>CM075689.1:98190783-100987450 GCA_037954015.1 Psophocarpus tetragonolobus
TTAATCCAGAGGCTGCAAACCGCTGGCATGTGAACGGAGTCCTGAATATCCTTACACAATGACTCATGAAGAAGTTCAATCTTTTCAATCAAATTGCAAAATTGTGGCACACTCATTTTATAAAGAGCATTCCTTTTCATTTCTGAAGAAACTGTCATGGTCGGCAATCTTGAACCATCAACCCCAGATATTTCCTCCTCTCCATCAGAACCAGCATTGATACCTTTTTGATAGAAAGGTTGGACAGACAAGGATTGAACCTGCTTCAGCAATGGACACCGCTTAACATGCCATTTGAGATTTTGCTCGAGCACTGAGCTATCAAATGATGGAATAAAAAGAACCAAATGAAAATGAGATAAAAAAAATTAGAAGAATGAACTTAGTTAATATACAGAAGAAAGCATGAGAGGCAAACAAGTACTGGGATGGATCTATGGGGCATGGGAGCCACTGGCCTTGGGACCTTGAGTTGTGATTGCCACAGAATCTGTGCCCATAGAATTGAAGGGTGAGTGAAATGAATCAAATAGTAGATGAATAGAAAGACAAGACCAGCACTTACAAGGAACCATTGAGAGGGCAGTTTGCACAAAATCTGTTTTTGTTTGGAAGCCAGAAGTTGCAGCGCTTGCTCTCCATAGTTTCTTGTCTAGTTTATTTCATTCAAAACCTTTAAGACTTACAACATGGTTTAAGAAGTACAACTCATAGTTGTATATTCCGAACTGGGAACTAACCCTGTCAGATGGGATTTATTGGTCCAACCACCAGTCCAGTGATAGAATTAGGAAACCCCTCGATAACAAAGAAAAGTTTTATTTCATTCATATATCTACGCAATGCCACTTTCACTCATGTAAGAGTCCAAATCATGTTGGTTCAAACTATTGCTTCTCTAAACTAACTTCAGAAATCCAACTACAACACATAAGTAAAAACGATTCTATCCGCATGAGATGAAATCCATTTTTGCTGCTCAAACTGTTCCTATTATATTATAGGTTTTCATATTTAAAACCAAAATGTTCTCTTTTAAACAATCGTAATACTTGGGGAAAAAAAAAGTGACCATAGTTTTGGAATTGACTTCAATAATGCCATCACACAATACTAGATTTAGAACAGCACCACAATAGGGAATGCAGAAGCGTAGAACAACATTCCGCAAGTAAATGTATCTTATGTTGGGATGGGTTTGTTTTACACATTGCTATGGTGAACTACGATAGTGACATTAGGCATAGGTCACTGCATAAATATGCAGACAGGAGGTGATAAATTATGCCAAAATTGAGATGGTTGTCATGAAATGGATAACAGATGTTATATATGTAGCAGCAGGCGGAATATGCTACCAGTATGTTGGGTGCTGTGTTGTTATTCACATGTGTGGGTTGTGGAAACCATGTGTCACTGTCATGTGCTGTAATGTTTGGCTTACACTGGTGCACACCTTGTCTGAGTGTAAATTACATATTAATATTAATGAAATTAATTTGCTTATCAACAAAAAAAGATTTACATCAGCACCACAACACAACCCAGTTAAAGTTTATGACATTGAAAAATATCAGACTCTATTGATTTTAAGGGTCTTCTATACTCAACTTTCATTTGCCACCCTTCAAATCGTTATAACCAGCCAATCCTATCACTACAATCTCAACAAAACAAAAAACTCAAAATTAACGAAACTATAAAGTTTAAATGGACACCATTTCAGTTGTACTATGCATAACCAAATATATAGTAACATGTAATTATTAACCAACGAAATGAAGAAAGTTTGACATTGGAACATGAACGGATTATTCATTCAAAATTTTCGATGCATGAAAAGGAATATGAGAGAAGTGAGTTGAAGCTTCGAACACACACCGGAAACGCGGAAGACTTCGATTCGACTCCAAATCACACTTCCTTCTTCGGTTCTTCTCTAGCAGACTCCAACACAAACGAATGAAGCGTCGGACAATATTTCCTGCTAAACATGACGGCGTCGTTTTCCTGGAAAGAAAAAGTATAACGACAACTACCTGGTACTTAGATTGTGCTTTCTCGTTCTGGCTTAATTTTTATTTTTTATTTTTATTTTTTGCAATTCAAGTAATTCTGTCTTTGTTTCTTAAATTAAAATTGATTTTTAAATTTTAATATTAATTTTGTTAATTCAACATTATAACGAATTAAAAACTTATAGCGGTTAAAGACCCTAAAATTAATTTAAAATAATACAAATTAATTTAGATATGGAAAGTTATTATAATTTATTAAATAATGTGTTTTAATATTTGTTACTTAATAGTTTACCTCAATTCACTTATAACTAAATACTATAAATGAAAGAAAAAGTAACTCAATCTTAACCAAGATATGTGGTTAGAATCAACAATCTAAAGTTTTTAACAAAATAGCAAAGAAAAGTTTTTACAATAGAGAAAAACTTATGTAATTGATTTTTTAATTTTGCCTTAGAAACTTCTAATAGATTCCTATTTATAGGCATTTATTTCCCACTAATATGCTTAAACACATTAAATAATTACCTAAAAATTATAGAAAGACATATATGAATTTATTACATCAAAATTAAGGGTATTGTTGCTTATAGTTGTCCTTCCTAGCAGAGATAGGAAATTCTTTAATGAAAGATATGATGCAGTTCTATTTGCCAAGGATCCCATTATTAGGAAGATGAAGGAAGACATAGTTGAGAGAGAGCATGAGAGGTTTCAGCTCTTAATGAGATTGGATATCATAAAGTCTTAATCATTGTCTTATTTTCTATGAGTGTAAATAGTAGTTTATCTTTTTAGGCTTCTATTTTCGGCCATGTCTTTTAGAAGTAGGATGTCATTAGTTAATACATGGAATGAAGTTTTTCTCCCTGCATCTCCATGGTTTCTCCGTGCACCTCTAGAATCTTTAAAAATGTCAAAAAATATCCTTACGTAAAAAAAGTTAAAATTTTCATCTCTCTCGGACTTCTTGTCTTCTTCGTCTTCTCTCACTCCTTTATCGTCACATTGTAGACTTTGCATTCCAGTGAGTGACGACACGACAAATTGTTCTTCATCATTCTTCCTTTCTTCTAAAGTGTGCACTTTCATCTCGCTCTATTTTAAATTTGTGGCGGAGTCTGGAATTTAATCTCTTAGTTGGTAAATGGTGTCTTTCATCTCTCTCCCTTTTGCATTTGTAGTGAATCTAGAGTCTGTAAGTATTTAAGAAGTCCAAATTGACCAATCCATACTTGCAAAAGCAAAATGCCTATGCGCAAGAAGCAAGAATAAGTGTGGATGTAAGGAGTGGATGACGGTGCGACGCAACAAATGGAGGTGCAGGGGACAATGGATGTGCAATGGAGGTCATAGGGAGCACTAATGGAAGTCATGACAGTGAACAACAATGCAGGTCAACATGGAGCACCAACGAAGGTCGTGATAGTGAACAAAGGTCGACAGGGAGAAGCAATGAAGGTGCCTTCAAATTTGAAGAAGTGGGGAGAAAGATGAAATAAATGAGAGGCACAAGAGAGAAGAAGATTTTAATCTTTTACCTAAAGGTATTTTTTACATTTTCAAAGGTTATGGAGGTGCAAGGAGAACACATGGAGGTGTAAGGAGAAAAATTCTGTGGAGTGTGTACTAGTAGTGAGCTAAGCCTTGGTTGTGGACGTGTTATTTGTTACACACTCTCTCTGTTTGGTTTTGCAACTCTCAAGCACTCACAAAGCATAACCAACATGTAAACTCCTTTGATCTATTCTTGTTATGTGCCCGGCAAGGAGACAAGCTCATCAGGTGTGAGTGGGATGGTTGGATCAAGAGAGTTAACTTTAATTTAGTGGTGTTATGCTAGTTAAATATGATTAATTTCCCTCTAATTAAACCACCTAGCTTAATCCTCTTTTAGCCTATATATAGAGTTTTGCTCTTATCATTTTGTTCACTTTGAGCATTAGTATACTTGAGCATTTCTTTTGAGAGAGCTTATCCTCTTAGTGCATGAGTTCGCCTTCTCTTAGGAGACTCGCCTTCCTTAGCTTTCATCAAAGGTGTTTCCTTTGTGGCAAATCTTACCCAAGCTTATCTCTCATAGGAATGGCGCTTCCATATTTCATTTCTAGTCTTTTCCATCACGCTTTTTCACCATTAGACTCAACAAAGGAAATGGTTATGGGCATTGCAATTGGAATTGCATCAAGATACATATGGACTAGATAAAAAAAAAGTTAAGAGTATTGTTGCTTACACACTTGAAGTAATTTTTAAAATACATAAATTGTCTTTATTGATTTATTCTAGATGGATGACATGCATCCTTTCTAAATGAACTTCGTGATTGACTAATTTGAAAATCATATATGGGTAATTATAATTAGGGAATTTATAAAGCATATATTTTTATTCAAGTTATGTAATTCGGATGACATGCATCTTTTCTAAATGAACATTCAAATTAAGCAACCTAAAAAGCATATATTCATAATTCGTATTAGGTAATATGGAAAACATATATGTTGATTTGGATTAACCAATTCAAAGAAATCATTAAATCTAAAAATGAAGGGCATTTTTGGAAAGATCACACAATGTGATGCACCATAGTAAGTTCAAGAAAGTGACTATTCTTCTCCATTCATTTTTTTTTTAAATCTAATGGTTGTAATGAACAACTAATTTCAACCATTGTATTTAAAAAAAATGAATGGTTAAGATAAGAGCAAGCAAGTCTCTTATACTTAGTAAATGAATCTTTCCCCATATACTTTCTCTCAAATATAAGTAAAAAAATTAGATTTTATTTTGGACTCAAGCATAAGTTTTTTTTTTGTTGATCATCCTGATAGGAGTTAAAGACAATGTCAGGGGTTTACAATAATTCATGCATCCTGCTCGACCAACTGAATTAGACCCCTTGACTCAAGTATTATAAGTAAATCCTACTTTTGCCCTTGTTTAATGCTATTATTTCTAAAACACTTTTAATTTAATGATAAGCATAATTTTTTTTTATTCTTAATATTAAGTTTGAATGAAGAATGTTTTAGAAATATTATTTATTTTGTACTTGAGATTAGTAAAATTAAATAATGATAACTAATTTTCGTAATATGTGAGAATTTATGTATTTTTGCTTATATATAAGAGGAAATTTATGTGTATGTGTGTGTATATATATATATATATATATATATATATAATATAATATGAGTGTATCAAGTAAAAAAAATGTTTATTATGAAATATGAGACAAATTAATAATAAGCATAAGATTAAAAATAACAGTTCAGATTAAAATAAGAGCATCTCCAATGGTAGAAACTCTAAAGAGTTGTTTGATGTATGTAACATCCCAAAATTTAAAATACAAATATTCGAATAAGCATTCAGTTAAGAGAAGATAAATTAAGTTGTTAAAAAAAATCAATTAAAGATTAAACTGTTAGGAATTTTGAATAAACAAGATTAAGATAATATTTCATTTAAAATAGAAATAAGATAAAACAAATAAAAGATTTTATATCACTTTAAATAACAAGTTTCAGATAATATTTTTTTTTAAATAGAAATAAGATAAAACAAATATACTATTTTGGATTTAACTGGAAAAAATCAATCTTTTATAGAAAATTTAAAAAAGGGGAAAACTAACCCTAAACTAATATATATAGGGGTAACTAGTTCCCTCAGAAGATCATAAATTAGTGATTCTTCTAGGGTTGAGAAAAAGGGACATAGGAGTAAAAGAATTAAAGTGGTGGGATCTCACTTCAAGAGGTGAGTAAAACACTTGTTTAACCCTCTATGGTATGATTTTAAAAGCCGTTTTCGGTGTTTAAAAATTGTTATAATTATTGTTTGAGATACATCCATTTGGAATGAGGGTGAAATTTGAGATACATTCATCTAGGATGGATGTATGAGATACCTCTGTTTGATACAGGGAAGAGATTTTAGATACCTCCATTCAGGATGGAAAAGATATTATGAATACCTCTATAATAGCGTAGAGAAGGTAATGAGACGTCATTGTGTGGAATATGAGCTCATAGAATTTTTTCAAGAATCTATTGAAAACCTGGTTCTGGGAACCGTAAAGTATGAGTGATCATGCATATCACGATAATTTGTGGATTGTGTGTTTGCAACGAAAACTATTTTTATCGTATTTATGATTATTGCTACAAATTATTTGGATAAATCTTTATTTATATATAAATAAAGATACTTTTTTATTATTGCGGGTACCATGGTTGTTTTTCCAGATTCCGCACTGGCTGAGAACAATATTATTTGCGAACCTTTTTTCAAAACTTATTTTATTCACTGAGATTATTATTTCATTAAAAGTGTTATTTTCAGAGCTCCATGGAAAAGTTTTGGAAATCGAAGAAAAGGCTTGAAGACCTAGTTTGTTATTAATCAAGTACTATTTGTTTGTAATAATTGTAGAATATAATATCCTTGTAATTATTTTCGTTTTCTAGAGGTTCAAATTTGAGAGTTATATTTTGTTTATTATGTAAGAATCATGTATTTAAATACATAATTTATTATTTTCTTTAAATTTCTCACTATTTTTTTATTATGGATTATGGTTGTAATGATGGGCGTTATACATGGATTCCTGTGTTCGGTGGTCCTTACTCTACCACATTAGCGTTAATCAATTTTATTCAAACGACGAATTTCTTCGAGCAATTCTAAGGAACTCAATATTTTATAATTTTTTAATTTGAATTTCATTAAAATTATGGTACCTTAAAATTAAAAATTTATTTTTAATTATTGCATATCAAGTAACATCTTTTTTTTTAATTTTGAAAAAAAATAATATTAAAAATATTTAATATTTTTTTAATTTAAAAACAATTACAATTACATAACATATAAACAAAAACTAACAATTAAAATACATACTAATATAAAAATTAAAAACAATAATGTTGAAAAAAAGACATGACAATGAAAAATACAATATTTTACATTAAATTATTTTTTTTTATTTTCTACTCCAAATCGTTGTCAAATATGTTCAACCAAATCCATTTAAAGTTGTTAGTATGTGTCTCTATTTTGAATTGTTGCTCTCCTCTCAAAATATGTAGATTTGAAACTAGGATGGAAACAAAAGATACATCCAATGTCGACATTTTATTTCCAATAATATCATAATCAACATGATTTTGATAAGTGTCTCATTCGTCATCGACGATCATATTCATATTATGTAATATAATATATGCATAAATTAGATTCTTCATGTATAAGCATCCCAAAAACGTGATGCCATGAATAATTGTGAATCGTGATTGAAGCACCCCTAATACACGTTCTACATCCTTTCTAGTTGACTCTTGTCGTTTTGCAAATAATTTTCTTTTCTCCCTTTGCGGCATTGAAATTGTCTTTTCAAATGTGGAAAATTTTGGATAAATGTCATCCGCCAGATACTATCTCATATCACATTGGGTTCCGTTGACAGTAAAAGTCATCACACGTGCACCACCTGACATAACTTCATTAAACACATTAGATGCATTTAACATAGTAATGTCATTGTTTGACCCTGCATTACCAAAAAATGCATGTCAAATCCACAAATCTTATGATACAACTACTTCAAGAATGATTGTTTGGTTTGCATTATCACCTTGATAAAATTGACCTTTTCACGCAACAGGACAATTTGTCTATTCCCAATGCATACAATCAATTGAGCCTAACATACCTGGAAAGTTACGTGTTGCTCCCATTTGTAGAAGTCGTTCTATGTCTTTGTTATTGGGCCTCCTTAGGTACCCATCTCCTAATATTGCACAAATAGTTTATACAAATCGTTGCAAGCATTCCACATTAGTGCTTTCACCAATGCGAATATATTCATCTGCACTATCAACAAGTGAACCATAAGCTAAAATACGAAGAGCAGCAATGCACTTTTGTAATGTTGATAGGCCTCATCTACCTGTTGCATCTACCCTTACTTGAAAGTACTCATCGTGATTGGTTAGGGTCATTACGATTCTAAAAAACACATGTCTTCGCATACGAAACCTTCTCTGAAACTGCGTCTCTGTATACACTGGATTGTTGGAGAAATAGTCATTAAACAATCGATCATGACCTTCCTCTCGATTATGATGTACCACCCTTCTTCTATGTGAATGATGAAGAGTGTTGTTGGCTGCTATTGTTCAAGGAGCAACCTTATCACTTTTTCTTCAGTGGTGTCTTCAAATAACTCCTCTAAGACTTGATCCAGTTGTGTGTCCAAGTCGTTATCGAAGTCCATTTTATAGATAACTAAAGTGTTTGAGTGAGAAAACAATATTGTGTAAGCTTAAGAGAACATGTGAGAATGAGAAAGCATTACACAAATATATAACATGATTCATAATGGCTAGTTTCCAATGACCAATTTCTAACGACTAGTTTCCAACAGCTACATTACACAAACAAAACAAGCAAACTTAAATAACTAATACAATTTTTAAAATCCATGTTTTTGCTTAAGATAGGCACAATGCTTTTCATGACATCAAAGTTTCTCTTCAGACATGCCAATTGTGTCTTTCATTATGATTTCATACTCCAAACGCCTATCTTAGTCCTGAAAACTCTTTTCTTGTGCCTCCTTTGACTCAAGAAATGTTGATTGGTTGTCATTTCTAACCTCAATTAACTTTCTATTCCAATTAGATCAACATTGGTCGAAGCAGTTACATGTCCTTTTTTTTTATCTTCCTTTTTACTGTTTTTTGTCCTATCAGTCGACACATTGGCAAAGCTTTGTCACATTCTTCAACTTCAACAGGTGTCTCCGTGTTAGATGACATGATTATGCACCTGACGCAAATACCTTGCTCCTTTTTTAAGAGCTTTTCCATAAATGTTGAATGTCATTTTGGTTCATTCCTCAACAACATCCAAACATGCTCTAATTCAAATTTTTTACTTTTTGAATCTTCTGTGAAAATTCTATGTGCAAAAGCCATAGCGTCTTTCTTTCTTTGTCTACTTTTCCTTTGATTTACTGCTTGTTTGTAACAACTGATGAACTTTTGAACTGCAAGGTGAATTTTGCTTTATCAAGATTTTTATTGAGTGATAGTTTTTGTTGTGAATCGGTTGTGGTCATCATCGTTGTTGTATGCTTCTTTAATTCACTCCCATTATTTATTTAACAACTTATCAACAACTCCAACAATTGGATCCTTCGAAACATTCAACCACGATCAAACTAAATTATATCCTCTAGGACTGTGATGACACAACATTTTTTCTGCGACATATTTTCACCACTCCCATTGAGTTGGATACTATCGAGTCCGAGAAGTGATTCAGGTTCGCTATTAGGAGGATCTGAGTTGGATGAAGGAGTCGTAGGACTGATGTTTGGGATAGGTGGGGGTGGTGGAAACATAGGGAACTGTAGGTTACAAGAATTTTCACCGGTAAGACATGGTGGTAGATGCACAAAATTTTGGTGATTTTCATAATTATCACCCGGACATGGTGGTTGATTTTGCAAAATATGGTAATAATACTGATAATGATAATTATACTATTTTTTAACTAAAAATGAGAGACACAAAATTCAAGATTGAGAAGATTTAGACAAAAAACTATTTTTTGCGTTACAATTGTAAAGTTCAATTTTTAAAAAAAATACTATTTTTAATTTTTTTCACTTTTATTTCGTGTTTTTTTTTAAATTTTTTTTACTTTCTATTCTTCTCAATCTTCTCCACCATTTCTTCACTCTCTCTTTCTACTTCCACTTTCTCTTTCTTCTTTTCTTATTCTCCAACTTTCTCTTTCTTCTTCTTTTTCTTCTTTTTCAACGTCACTTTTTTTCTTCTTCTCCTCCTCCTCTTCTTCTTCTCGTGCTGAACCGCCGCCTCTTTGTCACGACCTCCTCGCCAGACCACCATCGCGTCGCTCTTCTTCTTCTTTCTCCTTCTCTTTTTTTCTTCTCTTCCTCTTCTTCTTCTTCTTTTTCTCTTCTTTCTGCATCGTGCCAGACTGCCTCCTCCTTGCCGGATCGCCTGTCACACCTCCTCCACCAGCTACACCCCTCTTCTCTTCCTTTCACCCCTCTCTTCTCTTCCCTTTCTCTCTTTTTCCAGTTAAAAAATATTATTATTATATTTAAGCAATGGATGTTTGTAGAAGCAACCAAAAAAAAAAATTAAGCAAGTTTGATGCTACTTAGGACTCCTCCAATGGCAAATTTCTTCAAGGATCTAACTTTCCAAGGATTTGCCATTATAGATGTTTTAACTCACTTAAATATATCATGCATTTTCTTCACCATTACTCACCCCCACCCCCACCTCTATTACCACCACCACCACTGTTGGCAGTCACCACCACCACCACCTCTACGATCACCACCACCACTAGTGGTAGTGACAGTGGAAGTGACAATAAGGTGGTGTTAGTAGTGGTGGCCGTAAAAGTGGTGACAATGACAACGATAGTGGTGGTGGTGATAGTAGAGGTGAAGTATGGTAAATGAGAGACATAATATCTTTAAATGAGTTATTTTAATTTGAACAATTATTTTTAATCTTACACTTATTATCTATTTTTCTCATATTTCATAATAAACACTTTTCTCACTTAATATGCTCCTTATATATATATATATATATATATATATATATATAATATGTATTGGAAGGGATTTACTTAGCCCAAGAGTAAGTATAAAAGACTTACTCTTCATCTCACTCTTTGCTTCTTTTTTTTTTAATCTAATAATTAAGATTAATTACTTATTATATAAATTTTAAGCAAATGAATGGATAAGATGAAAAATAAGTCTTTTATTAATGTTGAAGTAAGTTGATTCTCTCTGTTTATTCATGTTAAGAAAATTAAGATTAGGATTAATTACTTAATATATATATATATATATAGATTTTAAGAAAATTAAGATTAATTATTTGTTACATAGATTTTAAGAAAATTTTATGATATAGTTTTGGTTTTAAGTTTTTAAATTTTTAAAAACAACATTGTTTTTGTTTCTAAATTTAAAACATTGGTTTCAAATTTTAACAAAAACACTAGTTGAAGGTAGTGATCGAGACAACCGTTGAAGGTGACAATCAGTTATTGGTGATCCCTAATCAGATGTGGTGGTTGGTGATCGTCGATCAGAGGTAGCGGCCGGTGATCGCTGGTCAGAGGTAGGGTAGTTGATCATCGGTCGAAGGTGAGGTCGATGATCATCAGTCGGAGGTGGGGTCGTGACCGCCGGTCGGAGGTGGCAGTCGATGACCACTGGTTAGAGGTGGCGATCGATGACCGTCAATCGAAGGTGACGACCGGTGACTGCTAGGTGGTGGGGGCCGGTGACCGTCAATCGGATGTGGTGATCAATGACAGTCAGAGTGGCGATCGATAAGGTCGATCAAAGATAATGATCAATGGTGAAGAGTAATGGTCACGGGTAATGAACTTAAATAAAAACAAAAATATAAATCTAAATATCAAATTTTATTATTTTACTGTTTAAAAAATAATTAAAAAACTAAATCAAAACAAAAAATCAGACAGGAGAACTACTTAAGCAACCCACCTTAACCAATTCATCTAAGCAACTTAGGAGTGTCAGCCGCGCCAGAGAATTTGCCACTGTTCCATGGTGAGTATTGAGTGGCAGTGACACAGACAAATGTGTGCTTCAAACGCTCTCAGATCATCAAAACTCGTCTCATGGAAAACCGTCCGTACTCTGTTACTCTCTCTTTACGCATTATCCTCCTTTCCTTTTTCAAGAGTCTATGCACTATCCTCTTTCTGTTTGGTTCCCATCCACAGACGCAGTTTTCAAACTTTCATTTACACTAACCTCTTTCAAACGCATTATTGCAGACCGGGCGGCTTCAGCAAACCCTAGCGGCTTGCGTGGAGCGCCGCGGCAAGGCTTTGCATTCAGGAAAATTTTCAACGGTGAGATTGTGGCCGGAACTCGCTTCGCGAGGAAGGTCCTTCGATTTTCGCTCCAATTCAATTCCAGTCTCCGTTGAGTTCGCTCAGCTCTCACCCCTCTGCACCACTCTGTGCAAAGATGGCTTCCGAATTCGGACCGTTGAGCACTTGCTTTCCGCCTTGGAGGCTCTGGGGGTTGATAATTGCAGGATCGAGATCGAGGATTTTGATGCTCAAGGACGCGACGTTGAGGTAACGATGTTATGGCATTGTTTGGTTGCATGGAAATAAAATGAATTAACTCTCAATTTCATTCTCAGTGTATTTTCGGGAAAGATGAATTATTAAGATTTCGTTCCAATTTCAGCTGCACTTTTATTGCTGGCAATGAAATAAATTATCTTAAAATAATTTTTTCATAATCTTATCCAAACAAAAATTGATTATTCATTTTAACTATAATTGATTATAAATTTATATCTATCGGGTTAATCCAAGAGAGTAACTCTTTTAGAGTTACTTACCTTTGAAACAAGGGAATTATTAGATTTTAAAAAAATGAATAGTGTAGATGAAGATTAACGTTATGTGTACTCAGTAATATTATTGTAGCATGAAAATGGAAATGAGATGAAAGCCTGGAAATCGGATGTATGGGACATTGAGACCCACATCTTTCTCTATATTATAATTCAAATATTTTCACATACAGATTCCTATATTTGATGGGTCAGCAAGGGAATGGGTGGCAGCAGTGGAAGAAGTTGGTTTAACTGTGGCCACTGATCTCAATGGCAAAAGTGTAGAGAAAATGGCACCATATCTTAATGAAGGGGTGTACGCTTGGAGAAATGGTTCTTTTGTTGCTGCGTTTCCATCAGAAGTGGTTCAAATAACTTATGGCATCAACTTTCCACAGGTAAAGATAGGTTCATGGATTTGACTCATTTGAGCATTGCCCTTGTTAATCTGTCATGATAATGATTCCTAGATTTGTATATAAAGTTAAGATTGTATCATTTAGCTATATAGATAGATTAAAGAACTTACTTGTGGTTGGGTATATTTGGTTGAAGTAGTCATTTGAAAATGATATTCCTATGTATTAGACTTAAAAACACAGGCAACAGCAACAGTCAAAGTCTTTTGTCACTTGGTGATGGTGAAGGTGGTTAAATGAATCCAACAATGCCATTATGTTGTCAAAATTAATTCCCACGTAAGCTACTAAAAACAAAAAAAGAATAAGAAAGGATATATTAGAGGATGTGTATCATTTTGTAGCTTTGCTTTACTGGCTAATAGCAATTGCAAAATTGTTTTCACCTGGCTAGCGGATGACTCAAGTGTATATCAAATCTCCCAATTTTAGGCATTATATAATATTATAATGAAGGTTTTTTATTTCTTTAAAAATAAAAAATACCTATTCCTACAAAGAAAGAGAATATGATAAGTTGCTTCCCAACCATAATTAGTCAATTACTCTAAAACGACTAACTCTGCTATTGTCAATTTTTGTTTTAATTTTTTTGTGTGTATACTGTATAATGTTAGGAATGAGTTATGAGTTATGAACTTAGTACATCCCAAACAGACCAACCTTAGTGGGTTTGTTAATTTTCTTTGTTTTCTTTTCTCAATTTTGGCTAAGAAACCACATATTATTAGGTCCATACAAAGGAGTACAGAGAAGCTTGGTCTCTCAAGGAGGGAATGGTTTTTGTAATATATTGCAAGATAGGCAAACAGATCTCAGGAGGGATTTGTAGTTTGTACAGGAAATATCAATAAAAATTAAAGAAATTGCGAGTACCTTCATGCTTTTGTCTTTTAGACTGTTGATATTTGCAGTTTGTTCCCAAATGATAGTAGGGTATAAATATGCTAATATTTTACATTTTACATCCAAGTGATTTTTATACAATAAGGTCACAACTGCTAAGATTTCAACCCTTTGAAGGTTTGACATTAAATAATGAACAAATACGCCTTCCTTTTGCAGGCACCTGTTATTGGCTGCCAGTGGTTTTCTACACCCCCCTTGGATAATTTGGTTTATTCCAAGGAGATAGCTTTGTCAAGGACCTTCTGCATTTATGAGGAGGTTAGTTCTAAAATTCTTCCCTTTATAATCACTGACATATTGGTTTGTTTCTGTTACTGATATATCATATAGTGGAAAACCAAGTAAGATGTCATTTGTATGCAGAACTTGAACATTTGGTGGTAAGTTTAACTGGATATTGAACAAGCATGCCGTATCCATGCAAGTGGGGTCATCTATCTCAAAATGACACCTACATACTCTTTCAAAAACTAAATTTTCAGTAAATCCACTTTGAGGGAAAAAAAAATGTTTTGGTTTCTTCTAAGCTTTTCCTAAAAGATTTTAATTGAACTTGATCCGTAAAATTAAGATTTGAAAAAGTTGTGTTGATTTTTACTGTCTACCACAACCCCACTCTTTTATCTAGCCGGTGATTGATTATGTAGAGATAGGCAAAATATAATAACATTGATAACTAGATATTATTATGAGTAATAAAATAAACCTTCAATTTGGTTCTCCTAAGAATAAGATTAGGGTGTTGTCACAATGTCACATTAGTCTTCTAAAGTGTTTGCTATGATATTAATCACCTAAAGATTAAAATGTTGTATTACATGACTCCATTGAGCTTGGTTAGAAACCAAATTCTTAGGTATCATTTTGAGATAGATGACCCCTCTTATTAATTTTTTCCAATGCCCTTGGGCTCCACCTTTAAATAAGGCTAAAAAAAATATGATTTACTATTCTAACTGGTACCTCTGGTAGTTTCTTTGCACATGTCAAAACCACCTTAATCAATTTTCTTTTATCTTTTCCTTGGTAAGTATAAGTATCACATTAATATCTCCTCATATACAATACAATCATTCTGCATCCTGGCCTTTCTTATGTGACTACACATTTTTACTAACATTCTCATTTCTACTATTCTCACCTTTTTTTTATCCCTTTAAAGTCCAACATTCACTATCATAGAGTATAAACTGTTGAGAAACAATTCAAATTATTTTAATTCAAATCTCTAAAATATTGTTTGGGAAAAATATTATCTTCTAAGATTTGTTTAGATTTTAAAAATATTGTTTGTAAATTAGAGTTTTGTTTTCCTATTTAAGATTAGGATAATAGAGATTATGAGATGAGAAAAAAAACAACCACTCAGCCAGCCTAAAGAGGAGGTCATCACTTAAATAAGAGATGACAGAACTATGACGTGGGGAGAGGATTTAAAGGTTTTTACAGTTATTCCAAAAACTTGTGAGTTTGTGGATATAGGGATGAGAACCAGAACCACATCAAACTAAGTTGTGAAATCGTGGATGTAGGCATAAAGTGTGAATACATTAAAAAATATGTTATCTTTATTTTTGAATAAGGTGTTGCCTTTTCTTATTTTATGTGATGTATTTTCTCATCAACGGGAATAAAGAGAAGAGAGATGGTTGTGTTTTTCCCAACATAAACTTGTTGTATTTGTATAGCAACATGCTAAAACTTCCCTTTAAGCTTGCTAAGTACTTCACAGTCACAAATAACCCTTGAAGCCTTTCTCCATTTTAATCACCCATTTGTATTTTTCTGTGTGGCATCACTAATTTCCTCATCATTTTGTAATATTGATCACAAATACTTATGCTTAGAAATTTGTTGCATGACATCTCCAAATTTTTCCTCCAACACATTTTCTTCTCGTTTCTTGCTAAAATTATAATTCATAAACCGTGTCTTATTCTTACTCAAGTGAAAACTTTGATTCAATGTCGATCTCCAAAGTTCAAACATAAGTTGGCCTTTCTTTTATTCCTCTATTAAAGTTATATATCATCTGCACAAAACATGCATTAGAGATAATTTTTTGTATTCCTTGGTAAGCAAATCTAAAACTAGACTAAACAAGGACCAAAGGATGAGTCTTAATGTAAACCTATCCTTACAGGAAAGTCCTTAGTCTAGTCTCTAGGAGTTCTCTCAGTCACACTAATAGTTACCTTCCATCATACATGTCTTGTATACCCCAAATATAAGCCACATGAACACCTTTCTTTTCTAAAGCAACACTTCTATGGCACTCAATCTCAAGCTTTTTCCAAGTCTATAAAAACCACAAGTCTCTTTCTTTAATCTTTACTTTGAATTTTGAAACCTTTCCATCAACTGGCATAGAAGATGTTAACTTAATATATGCTAAATCTCCTTTTTGTTATTCGTAACTTCATAGTGTGCTCATAAAAATTTTGTCTGTCGACAGTGTACACAATTCTGAACATCTCCCTTGTCCTTATATATAGGAATCAAAGTGTTTCTCTTCCACTCATCTTGCATTTTCTTGTATAGTCTTCTAACATTACTTTCAGTTAATTCATCTTGCTCATATGGAAGACTATGTTGACAACTCCAGAGGATAATTTTGTTTAGTAAATATTTGGAAAGGACTAATATGATAATACTTCAATATTTAAAGGTTTTATTTGGTGATAAAAATCTATAGAGGACTAACGTTGCAGAATTGAGGGTTTATTCTAAATTAATTTAATAATAAAAAAGGAAGAGCCTGGATTCTTGGTAAGTTTATTGCACTTATGTTAATTATATCATGAAATGCTATAGAACAAGGTAACCCTTCTTTGGCTTGTAGGTTTATCTTTTATCTCAATTTAGAATTTCCACAGAACTAACTGCAATCGAGAGTGTATACTTTAATTGTCATTAATATGTTCTAGGACTGCAGGAAAAATCATGTTGCAGAGCATGCTGCATTTTGCTGACAGCACCTTTGGGCTAAAGTCTGGCAGCAGAAAACTCCCTAGTTATGTAATGATGTGATTTTTATCTGCTTATGTTATTCACGCAAAAAGAATGAAGAGATTTTTTAGTATTTACTGTTGTACTGTTCATTGACAACTGGACTTTGGAAGCTAGCTCTTAACAATTTTGATAAGCTTTTGGGAAATGTCAAAAGCAATAATGGGTATGTTAAACACATGGATAAAAGGTTGTGGCTAGATAAGTTTATGGAGTTGGAAGCTCCAGATTTGAGGCTAAAAGTCAAAATTATACCTCTTCACGGGCTCAGACAATATTGTCATTGTTGATGTAGAAGAAGATTATAAGTTAAGAATGATACTTGCAGAATGTGGTTGTCTTAATTCTTAGGTGAATGTACGTAGTATGTTGTACTTACTATCAATAGGCACAGTTTACGTATCAATGTATTAGAATCTCATTAGTTGGTTAGTTTAATAGTTACATATTCATGATCACTTTCCATATGTGAATAGTTCTCTTCTTCTATGAGCTTGGCTGTATATGTTTTGATAGTATGCAACTAACATTGGATACCCCACTTTAAAATTTCTGGAAGGTTGAGCAAATGCGTGATGCTGGACTTATCAAAGGAGGTTCTCTAGAAAATGCCATTGTATGCAGGTATGTACCTTGTTTCAAGCGCACATTATAACTGTCATGCTTTAATGATATTATAGATAGTGAACAATTTTCATAGCGTATGGTACTAGAGCAGACAAGTTAATGCAGCATTATTTAAGATGAGTTTGAGACAACACACAAATATTGTGGAAATTCTAAATATGGTTATAGTCAACCATACATATCTAACATAGGTAACATTAATTTGAAATTAAAGATTAAATCAATCTCATTGAATCTGTAGATTAGGCTGGACTCCATAAGTCACATGAAACTTTGATTCAGTAATCAGTTATGTGCTGGCCACATAAAATTTTGTCAGTATAAAGGTTCAAAGTGCAAACTGTGTAGATAGATAGGTCTATGGGATCTGGTGATACGCGAGAAAATTAAGCATTGATGATGTTCATGTTGCCGGTTGTGCTTCTTGGCTTTTATGTTGTTCATTGTTTAATTGGTACTTCTTTTGCAGTGTCAATAAAGGTTGGTTGAATCCACCTCTGCATTTCAGTGATGAACCATGTCGGCACAAAATCTTAGACCTTATTGGTGATCTCTCGCTGTTTGCTCAGTTTGGTAATCAAGGACTCCCAGTGGCACATATCGTAGCATACAAAGTACGTACCTTCTCTGTCTCTCATTTGTCAATTTCACTTCATTGTGTCACAATTGCTGAAGTTGATATTTCACTCCCTTATGAAATATCTGAAATGCTTTTTTGTTGATCATTAAGCTAATCAAGCTTTGTGTTCTACTATCCTATTTCCGGATTTGAATTATGCACTAGATTTGCGATGAGCATGATTTTTAATGCAATTAATGTATATTTGATGCAGGGTGGCCATGCATTGCATGTTGATTTGGCACGCCGCCTAATAGGACTGATTTGAAATCCTAACATTGTTGCCAACGGTTACTGAGAAGCTTTTGGTGTTTTAGGTGACTTCGTTGAAGTAGTTGTTCAGTCTGATGCTTATGTAGGTGGACGAAGAAATACTGAAATGCTTAAACGTCATTATTCTGTCTCGCCATTGTTTCTCTCGTCGTCGATTTTGAAATGGAAGCATCTAAGCAAACAATTTTGAAAAAGAAAGCCATTCAGTTCCCGTCATTTCAAATTTTATGGGGAAACCGTTTATAGCCATAATCAAGCTCAAAGATGCTTCGACAACATTTGCTAGAAATATGATTTAATTCAATTATACACTAATCATTCAAATGTCTTGATTCTTGAACGCTAATACAAGGGATGGCTTGTACACAAATGTAATTGGATCAATAGTTGAATTGTAGGATGCCCATTTTTGCTACCTTTCTGTTCTTGGGAATGAATTCCAATACCAGTCCATTTGGCATTTGCACCCTTCTTTTTTACAAACTTCCTAAATTATTCCTGCATTTTTTGCGAAAATAGATACATGCTTTATTATATTTCGAAACGCTCATTGTGGAATATAAAAAAGGGTCTTGCTAACTTTGAAAAAAAAACATTTTAAATTACATTTCAGAATACCCATTCTGAATCTAAAGAAAACTTTGGACAAAATTTAGATATTGTACCATGGGTATGGTTGGTTCTGTGCTGTTTTTCAATTAGTTCAGAGTTTTAATTTAGTAATACACGATCACATTTAATGAGTTCTTTTATTTCACATGTTACTAAGGTAAAACATCACATCTAGTTGGAGAATAGCATAGCACTAAAAGTAATACTGTACATAAGTTTTTTCCAAAAACATTTTGAAATAGTTTCGGAATCTTACCCATTTCTAAACTTAAAAATACATTCTAGAATGTAAACAAATACATTATTTTTTTGGAATGATAATTTTGGAAAACACAACAAATATGCACCATGCTAATAGAGTGGACCTAATCCACGCTAAGTGGACTTGATGAGGAAGATGCATTATACTATTCGTTGAGAGTCGACTTGAATGTATTTTGCTTATTGTATATTCCAGAATTTTTATTATGGAACTTGAGGATAAAATTGTATGATTGTGACATTTAGAAAACTAAGAGTATTTCTAATGGTAAAAGTTAAAGATACCACCTTGGATATCTTAGCTATGTTTTGATTAACAGAAAAAAATGACGTGAAATACAATGGATTAAAATATAATCGAATGAAACTTTCATTAAAATGGAATGGCTAAAAGTGAGTTTCTTAGGAGGTTATTGCTTTAAGTATTTTCTGTTTTTATTTTTATAAATAATAGTAGTAAAAATGTATTTGGTAATAATTTAGAAAACATTTTTTAAAAAATATTTTTAAAAATCAACTGAAAACTGAAAAAAGTTATTTTCAAACCATAAAACTATCTAAAAACTTAATAACAATATTGTAATTATAATCAAAATTATATATAAATATATTTTAAATTATAATATTATATATATAAATATTTTATAGCATGTTTACTAAAATTGATTAAATTTAAAAATTTTATTTTTTTAAAAATAAAAAATATCAAGTATAAAAAATATTTTCTAAATATTAAAACTTGAAAATAAAAAATATTTTTATAAAATAAAAATAGAAAATAAAAACAGAGAAACTCAAACTAAATGTTACCTTAAATCTTCTTAGATTTTTTATCATTAGAGCAAATTTATGGATAAATTTTTAAAAGTGACATGTCATCCCAAAAAATAAATAGTTTTAAAAAATTTCCATTGAATCAATATACCTAAAAATCGTATCGTAAACTCCACCATATCGCATAGATAGATTTCAAATGAATAAATTTTTAAAGATCCAACAACATCTTATATTTAACTTGGAACAAAACCCCACCGTAAATGCTCTAAATTAATAAACTGAACTTTGAAAAATTAAAATCAAACATGTAGCATAAGGAATTTAATCGACGCAATTGAAACTTAATTGCATCTTTATAATAATTGAGAGACGAAAAGAGGTGCAATTATACCTATACCTATGATTAGGGGAGCAATAAATAATAATAATTAAGGCTAAAAACAGTTTTAAAATGTAGTTGTATAGTAGTATCAGTCGACCAATTTTGGAGGGTGTGGGTGGTCCTTCACTCCATACAAGGCAAATTACAATTACGGATACACTAAACTAACTGCACAACATGGACAGCAAATAACACTTCCTTTCTTCTTCTTCTTCTTCTTCTTCTTCTTCTTCACTCTCACCTAAACCTTTTCTCTTCTCCGCTCATCTATCGTTCAACGCCTCACTCGCTGCACCTTCTCTCTTCTTTCTCACACTTCAAATTCTCATACCCAAAACTTTTCTTCTCTTTATTTTATTATTTAATAATAGTAACAATAATTTGATTCCAAAACTTTCAATTATGCAACGCCCTCTCTCTTTCTCTCTCTAGAGAGCTCGCCCTGCCATGTCATCCACCGAGCCGCCGGAGGCCCAAGCGCCGCTGCTCCGCTCCCGCCACGACGCCGCCCGACCACCTGCTCTCGCGCTCCTCTTAGGCCGCGCCACCGGCCGCCGCGGCCCCTCCATGCTCGTGCGCGAGACGGCGGCGCGTGAGCTCGAGGAGCGCCGCGCCGACTGGGGCTACTCCAAACCCGTGGTGGCGCTCGACATGTCCTGGAACATGGCCTTCGTCGTCGTCTCGGCGGCGATGCTCGCCTGCACCACCGCCGAGCACCCCAACACGCCGATCCGAATCTGGATCATCGGCTACGCCCTGCAGTGCCTCGTCCACGTGGCGCTTGTGTGGCTCGAGTACCGCCGCCGGAGCCGGGGCCAGAGGCCGCTCGACGTGGAGAGCGACGCTGCCAGCGACGATGCTGCCAACGACAGCGACGACGGTGATGGGACCACCCCTGCCAACTCTTCTCGCTCCGGGTGCGTAATTCTATTCAATTCAGTTTTGTTCGTATTCAGCTTCATTATTCTGTTCTTAATTGATGGAATTGTTCTTTGCTTTGGATGTTTAGGGTTTTCAGTTTTAATTTCATAATTTGATATCTTAGTAGGTTCAGTTCAACTCAATTCGAGTTGAGAGGTTTGATTTTACTGGACAGGGTTTTTCTTCTTTCATCAATCGAATTGTTCATTTCTTTTGAATTTTTTGGATGCTAGGGTTTTGGGTTTTAATTTTGAACTTGTGTTGTGAGTGATATTTGAAGAACACAGACGCAAATTCTTGAGGAAAATAGTGCTTGTGTTATGTTGTGAGCATTACTGTCTTGTGCTTCTGTCATCTCTACAAGCTGTAGCTTATGGTCTAGTACTCCAGTTGAGGAATTTAGTGAAGTTATTCTAGTAGATTTTCCAATGTTTTGCTTTGGAATGATGATCAAGAGTTATGTAATTTTTATGATTGGACTTGATAACATTAGTGTCACGATCAAGAGGATTTTGATAACAAATTTTGGTTTGTTAAAGATATTGAATTACAGATGCGATCAAGATGATTGAAGGACCCATGAATGGACTATGTGTTTCAAATGTTGTTAAATAACTGTTATAGTGTTGCCATAATGCTATAACATGGTGTTTTTTGACTTGTCTGTCATTGGCAATTTGTGAAGATAAGCTTGCTGCTCTTCATGAGTAGTCAAGAAATAGTATAAATTGCAGTCACTACAATGCCAGCCTTGATAGTTGGTAAAAATATTGTTAGTTTATGTCTGGTAATATTGAAAGAATTTATGGTTTTGATATAGGTTTTACACGAAATCCTTCTGTAAATATTTTTGGCACAGAAGCTTTACCTCATATTTTTGGTTCAGACACTTGGAATGTGCTATATAATTAATATTGGTTGACGCTGATTTTTA
Organism: Psophocarpus tetragonolobus; assembly: GCA_037954015.1. Taxonomy (NCBI): domain Eukaryota; kingdom Viridiplantae; phylum Streptophyta; class Magnoliopsida; order Fabales; family Fabaceae; genus Psophocarpus; species Psophocarpus tetragonolobus. The sequence continues at coordinate 98,213,002 of CM075689.1, forward strand.
TTATTTATAAAACAGATTCACTAAACGATGTGAATCATTAAATACCGGGGTTTCATTCCTTTGGTGGATACTGGGCTTTTACTGGGTTGTTTCTGGTGGTGATATACTTCTACAAGATGCCCCACGATTGTACTGGTAACCTTTTATATCATACTTCAAAATTAATGTTTGTATATTCATTTTAATTTAAATTTCAATTTTAGTGTTTGATATCTTATATTAATATTGTGATACATGTAGCTTATCCAAAAAAAATATTGTGATACATGTAGACTCTCAGGCAGATGATATTTGCTATTTAGTCACTTGTTTGAAAGTTGAAGCAATGCATTTACGTATGACATCATTACACCCTTTCTTTTTTTTGGAGGTCAGGAGGTGGGGAGTGAAGACATGTTCCAATTCATTTATAACTTCTGAATAACAGAAGGATGGGGTTTCCTTTGGTACTTATTGTTTTATGAGTTTACTAGCTTCCTTAGCAACTAATGGCTAATAATTTGCCATGTGTTCCATTGGATTGACTTTAAAATAGGGCAACCTCTAGAAAACTCCTGCTCTGGTGGGGTCCAGGAAAGGTCCAACTCATTACTGGATCGTAGCTGTTAATTAACAGAAACACAGTTATATTCGTAGTTTCAGCACCTGAGTGTCATTCCTACACTGGTCTGAATTGAAGCCTAAACAATAAAAAAATCCCATTCTTCTGTTGTTTTTTTTCTTTTGTATATACCAGTTCTGACATATTCATCCTATTAGCAACCTGCTGTACTCTTTCTTGATTTGTTCTCATAGCTTAAAATGTTAAATAAATTCTATTTTTTTTTTTAAAAATCTCTGAAGCCTGAACGTCTGTTCTTTTAAATTTATAATTTCAATAGAATCGATGAGGATTCTTTTTGGGTAAAATGTTTTTGTCCTTGGAAATATCTTGCTATTCAGTTTTAGTTCCATTTTTAGTTTCTCTGTTTTACCAAAGTGATATGGTTTTAGTCCCTCATCAAGGACTAAACTTGCGTTTCTGTTAAAATGTAGTGACTATAAAATTTAAATCTTTTGGGAATAAAATCAAATTTCAACATGTTTTGAGGAACCAAAAACATGATACTCATTTTTTAACTGTGACTAAATGCTCTTTTTTGGTCCTACATAAAAATATGAATATGGTCTTTCAAACTCAAGTGATGCCACCAAATTGGTTGTAAAAGACCAAAATTGATTTCAATATTTTCTATTGAAGCACTAATTTGATATCCCCAATAAATGGACAGCAAATGTGATGTTGGGTGTTATTGTGGAGGATGAAAACGGACATTTACTTTTATATCATTTTTTCCCTCTTTAGTTATTTTCAATAAACATTAAGTGTAATGAACCCAGCAATGGTTATAGTAAAAGTGGATAGTTACCCTGGGTAAACTCTATTGTTAGGAATTTAAATCGTTGAGTTGTTGCCTTGTTGAGAGCTTTGCCTAACCATCACCCTCTGCTTTAGGGTTAATCCTCGTAGTTTTTCTTGTAAGCTATGAAGCCTAGATACTTAATATTTTGCCAAGGGCCTAAAACAACCTCCTACTTAACTAAAACTTTGGACTATGAATAACATAATCAAAGTTAATAAAGTTGATCACAATTAAGCAAAATTGGAGGATACTCCTTGGATATGTATTTAGGAGTATCATATGATATCCAAGCAGTATCATAAGTCTATCGGCATTGGGTATAGGCATGCTATTGATACAAAGATACTTTGCCATTTTAAGTATGTGTTTCATAGCTTGTGAAAATTCCAGGTTAAAGACCTAATAAAATTAAGCGAATGAAATATTTTAAAATATAGAGTTGTATGTAATAATAGGTCCTGTTCAAGCATAGATGTATCTCAAAAGTTACACGATCAGTCAATAAATTTTTAACAAGTTAGAAGAAAATTGGAGGGTACTCCTTGGAAATGTATTTAGGAGCCTTGTACGTGTATTGGATATGGGTATGATACCAATACTTGACATTTTAAATATTTGTTGTGTTGTGAGTATTCCATGTTGAAGACCAAAAAAAATAAATTAAACATTATGAAATATGTTAAAGTCCCTGTTAATACTAATTTACAAGATTTTCAATACTAAAAGTTTCAAGACAATTTTTATATTGCTTTTTATTTTTTATTGCTTATAAAATAATCTATAAATTAAATCTATATTTCTTAAAATGTTTTTTAAATTATAACTTTATATGTGTTCATAAATATCCATGCAATATTTGGATACTTTCTAATTCTTTTTATTTGATAAATTGTTTGCTAATTTTACTTAAAGAATATGTTTTTGTTTTTTACAGGTTGGCTGTTGTCTTTCTTGCATTTGATGTTTTTTTTGCTATATTTTGTGTGGTCTTGGCATGCTTGATTGGCATTGCTCTCTGTTGTTGTTTGCCCTGCATCATTGCTATTCTCTATGCTGTTGCCGGACAGGTATGAATAAAAAATATTTTGACTGACTAAAATATTTCCGACTTGTGAACCTTCTGATGTTCTCCTATTGTTCCGGGATAACATAGGAAGGTGCGTCAGAAGCAGATCTTAGCATGCTTCCGAAATACAGATTTCGATTATCAAGCAATGAGGATAAGTCTAGTAGTGGTGGAGCTGGGTCGATGGTTCCCATAGAAACCAGCAGTGCTTACTTGGCAAATGAACGAACACTTTTACCTGAGGATGCGGTATGCTCTTCTCAATTTCTACAACTAAATTCTGAAATTGCTATTGGCAACTCAAATAGTATTTTCATGGTTGCTTATATTTGTGAAGTAATTTCTAAAATCCTGTGTATTTTAGAAATATATAAAATAATTATTGAGCTTCAAAGTTATAGTTAAGGAACATTGGAACTTGTGTTCTTATTATAATTATTTTGGCCAAGTTTAATATGTTTAGTTAATTTAAGGGACAAAGAGTTTACAACCTTGAACCTGGGTAAAAAATTATTTATATGGAAGAAAATACTCATTATCAGTCACTACTGTGAACGAAATGGCTCATGATGCATTCAACTGGATCTCGTTGAAAGTAAATAGAGCACCTGACTTGGATTAGAGCACCTCATTTGTGGACTGTAAAAACAAGGTCTGAGTCTATTTTATTATTATTTTTTGCTGTTGTTGCTTTTCAGGAATGCTGTATATGCCTCTGTTCATACGAGGATGGAGCAGAGCTCCATGCTCTTCCCTGTAACCATCATTTTCACTCGTCATGCATAGTGAAATGGCTGAAGATGAATGCAACTTGTCCTCTCTGCAAGTACAATATTCTCAAGGGTAACGAACAAGTGTGACAGAAAAGTGAAGAACCAACTGGGTTTTCAACAGCTGTTGTGTAATATGTGTATATAGTTTCAAGACAAGAAGCACTTTACCTCCCAACTCGCTGAGTTTTGATCGTTATTTCGTTTAGCTGTCTTTGTAGAGAAAACATATAGAGCATTTATTTATGAATAAGTTAGCAACTCTAGTCAACCTAGCATTATTTCGTCCTTTGTTTCTCTCGAAAGTTGTCCAATTTATGAATTGTTTATTATTTTTCTGACGAAAACTATATTGTTGCTTCATTAATCATAGGTTTTAGTCATTTTGATTGTGTTAAATCAGTCTCTTCGTTTCCCTAAAATCAGTTGTACGTATCTTGTTAATTTATGGACTGTTATGAATTAAACCTTTTTTCTTATTTTATGTATAATTGCTTGCTTACGCTAGGATAATTACTCAGAATGCTGGCCATCGAATTTACATATTCACTTGAATGAAATGTTTCAAAGTAATAACTCTTATTTAATGTAAGTACTACGTGATGATATGAATTTTGCACGGATAGAGTTTATAATTTATCGTTTATTTTTTAATGTGTAAATTTTATATAAGAATATATATGTACATAAAAATTTAAAAATATATTAAAATCATTATGAATATTCATATTTATTTGTTGTACTTTACCATTTAATTTATATAAATCAATGTAAATTTTATCAATGTAACGGTTGAATATTACATTATACTAATATAATTATGTATATTAATTCTCACATAATTTAGATGTTTAATAGAGTTTAATTGATATATACTTGTAAATATTTTTACACTCACGTTCAACCACAACTTTTCATTTAGGATAAGTTTGTTGACTTTACTAATTGATATGTGAGGATCCGCTGGTATAAGGAGTAAGAAAGGGGATCATTTGTAGTTTTTTTATTCGGATTTTGGAGTCATAGGATAATTTATGACTTGGGTATTTTTAAGAATAGAAAGCAATAACCACATTGAATTCATGGATTTGACCTAGATATTAATAGATCCATAAATTTTTTTTTATTTGAAACGATTAGAAAATAAGGGAAAGTCTACGAGAAAATTATCTCTCTTTATATAGATGGAGAAAGAGATAAAGGATAAAAGTCTGGGGTCTGTCCCATATTTGAAAATGCTATGAGGTGTTGGGAAATGGTTGAAGTAGTTGAATAGGAGGATCACTATGATTATAAGTCACAAAAAGTTATGATTGACTGTTTTTACATTGACAGTATATACTAATTAAACTCTTTTTTATTAACATTAAAAATAAGATAGGAAATATAAAATTAATTTATATATATATTTATTGCGGGACGAGTAAGTACTATAATATTCATACTTACCCAAATTTTACAAGTATAGATTTAGTCGTACACCTTTAACATTATAATTTTTATAATATATTATATGTATATTTTGTAAATTATTTGTATTAAATAATAAATATGTATAAATTTATTATTAATACTATTTAAATATTTTTCAAATATAGTAATATGAATTTTTATATATATGAATATTAAATATAAATTATATGCTTAGAAAAAAATAAAATGATGAAATGTGCTAAATGTGTTAATTAATTATTGCAATGAATTAGGCGTGAAAAAAATGTTAAGCATTAAAGATTTAAAATTTAACTGGCTGTGAGAATGTGATATTAATTGATTGAAAAGTTTAAAAAAAAAAAAGAGAGAGAGAGAATTTGGAGATGATAGTTAGTACACGTGGAACAAAATCAATTAAGAAACAAAAATCTACATGTTCTAAACAAATTTTTTTCTTGACACCTATTCACCTAATATACTATGAGATAAAGAGAAGAACTTGGACAAGCAACTCTATGATTAAAACGTGGACCAATGGAAAAAAACCAACAAATTGTCTAAATCTCTTACTGATTACGAATGATAGTACTAGAGTTAAATCTAGAAGCTTTTACTTTCAATAGTTGTAAACATAGAAATTTCATTAATTTTTTTATCATCAATTAAGACAATGGAGAACGTCTATAAATAAGTTAAGTTACCTAAAACTTTTGTAACTAGAAATTGCCTTATCCATGACAAGCCAACCAAGAGTTGAGAATAAGTATAAAGGAAGATATCAAATTTTCCTAATCCTAGCCCACATCTCAAAGAGAAAATAGAAAAAGAGGAATGCAACTTCAAGAGTGCCGAAAAAAAAAGAAGAAGAGGTGGAGAAAGACAAACAAAGGAAAAATCTAGGAAGGTATTAGCATGCGTAGAAGAAATAAATATGGATTTTATCGTTAAATTTTATTCATAAAACTTAAATTAGATTCTAATTTAGAGTAGGCTTTGACGAATAAATTAGCTTACTCATCTTAAGTTAGGAAATATAAATTGTTGAATCTTTGATGAAATTGTATGATTTTTGTAAATCTTAAATGTTGTTAAAATCATGTTGAGGGTGTAGATAAAGATTTTTTAAAAAGTTAATAGTTATTCTAAAATATAAAGAGTTTTTGGAGATAAATGATTTAAATATTAAATTTGTTTATCATGTGAGGTATTAAATACGTATTATTATTGTGATGTGATTGTTGCATAGAATATATTAAATATTAAATTTGTTTATCATGTGAGGTATTAAATATGTATTATTATTGTGATGTGATTGTTGTATAGAATATATTGCATATTGCATAGTGTGATTTTGAGTCAAAATATTTTGGGAGAGAATTAATAAAAATATTTGCGAAATGATTGTGAAGTTAATTTTCAATTACATATTATCAAGAACAGTTGATAATAACTTATAAAATTTTGTTGAAAAGATAATTGTGAAAGTTTATATTCATAAGAGATGATATTAATCTTTTTATAAGTTACTATTGAAGACGGTAGAAAATAAGATATGTTAAGATGTCATGAGAATTTTGAGATATATAAATTATTGTTCTTGATAGTGAATGGGTTGGGCTAAATTGGTATACGGATTGTATGGTCTAAGGAGTGTTCAGAGTATTGGCAACTCTACATGTGATTCAGATGTTTCATTCTGATTTTGTGGTGTCCTTTTGGGTACACTGACACCTTTTCACCTTTGTATACCAATTCGGTTTTGTGGGGGGTTCCTAAATCAGATGTTACGTTTTGATGGTAAGCTCTGACTTCACTAGACATCCAAAAGGGACAAACTCCATTTTGCATTTTTATATATTATTTTGTGGTATTTGTGATTTATAATTATTAATGATAATTGAGTGATGTCATAATTTAAGTATATATGTTATTTTTATGAATGAAATTAAATATTTAATTTGTACTCAGATGGAATGTCTGATCCATATTTCCCCTTAAATCCTAGGGGTTTAATTATGCAGGAAAAATATTCCAAGCTTAGCATAGATACTTTATGCAACCAGAGCATTAGGATTTTGAAAATGTTTTAAAAGATATGATGTATTAGAATTGATATTTTGAAAATATGGCATGTAAAATTATTTGATAAATTATGCAATGACGTACTCCATAGTGCCTCTAATGTTAATCTAGCATATGTTTTTATATAAAATTACTTCATCTTAATATTTAATTATATCTTATTTATTTATAATATAATTAATTATTAAAGAAATTAAATATTATTTAGAAGAGGGTTGACCCCATACCCCCAATTGTGGGTATTTACCCACCCGCTTTAGGGTATTTTTGCAGGTATCTATAGGGTTCAGATACACTTTGTCATCTATAGTGTTAAGTGATATGACTAATTAATAAAAATATAAAATTTAAAGGTTGGATTAATCAAATTTACATTACCTAGAAAGTTATTGAATGTGTAAGTTGGATTAGTAAAATTTAATTTTAAGATTAGTTATTTATTATCATAATTAGATTTTAATAAAATAAACAGTGAATATAATAGCTCTCTTAAACTTACTTCTTGAAGTAACTTACTTTCAACCTTTGAAGCCATTCATTTTCATTTTTGTTGTACACATATATTATTTGTTGCAAATCATCTTCAAAATTATTTAATATAACTATCAGAATAGATTAGGACTCGTGGATCAACGTAATCCACAATAGGTCTGAGTGGATTAGGTTAAATATTAAAAAGAAACTAATTGTATAAAATACGTATCAATCCACTTACAACTCATCTACCCAAGTTGAATCTATGATCGATAAGGTTGACCTACTAACCCACCTAAATTTTATTTTTTATTTTTATTAATAGTTAAACTTATTTTTCTAATAAATGATTTTTATAGATTGTGGGATGACCTTTATAACCCACTAATCCGAGGTGGGTTAGGTCAAGCCTGAAAATTTTGCACTTGAAGTGAAGTAAGTTAGGTTGGGTGGACCTGTATTTCATGTGGGGCAAGGTGGGTTTACCTATATATTTTGATATTTTGTCAGTTCACACTTGGATGTTGAATGTTTTTTATATATTTGAACAAGCTTTTTAGGAAACTTCTTTTTAATATGCCACAAGCATATACGATTGCAAATTAAAGGAAATGGCTAAGCTATAACATCTCCTATAACTAAATCTTGTTAACTTATTATAGATGTTGGCCTTTTTCGTTCATTACCGTGAGTCAAGTTTTAAATAATCAAATAAAAGAAGTGTTAGTTTCATCTTGTAATGATGTACAACCCATTAAAATTGATTGAAAATTACATTTCAACTGAGTAAATAGAGGAAATGATAACAATTACCTTCTTATGACACTTCAAAATTCAAATAAGACATTGTGACATAATTATGGTTATTGTTAAAGATTTTACAAATTGTATGTCTTGATTCTTTTTCTTGAACATAGTGAATAATGCATGATATTTTGTACTTAAAGTGAAGTAAGTTGAATTGGGTTGACTTGTATTTGATGTGGGCTGAGGTGGGTCAGCCCATATATTTTGATAATTCTATCTTTTATAGTTGGTGATTCCCATATGCACCTCTTCAATTCACACTTGGATGTTGAATTTTTGTGATATATATATATATATATATATATATATATATATATATATATATATAAACAAGCTCTTTAGAAAACTTTTTTCTAATATGCCACAAGCTTAGACGACTATTAGTTAGAGGAGATAGCTCAACTGTAGCAACTCCTATAACTAAATCTTGGTAACTTATTATAGATGTTGGCATTTTCCATTCATTGTAGTGAGTCAAATTTTAAATAACCAAATAGAAGAAGTCTTAGTTCATCTTGTAATAATGCACAACCCACTAAAATTGATTAAAAATGACGATTCAATCTAATAAATAGAGAAAATGAAAACACACATATTCTTATGACACTTCAAAATTCAAATAAGACATCATGACATGATTATGGTCCTTGTTAAAAGATTTTACAAAGTGTGTGTCTTGATACTTTTCCTTGGACATAATGAGTAATGTTTGCTATTTCATCTGCATAGTTGAATATTTTTTTCTTTACTTCTTTTGTGATACTGTAATATTTTCCATTTTCACCCGAAGGTCACCTTCCTTAATGCCTACCAAAATGCAATAATTCTCTTTCCTAGAGTGGTATGAAATCCAAATTCTTTCAAATTTACAAATGTTGTATAAAAGTTTGTAAATTTTTTTGATGAATCAAGTTTCATTCCAATGTAGACTCAATAATTATTTCTTCAACAATAACAACTTTTTGTTTACCATGAATGTTGAAGCATAGTATTGATCTATCATCTCATACATGGTTACTATGTACCATTATTAGATAATAATTAATGAAGTTCAAATTTATTATTAATCTTGTATCCATCAAACATGTGATGCATCATTTGGTAGTTGACAAGAAGCAAGATACTTAGTTTATGAATGAAATATAATGTATTAACTAAAAGATAATATAAACAAGGACCAAAACACCTATTAAGAACTACACCTATGATTAAATTCTATTTTACTTTCTTCACATAACACTATTAAATACAAAAGTATGAATTTACCTAATATTATCAATAAGCATGATTGGTATTTATATTGTTAAAAAAGTTAACGATAAGTATGAGTCAATGCAATTTTAATATGTTAGAACCGTACCCAACTTGTTAAGATTTAATGATACTATGTTCTTCTATTGTTTTTCAATTTTTTACGTTTTGTATCCTAATTTTTAAATCATGACATTATGTCTCCAATTTTATTAAAATTATTGAATGTATGCTCAACCATGGGTAAATTGGCATGACTATTAAAGGTCAATGAGAAAATAATTGTAGTTAATAATATCACCTTTAAATCACAAAATTAAGATTGGTCACATTATTAAATTATTGTCATGTGTCAATCAACATTTTTCACTAAAAAATCATGTTAATTCATAAGCAATTACATACACATTTAACAATGAAAAAAATTATTAAAAATTGAATAATAAAGATACACTATATATAACTAAATCCATGATTGAAGTTCCAACAATCCACTAAATTGAGCAAGTTCTTGAAATCCAACACCACAATTGAAAGGGTATATGTTTGTGATAATTGATTTTGGGACTGAGGGTAATTGTCTTAATTATAGTGTTTTAGCTTGCCTAACACACTATCACCAAAGATGTATGAGACGAAGAGAAGCTGTGTGATTGCAATATGCCTTTTAGATGAAGGTATGTTAGGGTTAGTAAATTTAGTTGTTAATTAGGATGAAGGATCAAGGGTATAGTCACTTACTTTAGTTGTTAGATTAAATTAGAATTGATGAATAATATTAGGTTTAGCCCTTTCAAAATTACATTGGTATAATTTGAATAATTTCTTATATAATTTATATCAAATGTTACAACTTTAATAACTTTTAAAATTGAGTGGTTTTATTTCAAATTCAAAACTTCTTTTCACATTATCACATATACAAATTATATCAATCTAAAATTGCTTGTTATCTCTTTCATGTAGATAAAAATAAACATAATATATACTTGTTGAAATATATTAAACTATAAATCATTTGAGTGTGTATCTTTAATTTTTTTAATATTCTACAAAAATATGTTTCTATCATAAAATAGATTTGTAACTATTTAAACTTAATAAAAATATATCATAAATATAAAAATAAGATAATGTAGACTAAGATCTCAATATTCTATTTTTTACCCATTATTAATATAATATCGTAGGCCTCGTTCTAAGTGATTTAGAGTTTCTTATTTTTTATTTTGAAAAAAATAGTTTTGATAAAGTTTTTTAGTTATTTTCAAAATAATTTTTACTCAAATTCAAAAATAATAAAATTTGATTTTAAGATATTTTTTTATATTTTTATTTAAGTTTATCACTTGATGTTAGTCATCGTCACATGTCATGACCTTCAACTATTGATCATTGGTCACTATCTTCGATTGTTGGTCGTCGACCGTCACCTTCAATTGTCATTTACCGACCACCACCTCTAACTATTTGTCACTCTGACATTCAGTCACTTGTTGCCACTCTAACCGTGGATCACAAATTGCTACCTCTGACCTTTAGTTGTTGATAGTCACCTCTGACTTTCAATCATTAGTCACCACCTCCCACTATCAGCCACTAATCATTGATCTTCAGTCTAGAAAAGGAAAGATTCTAGTGGACTAAGATTTGAACACAATGTTTTAAATTTGAATACCAAAAGAATGTTGCTTTTATAAATTTGAAACTTAAAACTACTTTTTATTTTCATAAATTTGAAAATCGTAAAGCATAAATCACCCCAAACAAAGCCTCATGTCCTTTGAATTAGTCTACATATGTATTATATTTTCTATTATTTTCATTGACATTTACCATATGATATGTATGGTGTATGTACTTGTCCTAGGGGCAAGATGGTACTTTTACTCCTTGTTGGCTTGTTGTCTTCTCTCTCAAAGTTATCTATGTGTCCAATGGTGGGGTATATGTTAAAGATGCCACAATAGTCTAGTTAGATAAGAGTTCAAATCAAAGCAATAAATAAGCACATTGAACAATGAATGAATAGTAATCTACCTTGATATTTTACTACATATTTATATCCATCTAATTGGGCATTGGATTATTGGGTATCCAATTGATTAGGAATTAGGTGATATAGAGATAATTCAGTTTTACCAAATGTTTCTTATTTAAGTAGGATTAATTGATGTTATTTCTTAATTACTTATCAGTTTTGCTGAATACCATTTTGTGACGAGTTGGTCTTGGCTTCGGCCAAATACTTATTAAGTATTCAATGTGGTCAAATGTTGGGTACTCTTGGTGTATTTGGCCTTTATAATGGACAACCCTTCTTGGAGAGAGGATTTGGGCACTTGGGGTACTTCACCGAATCCATTTCAATATTGGTCTCAACCAAATACCTCGTAAAGATCATTCTGAATCATTTATGTAGTATTTTGAACTTTGTTATAGTTGAACCGATTCTAGAGGGTTTGTTAATTAATTATATCAAATCCTTTGTGTTATTCCACGAAGTGTTAACGCATAGCAAAGACTAAAGGGGGTCATGGTGAGATCAACAACTCATTCTCTCTATTCCCGCATTTATTATTTGTCACTCTTTTTTTTCTATTCTCTCTTAATGGCTGAGATTTTTAGGATATTCTTCTCTCCTATTTCAATGGTTGATATTTATTCATCTCACTCTCATATAAATTTGGCTTTCTCAATAGATATGCCCTATATATATATATATATATATATATATATATATATATATATATATATATATATATATATATATATCAAATTAATATCTATTATGTGAATAAACTTCTATCTCTCTATATATCTGATTGCTATTTTTTATTTAATTTATTTAAAACAAAGTTTCAATTAATGTTTTATGAAGGTAAAATTATGTTGTAAATATCATAATATTGATATTCTTAATATGAGCTATTGTGATACTGGAAGGCAAAATGTCCTCGTCATCAAGAAGATAATATTACAATAGAGCATCATTATCATGTGAATATCTTGAATGTTGTAATTGATTTTTAGTTACAGCAATTGAATAGTAGATTTAATGATAAGACAATTAAATTGTTGAATCTAAGCTTGCAAATGTTTTCAAATTGATGATATTTGCAAACTTGACTACAAATTCTAACCCAAAAACTTCACAAAAGGTAAGAAAGAAGAATTAATAATGTAATTGCGTCAATTTAACATTGAGATATCCTATAACAAATAATTTCACAAATTATCTAGCACTTTAGAATTGGTCAATGGTTGGTGGAAACAAGGAAAATTGGTATTTATCAACTTTTCTTCAGTTTGATAAAACTTATGTTGACTTTGTCAATTTCTTTAGCAACCACTATACGTTCCTTTTTTACTAAACATAATTAAAATTAAGCTTCAAAACAACATGAAAGATTACTTTCCAGAGCATTGTTTTATCATCTTTATTGAGAGAGAACTTGCCAAGAAGTCTACTGTGAATTTAATTATAGATGAATTTTGAAACATAAAGGAATGGAGAACTCTTTTATAGTCTGGTCTTTTTAGTTATTTTGAACTTATTTGTTTTTCAAAATTGAGTTTATTTTATGTAGTCATTTTATCTTTTTAACAATTTATTTATAGTTTGAATCACAATTTAATTTGCTAGTTTTTTTAATTAAAACATCTTTATATTTGGCCCATCTGACTTGAGATCATCGTTTCACCCTTATTGTACATTACTAATCCCTTGAGTTACAAAGATCCATTTAAATAGTTGATCTCTCCCAACAATATTTCTCCATATTCTTTAGTTGGAGTTTGTTATTGGGGTGTTCATAGATTGGATTAGTTAAATTTTAGTGGAGAAAAAAATATTGAAACCAATTAATTTAACTGGTTTGATTTGAATTTTAAAAAAAAAAATTCCCTAATCCAAACCAATGACAATCAGATTGATTTGGTTTGGTTCACCAAAATTCAATAAAAAAACTTAAAAGATGAAAATTTGTTTTCAATATATAAAAAATAACAATTATATACACCAAATTAGCTAAATCTATTAATGCCCCAAATTCATATTTATACTCCAAAATAGCAAAGTGTCTCACATATACCAAATTATAAATAGTCATATCAAAGTAACTAAATAGTCTAACAAACAATAAATTATATGTAAGCAAACTAAAATGTCCAAAAAAAAAAAAAAACTATTGTTCAGCATAATTAAAGTAAAAAAAATCTATAATTAAAGTAATGAGCCCACGAGCAAAACGATAACTTTTATGTTCACTTATACATAAAAATGATTAAGCCATTAACAAGCATTTATATAAAATATAAAAAAATGTAAATAATGCCAGTTTTATTTGGTTTGATTAGATTTTAAAACATTGAATCTATAAACTTAAGTGATTTTGATCTATTCTCAATGATTTGATTTGGGTATGATTTGAACAAGAAAAAAAATATGAATCAGTTTAATTTGTTAGGTTTGGAATACCAAATTTGTCAGATGAATCAAATTGATAAATATCCTAAGTATGATAGCATTCTACACCAAAATTTTCAACCAATCACTTCCTTTATTTAACTAAAAAAAATACTAGCAATACACTTTTAACACATCCTTTCAAACATACTTTACATAATTGGTTGAAATTTATTTAAAACAACAAATTATTTGAGTCTCACTTGTCATTAAATGACTCTCTTTGTCCTAAATTTGTAACTTTAGAGTGTGTTAGCAGGAATGTGTTAACAAAAAATATGTGTTACTACCATTTCTCTTTATCTAAATTTATTTAGGGTTCTCTCATATCCACTTATTATCTATCCTCTCATTTATTATGATCCATTAAATTGTTAAATTTTCTCTTTTCTCTCTCATTCTCTTTCTTCTTTTATTCATCATAATCCTAAATTAATTCAATACATAAGTTCAATAATACTGGACTATGGTAGTATTTTCTTAATAGAGAAGAACACATGCATTCTCAATGTAAAACGTATTAGAGTAACATTTAATTACAATCTTTTCTATAATTTTGTTGAATTTCCTAAATTAATATATTAAAAGTCATATAAACGAAGGATTGTGATTAAACGTGAGTTAAAACTCTTTTACACTTTCCATACATAAGTATTAAACTCTTTTTAATATAACATAAATATTAAAATAAAGTAAATAAAATTAATTAAAATATAAATTATAATTTACATAATTACATTTAATAATAATTGCAAATATTTTTAAGTAATATTATCAAATATACAATTGTTAACAAAAAATTATTTTGTGTTTGCTAAATGTTAATTTTGATTCATTATGTTTTTTTTATACATTAAGTTTTACAAGTTTCATTTTGATAATTTATATTTTTAAAATTTCCTTTTTGTGTGTTATAAAAAGATACTTGTATGTTTGCCCCCTTGTGAGAGTTCACCTCTGCACACATTTCATATCACTAAGAAAATTATTATGCATGGCCACATTAGTTATGATGCTAAAGATAAATTGTATTGTTGGAAGTAATGACAATAGATATGGTAGTTGTAGTTTAAGAAGATTTGAATTTATTTATTTAAATAAAAACACTAAAATTTTTAGTTGCTACTATTTTTATTTTAATTTAATTGTTTCAAAATTTTAAAGTTATCAAAACTAACATAATACGAAATAATAAACTATAATGAAACTTTCAAAGTCATAAAAAATCATAATGAATTAATTTACCAAAAAAAAACAAAAAACAACTAACACATGATGCATCAAAATTAACATTTAGCATATTGTATTTGATAGAAGAGGTTATTCTAAATTTTAATCATATTAAATTTAATTTTAATTTACATGTCATATAATTATAATTTATATATGAATGTAATTTGTGTTAAAAATAAATTAATTTATATTTTATAAATATAAATGTATTCTAAAAAATATATAATTTTTTATTTATAGTATTTTTAATTCAGAATATCTATTAAAAGAAAGTAAATCATTTCTTAAAACAAGTAAATCAAATTATATTTACATTTAAAATTATTATAAATAAAAATTAGTTTATGTATAATATAAATTAAAATTTATTTTTAAAATAATAAATTATAGTAGATATAATTATAACTTCTAGGAAACATAACTATGAGATTTAATTACACATAATCTATAATATAAATAAGCTATTGTTGGATGAATTGGAAATATTTTAACTTAATATACATTATAATTTATATTTTATAAGATTAACGTGTTTACACGAGTTATTTGACTAATTGTGTATAGCTTATTACCATTTAATATGTAAATATTGTAAGGAATTGTATTAAATTATATTTTTTTTTATAATTAAAAGCATTGTCGTAAAAATAATTTTTGAATATAAATAAATATTATGTTAATTTCATTAATATAATTGAAAATTAAAAAATAAAATTGAAAAATTTTGGTTAAAATAATAAAGTGCATGTAATAAATTCAATTTTAACATTAAATATCAAACATAAGAATATAGAAAACATAAAAAAAGAATAAACAGAGATAATAAATAAAATTACATAACATAAAAAGGAAAATAGAAACATAATAAATCTTAAAAATTAAAAAACATAAAATAAAAATAAATCGGAAAAAAAACAAATAAGAAATTAAAAACCACAAATAAAAAAATTAAAAAGAAAAAAGAAAAGGAAACCAAGAAGATGAAAGAAAATAATTGAAAATGAAAAACCAAACCAATTTGAAAGAAAAATTAAAAAAATAAAAAGAACAAAAAAATTTTGAAAAGTAAATTTTTAAAAATTAAATTAATAAAATTATTTTCAAGATATTATAATAAATAAATATAATGATAAAAAATAATAAATTAAAGTATATTTAAAAATAAAAACAAAAAAATAAATAAAATTGAAATTGAAAATTATGTTGTAAAATATTTAATAAACTAAATTTCACAAATCTAATATATAAAAATTTAAAATTACTTTCTAAATATTAAAATACTTATAATAAATTAAATTTTAACGTTAAATATGAAATATAAGAATATAGAAAATATAAAAAAAATAAAGGGACATAATAAATAAAATTAAATAAATTAAAAAATAAAATAGAAAAATAAAAATATTGAAAATTAAAAACATAAAAATAAAAATCAATAAAGAAAGAAAAATTGAAAATAAAAACATTAAAAAGAAAAACGAAAAGGGAAATAAGAAGAAGAAACAAAGAAAGAAATTGAAAATGAAAAAAAAAATTAAATAAAACGAAAAAAAATTAAAAGATTAAAAAAACTCTATATGTTTAATAAATTAATTTTAAATATAAATTATTCTTAAACAATAATTTTAATAGCGTATAAAAAAAACAAAAATAAAAATTTAATTTAAGCTTTTTTAATTTGATTTAAAATTATTTTATACTATATTAAAATATATTTAAAAATTAATTTTGAGTTTATTAAGATTCTTAAATAATAATTTTAATGTTTTAAAATTATAAAATAAAAGCATAACAAAAAATAAAATAAAATTTTGAATTATGAATTTTAAAATATTCTTAAATAACAATTTTAATAGTAAATGAAATATAAAAGATAAAATTAAAACATTAATAATAAAAAAAAGACAGGTTTATGAAATATATTTGAATTACATCTATTATAAAACTAAAGATTTTTTTTAAGATGATATTCATGAAAATTTTATTAGGTGTAAAATATAACTAATTTAATTATTTTAAATTTATGTTATAATTTTAAAATATAAAATTTATATATTTATTTGATTATTTTATATAAAAAATAATTATTTTATGATATTATAGTCTATGGAAAATTTTGAATGATTTGAAATTAAGGTAAAAATAATTTAATTAGATAATTTATATTGAAATTAATATTAATTAAAATAAATTATTATTTTAATCTTATAAATAAAATTTATATTTTATTCATTAACAGTTGACACCTATATAAGATTCAAAAAATAGTAAAATATATCTATTGTAATTTTTTATAATATTTAATTTTTAAAATAGGATAATAATTTTATGTAATTCATCTTACTTATTAATTTAACTTCATTTATATTTGAAAACTTATAATTTTTATATTTTAATTGTGAGTAAGTGCCAAAGATCAGAAAAAACATTCATTTACAGAAAATTGTACGCTATTTTTGTTGCTAATAGAATTAAATAAACAATAATCAATAAATATTGAATGAATGACTAATATAACTTAATTTATAATATTTTATTGAATAGCTAATTTAAAATTATTTAATAATTTTAGTACATTTATTACATATTCATATATAATAAAATTCATCAAGTTAAAAGCTAATCTTACTTATGATTTAGTTTCTCTCTTATCGAATGTGCTCATATGGGTCTCATGTGTGAAATCTTAGTCGTTCTGTGGACATAAGAGAGTCAATTTTGTGAAGTTGTAAAATATTAAAATATATTTAATAAACTATCTTTTCAATATCTAATATATAAAATTTTAAATTTTTTTATAACTATAAAATAGATGTAATAAATTAAAGGTGAATGGAAAAATAATAAATATTGAAAATTAAAAAACATAGAAAGAAAAAGAAATAGAAAAATAAAAAGAAAAGAACAAAGGAAAAATTGAAAATAAAAACATTAAAAATAAAAAGAAAGAAAATAATTGAAAATGAAAAATAGAAGGGAAATTGAAAGAAAAAAATTAAAAGACCATTTTTTAAATATATTTAATAAATTATTTTTAAAAAATAAATTATTCTTAAACAATAATTTTAATATTTTAGAATAAATATAAAATTAAAAAGTTAATTTTCGCTGTTTTTTAAAGTAATTGAAAATTATTTTATACTATATTAAATATATTTAAAAATTAATTTTGAATTTAATAATATTTTTAAATAATAATTTTAATATTAAATAAAATATAAAATAAAAAATATAAATAATAAAAAACATAAAAAAAGAAATAAAAAGAAGTAAAAGAATGGAAAAAAGACTAAAATTACCAAATACTCCTATTTTTAATTCTTGTCAATTAATTGGATATTATTTTGTTTTATCAGTCCAATACTTTCTTTTATATATATATATATATGATATGTATGTATATATATTTTAGAGAATTAATAAATTTTTTATGTTTAATATAAACTATAATTCTTATCAAAATGTAAAGTAATTTGTTTACTAAAATTAATCTGAATTATAATTTTTAATAACATTATGTATCAAACACAATATTATAAATATTTCATAAATTTTTTATGAAAAATTATTTATAAATATTATATAATAGTTTAAATTTTAATTAATTTCAGTTGCACTCTTTTAATTTCTACTATTTTAAATTTAAGAGGAATATATTTTAATATATTGAATTAAAGATAGAGTAAACTTTCAAATTGCTCCAAAAAAATATGCTATGTTAAAGGTGTTTGTTAGCTTAGGTTCCTAATGAATATTAGTCCTAATTGTACTTTTGCGAATTAATTAATAAAAATAATAAAAATTTTAATTCTT
The DNA here is from genome assembly GCA_037954015.1 of Psophocarpus tetragonolobus. Lineage (NCBI taxonomy): Eukaryota > Viridiplantae > Streptophyta > Magnoliopsida > Fabales > Fabaceae > Psophocarpus > Psophocarpus tetragonolobus. Next base: position 98,231,803 of record CM075689.1, read on the forward strand.
GTCATTTTTAATAAAAACTTAAATTTAATCATACAATTATTATTCTATTAAGTTACCTTATTATTTTTAATAAAAATTAAATAATTATGCAATCAAGACATTATATATATATATATATATATATATATATATATATTATATATATATTATATAGAAATAAATATATATCTCATATTATTAAGAACTAAATAATTTTATATGGACTTGATATATTCCATTGTTGTTATTGTCACTATCATCCCACCATCATTTTACCTTATTATTTTTAATAAAAATTAAATAATATAATTAAGATTTTTAAATTTAATCTTATGGTTATTATTAATTCCTTGGTCATAAGTGTTTCTTTTCTCAACTTATGTCGTATATATATAATTAATTAAAAGAAAACAAAAATTTGAAATTGCACATAAATATTCTAAAGTTGTTTTTGGAGTAAATTTGAAATAAAATTTATTATTATTTTGAGTATTTGATTTTTTTTATGCTCTGAAATGAGTTAAAGTTTACAACAACTCACGCAATATGCTCAACCAATTGAGCTTAACTGTTGACAAACCATTTTATTAATAGATACATGTTTTGTGATTTTAGTAACATGATCTTTATTATAAGGGATAAAATGAGAAAAGAAAAAAATGAAAATAAAGTAAATATAATAAATATAATAATTAATAAGATATATATTTAATAAATATAATAACTAATACTATTTATAGTATATATTAAATGCATTAAAATAATATTTAAGGTATATTTTAAGATTGAAACCTCTTGTCGTTTAAGATTATTTCTTTAAAGAATAACTTTTATATAAAGATTCGAGTTTAATTAGTATACATGGTTGTTGTAAAATAATTTTAGACTCACATCCAATCATAACTTTTAATATAGTAACGAATAAAGTTAACAAATTTATCATAAATGAAGAAAGGTGGTGATTGAATGTAACCAAATAAACTCAAATTCATATATAAAATAAATGACATTTAATTTTTTATTGTACATGATTTGATTAAAAAATTAATTTATAAATATTCATGTCAATGCTTGACTAGGACCACGGTCTGTATAAAGAATGAAAGGATGAATTTGATTGTAAGAATCACCAAATTTTATAAGAAACATTGGATTATAGAATATTGGATCGTGAGATTGCAGTGGAGGAATGATGTCAAAGAAATTAGCACTTTTGTTTGTAATTGTTGTCATTGAAGTTTGTAGTGGTATGTTTATGTTTGTGGTTGTTATTATATTTGAGTGTTCAGTGTCTTAATTATTTATGCATGAAACCTGATAGGTGCTTCATTGCCAAAGGAAGCAGTAACAAATGGAGGACCGCCGCCGTCGCCGCCGTCGCCGCCGCCCATAGTTGTAATTGCATGCAACGGAAGAAATGATTGCATCAGATTCTTTAAAAGTTTACCGTGCGATACAAAATATATTTATTGCTCTGAAAACCGATATTGCGCCTGTAAAAAACACACAATCAACCAGGTAACTATCAAAATACAAACCCAAACTACTTTATTATAACTATCTGCCAAAAGCTTAATATTATTCCAAAAAAAAAATTCCAATTTCTCTTCACAATAATTTTTCTATTTATCTCTTCCACATTATGTTATAGTTTACTTCTTGTAAAAACTATACGCTTAATTTTGCAGGCCCTTTTTTCTCAAGGGGGGCAGTAACATGGATCAGAGTGGATCACTTTGCTCACTCAAACATTTTAAAGAAATAAATTAAAGATATGTAATATTTCTTTGTAATGTAGTATCTCTTTTAGACTTTATTTGTAACGTCGGAAGAAGGTATGTTTTATGCTTTCTTCCAGCTTTTAATAAAATTTCTTTAGTTTATGAAGAAAAGGCTCTTTTATCTATTTTATGTGAACATTTTTTTAAGTGTTGTGCAATTAAGTAAAAATATAAATACATAGAAATTATTTATCGGATCAAAATTGTTATAAAAATTTATTTAATTAATAAAACTCGAAAAAAAAAGGAAATTATTATGGCAATTTTTAGCTACCATAAAAAGTGTGTTTACCTAATTCATTATATTGTAATTGATTGTAGTTAGAGATGGCAAAAAAATTAGCCTCACAAATACCGCAAATAAAACTCATAAAAATATATACACAAATAATATAAATGAGTACATGCTATCCATGGATACAAGTTTTCTCTTACACATTTTTTAATAGATATGGATACGGGTATCATAATACATGTACTCGCAGATATCCTCCACCGGCTAAACTAAATGTTATATATATTTAAGTAGAAGAAAATAATAATGTTAAAAGATAAGTCAATTAAAATATTAATTGTTTAATTTTATATAAAAACTTCATAATTAATAAAATTATTTATTATAAAAATATCGATAATATAAAACAAAGATTAAGATATTTGTATTGAATGTTTTGTGTGTATATGTATATATAATATTATATCTAATTAATCTTGTAGAAAATAGTATAATTTTATTTGTAGATTTTTTAATAAATAAAGAATTCAACTTATAAAACTTGTTATAAAAAAATGAGTGATTTTCGATAAATTTTAATCAATAATGAAGAGAGTTTTAACAAAACAAGAGATAATTTTCCAACACTCCACAAATAATTAATCTCTTTTATATATAATAAAAAATCAATTTTTACATAGTAAAATAACACTAAAAATAGATTAAAAGTAAAAAATATTTAAATAATCATAATTACAAATTTTTATATTATAAGAAACAACTTATTTTTAAAAAGACATCATCATTTAATGTAAAGTATACAAACATCCTAACTATTCTGAAAACAAATCTTTTTTTAGAAAAAAATAGCCGGAGATTATAATCATACCAATACTATCTCTTGGTTTGGTTTTAATAAAAGTATGCAATGTTTAGTTTTCGATAGACAAAAAACTCCAAGCTTATAGCCATTTGTTAGGGAGCAGGAAAAAAAAATGAAAAAGACAATAAGAAGAAATTGCGATGGAAATTGGTTTTCTATTTTCTTCATGGGCAACATTTTGAATACAAACTTTTAATCTAAAGATGATAGGTTAAATTTAGGGAATTAGAAATAGGAAATTTTAATTTCCACCTATTATAATTTCAATTCTCACTTACTAATAGGTAAAATACTAATATATTTTTAATGATTTTACTCTCTGTCAATGGTTCATCAAAGAATAAAAATAATTTGCAAATGTTTTTACTCTCTGGCAATGCATAGTCAGAGAGTAAAAACTGAGACATTTCATGATTTTCAAGTGGTTTGATTGCGATGTTTAATGTGGACTGCGAAATTTAATGCTTACAACAATTAGTTGCATGTTAGGGCTTGCAACAATTTGTTGCATAGTTGGTTATCATAATTTTTATGCATGTTTTAATTAGTTGCATGTTAGGCTTCTCATCATTGGTTGCATCAATTTGCCTTTTTATACATTTAGGATTTATCATTTACTTATTATGTTAGTAAAATAAATTATTGAATATTGAATTTATTTAATTTATTGAATTATTTAATAAATTCTCATAATAAATTTATTGAATTATTGAATTACTAAAATAAATTATTATCTTTTAAAATATATTAAATTTATTTAATTTATTGAAAATAAATTCTTATACAATAATATTTTATAGAACAAATAATTTGTGTATCGTAAGAATTTTTTATTCTATTGTTTAATTAGAAACACATAACAGGTTATTTTAATAAGTTTTACAATTTTTAACATGTTTTTTTAGCACATGTGTATTATTGAGATAAACTTTAGGTTAAGCTTACTTAATGAAGAATATATATATTATTTAATAAACCAATTTGATTAGTACAGTGTTGTTTGTTAAATATGTACTAAAAATCATGAAAATTAAAAATAAACTAAAAAATTAATGTCAAAATAAATTAATAAAACTTGCATATTGAATATTTATATTAAATATAAAATAAAAATAATCAAATTTTAATTATAAAAATAAACCCAAATGTCATAATTTTTAAAATTACCTAAATTTCAAATTTACTAATATACCCTCAATTATCTCTCCTATAAAAGTAAACATTTTTTACTATATTTCTCCGTCGTAGTTCGTTTTCTCCTTCTTGTTTTACTCTTCTCCATAATCATACATACTTTGTTTTCTCGGGATTTGTTCAGCATCTCTTCATCAAGTAAGTTTATTTTTCATAATGTAATTAACTGCAGTAAAAATATAATTTTAGACTAAAAATTATGTTGTGTTAATGATTTATATGTGAGTTTTTTTGTCATAGAGCATACAAATTTGCAAACTTTTGTACTCTTCAGCCAACTGTTACAAATATTTTGAAGAAATAAAGTATATTTTAATATTTTATTTAAAAATTTTTATGTTTATTATTTTATTTCTTATGTGTTATAGAAAGTAAAATAAATTTTTAAAAAAACATTTGATCTTATCCATTCTTAATCAAATTAGATTAAATTTGATCAGATCGAATTTCATTTTACCTCAAATCCAATCCAATCTGATTTATGAACACCTATTATTTACTTGAATATAATTATTTAAATGCATAATTAAATTACTTTATTATAATAATTAATTGGAACAAACAGAAAGTATGCAACACAAAATTAACTATCAGTAGATGTTAAAATTTCGTATATAAAGAAGTTGAAAATCTTGATGTTAAGTATATCAAATTTATTAAATCTTAATCTTTTGTTAATATGTTTAATTTATGAATTCTCGAAATGTTTCGAGATAATTTAAATGTTCGTAGAACGATACTAAATAAAGTATTAAATATTTATGATTTTAGTTTACTTTTTTGTGTCACAATACAATGTTATTTTCAAAATTTATTCATTTTTTAGCATATTCTTTTTTGTGTCATTCTTTATATAAATTCATGTTATTGAGCATAACTTTCTTATTTTAAATATTTGTAATTTTATTATTACTAAATTTATGTAAATTTATGATTTTATTAAATATAATTATTTTTTTATAAAATTTTCAATTTTTTATATAATGTCAATATCAATTATTGAGTTTTTAATTAATTAATTTTTACCACATAATGTCAATGTCATTTTTTTATATAATATTTAGTGTGTAATTAAAATTAATCTGGGTAATTCATTTTAATTAAATTATTTAATTAAGTTTTAATAAATATCCAAAATAATTTTTAGTGATTTTTTTATCAATATCATTTTTTGAGTTAACGTAATTATTTATTCTTAAAAATATTTTAAATCAAATTTTGTTTTGATTAAATTTTTTAGTTAAATTTTTTAATTAACTTATATGCAATTGTAAACTTGAATTAAACTTTTAAATTATTGTTGTAGGTTTTAATAGATTCTTTTAGAAATATTTCCAACGAAATAAATAATAAAGACAACAAATTAAACGTGAATGATGGTGGACAACTCTACATTGATCAAGACAAGACATTATTATGAATGTTATTGATTTTATGTATGCATTAATTAATTAGTACGGAGGTACAAATCATATCAATATTTGTGTAGGTATAATTTTATTTAATCATTAAGTAAAATATTTAAAAATTACTTATTCATTGAACTAGGTGTTTTTTACTCGATATGAGTTATTAAAGTGGGTTAGAGGAGTAGCATTTCAAAATGACTTTGTGATCATAATATTAAGGTCAGGTACAACGTAAGTAAAATTTTGAGTGATTGACCAAAGTGGGCCATTTTTTAAAAATTATTACTTAAATAAGTGTGTTTTAAAAATATTTACCAAGGTATGTTTGTTTTTAGGTTTAACTTGATTAAATCACAATTTTTCACTTGCATTTTTTAGTGCTTTAACCAGTTGATTGACGCCAACTTGGAAGCCAGGTGGTTATACAATAGATATAATATTAAAAATGCAAGTGGAAATTACGATTTGACCATGTCAAATCTAAAAATAAACACAACTTGGTAAACTTTTTAAAACAGATCCATTTACGTAATTAGTTTAAAAAAAAACCCACTTAGGTCAAGTGCCCTAAAATTTTTGTAGATTTAGGGTGTGAGTGAAGTGGTACATATAAACCGTACAAAAATTATGACAAGTATGTTTATAAAATAATGGGACCACAAAGTGTAATTGTCCATTCAGATTAAGAGGACGATCTCTGAAAAATCAAGATAAGTGGAAGTTGAAGGTAGTATATGAGTTTCACAAATCATACATGGGCGAAAACATTAATTGGTCATTCATATGTCAGTCGTTTAATAGACAAGGAACAAGCATTACTTGGTGATTTGACAAAAAATATAGTCAAATCGAAGAACATTCTTCTTATCTTAAGGGACTACAATGAACATAATGTTACAACCATTAGTCAAGTGTACAATACAAGGTACGCATTTCGTAAATCTCAAAGAGGTCTTAGAACATAAATCCAACATTTAATAAATTTACTAGAGCATGATATGTATCTTCATTGACATAAAATGGATGAAGTCATGGAAGTTTTGTGTGATCTCTTCTGGACACACCTTGATTCAGTGAAATTGGTTAATACATTTAACATTGTTCTAATGTTGGATAATACGTATAAAACAAACAAATATTGACTACCTTTGCTTGAAATTGTTGGTATGACATGCAGGCATGACATTTTCTGTTGTTTTTGCCTACTTAGAGTCTGAACGAAAAAGTAGCTTTGTTTGGACACTTCAACATCTTAGAGGCCCTTTTCTGAAAAGTGATGCAATGCCCAAAGTATTTGTTACAAATAGATATTTAGCTTTTATGAAGGCAATCAAAATTGTTTTTCTACAAACATTTAATTTGTTGTGTGAGTACCATATTCAAAAAAATGAGAAGTTAAATGAAAAATGTATGTCCATCTGCAAGAAACATGATACCAAGTTATGCAGTTATTCCATGATCTTAAAGAGAAAACACCGAAGATGCATTTGAAAGATATCTTTGAAACTTCAAATGTATTTGTCTCTATTGATTGATTATGTCAAAGACACTTAGATGACCCCTCATAAGGAAAGATTTGTTAAAGCTTGAATCAATCAGTTGATGCACTTAGGGAACACAACTAGTAATAGGCATAATTTATGTTAACATTACTTTTACGTATTTAATTGTTTATAACTAGCTTGTATTTATTCTTAACAGGGTCGAGTCATCACATTAAACTTTCAAAAAATTGATACAAACCAGTAAAGGTGACCTTGGTAATTGTTGGGATGCCATGAACAATATGTTGCAATTACAACATACCCAAATTAAAGCATCTTTTAAGAAAAACATCAATTTGGTTGGACATGCATTTAATATGATGATGTACAAAAATTTGCTTGGCTTTGTGTAAAGGTATGCAATGAATCTTATTTTACTAGAATATCAACGGGTCAAACTTATTAGTACAAACAGTTCAAAGTATAGGTGTGTAGTGAAGACTACACATGGTATTTCATGTGCATGACAATTAGCAGCATATGTGGTTGGGGGTATTCCTATTAGTGCACTTCATCCAATATGGATGCAACTTAGTTTTGGTGATGATGATTTTGCATACTGACGAAGAGTTGACAATCCAACTGCATATTGATGTCTTTGTCACCATTTTAACGATGTTGACTTCTCTGGAAAAATTAGAATAAAAAACAAATTAAATGAAATAACATATACTTCAATTTGTCCTCCAGAAGAGAAGGTTAAGACCAAAGGATGTCATATAACTTCTGAATGTTGTCCAAATTTAAGCCAATGTTGGTCCATTTCCTTAGTTGTGATTACCTGCAGTCTAAAAAATGCAGGATCTCTGGGAATTCCTTGGACAATCTTAAATTGTCAGTGAACCCATTCGAGGAGATGCAACTGTATATATTCACTAGCTCGAATTCAGTCAAAGAACAAGCTAATAAGTTGGAATTCAAAGTACTAACCTGAATTAAAGTCGCATAACACACACATTGTTTAGTCTTGTTGTAGCTTGTCTCATCAACATGATGATACAGATGTGTCAATGCAGTCGCATCCCAAGAATATGTAAATGTCTGTGCAAGGTCATTAAACAACTTCAAATACATTACATTAAATAAAGGTGTTTCTTTTGTCTACAAATATGATGCACCCAACAAGGTGCAACATATATGCTCAAGCAGCCTACTCCCAACTACTGCTTGCACATCTTTTTTCATACAGCCTACTAGATGTTTCCTTGTGCCATCTCTTCACAAATGCACAAGTAAAGGTTTCATTGACTGTCTCAGATGTATTTTCCACATTCTTTCTTTGATATAATGGTTCATCTTACTATTAACTTAGTTAAGAGGCACATATTGTGGTCCAACTTATATGAGATGGATGTACCCAATTGAACATTAAGAATCAAAGTTAACCAGTGGGTTGCATTGTGGAACAATACATACTGGAAGAAGTTGTAGAATTTTGTACTGATTACCTAGGGATGTACACAGTGGGTTGCATTGCCTACCAAAGTCTCGACACTTAGGGAGAAATAATGGAGAAGGGATCACCAAAAATACAATAGTCATTATTTCTAGGAAAGAATAAGAACAGGCACAATTGTATGTGCTACACAATGATAAGGAGGTTGACCTTATGTTGAGAGACACAAGGAAATGCTTAAGAGATTACACCCAAGTCGGAATGAAACATGGGTAGCTAGAGAACACAACGAAACTTTTACATAATGGATAAAAAACCATATTTTGGCACAATTTGATACAAATTCCTCTTCAATTTCTGAAAAATTGAGATGGTTAGCAAATGGTCCAACTTTACATGTATTCTATTACACAACTTATATGATTAATGGGTACACATTCTATACAAAAGAACGAGATTATCAAAGTACTATGCAAAATAATGGAGTAACATTGGTTGCTCAATCTATGTATATCTCAAGTGCTAAAGATAGAAACCCCACATATACAGCTAATGTCTTATTTTGGCATAGATGAACATATATGGGAGTTGGATTACATAAAATTTAGGTTACCCATATTTGGTTGCAAGTGGATTGATAAAAATACTAGAGTTCGACAGGATGAGGCTAAGTTCATGCTAGTTAACTTTAATAAGGTCGTGTACAAAGATAAGTTGTTTATCGTAGCATCACAAGCTCAACAAGTGTTCTATGTGACTGATCCTACAAATATTGATTGGTCTATTATGTTGTTGACCAATAAAATAAATGATAACCACAATCAAGAATCAAGGGATAACGATTCAAATATTGAAGATAATCCTTTATTTAATACATCACATTTACTTTAGAATGATGCAACCATAGAGGATATCCTTTATAGAAGAGATGACCATGATGAGGGAATTTGGATTAATCCATCATTTCGTATCTATAAGAAACATACAAATTCAAACTTGAGTAGAAATAACAAAAGGTTGCCTTAGCTAGACATGGTTTTATTTTTGTATTTTCTTTCTATAATTTCCTTTTATTTTAATGCTAAAGCTTTTCTATCTCTTTTCTTGTAGGTAAATGGCATCTCTTAGAGATTATGATAGTCCTCTTAGTGCTGATGGTAGGGAATTTACAACAGGGCTAATTCTTATAAGGAAAATCATTCAAGCTAGTAGTGAGGGAAAGAAAATTGAGGTAGTCTATTCATTGTTGATTTTAAAATCTTAGCTATGTTACAACTTTTAATATAATATGTACTCATTCATTTTATTAGGTTACATGAAATAATAAAGGTCAACCAATTACACCCGAAGGTAGTGAGCTCACCAATTACATCAGTACTTATGTTCGACAAAATATTCCTATAACATGTGACAAATGGAATAGTCCGCTTAGTATTAAATTTAAGAATGACTTTATGGTTGGATTTAAAGGTAATATAAGATTTATTCTATCATTTTCTTCTAATTATTTGCCATTATAAAAAAATAACATTTTTTTAATTAATTTCTTTTGTAGTTGACCTTTACCATTGATGAATCTCACAAGAAATGGATACTTAAGGATGCAGGTACATTGGTTAGGAATTTTAGAACTAGCTTGGATACTCATTATTTAAAGGACAAGGATAAGAATTATCTAGATAATCCACTTATGAATCCCCCGAAGTTATATGTATCCATAATCACTGAGGATGTTTGGAAAGAATTTGTGGCAAAACATACAAGTAATTCATTTTAGGTGATACATAATCCATAATATTATTGTTAACATTTTATTCTTATTAGGTTACATGTTAGGATTACATAATATTTTTTATGAATACAAGAACTAAACCAAAAAAAGGGAAAGATCATCACAATCTAAGTACCTATACGTGCAAGAAATGGTAAGTTTATTTACACACTTATATGAATTATAATATTTTGTTGTTAATAATTAATTATAATTGATAAGTTTATTAATTGTCTCAATAAATAGATAAAGGAATTAGGAAATAATGTTAGTTCTATTTCTTGCTAAGAATTATGGAAGCGTGCACGTGTGAATAAGGTCAGAGAGATTGACAACGAAAATGTTCAAGAAGTTTGTAATCAAATTGTAAGTATAATAATCGTTATCACTAATGTTTCTTTACTATGTGCAACAAAATTGTATTTCAATTTGTTTTATGCTTATTGGGTTCAGGAGACACTATCACAGTCTTTACCTCTTAAGGATCTACAGGATGCTCGTTCCAACATTCTTTCATGGGCTTTATGTATCCTAGAGTACATTGGTCATGTTAGGGCAGTAGGATTTGGAGTCATTCACAGAGACTATTTTTCTCCTAAAAAACGACCCATAATACAAGAGCATAAAACATTGATTATTCAAATGAAAAACTTGAATACAAGACTACAACAAATGGAAAACAAGAGTATGACTATTGAAAAAAAGGATACGAAAAATATTTTACAACAATCAAATGATGAGATTCATAGAGTCAACGAGAGTTGCACCGTTGAATCTATTTGCTTTCCTGAGGTAATTAATTTCTTTGTATTTTCTTTAGTTTTGAGGTGAAATTTTTTTAAACATTTGTTTATCTCATTATATTTTATAATATAGGAAATCTCTTGTTGTAAATTATTTGTATTATCACATTTACTTCTCTTGGTTGCACAAGGGAAAGTGCATAACATTTTGAGTGATACATTACATGGGAGATCTTTACCAGATGGTCATGTGAAAGTTAGTATTAAAGTTGTGCTGGAGTCAAAAGTCTCATTGCTCATACCTAATGATGATGATGACATACTAACAATAAAAGATGACATTGGTACTTTTGTTGCATGGCCATTAAACCTCATACAAACTGATATTATGGTATGTCTAAACTTTCATGATAATAATTTTTTATTTATGAGAATATTATTGACTAGCTAATTAATCTAATTTGTAATATTTAGGATTCATCTGTAACAAATAAGAAAAGTTCCCAAAATACAAATGAGTTTATTAGTCAATTGGCAAAATGTTGAGCAAATGATAATGCAATTGTTGGTATAATATTCTTCAATATTGTAACTATCTTCAAACATATTTGAAACTAAAGTCTGCAAAGTCACTTGCCCTGTTAGAAATAAAAGGAGAGATATTTGGGTTAGATGAACATAAAGAAATACTCAATGAAGAAGTTATTGAGGAAATTATCAACTATGCATGGCTAGGGGCAACTGTAATTTCCATATATATTGGGTAAACACTTTAACTCATTAACTTTAATATTAATTAATATCATGTTTTTTATATTACTAATTTATCATTACAATTTTTGTTACTTAAGGTACTTGTATCACACATTTGTTATGTCAAATCACAAGACATTATTCTTTTTATCCCCATAGTTAACAACACATGAACTAACTCTGAATGAAATAAAGCAAAAAACAATTGATATTTTTGTTAACAAAAAGATGATTGATAAGTTAGTTCTTGCATCGATTAATATAAGGTAATGTTTCTTTTTCCTATCTTTATTATCAATAATGTCTTATCTTAAATGTTATATATAATTGTTTTTAATTTTATGTCATTGTTTTAGTGGACATTGGATTTTGATTGGGATCAATCTCATGAGAGAAATATTTTATTATATGGACCTATTGGAGAATGACTTCAATATAAGGCAAGATATCAAGGAATTGTTTGACATGTAAGAATGTATAATTCATATTGAGGGTGTTGATATACATTTTGTTACTTATATAAAAGTTGTTTGTCTTCATTTAATTGTTAGGGTTATAAAAACTTATCGGGTACAAATAGGAGCTAAGGTTTTGAAAACAAGGTCAACAAACATCAAAAGGATGAACACTAAGGTTGTTTACATTTGTTATGTAAGAATCAATTTGCAATATTAATATTCAGTTACATTGATGTTTGCGTATTTTTTTTAGTGTTTGAAACAACCTAACAAGAGTATTATATTTTTCGATATATGAAGAATATCATTGAATATTGTGAAAGAGGAATTATCTCAATTGATGTATGTGATTATACTTGTTATATTATGCCACTTGTTTTTAACTTTACTTTTGTATTTTTGTAATGCTTTTCTAATTGCAACTGAAGCACTCTTCTGACCATCAAATCATTGAAGTTAAGGAAGATTGGTGTCAATATATAATTCAAAAATGCTTATAGATTATAAGTTTTTCCTTTCCGTTGAATTTGAAAGAGAAAATTATAAAAATTGTTATCATGATCAACCTACACTAAACTACCTAACATTATATGTTGGATTATGTTTATACATCATTGTACACCATTTTCGGATACTTTGGGAATCTTGTTATATTCAAGTTAATTTGAAAAAAATGAAAATAAGCACTCTGTATAGGTTTGGAATCACTGGAGTTGTTGCATTATTTTTTATGAAAGTCTAAAACACAATAATGTTTATACAATTTATCATATAATTGAGATTATGTTTATAGGTGTGAAAAAAATAATGGTACAAATAAATGAAAGAAATCAATAGTTTAACAAAAATAACAGCTTATAGAGTGTTTCTTCAAACCAGCGTTATGTCCACTTATACAACGTTTATCTAAAGAACCGTTATATCTACTTATACACTAATACGTTTATTTGAAGAAGGTGTATATCCACTTATATAGCGTTAATACGAAGAAACGTTATATCCATTTATACAATGTTTATCTGAAGAAGCATTATATCCACTCATACTTAATCTGAAAAAACATTATATCCACTTATAAAGCGTTTTTCTAAAAAAAACTCTATATCCACTTATACAACATTTTTAAAAAAAATGTTATATGAACTTATATTTTGCCTACCTATACAACGCTTAAAAAACATTATATAAGCTAAAAAAATGTTATCACATAACAAATTTAGCGTAGTTATTGAATTCTAAACGCATACATAACAAATTGATTTATTGATTTGATGACCCAATAATAAATTTGAGAGTTTACCGAGTTTGAATAGGAGTTTACTAAATTTATTAAAAAGAAAATTTACTAAAAAGAAAATTTACTCTACTATGATTAATGTTTTTTTAGAAGTTGAGCTAATATGTTTGACACTTTTTCTTTGAAATCCGCTATTCCTGATAATGAACATATTTGTATGATCAACATCATAGAAAATTATGATGAAGAAGATGATGATATGACTGATGAAGAATGGAATCATCATCAAGCAAACATAGTCATGTTTAGGCAAGGTATTTTAGACAACCCGAACTAGGAACCCTGGGAAAACTTTCCCTTTGTAACAAATGAAGTTATACGACTTCAAGAAAATGAAGAAAATGATGATGTAATAAATAAATTTTTAAATAAATTACAAACTAAAGAAGAATATTTTCTTTATCAATTTACAGACAGTTTAGAAAATGAAGATGAAGATGTCTTGTCCACAACATCTGAAAATACAAAAGTAGGTCTAATAAATGAATATAAAGGATCTACATCCACCAGTTATCGATTAGATCCTGCTGGTACACAAATTTATTCTTCGGGATTTGTTCCTAGAGAAACTATACAAAATATTGTACTTAGTGACAATAAATACATGTCACATGGTAAAAGATTACCAGTTGAACCTAATTTCCAAATCCTGAATCTACTTTTAAACATAGGAAGTGTAGATCCTCAACTTCTTCCAACATAAATTGAACAATGGACAGTTGCTGTAATATGAGATTATGGCATACATCATGAGAAAGATATAAAATCTTCTCAAGAAATGGTTGTTAAAGGAGAAACATATCTAGGTGATATTGTTAGATCTGGATGAGAATCTTTTAAGAAAAATTTTCCCAATGACCTATACACATTAGTCATTGAACTAGGACCAAACATTTACAATTTTTGTTCCCTTATACTGAGATTGTTTACCTTATAATCTGCTAATGATGGAAACACAATTAGACAACAGATCTATCTAGGTCATCTCGAAAGATTATCTATAGAATATTTTTTGGTAAAATAAAAGAATATTGTTAAGACTATCTATTGTTTGCATCGATAGTTGTTGCTTTCATGATGTAAACATAGGAGAAAAAATGTTTCTTAAACTTCCAGGAAAATTAGGACAAAAAATTAGAGAAACTTGGAAAAATATAAGGTAACACCTATGCTGAATAATATCTCAATCAGAATTCAATACATTATGAAAATAATGGAAGACACTTGTTCACACATAGCTATACAAAAACAACTCAAGCATTCTGATGCTGGAATCTATAAACAAATATACACACCCCAACAATATTCCCAAAATAGAGTTAAAAACAGAAAAAATATATCTAGGAGCAAACCTAGATATAATAATACACAAAAGTTTCTTGGTCCAAAGAAAACTTATACAATAAGAGCTTCTAATGCTAGAAAGCCTACTCTAAATCCTAATAGACATGTTAGGAAGTTTAGAGATAACAAAACTTACAAACAAACATTAAATTTTTTTGCTTGCAGTCAACCTGGACATTTTTCAAGAGATTGTCCAAATATTGCCAATCTTTACACAGAAGAAGGCAAAATGGCAGTTAGATTAGAAACAATAGATGAAGAAAAAATCAAAACTGCCTTACAATTTGAGCCTTCTGCTCAGAACCAAACTTATGTTACTGCTGCTTGTAGTATCTCTCCACAAATAAATCCAAATATTCTTCTGGGAAAATTTAGACTAATTCAGGATTTTTTGTTTGAAGTCCACTTTGAAGACAAAAACCATAATGGGTTATTTGTTAAAACTCAAACCTACTTCAATACCAGAAACCTTTGCTTAGAGTCATCTGAATATTGCAAGACAGTAGATAAAAATTGTACTTGTTAGATCAAGTTCATTATCAGAAGAGCTCAAATTGATTTGAGTTCATTTAAACCACAATTATACAGGGATGTGTTAATAACTCCCATGATTCTACTAGAAGTGGAATGCCTTCATTCAATAACAATACCTCCCACACACAGATTTTCATCTCTGTCCTCTGTTCTAAACTCAGTTATTAATGATATCTAAGCTGAACACATGACAAATGTTTCGCTACAAATTACCACTTCTCCAAGAAGTGCCACATATCCTGATAGTGTATCAATATAATCTTTGGAAGGCATTTGTAGAAGGGTCAAATTGGAATTTCTCAACAAGGGATATCCAAGAATTTGCTCTTCTAAAAGAAACAAAAACTACCAAATTGTATTGAAAGAAAATAATGGGAAACAAATTTCACCCATTTCCAATAGAAGCAAACCTTTCTCTTGTCAAACATTTTGAAAAAGAAAGGTTATACAAAGAAATATATGAAGAAACTGACTTATATGGCCAAAACACTCCTGGAGAAACATCTTTCCCCTCTGACTGTGATGACGATGAAGACCAAAGTCTTCCAGGACAAATGGAAGAAGAGATTGCAGATTTATCTGCAATAGCTCAAGTCAGAAGAGCCAACTAAATTTTACCTGTGATAGAGTAATTTTACTTCTTTATTGAGGTAATAGACTGAAGGGTAAAAAGACCGGCAAAACAGGTTACCAGTTACTGGGTAACCTTTACAGCAAGTTACCAGTCATAAGGTTACCTTCTCAACTGGTTTCCGGTTATACATTTGTCTATAAAAGGGCCATAAGTCTCTTATGCTGAGCAGGTTCCTTATCTACTCACTCTCCACTCTCTCTCTAAAAACTTCTCCCTCTCACTCTAAAATTCTCACTACTTGTCGTGTAAAATTTCTCACTAATAAATCAGAGTTGTTCTGCAACCCCCTCCCTTTGTTTCTCTCCTTTGTAAGTTTCTTCCATAACTGACGCACATTTAGTTTAAGCATGGAGTAGTTTTCTATGTAAGGTATCTTCGGATGCCTTAAGTAATATTTATTAGAGATGCGATGATCATTTAAAGGCTTATCTATCCTGTTGTATAGTTTTTATTTTCTTTCAAGTTTATAAGAAGATGTTTAACTGGCTCTGCCAGATTCAGTATCTTATAAACTTGATCTGCTCTTTTGTATCATTCTCTCTCTTCTTTTGTATATTTGAGATGTCTAACCGGCTCTGCCAGATTCAGTATCTTATAAACTTGATCTGCTCCTTTGTATCATTCTCTCTCTTCTTTTGTATATTTGAGATGTCTAACCGGCTCTGCCAGATTTAGTATCTTATAAACTTGATCTGCTCCTTTGTATCATTCTCTCTCTTATTTTGTATATTTAAAAATATTGTTGGGGTGTGTATATTTGTTTACAGATTCCAGCATCAGAATGCTTGAGTTGTTTTTGTATAGCTATGTGTGAACAAGTGTCTTCCATTATTTTCATAATGTGTTGAATTCTAATTGAGAGGTTATTCAGCATAAGTGTTGCCTCATCATTTTTCCAAGTTTCTCTAATTTTTTGTTCTTATTTTCCTATAAGTTTAAGAAACATTTTTCTCCTATGTTTACATCATGAAAGCAACCAACTATCGATGCATACAAGAGATAGTCTTGACAATATTCTTTTATTTTACCGAATATTCTATAGATAATCTTTTGAGATGACCTAGATAGATCTGTTGTCTAATTGTGTTTCCATCATTAGCAGATTGTGAGGTAAACAATCTTTGTATAAGGGAACAAAAATTGTAAATGTTTGGTCCTGGTTCAATGACTAATGTGTATACGTCATTGGGGAAATTTTTCTTAAAAAATTCCCATCTAGATCTAGCAATATCACGTAGATATGTTTCTCCTTTAGCAACTATTTCTTGAGAAGATTGTACATCTTTCTCATGATGTATGCCATAATCTCGGATTACAGCAGTTGTCCATTGTTCAATGTATGTTGGAAGAAGTTAAGGATCTATACTTCCTATGTTTAAAAGTAGATTCGGGATTTGGAAATTAGGTTCAACTGGTAATCTTTTACCATGTGACATGTATTTATTGTCACTAAGTACAATATTTTGTATAGTTTCTCTAGGAACAAATCCCGGAGAATAAATTTGTGTACCAGCAGGATCTAATTGATAACTGGTGGATGTAGATCCTTCATATTCATTTATTAGATTTACTTTTGTATTTTCAGATGTTGTGGACAAGACATCTTCATTTTCATTTTCTAAACTGTTTGTAAATTGATAAAGAAAATATTCTTCTTCAGTTTGTAATTTATTTAAAAATTTATTTATTACATCATCAATTTCATCATTTTCTTCATTTTCTTGAAGTCGTATAACTTCATTTGTTTCAAAGGAAAAGTTTTCCCAGGGTACCCAGTTCGGGTTGTCTAAAATACCTTGCCTAAACATGGCTATGTTTGCTTGATGATGATTCCATTCTTCATCAGTCATATCATCATCTTTTTCATCATAATTTTCTATGATGTTCATCATACAAATATGTTCATTATCAGGAATAGCGAATGTACTATTCCGTCTGTCTTGTTCTAAGTCCATAATTAGAGTATTTCTATAATCTGTGAAGCTTAAACTAAGTCCTCTAGATCTGTTGTGTAGAATAGAAAAAATTGGATTTGTGATGGGGTTACGTTCTTCCCTTTGTAAATGAGTTTGCCATAAATGACCTTCATTACTTCTTGCAAATGTTTAAGCTGGCAAAAATTGTGTACCATAAGAGCTTATTGCTTCCTCTAATGGCTTTGTGTCAATTCTATAGATGGAAGAAATATAGTTACTTATTCTTCCTATGAAAGTAATATCTAGATGTAGGTTATCTCCTATCCAATCTGGCCCAAAACCTATAGTTTGGACTTCTAGACTAATATGGTTTACAAAGTCTAGAAGAGTTAGTGTGAAGTTTGGAGCAAGATATATAAGTGAGAAAGGCTGATTTAAGTCAATCTCTAAGATTCCAATAACACTTTGAGAATCATTGTTTTGAAATCTTGTATCATGGAGAACTATCAAGACTCTCACACCTATCATATGTCTAGCTAGGGATCTAACTCCTATGGTAATTAACCCCATGTGAACGTATCTTCCATGTTGGTTTAGGAGTTGTCTAGCAGTTTGTTGAGATATCAAAGGAATTATCTCATGTATTATCAGGGAGGTGAAAATCTTCTATCCTCCTATATCTGTAAAGGTTTGTTCTTTCATAACTTAACCATTCTATATTGTATAGCTGCCTGGGATTCAAAGAATCGATCCTTGAATTAGATCCTATTTTTGTGTTTTGATGTATATCTACTAAGTCTTCTAATCTTCTGACATTAGTAGTTCTTTTTCTGTTTATAAATTTATCTAAGATTCCTGGATGTTGTATGAGATCTTGTCTCCTAGTATGGTGTTCTCTTAACCTTCGAGGAGTTCCTGAAAACCTCTCCGGTGTTTGGTTTCTATTGGTTGTACTATCCATAAAAATATCTTCTAATTGTGTTTGTTAATTATTATTTTATCTTAAATTCATATTTAACTAACAATTTTATTTGTGTTAGACGTGTTATCCTCCTTTTTATATTGATTCTTGTTACTAGATTCAGTTATGTCTTTCTTTGTGATTACTTTAACAAATTTTTAAGTATTTTTGCATACTGCGTGGTATGTGTATTTGTTCTCAAAGAGAGTTTAGAAATTTTATTGACTAAATCATTTATATTTTGTGATATATTTTTGTTTTTGTTTAAATCTTTATTGGCTAAATCATTTATATCTTGTGATATATTTTTGTTTTTGTTTAAATCTATCAGATTAAATAATTTTCTAGAAACTTCTTCTAATAAAACTATTATTGTATTATTTTGTCCTATTAATCCTAATACAGGTTAAACTCAAGGCAACTTTTAACCTATTATCAAATACGCACATAAAATCTAGCACATATAATTTATTTTCTAAACTCAAGACTATGTGTATGGTATGTGTATGGTTTGTTTTGACAGATTTTATAGCGACAGACAATTATTTTGGATCAAGACAAACAATTATAATATTTTTTCTTATTTCAAAATGTTACAATTAATGATAGTAACTAAAAGGCTTAAATGATCTTTGGGTTCTTGAAAAATAGTACCTTTGCGATTTTGGTCCTTTAAGGACTATTTTTATTTTCATCATTTGAAGATATTTCAACAATTTTTGTTTTAATCTGTAATTTAAAACAATAATGTTAATTAAATGAATTTAACAACCTAATGACTTACCATATGTTTAATTTTAAGACAATTTATTTTTAATTTTTCTATTCAAAACAACTCATCACATTATATAAATTTATAAGCTATTAAAATTATAATTTATCGAAAACAGTACACGGTACTATCTTATAAGATTTTTTTATGATATGGCAAGTTTATGAATTAGTAATGTTATTATTTTATTTCGATTAACGTGATTTATTGAAAGCAATGACTAGAACTCAAAAAAAAGATTTCTTTAAAAGACAAAAAAAAACTTTAAAAAACCAAAAAATATTTAAGAAAAATAAAAAATGCTATTTTTATAGATAAAATGATTATTTAAGCTTAACTAAAATATAAAATATTAAGAATGACCAAAATTAAAAAAAAAATAAAAATGATCAAATAAAAAAAAGTTTAATTGGTATCCACTGACAGTCAATCCATCACAACCCTTAATTCAAGGTGGATTTGCTGACTTTAGTCATTACTACTTTAAAAGTCACATCCTTTATACTATACCAATTAAACTCATAAAAAAATGTCTTTATTATAAAGACTTATTAATGTTGTTAATTATTAATTATTTTACTCGCAGATCATTAGTTTACTGTGTTTTTTTTAATTTAAATTTGAACTCTTGAATCATTTGAAATTTTTTTTATCATATAAAATTAATCTTTAATGTCTTTTTTCTTTATTTGTTTTGCATTTTTTAAAATTATTTTGTTTTTACAGGTTATTTTTCCTTCATCTATTTTTTTTATATTTTTCTTCATAATCTATTTAATATTTTATTCTTTTCTCATATTTTTAATAATCTATTACAAATATTTTTTAAACAATAATAATTTCTTATTATTTTTTATACTTCAAAAATTTTTCTTTAAATATTATTTATGAATAAATGATGATTTAATATACTATTTTATCCTTAGAAGTTTGAGCACGCATTTGGTAGCATAAATTTACATATTTTTTATTATTATATACAAACTTAAAAATGAATTTGATAATTATATGGAAAATAAATATACCTCCAAGATTTAGTAAAATTATATATGCACCTAGTCTTTTTTTAAATTATACAAAATCTCCTTATTTTTATGTATTTTTTATGGTTGTAACCTTATATATTTTAAAACATTATAATATCATATCTCTTAATCCTTTCGCTAACTAACACCTCTTAACAGTGTGAAAGTAATATTTAAATAAAGAACAAAAAGTGTTGTATAATTACATTAAATTTTAAGAAATGCATCCATAATTTATTCTATATATACATGTATAATGTAAAATTACAACCAATAAAAACACATATTATGGTATTTATTTATGATGAATAGTTTGTAATCATAGAATCATTTTAGTCACAACATCAAACTGCATATTTTGATAAAAAAAATTTCCCAATCATTTTCAATTAATCTACAAGAAATAATGTACTAATAGGAAATTTAAGGTGACACAGAGAGGTAAAAAAATATCATTGATTCTATCATGCTCATTATTTAATTAAATATTTTTTTTAATAAATAAACTAAATAGAAAATAAAATATCAAATAAAGCAAAGAATAAAATTAACATGTAGATTAATATTTAATAAAATAAAATATAAAATAATAAATTTATCACATAAAAATGTGATAAAGAAATAAAAATGTGAAGATAAAGGAGGGTTTTCCCAGTAAATAATAAAAAATATAAAAATAAACAGGAAAAAAAAGCCCATCCGCACCAGGGCTTGTATAACCCTATAACCAAACATCCACCCCAGTCCATCCCACTCACTCTTTATATTCATAAACCCTAGAAACGCATCACATCCACGCCCTTCTCATTTTTCCCTTATAAACTCTAGGCGCCGCAGCTCTTTCTCTCTCAAAACCCTAAATGGCAGAGCGTGGTGGCGGTGACCGCGGTGGTTTCGGACGTGGCTTCGGTGGTCGCGGTCGCGGCGGCGACAGAGGGCGCGGTAGGCGTCGTGGCCCTCGTCGCGAAGAGGAGGAGAAGTGGGTCCCCGTGACCAAACTCGGCCGCCTCGTGAAGGAGGGTAGAATCCGAAGCCTCGAACAGATCTATCTCCACTCTCTCCCCATCAAGGAGCACCAAATCGTGGACATCCTCGTGGGACCCACCCTCAAGGACGAGGTCATGAAGATCACCCCCGTTCAGAAACAGACCCGGGCCGGTCAGCGAACCCGGTTCAAGGCTTTTGTCGTCGTCGGTGACAGTAACGGCCACGTGGGCCTCGGCGTCAAGTGCAGCAAGGAGGTTGCTACCGCCATTCGCGGCGCTATTATTCTGGCCAAGCTCTCTGTTATCCCCGTTAGGAGAGGCTACTGGGGTAACAAGATTGGGAAACCCCACACCGTTCCCTGCAAGGTTACCGGCAAGTGTGGCTCCGTTACTGTTAGGATGGTTCCCGCTCCTCGTGGTTCTGGAATCGTCGCCGCTAGGGTTCCCAAGAAGGTGCTCCAGTTCGCCGGGGTTGATGATGTTTTCACTTCCTCCAGAGGTTCCACCAAAACCCTCGGCAACTTCGTAAAGGTTTGTTTTTTTTTTGTAACTTGTCATTGTCTTTTTAATTTAATTGAGGTTTTATATGCTCGTTTAATGCTATTTGATTATCGAATTTGTGACAATTTTTTTATGATGTTGTTACTGTTGCTGTTGAGGCGCCCGATTTGAAATCTGTTTTAATTAATTGTAATTTATATTTGCTTGTTTTTGGTGGAAATGTTGATAATGAATTTTGCTTTGAATGATAAATGTGTTTTGGATTAACTTATTTTGATGGGTTTATTGGGTTGTGCTTGAATGTTTATCATTGGTTATGGATAAGAATATTTTGAAACACCATGTTCTTTGTACTCTGTCATCACTTCAATCGTGAGGTGGTGTCTTATTGTATCATTATTTTATTATGGAATCTTGTATCTTTTTTTTAAACTTAGAAGGCATTGCATTGTGGTATATATGGTTATTTTCGTTCCTAAGTTAATGTATGTTATCAAAGTTCAAAAGACCAATTTGCCGCTATTGACGGCGTTTAAAATGCATGATAGATCACTTATGTGGAAGTTACATGTGTATCTCTGTGCATGATCCTTTTCTAAAGAGGTAATGTTCCTGCAGGAGTTGATGTAATGTTATTTTAGTATCTGTAATGCTGATGCCTTGTATTTTTAACAGGCTACCTTTGATTGCTTGATGAAAACCTATGGATTCCTGACACCTGAGTTCTGGAAGGAGACTCGCTTCTCCAAATCACCATTCCAAGAGTACACAGATCTACTGGCGAAACCAACAGGAAAGACCCTTATCTTGGAGGAAGAAAGGGTGGATGCTTGATTTGCCAGTTTTGATTTTATGGATGTTTTAGGAAAACTATTACTTTCATGTTTTGTTGTTTTTATGTTATACTTTTGGCTTTGAGGAACATTTTATTTCTATGCTTTTGATTGGTTCGAGTTTAATTGACTCCAGTTTCGAATACTATAAATTTTCACCGTATTTATTTCGTTGTTGCTGATAAATGACTATCCTCTGTTCAGATAGGATTACGTTGCCCTTTGTCTTGTTAGTACGAAATCATAGTTTAATTAGTCTGCCGGGACCTAGGAGGAAGTAATCGGTCCTTCGTCAATTAAGCAATTTCTTAACCGTAAAAAATCGGTACAAAAAACCCTTGTTTTAACTGATATTTAAAAAAGTGGTTTTTGAAATTTCATTTAAAATTGTTAAGATAAATAAAATCGCTTTTTTGAATATATATTGCAAAATCTGTTTTCATATTTTTATTTTTGATTTTAATATTTGTTAAAATATTTTGTTTATATTTTAAATTTTATTTTTTTGAAAATATAACATTTTAACAGAGGATATAATTGTTTTATTTGAAAATAATGATGAAATTAGGTGGTAAGTTCTTGTTTCATTTTTTTAAATTTATAATTTTGTTTTATTTTTTAAAATATGTAATTTCTTGCATCTATTTTAAAATAGAAGGATTAGTTTAACAATTTTGGAAAATTTATTATTTGTTTTATAAATAAAAAGTATTAAGTATTAAAATATTAATTTAATTTAGTTAATGAATGAGTTTAATTGTTATTTACTGTCAATTTAAAATACATTAAAATTTAATAAATGAATAAAGAATTATAATTAAATATTATGATATAATGGAAGAGTTATAAGATTTTTGAATGATACGTTAAATTCATGTCTTTTGATTTTAGTGAATCATTGAGAGCATGTGAAATTTAAGATATCAATTTTGAGTATTTAAAAATATTACTGGAAAGACACAGCCAATGCAAGGTAGGTGCACAGCTCTAATTATTTAGGTGACGAGAAAGAAAGTATTCCTGAGATTTACACATGGAGATAGATGGTAGAGGTGATGAGAAAGAAAGTGTTATCATAGGATTTATAAACATGTTATAATGACCGACTTTGTGGTACTCATAGGTTATTTTATATGTGTTACCAATTTATTTTCTTTCTTTTTTCACAACTTTAAAAAGTATCATATGTGATTTACATTTTGTTTAATAAATTTTTATGAGTAGTAAAGGAAATAATAAGATTAATTGGGTGTTGTGGAAAAAAGTGTGTAGGCCAAAAGAATAGGAGGGTTTGGGGTTGTGAGATATACATAATTTTAATCTAGCTTATTAGGTAAATGGAAACGAAAATTGAGGGTGAATCATGAGAGTTTGTAGGTTAGAGTTTTACAATCTAAATATAGATGAGAGGGTGAGTTGGGTGGAGAGTGGAAAACAATGTTTATCTAGTAGAATAATTTACATTCAATTAAATCACGAGGGCAAGGTAAGTAAGAGTAGTGGTTAACTAATGTTCGTCATAGTTTGACATGATAGAAAGATCACTTTTAGGAAGGATAGATGGCAAAGAGAGTGTAGTATGCGGGTAGTATATTCCTGAATATATGGGCTTGCTCTAAACAAGCATGTCACAGTTGTGACTTTTTCTCCCTGCATCTCCTTATTTTCTCTCTGCACCTCTATATTCTTTTAAAAAAATAAAAATACTCTTAGGTTAAAAACGTGCAGTAAAAACTTGTGAGTTCGGATTAATTAATTTGAATGTTAATCTATTGTATTTCTCCTTACATTGCCCTATTTTCTATCTGCACTTCCATATTTGATTATGATTTAAGGTGTATTTTGAATGTTAATCTATAAAATGTTGTATTTTAGTTTTAATGTTAAAAAGTTCTCATTTTTAACTTCTGTAGTATTGTTCTATATATTATTTTATCATTATTAGCTTAACTATAGTTTTTTTTTAAGGAGGTAGAGGACTATTATTATTCTGTCTCTATATATAAAATTCTATCATTATTAGCTTAACCATAGTTTTATACGTAGAACAACTATAATTTCAAAATGTTAAATCAATGAATATTACATTAATGTTTAAATGAAATTTTTGTTTTATTTTTTGAAATTTATAATTTTGTTTTATTTTTTTATTTTTTAAAATATGTAATTTTTTGCATCTATTTTAAAATAGAAGGATTAGTCTGCCAATTTTGTAAAATTTATTATTTTTTTAGAAATTAAAAGTATTAACTATTAAAATATTAATTTAATATAATTCAAATTTATATCCGTAACATAAAATTATTTTTAATTCAAATGTATCTATGTTAAATTGGGAGACTAAAAAGGCAGATTTTGCAAAATTGAAGATTAAATATTTTTATTTATAAATAGAGGAGTTATAAGATTTTTTGGATAATATACGTTAAATTAATGTCTCGATTGATTTTAGTGATTCATTAAGAGCATGTGCAATTTAAGATATATATTTTGAGAATTTAAAAATATTAAATAATTTTTTGTCTATAATATGATGTTATTTTAAGATATAAGTAATTTAATTGTAATAATTGAAAAAGTTATGATCGTAGAAAATACTTATTTTTAAGAAAATTACTTTGCCACTTAAATTGTTATCCAATGGAGATATGATATTTGAAATTTAAGTAATAAATAAAAAATTATCGCTAGAGATTATTAAGCATAAAAATAAGAGTTTAAATGGTATACACTGTCAGTATAAATGATTTTTACTTTGACATTTAATCATGATTTTTCATTTATGTGACTTTTAAAGTACCAATGAGTAAAATCAACAAATTTATCATGAATGAAGGGTTGTGATTGAATGTCAGTGTAAAAATCTTTACACTGAGGGTGTATACCAATTAAAATCTAAAAATAATTGGTAAATAAGATTTAAATCATATTTTGGTGGTGGAAAATAAAATTTTATTAACATATGATTAGATAAATATGTAAAAATTTGTTTGTTCTCAAGTAAAAATAAAATAAGTTTAAAATTGAAACATAGATAAAATAGATGAATAAGTAAAGTAAGAAGAAGAAAGAGAATTAGACTGAAAAATAAATAATACTTAAAAGACAAATTGGAGAAAATGTAAATTGTATTGATAAGAAAATAGTTTGATCGCACTCATGGGTAATTGATAGTAACACCAATTGTCATTTTTGTTCATAGATAAGTTTTCAAAGTTTTTGTGTAGATTAGGGATGACAATAGGGCGGGTACGAATTTGACTCTCTCTGTCCCATCTCCGCAAAGTGTGGAGTGAACTCAGGTATAAAAAAAATGGATATGAAATTTTAATCCTCGTCCTCTTTCCTATTGAGTATTTTTGGGTTTGGATATACTCGCAGGTATCATTATATTATTTTTTATAATTTAAATTTATATATTTATTATTAAATAAATTATATAGTAAGTTATTAATTGTATTTTAATTTAAAAAGTATATAAAAAATAATTAATAACAAGAGATTATAAATTAAAGTTTAAGAATTAAAATTTTTAATTAAATATATAAATTTAAACTTATTATATAATTATTAAAATTTTAATGGGGTGAGTACAAGTTCAAGCATGGGACGAGTAGTCATATACCTGTACCTAGTTCAACTCAGAGGGTAATATCCGTACCCATACCCGGTTAAAGTGGGTAATATCCGTCAAAATTGAAAAAGAACTCGAATAGATACTCATGAATATAAGTATCTTTGTCATCCCTAATCTAAATGTTGTAACCAAGGGTTAAGTGATAAGTGTGCTTTATAAAATATATTGATATATTTGTCAATGGCATGAAACTTCTTAAAACGAAAATAAACTATAAAAAATCACTTTAAACTTTAAAGTTGATGTAAGTTGTTTGTGTTGTCAAACTTTTCTCTATAGCATTTTCCTTTATTTCTGACCTCCAGGTAGTTTTAACACTTTTATGCTAAATTTGTCTTCAAGTTGGGCATAGCTCACACTAAGGTTTGTCGTACCTTAATCTTAAACTTTTTTTTATACCATTTTTCTTCTAATCTCAATCTCAAATTTCGGGATGACAAAAATATCCGCACCCGTGGGTATATCCGAACCCACCTGATTTTGATGGATATTATCTGATTTGACCGGGTACGAGTACGGATATTACCCGATGTGTTAAATCGGGTAGGATACGAGTATGGGTATGTGACTACCCACCCTGTACTTGAATCCGTACCTGTCGCGTTATAATTTTAGTGATTATATAATATATTTAAATTTATATATTTAATTAAAAATTTTAATTCTTAAACTTTAATTTATAATTTCTTGTTATTAATTACTCTTTATATACTTTTTAAATTAAAATATAATAATATAATTTATTGAATAATAAATAAATAAATTTAAATTGCAAAAAATAATATGATGGGTACCCATATATATACCCGAACCTGAAAATACCCAACGGGGACGAGGACGAGGATTAAAATTTCAACTGCTTTTTTTATACCCGAACCCACCCTGCACTTTGTGGGGATTAGAATGGGGAGGGTTAAACCCACACCTGGCCCGCCCCTGTTGCCATCTGTACTCAAATTCCTTTATGCACCATCTTGAACTTCTCTTCTTTTTATTTGCTCGTATGCTTAAGAAAATCCATTTCTTTCTTAAAAATTAATATTATTTAATTTTCTCAACCCTAACAGAATACTATTTTGATCTATTTTTCATAATCTGAATTGGTATAAACCCTTGCAACTCTTTCTTATACTTCCTTTTAAAACAATTTCCATTGTAACCTAGTTAAGGAAACAACTATTGAGCAATGTTGCTTCAATCTTATTTTTTTTAATTATTAAAATATGAAATTATGGTGGAAATGAGCCAATGCAAATATTTTTGTAAATTTTATAATTAACAATTTATGACATTCGATTACAACCTTCCAACTTTTAAGACATTTACGGCAAGAGTTAACAAATATATCATACATAGTATACTATAATTGATTGATAGTGTAAAATATTTTATATTGTCATTGCATCACCTATTTTCTCTTTTTTTAAAACAAAAACTTTGGTAACAAATATTTTATTATTTTAAATAGTTGTAGAAATAGGAGTGTTTCAAACTATTTTATTTTTTATTAAGGGAGTCTAGTTCAATTGGTTGAATATAATGTATAAATTATTATAAACTTTTAACCCATGTTCAATTAGTACTAGGATAAAAAACTATTTATTCCTTCCCAACAAAACCTCTCAAATTTCTCTTATTCTCACTTTAAAAAAATATCAATTTCTTCGATATATTAATATAAATCCAATTTTTTAATTTTTTCTAAATTTATACAACTCACAAAATAATCTTAATATGACAAATTTCCATTATCTCACAAATACATAATTTACACAGTAATAAGAAATTATTCATTTTTTAACTTTAATTAATTTATAAATAAGACATTTATAAATTGATAAATAAGTTATTAATAAATATAATAATATACATCTAAATATAAGAAAAAAATATTAGACTCGAATATAAGCAAATGTTCACTTCTTTACCTTAATTAATTAAAGTTCAATTTTCAATAATCTTTTTATTTATGTTATCTAGTTTCAAGGAATGATATTTTAAAAATAACTTTATTTTTTATTAATTTAATAAAACTAAATAATGCTAATAATTTTATTTTCGTACAAGTTTAATTTACTTATATTTATATTGGAAGAGAGTAAGTTTTTGGTGGGATGAAACAAATAGATTTGGTTTATCATAGAGGTTTAGTGGTTAGAGGTGTTTGGGTTGGAAAAAGTAAGTGATGTAAGTTGAAAATATATTTGGATGATTGCTGCATCAAAGATGGTAAAAATGATACCCACGTTGCAAGCTGAGGATCTGCAATTGCATTAAATTTCAGTATCACTATTCTTTATTTTTTAGTAAATAAGGATTTTTTGTCAATTAACAATTATATATTTTAACAATTTAAAATACAGTTGGTAAAGACACATGTAATGTAACATAAATATTTTTAATTTAAAAAGGTGAATTTCTACAAGAGTCATTTTTTTGGGTGAATGTGTTGGATGAATCGTTGAGTATGGTCTTTCATTTCCTGAATTGCAAGGTAGGCACACTACTTTGTAAATATTTAGGCTTACCCATAATTGCTGACCCTTCTAAGATGGACACATGAAAACCAATGGTGGAGGTGATGAGAAAGAAATTGTTATCTTAGGATTATAAGCTAGAGTTTTACAATATAAATATATATGAAAGGACGTGAATTGGGTGGAGAGTGGAAAACAATGTTCTACCTAATGGAGGAGTTTACACTCAATTGAATTAGGAGGGCAAGGCAAAAGAGGGTAGTAAGGGATGACAGGGAAATCACTTTTTAACCAATGTTTGTCGTAGTCTGGGGGATGACAGGGAGATAACTTTTTGGGAGGATAGATGGGTGAGAGAGTGTAGTTTGCGGGACGCATATCCTTGATTATACGAGCTTGCTGTAGACAAGCATGTCACAATTGTGACTTTTTCTCCCTGCACCTTTATATTTTCTCTCTGCACCTCTATATTCTTTTAAAAAGATAAAAATATCCTTAGGTTAAAAACGTCCAATAAAAACTTGTGAGTTTGGATTAGCTAATTTAGAATCAATTTTTAACAAGTCTGTATTAGGTAGTTCGAACTCGTTAAACAAATGAAAGTGGTAGAAATGTGTGCATGTTTTAATGAGAGGATGAAGAGATTTCCTAATAGTTTGGCAAACTACGTAGAAGGTGGGACGTGAATACCTAAGAAGGTTGATCTATGCATTCAAAGTGGGGGTGTCCCTTACTTCGGTTTCTTTGTTGTATTTGTTGGAGTTGTTTTCAAGGGGATTGGGCAGAGTGATATCCGGGACAGTGGTGGTTGTCACATTTTTTTTAATTAGTCTGGATTAACTAATTTAGACTTGTTAAAAATCCATACGTGTTAAAAAACTTGTGAGTCCAGATTAGTTAATTCGAACTTGTTAAAAAAATTGAGTTCAGATTAGCTAATCCGAACTTGTTAAAAAACTTATTTTTTTAATGTTTGAATTAACTAATTCGAATTATCTCTGGAGTCAGGCAACACACTGGACATTTTCAGTAAGTACTTTTGTGTGAAAAAAGTATCTCCCAAGATTCAATTATTGGCTTAGTGACTAGGAGCAAACAAGGTGTCAACTGGGACCAATCTACTGAAGTACAACATCCTTTGTGCAAAACGAGATTTTTGTTGGTCATGTGATTTTTCCGGGGAGTCAGGAGCACATTTGTTTATACTCTATGCAACTTCCTATTGGGTTGGACAAGAATTACACGGCTGGTAGAGGATTTCATACGATGTTTCTTGGAGATATTAAGGATGACTACCACTACTTTATGGGGGGTAGTAAGAGGGCATCCAACTTAGAGGAAAACTTGGTCTTTCATGTGGTTCATAGGAATGTCTCAAATTTGGAAAGTGAGGAATACAATGGTTTTCAAGGCTACAACAATAAGTATTCAAGACATCGTTCAGGCAACAATAAGTATTCAAGACATCGTTCAGGCAACAATAAGTATTCAAGACATCATTCAGGCAACTTAGCTTAACGCATAAGAGTGGTGTCACGCTACAAAATTTACATAACTCTTTTGCAGATTACTTGATGAATCCAATTTTTTGTATAGATGGGTGATGACTATCTTAGCTTACAAAGGTCCATTTAGAGTTGGATGTATAGTATGTCTCACGACCTTTTTCATTGTTATTTTTTATGTTATGTAACTTTAAAGGAAGACATCTCTTACGCTTTCTATTTTTAATGATATTTGTTGGCTTAACGGAAGAAAAAAATGTTGATAAATGAACTATTAACCAATGACAAACAATGATTTTAATGTGGATCCATCAACATAATCTTAAGTCTAAATAAATCTTAAATTAAAACATTTTTTTAAGTTTAAAGTGAAAATTTTAAACTAATAATAATTTTTTTATTAAATTAATTTGGTTAAGAGAGTATAATTAAAAAAAAAATACATATATATATATATAATATTGGTTTAATTATAATTAAGCCAGGATAATCGCTACTAATTCATCTATGAGGTCGATAATTCTTTCAAGTATTCAATTGAGAGTATTTTTTATTAATTAAATCCAACCAATAATTATTTTTTACATAAAAATTACAAGACCTACAAAAATAATAAAATATTAATATTAAATATTTTATTTTAAAATACCTAAAACAAATACTTTAATTTTTATATTCTTGACCCAACATAGTTTTAATGTACCACCAATGGACCGATTGCCTTACTTCCTCATGGTAGAAATCACCTTCCTAATTTATGGAATAACATATCTAGTAAAAATTGTAATTTATAATTAATTTTTAAATTTTTCTTTTAATTTAGAGTTTAATTGATATACATGGTTAGTCTAAAAATTTTTATATTTACGTTAAATCCCAACTTTTCATTTATGATAAGTTTGTTGACTTTATTAATTAGTACTTTAGAAGTCACATAAATGAAAAGTCATGATTGAACGTCATTTTAAGTCCAAAAGTCTTTTATACATAAAGTGTATATCAATTAAACTCTTTAACTTATTATAGTTGAAAATCTACTGGTCAAAACTATACCCGTGTATACCAATTACACTCAATTTTAATTTATGACTATAATTATTTTTCAGCAATTTTTTCTTTCACTTTGCTATATTTGATGTAAAAATCGATTTTTTATTTCACCAAAATAAAATTAGTCATTATAAAATTACGGAACGAAACTAATTATTTAATGGTTTTAACTTATTTTTTATAAGTGAATTTTCAATCCATTAAAATAAAATTTATTTATAATTTATAATTGAGGCTTTTGAAAATAAATTTGCAAGTGTGAAGGTACAATGATGATGATGATAATAGGATAGAAATTTTGTAAATATGAGTACAAAATACAAATCATAATAATTAGTTGAAAGCAAGTTTGCTACAACTGGCATTGAACTTATGCAACTACTTTGATCCAAAGACATTCTAAATCCAACTAGTTAATGTGCAGCTAAGCCATGATAGGATACGAGTAACGAGTGGGTAGTTTGTCCGCACACGTTAAACCATCTAAGTTCTCTTCGCACTAACCTACGCCGCAGCGCACACTACCACCCAAAAGATCAGATCAATATCAAACCCCACAGGGTGTGCAACACGCTTCAAGTTCACGTTAAACGCAAGCAATTAATTGAAGATTACAAACATCCAAGAGTTAAAATGGCAGAGAAGTTTCACTCGCTCTCACTCTCACTCTCACTGTCACTCTCAATATTTAACTTAAATCAGCAAACAAAGCCAAAAAGCCTTTCTCTGCAAAAGCGCAAGCCTCTCTCTCTCTCACTAACGCACTGTTATTTTTTTATTGTTTAAGTTAAATCTCACTCTTAAACGCGGAACTGATTTAAAATCGCAGATATAGAGAGAGAAACAAACAAGACAAAACAAACATAAGGAGAAAGAAAGAAAGCATCTATTTCTTCTCTCTCTCTCTCTCGTTTTTTCTCAGCACACTTTCTCTCTCTAGAACCGAACCACCATTTTCGAGGTGTCTCTATATATATGGTGCGTAATCCGTGTTTCGTTGTGTGCGCGTGCGATTTGGAATCTGGTGGTGTGAGCATTTGAATGTGAGAGGATTTTGCCTCTTTTTTGGTTGGATTTGCTGTTAGATCGGAGATGGCGGAGGTTTCCGGCGACGGCGCGGTGCTGTCGGTGTCGGGATCGTTCAAGGAAGGGAGAGGCTCGGCGCGACGGCGCGGTGGCGGAGTGAGGCCGCCGAGCATGGACGCCGACGAGTTCATGAACCTGCTGCACGGTTCGGATCCGGTGAAGGTGGAGCTTAATCGCCTCGAGAATGAAGTTCGAGGTGCGAAAATGCAGCTCGATCCGAAGTGTTCTTTGCTGAGATTTTTTTGTGTTTTTGAATTTTTGAGTTTGTGTGCTTTTGCAGATAAGGACAGGGAATTATCGGAAGCGCAGGCTGAGATCAAAGCCTTGAGGCTATCTGAACGACTCAGAGAAAAGGCCGTTGAAGAGGTTACAACTACTTTTTCAATTATTGCTTTTGATTGGTGGTGTTTCTTTTGTTCTGTAGATTGTCATAAAATTTTCATTTTTGTGGTTATGGTAATAACGCTAATTACTAACAATCAATTAATTTCTGGTTCGTTGGTGTTAAATATAAGGCCTTTTTTCCCCAGTGCTGGTGCCTTGGTGGCATATTTGGAAATGTCTGTGTGGTTACATACTTACTATGTTTGGACATTGAAGTTATAGCAGCAAAAATGGATTCAATTCTTTCTGTCTATTTGGCTAAGTGCATTGGAGAATACTCTTTCATGTTGGACCAACCTGTTTTGGCATTTGCATTGAGCTACCTTTTACATTTTGGCTATGTGTAACAATTTCTCTGGCATTTTTTTTTATACTTTTAGAAGGTTCTTGGTTAAATTTAACGTTCTCACTCTGAAGTCACCGCACTAAACTCATTCTTGTGTTGACCACATGCGAAAATCTATTACCTAATGCTTAGTAACGTTTTAGGATTACACTTCCTCCCCCCTAATGGATTCTTCAATTATACTTCCCTACTTTTTTTCTTTTAACTAATTACATTTTCTCTCATGAGAGATCAATACATGTTAAAGTCCATTTCAATGTGAATGAGTTTCTTAGGGATGCTTTTTGTCTGTGTGACTTAGCATCATTGACATTGAATTTTGAATCCCTATTAATATTATCAACTTTGAGAAGTTAGAAGATGACATGAAGATTTCGGATGAAGTTCCAAAGCCGATAATAGTAGTATTTAAATTTTAAACTATCATTTCTTCTTCTAAAGTCCTAAAATAAATAATGAGATGCTCTAGATTAGCTGTAGGTAATACTAAAAGTTGTAGCGAGAGGAAAAATTGCTTAGGGAGGCTTGTTTATAGTTATTCACTGTCACCAAGAATTCTAAGTAAGGGAAGTGTACTTAAAATTAGCGGAGAGGACAATATAATTCTAGTATCTCTTAAGGGAAGGGGTGTTTAATTTGCTTTTGTTGTTCCTTATATAACACATTACTAAATAGTGGATACTCAGTTTTTCAAAGGTGCTTGAGAGAATGCTTTTCATGTCAAACAATCCCCTTTTGGCATTTGCATTGATACTATACCTATTAAAATTTTTTCAGTTAAATTTGGCATTCGCACTAGTCATTGTAATAAACTGTGTTGACTTGATCATAACTGAAAATACATTACTGTATGCCTAGTATTTTTTTTTTAAATGTCATTATTCAATAATGTATATGACAAAGTGGGGGATGTTATGAAAATGAACTTATGATCCATCCAATGTTTGTCCGTTGAAGTTTCTTCTCTCATAACTCGGATCAAATTGGTTTTGCTTAACTGTCTAGGCTTTTACTTTCTAGTTTCCAGTTTGGCTTTTACTTTCTAGTTTCCAGTTTCCACAGGGAACACCTGATTTATGTTATGGGCTCTGGTTTGCTAAAGAGTGCCCTAAAACACATGTTAAGGGGTACAAAATAAAAGTATTTTATAAAAGTAAAGCAATTACATTGTTGAATTGAAAAGCTTTATTTTTCATTTAATAGTTTCCATTTTCAAAAATTTCAATTAGTGCCCCTAGGACAGTCGATAGAAAAACCTTTATTTTATTACTTCTTCCTTTCCTTTGTATCTTTGCTTTAGAATTTCTCTGCTTTATTTTATTTGTCATTTAAAAAAACTAACTAAACATTAGATAATTTGTTCTAATTTTTCCCTGGTTTAAATAAGTGAGATAAAATTTTACTAGAATAATAATAGCATTTAGAGTATTTTAATAAAGGATAATTCAGTAAAATGTTATTTTTTCTTAAAATTAAAACTATCTAATTAATTATTGCACAGTATCTTAAAAGAAAGCTAAAAATGGACAGTGGTAGTATGATCAAAGGGATCTTTTCTCTTTTTTTTCTCGCTCTTTACATGGTATGGTATTTCTTATGTTCACACAGCTTTGTGTTGACTTCTGGATAATATTGATTTTGCTTATAATGTATTTTTTTTTCTTCTATAAATGAAGTCATAAGGTTTAATAGTTTTATTGTCTGAAGTTATTAATATAATTTAGAGTCATTAGTAGTTTTATTATGTCTTAATGTAGCAATTGTATTTTTTCCTACTGAATCACTGGCGACCTTGGTTTTGTATTAAACCCAATCATAATACCCCCTGGTTCACCTTGCTTTGACTTATTTGTGTTCTTAAACTGTTTTGCATTTTTATCATAGGGTCAACTTAAAATGTAACTTTTCTGTCCTTTCCTTGTATCTTAGCTGACGGAAGAACTATCAAAGGTTGAAGGGAAGCTAAAACTAACAGAATCTCTTCTAGAAAGCAAGGTATTGCTTGAAGCCTCTATCAACTGTAGGAAATAGTTGCTTATAAAAAAAAAAAACTGTAGGAAGTAATAATTGTCCTGGTTTAGGTGATATATTTACTGAATTGAATATATTTTTGCAGAATCTTGAAATAAAGAAAATTAATGATGAAAAGAAAGCATCAATGGCAGCACAGTTTGCAGCTGAAGCCACACTTCGAAGGGTCCATGCTGCCCAGAAAGATGATGACATGCCTCCAATAGAAGCAATTCTTGCTCCTTTGGAGGCTGAACTCAAGCTTGCTCGACAAGAGGTATTACTTGTTCTTGGAATTCATATCGTAATCCCCTGGAGAAAGTGCTGATGGAAGGACTGCAGCAGGCTTATAATGAGTGTTTTTTACTGTTTACTTTTTCCTTGCAGATCGCTAAACTACAAGATGATAACAAAGCTTTAGATCGTCTTACCAAATCTAAAGAAGCTGCACTACTTGAAGCTGAGAGGACAGTCCAGGTTGCCTTGGCTAAGGCATCTATGGTGGATGATCTGCAGAACAAAAATCAAGAGCTAATTAAACAGATTGAAATTTGCCAGGTATTGCAATCTTTATGATTATTCTCTCTCCGGGTTTGTCAGAACCATATTATATAACTTCTACCTTCTGGTTTCTTTATCAACTTTCTCAGGAAGAAAATAAAATTTTAGACAAAATGCATAGACAGAAGGTGGCAGAGGTTGAAAAGCTTACCCAAACTGTAAGAGAACTAGAAGAAGCTGTCCTTGCAGGTGGTGCAGCTGCAAATGCAGTGAGAGATTATCAGCGGAAAGTTCAAGAAATGAATGTAATGTGTTAAAGTCTACAGCAAGTTAACACTCCAAGTTTATTCTTGATTATATTGCCTCTGGTTAAGATCATATTTATTTTTGCATGGTTTATTTGACATTCTTTAGGAAGAAAGAAAAACTCTAGACAGGGAGTTGGCTCGTGCCAAGGTAACGGCAAACAGAGTAGCTGTTGTGGTTGCAAATGAATGGAAAGATGCTAATGATAAAGTGATGCCTGTCAAACAATGGCTTGAAGAACGTCGATTCTTGCAGGTAATAATTTTTGTTTTACTCTACCGATTCCCCTGAATTTAATACTTTAACTTTTGACTACCATTACACTTTTTGCATGTATTTTTTCTTTATATAATTTCTCTATTTGTCTTTGCTTTCCACTTATTAATTATTATTAAATTGCATATTTATAGGGAGAAATGCAGCAACTTCGTGACAAGCTTGCTATAGTTGAACGTGCTGCTAAATCTGAAGCACAATTGAAAGTAATAATCTGGTTCTTATCTATTAACTTAGGTGATTAGTTCTTCCATTATTCAAGGTAAACTGTTAAAAAATTTCAGGAAAAATATCATTTACGACTTAAAGTGCTAGAGGAGAGTTTGAGAGGAAATTCTAACAGCAGTAATCGCGGCATTCCAGAGGGAAGAAGTGTCAGCAATGGCCCTTCACGGCGTCAATCACTTGGTGGAGCTGATAACTTCTCAAAACTAACCTCCAATGGGTTTTTATCTAAAAGATCACCATCCTCTCAACTGAGGTCATCCCTATCCTCTAGCACAGTTTTGAAGCATGCAAAAGGAACATCTAAATCTTTTGATGGTGGTACAAGATCATTGGAAAGGAGTAAAATTCTGCTGAATGGAACACCTCCTAGTTACTCATTCAACCAATCTCTTGAAGAAACCAAAGAGAGAGAAGCAAGTGATAATTGGAAAGGAAATTCAGACGATAAGCCAAATGACTTCTCGCCGGCAGATTCAGTGGATAGTGTTTCTGGTGTTTTATATGACCTGCTGCAAAAAGAAGTCGTAGCCTTGAGGAAAGCTGGTCACGAGAAAGATCAAAGCCTAAAAGATAAAGATGATGCTATTGAGGTAAGTGTTTGGTCTGTTTATTGTGTTTGGATTTAGTCCTTGACTTCTTATTTATAAATGATAGTCCATGCTAATTGTTTCCATTGGTCATTCATCATCTATCAGATGTTAGCAAAGAAGGTAGATACTTTGACCAAGGCCATGGAAGTTGAGGCAAAGAAGATGAGAAGGGAAGTAGCTGCTATGGAGAAGGAGGTAGCTGCTATGCGTGTGGAGAAAGAACAAGAAAACAGAGCAAAGCGGTTCAGCAATTTAAAGGGCCCTGTAAACAGTGCTCAACAACAACTAATTTCTGGAAGGTAATTGTAATTTTTGGAGCTTCATTCTTTCCTTATATGCAGTTACTGCGTTGTTCTTTTCACTTTGCCTTTTTCTACAAATCATTTGAGTTTGTCAATTTTATTCATCAAATGAAATTTATTCTTTCAAGAGAGATTGTATATCTTTGTAGTGAAGAGCCTTCTAGCAATGGGGTATACTAGTTTTTTTCTCTTTTTTAAAGAGAAATCCAATAGTGTATAATATCCTTATATCCCTGAGAATTTGGCTGGTCATTAACCATGTCCAATGGCTTTGTGTGATGGATGTAGCTGATCTCACTTGGATAAGGTTTTTATTGTTTGGATTTTTTCTGTTCCTTGTTTTACTGTTACTGTTAAGGGAAATTTCGTAAGGGATTTCTGTCTGTCCATGGATATATAACTATTTCATTTTCCTGGATCATGGACACGTGGATGTGTTTGGTTTCTCTGTGTGTGTATTATATATAAACCAGGGCCTTTTACTTTGGTGATTGAATTTGATTGGGAAAGCCCATGGCAAATGCTACCAAGTTGTGTGTATTGTTTCCATGAACATTGAAATTCTGTGCAGTTCTCTTGGTCTTAAATAGTTAAACCCCTCTCGATTATCACATTTAACCAAGAAAGAGAATGGGTTAATTTTATTATCGCAATGATGTGTCCATTTAGGCCCTGATTTATTCTCTTGTTTAAACTGTTGATTTTAGTGTTCATCAATACTTTTTGGAACATGTTTGGGCAATCTACTTGGATCTGAATATTGATATTAGTATTTCTATACCCTTATGTAGTAGTCTTTAGTGATGACTAATGAGTTTTCGGCACTCATTATTGAATTATAATTTGCCATGGAAGGTTCTGTGTAGCTTTGTATTCTTGACTGAAAAAATTAGTTAAAAAGTTCACATTATTAAAACAA
Organism: Psophocarpus tetragonolobus; assembly: GCA_037954015.1. Classification (NCBI taxonomy): domain Eukaryota; kingdom Viridiplantae; phylum Streptophyta; class Magnoliopsida; order Fabales; family Fabaceae; genus Psophocarpus; species Psophocarpus tetragonolobus. The sequence goes on from CM075689.1 coordinate 98,270,348, forward strand.
GAGAATGGTGGATTAATAACAGTCTTTAAATTGTGAGATTGTACTGAGGATTGTAAAATCCTACTAAAATATAAAAATATATTTTAACACAATAGGATTACTTAAGTAAGAAAATACAAGTAATGATGTAAGTGCACTAAAATTCTATAATTTAGATACTTGTCTTGTAGTTATTTTATTATTAATATCTAAAATATTTTATTTTATATTTGATAATGATTATGAAAAAAAAGAAGAAAATGAAGAGCATAAAAAGGAAAAGAAAGAGAAACCAAACTTCCAGGTTATATTTCAAAAAGGCCAAGAACAAGGCTGTGTGAGTTTTAGAAACTACCAAAGCCGTTAGAAACTAACAAAAATAAAAAAAAGAAGATAAAAAGACACAAGACCACTAGGCCACTACCATAGTGATCCAAGAGAGAGAAAGGTCAGAAATGTGGAGAAAAGAAAAATTGAAGCGAGAGCTGTCTAACTCAGAACAGAGAATATAGGAAACAATGGAGAAATTTCATGCTGTGCGGGAGAGGAAAGGAGTCAGGAAATAGTCAGCTGAGTGGGAAAAAAGAGATGCATCACTTGAAGGGATATTGGCCAGCCTGTTTAAGTGCAGGCTTGTATTTATTGTTCTGTTGGCTTGAGTGCACTGTGTTGGGTCAGTTCCCATGCCCAAACCCCACTCCCCATTGTTCTGGACCTTTGAATTATAATTTGCGAAATAATTTTGTTAGCTCCCAGTAATATCATTCATGGGAATGTTGGTAGTGGTCTAATGGGCTACATTCAATGGTACTAGTATTTCTATATTATTATGTAATCTTTATTTTTCATTTCTGAATTTTCAACACGTAGTTGAACTGAGAATTTGCCTCCGATGGTTCTTGTTGCTGTTTGTTTGTTTTCTTGATTAGTTAAATTAATTAGAAGTTTAGGACGTTCAAATTTTTTGAAATGGGTTCATAATACGAAATATTTATGATACGAAATCTGGATCTATAATTTAATATGATACAAAATCTTCCCGTATGATACACTAATGCCTTTCGCTTTTGTACACTTTTCTTTTTATTTGATATCTGCCTCTTAATTTAGAATGATTAATGGATTCTCTGATTTGCACAGAAATGTGACTCGGGGTGGATTAACACGCAGCACCCAATGACAGTTATAATCTATTAAAGTGGCGTTGAGGAGTAATCAATCTTTCATATCATTCTTCTGCACTATCTATTTTTTCCCTTGTGTTTTTGTCCAATTGATTGTAAGATTGTAACTGACATGCCGAGGACCAGTGTTACTGATATTAGCCATGGATTGGGGGTAAGAAAACAATTGCAGGATTCGATATGCATCTGACCTAGTTTTATGTTCTCTGCTTAGAGAGAGAGAGCAGCTAAGAAGGCAGCCAATGGAAGACAATTAACTTGGACTAACTTTTCACTCTTTCAGCATTTATGAGTGGTGTGGTTGTATAGGTAGCTTTATTCCCCTTTAATCCTTCCAATTTATATTTGTAATATGCAGATAGTGTGATTATGGTGGTTCAGGTTTGTTAATATATACTAGCGGTTTATCCGTGTGATGCACGGATGTATGTTTGCTTGTGAAAAATGATATCAACTCACAGATATTCCTAATTTTGTTAGAGAGCCCCTTGGATATAATTGTTATAAATACATATTGATTATAATTATTATTTATTGGTTGATCTGTCTCCAAACACAATTTTTCATAGAAAATAAATGTGAAAAAGTGATCCGTCTCGAAGTCATTCCACGCGAGCTATCCTTTACTCAAATCTTTTGCACACAAACCCTAACAGCCAAATTAAATTTTTGAAGGCGTAAGACGGAAAAAAACTGAATTAATTAATTTGAATTTATTTGGTGTGGTTTGAATTTTAGATTTTTTTTATACAAATCAAATCGAATTGATGGTGATTTAGTTTGGTTTTGATAAAAAAATAATAAGTAAAATTTATTTGAAAAAATAAAAATAACAATTTCAAAATTAATTGATAATATAATAATTAAAAAAAATAAAAAATACATCACATTAGCCAAACAAATTAAATTAATTTTATTTTAAAATATCAAATTGTTAAAATTAATAAACATAATCACTTGAACGTTTAAATAAATAAAATTATTTATAAACACATTTGACAGGTCATTTATGGGGATATAAAATAAAATGTCGGTAGTTTGATTGATTTGTTTAGCTTGAATGTTTAGGTTTAAATTAAGTTTTTTGTTTCTAAAGATTTACAAAAAATAATTTTTTATTTTTGAAATTCAAAAATATTTTTTTAAGTTTTTGAAATTAATTTGTTTTTTATATTAACGGAAGAAGAATGATTAAAAGTAAATTAGATACTAAAAAATATTTTTAAATTTTAAGAAATAAAAGTTATTCTTGATGAAATGTCATAAACAAAAAACTTATAGAAGTTAATGTTTAAATTCTAAATTCATCAATAAAGATCAAATTTCAATTATTTATGATATGAAAAAGAAAAAAAAGGTTAAAAATAATTATAAATTACAAGTTTCCATATTATAAAAAGTAACCTTTTTTTAGAAATCAACTGTTTTGAAAAACATGTTAATTATTTTGCAAAACAACATTTTTAACCAAAATATTTATAATCTATATTAAGACCATTATATCTTGTTAGATATTGTGCGCGTGCTTATAAGTTTTTCTCCTTGCATCTCCATAACTCTGTGAAATGGGAAAAATACTCTTAGGTAAAAGAAGTTAAAACTTCATCTCTTTCACAGCCTTCCACTACACATCGTCACAATCACCATTAGTTGTCTCTGTTGCGACCTCCATTGCACTCTCGACACCTCCTTTTTTGGTGCCCCTTCATTCACTATGTGCATCCGCATTTGTTCTTCGTTCTCGTGCACCAGATATGTGAGGTTGGATTGACCAATCCGAAATTGTAAAAAAATTGCTTTTGCAAGTTCAAATTAACCAATCTGAACTTCTAAAAAAATTTACTTTCGGATTGACCAATGTGGACTTGCAAAAGCATGGAGGTGCGAGAAGATGAAGAAGAAGAGATAGATACGAAAATTTTAACTTTTTTTACGTAAGGGTATTTTTGATATTTTTAAAAAGTATGAAGGTATAAGGAGAAAACATGGAGGTTTAGGGAGAAAAACTCCACACACACCCCCCATAACAGACTAGGTTTGTATAATAAGTAAGTAGTGCTAAGTTAAGTGGATACTTAGCTCGATACAATGGATCCACACACAAAAAAAAAAAAAGAAGAGAGTTTGTATAAAATAAAATATATACTTCAGTTTTTTGGTATAAAAGCTTTGGCTCGTAAGTATAAAAATATTTTTACATGCTAAGTGTCCCAATGACACATCAACTATGATATTGCATTCTTGCACATGCATATGTAATAGTGAGATCCTAAGCATCATCGTTTTCATCCATTTCCTTTGTCTCACAATGCTTTCTTGGCAACATAAGCATAAGTCATTTGCATAATGCACGATAGACCATAGCCAACTTCCCAATCTACACGTTTTGGGAAAGGAATAACGACCTTGTTCCCCCCATCTAATCTCACTTGGATATCTAATAAAAAAAAGTTTTCCTTAAATTTCATAAGTGATGTTTGAGATTACTGAGCATTAATTTGTCAAGTTCATTCACATGTTTTATTTTATCTGTTTGACTTAGAAGGAGGAGAACATGAAGCCAAAGATACAAAAAGCTTCGTCTCTAGCACACCAATAGGAAACAGGGCCCCTACAGGGAGAAAGTGACATACCGACCTAGTGAGCTCTTCTATAAGTGAACTAAGAAGAAGCTAGAGAGACAGTCAACCTGAGATCGGCTAAGATCTAACGAAACTTTCTTGGTTGGTAAACAACACTAATCACAATTCCATTTTTATCTAAATTTCAGAGTAAATGGGCCTCTAGATGTGGAATTTTATTAGTGATTATTTCAAAATCATAACTTGTCATATGAGCCCGAATTTCATATTTCTGCATGTGAAAAGAAGTATAAATATCTTCACAGATGATACACTTACTATTGAGTACAACATCTTCAAAATTGTAACCTTCCCATGGCATATAAGCTACTAATACATTTTTTTTTGGAAGTTTTTACTTTTGCTCCTGTCTTAAAGGAGACCCATTCAAATGATGGAACTGTAAGCAGAATTATCACTATTATTCCAACTATAATTTTTTCTATCCATATTAGTTAAAATTTTGGGATCTTTGCTTATATTGGTATTTTCAATAAGACCGAGTTTATCCATTGATTTACTTAATTCACATTTGTATTCTAACTTCCTATTGAACAACATAGAATTGAACCAACATTTTTCATAGAGCTTTTCCCTCTATTTAGATACAAATATTCCTTCCTCTAGAGAAATAATAGTAGACCGTATTGTATTAAACATTTATCAAAGAGGCCAAGCCTTCCTCATAGCACATTCTCTGCCATTGCCATTGATCCTCATTCTTGCTACTTTGTTCGTGCCTCTTGTGTTTTTATCAGTGCATGACACCCTATAACAATGGATTGAGCTTGGCTCTACTATACTTCAGTTTTCCTTGCTTTATTTCTTTACCTTTTTTTCTCCTTTTTATAAGGAGAAATTACTCAGAACTCTATTTTACCATACGAGAACTAGAATTAGGGCTAAAAATTATGAGTTTTGTCTTTACTTTACATGCCCTTATAGGCATTTTTTATAGATGGTCATTTAGTATCTACCACTATAGCATTTTTATACCATCAAGGGTGTCAAATAGGTTAGCTATGATGGCAAATCATAGTTGACAATTGTTGACATCTATCATAGCAACAAACTCTAAATCTAATATGTGTTTTTTATATTCTTTACTTCCTGAAAAACAATAATAATGCCAAGATAAACGTGATTGCCAAAGCTTTTCGGCCAAAATATGACACCCAAAGGGAGGGCCCAACATGCACAATCCTATCCTTGTTTGGTTCTATTGTTAATCACAACTAAGATGAATTAACCAAGTCTGATGGCAAATCATAATTGACAATTGTTGACATTTACCACAACGACAAACTATAAATATATCTGCTTTTTATATCCTTTACTTCTCGAAAAATGATCACTGACCTAACTAGAGTAACCTCAGGGTTCATTTCATGCCCACAGAAGGAAAGCAAGAAAAGCTTACCTGCAAATGAAAACAATGATGTGAAAGGTAATTTAAGATATTATACTCATACAACAATTGTCAACTATGATTTTCCATTAGACTTGGTTAATTCATGTTAGTTGTGGTTAATAGAGCCAATTCTTTTCCAGTGCCAAAATTCATTTGTATGCATATCTAGACACAGTTCCAATAGTTGACCTTGTTGATCCAGAACCAGAGCATGTTGATAACTGTGATTAGTAATTTTAATAAGTGTTAGAATTTTGTGATACAAGTGTGTATCGCAGAATTTGGCACTCTCGTTACTAATCACGATTTATCTTGGTGAACTTAGCTTTAGGGGGAGGTAGATTTTAGAGGGCCTATCCCCTAAATGAGGAAGAGAGATCCATCATGGAATAAAACTCAAAGATAATTCTAAGTTCCTAAGTGAGTTGGTTGGACACAATCCTTGTCCCGTGATATCTAACATACTAATATATAGGGAATGCTAATATACTCTCACCTATTTTATAGTTGGAGTATGTTAGCACCCTACACTAATAATTTTGGACAAATAAACAATCATCTCATTTGTTAAAATAAACTAATTTAGGAATATTTTGGTAAATAATTATTTTTCTTATACATTCACATATTATTTTTCTTTTAGCATTTATTATTTGTCATTTTTTTCTCTTTCATCTCTCACCAACATTAATATAATTATAAATAGTAATGATGTATAATAATACTTTATAAGTTATATTTAACTTAATATAATTTATATTTTGATGTACTTTGTATTTTATAAAAAATCAACATAAATGTATATTTAGTTGAAAATTATGTTTTAATTAAAAATAAAATAATTTTAATTTGACATAAATTATTTTATGAAATTTATTTCTAAAATTATTATTATAAATGATTATTATTTATAATTGTATTAATATTCTACATTGATGAGAGAAGAGAGACAAAAATGTTTGAAAAAGGAATGCTTATGAATATGAGAGAGAATAAAAGTGATGATAAAAAATGATAGAAGAAAGATAATAAGTGGATATATGTATAAGAGAAATAGTTATGACTTTAATTAGTATGATAGACTGTGTAAATAAGTTTTATAGGCACATTCAAGTGTAATTATTTATATGATTTTTATAGTATTAATTGGTAAAATTAACAAATTTATCATATTTATTTATGGTGACAGGGCACAATCCTTTTTCTCAATAGTTATTTACCAAAATATTTTTAAATTAATTTATTTTAACAAATAATGTTATTAGTTATTTTATTCAAAATTATTGATACAAGGTATTAACAATCTAACATACTCTACTAAAAATAGGTGAGAGTATATTAATTAGCATTTATATATATATATATATATATATATATATATATATATATATATATATATATATATATATATATAGAGAGAGAGAGAGAGAGAGAGAGAGAGAGAGAGAGAGAGAGAGAGAGAGAGAGAGAGAGAGAGAGAGAGAGAGAGAGAGAGAGAGAGAGAGAGAGAGAGAGAGAGAGAGAGAGAGAGAGAGAGAGAGAGAGAGAGAGAGAGAGAGAGAGAGAGAGGACAACCTAGGTGAGAAAAAATGTTAGGGTGAGAAATAAGAAAATTTAATAATGACCATAGGATTTCAATAAGCGATTCATATTGAGTTCTTCATTAAACAAACTCATGTGGTTCTCTCACGTAGAATTTCTCACACATAAAACTCCTTGACATGATTTCCCTTCTTCTTCTTTATAAGTCTCTTATCTCATATGCCTCCTTCTCTTCATACCTCAAACTCCCCTTAATCCTTCGCACAACCTTCCCCCACACCCTCACAGCCTCCCTTCGCCTCCGTATTCCCTCCTCACCTCCGATGCCGGCATGGGCTCCGACAAGTACTTCGCAGACCTTCGCCTGGGTTCTACCGCAACGCCTACTCCTGGTCGCCGACATGAGGAACAACCTTGTTTAGGTAAAATGCTTTGCCTGTAGAAACTACTCCACAACCCAATCCACATTCCTTCCTCGCCAACATGGCAAGCTAACTTTCTAATGCATTTATTTTGACTGAATCTTTGATGGTTGCACTTGATAATGATAGACCCAAAACCTAGTGTGTGTATCAAAGAAACTTTCATTAAAATAATTTTATAATAGTAATAAAAATTACAAACATACGTATCATGTATGAATTCAGCATACCACATGCTTCTATTCTTAATGACAAAAAATAAAAATTAACAAGCTAAATCACTATGCGTAGCACAAAATTTGAAACCATGTGTCAAACCCAGCAACAAAACACTTTATTCCTAACTATAATTTGCTCACTTTTTTCCTCTATAAATCCATTCAAACATTATCTCCATTATCCACATTCCATATTCTATCTTATAATACCAATAATGACAAAAGTCATGGCCACCAAATTCTTAATATTCTTCTTCCTTTCAATCTTCAATTCTATCATACAGAAAGGATACATAAATGCATATAAAAACAAAACCCTTAATTTGGCGGATTAACGCTAACAATAACGGTGACACTGTTGTCAACTCCAGCACCTAGCTCAGCTTTCTAGTTGAACTCGCTTATCGTCTCATTCTCGTTGCGTTCTGGCGACATGTGCAGCTTCTCGCGGCCGATGACTCCACCTTTGGGTTTGATCTTTGTGTCAATGTTTCTGCCACAACGCGATCGTAGTTTCCATGCTTGAGATTTCAGTTAGCTGAGAAGGAGGTCACGAAGGTGTTGGGGAAGGTGGTTCGAGGGAGTAAAGGGAGTTTGAGCTATGAAGAAGAGGAAGAATGTGAGAGGGTTAAGAGAGTTATGAAGAAGAAGAAGGAAAATAGTGTCAAAGAGTTTTATGTGTGAGAAATTCTATGTTAGAGGACTACATGAACTTGTCTAATGAAGAACTCAATCTGAACCGTTTATTAAAATCTTATGATTACTATTAAGTTTTCTTATTTCTCACACTAACCCTTTTTCTCACCTGAGTTGTCCCCTCTGAGTAAGCTTATTAAGTTAATATAACACGGTGGCTACATCCTTTTTCTTCTTTATCCATTTCTAATTTCATGTAAGTAAGCTGGATTATATATGTTATCTTCCTTTGTAGAAGTTTATCATATATATAGTGAATCAAGGTGTTGCTTTTGTAATCTTCATATAATTAAGGAAGGATACTCCTTGTTCTCACCGTCAATAATTTTTCTTTAAAAAAATTTACAGCTACCCTAATAGAATAATCAACAAATAGATTTAATCACATTCTCATTTCCTATTTTTTCAATTCTAAGTATTTTTTTTTTCTATTTTTAAATCATGATATTTTAATTTTACATATTTTGTCCTTATTCATAAATAATAACATTATGTATCTTAATTTTTTAAATTTTTTAGAGTTTAATTGGTATACATTGTCAGTGTAAAATATTTTTACATTGACATTCAGTCATGACTTTTCATTTATGTGACTTTTAAAGTACCAATGAGTAAAATCAACAAATTTACCATGAATGAAAGGTTGTGATTGAATGTCAGTATAAAAATCTTTACATTGATAGTGTATACCAATTAAACTCTTTTTATTATTAAATTTGTGTTTAATTCATTAGTGGATTGACATTATTCGTTAATTAAAAAAATATTGATTGATTGGTAATTTAATAATGTGACAAGTTTGAATTTTGTGATTTAAAGTAATTTAATTAATTATAATTTCTTTTTTTTGAAAGAATTAATTATAATTATAATTACTTCTTCATTATTTTAAATTAGAGCATCAAAATCTGTTTTATCACTAAATTACCGTTGATATTAATGTTACAACTTAGTTTTTTTTTGGAAGGTATAGACAAAACGTCCAACCAAATGATAGATTAATCAGAACTTATAATACAATCGAGATCCTTCAAGTAAATATGAGCCAATGGCTCTGGAACAACCATATAAATGGAGCTATCTTGACTAGATTCTAGACCTAATTTAGCAAAACTTTTAGCCAGCATGGTCACCTCCTGTGAGATATAATTACAACTATAGTAATTAGATTTCTTCTCCTCCAGTATATACAATCTACTATGGAAAAGAGAGCATGGTCAATGGCGCAACCTTCATCTAGAAGCTTAATCATACTAAGAGAGTCAGACTCAATATCTATATTGCAAAATCCATGTTTGTAAGCCATTGTTGGTGTTTGGAGAATGACCATCAATTTAGCCTTATCAACATCACAATAAGGTATCTTGAAGTAAAACCCAAGGATGAAATTACCTTTGGAGTCATGAATTACACCTCCAACAAGAACCTTCCTATGGGGAGTAAAGATGGCTACATCACAATTAATCTTAGTGTGCCTTTGCTTGAGGGTCTCTAAGCAGCTTTAGAATTTATATCCATGTAGTGAGCTCCCAGGTCTTTCATGATTGCTCTCATATTTTGAATACAATTAAGGTCATGAAGTAGAGATCTTGTAGAGTGGATAACCTGATTTTTAGATTTGTATTTGCCTTTGAAGATGAATTCATTTCGCTTCCACCATACCTGATCTAGGGTAACACCAAAAACTTGAGGCCATCTCCTATTGCTTTGGTTTGGCATTGCCTTTAAATTTGATAGGAGTCATGCCTCAAAATTCTGTTGGGAGTAAAACTACAGTTTGTCACTTACGCCTATTTTCTCCATACTTTTGTGGTATGTAGGCAACCTCGTAAAACATGCATCATGGATTCCATCCAATGGCCGCATAGGGGATAGTTAGGGGTGGTTGTCATGTGTCGGTTATACTGCAGTTCATTTGTGGAAAGGATAGCACAAGCCAACTTCCATAGAAATAGTTGAATACGCTCAGGCCCATCCCACTTCCATAGGGCCGAGAAGACGGGCCTACGTTGCATGCTGGGGCGAGTTAAGATACTCTTGTAAGCTAAATTGTCGTCTGCCTCTCATTCCCAGATAGGATTGTCTGTCACCATATCCCTTCTAGGAGGTTCTATATGACATATATCATGTATTACCTCAATAGGAAAGAATTGCTCCAACTTGTGCACATCCCAAGAGCCATCCAAACTCACAAAAAACAAGACCTTGTTTGCCATATGTATAGCCTTTTCATTAGTACACCAGTCAATTAGTGAGCCTCTTCTAGGCTCTAGTGGTCAGTCCATAAGTCAATATCCCTGCCATTGCCTACTTTCCAAAGAGTATTTCTTACCAAATTATTCCAAGCTTCTCTGATACCTTTCCAGATAGTACTACCTTGACGAGACAAGTCAATTATTGGTTTGGCCTCCTCTCCATATTTGTATTTTGAGTGAATAAGTTGTACCCACACTTCAGATTTCTTGCTAGTGACCTTCCATCCTAATTTTGTGGTGGTAAGAGCTAGATTAGCATGATGCGTCTTGCGTAGACCTAGTCCACCTATCTGTTTTGGCTTACACATATTATCCCAACTGAGTTAGTGTACCCTTTTCATAGAGTTCGAGTCACCCTAGACAAAATCCCTACATTTCTTATCAAGAAGATTACACACATAGATAAGCAAGGAATTAGTTTACATAACATAGTTTGATAAGGCTTGTACAACTGATTTGGCTAAAGTAAGTCTGCCTGCAAAAGATAATGTATTCCTTTTCCAACTACTCAATCTATGTTGTACTTTATCAATAAGAAATTGGTAAAACTCTTTGGACACATGATCATGATGCAATGGGATGCCAAGATATTTGCCCAGGTTGTTAGTGTGCTGAAAGCCTAGTTCTTGAGAGATCTATTCTTGCCTCTGCTGATAGACGTTATCTAAGAAGAAAACTCTAGTTTTTTTTTGCTCACTGTCTGGACTGAGCTAGTACAAAATAGATTTAAAATCCGGTTAATCACCTCAAATTGGTCAAGAGATGCTTAAGCAAATAACAATAGAACATCGGAAAAGGATATGTACACCAGTTTTGGGCCTCCTCTTGAAAACTGGATGGGCTTCCAGTAGTTACCGTTAACTGCCAGGTTGACCATGTGAAACAGGCGTTTTAGGAAGAGGACAAAAGGTACATGGAGATAAGATCTCCTTAGTGAAGCCCCCTCAATGGTTTGAAAGCATCGAATGCTTCACCCTTACCAAGTGCATAGTTAGGGTAGAGATGTAGTTCCATATGATATTAATGAAAGTAGCAGGGAACCCAATTTCACCCATCGTTTCTCTGATAAAATCCCAATTTAATTTGTCATACAACTTTTCCAAATCAACTTTGATAACCATCCATCCTTTAACCCTTTGTTGTGCTTCATTGAGTGTATAACCTCTTGGGCAATGATGATGTTGTCGTGGTTGCTTCAGTTGGGGATGAAACTAGTCTAGCATGGGTTAACTAGTTTTTCCAATACTGTCCTAAGGCGCATAATAATAATTTTAGTAATCATCTTATTTGAGACATTACATAGGATTATGGGCCTGAACTGTTTCATGGAAGTAGCTTGTTCCACTTTGGGAATGAGAAGAACAAGGGTTGAGTTGAGGTCACTTATCTTCCCCAGGTCTGTAAAAGCGTCTTCCACCATCCTAGTGAAAGATTCTCCCACGAAACCCTAAACCCTTTTTGTGGACTGCTGTGATTCCATGGAAATACTTAGTGTTCTTATCTCTATATGACAACCACTTGGCATGAGATTTTTTAAACGACAAAAATTTCTCATCCTTGAGCACTTGTTTGTAGGCTTTCCAGATAGATTCTTGTTGTTCTTCCAGGTAAGGGGAGAATTTGGTCTTTATCTAATTGTTTGAGAAGGTGTCTTTTCCGCTTAAAAATGTTCCGGAAGACTTCAACATTCCATTTCCTTAGGGCTTCCTAAAGTTTAGGAACACGACCTTACCATATCTCACTTTCTTTCCAGAATGTCTCTTTAAACTGTTGAAAGTCAGGATGGGAGATCCAGACAACCACAAAATAGAACTGTTACATGTTAGTTAATGTTAACTGTCAATGTCAATTCACCAATTTTAAAATTAAAAAACGCAATATCTTAATTTGAAAAAAAAATAAGGTGTGAAAAATTAAAAAATAGAATACATAAGCCAAACAAATGTAAACTATATATTTAGTTATGAAGCCATATCCTAATATGATTGGCACGCCTGTAGCAGTCATTCAATCAAGTCTCATAAAAAGATAGTAAAATTTAACCTATGCCTTCATAGTGGGTTGCACTTTGTTAATTGTTATGGTTGTAAACACATCCATATATATATTAAACACTCTTTTTTTGGGCAAGCTATTGAGAAATATATTAGAAACACCAATGGTGCAAAGATGATACAAAAGCATAAAAATGCAGAAAGAGAAAACAAACCCCGACAAAGGTTAAAAGCTATTCAGATGACCAAGGGGCATCTCAACAACCATTAACCCAAACAAGGTATGCGCAAATAGAAGCCACCCTATGATATCCTATCTATGTTCCAGTTTCCAGCACCAAAACAGAAAACTATACCCCATCTTTGACATGATACATGACAATTCTAATATGTATGGCAAAATATACCTATACTAACACCCAATAGTGCAGTGAGCTAAAGCCATACCTACTTAGAGCATGAACTTAATCCAGTTGAAGTCCAAGGTAGGCAGTAGGACTATTCATCCATTCAGCAAAGAAATAACCCCAATTTGGATAAAGGCTTCTAAACGAATTCCAAGCACAAACAAGTATTTGATGAAAGAGTATTGAAAAATCAAAATTATGGTTATGAAAAACGCAACTATTTCTCATTTTCCAGATGCTCCAAGCAGTGACTAACCAGATAACTTCTCAAAGTTAAGATGAGCTATGAGGACCATGCTAGGGGGGTGTTACCAATAGTGGGAAGTGATGGACTTTGGATGAACAGCAAGGATTCCCCATTGTTTATACCAGAATACTCATGCCCGAGATGAAAGATTGTATGTAAATAGAACGTGACTAGCAATTTCCAAGTGACCGTGGTAGAAAGGACAAGCTATGTCTTCGCCCTAAAGTATTCCTTTGGTTTGTAAATTGGCTCTTGTTGGAAGGCTGTCCTTAAGAAATCTCCACCCAAAAAATATAGCCTTTAGAGGAGCCTTCATATTCTAGAAATGTATGAACAGGTTAAAAGGATGTGAGCTTGATCTTTGTACTTGCAAAACTGCAAAAGTAGATGAAACTAAGTAAAAGCCTAATTGGTTTGGGGTCCAAGTCTATGAGTCTAATGTTCCTAACTGTATATTGACCCCCTCTAAGTCCTCTTAAATTGACTCAACAAACTCTCTTCACACACAAACATATCTTGCCTCCACTCTAGATGCCAAACCCACTTAATATCCACCTAATTACCCACTTCAATAATTTTGGCTTCTTTTTGTAAGAATTTTAGGAACAATTTGTTATATTTTTTCTGCAAAAACTCATCACCAGTCGCACATCATTCCAAAATAGCAATGGTTTACCATTACCAATATTACATTGCAACATTTCATCCAACCATCTGTGATTATTTTTGGCACCACATATTTTCCTAAGATCCCGCCACCATATGGGAAATATTATTGTTTTCTATTTCCTTAATAAGTCTCCTCTAACCACTGTAGTTAGAATTTAGGATTTGTTGCCATTGCTGAACCTGATCGTCTAGTAACAACCACCTCCATTTTCCTAATAAGGATTAATTGAAAGTGAAGACATCTTTGAACTTTAACCTTCCTCTTTCCTTTGTCTCACACATGTTCTTCCAACTCACCCAAGATAGTTTCCTTCTCTCTTGATTGTCACTCCAAAGGAACTTTGATTGAAGGCCATTAATCATTTTTCCAATTTGAACGAGTACTTTAAAAAATAAGAGGTAAAACAGGGGTACTGTTGACATGACCGCCTTAATCAGACAAATTCTTCCAACATGGGACAAGTTCTTGTGTTTCCATCTATCAAGTTTTTTGTTAAGTTTATTAATTAGGGATTTCCATGTTGCTATATTTCTAGGGTTTTCACCAATAGGGATACCAAGATAAGAGAAAAGAATAGATAGGATTTTGCAGTTTAGTATCATTGCATACCTTTCTACTTGAGTAGTTGATAGTCTTATTTCCCCAAAATTGCTTTTATGGTAGTTAACTTTCAGCCCCGAGCATAATTCAAACCATCTAAGGATTGCCTTGATAGCCATGACATTCTGAGGTGAATCCTCTCCAAAGAAGATTGTGTCGTTTGCATACTATAGAATTGCTACTAGAACTTCATCCTTTCTCACCATGCATGGTGTGTGTGTGTGTGTGTATATATATATATATATATATATTTTGCTACAACCTGTCTTATAAGCCCGCTTAAGCCTTCAACAAATATATTTAATAACAACGGTGTCAAATGATCACCCTGTCTAAGGCCATTTGTGGGTTGAAATAATGTAGCCATTGACTAACATATAAATTTTGCTTGATACTAAGCCAGTTTGAATCCATTTCTTCTAAGTCTAACAAAAACCAAATCTTTACAATATATAGAACAGGAAGTCCCATGACACTGAATCACAGGCTTTCTCAACATCAACTTTGAATAGGAAACACTTTCTTTTCTTCCTTTTGGCCTCATCCATGACTTCATTTGTAATAACCATTGTATGTAGTAATTGCCTTCTAGGAAGAAAAACACTTTGGCATTCATCAATCATTTTTGGGAGAATTTTCCCCAATCTGCCAGCCATCACTTTTGAAATGATCTTGTAGAGGCAACCAACTAGAGATATAGGATGAAACATTCCAAGAGATTATGGGTTGACAATCTTTGGCATCAACATGATAAAAGAAAAGTTACACCTTACAGGTAGCCTATCCTTGTTAAAGAAATCGTTGATGAATATCATTATGTCCTTCTTTAGAGCCCCTTAGATTTTTTTTAATGATGTTGAATTGGTGTTGGACTTTTGTCCCCCCCACAACACCTCATTTTGTCTTTTACTTATGGCTCCTTAATTGGTGCACATAGAAACTCATTGTCAGCTTGTGAAATATTAGGGAATTTAACCCCATATAAGGTTGGTTTTAGCCATGAGCTCTTTGTAAACCTATTCTCAAAATACGATTTAGTCTCCCTTTTTACTGTGTTTGGATCGCCAGTCTACACCTCATTCACCATGACCCCTTTTAGTGAGTTTTCATGCCTTTTCTACTTTACAACCTTGTGAAAATATTTTAAATTTCAATCACCTTCCTTTGCCATAAGAGTCTAGATTTATGATTTGTAAAAGAGATCTTATATGTAGTTGTTTCTTAGAGTGCATACTGGGTATCTATTCTGTCTTTCTCTTCAATTGGTGATAAACCAACCTCTTCATTTTTCTTCTCGAGTAAATTCAGATCTTGTTCTAGTTGTAGCTACATGTTTTGAATGTTCCCAAACTGTTCCCTATTCCAATTCTTCAATATTTCTTTAAGCCTTTTCAGCTTGATTCTAATCGTATGTGGTGCATTACCTGTTATTTTTAGTGACTCCCACCCTTCTGTTACAACTTGATGAAAATCTTTATGCTTCTACCAACAATCTAGTAACATGAATGACTTTAGGCCCTAGTTGATGTCAGTAGTTTTCAACACCATTGAACAATGATATGAAAAGCTTCTATTAAGGATGTATTAGGCGTATCTCTGCCATGCCTCTCCCTATTGTTCTGATATTAGGAATCTGTCAAGCCAACTCTTAACTAAACCATTTGGTCTAAACCAAGTGAATTGTTTCCCAATCAGAGGTACATCATACAACTTCATATTCATAATGAATTGGTTAAAATCATCAGTTTCCCTTCTATCATAGGACTTAACACCCATTCCTTATCTTTCACTTTGCTATCTCACACAATTGAAATCTCCATATATACACCATAATTCTATATTGCTTTCATGTTTTTTAAACAATATTTCTTTCAAACTTTCCCCTTAGCATGTATGTCCCATTGTAGATAAACATTTACTAAAAAAATCAACTTATTATTTTCAACCCAACTTCCTTCATCATAACATAACCCTCTCCAATAGTATGTGAAGCTAATTAAAAACTTTTTAAAGATCAGACTGCCAATGTTGTTGATTGCAGGTGCTACCACCCAGTTAAGTACCGGGCCTCGCCATATCCATCGAAAGACTTCTTGATTGAATGTTTCTTTCTTTGTTTCCTATAGGCATATGATATCAATTTTCTCTTGAATGATCAATTATCTCACGTGTTTCTGCTTGACCGCCCCCCAGAGTCCCCTTATATTATATGACAGTATCTTCATGATGCACTGTCTTCGACCCCTCTTTGATGAGCTTCTGCAGCTTCATGAATCTCCTTTAGGTCACGAGTTTGTAACTAGTGAAGACTCTGTAAAGTATCTGTTTCGGGCTCCCTTATTGTTACCCCCCAAAGTTTTGCCAATCTCAAAATTTGGGATGCCTTCTTCTTATTGTGTTTAGCAGAATAATGCGATTCTGATTTCTAATACAATTATCATTAAGGTTATTGCTTATCTGGATTTGTTCATTGGCTGGAGAAGACATCCTTTTACTCGTGCAATTTGTTGCAGATGGAATTCCCAATAAAAATGAGGACGGTTGCCTTAGTGGTCCCTTAGCTGCACCTTTAATATTAAGGTTGTGACATTTATCTCCAAAGGCTGAACCAACTTGTGCCAAAAAGGATTGATCATGACAAAGTGGCACTGCTTCTTCTAATTGGATGGCCACTTCCAGACTTGAGAGGTTAAACACGTTGATCGAGTTGTGTGATTGGCTAGTGGGCTGAGAATTATATTGATTGTCACCATTCCCATTCAACCACATATTACTTTTTGAGACCCTACATCCTTTAGAGTGTCCAGACATGTAAGTTCTTCTCTGGATTGGCATTGGACTTGTGGCCCAATTCGTTTGCTGCCCTTTGTGAGTTGTCTTTGGCTCGAGTTTTTGGGCTGATTAGCCTAAGTGGGTTCATTCTTTAAAAAAATTACCTCGGTGAGTTTGTTTTTAAAAATATTACCGAGATGTGTCTGTTTTAACATTTGACTTGGTCAAACAGCAACTCGCAATTGCGAGTTATGTGCCACATCAACTACATCTTATGTGCCGTCCAGCGTGGAAAAAAAATTATAGTAAAACAGTAACTGGTAATTGTGGTTTGACTGGTCTTTGACCAGCGTCGTCCTTCTGAATGGATAAAAAGGGTGTAGATAACTAGAGCACTCAAACCGCGACTCAGACTTGCGGTTTGACCAGTGCCTCATTTGACCAAGCAGTTACAAAGAAAGGCAGATTTCTATCCGCACAAAACTACAATTCACACTTGCAGTTTGCATTAAATATCCATTTTTTCTGTTGCAGCCATTTAAAAATGTAACAAAATAATAAACTTAATTTTAAAAAATAAATTAAAAAAAAGAGGCAAAAAAGGAAACTTTTTTTAAAAAATGCTAAATTTAAAAAAACATAATTTTACGTAACTAAAAAAAAAAATTTAATAATTACATATTTTACCTAAAAAACTAAACTGTAACGTAAAACTTAAAAAAAATATTTAAAAATTTAAATTAAAAAAAATAACTTCAAACTATAATGTAAAAAAAGTAACTTGAAAAATAAAAAAGCATAACAAAATAAAAAAAAGTTAGTTTGAAAAATTAAAAAGATAACAAAATTTAAAAACGCAAAACTTAAATTAAACAACAAATTTTAACGGTAACGTAAAATCTAAAAAAAGTAACTTTTAAAAATATTTAAAATGTAACAAAATAATAAAGTGAATTTAAAAGAATAAATTTAAAAAACAGAGTTAAAAAAGGATTTTTTTAAAAAAAATACTAAATTGAAAAAAACATAATTTTACATAACTAAAAAGATATTTAGAAATCAAAAACATAATTTTTAAACGAGGGGCTGGTTTTGTGCGTGTAGAAACATACGTTTTTTTTTCAACTGTTAGGTAAAAAGAGGGTTGGTCAAAAACTACACAAACTGCAAGTGTGAATTGCGGTTTTGTACGTCTAGAAATCTACATTTCTTTGTAACTGCTGAGTAAAACGAGACACTAGTCAAACTACAAGTCTGACTTGTGGTTTAAGTGCTCTAGTTATCTGCACCCTTTTCATCTATTGGATAGAAACACGATGCTGGTAAAAAACCAATCAAACTGCAATTCCAAATTATGGTTTTATCATAATTTTTTTTTCCACGTTGGACACTACATAAGTACACAGTTGACGTGATACGTAATTCGCAATTGCTGAGTTACAGTTTAATCAAATCAAATCTTAAAAGAGACCCATCTCGATAATATTTTAAAACACAAACCTATCTAAATAATGTTTTTTAAAATTGAACGCACGTAAATCGATAAGTGAGTTTTTGCTTTTGGATATTGCCATGTTTTCACTAACATCGTGATCCCTATCCACCAGGTCACGTGAATTTCCCTTGGACGCATGTAGGAAGCCTCCTACTCCTGCTATGAGTTGCTTTTGGACACTTTTTTTGTAGAGCATGGTTACTTGTAGACGCTACCTCTAGAGCCAAATGCTTGCACATTTGGAATTATCTATAGAGCTTTCCTGCTAGTTATTGCCCATAGGACCATTGACTGTATCATCTCGATCATTTTCCCTAAAATTTGATTTTTGAGGTTCCACCACTGTAAGGTGCTCTTTTTTCTAGAAATCTCCGTCATGTTCGGACCCATCAGAATGTAGTATCAACCCAATATCACTTGGAAGTGAATTCTTGTCAAAGATATTTTCATATATTCAATGTTGGCAATTGCAAGAGTTATTGGATGGCAAAGCTTCTTCCACTATCATGATTTTGTAGTGAACTCCCTCAATTCCCACGATTTTTGAATTTTGAAGTTGGTTAAAGGATCAGGTTTTAAAGAGGACCCTTGCATATTGTAGGCGCTCTTCCTTTTTCATGGTCGCATCATGTATTTTGACTAGTACTCCGAATTTATCCACAATTCTAGCCAGGCACACCTCTCTCCAAATGTAGTGGAATTCTAAAAATGCTGATCCACACTACTTTGTTTCCCGAGACAATGGAAGGGTTGCATTTCTCTACAGAGTTGAAGAAATCAAATTTCTCTTCCTCCTGTTTGTTGTCCAGCCAATCTTGAATCTATTTTTCAGATGCCCCTTCTATGAGCGCTAAGTTGTCTCCCATATGTTTAAGCTTTACGATGCTTTACCGGTCAATAAGCACTGATTTTAGTATTTGCTCAAGTCTCTCAATGTCAATAATTCTCTCAACCATTTTTCATTCTCCAAGTGCCCAATGCATTTCTGCTGTTACCCTTTACTGCTTGAGCGTATGATTTCGGGCCATCTCTTTGTGGTTGTTGCATTTGTTTTGAAGTGTACGTTCCTCTACTTTTGTCTATCGCAGTAGCCATGTGGTTGTGTTGAGTTTCTTTGACCTTTGCGCTAGTAACGACTTCAAAGAGTGGAAGGTTTACTAACATCTTGATGTATCCAATGTAGATAGCATCCAATTTTCTCTCTAGCTCATTCTCGTTAGTCACTGCAACAAAACGTACAAATCTAAATCTATCTCCATTTGTACTTTTTCTAGTTGAAATGAAAATCTCACATACTTGACCTCATATATCAGGTACTTGGGTAAAAAAATAGGTGATAACATTTCTTTCTCTGGTCTATTTTTCCGTGTCTCATTCATCTCCCTTCCTCCAACCCTCGATTTCCTCTCACTCCAAGCTCTTTCCCTCTCTAACCCTCTCTCTCATCTTTCCTCATATATATATTAAACACTATCGTTAATTATTTTATATAATTTAAATGGGACGAACTATTCCTCCTCGGCCAGATATAATAAAACAAAAATTAATCATCATCTAAAATTATATACATAAGATGAATAATTTTGAAAGACAAGAAGTTGAAACACGTACACGTTTTCCGGTCATAAAAAATTACGTACAGGAAACAAGCTACTTATTTTCTGAGCAATGAAGTTGAACTGTAGAATCATGAAGCAACCACACATTTTCCATGAAATAGGGTTCCCATCGAGAAGGTCACAACTCACAAAGTCATACCAATTATTAGTTCACGACACATTTTTTGTTTATATGTTTTGAAAGATAACGATATATATAAACTGAATTTCTGCGCAAATGATCAAATAATATCTGAAAAGTGTAAAAGTAATTATAATAAAATAAAACGCATGTAAATGATGCTGAACTTTCCCGTAAGTTGCTAATATATGTATACCAGTTAAATTCAATTCTAAGCCAATTATTAATTACTATTGTTTTAATATTATAAATTTTCATTTATCTTTCATATTCTTTTTATCTTCTCCAATCCGTAGATATTCACATTAAAATTAAAATACTCTCACAATATTGACAGAATTGTCTCCCGGTAAAGAAAATGAAAAGCATTTTTTTACTGCAATGTGATTATTTTTTATTTGACCAAAGTTTTAACTTATAGATAACCACAACCAACACGTATAATTTCTGCAATTCAATATGACCACTTATATATAGGTTTCAATTTTAATTTTTAAGTTTATCTTTAAAGGTAGAAACTAAACGCATGCAACTTTCATTTACCTTTATTATATATGCTTGCAAGTCCAATCAAAGGGAAAACCACCTTCTAAAATCTAAAATAATAAACGAAAAAATCATAGGGTTACTTAGAGCGATCAGAAGCATAACAAGTTGAGTTACGCGTTTGTTGTATTCAAGAAGATAAGGAAAATAATCGACTTTGTGACCGATGATAGATTGCAATACCTTACTTTCCAAGTAACTACCATTATTTTAAAGAAATAAAACCATTAACGTACGTGAGACCTATAAATACTGACATCGTGCTAGTTAACGTTTATGAACAAGAATATCTTCATAGACGTTTTTCCTGAACAGTGTTTTTCTGGGTACGCATTTCTTTTTCTTATGTTCTCAATAATCGCTTCTTTTATTCTTTCACGTCTTTTTGAATTGCATCTATTGAGTCTCCTGTTATATATCTCCAGTGATAGTTTGTTTATGTTTAATTATCATCTTATAAGGCAAAATTTTCAATTCTGCATTTGTAACATTACATTAACTTTCAATTACTTTGTTTCAACAGATTTATATTCATTAACACACCTGACGTTCTTATTGCATCATATATAAACAAAATAAAAGTGACAGCACAAGAGATAAGGAAATGAGTACTAAGAGAGGTTGTCCGAGTCATCCATATGCAATAATGCAATTGAAGCCTCCAGGGGAACCATACATATGCAGTGGATGTAGAGAAGTGGGTTTTGAAAGCAGTTACCACTGTGAAAACAGCAACTGCAGTTACATCCTCCATGAAGAGTGTGCAAATGCTGTTTCCCTAGCATTTCATCCATTTTTCCCAAACAAATGTTTCGAGTTTCATGAGAAAGCACCGGGAGATCGGCAAAGGTATTGTGATGGTTGTGGAAAAGATGTGTCAGGGTTTGTGTATCACTGCTCCAGCAAAGGATATGATCTACATCCTTGCTGCTTAAAGCTGAAGCCTAGAATCTCTGATGAAGAAGGGCTGGTGACACTTGAACTGTCTCAGAAGGTGCCCTTCAGGTGTGTGAAGTGTAAGCATAGGAATGTTGTGAAGGGGGTTAAAGGGTGGTCCTATGTGTCTTCTGGTTCTGGGGAAAATTATTGCTACCATGTGTCATGTGTGAAGGAACTCATTCTTGAGAATTATAATTATCGTTATTTCTCTCAAGTTGCTCTCAGAAACATGGAGATTGTTCCAAGAGGAAGAAGGCCAAGAAGGTTAGGGACAATCAAGAAGTACACTGTGTTGGTGTTTAAGCTAGTGTTTTCAGCTATTTTTGGAAACCCTATATCTGCCATAGTTGCCCTTGTGGAAGCCCTTGCTTAATATCAAGCTGTAATATACTAAGATTGTTGTGTTGTTTCTGTTTCTTTTTTGTAGTTTTTTGGCCACCATTGGATGTTGGAGTTTGATATTAGATTTGTATATCACAACAAATTGATAATAAAGCTTTTGTAACATATATTATATATATAGTGGTACTGTGGGAGTTCATTTACCATATGTATGCTCATATATATAATGTTGAGTGAGAGAGCTATATATAAAGTTCAACTTATTTTGTTTATGAGGTTTTCTTATGTTAATTGTAATATATATATATATATATATATATATATATATATATATAAAATATGTATGTATATGTATGTATGTGTCTGTGTTTTTTGTTGTACACGACCTGCCAAATTTCAAGCACATTTTCACTTTCAAAATAAAACCAATATAACCTTGGAAGCTTAAATTCATTTTATCTAATTTCAAAAAATTCTTAATTCTCTGTAAAGAAGATAAATAAAAGGAATTTTATCTTGTATTTGATTGAATGAAAATATCATAAATATATACAAGAGAGAGTATCTATAATTATGCTATTTTATACCTACAGTTATGTTATTCTGTTCCTATAATAATGCAAGACTATCCCTGTAAATCAACTATTTTAATATGGATAATTATAACAATATTTTCTCTCAATAATCTCTGGATATGATTTATTTTCTAACACTCTCCCTCAAGTTGGAGAGTGAATATGAAGAACTCCCAACTTGTGCTTCATGGTAGAGAAAGCTTCTTTTCCTAGTGGTTTGGTAAACACATCCACAAGTTGTTCAGCTGAAGGTACATATTTAGTTGTGACTGAACCATCTTGAATCTTATCACGAATGAAGTGACAATCCATCTCTATGTGTCTAGTTCTTTCATGAAATATCGGGTTAGCTGCAATGTGTAAGGCTGCTTTATTGTCACAATACAACAATACCGATTTAGGATGCAATATCTGTAAATCTTTCAACAGTGATCGTAAACAAGTCAACTCACAACAAGTACCAGTTAATGCTATATATTCAGCTTCTGCTGAGGATAGAGAAATCGTCTTCTGCCTCTTTGTTCGCCAAGAGATGAGAGAAGATCCTAAAAAAACACAATAACCTGTAGTTGATCTTCGAGATACTGGGCAACCTCCCCAATCTGAATCACAGAAAGCACGCAAAGATAAATCGTTTTGTGAAGGGAAAAATAGACCTTGACCTGGGTTATTCTTTAAATATCGTAGCACAAGCATTACAGTTTCATATGAGACTTACATGGAGCGTGCATGAATCTGCTCAGTACGTGTACTGCATAGATGATATCTGGATGGATAATTGTCAAATAAATTAAGCGACCAACAAATCGCTTATATATTGACGGGTCCTTTAATAATTTTCCTTCATCAGAAAGCTTTATATTTTGTTCCATGGGAAAATCCACGGGCTTAGCTCCAAGATACCCACCATCTTTGATAATTTCCAAAGTGTATTTCCTTTGTTATAAGAAAATACCTTTCTTAGAACGAGACCTTAATACCCAGAAAAAATTTAAGATCACCCAATTCTTTTATCCGAAAATGATTATGCAGGAATTGTTTAAGACTGGTTATTGCAATAGGGTCATTACCTGTTATGAGAATATCATCGACATAGATCAACAAAGATGTAAATGACTTGCCATTTGTACATGTAAATAGTGAGTAATTAGCTTTTGATTGAATAAAACCAGCAACTTGAATAGCTGTAGAGAACTTGGCAAACCATTGACGAGAGACTTGTTTTAATCCATATAAGGACTTGTTGAGGTGACACACAAGATTCTTTTCCTGTCGCTGAAAACCAAGAGGAAGGGACATATAGATTTCTTCGGAAAGATCACCATGAAGAAAAGCATTATGGACATCAAGCAGATGAAGAGACCAATGTTGAGCAGCAACCAAAGCTAATAAACAGTGTACTGTAACCATTTTAGCAGTAGTGAAAAGGTGTCATGATAATCAATACCTTCTAGTTGTGTATATCCCTTGGCAAATAAACGCTCCTTATATCGTTCAAGGGAGCCATTGGATTTGCGCTTGATTTTATACACCCAACGACAACCAATAGCCTGCTTACCAAGAGGAAGAGTTGTGATAGACCAAGTATTATTGGCCTCCAAAGCAACCAACTCAGATTGCATTGCTTCTTGCCAATGAATGTGAGAAACAACTTGATCATAACATGTAGGTTCAATATCATTAGTAATAGTGGAAATAAAAGAACGATGTTGAGGTGTGTATCGATCATAAGAGATAAAATTGGAGATAGGTTATCGTGTACCTTTATTTGGAAAAGATGATGAGGATGACAATGGGTCAAGAGACACTACTTGATTGCAAATATAATCTCACAAAGCTGCAGGAGGACCATGAGATTGTTGAGAACCACACAAGAGAGCCATGGGTGGGGAAGTAATGGGAGGCACAAATATGTTTTCTGTAGGTGCTGGTTCAGTGGATGAAGGAGCCTCAGAAGGAGGATTATCTTGGATAGCATTAGGTATGACAATGTCTATGGTGGTTGGGAAAGTGTCAATTGATTCATACGGAAAAGTATCCTCATGGAAGACAACATCACGACTAGTGAAGACTTGGTGAGTGTCAAGATCATATAACTTGTAAGCTTTTTGGCCAAGAGGATAACCAAGAAAAATAAATCTTTGGGCACGAGGAGCAAACTTATAAGAAACATGAACATTAGTATCATAAGCAAGACATCTAAGAACTTTAATATGTGAATAAGAAGGAATTTTACTATATAGATGCTCAAAAGGTGTCTGACGTGAAAGAAGAGGTGTGAGCAACCTGTTAATTATATGGACACCAGTGGAGACACATTCTGCCCAAAACTGTAAGGGAAGATGAGCTTGAAAACGAAGAGCTCGTGCTGACGCAAGAATATGTCTATGTTTGCGCTCGACAACCTCGTTTTGTTCTGGTGTGTAAGTGAGAGAATGTTGGTACCTTGTTGTGTAAAAAAATCTCGCATAGAAAAAAATTCCCTTCCATTGTCAACCCGAATATTGGCTATATTGGTATTAAATTGGGTTTTGACAAAAGAGAAAAAATTGGTAAGAAGACGTTGGGTTTCACTTTTATGATGCATGAAAAAAACCCAAGTAAAGCGAGAAAAGTCATCCACAACAGTCAAAAAGTACCTAGCACCAGAAAGAGAAGGAATTTTATATGGTCCCCAAATATCACAATAAAGTAATTCAAAAGGTTTAATTGAAGAAATTGAATTAGTTGGAAAAGCAAGTCGCGTCTGTTTTGCAAGAGCACAAACATCACAAGTTTTATTTGATTCTAAAGAGAAATTTAACAAATTTTTAGCCATAAAATCTAATCTAGATGGAGATAGATGTCCTAGTTGTCGGTGCCACAAGGTAGTAGAGTTAAGAAGGAGATGACTTGTTGACATGGGCTGCTAACGATTGAATAGGAGTTTGTGACTTATTTGATGTCATTGCAACCAAGTAATAGAGTCCACCTCGTTGTTTACCCAAACCAATTGTCGTCCTCGTCATCAAATCCTACAAAATACACCCAAAAGGAAAGAAAGTTACTGAAAAATTTAAATCTTTTGTGACTCGACTTACTGACATCAAATCTACTTTGCAAGATGGCACCCCAAGCATATCTTTTAAATAAACAATTGGACTTAAAGGTAAAGTCCCAGTAGAGATAATTGGGGCCTGGTCACCATTCGGCATAACAACTGGTGGTAAAGAAGTGTTTTCTTTACTGTTGACAAGCAAGGTTGGTGAAGAAATAATGTGATCAGTGGACCCACTATCAATTATAAGTTTGGGTGGTGAAAAAACTGAAGAAACATTGGCGGTGTTGGCCTTAGAATTAGCTAACTGAGACGATTTATTATCCTGTATAATAGATAACATTTGTTGAAGTTGTAATTCAGTTAATCCAGTCATTGCAAACTGCAACTGTTGCATCATTTGAGTCGCTGTGATATTATTAGCTGAAGGTTGACTACTCCCATTGTGATTAGAATAAACATTCTTGGTTGCTCCATGCTTTGGGTGTTCAGGAGGATAACCATGTAACTTCTAGCTTGTTTCTTTTGTATGATGGTCTCTATCACAATGAGAACAATGCAATGGCTTCTGATTAGGATGAGAAAAAGGACCTTGTTTGGGTCGAACAACAAGGGCTGCTGATTCATTTTTCTGAACAACCATGCTGAAGCTTCTATTGTGTCACGTGTGGTGCCTAAATGTCGCTGTTTTTCTTCTTGAATGATGGAAGAATAAGCTTGTGTAACATCAGGTAATGGATTCATTTAAAGGAGTTGGCCACGAATAGCACTATAAGAGTCATTAACCCCATAAGAAACTGCATCAATTTGCGCCTTTTATTATCTGCTCCACAAGTGCAGGTTGCATTACTATAGAAACCTAACTCATCCCATAATTTTTTGAACTTCGTGTAATAGGCTACGACTGTCATTTGATCTTGAGTCAAGCAAGCAATGTTTCTCTCAATCTAAAAAATTTGTGGTGCATGACTTTGAGAGAAGCGATTTTGAAGATCTTTCCAAACTTCATGAGTAGTGTCATAGAAAATAACACTGTCTACAATATCGGGTGTTAAAGAATTAAAGATACTAGATAAGACCATGTCGTTGCATTTTTTCCATGCTATATATTCTTCTGGTTTGGCCTCGCCAGAAGGTGCCTTGAGAGTTCCATCAACAAAACCCAATTTGGATTTTGCATTCAAAGATATGACCATGGCTCTACGCCAAGTCGAATAGTTGTCTCCATCTAGAGATTTGGAAACAAGAACCATTCCAAGATGGTCAGAATGATATAGAGAATAAGAACTATTTTCATCATTGGCCATGGAAACAAGGAAAGGAAAGGAATGATTTAGTAGAGGATCGTCTCTGCTCTGATACCATGTAAAGAAGATAAATAAAAGAAATTCTGTCCTGTATTTGATTGAATGAAAATATCAGAAATATATACAAGAGGGAGTATCCATAATTACACTATTTTATCCCTACAGTTATGTTATTCTGTTCCTATAATAATATAAGACTATTTCTGTAAATCAGCTATTTTAATATGAATAATTATAACAATATTTTCTCTCAATAATCTTGAGATATAATTTATTTTTTAACATTCTTTTTAAAAAAAGTACATTAACTTAATAATTGAAACGTCTGGAATGGGGGAAAATTTAATTAATACAAAAAGAAAATATAAATATATGTTTCTTGACAATAAAATCTCCCTAATGTTGGTCTGTGTGATGACCTGCAACATTTTCATGCAAGCAGAAAGAAAACCAATATATATATATATATATATATATATACTTTCATTTACAACTATTTTTTTTAACCCGACTGATTAACTCTCGACTATTAATGATGTTATAGTAATAATTGTGAATTCTGAAATGTGTCCATGCAGATAAAATGTAGGGAGTATAAATGATTTACATAACTCATTCTTTAACTTTTCATTAGTTTAAGTACTTTTTGTGTTAGATGTAAAATATAAATATAAGCAATCATGGGTCTTGGTTTTCTTGAAAGAAAATATATATGCATGAAAATGTGCGTGCATGGCAACTTCCTGAAAATTTTATGTATAGTGCTCATTTTTTTTTTATCTTTTTCTTTTTGTCACCAATTCAGCCATATTTTCAATTAATGTAGCTGCAGAAAATAGTGCTGCATGACGTTGGATATGATATGTATAAAACAAAGAATAAAGCAACAGGCTGTTCGATCCTAATTTTAATATTTGCTAGAGATGAAACATGAAGGCAACTCCTAATTTTAACAGGATTTTACTGAAATTTGAAATCTTAATCCGTAATTGATATATTTAATATTTTAGCCTAGTGAGGAAAAAAATATTTTATCTTCCATATCAATAATCAATAATATTATAAAGGTAAAAATATGTTTCATATTGATCGCTATAAAGTTTTTAAAATATTAATTTTGTTCTTAATTTTTTTTATTAATTTGGTTCTTCTAAAATTTAATCATTATTATAAGTCTTTATTTAAAATTTATTTTAAAAGGTAATTAATATTATTGACATAAATGATTTAATTGGGCTAATAAAATTTGTTCCCTAACTTGGACAAATAAAATTCATCTGTTACCACAACAAATCTATATAGGTTAACATTTATAATCAATAATTAACTTGATTAATTCTAATAATACTCATAAGAAAAATAGTTCCAGTTCCTTTATATCCTACTTGGGAAGGATAATCAATGGTTTGAGATTTTAGTTACCTTTCAACGGATCCAATCAATGACCTACCAAATAAAATTTAAAAACTTAAAAAAATCAAATTTATACAAAAAAAATTAGATAACAAACAAATTATAGTTTAACAGAATTATAACCAATGAACTACAAAACAAAGTTTAAAATTTAAAATAATCAAATTAATGCAATTTTTTTAATAACAAAATTAATGTTTTATAAATTTCATACATATATATAGTTTTTGCCCTATTATAAAGCGTGCCAACATAATAACTATAATAGAATGAATAATTAATTAATCTCTACTAAAAACATCAGACCGCTAACTAATTAATGTCTAAAAAGTTTTTCATAACTAATTAATCTCCATTAAAAAAAAGTTACTCACAAAACTCAAATAGAAGATCTTATTTAAGGTTTCAAAATTCTACTTGGATCAATGACATATCGCTATAAAGAATTGTATTAATTAAGAGATACTTGAATTTTCTATGTTTTATTTAATTTTAAAAATAAAAAATGCATAACCTTACAAAAAATATCTACACAAAAAGAGATGAATGCTTCTGATTGGTTGATTTTTATATATTTATCTTTGCTTTCGGTCAAATACATTTAATTATTTTATCTCCTTTAAAAATATAACACATGAGCTTTTCATATATTTCAAGCAATTTTTTCTTAATACTAAATTACACTCTCCTTTTAAAATTTACACTTTTTCTTTGATATATACACTATAATTTATTTTAATAACAAAAAAATCTTTTTAATGAAGGTGAGTAAATATGAAAGAACCTTTTAAATATATTTTATCATAACTAGAAATTTCTTCAGCATTAGTGACTAATTAACTTTTAACATTTTATTATTAATTTTAGGACGAATTTAAAAAGTATATAAAATTTTTTAATATAGTAGACTTTGTTGTTGGCTTTGAAACACAATTGTTCCTAGGAAACTAAGAGTTTTTTTTAAAACATTTAAATAGACTAAAATGTAATTAATACATACAGTTTTATATTTTCTTTAAATTTATAAAATTTAAATTAAAAAAACATAAACGGACTAATTTGATCCAACTAAAAAATATGGGTTGAAACTACCAAATTTTACTCATTATTGATAAAAATATTTAATGATTATTTTAATGAAGGGGGCTTTTGTAAAAAATCTTATATTAGTCATATACTCAAGCCTATTGTAACTAAATAGGGGGATCTTTATTTTCCAATGAATATATTAGTATCAATAAAGCGTATTTTATGTATTTCCAAGAATTGTAATGCTTAGGAATCATGATAAAAAAACAACGTTTCTCCTATCAAACACCTCCTTAGTTTTCCTTATTTTAAAAAATATATTCTCGAAAAGATTAGGAATGTTTTTTTTATCTCAATTACAAAAATATTGATAGGGTCCATAGGGACGGTTACGAATCTAACTTTTTCACCTAGGGAGAAATTTTTAATTTACAAGAGGACTAAATTATGCTTTTATTTAAATATAAAATATTTTCAACCTTTTCATTTCAATTATCTAGAGTTGGAGTTGTCAGATCAGACCTTAGCTTGTTTGATTGAGCCTAATAAATTAAGCCTAAATAAAATGAATCAATATGGGTGGACCATAATCGCAATGGAAAGTTAAGCTATGTTGGATCACAAAAGTGCAGCTCATAAAGAATATGGGTTGGGTTGTATTGATATTTTTATGATTAGCCTAATGGTTGTACCAAACTGGCCTGTTAGGTTGTTAGGTTAAGACTAAAAATTTTGGTAAAAAAAATAAAGGGTAAAAAAATATTTAATGATAAATTTTAATTCGAGAAATGATACTATAAAAATTTTATTACACAGTTTTAATATAAATATTGAATCAAACTCCTTATGTATAATGAACTTGTGTACTTTATCAATAAATGCATTAAAAGTCAAATAGGCAGTAGATTTAAAACTATGTTAAATTGACCATAATATCGATTTTAATAAAGTGTATTTTTGGCAAAACAAATAATCTTTTATACTTAAAAAAATTCTACTATAATAAAACAAGATCCTTAATTTATATTAAACATGATACAATCAAACATATTTTAAGTATTTTTAACATTTATAATTTCGAAAATAATAATTTTTTAATATAATTTTCTTTTGAAATCACAAATTTATATTACCTAACCTCTATTTAAGACAATCAATTATGAGATTCTTTAATATCTATCCAGTGTAATATTTTTGTAGGAGGTGATGCAGCAGAGAGAAAGATACGTTGGGTCAACTAGGAGAAAGTATGTATGTCTAAAGAAGGAGACTAGGAGTTAAATGTTTGGTCAAATTTAATTTAAGTCTGATGGCAAAGTGGAGATGAGAATTTTTACATGACAAAAAAAATATTTGGTGCCGATTATTACAGAGTAGATACGAGTTTTTCCAAGACATTCCTTATCATCCTTCTTGTTGGTCTAAATACTCTATTTGGTGGAGGGATGTTCGGGTCATAGACAATGAGGTAGTTACATATCTAGGTTGGCTTTTAAACAATATAACAAGGAAACTAAGAGGTGGGGTTGAAACACTGTTTTGGGATCACAAATGGATAGGTGGGTAACCACTAAGACAATTATTTCCAAGACTGTATGTTGTGGCTTAGGATAAGAATATCACAGTTCATCAAATGAGAGGAGTGGTGGAAGAGGAGCCTCAATGGAAATAGACTTGGAAAAGGAACTTTTTTGTGTGGGAGGAAAAGGTACTACTCACTTTGTTAGGATATTTGCAAAATGTACTAGTTGAACATAATACTGCTGATGAGTGGGTATGGAATTCAAAAGAAAACAACCTTTTCACGGTGGCAGATGCCTACAAGTTATTATGTGTAGGGTCAATTGGTGATAGTACGGTAACCTTACAACCCCAAGTGTTCAAGTGGCTGTGAAAGGATAAGCTCCCTTCAAAAGTAATTGCCTTCTCGTGAACTGCTCAACAAGATTCCAATAATCATCAACTTGCAAAAAAGAGGCATGCTATTTTAGCTAGAGATGCAGAATTGTGTGTTGTGTAAGGAGCATAAAAAAGACTATAAGCATTTTTTTTATCTTGTAGGATTTCTCAGAGGTTGTTGTAACACCCCAATTTTCATAACTAGGTGTTAAAGTTAGAAACTTAGTTATTATAGACACCCAATTTTAGGTGTTTATTATATTTAGTTGATTACTGCTAAGCTGTTTTCCAGATATTACAACATGATTGAAATATAAGTCCTTAAAGATATAGTAGTTTTATAATTGTGGTCATTCATGAGCTAGGAGATGGATTGGAGAATTTATATATATATGGAGGATAATTTCATGAATGAATCTATGGAAGATGATTGAAATATAAGTTTTCAAGGATGTACTAGTTTTATAGTTGTGGTCATTCATGAACTAGGAGATGATATGAGAATTTATATATATCTACTGAGGTCTTTTTGGAGGATAGTTCATGAATGATTCTATGGAGGGTGATTAGAATATGTCTTTAAAGATGTAGTAGCCTTATATATATTGAGGTCTTCTTGAGGATAATTCATGAATAATTTTAGGAATGATGATTGAAATATAAGTACTACTTAAGTTGTGATATTTGATTTATGGTTAATAAATGGTGTTTAAGTATGAGTTTTATATAATCTGTGGTTGTAAAATTAGAATTCCTTAGGGAATGTGCTGAGAACTTGAGAAGAGAACTTAGTAAAATGTCTAGGTTCCTTTGTAGAGGTACTATGCAAATTAATATTCTGATGATTATTGTGGATACTTGAACTAAGGATGTTCAACATGTGGGTAAAGATTTAGGGGAGTCCATATTGGTGCTTGAATGGAATATTCATTTATTTATGATTGTCGACAAATGTTTTGCATCTCATGATTGGTAGGGTATGTCTTTTTTGACCTAAGATATAGTTGGTTGTTTTGTGATGATGCGCAACTAGCCCGACTGGAAATCAACCAAATGATTATTTCTTGGCCTTATGGGGGGCTATTTGTTGTGATAACGGGCAAGTAGCCTAATTGGCGATCAACCAAATGAGTATTTCTTGACCTTATGGGGAGCCATTTGTGGTGATGATGGACATATGGCTCAATCTCTCAAGAGGATTATCGTACCAACCTAGGAAAGATATAGGCACTGCCAATCACTTCCCAAAACAAAATCCTTGATGAGATTATGTGAAACCGAGTTCTAGGATGAATCTTAGGCCTTTTGGTGTGTTTAGTTTATTAAGATTAACATTTATGGTTTATAATTATCTCACTCTTCTATGTGTTTTCCCTATGTGTTTCCTTTCATATATGTTTGAGATATGAATAGAAGAGGAGCCAAATTAGCCTACTATGATGGGAACTACCGAAGATTTCCTGTATGCATGATGTATTATGAATGATGTTTCATATTAAGTTACTTTTGTTAGCTTTTTATGTTGAAGGTTCACTGCTCTGTATAGGATTAATCAAGGTAGTAGTGGTGATGAGTAATATATGATGTACAGTTAAATATTTTGTAAAAGAAAGGTTTTTGTAATATTGTTCTATCCGTGTTTTAAGAAGATTATGATTATTTATGTAAGAACAAATTTTGAAAATTTCTCATAATTAAGTAAAAGCCTTTGACAAATCTATGCATTTTCATAACTGAATTGAGTTAGTAAAATGGGTCGTTATGATTATGGTTTAGGGTTATGAATTGGCTAGGTATACTTTCCCCTTTACCTGATGATTTGTTGCAATTGTTTCACATGACTATACTATGAGTGGTAGGTAGATACAGAAGGAAGATTAGATATTTGTTTTGACATGTCGTTTGCTGGTAGGGATGGAAACGAGGCGGGGCATGGGATGGTTTGGCCTCCCCATCCTTGTCCCCAAAAAGTGCAGGGTGGGGGCAAGAACAATTTCAAAGAAGACGAGTATGAAATTTTAATCTCGTCCTTATTTCCGTCTGGTATTTTCGAGTTTGGGTATCCCCGTGGGTACCTTGTTATATTATTTTTTATAATTTATATTTAAATTTACTTATAATTTATTAATAAATTATGTGTTAATTTATTAATTATATGTCAATTTATTAATTACTAAATAATTTATATGCTAGTTTATTAATTATATTTTAGTTTTAGTGATCCACAAAGAGTGTAGATTTATACACAAACATAGAGGCGGAGCGGGGGCGGGACTAACAAATCCACACTCGTCCCCATCCCCAATTATCTTAGGTAGGGACAGGGAAAGAACCAACAACGTGGATTTTTCTAGTCAAAATCGAGGCGGGGACGCGGAGGTACCCGTGGGGGCGGACATAATTGTCATCCTTATTTGCTGGAGTATTTATATATCTAGAAACTCCATAGTTTTTAATAATAAAACTTTAGAGTCTTTGGATATCTTGTGTTTTATCTAGCTTACTTCATAGAGATGATTATTGTACCGTTTTGTTTATTGTAAGGGGTATGTTTATTCATATTGGTGTAACAACCCTTTATTGTATTTAGAGAGTAATGTAGTCTAATTATGTGTTTTGTGAGTATGTAGTCTAACTTGATAGAGGATACTATACTTGGTAAGGTACTGTTGACATCTAGGAGGTGATGGTTATTTTGAACTCTTTTACTTGATGTACAGTAAGTGGAACGATTTGTTTCATTGATAATATATATATATATATATATATATATATAGAAAGACTATAAAACAATTTTATATTAGCTATAATTTTTTGAATTTTAAGAAATTTATTGATAAAATCAACACATTCATCATAATGAATGATTAACTAATTTTGTAAAATTTTTTACCCTAGCACTGCATGACCATTTTCTCTATTATAATTAGAAACATTCAAAAACTAAACTTTTTTTAAGATTTAAAAACAAAACTTTTAGCTAAAAAACATAACTATAATCACAAATAAAGCATTTTCTTTTTGAATCTTCTTTTTCTTGCAACTTTTTTTCCCTAAAATGCGTTGCGCACCATCATCGGTTCACAACATCACTGCTCCCTACACCTCGACCACACATGGGGACAGTGTTATTTTACAACATAGTTGCTTCCTGCACCTTCCAACCTTCGATTGGAAAGCTAAAGACTCCTCATACGGTGTAATTCATCACCACTGGCACACTCAACAAAGTGTTTGGATGAGCAAGAGGAGAGTAGAAAGTCAAGGAGAGGGAGGAGAAGCTTCTTAGTGAAGAAGAGGGATGAGGAGCGGAAAGAGGCCCCCCCCAAGAAGAAAATTACAGATCATATAATCTCTAACTATCAAATATTATGTTATGGATTAATATATCTGTAGTAGAGATAAAAAAGTTTATTATGGTTCACAAAATTTTCTAAGTATGTTATGGATTACAAAATACATGATACACGTAACAAAAGACATTAGTACATTTAGGAATGATAACGGGTTAAAGCAAATATGAGTAGTGGTTACCTACTATCCCACCATTATTAAAACTTGTTACCCGTTAAAAATCTATTGGGTATTAGTTATAGAAATACTTGTGGATTTTTTATACCCCCAAGTATCCTGGAAATTGCAGATATTTTAAAAAAATATTTTTTTATAAGAAATTTTATCAAATAAATAATTTTTTGGTTAGAAAATCTAGAAATAAATTATACTATTTTCTATAAAATTAATTAGATCTAAAATTAGATTAATATAATATGTTATAAAAAATATTTAATACAAATAAATTTTTACTTTATATTATCAATATTTTTATAATAAATAATTTTATTAATTATGTAGTTTTCATAAAAAAAATTAATATCAATGAAATTTGACAATTAATATTTTAATTTGATTTATTTCACAAAAATATTATATTTTTTAACTTAAATATATATAATATATTAGTTTAGTGGGTAGTGGGTATGATTACTATTATACGTGTACCCATGCCCGTTAAGGAGTGAGTAAAAAAAAAAAAAAACTGTACCTACATATATCCATTTATACTATTTATATAGATATTTTCATGGTTTTATTTACGAGTATCCAAGGGCAAGAGTTTTTTTCCATCTCTTAGTGCAATATGCATTATGAAATTTTTAATATAGGTTAAAAATTGTATATTACGAATTATAATACGGACAAAAAATATATCATGAATTATGAAATGTAATATAGGATATTTTGAAAATGTAAAAATATGAGATACAAAATGACAAAAAGAAAAGACAACCTACAAATAAAGATTAATATAGACTCAACTCATGAGCGTGGTAAAAAAATCTCTCCATTAAATCTTAATCCTATTCATGATTCAACCACAAACATATCGTAGTCCCAAAACTAAAAGAATTGACACCTATACATTATTGGTATAAAAAAGTTCTTACATAGGATGTTAAAAGATTTTTACACCGACAGTTACTCATAATCTTTCGTTTACATGACTTTTAAAGTATCAATTAGTATAGTTAATCAACTTATCATACATAAAAGGATTATGATTAATTAGTGATGTAAAACTTTTTACAATTACAGTTTATAAATACCTAAACACCCTTGAAAAAAAAATAATGCTAATTATTTAAATGGGTTAATATTAAATGATCGATAGAATTTTGGTAGAAAGTGTTACTAAGAGAAATTCTCTTTTTCTTTCTACCCTTAAATCATACCTTTTTCAACCAGTTAATATCTTATAACTCAATACCAATTAACTCGTTGCAAAACAAAAACGTAACAAAGAAAAAGAGAAAAGAAAGACAGGGATTTCAACTTTCAAGTGATTAGCAAACTTGGAAGGCGTTGACTTCCATGACTTATGTCAAGAACTGTGTTCTCTTATCTTTTAGTCCTCTATATATAGGAACTCACACTGAATATATGAAAATATGAAATCATGAATGCTTTTACGTGGTTTTGTTTTCTGTCGTTTTTATTTCACAGACATAAAAAGCACAGAGATGAGCTAATACCATTGGACATTGGGTTTTACATTACGAATGCCCATGCAAATGATTAACCAAACAAGCTCGTTCATATTGCATCAACCAAAAGCAAAATTCAAAGAAATAAACAAATCTTACATGTTTGCAGCTCCACAGCAAGAACCCCAGACTTTTGTTTCCCTTGTTCTTAATCATGCGCATGCCTTTCTTTCTTGACATGAATAATTATGTCTACTTCCCCTAATTAATTAATTGACGCTCTCATTTTTATGAGAAAAAATGCGTTCATAATTGTAGCAGTTAGACACATGATATATATGCATCTGGATTTGGATCCTCTCACGTTCATAATTAATATTAACACTACACTTGGAGAAAGACAGCACACAATTTGTAATTAAATAAGAAGTCAATACATTTGATTTGTTCAAAAAATAGAATAGGTCAATATGATTGATTTTTAGACTGAGCTTGTTAATTATTTTTTTTAATACAAATGGTATTTTTCTCTCATGACCATGTCCAAAGTATTCGAATGTCTTAGTGATCAATACTTAATACATTGGTCATTCTTCGCATCTTAAATTGTTCTGGTTCTTGATATTAAAGGAAGGTTTTATTATATTATATATTAATATATAATTTTTACTTTTGAAAAAAAAAAGACACTGTTAAAATATTTTTGTTTAATATTATAAATTATCATTTAATAATAGAAGAAAATATTGATGATCGAGGATAGTTTCAACAACTCTAAATAAAATCAGTTAGAATAAACTAATGTTATATAATAGAAAGTAACAAGACCGTGTTTTATATTATTTACTCAATCCGAGTTACTTCTAGTTATTTTTCAAACAACTCTTCAAAAGTTCTAATATATTAAAGAGACATACAACAAATATTTTTGCTATCATTTCTAATTTACAACAAGTATTCTAAACTAGTTTTAGTTTTATCCGTAAATCCTTCTTGAGTTTAAGTCTGATTATATTTGATCACGAAACCACTCTTGACATTCTAACCAAACGATTATACAAATATAACTCTCATAAAAGATGATATACAAATCTTACCTCACAAAAAAGAACAATTTTACAACGTGAAAGATATACAAATACAGTCTTAGTATAATGGCCTTACAACAGAGAGTGTGATATATACTAAGTGTCTTTTAGATTTGGAAGTAATGGACACAACATAGTATGTAGGTTTTTTCTTAAGTGATTTGACAAATTTTCTTCATGCATTGAGGTCCTTTATATAAGTGTTGGATACATATAACTGTTGTGAAGGTGTTGTGTTCTCGGTGTCAAACATGTACACTATTTGCGTATTTTAGATTGAACGATGAACATGCTAAGTTGTTTCTTCCATCTTTTTATCCGTTCAAACGGTCATATGTTTCATTCACAAGATAAGACATTATTCATCTCTATCATCCTCTCTCTAAGTTGTTGAATGACTTCTAACATCCTATTACCTCTGTGGGTTTCTCATTGATCTTCATTGCTAGACAGGTTGACAGCTCTTGTTAAAGGAACTTCAGCTGAAAGAAAACAATTTACCAAGGCTCCACGGTGAGCGCCAAATTATACCTACAGAGATGAGAGAATAATGATCTAATTAACGGAGTAAAAGAATGAATAGTGAGTCAAATCTCATTAAGTACTTCCTTATTTATAGACATAGAAATGAGTTTAGATGTTTTTGGACTTTTTTAATTTAGAACTAATTAATTTGTAATTATCCTTAATTAATCCAAAATTAGTCTATCCCTCTTTAGGTGTAGATTTATGGTAAAAATTTGCTAAAGTTAAACCTAAATGAGTTCGTGACAAAATGTATTTGGCAAGATATTACCGAAAACTTTTAGGGTTTCGACAAGTTTAGTGTTTGTTTTTGCGTACTCAATTAAGTGGAAGGGTTTGCAATTTTAATTTAATGTCTTTATATGAACTTAAATTAATCTGAAATTTTTTAATGTCTTTATATGAACTTCAATTAATCTGAAATTTTTTGTGTATCCTTCCATTCATATATGTGTAGACTTTACCCATACCATATACTTCCCTTTCTATTTTGGGCGTTTAAATCTTCAACTTTATATATATATAAAATCGGACAGAATTCGGGATTACAGTGCTTTCGTTTTCACATGCATCAATACTGGGTTGAATTATACATTTCGCAAGTCGTACTGTTAAAACGTTAAATGGGTTAAAGACAATTAAAAATTTATTTATAGTTTAGGTGATCGATCCATTAAATTTAAAATAAAATAATTTAAATATTGTGTTCTTCTATTTTAAAATGACCTTTTTATATAAAAAAATTGCCATTGAATCAAATAAATGTATTAAAAATATGATATTTTTTTTCATATTTTTTTTTATTTTTTAAGTAAAGTATTTTTCATTAAAAACCTACATTGCTTTGAATATTTTTTTATAAATGAATCAGCCCAATCCAGTCCAAACTTGACAAACCTATAAAATCAGTGGGTCGAACTACCAATTGTTTCCCTCAAACTCCCGATTCCACAAAAGTCCTAGTAAAATGAAATGCTACCTAACTTCATGTAAATAAATTATTTAATATATTTATAATTTTATACCAATTAAAATTATACAAGTAACTAATTATACGTAGTATAAATATGTTGATAAAAAATATAAATCAATATAAAATTTAATGATCTTGAAAGAAAAATGAAATTTACTTTTCGTGAATAATATTTATAGTTGCTATCATAACTAAAACATCTTTTTAATTTATAACATTATTAAATAATTATAAAAAATATAAATATTTTAATAAAAATAAATTATATAGTAATATAAAAAGTAATGATTCTGACAGAGATTTGATTTTTTATTTTTTTAGAATATGTATAGTCTCAATTGTAATTGACAACATTATTAACTAAATAGATATAAATTATTCTGTAAATATTTTAACAAAAATGAATTGTAAAAAAATATATAAATTAATGGTCTTGAGCATATTTTGTTTTCGGTAAATATTATTTATAGTTTTTATCATAATAAAAATATTTGAATTTATAATATTATTAAATATTATATTCAAATTTTTATTGAATTTAATTAGTATGTACTTTACACTGACATTCAATCATAACTTTTTATTTATGGTAAGTTATTGACTTCACCAATTAATACTTTAAAAGTCATGATTAAACGTTAGTATAAAACTTTTACAATATCCGTGCATACCTATGTTTAAAAAATCGAACCAACCAATTCGATTAAAAAACTGGTGAACCAGTCTGGTAGATGGTTTGGTTAATGCAGAAAATCAATCAAGCAAAGAATCGATCTTAAAATAAAAAAATTGGCTATAAACTGGTAAAACTGGTGGCTTAATTGATTCATAATTTTTTTAAAATCTTTTTTGGAATTTGCTAAATACACCTCTCTTTTTCCTAATTTTACTTCTTTTTAAATTAAAAATTAATAAAAATAGATGTCAACTTAGCAATTTTAAGGTGTATTTAGTAAAAATACCTTTTTCTTTTATAATTAAATTCTTAATATTTTTTATATTTTATAATAATTTTTATAATACATTAATAATAAAAAAATACTATTTTAATATGATCGGTTCAACCATTGATTCAATAGTGGTTGAACCAATGAACCTAAACCACTACTTTTACCGGTTCAATTATTGGTCTAGTTTAAAAAACATAGGTGCATACCACTGTTTTAAAAATTGGGCCCAACCAGCAGTTCGATAAAAAAAATGGTTAATCGTCTGATAATCAGTTCAAGCAATGATAAAAATTGGCTAGCAAAAAACTTATATAAAAACTAAAAAATTAGTGGTTCAACTAGTTCATAAATTAATTGAAAATTTTTAGATTTTGTTAAATGTACCCCTTGTTTTTCGAAGTTCATAAATTTTTTATTTAAAAATTAATAAAAATAGGGTTAACTTAACAATATGAAGGTGTATTTTGGAAAACTACTTTTTGCTTTTATAATTACCTCCTTAATATATTTTTTCTTTTATAATCTTAAATTGTTATAGTACATTGATAATAAAAAATACTATTTATTAAGATCAGCTCAACTATTGGTTCAACAATGATTAAACCAATGAATTGAATTAGTACTTTTTCAGATTCAATGACCAATCTAGAATTAAAAACATACGTACATATTAATTAAACTCATTTTTATTATAAATATTTTAATAAAAATAAATTATAAACTAATCTAGAAATTCATGATATTAAGCATGATTTTATTTTCCGTTAATAATACTTATAATTTCTATAATTAATCTATTTTAATTTATGATATTATTAAATAATTAAATTTAAATTTTTTAGTATAAACATTATTAATCTAAAAATATTTATTGCCTGTATGCGTCATTTTATATTTTCCTTTTACTTGAAGAGATATTTTACAAAATGTTTATGATTTAATAAGTTAATTTAATAACTTTCAATTAAGAGTTTTTTAAATTTCAACTAAAATTTCAACTTTTAATTACTTTTGGAAAACATAGTGTAGGTGGTTAACAAATGTATGTTCCACTTGTCACTTTAACTAAATTGATACAAATATTTTATAGAATTTCAACTAAAATTATATAAATATTTTATGATATTTTTACTAAATTGATTAAATTTAATAATTTTATTTTTAAAAATAAAAATATCAATTAAAGCAAACATTTTTTAAATGTTTAAAACTTAAAAATAAAAAATATTTTAAAAAATAAAAATAAAAAATATTTTTTCAAATAAAACATTTTGTAGCTCATAGTTGCAGAAACAAGTTCAGGCCATTGTTGTTAACCCAATCACTTATATTTTGCAGTATATTACTGGGCAAAATAGAGCACAACTTTTGTGACCATAATAACTCAATTACAGAAGTATACTAACAGGACAAAACAGAGAACAAAGTATATTACCAGATGAATATTAATAAAACTACTAGTAATATTACAGAAACTCAATCACTTACACTTTAATAAATAAGTACACGTATTCCTTTTAATAAAAAAAATTACAGCACGTCTATATTTTAGTTTTTATTATTAATGTAAAATCTGATAGTTAAAATTTATTTTTACTTTCAAACAAACATGTCTCTCACTTAGTTTTAAAACAACTATTTGAAGAAATTACATCTTATATTTGTTACAATACTCCAAATTGTCCTTCAATAAAACGAGAGAGCGTACTAAAGGGAGAAAAATAAGATTTGTTTTAGCACTTCTCTGGTTTAAAAGTCTCAACTCCAAGATCAACAAAAGAAAGTGAGATATACTCAAGCGTGCAATACTTATTCCATGGAAAACAAGTAAATGTGTTGAGTGCTCAAGTCAGTGACATCACAGAAAATTTTATTACACTATAGCTATTTTAGGATAACATCAATCATGAAAGTTTGCATAATCACATTCAAAAGGACCACAGAAAATTACAACTACTAAACAACAACTAATCCGTTTTGCCCATAGTCTTTATGCGTTCAATGATGCTAGCAAGCTCTTTCATATTATCCTCAAACACAACTATGTCATCCTGTTGGTTATTTCCATCAAGCAAATCTGTGGCTCTTTTAATTGCAGAATTGGCATCCTCCTTTTCTTTTGAGCAAAGCCTTGAGCTGATATCCTCTTTCTCTAAAGCCTTCTTGATCTTGTAAACATAATCATCCAAATTATTCATTGCTTCGGCCTTCTTACGGAATTTCCTATCTTCAGCCCGGTAATACTCAGCTTCTTCAATCATTCTTTCAATTTCTTTGGCTGACAGTCTTTCTTTGTCATTGGTTATGATAATCTCATTCTTATTACCAGTAGTTTTTTCCTCAGCAGAAACAGATAGAATACAATTTTCATCTATGGCAAAGCATACATACACAGGATGATGACCACGAGGAGCAGGAGGAATGCCAGAAAGTCTAAAAAAACCCAGCAAATTGTTATCACTGGCTCTTGTTCTCTCACCCTCATAAACCTCGATCCGGACAGAGGATTGGTTATCTAAATTTGTGGAGTATTTTTCTATCCTCTTTACCGGAATGGTAGTATTTTTAGAAATCACCACACTCATGAGATCTCCCTGCACGGATACACCAAGAGACAGTGGTGTAACATCTAATAAGACTAGGTCTGGAACATTCTTAATGTCTTCATTCAACAAAGCAGCTTGAACAGCTGCACCGTAAGCAACAGCCTCATCAGGGTTCATGCTCTTGCATAGATCCTTCCCATCAAAGAAGTCCTGCAATAGG
The DNA here is from genome assembly GCA_037954015.1 of Psophocarpus tetragonolobus. Lineage (NCBI taxonomy): Eukaryota > Viridiplantae > Streptophyta > Magnoliopsida > Fabales > Fabaceae > Psophocarpus > Psophocarpus tetragonolobus. The sequence continues at coordinate 98,312,975 of CM075689.1, forward strand.
TTCTGCACTTTGGGAATCCTAGAAGATCCACCAACAAGGACAACGTCATGTACATTTCTCTTGTCCATGTTAGCATCAGAAAGACACCCTCCTACTATTTTCATACATTCTTCGAAGAGCTCCATATTAATTTCCTCAAACTTTGCACGAGTGATTGAAGAGCTAAAATCAATGCCCTGAAACAAGGCATCTACCTCAACGTTGGTAGTCACTGCATATGACAGTGTCCTTTTTGCCCTCTCGCACGCATTTCTCAACCTCCTTAGGGATTTAGGGTTCGTAGTAATGTCAACTTTGTTCTTTCTCTTTAACTCTTGTACAAAATAGTTCAGCATTCTGCTGTCAAAGTCCTCCCCTCCAAGGTGAGTGTTTCCTCCAGTAGCCTTAACTTGGAAGACCTTGTCCTTAATTGTGAGGAGAGACACATCAAAAGTACCACCACCAAGGTCAAAGACAAAAATATTTTGCTCTCCAACACAGTTAGTTCTCTTGTCAAGGCCATATGCAATAGCTGCAGCAGTGGGTTCATTCATTATCCGTATAACATTGAGGCCTGCAATAACACCAGCATCTACAGTGGCTTTACGTTGAGAGTCCTTGAAATAAGCAGGCACAGTAACCACTGCATTCTTTACAGGTTTTTCCAAATAGGCCTCTGCAATTTCCCGCATCTTTGTGAGGACCATAGATGATACTTCCTCAGCTGAAAGGTGCTTCTCTTGTCCCTTGTAGTTAAGGGCGATCATGGGTTTGTCACTGATACCAGCAACAACCTTGAATGGCCACAACAATTTATCTTTTTGAACAATGGGATCACTGTATTTCCTACCAATCAACCTCTTAGCATCTGCAAAAGTTTTAAAAAGTCTGATCATTAATTTGTCCTACCAAGAATCTACTGATAAATCATAACTGCAAATATTGAAAAGAAGGCACTGGTAAAATTAGAAACTACCAAACACAGTGTTCTCTGGGTTGGTGGCAGACTGATTTTTAGCAGCTTCACCCATCAACCTTTCATGGTCTGTGAAAGCAACAAAAGAAGGGGTGGTATTGTTGCCTTGGTCATTGTGGATTATCTCCACCCGACAGTGTTGCTCCTGCCACACTGCAACACATGAGTAAGTTGTGCCAAGGTCGATTCCCACTGCACATCCTTCGCATTTCCTGGCCATGATCTTTCAAGTAAATGTAATAAGATCAAAATGGCTCTAGTCAGGACCCCAAAGAAATATAGCACAGTCAGAAATCATGCTTGTTTACGAGAACCTATTCAGTATTAGACTTGAAATTTTAGCCAAAGGGATTTGTTGTCATAAACATGTAAGTTTCTAAATCGTGGATCACATCTTTGTAATCGATTAACTAATTTATCAAAAGTACAAAACTGTTGTAGTGCAATTCATATAAGCATTCTAAAAAATCTTTCACCACAAATAACACAATAACTATGTTAAAATTAGAAGAGGGTAACAGTTTAAGTTTAAATTTACTTAATAAAATGAATTAGTTGCTTTTCTATCAGAAGACAGAAGTCACAAACCACATACCATAAATAGTTTTCCCGCCGTCCCACTAATTCAAGCACACGCTTGTTTAGTCATATTTATAAGTAGTGGAAAAATTTATGGAAACATTTTTTATGATTGATTAGAATTTATTGAATGTTTAGAGAGAGTTTCAAAATGTTTATTGAATTTATTGCCAATAAATGTTTCTCTCTATGTGATTACCCATCAATTCTAACAAAATATAGGGAGAGCTTTCAACTGAGAGTTTTCTAATAGAGTTTTCGCATATCACTCCTCTTGTAAGCGGGAATCAAAGGGTGGTTCTTAGCTACAATATCCGATGTTAAAAAAAAACTACAGAATTTGGGTGTTGAAAAACGGATCTTCCTGAAAGGACCTGTTCTTTGTTTAAAACATGGATCCATTGTGAGACAACGAAAAATAAGGATGAGAGAGCTAAAAAAAATGCTCTAAGAACTGACGAAGAGATTACCATTGGAAATACTAAAAGTATGGTAAAAGATGATGAATGCATCAAACTAGTTCCTAAAATTACAGTCACCAATTAATGTAGTGCCTCAGATTAGTTCATGAATTTGGCAACAAAAAACCAATTTAGTTGGTTAAAGTAAAGGAGTCATAAAATAGACGAGGGTGTTGCTTAGGACACATACCTTGAGTTAATGAATGGTCTAAATCACAGTCTTTGAAGGAGCAAAATGAAATCTAAACCTGAGGGAGGTTCGTCATTGGTCTTGTGAAGCACAAGTATACTGAAATAAGATGCTTATAACAGAGTCTAATACTTCGCAGCGAAGCTACTAGTTAGCTTGACTTGAGGTCCTAGTCCTGGGTTTTTCCCTTTTTTGAAAAAACTATAGTCAATTTTGTTGAATGAATCACTAGTAGCCAATTAAGTGCGTGCCAAATTAATTTTGTGCTGAATTGAATTTGTGAAATTGTTTATTATTATAATTGATTTTAATTTATGTTTCAAAATTGTTATTATCATAAAAATAAAATTATTTATCAAATACAAAAATTAGTTTAAATTTTTTTAATTCTGAATTAATTATAAATTCTTTTATGATACAAAATCAAACATTTATCTAAAATTAATTTTGAATTCATAATTAATTTTAAAACCTGTACGTCGAAATATAACTTTTTCTTTCTCTATTCATAAAAAAAAAGAAAAAAAAAAACTTGTTGTTTCTACACCTCAAATTTTAATTTTGCAAAGTATCCTGTATATGTGTCATGTTTACGTTACAAACATTTCAAAAGAGCAATGCTATTATGTGCTAATAGCTGATGCACGAACCATGTACATGCATGCTGTACAAGGAAAAAGGAAATTCTGATAAAGAAAAAGAATATAATACTGTACTATGTATAAGAAGGATTTTAAGAATTTTTGGATTTCAGTCGAAATTTAAAATATTTTAAATTAAAGCATATAAGAAAATGTAAGAAAGAGGAAATTTTGGATTTCGATTAGGCCAAAATTTATGATAAAAAAAGATTTACTAAAAGACAAAATTATAATTAAATAAATCAGAATATCACCATATCCAATAAAACGCAATTAGGTAAAGACAATATCCACAAGATAAGGGTAACATTCTCTTTAAAAAGATAATAACCAACAGGTAAAAACCTATACACTTGCTATAAATAGCAAACTGTGCCAAAACTAAGGTATGTGTCTATTTTTCACTGGCAACATTAATATTTCTCTATAATGATTCAAACATCGTTTGATTTAATCATCAGAGTCCTTTTGCAAGTTCTCCCCCTATGTGGATTTATATCCAAGGGTATCTTCGTTAACTTGCGTAGGAACAACATTCAATCATATTTTGGTAAGAACATTTTTAGCACTCACCATGGAGCCCGAAATAAAACTAGTTCTCACACTTGGAATCTGAGCAAGTATGCCAATTACAAAAAGTCATGGAGCTACACCAAGGAACCAATCATAGAATGAATAAGAAGAAAGAACACAAACTACACCTCGACAACCCGAGGTTGTTGATTTGAACGACACTACCGAGATCCTCAAACTATTAAGAGAGGAGATCGTGGAACTCAGGCGCGAGAATGCCGAGTTCTGAAATTGGAGCATACGCGAAGAAGAAATCAGTAGAAGAAATAAGCAAGGAAACTCTCATAAAGGTGAATCAGCAACCCCATCTTGTAGTGAACCATCAATGGGACATTCGGCAGGACCGTCACATAGTCTACCCCTACATAGCCATTTCACTCACTCAACCTTTGAGCAGGCTCCTAAGGAGATACTTCTACCTGTCCATACCATGCCACCATGCACACACCCATCTACTCCAACCATCCCAACCTCGGTTCAAACTGTGGCACCACTCACCCCTTGGCCCACAGGAGGACCAACAGAAGTAAGGTCGCACCACCCCTTTATGCCTGAAATCATGGATGTACCATTACCCAAAAGTTGGAAGCATGTAGCCCCAGAAAAGTATGACGACACCTCAGACTCAAATTCCCCTTTGGTTGCTTTCATGATCTAAGTAGGGATGTAGACCAAAGACCAGGCAACATTATGCAAAATTTTTCCAATTTCACTCAAGGGACAAGCATTAAGTTGTTCATTTAGTTACCTTTGAGAGATTGATAACTTCCAATCGCTGGCTGTGCAGTTTGGAACCCAATTTGCAACATCTCGACCCCACCAATTCACATCAGCAGCCCTCACCAATGTAAAACAGGAAAAATATGAACCCCTAAGGGCCTACATCATCACTTCGGTCAAACCACTCTAACCATAAAAAACCTTCAGCCAGATGTGGCTCTACACATCTTTATGACCAATCTTCAACCTCCGAAGACTTTGACACCAGCCTAATCCATTTTCCGCCATTAAATATATATGAACTTTGACGAAGAGTCATACATTTCATTGAAGTCGAAGAACTAAGTGCTTTCTAAAGAAAGGCACAATTTGAGATGTTCGACAATACCTAAAGACACAGAGAAAAAGGCAATCTAGGTAAAAGGAAGGACCAATATTCGAATCAACCTCCCAGAGGACCCAGATACGTCCATTGCACCCCTCTTGACACTACAAGAACCAAAATATTAGAACAAGCATTGGCAGTAGAGCTTTTGGCCATACCAAATAAGGCACATACACCCCTAAAAGCCAATGTTAACAAACATTGTAAATATCACTAGAATAAAGGACATTCAACAAAAGAATGCACAACCCTTCGAGATAAAATCGAAGATCTAGTCAAACAAAGGCATTTGAAAGATTTTGTTCACAGGATGAACCATAATCCCCAACTAGAAAAGTAGGAACATTATCAAAGAGATTACCTCCTCAGGTATAGGAACAATGATGGCCCCAGAAGGGATACGCACAAAAGAAAAAGTTGAAGTAGATCTAGGGAAATGAGAGACGATGATCATATTGAAGGAAAAAAAATCATCAACACAATAGTTGGGGAATTTGCGAGAGGTGGATCCACCTCTTCAGCCAAGAAGAGGCATGTAAGGGTTGTTCAATCCGTTAATTCAATATCTCTTTAGGTTAAGCCTAAAATGCCACCCATCACCTTCACTGACGATGATTTCCAAGCCATCGATCCCGAACAAGATGACCCTATAGTAATCGGTGTAGAAATTGCAAATTGTATCGTTTGCAAAATGTTGGTGGATCAGGAGAGTTCAGTTGATTTTTTCTGCTGGAAGACCTTTAGGGAGTTAGGCTTATTCGAAGATCAATTGATGCCTTATGATGAGCCTTTAATCAGTTTCTCAAGGGAGAAGGTATATCTACCTAGGGCTATATTGATCTGCATACCAAATTCGAAATAGGAAGAAAATACAACAGTGTTCTCATCCGATATATAGTAATACAGACCACTACTTCTTACAATCCTCCTAGGATAACCTTCATTGAATAAGCTCGGAGCAATAGTCTCCACCCTTACCTGGCTATGAAATTTTCATCTGTTGAAAAAAGAATCTCATCATTCATGCAAATGGAAGACTCACATGAAAAATCGAACACATGCAATTATATACATAGAAGAATCCTATTGGTCCTCTGTGGACTGACCTAAGAATACAAAATCAGGCTTTGCGATAAAAAAATCTTTCCATTGCCGAACAAGAAATGGAAATTCCTTAGTGTCATCAAAATGATACATTGAAATTATTGACAAAATGACTAAACATCATCCTATTGTTGTAGCAAGAAGAATAACTTGCTACCTCCTTATCCTCCCATTGGTAGTTAAGGTCAAGAATAGGGGATATCCAATGAGGAGGGGGCTTCGGTTCTAAAGACCTCCCTTCTCAGGCTATCATAGACCTAGCCTCGCTACATGAACCAAATGGAGTCGATGAAGAAGTAGACTAAGACCCTGAAGGCATCTTGGAGGAAGGAAAGGAAGAAGACATTGACCGAAAAAACAAAGAAAGTTTTGAGATGTACCTGACTTTGAAGAATATGAGACTTAAGGGATTTTTGGATTTCGGCAGGAGAGGAAACATAAATTAACAAAGTGAAACTAAACCTTCTTTTTCACCCTTTTCTATAGAACCTCTACACAGAGAACTATACCTCATCACAATGATCTGGATCCTCAAATTCAACAGACCAGATAACAGGACTGTTCACTTCCACAGTAAAACTACTAGGGTTTTACCGTTCCTTCCCACCCTTGGCCATTCTTGGTGGGAAAAAGCTTTTTTTCATAACACACTTTCTCCTCCTACATCTTAGCAAAGTTGAAATATTCCTTTTTTCTGACCACTGCATCCTACCTCTTTTTTCTAAGTCTTCACTCTACCATTCCTTGCTCAAGGTAAAGCTTAGGAGCAAGTGTACAAGAGAAGGGAAATTTGGATAAGGAAAAAGACCAAAATACCTTGCTAAGCATAAGAAGGATCTCAAGTTATTTCAAATTTCGGCTAGCTGAAATCCGAAATATTCTAAATTAAAGCACATAAGAAAATGTAAGAAAGAAGAGACTTCGAATTTCGGCTAGGGCAAAATCCATGACAAAAAAGAGACTCACTAAAAGACAAAATGATAATTAAATAAATCATAATATCACCATACCCAATAAATGTAGGTAGGCAAAAAAAATATCCATAAGACAAGGGTAACATCCTCCTTAAAAAGGTAATAACCAATAGGTAAAACCTATATACTTGCTATAAATAGCAAACGATGCCAAAGCTAAGGTACATGTCCATTTTTCACTTGCAGCATTAATATTTCTCTGTAATAATCTGAACATCATTTGACTTGATCGTCAGAGTCCTTTTGCAGGTTCCTCTTAATGGATTGACATCCAAGAATATCTTCATCAACTCATGTAGCAAAAAGATTCGATCATATTTTGGTAACAACACATGTCAGGGTAATAAAATAAATTATCTCAATACTTTTCAAGGTATGCAAATTTTGAACGAATAAAAAATTCTTACCTTTTGTAATGGGGCTTTTTTCCGTGCAGAGTATAGTATTAATAAAAAATTCCCAAAATAGAGTGGATTTGTGAAAAATTTCTAGAATGGTGTAGTTTTGGTGGAACCAGTCACATGGGCTAGCAGTTTGTAAAAAGTGCACCCCAAACCGGCAACTGAGTTGTCGGTTTCGACCCACGTACAGAATCTCTAGGAAACCGGTAGCTGACATGGCAAGTTGAGAGTCAGAAACAAAGATTTCTGTCTCCAAACCACCAACTAACATGGTGGGTTGGGTTTTCTCATGCATGTGTTATCCCAAATCGCCAGATAAAGTGGCGGGTTGTGCATATCTGGTCCTAAACCGCCAAATAAAGTGGCGGGTTGAGCTCCCTCAGAGCCCCTGTTCATGCACGTTGCAACGTAAAAGAAAGAGGAGGAAAGAAGATATTTTGTTAAAAAATAGAAAAATGATAAAGAACAAAAATAAAAAGTTATTAATAGAAAATTATTGATAAATTAATAATATTATTGATAAGTTATTAATTATTAATTTAATAAGAAAAAGGATATTTTGTTAAAAAATATAAAAATGATAAAGAAGAAAAATAAAAAGTTTAGGGAATAGAAAATTATTGATAAATTAATAATATGCAAAAATAGTAAAATTATATATGGTTAACATATTTTAATTAATAAATTAAAATTTTCCAAAATAATTATTAGTATCTAAAGTTTTTAAATATAAATATTTAATTTAAGAAAAACTAAAGAGATAAATGATATTTTTTAATATTATTAATTACTGATAAAGAAGAAAAATAAAAAAATATTAATAAAAATTAGGAAAATGGGATGTTTGATTTGATAAAAAATTATTAATTATTAATTTAAGAAGAAAGAGGATATTTTGTTAAAAAATAGAAAAATGATAAAAAGAAAAATAAAAATTTTACGGTTTAAAAAATTATTGATAAGTTAAGAATATTAAAAAATAGTAAAATCATATATGGTTAATAGATTGTAATTGATAAATTAAAAAATTTTTTAAAAAATTATCAGTATGTAAAGTTTTTGAATATAAATATTTAATTTAAAAAAATCAAAAGAGATAAATGATATTTTTTAATATTATTCATTATTGATAAAGAAGAAAAATAAAAAGTTATTAATAAAAAATAGGAAAATAGGATGTTTTCTTGATAAAAAGTTATTAATTTTTAATGTAAGAAGAAAGAATATGATTTCTTAAAAAACAAGAAAATGATAGAGAAGAAAAATAAAAAGTTATTAATAAAAAATTATTGATAAATTAATAAAATTAAAAAATAGTAAAATCATATATGATTAACATATTCTAATTGATAAATTAAAAAGTTTAAAAAATAATTATTAGTAATATGGTGTATTTTGTATTTAGGTGAAAGTTCGGATAAAAGATAATTTTGTAAAAACTAGTTTATTTATTATTAAAAATAAAATTTAAATATATGATGACGGTGGATGTATTTAATAAATGGAACGGAAACATAATAAAAATCAGTTGTTAGTTCAAAATGGAAAAAATAATTATATTCAAATATTAATAAAAAACAATTAATGCTGAGAAATACAAGACAAGAAATTTGGAATTTAGGGGTTCGCATTGAGATAACGATTTCTCCTATGGTCAGGTTGTCTACAAATTGAACATGTAACTCTAGCTCATGGTTGTGACTCTCTCAAATTCATTCTGTTTCTAATTTAGGTTGATTTAGGACGATCCGACCATCGAAGCAACGCTGGATTTGGAACAATGAATGGTTTGCTTTTTGGACGCATTGTCTTTGCATTTCCTAAGGGATTCCACTCTGTGGAATAAGTTTGTATTATTTTTTGTAAAGAGTATACCCTATCAACAAATTGATAGTAGTTGATACTGACATGAGCGCACGCTGCTATGACCCGAGAGTAAGGGTAGTGGTATGCTTGGAAAGCTCCGTACTCACAATATTGTTTGTCAAGCAGCACAACCATGTTTAACCGCCTCTTTGCATGGAATGACAGAATGTTTCAATAACTTCAAATTTTTTGTTCCTTGTGTCATACCATTTGACCGTTTGCATTGATATAGCGGCTTCGTTTTCTTCCATGGTATCCATTAATTTTTTGCAGTAACGTTTGCCTTCCCTAAACTATGCATTGGCTTCCGCAACTCTTTTAAGAAAGTACTCAACTAATCTGTCGTGAGTAGATTTTACAAGAGCAGTTACAAACATATTTCGTGAGCCTTGAAACACTTTATTAACTGTTTCAGACAAGTTAGTCAACATGTGATCAAATCTTTGGCCTTTTGCATGTGCCATGCTCCACTTGCTAACCTCAATATGATCAATCAATTCCCTTATTTGTGGGCTACTGTCTCTAAAAATTTTCAATTTCTTGTCAAACTTATCTACACATGTTTTGTATCCTAATAAAAAATGGTGGTTTAGGATAAAAGTTAGTAAAAAAAAAGCAATTTGAGGCAAAATAAAGCAATGTTAATTAATCACATATTTTAATTTACCCATTATGATCAAATCTTGTTTCATTCTGATGTTGTTGAACTTGTGATTGAAGGTGCTTGCTATGTGGTGGATGCAGAACACATGATGAGCATACGATGGTCTTTACATATATGAAGCATGTGCTACACCTAGGATACTTTTATGTTGATATGAGATCAGACATAACCCATTTTTTTAAGTTACATGTTTTGGAATTTTTGCCAAAAATCATGCCTAATTACTCAAAGTTTCACCGTTAACGATACCAAATGCAACTAGGAGTATAGAACTGTTTCCATCCTGTGATGTTGCAATTAATAGTGTCCTCTTATACTTTCTATACATGAAGGTCCCGTCTATTTATATTATGGGTTTGCACGAGTTAAATGCGTCAAAAATAGGTTTAAATATTTAGAAGACACGATCAAATTTTCAGAGTTTTTCTTCGAAAACATCATCAATCATAAACTACATCGTCTTAAGTTCATACGCGGACCCAAGACATTTCGTTATCATCCAATCCAACCACTTGGGCAACGTGTCGTAAGATTCTTCCCAGTCACCAAAAACTTTTGTCATAGCTTTTTGTTTACCCAACCATGCTTTCTTGTAAGAAGGTGTGTGCGATAAGTTGCTTTGAATTCTTTCTATAATCATTGAGATCGAAACAGATGGGTCGGATGTAACCATACCTATTATTTATCATAGAACAATAAGTTCTACATGGTTCATGTAAGAAAAAAGTAGAATATTTACCGTAGGTTAAACATGTTAGCATATAATTATCTAAAATGTAGCTGGTGATAATATCTAACGTCAGTTTTCTATGATCCTGTATAAAATTCGCATTGACAAAATTATGGGAACCCGCCATTTGGTAACTGTCCATTTATGTGTTCGTTGTGAGAGTATTGCTCTCATCTGCCATGGACATCTGCTTGTGTGGTTGGGACACTGAATGGAAAATATTGTTGGTCTTATCTCAACTATTTCGTAAGTGTGATGTGTCTGTAAGCAGTGTTGAGGAACGACCAATTTTACTTTATCATTTGGTTCAAACTCTAATCCCTTAAACAAGTCTTGTCTGTATTCCTATTGATAAGACCTTCGAACAGGTACTAAGTCTGTTTCTTGATCTGATTGTGCCTAGTTAATATTACTATTGTGTGGCGAAGGTAACAAAACTTGGGCGCCTTATAACAAATATACAATCCCAAATTAGCAGCGTCATGAAACAGTGATGTTAACCATACAATAGTTATGTTAACCAATGAGCCTAATAATATTTTTGTACCTGTTATAGGAAATCTTACACGATGTTGTTGTCCATCATGACTTGTTTCTGCCTCTTGATCTGTATCTGAACTTGATCCCGGAGGTGTTCCGTTATCCTCACCTTCATGGTCTTCATCAGACTGAAACTCATTTTGTTCATAGACAACAATGTCTAAATGGTTTCCATCATCTCCCAAATTAGTTACGTCTTGTGCTGTTGTCTCAGTGTGCCTTTGATCGCGACTATTGCTTGGAACTGATTCATATTCCGAATACATTATTCCCTCTGTTGGCATTGATCCTCCGGGATGATAATCTTTCTGCTCCTGCGCATAGTTAGTATTATCAGATTGCTCAATGTCAACATATAATTCTAGCATACGTGCTGCATTAGTAGCGGAGAAGACATTGATCATCATCCTAAAATCATCATCATCAGATACCTGTAAAACACCAAAATGCCTAAGGTTTTCGTAAACAATATATACATATAATTTTACTGACAATCTGATAATGTGAAAGATGTAACGTTGAATGAATTTGTGTCACAAATTAATTAAAACATATGTTAGTAGAAAACTGCATGCTGGCCTGAGAACCACTGAATGAAACCCCTTCCGCTCTCATACTAACTTCCCTATTATAGTAAACAATTGCAAAAAGTGTATCCATAATATGAGTTGCAAAAAAAAATTCGTGTTTCAATTCTTACACATTGAAAGAAAGTAAAATCTGCTTGGAGTGCAAGTGCAAGTGCAACAAAGGTATATATAGCGGAAAAATGTGAATTGAGGTTGCAGTTTCGAAGAAGTTGCGTGATGGGTAGAAAAAAACACATGATGGGCAGAAAAAAAATATTGTTGCTTTGTGGATTCAGGAAGCCCAATTCGCCATCTGAATTGGCGAATTGGACTTCCTGAACCCACGAGCCAACAATATTTTTTTTATCCATCACGCAACCTCCGTTATTTAAATACTCACCTCATCAGCCACCCACCCACACAAATGCAGTTCATCAAAGTTACGAGAATGCATTTTAATTTGAGTTTTTTCAATTTGAAAATTTTGCATAGTCTCGAGCTACATTAAATGGGTATTCAAATGTACTTTTTCAAGTTATATCATGCATCAAATGTACTATTTTATGTTACGAAAGTAATATGAAATTTTACATTGGATGCAAACAGATGGTGGCAGAACACAGTTTTTTGTTCTTAACAACTTGGATTGTATTTTGGCTTTTGTTTTGTTCCAGTTTTCGTTCCCTTTCCTTCTGTGTTTTTATTGGTTGTCGTTTTTTTTTCATTTGGTTGTGTTTATTTTTAGTTGTGTTGTTGTCCCATTTTCTCTGTCTTTTCTAACCACAAAACTTAGCGAGGTGTGTGTCTTCAAGCCATTTTAGCCCAGTCCAACTCCTCTAAGTTTGTTTGTCTTTATTTTTACTTGTGTTTTTTTTTTTTTATGTTTTCTCGGATAGTAAGTCCGTCCCTAGTGTGGTGTGTGTCTAGGGTTTTCGTTTTAGAGTCTTTTTCTATCCATTGATATTACTCTCTGAACAAGACTCAATGATGCAACATACTAGTACAGATTAGAACACAATAGGTGTCATCTCATGTTCAGTGCAAAGTTCAGTGTTTACTATTCATGTATAATTCGTATATTGTAATAACTTGTACAAAATAATACAACATTTCGTTATTAATGAATATTTGTTTAGTTATATCGCAGAATAATATTTACTTTGTATTTTTATCCAACCGTACGATTAATTGCTAGGTAAAAAGAAATTTAAAATGTAAATCACAAACATAATGTATAATAACTTTAATAATAATACCACTAGTAGTAGTAATAGATGGCAATTTCAATATATATTGACTAAAATAATAATAATACTGAATATATTCTGTCTATTTGTATTTTAAATTTATCGTAAGCAATGTTTTTTTTTATTTTAGTTTTCATCTTTGTTATTTCCTAGATTTACTTTTATTTTCACGTCACTTTATTATTCTTAAACTAATATATTTAACATGTTATTTATATTTTAATTATATATTTCATGTTATAAATTTAAGCTTTTAATCTCGATTTTTAATTTTAACTTATTATTGTCAGTGTTTAAATTTTTAATAATTAATTAAAGGTTAAGTTATGTCATTTTAAATTTAAAAATATATAAAAATAGGCAATGACAAGGTTTGAACTACAAACCTACCATCCATACGCCAAAGCTCTTATGCTCTAATTAGTTATAATTTGAATTTTAAATGTATGTAACCTGTAATTAATGTTTGTTTAAAAAATACCAAAATCACGACTAAAACTTTCACCAATTGCATAACCTAAGAATTAAACTGAAGACTACACGGTTCTAGGGAATTGAGTATACCACTAGATCAAATAGTCAAATTAGTTTTATTTTGACGTTCATCTTCTAATTAAAGATACAAATTAAATTTAACAATTAAAATTTAAATTAAAAACTAAAAATTATACATTTAAATTTGAAAATTAGAAAACTTAAATTTATATTTTAATTTTGGAAATTTAATTTTTATTTTTAATTTTTTCTTTATTTTTAACTTTATTTAATTATTAATTCAAATTTAAAATTATTAATAAATATATACATTAAATTTTTATTTTTAATGTTTATTCTAAATAAGTCATTTTGTTGACTGGTACAATTTTTCTAATAATTAATTTTAATGAAATTAAAAAATACATTTCAGTCAAACTAAAAAAACACATTTTAGTCAAATAAAAAAAACAGTTACATTAACTTATGAACAATTTTTACAAGTGAATTAAATAAAATAAATTCCTATAGATACAATATCAAAAGGGGTTGTTCAAATCAATGCCACCAGACTGCGAATTTTATTCTAACAAACTCCCTCTGGGATACATATGGGGATTTTGTTGAGAGGAATTGCCTCCAAGAAATATAGGAGCATCGGGGAAAAGTTTATCGGTACCCCATGCTTGATCAAACTGAGATGGCACCCCAGATGGGAACGGTGCTTGCCCATACGATGATTGTGGGGCATTGAAGTAACCTGGTTGCTCAGTTGGCATATAGAATTGCAAATATGCATTGGGTGGCACACTAGTTTGCTGGTGGGATAGGTACGTATGTTACGTATAATCAGCAAATGTTTCTATTGGTGTGGCATAGAAGGTACCTAACTTGGTTCATATGTTGTCCCTAGAAGGTTCAATTCATTATGATGCAGATGACACCTTCGTTTTTTAAGACTAACTCCTTCGACTGAACTAGCTCCTATATCACCCATTTCAGGCGCCTGAGGGTACTGGGGAAACCGCTCAGGTGCAGGTTCAAACGGTGCCATAAGTGCATCTGTGTGGAAAATACTTCCAAAATACTCCCAAGGTCACCTCTAATGTTTGTCATGGAGCTTCTGCCAACCCGATTATCCATGCTGACGTTGTGGTAGGCGCGTTCGACCACATTAACCCGAAAAACACCAAAATAATGAACATAACATATGATAACATTAACATTAAGAATTGAGAATAAAAGAAACAAACATGTGGAATATTACCATGTATGTCTGTATGTTAGCACACCGACCAACAAACAATCGTGTATGTTTTTGGTAGCATAACATGTACTCACTATTCTTCAACGAGTATGGATTGTTTGTCGACGGAGTCACGTACACGTTGTTGAACCGATCATTCCACGCGATCACTAACGGCACATGTTTATTCAACCAATTGACACCTTCTTTATTTCGTAAGCTTAGGTCATGTAGTCTATTATCTTGAAGTGAAGGATGCGGTATAGGCTGGACCATCCCGAATGGGTGCATCACCTTATTGGGCTGATGCCACTCCACAATGTGAAAACAAATCATTGGAACTACAGACCTTTATAGCTCACTCATAAATAATAGGTGCGCAGGGACAATGGTTAAATATTGTTCGTATGGTGTCCATAAAATCTGCAACAACAACAAAATGTCCATTTAAAAATCTAAAATTTATAATTGACATAACATAGTAGTAATATTAACTTGTCTTTTTCATCTTGTCAAATATCTCTCAATAATTACAAATATCCCAACTTCAACCACGATAGTTAATGACAGTTCCACCTTCCCACCTGTGTAAAGATTAGCAACAAACATGAAAATCTAATCACGCATACAAATTATGAAAAAAATTTAAAATAAGGATCATAATCACAAACCTTGCTCCAAGCAGCAAACTTGAACTGGGGTGGGTTTTTCAGTGGGAGATATGTAGGGAAATCATTCCCATGCCCATAGTTGGAGTAAAATACAATCTCCAGTAATGTCGTGCGTTTTATAATTTGTCGCTTTGCACAACTCGCGATATATGTTGGTTAGCAACGCAAACCCCCAACTGTACATGCCACATTCATCCAAGTCGCATACAAATTGAAGAAACCTTAGGGGAAGACCATTTCCTGATCGATTAGGAAAAACTAATCCTCCAATGAAACGAAAGATGTACGCCTTTGCATTAACCTCCAAATATTGGGGGAAATTGTTTACATTTTGATGGTCGAAGTTGGCATTCAACCAAGTTGTTGTCAAAAGGCTCCCTTTGATGTCGGTCTCTCCAGGACGACGACCAAACACAGCGTCAACTTCTGCATGCCAATTGGGTAGCCCAGCCACACCAGACATATCTTGTAAACCCTAAACCCATCAACTGTAAGGCCAAGCAACATGGCCACATCTTGTAGAATGATCATGTACTCACAAACAGGCATGTGAAACATGTGAGTCTCGGGTCTCCAGCATTCAACCAACACTGAGATCAATGAGTGGTTTAGCTGAAAAAAGTTCAGCTTCGCAACCTCCCCAAAGTCAGCTGTTACCAAGAACGGCTGAAGGTGAAGAAGATGGCCTATTGTTTGCACTTGCAGCGTCTTCCTAACCCGTAGCACTGGGTCCTCCTCACCATTCCAAAAATTTTCTAACACATGCATCGATTGCATCGTCAACAACGAGGGATCTCTGGGCCCTGAATGGATACTGCGACCTTTTGCCATTCTTTACTAACCTGCATAGAGAGGTTACCGGTTGGCATTGACAAATACACCGATTTCATGTATGTTTTTATATATTTTATTGATGTTCATCGATACTTTAGATTAAATATTGCATTTCAGATTTTTAAACTTTTAAAATGTCCTACTTTAACAATAAATAAATACCAAATTTTCTTTCCTCTCAACACCAGTATATCTGCAAAATAAACCTAAATAGAGAAACTATTTTTCAATTATTACACATTCTGATGGTGTTTATTTTCTAAACACATCCCAATTTTCCTTCTAAATAATACAAAATTAGACATCAATATAGTTTCACTATTTAATTTTTTATAACATCTAGTTTTATAAAAAAAATTTGGTCATTTTATAACTCATCTTATAATTTTTATAAATTTCCATTCTCTAAAATTTTATCCAATTAAACATTATTTTATTTATCTTTTTTCAAATTTATTAAATGAGATAAAATTACTATTTTAACAAAAAACTAACATAACTATTTTCATATAACTTATATCATTTTATTACATATAAATCATTATAAACCCTAAATTCTTAACACATATAATTATATTTAAACCCTTAAGATTATCAATTGTAACTCCTAATCATTATAACAAAACCTATTTTTAGCAAACAATAAATCTAAATCATAAAAATATTTTAATGCAACAAATATTACATTTTAATTAAAAATTATGTTTAACTAACAAAATTTATAGTTTTTTTTAACAAATAAGTATAAGAAAATTTACATTTAGCAATCACAATTACAAACAAAAATAATATAATATGAATAATAAAAACTTACAAATTGATTTTTCTTCTATACTAAAATTTTCAACCTTCTGCAATATTTTTTCTTCTTTCTTTCTCCTTGCCTTGCTTGCAGATTTCTTTCTTTCATTTCGCTTGCAGATTAGGGCTTCGTGATCAGGAATTTAAGAGGCCCAAACCACCATCTTACTTGGCAGTTTGGTGCCACTTGGCACGACGCTATTGGCTAGAAGGACGGCATGATTAAAGGTAATCAAAACTGTCATCTTACTTGTTGGTTTTCGTAGATTATGACACGTGTCATCATCCCATTCAACCCGCCATGTTGCTTGCTAGTTTCGAAGACCGCGATTCTATCACCTTGGGAACTAGTAGAATCTCTGCTCCAAACCGATAACTCAGTTGCCGGTTTTCAGCTCCTGATCACAACCCGCCAGATAAAGTGACGGTTTTAGATCTTAGTTCAAACCGCTATCTTACTTGCCGGTTTTGAAAAAACTATACCATTCTAAAAATTTTTCACAAACCCACTCTGTTTTGGAATTTTTTATTAATACTTTACGGTGCAGGGAAAAAAAAGCCTTTGTAATGGCGTCTCAGTCACACTACACTCCCTTTACTGTTAGTAATGTTAAAAACATAATCTCTCCTTCTCCTTATTCTTTCACCTTCAGTTTTGACTTCATAAAAAATATTTTCATTCAGCCTTTATATCAATTATATTAAGTATCATGTTAATAGCTTTTGATAAGTATTATGTTTATCATTTTGATTTTGTAACTTGTTAGGCAATTTGAGTAAGTTGAGCCTTTGTGCAACAATCGCTCAACACGTTCGATTTTGCATCTTTTTTTAAAATATAAAGGTGTTTGTATATTATGTTAAAAAAATAAGGGGTGGAGGATAACATTTGTAAAATCTCATTGAGTGTTAGAGGTTTACAATTTTTAAAGAGACCTTATAATGTCAATCATGTATGGTAATAATTATAATAAACAATGAGAGTGCGTGTGTTATAATAGTAATAGATAGGGGTGTGCATTTGTAACAAAATTAGGAATACTTAGGGATTATTAGAAATTTACAATTAAAAAAAAGTGTTATTTTTTTTACTAAATCCGCGAAATAACGATGTCAAAGAGGGGTGTAATTTATGGAGGAAAAGATGTGTAATTATCCCAAATCTCAAGTAGGTAATTTACTATTTTTAAAATAAATAATTAAAACTCAAAAACATAAATCTTTTCAGTTTAATACCAATACCAATTTGAAAAGAGAAACTTAAACTCGACATGGATACACTTCCATGCATGAAAAATAACTCTTGTGAGCAAGCTGAGATTTTCTTTTCATCATGTTTAGAGAACCTTTCTTTGGAAAATGGGTTTAATTTTGTAGTTTTCATCTAGATGAATTTAATAGAATAAGTTTCACATGTATATTGGATTAATAAAAAAAATATCTTGTCTTTAAAATAGAAAAGAACGATTATTTTGGAAAGACAATATGTTGATATGCTTTAAAATCATAAACGACCAAACTAAATATAATAAAAAAACATAAATTAATAGTATATTTTAACCTTGTTAAATTAAAACTTGATATCTTGGTCGACCATATACAAGACTAATATTTTTATATATTTCACGTTTAAAAATGATTATTGAACAATACAAGTTAAATACATGAACACATGACAACATCTCAACATTCTATTATTGAGAAAACCATAAAACAACTTTTTGTCTCAAGCATAAAGTATTCAAGAAACAAGTATACTCATTATCTACATTTGAATTCTCACTATTTGTTAGTTATCTGTAACAACTTTATCATGTTATGCATTTTGAATTTATCACTATCTACTAGCTGTAACAACTTATTTATGTTCCGTATTTTAAATTTACATCATCTATTAGCTAACTTACTTGTAATATATTTTGTATTTTCAATTCACATAAATAATAATACAAATTATATTATGATAATTAATATTAAAAAGGTATTTGATAGTATTTTTCTTGTGTCGACCATTGTTCATCAAAATAATGTACATGATAAAAAAATAATTTAGAAAGTTCAATATTAATTTATTTTATACTATGTTATCTAGTACTATCATCTTAACAAATCAAAGGAACCTTGATTACAACATTGGTTCTTTTATTTCATCAAATTCACAAATTTTATCCCGTCATCATAGAATCAAGACATTTATCATTATATATTGTTAAAAATAACAGCTTTTGTATGTTTATTGAAAACTAGTATTAAAAATTAATGATAACTTTCACATATCATGTAAACATGATCAATATGATGGTCCAGATTAATAATTGCATGACAAGTTAAGACCCAATACTTTTAATTTAATAATGAATATTAATTGCTTATTTTTAAAATTAATAAAAAATAAAATATCTTGATTTTAAAGTAGAACTATCAATAATAAAAAATTATAACTTATGTCCCATGTTTTTCTAAGTATGTGAATTGTTTTGAAGTTGAGTTAAATTGATATTAAATCGTTGAGTACAATTAGAATATATGGTTAAATTAATAAAAATAATAAATTTTAGAGCATGAGAAATTGAATAAACCAAAGGAAATGGAATGCAATGAAATGATTCTGTTATTTCCTCCACCTATGCAATAAAAATAAGGGAACGCATATAGGGTTACATTCTCCTTAGTTGCTGCATGCAAAGGAAGAGCATTAGATTACACAGTGAGTCCCACCATATAACCGTTTTTTCGGATCGGTTTCTGGAATTCGCGATTGTTCGAAAATGGCGACCATGACCAGCTTGATCGGTCTCATAAACAAGATCCAAAGTGCGTGCACAGTGCTGGGTGATCACGGTGGCCAGGGAATGTCGCTGTGGGAGGCGCTTCCCACCGTCGCGGTGGTCGGAGGACAGGTGCATTTCCATCTCTCATTCTGCCTTTTTCTTCTTCGTTTTTTTGCGATTGATTGTTGGTGTTTTTCGGAGACGAATCAGAGTTCAGGGAAATCGTCAGTGTTGGAAAGTGTCGTCGGAAGGGATTTTCTGCCACGTGGATCCGGTAATCTTCTTCACTTTCTTTGCATTTATTTTCCTACTTTTGCGTTTTATTCTTGAGTTTATTAATTAATGCACCAGCCTCGCTGAGTTCTTAAATGACATAGGCTGCAAATTTGAGCTGTTGAAAAAGAAGAACACTTATAAATCGAAGTTATTATAGTAACCAAATTATCCATTATATTATCTATGTGAGCAAGAGATGGATAAAAATATGAATTCCATATTTTCTATCTACACTTATATGAAATATAAAAATTACCTTTAGATAAAAAAAAAAAGTTAAAACCTCTCGTACATTTTTTATTTTTTATAAGTATGAACTGATTAATTCAAATTTGTAAAAAAATCGTTTTTGCAAGTTAAGATTATCTAATTCGGACTAGTAAAAAAGTTGCATATCTATATTGAGCAAGAAGTTATAAATATATGACTTTGAAAGTGATTATAAATTTACAAATCCAAATTATAGAAGTTGCAAATTCGGATTATAAATATATGGCATTATGGAAGTTGCAAATCCAACTCTTCATCTCAATAACACATCACAATTATTTATGCATTACAAATATATAATAGTATTCCTCTTTTAAAGTTCGGATTGGTAATCTGGATTTGTAAAATAATTTACAATTTTTTTATAAGTCTAATTTTTATTTAAAAGTTCAGATTGAATGATTTAGAGTTTAGGGTAATTTTTACAAATTCAAATTATACAATTCAAACCGAAGAAGACGATATGTGTGAGATAGTAAAATTTTAACTTTTTTTATCTAAGACTATTTTTATTATTTTTAAAAATTATAGAATTGCAGGAAAAAAAAGCCTAATAATATGTGGGATTTGTCCATTATTGACATTTTTTTATTACTTTTTTATATCCAATTAACTTCTCATTCCATTTCCTAAGTAGTTTTTCATTGATAGTTTAATAAACAGTTTTTTAGTGAAGTTCTTTATAGCTATCTAATGTGACATGGTGAAGATCTTAAAATTAATAATCGAGTCTTAGTAATAAAATATAAAATTTTAACACCGGAAAGAAATAATTAAATAATTTTTTATTTTGCTAAAAAAGTAAAGTGCAAACAAAAAATTATAAAAGTGTGACTTTCTTATAAAGTAGAACAAAGCTTATAAAAATATTATGTGAGTGGTTTAATAATGATGTAATAGGTGGACACCATATTAACAGAAATAAAAATTTGTTAAGTGTTTTATAGGAAACTTGTACAGTTGGAGACATACTTAAGTTATGACTTTTTATTTTATTTTTTAATTTTTGAAAAAAGTTTTTAAAAATAATTTTTAAAAACTATATTTTTGAAAAAGAAAAAAAAAACTTGTTTGATAAAGTGTCATTTGAAAACTGTTTGAAATATGAAAATAATTATTTTTCATATTTACAAAAATATCATTAATAAAAAGCAACTTATTCTTCTTGTATTTCGAGTTTTCAAAACAAAAATACAAAATTAAAAAGTAATACTATTGATCGTTGTTCTTCTTCTTTAGTTTTTCAAAACTAAAAAACCAAAATTATTTTACGAAAATAGTAACTGAAAAGCCAAAACTATTTAACCTTTAGTATTTAAAAACCAAAAAGTTTGTTTGGTTATTGTGTTTTTAAAACAGTTTTTGAAAACAGTTTTAGTGTTTTAGTTTTTAAAAACGAAAAAACAGGAAAAAATATAAGTAGTTAGGACTTGATTGATTTGATTTTGGTTTTTAGTTTTTGAAAAGAGTTTTTAAGAATAGTTTTCAAAAAAAAATTTCGGCATGAAAAGAAAAGAAAAACTTGTTTGACAAGTATTATTTGAAAAGTGTTTTGAAGATATAAAAATGGAAAAACTTGTTCATATTTATTAAAATTTCTTTAATGAAAAGCATAAAACAACATATTCTAATTGTGTTTTGAGTTTTCAAAACAAGAATAGAAAACTGAAAAGCAAAACTATTTTTACCTGTTCCTGTTTTTTTGTTTTAAAAACTAAAAAACCAAAATTGTTTTCGAAAACACTACCCAAACGAAATTTTTAGTTTTTTTAAATATTAAAATACTAAAAATGGTTTTATAAAACTGTTGTCAAGCAAGCATTAAAGTAGTTTTGTTTTTTAGTTTTCTACTTTTATTTTGAAAACTCAAAATACAATCAAAATATGTTGTCTTATATTCATGAACAAGTTTTTCTATTTTTATATCTTCAAAACAATTTTCAAATAACACTTGTCAAATAAGTTTTTTTTTTCTTTTCCAAAAATAGTTTTTGAAAACTATTCTTGGAATCTCTTTTCAAAAACTAAAAAACAAAACCAAATCAATCAAGTCACTTTTCAGTTTTCTGTTTTTATTTTGAAAACTCAAAATCCAATGAGAATATGTTGTTTTTTGCTTTTCATTAATGATATTTCTGTAAATATAAACATTTTTTTTATTTTTACATCTTTAAAATAGTTTTTAAATAACACTTACCAAACATGTTTTCTTCTATTCTTTTAGAAAACTATTTTTGAAAACAAGTTTTAAAAACTAAAAAACAAAATGAAATCAATGAAACCCTTACTCCTTCCGTTCTCTATTTTAAATTATAAGAAAAAATATATTTTTTTTCAAATATAAAAAATGTCTAGATTTAATTATACTTTATGATCCCAAAATTTTGATAATGTGCTACAAATTTTAAATTATGACATGGTGACTCTAATCTTTAAAAATTGTTGAATTGAAGCGGGTTATTGTTAAATTGACATTGATATGTAAAGTGACAAATGTTAGTTGATATGTGATATATCTTAATTATGTTATTTAAAGAAGATAATTTAATTAATTACAAATATTTTATTATTATATAAATCGCCTTTGACATGCCATTTATTATTGTCAAATTATTGTTATACACTTACACATATAACATCAACGCCCGAACACAAGTTCAACCATTTTTTAAAAAGATGGAGGCATAATTTCATCATTGTGTGGAGCACAATATAAAAATTAAAAAAATTAGGATATAAAATGTAATTAAACCCCAAATTTTATTTTTAAATTGTGTGACTTCATTTAGTGACACTTTTTTTTTCTTTTTTTTTTTTTATAGAAAACGGAAGGAGTATCGTAGTAGTATTTATCATATCAATCTTTAGGACATTGCTCTATATTGTCATAACAATAAGACCCAAAAAATACTCTGATTATATTATTGTATAACATTGTATTACTTGATATACACAGTTTGTTAATAAAATAGTGTAAGAAAATAGTATTAATATATAATATTAATTATTTAACGAAAAATTATTTTTACATTTTGTCTTCTATTTTTAAATCATGATATGTAGTCATAATTTTAAAAAAAATGCTAACAACATATTTTTTGAGCTTTGATATATTTTTTAAACACACTTTGTTCATTAAAATTTATTAAGAAATTTTGATGGATTTCAAACACTTTTAAAGTTTCTCTTATCTAATTTTGTTTCGACTAATGATAGAGTGTAAAGTGGAACGAGTGTATTGTTAACCTTTTTTTTTTTTTTTAAATAGTTAAATTTATAGGAACCTAAAATTGATTTGTTACATGTAAACACATAACAACTATCAATGACATTTCATTTTCACCTATCCTAATTCTATAATTAATTCAATAATAAAGTATATATAGATTTTTATTGGTTTGATTTTATTTTTCAGTTTTTATAAAAAAATTTAAAAATAATTTCCAAAAATTGTTTTCTAAAAAAATAAATTATTTAATAAATATTATTTGAAAAATATTTTAGATATATAAGAATAAAATAATGTATTAATATTTACACAAACATCATTAATAAAAAGTAAAAGATAACGTATTTTTACTTTATTTTAAGTTTTTAAAACAAAACTGAAAAATTAAAAAAACAAATAAAAAACCAAAATTAATTTTTAAAAATATTTAAAAAATATTAATCAAACAAATTTTTTAATTTTTAAATACTTAAATATTAAAACATATTTATAAAACTGTTGCAAGCACGAGTAATTAATCCAATAAATTATTAATTGTTGATATCATTATCTCTGCGTGTAAACTGTAAAGTGATGTGTCAAGTGTGAAATGGGAAGACATTGACGCTTGAGCTCATCCAAAAATAAACTGTAATCTTTTTATTTACTAATAACTTGAAGATCATGAGATTTTGTGCACCACTTAAATGCTCTTGCCATAAGGGTTTCTTCGAGTTTTGGAGGGTAAAGTATGCTTCTCAAGGTTACTTTGTCAACCTAGCCACGCCGTAAGAGAAAAATTATTAAGTAGTTCAGTCAAGTATTCACTTATTTTAGGACGGAGTAGTTTTTTTTCCCCCCTTTTTCCAGAGTTACTAGCAGCTAATTGTAGTTTTTAGCTATTTTTTCATTATAAATGGCTAGAAGAGGGTAATGGTCCTTTTGCTGTTATTTGAAACAAAGATCGCTCATTGTTCCACTTATGGCAATGAAGAAAGGTTATTTTTTTATTCATTTGAGAGTGCCTTTGTAACATTATTTTCATTATAAGGTATTGTCACACGGAGGCCTCTAGTGCTGCAACTTCACAAGACAAATGATGAGCAACAGGAATATGCTGAGTTTCTTCATCAATCAAGAAAGAGATACACTGACTTTGGTAAATGACGTTCCTAACTATGAATATTTCTTTTCCAATTTAGGAAGATTTGCAGTAGTTTATGATCGGCTGACATCAGGTTAAGCCACTTGTATAGTCTTCAGCTTATATAAAAAAAAAAAAACCTTGTATAGTCTTCAATTGATTTAATGTTAATTATCCAATATTAAATTTGTTGGATGTATGGGATTATGGACTGAAGATTTATACTTAAAAGAGAATTTCTCCTTACACCAAATTTTTAAAATATAAAAAAGGTTCTTAATATAAACAGTAAAAAATTAATGACTACCTACCTCTTTTTAAAATATAAAAAAGGTTCTTAATATAAACAGTAAAAAATTAATGACTACCTACCTCTTTCTCTTCTTCTTTTATCTGCACCTCACTCGTTTCGTAATTTTTTCTTTTGTTTTTTTTGCATAACTTTGTTCTTCTTTTCCGTTGAATCAATGACTTTCTTTTCTTCTCCATGCGTTTGTGTTCATCTTGGTTTGGGTTTGTGTTTATCTTCTCTCGGGTATAGTACGGATCAGGTTTTTGCAATTTTTTTTACAAGTCCGAACAGCGGTGTCCGGATTTGTAAAAAAATTTGCAAACGAGAAAAGGAGAAGCCGATGAGAGACGAACAGGACAGGGACAACAACGACGACTGCAAACAAAAAGATGAACGGAAGTGCAGGACACAAAATTTGGAGAAGAGGTATTCGTAAGAGGTATCAGAGATAAAGAAGAAGGAGTTAAATTATTTTTTTACTTAGAGATATTTTAGACTTTTTTCCACATTTATGAAGGTGCAGGTAGAAGTTATTAGGGTGCAAGGAGAAATTCTCTATACTTAATTGAGCTTAATGGACTGCAGCCCTTCCCATAGACGGTGGAGATTTATCCATGATGAGCTGCAGAATTTGTTACAATGATATATAAATCCATTGATTTACCTATAATTTGCAAGTAAATTGGTTTTTCTTCAAAAATAACTATCATTAAGTTAAAATAATAACACAAAACTATTTGTCTCTATAATTAAAGGTTTGTGGTTGTAGATGAGATGTAGACTTTCTGAGGGCCACTTATGGCATGGGTGTGATGCTCGTTTATATCATATGTGCATTGTTAAGCATGGTTAATACTTAATACGATTGCAGTAACGATTAATTCCATTTAAATTGTCAATTAGTGGATTCTCTTACTTTTTTTTTATTGATACATTTAACTAAAATGCATTACAAATTGGACTTGTCTCTAGATAGAATGACAGTAACTCTTATTTTGGGTTCAACTAGAGAGATTTTTCTTTGTAATCATTAAGCTTGTCATCCATGAATAGAACACAAAAGAGAGGTCTGTGAATTTTCAGTATGTCAGCAGTTTTGATCCTATTTTCCTATTGAGTACTGACTGCTATACAAAAGAATTGTTTCGTCTTACATAGAGCATATTGACTCTCAAATTGGCTTTGTCAAGATGGAGCATCTACTGACTAGAAAAATGAGTCATAAACTAAAATATGACTAACAAGATTATCTACTAGAATGATTGGGAGTTCAAAGTATCCTATCTCAGTTGGCAGAAGTTTGTCTAGAATCGAGTAAATACATATGGGGGTCCTGACTTATTACTTTAAGCAATAAATCGTTGTAGTTGCTGACTTATTAGGTACCTGAATATGAAAAATTGATTTTGGATGGGTGAATTTTTAAAGCACAGTTGCCATAGAGATAATGCAATGCCTCTGAAAAAGGAATATTCCACAAGAAAAGAATTCCTTTGTGACCTTATTTGTGATAAAGAACCCAACCTCAGTGAAACATGGTGATTTTGGACTCCAAATTCCCTAGACTGAAGATATCCCCTGCTCTGCACCCTTTCACAATAGGAAGGCCCTTAAAATCCGGGTCTTCTGAGCCTATCGAATTGGAATGCAAAAGAGGAAAAGGAAACGGATAGGAATAGTAGAAAGGTTGTATGTATTATTTTTCTCAATTTACTTAGATGTTATGCAAGTGCAAATTATACTATGTTGGAGGGATTTGAGGTACTTAAATCCTACAGGTTTTAGATTCCTTTGATTTGACAAAAGGTTAAATCTTGAACCGAATGAATAATGTTATGTCAGCTTTATTTCATCATTTATCCATTGAAATTATGGAGGATAGAAACAGTAAAGCTCGTAACTGTAGAAACTTAGATCTCATTTCCTTCTCTGTCCCATGCAGCTGCTGTGAGGCAGGAAATTTCAGATGAAACAGATCGTATAACTGGAAAGACAAAGGCAATATCCAACGTTCCAATTCAACTGAGCATATATTCTCCACACGGTATTTGTTTTCGTTACCCTTTTGATAACATCACGACCAATTTATCTGAGTTTAAAACTTTGTAACATTGCCCTACATGTTCTTTTTACCATTTCCCCACTTGTTATAGAACATTTTATTGTGCTAATTAATGGAGGCATATGGTTTGAAGTAAGGCTAAATTCTGTATACTTGAAGTATTAATCTCCTCTATATGCTTTCTTTCCCTGTAAATCAGTGTGCTGGATTTTTTTTTTCTTGTCATTTTGTCCTAAAGAAATATTATAATTTAAGTCGCTAGTTTGGTTTTGGCTTGCATTATCAATATTGAATAGTATTCACAGCGTCAAGAGTTAGCTGACTATGATGAACATGTTAAACTCACTTAAAAATTTTAAAATGAAATTGGATGCTCCATATTTTGTTGTTTCCTTGTGTGTGTTCATATTAGTGTCACTTGAATCTGAA
Source organism: Psophocarpus tetragonolobus (assembly GCA_037954015.1). NCBI lineage: Eukaryota > Viridiplantae > Streptophyta > Magnoliopsida > Fabales > Fabaceae > Psophocarpus > Psophocarpus tetragonolobus. The sequence goes on from CM075689.1 coordinate 98,340,052, forward strand.
TATTTCACTGATATTTACAAAAATATGTAAAAATAATTTGAGATCAAATCAATTGTCCTTATTTAAGGTACCAAGGAATGCTAATAATAAGGAAGCAATAAAATTTTAACATTCCCCTCTTAAGATGGAGCAGATATGTCAAATACATCTGGCTTGTTACATATATAAGCCATGATGATGGTGGGCTGGCCTGAGTTTGGTTGCATAGGCAAGGGCAACCACTACACCTGTAAGATCGTCCAAATGGAGCTGTCATGTACTGGTGAAGATATATTGTCATTTACATTGGAAAGATGGCCTAGTAATTTTGCGGAGGAAATATGCCATGGATATTCTTGAAGAGACAAATTTGTTGAATGCCAAATCTGTTGATACTCTTATGGATCGAAATAGCAAACTTCTATCCAATTAGGGGGAACCCTTATCTCATCCTAGAAGATAGAGAAAATTGATTGGGAAACTAAACTACCTCAAAGTCACTCTTTTTTTGCCATTAGCGTGGTAAGACACTGGTTAATGGCGAACTCATTTAGTAGAAGTTACTAAAATGATTCAATTTGAAGAGACAATGCAAATGATTGTAATTTGTGATAATCAAATAATATTGTCTCTAACCTTGTTTTTCATAAGAGGACAAAACATATTAAGATAGACTGTCATTTTGTCAAAGAAAAGATCAAATTAGGAGATATCATTAGCTTTGTCAACTCAATGATCAATTGATAGGAAATCCCTACGAGGTCCTCAAATCAATTATATATTCAATAGTTTATTTAAATCAGCCGATATAAATCGTGATCTGTTTAGTAGTTGAGAGACAGTTTCATCATCCTATGCTCTGTTTTCTCTTTTTCAACCATATATTAAAGTCTGGTAAGGTTTGGAACTTTTTGTTCTAGTGTCATTTTCTTCTAGGTGAATATTATGCAAACCAAAATTATTCATCCTTACGATGATTTGTCTGATAAAGTGCTCACTTCAACTGTTCAACCTGACCACGTTTGAAGTTTTACTACTACTTTAGTAGCAATTATGATTGTGTAAAATCTGTGGGATTTCAAGCTCCATACCTCTGGTCAATCAACAAATTTATGATTGTGTGAGAATATGAAACACAGAAAATTCTCCTTCACTTATATGGAACACTTTGAGTTTAGTTGCATAATGATTTGCACGGTTTTGTCTGCAGTTGTGAACTTAACCCTCGTAGATCTTCCTGGGTTGACAAAGGTTGCTGTAGGTAAAGTTTCATTGATTTCCTAATATTTTTAAACAAGTTGGAATTAATTTAGAGAGGACTCATCTTAAAGTTTAAAGAATAACAGAATTTGTGCATCTTTCACAGAGGGACAATCAGAAAGCATTGTTCAAGATATTGAGAACATGGTCCGTTCTTATATTGAGAAGGTAATTGTACTTTTAATATAAAAAGAATGATCAATATCACTGAAAATTGCATTAAAATATACTAAGCAAACATGCTATAGGACCTTCACTAAATCAGGTTTACTAGCTGAGATAACAATGTCCATATACTATAAACTCCCTTCAAAGAACGTACCATGTTCCAGTAACCAACCATTAAACTTCAACACTAGAAGTCATTGATAAAAACTTATATTAGTGGTTCTAAACTGGGGACTCAAGAAGTTTTTATTTCAGTCATCTCTTTCAAAGTGGCCATCAACATTTACTCATATTTATAATATAACTAATAAAATATAACTAACCATAAATTCATTATTAACCTGTGTTTAGCTAATCAAGTAGCTTTCATTTGAATGCTGGAATTTGAAATTAATGATTAGAAAGAATTTGAAAACTTTATAGAGACTTGTGTTTGAAGAAAGTGGATGATGTAGTTGAAATATTAATGAATTACTCATTTCTTAAGTAAAAAATAGTAATTATTGTAAGGGTACTCTTTGTTTACCATAACAATGAATTAATAACAATAACGACAGTAGTGTAATGCTCATGAGTTGAGTTTGATTAAATATTATTCATCGTCATATTATTTTTTAATAATTTATTTGAAATAAACTAATTGATTTTTTTAATCATTTTCTTGATTGGTGTCACACTAAAAGTCTCACATCTTTTAAAAAATATATTTTATGGAGAAAATTTTTGGACTTTTTTTTTTTGTTTTTCTCCTATAAACGCTTCTAGAAAAACTTACCAAACAAGCTCGTATTTTCTTTTCCTATAAGTGCTTTTAGAGAAATTTATTCAAAGAGACCCATTGTACACAATTATTCTTTATCTTGTCCTTTCTTGTATTACAAGACATCTATCTTTACATTTCCATTTTGCCACTCCCATTTTTTCACCTGGCTTTTTGAAGCCTAACATTCATCACCATAGAGTATACCTAGTCATATAATGGTGTCATTAAAACTTTCTTTTGAGTTTAGAAGGTATTATTTCTCAGATATAACCGCTTATGCATTTCTCCATTTTAATCACCCAACTCGTATCCTTTATGTGACATCTTCATGAATTTTCCCATCATTTTGCAATATTGATCCCAAATACTCAAACTTAGTTGCTTGTGGCATGACATGTGCTATTTTTACTTCCAAGTCATTGTCCCCTATTCTTTTGCTAAAATTGCAATAGATGAACTAGGTGTTACCCTTTGATTCCATTGTTTGTCTTCAAATCTCAAGTTTAGATTTAACCTTCTTCCCTGATTTCTCAATCAAAATTGTATCATTTGCAAAAAGTATAAATTTAGATATGAATATAATATTTTGTATGTTCTTGGTACGCACATCCAAGACAAAGTTAAACAAGTAAAGACTCAAGGCTAAACCTTGATATAAACTTATCCTTATAAGAAAGTCTTTAGTCTCACCTCCTAGAGTTCTCACACTAGTAGTTACCATATCATACATGTAGTGTATAGCCAACAATAAGTTATGTGAGCACCTTTCTTTTCCAAAGCCTTCCAGAATATTTCTCTTGGCACTAAATTATATATGCCTTTTCTAATTCTAAATAAAAAACATGTGTAAGTCTCTTTTGCTTCACTACCTTTCCATCAATTCCCATTAAAGATAAATACAAATACCTTTTCTTGTAGGCCTTCCTAGCATAAATCTAAATTGGTTCTCTACAATCCTAGTCTTTACCTTAATTTATGTTCAATCACCTTTCCCATCATTTCAGTGCGCCTCACAAGTTTTATCCTATTTCTAGGTTACAATATTCTAAATATCAAGCTTGTTCTTATATATAGGAACCAAAGTTATCCTTTTCCGCTTTGATATTTTCCATCTCAAAACATTAAATAGCTTAGCAAGTCAAATGATAAAAAGCTTTACCACTTTGATATGGGAACCCTGTTTTCCAACACATTTCCAAATTTCAATTGAAATACCATTAGATAAAAAGTTTACCATTATCCACCCTCCTAATGTGTTTTTTTTTTTATCTCTATAACTTGAATTTTGCCACAGTATGCCAGATTTGGTTCATCCTCATGAGTTTCTAATTATTGCATATTGCAAGTTGAATTGCCCATCATTGAAAAGCTTATAAACATAGTTCTATTATCTCTCTCTCTCTCTGTAATATCTTGATATATAACCACAACTTTGATGAAAAAATGATCCATATTTATTGATTTCTTTTCCTTATTTTTGGCAAGCTTATATGAACTTTCCCCCCAAATTTCCTAGTCCCATTTCTAGCTTTTGATAACTTGTCCAATTTTCAAATAAGATTGCTTGCAATATGAGTTTCTTATTGAGTTCCTTCCCTAAAAAAAATCAATTTTCAACCTTGAAATTCCACTCTATAAGGGATAAACGCTCCTGCTACTTGTTAGAGTATTGTATAGCCTTCTTGAAGGAGGAGTTGTAGAACAAAATTCCCAAATAACTTATTTAAGGATTGCTGAACTTGCTTTGGTTCTTGTTACGCTGTTTTGTTGCTAGGGATTTGAAATTGAACTGGAATGTTCAACACCAACATAGATCCGAGACATATTCACATAGGAAAAATGCATGTCCTATGTTGACTCGTCAAACAACACCATTTTGGTGATTTTGGACAAAACCACCCCATTTTGGAAATTATTGGCCAAACTCACTATGTTTGTCGTTTAGGTCACTGCCCATGAGAATGTTTTTTCTCTTGTGGAAGGCCTTGAACTGACCCTTCCAAGTCTTCCAAGAACATTTCTTTCATAACAATGGTGGGACATGGAGGAAGATAACCTTTCCCCTTAAGCATGTGGTGAGGGTTCGATTCCAAGTTTGTGCATATGGAATAATGGAAAAACATATGTTAGGAGAGTTTATCCTTTTGAATAAATTTCAATACCTCAAGCATTAGTCATCGGCTTCAGGCCAAAGGATACCTCAGGTTCAATAAGAAAAACTTCTTTCATAGGTGCTTCCAATCCTATTTGTAGTGGATAAAAAACTAATGATATTGATAGTCTACCATGCAACCTTTAATTTAAAGATAAATTTTTGTTCCCAATCCGTTACTCATCCACTGCACTCTTTCTGAATTCTGATCCTTGTCCACAATATAGCCACTTCTTTCTTTCTTCTAACTTTTCTTATGTACCAAGTTTAAATCTTGTAGTGTCAGGCTCCTTTGCTATTTTTTGGAACCATTAATTTCTTAAAGATACATGATGGTAATCCTTGTTGATGCATGGTGCCTGCCTTCTCCAAAAGACTTATATGACAAAGTACCTATATTTTGATCACAACAATAATAGTGTGATTTTTTTAAGGCATATTAAGCATACGGAACCAATAAATAAGCTTTTTCCAAACTCTTACTCTTTCTCTATATTGCATATGATCATTTACCTTCTCTATGTTGTCGTAAGCTATCTAATTTTCTGATTGTGAAGCCCAATTGCATTATATTGGCCATCTCTCCTGCAAACCAAGATATTGCCACTTCAGATGCTATAAAAATTGCAAGAGAAGTTGATCCTTCAGGTTTGTCTTTTATATATTTGAAGGATTTTCTAGTGCTGACACTGGTTCTTCTAATCATTATCTTTCTTTCTCTTTTTGTCTTAACAAAGATTCATTTAGAAAGACCTTTTATTTTATTCTATTTTCAGGTGAAAGGACATTTGGGGTGTTGACAAAACTTGATCTTATGGATAAAGGAACTAATGCTGTTGAGGTATAATTTTGTAGCAATTGCATGGTTATCTTTAGTTTTGATGTTCTATCACCTGGTGAAAAGTTGTGCATTTATGTGAATATTAAAGGTTCTTGAAGGAAGGCAATACAGGTTGCAGCATCCTTGGGTTGGAATTGTCAATCGTTCCCAAGCTGATATTAATAAAAATGTTGACATGATTGTTGCTCGGAGAAAAGAGCGTGAATATTTTGAGACTAGCCCTGAATACGGACATTTGGCACATAAAATGGGTGCTGAATATCTAGCCAAACTTCTATCTGAGGTTCTCTCAATAATATTTTTTTCAAATCATTTTCCTTAACAATGCAATCAAGTTGCTTTTCTCTTTCTTGAAAGTGACCATGAGTAATTCCCCCCCTCTATACTGACATTTATCACTGCAGCATTTAGAGTATGTTATTAGGCAGAAGATACCTAGTATCATTGCCTTAATAAATAAAGCCATTGATGAGCTTAATGCAGAGTTGGACCGAATTGGCAGGCCAATAGCTGTGGATTCAGGGGTCAGAACTTTCATCAATGCTGAAACCAATCTAATTATATTTAAAACTTATAGGATTTTTGCTCATACTAAATAGTGCTACTTTCTATATAGGCCAAATTATACACTATTTTACAGATGTGTCGCGCATTTGACAAAATATTTAAAGAACACCTGGACGGAGGGTAGGTACCGTTCTTAAGATTTCGCATTTATTTACAACTTTTGTTTGCTACTTTTATAAAGCTTCTCTTTCATTAAGATTTTTTTCCATGCCCTTGTTTTAGAGTAACATGACATGATATTTATCTTTGACATCCCATGCTTCTTGTTGATTTGGTTCCAATATTTGAACTAAAATTTCACTTATACTTTCTTCAGAAACATTGTTTTCCTCATTTGCATTTATTTCTTCATCCTTGTGTTGAAACTCTTAGCTAAATCTAGGGATATTGTTCTTAATAGCTAGTATGGTGTCTTTATATAATCCTATTGAACTCACTTTTTCATCATGATAACTAAATCTGAGTTTCCATAGTTTCATTAATTCCTTAAATCGTGAAGATACATCTTTTGAAGTTGTGGACTAAATTGCAAATGCAACTTTTTCTTCCAATGGTGTTTGAATGCTGTCACACGGAATATGGCTAAGACTAGTAAATATGTGTTTAACTAATGGGTGGTTGTTTGAGTAGAACATGATTGATTAACTTTAAGTAAGTTCCATCTTGTTGTGGTTACTCTTAGCTTAATAGGATTGTCTAAATATGTGTTATATAAATATAAAAGAACTTCTAGACATTATTCTGTTTAACAGCTTATGTTTTTTAGATTGATTTGGTTTTTGACGTGTATGAGACCCTAGAATTACATTGATAGGAGTTTGATTCTTGCCTCATATTCTTTTAATTAAATTATAATTCAATCACAATGTAAAATAGATCTTTGCATTGTCCATCCTTCAACCCAAAGGGTTCATGCTTGATTGGGGTGTTAGATAGATAAAAACTTGAGATTTTGGGTTAATTACTTGATTTGTTTCTTGACAAAGTGTGAAATGAAAATGCTTGCCTCTGTGTTGTTATTTATTTATGAAAAATAAATAAAAAAGATGCTGCCCATTTTGGTTCAAGACAATGGAGACAAAATAACACAAGTAATTTCAAGCATAAGTTGTAGTAACTCACTTTAGAAGCATAAAGTGATGAAAAATAATTGAGTTCCATCTTCTACACCTTTATAACAACTAATTTTTTGTCATGAAATAGTTTTATGCAACTAATTTTCCTTATTGCCTTACTTTTTATGGAGAATTAACATATTTGATTAAGTAACCAACTGCTATTTTAGACGTCCTGGTGGGGACCGGATATATGGTGTTTTTGACCACCAATTACCAGCTGCTTTAAAAAAGCTACCATTTAATCGCCATCTTTCCTTAAAGAATGTCGAACGAGTTGTGACAGAAGCAGATGGCTATCAGCCACATCTAATTGCTCCCGAGCAAGGCTACAGAAGACTTATTGAAGGTTCAATCGGCTATTTCAAAGGCCCAGCTGAAGCCTCTGTGGATGCTGTAACCCTCTTGACTTTATTACTTGATCTGTTTAATGTGTAATGGATATAGCAGCAGACAATAATATGCTTGAATACACTTAGATTATATACAATGTAATTTATATGATATGATTATAAGGGCATCCTGCTCTTATACTATATTTAATGTTTAATTAAAGGAATGGTTTATCTCCTTGCAAGTATTGCACCTTGTCATCCTTGGACAGGAAGCTTTTGTTGTACTTTTACAAGCAGGTCCTATCCAAGTCTTGCAAATCTGGATGGTGAAGTGTGGCACTATTTGAACATTTATCAGGATATGATAGAGTAAACAGTCACTTTTTCCCCTGAAGTTAGTGGACTCTGTCACATTAGTCTCTGGATCAAACAAAATTCTCAAGAAGTTTCCAAAACTGTAATTTGTTACTTACATTAGTCCAACATATGTGAGTTAAGTGATAACATTGACATATGTTTAAGGACCAAAATGACTGTAGGTGGTTAAATATAGGCGCTTAGATGAAACGAATTATAGTTTTAGGGGTTTTTTTGACATTTTGTTAAATCTAAGGACTATTGTGACAAATAATTGGTCATTTACTCTCAATAACCTCTGCTTATCTGAATGCCTAATTAACTTTCTTGTGTTTTCCACTATTCAACCTTATTAAACTAACACGGGTGATAGTTACTTAAAACCCAACTTGTACATTGTAAACACCCTGCAGACAATTTCTTGTTTATTTTCTAAACTTCTTTCAGATGATCTCTAAATTTCGTAACTGAAAACTGTTATCTTCAATTCCAAAAACCATAAATTTGAAAATATACACCCTTCCTGAAGCTTATTGCATTTTGATTGTTTAATCTATGCTTTAGTTTTTTTACTGTTTATGCTGTGAGTATTCAAATAGGGAAAAAAGTTTCTCCAAAAGAATAGGTTTCCTCTTCTACATTTCTTTAACCAGCATTACTTTTTTCTAATTTTTATCTGGAAAAATTGCCTTTTCGGTTTATCTTCTTCAATATCTTACATCATTGTTTGCTCCATTGACATTATTTTTTTTCATCTACTTTCAGGTCCACCTCATTTTAAAGGAGCTTGTTCGGAAGTCAATTGCAGAAACTGAGGTAGGCAATGCCTTTTTAAGTTTATATAAGTCTTTAAGAAAGGCCCAATTTTCTGATAACACATCCTAGTGTGATGAACTTGATCTTATTGAACAGTTAATTCATCTTTATTTAAGAGTCATATTAGTGTTCCTTTGCTTGTGAAAAAAGTGAATGAATTTTCCTGCTGTAGCATCACCATCAAATACTATGAGTTTCTGTTTTGCTGCTGGAACAAGGAAATGAGGATTTGGAGTTAAGAAACTAGATGAAGGAGAAGAAAAAGGTATATGAAGTAGTATTTCATAATAAATCACATAGCTCCTTTTGGGGAAGGATTTGGCTGAGCTCAAGTTGACAGTGCAATATAAAAGAATATCTTTGCATGTATATATTTTTCATATTAAAGTTTAAAACTTAAAGTGGAAATAAAGTTATGTAAACTTGGCTATGTAGTAATTTTCTGTCCTCCATTTAGGACTCGAAACTAAAGTCTCATACTCTATTGAATTGCTCTAATGTTGTAACTATATGAATACCGTAGAAGTAGTTGATCTTTTGTCTGATTAACATATAATAATATTGCTTTACATACATACATATATATAGGGAGCGTATAAGTGAGAAAAAGTTTTATCATGAGAGATAAGAGGAATAAATAATAAGCGTAAAATTAAAAATAACGGGTTCAAATTAAAGTAACTCATTTAAAGATATTATGTACCTCCTTCACCGTAACTTACCCTCCACCCTCACCTTCACCCCGACCCTCAACATCACCTCTATCGCCACCATCATCGTCGGCGGTCACCACTGTCGACGATCACCACCACCATTACTACCGTCGACAACTACCACCACCACACCACTGTTGCCACCACAACCATCGCCATTACCACTATCGTTGCGGTCCACCGTTGGTCACCATCGCCACCGCCACCCCATCGTCGATGGTAGTGGTAGCGGCGACAATGGGGTGTTGGCTGTTAGAGCAAGTATGAGAATCAACCACTCAAGGAAGAGTGATTTGCAGCCCAAAACTAGAAAACTCACGAGGTAGCAGAAAGAGTAAAGCAACATTAAAGGGAAGAAGAAAGCAAGAGCAAACATTCAGATTGATCTTACAGTAAAAATCAGAATTGAATAGTAAATGAATCAATTCAAAACTGAGAGACTAAGAATTCAATTTACAACTTTGGTATACAAGCAGGGTGCATCAACTAGAGTAACTAACTCAGGTAGTTAAGTTAGTTAACTACTCTAAAACAGAATTTTAATTGTGAACCAATCACACAACAATTCTCCATCATGGTTTAAAATTACAATTCAAAAACAACAAACAAAACAACACCTAATCTCCTTGCATTCTAATCAAGTTCAAGCAGTGATAAAACTTGGAGCTTGGAACAAGCTTAGTGATTATGTCTGCAAGATTATTTTCTGTATGCACCTTCCTCACTATCACAAAACCTGTGCCAATGATTTCCTTGACAAAATGCACCTTGATATCGATGTGTTTTGTCCTCTCATGATGCATAGAATTTCAGGACAGCTGAATGGCACTTTGACTGTCACTACTTATGGTAATCATGTTGTACCACAGCTTCAACTCCCTTGCAATTCCTTCCAGCCACATAGCCTCCTTTACTACCTTTGTCAGAGCAATATACTCAGCCTCTGTGGTTGAGAGAGCCACCACTTTTGAAGGCTTGCCCTCCAGCTAATTGCAGTATCATGAGCTGTGAAGACAAAGTCAGTAAGTGACTCTCTTATGTCTAGGCATCCAGCATAATTTGATTAACAAAACCTTCAATAACTTCTGTCTTGCTTGTGCATCTAGCTCCACCATAGGACAAACCTCTCCCAACTGAGCCTCTTAGATACCTCAGTATCCATTTAACAGCCTACTAATGAGCTCTACCCGGGTTTGCCATGAATCTGCTGACTAGACTTATAGAATAAGCTATGTTGGGCTTGGTGCAAACTATGGCATACATGAGAGACTCGAAAACACTAGCACAGGGAATCTTCTCCATGTAAGCAACCTCATCTTGATACTTAGGCGATTGGTTTAGGCTGAGCTTGAATTGCTGTGAGAGGGAAGTGATCACAAGTTTGGAGTTTGACATTTCAAACTTGTCAAGTACCTTCTTTAGGTAGGCTTCCTGGGACAAGTGTAGCAACCTCTTTGATCTGTCCCTATTGATATCAATACCCAATATCTTTTTGGCAGGTCCCAAATCCTTCATTTCGAATTCATTGCTTAAATCGGCCTTTACCTTAGTCACCTCCTTTTTGCTATTGCTTGCTATCAACGTGTCATCAACATAAAGCAAGAGGATTACAAAATTTGAGTTTTCACAAAATCTGAAATACACACAACTATCATAGTTATTCCTGCTGAACTTCATTTTTGTCATAAATTCATCAAACCTCTTGTTCCATTGCCTTGGGGACTGCTTCTATCCATACAATGATTTGTTGAGCTTGCATACATAGTTCTCCTTCCCCTCTTCACTGAATCCTTCATGTTACTGCACCAAGATTGTTTCATCTAACTTGCCATAGAGGAAGGCAGTCTTGACATCCATCTGCTCCAGCTCTAAATTCAGCACAACAACCACGAACATCAAAATTCTTATGGATTTGTGCTTAACAACAGGTGAAAATACTTCATTAAAATCCACTCCTTCCTTTTGAGTGAAACCTCGGGCCACCAATCTAGCTTTGAATCTTGCTGGTTCAACACCTTGAATACCCTTGTTCTTCTTGAACAACCATCTACAACTTACTACTCTCGAGTCGGAGGATTCTTGACCTGTTTCCATGTATTGTTATTGTGCAAGGACTTCATTTCTCTTTCTCCTTGCTAACCAGCACTGCTTTGAAGTCTTTTGGTTCTTGTTCTAACACTTCCATGGTTGCAACTAGAGCAAAAGCAGTTAACTTAGCATAACCATACCTGACAGCTGATAGGTGTCCTGGTTTGCCTTCTAGCTCTATCCCTGGCAAAGAGATACTCAACAGCCTCATTGTCATCAAATTCCTCCTCCTCTGAAGATGATTTAACACCTTGTGGTTCAGCAGCCTTTGACTTGTGTTCCACCTCAACTACAAAGCTCAAATGAGTCCTGATTTCAGGTACAGCAATGTTGTTGGTGGTTACATAGCCCATCTTGGCCTCATTGAAAGTGACATCTCTACTCATCAAGCACCTTCTAAAACCATCCTCCAAGCACCACAACTTGTAACCTTTCACTCCTTCAGAGTAGCCCAAGAAAATACACTTTAGTGCTCTTGGTTGAAGTTTGTCTTGCTTAACATGAACATAGGCAACACAACCAAAAATCCTCAAATGCTTCAAGTTTGGGGTTCTATCTGACCAGACTTGCTTGGAGGTCTGAAAATTCAGAGCTGTTGAGGGGGACCTATTGATGAGATATGCTGCTATCATAGCTGCTTCTGCCCAGAAATCTTTAGGGAGTCCAGCACCAAGTAACATGCACCTTACTTTTTTAAGAATGGTTCGATTAAACCTTTCAGCAAGGCCATTTTGCTGAGGTGTGCCAGCAACTGTTTTATGCCTCATAATACCATTTTCAAAACAGAACTGATTGAAGGCATCTGCTCAAAATTCAAGGCCATTGTTAGTCCTCAACTTCTTCACCTTACCAGTTTGAGTTTCCACCAACCTTTTCCATCTTTTAAATTTTCAAAAGCTTCATCCTTGGTCTTTTGGATGTAAATCCAAAGCTTCCTTGAATGATCATCAACAAGGCTTAGAAAATACCTTGCACCCAAGTGTGAAATAACTTTAGTTGGTCCCCAAAGATCAGCATGAACATAGTCAAGAATTCCTTTAGCTTTCAGCTGCCCAACATTGAGTTTAGCTCGGCTTGACTTCCCATAGATGCATTGCTCACAGAACTGTAGCTTCTCCATCTTGTCATCACCTATCAGACCTTATTTGTTGAGTTCTTGTAGCCCTTTTTCACTCACATGTTCAAGCCTCCTATGCCATAATTCAATTTTAGAGCTAGGAAATTCAGAAACTACTGCAGTTGAGCCTGCAATCACTCCATCATCAACTGAGTATTGGCCATTCTTCATAACTCCCATCATTACTGTTTTATTTCCCTTTACAACATTCAAGACTCCCTCTCGTCCTTGAAACACATATGTGAGCACTCTTTCCACACCATCATGCAGTTTGAACCTTACTGGCCCAATTCCCATTATTTTGCATGGCTTGTCTCGTAGAAAAACTAAGCCCTTAGCAATATCAGAGAAAGACTCGAACCAAGATCTGTGAGGGGTCATGTGCTATGAACACCTTGAGTCCATTATCGACTCCTTGTCTGAGTGATTTTCAGAAACTGTCAAGGTCTCGGCTGACTCATATCCTTCAATTTCAGCCACTGCAGCATTTCCAGGTTGCTTATCAGCTTCCTTATTATTGGAATTGGATGATCTTTCATGGCAGAATCTCCTTGTATGTCCCTCCTTGTCACAGTGATAACATCTAATTGGTTTTGGACCACCATTTTGTTTTCTCTTTTCAGCCATGACCTTCTTGTCAACCTTCTTGTCTTTCTTGAAGTTCTTGTTGGGCCACTTTGCCTTAACAGACAAACCATCACCATTTTCAGGATGCCTTCTCTCCTTTCTTTCATTCAGCTCCTTCGCATGCAAGACAACTTGTACCTCATCAAAAGAAACCGAATCTCTCCCAAACAACATGGTTTCTTGGAAGTGGGAGTAGTTGTTGGGCAGAGAACACAGCAGCAATAAAGCTTGATCTTCATCTTCGATGGTGACATCTACATTTTCCAAATCCAAGATCAGCTTATTGAATTGATCCAGCTGCTCCCCCACTAGTTTGTCTTTTGCCATTTTGAACGAATACAGGGATTGCTTCAGGTAGAGTCTTTTTACCAAGAACTTGGTCATATACAAGCTTTCAAGCTTAGACCACGCGGTTGTAGCGGTTTGTTCCTTTGACACTTGCCTCAGCACTCTGTCTCCCAAGCTTAGGATTATCACACTATGAGCCTTTTGGGCCATAATTTTCCTTTCCTCATCCACCACTCCTCCCTCGATCTTTGTTTCACCATAAAGGGCATCGAGCAGCCCTTAATTGAACAAGAAGAGCTCTCATCTTTACCCTCCATAAGCCAAAGTCATTTTGCCCGTGAATTTATCCACCTCATACATGATTGAACCCATCCTTGAAAAAAAAAAGGTTCAAGAATCCACACTCACCGCACCAATTGTTAGAGCAAGTATGAGAATCAGCCACTCAAGAAAGAGTGACTTGTAGTGCAAAGCAAAAATCTCACGTGGTAGCAGAAAGAATAAAGCAACATTAAAGGAGAAAAAGAAAGTAGGAGCAAAAATTCAAATTGATCCTGGAGTAAAATCAAAATTGAATAGTAAATGAATCAATTCAAAATTGAGAGAGCAGGGTGCATCAACTAGAGTAACTAACTTAACTAACTCAGTTAGTTAACTACTCTAAAACAGAATTCTAATTGTGAACCAATCACACAGCATTGGTGGTGGTGACCGTCAACGATGACCAACGACGATGGTGGTGGTGGTGACAACAATGGCTCCCTATAATCTGAACCGTTACAACGAAGAAGGTATATGATATCTTTAAGTGAGTTATTTTAATCTGAACCGTTATTTATAATCTTACACTTATTATCTATTTCTCTTATATCTCATAATAAACTTTTTTCTTACTTGATACGCTCCCTCTATATATATATATATATATATATATTAGCATTGCCAGGAATGACGCCTACTTCACCCAAGATTCATGAAGACACATATTAAATAAATCTTGAACTGTGATAAATCTATTGAATGTAGGAATTGAAGAGGTTTCCAACCCTTCAATCTGATATAGCTGCTGCTGCAAATGATGCTTTGGAACGATTCCGAGAAGAAAGTAGGAGGACTGTGATCCGGATGGTTGATATGGAGTCTGGCTATCTGACAGTTGAATTTTTTCGGAAGATGCATCTTGAACCAGAAAAGAACCCAGATCAAAAGAACCCAAATAAGAGTACTCCTAACCCCACTGTGGACAATTACACCGATCATCACCTCAATAAAATTGGTAAAATTAATTTTCTTCATGCCTTTTCAGTTCTCACTGCATACACAACACAAAAAAATCCACATTTTTAGATTTTAGAATATCACCCTATATCAGTTGTGTAATTTCTTAGTTCTAGAAAATTAAGAATAGGGTGTTTGGATAATCATTTAAGTATCTTGTCAGGTCTGGTTTTGATTTTGGATTTAAAGGATGTCGAAAGGATGTTTGGGAGATATAGTGTGACTAGAGATGTGTTACAAACAGAAACTACTAACACCTATTGAGTAAATCCTCATTCAAGTCCTTAGGATGTAACTGTTGGTCATTTTATTCTCACACTTTCATTTTTATCCTTTTCCACTGTCATTTTATAACCAAAAGGAACTAAAATTGAATGACATTTTGCAAAGTTAGGGACTAAAGTGTGGGTTTTTAATTGTACAGTAAGATATTAACTTGCTTGTATTAGTATACATCCACTAATACAAGCCTTGCACAGTAAATCTACTAGAATAATAAGATTCCAATATAATAATAACAAATGTCTTATTGGTTATTAATACTTTTTTTGGTTTTAATCAATATTTATAGATCTCTAGGGCTTTCTCTTCAAAATTTTAACTTTTTCATTAGAAAATTATATGAAATATATTTGTGATTATTAAAATATTCTATGACTGTTATTTCAGGATCAAATGTTCAGGGATATATCAACATGGTTTGTGATACACTAAAAAACTCTATACCAAAAGCTGTGGTTCATTGTCAAGTTAGAGAAGCGAAGAGATCCTTGCTTAACCATTTTTATGTTCAAGTTGGGAAAAGAGAGGTATGATTCAATACCTTTTTATTAGATTTTTGCATTAGATGAAATTTCCACCTCTTTCCTTTAGTTTTTACATGGTTTAGAAAATGATTAATTCTGATTTTGTTGGGTCTGCAAGTTCACTTATTTATATTTCAAATTGTCTGTTGTGTCTGTAAAAAAATTTTCGAATAATGTCAGAATCCTAACAAGCATAAAATGATTTTAGCTTCTGTAATCATGGAGAATGTTTACCAAATGCTGGATATAGTGAATCTAATATCACAATAGTGTTTGATGGTCTTTTCAAAGTTTCTGATAAAGACAACTTGGAGTTGGAAGGATATGCTCTAAAAGTTGATGATAAAATTTATTTCACAAGTTGCTTTGTTGATTCTGCTCGTGATTGTTCGAATATCTGTTGTTTAGTTGATCTTGTTCGTGATTGATCAATCAGCAACTATAAGCGCGATGTTATGGCTTTCATGTAATTTAAAACTTCTAATTTCCTATTTGTAATGATGGTCAAATTCTCCCACTGTCAATCCTGACTACTGACTAAATCTTTTTTCTTGTTCAATTATTGTTAATATTTTTTCTACGAATCTGATTGTGATAACGAAAAACATGAGATTAATTTCTTGTAATTTTATTGTCTATATGAAATATCTCCTCCATTGAGTTGCATGGAGAAAATTGCACGCATTGCAAACCAGAGCAATCATGTTTTTACACTGCCTTGTGAATTTCAAGAACTCTTTTTAAATTTTATGCTATTAATGTTATGTATTATTAAAAAAAAGATTATGTATTATTCAAAAAATGGAATTTTCTGTTTTAGTTATCAAATTTGAGTTAGAATATTTATATACAATACTTATTTGTTTTAACAGCCTGGATATGTTCTCGGTCCCTCTAAATGAGTCTTGATTTTGGTCCTTGAAAATAATAAAGTTTTTTATTCCTCTAAAAAATTATTATTTTTCATCTAGGTAAAATACAATATTGTTGTTTTCATGTCTCCAATTTTTTAGCTCTTAACATTCATTTTAAGATAGATAAATTTACAGATCTAGAAAAACTTTTTAAAATGTCATATGTTGATATGATACAATAGACACAGTGTAACTTAAGATGACCCCTAAACCTTTTGTTCAACACATAGGTAAGTAACAGGTGTTATATGACAGTAGGAAGTATCACTACAGTGTTAACATCTACACTGTTACCATTTTATTTTCTATTTTGCTTCAGTTTATTGGACTCTCAAGTCTCAAGTGCTTCATAGCTTGTTTCTTACCACCAATATTAGTTGTTAGAATGTTTGTGTCTCTCCCTTTCCCTTGTTCTCAAGTGCTTTGTAGTGAAATACCCCTTTTGAGTTTTGACAACCTTGGTCATAATATTACAGTAAAATTGTTCTGTGTACGCAGAAGGACCAGTTGGGGGCATTGTTGGATGAAGACCCTGCACTTATGGAAAAGAGAGCACAATTAGCTAAAAGGCTTGAATTGTACAAGCAAGCTATGGATGATATTAACTCTGTGGCTTGGAAACAATGAACATATATCTCATTCCCATTCGTTACAATAGATGCTACATAGGTTCAATTTTGCGCATCAGTTACTCTATAACCAAAGATTTGTCAGAGATTAATTATTTCATTATTTGTTTTTTTTTATCAAACTGGACAGCAAAAAGCAAAGTTGCTGCAATAAGTTGTAATTGCTCTAGCATGTAATTCTTTAGACCTTAGTGTTAAAAATCAGATTGTATGTTTTGCGTCTTATATAACAGTGTCTTACTATTATGTTGGAACCAGCCGAGATCCTCTTCATTTAGCCTCTGGTAAGAGGGAAATAACAGAAGAGAGGATGGAACTATTGTAAAGATCGGTGATCGTTGGTGACCGTCAGTCGAAGGTGATAGCCGGTGATCGTTGGTCGGAAGTGGTAGTCAGTAACTACCGGTTGGAGGTGGCAATTGGTGACCATCGATTGGAGGTGATGACCGGTGATTGTTGGTCGGAGGTGGGGGTTGGTGATCGTTGGTCGGAAGTGACAGCTGATAACCGTCAGACAAAGGTGGGGTCGGTGACTTTTGGACGGTCATGGTTAATAGTGACAAGTGATATCAAATAATGAGCTTAAATAAAAACAGAAACAAAACTTTAAAAATTAAATTTTATTGTTTTTAAAATTGAGTAAAAATTGTTTAAAAAATGAGTAAAAAACCAAAACAGAACCATTTTTGTCAAACGGGTTTCTGTTTTTAACATACATTTCAAAACAAAAAACAAAAACCTCGAAACCGCTCCAAACGGAGCTTATCTTTTCATTTCTCTTAAACTCAACATTTTTAATTTTCATTTTATTTTTTATTTATTTTCCTTTATTTTATTTTTATTTCATCCATCTATTTTTTTCACTGTATGACATTTGAATTCTGTCCCCTATGTCCTTTTTTAGAAGGGAAAAATATTAGTCAACTATGTCCTTAGTATTTTTATTTTATTTTTTGTAACAACACCCCCTCAAACTCCAAAAATACTACAAGAACTCCACATACTAAAGTAGATAAGTATACAACTGGCATTTTTCTAATCCCCATAATATATCCTTTTTTCGAAAGTAATCTTTGGAAAATTTTTCATAATTTTAATACCTAACCTAAAGTAGTAAATAGCATAACTTTTTTTTAATAAGCAAAGAGCCCAATTTTTTGCTTTTCGTTGTTTTTTAAGAGAGCTTTTCGTCATACTCAAGTCCCTATTATATTTTATTCATACTAAATGAGTACTTTTGATATTGACTAGGGAAGTCTATTTTTTCTCTTCCGCTGATCTGTAATTTAAAAATTGAGAGATTTTGTTCAACTTTTTTATATCAAAATAAATATTTATAAAAATGACTCTATTTATCTAAATAATCTGCTTTACTATTTATGATGAGAAATTGGTTTGAGAGAATCAATTTCTCAACTTGTTTTATTTTTTTATGTAAAAAACCGAAATTGGTTATAGGATGTTTTTTTTTAAAAATTGCTTTTAGTATTTATGTTGAGAGGTTCTTTATTTTTTTATGTAAAAAGTTTATAAGAAATTGGTTGTTAGGTAACCAATTTCTTATATTGTGTTTTGTTTTTAAATTAGTTTTAATTTGTTTTTTATGTATGTATATTTTTTTAAAGTATGATTTTAAATTTTTTTTAAGTTAATTCATATTTCATTTTGTTTTTATTTATTTTATTTTTATGTTGTGTATCTTTTTCGTCTTTTTAAATTTTTTTAAATGCTTTGTAATTTATTTTTCAGTTTAAAGTTTTTAAACCTAACATTTCAAATTATTTTTAAATTATTTTGGTATAATTTGTTAAGTACATAATTTTTAGATATAAGAAATATTATTTTTAAAATTATAAAATATTAAGTTTTTTTAAGTGTTATATATAAGTTTTAACATAATACTACAATACAAGTTACATAATGTAAATAAGAATAGAGAGTCAATGTAAATATTAACAATGGATTGACATTTGGAAGACTAGACGATAATATGTTATTTCTGGTCAATCTCTTCAAGGGCCTCTCAAGTACAATAGTGAGTATTTACAATTTTTTTTGCAAATTCAACAACTATCTTATATATGCTAAGAACCACAAATGTATATGGCCCATCAACAACCAATCGAGAAGTGTGAGCCCAACAAACTAAACAACCCTCTACAACACGTATGTCAGTCACCCAATAATTGAACAATGTTATGCAGTACCAAATTAACGACAACATTCTCAATCAAATTCAGTGCACACCACCATGGACAATTACATGCACATATCGGGTACATAAGAAGGATATGACTTTGTAAGCAACCTATTTGTTGTCAATATGCAAACACCACAATCAGCATATGCTTACATGCAAATCAATGAATATTCCTTCATTTTCGTTGATTCACGCCCAAGCAAGTCAGAGTTCATCCTTAAACCTTATGATGGACACACAACAAATTGTTCATGACGACAATCAACAGGAACGAAACTTACAACAATAAGGACGTCAAAATTCCCCGAGAAATTGGCAACATCCAAGGTGTGATACTGGTGGACACAAACATCATAAGGTAGTGCATGCATAATTGTTTTTCCAACTTTTTTGTAATATGTTCCATATTTTTATGTATATTGTTAAAAAAGTATGCATGTTAGTTACATGTACTCGTCCATTGGGAAATTATTTTCATTTACTTAACTTCAACAAATAATTAGTGTATTAAAATAATAATTAAAATTGATTGTAAACTTTAAAAAAAAGTAGTTAGTCTTTTGATAATTGTCTAGATTACCTAATTTTATATAGGTAAAATAGAGTAGTTATCCTAATTTCAACTCACTTAAGACCTTATTTTTCCTCATTTTTATATAAAATTTAGATACTTAGGATAATTAGTTATAAATTTACATTTGTGCATACTTTACTTTTATTTCTTTGTTTTTCATTATTTGAGTTAGGTTTTTTAAGAAGGTTAGCAGAAGCATTAGAAGAATTGAAGGCTAATTGGTCTTGTAGCAGTGCTCAGACACCGAATAAAGGATTTTTGGGGGATCTAGAGCCAACACCCAATGACCAAGGAATGGTCGTCCCACGTTGGCCTGCACCTAGCGACGTTGAAGTGATCGCTAGGTCTACTCAAAATATCCAATTTTGAAAAAAATTAACTATAAATAGTCATAACTAGTTACATAATAACTGGTTATAAAATTATAACCTGTTTTATAGATATGGTTAATCCAATTAACTTAACTTTATTAAAGAAATGATTATGGTTAAACTTTGTATCATAACCAGTTATTTTTAGTTATTGTGAAATTCTTTTAGTTTTAGTTTTTGTATTCAATAAAAAATGTTGGTTAAATTTGATTTCATAACCAGTTATTTCTAGTTATGACATGGTCCACACCACTGTTTCAATGACCACATCTATGTGAAAAATGCGCTGAAAAAGGAAAACTTTCCTATCATTGTCCACCTATATGAGAGTGATCACAACTTATGAAAATATGCACTATCTAGAAAAAAATGATAACCACACATTTATGACTTAAGTCACATCCTTGTGAATAATGCGGTAAGTAGAAAAATCCTCTCTGACATCGTCCACACCTCTGTGACAATAGTCACATCTATGTGGAAAAAACATTGAGAAGGAAAAAAATGTTTTATATCTCCCACACTTTTGTGGAGGTGTTCACAATATTGTGAATAATGCACTAAGCAAAAAAAGTTACATGTGAACCTCTAACATCTTTGTGACAAAAGTTACAATGTTGTGGATAATTTGTAGAGTACAAAAAAACTTCCTTAACGTATCCCACACCACTGTGTCACTGGTCACATCCATGTAGGAAACATACTAAGTAGAAAAATAAATTTTAAGAATGATTTTATTTTTCAAAATTAATTATTTAATTAGCTATGGA
Source organism: Psophocarpus tetragonolobus (assembly GCA_037954015.1). Classification (NCBI taxonomy): domain Eukaryota; kingdom Viridiplantae; phylum Streptophyta; class Magnoliopsida; order Fabales; family Fabaceae; genus Psophocarpus; species Psophocarpus tetragonolobus. The sequence continues at coordinate 98,360,780 of CM075689.1, forward strand.
CAAATAACTAGTTAAATAATTTATTATCTATATATTTTATTATGTAACTAGTTATAAATTGTTAGGTATTGGACTCCCTTCCTATGTGGAGAAAAAGTCCAAAATTGAGAAGTACACTTGATATCTCATTTAACCTAAGTGGAGAAGGCGCTTTGGAAGAGGGGTAGAGACATAGAAGCTCGTTAGTAAGAGAAATACACCAATTGTTTAAGACAAAAGAAGAGAGAAAGTTATTCTTGTTTTTACACAGAGCTGCAATCGTAAATTCATCATTGTAGATTCGTTCACCGTTGGATCGACTGATTTTTGGACAGAAGGTTCAAAACATATGGTTCTTCATTCTGACCGTTCGGATCATTGAAACAAGGTCTGAGTGAGAGATATTCAGTTCGCATAGCTGCAGTTTTTTTGGGATTTTTCATCTTCCTTGTTCTCTATTTGTACGCTTTATGGCTTGATGTTGGTGTTGGAAATGATCATGACACTTGATTGAAACTTTTTTGTACTCTTTTATTGATAATAGTGAAGCTGTTTATTTGGTCTAGATGACAAGTGGTTTTTACCTTTACTTTGAGGGGTTTCTCATATTAAAATCTTGGTGTCTTATTTTGTGATTTTGGTGATTTGCTATTATTGTGCATTTGTTGCTGCTCCTCATAGATTCTTGTAAGTAAGGGAGATTTATTTCCACTTTTTTGTTCACGTCTTTGTTTCTATCTAGTGTTTTTCCCCATCATAAATAATAATAAGTTATATAACCAATTATTTATAATAATAATCGGTTATAATAGATGATAACTGATTATAGGAAGATGATTATAGTTATGGTTATTATAACTACTTATTTATATGATTATTTATTGGTTATGGTTAGGTTATTAAAATAACCTAACCACGAGCAACCCTAGTAGTAGGGGTGTTCATCGATTGGGTTGAGTCAGGTTTAGGCAAACCTAAGACCTAATCCAATTACAACTCATTGGGTTGGATTGAGTTGGACTTTCATTTTTTTCTCATTAAACCCAACCCAACCCAACCCAACCGGCCATTGAACGAGTTGGGTTAATTGGGTCATCATTTAAAAAAAATTAAATAATAAATTGAATGTTTAAAAGCATTTTTTTATTTTTTTAGGATTTTTTAAAAGAATAGAATATATAATTGTTGTAACATAAACGTAACTAATAAACTATTGGCTCTGATAGTGTGAAAAATAATTCCTAGAAGAGTTTAAACTATTGACTAAGAGCTCATTATTGGTGTTTTATATACCAATAAACATTAGTTAGTTGGAGTGAGAGTGTGCCCTTCCAGTGTATAGCGTTTGCCTTAGTGCATGACAATCTCAGCTAAAGAGTTATAAATTAAACTATTAAATACATTTAAAAAAAATATTTAATTAAAAATGAAAAGTAAAAAAAAGAATTGTGTGAGTATAAAGTGACATACGTAATTATTATAAAATTAACTTTTATTCTCAGATGAATCCAATATACCCATAATTCTTCATGGGAATAATGTGTATTTTTCATTTCCTGAAAATCAATTATTACTGGAAATATTTTTACAAAATCAATCATTCCTAGGTCCACAATTTTTTTGGGAATCTATTTAGATATCTTAAAACAAATAATTCCTCAGTACAAGACATTTAGGAAGAAATTGTAAAAAAATTAAAATTGGGAGATAAAATCTCTTAGTTTTAAAATTGGATCATACATAAACTACATATAGACAAAAATAAAGAACAAAAATTACAAACTAAGCCTTTGATATTTGACTTATATTGAATTAATCATACATCTTTTAAGGGAGTAAATTTTAAGAGATTTTTTTTTTATTTTTATCATTTTATCTTTTACTATTAGTTAACAATTTTGAGCATGCCTGCTTTTATTTGACGATTACTGTTTACACCTACTAATGCTAATACACCCGTTTTTTACTTTTTCTCCCTAATTCTGATGTAATTTTTTTTCTTATCCCACCTTATTATTCTAAAATGAAATTTCCAGATTCTATTTGCACCACGTTCCTCCAACTTTATGTTATCTTTCCCGTAAGTGATTCTTCTGTCGGTGAAATGTTTCGACGAATCCAAACATTGCTTTCACAATGCAGTGATTGTCCACCAAATTTTTTTACATGAGTTTTATAAAATAGCACTTATTTTGATTTTTAGCAGTTGCCTATATATTATGATATTGTAGAAAATGGGATATAAACTTTAGATAAATTTTTAAATTTAATTTAACATTAAGGATATTTAAAGTTTTATTTACTTTTTAAGTAAGTGTCATGTATTAGTCAATGTTAACAGTGAACATATATGTATTAATAATTCGACATCAATTCAACAATTTTTAGATGATTATCAATTAATTAAACATTTTTATAATTAAATATGAAAATAAAACAAAAAGAAAAACAATTTTTTCAGCTTGTTTGAAAAAAAAAATTGAGAACAAAATAGCATGTTCTTTAATTAGAGAGAAGGTTTGTCTTGAATTCATTCCATGTTACACCCTTTTGCAGATACTCAATATTTGCAGGGTTAAAAGGTCCTTTGATTCTATCTATGGACACTATCACTGCCCTGGCTGGAAGAATGCTTCTTGTTGGGTCAGGGGAGGTGCTGTAGCTCAAGGATGAAGAGAACCCCTGAAATGTGTTGCAACCAAATTTCTCTTAGAAACATCTTTCTATAGAGTAATTCAACCATGTCCATGTGCAAAACAATTATTAGCATATTGGGGACCAACCAAGACTACTCTAAAATAATTTATTACTAACATAAGCAGCAGAATCTTAACTTGTGTCCTGTTAAAAATTCATATGTGAAAGGAAACTTACCTTGAAGATAAGCACATCAACTTGTTGCTGGTCCACAAGTGCATGCACAAGGAGTGCTTCCCCTTTTGCTGATTGACTATAAAACTCCAACTTAGCAATGTCTTCATTGTGCCCATACTCTTCATCATTCCCATCTTGGTATCTAATTTGCCTCCTTGCTGCACACAAAAGGCTTGTACCTCTTTGGTTTCCCAAACTCAAATCCTTTAAGCCATAACACAAGCTTGATTTGTGAATGGAAATGTTAGTCAAAGAAAGTGGTATCATGGATGATGGCATAATTGTCCATCTGCCCACACATTTCATGGCAACTGTTGTACGGTGCATAATGCATAGTATGGTGGTTCTTGAATTGTCAAATTCCCTCGTTTTGCTTTAACAACCAAAGGAAGGACTTGGAGATGTGGTGAAGATAAGGTTGGGATTGGTGTGTTGGCAATAATTACCATTTTGGGTTCAGAAACATGCTAGTTTGAGAACACTCCTATATGAAACATGACAAGGATGGGTTGATGGGACCTCCAATGCATGTTTTGTCATGTGACCATGGGATACTTTGGGAAAGCACATCATGAAAGTTATGTAAATGTTTTCTTTTATCTATATTTCTTCATGCAATTATAGTGTAAAAGTTGTTAATTAATTCAAAATTATCATAAGTATATATCTTTAAATAATTTTATTACACGTGATAACTGATGTTATAATAAGAAGTCAGTATAAAAGCATATTATAAATATATTTTAATAAAGTTATAAAATAAATATTGAAAATTCATTTGAAACACAATATATTTTTAATTAGTTTTATTTTATCCTAAGATCAATAACATAATATTCTAAAATTTAAGTAAATTATAGATGTGAAAATTTGAAGAAAATATATTAACATGTTACGCCTTGAATGTATTTTAGTTATAACTAGTAAATAATTAATAATTATTCTCTATATTAAGCAGCTTTTAGCCATAAGAAATCATGTGTCACTATCCATGTCAGTTTTTTTAACGGTAATTAAAATCAGAAAATTAACAAATATTAGAGATAAAAAATTAAAAAAAATCATATGATAAAAAATTAAAAAGATGCCAAATCTATTAAGTTTACTTAAATTTTGTTTAGGAACTACTCTTTAAGATGCCAAAAGATTAGTTGTAGGCGGGTTGCACTATTAACACCTATTTTAGATAAATACACATTTTATAACACATTCTTTGACAATTTTATTGAAAATCATTAAATTAAAAAAACATTAAATATATATTGAACTTACAAAATTAACTAACAGTAAAAAGGAAAAATTAATATTTTCAATTAAAGAAAAAATAGTATTTAATCCTAAGCTTTGTTTCTTGATCAACTAGACACCCTAAATTATGTCTCTTTTCAAATAGGCACCGAATAAACTTTAATTTTGTTCCATTATTACTTTTTTTAGAAAAATCCTAATTTCTATTCATTTTAATTGTTGAAATTTATTAATAGTCTCATATATTAAATTGGGGCTATATTGATGATATATTTAAATATAATATTTTTTATAATTATTTATTAATATACTGTAACAAAAAAATAACCAGATGTATAATAACAAATCCACAAATATTTGCTAACAAAAAACTATTATTTTAGTTAGAGTGTCGTAATGAACTACATTATCCATATATTTTAAGATTATTTTTAATTATAATTATTTATTTTATGTTTAATAAACATATTATACTTAATAAATACATTAATTAATTCTATATAAATACTAAATTAATAATAATAATTTCTACTTCATATTTGTGTGAACTCAGACCATTAAATTTTATTATCTTTTACAATTATTATGATTTTTAGGTTTTGAACTTTTGATCAATCTATATGTTATAATTTTGCTTAAATATACATTATTAAATTTATAAAATATAGTGGAGTATATATAATATTTTATATGATAGTTTATATGATTAATTATCAATTAAAATAAAATCTTATAATTATTTATAAAATTTAATTATAAATTCATAAATTATTATTCTAAAATATTATTTGAATTTTTACAGTATTATAATATTTAACATTTATAAATCTAAAATAATATAATATTAAAATTGTCTAATAAAACTGTACAATATAAAATAATTCTTCAAATATATTTTAAAGTACCAAACTTAAAATAATAAATTTAATATAAATAGTAATATTTTAGTTTATAATTATATTATTTATTAATATTAATATATAATCATATTAGTTATTACTAATATATTTATATATTAATATTTTGATAAAATTATGCATTTAATAATTTTATATTTTAATTTTATAAATTTAATTAATATATGATATAATATAAAATTATATTTAAATATATATATGTTAATTAATAATATCAAATTATTCATTAATATTTATGTAATAAATATCATTAATTTGAACAGTTTTATTAAATGTAATTAAGGGCATCAAATTTCATTAAATGCTATTATAATTAAATTTAATAAATATAATATTTAATGCAATTTATTAAGATTATTTTTTCTGAATGTTTTCATAAATATTAAAAATTAATAATATTAATTGCCATATTAAAATAATGCAATAAATATCATCAATGTGGAGAATTTATTTCTCCGTGAAAAAAATTAGGTGTAATAAATTATTCGTTTCCTTTTTGTTATTTTGTAATATGAGAAATAGAGAATAAATAATAGTAATTTGAGAAAAATAATTTTAATAATAATATTATATTAAAAGTAAAATTATTAAAATATTAAAGTTGAATACTTAGAAGAGAGGTTCTAAATGGAAGTGTAGTACTTATCTGGGTGAGTTATTATAAACTTCCTTTTCCTTACAGTAAACTCTCTGCTCGCTACAACTATTTTCAACTCCATAAGAAGATTAAAGGAGAGAAAGAGTGAGTGAGGTGGCGAAGTGAAGTGAATTAATTAATGAAAGAAGAATGAGTTAAGATTGTGTGGCCATATCTATTAATATCTTTCCCTCCCATCGTTCTAAGCTCTAAATTTTGTGTTTGGGTTTGGCACCTTTCCTATTCATTGGCCTTGCCTCACTGGATCCGCCATTTTCCTCTCCCTTAGGGTTTCCGCTATGCTCACTCTCCCTCTCTCTCTCTGACTCCTCCCGCTTTCTATGGCTCCCGCTGCGCCCGATTTTCCGGTCGGCCTCCGAGTCCTGGTCGTCGACGACGACGCCACCACGCTCAAGATTATCGAGCAAATGTCCCTTCGCTGCCGTTACCGGGGTTTCTTACTTTTCTCCCTCTTTTTCTTCCTTACACTTTCATCTACTCTGTAAAATGCTTTTTTCGGATTCAATCCCCACATTTCACTCTTTTCTTTAATACTGTAATTCTAAACTTAATACTATTTCAATCACATTAATTATTCCTTTTATTTAATCCCATTAATATCCATTTTATTAATCATTAGTTTTTTTATCCCTTTCAAATTTATTTTTATTTTAATTATTTTTTATCGAATTCATTTTAATTTAGCCACTTTTTCTTATTTAATTTGTCAACGGCTATGTTTTAGCAATCTCCGATGACATAGACTGAAGAAAACATTACCCCTCTATGTCTTTCGGTTCTAATAGTTATGTTTTCTGTAAGGCAAGACTGTGTGCGTGTTTTAAGTTAAGTTAGACTTTTAATATTCGGTTGTAGTGTTATTACTTATTTTGTAAGTGAGTTGTAGTTATGGAAACAAACAACTCCTGGGAAGATTTGCATGGTATGCTTGCTTTCACAGTTCTCACAGCAATTGCGTTTGTCAGTTTTACCATTTCACTTAGTGAAGATTATATTGTAAACAAACAGGCAGATAGAACTCGTGATTTTTTTTTTTTTTTTGTGTTCTTATATGATGCCTTCAGCTGTGCATAATGAATGTTAAGAGGGTTTTGTTTTTTTACATGCGTTTGTTAAGGAGCTGAACGAAATTTTATTTGAATCTAGTGGTGAATATTTATGTTGCATTGTAGGTTATTCAATATAAAAGATATTGGTGTGAAAATTTGGAAGACTTCGATAGATATTGTAGATCTAGTAAATGTAATGTATGACTTGGGTTGCTGCTGACTCGCAACCCATCTTAATTTGAATGATGTTATTTCTCCTCAGTTCTTATTATGTTTTTATCTTCTAGTTACCACATGCACTGAGGCTACTGTGGCTTTGAATCTTCTGCGAGAAAGGAAAGGTTGTTTTGATGTGGTACTGAGTGATGTTCATATGCCAGACATGGATGGTTATAAACTCCTTGAACATGTTGGACTGGAAATGGACCTTCCAGTAATTAGTAAGTTTTGTTTCTCTTGTCCCTAGAGTTACAAGTGTGTTTGTAATGCTTAACATTTGAAATATGTTCTGTATGGTGCAGTGATGTCTGCTGATAGTACAACTAGTGCTGTCATGAAAGGAATCAGACATGGGGCTTGTGATTATTTAATTAAGCCTATACGTGAGGAAGAACTAAGGAATATATGGCAGCATGTTGTTAGGAAAATCTGGAATGAAAATAAAGAACATGATCATTCTGGCAGCATGGAAGACAGTGATCGGAATAAACGAGGGAATGATGATGCCGAATATACTTCTTCTGTCGCTGACGTAGCAGAAGTAGTTAAACCACCAAAAAAGAGGAGCAGTTTAAAAGAAGAAGATATTGAATTGGAGAGTGATGATCCAACTACATCTAAAAAGCCCCGTGTAGTATGGTCAGTAGAACTGCATCAACAATTTGTCAGTGCTGTAAATCAACTTGGGCTTGACAGTATGAATCTCCTACCATACTTTCTATTGCTTTTATTTTTTCATCTGGCAACTAGACTTCATTGGATTACAATAAGCATATAACCTTACAAGTATAATTTTTTCGTTTTGATTATTTAAGCATTTATTGTAATTTAGCTCAGTGGTTGTTTCTTACCCTTGCATTTCAGAGGCTGTGCCAAAGAGAATACTTGAGTTGATGAATGTCCCTGGTTTGACAAGAGAAAATGTTGCAAGTCATTTGCAGGTTTGTTTTTTTTCAAAATGTAGAGAGAAGACTTTACTATTTTCTCATAAGAATTGTTTATATTTTAATTTACATTAGTTGGATAAGCAGCTGATCTTGTCAGTTACACTGCATTTGTTTTTCGTCCTATTGTACCTGAGCAGAAATCACCTTTCCAGTATCTCCTGTAAACGTGAAGTACAACTGGCACTGCTTGATACCCTATGTGCATGATTAGTCTTTCTAATAAGCATTGATGAGTTAGCAAGAGTAGGGGTAGCTTCAACTAACTTTAAGTTGTCTCAAATTTTGTTATTAGAAAATTAATGGCCCCAAGCATTTACCGAACCAAGGTTTTTAATTTAATTTTTTTCTGTTTAAATTTTGGGAAGGAAAGTGGATGGGGTTCCTCTGATAAACGAGGTTTTATTTATTTATTTATTATTTTGAGACAACTTATAGTTGATGCCGAGGAGGTTCAACAGTGCTGTCTGTCTTTGTTTTACAGTTGTGAATATGAAATGTTAGGCAAGGAAGAAATGGTTTGTTGAAAAATTATTTAAGCTGAGATGAGAATCTTGATGTGGATTATGCAGCACAAAAGACAGCATGATGAAAATTAGTTGATTTGACTTGAATAGTGGAATCATAAATATTTTATCTCTTCTACGAATTAAGGCAATAGATATTAGATATATGTACTTATGTTTTATGGCTTTTAAGTGTAATTAACATTGCCATTGTGAATTGCCATATTCATTATTCATTATTCATTTGCAGAAATTTAGACTTTATTTGAAGCGATTAAGTGGAGTGGCACAGCAACAGAATGGGATGCTAAATGCAGTTCCTGGGACTATAGAATCAAAGCTGGGTGCTACTGGAAGATTTGACATACAAGCTTTGGCTGCTGCTGGCCATGTTCCTCCTGAAACACTTGCAGCCCTTCATGCTGAGCTCTTAGGTCTCCCAGCGACTAACATAATGTCTCCGTTGGATCAGACTACCCTACTACAAGCATCCATACAGGGGCTAAAACATTCCCATGCTGAACATACTGTAGCATATGGTCAGCCTCTTGTAAAGTGTGCTTCCAACATTGGGAAAAATTTCCCTCCATCTATCTTAACTGTAAATGGTACATCATCAGGATATGGTGGATGGCCATCACCTAATAACACTATTGGTTCAGTGAGACCCAATAATAGTGTTGAAAGGGTGGGTATTCAGAATAACAACATGCTGATGGATATATTAGAGCACCAACAAAGGCAGTTACCCCATCAAAAACAACAGCAACAGATGCAGCAGCACCAGCAAAAACAACTGCAACATCTGCCACGGCAGTCACTGATAAATGATCAAAGTTGTTCAATCAATGTTCAACCATCGTGCTTGGTGGTTCCCTCTCAATCCACTGACACTTTCCTGGCAGTAAATAGTCCTGCTTCTGTCAATCAGGATTGCAGTTTTGGTAGGAATGCCATAATTGATTACAGTCTATTGCCACAAAAGTCAAATAATTCATTTTGTGCATCTCAATTTCCTGGTGGGGACACAAAGGCTCGAGGTGTTATCTATAGGTATACTACATCCTCCAATTGTTTAACTGGCTCCAGCAATGGCAATCAACTTCAAAACTCAACTTTGACATTTGGTGCTGCAAGACCTTTGCCTAGCCTTTTGCCCATGTCTGGTAGACAAGATCCTTATGGTTTTAAATTAGGTGATTCACTTGATCAAGCATGCGTTAAGAATCTTGGGTTTGTGGGCAAAGGTACCTGCATTCCAAGTAGGTATATGGAAAATGAAATTGAATCATCTGTAAGTGAATTCAGTCAGATGAAAGTCAATGTAGATAGCACTGGTGACACATTGAAGGGGGAGCCAAATTTTATAAATATTCCAAAAGTAAGCCACCCAATCATAGAAAGATATCCTTCTCGTGGTCATTCAAGCATTTTCACTGAATAGGTAAGTTGAATATTTCTTTGTGTCTTATGTTCTATAAGATTGTGAATATTAGTTTAACTACATGGTTAGTGATTTGAATATTATATATTATTGGGGCTTAATGTAAGTATAATGATGATTATATCTATCTTAATAAATTTCTTCTTTAATAAAAACAGAAGAGTTGTATGGTTCCGAATCTGGAAGCAATTTATTTGCATATGGCTAAAATTGTGTACAATGACCCCTTCCATACTTTCACATAGTGAGGAGCTTTGGACACCAGGGTATCTTTGTAATAAAAATAGAAGAGTTATGTTATTTTCTCTGCGTATGTTGTCTACTTTGTAATAATTTAAATTTCTAAATTAGCTTTCCTATCAAATACCCTCTTCATTTCATTTTATAGTCGTTTAAGGTTTTCTCACACATTAAGACAAATAATACATTTACTAAGGCTTGTTTGGGATGGTTTTGAATTTCTGGTTTTTGGTTTTGATATGTATTTTGTAAACAGAGACCTATCCAACAAAAATAGTTTTGATTTGGTCTTTTAGTTATTTTCGAAATAGTTTTCTCTTAATTTCAAAAACAATTAAGATTTGGCTTTTAGATTTTTGTTTTTGTTTTTATTTAAATTCATTACTTGATATACTTGCTACTATTGACCGTCACTTCCGATCGACGGTCATCAGTTGTCACCTTCAACATATAGTCACCAGTCACCACCTTCAGAAGGAAAAATTCTAGTGTTAAAATTTGAAAATAATGTTTCAGAATTTGAAAACTTAAAATTAAAACTAGTTTTTGTTTTCATAAATTTCAAAACTAGAAACAAAAAACTGGGGCCTACAATGTATGATACATTGTATTCGTTAATTGTGGTAGTTGAGAATTTGAGAAAACACAACATAAAAAAAATTATACTAGTGTAAGTATTTATTTAGAGTAGTATTGGAATAAACTTGTAACTGTTTCATTGAAAGAAGTAATTTTAGTCAATTTGGAAAATTGTAAAAAGGTTAAAATGACTAATAAAATAAAATGGAGGGAGTAGTATTTTCTATGTATTTTTGAGTGCCTGAATATATGCACTTTGTATTGTCCTTGATATTTTCCAAACATAGATATAGTATATAACTACTGCATTATTTAATGAGTTGGAAGTTTATTAAAACCATGGGGAGGATATTTGGCAATTGCCACACGTCTTTCTCTTCCGTAATTAAATACCAACTGGAATGTGTTCCTAAAAAATGTTAAATTTAATAGTAGGAGTTGAAGATATTGTAGCAACAAACAAGCTTTGGGATCACACCAGTTACACTATTATAATTTCTCACTCTTTCTTCTTTTGATGTTCCTTGTACTTCTACATTTGCATAAAATTTAATTTGTGGAATAACAAAGAAAAACCTGAACTGGCTTGGTCGTTTCCTCCTAGTCCCTTGTGCTTGCATTGTTTTTTGATATTTCTGGATTACAAATTTCCCTGCTATAACATGGTGCCTTTTAATTCGTAGTTGTCCTATTATATTTATGTTGGTTATGAATGCCTGAATCTTGTTTGCAACAGGATGGGATATTTAGTGAGAACGCCTTTTCATACAGCTATAAAGTAAGTAATAGTAATCCTTTATGCAGGGTCAGTTTTCATTGGCTCTACAGTACACCAAATAATCGGTGAGAAGGCCTTTCCATAAGGGTACAGCCATACAGATTATTTTGTCTTCAGTTATTTAGACAAGTAATTATAGTTAGCTTTTGTCTTCAAAGCTGAACTTAATTTTAAAATACTGAAGAGGAAACAATGTGTACCTTTTCGGAAAGGCCTTCTCATCAATTATGAGGTACATCGTAGAGCCTATGGAAGACTACTCTGTATAAAGGATTAATACTTATAGGTGTTGGCTAGCTCGTTAGTAGCTGCACCAGCGTCTAGGAATCTTCTTTAATAGTTTGTAGGGAAATAAAACCTTTTGCTAACTTCAACTGTTTGAATTGATGGCTTGTTGCCAGCAAAAATTTATCTAGGCATTCTTTATTTATAATGTCAAATGCTTCGTAATTATTCATTGTTAAAGTAGCTTAAGTAGTATGGTGTCTAACCATACTAATCCTCTTCTTAACTTTGCATGTCGTATTAACTGCCTATAGGTGTTAGTTGAGAATTGATGATTAGCCATTTTTTTCCTTAGAAAGCTCCATTGTATTTCAATTCTTTATATTTCTAGTCCAAGTATGGAAAAACATTTGTTGCAAAATGTAAACCCCATAAATTAATATCTTGGAAGAATTAGTCTTTGATTTTTGACCCGGAAATACCTAGAAAAAAAACAAAGGTATTGTCATTTCCAATCAATCTATTCGCGTGCGTTACTGTGATTTATCATGATTTAGTGTAAATATTCCTATCAACCTTTAAATTTGGTGACATTTCATGGGCCTTTAATTATGATATAATTTATATATTAAAAACATTTATTATAAATTTAAATATGGAAACAATGTATTTATCATATTCAATTGACATGCTAAAATACTAGTTTACTCTTAAATTAGAATAATTTTAAGAATTAAGAAATATTAATTTAAAGTTAATTTTCAATCTTACTACGTCAAGGTTTATTTGTTTTAATTGAAATAGAAATTTTAAAAGTAAATTGTACTATCACTATGGTTTCAAGTTTGTTCCTTCATGGACTGATTCCATTTTAGTGAATAAAATTATATAAGCCATCAAGTAAAAAAGGAAAAAGTCTTTTACTCACAGTAAATGGAACTTGAGTCTGGTTATTTGATTTTCTTTATTTATACCGTATGCAAATTTCACTATAAATTTTTTTGTTGAAGTTGGTGATTTTCCCTGAGATTGTAAGGACTAAGAAGGCATGTCGTTTTCTAATCTACACATTTTTTAGAGCTATGTGAATTATTTATTACAAATTTTATGAAAAGTAAAAGTCAGTTTTATTTGGTTACAATAATAAAAGTACTCAATTTAAAAGTTAGAAACAATTTCTGATTTCGCTGATGTACAAATCAGTACTTTGTACTGTAGATAAATGTTTCAAAGTATTTTAAAATAATATCCGTCGTACTTAAAAGACCAACTTGTATAAAAGACTAATTTAATTCAAAAATCTATGCTTCAATCTTATATCTTTTCTAAAAAAACACGAGTGTTTGGTCATTTTATAAACCATACATTCCCAAGTTGTATAAGCAACCAGTTCAGTGTATATTTTATTTATATATTGATCCATTTCAGTCTTATGTTACCATGTCAATGCTTGATTAGCATAGCATCATAATCAATCATGTTACATTAGAGTCAACTAACGGTTAACAAATAGCCAGCCAATATATTTATATAAACTATTTAATTTTATTCTAATCTTGCTGGATTGGGTGGCAAACTATTTTTGATTATTTAACATGGATGCAAATTTGGATTCAAACTCAAGACTTCTGTGAACAACTATGTATCAATAAATCATCGCACTTGATGATAACAATAGTTAATTAATTGTATTAATTATTTTATTTTAAACTTAATTGATTGGGAAAAAAATAAGAGTTTTTTTTATTTTTTCAACTATTACAACAAATTATGCATAACACATAAGTATCTTAAAATTGACATAACATTGTGGAGACCACAAACATTATTTAATATTCTTTAAAATATACAAAGTAACTTAAACTTTAACTATTGGAGATGACCTAAGAATAAATACATGTAGCATAGTTATTAAAATCGCAATTCTAAAATCCCACGGGTTTACAATTTCTTAATGAGTTAAATCACAAGTAGATTCAGAAAGGTATTAAACTCAATAGAATTAGGTAAAATCGAAGCAAAGTCAGTATAATTGGAGTAAACTCGTGAGTAGACATGGGAGTAATTTTCTTAGGTGGTATTTTTCTATGTTGACTCTAATTTGAGTGTTTTGAATCTAATTTTCTCTTATATCTCAAAAGGGTTTTGAAATTTTGAGTGTTTCAACTTTAATTTGTATTTATTTGAAGTAATTTGGACTTATTATGTGGATTTGAACTTATTATGTTTTGAAAATTTTTTATTTTTTATGTTACTTATAAGTATATTTTTAACAAAGTAAACTCTTACGATTCTATGAATTAAGTTTATTAGGATCTCACGAATTTACATCAATTATCGATTTTGACAACTTTGCATGAATGTTAAAAATGTTAAGCATGAGTATGTTACTATTGTAACATCCGAGATAATTTCTAATATACTTAACATTATTAATCATGAATACCACCATATTATATGTGACATAAATATTAGATTATTAAAATCAAACAAACAAATAATAGACCATTACATGAGCGAAACAAGCTTGCTAAGCAAGTCTGGTCGCTCAGCAAGGAACATGGTGTCTCGCTCAGCAACAATAGTCGTCCAGCAAAAAGCCTGAATTGGATTATCCCAGTGAAGGAACTTTGCTCAGTGAGATATGTCGTTGGGTGCAAATCCTATTTAATTTTTAATAAGGAAAACTTTGCGTTCAGCGAGACCCCTTGTTAGACGCAAGCCATTAAAAGAAGCAACTTTTCACTAGGCAAGATTTGTCACCTAGTGAGGCTCTAAAGAATGCAGAACCTCAGCTGCATAAACACCCAACCAAATAATGAATCCAATGTTAGTATGCACATTCATGGCACTCATGTTGATCATCTTCTTCTCTTCATCTCAAATTCTATCTTCTTTTGATCCTTCCATGTTGTTTGTTAATGTTTCATACTTATCTTGAAGTAATTGTTGTCTAGGAGTTGTGTTATCAATTTTTATTTGTAAAATTCAAAAAAATTGCGCATTTTTTTATGTGATGTTGCTTCTAAATTTTTTGATTCAACGTTCTTGTTCATTCCATTGAATCATATGCTTATTTTTAGATGTAATTTCCGTTTCCGATACTCTTGCTTTTGTTTGGTGTTGTTTCATGCTTAATTGAAGTCCTAAGAAGCACCTTACCATAAAATCACATCTCTATGGCGAAAGCCACAATGTTGTGGCCTAGTGTTTTGGAATTCATTTTGGCATTTCCTAGTTGCGTTTTTGCTTTTTCTGTTTTCTATTCTTCCAGTTCGTTTTTTAGTGCTTTGAGATGTCTAATTATGCTTGCTTTGGTCTTTGTTTGCTTGAGATTGGAGCCTAAGAGGATTTTTGAAATAAATCCACACGGCTGTGGCTAAAAACCACAGCGCTGTGGTCACATCCTTAGCTATCTTTTGCATCAAGACCTTGCGCCTCAATTACTTTGTTTTGTGCTTTGTTTTTAGGAGTTTATTTTTTCAGTTTTTTAATCTTCTTGTTATGTTATTAGAATGTCATGTTTAGTCGGCCTCCCCCTTTTGTTTGCTTCTGGTAATTTGTCACATTAATTTCTTTAAGTTTTACCTTTTTTTATGTTGATTTTGAGTCTTGAAAAAGTCTTATGTAAGCTTCTTGAAATTGAGCTTTTAAGAGAGGTTTCCTCTCTTGTTTAAGTCTCTTAAGAAGTCAGACATGCTTTTAGACCAAGCATGTTTCCTAAATAAAATTCTCAAAAAAAAAAAAAATTATATCTCAATTTCTTGTTCAAATTTTAGTACCTTGTGTTGTGGTTTTAGTAGCTCTTTATGTGCTAATTTGAAGTGTATTTTGGATGAGAAATTGTTGGAGTTTGGGCGTGCCTTTCAAGAGCTTTAACTTGTGCAAACAAGAGCCCTAAAAACAACCTTACACTTTAGATCCATTTCTTGAGCCACTTCTATTTTTAGTGCATTTTAGAGTTGCTAAAATTTTCTTAAGTTGCACTTTTGTCTTGGAATTGTATGGCTTTGTTTATTACTTTGTATCAAGCATTTAACATGTTCTTGTTCCTAACAAATTTGCAACTCAAAACTATATTAGGTGCATCTAAAAAGAATTAAAAAAAAAGAAGGAAGCCAAACGAATATTTGAAAGAAAGAACAAAAGTGTTAAAACAAAAGTAAAAAATACTTGAGTAAAAAAAAATTGGTGTACCTAATAGAAAATTCTTTTAATTGCAAAAGAGGACTGAAAATTGCTTGTAATTGCTTGGAAACATTACCTAAAGCATTCGTCCATTCATATTTGTGTTGGTGCAATTTTTGACAATTATTTGAGTCATTTTTCAATTTAGTCGTTATTCTTATCTAGAACCTTTCTAGGAAATTCCCTTTGTGTGCTTAACCTTTTTCTTAGCCTTAATTTTAGTTTGTCTTCTTCTACATCTTTAAGTCATGTCTTTATCCCTCTTTCCACTTAGATAGTGTGCCATTCAAGTTATGCTTTTCTTGCTTTATTATTGCTTGTCCTATCTTTTTTTGGAATATTGCCTTGGTTGGTGCCACTTTTGTGAAGGGAAGCCTTGGAGAAAGGGAGCCTTCCACAAGGGTAGTCTCTTAAGGAAGGGTTGAAATAGCCAAAAGGACTTGAGCAAAAGGAAGAGCAAGGACACAAGAGTGAAACACTTGTGAGGAATTCTTGGAGAGGAGACTTGAAGATTTTAGTTTCATTTTTAGTTGCTTAATTTATTTGTTGTAATATAGCCTCTTATTCTTTTATGGAGTGTTGGATGCCCCTAAGGGCCACTCCTCTGTGTGTAATAGTTTAGTCTCTCAGTTTAAGGTGTGAGGGAGAAGTGGTACACTTCTTCGCATCTTTAGGAGCTCATTTAGATCCTTTCTCTTTTAGTTTTTTCCTTTAGTCTTACCTTAGCAAGTTTAATTTGTCCTTAGTATGTGTATGAAGTTCCAAAGGATTTTGCACTTGTAGGTTTTCGTTTAGAAGTAGCTCTTGAGTGTATTTGCATTTTTTTAGGTGGTGTTGAGTTCCAAAGACTCATACACTTTAGTAGAGAAACCAAAACAAAAGGAGAGATGAGTGGTTTTAGTTTTTCCACCACCTTGTATTCCAACCTATACTCCTTATCCTACTATGAGTGTGAGAAAAGAGCAAGTGAAGAAAGAAGAGAGAGTAAGAGAGAGACTAGAAAAAGAAGAGAGGAAAGAAAAATAAAGAAAAGAAAGGGAAAAGAGAGAAGAGAAAGAAAAGAAAGAGAGGAAAAAGAAAGGAGAGATAGAGAAAAAAAGAGAGGGAAGAAATAGGGGAAAGACAAGAAAAAGAAAGAAAAGATTATTGGAGAAAGATATAAGAGGTGAGAGAAAGATAAAAAAGAGAAAGAGAGGAAAGATGGAAGAGGGAAGAAAAAGAAAGAGAGGAGTATTGGAAGAGAAGAAAGGATTATTGGGAGAATGAGAGAAAAAAGAGAGAGTGCGAGAAAAGAGAAAGAGAGCATACACTCACCCTTGAAAACTTTAAAAATAAAATTTTAAAAAATGAGATGGGTGAGAAGAGTGACCTTAGCCAAGATTTAAAATTGAATTCTAGCCTAGGTCAACCTTCTAACCAATTCTTAAAATCACAAGTTGAATTTGAGATTGTGCCAAAATTTTTGAAGCACATTGACTCAGAAATCTCAAACTCCCCTTGAGAAAGATTCTTCATCAAGCACTTTTACAAGTATTAGACTTGAATCCTTACCTTTTAAGAAACAAATTTGTTAAGTCCAATGCTTGGGAAAGGAAATTTTGGAGAAAGGTGAATGTGAAGTCCTACTTAACACTTCACCAAGTTTTGAACTTGAGCCTACATCTTTAAGGTTCAAACAAATTCTCAAGTTCAAAACTTGGTCAAAAGTGAGAGAGAATAATGTCTTCAAGAAGATCATTCCTTAAGTCCTAAGGAGGATCTTATTAAAGAAACTTCTCTCTTAGGACAAGTGCAAGTAAATGTTGTGTCTAAATCATTTGAACATATCATTCGACAACCCCTAATTGCACATAAAGAAGAAAATTCACTAAGTGTTGAACTTGAGCCTTTATCCATAAAGCTTAAGCAAGAATCTCGAGTTCAACACTTGCAAGAAAAGGAAGTTTTTCTTCAAGAAGACTTATCCTTGCCATCCAAGGAGAATCTTATTGATGACAATTGTGTCCCAAAGCAAATGAGGTTGTTCTTCTAGGAGATTTATTCTTGCCATCCAAGAAAAATCTAATTCAAAACAATCCTCCCATGTTACAAGTAGGAATTGAGGTTGTTTCCATACCTTTTGAGCATAATGAAACAGAACCTCAAGTACTACTTGTGGATTGGCCAAATTCAGTCAAGAGATTAGGCTACAAAATTTTCCTACCCATAGTCAATCTCAAGTCCAAATTAAAGAGACATGTAAGAATGGTCCACCTCTAGGCCTATCATCATCTCTTGGGGTGAACAACAAGATAAAGCCTATTTGGCTTTCTTGGAAAATAGCTTCGTTGTAAGACTTGTCTCACCTCCTATCCAGATGAGACTAGCATTTAGTGCATTTAGAGTTAATTGGGGAACTGCTGTGTGGGGGCATATGTACAACAAACATTTTTCAAAACTTAGCGCACACCCTACCACCCCAATCCTTTAAGGTCACACAATAGGTCTCTTTATTTTCCCATAGCTATAAATATTCACTTGCTAATTCCTTTGCTTGTGCTTTTGCATGATTGGAAAAAGAGGAAGAAAGGCCTTAGGATTTGAGGTCAAATCCTCTCCAAGGGGGAGCAGTTGGTGCAATCCCGCGTATCAAGGAATTAAGCTAGGACAAATAAATGAGGAGCATGACTTGGATGAAGCTTAAAGGAGCTTAGTTTAGGCCATGGTCCATTAATTTGTAAATAATTAGACAATTTTAGGCTCATAGGTTGCGCCCTTATGTCCTTAGGATTTTAGGGGTATAGTTAGTTTGATTTTCGGCCTTGTATTTTGGCCTATAGGTTTGTTTTTCCTTTAGGAGGTGTATTTAGTCTCTTTTGTGGAGTGTGTTAATTAGTTGGGCCTTAGTTAGAAGGTTTGGACATGTGGACTTGTTAACCACACCCCTAATTGCTTCTAACACCCTTTTAACCAACATATGAAACATGTAGGAGACATGTGGGCCCGCTTGTCCTCTTGTGATGCATGCCTCCCTTGATCTTTTTCCTTGAGGTTCCAAGCACCATGAAATGGATGATGGAGGGGAAAGAAAATGGAGGTGGGGCGCCACTCTCAAAGAGAGATAAGCCAAAGTGTTTAGGTTTGCCACAAGGGAAGGAACCCTTGATAAAAACCAACTAGGAAGAGGTTCCTCAAGAGAGAGGATCCTCAAGACCTTTTACTAAGAATGTGCTCACAAAGAGACTATTTTCATTCAACTTTAAAGGTGAAATTTTACAATGAGGGGGAATGAGTATATATAGCCCAATGGGAGAGCTTGGGAACACTTTTCTAGGTAATGTTGGACTTGGGCTTAATTAGGATTAAAACTAATTAACCCAAGTCTTAGGACTTAAGTGAGGCACCTAAGTTCACCCCCTATGGGTGAAATTAGCATATCTTAATGTGAATGGGCTAGCCCAAAATCATGTCTTAACTTATGCACCCATTATAAGCTTACTCCTCCTTTTTAACTAAAGACACCTATACCTTATAAACTAAGAAGATGGCCAGAAATACATAGCCTTAAGGGAATTAAAAATACTTTCCTATTTATCTAATTAAAATAAAATATTTACAAGCTAAAAATGACGAAGACTATGGCTTCGAATCTTCAACGAGCTTTTGTCCATGCCATGCCTTCCTTGAGTCCTCCTAGCCATGATGCATGCTAGGTGAGATTGCATCATCTCCTCTCCCTTGGAGAGGATTTGACCTCAAATCCTGAGGTCTTTCTTCCGCTTTTTCAAAGTCTGCAAGAAAATAAGGAAAGCAGTAAGTATATGCAGACAAGTGATTTTGGGGGAAGTGAGAGGTCTATAAGGAGGCCTTTTAAGAATGGGGTAGTGGAGGTTGGCACTAAAGTTTGAAAATATTTTAGTGTGCATGTGCCTCCACACAACAGCTCCCCACCCTCCTCCAATTGCACTAGATACTAGCCTCAAAGGTTTTGAAATAGTTGGCGAGACTAGTCTAAGTGGAATGGAGCACTCATCATGTTGGATTTGAGGGTGTGGATCAAGGTGCTCAAAAGATATAGGCACATCCTCAAATTCAACTTGTTCTTTTTGTAAGAGTTGGCAGGAAAATTTTTCTATGTAGAGAACCTCCTTTGAAGGCAAAGGCGGATCTTCCTTAGACTCGGTCTTCCTACCAACAACCTTATTTTCATTTTTATCCTTTTCTCTCTTAAGCTTCATGATCCTTCTATCCTCCATAACCTCGGTAGGGGTAAGAGGAAGTAAGGTGATCTTTTTCCCTTTATGAGAGAGAGTGATTTTATTAGTGAGGCCATTGTGCAAAGTTTCCTTATCATGTTGCCATGGCCTTCCCAGCAACATGTGACTAGCTTCCATAGGGACTACATCACATAACACTTTGTCGTGATACTTTCCTATGAAGAAGCTAATCTCCACTTGCTCTCTTACTACTACACCATCTTCATAATTAAGTCCATACAAAGAATAAGGTGAAGGATGAGGAGTAGTAGCAAGTGATAGCTTTTCCACCACCCTCGTGCTACAAAAATTACAACATGATCCACCATCCACAATAAGAGAACAAGTTTTGCCCAAAATTTTGCATCTTGTTTGAAAAACATTATCTCTTTGTGTTTGGGTTTCCTTACAAGGATGGCTTCCAAGAAGTTGTTTCTCTTTGAAGAGATCACATGAATGAATACCCTTTTCATTTGATGTTCCCTTTAAAGTCCTTTTTCTTTTGGGGCAAAACAAAGCAATATGCCCTTTTTCTAAACACTTAAAACATTTAGGACTTCGAAAATGAGTGCTCGAACTAGTGGTAGGGGTGTCACTCATACTCAAGGGTTTTCTCTCAATATGCTTTCTTTTGGATGACTCTCTTTTGGGTTTAATTATAGAAGGGTTTGTCTTTTTCTTAGGATGCCTCTTAGGGTTTTCCTTCTTACTAGAAGAAGCATGAATGTCATGGATTATTTTAGGCTCCTCTAAGTCTCTATAATGTGTGTAAATGTTACCACAAGAGCTCTTATAGGCATCTCTCTCTTTTTGTATCTTCATTTCTTCCCTTCTTTCTAACTTATTTTGTTCCTTTTCTCTCTTTTCCAATTCTTTCTTCTCTTTTTCTCTTCTCTCTTCTCTTTCTTTTTCTCTTGCTTCTCTTTCTTTCTTTTCATTTTCCCTACTCTCTATTTGTCTCTCTTTTTCTCTTCTTTCTTTTCTTTCTTGTCTCTCCTTTTCTTTTTGTTCTTTCTCTCTTCTCTCCTCTTTATCTAGTTCCTCTTGTTCTCTTTTCCTCATCTCTCTTTGTTTTCTCTCATTTTTCCAAAATTCCCTACGTTGTTTTTCTACTATTTCCCAATCAATAGAGTATGGATATGTGGGCAAGGTTGGTTTATCACTCTTCTCATTCTTTTCTTTTATTCTATTCTCACATTCTTCTCCTTTATTTTCCCTAGTTTCATTACTACTCCTAACACTCCTAGAAGTGTGTGAAAACATGTCAAAGTGTAAGGCCTAGGGAACTAATATGCAAAACACTCCTCTCTTTTTTGTTTTCTCCTAAAGTGTTAAGAGTCTTTGGAACTCTAACACTTTCTAAAACGTTGAAAGCAAATAAAGAAATTTAAAGCAAAGCTAAAGGATTCTAACGTGCTCCTAAGTATGAATAAGGGGTACCAATTCCTTATCCACACTAAAACGAGAAACTAAGGTTTATTACACACAAAAGAGGTGAACCTTATGGGCATTCAATACCTCTAATTAAAATGTCCTTTAAGAATACACCCAAATTAAAAAAAGAAAATTAAAAGTAGTTGAATGTAGCTCCTTTCTTCAAGTGCTCCTCACCAAGTGTATCACTCTAGTCTTGGCCTCCTTTTCAAGTCTCCTCTTCCTTGGTTTTAAATCAACACTTCCTAAGGATGCTACCCTTGTGAAAATTTCAACAATTTGGCTACCTACCAAGAGAAAACAAGCGCCCAAGCAAGAGACCAAGGGAAGTAGAATTTGAAAGCAAAAAGCAATAAAAAGCACTTAACAAGAATAGGAACACATCCAAGTGGAAAGAATTTATTTGACAAACACAAAGAAAGCCAATAAGGACAAGCAAAAAATAAAAGGTGTAGAAAGAAATTTGGAACACAAAAAAAAAAATCCTAGAATGGGCCTAAAATAGAATTGGACTTAAAACAAAAAAGACTCAACAAATTCAATGATTTGCACAATTGTAAAGCAAGGTGGCTAAATCATAGTCAAATAAATTCAAGCAAATTTCAATAAAATTTAACACTCCTTTGAATTTTTTAATAATTTTGAGGTGCACTAATTTTTATTTTATTTTTTTGTACTCTTTTTACTTGTTTTTAGCACTTTTTACTAACTCTTTTTTTTTTTTTACTTATTTTACACTTTTGATTTCTTTTCTTTTTCTTTTTTTTTTTTGAAATAATTTTGCTACACCTCTTAACATATTTTGTAGCAAATATAGTGAGGAGTCAAAGAATCATAAATGCTTGAACAAAGGATAGGAAATGGCCACCATAATTGATATACAAAAGTGCAAAATTAAGAAACAAAGCAACCTAATATGAACTAGTGATTTTAGGTGATAAAAAATAAATGGCACAAGGAGAGTTTTATGGAAGTTGAGGACAACTTGATTACTCAATAATCAGCCTAATCATACCCAACATGCCTCTCAAACCCAATCAACAAAAATCACCACAAAAACTAGCACAAAATTAAGATACTAAAATTATTGAACAAGTGAATGAAATTTGGAAGAAATTGAGCATTAATTTTTTTTGAAGATTTTTTTTTTAAGAACATGCTAAGATCTAAATAGAATGTGAGACTCTAAGGACATGGGATCAAGAGTAAGCCTCTTTGATGCTCAATTTCTAATAGAGAAATAACACACTTTTATGGTAAAAATAAAAAGGCAAAACTATGTAGAATTAAGAGACAATAAAAGAGCTACAACATGACCAACTAAGACACAACTTGGAAGATTAAAAACTGAAATTAAATGACTCAAAATAACCAGCAATATATGCCCAAAACAGAGAAAAAAGGGCTGGAAAAATAGAAAAATAGGTGCAGGAAAATAGAATTAAAAATTCAAATAAGAAGAACAACGTGCATCCAAAGATCAAGACCACAATGTGTGGCTTTCTTCACAAATTTTGTGAAGTCATTACAATGATCTTCTTAGGATTTGCACAAGAATAAGGAAAAAATAAAAAGCTGGGCAGAAAATTAAAGAAACAATCCTAAAGGAAACATATAAAGATTCAATGGAAAAGAACAAGATAAATTGAATCTAGAAAGCAATAAAAACTAGGAAATAAATTGCATAAAATGAAAACTACAAAAACATAAACTAACAAGACATAAAAGGAATTAAATGACAAGAATCAAAGGCTGGAAAAAATAAAGGAAAAAGCAAGAACTCTAAGAAGAAAAGATGAAAAAAATTAAAGAAAATTAAGACTAGAAAAGAACCTCATGGAGTTGGCTCTGATACCAAAATGATGCATGCCTCCCTTGATCTTTTTCCTTGAGGTTCCAAGCACCATGAAATGGATGATGGAGGGGAAAGAAAATGGAGGTGGGGCGCCACTCTCAAAGAGAGATAAGCCAAAGTGTTTAGGTTTGCCACAAGGGAAGGAACCCTTGATAAAAACCAACTAGGAAGAGGTTCCTCAAGAGAGAGGATCCTCAAGACCTTTTACTAAGAATGTGCTCACAAAGAGACTATTTTCATTCAACTTCAAAGGTGAAATTTTACAATGAGGGGGAATGAGTATATATAGCCCAATGGGAGAGCTTGGGCACACTTTTCTAGGCAATGTGGGACTTGGGCTTAATTAGGATTAAAACTAATTAACCCAAGTCTTAGGCCTTAAGTGAGGCACCTAAGTTCACCCCCTACGGGTGCAATTAGTATATCTTAATGTGAATGGGCTAGCCCAAAATCATGTCTTAACTTATGCATCCATTATAAGCTTACTCCTCCTTTTTAACTAAAGACACCTATACCTTATAAACTAAGAAGATGGCCGGAAATACATGGCCTTAAGGGAATTAAAAATACTTTCCTATTTATCTAATTAAAATAAAATATTTACAAGCTAAAAATAACGAAGACTATGGCTTCGAATCTTCAATGAGCTTTTGTCCATGCCATGCCTTCCTTGAGTCCTCCTAGCCATGATGCATGCTAGGTGAGATTGCATCATCTTGTTTCACTCCACATGTGCTTTCTCACTCCTACATGGATGATTCTTATTCCTTCTTATTTTAATTTGAATTTTGGAGGTGCCATGTCATTTTCCTCCAAAATTCAAAGTCAAACTAGAGGGAACATAGATCCATATATTTTATGGCCATGTTTGGATCTTTAGTTGGATTAAATTAGTGTTAATTGAACACATGCTAAATTAACACTAAATTAAGCCAACTAACCCTTGTTTAAGCATGTTGGACGTTCACATTAGTATTTTAGGCCCATGTTCATTCTTTGCTCTATAAATAGAGTTTCCCTTCTCTTGTATCATTTTAACACTCATTTGAATGAAAATACTTTTCTCTAAAATTGAGAGTTCTTCTTCTTCTTAGAGAGTGTTAATGTTCTCTCCATTTTTGTGAGGGTTCTTTATGCTATTATCAAGGGTTCCTTCCTTTGTGGCTAACCTCTTTCCTCAATTAGATTATCTCCTTCAACAATAGTGGAGCCAATTCTTCTCCTCCATTTCCTAGTCTTCCACCTCACTTTCTACCTCTTGGAACCTCTATGAGCAAGATCAAGGGAGAACAATTCTCAAGGAGCATCATGTCTTTCGAGGATTGCACCAAAGTGTAAACATGATGTGGTGGCCGATGCTTTATCAAGACGTCACTCTCTTTATACCACTTCGAGCTAAGATTTTGGGATTTGATGACATATGGGCCATGTATCCCTCTGACAAGGATTTTGAACCTATTTTTTCAGCCTCTGCATCTGCATCTAAGACCCATGACGAGTTCTTCATTAGTGAGGGGTATCTATAAAAAGGGAGCAAGCTTTGTATACCCCAAGTATCTATTAGGAACTTGCTCACAAAAGAGAGCCATGAAGGTGGCTCATGGGCATTTTGGGATTTCTAAAACTCTCATGCTTTTACAAGAGAAATTCTTTTTGCCCCTAGGTGAAAGGTCTTATTTATAGGCTAGAAGGGGTGGGTTAGGTTAACTAGACCATGAGTTAATCTAACCAAGATTAGGCTAACTCTAGTTGAGTCACATCTAACCAACTAATGAATCTATCCCTAATCTAGTCTAGATACAAAAAGGTGTGAATAGTAGAAACGGGATGGTAAAGAGTAGTCATGCTTAAGGCCTTACTAGGGGGTATGGCCTTTAGCAGCTAATAAGTAGGAATAGTAGTAATGCCTTAAGCATGCTTAGAGGGGTACGCCCATAATAAGAGGGGTGAGCATAACACATGCTCATATTCTCTAAAAGTTAGCCCATCTTAGCAAACTCTAGCATGATGACTATAGTACCTTTTAGGAAAATAAAGATAACCTAAAAACTAAGGGGGTGACCTAAATACAGTGGTTAAAAAGGAAGGTTGACTTTAGGAGTCAACCTACTAAAAAGTCAAAGTCAACAAAATTATAAAAAGTCCTAAATTCTAATTTATACAATGGAATAAAGCTTCTTCATGTATCCTTCAAGGGCCTTGGGCTGGCTTGCCTCATCTTCGTCTTCCTACCTTTTCCTAGGATGACATTCGAGAGATAGTCGTTTTTGACTCCTTGGTCATTGGTCCCAACGAGATGAGCTATGATACTTGCTACTTCACACTTTCTCTTGCGGGGTGGTGGATGACTTGTTTTGTACATACCTTGGAAGGTGACCTACTCTTATCAGCTCTTCTATTTTATTTTTCAAGGTACGACATTCATCAGTGTCGTGACCTATGGTACGATGGTACTAACAATATTTGCCTGGGTTGGCCTTGATAGTTGGTTGTCCTGGAGGAGGTAGCATCAGAAGGTCTACTATTCTTACTACTTTCATTACGTGTACTCTGGCCATATTCAGAGAAGTATAATGGTCATATCAGGGCTCCCTGTCGTGCTTCTTCTTAATGTTCTTGTCTTGGGGGTAACGAGTCTTGAACTCTTGGGGCAAAGTGTTGGTGGTCTGCCTTAGGGGTGCTAGCACCTCTTCCATGTAAGATCTCCATGTGGATGCAGGTTGCAGTTGGAGCCTTGATTTCGTTCATGTCATTCGATGCCTTTTTACAAAGGTTGTCCATGAAAGGGTCAAGTCAGAGTCCATTAAGCAAATAATAGAGGGCAACCTCAGGGTGAAGTCGCTTGATCTTGATGGTCATAGCCAGGAATCTATCCACGAAGTCTCGGAAAGGCTCTTTCTCTCTGATTCATGCCTACCTTGATCTTTTTCTAGAGGTTTTATTCTTTGGTGAAATGGTTTGTGGAGAATGCTTGGTGGTCCTTTGAACCACCCGGTTGTATGCAAACTCAATATGGGGTAGGTATTCATCCCAAGACTTGTGATTTCCTCGAAGAAGTACCTTAAGCATAGTATATAGAAATCTATTTACTACCTCAGTTTGCATGCTCCCCAAGCAAGGGCCCTATCACTAGGGCCATGGCTAGGAGAATAGAAGAAGACATGGCTAGAGTAGAGGGAGGAAGATCTCACCTCCATATGACCATCAAGTTATTCAACCCATGACTTGTTTACTTGTAATTTTTTCTTTTAGGAACCTAGGATTTTATTTTGGACATGTATTAGTCCATTTAATTTTATAGGAGGTGTCTAAGTAATAAGAAGTGTTAAGATTAGCTTTTGGGCCTTTATTTAGGAAATAAAGGGGTAGTTTGATAACTACACCCTCTTTTCCTAAATAAAACCCAAAACTAATAAAAGAGTAATCTTGGCCCTTGGATGAGGTAGCTTGGGCACCAATTCTCATCCAAAGGAGGGGATTGATTGGACTTTGGGCTTCAATCCTCCTCCCTTGGATGACTCGTTTTAATCCTAGCCCTTCCTTTCCTTCTTAACTTGTCCAAGAGGTTAGCTCCCTCTATAAAAAGGTGCTCCTTCACACTCTTGTATTTTTTACACTTTATTGAATGGAAAAACCTTGAGTTGGCCAAAATTCTCTTAATGTCCACCCTTCTCTCTTTGAGAATTACTTAAGTTTTTATCAAGGGTTCCATCTCTTGTGGCAAACTTTCCCTCTTAGGCTTATCTTACCTTAAGCGGTGCCTAAAACCACCTCACTTCTTACCTTTACACAAACCATTTCACCAAAGGAGAACACCTCTAGAAAAAGATCAAGGGAGGCATGCATCATTTGGTATCAGAGCATTGGTTCTGGAGGTTTAAACTCTCTTCCTACCACATTTATTTTTTCCTTCTATTTTCCTATTTTATTTTATCTTTAATCTCCGCAATTTTTTCTAGTTTTCCATTGTTGTTTATCATTTCCATTTATGTCTTGAGTTTATTGTTTTGAGTTATAGTTTATTTGTGCCATTTATTTTTTGCTTGATGCAATTTATATTGTTCTTTTCTTTGCATCTACGTCTCTCCCATATTCATTAATTTTTGCTTAAGCTTTGAGTTGGGTGCTTTCTTGCTTGAATTTTGGTTTTGAGAATTTCTTGCTAAAAATCCATGCTGTTGTGGTGAATTCCACAACCTTGTGGTCAAGAAATTTAGACCAAATTCTTGTGTTTCCTTGCACCTAGTTGCCTTGTTTTTGCCTTATTTTTAGCTTTTATTTTTCACTTTTATACTCTTGTGTAGTTGTCTATAAGTCATGTTTATAGTTTCCCATTTTGTCTATTAATTCCTTTTAAGTTTAGCCTCTTTTGTTTTTATAAAAAAGCTTTTGAAAATTCTTAAATTGAGCAACATAGAGGGTCATACCTCATGTATAAGTCTCTTTAGAGTTTCATGTGCTTTTAGTTTCAAGCATATTCTTAAAAAAAAATAAATTTCAAAATAGTTGCTCAATTCCCTTTGTCTTTATTTTCCTTATACACATAATTGTAGCTTATTTGTGTGGTAAAAGTAGTTCTTGTTTGTGGGTGCTTTCACTTAAGCTATAAGTTTGGTATTTGTGTTCAAAAAATTACTAAAAACTTAACAAAGCTTGAGTCCAGTGGCACACAAAACTACTAAACCATTAACACATTTATAGCTACTTTGCATTTTGAAGTCATTTCTAGTAGTACCTAAAATGTTGCTTTTAATTTTCTTTATTGTTCCAAGCGCATAACTCTTTGTTATTAAGCACTAAATTCCCAATCAAGTTAGGTGCATCTAGTAAATATTAAAAAAAACAAGAGAACATAGTCTAAAATAAAAAAAAAAGAACAACGAAGGATTCAAAAAAAAAAAAAAAAAAACAAAAGAAAAGAAAGTTTGAAAAATTCATTTGATGTACCTAACCTAAAATTAGCAAGTGTTTCAACTTTAAACTTGAAACCTTAAAAGAAATTTTATTACTTTTGGTACACTAGAACTTGATATTTGTGCCTTTCTACTCTTTAATCTAGTGCATATTTTGGAAGGTTGGACTAAGAGCCTAAGGGATCACCTCAAAAGGAAACACACCTAGCCGTGAGGACTTTGATTTGAGGGAGCATTTAGAGATTCATTTTTTTGAAGACTTTACTTTTTCTTTAATTTTGGTGTATTAATTTTTTAGTTGGGAGTTTGAGTTCCCTTAAGGCCATCCCTTTGATTGTAATAAGATTTAGTCAATTTTTTAGTTTCTCGAAAATTGGGTGAAGAAGGAAGAAGTGGTACACTTCCTTTAACACCTTAGGAGCTTGGTTTAGATCCCTTCTCTTTTGAATTTTTGCTTTAAAATTCTTGCTTTTTTTTTCTTGTTCAAAGCGCTCAGAAGGCTAAAGAGTTCCAAAGACTCATCAAGCCATTTTAGGTAAGAAAACACAAAAAGAGAGAAGTGTTTGTTTGAAAAAAGTTTTTTTTTCCTACCTTAGTCTCTTAGCATCCAAGCAAAATGACATCACACACTCACTCTAGTGCTCGTGATAGCCAATCATCAAACAAGAGTGTAAAGCAAAGAAGTGTTTCTAAGGATTACACTCTAGAAAACTTAAATATGGATTTTAGAGAGGATGGAAAAAGAGCAAGAGAGGAGAGAAAAAAAAAGAGAAAAGGAAGCCAAGGAGAAAAGAAAAGCAAAAGAAAGAGAAGAAGAGAAAAGAGGAAAAAAAGTGAAAGAGGAGAAAAGATTAAGAGAAAGGTGAGAAGACCAAGAAAGAAAAGAAAGAAAGGAAAGAGGGACCAACATAAGGGGAAATCTTTCAAGAGTTACCCCAAAGAGGAACATCCCAAGCACTTAAAAGAGCATAAAACATCACATGTAGAGAGAAAAACCCCTACTACTAACTCTCATGAGAAAGTTAGTAGTATCAAATGCTTTAAATGTCTTGGGAGAGGCCACATTTCCTCTCAATGCCCTACTAAGAGAAGCATCTTCATGATGGCCCAAGATGTTTATAGTAGTGAGTCTAGCTCACACTCCTTTAGTGAGAGTGAAGGAGAAAGGGTTCATGCATACCAATCTGATTGTGATGAAACCGCTTATGCATGTGAGGGAGACCTCTTGATGATAAGAAGGCTTCTTGGAAGCCAACCTTTGAAAGTGTCCTCATCTCAAAGGGTGAACATATTCCATATCCACTGTAAGGTGAATGACAAAATATGTTCTCTCATTGTGGATAGTGGTTAATGCTGCAATTGTTGTAGCTCAAGGTTGGTGGAAAAGCTAGCCTTGACCCCACTTCCCCACCTTAAGCCTTACAAGCTTCAATGGCTCAATGAGCAAGGGGAAATGGAGGTCAATGAGCAAGTCAAGGTTCCAATTTGCATTAGGTCTTATAAAGATGAGATCCTATGTGACATAGTCCCAATGGAAGCTGACCATATCTTGCTAGGAAGACCGTAGCAATTTGATAAGAAAGCCATACACCATGGTCATTCAAATAACATCATCCTCACTCATAAGGATAATCGCATTAAGTTGTGTCCTCTAACACCTTCACAAGTGGCGGAGGACCAATTTATCATGAAACATAAGAGAGATAAGGAGAAAAAAAAGCAAAGCTTTACCCTTAAAGCTTGAAAGGGGTAAGGAGGTTGAGTTGGAAGTTGGTGCCGCTTCCAAGAAAGTTGTCAGTAAAGGGAGTTTATTTGCGACAAAATTGGATTTAAAGGAAGCCCCCTTAACTAACAAACCTTTCTATCTCCTCCTTTGCAAAGAGGCATCCCCCATTTCTTCCCCCTCCATTTTTTTCCCTTCTAGTTCTAGCACTGCCATAAAACTTGGACATGAGAACCTACCTCAAGAGGTTCAAGAGTTTTTAAAGGAGTTTGGTGATATATTCCTTAATGAAGTTCCCAAAGGACTTCCCCCAATTAGGGGTATAGAACACCAAATAGGCTTGGTACCTAGGGCTAACCTGCCTAATAGGCCTGCTTGTAGGACTAATCCCATGGAGACCAAGGAGATTGAATCCCAAGTCCAAAAACTATTGGAGAACGGTTGGGTTCAAGAGAGCCTAAGCCCTTGTGCTGTGCCAGTGTTGTTGGTGCCTAAGAAGAATGGCCAATGGAGGATGTGCATTGATTGTCGAGCAATCAACAACATCACCATCAAATATAGACACCTTATCCCTAGGCTTGATGACATGCTTGGGGAATTGCATGGGGCCCAATTATTTTCGAAAATTTATCTTAAGAGTGTGATGTGATCTTTGATGATCACGTGCCCAAAGGATCCTTTCTAAGGTCACTTGGAAGGGAAATGGATTTATGGAGAGGAAAGGAATGGGGTGAGGTGCCACAAATACTAGGTTTGATAAGCCATAGGGGAGAGGCCACAAGGGAGGGGTCCCTTGATAACTCTTAGAAGCTCTCACAAAGGAGAAAGGGGGACACGCAAAGGTAAGAACCTCAACCAATATGGTCTCTAGGATTAAATTCAAGTGTAAAAAATACAAGTGAGGGAGGAGCTCCTATTTATAGAGGTAGCTAACCTCTTGAATAAGATAACCTAAAAAAGAAGGGCTAGATTAAAAGGAGAGATCTAAGGGAGGAGGATTGAGAAACAATTCCCTCCTTAGATCATCAAACTTGGTGCCCAAGTTTCTCAAACCAAGGGCCAAGATTCCTTCTTATTAGCTTAGGGGGTTTATGTAGGAAAAGAGGGTGTAGATATCAAGGCTACCCCTTTTTTCCTTCATAAAGACCCAAAAAGCTAAATCCACCCTCTAAATTCCTAATACACCTCCTAAAAATAAAAAATGGACAAAATACATGTCCCAAATTAAATTCTTAATGCTCCTCAAAATTAAAATAAAGGAAAATTAGATTTTATTAACTAAAGTACCTAGCCTAATATCTTCACTCTCCATAGGAGGTGAAGTCTTCCTTTGTCTGCAAGGGCTAGGTCTTCTTCAATCCTTCTAGCCATGGCCCTAGTGATAGGTCCTTGGCTAGGCATGGACACATCATCTCCTCCCCCTTGAAGAGGATTTGACCTCAAATCCATGGGGTCTTCGTCATTTTCAGCACCTAGAAATGGAGACAAATCAGAAACATTAAAACTGGTGCTTACCCCATAATCCTCAGGCAGATCTAAAACATAGGCATTATTACTGATCCGCTCAAGGATTTGGAAAGGTCCATCTCCTCTAGGGCTAATTTTGGACTTCCTTTGAGAAGGAAATCTATCCTTTCTCAAGTGAAGCCATACCCAGTCTCCCTTTTCAAAGATGACCTCTTTCCTTCCCCTATTGGCGAAAGTAGCATCTCTCATGGATTGGCGCTCTATGTTAGCTTTAACCCTCTCATGTAATTGTTTTACAAAAATGGCTTTTGCCTTTCCTTCTTTATGCACAACAACAGAAAGAGGAAGAGGTAAAAGATCTAGAGGAGTACGAGGATTAAAGCCATAGACCACCTCAAATGGAGAATGCTTGGTGGTTCTATGAACCACCCGGTTATAAGCAAATTCAATGTGGGGAAGGTACTCATCCCAAGACTTATGGTTGCCTTTAAGTGGAGCCCTCAACATAGTGGATAAAGATCTATTCACCACTTCTGTTTGCCCATCAGTTTGAGGGTGACAGGTAGTGGAAAAAAGAAGTTTAGTTCCCAGCTTAGTCCAAAGAGTTTTCCAAAAATGGCTAAGGAACTTCACATCCCTATCTGAAACTATTGAAGAGGGTATACCATGCAATCGGACAACCTCTTTAAAGAAAAGTCTTGCGATGTTGCTCGCATCATCCACTTTGTGGCAGGGAATAAAATGGGCCATTTTGGAAAATCGGTCCACCACCACAAATATGGAGTCTGCACCTCGTTGGGTTCTTGGGAGCCCAAGGATGAAATCCATGCTAATATCCTCCTAAGGTGCAGAAGGATCAGGTAAAGGTGTGTATAGTCCATGAGGCATTGCTTTAGACTTTGCTTGCAAGCAAGCTATACATTTAAAGCAATGTCTATGGACATCTCTACGCATATGGGGCCAAAAGAATTTCTCTTGTAAAAGCATGAGGGTTTTTGAAATCCCAAAATGCCCCATGAGCCCACCTTCATGGCTCTCTTTTGTAAGTAAGTTCCTAATTGATCCTTGGGGTATACAAAGCTTACTCCCTTTGTAAAGATACCCCTCACTGATGAAGTACCCATCATGGGCCTTTAATGCGAATGCAGATGCAGAGGTAGCAAATATGGGGCCAAAATCCTTGTCAGACGGATACATAGCCCGAATGTCATCAAATCCCAAGATTTTTTCACTCAAGGATGAATAAAGGGCATGACGCCTACAAAGAGCATCAGCCGCCACATTTTGTTTTCCTTTCTTGTACTTGATGACATAAGGGAAGGATTCAAGATATTCCACCCACGTTGTATGCCTTTTGTTCAATTTACCTTGACCCCTCAAATATTTTAGTGACTCATGGTCACTATGAATGACAAACTCCTTGGGAGCAAGGTAATGCTCCCAAGTTTGAATGGCCCTAATTAGAGCATAAGCAATGGGGTGCCCTCCTTGCAATAAGACAGCCCCCATTGAGTTTTTCACTGAAATAAGCAATGGGGTGCCCTCCTTGCAACAAGACAGCCCTCACACCTACACCAGAGGCATCACATTCAAGTTCAAATGTTTTAGAAAAGTTAGGTAATGCCAAGACTGGTGCATGGGTCAGTTTATGCTTAATTAGTTGGAAGGCTTTCTCTTGTTTCTCACCCCAAAGGAAAGGAACTTCCTTTTTCACCAAATCATTTATTGGTGCGAAGAGTGTGGAGAAATTAGGCACAAAGCGCCTATAAAATCCAGCGAGACCATGAAAGCTTTTGATCTCTGTCACACTCTTTGGGGCAGACCATTCTTTAATAGATTTTATCTTTTCGGGGTCAACATGGACCCCTTTTGTGCTAACTACAAAACCTAGGAAAACTACACTATCTACACAAAAGGTGCATTTTTCTAAGTTACCAAAAAGATGATTACTCCTAAGAAGAGAAAAAACATGCCTTAGATGTCCTAAATGATCATCTAGGTTCCTAGAGTAAACTAAAATGTCATCAAAGTAAACTACACAAAATTTACCAAGGCAATCCCTCAGTACATGATTCATTAAGCGCATGAATGTGCTTGGGGCATTAGTTAGCCCAAAAGGCATAACCAACCACTCATAAAGACCAAATTTAGTCTTAAAAGCAGTTTTCCACTCATCACCCTCTTTGATCCTTATTTGGTGGTAACCACTTCTAAGATCTATTTTTGAAAATATTTTTGCCCCGTGCAATTCATCCAACATGTCATCAAGACGGGGGATTGGGTGCCTATATTTGATGGTGATGTTATTGATTGCACGACAATCAACACACATCCTCCATCGGCCATTCTTCTTGGGCACCAACAAGACTGGCACAGCACAAGGGCTTAGGCTCTTTTGAACCCAACCCTTCTTCAACAGCTCATTCACTTGAGACTCAATCTCTTGGCTCTCCATGGGGTTGGTCCTATAGGCAGGTCTATTAGGTAGACTTGCGCCAGGCACCAAATCAATTTGATGTTCTATACCCCTAATGGGAGGAAGTACTTTCGGAACCTCATTAGGGAATATGTCATCAAATTCTTTTAAAATATCTTGAACCCCTTGAGAAAGGTGTTCATGTGCATGGGCTGTGGCAATGCTCTCAGCAGAAGAATGCAAAATGGGAGAAGGATTTGATGCTTCTTTGCAAAAGAGGAGATAAAAGGGCTTATTAGTCAAAGGAGCTTCTTTTAAATCACGTTTAGTAGCAAATAGGCTCCTTTTACTAATATTCCCTTTCGAAGGGGCATCACCTTCCGACTATCTCTCTTTACCCTTTTCAAGCTTTAAGGGTAAAGCTTGTTGTGCTTTTTTTTGTTTTTGTTTTTCCTCAGCTCTTTTCTTTTTCATCGCAAATTGATCCTCAGCCACTTGAGAAGGTGACAAAGGATACAATTTGAAGCGCTTTTCATTATGGGTGAGAATTATTTGGTTGGAGTGACCATGGTGAATAGCTTTTTTGTCAAATTGCCATGGTCTCCCCAACAGGATATGACCAGCCTCCATAGGAACTATGTCACAAAGAATCTCATCATTATAAGATCCTATGGAAATTGGAACCATAACTTGTTCATTGACTACCATCTCCCCTTGCTCATTGAGCCATTGCAATTTGTAAGGTTTGGGATGGGGCATGGTAGTCAAGGCTAGTTTTTCAACCAACCTAGAGCTACAACAGTTACAACAGGAGCCACTATCAACAAGGAGAGAACACACTTTGTCATTTACTTTACATCTTGTATGGAAGATGTTCTCTCTTTGTGACTGGCCAAGCTCTAGAGGTTGGCTTCCAAGAAGCCTTTGAACCATAAGGAGGTCCCCCTCATAAGGAAAAGCTTCCTCACACTCTTGTTCAAAAGTATGTCCCCCTTCTTCCTCACTCTCACTAGAGGAGGAAGATGAGCTATTCTCACTACAAATGTCTTGTCCCCTTATGATCATGGTTTTCTTGTTAGGGAATTGAGAGGCAATGTGGACTCTCCCAAGACATTTGAAGCATTTGATACTACTTTGCCTTTCAGTAGGCTTAGTAGTAGGGGGTTTTCTCTCTACATGAGGTGCTTTTGTATCTTGAAAATGCTTGGGTTCCTCTTTGGGAAAACGCTTGAAAGAGTTTCCCTTAAGTTGGTCTCTCTTTGAGTAAGAGGGAGAATCTTTTTTAAAACTTTTTCTCTTGAGTTGATTCTCAGCTCTTACACAAAGTTCTACAAACTCATCAAGGTTTGAGTATGAAAGAAGGTCTACCTTATCTCTAATGTCAGAGCTTAATCCACAAAAAACCTAGCAAGGGTGGCATTGGGTTCCTTAATGATATTGGCCCTTAGTATGAGAAGCTCCATCTTTTGTCCATACTCATCAATACTTAGGTTATGTTGCCTAAGTCTTTGGAGCCTATCCAAAAGATCCCTCTCATAATATGAAGGAATGTGGCTTCTTCACAAACAAGTTTTTAAATCATTCCAGTAGCGAATGTCAGGCATTTGTTTATGGGCCCTATCCTTGACTAACCCATCCCACCAATGCAATGAAAAACCTTGAAAACTAAGGAAGGCCAAAGGTACTTTCCTTTCTTCCCTAATTTCATAGCATCGAAAGAGTTGTTCCACTTTGACTTCCCAATCTAGGTAAGTCTCAACATCTTCCCTACCATGAAAATGGGGTAGGCCTACCTTTGGTTCCCTAGCATGATTTATGTTCTCTTGAGGAGAATGATGATTGTATGATGAATGAGAGTGATGCTTATGTTGATTTCTATAGTATTCTTCTTCACTAGAGCTAAAATGCCTAGATGGGGATCTTATGAGAATTCCTTTATTTTTTCTATCACTCTCCCTCCCATCTCTCCTCTTACTCTCTTCTCGTCTCCTTCTCTCTTCTTCCTCTTTTTCTCTTTTTCTTTCTAGTTCTTTCCTTCTTCTCCTTTCTTCATCCTCTCTTCTCTCTCTTTGCCTTCTCTCTTCTCGCTCTTTTTTCTCTTTTCTCATTTCCAACATCTCTTTTTTTAACTCTTCCTTCTCTTTTTGTTTTTCCTTTTCTTTTATTTCTTTTTTTCTCTCTTTTTCTTCTCTCCTTTCTTGTTCTTTAGCCATCCATTCCCTAAATTCTAAGTTAAGGTTTTCAAGAGTGTCTCCCTTAGAAGGTTTTCTTTGGTTGGCACTCTTACTTGATGAACAACTATGTGCACTAGAATGTGTGTGGGAAGTCATGGTGCTTGGATGCTAAAAACTAAAGGGTAGGCCAAAAACTTTTTTTTTTCAAGCAACACTCCTCTCTTTTTTTTTTTTTTGTTTTCTCACCTAAGGTGGCTTAATGAGTCTTTGGAACTCTTAGCCTCTACACGTTTTTTCAAAATAACATAAAATAAAATAAAAGTGCAAGAATGTAAAAGAGAAAGGGCTCTAATCGTGCTCCTAAGGTGTTGAAGGAAGTGTACCACTTCTCCTTTCTTCACCTAATTAACGAGGAACTACGCTAAAATTAACCAAAATTATTACAAACCAAGGGAGGGCCTTAAGGGCACTCAAACTCCCAATCTAAAATTAAGTATACACAATACAAAGAATAAAAAAAAATAAAACAAAGTCTTCACTCCAAGCTTTTTAGGTGTTTGTTTCCTTTTAATCAAGCCCCTTTGAGTTGCATCAACCCACCCCAAGAATGCTACCCTTGTTTCCTCTTGTTTGAACTTGCCAAAATTTTATATATGGAACCTTTCCCAACCTTTCCTTACCAAGGCCGAATACAACACAAGACAACAAACAAAGGTGAATAACAAAACAAGGTTCACAAATCCAAGTGGATAGATTAAACAATCACAAACTCAAAGAAGTAAAAAAGACAAGCAAGAAAACATAAGGCTCACAAAGGAAGGTATCACACAAATAACTTTCCTAGATTAGCTCTAAGAGTAGAGATGAAAAAGACTCAAACAAAAAAAATGAAACCAATAGTTGCACACTTAATAAAATTTAAGTGACCAAAAACTAAAAAGCTTACTCAAGTAAATTTTTTTTGAATCACAATTGGTTCCTTATATCAAATGTTTCTACTATTAGGTACACAACTTCAAATTTGTCTTTCTTTTGAGTTCTTTATCTTCTTTTTCTTTTTTAACTTGAACTTTTTCTATTTTTTTAAAACTTTTTCTAATCTTCTTGCTGCACCTAATAGCTTGTTGAATTGAAATTTTAATGAGGATGCTTGAAAGAATAACGCTTGAGTGAATAAGCACAAAGTAAGGTCACACAATTTTCAAGCAATGCATGCAACTAAAGGCAAAACAACTTAGTAGTTCCAAATACCACTGAACTAATGGTGCTTAAGGAATGATTTAGGGCTGATTTTGAAGTAAATTGATTGCTCAAATTACTAACACAATTCAGCCAAGCTAAAATTCCATAAAGAGGCACCAATAGTGAAGGTAAACCAAGTGGAAAGCTACTAATAATTCAACATGAAACAAGAAACATATAAAGATTGCATTGAGCAAATATTTAAGAACAACAAAGAGATTAATATGCTTGAACTAAAAGCATAAAAGACTTAAGAGACTCAACAAGAGGTTCATCTCTTAGGAGCTCAATTCAAAATGTTTTTGAAGGCTTTTTTGTAAAAATTTTAAGAGGCTAAAACCTATGGAATTTAAATGAGATAAAATAGGAAAATAACATGACTAGTATTTGACAAAACACAAGATTAAGAAAAAATAACACACCTAAAAATAGAGCAAATATTTCAGCAAGAGACTCAAAACAAAAGGCACAACAAAGTGGCCAAAGTTGATCACCACAATGGTGTGGAAAAATCCTCAACCATGTGGATTTAATGGTCAGAACTTCTTAGGCACAGTTTAACATAAAAAACCAAGGGAAAATTAAGCAACTTGAACATGAAAATAAGATGCAAAGAAAGGGACAAATAAAATCGCATCAAATTAAATGGAACATAGGCGCGTAGATAGAAAACAAAAGCGCATATAATAGCAAGAATAAAAATCTATACTACTAGACAATAAAGAAAATAGAGATGACAAAAAATTAAGGAGTTTAAAATAAAGAGATCAAAGAGATAAACAACAAAGCAAAAAAAATTGAGTAAGAACGTGACCTTTAGAAAGTGGCTCTAGATACCACTTGATGTGATCTTTGATGATCACGTGCTCAAAGGATCCTCTCTAAGGTCACTTGGAAGGGAAATGGATTTATGGAGAGGAAAGTAATGGGGTAAGGCGCCACAAATACTAGGTTTGATAAGCCAAAGGGGAGAGGCCACAAGGGAGGGGTCCCTTGATAACTCTTAGAAGCTCTCACAAAGGAGAAAAGGGGACACTCAAAGGTAAGAACCTCAACCAATATGGTCTCTAGGATTAAATTCAAGTGTAAAAAATACAAGTGAGGGAGGAGCTCCTATTTATAGAGGTAGCTAACCTCTTGAACAAGATAACCTAAAAAAGAAGGGCTAGGATTAAAAGGAGAGATCTAAGGGAGGAGGATTGAGAAACAATTCCCTCCTTAGATCATCAAACTTGGTGCCCAAGTTTCTCAAACCAAGGGCCAAGATTCCTTCTTATTAGCTTAGGGGGTTTATGTAGGAAAAGAGGGTGTAGATATCAAGGCTACCCCTTTTTTCCTTCATAAAGACCCAAAAAGCTAAATCCACCCTCTAAATTCCTAAGACACCTCCTAAAAATAAAAAATGGACTAAATACATGTCCCAAATTAAATTCTTAATGCTCCTCAAAATTAAAATAAAGGAAAATTAGATTTTATTAACTGAAGTACCTAGCCTAATATCTTCACTCTCCATAGGAGGTGAAGTCTTCCTTTGTCTGCAAGGGCTAGGTCTTCTTCAATCCTTCTAGCCATGACCCTAGTGATAGGGGTATAGAACACCAAATAGGCTTGGACCTAGGGCTAACCTGCCTAATAGGCCTGCTTATAGGACTAATCCCATGGAGACCGAGGAGATTGAATCTCAAGTCCAAGAACTATTGGAGAACGGTTGGGTTCAAGAGAGCCTAAGCCCTTGTGCTGTGCCAGTCTTGTTGGTGCCTAAGAAGATGGCCAATGGAGGATGTGCATTGACTGTCGAGCAATCAACAACATCACCATCAAATATAGACACCTTATCCCTAGGCTTGATGACATGCTTGAGGAATTGCATGGGGCCCAATTATTTTCAAAAATTTATCTTAAGAGTGGTTATCACCAAATCCGCATCAAGGAAGGTGATGAGTGGAAAACCGCTTTTAAGACCCAGTTTGGGCTTTATGAGTGGTTGGTAATGCCCTTTGGGCTTACCAATGCCCCAAGCACCTATATGAGGCTTATGAATCATGTCATTAGGGATTGCTTAGGAAAATTTTGTGTAGTTTACTTTGATGATGTTTTAGCGTATAGCAAGAGCCTAGATGAGCATGTAGGTCATCTTAGGTGCATCTTTTGGATCCTTAGGTCACACCAACTATATGGAAACCTTGAAAAGTGTAATTTTTGTGTAGAGAGTGTAGTGTTTTTAGGTTTTGTAGTCAATAAAGATGGGGTTCATGTGGACCCCGACAAAATCAAAGCCGTCCAAGAATGGCCTACACCAAAAAGTGTGACTGAGATCAAGAGCTTTCATGGTCTCGTGAGTTTCTATAGGCGCTTTGTGCCTAATTTCTCCACACTTTTCTCACCAATCAATGATTTGGTGAAGAAGAAGGTTCCCTTCCTTTGGGATGCTAAACAACAAAAAGCCTTCGAGCTTATTAAAGAAAAACTAACCCATGCCCCTGTTCTAGCTCTACCTGACTTTTCAAAAACTTTTGAGCTAAAGTGTGATGCATCGGGTGTTGGAATAGGTGTTGTGTTATTGCAAGGCGGCCATCCCGTGACTTATTTTAGTGAAAAACTAAATGGTGCCACCCTCAATTACCCCACCTATGACAAATAGGTTTACTCCTTAATAAGGGCCCTTCAAACTTGGGAACATTACCTTATTCCCAAGGAGTTTGTCATTCATAGTGACATAAGTCACTAAAATATTTGAAGGGTCAAGGTAAGCTTAACAAGAGGCATGCAAAGTGGGTTGAGTTTTTGGAAACTTTTCCCAATATAATCAAATACAAGAAAGGGAAACACAATTTAGTGGTCGATGCCCTATCTAGAAGATATACTCTTCTTGCCACTTTGAGCTCCCAAATCTTAGGATTTGATTATATTAAGGACCAATATGCTTCTGACCAAGAGTTTCGCCCCATTTTTTCTACCTCCTTGTCCAAACCTACTGATGGGTTTCATGTGAGTGAGGGGTACTTTTTAAAGAAAGTAAACTTTGTGTACCCCAAGGATCTCTTAGAAAATATCTTGTGAGAGAGAGACATGAGGGTGGGCTCATGGGGCATTTTGGAATAAACAAAACTTTGCTCATTTTAAAAGAAAAATTTCATTGGCCCCATATGAAAAGAGATGTCCAAAGACATTGCTCTAGATGCATAGCTTGTTTACAAGCTAAATCTAAAGTAATGCCTCATGGACTTTACACACCCTTACTAGCTCCCTCCGCTCCTTGGGTAGACATAAACATGGATTTCATCCTTGGAATTCCTAGAACCCAAAGGGGAGCAGACTCTATCTTTGTGGTGGTAGATAGATGTTAAAAAATGGCTCACTTTATACCATGCCACAAGATAGATGATGCGAGCAACATCGCGAGACATTTCTTTAAAGAAGTTATCCATTTACACGAAATTGCCCAGTTCATAGTCTCTGATAGAGATGTGAAGTTCCTTAGCCACTTCTAGAAAACATTGTGGGCAAGGCTAGGAACTAAACTCTTATTTTCAACCACATGTCACCCCCAGACTGATGGGCCGACTGAGGTAGTAAATAAATCTCTATCTACTATGCTTAGGGCACTTCTTCGAGGAAATCACAAGTCTTGGGATGAATACCTACCCCATATTGAGTTTGCATACAACTGGGTGGTTCAAAGGACCACCAAGCATTCTCCCTTTCAAGTTGTTTATGGCTTCAACCCCTTCACACCTCTTGATATCTTGCCTTTACCATTCCCTTCTTCTGTTCACAAAGAAGGAATAGCAAGAGCGGATTTTGTTAAAAAATTACATGAGAGGATAAAGGCCAACGTTGAACATCATTCAAAAGAGTATGCTAGTAAGGCCAATAGGGACAGGAAAGAAATTATCTTCAATGAAGGGGATTGGGTATGGCTTCATTTGAGGAAGGATCACTTTCCTACTCAAAGGAAGTCCATGCTTAACCCCCGAGGAGATGGTCCCTTTCAGGTCCTTAAGAGAGTAAACAACAATGCATACATATTAGATCTCCCTGAGGACTATGGCGTCAGTACTACCTTTAATATTTGTGATTTGATCCCTTTTATAGGTACTGATGAAACAGAGGAGAACCTATCAGATTTGAGGTCAAATCCTTTCCAAGGGGGAAGAGATGATGCATGCTCCCCAAGCAAGGGCCCTATCACTAGGGCCATGGCTAGGAGAATAGAAGAAGACATGGCTAGAGTAGAGGGAGGAAGATCTCACCTCCATATGACCATCAAGTTATGCAAGCCATGACTTGTTTACTTGTAGGTTTTTCTTTTAGGAACCTAGGATTTTATTTTGGACATGTATTAGTCCATTTAATTTTCTAGGAGGTGTCTTAGTAATAAGAAGGGGTAAGATTAGCTTTTAGGCCTTTATTTAGGAAATAAGGGGGTAGTTAGATAAGTATACCCTATTTTCCTAAATAAAACCCAAAACTAATAAAAGAGTAATCTTGGCCCTTGGATGAGGTAGCTTGGGCACCAATTCTCATCTAAAGGAAGGGATTGATTGGACTTTGGGCTTCAATCCTCCTCCCTTGGATGACTCTTTTTAATACTAGCCCTTTCTTTCCTTCTTGACTTGTCCAAGAGGTTAGCTCCCTCTATAAAAAGGTGCTCATTCACACTCTTGTATTTTTTACATTTTATTGAATGAAAAACCTTGAGTTGGCCAAAATCCTCTTAGTGTCCACCCTTCTCTCTATGAGAATTCCTTAGGTTTTTATCAAGGGTTCCATCCCTTGTGGCAAACTTTTCCTCTTAGGCTTATCTTAACTTAAGTGGTGATGGAGGACCATCCTTGGGGCATCAAATAGGACCTATCACAAGGTCCATGGCAAGAAGAATAAAAGAAGAGGAAGGTCATACTACACCAAGAGCATTGATGATCACATGTGTGGACTTTGGTACATCTACCTAGTGTTTTGCTTGTTTTCCTTATTTTCCCCTTGTATTTTTGGGAACCTTAATCACTTAGGATTTCATTGTGTATTTTTATTTAGCCTTTGTATAATGGGGCAAATTAGTTTAGGATTTATTTTGGGACTTAAACCTTGACTTGTGAGGTCAAAAGTCCATTTCTTTCATTTTTTAGACACAAGGGTATTTTAGTCATTTAGGAAGGAGGGACCTACATTTCATTTGAGGTCCATTTAGGGTTCATTTGAGAGGCATTTAGCCCTCAAATTTTCGTGCAAATGGCCTAGAGGCCTCCCAACCTCTCTTTAAATACCCTAGGTTAGACTACATGTAGTCACTTTTGGATATATTGGATATTTGAGAGAGTTTTCCTCATCATTCCTCTTCCTTAGTCATTTAGGGATCTCTTGGCCCCCTTCCTCTCCTCTCTACCTTAGAAGGAGCTTGGGCCTCCCTAGGATTGGCCTTCACCCTCTCCAAGTGAAGTGAGCTAGCCAAAGAGACACCATCCAACCACCACCACCCAAAACACCATTCTTTTGTCTCTATTTTTTTCATGAACCACTTTCACCCATCATAAGCTCCATTTTCACACCTATTTCAGCCCTTGAAGAAGATCCATTTCAACATTTCATCTTGGAGAAGAGTTGGTGACACCATGGAGAAGGTGGAGCCATCAAGTGGCGCCTAAAACCACCTCACTTCTTACCTTTCCATAAACCATTTAACCAAAGAAGAAAACCTCTAGAAAAATATCAAGGGAGGCATGCATCAATAGGCCTACTTATAGGACTAATCCCATGGAGACCAAGGAGATTGAATCTCAAGTCCAAGAACTATTGGAGAAGGGTTGGGTTTAAGAGAGCCTAAGTTCTTGTGCTGTGCCAATCTTGTTGGTGCCCAAGAAGAATGGCCAATGGAGGATGTGCATTGATTGTCGAGCAATCAATAACAACACCATCAAATATAGGCACCCTATCCCTAGGATTGATGACATGCTTGATGAATTGCATGAGGCCCAATTATTTTCGAAAATTGATCTTAAGAGTGGTTATCACCAAATCCGCATCAAGAAAGGTGATGAGTGGGAAACTGCTTTTAAGACCAAATTTGGGCTTTATGAGTG
This sequence comes from Psophocarpus tetragonolobus, assembly GCA_037954015.1. Taxonomy (NCBI): domain Eukaryota; kingdom Viridiplantae; phylum Streptophyta; class Magnoliopsida; order Fabales; family Fabaceae; genus Psophocarpus; species Psophocarpus tetragonolobus. The sequence goes on from CM075689.1 coordinate 98,404,167, forward strand.
GTTGGTAATTCCCTTTGGGCTTACCAATGCCCCAAGCACCTTCATGAAGCTTATGAATCATGTCCTAAGGGATTGCTTAGGAAAATTTTGTGTAGTTAACTTTGATGATATTTTAGTGTATAGCAAGAGCCTAGATGAACATGTAGGTCATCTTAGGCGCGTCTTTTGCATCCTTAGGTCACACCAACTCTATGGAAACCTTGAAAAGTGTAATTTTTATGTACAGAGTATGGTGTTTTTAGGTTTTGTAGTCAATAAAGATGGGGTTTCATGTGGACCCCGACAAAATCAAAGCCATCCAAGAATGGCCCACCCCAAAAAGTGTGACTGACATCAAGAGCTTTCATGGTCTCGCGAGTTTCTATAGGTGCTTTGTTCCTAATTTCTTGACACTTTTCTCACGAATCAATGATTTGGTGAAGAAGGAGGTTCCCTTCCTTTGGGGTGCTAAACAACAAAAAGCCTTCGAGCTTATTAAAGAAAAACTAACCCATGCCCCTGTTCTAGCTCTACCTGACTTTTCAAAAACTTTTGAGCTAGAGTGTGATGCATCAGGTGTTGGAATAGGTGCTATGTTATTTCAAGGCTTTAGTGAAAAACTAAATGGTTCCGTCCTCAATTACCCCGCCTATGAGAAAGAGTTTTACTCCTTAATAAGGGCCCTTCAAACTTGGGAACATTACCTTATTCCCAAGGAGTTTGTCATTCATAGTAACCACGAGTCACTAAAATATTTGAAGGGTCAAGGTAAGCTCAACAAGAGGCATGCAAAGGGGGTTGAGTTTTTGGAAACTTTTCCCTATATAATCAAATACAAGAAAGGGAAGCACAATGTAGTGGCTGATGCCCTACCTAGAAGACATACTCTTCTTGCCACTCTGAGCTCCCAAATCTTAGGATTTGATTATATTAAGGACCAATATGCTTTTGACCAAGAGTTTGGCCCCATTTTTGCTACCTCCTTATCCAAACCTACTGATGGGTTTCATGTGAGTGAGGGGTACTTATTCAAAGAAAGTAAACTTTGTGTACTCCAAGGATCTCTTAGAAAATTTCTCGTGAGAGAGAGCCATGAGGGTGGGCTCATGGGGCATTTTGGAATAAACAAAACTTTGCTCATTTTAAAAGAAAAATTCCATTGGCCCTATATGAAAAGAGATGTCCAAAGACATTGCTCTAGATGCATAGCTTGTTTACAAGCTAAATCTAAAGTAATGCCTCATGGACTTTACACACCCTTACCGGCTCCCTCCACTCCTTGGGTAGACATAAGCATGGATGTCATCGTTGGACTTCCTAGAACTCAAAAGGGAGCAGACTCTATCTTTGTGGTGGTAGATAGATTCTAAAAAATGGCTCACTTTATACCATGCCACAAGATAGATGATGCGAGCAACATCGCGAGACTTTTCTTTAAAGAAGTTATCCATTTACACGGAATTCCCCAGTCCATAGTCTCTGATAGAGATGTGAAGTTCCTTAGCCACTTTTGGAAAACATTTGTGGGCAAGGCTAGGAACTAAACTCTTATTTTCTACCACATGTCACCCCCAAACTGATGGGCAGACTGAGGTAGTAAATAAATCTCTATCTACTATTCTTAGGGTTTAGGGTTTAGGGTTCAAGGAAATCACAAGTCTTGGGATGAATACCTACCCTATATTGAGTTTGCATACAACCGGGTGGTTCAAAGGACCACCAAGCATTCTCCCTTTCAAGTTGTTTATGGCTTCAACCCTCTCACACCTCTTGATATCTTGCCCTTACCATTCCCTTCTTCTATTCACAAAGAAGGAATAGCAAGAGCGGATTTTGTTAAAAAATTACATGAGAGGGTAAAGGCCAACATTGAACATCATTCAAAGGAGTATGCTAGTAAAGCCAATAGGGGCAGGAAAGAAATTATCTTCAAGGAAGGGGATTGGGTATAGCTTCATTTGTGGAAGGATCATTTTCCTACTTAAAGGAAGTCCAAGCTTAACCCCCAAAGAGATGGTTCCTTTCTGATCCTTAAGAGAGTAAACAACAATGGATACATATTAGATCTTCTTGAGGACTATGGTATCAGTACTACCTTTAATATTTGTGATTTGATCCCTTTTTTAGGTACTGATGAAGAAGAGGAGGACCTATCAGATTTGAGGTCAAATCCTTCCCAAGGGGGAGGAGATGATGCATGCTCCCCATGCAAGGGCCCTATCACTAGGGCCATAGCTAGGAGAATAGAAAAAGACATGGCTAGAGTAGAGGGAGGAAGATCTCACCTCCATATGACCATCAAGTTATACAAGCCATGACTTATTTACTTGTAATTTTTCTTTTAGGAACCTACGATTTTATTTTGGACATGTATTAGTCCATTTAATTTTCTAGGAGGTGCCTTAGTAATAAGAAGGGGTAAGATTAGCTTTTGGGCCTTTATTTAGGAAATAAGCAGGTAGTTTGATAACTACACCCTCTTTTCCTAAATAAAACCCAAAACTAATAAAGGAGTAATCTTGGCCCTTGGATGAGGTAGCTTGGGCACCAATTCTCATCTAAAGGAGGGGATTGATTGGACTTTGGGCTTCAATCCTCCTCCCTTGGATGACTCCTTTTAATCCTAGCCCTTCCTTTCCTTCTTGACTTGTCCAAGAGGTTAGCTCCCTCTATAAAAAGGTGCTCCTTAACACTCTTGTATTTTTCACACTTTATTGAATGGAAAAACCTTGAGTTGGCCAAAATTCTCTTAGTGTCCACCCTTCTCTCTTTGAGAATTCCTTAGGTTTTTATCAAGGGCTCCATCCCTTGTGGCAAATGTTCCCTCTTAGGTTTATCTTACCTTAGGTGGTGCCTAAAACCACCTCATTTCTTACCTCTCCACAAACTATTTCACCAAAGAAGAAAACCTCTAGAAAAAAATCAAGTTAGAAATGAGAAAAGAGAAAAAAGAGCGAGAAGAGAGAAGGCAAAGAGAGAGAAGAGAGGATGAAGAAAGAAGAAGAATGAAAGAACTAGAAAGAAAAAGAGAAAAAAAGGAAGAAGAGAGAAGGAGAGGAGAAGAGAGTAAGAGGAGAGATGGGAGGGAGAGTGATAGAAAAAATAAAGGAATTCTCATAAGATCCCCATCTAGGCATTTTAGCTCTAGTGAAGAAGAATACTATAGAAATCAACATAAGCATCACTCTTATTCATCATACAATCATCATTCTCCTTAAGAGAACATAAATCATGCTAGGGAACCAAAGGTAGACCTACCCCATTTTCATGGTAGGGAAGATGTTGAGACTTACCTAGATTGGGAAGTCAAAGTGGAACAACTCTTTCGATGCTATGAAATTAGGGAAGAAAGGAAAGTACCTTTGGCCTACCTTAGTTTTCAAGGTTTTTCTTTGCATTGGTGGGATGGGTTAGTCAAGGATAGGGCCCGTAAACAAATGCCTGACATTCGCTATTGGAATGATTTAAAAACTTGTTTGCGAAGAAGGCACATTCCTTCATATTATGAGAGGGATCTTTTGGATAGACTCCAAAGACTTAGGCAACATAACCTAAGTATTGAGGAGTATAGACAAAAGATGGAGCTTCGCATACTAAGGGAAAATATCATTGAGGAACCCAATGCCACCCTTGTTAGGTTGTTGTGTGGATTAAGCTCTGACATTAGAGATAAGGTAGAGCTTCTTTCATACTCAAACCTTGATGAGTTGGTAGAACTTTATGTAAGAGCTAAGAATCAACTCAAGAGAAAAAGCTTTAAAAAAGATTCTCCCTCTTACTCAAAGAGAGACCAACTTAAGGGAAACTCTTTCAAGGGTTTTCCCAAAGAGGAACCCAAACATTTTCAAGATACAAAAGCACCTCATGTAGAGAGAAAACCCCCTACTACTAAGCCTACTGAGAGGCAAAGTAGTATCAAATGCTTCAAATGTCTTGTGAGAGGCCACATTGCTTCTCAATGCCCTAACAAGAAAACCATGATCATGAGGGGACAAGACATTTGTAGTGAGAATAACTCATCTTCCTCCTCTAGTGAGAGTGAGGAAGAATTTCCTTATGAGGGGGACCTCCTTATGGTTCAAAGGCTTCTTGGAAGCCAACCTCTAGAGCTTGGCCAGTCACAAAGAGAGAACATCTTCCATACAAGATGTAAAGTAAATGACAAAGTATGTTCTCTCCTTGTTGATAGTGGCTCCTGTTGTAACTGTTGTAGCTCTAGGTTGGTTGAAAAGCTAGCCTTGACTAGCATGCCCCATCCCAAACCTTACAAACTGTAATGGCTCAATGAGCAAGGGGAGATGGTAGTCAATGAACAAGTTATGGTTCCAATTTCCATAGGATCTTATAATGATGAGGTTCTTTGTGACATAGTTCCTATGGAGGCTGGTCATATCCTGTTGGGGAGACCATGGCAATTTGAGAAAAAAGCTATTCACCATGTTCACTCCAACCAAATAATTCTCACCCATAATGAAAAGCGCTTCAAATTGTATCCTTTGTCACCTTCTCAAGTGACTGAGGATCAATTTGCGATGAAAAATAAAAGAGTTGGGGAAAAAAAAAAACAAAAAAAGCACAACAAGATTTACCCTTAAAGCTTGAAAAGGGTAAAGAGAGATAGTCGAAAGGTGATGCCCCTTCGAAAGGGAATATTAGTAAAAGGAGTCTATTTGCTACTAAACGTGATTTCAAAGAAGCTCCTTTGACTAACAAGCCCTTTTATCTCCTCTTTTGCAAAGAAGCATCAAATCCTTCTCCCATTTTGCATTCTTTTGCTGAGAGCACTGCCGCAGCCCATGCACATGAGCACCTTCCTCAAGGGGTTCAAGATATTTTAAAAGAATTTGATGACATATTACCTAATGAGGTTCCTAAAGGACTTCCTCCCATTAGGGGTATAGAACATCAAATTGATTTGGTGCCTGGCGCAAGTCTACCTAATAGACCTGCCTATAGGACCAACCCTATGGAGACCTAAGAGATTGAGTCTCAAGTGAATGAGCTGTTGGAGAAGGGTTGGGTTCAAAAGTGCCTAAGCTCTTGTGCTGTGCCAGTCTTGTTGGTGCCCAAGAAGAATGGCCAATGGAGGATGTGTGTTGATTGTCGTGCAATCAACAACATCACCATCAAATATAGGCACCCAATACCCCGTCTTGATGACATGTTGGATGAATTGCATGGGGCAAAAATATTTTCAAAAATAGATCTTAGAAGTGGTTACCACCAAATAAGGATCAAAGAGGGTGATGAGTGGAAAACTGCTTTTAAGAGTAAATTTGGTCTTTATGAGTGGTTGGTTATGCCTTTTGGGCTAATTAATGCCCCAAGCACATTCATGCGCTTAATGAATCATGTACTGAGGGATTACCTTGGTAAATTTTGTGTAGTTTACTTTGATGACATTTTAGTTTACTCTAGGAACCTAGATGATCATTTAGGACATCTAAGGCATGTTTTTTCTCTTCTTAGGAGTAATCATCTTTTTGGTAACTTAGAAAAATGCACCTTTTGTGTAGATAGTGTAGTTTTCCTAGGTTTTGTAGTTAGCACAAAAGGGGTTCATGTTGACCCCGAAAAGATAAACGCTATTCAAGAATGGCCCACCCCAAAGAGTGTGACAGAGATCAAAAGTTTTCATAGTCTCGCTGGATTTTATAGGCGCTTTCTGCCTAATTTCTCCATGCTCTTCGCACCAATAAATGATTTGGTGAAAAAGGAAGTTCCTTTCCTGTGGGGTGAGAAACAAAAGAAAGCCTTCCAGCTAATTAAGCATAAACGGACCCATGCACCAGTCTTGGCATTACCTGACTTTTCTAAAACATTTGAACTTGAATGTGATGCCTCTGGTGTAGGTGTGGGGGCTGTCTTGTTGCAAGGAGGGCACCCCATTGCGTATTTCAGTGAAAAACTCAATGGTGCCCCCTTCAACTACCCCACCTATGATAAGGAGTTTTATGCTCTAATTAGGGCCCTTCAAACTTGGGATCATTACTTTGCTCCCAAGGAGTTTGTCATTCATAGTGACCATGAGTCACTAAAATATTTGAGGGGTCAAGGTAAATTGAACAAAAGGCATGCAACGTGGGTGGAATATCTTGAATCCTTCCCTTATGTCATCAAGTACAAGAAAGGAAAACAAAATGTGGTGGCTGATGCTCTTTCTAGGCGTCATGCCCTTTATTCATCCTTGAGTGCAAAAATTTTGGGATTTGATGACATTCGGGCTATGTATCCGTCTGATAAGGATTTCGGCCCCATATTTGCTACCTCTACATCTGTATTTGCATTAAAGGCCCATGATGGGTACTTCATCAGTGAGGGGTATCTTTACAAAGGGAGTAAGCTTTGTACACCCCAAGGATCAATTAGGAACTTACTTACAAGAGAAATTCTTTTGGCCCCATATGCGTAGAGATGTCCATAGACATTGCTCTAAATGTATAGCTTGCTTGCAAGCAAAGTCTAAAGCAATGCCTCATGGATTATACACATCTTTACCTGCTCCTTCTGCACCTTGGGAAGATATTAGCATGTATTTCATCCTTGGGCTCCCAAGAACCCAACGAGGTGCAGACTCCATATTTGTGGTGGTGGACCAATTTTAAAAAATGGCCCATTTTATTCCCTGCCACAAAGTGGATGATGCGAGCAACATCGCAAGACTTTTCTTTAAAGAGGTTGTCCGATTGCATGGTATACCCTCTTCAATAGTGTCAGATAGGGATGTGAAGTTCCTTAGCCATTTTTGGAAAACTCTTTCGGCTAAGCTGGAAACTAAACTTCTTTTTTCCACTACCTATCACCCTTAAACTGATGGGCAAACAAAAGTGGTGAATAGATCTTTATCCACTATGCTGAGGGCTATCCTTAAAGGCAACCATAAGTCTTGTGATGAGTACCTTCCCCACATTGAATTTGCTTATAACTGGGTGGTTCATAGAACCACCAAGCATTCTCCTTTTGAGGTGGTCTATGGCTTTAATCCTCGCACTCCTCTAGATCTTTTACCTCTTCCTCTTTCTGTTGCTGTGCATAAAGAGGGAGAGGCAAAAGCCATTTTTGTAAAACAATTACATGAGAGGGTTAAAGCCAACATAGAGCGCCAATCCTTGAGAGATGCTACTTTCGCCAATAGAGGGAGGAAAGAGGTCATCTTTGAAAAGGGCGACTGAGTATGGCTTCACTTGAGAAAGGATAGATTTCCTTCTCAAAGGAAGTCCAAACCTAGCCCTAGAGGAGATGGACCTTTCCAAATCCTTGAGCGGATCGGTAATAATGCCTATGTTTTAGATTTTCCTGAGGATTATGGGGTAAGCACCAATTTTAATGTTTCTGATTTGTCTCCATTTGTAGGTGTTGAAAATGACGAAAACCCCATGGATTTGAGGTCAAATCCTCTTCAAGGGGGAGGAGATGATGTGACCATGTGATGCATGCCTCCCTTGATCTTTTTCCTTGAGGTTCCAAGCACCATGAAATGGATGATGTAAGGGAAAGAAAATGGAGGTGGGGCGCCACTCTCAAAGAGAGATAAGCCAAAGTGTTTAGGTTTGCCACAAGGGAAGGAACCCTTGATAAAAACCAACTAGGAAGAGGTTCCTCAAGAGAGAGGATCCTCAAGACCTTTTACTAAGAATGTGCTCACAAAGAGACTATTTTCATTCAACTTCAAAGGTGAAATTTTACAATGAGGGGGAATGAGTATATATAGCCCAATGGGAGAGCTTGGGCACACTTTTCTAGGCAATGTTGGACTTGGGCTTAATTAGGATTAAAACTAATTAACCCAAGTCTTAGGCCTTAAGTGAGGCACCTAAGTTCACCCCTTATGGGTGCAATTAGCATATCTTAATGTGAATGGGCTAGCCCAAAATCATGTCTTAACTTATGCACCTATTATAAGCTTACTCCTCCTTTTTAACTAAAGACACCTATACCTTATAAACTAAGAAGATGGCCGAAAATACATGGCCTTAAGGGAATTAAAAATACTTTCCTATTTATCTAATTAAAATAAAATATTTACAAGCTAAAAATAACGAAGACTATGGCTTCGAATCTTCAATGAGCTTTTGTCCATGCCATGCCTTCCTTGAGTCCTCCTAACCATGATGCATGCTAGGTGAGATTGCATCATCTCCTCTCCCTTGGAGAGGATTTGACCTCAAATCCTGAGGTCTTTCTTCCGCTTTTTCAAAGTCTGCAAGAAAATAAGGAAAGCAGTAAGTATATGCAGACAAGTGATTTTGGGAGAAGTGAGAGGTCTATAAGGAGGCCTTTTAAGAATGGGGTAGTGGAGGTTGGCACTAAAGTTTGAAAATATTTTAGTGTGCATGTGCCTCCACACAACAGCTCCCCATCCTCCTCCAATTGCACTAGATACTAGCCTCAAAGGTTTTGAAATAGTTGGCGAGACTAGTCTAAGTGGAATAGAGCACTCATCAAGTTGGATTTGAGGGTGTGGATCAAGGTGCTCAAAAGATATAGGCACATCCTCAAATTCAACTTGTTCTTTTTGTAAGAGTTGGCAGGAAAATTTTTCTATGTAGAGAACCTCCTTTGAAGGCAAAGGCGGATCTTCCTTAGACTCGGTCTTCCTACCAACAACCTTATTTTCATTTTTATCCCTTTCTCTCTTAAGCTTCATGATCCTTCTATCCTCCATAACCTCGGTAGGGGTAAGAGGAAGTAAGGTGATCTTTTTCCCTTTATGAGAGAGAGTGATTTTATTAGTGAGGTCATTGTGCAAAGTTTCCTTATCATGTTGCCATGGCCTTCCCAGCAACATGTGACTAGCTTCCATAGGGACTACATCACATAACACTTTGTCGTGATACTTCCCTATGAAGAAGCTAATCTCCACTTGCTCTCTTACTACTACACCATCTTCATAATTAAGTCCATGCAAAGAATAAGGTGAAGGATGAGGATTAGTAGCAAGTGATAGCTTTTCCACCACCCTCGTGCTACAAAAATTACAACATGATCCACCATCCACAATAAGAGAACAAGTTTTGCCCAAAATTTTGCATCTTGCTTGAAAAACATTCTCTCTTTGTGTTTGGGTTTCGTTACAAGGATGGCTTCCAAGAACTTGTTTCACTTTGAAGAGATCGTCACATGAATGAATACCCTTTTCATGTGATGTTCCCTTTAAAGTCCTTTTTCTTTTGGGGAAAAACAAAGCAATATGCCCTTTTTCTAAACACTTAAAACATTTACGACTTCGAAAACGAGTGCTCGAACTAGTGGTAGGGGTGTCACTCATACTCAAGGGTTTTCTCTCAATATGCTTTCTTTTGGATGACTCTCTTTTGGGTTTAATTATAGAAGGGTTTGTCTTTTTCTTAGGATGCCTCTTAGGGTTTTCCTTCTTACTAGAAGAAGCATGAATGTCATGGATTATTTTAGGCTCCTCTAAGTCTCTATAATGTGTGTAAATGCTACCACAAGAGCTCTTATAGGCATCTCTCTCTTTTTGTATGTTCATTTCTTCCCTTCTTTCTAACTTATTTTGTTCCTTTTCTCTCTTTTCCAATTCTTTCTTCTCTTTTTCTCTCCTTTCTCTTCTCTCTTTTCTCTCTAACTCTTTTCTTTTGTTTTCTTCTTTTTCTCTTTTCTCTTTTTCTCTTCTCTCTTCTCTTTCTTTTTCTCTTGCTTCTCTTTCTTTATTTTCATTTTCCCTACTCTTTATTTGTTTCTCTTTTTCTCTTCTTTCTTTTCTTTATTGTCTCTCCTTTTCTTTTTGTTCTTTGTCTCTTCTCTCCTCTCTATCTAGTTCCTCTTGTTCTCTTTTCCTCATCTCTCTTTGTTTTCTCTCATTTTTCCAAAATTCCCTACGTTGTTTTTCTACTATTTCCCAATCAATAGAGTATGGATATGTGGGTAAGGTTGGTTTATCACTCTTCTCATTCTTTTCTTTTATTCTATTCTCACATTCTTCTCCTTTATTTTCCCTAGTTTCATTACTACTCCTAACACTCCTAGAAGTGTGTGAAAACATGTCAAAGTGTAAGGCCTAGGGAACTAATATCCAAAACACTCCTCTCTTTTTTGTTTTCTCCTAAAGTGTTAAGAGTCTTTGGAACTCTAACACTTTCTAAAACGTTGAAAGCAAATAAAGAAATTTAAAGCAAAGCTAAAGGATTCTAACGTGCTCCTAAGTATGAATAAGGGGTACCAATTCCTTATCCACACTAAAACGAGAAACTAAGGTTTATTACACACAAAAGAGGTGACCCTTATGGGCATCCAATACCTCTAATTAAAATGTCCTTTAAAAATACACCCAAATTAAACAAAGAAAATTAAAAGTAGTTGAATGTAGCTCCTTTCTTCAAGTGCTCCTCACCAAGTGTATCACTCTAGTCTTGGCCTCCTTTTCAAGTCTCCTCTTCCTTGGTTTTAAATCAACACTTCCTAAGGATGCTACCCTTGTGAAAATTTCAACAATTTGGCTACCTACCAAGAGAAAACAAGCGCCCAAGCAAGAGACCAAGGGAAGTAGAATTTGAAAGCAAAAAGCAATAAAAAGCACTTAACAAGAATAGGAACACATCCAAGTGGAAAGAATTTATTTGACAAACACAAAGAAAGCCAATAAGGACAAGCAAGGAATAAAAGGTGTAGAAAGAAAGTTGGCACACAAAAAAAAATTCCTAGAATGGGCCTAAAATAGAATTGGACTTAAAACAAAAAAGACTCAACAAATTCAATGATTTGCACAATTGTAAAGCAAGGTGGCTAAATCATAGTCAAATAAATTCAAACAAATTTCAATAAAATTTAATACTCCTTTGAATTTTTTAATAATTTTGAGGTGCACTAATTTTTATTTTATTTTTTTGTACTCTTTTTACTTGTTTTTAGCACTTTTTACTAACTCTTTTTTTTTTTTACTTATTTTACACTTTTGATTTCTTTTCTTCTTCTTTTTTTTTTTGAAACAATTTTGCTACACCTCTTAACACATTTTGTAGCAAATATAGTGAGGAGTCAAAGAATCATAAATGCTTGAACAAAGGATAGGAAATGGCCACCATAATTGATATACAAAAGTGCAAAATTAAGAAACAAAGCAACCTAATATGAACTAGTAATTTTAGGTGATAAAAAATAAATGGCACAAGGAGAGTTTTATGGAAGTTGAGGACAACTTGATTACTCAATAATCAGCCCAATCATACCCAACATGCCTCTCAAACCAATCAACAAAAATCACCACAAAAACTAGCACAAAATTAAGATACTAAAATTATTGAACAAGTGAATGAAATTTGGAAGAAATTAAGCATTAATTTTTTTGAAGATTTTTTTTAAGAACATGCTAAGATCTAAATAGCATGTGAGACTCTAAGGACATGGGATCAAGAGTAAGCCTCTTTGATGCTCAATTTCCAATAGAGAAATAACACACTTTTATGGTAAAAATAAAAAGGCAAAACTATGTAGAATTAAGAGACAATAAAAGGGCTACAACATGACCAACTAAGACACAACTTGGAAGATTAAAAACTGAAATTAAATGACTCAAAATAACCAGAAATATATGCCCAAAACAGAGAACAAAGGGTTGGAAAAACAGAAAAATAGGTGCAGGAAAATAGAATTAAAAATTCAAATAAGAAGAACAACGTGCATCCAAAGATCAAGACCACAATGTGTGGCTTCCTTCACAAATTTTGTGAAGTCATTACAATGATTGATGTGATCTTTGATGATCACGTGCCCAAAGGATCCTTTCTAAAGTCACTTGGAAGAGAAATGGATTTATGGAGAGGAAAGGAATGGGGTGAGGCGCCACAAATACTAGGTTTGATAAGCAAAAGGGGAGAGGCCACAAGGGAGGGGTCCCTTGATAACTCTTAGAAGCTCTCACAAAGGAGAAAGGGGAAAACTCAAAGGTAAAAACCTCAACCAATATGGTCTCTAGGATTAAATTCAAGTGTAAAAAATATAAGTGAGGGAGGAGCTCCTATTTATAGAGGTAGCTAACCTCTTGAACAAGATAACCTAAAAAAAGAAGGGCTAGGATTAAAAGGAGAGATCTAAGGGAGGAGAATTGAGAAAAATTCCCTCCTTAGATCATCAAACTTGGTGCCCAAGTTTCTCAAACCAAGGGCCAAGATTCCTTCTTATTAGCTTAGGGGGTTTATGTAGAAAAGAGGGGTGTAGATATCAAGGCTACCCCTTATTTCCTTCATAAAGACCCAAAAATAAAAAATGGACTAAATACATGTCCCAAATTAAATTCTTAATGCTCCTCAAAATTAAAATAAAGGAAAATTACATTTTATTAACTAAAGTCCCTAGCCTAATATCGTCACTCTCCATAGGAGGTGAAGTCTTCCTTTGTCTGCAAGGGCTAGGTCTTCTTCAATCCTTCTAGCCATGGCCCTAGTGATAGGTCCTTGGCTAGTCATGGTCACATCAATGATCTTCTTAGTATTTGCACAAGAATAAGGAAAAAATAAAAAGCTGGGCAGAAAATTAAAGAAACAATCCTAAAGGAAACATATAAAGATTCAATGGAAAAGAACAAGATAAATTGAATCTAGAAAGCAATAAAAGCTAGGAAATAAATTGCATAAAATGAAAACTACAAAAACATAAACTAACAAGACATAAAAGGAATTAAATGACAAGAATCAAAGGCTGGAAAAAATAAAGGAAAAAGCAAGAACTCTAAGAAGAAAAGATGAAAAAAATTAAAGAAAATTAAGACTAGAAAAGAACCTCATGGAGTTGGCTCTGATACCAAATGATGCATGCCTCCCTTGATCTTTTTCCTTGAGGTTCCAAGCACCATGAAATGGATGATGGAGGGGAAAGAAAATGGAGGTGGGGCGCCACTCTCAAAGAGAGATAGGCCAAAGTGTTTAGGTTTGCCACAAGGGAAGGAACCCTTGATAAAAACCAACTAGGAAGAGGTTCCTCAAGAGAGAGGATCCTCAAGACCTTTTACTAAGAATGTGCTCACAAAGAGACTATTTTCATTCAACTTCAAAGGTGAAATTTTACAATGAGGGGGAGTGAGTATATATAGCCCAATGGGAGAGCTTGGGCACACTTTGGTATCAGAGCCACTTTTCTAAAGGTCACGTTCTTTCTCAATTTTTTTTTGCTTTGTTGTTTATTTCTTTGATCTCTTTATTTTAAAGTCCTTCATTTTTTGTAATCTCTATTTCCTTTATTGTCTAGTAGTATAGCTTTTTATTCTTGCTATTATATGCGCTTTTGTTTTCTATCTACGCGCCTATGTTCCATTTAATTTGATGCGATTTTATTTGTCCCTTTCTTTGCATCTTATTTTTGTGTTCAAGTTGCTTAATTTTCCCTTGGTTTTTTATGTTAAAGTGTGCCTAAGATGTTGTGACCATTAAACCCACATGGTTGAGGATTTTTCCACACCATTGTGGTGATCAACTTTGGCCACTTTGTTGTGCCTTTTGTTTTAAGTCTCTTGCTGAAATTTTTGCTCTATTTTTAGGTGTGTTATTTTTTCTTAGTCTTGTGTTTTTTCAAATACTAGTCATGTTAGTTTCCTATTTTGTCTCATTTAAATTCCATAGGTTTTAGCCTCTTAATTTTTTTACAAAAAAGCCTTCAAAAACAGTTTGAATTGAGCTCCTAAGAGGTGAACCTCTTGTTGAGTCTCTTAAGTCTTTTATGCTTTTAGTTCAAGCATATTAATCTCTTTGTTGTTCTTAAATATTTGCTCAATTCAATCTTTATATGTTTCTCATTTTATGTTGAATTATTAGTAGCTTTCCACTTGGTTTACCTTCACTATTGGTGCCTCTTTATGGAATTTTAGCTTGGGTGAATTGTGTTAGTAATTTGAGCAATCAATTTACTTCAAAATCAGCCCTAAATCATTCCTTAAGCACCATTAGTTCAGTGGTATTTGGAACTACTAAGTTGTTTTGCTTTTAGTTGAATGCATTGCTTGAAAATTGTGTGACCTTACTTTGTGCTTATTCACTCAAGTGTTATTATTTCAAGAATCCTCATTAAAATTTCAATTCAACAAGCTATTAGGTGCAGCAAAATGATGCATGCCTCCCTTGATCTTTTTCCTTGAGGTTCCAAGCACCATGAAATGGATGATGGAGGGGAAAGAAAATGGAGGTGGGGCGCCACTCTCAAAGAGAGATAAGCCAAAGTGTTTAGGTTTGCCACAAGGGAAGGAACCCTTGATAAAAACCAACTAGGAAGAGGTTCCTCAAGAGAGAGGATCCTCAAGACCTTTTACTAAGAATGTGCTCACAAAGAGACTATTTTCATTCAACTTCAAAGGTGAAATTTTACAATGAGGGGGAATGAGTATATATAGCCCAATGGGAGAGCTTGGGCACACTTTTCTAGGCAATGTGAGACTTGGGCTTAATTAGGATTAAAACTAATTAACCCAAGTCTTAGGCCTTAAGTGAGGCACCTAAGTTCACCCCCTATGGGTGCAATTAGCATATCTTAATGTGAATGGGCTAGCCCAAAATCATGTCTTAACTTATGCACCCATTATAAGCTTACTTCTCCTTTTTAACTAAAGACACCTATACCTTATAAACTAAGAAGATGGCCGGAAATACATGGCCTTAAGGGAATTAAAAATACTTTCCTATTTATCTAATTAAAATAAAATATTTACAAGCTAACAATAACGAAGACTATGGCTTCGAATCTTCAATGAGCTTTTGTCCATGCCATGCCTTCCTTCAGTCCTCCTAGCCATGATGCATGCTAGGTGAGATTGCATCACCATGCCTAGCCAAGGACCTATCACGAGGGCCATGGCTAGAAGGATTGAAGAAGACCTAGCCCTTGCAGACAAAGGAAGACTTCACCTCCTATGGAGAGTGAAGATATTAGGCTAGGGACTTTAGTTAATAAAATGTAATTTTCCTTTATTTTAATTTTGAGGAGCATTAAGAATTTAATTTGGGACATGTATTTAGTCCATTTTTTATTTTTAGGAGGTGTCTTAGGAATTTAGAGGGTGGATTTAGCTTTTTGGGTCTTTATGAAGGAAATAAGGGGTAGCCTTGATGTCTACACCCCTCTTTTCCTACATAAACCCCCTAAGCTAATGAGAAGGAATCTTGGCCCTTGGTTTGAGAAACTTGGGCACCAAGTTTGATGATCTAAGGAGGGAATTGTTTCTTAATTCTCTTCCCTTAGATCTCTCCTTTTAATCCTAGCCCTTCTTTTTTAGGTTATCTTGTTCAAGAGGTTAGGTACCTCTATAAATAGGAGTTCCTCCCTCACTTGTATTTTTTACACTTGAATTTAATCCTAGATACCATATTGGTTGAGGTTTTGGCCTTTGAGTGTCCCCCTTTCTCCTTTGTGACAGCTTCTAAGAGTTATCAAGGGACCCCTCCCTTGTGGCCTCTCCCCTTTGGCTTATCAAACCTAGTATTTGTGGCGCCTCACCCCATTTCTTTCCTCTCCATAAATCCATTTCCCTTCCAAGTGACCTTAGAAAGGATCCTTTGGGCACGTGATCATCAAAGATCACATCAAGTGGTATCACATCAAAAAAATTTTTTGGCCTACCCTTTAGTTTTTAGCATCCAAGCACCATGACTTCCCATACACAGTCTAGTGCACATAGTTGTTCATCAAGTAAGAGTGTCAACCAAAGAAAACCTTCTAAGGGTGACACTCTTGAAAACCTTAACTTAGAATTTAGGGAATGGATGGCTAAAGAACAAGAAAGGAGAGAAGAAATAGAGAGAAAAAAAGAAAGAAAAGAAAAGGAAAAACAAAAAGAGAAGGAAGAGTTAAAAAAAGAGATGTTGGAAATGAGAAAAGAGAAAAAAGAGCGAGAAGAGAGAAGGCAAAGAGAGAGAAGAGAGGATAAAGAAAGGAGAAGAAGGAAAGAACTAGAAAGAAAAAGAGAAAAAGAGGAAGAAGAGAGAAGGAGAGGAGAAGAGAGTAAGAGGAAAGATGGGAGGGAGAGTGATAGAAAAAATAAAGGAATTATCATAAGATCCCCATCTAGGCATTTTAGCTCTAGTGAAGAAGAATACTATAGAAATCAACATAAGCATCACTCGCATTCATCATACAATCATCATTCTCCTCAAGAGAACATAAATCATGCTAGGGAACCAAAGGTAGACCTACCCCATTTTCATGGTAGGGAAGATGTTGAGACTTACCTAGATTGGGAAGTCAAAGTGAAACAACTCTTTCGATGCTATGAAATTAGGGAAGAAAGGAAAATACCTTTGGCCTCCCTTAGTTTTCAAGGTTCTGCTTTGCATTGGTGGGATGGGTTAGTCAAGGATAGGCCCGTAAACAAATGCTTGAGATTCGCTACTGGAATGATTTAAAAACTTGTTTGCAAAGAAGGCACATAACTTCATATTATGAGAGGGATCTTTTGGATAGGCTCCAAAGACTTAGGCAACATAACCTAAGTATTGAGGAGTATAGACAAAAGATGGAGCTTCTCATACTAAGGGCCAATATCATTGAGGAACCCAATGCCACCCTTGCTAGGTTTTTGTGTGGATTAATCTCTGACATTAGAGATAAGGTAGAGCTTCTTTCATACTCAAACCTTGATGAGTTGGTAGAACTTTGTGTAAGATTTGAGAATCAACTCAAGAGAAAAAGCTTTAAAAAAGATTCTCTCTCTTACTCAAAGAGAGACCAACTTAAGGGAAGCTCTTTCAAGGGTTTTCCCAAAGAGGAACCCAAGCATTTTCAAGATACAAAAGCACCTCATGTAGAGAGAAAACCCCCTACTACTAAGCCTACTAAGAGGCAAAGTAGTATCAAATGCTTCAAATGTCTTGGGAGAGGTCACATTGGCTCTCAATGCCCTAACAAGAAAACCATGATCATGAGGGGACAAAAAATTTGTAGTGATAATAGCTCATCTTCCTCCTCTAGTGAGAGTCACGAAGAAGGGGGACATACTTTTGAACAAGAGTGTGAGGAAGCTTTTCCTTATTATGGGGACCTCCTTATGGTTCAAAGGCTTCTTGGAAGCCAACCTCTAGAGCTTGGCTAGTCACAAAGAGAGAACATCTTCCATACAAGATGTAAAGTAAGTGACAAAGTATGTTCTCTCCTTGTTGATAGTGGCTCCTGTTGTAACTGTTGTAGCTCTAGGTTGGTTGAAAAGCTAGCCTTGACTACCATGCCCCATCCCAAACCTTACAAATTTCAATGGCCCAATAAGCAAGGGGAGATGGTAGTCAATGAACAAGTTATGGTTCCAATTTCCATAGGATCTTAAGAATTTAATTTGGGACATGTATTTAGTCCATTTTTTATTTTTAGGAGGTGTCCTAGGAATTTAGAGGGTGGATTTAGCTTTTTAGGTCTTTATGAAGGAAATAAGGGTAACCTTGATATCTACACCCCTCTTTTCCTACATAAACCCCCTAAGCTAATAAGAAGGAATCTTGGCCCTTGGTTTGAGAAACTTGGGCACCAAATTTGATGATCTAAGGAGGGAATTGTTTCTCAATCCTCCTCCCTTAGATCTCTCCTTTTAATCCTAGCCCTTCTTTTTTAGGTTATCTTGTTCAAGAGGTTAGCTACCTCTATAAATAGGAGCTCCTCCCTCACTTGTATTTTTTACACTTGAATTTAATCATAGAGACCATATTGGTTGTGAGGTTCTTACCTTTGAGTGTCCCCTTTTCTCCTTTGTGAGAGCTTCTAAGAGTTATCAAAGGACCCCTCCCTTGTGGCCTCTCCCCTTTGGCTTATCAAACCTAGTATTTGTGGTGCCTCACCCCATTCCTTTCCTCTCTATAAATCCATTTCCCTTCCAAGTGAACTTAGAAAGGATCCTTTGGGCACGTGATCATCAAAGATCACATCAAGTGGTATCAGAGCCACTTTCTAAAGGTCACGTTCTTTCTCAATTTTTTTTTGCTTTGTTGTTTATCTCTTTAATCTCTTTATTTTAAAGTCCTTCATTTTTTGTCATATCTATTTCCTTTATTGTCAAGTAGTATAGCTTTTTATTCTTGCTATTATATGCGCTTTTGTTTTCTATCTACACGCCTATGTTCCATTTAATTTGATGCTATTTTATTTGTCCCTTTCTTTGCATCTTATTTTCGTGTTCAAGTTACTTAATTTTCCCTTGGTTTTTTATGTTAAAGTGTGCCTAAGAATTTGTGACCATTAAACCCACATGGTTGAGGATTTTTCCACACCATTGTGGTGATCAACTTTGGAAATTTGTTGTGCCTTTTGTTTTGAGTCTCTTGCTGAAATTTTTGCTCTATTTTTAGGTGTGTTATTTTTTCTTAATCTTGTGTTTTGTCAAATTCTATTCATGTTAGTTTCCTATGTTATCTCATTTAAATTCCATAGGTTTTAGCCTCTTAAAATCTTTACAAAAAGCCTTAAAAAACATTTTGAATTGAGCTCCTAAGAGGTGAACCTCTTATTGAGTCTCTGAAGTCTTTTATGCTTTTAGTTCAAGCATATTAATATCTTTGTTGTTCTTAAATATTTGCTCAATTCAATCTTTATATGTTTCTTGTTTTATGTTGAATTATTAGTAGCTTTCCACTTGGTTTACCTTCACTATTGGTGCCTCTTTATGGAATTTTAGCTTGGGTAAATTGTGTTAATAATTTGAGCAATCAATTTATTTCAAAATCAACCCTAAATCATTCCTTAAGCACCATTAGTTCAGTGGTATTTGGAACTACTAAGTTGTTTTGCCTTTAGTTGCATGCATTGCTTGAAAATTGTGTGACCTTACTTTGTGCTTATTCACTCAAGTGTTATTATTTCAAGCATCCTCATTAAAATTTCAATTCAACAAGCTATTAGGTGCAGAAAAATTATTAGAAAAAGTTTTAAAAAAATAGAAAAAGTTCAAGTGAAAAAAAAAGAAGATAAAGAACTCAAAAGAAAGACAAATTTGAAGTTGTGTACCTAATAGTAGAAACATTTGATATGAGGAACCAATTGTGATTCAAAAAAAAATTACTTGAGTAAGCTTTTTAGTTTTTGGTCACTTAAATGTTATTAAGTATGCAACTATTGGTTTAATTTTTTTTGTTTGAGTCTTTTTTCATCTCTACTCTTAGAGCTAATCTAGGAAAGTTATTTGTGTGCTACCTTCCTTGGTGAGCCTTATGTTTTCTTGCTTGTCTTCTATACTTCTTTGAGTTTGTCATTGTTTAATCTATCCACTTGGATTTGTGAACCTTGTTTTGTTATTCACCTTTGTTTGTTGTCTTGTGTTGTATTCGGCCTTGGTAAGGAAAGGTTGGGAAAGGTTCAATATATAAAATTTTGGCAAGTCCAAACAAGAGGAAACAAGGGTAGCATTCTTAGGGTGGGTTGATGCAACTCAAAGGGGCTTGATCAAAAGGAGACAAGCACCAAAAAGCTTGGAGTGAAGACTTTGTTTTATTTTTTTTATTTTTTGTATTGTGTATACTTAATTTTAGATTGGGAGTTTGAGTGCCCTTAAGGCCCTCCCTTGGTTTGTAATAATTTTGGTTAATTTTAGCGTAGTTCCTCGTTAATTAGGTGAAGAAGGGAGAAGTGGTACACTTCCTTCAACACCTTAGGAGCACGATTAGAGCCCTTTCTCTTTTACATTCTTGCACTTTGATTTTATTTTATGTTATTTTGAAAAAACGTGTAGAGGCTAAGAGTTCCAAAGACTCATCAAGCCACCTTAGGTGAGAAAACAAAAAAAAAAAAGAGAGAGAAGTGTTGCTTGAAAAAAAAAATTTTGGCCTACCCTTTAGTTTTTAGAATCCAAGCACCATGACTTCCCACACACATTCTAGTGCACATAGTTGTTCATGAAGTAAGAGTGTCAACCAAAGAAAACCTTCTAAGGGAGAAACTCTTGAAAACCTTAACTTAGAATTTAGGGAATGGATGGCTAAAGAACAAGAAATGAGAGAAGAAAAAGAGAGAAAAAAAGAAACAAAAGAAAAGGAAAAACAAAAAGAGAAGGAAGAGTTAAAAAAAGAGATGTTGGAAATGAGAAAAGAGAAAAAAGACCGAGAAGAGAGAAGACCAAGAGAACAGAAGAGAGGATGAAGAAAGGAGAAGAAGGAAAGAACTAGAAAGAAAAAGAGAAAAAGAAGAAGAAGAGAGAAGGAGAGGAGAAGAGAGTAAGAGGAGAGATGTGAGTGAGAGTGATAGAAAAAATAAAAGAATTCTCATAAGATCCCCATCTAGGCATTTTAGCTCTAGTGAAGAAGAATACCATAGAAATCAACATAAGCATCACTCACATTCATCATACAATCATCATTCTCCTCAAGAGAACATAAATCATGCTAGGGAACCAAAGGTAGACCTACCCCATTTTCATAGTAGGAAAGATGTTGAGACTTACCTAGATTGGGAAGTCAAAGTGGAACAACTCTTTCGATGCTATGAAATTAGGGAAGAAAGGAAAGTGCCTTTGGCCTCCCTTAGTTTTCAAGGTTCTGCTTTGCATTGGTGGGATGGGTTAATCAAGGATAAGGCCCGTAAACAAATGCCCGACATTCGCTACTAGAATGATTTAAAAACTTGTTTGCGAAGAAGGCACATTCCTTCATATCATGAGAGGTATCTTTTGGATAGGCTCCAAAGACTTAGGCAACATAACCTCAGTATTGAGGAGAATAGACAAAAGATGGAGCTTCTCATACTAAGGGTCAATATCATTGAGGAACCCAATGCTACCCTTGCTAGGTTTTTGTGTGGATTAAGCTCTGACATTAGAGATAAAGTAGAGCTTCTTTCATACTCAAACCTTGATGAGTTGGTAGAACTTTGTGTAAGAGCTGAGAATTAACTCAAGAGAAAAAGCTTTAAAAAAGATTCTTCCTCTTACTCAAAGAGAGACCAACTTAAGGGAAACTCTTTCAAGGGTTTTCCCAAAGTGGAACCCAAGCATTTTCAAGATACAAAGCACCTCATGTAGAGAGAAAACCCCCTACTACTAAGCCTACTGAAAGGAAAAGTAGTATCAAATGCTTCAAATGTCTTGGGAGAGGCCACATTGCCTGTCAATGCCTTAACAAGAAAACAATGATCATGAGGGGACAAGACATTTGTAGTGAGAATAGCTCATCTTCCTCTTCTAGTGAGAGTGAGGAAGAAGGGGGACATACTTTTGAACAAGAGTGTGAGGGAGCTTTTCCTTATGAGGGGGACCTCCATATGGTACAAAGGCTTCTTGGAAGCCAACCTCTAGAGCTTGGCCAGTCACAAAGAGAGAACATCTTCCATACAAGATGTAAAGTAAATGACAAAGTATGTTCTCTCCTTGTTGATAGTGGCTCCTGTTGTAACTATTGTAGCTCTAGTTTGGTTGAAAAGCTAGCCTTGACTACCATGCCCCATCCCAAACCTTACAAATTGCAATGGCTCAATCAGCAAGGGGAGATGGTAGTCAATGAACAAGTTATGATTCCAATTTCCATAGGATCTTATAATGATGAGATTCTTTGTGACATAGTTCCTATAGAGGCTGGTCATATCCTGTTGGGGAGACCATGGCAATTTGACAAAAAAACAATTCACCATGGTCACTCCAACCAAATAATTCTCACCCATAATGAAAAACACTTCAGATTGTATCCTTTGTCACCTTCTCAAGTGGTTGAGGATCAATTTGCGATGAAAAAGAAAAGAGTTGAGGAAAAACAAAAACAAAAAAAAAGAACAACAAGCTTTACCCTTAAATCTTGAAAAGGGTAAAGAGAGAGAGTCGGAAGGTGATGCCCCTTCAAAAGGGAATATTAGTAAAAGGAGCCTATTTGCTACTAAACGTGATTTAAAAGAAGCTCCTTTGACTAACAAGCCGTTTTATCTCCTCTTTTGCAAAGAAGCATAAAATCCTTCTCCCATTTTGCATTCTTCTGCTGAGAGCACTGCCACAGCCCATGCACATGATCACCTTCCTTAAGGGGTTCAAGATATTTTAAAAGAATTTGATGACATATTCCCTAATGAGGTTCCGAAAGGACTTCCTCCCATTAGGGGTATAGATCATCAAATTGATTTGGTGCTTGGCGCAAGTCTACCTAATAAACCTGCCTATAGGACCAAACCCATGGAGACCCAAGAGATTGAGTCTCAAATGAATGAGCTGTTGGAGAAGGGTTGGGTTCAAAAGAGCCTAAGCCCTTGTGCTGTGCCAGTCTTGTTGGTGCCTAAGAATAATGGCCAATGGAGGATGTGTGTTGATTGTCGTGCAATCAACAACATCACCATCAAATATAGGCACCCAATACCCCGTCTTGATGACATGTTGGATGAATTGCATGGGGCAAACATATTTTCAAAAGTAGATCTTAGAAGCTGTTACGACAAAATAAGGATCAAAGCAGGTGATGAGTGGAAAACTGCTTTTAAGACTAAATTTGGTCTTTATAAGTGGTTGGTTATGCCTTTTAGGCTAACTAATGCCCCAAGCACATTCATGCGCATAATGAATCATGTACTGAGGGATTGCCTTGGTAAATTTTGTGTAGTTTACTTTGATGACATTTTAGTTTACTCTAGGAACCTAGATGATCATTTAGGACATCTAAGGCATGTTTTTTCTCTTCTTATGAGTAATCATCTTTTTGGTAACTTAGAAAAATGCACCTTTTGTGTAGATAGTGTAGTTTTCCTAGGTTTTGTAGTTAGCACAAAAGGGGTCCATGTTGACCCCGAAAAGATAAAAGCTATTCAAGAATGGCCCACCCCAAAGAGTGTGACAGAGATCAAAATATTTCATGGTCTCGCTGGATTTTATAGGCACTTTGTGCCTAATTTCTCCACGCTCTTCGCACCAATAAATGATTTGGTGAAAAAGGAAGTTCCTTTCCTTTGGGGTGAGAAACAAAACAAAGCCTTCCAGCTAATTAAGCATAAACTGACCCATGCACCAGTCTTGGCATTACCTGACTTTTCTAAAACATTTAAACTTGAATGTGATGCCTCTGGTGTAGGTGTGGGGGCTGTCTTGTTGCAAGGAGGGCACCCCGTTGCGTATTTCAGTGAAAAACTCAATGGTGCCCCCCTCAACTACCCCACCTATGATAAGGAGTTTTATGCTCTAATTAGGGCCCTTCAAACTTAGGAGGATTACCTTGCTCCCAAGGAGTTTGTCATTCATAGTGACCATGAGTCACTAAAATATTTGAGGGGTCAAGGTAAATTGAACAAAAGGCATGCAACATGGGTGGAATATCTTGAATGCTTCCCTTATGTCATCAAGTACAAGAAAGGAAAACAAAATGTGGTGGCTGATGCTCTTTCTAGGTGTCATGCCCTTTATTCATCCTTCAGTGCAAAAATCTTGGGATTTGATGACATTTTTGGGCTATGTATCCATCTGAGAAGGATTTCAGCCCCATATTTGCTACCTCTGCATCTGTATTCGCATTAAAGGCCCATGATGGGTGCTTCATCAGTTAGGGGTATCTTTACAAAGGGAGTAAGCTTTGTATACCCCAAGGATCAATTAGGAACTTACTTACAAAAGAGAGCCATGAAGGTGGGCTCATGGGGCATTTTGGGATTTCAAAACCCTCATGCTTTTACAAGAGAAATGTTTTTGGCCCCATATGCGTAGAGATGTCGATAGATATTGCTCTAAATGTATAGCTTGCTTGCAAGCAAAGTCTAAAGCAATGCCTCATGACTATACACACGTTTACCTGCTCCTTCTGCACCTTGAGAGGATATTAGCATGGATTTCATGCTTGGGCTCCCAAGAACCCAACAAGGTGCAGACTCCATATTTGTGGTGGTGGACCGATTTTCAAAAATGGCCCATTTTATTCCCTGCCACAAAGTGGATGATGCGAGCAACATCGCAAGAATTTTCTTTAAAGAGGTTGTCTGATTGCATGGTATACCCTCTTCAATAGTGTCATATAGGGATGTGAAGTTCCTTAGTGATGCACTCCCTTGATCTCTTCAACCAAGGTTCTTTCCTCTAAGAAAATGAAGGATGGAGAGGTTAGAAATGGGAGAGCGTTGACGCCACTTTCTAGGAGAAAGATGAGTCAAAAAAATTTTATGTTGCTTGCCACAAGGGAGAGGTCCCTTGATAAAAGCTTTAAGGGAGAGATTCCTCAAGAGAGAGGATTCTCAATGACACTCAAGAATAAATTGCTCAAAAAGAGTCTTACTTCATTCAATCAAGTGTGCCTTGTACAAGAGAAACTAGGTGTATTTATAGCTCACAACCAATATGGTCTCTAGGATTAAATTCAAGTGTAAAAAATACAAGGGACGAGAGGAGCTCCTATTTATAGAGGTAGCTAACCTCTTGAACAAGATAACCTAAAAAAGAAGGGCTAGGATTCAAAGGAGAGATCTAAGGGAGGAGGATTGAGAAACAATCCCCTCCTTAGAGCATCAAACTTGGTGTCAAGTTTCTCAAACCAAGGGCCAAGATTCCTTGTTATTAGCTTAGGGGTTTATGAAGGAAAAAAGGGGTGTAGATATCAAGGCTACCCCTTATTTCCTTCATAAAACCCAAAAAGCTAAATGCAGCCTCTAAATTCCTAAGACACCTCCTAAAATAAAAATAGACTAAATACATGTCCCAAATTAAATTCCTAATGCTCCTCAAAATAAAATAAAGGAAAATTACATTTTTATTAACTAAAGTTCCTAGCATAATATCTTCACTCTCCACAGAAGGTGAAGTTTTTCTTTGTTTGCAAGGGCTAGGTCTTCTTCAATCCTTCTAGCCATGGCCCTAGTGATAGGTCCTTTGCTAGGCATGGTCACATCAAAGACTATGGGCTTGAGTTGGACGTCCAACTCAAAGGTGGTTAGAGATAGGTTAGTTGAATTAATTAGGTGTTAATTGAGCTCTTGGCTTATTAACACTTAATTAGTTCAACAAGATCCAAACAAGACCCTAAAATCAAGGATCTTTGTTCCCTCCAAATTTGAATTTGAATTTGGAGAGTGCCATATCATCTCCCTCCAAAATTCAAATCCAAATATGAAGCAACAAACAAGGCCATATAGGAAAGAGAATGTACATGGATGAAACATTAGGGAACAAGGGGGACCTACTTGTCTCTCATGCTTCATGTGTGACTTAGGAGGGTGTGGGAAAAAGCTAGAGGGGTGTGGTTATCAAAACCACACGTCCACATGGTCCTAAAAAGCCCACTAATGCACACACTCCACATAATAGACTAGTTACACCTCTTTTCAACTAAAGGCAACGAAAAAAAAGGCTAAAAACAAGAGAAAGCCTTCTAGCTAATTAAGCATAAACTGACCCATGCACCAGTCTTGGCATTACCTGACTTTTCTAAAACATTTTAACTTGAATGTGATGCCTCTGGTGTAGGTGTGGGGGCTGTCTTGTTGCAAGGAGGGCACCCCATTGCGTATTTCAGTGAAAAACTCAATGGTGCCCCCCTCAACTACCCCACCTATGATAAGGAGTTTTATGCTCGAATTAGGGCCCTTCAAACTTGGGAGCATTACCTTGCTCCCAAGGAGTTTGTCATTCATAGTGACCATGAGTCACTAAAATATTTGAGGGGTCAAGGTAAATTGAACAAAAGGCATGCAACGTGGGTGGAATATCTTGAATCCTTCCCTTATGTCATCAAGTACAAGAAAGGAAAACAAAATGTGGTGGCTGATGCTCTTTCTAGGCGTCATGTCCTTTATTCATCCTTGAGTGAAAAAATCTTGGGATTTGATGACATTCGGGCTATGTATCCGTCTAATAAGGATTTCGGCCCCATATTTGCTACCTCTGCATCTGCATTTGCATTAAAGGCCTATGATGGGTACTTCATCAGTAAGGGGTATCTTTACAAAGGGAGTAAGCTTTATATACCCCAAGGATCAATTAGGAACTTACTTACAAAAGAGAGTCATGAAGGTGGGCTCATGGGGCATTTTGGGATTTCAAAAACCTTCATGCTTTTACAAGAGAAATTCTTTTGGCCCAATATGCGTAGAGATGTCCATAGACATTGCTCTAAATGTATAGCTTGCTTGCAAGCAAAGTCTAAAGCAATGCCTCATGGACTATACACACCTTTACCTGCTCCTTCTGCACCTTGGGAGGATATTAGCATGGATTTCATCCTTGGGCTCCCAAGAACCCAACGAGGTGCAGACTCCATATTTGTGGTGGTGGACCGATTTTCAAAAATGGCCCATTTTATTCCCTGCCACAAAGTGGATGATGCGAGCAACATCGCAAGACTTTTATTTAAAGAGGTTGTCCGATTGCATGGTATACCCTCTTCAATAGTGTTAGATAGGGATGTGAAGTTCCTTAGCCATTTTTGGAAAACTCTTTGGGCTAAGCTGGGAACTAAACTTCTTTTTTCCACTACTTGTCACCCTCAAACTAATGGCCAAATAGAAGTGGTGAATAGATCTTTATCCACTATGCTGAGGGCTCTCCTTAAAGGCAACCATAAGTCTTGGGATGAGTACCTTCCCCACATTGAATTTGCTTATAACCAGGTGGTTCATAGAACCACCAAGCATTCTCCTTTTGAGGTGGTCTATGGCTTTAATCCTCGTACTCCTCTAGATCTTTTACCTCTTCCTCTTTCTGTTGCTGTGCATAAAGAAGGAGAGGCAAAAGCCATTTTTGTAAAATAATTACATGAGAGGGTTAAAGTTACCTCTTCCTCGATTTCCCCATGCTCATTAAGACATTGAAGTTTATAAGGTTTTGGGTAGGGAATTGGGGTCAAGGCTAGCTTTTCCACCAACCTAAAGCTGCAGCAGTTACAACAAGACCCATTATCTATAATGAGATAACACACTTTGTTATTAACTTTGCATCTAGTGTGAAATATGTTCTCTCTTTGAGATTGGGTAAGCTCAAAAGATTGGCTTCCAAGAATCCTCTTAATCATCAAGTGGTCCCCCTCATATGTATAAGCATCCTCACATTTAGAAGATGATGCATGACCCTCTTCTTCCTCACTCTCACTAAAGGAGGAAGGAGACCTACTCTAACTGCTATATATGTCTAGGCCCCTCATGATCACATTTTTTCTAGTGGGGCATTGAGAGGCTATGTGGCCCGTTTCCCTAGACATTTAAAGCATTTGATACTACTAGTCCTTTCATGAGAGCTAGTAGTAGAGGGTTTCTTTTCTATATGAGATGCTTTATGCTCTTTATGCTAGGGTGGTTCCTCTTTAGGGAAGCTCTTAGAAGAGCTCCCCTTGAGTTGATCCCTCTTTGTATAAGGTTGAGATTCTCTTTTAAACCCTTTTCTTTTTATTTGGTTCTCAACTTTGATACATAGTTAAACCAACTCATCTAGGTTTGTATATGAAAAAAGCACAACTTTATCTCTTATCTCAGAGCTTAATCCACATAAGAACCTAGTCATGGTGGCTTTGGGTTCCTCAACGATGTTTGCTCTTAAAATGAGAAGTTTCATCTTTTGTCTATACTCCTCAATACATAGGTTTTGTTGCCTAAGTCTTTGGATTTTATCCAAAAGATCTCTCTTATAATAAGATGGAATATGCCTTCTTCTTATAGCACTTTTTAAATAATTCCAATTGTTTGTTTCAGGCATATGAGTTCGGGCTCTCTCTTTAGTTAACCCATACCACCAATGGAGGGCATGCCCTTGGAAGCTAAGGGTTGCCAATGGACCTTTCGGTCCTCTCTTATATCATAACACTTGAAAAGTTGCTCTACCTTGACTTCCCAGTCAACATAGGCTTCTACATCTTCTCTCCCATGGAAGGGAGGAAGATCAACCTTTTGCTCCCTAGGAAGGGGAACATGATCATGCATAGGTGTATTATGATGGTTGAATCCTCTCCTAGGTCTCCCATAATAATCTTTCTCACTTTCACTATTTCTTTTTTAGGGAGACCCATATTCAAAACTCTTTCTCTTTCCCCACTTTTTTTGTTTCCTTTCTTCTTTTTCTCTTTTTCTTCTCTGTCTCTTTTTTCCTTTTCTTCTCTCTCTTTTTTTTTTCTCTTTCTTTTGATTCTCTCCTTAGTCTTTCTTCACTCAACCACTCACGAAATTCCAAGACAAAGTGATCAAGAGGGGCAACCTTGGGAGATCCCCTTTGGTTGATACTCTTGTTGCTATTTGCACTAGTGTGTGGAAAGGTAGCCATGTGAAGAATGCCTAGAAAAGCTAAGGATGGTCGAATCAAGCAAGAACTCACTCTCTCTCTTTTTTGGTTTTCTCCCTAAGAGGCAAAGAGTCTTTGGAACTCTTTTAGGCCTCAAACTACACGTAAATTGCAAGAAGGAAAAAAGGACAAGAAAAATTAAAAGATGCAGGACTAAGGCTTACTCCTAAAGGTATGGGAGGTGGTGTACCACTTCCTCCTCCACACCTTAATTGGCGAGAAAATAAGAGTAAAACCAAGCTATTACAAACAAAAGGAGATACACTCCTAATTAAATTGAATACACACAAATAAAGCAATAAAATAAAAGGTCTTCATTCCATGTTTTCTCTCATGTCTCTCCTCTCTAAGTCTTGTTCCTCTCCTTAGAATGGGACCTTGTTTGGCTTGTCTTAACTCCTCGTTAGTGTGATACCCTTGAGAGCAAGGTTCCTTCAAGAATTTTCCCATAAGATAGCGCGCAAACCAACCACAAAGGAGAAGAGTAGAAGCAAAAAAGCAAGGAAAAAATAACAAAAGAAGGACTACTATACAAAAGGAATGAATTGAGGATACAAGACTAGAATGAGTACAAAGAAAAGACAAACTAAAATTAAGAGGTAAACAAGGAAGGCAAGCACACAAAAAGAAGTTCCTAGATTGGTTCTAAAGTAGATTAAGGACTAAAGAAAAAGCACACAAAAATTCACTAGTTGCACACAAGTTTGAGCTATGGCGAATTGATTAGGTTCCTTTTGAGCACTTTCAAACCAATTTTAGACCACTTTGCAATTGTTTTTGTTTCACTATTAGGTACATCTTGTTTTGTCTCTTTTTTTTTATCTTTTACACTTTGTTTTTTTTTGTTTTGAAATTTTGTTTGACTTTGTTCTTGTTTGTTTGTTTTTTTTAACTTTTTAAGATGTACCTAAGTACTTGATGTAATTGCAAATTTTATTATCAATCTGGAGGTCCTAAATGCTCAAATTAAAACCTAAGACCTAAGCACATAAAGTTCACTAAAATGCAACTAATGAAAATTAAAAGAGAGCAACTCAAAGTGTACCAAAGTAAAGGTGTTTTGGTAATGCTATAAGAGCTTTGCTTGTGAGTTAGAGCTACTTTGTTTGCACAAAATACTTTCTCCTAAGCTTCACATCAAAAGCTTCAAACAAACCCACAGAATTTCACCTTACAAGAAGCACACAAAGAGCTACTAACTAATAAAAAAACACAACATAATTTGGATTGAAATTGAGCTACTATGTATATACTTTTTTTTTAATTGAGAAATTTAAAGAACATGCTAGAAGATATAAGCATGTGACACTTCTTATGAATCTTAGAACAAGAGAGAGATCTCTGCTAGGATGTTCAATTTCAAGAAGTTTTGCAACACACTTTTAGTGGAAAAATATAAGTGGTAAAACCTAATGGAAAATAATGTGACATAGAAGGACTAAACAATACTCTAAGACATCACAATTAAGAGTATAAAATGTGTAAAATAAGACCTAAAAAAATCAGAGAGAAACAGAATTCAAAAGCAAAAAAAAAGGTGCAAGAACTCAATGAAAATAATGACCAAGGTGTGTAACCACAACGCTATGGTTTTTTCCATAGCTGTGCGGATTTCAATGAACCACCACCTCTTAGGCCACTAAATTCAAGTAAGATTTCAAGCAACAACACAACAAAAATTAGGAAAGCAAAACACACGGTATAACAAGATTCAAATGAAAGAACAAGTAATTTAAACCATACAATTGAAATATGAATACACAACAATTAAAAACATGACTACTAGACATGAAAGAAATTGAAATACAACATGGAAACACATAAAATAATTGGATGGAGTAGAAGAGGGAAAATGACTAAAAAAATTAAAAGTAAAGATAAGAATCAACCTCTAGAAGTGGCTCTTGATACCACTTGGTGCACTCCTCATGATGCTAAGCTAAGGATCTCTTTAAGAGGTTGCTTCAAAGAAGAATATGTAGGATGAAAGTCAAATAAGATGAGGTTGGAGGTGCCACCTTAGAAGGATAAGCCTAAGGAAGACTTGCCACAAGGGAAGGAGCCCTTGATGAAAGCCACTGAAGGTTTTCTCAATTAGGAGAAGGAAGAAGACACTAAAAAATGGAGAACTCTCAAGTCTATTCAAAATTCAAGTGTAAAAATTATACAAGAGGAGGAGGTGCTTATTTATAGGAGAGGGAGCCTAAGACTATAGGCTTGAGTTGGACGTCCAACTCAAGGGTGATTAGGGATAGGTTAGTTGAATTAATTAGGTGTTAATTGAGCTCATGGCTTATTAACACTTAATTAATTCAACAAGATCCAAACAAGGCCCTAAGATCAAGGATCTTTTTTCCCTCCAAATTTGAATTTGAATTTGGAGCATGCCATCCCCCTCCAAAATTCAAATCCAAATATGAAGCAACAAACAAGCACATGTAGGAAAAAGAATGAACATGGACGGAACATTAGGGAACAAGGGGGGCTACTTGTCTCTCATGCTTCATGTGTGACTTAGAAGGGTGTGGGAAAAAGCTAGAGGGGTGTGGTTATCAAAACCACACGTCCACATGGTCCCAAAAATCCCACAATGCACACACTTCACATAATAGACTACTTACACCTTCCTTCAACTAAAGGCAATGAAAAAAAAGGCTAAAATACAAGGCCAAAGAAATACTAAATACACCTCCAAATACATGAACTAAAAGTAAAGACTAAGGCACCAAATAAAGGCTAAAAAGTGAAGACTATGGTCTAATCTTGATGTTCAAAAGAAGGTGAGGTCTTCCTTCCTCTCCTCTAGCCATGTCTTCCTTAATCCTCCTAGCCATGGCCCTTGTGATGGGACCTTTGATAGGGAGGATTTCACCATATGCGGATCCCGAAAAAGTCAAAGCCATCCAAGAATGGCCCACCCTAAAACATGTGACAGAGATCAAGATCTTTCATGGTCTTGTTGGATTTTATAGGTGTTTTGTGCCTAACTTCTCCACACTTTTCGCACCAATAAATAAGTTGGTGAAGAAGCAAGTTTCTTTCCTTTGGGGTGATAAACAAGAGAAAGCCTTTTCTCTTATCAAGCAAAAACTCACTAATGCACCAGTTCTGGCATTACCTAACTTCACAAAAACTTTTGAACTTTAGTGTGATGCCTCTGGTGTAGGTGTGGGAGCTGTCTTGTTGCAGGGTGGGCACCCTATTGCCTATTTTAGTGAAAAACTTAATGGTGCATCTCTCAACTACTCCACCTATGATAAGGAGTTTTGATGTGATCTTTGATGATCACGTGCCCAAAGGATCCTTTCTAAAGTCACTTGGAAGGGAAATGGATTTATGGAGAGGAAAGGAATGGGGTGAGGCGCCACAAATACTAGGTTTGATAAGCCAAAGGGGAGAGGCCACAAGGGAGGGGTCCCTTGATAACTCTTAGAAGCTCTCACAAAGGAGAAAGGGGGACACTCAAAGGTAAGAACCTCAACCAATATGGTCTCTAGGATTAAATTCAAGTGTAAAAAATACAAGTGAGGGAGGAGCTCCTATTTATAGAGGTAGCTAACCTCTTGAACAAGATAACCTAAAAAAGAAGGGCTAGGATTAAAAGGAGAGATCTAAGGGAGGAGAATTGAGAAACAATTCCCTCCTTAGATCATCAAACTTGGTGCCCAAGTTTCTCAAACCAAGGGCCAAGATTCCTTCTTATTAGCTTAGGGGGTTTATGTAGAAAAGAGGGGTGTAGATATCAAGGCTACCCCTTATTTCCTTCATAAAGACCCAAAAAGCTAAATCCACCCTCTAAATTCCTAAGACACCTCCTAAAAATAAAAAATGGACTAAATACATGTCCCAAATTAAATTCTTAATGCTCCTCAAAATTAAAATAAAGGAAAATTACATTTTATTAACTAAAGTCTCTAGCGTAATATCTTCACTCTCCATAGGAGGTGAAGTCTTCCTTTGTCTGCAAGGGCTAGGTCTTCTTCAATCCTTCTAGCCATGGCCCTAGTGATAGGTCCTTGGCTAGGCATGGTCACATCATCTCCTCCCCCTTGAAGAGGATTTGACCTCAAATCCATGGGGTCTTCGTCATTTTCAGCACCTACAAATGGAGACAAATCAGAAACATTAAAACTGGTGCTTACCCCATAATCCTCTGGCAGATCTAAAACATAGGCATTATTACCGATCCGCTCAAGGATTTGGAAAGGTCCATCTCCTTTAGGGCTAAGTTTGGACTTCCTTTGAGAAGGAAATCTATCCTTTCTCAAGTGAAGCCATACCCAGTCGCCCTTTTCAAAGATGACTTCCTTGCAAAAGAGGAGATAAAAGGGCTTGTTAGTCAAAGGAGCTTCTTTTAAATCACGTTTAGTAGCAAATAGGCTCCTTTTACTAATATTCCCTTTCGAAGGGGCATCACCTTCCGACTCTCTCTCTTTACCCTTTTCAAGCTTTAAGCGTAAAGCTTGTTTTGCTTTTTTTTGTTTTTGTTTTTCCTCAACTCTTTTCTTTTTCATCGCAAATTGATCCTCAGCCACTTGAGAAGGTGACAAAGGATACAATTTGAAGCGCTTTTCATTATGGGTGAGAATTATTTGGTTGGAGTGGCCATGGTGAATAGCTTTTTTGTCAAATTGCCATGGTCTCCCCAACAGGATATGACCAGCCTCCATAGGAACTATGTCACAAAGAATCTCATCATTATAAGATCCTATGGAAATTGGAACCATAACTTGTTCATTGACTACCATCTCCCCTTGCTCACTGAGCCATTGCAATTTGTAAGGTTTGGGATGGGGCATGGTAGTCAAGGCTAGTTTTTCAACCAACCTAGAGCTACAACAGTTACAACAGGAGCCACTATCAACAAGGAGAGAACATACTTTGTCATTTACTTTACATCTTGTATGGAAGATGTTCTCTCTTTGTGACTGGCCAAGCTCTAGAGGTTGGCTTCCAAGAAGCCTTTGAACCATAAGGAGGTCCCCCTCATAAGGAAAAGCTTCCTCACATTCTTGTTCAAAAGTATGTCCCCCTTCTTCCTCACTCTCACTAGAGGAGGAAGATGAGCTATTCTCACTACAAATGTGTTGTCCCCTCATGATCATGGTTTTCTTGTTAGGGCATTGAGAGGCAATGTCGCCTCTCCCAAGACATTTGAAGCATTTGATGCTACTTTGCCTTTTAGTAGGCTTAGTAGTAGGGGGTTTTCTCTCTACATAAGGTGCTTTTGTATCTTGAAAATGCTTGGGTTCCTCTTTGGGAAAACCCTTGAAAGAGTTTCCCTTAAGTTGGTCTCTCTTTGAGTAAGAGGGAGAATCTTTTTTAAAACTTTTTCTCTTGAGTTGATTCTCAGCTCTTACACAAAGTTCTACCAACTCATCAAGGTTTGAGTATGAAAGAAGCTCTACCTTATCTTTAATGTCAGAGCTTAATCCACACAAAAACCTAGCAAGGGTGGCATTGGGTTCCTCAATGATATTGGCCCTTAGTATGAGAAGCTCCATCTTTTGTCTATACTCCTCAATACTTAGGTTATGTTGCCTAAGTCTTTGGAGCCTATCCAAAAGATCCCTCTCATAATATGAAGGAATATGCCTTCTTCGCAAACAAGTTTTTAAATCATTCCAGTAGCGAATGTCAGGCATTTGTTTACGGGCCCTATCCTTGACTAACCCATCCCACCAATGCAAAGCAGAACCTTGAAAACTAAGGGAGGCCAAAGGTATTTTCCTTTCTTCCCTAATTTCATAGCATCGAAAGAGTTGTTCCACTTTGACTTCCCAATCTAGGTAAGTCTCAACATCTTCCCTACCATGAAAATGGGGTAGGTCTACCTTTGGTTCCCTAGCATGATTTATGTTCTCTTGAGGAGAATGATGATTGTATGATGAATGAGAGTGATGCTTATGTTGATTTCTATAGTATTCTTCTTCACTAGAGCTAAAATTCCTAGATGGGGATCTTATGAGAATTCCTTTATTTTTTCTATCACTTTCCCTCCCATCTCTCCTCTTACTCTCTTCTCCTCATCTTCTCTCTTCTTCCTCTTTTTCTCTTTTTCTTTCTAGTTATTTCCTTCTTCTCCTTTCTTCATCCTCTTTTCTCTCTCTTTGCCTTCTCTCTTCTCGCTCTTTTTTCTCTTTTCTCATTTCCAACATCTCTTTTTTTAACTC
This sequence comes from Psophocarpus tetragonolobus, assembly GCA_037954015.1. Lineage (NCBI taxonomy): Eukaryota > Viridiplantae > Streptophyta > Magnoliopsida > Fabales > Fabaceae > Psophocarpus > Psophocarpus tetragonolobus. The sequence goes on from CM075689.1 coordinate 98,438,436, forward strand.
TTCCTTCTCTTTTTGTTTTTCCTTTTCTTTTATTTCTTTTTTTCTCTCTTTTTCTTCTCTCCTTTCTTGTTCTTTAGCCATCCATTCCCTAAATTCTAAGTTAAGGTTTTCAAAAGTGTCTCCCTTAGAAGGTTTTCTTTGGTTGACACTCGTACTTGATGAACAACTATGTGCACTAGAATGTGTGTGGGAAGTCATGGTGCTTGGATGCTAAAAACTAAAGGGTAGGCCAAAAACTTTTTTTTTTTTCAAGCAACACTCCTCTCTTTTTTTTTTCTCACCTAAGGTGGCTTAATGAGTCTTTGGAACTCTTAGCCTCTACACGTTTTTTCAAAATAACATAAAATAAAATAAAAGTGCAAGAATGTAAAAGAGAAAGGGCTCTAATCGTGCTCCTAAGGTGTTGAAGGAAGTGTACCACTTCTCCCTTCTTCACCTAATTAACGAGGAACTACGCTAAAATTAACCAAAATTATTACAAACCAAGGGAGAGCCTTAAGGGCACTCAAACTCCCAATCTAAAATTAAGTATACACAATACAAAGAATAAAAAAAAAATAAAACAAAGTCTTCACTCCAAGCTTTTTTGGTGTTTGTCTCCTTTTGATCAAGCCCTTTTGAGTTGCATCAACTCACCCCAAGAATGCTACCCTTGTTTCCTCTTGTTTGGACTTGCCAAAATTTTATATATGGAACCTTTTCCAACCTTTCCTTACTAAGGCCAAATACAACACAAGACAACAAACAAAGCTGAATAACAAAACAAGGTTCACAAATCCAAGTGGATAGATTAAACAATGACAAACTCAAAGAAGTAAAGAAGACAAGCAAGAAAACATAAGGCTCATAAAGGAAGGTAGCACACAAATAACTTTCCTAGATTAGCTCTAAAAGTAGAGATGAAAAAAGACTCAAACAAAAAAAATGAAACCAATAGTTGCACAGTTAATAAAATTTAAGTGACCAAAAACTAAAAAGCTTACTCAAGTAATTTTTTTTTTCAATCACAATTGGTTCCTCATATCAAATGTTTCTACTATTAGGTACACAACTTCAAATTTGTCTTTCTTTTGAGTTCTTTATCTTCTTTTTTTTTTTTTAACTTTAACTTTTTCTATTTTTTTTAACTTTTTCTAATCATGTTGCTGCACCTAATAGCTTGTTGAATTGAAATTTTAATGAGGATTCTTGAAATAATAACACTTGAGTGAATAAGCACAAAGTAAGGTCACACAATTTTCAAGCAATGCATGCAACTAAAGGCAAAACAACTTAGTAGTTCCAAATACCACTGAACTAATGGTGCTTAAGGAATGATTTAGGGCTGATTTTGAAGTAAATTGATTGCTCAAATTACTAACACAATTCACCCAAGCTAAAATTCCATAAAGAGGCACCAATAGTGAAGGTAAACCAAGTGGAAAGCTATTAATAATTCAACATAAAACAAGAAACATATAAAGATTGAATTGAGCAAATATTTAAGAACAACAAAGAGATTAATATGCTTGAACTAAAAGCATAAAAGACTTAAGAGACTCAACAAGAGGTTCACCTCTTAGGAGCTCAATTCAAACTGTTTTTGAAGGCTTTTTTGTAAAAAATTTAAGAGGCTAAAACCTATGGAATTTAAATGAGACAAAATAGGAAACTAACATGACTAGTATTTGACAAAACACAAGATTAAGAAAAAATAACACACCTAAAACTAGAGCAAAAATTCCAGCAAGAGACTTAAAACAAAAGGCACAACGAAGTGGCCAAAGTTGATCACCACAATGGTGTGGAAAAATCCTCAACCATGTGGGTTTAATGGTCGCAACTTCTTAGGCACACTTTAACATAAAAAACCAAGGGAAAATTAAGCAACTTGAACACAAAAATAAGATGCAAAGAAAGGGACAAATAAAATCGCATCAAATTAAATGGAACATAGGCGCGTAGATAGAAAACAAAAGCGCATATAATAGCAAGAATAAAAAGCTATACTACTAGACAATAAAGGAAATAGAGATAACAAAAAATGAATGACTTTAAAATAAAGAGATCAAAGAAATAAACAACAAAGCAAAAAAAAAAATTGAGAAAGAACGTGACCTTTAGAAAGTGGCTCTAGATACCACTTGATGTGATCTTTGATGACCACGTGCCCAAAGGATCCTTTCTAAAGTCACTTGGAAGGGAAATGGATTTATGGAGAGGAAAGTAATGGGGTGAGGTGCCACAAATACTAGGTTTGATAAGCCAAAGGGGAGAGGCCACAAGGGAGGGGTCCCTTGATAACTCTTAGAAGCTCTCACAAAGGAGAAAGGGGGACACTCAAAGGTAAGAACCTTAACCAATATGGTCTCTAGGATTAAATTCAAGTGTAAAAAATACAAGTGAGGGAGGAGCTCCTATTTATAGAGGTAGCTAACCTCTTGAACAAGATAACCTAAAAAAGAAGGGCTAGGATTAAAAGAAGAGATCTAAGGGAGGAGAATTGAGAAACAATTCCCTCCTTAGATCATCAAACTTGGTGCCCAAGTTTCTCAAGCCAAGGGCCAAGATTCCTTCTTATTAGCTTAGGGGGTTTATGTAGAAAAGAGGGGTGTAGATATCAAGACTACCCCTTATTTCCTTCATAAAGACCCAAAAAGCTAAATCCACCCTCTAAATTCCTAAGACACCTCCTAAAAATAAAAAATGGACTAAATACATGTCCCAAATTAAATTCTTAATGCTCCTCAAAATTAAAATAAAGGAAAATTACATTTTATTAACTAAAGTCTCTAGCGTAATATCTTCACTCTCCATAGGAGGTGAAGTCTTCCTTTGTCTGCAAGGGCTAGGTCTTCTTCAATCCTTCTAGCCATGGCCCTAGTGATAGGTCCTTGGCTAGGCATGGTCACATCAAGTTTTATGCCCTAATAAGAGCCCTTCAGACTTGGGAGCATTACCTTGCTTGATGCATTGTTGTTGATGCCATTCCCAAGATCACCTTCTAGCTTGGTTTCTTTGAAGAAATGAATGGTGGAAAGGGAAACAGATGAAGGTGTAGGCGTCACTCATGGTGAGATAAGCCATGGAAGAATCTTTCCACAAGGGAAGGAGCCCTTGATAAAAGCCATAGAAGGTCTCAAATGAGAAGAGAAAAAAGACACTTAATAAGACTCACAAAATATTTTTGTATTCAAAATCAAGTGTAAAATGAACATAGGAGGTTAGAGAAAGATGGGCTTAGGGGGGAGGAATAGTGACGTCCAAGTTAGGGGAGCTTAGGAGAGCTTAATCAAGTGCTAATTGAGCTAGAGCCAATTAGCACTTGATTAATTTCTAGGAAGATCCAAACATGCCCCTAATTTTAAGATCTTGGTCCCCTTTCAATTTGAATTTGAATTTTGGAGGGAAGCCATATGGCACCTTCAAAATTCAAATTAAAAAACGAGACCACATAAAAAACATGTGAAAGCCACCTTGGAAGAGAGAGAAGGTGCCATCCAAGTGTGAGGGGAACCAAGGGGACCCACATGTCTCTTATGCTTCATGTGTGAGTTAGACAGGTGTGGAACTAACTTAGGGGGTGTGATTCACAAAAACCACATTCCTAAGCTTCTCCAAAAAGGCCCAAACTACTCATCACACTCCACAAAAGAGACTAATTACACCCTCTAAATTAAAATGGACGTAAAGGCCAAAATACAAGGACAAAAATAAAAATAAAACACCTCCAAACTCCTAAAGAAAAAACGTACACATTAAGGACTAAAAAGAAGACTATGGCCTAATTTCTAACATCTTGATCTCCATGAGAAGGTGAGGTCTTCTTCCCTCCTCTCTTGCCATGTCTTCCTCAATCCTCCTAGCCATGATCCTTGTGATAGGACCCTTGCTATGGAGGTGATGCAATCCTACCAACCAAGGGCCCTCTCAGTAGGGCAATGGCTAGGAAGATTGAAGAGGACTTGGCCCAGAAAGACTCATTAAGACCCTAGCTAATGATGGAGATAGACATTTTAGGTCATAGTCCTTAGTCTTCCTCTTGTAAATATTAATTAGTTTTTAATTCCCTTTTAGGCCATGTATTTTGGCTATTTATGCTACTTCCTAAAGTTTAGGGTGTAAATAGCTTAGGAAAGGAGGTGAGGGGAGTAGAGGGCCTAATAACTCAAAGCAGTGTGGATCTCTTTCCACACCCCCTTTTTAGGCCATGAAACTCCTTAGCTTAAGGCTAGGTGCCCCTTTTAGTGGGCCTAAGAGGGATTAGTGCTCCTAATCCTAATTAGGCCCAAGTCCCACATTGCCTAGTTTTTAGTGTCTTGCTTCCTCTTTTGGGCTATAAATACACCTAGTCTCTCTTGTACAAATCACACTTGATTGAATGAAGTAAGACACTTTTTGAGAAATTTATTCTTGAGTGTCATTAAGAATCCTCTCTCTTAAGGAATCTCTCCCTTAAAGCTTTTATCAAGGGACCTCTCCCTTGTGGCAAGCAACATAAAATTTTTTACTCATCTTTCTCCTAGAAAGTGGCGTTAACCCTTTTCCATTTCTAACCTCTCCATCCTCCATTTTCTTAGAGGAAGGAACCTTTATTATTAAATTTTGTTGGCTGAATTCTTCATTTTATTTCAAGAGAATCTCTCCCTTACACTCCTCATTTTCTTTTTAATTTTTCTAAAATTTTTGAAGAGGTGTAGCAAAATGAAAAAAAATAGAGAAGAGGAAATATATATATATATATATATTAAAAAAAAGGTAGAAGACAAATCAAGCAAAAAAAAAGAGTTAGTAAAAGTAATTAAAAAAAAAAATAAAACAAGTGAAAAGAGAAAAAATTATATTTAGTACAACTCAATTTGTTTTGATTTGATTAAAAGGAGTATGCAAACTTTGTTACATCTAGCTTGAATTTGCTTTTTTCGTCAACACAAAGTGAATGTGCAAATCTTAGAAAATTTTTTAAGTGTCTTGTTGCTTTTAAGTCCACTCTAATCTAGTACCATTCTACGTTCATTTTGACGTGCTAATTTTCTTCAATACGTTTAATTGTTTGCTTGTCTTGTTTTTATTCATTGTGTTTGTCTACATTTAATCTATCCACTTGGATGTTTGTCCTCTTTTGATTTTGAGCTTTTCTTGTTTTTCTTTACTTCTTGCACTCTCCTGCTCTTGGTGTGCCACTTTTGAGAAAGGAAAAGAGAGGTCAATCCAAGCTTTCCACAAAGGAAGCATCTTGAGGTGTGTTGAAGCAAGCTAAGGAAGAGGTTCATTCAAGGGAGCAACACCAATTTGAGAGAGGCAAACACTTAAAGTGGAAAAGCAATATAAAAACTTCAAATCTTTTACTTTTTGCCTTTTTGGGTGTAATTTTTAAGGCCATTTTAATTGAGGTGTTGGATGGCCATAAGGGTCACCTCTTTGATTGTAATAGCTTTTAGTTTCTCGTTTAGGTGGGAGAAGGAATTGGTACCCCATCTCTCCACCTTAGGTGCACGTCTTTAGACCCTTACCTTTGTTTTAATTTATTTTATTTGCTTTGAATCTTAGTGTGAAAGGCTTTTGAGTTCCAAAGACTCTTAAGTAATTCACTTAAAGAGAAAACTAAACAAAAGAGTAAGGAGTGTTGCCTTTAGGTTCTTTCTAATCACTTTTAAAATGAGCTCACACACATCTAGTAAAGGTAGTGTAAGTCAACAAGGTTCTCAAAAAGCAACCAACATGGATAAGTTTGTTAGTGAATTTAGGGAGAGGAGGTTAGAGGAGAGAAAAGAAAGAAAATAGAGAGAGAAGAAAGAAGAAAGGAGGCATGAAGAGAAAGAACAAGAAAAGAGAGAAAGAGAGTTAAGAGAAGAACAACGAAGAGAGGAGAAAGAATATGAGAAAAGAGAAAAAGAAAGAGAGGAGAAAAGAAAAAGACAAGAAAGAGAAGTGATAGAAGAAAGGTGGAGAGAAGAGAAATAAAGAGAACCAAGAGAAAGAGAAGAAACAAGGCAAAGAGAAGACAGAGAGAGGGAAGAGAGAAGAGAAGAGCGTGAAAGAGAAGAAATAAGAGAAAGAGGAGTTAGAGAGAGGCATAGGTATAGGTCTGCTTCTAGTGAAGTAAGTGAAAGTGAAGGGTATGAAAGACCTAGGGTAAAGAGAGCACAACAACATCATAACCAACCCCAATCCCAACCTAGGGAACAAAAAGTTGACCTCCCTCATTTTCATGGCAAAGAGGATGTGGAAGCCTACCTTGATTGGGAAATGAAGGTAGAGCAACTCTTTGTTTGTTATAACATAAGTGAAGAAAGAAAAGTTCCACAGGCAACCCTTAGGTTCCAAAGGCATGCCATGTATTGGTAGACCTCCTTGGTCAATGAGAGATGCCGCCTTCGTAACCCTCTTGTGGATTATTGGAATGATCTTAAGGGGGCTATGAGGCGGAGACATGTCCCTTCTTATTATGAAAGAGAGCTCTTGGATAAACTTCAAAGATTAAAACAGTACAACTCAAGTGTTAAGGAGTACAGACAAACCATAGAGCTTTTCATGATGAGAGCGGGCGTCACCGAAGAACCAAGGGCAACCGAAGTTAGATTTTAAGTGGTTTGAGCTCTGACATAAGAGACAAAGTTGAGCTCTTACCATATAATAATCTAGATGACCTAGTCCAAATTTGCATAAGAGTGGAAAATCAATTAAAAAGAAAAGGTGGAGCAAAAAGAGAATTTCCATCCTACAATTATGCAAAGAGGGACCTAGGCAAGGGAAGCGCTTCCAAGAGCTCTCCCAAAGAGGAACCATCCAAGCATGTGCATAAAGAACATAAACCCATGCATCATAGAGACAACCCCCCTATTAGTTCTAGCGATGGGAAATGGCGGATGTGTATGGACTATCATGCCATCAACAACATTACCATTAAGTATAGGCACCCAATCCCTAGGCTAGATGATATGCTTGATGAATTGCATGGAGCCAAAATATTTTCAAAAATTTATCTTAGAAGTGGTTACCATCAAATAAGAATCAAAGAAGGAGATGAATGGAAAACCGCTTTTAAGACAAAATTCGGTCTTTATGAATGGTTGGTGATGCCTTTTGGGCTCACCAATGCTCCAAGCACTTTCATGCGCCTCATGAGTCATGTACTTAGGGATTGCATTGGTAGGTTTGTAGTTGTTTATTTTGATGATATTTTAGTCTAGAGTAGGTCTTTAGAAGAACATATAGGACACCTTAAGGAAGTCTTATCTATCCTTAAAATAAATGAACTTTTTGAAAACTTAGAAAAATGCACTTTTTGTGTTCCTAGTGTAGTTTTCTTGGGCTTTGTCATTAGTGCCCAAGGGGTCCAAGTGGACCCCCAAAAAATCAAGGCCATTCAAGGGTGGCCCACCCCTACTAGTGTGACTGAGGTCAAGAGCTTTCATGGTCTCATGGGATTTTATAGGTGCTTTGTGCCTAACTTCTCCATACGAGCTTCACCACTCAATGACTTGGTGAAAAAGGAAGTTCCTTTCTTGTGAGGTGAAAAACAAGAAGAAGCGTTTCAACTACTCAAAGATAAACTCACTAACGCACCAGTTCTAGCCCTTCCCGACTTTTCAAAAACATTTGAGCTAGAATGTTATGCATCAGGAGCTATGTTGTTGCAAGGGGGGCAACCCATTGCTTATTTTAGTGAAAAACTCAATGGTGCCACCTCAACTACCCCACCTATGACAAGGAGTTTTATGTTTTGATCCATGCCCTCCAAACTTGGGAATATTACCTTGTTTCCAAGGAATTTGTCATTCATAGTGACCATGAGTCACTTAAGTATTTGAGGGGGCAAGGAAAGTTGAATAAAAGGCATGCTAAATAGGTTGAATTTCTTGAAACTTTTCCTTATGTCATCAAATATAAAAAAGGAAAAACAAATGTGGTCGCCGATGCTCTTTCAAGGAGGCATTCTCTCCTTGCCACCCTCAGTGCTCAAATTTTGGGATTTGATGACATAAAGGAAATGTATCCTTCTGACCAAGACTTTGGAACCATTTATATTGCCTCATCTTCCAAAGCCAAAGATGGCTTCTACCTGTGTGAAGGGTACTTATTCAAAGAGGGCAAACTTTGTGTACCCCAAGGATCTATTAGGAAATTGTTGACAAAAGAGAGCCATGAAGGTGGGCTCATGAGACATTTTGGAATTGATAAAACCTTCATGCTTTTAAAAGAAAAATTCTTTTGGCCTCATATGAAAAAAGATGTCCAAAGACATTGCTTGCGATGGATAACTTGTTTACAAGTTAAGCCCCGAGTAATGCCTCATGGACTCTACACACCTTTACCCACTCATTCTAAACCTTGGGTAGATATTAGCATGGATTTTATCCTTGGGATCCCAAGAACCCAATGAGGTGTAGACTCCATCTTTGTGGCAGTGGACCATTTTAGTAAAATGGCACATTTCATTTCCTGCCACAAAGTGGATGGCGCGAGTCACATCGCAAGGCTTTTCTTTCATGAGGTTGTCTGCTTACACGGAATACCCTCAACCATAGTCTCTGATAGGGATGCTAAGTTCCTTGGCCATTTTTGGAAAACTCTTTGGACAAAGCTAGGAACTAAGCTCTTATTTTCTACCACTTGTCATCCTCAAACGGATGAAAAAACTGAGGTAGTAAATAGATCCTTATCCACTATGTTGAAGGCACTCTTGAAAGGCAACCACAAGTCTTGGGATGAATATCTCCCCCACATTGAATTTGCATATAATAGGGTGGTTTATCAAACCACTAAGTACTCCCTTTTGAGGTTATATATGGTTTTAATCCTCTCACCCCTTTGACTTATTGCCACTCCCTAACACCTGAATTTTTCATAAAGAAGGGGAAGCTAGGGTTGATTTTGTCAAAAAATTACACGAGAGGGTCAAAACTAATATTGAAACCCAATCTAAGGGGTATGCTTCATCTAGCAACAAGGGGAGAAAGGAAGTTATCTTCGAAAAGGGCGATTGGGTTTGGCTTCACCTAAGAAAGGATCGTTTCCCTTCTAAGAGGAAGTCCAAACTTAGCCCTCGAGGAGATGGTTCCTTCCAAATCCTTGAGAAGGTAAATAATAATGCATATATGTTAGACCTTCCCGAAGATTATGGAGTTAGCACCACTTTTAATGTTTGTGATCTTACACCCTTTTTAGGTGCTGACACGAAAGAGGACAACTCTTCATATTTGAGGACAAATCCTTTCGATGGGGGAGGAGATGATGCAATCCTACCAACCTAAGGCCTTCTCATTAGGGCAATGACTAGGAGGATTGAAGAGGACTTGGCCCGGAAAGACTCATCAAGACCCTAGCTAATGATGGAGATAGACATTTTAGGCCATAGTCCTTAGTTTTCCTCTTGTAAATATTAATTAGTTTTTAATTCCCTTTTAGGCCATGTATTTTGGCCATTTATTCTAGTTCCTAAAGTTTAGGGTGTAAATAGCTTAGGAAAGGAGGTGAGGGGAGTAGTGGGTCTAATAACTCAAATCAGTATGGATCTCTTTCCACACCCCCTTGATTAGGCCATGACACTCCTTAGCTTAAGGCTAGGTGCCCCTTTTAGTGGGCCTAAGAGGGATTAGTGCTCTTAATCCTAATTAGGCCCAAGTCCCACATTGCCTAGTTTTGAGTGTATTGCTCCCTCTTTTGGGCTATAAATACACATAGTCTCTCTTGTACAAATCACACTTGATTGAATGAAGTAAGACTCTTTTTGAACAATTTATTCTTGAGTGTCATTAAGAATCCTCTCTCTTGAGGAATCTCTCCCTTAAAGCTTTTATCGCTTTTATCAAGGGACCTCTCCCTTGTGCCAAGCAACATAGAATTTTTGACTCATCTTTCTCTTAGAAAGTGACGTCAACCCTCTTCCATTTCTAACCTCTCCATCCTCCATTTCCTTAGAGGAAGGAACCTTGGTTGAAGTGATCAAGGGAGTGCATCAGGAGGAATGCATCATTGGTCCTAAGGAGTTTGTCATTCATAGTGACAATGAGTCAGTTAAATATCTGAGGGGACAAGGAAAATTAAATAAAAGGCATGCAAAATGGGTTGAATACCTTGAATCTTTTCCCTATGTCATAAAATACAAAAAGGGTAAACATAATGTGGTAGCCGATGCTTTATCAAGATGTCACTCTCTTTATACCACTCTTAGAGCTAAGATTTTGGGATTGGATGACAAATGGGCCATGTATCCCTCTGTCAAGGATTTTGGCCCTATTTTTGCAGCCTCTACATCTAAGACCTATGACAGATTCTCCATTAGTGAGGGGTATGTATACAAAGGGAGCAAGCTTTATATACCCCAAGGATCTATTAGGAACTTGCTCATAAAAGATAGCCATGAAGGTGGGTTCATGGCGCATTTTGGGATTTCTAAAATTCTCATGCTTTTACAAGAGAAATTCTTTTGTCTCCCAGGTGAGAGGTTTTATTTATAGGCTAGAAAGGTGGGTTAGGCTAACTAGACCATGGGTTAATCTAACCAATATTAGGATAACTCTAGTTTGAGTCACATCTAACCATGATTAGCTAACTATGGTCATGTATAACCAACTAATGAATCTACCCTATATCTAGTCTAGATACAAAAAGGTGTGAATAGTAGAAAAGAGGTGGTAAAGAGTAGTCATGCTTAAGGCATGAGTAGGGGGTGTGGCATTTGGCAGCTAAGATGTAGGAATAGTAGTCATGCCTTAAGCATGCTTAGATAGGTGTGCCCATAATGAGACGGGTGAGCATAACACATGCTCATCTTCTCTAAAAGCTAGCCCATCTTAGCAAACTCTATCATGATGACTATAGTACCTTTTAGGAAAATAAAAGATGACTTAAAAATTAAGGGGGTGACCTAAATACAGTGGTCAAAAGGGAAGGTTGACTTTAAGAGTCAACCTACTAAAAAGTCAAAGTCAACAAAATTATAAACAATCCTAAATTCTAATTTATACAATGGAATAAAGCCTCTTCATGTATCCTTCAAGGGCCTTGGGCTGAATTGCATCATCTTCGTCTTCCTACCTTTGCCTAAGATGACCTTCGGGAGATAGTCGTTTTTGACTCCTTGGTCAATGGTCCCTACGAGATAAGCTATGATACTTGCTACTTCACACTTTCTTTCGCGAGGTGGTAGATGACTTGTTTTGTACATACCTTGGAAGGTGACCTACTCTTATCAGCTCTTCTATTTTATTTTTCAAGGTACGACATTCATCAGTGTCGTGACCCATGGTACGATGGTACTAACAGTGTTTGCCTAGGTTGGCCTTGATAATTGGCTGTCATGGAGGAGGTAGAGTCAGAAGGTTTTCTCTTCTTGCTTCTTCCATTACGTGTACTCTAGCCATATTCAAAGTAGTATAATGGTCATTTTAGGGCTCCCTATCATGCTTCTTCTTGATCTTCTTGTCTTTAGGGTAACGGGTCTTGACTTCTTGGGGAGGAGTGTCGGTCATCTGCCCTAGGGGTGCTAGCACCTCTTCCTTATAAGAACTCCATGTGGATGCAGGTTATAGTTGGAGCCTTGATTTCGTTCATGTGATTTGGTGCCTTTTTGGAAAGTTGTCTATGAAAGGGTCAGGTTAGACTCCATTAAGCAAATAATGGAGGGTGACCTCAGGGTGAAGTCGCTTGATCTTGATGGTCATGGATAGGAACCTGTTCACGAAGTCTAACAAGGGCTCTTTCTCTCCCTGTTACAGGCCAGCTATCGCTATTGAACTAGTGGTATATGGCTGGCTAGTGGCATACTCGACTTTGAACTTTCTTACGAGTTCACAAAAGCTACGTATCTAGTTGGAAGGGAACTCGGTGAACTAGGTAAGTACTCCCCCCTTTGGGGATCTTGGGAATACCTTGCAGCATATAGCGTCATGTGTTGAGTTCAGGTTGAACTAGGTGTAACAACCCAATTTTCATAAATAAGGTATTTTAATTATTTTAAGTTAATTGAATTAGTTAATGGAAATTTAGTTATTTATTATAATTAATTACCTCAAAGAGGCTAAAGTATACAGATAGATATTGTTAGTAGAGACAAGAATAAATAATATTTTTGGAAACAATAATAATAAGGAAGGGTATATTTATATCATTAGTAGGAGTTTACATATTATAAGTTAAATTTGTTAACTGTTAGATCGGGCGTGAAATTGGACAGTAGGTTCCAGACATGTGGCTCTCAATTCTGACCGTTCGGATCTTTATTTAGAGCTTTGGTTTGGGAGAAGAAGACATTTCAATAAAAGATCTATTTTGGAAAGGTTTGTTGGATCGAAAAGGAAAATCTTCATCTGTCTTTGTTTCTTCATTGAGGTAAGGGGGTGGGACATTATCTTTTATGTGGCATGTGTAGAGTAAATTGGTATTGAAGTGATCCCTAAGCTTCGATATGTTTTAATGTTCCATGTACATTATTGAAGGTTATGAACACCTGCAATGAGTACTGATATGTGTTTTAACTCTAACTATGTGGATATATATGATTCTTGTATGTTTGATGTACAAATGCATGTTTACGTCTATTCTGTTGATTTTTAGGGATCATCGATTTCAAACATAATGATTATTTTGGCATTTAAATGTTGCTTTTTATACCTAGAAATTAGTATTCTTGAGTTTGTACTTAATGATAACAATTGTAGTGTCCTTTTTGTAGTCCCTGGTGATTGGTTATAACAATTTATTTAGTTGGAGATGAAGTTATAATTGCTTAATGATTGTTTGGTGTGCTTAGCTTATCATTGAATTTGGTATGCTGGTTCATATGATTATGAATTATGGGATGGTTTGCCAAATTAGAATATATGTGTCATTGATCTAATGTAATAATGTATTTTGTTAATTGGAGATGTGTCTTAATGAAACATCATAGAAATTGAGATTCAGGTGTAGTTGATACTCATGCCTAATTATTAGGTGTTTGTACTAATTTATTTTGTTAATTAGGGGATATGTGGTTGGGTTATATATAAGAGAAATTGAGATTCATATGTGTTTTGTGTTCCTAAATAGTTGTTGAATGTCTATATTAATTTACTTTGCTAGATATTTGAGAGTACATGTGTAGTATCAAATTATTTGGATATAATGCTTATGTTGACATTGAGGTTTTTTCCTTTTTACTATAGTACCCTTGAATAAAGTAATGGATAGTATTGACTTGTTTATTTGTTTCTATAGAATAAATAGGGTAGTGGAGGTGAATCCTAAGCATCCCTAGGGATGAACTTTGTGAAGATGAGATTACCTTGTTTGTTTCTATGAATTCTATTAATAATTAAATGAGGAAGAACTTAATTATATTATTCATTATGTAATCATTGAGGAATTACTCTATTAGTTGAACTATTTTCCATATGTAAAGAATAAGGTGTTACATGTTTTCTTCCACTGAGATAATTGATGACAACATTGGTTATTATCAATGCAATTCTGGGGTGTGATGATAATAAACAAAAAATATAGAGAAATAAAAGGTTTGAGGATTTGAAGCTATAGTTATATTTTAGGAACCTTGTAAGTTGAATACTTGTTATCTGAGAATTTTTGTATAACATGCCTGAGTGTGTCTGTAATATCTTTCTGTTTAGTTAACCAAATTGAGTTCCGTTTGTTGTTTTAGAAAACAGACATTTCAGGCTACAGTTTAGGATCAAGAATCACATAAAAATGTTAAGACTTAACTGATTTATGTGCATTGGAAGTTGAGTCTCTCATCCAGTTTGTGAAACAAAATATGTATAATGTGAGCCCTACAAGGTAACCTAGATGACCTTATTAGGATTAGTGTTCTTCATAGAAGTTATAGGCCTCGATTTTATCTTTCCAATAGAGATGGAATCAATTAAAAGGGATATATATAACTCAAGTAATGAATAAAATAGTAAGTAAAGGTCAAACTATTAGATTTGGGTTAGTAGCTGCGCGTTTGTAATTTCTAAAAATAGTAGATGATAAAACTAACTTTGGACATAAAATAAAAGTTTTAGATAATGGTATTATATTTCTAATAAAATTTGTAGCACCTTCATATCATTAATACAGCTATAGATATTGTATTTACACTACATAACATAATAAAAGAGTAAGATAAAAAGGGATAGTGACAGTTGTAATGTTGTTGATTATTGTAGTGTGAAATATTGTGATGTATTTTATAATTATAAGTGTCATAAATGATTAAGTGTTTGAAATTTGTTTAGGGAGCATGAATTGAGGGTTTGACCCACTGTATGATATGGGTGTTGATTACAATTGAGTGTATAATGTGTTGATGATCAATGATAGTCAGTGTATGTGCCTAATGATATGCCATCCCAGTTGTAGTTGGGGGTGAATCATGATAACATATTAGATTATCGTAACATATCTTATAATTATAGGTGTGGTGAATGATTGAATGTTTGAAAGTTGTTTGCGGTGTGTGAATTGGAGATTTGTTTTACTATGTGATATTGATGTTGATTTCAACTAAACATATAGTGTGTTGATGATAATGATTAAGGTGTGCCTGATGAAGTGTCATCCAATTGTGGTTGGGGATGATGTATAATGACTTTATTAAATACTGATATTGTGATTTATGTTAATGATGATGGTGAGGATGTGCCTGACGAGGTGTCATCCCAACTACGGTTGGGCGTGAGTTGTGATGATATGATTAAATGTATTAAGTTATTTTGCATTGCACGGTTCTACCTACGTGTTACTAACATAGAAGAGGATGCACTTCGGGTGGACCTATGGTAAGATGGTTGTACCTACGTGTTACTGGTGTAGAAGAGGACTGCTTCGGGCGTTTACCTAAGAGAGCATGCATGAGTGTGACAGTTGGAGAATGTTTGTAAGGACTGCCTATTGTGTGATGTTCTAGACCAGATCTTCTTTTATTGTTAAGGTGTCATCACTGACTTTAATTAAGGTAATTTATTGCTCATTAACATTGCTTTAATGATGTGGTAACCATCGTTAGCTTATGATGTGATGCACTCCCTTGATCTCTTCAACCAAGGTTCCTTCCTCTAAGAAAATGGAGGATGGAGACGTTAGAAATGGGCAAGGGTTGACGTCACTTTCTAGAAGAAAGATGAGTCAATAAATTTTATGTTGCTTGCCACAAGGGAGAGGTCCCTTGATAAAAGCTTTAAGGGAGAGATTCCTCAAGAGAGAGGATTCTCAATGACACTCAAGAATAAATTACTCAAAAAGAGTCTTACTTCATTCAATCAAGTGTGATTTGTACAAGAGAGACTATGTGTATTTATAGCCCAAAAGAGGGAGCAAGACACTCAAAACTAGGCAATGTGGGACTTGGGCCTAATTAGGATTAGGAGCACTAATCCCTCTTAGGCCCACTAAAAGGGCACCTAGCCTTAAGCTAAGGAATGTCATGGCCTAATCAAGGGGGTGTGGAAAGAGATCCACATTCCTTTGAGTTATTAGACCCTCTACTCCCCTCACCTCCTTTACTAAGCTATTTACACCCTAAACTTTAGAAACTAGCATAAATGGCCAAAATACATGGCCTAAAAGGGAATTAAAAACTAATTAATATTTACAAGAGGAAAACTAAGGACTATAGCCGAAAATGTCTATCTTCATCATTAGCTGGGGTCTTGATGAGTCTTTCCAGGCCAAGTCCTCTTCAATCCTCCTAGCCATTGCCCTAGTGAGAGGACCCTTGATTGGTAGGATTGCATAATGATGGCTCTCATAAGTTCTCTTTGGGTGATTTGTATTCAAGTGGGGGAGGTCGTCTGAATGGGATTGGTCTGGAGTGGAGGTCATCATTTCTGAGCTTAGGGGATTGCGACGAGGGTAGGAATGTGATAGGTCGAGGTCGAGGGGTGCTGAGGTGGAGGTCGGGTGATGTGCAGATGTTCAGGTCGGGGTATGAGGCTACTAGATGATACAACTTCTCTATAAAATACTTTGGGTAAAAGAAGGTGACGGTATTTGGATTTTGTAGAAAATTGTAAATGTTGGAGTGACAAAATTGTGAGATGAAATTTAATTTAAAAATAGTACTAGTACAAAATTGAACATTTTAAAAAATAGTGGAACAAAAATGTAATTAAACATTAAAAAGTAAAAGAAAGAGAATTTTGTTAGGTTAAATTAAGTTGAAAAAAGACATTTTACAAAATTATTCTATTTTTTATTTTTTTTATTTTTTGTGGCTTGTGTTTTATCTATCTCACAAAATCGGATGTGGCTACCCATATGACATATCAAAACTTTGAAAAAGGACAACAAAGCTTTTTTTTCTTACTTTATATATGTTTCAACTGAATTGATACAAAGTGTAAAATAATCTTTATTATATTATAAATTAACTTATTATAATTATCTTCAAAATTATTCATATACACTTCATTAATTTCGCTATATTCACACATAAAACCCTTCCATTATATTGAAACTTAAATAAATCAAAATACATTTCCCTTTGGCATGTATATACAGAGACATATTGACTGAGTATGTCATCACAAAAGTTTAAAGTAACAACAATCCTAAGATTCTAGTCAATTGTACCAAGGTTGTCGATCACGATAGTGTGCATGGACGCCTAAACGAATACACCACTTGTGTATCAACTAATCTAAGTTTACACCGACCTCACTTTAATTTGAAACTAAATTTGAAACAAAATATTACATGTTTAACACAATATATTATAAGACATGAAAGCTAGTTATACAGTTGGAGGAGGAAGTAACCATTTGGAACCCTCAATCATCTCTAGGCTTATGAAAGGTTTAACTGTTTCTTCAGTAAGCTGCCTAGTAATAGGAGCACGCCCTTGAGGATCTGCACCTGGTCCTTGGTTTTTAAACTCTCCAAAAAATGCAGTTCTGTAGATAACAGATTGCATTGATCAATATGGCACAAAATAAAATCTAAAAATTTATAAAATAAAAGATGTATTTCACATAATGACAAACTTTTATTCATTACTTATGGGTGCAACATGTCTAGTATCTAGTTATAGAAGTAAAATAATCATTAATGGTGAAAAGTTAAATATTAAAGTTACTTGTCATGTTCTGGGTGATTGTTATTACTCCAGCCTTTTTTATCCACCATGTCAGTCATGGTGCTATAAGCGAATATCACTCTGGGATGAGAAAACCATGCTCTGCCCAAGAAAGTTCCCTTTGCACTTCCAGTAACGTCACAATGTACAAATGAGTAGCCATCGTCCTCATCATCACCTTTTCTTGCTTGTGCTGTTATAAATGTAGTCCAGGATTCAGCAATTGTTCTTAGCTCAGTTTTCTACATCATAAGTTAAAGTGTTAATACTAATTACAATGATATTTAGTGTTTCAAATTAAATAAATTTTATTAACATTCAATCTCGCAAAATTTATATACCAAATATAGTGACTTCCCACTTCCGAAAATATAATCCACGGTGCCTTGAATTAAGCAATCCTTGAAAAAATGTCTATGCCTATCATCACACACTGTGTCTTGGAATCCATACATTTTGCAATTATAAAATGCTGCTTTGTCACCAGAAATTCGTAACGCTACTGCTTGGGCTCCTGTTTTTTTCCCATCTGGTCTCGCTGCAGTGTTCTATATATACCATCAAATTCACAAACACAAATGGCGATAAGAAAAATGAAATTCCAAAAGATTAGGCATTAAGATCTTTTGATTGACAAGGAAGATAGTAAACAAACCGCGATGTTGATGTTAGCTGCCACAAAATAATTAGATTCAACAATTAATGTAGCACTATCGACAGTGCCATATTGTGCTGCAGTGCCCCCAAAGGTCAAGTTTGGCATATTTCCTGGTGCTCCATAAAGGGTGACGAAAGGCTTTGACGCATCAACTTTGATTTTCTCTTCATAAGTTCCAGCTCCAATGTACAAAATTGTACGCTTGGTGTTCCCAGAAGGTATGCTTTTAAGGGCATCCGTGATAGTTTTAAATTCTCCACTACCATCTTTCATTACTTTTATAACCTTAGGAGAGGCTTCAGCCGTCACTAATGCAGGGTCCAAACTGCTTTTTCTTTCATCTAAAGGACCAACGTTAGTTTTAAACCATTCTTCTACTTTTCCCTTGTCAGCAGGAATTGGCACATTATCAGATAAGACAAATCGGCTTGTAATAAAAACTACTGTGAAAGTCACTTCAATGATACAACATATACTTTTCAAGCCCATATTTCCAGTTTTTTTCTTTTCGGAATTGTTTCTTCGATTCTTGGAATTGTAATTTATAAGAAATACATAATGGACATACTTCGTTTAATTTTATAGGAATTAATTTGAATCAATCGTTATTTGTTAAGATTCTGAAATTAAGCAAATGATTAAAAGTTGACTGGTTTAAAGTTATTGTAGCAAAAATAGCTTGATGTTTTATTTTAGGGTAACTTTTTTATGGTGTTCTAGTTTTTTATCAAACAAATGTGTAACCTGAAATTGAAACTAGTTTATCCACACAAAAATGAAAACAATTTTGATTAATGAATGCAAGCCACACGAATCAATGGCAGTGTAAATACAGTTTCCTAAAATAGTAGGGCTGGATATAGAGTATATTACTATCATTGTTAGTATTGGGCTTCAAAGTTTTGATGATTTGTACTATATTAGAATTGAATATTATTGTTTTTGGGAATAGGCTTGAAAATACATCTATTATCACTTTTATTAATTTTAATCATTATTCAATAAAATTTATTAAACTGGTACATATCTAATTTTTCAGTTTTCTATTTTTTATACTTTTTTTTTGGTAATATAAAGGCATCTTGACTGAATTATTTATGTATTTTTTTATAATAAAAAAATATCTTCTAAAATGATTTTAAAAGTAGATAAATAAGTTTATCATGTAATTTTTGTTCAAATGTGAGTTAAAAAGCTTACAAATTAGGAAAGAGTATAGAACAGCTATATGGACCGAAACCATTGTTGTGAAAACCTGTCCGGTCTCTAACCTGGTCAATGCAGTGAGTCAATAGGGTTAGAGGTCAGACTAGTGGGTGAGTAATTGACCTGGAATAACCAGGTCTAAAGGTAAAAAATAAAAATGTATATCTAACTATCTAACATCATTTTTATAAAAACATAATTTTACAAGACCTCTACAAATTTAAAATTATTTTTCTTATATAAAAATATATAATTAATTAATATTGTTCTCAATTAAAAATGTATATCTAACTATCTTGATACTTTCCAATAGAGAATGACACCTTCATTTGTTGGCTTACAACCATTTCCCCTTCCTCATTAAGCCATTAGAGCTTGTAAGGTCTAGGATGAGGAATTGGTTGTAAAGCTAGCTTCTCTACCAACCTTGAGCTACAACAATTACAGCAGGACCCATTATCCATAATGAGAGAATAGGTTTTGTCTAAAACTTTACACCGTGTATGAAAAATGTTCGCTCTTTGGGAGTGAGTAGGCTCAAGGGGTTAGCTTCCAACAAGGCACCTAACCATTAAGAGGTCTCCATCACAAGGGTTTTCAATAATGTCATGCTCATGATGCTCATGACTCCTTTATTCCTCACTCTCACTAGAGGAGGAAGATGAACTACTCTCACTAAAAATATCTTGGCCCCTCATGATCATGGTTTTCTTATTGGGGCACTAAGAGACAATGTGGCCTCTCCCAAGACATTTAATACTACTATTCCTATTGCTAGAACTAGCAGGGGGTTGTCTCTATGATGCATGGGTCTCTGTTATTTATGCAATGCTTGGATGGCTCCTCTTTGGGAAAGCTCTTAGAAGAGCTTCCTTTTCCTAGGTCCCTCTTTGCATAATTGTAGGATGAATGCTCCACTTTTTCTTTTTAATTGATTTTCCACTCTTATGCAAAGTTGGACTAGGTCATCTAGATTATTATATGGTAAGAGCTCAACTTTGTCTCTTATGTCAGAGCTCAAACAACTTAAGACTCTAGCTTCGGTGGCCCTTGGTTCTTCGGTGATGCCCGCTCTAATCATGAAAAGCTCCATGGTTTATCTGTACTCCTCAACACTTGAGTTGTACTATTTTAATCTCTAGAATTTACCCAAGAGCTCTCTTTCATAATAATAAGGGACATGTCTTCGCCTCGTAGCCCCCTTGAGATCATTCCAATAATCCATAGGAGGGTTATGAAGGTTGCGCTCTCCTTACCATAAGTCTTTCATATCCCTCACTTCCACTTATGTCACTAAAGGTGGACCTATACCTATGCCTCTCTCTAACCTCCCTTTCTCTTCTTTCTTCTCTTTCTCACTCTTCTCTCTCTCTTTTCACTTCTGTATTCCCCCTTCTTTCTCTCCTCTTTCCCTTCTTTCTTCTCTTTCTCTTTGTTCTCTTTCTTTCTCTTCTCTCTTCTCGTTCTTGTCTCTCTCTTTTCTTCTCTCTTTCTTTTTTTTCTTTTCTCATGTTCTTTCTCTTCTCTTTCATAATAAGAAGGGACGTGTCTCCGCCTTATAGCCCTCTTGAGATCATTCCAATAATCGACAAGAGGGTTATGAAGGCAGTGCCTTATTAACTAATTGGGCCTATTAAGGGTGTTAGTGGGTTATTTTATTAACCAGACCCCTCTTTTCTAATTAAACCCCAATTAGTCAGCACATGAAGCATGGAGGAGACAAGCTGGGGACCTTTCCCCTATCTTAGGTGCCATTTTCAACTAATTGCCACATTTAGGAGCATGTGCCAATTATTTGAATTTGGCTCCTCTTTGGAATCTCCCTCCAAATCTCATGGCTAACCTTTCCCATTTAGCTATAAATAGCACCCTCCACCCTCTTATAATGTTTACATTTGAATGAATGAGAATTGAGAGTGTTTGCATCATCTTTTGAGAGTCCTATTTTCTCTAAATTGAGAGCATCCTTGTGCTTTTATCAAGTGTTCTTTCCATTTTGGCAAGCACCTCCACCCTTTTGGCTTATCTCTTGAGTGGTGCCAACCCATCTTCACTTTCTTGCCTTTCGATTCAATCCACTTCTTTGAAGGATCTTGAAGGAAGATCCGTGGGAGTCTAGGAACCAATGGAGGATTGCATCATGTGGTAATCAGAGCGTGGTTCCTTCCAAGGTCATGTTTCTTGTTCTTTTTTATTTTAATTTGTTGTTCATCATCTTCTAGTCATTCTACTCCTTCTTTTGTTCGGTGCATTTGTCTTGTTTTAGCCATTTCTTTAATTGTCTCATAGTAGCTTGTTTAGTAGTTTTCATCCTTCTAGTTTCTTGTGCTTCATCCATTTTATTTGATGCAATTTTTTGTTCTTGTTGTTGCATCTTGTGTTGCATTTTAGGTTTCTTGTTTACTGTTTATTTTAGCCTTCCTTTGTGTGTTTTGTACTTGGTTAGGTGCCTAAGAAATTGAGTCATCTAAATCCACATGGCTATGTGCAAAACCACAGTCTAGTGGTACTCAATTTTGGCTAATCTAAGTGCATTGTGTTGCTCTATTTTTTTCCCTATTTTAGGTAATATTTTGTGGTTTATAATCTTGTGTTTTTGTCAAAGAAGAGTCATTTTCATTCCTTATAATGTCATTTTACAATTCCTTTAGGTTTAATGTCTTTTTTCTTTTACAAAAAGCTTCTAAAAATACTCTTAAAATTGAGCTTCTTAGAGGTTTACCTTTAGTCTAAGTCTCTTAAGAGTATTGTGCTTTTCGATCAAGCATAATTTAAAAATATTTTCCTCTTTTCTAGCTCAGATTCGTCTTCTTAATTACTTGAATTTGTCTCAAATTTAGTAGCCTTTTTGTGTTTGCTTATTAAGTAAAGTCTGTTGAATTTGAAGACTGTTTTTGGGCACATAATTTGGCTCACTTTTTTATCTAAATTTTTACCTCAAACCTTGTCTCAAAACACTCTTGCACAGTTTGTCATTCATAGTGACCATGAGTCACTTAAATATCTGAGGAGACAAGGTAAGCTTAACAAAAGGTATGCTAAATGGGTTGAATTCCTTGAATCCTTCCCATATGTCATCAAATACAAGAAAGGGAAAAACAATGTGGTAGTTGATGCCCTGTCTAGGAGGCACAACCTTTATACCACATGAGTGCTAACATTCTAGTATTTGATGACATAAGGGCCATGTATCCCTCTTATAAGGATTTTGGCTCCATTTATGCTGCCTCTGCATCTGCATCTCAAACCCAAGATGGGTTCTTCACTAGTGAGGGCTATCTTTTTAAAGATGGCAGACTTTGTATACCCCAAGGATCTATGAGAAATCTGTTGACAAAGGAGAACCAGGAAGGTGAGCTCATGGGGCATTTTGGAATGAATAAAACTCTTATGCTTTTAAAATGAAAATTCTTTTGGCCCCATATGAAGAGAGATGTCCATAGGCATTGTTCTAGATGTTTAGCTTGTCTTTAGGCTAAGTCTAACGTAATGCCCCATGGACTCTATACACCTTTACTTGCTCCTTCTGCACCTTGGTTGGACATTAGCATAGACTTTGTCCTAGGCCTTCCTCATACCCAACGAGGTGTAGACTCCATCTTTGTGGTAGTGGATAGATTTTCTAAAATGGCCCACTTTATACCCTGCCATAAAGTGGATGATGCGAGCAACATCGCAAGACTTTTCTTTAGAGAGGTTGTCTATTTGCATGATATACCCCTCTACTATAGTGTCTGATAAGGATGTGAAGTTCCTTAGCCATTTTCTGAGAACTTTATGGGCTAGGCTAGGAACTAAACTTCTGTTCTCCACCACTTGTCATCCTTAGACTGATGGCAAACTGAGGTGGTGAACAGATCCTTATCCACTATGTTGAGGGCACTACTTAAAGGCAACCATAAGTCTTTGGATGAATCACTTCCCCATGTTGAGTTTGCATATAATAGGATGGTCTAGAAAACCACCAAGCATTCCCGTTTTGAAGTGGTGTATGGTTTCAACCCTCTCACACCTTTGGACCTGATGTGATCTTTGATGATCACTTGCCCAAAGGACCCTTTCTAAGGTCACTTGGAAGAGAAATGGATTTATGGAGAGGAAAGGAATGGGGTGAGGTGCCACAAATACTAGGTTTGATAAGCCAAAGGAGAGAGGCCACAAGGGAGGGGTCCTGATGCATGCCTCCCTTCATCTTTTTCCTTGAGGTTCCAAGCACCATGAAATGGATGATGGAGGGGAAAGAGAAATGGAGGTGGGGCTCCACTCTCAAAGAGAGATAAGCCAAAGTGTTTAGGTTTGCCACAAGGGAAGGAACCCTTGATAAAAACCAACTAGGAAGAGGTTCCTCAAGAGAGAGGATCCTCAAGACCTTTTACTAAGAATGTGCTCACAAAGAGACTATTTTCATTCAACTTCAAAGGTGAAATTTTACAATGAGGGGGAATGAGTATATATAGCCCAATGGGAGAGCTTGGGCACACTTTTCTAGGCAATGTGGGACTTGGGCTTAATTAGGATTAAAACTAATTAACCCAAGTCTTAGGCCTTAAGTGAGGCACCTAAGTTCACCCCCTATGGGTGCAATTAGCATATCTTAATGTGAATGGGCTAGCCCTAAATCATGTCTTAACTTATGCACCCATTATAAGCTTACTCCTCCTTTTTAACTAAAGACACCTATACCTTATAAACTAAGAAGATGGCCGGAAATACATGGCCTTAAGGGAATTAAAAATACTTTCCTATTTATCTAATTAAAATAAAATATTTACAAGCTAAAAATAACAAAGACTATGGCTTCGAATCTTCAATGAGCTTTCGTCCATGCCATGCCTTCCTTGAGTCCTTCTAGCCATGATGCATGCTAGGTGAGATTGCATCAGGTCCTTTGATAACTCTTAGAAACTCTCACAAAGGAGAAGGGGGGACACTCAAAGGTAAGAACCTCACAAACAATATGGTCTCTAGGATTAAATTCAAGTGTAAAAAATACAAGTGAGGGGAGAAGCTCCTATTTATAGAGGTAGCTAACCTCTTGAACAAGATAACCTAAAAAAGAAGGGCTAAGATTAAAATGAGAGATCTAAGCGAGGAGGATTACATTTTATTAACTAAAGTCCCTAGCCTAATATCTTCACTCTCCACAGGAGGTGAAGTCTTCCTTTGTCTGCACAGGCTAGGTCTTCTTCAATCCTTCTAGCCATGGCCCTAGTGATAGGTCCTTGGTTAGGCATGGTCATATCATCTCCTCCCCCTTGGAGAGGATTTGACCTCAAATCCATGGGGTCTTCATCATTTTCAGCACCTAAAAATGGAGACAAATAAGAAACATTAAAACTGGTGCTTACCCCATAATCCTCTGGCAGATCTAAAACATATGCATTATTACTGATCCACTCAACAATTTGGAAAGGTACATCTCCTCTAGGGCTAAGTTTGGACTTCCTTTGAAAAGGAAATCTATCCTTTCTCAAGTGAAGCCATACCCAGTCACCCTTTTCAAAGATGACCTCTTTCCTCCCCCTATTGGCGAAAGTAGCATCTCTCAAGGATTGACGCTCTATGTTAGCTTTAACCCTCTCATGTAATTGTTTTAAAAAAATGACTTTTGCCTCTCCTTCTTTCTACACAACAATAGAAAGAGGAAGGGGTAAAAGATCTAGAGGAGTATGAGGATTAAAGCCATAGACCACCTCGAATGGATAATGCTTGGTGGTTCTATGAACCATCCGATTATAAGCAAATTCAATGTGGGGAAGGTACTCATCCCAAGTCTTATGGTTGCCTTTAAGGAGAGCCCTCAGCATAGTGGATAAAGATCTATTCACAACTTCTGTTTGCCCATCAGTTTGAGGGTGACAGGTAGTGGAAAAAAGAAGTTTAGTTCCCAGCTTAGCCCAAACAGTTTTCTGAAAATGGCTAAGGAACTTAACATCCCTATCTGACACTATTGAAGAAGGTATACCATGCAATCGGACAACCTCTTTAAAGAAAAGTCTTGCGATGTTGCTCGCATCATCCACTTTGTGACAGCGAATAAAATGTGTCATTTTTTAAAATCGGTCCACGACCACAAATATAGAGTCTACACCTCATTTGGTTCTTGGGGGCCCAAGGATGAAATCCGTGCTAATATCCTCCCAAGGTGCAGAAGGAGCAGGTAAAGGTGTGTATAGTCCACGAGGAATTGCTTTAGACTTTACTTGCAAGCAAGCTATACATCTAGAGCAATGTCTATGGACATCTCTATGCATATGGGGCCAAAAGAATTTCTCTTGTAAAAGAAGGAGGGTTTTTGAAATCCCAAAATGCCCCATGAGCCCACCTTCATGGCTCTCTTTTGTGAGTAAGTTCCTAATTGATCCTTGGGGTATACAAAGCTTACTCCCTTTGTAGAGATACCCATCACTAATAAAGTACCCATCATTGGCGTTTAATGCGAAAGCAGATGCAGAGGCAGCAAAGATGGGGCCAAAATCCTTGTGATGTGACCATGCCTAGCCAAGGACCTATCACTAGGGCCATGGCTAGAAGGATTGAAGAAGACCTAGCCCTTCCAGACAAAGGAAGACTTCACCTCCTATGAAGAGTGAAGATATTAGGCTAGGGACTTTAGTTAATAAAATGTAATTTTCCTTTATTTTAATTTTAAGGAGCATTAAGAATTTAATTTGGGACATGTATTTACTCCATTTTTTATTTTTAGGAGGTGTCTTAGGAATTTAGAGGGTGGATTTAGCTTTTTGGGTCTTTATGAAGGAAATAAGGGGTAGCCTTGATATCTACACCCCTCTTTTCCTACATAAACCCCCTAAGCTAATAAGAAGGAATCTTGGCCCTTGGTTTGAGAAACTTGGGCACCAAGTTTGATGATCTAAGGAGGGAATTGTTTCTCAATTCTCCTCCCTTAGATCTCTCCTTTTAATCCTAGCCCTTCTTTTTTAGGTTATCTTGTTCAAGAGGTTAGCTACCTCTATAAATAGGAGCTCCTCCCTCACTTGTATTTTTTACACTTGAATTTAATCCTAGAGACCTTATTGGTTGAGGTTCTTACCTTTGAGTGTCCCCCTTTATCCTTTGTGAGAGTTTCTAAGAGTTATCAAGGGACCCCTCCCTTGTGGCCTCTCCCCTTTGGCTTACCAAACCTAGTATTTGTGGCGCCTCACCCCATTTCTTTCCTCTCCATAAATCCATTTCCCTTCCAAGTGACCTTAGAAAGGATCATTTGGGCACGTGATCATCAAAGATCACATCAAGTGGTATCTACAGCCACTTTCTAAAGGTCACGTTCTTTCTCAATTTTTTTTGCTTTGTTGTTTATCTCTTTGATCTCTTTATTTTAAAGTCCTTCATTTTTTTCATCTCTATTTCCTTTATTGTCTAGTAGTATAGCTTTTTATTCTTGCTATTATATGCGCTTTTGTTTTCTATCTACGCACCAATGTTCCATTTAATTTGATGCGATTTTATTTGTCCCTTTCTTTGCATCTTATTTTCGTGTTCAAGTTACTTAATTTTCCCTTGGTTTTTTATGTTAAAGTGTGCCTAAGAAGTTGTGACCATTAAACCCACATGGTTGAGGATTTTTCCACACCATTGTGGTGATCAACTTTGGCCACTTTGTTATGCCTTTTATTTTGAGTCTCTTACTGAAATTTTTGCTCTATTTTTAGGTGTGTTATTTTTTATTAATCTTGTGTTTTGTCAAATACTAGTCATGTTAGTTTCCTATTTTGTTTCATTTAAATTCCATAGGTTTTAGCCTCTTAAAATTTTTACAAAAAAGCCTTCAAAAATATTTTGAATTGAGCTCCTAAGAGGTGAACCTCTTGTTGAGTCTCTTAAGTCTTTTATGCTTTTAGTTCAAGCATATTAATCTCTTTGTTGTTCTTAAATATTTGCTCAATTCAATCTTTATATTTTTCTTGTTTTATGTTGAATTATTAGTAGCTTTCCACTTGGTTTACCTTCACTATTGGTGCCTCTTTATGGAATTTTAGCTTGGGTGAATTGTGTTAGTAATTTGAGCAATCAATTTACTTCAAAATCAGCCCTAAATCATTCCTTAAGCACCATTAGTTCAGTGGTATTTGGAACTACTAAGTTGTTTTGCCTTTAGTTGCATGCATTGCTTGAAAATTGTGTGACCTTACTTTGTGCTTATTCACTCAAGCGTTATTATTTCAAGCATCCTCATTAAAATTTCAATTAAACAAGCTATTAGGTGCAGCAAAAAGATTAGAAAAAGTTAAAAAAAAAATAGAAAAAGTTCAAGTTAAAAAAAAGAAAAGAAGATAAAGAACTCAAAAGAAAGACAAATTTGAAGTTGTATACGTAATAGTAGAAACATTTTATATAAGGAACCAATTGTGATTAAAAAAAAAATTACTTGAGTAAGCTTTTTAGTTTTGGTCACTTAAATTTTATTAAGTGTGCAACTATTGGTTTCATTTTTTTTTGTTTGAGTCTTTTTTTATCTCTACTCTTAGAGCTAATCTAGGAAAGTTTATTGTGTGCTACCTTCCTTTGTGAGCCTTATGTTTTCTTGCTTGTCTTTTTTACTTCTTTGAGTTTGTGATTGTTTAATCTATCCACTTGGATTTGTGAACCTTGTTTTTTTATTCACCTTTGTTTGTTGTCTTGTGTTGTATTCGTCCTTGGTAAGGAAAGGTTGGGAAAGGTTCCATATATAAAATTTTGGCAGGTCCAAACAAGAGGAAACAAGGGTAGCATTCTTGGGGTGAGTTGATGCAACTCAAAGGGGCTTGATCAAAAGGAGACAAACACCAAAAAGCTTGGAGTGAAGACTTTGTTTTATTTTTTTTATTCTTTGTATTGTGTATACTTAATTTTAGATTGGGAGTGTGAGTGCCCTTAAGGCCCTCCCTTGGTTTGTAATAATTTTGGTTAATTTTAGCATAGTTGCTCGTTAATTAGGTGAAGAAGGGAGAAGTGGTACACTTCCTTCAACACCTTAGGAGCACGATTAGAGCCCTTTCTCTTTTACATTCTTGCACTTTTATTTTATTTTATGTTATTTTGAAAAAACGTGTAGAGGCTAGGAGTTCCAAAGACTCATCAAGCCACCTTAGGTGAGAAAAAAAAAAGTTTTTGGCCTACCCTTTAGTTTTTAGCATCCAAGCACCATGACTTCCCACACACATTCTAGTGCACATAGTTGTTCATCAAGTAAGAGTGTCAACCAAAGAAAACCTTCTAAGGGAGACACTCTTGAAAACCTTAACTTAGAATTTAGGGAATGGATGGCTAAAGAACAAAAAAGGAGAGAAAAAAAGAAATAAAAGAAAAGGAAAAACAAAAAGAGAAGGAAGAGTTAAAAAAAGAGATGTTGGAAATGAGAAAAGAGAAAAAAGAGCGAGAAGAGAGAAGGCAAAGAGAGAGAAGAGAGGATGAAGAAAGGAGAAGAAGGAAAGAACTAGAAAGAAAAAGAGAAAAAGAGGAAGTAGAGAGAAGGAGAGGAGAAGAGAGTAAGAGGAGAGATGGGAGGGAGAGTGATAGAAAAAATAAAGGAATTCTCATAAGATCCCCATCTAGGCATTTTAGCTCTAGTGAAGAAGAATACTATAGAAATCAACATAAGCATCACTCTCATTCATCATACAATCATCATTCTCCTCAAGAGAACATAAATCATGCTAGGGAACCAAAGGTAGACCTACCCCATTTTCATGGTAGGGAAGATGTTGAGACTTACCTAGATTGGGAAGTCAAAGTGGAACAACTCTTTCGATGCTATGAAATTAGGGAAGAAAGGAAAGTACCTTTGGCCTCCCTTAGTTTTCCAGGTTCTGCTTTGCATTGGTGGGATGGGTTAGTCAAGGATAGGGCCCTTAAACAAATGCCTGAAATTCGCTATGTATGAGAAGTAAGGGTGGCATTCGGTTCCTCAATGATATTAGCCCTTAGTATGAGAAGCTCCATCTTTTTTCTATACTCCTCAATACTTAGGTTATGTTGCCTAAGTCTTTGGAGCCTATCGAAAAGATCCCTCTCATAATATGAAGGAATGTGCCTTCTTCGCAAACAAGTTTTTAAATCATTCCAGTAGCGAATGTCAGGCATTTGTTTACGGGCCCTATCCTTGACTAACCCATCCCACCAATGCAAAGCAGAACCTTGAAGACTAAGGGAGGCCAAAGGTACTTTCCTTTCTTCCCTTATTTCGTAGCATCGGAAGAGTTGTTCGACTTTGACTTCCCAATCTAGGTAAGTCTCAACATCTTCCCTACCATGAAAATGGGATAGGTCTACCTTTGTCTCCCTAGCATGATTTGTGTTCTCTTAAGGAGAATTATGATTGTATGATGAATGGAAGTGATGCTTATGTTGATATCTATAGTATTCTTTTTCGCTAGAGCTAAAATGCCTAGATGGAGATCTTATGAGAATTCCTTTCTTTTTTCTATCACTCTCCCTCCCATCTATCCTCTTACTCTCTTCTCCTCTCCTTCTCTCTTCTTCCTCTTTTTATCTTTTTCTTTCTAGTTCTTTCCTTCTTCTCCTTTCTTCATCCTCTCTTCTCTCTCTTTGCCTTCTCGTTTCTCGCTCTTTTTCTCTTTGCTCATTTCCAACATCTCTTTTTTTAACTCTTCCTTTTCTTTTTTATTTTCCTTTTCTTTTATTTCTTTTTTCTCTCTTTTTCTTCTCTCGTTTCTTGTTTTTTAGCCATCCATTCCCTAAATTCTAAGTTAAGGTTTTCAAGAGTGTCTCCCTTAGAAGGTTTTCTTTGGTTGACACTCTTACTTGATGAGCAACTATGTGCACTAGAATTTGTGTGGGAAGTCATGGTGCTTGGATGCTAAAAGCTAAAAGGTAGGCCAAAAATATTTTTTTTCAAGCAACACTCGTCTCTTTTTTTTTTTGTTTTCTCACCTAGGGTGGCTTGATGAGTCTTTAGAACTCTTAGCCTCTACACGTGATGCATGCCTCCCTTGATCTTTTTCCTTGAGGTTCCAAGCACCATGAAATGGATGATGGAGGGGAAAGAAAATGGAGGTGGGGCGCCACTCTCAAAGAGAGATAAGCCAAAGTGTTTAGGTTTGCCACAAGGGAAGGAACCCTTGATAAAAACCAACTAGGAAGAGGTTCTTCAAGAGAGAGGATCCTCAAGACCTTTTACTAAGAATGTGCTCACAAAGAGACTATTTTCATTCAACTTCAAAGGTGAAATTTTACAATGAGGGGGAATGAGTATATATAGCCCAATGGGAGAGCTTGGGCACACTTTTCTAGGCAATGTGGGACTTGGGCTTAATTAGGATTAAAACTAATTAACCCAAGTCTTAGGCCTTAAGTGAGGCACCTAAGTTCACCCCCTATGGGTGCAATTAGCATATCTTAATGTGAATGGGCTAGCCCAAAATCATGTCTTAACTTATGCACCCATTATAAGCTTACTCCTCCTTTTTAACTAAAGACACCTATACCTTATAAACTAAGAAGATGGTCGGAAATACATGGCCTTAAGGGAATTAAAAATACTTTCCTATTTATCTACTTAAAATAAAATATTTACAAGCTAAAAATAACGAAGACTATGGCTTCGAATCTTCAATGAGCTTTTGTCCATGCCATGCCTTCCTTGAGTCCTCCTAGCCATGATACATGCTAGGTGAGATTGCATCCGTGAGATTGCATCATCTCCTCTCCCTTGGAGAGGATTTGACCTCAAATCCTGAGGTCTTTCTTCCGCTTTTTCAAAGTCTGCAAGAAAATAAGGAAAGCAGTAAGTATATGCAGACAAGTGATTTTGGGGGAAGTGAGAGGTCTATAAGGAGGCCTTTTAAGAATGGGGTAGTGGAGGTTGGCACTAAAGTTTGAAAATATTTTAGTGTGCATGTGCCTCCACACAACAGCTCCCCATCCTCCTCCAATTGCACTAGATACTAGCCTCAAAGGTTTTGAAATAGTTGGCGAGACTAGTCTAAGTGGAATGGAGCACTCATCAAGTTGGATTTGAGGGTGTGGATCAAGGTGCTCAAAAGATATAGGCACATCCTCAAATTCAACTTGTTCTTTTTGTAAGAGTTGGCAGGAAAATTTTTCTATATAGAGAACCTCCTTTGAAGGCAAAGGTGGATCTTCCTTAGACTCGGTCTTCCTACCAACAACCTTATTTTCATTTTTATCCCTTTCTCTCTTAAGCTTCATGATCCTTCTATCCTCCATAACCTCGGTAGGGGTAAGAGGAAGTAAGGTGATCTTTTTCCCTTTATGAGAGAGAGTGATTTTATTAGTGAGGCCATTGTGCAAAGTTTCCTTATCATGTTGCCATGGCCTTCCCAGCAACATGTGACTAGCTTCCATAGGGACTACATCACATAACACTTTGTCGTGATACTTCCCTATGAAGAAGCTAATCTCCACTTGCTCTCTTACTACTACACCATCTTCATAATTAAGTCCATGCAAAGAATAAGGTGAAGGATGAGGAGTAGTAGCAAGTGATAGCTTTTCCACCGCCCTCGTGCTACAAAAATTACAACATGATCCACCATCCATAATAAGAGAACAAGTTTTGCCCAAAATTTTGCATCTTGTTTGAAAAACATTCTCTCTTTGTGTTTGGGTTTCCTTACAAGGATGGCTTCCAAGAAGTTGTTTCACTTTGAAGAGATCATCACATGAATGAATACCCTTTTCATTTGATGTTCCCTTTAAAGTCCTTTTTCTTTTGGGGCAAAACAAAGCAATATGCCCTTTTTCTAAACACTTAAAACATTTAGGACTTCGAAAACGAGTGCTCGAACTAGTGGTAGGGGTGTCACTCATACTCAAGGGTTTTCTCTCAATATGCTTTCTTTTGGATGACTCTCTTTTGGGTTTAATTATAGAAGGGTTTGTCTTTTTCTTAGGATGCCTCTTAGGGTTTTCCTTCTTACTAGAAGAAGCATGAATGTCATGGATTATTTTAGGCTCCTCTAAGTCTCTATAATGTGTGTAAATGTTACCACAAGAGCTCTTATAGGCATCTCTCTCTTTTTGTATCTTCATTTCTTCCCTTCTTTCTAACTTATTTTGTTCATTTTCTCTCTTTTCCAATTATTTCTTCTCTTTTTCTCTCCTTTCTCTTCTCTCTTTTCTCTCTAACTCTTTTCTTTTGTTTTCTTCTTTTTCTCTTTCTTTTTCTCTTTTCTCTTTTTCTCTTCTCTCTTCTCTTTCTTTTTCTCTTGCTTCTCTTTCTTTCTTTTCATTTTCCCTACTCTCTATTTGTCTCTCTTTTTCTCTTCTTTATTTTCTTTCTTGTCTCTCCTTTTCTTTTTGTTCTTTCTCTCTTCTCTCCTCTCTATCTAGTTCGTCTTGTTCTCTTTTCCTCATCTCTCTTTGTTTTCTCTCATTTTTCCAAAATTCCCTATGTTGTTTTTCTACTATTTCCCAATCAATAGAGTATGGATATGTGGGCAAGGTTGGTTTATCACTCTTCTCATTCTTTTCTTTTATTCTATTCTCACATTCTTCTCCTTTATTTTCCCTAGTTTCATTACTACTCCTAACACTCCTAGAAGTGTGTGAAAACATGTCAAAGTGTAAGGCCTAGGGAACTAATATGCAAAACACTCCTCTCTTTTTTATTTTCTCCTAAAGTGTTAAGAGTCTTTGGAACTCTAACACTTTCTAAAACGTTGAAAGCAAATAAAGAAATTTAAAGCAAAGCTAAAGGATTCTAACGTGCTCCTAAGTATGAATAAGGGGTACCAATTCCTTATCCACACTAAAACGAGAAACTAAGGTTTATTACGCACAAAAGAGGTGACCCTTATGGGCATCCAATACCTCTAATTAAAATGTCCTTTAAAAATACACCCAAATTAAACAAAGAAAATTAAAAGTAGTTGAATGTAGCTCCTTTGTTCAAGTGCTCCTCACCAAGTGTATCACTCTAGTCTTGGCCTCCTTTTCAAGTCTCCTCTTCCTTGGTTTTAAATCAACACTTCCTAAGGATTCTACCCTTGTGAAAATTTCAACAATTTGGCTACCTACCAAGAGAAAACAAGCGCCCAAGCAAGAGACCAAGGGAAGTAGAATTTGAAAGCAAAAAGCAATAAAAAGCACTTAACAAGAATAGGAACACATCCAAGTGGAAAGAATTTATTTGACAAACACAAAGAAAGCCAATAAGGACAAGCAAGAAATAAAAGGTGTAGAAAGAAAGTTGGCACACAAAAAAAAATTCCTAGAATGGGCCTAAAATAGAATTGGACTTAAAACAAAAAAGACTCAACAAATTCAATGATTTGCACAATTGTAAAGCAAGGTGGCTAAATCATAGTCAAATAAATTCAAGCAAATTTCAATAAAATTTAAAACTCCTTTGAATTTTTTAATAATTTTGAGGTGCACTAATTTTTATTTTATTTTTTGTACTCTTTTTACTTGTTTTTAGCACTTTTTACTAACTATTTTTTTTTAATTATTTTACACTTTTGATTTCTTTTCTTCTTCTTTTTTTTTGAAACAATTTTGCTACACCTCTTAACACATTTTGTAGAAAATATAGTGAGGAGTCAAAGAATCATAAATGCTTGAACAAAGGATAGGAAATGGCCACCATAATTGATATACAAAAGTGCAAAATTAAGAAACAAAGCAACCTAATATGAACTAGTAATTTTAGGTGATAAAAAATAAATGGCACAAGGAGAGTTTTATGGAAGTTGAGGACAACTTGATTACTCAATAATCAGCCCAATCATACCCAACATGCCTCTCAAAGTCACCACAAAAACTAGCACAAAATTAAGATACTAAAATTATTGAACAAGTGAATGAAATTTGGAAGAAATTGAGCATTAATTTTTTTGAAGATTTTTTTTTTAAGAACATGCTAAGATCTAAATAGCATGTGAGACTCTAAGGACATGGGATCAAGAGTAAGCCTCTTTGATGATCAATTTCCAATAGAGAAATAACACACTTTTATGGTAAAAATAAAAAGGCAAAACTATGTAGAATTAAGAGACAATAAAAGGGCTACAACATGACCAACTAAGACACAATTTGGAAGATTAAAAACTGCAATTAAATGACTCAAAATAACCAAAAATATATGCCCAAAACAGAGAACAAAGGGCTGGAAAAACAGAAAAATAGGTGCAGGAAAATAGAATTAAAAATTCAAATAAGAAGAACAACGTGCATCCAAAGATCAAGACCACAATGTGTGGCTTCCTTCACAAATTTTGTGAAGTCATTACAATGATCTTCTTAGGATTTGCACAAGAATAAGGAAAAAATAAAAAGCTGGGCAGAAAATTAAAGAAACAATCCTAAAGGAAACATATAAAGATTCAATGGAAAAGAACAAGATAAATTGAATCTAGAAAGCAATAAAAACTAGGAAATAAATTGCATAAAATGAAAACTACAAAAACATAAACTAACAAGACATAAAAGGAATTAAATGACAAGAATCAAAGGCTGGAAAAAATAAAGGAAAAAGCAAGAACTCTAAGAAGAAAAGCTGAAAAAAATTAAAGAAAATTAAGACTAGAAAAGAACCTCATGGAGTTGGCTCTGATACCAAATGATGCATGCCTCCCTTGATCTTTTTCCTTGAGGTTCCAAGCACCATGAAATGGATGATGGAGGGGAAAGAAAATGGAGGTGGGGCGCCACTCTCAAAGAGAGATAAGCCAAAGTGTTTAGGTTTGCCACAAGGGAAGGAACCCTTGATAAAAACCAACTAGGAAGAGGTTCTTCAAGAGAGAGGATCCTCAAGACCTTTTACTAAGAATGTGCTCACAAAGAGACTATTTTCATTCAACTTCAAAGGTGAAATTTTACAATGAGGGGGAATGAGTATATATAGCCCAATGGGAGAGCTTGGGAACACTTTTCTAGGCAATGTGGGACTTGGGCTTAATTATGATTAAAACTAATTAACCCAAGTCTTCGGCCTTAGGTGAGGCACCTAAGTTCACCCCCTATGGGTGCAATTAGCATATCTTAATGTGAATGGGCTAGCCCAAAATCATGTCTTAACTTATGCACCCATTATAAGCTTACTCCTCCTTTTTAACTAAAGACACCTATACCTTATAAACTAAGAAGATGGCCGGAAATACATGGCCTTAAGGGAATTAAAAATACTTTCCTATTTATCTAATTAAAATAAAATATTTACAAGCTAAAAATAACGAAGACTATGGCTTCGAATCTTCAATGAGCTTTTGTCCATGCCATGCCTTCCTTGAGTCCTCCTAGCCATGATGCATGCTAGGTGAGATTTCATCAGAAGTGGTGGGTGTTTTTAAGGTAGTGTTTTTAAGTTGAAAGCTCATATATTAAGGTGGTGTTTTTAAGCTGAAAGCTCCTTAACTTTATGTTGAATGAAAGTTAAAAAATTTCTTTCATCAAACTCTGTAACATAAAAAGGCAAAATCTCAATAACAAAGGAAAGACGAACTCACTCACTTACCCCAAATCTAAAATAATAAAAACAAAAAAAATAATCTAAGTATAGGCAAAGGTGATTGTGAAGTGATGGCAATGGGGTGAGACAATGTTGTGCCAATTGAAGTAACAAGTAGCAACAACAAAGACAAGTATAGTATTTAGGGAACTGGAAATAGCCAATTTCAAGGAATGATTTTAAGAGCTAGTATATTAAACATCTTTAAGAATGTTAAAAGAATAAATTTTTTCCTTATTTAGTTGTCTTTTCATTGGGATACATGCTTTATAATACAGATACACATATTCTTCTTAGATGACATTGTTTGGATCTGAAACTTCTAGTTAATTTTCATGCCTAGACAATTTTTTTCTCTTTTATCAAGAAAGGGCTTATGGTGCAGATTTATTTTATTACTACTATTAACATATCTAGAATGTTTGCTCCTATTTTTTAATTTACCTATTCATGTTTGTAAGCAATGCCCAAATGTTAAATATGAAAAGGATGTTTATTTCATCACTGATGATATTTATAAAGGATGCTCAAAGCATAAAAGACTTAAGAGACTCAACAAGAGGTTCACCTCTTAGGAACTCAATTCAAAATGTTTTTCAAGACATTTTTGTAAAAATTTTAAGAGGCTAAAACGTATGCAATTTAAATGAGACAAAATAGGAAACTAACATGACTAGTATTTGACAAAACATAAGATTAAGAAAATATAACACACCTAAAAATAGAGCAAAAATTTCAGCAAGAGACTCAAAACAAAAGGCGCAACAAAGTGGCCAAAGTTGATCACCACAATGGTGTGGAAAAATCCTCAACCATGTGGGTTTAATGGTCACAACTTCTTAGGCACACTTTAAAATAAAAAACCAAGGCAAAATTAAGCAACTTGAACACGGAAATAAGATGCAAAGAAAGGGACAAATAAAATTGCATCAAATTAAATGGAACATAGGTGCGTAGATAGAAAAAAAGCGCATATAATAGCAAGAATAAAAATCTATACTACTAGACAATAAAGGAAACAGATATGACAAAAAATGAAGGACTTTAAAATAAAGAGAGCAAAGAGATAAACAAAAAAGCAAGTAAAATTTTTTGAGAAAGAACGTGACCTTTAGAAAGTGGCTCTGATACCACTTGATGTGATCTTTGATGATCACTTGCCTAAAGGATCCTTTCTACGGTCACTTGGAAGAGAAATGGATTTATGGAGAGGAAAGGAACGGGGTGAGGCACCACAAATATTAGGTTTGATAAGCCAAAGGGGAGAGGCCACAAGGGAGAGGTCCCTTGATAACTCTTAGAAGCTCTCACAAAGGAGAAGGGGGGACTGATGTGACCATGCCTAGCCAAGGACCTATCACTAGGGCCATGGCTAAAAGGACTGAAGAAGACCTAGCCCTTACAGACAAAGGAAGACTTCACCTCCTATGGAGAGTGAAGATATTAGGCTAGGGGCTTTAGTTAATAAAATGTAATTTCCTTTATTTTGTAAGAGCTGAGAATTAACTCAAGAGAAAAAGCTTTAAAAAAGATTCTTCCTCTTACTCAAAGAGAGACCAACTTAAGGGAAACTCTTTCAAGGGTTTTCCCAAAGTGGAACCCAAGCATTTTCAAGATACAAAGCACCTCATGTAGAGAGAAAACCCCCTACTACTAAGCCTACTGAGAGGCAAAGTAGTATCAAATGCTTCAAATGTCTTGGGAGAGGCCACATTGCCTCTCAATGCCCTAACAAGAAAACAATGATCATGAGGGGACAAGACATTTGTAGTGAGAATAGCTCATCTTCCTCTTCTAGTGAGAGTGAGGAAGAAGGGGGACATACTTTTGAACAAGAGTGTGAGGGAGCTTTTCCTTATGAGGGGGACCTCCATATGGTACAAAGGCTTCTTGGAAGCCAACCTCTAGAGCTTGGCCACTCACAAAGAGAGAACATCTTCCATACAAGATGTAAAGTAAATGACAAAGTATGTTCTCTCCTTGTTGATAGTGGCTCCTGTTGTAACTATTGTAGCTCTAGTTTGGTTGAAAAGCTAGCCTTGACTACCATGCCCGATCCCAAACCTTACAAATTGCAATGGCTTAATCAGCAAGGGGAGATGGTAGTCAATGAACAAGTTATGGTTCCAATTTCCATAGGATCTTATAATGATGAGATTCTTTGTGACATAGTTCCTATGGAGGCTGGTCATATCCTGTTGGGGAGACCATGGCAATTTGACAAAAAAAAAATTCACCATGGTCACTCCAACCAAATAATTCTCACCCATAATGAAAAACGCTTCAAATTGTATCGTTTGTCACCTTCTCAAGTGGTTGAGGATCAATTTGCGATGAAAAAGAAAAGAGTTGAGGAAAAATAAAAACAAAAAAAAGCACAACAAGCTTTACCCTTAAAGCTTGAAAAGGGTAAAGAGAGAGAGTCGGAAGGTGATGCCCCTTCGAAAGGGAATCTTAGTAAAAGGAGCCTATTTGCTACTAAACGTGATTTAAAAGAAGCTCCTTTGACTAACAAGCCCTTTTATCTCCTCTTTTTCAAAGAAGCATAAAATCCTTCTCCCATTTTGCATTCTTCTGCTGAGAGCACTACCACAGCCCATGCACATGATCACCTTCCTTAAGGGGTTCAAGATATTTTAAAAGAATTTGATGACATATTCCCTAATGAGGTTCCGAAAGGACTTCCTCCCATTAGGAGTATAGATCATCAAATTGATTTGGTTCTTGGCGCAAGTCTACCTAATAAACCTGCCTATAGGACCAAACCCATGGAGACCCAAGAGATTGAGTCTCAAGTGAATGAGCTGTTGGAGAAGGGTTAGGTTCAAAAGAGCCTAAGCCCTTGTGTTGTGCCAGTCTTGTTGGTGCCCAAGAAGAATGGCCAATGGAGGATGTGTGTTGATTGTCGTGCAATCAACAACATCACCATCAAATATAGGCACCCAATACCCCGTCTTGATGACATGTTGGATGAATTGCATGGGGCAAACATATTTTCAAAAATAGATCTTAGAAGCTGTTACGACCAAATAAGCATCAAAGCAGGTGATGAGTGGAAAACTACTTTTAAGACTAAATTTGGTCTTTATGAGTGGTTGGTTATGCCTTTTAGGCTAACTAATGCCCCAAGCACATTCATGCGCATAATGAATCATGTACTGAGGGATTGCCTTGGTAAATTTTGTGTAGTTTACTTTGATGACATTTTAGTTTACTCTAGGAACCTAGATGATCATTTAGGACATCTAAGGCATGTTTTTTCTCTTCTTATGAGTAATCATCTTTTTGGTAACTTAGAAAAATGCACCTTTTGTGTAGATAGTGTAGTTTTCCTAGGTTTTGTAGTTAGCACAAAAGGGGTCCATGTTGACCCTGAAAAGATAAAAGCTATTCAAGAATGGCCCACCCCAAAGAGTGTGACGGAGATCAAAAGCTTTCATGGTCTAAAACATTTGAACTTGAATGTGATGCCTCTGGTGTAGGTGTGGGGGTTGTCTTGTTGCAAGGAGGGCACCCCGTTGCGTATTTCAGTGAAAAACTCAATGGTGCCCCCCTCAACTACCCCACCTATGATAAGGAGTTTTATGCTCTAATTAGGGCCCTTCAAACTTGGGAGGATTACCTTGCTCCCAAGGAGTTTGTCATTCATAGTGACCATGAGTCACTAAAATATTTGAGGGGTCAAGGTAAATTGAACAAAAGGCATGCAACATGGGTGGAATATCTTGAATCCTTCCCTTATGTCATCAAGTATAAGAAAGGAAAACAAAATGTGGTGGCTAATGCTCTTTCTAGGTGTCATGCCCTTTATTCATCCTTCAGTGCAAAAATCTTGGTATTTGATGACATTTGGGCTATGTATCCATCTGAGAAGGATTCCGGCCCCATATTTGCTACCTCTGCATCTGCATTTGCATTAAAGGCCCATGATGGGTGCTTCATCAGTTAGGGGTATCTTTACAAAGAGAGTAAGCTTTGTATACCCCAAGGATCAATTAGGAACTTACTTACAAAAGAGAGTCATGAAGGTGGGCTCATGGGGCATTTTGGGATTTCAAAACCCTCATGCTTTTATAAGAGAAATTTTTTTGGCCCCATATGCGTAGAGATATCGATAGATATTGCTCTAAATGTATACCTGCTCCTTCTGCACCTTGGGAGGATATTAGCATGGATTTCATGCTTGGGCTCCCAAGAACCCAATGAGGTGCAGACTCCATATTTGTGGTGGTGGACCGATTTTCAAAAATGGCCCATTTTATTCCCTGCCACAAAGTGGATGATGCGAGCAACATCGCAAGAATTTTCTTTAAAGAGGTTGTCCGATTGCATGGTATACCCTCTTCAATAGTGTCATATAGGGATGTGAAGTTCCTTAGTGATGCACTCCCTTGATCTCTTCAACCAAGGTTCCTTCCTCTAAGAAAATGGAGGATGGAGAGGTTAGAAATGGGACAGCGTTGACGCCACTTTCTAGGAGAAAGATGAGTCAAAAAAATTTTATGTTGCTTGCCACAAGGGAGAGGTCCCTTGATAAAAGCTTTAAGGGAGAGATTCCTCAAGAGAGAGGATTCTCAATGACACTCAAGAATAAATTGCTCAAAAAGAGTCTTACTTCATTCAATCAAGTGTGCCTTGTACAAGAGAGACTAGGTGTATTTATAGCTCACGACCAATATGGTCTCTAGGATTAAATTCAAGTGTAAAAAATACAAGGGACGAGAGGAGCTCCTATTTATAGAGGTAGCTAACCTCTTGAACAAGATAACCTAAAAACGAAGGGCTAGGATTCAAAGGAGAGATCTAAGGGAGTAGGATTGAGAAACAATCCCCTCCTTAGAGCATCAAACTTGGTGTCAAGTTTCTCAAACCAAGGGCCAAGATTCCTTCTTATTAGCTTAGGGGTTTATGAAGAAAAAAAGGGGTGTAGATATCAAGGCTACCCCTTATTTCCTTCATAAAACCCAAAAAGCTAAATCCAGCCTCTAAATTCCTAAGACACCTCCTAAAATAAAAATGGACTAAATACATGTCCCAAATTAAATTCCTAATTCTCTTCAAAATAAAATAAAGGAAAATTACATTTTTATTAACTAAAGTTCCTAGCATAATATCTTCACTCTCCACAGAAGGTGAAGTTTTTCTTTGTTTGCAAGGGCTAAGTCTTCTTCAATCCTTCTATCCATGGCCCTAGTGATAGGTCCTTGGCTAGGCATGGTCACATCAAAGACTATGGGCTTGAGTTGGACGTCCAACTCAAAGGTGGTTAGAGATAGGTTAGTTGAATTAATTAGGTGTTAATTGAGCTCTTGGCTTATTAACACTTAATTAATTCAACAAGATCCAAACAAGACCCTAAGATCAAGGATCTTTGTTCCCTCCAAATTTCAATTTGAATTTGGAGAGTGCCATATCATCTCCCTCCAAAATTCAAATCCAAATATGAAGCAACAAACAAGGCCATATAGGAAAGAGAATGAACATGGATGAAACATTAGGGAACAAGGGGGACCTACTTGTCTCTCATGCTTCATGTGTGACTTAGGAGGGTGTGGGAAAAAGCTAGAGGGGTGTGGTTATCAAAACCACACGTCCACATGGTC
The DNA here is from genome assembly GCA_037954015.1 of Psophocarpus tetragonolobus. Classification (NCBI taxonomy): domain Eukaryota; kingdom Viridiplantae; phylum Streptophyta; class Magnoliopsida; order Fabales; family Fabaceae; genus Psophocarpus; species Psophocarpus tetragonolobus. The sequence goes on from CM075689.1 coordinate 98,479,376, forward strand.
CTAAAAAGCCCACTAATGCACACACTACACATAATAGACTAGTTATACCTCCTTTCAACTAAAGGCAACGAAAAAAAAAGGCTAAAAATATAAGGCCAAAGAAATACTAAATACACCTCCAAATACATGAACTGAAAGTGAAGACTAAGGTGCCAAATACAAGGCTAAAAAGTAAAGACTATGGTCTAATCTTGATGTCCCAAAGGTCTTCCTTCCTCTCCTCTAGCCATGTATGCCTCAATCCTCCTAGCCATGGCCCTTGTGATAGGACCCTTGCTAGGGAGGATTGCACCATCCCCTCCCTCTTGAGAAAAATTTGACCTTAAATCAAACTTGTCCTCTTCCTCATCATCATCAACACCTAAAAAAGGAGTAAGATCACAAACATTAAAGGTAGAGGTGACTTCATAATCCTCTGGGAGATCTAACCTATATTCATTGTTACCGAACCTCTCAAGGATTTGGAAGGACCATCTCTTCTAGGGTTAAGTTTGTACTTCCTCTTAGTAGGAAAACTATCCTTCCTAAGGTGAAGCCAAACCCAATCCCCTTTGTCAAAAATGAATTCCTTCCTCCCCTTGTTTTATGAATTGCATATCTTTTTGCCTGGTGTTCAATATTGGATTTAACCCTCTCATGTATTTTCTTAATAAAATCTGCCCTAGAAACTCCATCCTTATGAGAGTGAGTACTAGGGAGAGGTGATGTGACCATGCCTATCCAAGGACCTATCACTAGGGCCATGGCTAGAAGGATTGAAGAAGACCTAGCCCTTGCAGACAAAGGAAAACTTCACCTCCTATGGAGAGTGAAGATATTAGGCTAGGGACTTTAGTTAATAAAATGTAATTTTCCTTTATTTTAATTTTGAGGAGCATTAAGAATTTAATTTGGGACATGTATTTAGTCCATTTTTTATTTTTAGGAGGTGTCTTAGGCATTTAGAGGGTGGATTTAGCTTTTTGGGTCTTTATGAAGGAAATAAGGGGTAGCCTTGATATCTACACCCCTCTTTTCTACATAAACCCCCTAAGCTAATAAGAAGGAATCTTGGCCCTTGGTTTGAGAAACTTGGGCACCAAGTTTGATGATCTAAGGAGGGAATTGTTTCTCAATTCTCCTCCCTTAGATCTCTCCTTTTAATCCTAGCCCTTCTTTTTTTAGGTTATCTTGTTCAAGAGGTTAGCTACCTCTATAAATAGGAGCTCCTCCCTCACTTGTATTTTTTACACTTGGATTTAATCCTAGAGACCATATTGGTTGAGGTTCTTACCTTTGAGTGTCCCCCTTTATCCTTTGTGAGAGCTTCTAAGAGTTATCAAGGGACCCCTCCCTTGTGGCCTCTCCCCTTTGGCTTATCAAACCTAGTATTTGTGGCGCCTCACCCCATTCCTTTCCTCTCCATAAATCCATTTCCCTTCCAAGTGACTTTAGAAAGGATCCTTTGGGCACGTGATCATCAAAGATCACATCAAGAGGCATAAGATCCAAAGGAATAAGTGGGTTAAAGCCATAAACAACCTCAAAAGGGAAATGCTTGGTGGTTCTATGGACCACCCTATTATATGCAAACTCAACGTGGGGAAGGTATTCATCCCAAGACTTATGGTTGCCTTTCAAAAGGGCCCTCAACATTGTGGATAGAGATCTATTGACTACTTTAGTCTGCCTATCAGTCTGAGGGTGACAAGTGGTAGAGAATTGAAGCTTAGTTCCTAGCCTAGCCTATAAAGTTCTCCAAAAGTGGCTAAGGAACTTAGCATCTCTATTAGACACAATAGTGGAGGGTAAGCCATGCAATCTGATAACCTCCTTAAAGAAAAGTCTTAGATTTTACTAGCATCATCCACTTTGTGGCAGGGAATAAAATGGGCTGTTTTACTAAAATGATCCACTACCACAAAAATGGAATCTGCACCCCTTTGAGCTCTAGGAAGCCCAAGGACAAAGTCCATACTAATATCTACCCATGGTGCAGAAAGAGTGGGTAAAGTTGTGTATAGTCCATGAGGCATTGTCTTAGACTTAGCCTATAAACAAGCTATGCATCTAGAACAATGTCTATGGACATCTTTCTTCATATGGGGCCAAAAGAATTTTTCTTTCAAAATCATCAAAGTTTTAAAAACTCCAAAATTCCCCATGAGCCCACCTTTAGGGCTCTCTTTTGTCAAAAATTTTCTCATAGATCCTTGGGGTATGCAAAGCTTCCCATGCCTAAACAAATACCCCTCACTAGTGAAATACCCATCATGGGTTTTGTATGCAGAGGTAGCAAAGATAGGACCAAATGCCTTGCCATAGGGATATTGAGCCCTAAGATCATCAAAGCCCAAGATATGGGAACTTAAAGTAGCCAAAAGATTGTGTCTCCTGGATAAAGCATCTGCCACTACATTATGTTTCCCTTTCTTGTACTTGATGATATAGGGAAAGGATTCAAGGAATTCTACCAAGTTAGCATGCCTTTTATTGAGTTTTCCTTGACCCTTCAAATATTTAAGTGAATCATGGTCACTATGAATGACAAACTCCTTGGAAACAAGGTAATGTTCCCAAGTTTGAAGGGCCCTTATTAAGGAATACAACTCTTTATCATATGTGAGGTAGTTGAGGGCGACACCATTCAGTTTTTCACTAAAATAAGCCATTGGATGTCCACCCTGCAACAAGACAACTCCCACACCTATTCCAAATGCATCACATTCTAACTCAAAAGTTTTTGAAAAATCAGGAAAAGCCAGAACAGGTGCATGTGTAAGTTTTTCCTTAATAAGTGAAAAGGCTTTTTCTTGCTTCTTAGTCGAAAGGAAAGGAATTCCCTTCTTCACTAAATCATTGAGTGGTGAGACAAGTGTGGAGAAGTTAGTCACAAAACGCCTATAGAAAACTAGCAAGACCATGAAAGCTCTTGATCAATATCGCACTTGTTGGGGTGGGCCATTCTTGGATGGCTTTAACTTTTTCGGGATCCACATGGACCCCTTTTGAACTTACTATAAAACCTAAAAAGACCATACTTTCAACACAAAAGGTTCATTTTTCAAGGTTTCCAAAAAGGTGGTTAGTCCTAAGAATGCAAAAAACATGCTTAAGATGTCCTATGTGATCATCTAGGCTCCTACTATATACTTGTATGTCATCAAAGTATACTACACAAAACTTGCCCAAACAATCCCTAAGGACATGATTCATTAATCTCATGAAAGTGCTAGGGGCATTTGTGAGCCTAAAAGGCCTCACTAATCACTCATAAAGTCCAAATTTGGTCTTAAAAGCGGTCTTCCACTCATCACCCTCTTTAATCATGATTTGGTGATAACCACTTCTAAGATCAATTTTGGAAAAAATGTTAGCCCGATGTAGTTCATCCACCATGTCATCAAGTCTAGGGATTGAGTGCCTATATTTGATGGTGATGTTGTTGATTACTCTACAATCCACACACATCCTCCATTGGCCATTCTTCTTGGGCACCAACAAGACTAGCACAGCACAAGGGCTGAGGCTCTTTTGAACCCAATCCTTCTCCAATAGCTCTTGAATTTGGGATTCTATTTCTTTGGTTTCTATGGGGTTAGTCCTATAGGCAGGCCTATTGGGAAGGCTAGCCCCAGGCACCAGATGAATTTGGTGTTCTATACACTTAACAAGAGGAAGTCCTTTTGGGACTTCACTAGGGAATACATCACCAAATTCCTTTAAAAGTTGTTGAACCCCTTAAAGGAGGCTCCCAAGTTCAATTTCTATGGTAGTGTTTTCAACATACAGAATATGGGGGGAAGAAGGAGATGCCTCTTTGCAAAGGAGAAGATAGAAAGGTTTATTAGTCAAGGGAGCCTCTTTTAAGTCCAATTTTGATGCAAATAGGCTTTCTTTACTCCAACCTTCTTGGAAGGAGCATCACCTTCCAACTCTTTCTCCTTACCCCTTTAAGCTTTAGGGGCAGAGTGATGTGACCATGCCTAGCCAAGGACCTATCACTAGGGCCATGGCTAGAAGGATTGAAGAAGACCTAGCCCTTGCAGAAAAAGGAAGACTTCACCTCCTATGGAGAGTGAAGATATTAGGCTAGAGACTTTAGTTAATAAAATGTAATTTTCCTTTATTTTAATTTTGAGGAGCATTAAGAATTTAATTTGGGACATGTATTTAGTCCATTTTTTATTTTTAGGAGGTGTCTTAGGAATTTAGAGGGTGGATTTAGCTTTTTGGGTCTTTATGAAGGAAATAAGGGGCAACCTTGATATCTACACCCCTCTTTTCTACATAAACCCCCTAAGCTAATAAGAAGGAATCTTGGCCCTTGGTTTGAGAAACTTGGGCACAAAGTTTGATAATCTAAGGAGGGAATTGTTTCTCAATTCTCCTCCCTTAGATCTCTCATTTTAATCCTAGCCCTTCTTTTTTAGGTTATCTTGTTCAAGAGGTTAGCTACCTCTATAAATAGGAGCTTGTCCCTCACTTGTATTTTTTACACTTGAATTTAATCCTACAGACCATATTGGTTGAGGTTCTTACCTTTGAGTGTCCCCCTTTCTCCTTTGTGAGAGCTTCTAAGAGTTATCAAGGGACCCCTCCCTTGTGGCCTCTCCCCTTTGGCTTATCAAACCTAGTATTTGTGGCGCCTCACCCTATTCCTTCCCTCTCCATGAATCCATTTCCCTTCCAAGTGACTTTAGAAAGGATCCTTTGGGCACGTGATCATCAAAGATCACATCAAGTGGTATCTAGAGCCACTTTCTAAAGGTCACGTTATTTCTCAATTTTTTTTTCTTTGTTGTTTATCTCTTTGATCTATTTATTTTAAAGTCCTTCATTTTTTGTCATCTCTATTTCCTTTATTGTCTAGTAGTATAGCTTTTTATTCTTGCTATTATATGCGCTTTTGTTTTCTATCTACGCGCCTATTTTTCATTTAATTTGATGCGATTTTATTTGTCCCTTTCTTTGCATCTTATTTTCGTGTTCAAGTTGCTTAATTTTCCCTTGGTTTTTTATGTTAAAGTGTGCCTAAGAATTTGTGACCATTAAACCCACATGGTTAAGGATTTTTCCACACCATTGTGGTGATCAACTTTGGCCACTTTGTTGTGCCTTTTGTTTTGAGTCTCTTGCTGAAATTTTTGCTCTATTTTTAGGTGTGTTATTTTTTCTTAATCTTGTATTTTGTCAAATTCTAGTCATGTTAGTTTCCTATTTTGTCTCATTTAAATTCCATAGGTTTTAGCCTCTTAAAATTTTTACAAAAAAGCCTTAAAAAACATTTTGAATTGAGCTCCTAAGAGGTGAACCTCTTATTGAGTCTCTTAAGTCTTTTATGCTTTTAGTTCAAGCATATTAATCTCTTTGTTGTTCTTAAATATTTGTTCAATTCAATCTTTATATGTTTATTGTTTTATGTTGAATTATTAGTAGCTTTCCACTTGGTTTACCTTCACTATTGGTGCCTCTTTATGGAATTTTAGCTTGGGTAAATTGTGTTAGTAATTTGAGCAATAAATTTACTTCAAAATCAGCCCTAAATCATTCCTTAAGCACCATTAGTTCAGTGGTATTTGGAACTACTAAGTTGTTTTACCTTTAGTTGCATGCATTGCTTGAAAATTGTGTGACCTTACTTTGTTCTTATTCACTCAAGCGTTATTATTTCAAGCATCCTCATTAAAATTTCAATTCAACAAGCTATTAGGTGCAGCAAAATGATTAGGAAAAGTTAAAAAAAAAATAGAAAAAGTTCAAGTTAAAAAAAAAAGAAGATAAAGAACTCAAAAGAAAGACAAATTTGAAGTTGTGTACCTAATAGTAGAAACATTTGATATGAGGAACCAATTGTGATTAAAAAAAAAATTACTTGAGTAAGCTTTTTATTTTTGGTCACTTAAATTTTATTAAGTATGCAACTATTGGTTTAATTTTTTTTGTTTGAGTCTTTTTTCATCTCTACTCTTAGAGCTAATCTAAGAAAGTTATTTGTGTGCTACCTTCCTTGGTGAGCCTTATGTTTTCTTGCTCGTCTTCTTTACTTCTTTGAGTTTGTCATTGTTTAATCTATCCACTTGGATTTGTGAACCTTGTTTTGTTATTCACCTTTGTTTGTTGTCTTGTGTTGTATTCGGCCTTGGTAAGGAAAGGTTGGGAAAGGTTCAATATATAAAATTTTGGCAAGTCCAAACAAGAAGAAACAAGGGTAGCATTCTTAGGGTGGGTTGATGCAACTCAAAGGGGCTTGATCAAAAGGAGACAAGCACCAAAAAGCTTGGAGTGAAGACTTTGTTTTATTTTTTTATTTTTTGTATTGTGTATACTTAATTTTAGATTAGGAGTTTGAGTGCCCTTAAGGCCCTCTTGGTTTGTAATAATTTTGGTTAATTTTAGCGTAGTTCCTCGTTAATTAGGTGAAGAAGGGAGAAGTGGTACACTTCCTTCAACACCTTAGGAGCACGATTAGAGCCCTTTCTCTTTTACATTCTTGCACTTTGATTTTATTTTATGTTATTTTGAAAAAACGTGTAGAGGCTAAGAGTTCCAAAGACTCATCAAGCCACCTTAGGTGAGAAAACAAAAAAAAAGAGAGAGGAGTGTTGCTTGAAAAAAAAAACCTTCTAAGGGAGAAACTCTTGAAAACCTTAACTTAGAATTTAGGGAATGGATGGCTAAAGAACAAGAAAGGAGAGAAGAAAAAGAGAGAAAAAAAGAAACGAAAGAAAAGGAAAAACAAAAAGAGAAGGAAGAGTTAAAAAAAGAGATGTTGGAAATGAGAAAAGAGCAAAAAGAGCGAGAAGAGAGAAGACCAAGAGAAGAGAAGAGAGGATGAAGAAAGGAGAAGAAGGAAAGAACTAGAAAGAAAAAGAGAAAAAGAAGAAGAAGAGAGAAGGAGAGGAGAAGAGAGTAAGAGGAGAGATGTGAGGGAGAGTGATAGAAAAAATAAAAGAATTCTCATAAGATCCCCATCTAGGCATTTTAGCTCTAGTGAAGAAGAATACCATAGAAATCAACACAAGCATCACTCACATTCATCATACAATCATCATTCTCCTCAAGAGAACATAAATCATGCTAGGGAACTAAAGGTAGACCTACCCCATTTTCATAGTAGGAAAGATGTTGAGACTTACCTAGATTGGGAAGTCAAAGTGGAACAACTCTTTCGATGCTATGAAATTAGGGAAGAAAGGAAAGTACCTTTGGCCTCCCTTAGTTTTCAAGGTTCTGCTTTGCATTGGTGGGATGGGTTAGTCAAGGATAAGGCCCGTAAACAAATGCCTGACATTCGCTACTAGAATGATTTAAAAACTTGTTTGCGAAGAAGGCACATTCCTTCATATCATGAGAGGTATCTTTTGGATAGGCTCCAAAGACTTAGGCAACATAACCTCAGTATTGAGGAGAATAGACAAAAGATGGAGCTTCTCATACTAAGGGCCAATATCATTGAGGAACCCAATGCTACCCTTGCTAGGTTTTTGTGTGGATTAAGCTCTGACATTAGAGATAAAGTAGAGCTTCTTTGATACTCAAACCTTGATGAGTTGGTAGAACTTTATGTAAGAGCTGAGAATTAACTCAAGAGAAAAAGCTTTAAAAAAGATTCTTCCTCTTACTCAAAGAGAGACCAACTTAAGGGAAACTCTTTCAAGGGTTTTCCCAAAGAGGAACCCAAGCATTTTCAAGATACAAAGCACCTCATGTAGAGAGAAAACCCCCTACTACTAAGCCTACTGAGAGGCAAAGTAGTATCAAATGCTTCAAATGTCTTGGGAGAGGCCACATTGCCTCTCAATGCCCTAACAAGAAAACAATGATCATGAGGGGACAAGACATTTGTAGTAAGAATAGCTCATCTTCCTCTTCTAGTGAGAGTGAGGAAGAAGGGGGACATACTTTTGAACAAGAGTGTGAGGGAGCTTTTCCTTATGAGGGGGACCTCCATATGGTTCAAAGGCTTCTTGGAAGCCAACCTCTAGAGCTTGGCCAATCACAAAGAGAGAACATCTTCCATACAAGATGTAAAGTAAATGACAAAGTATGTTCTCCCCTTGTTGATAGTGGCTCCTGTTGTAACTGTTGTAGCTCTAGGTTGGTTGAAAAGCTAGCCTTGACTACCATGCCTCATCCCAAACCTTACAAATTGCAATGGCTCAATGAGCAAGGGGAGATGGTAGTCAATGAACAAGTTATGGTTCCAATTTCCATAGGATCTTATAATGATGAGATTCTTTGTGACATAGTTCCTATGGAGGCTAGTCATATCCTGTTGGGAAGACCATGGCAATTTGACAAAAAAGCTATTCACCATGGTCACTCCAACCAAATAATTCTCACCCATAATGAAAAGCGCTTCAAATTGTATCCTTTGTCACCTTCTCAAGTGGCTGAAGATCAATTTGCAATGAAAAAGAAAAGAGTTGAGGAAAAACAAAAACAAAAAAAAATACAACAAGCTTTACCCTTAAAGCTTGAAAAGGGTAAAGAGAGAGAGTCGGAAGGTGATGCCCCTTCGAAAGGGAATATTAGTAAAAGGAGCCTATTTGCTACTAAACGTGATTTAAAAGAAGCTCATTTGACTAACAAGCTCTTTTATCTCCTCTTTTGCAAAAAAGCATCAAATCCTTCTCCCATTTTGCATTCTTCTGCTGAAAGCACTGCCATAGCCCATGCACATGAGCACCTTCCTCAAGGGGTTCAAGATATTTTAAAAGAATTTGATGACATGTTCCCTAATGAGGTTCTGAAAGGACTTCCTCCCATTAGGGGTATAGAATATCAAATTGATTTGGTGTCTGGCGCAAGTCTACCTGATAGACCTGCCTATAGGACCAACCCCATGGAGACCCAAGAGATTGAGTCTCAAGTGAATGAGCTGTTGGAAAAGGGTTGGGTTCAAAAGAGCCTAAGCCCTTGTGCTGTGCCAGTCTTGTTGGTGCCCAAGAAGAATGGCCAATGGAGGATGTGTGTTGATTGTCGTGCAATCAACAACATCACCATCAAATATAGGCACCCAATCCCCCGTCTTGATGACATGTTGGATGAATTACATGGGGCAAAAATATTTTCAAAAATAGATCTTAGAAGTGGTTACCACCAAATAAGGATCAAAGAGGGTGATGAGTGGAAAACTGCTTTGAAGACTAAATTTGGTCTTTATGAGTGGTTGGTTATGCCTTTTAGGCTAACTAATGCCCCAAGCACATTCATGCGCTTAATGAATCATGTACTAAGGGATTACCTTGGTAAATTTTGTGTAGTTTACTTAGATGACATTTTAGTTTACTCTAGGAACCTAGATGATCATTTAGGACATCTAAGGCATGTTTTTTCTCTTCTTAGGAGTAATAATCTTTTTGGTAACTTAGAAAAATGCACTTTTTGTGTAGATAGTGTAGTTTTCCTAGGTTTTGTAGTTAACACAAAAGGGGTTCATGTTGACCCCGAAAAGATAAAAGCTATTCAAGAATGGCCCACCCCAAAGAGTGTGAGAGAGATCAAAAGCTTTCATGGTATCGCTGGATTTTATAGGTGCTTTGTGCCTAATTTCTCCATGCTCTTCGCGCCAATAAATGATTTGGTGAAAAAGGAAGTTCCTTTCCTTTGGGGTGAGAAACAAGAGAAAGCCTTCCAGCTAATTAAGCATAAACTGACCCATGCACCAGTCTTGGCATTACCTGACTTTTCTAAAACATTTGAACTTGAATGTGATGCCTCTGGTGTAGGTATGAGGGCTGTCTTGTTAAAAGGAGAGCACCCCATTACGTATTTCAGTGAAACACTCAATGGTGCCCCCCTCAACTACCCCACCTATGATAAGGAGTTTTATGCTCTAATTAGGACCCTTCAAACTTGGGAGCATTACCTTGCTCCCAAGGAGTTTGTCATTCATAGTGACCATAAGTCACTAAAATATTTGAGGGGTCAAGGTAAATTGAACAAAAGGCATGCAACGTGGGTGGAATATCTTGAATCCTTCCCTTATGTCATCAAGTACAAGAAAGGAAAACAAAATGTGGTGGCTGATGCTCTTTCTAGGCATCATGTCCTTTATTCATCCTTGAGTGCAAAAATCTTGGGATTTGATGACATTTGGGCTATGTATCCGTCTAATAAGGATTTCAGCCCCATATTTGCTACCTCTGCATCTGCATTTGCATTAAAGGCCTATGATGGGTACTTTATCAGTAAGGGGTATCTTTACAAAGGGAGTAAGCTTTGCATACCCCAAGGATCAATTAGGAACTTACTTACAAAAGAGAGTCATGAAGGTGGGCTCGTGGGGCATTTTGGGATTTCAAAAACCTTTATGCTTTTACAAGAGAAATTCTTTTGGCGCAATATGCGTAGAGATGTCCATAGACATTGCTCTAAATGTATAGCTTGCTTGCAAGCAAAGTCTAAAGCAATGCCTCATGGACTATACACACCTTTACCTGCTCCTTCTGCACCTTGGGAGGATATTAGCATGGATTTCATCCTTGGGCTCCCAAGAACCCAACGAGGTGCAGACTCCATATTTGTGGTGGTGGACCGATTTTAAAAAATGGCCCATTTTATTCCCTGCCACAAAGTGGATGATGCGAGCAACATCGCAAGACTTTTCTTTAAAGAGGTTGTCCGATTGCATGGTATACCCTCTTCAATAGTGTCAGATAGGGATGTGAAGTTCCTTAGCCATTTTTGGAAAACTCTTTGGGCTAAGCTGGGAACTAAACTTCTTTTTTCCACTACCTGTCACCCTCAAACTGATGGGCAAACAGAAGTGGTGAATAGATCTTTATCCACTATGCTGAGGGCTCTCCTTAAAGGCAACCATAAGTCTTGGGATGAGTACCTTCCCCACATTGAATTTGCTTATAACCGGGTGGTTCATAGAACCACCAAGCATTCTCCTTTTGAGGTGGTCTATGGCTTTAATCCTCGTACTCCTCTAGATCTTTTACCTCTTCCTCTTTCTGTTGCTGTGCATAAAGAAGGAGAGGCAAAATCCATTTTTGTAAAACAATTACATGAGAGGGTTAAAGTTAACATAGAGCGCCAATCCTTGAGAGATGCTACTTTCGCCAATAGGGGGAGGAAAGAAGTCATCTTTGAAAAGGGCGACTGGGTATGGCTTCACTTGAGAAAGGATAGATTTCCTTCTCAAAGGAAGTCCAAACTTAGCCCTAGAGGAGATGGACCTTTCCAAATCCTTGAGCGGATCAGTAATAATGCCTATGTTTTAGATCTGCCTGAGGATTATGGGGTAAGCACCAGTTTTAATGTTTCTGATTTGTCTCCATTTGTAGGTGCTGCAAATGACGAAGACCCCATGGATTTGAGGTCAAATCCTCTTCAAGGGGGAGGAGATGATGTGACCATACCTAGCCAAGGACCTATCACTAGGGCCATGGCTAGAAGGATTGAAGAAGACCTAGCCCTTGCAGACAAAGGAAGACTTCACCTCCTATGGAGAGTGAAGATATTAGGCTAGGGACTTTAGTTAATAAAAAGTAATTTTCCTTTATTTTAATTTTGAGGAGCATTAAGAATTTAATTTGGGACATGTATTTAGTCCATTTTTTATTTTTAGGAGGTGTCTTAGGAATTTAGAGGGTGGATTTAGCTTTTTGGGTCTTTATGAAGGAAATAAGGGGTAGCCTTGATATCTACACCCCTCTTTTCTACATAAACCCCCTAAGCTAATAAGAAGGAATCTTGGCCCTTGGTTTGAGAAACTTGGGCACCAAGTTTGATGATCTAAGGAGGGAATTATTTGTCAATTCTCCTCCCTTAGATCTCTCATTTTAATCCTAGCCCTTCTTTTTTAGGTTATCTTGTTCAAGAGGTTAGCTACCTCTATAAATAGGAGCTCCTCCCTCACTTGTATTTTTTACACTTGAATTTAATCCTAGAGACCATATTGGTTGAGGTTCTTACCTTTGAGTGTCCCCCTTTCTCCTTTGTGAGAGCTTCTAAGAGTTATCAAGGGACCCCTCCCTTGTGGGCTCTCCCCTTTGGCTTATCAAACCTAGTATTTGTGGCGCCTCACCCCATTCCTTTCCTCTCCATAAATCCATTTCCCTTCCAAGTGACTTTAGAAAGGATCCTTTGGGCACGTGATCATCAAAGATCACATCACAAAGCTTTTTCTTTTGACCTTTTTTTTTATGCTCTTCCTCTCTCTTACTCTTCATGAGTAGTTGATCCTCAGCTACCTGAGCAGGTGATAGAGGATACAACTTTATACATCTATCCATATAAGTGAGGATGATTTGGTTGGAATGACCATGATGGATGGCTTTCTTATCATACTGCCATGGTCTTCCCAGCAAGATATGGCTAGCCTCCATAGGGACTATGTCACAAAGTATCTCATAATTGTAAATCCTTATTGAGATTGGAACCTTCACTTGCTCATTGACCTCGATTTCCCCATGATCATTAAGACATTGAAGTTTATAAGGTTTTGGGTAGGGAATTGGGGTCAAGGCTAGCTTTTCCACCAACCTAAAGCTGCAGCAGTTACAACAAGACCCATTATCTACAATGAGATAACACACTTTGTTATTAACTTTGCATCTAGTGTGAAAGATGTTCTCTCTTTGAGATTGAGTAAGCTCAAAAGATTGGCTTCCAAGAATCCTCTTAATCATCAAGTGGTCCCCCTCATATGCATAAGCATCCTCACATTTAGAAGATGATGCATGACCCTCTTCTTCCTCACTCTCACTAGAGGAGGAAGGTGACCTACTCTAACTGCTATATATGTCTAGGCCCCTCATGATCACATTTTTTCTAGTGGGGCATTGAGAGGCTATGTGACCCGTTTCCCTAGACATTTAAAGCATTTGATACTACTAATCCTTTCATGAGAGCTAGTAGTAGAGGGTTTCTTTTCTATATGAGATGCTTTATGCTCTTTATGCTGGGGTGGTTCCTCTTTATGGAAGCTCTTAGAAGAGCTCCCCTTGAGTTGATCCCTCTTTGTATAAGGTTGAGATTCTCTTTTAAACCCTTTTCTTTTTATTTGGTTCTCAACTTTGATACATAGTTAAACCAACTCATCTAGGTTCGTATATGAAAAAAGCACAACTTTATCTCTTATCTCAGAGCTTAATCCACATAAGAACCTAGTCATGGTGACTTTGGGTTCCTCAACGATGTTTGCTCTTAAAATGAGAAGTTTCATCTTTTGTCTATACTCCTTAATACTTAGGTTTTGTTGCCTAAGTCTTTGGATTTTATCCAAAAGATCTCTCTTATAATAAGATGGAATATGCCTTCTTCTTATAGCACTTTTTAAATAATTCCAATTGTTTATTTCAGGCATATGAGTTCGGGCTCTCTCTTTAGTTAACCCATACCACCAATGGAGGGCATGCCCTTGGAAGCTAAGGGTTGCAAATGGACCTTTCGGTCCTCTCTTATATCATAACACTTGAAAAGTTGCTCTACCTTGACTTCCAAGTCAAGATAGGCTTCTACATCTTCTCTCCCATGGAAGGGAGGAAGATAAACCTTTTGCTCCCTAGGAAGGGGCACATGATCATGCATAGGTGTATTATGATGGTTTAATCCTCTCCTAGGTCTCCCATAATAATCTTTCTCACTTTTACTATTTCTTTTTTAGGGAGACCCATATTCAAAACTCTTTCTCTTTTCCCACTTTTTTTGTTTCCTTTCTTCTTTTTCTCTTTTTCTTCTCTGTCTCTTTTTTCCTTTTCTTCTCTCTCTTTTTTTTTCTCTTTCTTTTGATTCTCTCCTTAGTCTTTCTTCACTCAACCACTCACGAAATTCCAAGACAAAGTGATCAAGAGGGGAAACCTTGGGAGAGCCCCTTTGGTTGATACTCTCGTTGCTATTTGCACTAGTGTGTGGAAAGGTAGCCATGTGAAGAATGCCTAGAAAAGCTAAGGATGGCCGAATCAAGCAAGAACTCACTCTCTCTCTTTTTGGTTTTCTCCCTAAGAGGCAAAGAGTCTTTGGAACTCTTTTAGGCCTCAAACTACACGTAAATTGCAAGAAGGAAAAAAGGACAAGAAAAATTAAAAGATGCAGGACTAAGGCTTACTCCTAAAGGTATGGGAGGTGGTGTACCACTTCCTCCTCCATAACTTAATTGGCGAGAAAATAAGAGTAAAACCAAGCTATTACAAGAAAAAGGAGATACACTCCTAATTAAATTGAATACACACAAATAAAGCAATAAAATAAAAGGTCTTCATTCCATGTTTTCTCTCATGTCTCTCCTCTTTAAGTCTTGTTCCTCTCCTTAGAATGGGACCTTCTTTGGCTTGTCTTAACTCCTCGTTAGTATGATACCCTTGAGAGCAAGGTTCCTTCAAGAATTTTCCTATAAGATAGCGCCCAAACCAACCACAAAGGAGAAGAGTAGAAGCAAAAAAGCAAGGAAAAAATAAAAAAAAGGACTACTATCCAAAAGGAATGAATTGAGGATACAAGACTAGAATGAGTACAAAGAAAAGACAAACTAAAATTAAGAGGTAAACAAGGAAGGCAAGCACACAAAAAGAAGTTCCTAGATTGGTTCTAAAGTAGATTAAGGACTAAAGAAAAAGCACACAAAAATTCACTAGTTGCACACAAGTTTGAGCTATGGCGAATTGATTAGGTTCCTTTTGAGCACTTTCAAACCAATTTTAGACCACTTTGCAATTGTTTTTGTTTCACTATTAGGTACATCTTGTTTTGTCTCTTTTTTTTTATCTTTTACACTTTGTTTTTTTTTGTTTTGAAATTTTGTTTGACTTTGTTCTTGTTTGTTTTTTTTCTTTTAAATTTTTAAGATGTACCTAAGTACTTAATTTAATTGCAAATTTTATTATCAATCTGGAGGTCCTAAATGCTCAAATTAAAACCTAAGAACTAAGCACATAAAGTTCACTAAAATGCAACTAATGAAAATTAAAAGAGAGCAACTCAAAGTTGATGCATTCTCCCCAAGCAAGGGCCCTATCACTAGGGCCATGGCTAGAATAATAGAAGAAGACATGGCTAGAGTAGAGGGAGGAAGATCTCACCTCCATATGACCATCAAGTTATGCAAGCCATGACTTATTTACTTGTAATTTTTATTTTAGGAACCTAGGATTTTATTTTGGACATGTATTAGTCCATTTAATTTTCTAGGAGGTGTCTTAGTAATAAGAAGGGGTAAGATTAGCTTTTGGTCCTTTATTTAGGAAATAAGGGGGTAGTTTGATAACTACACCCTCTTTTGCTAAATAAAACCCAAAACTAATAAAGGAGTAATCTTGGCCCTTGGATGAGGTAGCTTGGGCACCAATTCTCATCTAAAGGAGGGTATTGATTGGACTTTGGGCTTCAATCCTCCTCCCTTGGATGACTCCTTTTAATCCTAGCCCTTCATTTCCTTCATGACTTGTCCAAGAGGTTAGCTCCCTCTATAAAAAGGTGCTCCTTCACACTCTTGTATTTTTTACACTTGATTGAATGGAAAAACCTTGAGTTGGCCAAAATTCTCTTAGTGTCCACCCTTCTCTCTTTGAGAATTCCTTAGGTTTTTATCAAGGGTTCCATCCCTTGTGGCAAACTTTCCCTCTTAGGCTTATCTTACCTTAAGTGGCGCCTAAAACCACCTCACTTCTTACCTCTCCACAAACCATTTCACCAAAGAAGAAAACCTCTAGAAAAAGATCAAGGGAGGCATGCATCATTTGGTATCTAGAGCATTGGTTCTAGAGGTCTAAACTCCCTTCCTATCTCATTTATTTTTTCTTTCCGTTTTCCTATTTTATTTTCTCTTTAATTTCTGCAATTTTTTCTAGCTTTCCATTATTGTTTATCATTTCCATTTATGTCTTGAGTTTATTGTTTTGAGTTATAGTTTATTTGCACCATTTATTTTTTGCTTGATGCAATTTATATTGTTCTTTTCTTTGCATCTACGTCTCTCCCATATTCATTAATTTCCGCTTAAGCTTTGAGTTGGGTGCTTTCTTGCTTGAATTTTGGTTTTGAGAATTTCTTGCTAAAAATCCATGCCGTTGTAGTGAATTCCACAACCTTGTGGTCAAGAAATTTAGACCAAATTCTTGTGTTTCCTTGCACCTAGTTGCCTTGTTTTTGCTTTATTTTTAGCTTTTATTTTTCACTTTTATACTCTTGTGTAGTTGTCTATAAGTCATGTTTATAGTTTCCCATTTTGTCTATTAATTCCTTTTAAGTTTAGCCTCTTTTGTTTTTACAAAAAAAAATTTGAAACTTCTTAAATTGAGCAACATAGAGGGTTATACCTCATGTCTAAGTCTCTTTAGAAGTTCATGTGCTTTTAGTTTCAAGCATATTCTTAAAAAAAAATTCAAAAATAGTTGCTCAATTTCCTTTGTCTTTATTTTCCTTATACGTATAATTTGTAGCTCATTTGTGTGGTAAAGATAGTTCTTGTTTGTGGGTGCTTTCACTTAAGCTATAAGTTTGGTATTTGTGTTCAACAAATTACTAAAAACTTAACAAAGCTTGAGTCCAGTGGCACACCAAACTACTAAACCATTAACACATCTATAGCTACTTTGCATTTTGAAGTCATTTCTAGTAGTACCTAAATTGTTGCTTTTAATTTTCTTTATTGTTCCAAGCACATAACTCTTTTTTATCAAGCACTAAATTCACAATCAATTTAGGTGCATCTAGTAAATATTCAAAAAAAAAAACAAGAAAACAAAGTCTAAAATAAAATACAAAAAAAAAAAAACAACGAAGGATTCAAAAAAAAAGAAAAAGAGAACAAACAAAAGAAAAGAAAGTTTGAAAAAAATTCATTTGATGTACCTAACCTAAAATTAGCAAGTGCTTCAACTTTGAACTTGGAACCTTAAAAGAAATTTTATTACTTTTGGTACACTAGAACTTGATATTTGTGTTCTTCTACTCTTTAATCTAGTGCCATTCTTAGGTATTCCATTGTGTGCTCTCTTTCTTTTGTTTACCTTTTAGTTGTTGCTTGTCTTTTAAATCATCTTTCTAGTTTGTCTTATATACTCTTACAATTTGGTTAAGTGTCCTTTTGATTGTGTTATCTTTTATTGTTTTTTGAGTTTCTATTCGCACCTCCCGTTGCTACTTTTGGTTTCTTTGGTTTGTGTGTTAGTGTCACTTTTGGGAGAAAGCTTGAAAAAGGAGCTTACCACAAGGGTAGCATATTTTGGAAGGTTGGACTAAGAGCCTAAGGGATCACCTCAAAAGGAAATACACCTAGCCGTGAAGACTTTGATTTGAGGGAGCATTTGGAGAATCATTTTTTGAAGACTTTACTTTTTCTTTAATTTGGGTGTATTAATTTTGTAGTTAGGAGTTTGAGTGCCGTTAAGGCCCTCCCTTTGGTTGTAATAAAATTTAATCAATTTTTTAGTTTCTCGAAAATTAGGTGAAGAAGGAAGAAGTGGTACACTTCCTTCAACACCTTAGGAGCTCGCTTTAGATCCCTTCTCTTTTGAATTTTTGCTTTAAAATTCTTGCTTTATTTTTCTTATTCAAAGCGCTTAGAAGGCTAAAGAGTTCCAAAGACTCATCAAGCCATTTTAGGCAAGAAAACACAAAAAGAGAGGAGTGTTTGTTTGTGAAAATTTTTTAGCCATCTTTTTCCTCTTAGAAATTCAAGCACAATGACATCACACACCCACTCTAGTGCTCATAGTTATTCATCAAACAAGAGTGTAAACCAAAGAAATATTTCTAAAGATTACACTCTAGAAAACTTAAACATGGACTTTAGGGAGTGGATGGCAAAAGAACAAGAGAGAAGAGAAGAAAAAAGGAGAGAAAAAGAGTCCAAGGAGAAAACAAAAATAAAAGAAAGAGAGGAAGAAAAGAGAGAAAAAAGAGAGAAGGAAGAGAGAAGAATAAGAGAAAGGAGAGAAGATGAAGAAAGGAGAGAAAGAAAAGAAAGAGAAAGAATAAAAGAGAAAGAAGAAGAAAAAAGAAAGCATGGGAATGGTGAGAATTACAAAATGAAAGGGATAGTCTTAGGTTCCCCATCTAGACATACCCATAGGAGTGAAAGTGAGGAAGAATACTACAATCATCCTAGGAGAAACTCCCATTCATCCATGCATAATAATGGGGCCCCTCCAAGGGAGCCCAAAATTGATCTCCCCCCATTTCATGGGAGGGAATATGTGGAAGCCTACCTTGATTGGGAAATCAAGGTAGAACAACTCTTCACTTGCCATGAGGTAAGAGAAGAAAGAAAGGTTCCAATGGCAACCCTTAGCTTCCAAGGGCATGCCATGCATTGGTGGGTTGGGTTAACCAATGAGAGAATCCGCACCAATATGCCTTCCATAAGATATTGGAATGATCTTAGAAGTGCTCTAAGAAGAAGGCATATTCCCTCTTGGTATGAAAGAGATCTTTTGGATAGACTCCAAAGGCTAAGGCAAACCAACCTTAGTATAGAAGAGTATAGACAAAAGATGGAACTTCTTATCTTAAGGGCGGGTATCATTGAGACAAAAGATGCTTGTGGTTTGAGCCCCGAAATTCGTGATAAGGTGGAGCTCTTCTCATACAATTTCCTTGATGAGTTAGTTCAACTTTGCATCAAGGTGGAAAATCAACTTAGAAGGAAAACTTTTAAAAAGGATAACCCACCTTATGTAAAGAGGGACCAACCTACGGGGAACTCTTTCAAGAGTTACCCCAAAGAGGAACATCCCAAGCACTTCAAAGAGCATAAAACATCACATATAGAGAGAAAAACCCCTACTACTAACTCTCAAGAGAAAGTGAGTAGTATCAAATGCTTTAAATGCTTGGGAGAGGCCACATTGCCTCTCAATGCCCTACTAAGAGAAACATCATCATGAGGGCCTAAGATGTTTATAGTAGTGAGTCTAGCTCACACTCCTCTAGTGAGAGCGAAGGAGAAGGGGTTCATGTATACCAATCTGATTGTGATGAAACCGCTTATGCATGTGAGGGAGGCCTCTTAATGATAAGAAGACTTCTTGGAAGCCAACCTTTGAAAGTGTCCTCATCTCAAAGGGAGAACATATTCCACACTCGCTGTAAGGTGAATGACAAAATATGTTCTCTCATTGTGGATAGTGGGTCATGCTGCAATTGTTGTAGCTCAAGGTTGGTGGAAAAGTTAGCCTTGACCCCACTTCCCCACCCTAAGCCTTACAAGCTTCAATGGCTCAATGAGCAAGGGGAAATGGAGGTCAATGAGCAAGTCAAGGTTCCAATTTCCATTGGGTCTTATAAAGATGAGATCCTATGTGACATAGTCCCAATGGAAGCTGGCCATATCTTGCTAGGAAGACCATGGCAATTTGATAAGAAAGCCATACACCATGGTCATTCCAATAACATCATCCTCACTCATAAGGATAAGCGCATTAAGTTGTGTCCTCTAACACCTTCACAAGTGGCGGAGGACCAACTCATCATGAAACATAAGAGAGATGAGGAGAAAAAAAAAAGCAAAGTTTTACCCCTAAAGCTTGAAAGGGGTAAAGA
Source organism: Psophocarpus tetragonolobus (assembly GCA_037954015.1). Classification (NCBI taxonomy): domain Eukaryota; kingdom Viridiplantae; phylum Streptophyta; class Magnoliopsida; order Fabales; family Fabaceae; genus Psophocarpus; species Psophocarpus tetragonolobus. The sequence goes on from CM075689.1 coordinate 98,498,852, forward strand.
GGTTGAGTTGGAAGTTGGTGCCTCTTCCAAGAAAGTCATTAGTAAAGGGAGTTTATTTGCGACAAAATTGGAATTAAAGGAAGCCCCCTTAACTAACAGACCTTTCTATCTCCTCCTTTGCAAAGAGGCATCCCCCATTTCTTCCCCCTCCACTTTTTTCCCTTCTAGTTCTAGCACTGCCATAGAATTTGGACCTGAGAACCTACCTCAAGAGGTTCAAGAGCTCTTAAAGGAGTTTGGTGATATATTCCCTAATGAAGTTCCCAAAGGACTTCCTCCAATTAGGGGTATAGAACACCAAATAGACTTGGTACCTGGGGCTAGCCTGCCTAATAGGCCTGCTTATAGGACTAATCCCATGGAGACCAAGGAGATTGAATCTCAAGTCCAAGAACTATTGGAGAAGGGTTGGGTTCAAGAGAGCCTAAGCCCTTGTGCTGTGCCAGTTTTGTTGGTGCCTAAGAAGAATGGCCAATGGAGGATGTGCATTGATTGTCGAGCAATCAATAACATCACCATCAAATATAGGCACCCTATCCCTAGGCTTGATGACATGCTTAGTAAAATGGCACATTTCATTTCCTGCCATAAAGTGGATGGCGCGAGTCACATCGCAAGGCTTTTCTTTCATGAGGTTGTCTGCTTACACGGAATACCCTCAACCATAGTCTCTGATAGGGATGCTAAGTTCCTTGGCCATTTTTGGAAAACTCTTTGGACAAAGCTAGGAACTAAGCTCTTATTTTCTACCACTTGTCATCCTCAAACGGATGAAAAAACTGAGGTAGTAAATAGATCCTTATCCACTATGTTGAGGGCACTCTTGAAAGGCAACCACAAGTCTTGGGATGAATATCTCCCCCACATTTAATTTGCATATAATAGGGTGGTTCATCAAACCACTAAGCACTCCCTTTTGAGGTTATATATTGTTTTAATCCTCTCACCCCTTTGGACTTATTGCCACTCCCTAACACCTGAATTTTTCATAAAGAAGGGGAAGCTAGGGCTGATTTTGTCAAAAAATTACACGAGAGGGTCAAAACTAATATTGAAACCCAATCTAAGGGGTATGCTTCATCTAGCAACAAGGGGAGAAAGGAAGTTATCTTCGAAAAGGGCGATTGGGTTTGGCTTCACCTAAGAAAGGATCGTTTCCCTTCTAAGAGGAAGTCCAAACTTAGCCCTCGAGGAGATGGTTCCTTCCAAATCCTTGAGAAGGTAAATAATAATGCATATATGTTAGACCTTCCCGAAGATTATGGAGTTAGCACCACTTTTAATGTTTGTGATCTTACACCCTTTTTAGGTGCTGACACGAAAGAGGACAACTCTTCATATTTGAGGACAAATCCTTTCGATGGGGGAGGAGATAATGCAATCCTACCAACCTAAGGCCCTCTCATTAGGGCAATGACTAGGAGGATTGAAGAGGACTTGGCCCGAAAAGACTCATCAAGACCCTAGCTAATGATGGAGATAGACATTTTAGGCCATAGTCCTTAGTTTTCCTCTTGTAAATATTAATTATTTTTTAATTCCCTTTTAGGCCATGTATTTTGGCCATTTATTCTAGTTCCTAAAGTTTAGGGTGTAAATAGCTTAGGAAAGGAGGTGAGGGGAGTAGTGGGTCTAATAACTCAAATCAGTGTGGATCTCTTTCCACACCCCCTTGATTAGGCCATGACACTCCTTAGCTTAAGGCTAGGTGCCCCTTTTAGTGGGCCTAAGAGGGATTAGTGCTCCTAATCCTAATTAGGCCCAAGTCCCACATTGCCTAGTTTTGAGTGTCTTGCTCCCTCTTTTGGGCTATAAATACACATAGTCTCTCTTGTACAAATCACACTTGATTGAATGAAGTAAGACTCTTTTTGAACAATTTATTCTTGAGTGTCATTGAGAATCCTCTCTCTTGAGGAATCTCTCCCTTAAAGCTTTTATCGCTTTTATCAAGGGACCTCTCCCTTGTGCCAAGCAACATAGAATTTTTTACTCATCTTTCTCTTAGAAAGTGACGTCAACCCTCTTCCATTTCTAACCTCTCCATCCTCCATTTCCTTAGAGGTAGGAACCTTGGTTGAAGTGATCAAGGGAGTGCATCAGGAGGAATGCATCATTGGTCCTAAGGAGTTTGTCATTCATAGTGACAATGAGTCAGTTAAATATCTGAGGGGACAAGGAAAATTAAATAAAAGGCATGCAAAATGGGTTGAATACCTTGAATCTTTTCCCTATGTCATAAAATACAAAAAGGGTAAACATAATGTGGTAGCCGATGCTTTATCAAGATGTCACTCTCTTTATACCACTCTTAGAGCTAAGATTTTGGGATTTGATGACATATGGGCCATGTATCCCTCTGTCAAGGATTTTGGCCCTATTTTTGCAGCCTCTACATCTAAGACCCATGACAGATTCTCCATTAGTGAGGGGTATCTATACAAAGGGAGCAAGCTTTATATACCCCAAGGATCTATTAGGAACTTGCTCATAAAAGATAGCCATGAAGGTGGGTTCATGGCACATTTTGGGATTTCTAAAATTCTCATGCTTTTACAAGAGAAATTCTTTTGGCTCCCAGGTGAGAGGTTTTATTTATAGGCTAGAAAGGTGGGTTAGGCTAACTAGACCATGGGTTAATCTAACCAATATTAGGATAACTCTAGTTTGAGTCACATCTAACCATGATTAGCTAACTATAGTCATGTATAACCAACTAATGAATCTACCCTATATCTAGTCTAGATACAAAAAGGTGTGAATAGTAGCAAAGAGGTGGTAAAGAGTAGTCATGCTTAAGGCATGAGTAGGGGGTGTGGCATTTGGCAGCTAAGATGTAGGGATAGCAGTCATGCCTTAGGCATGCTTAGATAGGTGCACCCATAATGAGACGGGTGAGCATAACACATGCTCATCTTCTCTAAAAGCTAGCCCATCTTAGCAAACTCTAGCATGATGACTATAGTACCTTTTAGGAAAATAAAAGATGACCTAAAAATTAAGGGGGTGACCTAAATACAGTGGTCAAAAGGGAAGGTTGACTTTAGGAGTCAGCCTACTAAAAAGTCAAAGTCAACAAAATTATAAACAATCCTAAATTCTAATTTATACAATGGAATAAAGCCTCTTCATGTATCCTTCAAGGGCCTTGGGCTGAATTGCATCATCTTCGTCTTCCTACCTTTGCCTAAGATGACCTTCGGGAGATAGTCGTTTTTGACTCCTTGGTCAATGGTCCCTACGAGATAAGCTATGATACTTGCTACTTCACACTTTCTTTCGCGAGGTGGTAGATGACTTGTTTTGTACATACCTTGGAAGGTGACCTACTCTTATCAGCTCTTCTATTTTATTTTTCAAGGTACGACATTCATCAGTGTCGTGACCCATGGTACGATGGTACTAACAGTGTTTGCCTAGGTTGGCCTTGATAATTGGCTGTCATGGAGGAGGTAGAGTCAGAAGGTTTGCTCTTCTTGCTTCTTCCATTACGTGTACTCTAGCCATATTCAAAGTAGTATAATGGTCATGTTAGGGCTCCCTATCATGCTTCTTCTTGATCTTCTTGTCTTTAGGGTAACGGGTCTTGAGTTCTTGGGGAGGAGTGTCGGTCATCTGCCCTAGGGGTGCTAGCACCTCTTCCTTATAAGAACTCCATGTGGATGCAGGTTATAGTTGGAGCCTTGATTTGGTTCATGTCATTTGGTGCCTTTTTGGAAAGTTGTCCATGAAAGGGTCAGGTTAGACTCCATTAAGCAAATAATGGAGGGTGACCTCAGGGTGAAGTCGCTTGATCTTGATGGTCATGGACAGGAATCTATTCACGAAGTCTTGCAAGGGCTCTTTCTCTCCCTGTTACAGGCCAGCTATCGCTATTGAACTAGTGGTATATGGCTGGCTAGTGGCATACTCGACTTTGAACTTTCTTACGAGTTCACAAAAGCTACGTATCTAGTTGGAAGGGAACTCGGTGAACTAGGTAAGTACTCCCACCTTTGGGGATGTTGGGAATACCTTGCAGCATATAGCGTCATGTGTTGAGTTCAGGTTGAACTAGGTGTAACAACCCAATTTTCATAAATAAGGTATTTTAATTATTTTAAGTTAATTGAATTAGTTAATGGAAATTTAGTTATTTATTATAATTAATTACCTCAAAGAGGCTAAAGTATACAGATAGATATTGTTAGTAGAGACAAGAATAAATAATATTTTTGGAAACAATAATAATAAGGAAGGGTATATTTATATCATTAGTAGGATTTTACATATTATAAGTTAAATTTGTTAACTGTTAGATCGGGCGTGAAATTGGACAGTAGGTTCCAGACCTGTGGCTCTCAATTCTGACCGTTCGGATCTTTATTTAGAGCTTTGGTTTGGGAGAAGAAGACATTTCAATAAAAGATCTATTTTGGAAAGGTTTGTTGGATCGAAAAGGCAAATCTTCATCTGTCTTTGTTTCTTCATTGAGGTAAGGGGGTGGACATTATCTTTTATGTGGCATGTGTAGAGTAAATTGGTATTGAAGTGATCCCTAAGCTTCGATATGTTTTAATGTTCCATGTACATTATTGAAGGTTATGAACACCTGCAACGAGTACTGATATGTGTTTTAACTCTAACTACGTGGATATATATGATTCTTGTATGTTTGATGTACAAATGCATGTTTACGTCGATTCTGTTGATTTTTAAGGATCATCGATTTCAAACATAATGATTATTTTGGCATTTAGATGTTCCTTTTTATACCTAGAAATTAGTATTCTTGAGTTTGTACTTAATGATAACAATTGTAGTGTCCTTTTTGTAGTCCCTGGTGATTGGTTATAACAATTTATTTAGTTGGAGATGAAGTTATAATTGCTTAATGATTGTTTGGTGTGCTTGCTTATCATTGAATTTGGTATGCTGGTTCATATGATTATGAATTATGGGATGGTTTGCCAAATTAGAATATATGTGTCATTGATCTAATGTAATAATGTATTTTGTTAATTGGAGATGTGTCTTAATGAAACATCATAGAAATTGAGATTCAGGTGTAGTTGATACTCATGCCTAATTATTAGGTGTTTGTACTAATTTATTTTGTTAATTAGGGGATATGTGGTTGGGTTATATATAAGAGAAATTGAGATTCATATGTGTTTTGTGTTCCTAAATAGTTGTTGAATGTCTATATTAATTTACTTTGCTAGATATTTGAGAGTACATGTGTAGTATCAGATTATTTGGATATAATTCTTATGTGGACATTGAGGTTTTTTCCTTTTTACTATAGTACCCTTGAATAAAGTAATGGATAGTATTGACTTGTTTATTTGTTTCTATAGAATAAATAGGGTAGTAGAGGTGAATCCTAAGCATCCCTAGGGATGAACTTTGTGAAGATGAGATTAACTTGTTTGTTTCTATGAATTCTATTAATAATTAAATGAGGAAGAACTTAATTATATTATTCATTATGTAATCATTGAGGAATTACTCTATTAGTTGAACTATTTTCCATATGTAAAGAATAAGGTGTTACATGTTTTCTTCCACTGAGATAATTGATGACAACATTGGTTATTATCAATGCAATTCTGGGGTGTGATGATAATAAACAAAAAATATAGAGAAATAAAAGGTTTGAGGATTTGAAGCAATAGTTATATTTTAGGAACCTTGTAAGTTGAATACTTGTTATCTGAGAATTTTTGTATAACATGCCTGAGTGTGTCTGTAATATCTTTCTGTGTAGTTAACCAAATTGAGTTCCGTTTGTTGTTTTAGAAAACAGACATTTCAGGCTACAGTTTAGGATCAAGAATCACATAAAAATGTTAAGACTTAACTGAGTTATGTGCGTTGGAAGTTGAGTCTCTCATCCAGTTTGTGAAACAAAATATGTGTAATGTGAGCCCTACAAGGTAACCTAGATGACCTTATTAGGATTAGTGTTCTTCATAGAAGTTACAGCCCTCGATTTTATCTTTCCAATAGAGATGGAATCACTTAAAAGGGTTATATATAACTCAAGTAATGAATAAAATAGTAAGTAAAGGTCAAACTATTAGATTTGGGTTAGTAGCTGCGAGTTTGTAATTTCTAAAAATAGTAGATGATAAAACTAACTTTGGACATAAACATAAAAGTTTTAGATAATGGTATTATATTTCTAATAAAATTTGTAGCACCTTCATATCATTAATACAGCTATAGATATTGTATTTACACTACACAACATAATAAAATAGTAAGATAAAAAGGGATAGTGACATTTGTAATGTTGTTGATTATTGTAGTGTGAAATATTGTGATGTATTTTATAATTATAAGTTTCATAAAGGATTAAGTGTTTGAAATTTGTTTAGGGAGCATGAATTGAGGGTTTGACCCACTGTATGATATGGGTGTTGATTACAATTGAGTGTATAATGTGTTGATGATCAATGATAGTCAGGGTATGTGCCTAATGATATGCCATCCCAGTTGCAGTTGGGGGTGAATCATGATAACATATTAGATTATTGTAACATATCTTATAATTATAGGTGTGGTGAATGATTGAATGTTTGAAAGTTGTTTGCGGTGTGTGAATTGGAGATTTGTTTTACTATGTGATATTGATGTTGATTTCAACTAAACATATAGTGTGTTGATGATAATGATTAAGGTGTGCCTGATGAAGTGTCATCCAATTGTGGTTGGGGATGATGTATAATGACTTGATTAAATACTGATATTGTGATTTATGTTAATGATGATGGTGAGGATGTGCCTGACGAGGTGTCATCCCAACTACGGTTGGGCGTGAGTTGTGATTATATGATTAAATGTATTAAGTTGTTTTGCATTGCACGGTTCTACCTACGTGTTACTAACATAGAAGAGGATTCACTTCGGGTGGACCTATGGTAAGATGGTTGTACCTACGTGTTACTGGTGTAGAAGAGGACTGCTTCGGGCGTTTACCTAAGAGAGCATGCACGAGTGTGACAGTTGGAGAATGTTTGTAAGGACTGCCCATTGTGTGATGTTCTAGACCAGATCTTCTTTGGTTGTTTTGCATTGCACAGTTGTACCTACATGTTACTGACATAGAAGAGGATTTACTTTGAGTGGACCTATGGTGAGATGGTTGTACCTGCATGTTACTAGCATAGAAGAGGACCGCTTCGGGCATGTACCTGAGAGAGAATGCATGAGCATCAACAAATTTATGTATGTGGATGTATAATCTCTGTCATAAGTGTGACATGAGTTCATATGTTGATTTCTTGTACTTTAGTTGACTAGTCATTCTCTTTATATGTGCCTGAATATGCATAAGACGTATTCTCACCCATTTGCTATTTGTTTCATTTTGTTTTGGCTGAATTCCACCTTCAGGTGAGCAAGATCTTGATGATATTGCTGGCGATGAATGATTGAACTTTTTTTACCTTTTCGTTGGGATGCTCTGATTAGGTGTGACATTGGACTAGGGAGAATTATTTAATATTTTTCTATTGTAAAGATGAATTATTCAGTATTTCAATGTGTTTTAGTAATTAAGAATCATGTAAAGCTCATTTGTAAAGCCTAATGTATTTACTCATATGCTTATATTATAATTTTCGAAAATAAGTGTATACTTGGATATGTGAATCTTTTTACCTAAATGCAGGCTTACTACTTTTAAATAAATAAATTTTTATTATTTTCTTTATTTAATGAATAAATTGTTTGGGGGTATAAGGGTGTCACACTGAGAGAGGTAGTCATCTATGTAAGTGTTAAGGTCCATGAGTCCTTCATATCTATTGAGGTTGAGTGGTTTCCAATTGCGAGGCAAATCAACTTTCATTATTTTTAGGACGAAGGGGTGTCGTTCGGCATCGTCATCGTAGTCTCAACGACGAGCCTTCCTAGTTGAAGAATGACCTGAAGGGGTAGTACGACAGTTAGTGCAGGAAGGTGCGATTTCATCATCGTGTCACCTTAGGGGAGTGACAGTGCAATAACAGTGATGGGAAGAGGTTGTGCGGTTCTAGCTATGGTAGGGCATGGATCTAGCGCAGTTAGCCCCCTTGTGATTATTATTGCTGACACAAACTCTGATATTATGCCCCATAGTTCTTCATTCTACCTTTGAAGCTCTGAGATGGTTGGAGCTTTGGTTTCTTCCATGGTTTCTTGATTGTGTTGTGGTCGAGGAAAAGTTTTACCGGAGTCCCACGATGGGTGCCAAATGTACTTACCAAAAAGTGAAGGATGTATTTTCTAGCAAGTCTACCAAATATCTCTTTGAAAGCGCGACATGGGGGATACCTACAAGAGACACTCCAACGCTCAAGTTAGTCAAGGTGGTTTTTCTGTATGTTTTGTTAGATAGATTGCAAATACCTGTCTCTTTGCTTTTATTGTTAAGGTGTCATCACTGACTTTAATTAAGGTAATTTACTGCTCATTAACATTGCTTTAATGATGTGGTAACCATCGTTAGCTTATGATGTGATGCACTCCCTTGATCTCTTCAACCAAGGTTCCTTCCTCTAAGAAAATGGAGGATGGAGAGGTTAGAAATGGGCAAGGGTTGACGTCACTTTCTAGAAGAAAGATGAGTCAATAAATTTTATGTTGCTTGCCACAAGGGAGAGGTCCCTTGATAAAAGCTTTAAGGGAGAGATTCCTCAAGAGAGAGGATTCTCAATGACACTCAAGAATAAATTGCTCAAAAAGAGTCTTACTTCATTCAATCAAGTGTGATTTGTACAAGAGAGACTATGTGTATTTATAGCCTAAAAGAGGGAGCAAGACACTCAAAACTAGGCAATGTGGGACTTGGGCCTAATTAGGATTAGGAGCACTAATCCCTCTTAGGCCCACTAAAAGGGCACCTAGCCTTAAGCTAAGGAATGTCATGGTCTAATCAAGGGGGTGTGGAAAGAGATCCACATTCCTTTGAGTTATTAGGCCCTCTACTCCCCTCACCTCCTTTACTAAGCTATTTACACCCTAAACTTTAGAAACTAGCATAAATGGCCAAAATACATGGCCTAAAAGGGAATTAAAAACTAATTAATATTTACAAGAGGAAAACTAAGGACTATAGCCGAAAATGTCTATCTTCATCATTAGCTGGGGTCTTGATGAGTCTTTCCAGGCCAAGTCCTCTTCAATCCTCCTAGTCATTGCCCTAGTGAGAGGACCCTTGATTGGTAGGATTGCATAATGATGGCTCTCATAAGTTCTCTTTGGGTGATTTGTATTCAAGTGGGGGAGGTCGTCTGAATGGGATTGGTCTGGAGTGGAGGTCATCATTTCTGAGCTTAGGGGATTGCGACGAGGGTGGGAATGTGATAGGTCGAGGTCGAGGGGTGCTGAGGTGGAGGTCGGGTGATGTGCAGATGTTCAGGTCGAGGTATGAGGCTACTAGATGATACAACTTCTCTATAAAATACTTTGGGTAAAAGAAGGTGATGGTATTTGGATTTTGTAGAAAATTGTAAATGTTGGAGTGACAAAATTGTGAGATGAAATTGAATTTAAAAATAGTACTAGTACAAAATTGAACATTTTAAAAAATAGTGGAACAAAAATGTAATTAAACATTAAAAAGTAAAAGAAAGAGAATTTCGTTAGGTTAAATTAAGTTGAAAAAAGACATTTTACAAAATTATTCTATTTTTTATCTTTTTTATTTTTACTTTTTGTGGCTTCTATCTCACAAAATCGGATGTGGCTGCCCATATGACATATCAAAACTTTGAAAAAGGACAACAAAGCTTTTTTTTCCTACTTTATATATGTTTCAACTGAATTGATACAAAGTGTAAGATAATCTTTATTATATTATAAATTAACTTATTATAATTATCTTCAAAATTATTCATATACACTTCATTAATTTCGCTATATTCACACATAAAACCCTTCCATTATATTGAAACTTAAATAAATCAAAATACATTTCCCTTTGGCATGTATATACAGAGACATATTGACTGAATATGTCATCACAAAAGTTTAAAGTAACAACAATCCCAAGATTCTAGTCAATTGTACCAAGGTTGTTGATCACGATAGTGTGCATGGACGCCTAAACGAATACACCACTTGTTTATCGACTAATCTAAGTTTACACCGACCTCACTTTAATTTGAAACTAAATTTGAAACAAAATATTACATGTTTAACACAATTTATTATAAGACATGAAAGCTAGTTATACAGTTGGAGGAGGAAGTAACCATTTGGAACCCTCAATCATCTCTAGGCTTATGAAAGGTTTAACTGTTTCTTCAGTAAGCTGCCTAGTAATAGGAGCACGCCCTTGAGGATCTGCACCTGGTCCTTGGTTTTTAAACTCTCCAAAAAATGCAGTTCTGTAGATAACAGATTGCATTGATCAATATGCCACAAAATAAAATCTAAAAATTTATAAAATAAAAGATGTTATTTCACATAATGACAAACTTTTATTCATTACTTATGGGTGCAACATGTCTAGTATATAGTTATAGAAGTAAAATAATCATTAATGGTGAAAAGTTAAATATTAAAGTTACTTGTCATGTTCTGGGTGATTGTTATTACTCCAGCCTTTTTTATCCACCATATCACTCATGGTGCTATAAGCGAATATCACTCTGGGATGAGAAAACCATGCTCTGCCCAAGAAAGTTCCCTTTGCACTTCCAGTAACGTCACAATGTACAAATGAGTAGCCATCGTCCTCATCATCACCTTTTCTTGCTTGTGCTGTTATAAATGTAGTCCAGGATTCAGCAATTGTTCTTAGCTCGGTTTTCTACATCATAAGTTAAAGTGTTAATACTAATTACAATGATATTTAGTGTTTCAAATTAAATAAATTTTATTAACATTCAATCTCGCAAAATTTATATACCAAATATAGTGACTTCCCACTTCCGAAAATATAATCCACGGTGCCTTGAATTAAGCAATCCTTGAAAAAATGTCTATGCCTATCATCACACAGTGTCTTGGAATCCATACATTTTGCAATTATAAAATGCTGCTTTGTCACCAGAAATTCGTAACGCTACTGCTTGGGCTCCTGTTTTTTTCCCATCTGGTCTCGCTGCAGTGTTCTATATATACCATCAAATTCACAAACACAAATGGCGATAAGAAAAATGAAATTCCAAAAGATTAGGCATTAAGATCTTTTGATTGACAAGGAAGATAGTAAACAAACCGCGATGTTGATGTTAGCTGCCACAAAATAATTAGATTCAACAATTAATGTAGCACTATCGACAGTGCCATATTGTGCTGCAGTGCCCCCAAAGGTCAAGTTTGGCATATTTCCTGGTGCTCCATAAAGGGTGACGAAAGGCTTTGACGCATCAACTTTGATTTTCTCTTCATAAGTTCCAGCTCCAATGTACAAAATTGTACGCTTGGTGTTCCCAGAAGGTATGCTTTTAAGGGCATCCGTGATAGTTTTAAATTCTCCACTACCATCTTTCATTACTTTTATAACCTTAGGAGAGGCTTCAGCCGTCACTAATGCAGGGTCCAAACTGCTTTTTCTTTCATCTAAAGGACCAACGTTAGTTTTAAACCATTCTTCTACTTTTCCCTTGTCAGCAGGAATTGGCACATTATCAGATAAGACAAATCGGCTTGTAATAAAAACTACTGTGAAAGTCACTTCAATGATACAACATATACTTTTCAAGCCCATATTTCCAGTTTTTTTCTTTTCGGAATTGTTTCTTCGATTCTTGGAATTGCAATTTATAAGAAATACATAATGGACATACTTCGTTTAATTTTAGAGGAATTAATTTGAATCAATCGTTATTTGTTAAGATTCTGAAATTAAGCAAATGATTAAAAGTTGACTGGTTTAAAGTTATTGTAGCAAAAATAGCTTGATGTTTTATTTTAGGGTAACTTTTTTATGGTGTTCTAGTTTTTTATCAAACAAATGTGTAACCTGAAATTGAAACTAGTTTATCCACACAAAAATGAAAACAATTTTGATTAATGAATGCAAGGCACACGAATCAATAGCAGTGTAAATACAGTTTCCTAAAATAGTAGGGATGAATATAGAGTATATTACTATCATTCTTAGTATTGGGCTTCAAAGTTTTGATGATTTGTACTATATTAGAATTGAATATTATTGTTTTTGGGAATAGGCTTGAAAATACATCTATTATCACTTTTATTAATTTTAATCATTATTCAATAAAATTTATTAAACTGGTACATATCTAATTTTTCAGTTTTCTATTTTTTATACTTTTTTTTGGTAATATAAAGGCATCTTGACTGAATTATTTATGTATTTTTTTATAATAAAAAAATATCTTCTAAAATGATTTTAAAAGTAGATAAATAAGTTTATCATGTAATTTTTGTTCAAATGTGAGTTAAAAAGCTTACAAATTAGGAAAGAGTATAGAACAGCTATATGGATCGAAACCATTGTTGTGAAAACCTGTCCGGTCTCTAACCTGGTCAATGCAGTGAGTCAATAGGGTTAGAGGTCAGACTAGTGGGTGAGTAATTGACCTGGAATAACCAGGTCTAAAGGTAAAAAATAAAAATGTATATCTAACTATCTAACATCATTTTTATAAAAACATAATTTTACAAGACCTCTACAAATTTAAAATTATTTTTCTTATATAAAAATATATAATTAATTAATATTGTTCTCAATTAAAAATGTATATCTAACTATCTTGATACTTTCCAATAGAGAATGACACCTTCATTTGTTGGTTTACAACCATTTTCCCTTCCTCATTAAGCCATTAGAGCTTGTAAGCTCTAGGATGAGGAATTGGTTGTAAAGCTAGCTTCTCTACCAACCTTGAGCTACAACAATTGCAGAAGGACCCATTATCCATAATGAGAGAATAGGTTTTGTCTAAAACTTTACACCGTGTATGAAAAATGTTCTCTCTTTGGGAGTGAGTAGGCTCAAGGGGTTAGCTTCCAACAAGGCGCCTAACCATTAAGAGGTCTCCATCACAAGGGTTTTCAATAATGTCATGCTCATGATGCTCATGACTCCTTTATTCCTCACTCTCACTAGAGGAGGAAGATGAACTACTCTCACTAAAAATATCTTGGCCCCTCATGATCATGGTTTTCTTATTGGGGCACTAAGAGACAATGTGGCCTCTCCCAAGACATTTAATACTACTATTCCTATTGCTAGAACTAGCAGGGGGTTGTCTCTATGATGCATGGGTCTCTGTTATTTATGCAATGCTTGGATGGCTCCTCTTTGGGAAAGCTCTTAGAAGAGCTTCCTTTTCCTAGGTCCATCTTTGCATAATTGTAGGATGAATGCTCCACTTTTTCTTTTTAATTGACTTTCCACTCTTATGCAAAGTTGGACTAGGTCATCTAGATTATTATATGGTAAGAGCTCAACTTTGTTTCTTATGTCAGAGCTCAAACCACTTAAGAATCTAGCTTCGGTGGCCCTTGGTTCTTCGGTGATGCCCACTCTAATCATGAAAAGCTCCATGGTTTATCTGTACTCCTCAACACTTGAGTTGTACTATTTTAATCTCTAGAATTTATCCAAGAGCTCTCTTTCATAATAATAAGGGACATGTCTCCGCCTCGTAGCCCCCTTGAGATCATTCCAATAATCCATAGGAGGGTTATGAAGGTTGCGCTCTCCTTACCATAAGTCTTTCATATCCCTCACTTCCACTTATGTCACTAAAGGTGGACCTATACCTATGCCTCTCTCTAACCTCCCTTTCTCTTCTTTCTTCTCTTTCTCACTCTTCTCTCTCTCTTTTCACTTCTGTATTCCCCCTTCTTTCTCTCCTCTTTCCCTTCTTTCTTCTCTTTCTCTTTGTTCTTTTTCTTTCTCTTCTCTCTTCTCGTTCTTGTCTCTCTCTTTTCTTCTCTCTTTCTTTTTTTCTTTTCTCATGTTCTTTCTCTTCTCTTTCATAATAAGAAGGGACGTGTCTCCGCCTTATAGCCCCCTTGAGATCATTCCAATAATCGACAAGAGGGTTATGAAGGCAGTGCCTTATTAACTAATTGGGCCTATTAAGGGTGTTGGTGGGTTATTTTATTAACCAGACCCCTCTTTTCTAATTAAACCCCAATTAGTGAGCACATGAAGCATGGAGGAGACAAGCTGGGGCCCTTTCCCCTATCTTAGGTGCCATTTTCAACTAATTGCCACATTTAGGAGCATGTGCCAATTATTTGAATTTGGATCCTCTTTGGAATCTCCCTCCAAATCTCATGGCTAACCTTTCCCATTTAGCTATAAATAGCACCCTCCACCCTCTTATAATGTTTACATTTGAATGAATGAGAATTGAGAGCGTTTGCATCATCTTTTGAGAGTCCTATTTTCTCTAAATTGAGAGCATCCTTGTGCTTTTATCAAGTGTTCTTTCCATTTTGGCAAGCACCTTGATGCATTCTCCCCAAGCAAGGGCCCTATCACTAGGGCCATGGCTAGGAGAATAGAAGAAGACATGGCTAGAGTAGAGGGAGGAAGATCTCACCTCCATATGACCATCAAGTTATGCAAGCCATGACTTATTTACTTGTAATTTTTATTTTAGGAACCTAGGATTTTATTTTGGACATGTATTAGTCCATTTAATTTTCTAGGAGGTGTCTTAGTAATAAGAAGGGGTAAGATTAGCTTTTGGGCCTTTATTTAGGAAATAAGGGGGTAGTTTGATAAATACACCCTCTTTTGCTAAATAAAACCCAAAACTAATAAAGGAGTAATCTTGGCCCTTGGATGAGGTAGCTTGGGCACCAATTCTCATCTAAAGGAGGGTATTGATTGGACTTTGGGCTTCAATCCTCCTCCCTTGGATGACTCCTTTTAATCCTAGCCCTTCATTTCCTTCATAACTTGTCCAAGAGGTTAGCTCCCTCTATAAAAAGGTGCTCCTTCACACTCTTGTATTTTTTACACTTGATTGAATAGAAAAACCTTGAGTTGGCCAAAATTCTCTTAGTGTCCACCCTTCTCTCTTTGAGAATTCCTTAGGTTTTTATCAAGGGTTCCATCCCTTGTGGCAAACTTTCCCTCTTAGGCTTATCTTACCTTAAGTGGCGCCTAAAACCACCTCACTTCTTACCTCTCCACAAACCATTTCACCAAAGAAGAAAACCTCTAGAAAAAGATCAAGGGAGGCATGCATCATTTGGTATCTAGAGCATTGGTTCTAGAGGTCTAAACTCTCTTCCTATCTCATTTATATTTTCTTTTTGTTTTCCTATTTTATTTTATCTTTAATTTCCACAATTTTTTCTAGCTTTCCATTGTTGTTTATCATTTCCATTTATGTCTTGAGTTTATTGTTTTTAGTTATAGTTTATTTGCACCATTTATTTTTTGCTTGATGCAATTTATATTGTTCTTTTCTTTGCATCTACGTCTCTCTCATATTCATTAATTTCCGCTTAAGCTTTGAGTTGGGTGCTTTCTTGCTTGAATTTTGGTTTTGAGAATTTCTTGCTAAAAATCCATGCCGTTGTGGTGAATTCCACAACCTTGTGGTCAAGAAATTTAGACCAAATTCTTGTGTTTCCTTGCACCTAGTTGCCTTGTTTTTGCTTTATTTTTAGCTTTTATTTTTCACTTTTATACTCTTGTGTAGTTGTCTATAAGTCATGTTTATAGTTTCCCATTTTGTCTATTAATTCCTTTTAAGTTTAGCCTCTTTTGTTTTTACAAAAAAAAATTTGAAACTTCTTAAATTGAGCAACATAGAGGGTCATACCTCATGTCTAAGTCTCTTTAGAAGTTCATGTGCTTTTAGTTTCAAACATATTCTTAAAAAAAAAATCAAAAATAGTTGCTCAATTTCCTTTGTCTTTGTTTTCCTTATACGTATAATTTGTAGCTCATTTGTGTGGTAAAGGTAGTTCTTGTTTGTGGGTGCTTTCACTTAAGCTATAAGTTTGGTATTTGTTTTTAACAAATTACTAAAAACTTAACAAAGCTTGAGTCCAGTGGCACACCAAACTACTAAACCATTAACACATCTATAGCTACTTTTCATTTTGAAGTCATTTCTAGTAGTACCTAAATTGTTGCTTTTAATTTTCTTTATTGTTCCAAGCACATAACTCTTTTTTATCAAGCACTAAATTCACAATCAATTTAGGTGCATCTAGTAAATATTCAAAAAAAAAAAAACAAGAAAACAAAGTCTAAAATAAAATACAAAAAAAACAACGAAGGATTAAAAAAAAAAAGAGAACAAACAAAAGAAAATAAAGTTTGAAAAAAATTCATTTGATGTACCTAACCTAAAATTAGCAAGTGCTTCAACTTTGAACTTGGAACCTTAAAAGAAATTTTATTACTTTTGGTAGACTAGAACTTGATATTTGTGTTCTTCTACTCTTTAATCTAGTGCCATTCTTAGGTATTCCATTGTGTTCTCTCTTTCTTTTGTTTACCTTTTAGTTGTTGCTTGTCTTTTAAATCATCTTTCTAGTTTGTCTTATATACTCTTACCATTTGGTTAAGTGTCCTTTTGATTGTGTTATCTTTTATTGCTTTTTGAGTTTCTATTCGCACCTCCCCTTGCTACGTTTGGTTTCTTTGGTTTGTGTGTTAATGTCACTTTTGGGAGAAAGCTTGAAAAAGGAGCTTACCACAAGGGTAGCATATTTTGGAAGGTTGGACTAAGAGCCTAAGGGATCACCTCAAAATGAAATACACCTAGCCGTGAGGACTTTGATTTGAGGGAGCATTTGGAGAATCATTTTTTGAAGACTTTACTTTTTCTTTAATTTGGGTGTATTAATTTTGTAGTTGGGAGTTTGAGTGCCCTTAAGGCCCTCCCTTTGGTTGTAATAAAATTTAATCAATTTTTTAGTTTCTCGAAAATTAGGTGAAGAAGGAAGAAGTGGTACACTTCCTTCAACACCTTAGGAGCTCGCTTTAGATCCCTTCTCTTTTAAATTTTTGCTTTAAAATTCTTGCTTTATTTTTCTTATTCAAAGCGCTTAGAAGGCTAAAGAGTTCCAAAGACTCATCAAGCCATTTTAGGCAAGAAAACACAAAGAGAGGAGTGTTTGTTTGTGAAAATTTTTTTAGCCACCTTTTTCCTCTTAGAAATTCAAGCACAATGACATCACACACCCACTCTAGTGCTCATAGTTATTCATCAAACAAGAGTGTAAACCAAAGAAATATTTCTAAAGATTACACTCTAGAAAACTTAAACATGGACTTTAGGGAGTGGATGGCAAAAGAACAAGAGAGAAGAGAAGAAAAAAGGAGAGAAAAAGAGTCCAAGGAGAAAACAAAAATAAAAGAAAGAGAGGAAGAAAAGAGAGAAAAAAGAGAGAAAGAAGAGAGAAGAATAAGAGAAAGGAGAGAAGATGAAGAAAGGAGAGAAAGAAAAGAAAGAGAAAGAAGAAAAGAGAAAGAAGAAGAAAAAAGAAAGCATGGGAATGGTGAAAATTACAAAATGAAAGGGATAGTCTTAGGTTCCCCATCTAGACATACCCATAGGAGTGAAAGTGAGGAAGAATACTACAATCATCCTAGGAGAAACTCCCATTCATACATGCATAATAATGGGGCCCCTCCAAGGGAGCCCAAAATTGATCTCCCCCCATTTCATGGGAGGGAAGATGTGGAAGCCTACCTTGATTCGGAAATCAAGGTAGAACAACTCTTCACTTGCCATGAGGTAAGAGAAGAAAGAAAGGTTCCAATGGCAACCCTTAGCTTCCAAGGGCATGCCATGCATTGGTGGGTTGGGTTAACCAATGAGAGAATCCGCACCAATATTCCTTCCATAAGATATTGGAATGATCTTAGAAGTGCTCTAAGAAGAAGGCATATTCCCTCTTGGTATGAAAGAGATCTTTTGGATAGACTCCAAAGGCTAAGGCAAACCAACCTTAGTATAGAAGAGTATAGACAAAAGATGGAACTTCTTATCTTGAGGGCGGGTATCATTGAGGAACCCAAGGCCACTATGGCAAGGTTTTTGTGTGGGTTGAGCCCTGAAATTCGTGATAAGGTGGAGCTCTTCTCATACAATTCCCTTGATGAGTTAGTTCAACTTTGCATCAAAGTGGAAAATTAACTTAGAAGGAAAACTTTTAAAAAGGATAGCCCACCTTATGTAAAAAGGGACCAACCTACGGGGAACTCTTTCAAGAGTTACCCTAAAAAGGAACATCCCAAGAACTTCAAAGAGCATAAAACATCACATATAGAGAGAAAAACCCCTACTACTAACTCGCACGAGAAAGTTAGTAGTATCAAATGATTTAAATGTATTGGGAGAGGCCACATTGCATCTCAATGCCCTACTAAGAGAAACATCATCATGAGGGCCCAAGATGTTTATAGTAGTGAGTCTAGCTCACACTCCTCTAGTGAGAGCGAAGGAGAAGGGGTTCATGCATACCAATCTGATTATGATGAAACTGCTTATGCATGTGAGGGAGACCTCTTAATGATAAGAAGACTTCTTGGAAGCCAACCTTTGAAAGTGTCCTCATCTCAAAGGGAGAACATATTCCACACTCGCTGTAAGGTGAATGACAAAATATGTTCTCTCATTGTGGATAGTGGGTCATGCTGCAATTATTGTAGCTCAAGATTGGTTGAAAAGCTAGCCTTGACCGCACTTCCCCACCCTAAGCCTTACAAGCTTCAATGGCTCAATGAGCAAGGGGAAATGGAGGTCAATGAGCAAGTCAAGGTTCCAATTTCCATTGGGTGTTATAAAGATGACATCCTGTGTGACATAGTCCCAATGGAAGCTGGCCATATCTTGCTAGGAAGACCATGGCAATTTGATAAGAAAGTCATACACCATGGTCATTCCAATAACATCATCCTCACTCATAAGGATAAGTGCATTAAGTTGTGTCCTCTAACACCTTCACAAGTGGCGGAGGACCAACTCATCATGAAACATAAGAGAGATGAGGAGAAAAAAAAAAGCAAAGCTTTACCCCTAAAGCTTGAAAGGGGTAAAGAGGTTGAGTTGGAAGTTGGTGCCCCTTCCAAGAAAGTCATTAGTAAAGGGAGTTTATTTGCGACAAAATTGGATTTAAAGGAAGCCCCCTTAACTAACAGACCTTTCTATCTCTTCCTTTGCAAAGAGGCATCCCCCATTTCTTCCCCCTCCACTTTTTTCCTTTCTAGTTCTAGCACTACCATAGAACTTGGACCTGAGAACCTACCTCAAGAGGTTCAAGAGCTTTTAAAGGAGTTTGGTGATATATTCCCTAATGAAGTTCCCAAAGGACTTCCTCCAATTAGGGGTATATAACACCAAATAGACTTGGCACCTGGGGCTAGCCTGCCTAATAGGCCTGCTTATAGGACTAATCCCATGGAGACCAAGGAGATTGAATCTCAAGTCCAGGAACTATTGGAGAAGGGTTGGGTTCAAGAGAGCCTAAGCCCTTGTGCTGTGCCAGTTTTGTTGGTGCCTAAGAAGAATGGCCAATGGAGGATGTGCATTGATTGTCGAGCAATCAATAACATCACCATCAAATATAGGCACCCTATCCCTAGGCTTGATGACATGCTTGATGAATTGCATGGGCCCCAATTATTTTCAAAAATTGATCTTAAGAGTGGTTATCACCAAATCCGCATCAAGGAAGGTGATGAGTGGAAAACGGCTTTTAAGACCAAGTTTGGGCTGTATGAGTGGTTGGTAATGCCCTTTGGGCTTACCAATGCCCCAAGCACCTTCATGAGGCTTATGAATCATGTCCTTAGGGATTGCTTAGGAAAATTTTGTACTGTTTATTTTGATGACATCTTAGTGTATAGCAAGAGCCTAGATGAACATGTAGGCCATCTTAGGTGCGTCTTTTGCATTCTTAGGTCACACCAACTCTATGGAAATCTTGAAAAATGTAATTTTTGTGTGGAGAGTGTGGTGTTCTTAGGTTTTATAGTTAATAAAAATGGGGTTCAAGTAGACCCCGACAAAATCAAAGCCATCCAAGAATGGCCCACCCCAAAAAGTGTGACTGAGATCAAGAGTTTTCATGGTCTCGCGAGCTTTTACAGGCGCTTTGTGCCTAACTTCTCCACACTTTTCTCACCAATCAATGATTTGGTGAAGAAGGATACTCCTTTCCTTTGGGGTGAAAAACAACAAAAAGCCTTTGAACTTATCAAAGAGAAACTGACCCATGCACCAGTTTTAGCTCTTCCTGACTTTTCTAAAAATTTTGAGCTAGAGTGTGATGCATCGGGAGTGGGTGTGGGAGCTGTGTTGTTACACGGTGGTCATCTTGTGGGTTATTTTAGTGAAAAACTAAATGGAGCCGCCTTAAACTACCCCACCTATGATAAAGAGTTTTACTCTTTGATAAGGGCCCTTCAAACTTGGGAACATTATCTTGTACCCAAGGAGTTCATCATTCATAGTGACCATGAGTCACTTAAGTATTTGAAGGGTCAAGGCAAGCTTAATAAAAGGCATGCTAAATGGGTAGAATTTCTTGAGACTTTCCCTTATATCATCAAATACAAGAAAGGAAAACATAATGTGGTGGCTGATGCTTTGTCTCGTAGACATACCCTTTACACCACCTTAAGTGCAAAGATTCTTGGATTTGATAATATTAGAGAAATGTATCTTTCTGATAAGGATTTTGGATCCATTTATGCTGCCTCTACATTTGCATGTAAAACCCAAAATGGGTTCTTTGTGAGTGAGGGGTACCTTTTCAAAGGTAGCAGACTTTGTGTACCCCAAGGATCTATGAGAAATCTGTTGACAAAAGAGAGCCATGAGGGTGGGCTCATGGGGAATTTTGAAATTAACAAAACTCTTCTGCTTTTACAAGAAAAAATTCTTTTGGCCCCATATGAAGAAAGACATCTATAGACATTGTCGTAGATGCATTGCTTGCTTGCAAGCTAAGTCTAAGACAATGGCTCATGGATTGTACACACCCTTACCTGCTCCTTCTGCACCTTGGCTGGATATTAGTATGGATTTCATCCTTGGCCTGCCTCGAACCCAACGAGGTGCAGACTCTACCTTTGTAGTGGTAGATAGATTTTCAAAAATGGCTCACTTTATACCATGCCACAAGATAGATGATGCGAGCAACATTGCGAGACTTTTCTTTAAATAAGTTGTCCATTTACATGGCATTCCCCAATCCATAGTCTCTGATAGAGATGTGAAGTTCCTTAGCCACTTTTGGAAAACATTGTGGGAAAGGCTAGGAACTAAACTCTTATTTTCTACCACATGTCACCCCCAAACTGATGGGCAGACTGAGGTAGTAAATAGATCTCTATCTACTATGCTTAGGACACTTCTTCGAGGAAATCACAAGTCTTGGGATGAATACCTACCCCATATTGAGTTTGCATACAACCGGGTGGTTCAAAGGACCACCAAGAATTCTCCCTTTGAAGTTGTTTATGGCTTCAACCCCCTTACTCCTCTTGATATCTTGCCCTTACCCTTCCCTTCTTTTATTCACAATGAAGGAATAGTAAGAGCGGATTTTGTTAAAAAATTACATGAAAGGGTAAAGGCCAACATTGAACATCATTCAAAGGAGTATGCTAGTAAAGCCAATAGGGGCAAGAAAGAAATTATCTTCAATGAAGGGGATTGGGTATGGCTTCATTTGAGGAAGGATCGCTTCCCTACTCAAAGGAAGTCCAAGCTTAGCCCCCGAGGAGATGGTCCCTTTCAAGTCCTCAAGAGAGTGAACAACAATGCATACATATTAGATCTCCCTGAGGACTATGGTGTCAGTACTACCTTTAATGTTTGTGATTTGATCCCTTTTGTAGGTACTGATGAAGAAGATGAGGACTTATCAGATTTGAGGTCAAATCCTTCCCAAGGGGGAGGGGATGATGCATTCTCCCTAAGCAAGGGCCTTGTCACTAGGGCCATGGCTAGGAGAATAGAAGAAGATATGGCTAGAGTAGAGGGAGGAAGATCTCACCTCCATATGACCATCAAGTTATGTAAGCCATGACTTATTTACTTGTAATTTTTATTTTAGGAACCTAGGATTTTATTTTGGACATGTATTAGTCCATTTAATTTTCTAGGAGGTGTCTTAGTAATAAGAAGGGGTAAGATTAGCTTTTGGGCCTTTATTTAGGAAATAAGGGGGTAGTTTGATAAATACACCCTCTTTTGCTAAATAAAACCCAAAACTAATAAAGGAGTAATCTTGGCCCTTGGATGAGGTAGCTTGGGCACCAATTCTCATCTAAAGGAGGGTATTGATTGGACTTTGGGCTTCAATCCTCCTCCCTTGGATGACTCCTTTTAATCCTAGCCCTTCATTTCCTTCATGACTTGTCCAAGAGGTTAGCTCCCTCTATAAAAAGGTGCTCCTTCACACTCTTGTATTTTTTACACTTGATTGAATAGAAAAACCTTGAGTTAGCCAAAATTCTCTTAGTGTCCACCCTTCTCTCTTTGAGAATTCCTTAGGTTTTTATCAAGGGTTCCATCCCTTGTGGCAAACTTTCCTTCTTAGGCTTATCTTACCTTAAGTGGCGCCTAAAACCACCTCACTTCTTACCTCTCCACAACCCATTTCACCAAAGAAGAAAACCTCTAGAAAAAGATCAAGGGAGGCATGCATCACACCTCCACCCTTTTGGCTTATCTCTTGAGTGGCGCCAACCCATCTTCACCTTCTTGCCTTTCGATTCAATCCACTTCTTTGAAGGATCTTGAAGGAAGATCCGTGGGAGTCTAGGAACCAATGGAGGATTGCATCATGTGGTGATCAGAGCATGTTCCTTCCAAGGTCATGTTTCTTGTTCTTTTTTAGTTTAATTTGTTGTTCATCATCTTCTAGTCATTCTACTCCTTCTTTTGTTCGGTGCATTTGTCTTGTTTTAGCCATTTCTTTAATTGTCTCATAGTAGCTTGTTTAGTAGTTTTCATCCTTCTAGTTTCTTGTGCTTCATCCATTTTATTTGATGCAATTTTTTGTTCTTGTCATTGCATCTTGTGTTGCATTTTAGGTTTCTTGTTTACTGTTTATTTTAGCCTTCCTTTGTGTGTTTTGTACTTGGTTAGGTGCCTAAGAAATTGAGTCATCTAAATCCACATGGCTATGTGCAAAACCACAGTCTAGTGGTACTCAATTTTGGCTAATCTAAGTGCATTGTGTTGCTCTGTTTTTTTCCCTATTTTAGGTAATTTTTTGTGGTTTATAATCTTGTGTTTTTGTCAAAGAAGAGTCATTTTCATTCCTTATAATGTCATTTTACAATTCCTTTAGGTTTAATGTCTTTTTTCTTTTACAAAAAGCTTCTAATAATACTCGATCAATTTTAGTAGCCTTTTTGTGTTTGCTTATTAAGTAAAGTCTGTTGAATTTGAAGACTGTTTTTGGGCACATAATTTGGCTCACTTTTTGATCCAAATTTTTACCTCAAACCTTGTCTCAAAACACTCTTACACAATTTGTCATTCATAGTGACCATGAGTCACTTAAATATCTGAGGAGACAAGGTAAGCTTAACAAAAGGCATGCTAAATGGGTTGAATTCCTTGAATCCTTCCCATATGTCATCAAATACAAGAAAGGGAAAAACAATGTGGCAGTTGATGCCCTGTCTAGGAGGCACAACCTTTATACCACATGAGTGCTAACATTCTAGTATTTGATGACATAAGGGCCATGTATCCCTCTTATAAGGATTTTGGCTCCATTTATGCTGCCTCTGCATCTGCATCTGCATCTCAAACCCAAGATAGGTTCCTCACTAGTGAGGGCTATCTTTTTAAAGATGGCAGACTTTGTATACCCCAAGGATCTATGAGAAATCTGTTGACAAAGAAGAACCATGAAGGTGAGCTCATGGGGCATTTTGGAATGAATAAAACTCTTATGCTTTTAAAATGAAAATTCTTTTGGCCCCATATGAAGAGAGATGTCCATAGGCATTGTTCTAGATGTTTAGCTTGTCTTTAGGCTAAGTCTAATGTAATGCCCCATGGACTCTATACACCTTTACTTGCTCCTTCTGCACCTTGGTTGGACATTAGCATAGACTTTGTCCTAGGCCTTCCTCATACCCAACGAGGTGTAGACTCCATCTTTGTGGTAGTGGATAGATTTTCTAAAATGGCCCACTTTATACCCTGCCATAAAGTGGATGATGCAAGCAACATCGCAAGACTTTTCTTTAGAGAGGTTGTCTATTTGCATGATATACTCCTCTACTATAGTGTCTGATAAGGATGTGAAGTTCCTTAGCCATTTTCTGAGAACTTTATGGGCTAGCCTAGGAACTAAACTTCTGTTCTCCACCACTTGCCATCCTTAGACTGATGGCAAACTGAGGTGGTGAACAGATCCTTATCCACTATGTTGAGGGCACTACTTAGAGGCAACCATAAGTCTTTGGATGAATCACTTCCCCATGTTGAGTTTGCATACAATAGGATGGTCTAGAGAACCACCAAGCATTCCCGTTTTGAAGTGGTGTATGGTTTCAACCCTCTCACACCTTTGGACCTGATGTGATCTTTGATGATCACTTGCCCAAAGGACCCTTTCTAAGGTCACTTGGAAGAGAAATGGATTTATGGAGAGGAAAGGAATGGGGTGAGGTGCCACAAATACTAGGTTTGATAAGCCAAAGGAGAGAGGCCACAAGGGAGGGGTCCTTTGATAACTCTTAGAAACTCTCACAAAGGAGAAGGGGGGACACTCAAAGGTAAGAACCTCACAACCAATATGGTCTCTAGGATTAAATTCAAGTGTAAAAAATACAAGTGAGGGGAGAAGCTCCTATTTATAGAGGTAGCTAACCTCTTGAACAAGATAACCTAAAAAAGAAGGGCTAGGATTAAAATGAGAGATCTAAGTGAGGAGGATTACATTTTATTAACTAAAGTCCCTAGCCTAATATCTTCACTCTCCACAGGAAGTGAAGTCTTCCTTTGTCTGCACGGGCTAGGTCTTCTTCAATCCTTCTAGCCATGGCCCTAGTGATAGGTCCTTGGCTAGGCATGGTCACATCATCTCCTCCCCCTTGGAGAGGATTTGACCTCAAATCCATGGGGTCTTCATCATTTTCAGCACCTAAAAATGGAGACAAATAAGAAACATTAAAACTGGTGCTTACCCCATAGTCCCCTGGCAGATCTAAAACATATGCATTATTACTGATCCACTCAACAATTTGGAAAGGTACATCTCCTCTAGGGCTAAGTTTGGACTTCCTTTGAAAAGGAAATCTATCCTTTCTCTAGTGAAGCCATACCCAGTCACCCTTTTCAAAGATGACCTCTTTCCTCCCCTTATTGGCGAAAGTAGCATCTCTCAAGGATTGACGCTCTATGTTAGCTTTAACCCTCTCATGTAATTGTTTTACAAAATGGCTTTTGCCTCTCCTTCTTTCTACACAACAATAGAAAGAGGAAGGGGTAAAAGATCTAGAGGAGTATGAGGATTAAAGCCATAGACCACCTCGAATGGATAATGCTTGGTGGTTCTATGAACCATCCGATTATAAGCAAATTCAATGTGGGGAAGGTACTCATCCCAAGCCTTATGGTTGCCTTTAAGGAGAGCCCTCAGCATAATGGATAAAGATCTATTCACAACTTCTGTTTGCCCATCAGTTTGAGGGTGACAGGTAGTGGAAAAAAGAAGTTTAGTTCCCAGCTTAGCCCAAACATTTTTCCGAAAATGGCTAAGGAACTTCACATCCCTATCTAACACTATTGAATAAGGTATACCATGCAATCGGACAACCTCTTTAAAGAAAAGTCTTGCGATGTTGCTCGCATCATCCACTTTGTGACAGCGAATAAAATGTGTCATTTTTGAAAATCGGTCCATGACCACAAATATAGAGTCTACACCTCATTTGGTTCTTGGGGGCCCAAGGATGAAATCCGTGCTAATATCCTCCCAAGGTGCAGAAGGAGCAGGTAAAGGTGTGTATAGTCCACGAGGAATTGCTTTAGACTTTGCTTGCAAGCAAGCTATACATCTAGAGCAATGTCTATGGACATCTCTATGCATATGGGGCCAAAAGAATTTCTCTTGTAAAAGCAGGAGGGTTTTTGAAATCCCAAAATGCCTCATGAGCCCACCTTCATGGCTCTCTTTTGTGAGTAAGTTCCTAATTGATCCTTGGGGTATACAAAGCTTACTCCCTTTGTAGAGATACCCCTCACTAATAAAGTACCCATCATGGGCGTTTAATGCGAAAGCAGATGCAAAGGCAGCAAAGATGGGGCCAAAATCCTTGTGATGTGACCATGCCTAGCCAAGGACCTATCACTACGGCCATGGCTAGAAGGATTGAAGAAGACCTAGCCCTTGCAGACAAAGGAAGACTTCACCTCCTATGAAGAGTGAAGATATTAAGCTAGGGACTTTAGTTAATAAAATGTAATTTTCCTTTATTTTAATTTTAAGGAGCATTAAGAATTTAATTTGGGACATGTATTTAGTCCATTTTTTATTTTTAGGAGGTGTCTTAGGAATTTAGAGGGTGGATTTAGCTTTTTGGGTCTTTATGAAGGAAATAAGGGGTAGCCTTGATATCTACACCCCTCTTTTCCTACATAAACCCCCTAAGCTAATAAGAAGGAATCTTGGCCCTTGGTTTGAGAAACTTGGGCACCAAGTTTGATGATCTAAGGAGGGAATTGTTTCTCAATTCTCCTCCCTTAGATCTCTCTTTTTAATCCTAGCCCTTCTTTTTTAGGTTATCTTGTTTAAGAGGTTAGCTACCTCTATAAATAGGAGCTCCTCCCTCACTTGTATTTTTTACACTTGAATTTAATCCTAGAGACCTTATTGGTTGAGGTTCTTACCTTTGAGTGTCCCCCTTTCTCCTTTGTGAGAGCTTCTAAGAGTTATCAAGGGACCCCTCCCTTGTGGCCTCTCCCCTTTGGCTTATCAAACCTAGTATTTGTGGCGCCTCACCCCATTTCTTTCCTCTCCATAAATCCATTTCCCTTCCAAGTGACCTTAGAAAGGATCCTTTGGGCACGTGATCATCAAAGATCACATCAAGTGGTATCTAGAGCCACTTTCTAAAGGTCACGTTCTTTCTCAATTTTTTTTGCTTTGTTGTTTATCTCTTTGATCTCTTTATTTTAAAGTCCTTCATTTTTTTTCATCTCTATTTCCTTTATTGTCTAGTAGTATAGCTTTTTATTCTTGCTATTATATGCGCTTTTGTTTTCTGTCTACGCGCCTATGTTCCATTTAATTTGATGCGATTTTATTTGTCCCTTTCTTTGCATCTTATTTTCGTGTTCAAGTTACTTAATTTTCGCTTGGTTTTTTATGTTAAAGTGTGCCTAAGAAGTTGTGACCATTAAACCCACATGGTTGAGGATTTTTCCACACCATTGTGGTGATCAACTTTGGCCACTTTGTTATGCCTTTTGTTTTGAGTCTCTTACTGAAATTTTTGCTCTATTTTTAGGTGTGTTATTTTTTCTTAATCTTGTGTTTTGTCAAATACTAGTCATGTTAGTTTCCTATTTTGTTTCATTTAAATTCCATAGGTTTTAGCCTTTTAAAATTTTTACAAAAAAGCCTTAAGAAACATTTTGAATTGAGCTCCTAAGAGGTGAACCTCTTGTTGAGTCTCTTAAGTCTTTTATGCTTTTAGTTCAAGCATATTAATCTCTTTGTTGTTCTTAAATATTTTCTCAATTCAATCTTTATATGTTTCTTGTTTTATGTTGAATTATTAGTAGCTTTCCACTTGGTTTACCTTCACTATTGGTGCCTCTTTATGGAATTTTAGCTTGGGTGAATTGTGTTAGTAATTTGAGCAATAAATTTACTTCAAAATCAGCCCTAAATCATTCCTTAAGCACCATTAGTTCAGTGGTATTTGGAACTACTAAGTTGTTTTGCCTTTAGTTGAATGCATTTCTTGAAAATTGTGTGACCTTACTTTGTGCTTATTCACTCAAGCATTATTATTTCAAGCATCCTCATTAAAATTTCAATTCAACAAGCTATTAGGTGCAGCAAAAAGATTAGAAAAAGTTAAAAAAAAAAAGAAAAAGTTCAAGTCAAAAAAAAAAAAAAGAAGATAAAGAACTCAAAAGAAAGACAAATTTGAAGTTGTATACCTAATAGTAGAAACATTTTATATAAGGAACCAATTGTGATTCAAAAAAAAATTACTTGAGTAAGCTTTTTAGTTTTGGTCACTTAAATTTTATTAAGTGTGCAACTATTGGTTTCATTTCTTTTTGTTTGAGTCTTTTTTCATCTCTACTCTTAGAGCTAATCTAGGAAAGTTATTTGTGTGCTACCTTCCTTTGTGAACCTTATGTTTTCTTGCTTGTCTTTTTTACTTCTTTGAGTTTGTCATTGTTTAATCTATCCACTTGGATTTGTGAACCTTGTTTTGTTATTCACCTTTGTTTGTTGTCTTGTGTTGTATTCGTACTTGGTAAGGAAATGTTGGGAAAGGTTCCATATATAAAATTTTGGCAAGTCCAAACAAGAGGAAACAAGGGTAGCATTCTTGGGGTGAGTTGATGCAACTCAAAGGGGCTTGATCAAAAGGAGACAAACACCAAAAAGTTTGGAGTGAAGACTTTGTTTTATTTTTTTTATTCTTTGTATTGTGTATACTTAATTTTAGATTGGGAGTTTGAGTGCCCTTAAGGCCCTCCCTTGGTTTGTAATAATTTTGGTTAATTTTAGCGTAGTTCCTCGTTAATTAGGTGAAGAAGGGAGAAGTGGTACACTTCCTTCAACACCTTAGGAGCATGATTAGAGCCCTTTCTCTTTTACATTCTTGCACTTTTATTTTATTTTATGTTATTTTGAAAAAATGTGTAGAGGCTAAGAGTTCCAAAGACTCATCAAGCCACCTTAGGTGAGAAAAAAAAAGTTTTTGGCGTACCCTTTAGTTTTTAGCATCCAAGCACCATGACTTCCCACACACATTCTAGTGCACATAGTTGTTCATCAAGTAAGAGTGTCAACCAAAGAAAACCTTCTAAGGGAGACACTCTTGAAAACCTTAACTTAGAATTTAGGGAATGGATGGCTAAAGAACAAGAAAGGAGAGAATAAAAAGAGAGAAAAAAAGAAATAAAAGAAAAGGAAAAACAAAAAGAGAAGAAAGAGTTAAAAAAAGAGATGTTGGAAATGAGAAAAGAGAAAAAAGAGCGAGAAGAGAGAAGGAAAAGAGAGAGAAGAGAGGATGAAGAAAGGAGAAGAAGGAAAGAACTAGAAAGAAAAAGAGAAAAAGAGGAAGAAGAGAGAAGGAGAGGAGAAGAGAGTAAGAGGAGAGATGGGAGGGAGAGTGATAGAAAAAATAAAGGAATTCTCATAAGATCCCCATCTAGGCATTTTAGCTCTAGTGAAGAAGAATACTATAGAAATCAACATAAGCATCACTCTCATTCATCATACAATCATCATTTTCCTCAAGAGAACATAAATCATGCTAGAGAACCAAAGGTAGACCTACCCCATTTTCATGGTAGGGAATATGTTGAGACTTACCTAGATTGGAAAGTCAAAGTGGAACAACTCTTTCGATGCTATGAAATTAGGGAAGAAAGGAAAGTACCTTTGGCCTCCCTTAGTTTTCCAGGTTCTGCTTTGCATTGGTGGGATGGGTTAGTCAAGGATAGGGCCTATAAACAAATGCCTGACATTCGCTATGTATGAGAAGCAAGGGTGGCATTCGGTTCCTCAATGATATTAGCCCTTAGTATGAGAAACTCCATCTTTTTTCTATACTCCTCAATACTTAGGTTATGTTGCCTAAGTGTTTGGAGCCTATCGAAAAGATCCCTCTCATAATATGAAGGAATGTGCCTTCTTTGCAAACAAGTTTTTAAATCATTCCAGTAGCGAATGTCAGGCATTTGTTTACGGGCCCTATCCTTGACTAACTCATCCCACCAATGCAAAGCAGAACCTTGAAAACTAAGGGAGGCCAAAGGTACTTTCCTTTCTTCCCTTATTTCGTAGCATCGGAAGAGTTGTTCGACTTTGACTTCCCAATCTAGGTAAGTCTCAACATCTTCCCTACCATGAAAATGGGATAGGTCTACCTTTGTCTCCCTAGCATGATTTGTGTTCTCTTAAGGAGAATTATGATTGTATGATGAATGGAAGTGATGCTTATGTTGATATCTATAGTATTCTTTTTTGCTAGAGCTAAAATGCCTAGATGGAGATCTTATGAGAATTCCTTTCTTTTTTCTATCACTCTCCCTCCCATCTATCCTCTTACTCTCTTCTCCTCTCCTTCTCTCTTCTTCCTCTTTTTATCTTTTTCTTTCTAGTTCTTTCCTTCTTCTCCTTTCTTCATCCTCTCTTCTCTCTCTTTGCCTTCTCGCTTCTCGCTCTTTTTCTCTTTTCTCATTTCCAACATCTCTTTTTTTAACTCTTTCTTCTCTTTTTGTTTTTCCTTTTCTTTTATTTCTTTTTTCTCTCTTTTTCTTCTCTCCTTTCTTGTTTTTTAGCCATTCATTCCCTAAATTCTAAGTTAAAGTTTTCAAGAGTGTCTCCCTTAGAAGGTTTTCTTTGGTTGACACTCTTACTTGATGAACAACTATGTGCACTAGAATTTGTGTGGGAAGTCATGGTGCTTGGATACTAAAAGCTAAAAGGTAGGCCAAAAATATTTTTTTTAAGCAACACTCGTCTCTTTTTTTTTTTCTCACCTAGGGTGGCTTGATGAGTCTTTAGAACTCTTAGCCTCTACACGTGATGCATGCCTCCCTTGATCTTTTTCCTTGAGGTTCCAAGCACCATGAAATGGATGATGGAGGGGAAACAAAATGGAGGTGGGGTGCCACTCTCAAAGAGAGATAAGCCAAAGTGTTTAGGTTTGCCACAAGGGAAGGAACCCTTGATAAAAACCAACTAGGAAGAGGTTCTTCAAGAGAGAGGATCCTCAAGACCTTTTACTAAGAATGTGCTCACAAAGAGACTATTTTCATTCAACTTCAAAGGTGAAATTTTACAATGAGGGGGAATGAGTATATATAGCCCAATGGGAGAGCTTGGGCACACTTTTCTAGGCAATATGGGACTTGGGCTTAATTAGGATTAAAACTAATTAACCCAAGTCTTAGGCCTTAAGTGAGGCACCTAAGTTCACCCCCTATGGGTGCAATTAGCATATCTTAATGTGAATGGGCTAGCCCAAAATCATGTCTTAACTTATGCACCCATTATAAGCTTACTCCTCCTTTTTAACTAAAGACACTTATACCTTATAAACTAAGAAGATGGCCGGCAACACATGGCCTTAAGGGAATTAAAAATACTTTCCTATTTATCTAATTAAAATAAAATATTTACAAGCTAAAAATAACGAAGACTATGGCTTCGAATATTCAATGAGCTTTTGTCCATGCCATGCCTTCCTTGAGTCCTCCTAGCCATGATGCATGCTAGGTGAGATTGCATCATCTCCTCTCCCTTGGAGAGGATTTGACCTCAAATCCTGAGGTCTTTCTTCCGCTTTTTCAAAGTCTGCAAGAAAATAAGGAAAGCAGTAAGTATATGCAGACAAGTGATTTTGGGGGTAGTGAGAGGTCTATAAGGAGGCCTTTTAAGAATGGGGTAGTGGAGGTTGGCACTAAAGTTTGAAAATATTTTAGTGTGCATGTGCCTCCACACAACAGCTCCCCATCCTCCTCCAATTGCACTAGATACTAGCCTCAAAGGTTTTGAAATAGTTGGCGAGACTAGTCTTAGTGGAATGGATCACTCATCAAGTTGGATTTGAGGGTGTGGATCAAGGTGCTCAAAAGATATAGGCACATCCTCAAATTCAACTTGTTCTTTTTGTAAGAGTTGGCAGGAAAATTTTTCTATGTAGAGAACCTCCTTTGAAGGCAAAGGCGGATCTTCCTTAGACTCGGTCTTCCTACCAACAACCTTATTTTCATTTTTATCCCTTTCTCTCTTAAGCTTCATGATCCTTCTATCCTCCATAACCTCGATAGGGGTAAGAGGAAGTAAGGTGATCTTTTTCCCTTTAAGAGAGAGAGTGATTTTATTAGTGAGGCCATTGTGCAAAGTTTCCTTATCATGTTGCCATGGCCTTCCCAGCAACATGTGACTAGCTTCCATAGGGACTACATCACATAACACTTTGTCGTGATACTTCCCTATGAAGAAGCTAATCTCCACTTGCTCTCTTACTACTGCACCATCTTCATAATTAAGTCCATGCAAAGGATAAGGTGAAGGATGAGGAGTAGTAGCAAGTGATAGCTTTTCCACCACCCTCGTGCTACAAAAATTACAATATGATCCACCATCCATAATAAGAGAACAAGTTTTGCCCAAAATTTTGTATCTTGTTTGAAAAACATTCTCTCTTTGTGTTTGGGTTTCCTTACAAGGATGGCTTCCAAGAAGTTGTTTCACTTTGAAGAGATCATCACATGAATGAATACCCTTTTCATTTGATGTTCCCTTTAAATTCCTTTTTCTTTTGGGGAAAAACAAAGCAATATGCCCTTTTTCTAAACACTTAAAACATTTAGGACTTCGAAAACGAGTGCTCGAACTAGTGGTAGGGGTGTAACTCATACTCAAGGGTTTTCTCTCAATATGCTTTCTTTTGGATGACTCTCTTTTGGGTTTAATTATAGAAGGGTTTGTCTTTTTCTTAGGATGCCTCTTAGGGTTTTCCTTCTTACTAGAAGAAGCATGAATGTCATGGATTATTTTAGGCTCCTCTAAGTCTCTATAATTTGTGTAAATGTTACCACAAGAGCTCTTATAGGCATCTCTCTCTTTTTGTATCTTCATTTTGTTCCCTTCTTTCTAACTTATTTTGTTCCTTTTCTCTCTTTTCCAATTCTTTCTTCTCTTTTTCTCTCCTTTCTCTTCTCTCTTTTCTCTCTAACTCTTTTATTTTGTTTTCTTCTTTTTCTCTTTCTTTTTCTCTTTTCTCTTTTTCTCTTCTCTCTTCTCTTTCTTTTTCTCTTGCTTCTCTTTTTTTATTTTCATTTTCCCTACTCTCTATTTGTCTCTCTTTTTCTCTTCTTTCTTTTCTTTCTTGTCTCTCCTTTTCTTTTTGTTCTTTCTCTCTTCTCTCCTCTCTATCTAGTTCCTCTTGTTCTCTTTTCCTCATCTCTCTTTGTTTTCTCTCATTTTTCCAAAATTCCCTACGTTGTTTTTCTACTATTTCCCAATCAATAGAGTATGGATATGTGGGCAAGGTTGGTTTATCACTCTTCTCATTCTTTTCTTTTATTCTATTCTCACATTCTTCTCCTTTATTTTCCCTAGTTTCATTACTACTCATAACAGTCCTACAAGTGTGTGAAAACATGTCAAAGTGTAAGGCCTAGGGAACTAATATGCAAAACACTCCTCTCTTTTTTGTTTTCTCCTAAAGTGTTAAGAGTCTTTGGAACTCTAACACTTTCTAAAACGTTGAAAGCAAATAAAGAAATTTAAAGCAAAGCTAAAGGATTCTAACGTGCTCCTAAGTATGAATAAGGGGTACCAATTCTTTATCCACACTAAAACAAGAAACTAAGGTTTATTACACACAAAAGAGGTGACCCTTATGGGCATCCAATACCTCTAATTAAAATGTCCTTTAAAAATACACCCAAATTAAACAAAGAAAATTAAAAGTAGTTGAATGTAGCTCCTTTCTTCAAGTGCTCCTCACCAAGTGTATCACTCTAGTCTTGGCCTCCTTTTCAAGTCTCCTCTTCCTTGGTTTTAAATCAACACTTCCTAAGGATGCTACCCTTGTGAAAATTTCAACAATTTGGCTACCTACCAAGAGAAAACAAGCGCCCAAGCAAGAGACCAAGGGAAGTAGAATTTGAAAGCAAAAAGCAATAAAAAGCACTTAACAAGAATAGGAACACATCCAAGTGGAAAGAATTTATTTGACAAACACAAAGAAAGCCAATAAGGACAAGCAAGAAATAAAAGGTGTAGAAAGAAAGTTGGCACACAAAAAAAAATTCCTAGAATGGGCCTAAAATAGAATTGGACTTAAAACAAAAAAGACTCAACAAATTCAATGATTTGCACAATTGTAAAGCAAGGTGGCTAAATCATAGTCAAATAAATTCAAGCAAATTTCAATAAAATTTAACACTCCTTTGAATTTTTTAATAATTTTGAGGTGCACTAATTTTTATTTTATTTTTTTGTACTCTTTTTACTTGTTTTTAGCACTTTTTACTAACTCTTTTTTTTTTTTACTTATTTTACACTTTTGATTTCTTTTCTTCTTTTTTTTTTTTTTGAAACAATTTTGCTACACCTCTTAACACATTTTGTAGCAAATATAGTGAGGAGTCAAAGAATCATAAATGCTTGAACAAAGGATAGGAAATGGCCACCATAATTGATATACAAAAGTGCAAAATTAAGAAACAAAGCAACCTAATATGAACTAGTAATTTTAGGTCATAAAAAATAAATGGCACAAGGAGAGTTTTATGGAAGTTGAGGACAACTTGATTACTCAATAATAAGCCCAATCATACCCAACATGCCTCTCAAAGCCAATCAACAAAAATCACCACAAAAACTAGCACAAAATTAAGATACTAAAATTATTGAACAAGTGAATGAAATTTGGAAGAAATTGAGCATTAATTTTTTTGAAGATTTTTTTTTTAAGAACATGCTAAGATCTAAATAGCATGTGAGACTCTAAGGACATGGGATCAAGAGTAAGCCTCTTTGATGCTCAATTTCCAATAGAGAAATAACACACTTTTATGGTAAAAATAAAAAGGCAAAACTATGTAGAATTAAGAGACAATAAAAGGGCTACAACATGACCAACTAAGACACAACTTGGAAGATTAAAAACTGAAATTAAATGACTCAAAATAACCAGAAATATATGTCCAAAACAGAGAACAAAGGGCTGGAAAAACAGAAAAATAGGTGCAGGAAAATAGAATTAAAAATTCAAATAAGAAGAACAACGTGCATCCAAAGATCAAGACCACAATGTGTGGCTTCCTTCACAAATTTTGTGAAGTCATTACAATGATCTTCTTAGGATTTGCACAAGAATAAGGAAAAAATAAAAAGCTGGGCAGAAAATTAAAGAAACAATCCTAAAGGAAACATATAAAGATTCAATGGAAAAGAACAAGATAAATTGAATCTAGAAAGCAATAAAAACTAGGAAATAAATTGCATAAAATGAAAACTACAAAAACATAAACTAACAAGACATAAAAGGAATTAAATGACAAGAATCAAAGGCTGGAAAAAATAAAGGAAAAAGCAAGAACTCTAAGAAGAAAAGCTGAAAAAAATTAAAGAAAATTAAGACTAGAAAAGAACCTCATGGAGTTGGCTCTGATACCAAATGATGCATGCCTCCCTTGATCTTTTTCCTTGAGGTTCCAAGCACCATGAAATGGATGATGGAGGGGAAATAAAATGGAGGTGGCGCCACTCTCAAAGAGAGATAAGCCAAAGTTTTTAGGTTTGCCACAAGGGAAGGAACCCTTGATAAAAACCAACTAGGAATAGGTTCTTCAAGAGAGAGGATCCTCAAGACCTTTTACTAAGAATGTGCTCACAAAGAGACTATTTTCATTCAACTTCAAAGGTGAAATTTTACAATGAGGGGGAATGAGTATATATAGCCTAATGGGAGAGCTTTGGCACAGTTTTCTAGGCAATGTGGGACTTGGGCTTAATTAGGATTAAAACTAATTAACCCAAGTCTTAGGCCTTAAGTGAGGCACCTAAGTTCACCCCCTATGGGTGCAATTAGCATATCTTAATGTGAATGGGCTAGCCCAAAATCATGTCTTAACTTATGCACCCATTATAAGCTTACTCCTCCTTTTTAACTAAAGACACTTATACCTTATAAACTAAGAAGATGGCCGGAAATACATGGCCTTAAGGGAATTAAAAATACTTTCCTATTTATCTAATTAAAATAAAATATTTACAAGCTAAAAATAACGAAGACTATGGCTTCAAATCTTCAATGAGCTTTTGTCCATGCCATGCCTTCCTTGAGTCCTCCTAGCCATGATGCATGCTAGGTGAGATTGCATCAGAAGTGGTGGGTGTTTTTAAGGTAGTATTTTTAAGTTGAAAGCTCATATATTAAGGTGGTGTTTTTAAGCTGAAAGCTCCTTAACATTATGTTGAATGAAAGTTAAAAAATTTCTTTCATCAAACTCTGTAACATAAAAAGGCAAAATCTGAATAACAAAGGAAAGACGAACTCACTCACTTACCCCAAATCTAAAATAATAAAAACAAAAAAAATAATTTAGGTATAGGCAAAGGTGATTGTGAAGTGATGGCAATGGGGTGAGACAATGTTGTGCCAATTGAAGTAACAAGTAGCAATAACAAAGACAAGTATAGTATTTAGGGAACTGGAAATAGCCAATTTCAAGGAATGATTTTAAGAGCTAGTATATTAAACATCTTTAAGAATGTTAAAAGAATAAATTTTTTTCTTATTTAGTTGTCTTTTCATTGGGATACATGCTTTATAATACAGATATACATATTCTTCTTAGATGACATTGTTTGGATCTGAAACTTCTAGTTAATTTTCATGCCTAGACAATTTTTTTCTCTTTTATCAAGAAAGGGCTTATGGTGCAGATTTATTTTATTACTACTATTAACATATCTAGAATGTTTGCTCCTATTTTTTAATTTACCTATTCATGTTTGTAAGCAATGCCCAAATGTTAAATATGAAAAGGATGTTTATTTCATCACTGATGATATTTATAAAGGATACTCAAAGCATAAAAGACTTAAGAGACTCAACAAGAGGTTCACCTCTTAGGAACTCAATTCAAAATGTTTTTCAAGACATTTTTGTAAAAATTTTAAGAGGCTAAAACCTATGCAATTTAAATGAGACAAAATAGGAAACTAACATGACTAGTATTTGACAAAACATAAGATTAAGAAAATAAAACACACCTAAAAATAGAGCAAAAATTTCAGCAAGAGGCTCAAAACAAAAGGCGCAACAAAGTGGCCAAAGTTGATCACCACAATGGTGTGGAAAAATCCTCAACCATGTGGGTTTAATGGTCACAACTTCTTAGGCACACTTTAAAATAAAAAACCAAGGCAAAATTAAGCAACTTGAACACGGAAATAAGATGCAAAGAAAAGGACAAATAAAATTGCATCAAATTAAATGGAACATAGGTGCGTAGATAGAAAAAAAGCGCATATAATAGCAAGAATAAAAATCTATACTACTAGACAATAAAGGAAACATATATGACAAAAAATGAAGGACTTTAAAATAAAGAGAGCAAAGAGATAAACAAAAAAGCAAGTAAAATTTTTGAGAAAGAACGTGACCTTTAGAAAGTGGCTCTGATACCACTTGATGTGATCTTTGATGATCACTTGCCCAAAGGATCCTTTCTAAGGTCACTTGGAAGAGAAATGGATTTATGGAGAGGAAAGGAACGGGGTGAGGCACCACAAATACTAGGTTTGATAAGCCAAAGGGGAGAGGCCACAAGGGAGAGGTCCCTTGATAACTCTTAGAAGCTCTCACAAAGGAGAAGGGGGGACTGATGTGACCATGCCTAGCCAAGGACCTATCACTAGGGCCATGGCTAGAAGGACTGAAGAAATCCTAGCCCTTGCAAAGAAAGGAAGACTTCACCTCCTATGGAGAGTGAAGATATTAGGCTAGGGACTTTAGTTAATAAAATGTAATTTCCTTTATTTTGAGGAGCATTAAGAATTTAATTTGGGACATGTATTTAGTCCATTTTTTATTTTTAGGAGGTGTCCTAGGAATTTAGAGGGTGGATTTAGCTTTTTGGGTCTTTATGAAGGAAATAAGGGTAACCTTGATATCTACACCCCTCTTTTCCTACATAAACCCCCTAAGCTAATAAGAAGGAATCTTGACCCTTGGTTTGAGAAACTTGGGCACCAAATTTGATGATCTAAGGAGGGAATTGTTTCTCAATCCTCCTCCCTTAGATCTCTCCTTTTAATCCTAGCCCTTCTTTTTTAGGTTATCTTGTTCAAGAGGTTAGCTACCTCTATAAATAAGAGCTCCTCCCTCACTTGTATTTTTTACACTTGAATTTAATCATAGAAACCATATTGGTTGTGAGGTTCTTACCTTTGAGTCTCCCCTTTTCTCCTTTGTGAGAGCTTCTAAGAGTTATCAAAGGACCCCTCCCTTGTGGCCTTTCCCCTTTGGCTTATCAAACCTAGTATTTGTGGTGCCTCACCCCATTCCTTTCCTCTCTATAAATCCATTTCACTTCCAAGTGACCTTAGAAAGGATCCTTTGGGCACGTGATCATCAAAGATCACATCAAGTGGTATCAGAGCCACTTTCTAAAGGTCACGTTCTTTCTCAATTTTTTTTTGCTTTGTTGTTTATCTCTTTAATCTCTTTATTTTAAAGTCCTTCATTTTTTGTCATATCTATTTCCTTTATTGTCTAGTAGTATAGCTTTTTATTCTTGCTATTATATGCGCTTTTGTTTTCTATCTACACGCCTATGTTCCATTTAATTTGATGCGATTTTATTTGTCCCTTTCTTTGCATCTTATTTTCGTGTTCAAGTTGCTTAATTTTCCCTTGGTTTTTTATGTTAAAGTGTGCCTAAGAATTTGTGACCATTAAACCCACATGGTTGAGGATTTTTCCACACCATTGTGGTGATCAACTTTGGAAATTTGTGACCATTAATCTTGTGTTTTGTCAAATTCTATTCATGTTAGTTTCCTATTTTATCTCATTTAAATTCCATAGGTTTTAGCCTCTTAAAATTTTTACAAAAAGCCTTCAAAAACATTTTGAATTGAGCTCCTAAGAGGTGAACCTCTTATTGATTCTCTTAAGTCTTTTATGCTTTTAGTTCAAGCATATTAATCTCTTTGTTGTTCTTAAATATTTGCTCAATTAAATCTTTATATGTTTCTTGTTTTATGTTGAATTATTAGTAGCTTTCCACTTGGTTTACCTTCACTATTGGTGCCTCTTTATGGAATTTTAGCTTGGGTAAATTGTGTTAGTAATTTGAGCAATCAATTTACTTCAAAATCAACCCTAAATCATTCCTTAAGCACCATTAGTTCAGTGGTATTTG
The DNA here is from genome assembly GCA_037954015.1 of Psophocarpus tetragonolobus. Lineage (NCBI taxonomy): Eukaryota > Viridiplantae > Streptophyta > Magnoliopsida > Fabales > Fabaceae > Psophocarpus > Psophocarpus tetragonolobus. The sequence continues at coordinate 98,537,914 of CM075689.1, forward strand.
GAACTACTAAGTTGTTTTGCCTTTAGTTGCATGCATTGCTTGAAAATTGTGTGACCTTACTTTGTGCTTATTCACTCAAGTGTTATTATTTCAAGCATCCTCATTAAAATTTCAATTCAACAAGCTATTAGGTGCAGCAAAATGATTAGAAAAAGTTAAAAAAAATAGAAAAATTTCAAGTTAAAAAAAAAAGAAGATAAAGAACTCAAAAGAAAGACAAATTTGAAGTTGTGTACCTAATAGTAGAAACATTTGATATGAGGAACCAATTGTGATTCAAAAAAAAATTACTTGAGTAAGCTTTTTAGTTTTTGGTCACTTAAATTTTATTAAGTATGCAACTATTGGTTTAATTTTTTTTGTTTGAGTCTTTTTTCATCTTTACTCTTAGAGCTAATCTAGGAAAGTTATTTGTGTGCTACCTTCCTTGGTGAGCCTTATGTTTTCTTGCTTGTCTTCTTTACTTCTTTGAGTTTGTCATTGTTTAATCTATCCACTTGGATTTGTGAACCTTGTTTTGTTATTCACCTTTGTTTGTTGTCTTGTGTTGTATTCGACCTTGGTAAGGAAAGGTTGGGAAAGGTTCAATATATAAAATTTTGGCAAGTCCAAACAAGAGGAAACAAGGGTAGCATTCTTAGGGTGGGTTGATGCAACTCAAAGGGGCTTGATCAAAAGGAGACAAGCACCAAAAAGCTTGGAGTGAAGACTTTGTTTTATTTTTTTTATTTTTTGTATTGTGTATACTTAATTTTAGATTGGGAGTTTGAGTGCCCTTAAGGCCCTCCCTTGGTTTGTAATAATTTTGGTTAATTTTAGCGTAGTTCCTCGTTAATTAGGTGAAGAAGCGAGAAGTGGTACACTTCCTTCAACACCTTAGGAGCACGATTAGAGCCCTTTCTCTTTTACATTCTTGCACTTTGATTTTATTTTATGTTATTTTGAAAAAACGTGTAGAGGCTAAGAGTTCCAAAGACTCATCAAGCCACCTTAGGTGAGAAAACAAAAAAAAAAGAGAGAGTAGTGTTGCTTGAAAAAAAATAATTTTGGCCTACCCTTTAGTTTTTAGCATCCAAGCACCATGATTTCCCACGCACATTCTAGTGCACATAGTTGTTCATGAAGTAAGAGTATCAACCAAAGAAAACCTTCTAAGGGAGAAACTCTTGAAAACCTGAACTTAGAATTTAGTGAATTGATGGCTAAAGAACAAGAAAGGAGAGAAGAAAAAGAGAGAAAAAAAGAAACAAAAGAAAAGGAAAAACAAAAAGAGATGGAAGAGTTAAAAAAAGAGATGTTGGAAATGAGAAAAGAGAAAAAAGAGCGAGAAGAGAGAAGACCAAGAGAAGAGAAGAGAGGATGAAGAAAGGAGAAGAAGGAAAGAACTAGAAAGAAAAAGAGAAAAAGAAGAAGAAGAGAGAAGGAGAGGAGAAGAGAGTAAGACGAGAGATGTGAGGGAGAGTGATATAAAAAATAAAAGAATTCTCATAAGATCCCCATCTACGCATTTTAGCTCTAGTGAAGAAGAATACCATAGAAATCAATATAAGCATCACTCACATTCATCATACAATCATCATTCTCCTCAAGAGAACATAAATCATGCTAGGGAACCAAAGGTAGACCTACCCCATTTTCATAGTAGGAAAGATGTTGAGACTTACCTAGATTGGGAAGTCAAAGTGGAACAACTCTTTCGATGCTATGAAATTAGGGAAGAAAGGAAAGTACCTTTGGCCTCCCTTAGTTTTCAAGGTTCTGCTTTGCATTGGTGGGATGGGTTAGTCAAGGATAAGGCCCGTAAACAAATTCCTGACATTCGCTACTAGAATGATTTAAAAACTTGTTTGCGAAGAAGGCACATTCTTTCATATCATGAGAGGTATCTTTTGGATAGGCTCCAAAGACTTAGGCAACATAACCTCAGTATTGAGGAGAATAGACAAAAGATGGAGCTTCTCATACTAAGGGCCAATATCATTGAGGAACCCAATGCTACCCTTGCTAGGTTTTTGTGTGGATTAAGCTCTGACATTAGAGATAAAGTAGAGCTTCTTTCATACTCAAACCTTAATGAGTTGGTAGAACTTTGTGTAAGAGCTGAGAATTAACTCAAGAGAAAAAGCTTTAAAAAAGATTCTTCCTCTTACTCAAAGAGAGACCAACTTAAGGGAAACTCTTTCAAGGGTTTTCCCAAAGTGGAACCCAAGCATTTTCAAGATACAAAGCACCTCATGTAGAGAGAAAACCCCCTACTACTAAGCCTACTGAGAGGCAAAGTAGTATCAAATGCTTCAAATGTCTTGGGAGAGGCCACATTGCCTCTCAATGCCCTAACAAGAAAACAATGATCATGAGGGGACAAGACATTTGTAGTGAGAATAGCTCATCTTCCTCTTCTAGTGAGAGTAAGGAAGAAGGGGGACATACTTTTGAACAAGAGTGTGAGGGAGCTTTTCCTTATGAGGGGGACCTCCATATGGTACAAAGGCTTCTTGGAAGCCAACCTCTAGAGCTTGGCCAGTCACAAAGAGAGAACATCTTCCATTCAAGATGTAAAGTAAATGACAAAGTATGTTCTCTCCTTATTGATAGTGGCTCCTATTGTAACTATTGTAGCTCTAGTTTGGTTGAAAAGCTAGCCTTGACTACCATGCCCCATCCCAAACCTTACAAATTGCAATGGCTCAATCAGCCAGGGGAGATGGTAGTCAATGAACAAGTTATGGTTCCAATTTCCATAGGATCTTATAATGATGAGATTCTTTGTGACATAGTTCCTATGGAGGCTGGTCATATCCTGTTGGGGAGACCATGGCAATTTGACAAAAAAACAATTCACCATGGTCACTCCAACCAAATAATTCTCACCCATAATGAAAAACGCTTCAAATTGTATCCTTTGTGACCTTCTCAAGTGGTTGAGGATCAATTTGCGATGAAAAAGAAAAGAGTTGAGGAAAAACAAAAGCAAAAAAAAGCACAACAAGCTTTACCCTTAAAGCTTAAAAAGGGTAAAGAGAGAGAGTCGGAAGGTGATGCCCCTTCGAAAGGGAATATTAGTAAAAGGAGCCTATTTACTACTAAACGTGATTTAAAAGAAGCTCATTTGACTGACAAGCCCTTTTATCTCCTCTTTTGCAAAGAAGCATAAAATCCTTCTCCCATTTTGCATTCTTTTGCTGCGAGCACTGCCACAGCCCATGCACATGATCACCTTCCTTAAGGGGTTCAAGATATTTTAAAAGAATTTGATGACATATTCCCTAATGAGGTTCCGAAAGGACTTCCTCCCATTAGGGGTATAGATCATCAAATTGATTTGGTGCTTGGCACAAGTCTACCTAATAAACCTGCCTATAGGACCAAACCCATGGAGACCCAATAGATTGAGTCTCAAGTGAATGAGCTGTTGGAGAAGGGTTGGGTTCAAAAGAGCCTAAGCCCTTGTGCTGTGCCAGTCTTGTTGGTGCCCAAGAAGAATGGCCAATGGAGGATGTGTGTTGATTGTCATGCAATCAACAACATCACCATCAAATATAGGCACCCAATACCCCGTCTTGATGACATGTAAGATGAATTGCATGGGGAAAACATATTTTCAAAAATAGATCTTAGAAGCTGTTACGACCAAATAAGGATCAAAGCAGGTGATGAGTGGAAAACTGCTTTTAAGACTAAATTTGGTCTTTATGAGTGGTTGGTTATGCCTTTTAGGCTAACTAATGACCCAAGCACATTCATGCGCATAATGAATCATGTACTAAGGGATTGCTTTGGTAAATTTTGTGTAGTTTACTTTGATGACATTTTAGTTTACTCTAGGAACCTAGATGATCATTTAGGACATCTAAGCATGTTTTTTCTCTTCTTATGAGTAATCATCTTTTTGGTAACTTATAAAAATGCACCTTTTGTGTACATAGTGTAGTTTTCCTAGGTTTTGTAGTTAGCACAAAAGGGGTCCATGTTGACCCTGAAAAGATAAAAGCTATTCAAGAATGGCCCAACCCAAAGAGTGTGACAGAGATCAAAAGCTTTCATGGTCTCATGGATTTTATAGGCACTTTGTGCCTAATTTCTCCACGCTCTTCGCACCAATAAATGATTTGGTGAAAAAGGAAGTTCCTTTCCTTTGGGGTGAGAAACAAGAGAAAGCCTTCCAGCTAATTAAGCATAAACTGACCCATGCACCAGTCTTGGTATTACCTGACTTTTCTAAAACATTTGAACTTAAATGTGATGCCTCTGGTTTAGGTGTGGGGGCTATCTTGTTGTAAGGAGGGCACCCCGTTGCGTATTTCAGTGAAAAACTCAATGGTGCCCCCCTTAACTACCCCACCTATGATAAGGAGTTTCATGCTCTCATTAGGGCCCTTCAAACTTGGGAGGATTACCTTGCTCCCAAGGAGTTTGTCATTCATAGTGACCATGAGTCACTAAAATATTTGAGGGGTCAAGGTAAATTGAACAAAAGGCATGCAACATGGGTGGAATATCTTGAATCCTTCCCTTATGTCATCAAGTACAAGAAAGGAAAACAAAATGTGGTGGCTGATGCTCTTTCTAGGTGTCATGCCCTTTATTCATCCTTCAGTGCAAAAATCTTGGTATTTGATGACATTTGGGCTATGTATCCATCTGAGAAGGATTTTGGCCCCATATTTGCTACCTCTGCATCTGCATTCGCATTAAAGGCCCATGATGGGTGCTTCATCAGTTAGGGGTATCTTTACAAAGGGAGTAAGCTTTGTATACCCCAAGGATCAATTAGGAACTTACTTACAAAAGAGAGCCATGAAGGTGGGCTCATGGGGCATTTTGGGATTTCAAAACCCTCATGCTTTTACAAGAGAATTTTTTTTGGCCCCATATGCGTAGAGATGTCGATAGATATTGCTCTAAATGTATAGCTTGCTTGCAAGCAAAGTCTAAAGCAATGCCTCATGACTATACACACGTTTACCTGCTCCTTCTGCACCTTGGGAGGATATTAGCATGGATTTCATGCTTGGGCTCCCAAGAACCCAACGAGGTGCAGACTCCATATTTGTGGTGGTGGACCGATTTTCAAAAATGGCCCATTTTATTCCCTGCTACAAAGTGGATGATGCGAGCAACATCGCAAGAATTTTCTTTAAAGAGGTTGTCCGATTGCATGGTATACCCTCTTCAATAGTGTCATATAGGGATGTGAAGTTCCTTAGTGATGCACTCCCTTGATCTCTTCAACCAAGGTTCCTTCCTCTAAGAAAATGGAGGATGGATAGGTTAGAAATAGGAGAGCGTTGACGCCACTTTCTAGGAGAAAGATGAGTCAAAAAAATTTTATGTTGCTTGCCACAAGGGAGAGGTCCCTTGATAAAAGCTTTAAGGGAGAGATTCCTCAACAGAGAGGATTCACAATGACACTCAAGAATAAATTGCTCAAAAAGAGTCTTACTTCATTCAATCAAGTGTGCCTTGTACAAGAGAGACTAGGTGTATTTATAGCTCACAACCAATATGATCTCTAGGATTAAATTCAAGTGTAAAAAATACAAGGGACGAGAGGAGCTCCTACTTATAGAGGTAGCTAACCTCTTGAACAAGATAACCTAAAAAAGAAGGGCTAGGATTCAAAGGAGAGATCTAAGGGAGGAGGATTGAGAAACAATCCCCTCCTTAGAGCATCAAACTTGGTGTCAAGTTTCTCAAACCAAGGGCCAAAATTCCTTCTTATTAGCTTAGGGGTTTATGAAGGAAAAAAGGGGTGTAGATATCAAGGCTACCCCTTATTTCCTTCATAAAACCCAAAAAGCTAAATCCAGCCTCTAAATTCCTAAGACACGTCCTAAAATAAAAATGGACTAAATAAATGTCCCAAATTAAATTCCTAATGCTCCTCAAAATAAAATAAAGGAAAATTACATTTTTATTAACTAAAGTTCCTAGCATAATATCTTCACTCTCCACAGAAGGTGAAGTTTTTCTTTGTTTGCAAGGGCTAGGTCTTCTTCAATCCTTCTAGCCATGGCCCTAGTGATAGGTCCTTGGCTAGGCATGGTCACATCAAAGACTATGGGCTTGAGTTGGACGTCCAACTCAAAGGTGGTTAGAGATAGGTTAGTTGAATTAATTAGGTGTTAATTGAGCTCTTGCCTTATTAACACTTAATTAATTCAACAAGATCCAAACAAGACCCTAAGATCAAGGATCTTTGTTCCCTCCAAATTTGAATTTGAATTTGGAGAGTGCCATATCATCTCCCTCCAAAATTCAAATCCAAATATGAAGCAACAAACAAGGCCATATAGGAAAGAGAACGAACATGGATGAAACATTAGGGAACAAGAGGGACCTACTTGTCTCTCATGCTTCATGTGTGACTTAGGAGGGTGTGGGAAAAAGCTAGAGGGGTGTGGTTATCAAAACCACACGTCCACATGGTCCTAAAAAGCCCACTAATGCACACACTCCACATAATAGACTAGTTACACCTCCTTTCAACTAAAGGCAACGAAAAAAAACGCTAAAAATATAAGGCCAAAGAAATACTAAATACACCTCCAAATACATGAACTGAAAGTGAAGACTAAGGCGCCAAATACAAGGCTAAAAAGTAAAGATTATGGTCTAATCTTGATGTCCCAAAGGTCTTCCTTCCTCTCCTCTAGCCATGTATGCCTCAATCCTCCTAGCCATGGCCCTTGTGATAGGACCCTTGCTAGGGAGGATTGCACCATTCCCTCCCTCTTGAGAAAAATTTTACCTTAAATCAAACTTGTCCTCTTCCTCATCATCATCAACACCTACAAAAGGAGTAAGATCACAAACATTAAAGGTAGAGGTGACTTCATAATCCTCTGGGAGATCTAACCTATATTCATTGTTACCCAACCTCTCAAGGATTTGGAAGGACCATCTCCTCTAGGGTTAAGTTTGGACTTCCTCTTAGTAGGAAAACTATCCTTCCTAAGGTGAAGCCAAACCCAATCCCCTTTGTCAAAAATGAATTCCTTCCTCCCCTTGTTTTATGAATTGCATACCTTTTTGCCTAGTGTTCAATATTGGATTTAACCTTCTCATGTATTTTCTTAATAAAATCTGCCCTAGAAACTCCATCCTTATGAGAGTGAGTACTAGGGAGAGGCATAAGATCCAAAGGAGTAAGTGGGTTAAAGCCATAAACAACCTCAAAAGGGAAATGCTTGGTGGTTCTATGGACCACCCTATTATATGCAAACTCAATGTGGGGAAGGTATTCATCCCAAGACTTATGGTTGCCTTTCAAAAGGGCCCTCAACATTGTGGATAGAGATCTATTGACCACTTCAGTCTTCCTATCAGTCTGAGGGTGACAAGTGGTAGAGAATTGAAGCTTAGTTCCTAGCCTAGCCTATAAAGTTCTCCAAAAGTGGCTAAGGAACTTAGCATCTCTATTAGACACAATAGTGGAGGGTAAGCCATGCAATCTGATAACCTCCTTAAAGAAAAGTCTTAGATTTTACTAGCATCATCCACTTTGTGGCAGGGAATAAAATGGGCTATTTTACTAAAATGATCCACTACCACAAAAATGGAATCTGCACCCCTTTGAGCTCTAGGAAGCCCAAGGACAAAGTCCATACTAATATCTACCCATGGTGCAGAAGGAGTGGGTAAAGTTGTGTATAGTCCATGAGGCATTTTCTTAGACTTAGCCTATAAACAAGCTATGCATCTAGAACAATGTCTATGGACATCTTTCTTCATATGGGGCCAAAAGAAATTTTCTTTCAAAATCATCAAAGTTTTAAAAACTCCAAAATTCCCCATGAGCCCACCTTTATGGCTCTCTTTTGTCAAAAATTTTCTCATAGATCCTTGGGGTATGCAAAGCTTCCCATGCCTAAACAAATACCCCTCACTAGTGAAATACCCATCATGGGTTTTGTATGCAGAGGTAGCAAAGATAGGACCAAATGTCTTGCCAGAGGGATATTGGGCCCTAAGATCATCAAAGCCCAAGATATGGGAACTTAAAGTAGCCAAAAGATTGTGTCTCCTGGATAAAGCATCTGCCACTACATTATGTTTCCCTTTCTTGTACTTGATGATATAGGAAAAGGATTCAAGGAATTCTACCAAGTTAGCATGCCTTTTATTGAGTTTTCCTTGACCCTTCAAATATTTAAGTGACTCATGGTCACTATGAATGACAAACTCCTTGCAAACAAGGTAATGTTCCCAAGTTTGAAGGACCCTTATTAAGGAATACAACTCTTTATCATATGTGAGGTAGTTGAGGGTGACAGCATTCAGTTTTTCACTAAAATAAGCCACTGGATGTCCACCCTGCAACAAGACAACTCCCACACCTATTCCGAATGCATCACATTCTAACTCAAAAGTTTTTGAAAAATCAGGAAAAGCCAGAACAGGTGCATGTGTAAGTTTTTCCTTAATAAGTGAAAAGGATTTTTCTTGCTTCTCACTCGAAAGGAAAGGAACTCCCTTCTTCACTAAATCATTGAGTGGCGAGACAAGTGTGGAGAAGTTAGTCACAAAACGCCTATAGAAAACTAGCAAGACCATGAAAGCTCTTGATCAATATCGCACTTGTTGGGGTGGGCCATTCTTGGATGGCTTTAAATTTTTCAGGATCCACATGGACCCCTTTTGAACTTACTATAAAACCTAAAAAGACCATACTTTCAACACAAAAGGTTCATTTTTCAAGGTTTCCAAAAAGGTGGTTAGTCCTAATGATGCATGCCTCCCTTGATCTTTTTCTAGAGGTTTTCTTCTTTGGTGAAATGGTTTGTGGAGAGGTAAGAAGTGAGGTGGTTTTAGGCGCCACTTAAGGTAAGATAAGCCTAAGAGGGAAAGTTTACCACAAGGGATGGAACCCTTGATAAAAACCTAAGGAATTCTCAAAGAGAGAAGGGTGGACACTAAGAGAATTTTGGCCAACTCAAGGTTTTTCCATTCAATCAAGTGTAAAAAATACAAGAGTGTGAAGGAGCACCTTTTTATAGAGGGAGCTAACCTCTTGGACAAGTCATGAAGGAAATGAAGGGCTAGGATTAAAAGGAGTCATCCAAGGGAGGAGGATTGAAGCCCAAAGTCCAATCAATACCCTCCTTTAGATGAGAATTGGTGCCCAAGCTACCTCATCCAAGGGCCAAGATTACTCCTTTATTAGTTTTGGGTTTTATTTAGCAAAAGAGGGTGTAGTTATCAAACTACCCCCTTATTTCCTAAATAAAGGCCCAAAAGCTAATCTTACCCCTTCTTATTACTAAGACACCTCCTAGAAAATTAAATGGACTAATACATGTCCAAAATAAAATCCTAGGTTCCTAAAATAAAAATTACAAGTAAATAAGTCATGGCTTGCATAACTTAATGGTCATATGGAGGTGAGATCTTCCTCCCTCTACTCTAGCCATGTCTTCTTCTATTCTTTTAGCCATGGCCCTAGTGATAGGGCCCTTGCTTGGGGAGAATGCATCATCCCCTCCCCCTTAGGAAGGATTTGACCTCAAATCTGATAGGTCCTCCTCTTCTTCATCAGTACCTCGTTGGGTTCGAGGCAGGCCAAGGATGAAATCCATACTAATATCCAGCCAAGGTGCAGAAGGAGCAGGTAAGGGTGTGTACAATCCATGAGCCATTGTCTTAGACTTAGCTTGCAAGCAAGCAATGCATCTACGACAATGTCTATAGACGTCTTTCTTCATATGGGGCCAAAAGAATTTTTCTTGTAAAAGCAGAAGAGTTTTGTTAATTCCAAAATGCCCCATGAGCCCACCCTCATGGCTCTCTTTTGTCAACAGATTTCTCATAGATCCTTGGGGTACACAAAGTCTGCTACCTTTGAAAAGGTACCCCTCACTCACAAAGAACCCATTTTGGGTTTTACATGCAAATGTAGAGGCAGCATAAATGGATCCAAAATCCTTATCAGAAATATACATTTCTCTAATATTATCAAATCCAAGAATCTTTGCACTTAAGGTGGTGTAAAGGGTATGTCTACGAGACAAAGCATCAGCCACCACATTATGTTTTCCTTTCTTGTATTTGATGATATAAGGGAAAGTCTCAAGAAATTCTACCCATTTAGCATGCCTTTTATTAAGCTTGCCTTGACCCTTCAAATACTTAAGTGACTCATGGTCACTATGAATGATGAACTCCTTGGGTACAAGATAATGTTCCCAAGTTTGAAGGGCCCTTATCAAAGAGTAAAACTCTTTATCATAGGTGGGGTAGTTTAAGGCGGCTCCATTTAGTTTTTCACTAAAATAAGCCACGGGATGACCACCTTGTAACAACATAGCTCCCACACCCACTCCCGATGCATCACACTCTAGCTCAAAAGTTTTAGAAAAGTCAGGAAGAGCTAAAACTGGTGCATGGGTCAGTTTCTCTTTGATAAGTTCAAAGGCTTTTTGTTGTTTTTCACCCCAAAGGAAAGGAGTATCCTTCTTCACCAAATCATTGATTGGTGAGAAAAGTGTGGAGAAGTTAGGCACAAAGCGCCTGTAAAAGCTCGCGAGACCATGAAAACTCTTGATCTCAGTCACACTTTTTGGGGTGGGCCATTCTTGGATGGCTTTGATTTTGTCGGGGTCTACTTGAACCCCATTTTTATTAACTATAAAACCTAAGAACACCACACTCTCCACACAAAAATTACATTTTTCAAGATTTCCATAGAGTTGGTGTGACCTAAGAATGCAAAAGACGCGCCTAAGATGGCCTACATGTTCATCTAGGCTCTTGCTATACACTAAGATGTCATCAAAATAAACAACACAAAATTTTCCTAAGAAATCCCTAAGGACATGATTCATAAGCCTCATGAAGGTGCTTGGGGCATTGGTAAGCCCAAAGGGCATTACCAACCACTCATACAGCCCAAACTTGGTCTTAAAAGCGGTTTTCCACTCATCACCTTCCTTGATGCGGATTTGGTGATAACCACTCTTAAGATCAATTTTTGAAAATAATTGGGCCCCATGCAATTCATCAAGCATGTCATCAAGCCTAGGGATAGGGTGCCTATATTTGATGGTGATGTTATTGATTGCTCGACAATCAATGCACATCCTCCATTGGCCATTCTTCTTAGGCACCAACAAAACTGGCACAGCACAAGGGCTTAGGCTCTCTTGAACCCAACCCTTCTCCAATAGTTCTTGGACTTGAGATTCAATCTCCTTGGTCTCCATGGGATTAGTCCTATAAGCAGGCCTATTAGGCAGGCTAGCCCCAGGTACCAAGTCTATTTGGTGTTCTATACCCCTAATTGGAGGAAGTCCTTTGGGAACTTCATTAGGGAATATATCACCAAACTCCTTTACAAGCTCTTAAACCTCTTGAGGTAGGTTCTCAAGTCCAAATTCTATGGCAGTGCTAGAACTAGAAGGGAAAAAAGTGGAAGGGGAAGAAATGGGGGATGTCTCTTTGCAAAGGAGGAGATAGAAAGGTCTGTTAGTTAAGGGGGCTTCCTTTAATTCCAATTTTGTCGCAAATAAAGTCCCTTTACTAATGACTTTCTTGGAAGGGGCACCAACTTCCAACTCAACCTCTTTACCCCTTTCAAGCTTTAGGGGTAAAGCTTTGCTTTTTTTTTTCTCCTCATCTCTCTTATGTTTCATGATGAGTTAGTCCTCCGCCACTTGTGAAGGTGTTAGAGGACACAACTTAATGCGCTTATCCTTATGAGTGAGGATGATGTTATTGGAATGACCATGGTGTATGGCTTTCTTATCAAATTGCCATGGTCTTCCTAGCAAGATATGGCCAGCTTCCATTGGGACTATGTCACACAGGATCTCATCTTTATAAGACCTAATGGAAATTGGAACCTTGACTTGCTCATTGACCTCCATTTCCCCTTGCTCATTGAGCCATTGAAGCTTGTAAGGCTTAGGGTGGGGAAGTGGGGTCAAGGCTAGCTTTTCCACCAACCTTGAGCTACAACAATTGCAGCATGACCCACTATCCACAATGAGAGAACATATTTTGTCATTCACCTTACAGCGAGTGTGGAATATGTTCTCCCTTTGAGATGAGGACACTTTCAAAGGTTGGCTTCCAAGAAGTCTTCTTATCATTAAAAGGTCTCCCTCACATGCATAAGCGGTTTCATCACAATCAGATTGGTATGCATGAACCCCTTCTCCTTCGCTCTCACTAGAGGAGTGTGAGCTAGACTCACTACTATAAACATCTTGGGCCCTTATGATGATGTTTCTCTTAGTAGGGCATTGAGAGGCAATGTGGCCTCTCCCAAGACATTTAAAGCATTTGATACTACTAACTTTCTCGTGAGAGTTAGTAGTAGGGGTTTTTCTCTCTATATGTGATGTTTTATGCTCTTTGAAGTGCTTGGGATGTTCCTCTTTGGGGTAACTCTTGAAAGAGTTCCCCGTAGGTTGGTCCCTCTTTACATAAGGTGGGTTATCCTTTTTAAAAGTTTTCCTTCTAAGTTGATTTTCCACCTTGATGCAAAGTTGAACTAACTCATCAAGGAAATTGTATGAGAAGAGCTCCACCTTATCACGAATTTCGGGGCTCAACCCACACAAAAACCTTGCCGTAGTGGCCTTGGGTTCCTCAATGATACCCGCCCTTAAGATAAGAAGTTCCATCTTTTGTCTATACTCTTCTATACTAAGGTTGGTTTGCCTTAGCCTTTGGAGTCTATCCAAAAGATCTCTTTCATACCAAGAGGGAATATGCCTTCTTCTTAGAGCACTTCTAAGATCATTCCAATATCTTATGGAAGGCATATTGGTGCGGATTCTCTCATTGGTTAACCCAACCCACCAATGCATGGCATGCCCTTGGAAGCTAAGGGTTGCCATTGGAACCTTTCTTTCTTCTCTTACCTCATGGCAAGTGAAGAGTTGTTCTACCTTGATTTCCCAATCAAGGTAGGCTTCCACATATCCCCTCCCATGAAATGGGGGGAGATCAATTTTGGGCTCCCTTGGAGGGGCCCCATTATTATGCATGGATGAATGGGAGTTTCTCCTAGGATGATTGTAGTATTCTTCCTCACTTTCACTCCTATGGGTATGTCTAGATGGAGAACCTAAGACTATCCCTTTCATTTTGTAATTTTCACCATTCCCATGCTTTCTTTTTTCTTCTTCTTTCTCTTTTCTTCTTTCTCTTTCTTTTCTTTCTCTCCTTTCTTCATCTTCTCTCCTTTCTCTTATTCTTCTCTCTTCCTTCTCTCTTTTTTCTCTCTTTTCTTCCTCTCTTTCTTTTATTTTTCTTTTCTCCTTGGACTCTTTTTCTCTCCTTTTTCTTCTCTTCTCTCTTGTTCTTTTGTCATCCACTCCCTAAAGTCCATGTTTAAGTTTTCTAGAGTGTAATCTTTAGAAATATTTCTTTGGTTTACACTCTTGTTTGATGAATAACTATGAGCACTAGAGTGGGTGTGTGATGTCATTGTGCTTGAATTTCTAAGAGGAAAAAGGTGGCTAAAAAATTTTCACAAACAAACACTCCTCTCTTTTTGTGTTTTCTTGCCTAAAATGGCTTGATGAGTCTTTGGAACTCTTTAGCCTTCTAAGCGCTTTGAATAAGAAAAATAAAGCAAGAATTTTAAAGCAAAAATTCAAAAGAGAAGGGATCTAAAGCGAGCTCCTAAGGTGTTGAAGGAAGTGTACCACTTCTTCCTTCTTCACCTAATTTTCGAGAAACTAAAAAATTGATTAAATTTTATTACAACCAAAGGGAGGGCCTTAAGGGCACTCAAACTCCCAACTACAAAATTAATACACCCAAATTAAAGAAAAAGTAAAGTCTTCAAAAAATGATTCTCCAAATGCTCCTTCAAATCAAAGTCCTCACGACTAGGTATATTTCCTTTTGAGGTGATCCCTTAGGCTCTTAGTCCAACCTTCCAAAATATGCTACCCTTGTGGTAAGCTCCTTTTTCAAGGTTTCTCCCAAAAGTGACACTAACACACAAACCAAAGAAACCAAAAGTAGCAAGGGGAGGTGCGAATAGAAACTCAAAAAGCAATAAAAGATAACACAATCAAAAGGACACTTAACCAAATGGTAAGAGTATATAAGACAAACTAGAAAGATGATTTAAAAGACAAGCAACAACTAAAAGGTAAACAAAAGAAAGAGAGCACACAATGGAATACCTAAGAATGGCACTAGATTAAAGAGTAGAAGAACACAAATATCAAGTTCTAGTGTACCAAAAGTAATAAAATTTCTTTTAAGGTTCCAAGTTCAAAGTTGAAGCACTTGCTAATTTTAGGTTAGGTACATCAAATGAATTTTTTTCAAACTTTCTTTTCTTTTGTTTGTTCTCTTTTTTTTTGAATCCTTCGTTGTTTTTTTTGTATTTTATTTTAGACTTTGTTTTTTTTTTTTTTTGAATATTTACTAGATGCACCTAAATTGATTGTGAATTTAGTGCTTGATAAAAAAGAGTTATGCGCTTGGAACAATAAAGAAAATTAAAAGCAACAATTTAGGTACTACTAGAAATGACTTCAAAATGCAAAGTAGCTATAGATGTGTTAATGGTTTAGTAGTTTGGTGTGCCACTGGACTCAAGCTTTGTTAAGTTTTTAGTAATTTGTTAAACACAAATACCAAACTTATAGCTTAAGTGAAAGCACCCACAAACAAGAACTATCTTTACCACACAAATGAGCTACAAATTATACGTATAAGGAAAATAAAGACAAAGGAAATTGAGCAACTATTTTTGAATTTTTTTTTAAGAATATGCTTGAAACTAAAAGCACATGAACTTCTAAAGAGACTTAGACATGAGGTATGGCCCTCTATGTTGCTCAATTTAAGAAGTTTCAAATTTTTTTTTTGTAAAAACAAAAGAGGCTAAACTTAAAAGGAATTAATAGACAAAATGGGAAACTATAAACATGACTTATAGACAACTACACAAGAGTATAAAAGTGAAAAATAAAAGCTAAAAATAAAGCAAAAACAAGGCAACTAGGTGCAAGGAAACACAAGAATTTGGTCTAAATTTCTTGACCACAAGGTTGTGGAATTCACCACAACGGCATGGATTTTTAGCAAGAAATTCTCAAAACCAAAATTCAAGCAAGAAAGCACCCAACTCAAAGCTTAAGAGGAAATTAATGAATATGGGAGAGACGTAGATGCAAAGAAAAGAACAATATAAATTGCATCAAGCAAAAAATAAATGGTGCAAATAAACTATAACTCAAAACAATAAACTCAAGACATAAATGGAAATGATAAAAAACAATGGAAAGCTAGAAAAAATTGCTGAAATTAAAGATAAAATAAAATAGGAAAACGGAAAGAAAAAATAAATGAGATAGGAAGAGAGTTTAGACCTCTAGAACCAATGCTCTAGATACCAAATGATGCATGCCTCCCTTGATCTTTTTCTAGAGGTTTTCTTCTTTGGTGAAATGGTTTGTGGAGAGGTAAGAAGTGAGGTGGTTTTAGGCGCCACTTAAGGTAAGATAAGCCTAAGAGGGAAAGTTTGCCACAAGGGATGGAACCCTTGATAAAAACCTAAGGAATTCTCAAAGAGAGAAGGGTGGACACTAAGAGAATTTTGGCCAACTCAAGGTTTTTCCATTCAATCAAGTGTAAAAAATACAAGAGTCTGAAGGAACACCTTTTTATAGAGGGAGCTAACCTCTTGGACAAGTCATGAAGGAAATGAAGGGCTAGGATTAAAAGGAGTCATCCAAGGGAGGAGGATTGAAGCCCAAAGTCCAATCAATACCCTCCTTTAGATGAGAATTGGTGCCCAAGCTACCTCATCCAAGGGCCAAGATTACTCCTTTATTAGTTTTGGGTTTTATTTAGCAAAAGAGGGTGTAGTTATCAAACTACCCCCTTATTTCCTAAATAAAGGCCCAAAAGCTAATCTTACCCTTTCTTATTACTAAGACACCTCCTAGAAAATTAAATGGACTAATACATGTCCAAAATGAAATCCTAGGTTCCTAAAATAAAAATTACAAGTAAATAAGTCATGGCTTGCATAACTTAATGGTCATATGGAGGTGAGATCTTCCTCCCTCTACTCTAGCTATGTCTTCTTATATTCTTCTAGCCATGGCCCTAGTGATAGGGCCCTTGCTTGGGGAGAATGCATCACCTAAGAATGCAAAAAACATGCTTAAGATGTCCTATGTGATCATCTAGGCTCCTACTATATACTTGTATGTCATCAAAGTATACTACACAAAACTTGCCCAAACAATCCCTAAGGACATGATTCATTAATCTCATGAAAGTGCTAGGGGCATTTGTGAGCCTAAAAGGCATCATTAATCACTCATAAAGTCCAAATTTGGTCTTAAAAGCGGTCTTCCACTCATCACCCTCTTTAATCATGATTTAGTGATAACCACTTCTAAGATCAATTTTGGAAAAAATGTTAGCCCCATGTAGTTCATCCAACATGTCATCAAGTCTAGGGATTGAGTGCCTATATTTGATGGTGATGTTGTTGATTACTATACAATCCACACACATCCTCCATTGGCCATTCTTCTTGGGCACTAACAAGACTAGCACAGCACAAGGGCTGAGGCTCTTTTGAACCCAATCCTTCTCCAATAGCTCTTGAATTTGGGATTCTATTTCTTTGGTTTCTATGGGGTTAGTCCTATAGGCAGGCCTATTGGGAAGGCTAGCCCCAGGCACCAGATCAATTTGGTGTTCTATACCCTTAAAAAGAGGAAGTCCTTTTGGGACTTCACTAGGGAATACATCACCAAATTCCTTTAAAAGTTGTTGAATCCCTTAAAGGAGGCTCCTAAGTTCAATTTCTATGGCAGTGTTTTCAACATACAGAATATGGGGGGAAGAAGGAGATGCCTCTTTGCAAAGGAGAAGATAGAAAGGTTTATTAGTCAAGGGAGCCTCTTTTAAGTCCAATTTTGATGCAAATAGGCTTTCTTTACTCCAACCTTCTTGGAAGGAGCATCACCTTCCAAATCTTTCTCCTTACCCCTTTAAGCTTTAGGGGCAAAGTGATGTGACCATGCCTAGCCAAGGACCTATCACTAGGGCCATGGCTAGAAGGATTGAAGAAGACCTAGCCGTTGCAGACAAAGGAAGACTTCACCTCCTATGGAGAGTGAAGATATTAGGCTATAGACTTTAGTTAATAAAATGTAATTTTCCTTTATTTTAATTTTGAGGAGCATTAAGAATTTAATTTGGGATATGTATTTAGTCCATTTTTTATTTTTAGGAGGTGTCTTACGAATTTAGAGGGTGGATTTAGCTTTTTGGGTCTTTATGAAGGAAATAAGGGGCAACCTTGATATCTACACCCCTCTTTTCTACATAAACCCCCTAAGCTAATAAGAAGGAATCTTGGCCCTTGGTTTGAGAAACTTGGGCACCAAGTTTGATGATCTAAGGAGGGAATTGTTTCTCAATTCTCCTCCCTTATATCTCTCATTTTAATCCTAGCCCTTCTTTTTTAGGTTATCTTGTTCAAGAGGTTAGCTACCTCTATAAATAGGAGCTCCTCCCTCACTTGTATTTTTTACACTTGAATTTAATCCTAGAGACCATATTGGTTGAGGTTCTTACCTTTGAGTGTCCCCCTTTCTCCTTTGTGAGAGCTTCTAAGAGTTATCAAGGGACCCCTCCCTTGTGGCCTCTCCCCTTTGGCTTATCAAACCTAGTATTTGTGGCTCCTCACCCCATTCCTTTCCTCTCCATAAATCCATTTCCCTTCCAAGTGACTTTAGAAAGGATCCTTTGGGCACGTGATCATCAAAGATCACATCAAGTGGTATATAGAGCCACTTTCTAAAGGTCACGTTCTTTCTCAATTTTTTTTTCTTTGTTGTTTATCTCTTTGATCTCTTTATTTTAAAGTCCTTCATTTTTTGTCATCTCTATTTCCTTTATTGTCTAGTAGTATAAATTTTTATTCTTGCTATTATATGCGCTTTTGTTTTCTATCTACGCGCCTATTTTCCATTTAATTTGATGCGATTTTATTTGTCCCTTTCTTTGCATCTTATTTTCGTGTTCAAGTTGCTTAATTTTCCCTTGGTTTTTTATGTTAAAGTGTGCCTAAGAAGTTGTGACCATTAAACCCACATGGTTAAGGATTTTTCCACACCATTGTGGTGATCAACTTTGGCCACTTTGTTGTGCCTTTTGTTTTGAGTCTCTTGCTGAAATTTTTGCTCTATTTTTAGGTGTGTTATTTTTTCTTAATCTTGTGTTTTGTCAAATACTATTCATGTTAGTTTCCTATTTTGTCTCATTTAAATTTCATAGGTTTTAGCCTCTTAAAATTTTTACAAAAAAGCCTTCAAAAACATTTTGAATTGAGCTCCTAAGAGGTGAACCTCTTATTGAGTCTCTTAAGTCTTTTATGCTTTTAGTTCAAGCATATTAATCTCTTTGTTGTTCTTAAATATTTGCTCAATTCAATCTTTATATGTTTCTTGTTTTATGTTGAATTATTAGTAGCTTTCCACTTGGTTTACCTTCACTTTTGGTGCCTCTTTATGGAATTTTAGCTTGGGTGAATTGTGTTAGTAATTTGAGCAATCAATTTACTTCAAAATCAGCCCTAAATCATTCCTTAAGCACCATTAGTTCAGTGGTATTTGGAACTACTAAGTTGTTTTGCCTTTAGTTGCATGCATTTCTTGAAAATTGTGTGACCTTACTTTGTTCTTATTCACTCAAGCGTTATTATTTCAAGCATCCTCATTAAAATTTCAATTCAACAAGCTATTAGGTGCAGCAAAAAGATTAGGAAAAGTTTAAAAAAAAATAGAAAAAGTTCAAGTTAAAAAAAAAAAGAAGATAAAGAACTCAAAAGAAAGACAAATTTGAAGTTGTGTACCTAATAGTAGAAACATTTGATATGAGGAACCAATTGTGATTAAAAAAAAAATTACTTGAGTAAGCTTTTTAGTTTTGGTCACTTAAATTTTATTAAGTGTTCAACTATTGGTTTCATTTTTTTTTTGTTTGAGTCTTTTTTCATCTCTACTCTTAGAGCTAATCTGGGAAAGTTATTTGTGTGCTACCTTCCTTTGTAAGCCTTATGTTTTCTTGCTTGTCTTTTTTACTTCTTTGAGTTTGTCATTGTTTAATCTATCCACTTGGGTTTGTGAACCTTGTTTTGTTATTCACCTTTGTTTGTTGTCTTGTGTTGTATTCGGCCTTGGTAAGGAAAGGTTGGGAAATGTTCCATATATAAAATTTTGGCAAGTCCAAACAAGAGGAAACAAGGGTAGCATTCTTGGGGTGAGTTGATGCAACTCAAAAGGGCTTGATCAAAAGGAGACAAACACCAAAAAGCTTGGAGTGAAGACTTTGTTTTATTTTTTTTATTCTTTGTATTGTGTATACTTAATTTTAGATTGGGAGTTTGAGTGCCCTTAAGGCCCTCCCTTGGTTTGTAATAATTTTGGTTAATTTTAGCGTAGTTCCTCGTTAATTAGGTGAAGAAGGGAGAAATGGTACACTTCCTTCAACACCTTAGGAGCACGATTAGAGCCCTTTCTCTTTTACATTCTTGCACTTTGATTTTATTTTATGTTATTTTGAAAAAACGTGTAGAGGCTAAGAGTTCCAAAGACTCATCAAGCCACCTTAGGTGAGAAAACAAAAAAAAAAAATTTTTTGGCCTACCCTTTAGTTTTTAGCATCCAAGCACCATGACTTTTCACACATATTCTAGTACACATAGTTGTTCATCAAGTAAGAGTGTCAACCAAAGAAAACCTTCTAAGGGAGACACTCTTGAAAACCTTAACTTAGAATTTAGGGAATGGATGGCTAAAGAACAACAAAGGAGAGAAGAAAAAGAGAGAAAAAAAGAAATAAAAGAAAAGGAAAAACAAAAAGAGAAGGAAGAGTTAAAAAAAGAGATGTTGGAAATAAGAAAAGAGAAAAAAAGCGAGAAGAGAGAAGGCAAAGAGAGAGAAGAGAGGATGAAGAAAGGAGAAGAAGGAAAGAACTAGAAAGAAAAAGAGAAAAAAAGGAAGAAGAGAGAAGGAGAGGAGAAGAGAGTAAGAGGAGAGATGAGAGGGAGAGTGATAGAAAAAATAAAGGAATTCTCATAAGATCTCCATCTAGGCATTTTAGCTCTAGTGAAGAAGAATACTATAGAAATCAATATAAGCGTCACTCTCATTCATCATACAATCATCATTCTCCTCAAGAGAACATAAATCATGCTAGGGAACCAAAGGTAGACCTACCCCATTTTCATGGTAGGGAAGATGTTGAGACTTACCTAGATTGGGAAGTCAAAGTGGAACAACTCTTTCGATGCTATGAAATTAGGGAAGAAAGGAAAGTACCTTTGGCCTCCCTTAGTTTTCAAGGTTTTGCTTTGCATTGGTGGGATGGGTTAGTCAAGGATAGGGCCCGTAAAAAAATACCTGACATTCGCTACTGGAATGATTTAAAAACTTGTTTGCGAAGAAGGCACATTCCTTCATATTATGAGAGGGATCTTTTGGATAGGCTCGAAAGACTTAGGCAACATAACCTAAGTATTTAGGAGTATAGACAAAAGATGGAGCTTCTCATACTAAGGGCCAATATCATTGAGGAACCCAATGCCACCCTTGCTAGGTTTTTGTGTGGATTAAGCTCTGACATTAGAGATAAGGTAGAGCTTCTTTCATACTCAAACCTTGATGAGTTGGTAGAACTTTGTGTAAGAGCTAAGAATCAACTCAAGAGAAAAAGCTTTAAAAAAGATTTTCCCTCGTACTCAAAGAGAGACCAACTTAAGGGAAACTCTTTCAAGGGTTTTCCCAAAGAGGAACCCAAGCATTTTCAAGATACAAAAGCACCTCATGTAGAGAGAAAACCCCCTACTACTAAGCCTACTGAGAGGCAAAGTAGTATCAAATGCTTCAAATGTCTTGGGAGAGGCCATATTGCCTCTCAATGCCCTAACAAGAAAACCATGATCATAAGGGGACAAGACATTTGTAGTGAGAATAACTCATCTTCCTCCTCTAGTGAGAGTGAGGAAGAAGGGGGACATACTTTTGAACAACAGTGTGAGGAAGCTTTTCCTTATGAGGGGGACCTCCTTATGGTTCAAAGGCTTCTTGGAAGCCAACCTCTAGAGCTTGGCCAATCACAAAGAGAGAACATCTTCCATACGAGATGTAAAGTAAATGACAAAGTATGTTCTCTCCTATTTGATAGTGGCTCCTGTTGTAACTGTTGTAGCTCTAGGTTGGTTGAAAAGCTAGCCTTGACTACCATGCCCCATCCCAAACCTTACAAATTGCAATGGCTCAATGAGCAAGGGGAGATGGTAGTCAATGAACAAGTTATGGTTCCAATTTCCATAGGATCTTATAATGATGAGATTATTTGTGACATAGTTCCTGTGGAGGCTGGTCATATCCTGTTGGGAAGACCATGGCAATTTGACAAAAAAGCTATTCACCATGGTCACTCCAACCAAATAATTCTCACCCATAATGAAAAGCGCTTCAAATTGTATCCTTTGTCACCTTCTCAAGTGGCTGAAGATCAATTTGCGATGAAAAAGAAAAGAGTTGAGGAAAAACAAAAACAAAAAAAAAATACAACAAGCTTTACCCTTAAAGCTTGAAAAGGGTAAAGAGAGAGAGTCGGAAGGTGATGCCCCTTCGAAAGGGAATATTAGTAAAAGGAGCCTATTTGCTACTAAACGTGATTTAAAAGAAGCTCATTTGACTAACAAGCCCTTTTATCTCCTCTTTTGCAAAAAAACATCAAGTGCTTCTCCCATTTTGCATTCTTCTGCTGAGAGCACTGCCATAGCCCATGCACATGAGCACCTTCCTCAAGGGGTTCAAGATATTTTAAAATAATTTGATGACATACTCCCTAATGAGGTTCTGAAAGGACTTCCTCCCATTAGGGGTATAGAACATCAAATTGATTTGGTGCCTGGTGCAAGTCTACCTAATAGACCTGCCTATAGGACCAACCCCATGGAGACCCAAGAGATTGGGTCTCAAGTGAATGAGCTGTTGGAGAAGGGTTGGGTTCAAAAGAGCCTAAGCCCTTGTGCTGTGCCAGTCTTGTTGGTGCCCAAGAAGAATGGCCAATGGAGGATATGTGTTGATTGTCGTGCAATCAACAACATCACCATCAAATATAGGCACCCAATCCCCCGTCTTGATGACATGTTGGATGAATTGTATGGGGCAAAAATATTTTCAAAAATAGATCTTAGAAGTGGTTACCACCAAATAAGGATCAAAGAGGGTGATGAGTGGAAAACTGCTTTTAAGACTAAATTTGGTCTTTATGAGTGGTTGGTTATGCCTTTTGGGCTAACTAATGCCCCAAGCACATTCATGCGCTTAATGAATCATGTACTACGGAATTACCTTCGTAAATTTTGTGTAGTTTTCTTTGATGACATTTTAGTTTACTCTAGGAACCTAGATGATCATTTAGGACATCTAAGGCATGTTTTTTCTCTTCTTAGGAGTAATAATCTTTTTGGTAACTTAGAAAAATGCACTTTTTGTGTAGATAGTGTAGTTTTCCTAGGTTTTGTAGTTAACACAAAAGGGGTTCATGTTGACCCCGAAAAGATAAAAGCTATTCAAGAATGGCCCACCCCAAAGAGTGTGATAGAGATCAAAAGCTTTCATGGTCTCGTTGGATTTTATAGGCGCTTTGTGCCTAATTTCTCCACGCTCTTCGCACCAATAAATGATTTGGTGAAAAAGGAAGTTCCTTTCCTTTGGGGTGAGAAACAAGAGAAAGCCTTCCAGCTAATTAAGCATAAATTGACCCATGCACCAGTCTTGGCATTACCTGACTTTTCTAAAACATTTGAACTTGAATGTGATGCCTCTGGTGTAGGTGTGGGGGCTGTCTTGTTGCAAGGAGGGCACCCTATTGCGTATTTCAGTGAAAAACTCAATGGTGCCCCCCTCAACTACCCCACCTCTGATAAGGAGTTTTATGCTCTAATTAGGGCCCGTCAAACTTGGGAGCATTACCTTGCTCCCAAGGAGTTTGTCATTCATGGTGACCATGAGTCATTAAAATATTTGAGTGGTCAAGGTAAATTAAACAAAAGGCATGCAACGTGGGTGGAATATCTTGAATCCTTCCCTTATGTCATCAAGTACAAGAAAGGAAAACAAAATGTGGTGGCTGATGCTCTTTCTAGGCGTCATGTCCTTTATTCATCCTTGAGTGCAAAAATCTTGGGATTTGATGACATTCGGGCTATGTATCCGTCTAATAAGGATTTCGGCCCCATATTTGCTACCTCTGCATCTGCATTTGCATTAAAGGCCTGTGATGGGTACTTCATCAGTAAGGGGTATCTTTACAAAGGGAGTAAGCTTTGTATACCCCAAGGATCAATTAGGAACTTACTTGCAAAAGAGAGTCATGAAGGTGGGCTCATGGGGCCTTTTGGGATTTCAAAAACCTTCATGCTTTTACAAGAGAAATTCTTTTGGCCTAATATGCGTAGAGATGTCCATAGACATTGCTCTAAATGTATAGCTTGCTTGCAAGCAAAGTCTAAAGCAATGCCTCATGGACTATACACACCTTTACCTGCTCCTTCTGCACCTTGGGAGGATATTAGCATGGATTTCATCCTTGGGCTCCCAAGAACCCAACGAGGTGCAGACTCCATATTTGTGGTGGTGGACCGATTTTCAAAAATGGCCCATTTTATTCCCTGCCACAAAGTGGATGATGCGAGCAACATCGCAAGACTTTTCTTTAAAGAGGTTGTCCGATTGCATGGTATACCCTCTTCAATAGTGTCAGATAGGGATGTGAAGTTCCTTAGCTAGTTTTGGAAAACCCTTTGGGCTAAGCTGGGAACTAAACTTCTTTTTTTCACTACCTGTCACCCTCAAACTGATGGGCAAACAGAAGTGGTGAATAGATCTTTATCCACTATGCTGAGGGCTCTCCTTAAAGGCAACCATAAGTCTTGGGATGAGTACCTTCCCCACATTGAATTTGCTTATAACCGGGTGGTTCATAGAACCACCAAGCATTCTCCTTTTGAGGTGGTCTATGGCTTTAATCCTCGTACTCCTCTAGATCTTTTACCTCGTCCTCTTTCTGTTGCTGTGCATAAAGAAGGAGAGGCAAAAGCCATTTTTGTAAAACAATTACATGAGAGGGTTAAAGTTAACATAGAGTGCCAATCCTTGAGAGATGCTACTTTCGCCAATAGGGGGAGGAAATAAGTCATCTTTGAAAAGGGCGACTGGGTATGGCTTCACTTGAGAAAGGATAGATTTCCTTCTCAAAGGAAGTCCAAACTTAGCCCTAAAGGAGATGGACCTTTCCAAATCCTTGAGCGGATCGGTAATAATGCCTATGTTTTAGATCTGCCTGAGGATTATGGGGTAAGCACCAGTTTTAATGTTTCTGATTTGTCTCCATTTGTAGGTGCTGAAAATGACGAAGACCCCATGGATTTGAGGTCAAATCCTCTTCAAGGGGGAGGAGATGATGTGACCATGCCTAGCCAAGGACCTATCACTAGGGCCATGGCTAGAAGGATTGAAGAAGACCTAGCCCTTGCAGACAAAGGAAGACTTCACCTCCTATGGAGAGTGAAGATATTAGGCTAGGAACTTTAGTTAATAAAAAGTAATTTTCCTTTATTTTAATTTTGAGGAGCATTAAGAATTTAATTTGGGACATGTATTTAGTCCATTTTTTATTTTTAGGAGGTGTCTTAGGAATTTAGAGGGTGGATTTAGCTTTTTGGGTCTTTATGAAGGAAATAAGGGGTAGCCTTGATATCTACACCCCTCTTTTCTACATAAATCCCCTAAGCTAATAAGAAGGAATCTTGGCCCTTGGTTTGAGAGACTTGGGCACCAAGTTTGATGATCTAAGGAGGGAATTGTTTCTCAATTCTCCTCCCTTAGATCTCTCATTTTAATCCTAGCCCTTCTTTTTTAGGTTATCTGGTTCAAGTGGTTAGCTACCTCTATAAATAGGAGCTCCTCCCTCACTTGTATTTTTTACACTTGAATTTAATCCTAGAGACAATATTGGTTGAGGTTCTTACCTTTGAGTGTCCCCATTTCTCCTTTGTGAGAGCTTCTAAGAGTTATCAAGGGACCCCTCCCTTGTGGCCTCTCCCCTTTGGCTTATCAAACCTAGTATTTGTGGCGCCTCACCCCATTCCTTTCCTCTCCATAAATCCATTTCCCTTCCAAGTGACTTTAGAAAGGATCCTTTGGGCACGTGATCATCAAATATCACATCACAAAGCTTTTTCTTTTGACCTTTTTTTTTATGCTCTTCCTCTCTCTTACTCTTCATGAGTAGTTGATCCTCAGCTACCTGAGCAGGTGATAGAGGATACAACTTTATACATCTATCCATATAAGTGAGGATGATCTGGTTGGAATGATCATGATGGATGGCTTTCTTATCATACTGCCATGGTCTTCCCAGCAAGATATGGCTAGCCTCCATAGGGACTATGTCACAAAGTATCTCATAATTGTAAATCCTTATTGAGATTGGAACCTTCACTTGCTCATTGACCTCGATTTCCCCATGCTCATTAAGACATTGAAGTTTATAAGGTTTTGGGTAGGAATTGGGGTCAAGGCTAGCTTTTCCACCAACCTAAAGCTGCAGTAGTTACAACAAGACCCATTATCTACAATGAGATAACACACTTTGTTATTAACTTTGCATCTAGTGTGAAAGATGTTCTCTCTTTGAGATTGGGTAAGCTCAAAAGATTGGCTTCCAAGAATCCTCTTAATCATCAAGTGGTCCCCCTCATATGCATAAGCATCCTCACATTTAGAAGATGATGCATGACCCTTTTCTTCCTCACTCTCACTAGAGGAGGAAGGTGACCTACTCTAACTGCTATATATGTCTAGGCCCCTAATGATCACATTTTTTCTAGTGGGGCATTGAGAGGCTATGTGGCCCGTTTCTCTAGACATTTAAAGCATTTGATACTACTAGTCCTTTCATGAGAGCTAGTAGTAGAGGGTTTCTTTTCTATATGAGATGCTTTATGCTCTTTATGCTGGGGTGGTTCCTCTTTAGGGAAGCTCTTAGAAGAGCTCCCCTTGAGTTGATCCCTCTTTGTATAAGGTTGAGATTCTCTTTTAAACCCTTTTCTTTTTATTTGGTTCTCAACTTTGATACATAGTTAAACCAACTCATCTAGGTTCGTATATGAAAAAGCACAACTTTATCTCTTATCTCAGAGCTTAATCCACATAAGAACCTAGTCATGGTGGCTTTGGGTTCCTCAACGATGTTTGCTCTTAAAATGGGAAGTTTCATCTTTTGTCTATACTCCTCAATACTTAGGTTTTGTTGCCTAAGTCTTTGGATTTTATCCAAAAGATCTCTCTTATAATAAGATGGAATATGCCTTCTTCTTATAGCACTTTTTAAATCATTCCAATTGTTTATTTCAGGCATATGAGTTCGGGCTCTCTCTTTAGTTAACCCATACCACCAATGGAGGGCATGCCCTTGGAAGCTAAGGGTTTCCAATGGACCTTCCGCTCCTCTCTTATATCATAACACTTGAAAAGTTGCTCTACCTTGACTTCCCAGTCAAGATAGGCTTCTACATCTTCTCTCCCATAGAAGGGAGGAAGATCAACCTTTTGCTCCCTAGGAAGGGGCACATGATCATGCATAGATGTATTATGATGGTTGAATCCTCTCCTAGGTCTCCCATAATAATCTTTCTCACTTTCACTATTTTTTTTTAGGGAGACCCATATTCAAAACTCTTTCTCTTTTCCCACTTTTTTTGTTTCCTTTCTTCTTTTTCTCTTTTTCTTCTCTGTCTCTTTTTTCCTTTTCTTCTCTCTCTTTTTTTTTTCTCTTTCTTTTGGTTCTCTCCTTAGTCTTTCTTCACTCAACCACTCACGAAATTCCAAGACAAAGTGATCAAGAGGGGCAACCTTGGGAGAGCCCCTTTGGTTGATACTCTTGTTGCTATTTGCACTAGTGTGTGGAAAGGTAGCCATGTGAAGAATGCCTAGAAAAGCTAAGGATGGCCGAATCAAGCAAGAACTCACTCTCTCTCTTTTTGGTTTTCTCCCTAAGAGGCAAAGAGTCTTTGGAACTCTTTTAGGCCTCAAACTACACGTAAATTGCAAGAAGGAAAAAAGGACAAGAAAAATTAAAAGATGCAGGACTAAGGCTTACTCCTAAAGGTATGGGAGGTGGTGTACCACTTCCTCCTCCACACCTTAATTGGCGAGAAAATAAGAGTAAAACCAAGCTATTACAAACAAAAGGAGATACACTCCTAATTAAATTGAATACACACAAATAAAGCAATAAAATAAAAGGTCTTCATTCCATGTTTTCTCTCATGTCTCTCCTCTCTAAGTCTTGTTCCTCTCCTTAGAATGGGACCTTCTTTGGCTTGTCTTAACTCCTCATTAGTATGATACCCTTGAGAGCAAGGTTCCTTCAAGAATTTTCCTATAAGATAGCGCGCAAACCAACCACAAAGGAGAAGAGTAGAAGCAAAAAAGCAAGGAAAAAATAACAAAAGAAGGACTACTATCCAAAAGGAATGAATTGAGGATACAAGACTAGAATGAGTACAAAGAAAATACAAACTAAAATTAAGAGGTAAACAAGGAAGGCAAGCACACAAAAATAAGTTCCTAGATTGGTTCTAAAGTAGATTAAGGACTAAAGAAAAAGCACACAAAAATTCACTAGTTGCACACAAGTTTGAGCTATGGCGAATTGATTAGGTTCCTTTTGAGCACTTTCAAACCAATTTTAGACCACTTTGCAATTGTTTTTGTTTCACTATTAGGTACATCTTGTTTTGTCTCTTTTTTTTTATCTTTTACACTTTGTTTTTTTTTTTGTTTTGAAATTTTGTTTGACTTTGTTCTTGTTTGTTTGTTTTTTTTTTAACTTTTTAAGATGTACCTAAGTACTTGATTTAATTGCAAATTTTATTATCAATCTGGAGGTCCTAAATGCTCAAATTAAAACCTAAGAACTAAGCACATAAAGTTCACTAAAATGCAACTAATGAAAATTAAAAGAGAGCAACTCAAAGTGTACCAAAGTAAAGGTGTTTTGGTAATGCTATAAGAGCTTTGCTTGTGAGTTAGAGCTACTTTGTTTGCACAAAATACTTTCTCCTAAACTTCACATCAAAAGCTTCAAACAAACCCACAGAATTTCACCTTACAAGAAGCACACAAAGAGCTACTAACTAATAACAAAACACAACATAATTTGGATAGAAATTGAGCTACTATGTATATACTTTTTTTTTAATTGAGAAATTTAAAGAACATGCTAGAAGATATAAGCATGTGACACTTCTTATGAATCTTAGAACAAGAGAGAGATCTCTGCTAGGATGTTCAATTTCAAGAAGTTTTGCAACACACTTTTAGTGGAAAAATATAAGTGGTAAAACCTAATGGAAAATAATGTGACATAGAAGGACTAAACAATACTCTAAGACATCACAATTAAGAGTATAAAATGTGTAAAATAAGACCTAAAAAAATCAGAGAGAAACAGAATTCAAAAGCAAAAAAAAAGGCGCAAGAACTCAATGAAAATAATGACCAAGGTGTGTAACCACAACGCTATGGTTTTTTCCATAGTTGTGCGGATTTCAATGAACCACCACCTCTTAGGCCACTAAATTCAAGTAAGATTTCAAGCAACAACACAACAAAAATTAGGAAAGCAAAACACACGGTATAACAAGATTCAAATGAAAGAACAAGTAATTTGAACCATACAATTGAAATATGAATACACAACAATTAAAAACATGACTACTAGACATGAAAGAAATTGAAATACAACATGGAAACACATAAAATAATTGGATGGATTAGAAGAGGGAAAATGACTAAAAAAATTAAAAGTAAAGATAAGAATCAACCTCTAGAAGTGGCTCTTGATACCACTTGGTGCACTCCTCATGATGCTAAGCTAAGGATCTCTTTAAGAGGTTGCTCCAAAGAAGAATATGTAGGATGGAAGTCAAATAAGATGAGGTTGGAGGTGCCACCTTAGAAGGATAAGCCTAAGGAAGACTTGCCATAAGGGAAGGAGCCCGTGAGGAAAGCCACTGAAGGTTCTCTCAATTAGGAGAAGGAAGAAGACACTAAAAAATGGAGAACTCTCAAGTCTATTCAAAATTCAAGTGTAAAAATTATACAAGAGGAGGAGGTGCTTATTTATAGGAGAGGGAGGCTAAGACTATAGGCTTGAGTTGGACGTCCAACTCAAGGGTGATTAGGGATAGGTTAGTTGAATTAATTAGGTGTTAATTGAGCTCATGGCTTATTAACACTTAATTAATTCAACAAGATCCAAACAAGGCCCTAATATCAAGGATCTTTTTTCCCTCCAAATTTGAATTTGAATTTGGAGCATGCCATGTCATCCCCCTCCAAAATTCAAAACCAAATATGAAGCAACAAACAAGCACATGTAGGAAAAAGAATGAACATGGACGGAACATTAGGGAACAAGGGGGGCTACTTGTCTCTCATGCTTCATGTGTGACTTAGAATGGTGTGGGAAAAAGCTAGAGGGGTGTGGTTATCAAAACCACACGTCCACATGGTCCCAAAAAGCCCACAATGCACACACTTCACATAATAGACTACTTACACCTCCCTTCAACTAAAGGCAATGAAAAAAAAGGCTAAAATACAAGGCCAAAGAAATACTAAATACACCTCCAAATACATGAACTAAAAGTAAAGACTAAGGCACCAAATAAAGGCTAAAAAGTGAAGACTATGGTCTAATCTTGATGTTCAAAAGAAGGTGAGGTCTTCCTTCCCCTCCTCTAGCCATGTCTTCCTCAATCCTCCTAGCCATGGCCCTTGTGATGGGACCTTTGCTAGGGAGGATTTCACCATATGTGGATCCCAAAAAAGTCAAAGCCATCCAAGAATGGCCCACCCTAAAAAATGTGACAGAGATCAAGATCTTTCATGGTCTTGTTGGATTTTATAGGTGTTTTGTGCCTAACTTCTCCACACTTTTCGCACCAATAAATAAGTTGCTGAAGAAGCAAGTTTCTTTCCTTTGGGGTGATAAACAAGAGAAAGCCTTTTCTCTTATCAAGAAAAAACTCACTAATGCACCAGTTCTGGCATTACCTAACTTCACAAAAACTTTTGAACTTTAGTGTGATGCCTCTGGTGTAGGTGTGGGAGCTGTCTTGTTGCAGGGTGGGCACCCTATTGCCTATTTTAGTGAAAACTTAATGGTGCACCTCTCAACTACTCCACCTATGATAAGGAGTTTTATGCCCTAATAAGAGCCCTTCAGACTTGGGAGCATTACCTTGCTTGATGCATTGTTGTTGATGCCATTCCCAAGATCACCTTCTAGCTTGGTTTCTTTGAAGAAATGAATGGTGGAAAGGGAAACAGATGAAGGTGTAGGCGTCACTCATGGTGAGATAAGCCATGGAAGAATCTTGCCACAAGGGAAGGAGCCCTTGATAAAAGCCATAGAAGGTCTCAAATGAGAAGAGAAAAAAGACACTTAATAAGACTCACAAAAGATTTTTGTATTCAAAATCAAGTGTAAAATGAACATAGGAGGTAAGAGAAAGATGGGCTTAGGGGGGAGGAATAGTGACGTCCAAGTTAGGGGAGCTTAGGAGAGCTTAATCAAGTGCTAATTGAGCTAGAGCCAATTAGCACTTGATTAATTTCTAGGAAGATCCAAACATGCCCCTAATTTTAAGATCTTGGTCCCCTTTCAATTTGAATTTGAATTTTGGAGGGAAGCCATATGGCACCTTCAAAATTCAAATTCAAAAATGAGACCACATAAAAAACATGTGGAAGCCACCTTGGAAGAGAGAGAAGGTGCCATCCAAGTGTGAGGGGAACCAAGGGGACCCACATGTCTCTTATGCTTCATGTGTGAGTTAGACGGGTGTGGAACTAACTTAGGGGGTGTGGTTCACAAAAACCACATTCCTAAGCTTCTCCAAAAAGGCCCAAACTACTCATCACACTCCACAAAAGAGACTAATTACACCCTCTAAATTAAAATGGATGTAAAGGCCAAAATACAAGGCCAAAAATAAAAATAAAACACCTCCAAACTCCTAAAGAAAAAACGTACACATTAAGGACTAAAAAGAAGACTATGGCCTAATTTCTAACATCTTGATCTCCATGAGAAGGTGAGGTCTTCTTCCCTCCTCTCTTGCCATGTCTTCCTCAATCCTCCTAGCCATGATCCTTGTGATAGGACCCTTGCTATGGAAGTGATGCAATCCTACCAACCAAGGGCCCTCTCAGTAGGGCAATGGCTAGGAGGATTGAAGAGGACTTGGCCCACAAAGACTCATTAAGACCCTAACTAATGATGGAGATAGACATTTTAGGTCATAGTCCTTAGTCTTCCTCTTGTAAATATTAATTAGTTTTTAATTCCCTTTTAGGCCATGTATTTTGGCCATTTATGCTACTTCCTAAAGTTTAGGGTGTAAATAGCTTAGGAAAGGAGGTGAGGGGAGTAGAGGGCCTAATAACTCAAAGCAGTGTGGATCTCTTTCCACACCCCCTTTTTAGGCCATGAAACTCCTTAGCTTAAGGCTAGGTGCCCCTTTTAGTGGGCCTAAGAGGGATTAGTGCTCCTAATCCTAATTAGGCCCAAGTCCCACATTGCCTAGTTTTGAGTGTCTTGCTCCCTCTTTTGGGCTATAAATACACCTAGTCTCTCTTGTACAAATCACACTTGATTGAATGAAGTAAGACACTTTTTGAGAAATGTATTCTTGAGTGTCATTAAGAATCCTCTCTCTTGAGGAATCTCTCCCTTAAAGCTTTTATCAAGGGACCTCTCCCTTATGGCAAGCAACATAAAATTTTTTACTCATCTTTCTCCTAGAAAGTGGCGTTAACCGTTTTCCATATCTAACCTCTCCATCCTCCATTTTCTTAGAGGAAGGAACCTTTATTATTAAATTTTGTTGGCTGAATTCTTCATTTTATTTCAAGAGAATCTCTCCCTTACACTCCTCATTTTCTTTTTAATTTTTCTAAAATTTTTGAAGAGGTGTAGCAAAACGAAAAAAAAAGAGAGAAGAGGAAATATATATATATATATATATATATATATATTAAAAAAAGGTAGAAGACAAATCAAGCAAAAAAAAAAAAAGAGTTAGTAAAAGTAATTAAAGAAAAAACTAAAACAAGTGAAAAGAGAAAAAATTATATTTAGTACAACTCAATTTGTTTTGATTTGATTAGAAGGAGTATGCAAACTTTGTTACATCTAGCTTGAATTTGCTTTTTCCGTCAACACAAAGTGAATGTGCAAATCTTAGAAAATTTTTTAAGTGTCTTGTTGCTTTTAAGTCCACTCTAATCTAGTACCATTCTACGTTCATTTTGACGTGCTAATTTTCTTTA
This sequence comes from Psophocarpus tetragonolobus, assembly GCA_037954015.1. Taxonomy (NCBI): domain Eukaryota; kingdom Viridiplantae; phylum Streptophyta; class Magnoliopsida; order Fabales; family Fabaceae; genus Psophocarpus; species Psophocarpus tetragonolobus. The sequence continues at coordinate 98,570,334 of CM075689.1, forward strand.
ATACCTTTAATTGTTTGCTTGTCTTGTTCTTATTCATTGTGTTTGTCTACATTTAATCTATCCACTTGGATGTCTGTCCTCTTTTGATTTTGAGATTTTCTTGTTTTTCTTTACTTCTTGCATTCTCCTGCTCTTGGTGTGCCACTTTTGAGAAAGGAAAAGAGAGGTCAATCCAAGCTTTCCACAAGGGAAGCATCTTGAGGTGTGTTGAAGCAATCTAAGGAAGAGGTTCATTCAAGGGAGCAACACCAATTTGAGAGAGGCAAACACTTAAAGTGGAAAAGCAATATAAAAACTTCAAATCTTTTACTTTTTGCCTTTTTGGGTGTAATTTTTAAGGCCATTTTAATTGAGGTGTTGGATGCCCATAAGGGTCACCTCTTTGATTGTAATAGCTTTTAGTTTCTCGTTTAGATGGGAGAAGGAATTGGTACCCCATCTCTCCACCTTAGGTGCACGTCTTTAGACCCTTACCTTTGTTTTAATTTATTTTATTTGCTTTGAATCTTAGTGTGAAAGGCTTTTGAGTTCCAAAGACTCTTAAGTAATTCACTTAAAGAGAAAACTAAACAAAAGAGTAAGGAGTGTTGCCCTTAGGTTCTTTCTAATCACTTTTAAAATGAGCTCACACACATCTAGTAAAGGTAGTGTAAGTCAACAAGGTTCTCAAAAAGCAACCAACATGGATAAGTTTGTTAGTGAATTTAGGGAGAGGAGGTTAGAGGAGAGAAAAGAAAGAAAAGAGAGAGATAAGAAAGAAGAAATGAGGCATGAAGAGAAAGAACAAGAAAAGAGATAAAGAGAGTTAAGAGAAGAACAACGAAGAGAGGAGAAAGAATGTGAGAAAAGAGAAAAAGAAAGAGAGGAGAAAAGAAAAAGACAAGAAAGAGAAGTGAGAGAAGAAAGGTGGAGAGAAGAGAAAGAAAGAGAACCAAGAGAAAGAGAAGAAACAAGGCAAAGAGAAGATAGAGAGAGGGAAGAGAGAAGAGAAGAGCATGAAAGAGAAGAAATAAGAGAAAGAGGAGTTAGAGAGAGGCATAGGTATAGGTCCGCTTCTAGTGAAGTAAGTGAAAGTGAAGGGTATGAAAGACCTAGGGTAAGGAGAGCACAAAAACATCATAACCAACCCCAATCCCAACCTAGGGAACAAAAAGTTGACCTCCCTCATTTTCATGGCAAAGAGGATGTGGAAGCCTACCTTGATTGGGAAATGAAGGTAGAGCAACTCTTTGTTTGTTATAACATAAGTGAAGAAAGAAAAGTTCCACAGGCAACCCTTAGGTTCCAAAGGCATGCCATGTATTGGTAGACCTCCTTGGTCAATGAGAGATGCCGCCTTCGTAACCCTCTTGTGGATTATTGGAATGATCTTAAGGGGCTATGAGGCGGAGACATGTCCCTTCTTATTATGAAAGAGAGCTCTTGGATAAACTCCAAAGATTAAAACAGTACAACTCAAGTGTTAAGGAGTACAGACAAACCATGGAGCTTTTCATGATGAGAGCAGGCGTCACCGAAGAACCAAGGGCAACCGAAGTTAGATTTTAAGTGGTTTGAGCTCTGACATAAGAGACAAAGTTGAGCTCTTACCATATAATAATCTAGATGACCTAGTCCAACTTTGCATAAGAGTGGAAAATCAATTAAAAAGAAAAGGTGGAGCAAAAAGAGAATTTCCATCCTACAATTATGCAAAGAGGGACCTAGGCAAGGGAAGCGCTTCCAAGAGCTCTCCCAAAGAGGAACCATCCAAGCATGTGCATAAACAACATAAACCCATGCATCATAGAGACAATCCCCCTACTAGTTCTAGCGATGGGAAATGGCGGATGTGTATGGACTATCATGCCATCAACAACATCACCATTAAGTATAGGCACCCAATCCCTAGGCTAGATGATATGCTTGATGAATTACATGGAGCCAAAATATTTTCAAAAATTTATCTTAGAAGTGGTTACCATCAAATAAGAATCAAAGAAGGAGATGAATGAAAAACCGCTTTTAAGACAAAATTCGGTCTTTATGAATGGTTGGTGATGCCTTTTGGGCTCACCAATGCTCCAAGCACTTTCATGCGCCTCATGAATCATGTACTTAGGGATTGCATTGGTAGGTTTGTAGTTGTTTATTTTGATGATATTTTAGTCTATATTAGGTCTTTAGAAGAACATATAGGACACCTTAGGGAAGTCTTATTTATCCTTAAAATAAATGAACTTTTTGAAAACTTAGAAAAATGCACTTTTTGTGTTCCTAGTGTAGTTTTCTTGGGCTTTGTCATTAGTGCCCAAGGGGTTCAAGTGGACCCCCAAAAAATCAAGGCCATTCAAGGGTGGCCCACCCTTACTAGTGTGACTAAGGTCAAGAGCTTTCATGGTCTCATGGGATTTTATAGGCGCTTTGTGCCTAACTTCTCCATACGAGCTTCACCACTCAATGACTTGGTGAAAAAGGAAGTTCCTTTCTTGTGAGGTGAAAAACAAGAAGAAGCGTTTCAACTACTCAAAGATAAACTCACTAACGCACCAGTTCTAGCCCTTCCCGACTTTTCAAAAACGTTTAAGCTAGAATGTTATGCATCAGGAGCTATGTTGTTGCAAGGGGGGGCAACCCATTGCTTATTTTAGTGAAAAGCTCAATGGTGCCCACCTCAACTACCCCACTTATGACAAGGAGTTTTATCCTTTGATCCGTGCCCTCCAAACTTGGGAATATTACCTTGTTTCCAAGGAATTTGTCATTCATAGTGACCATGAGTCACTTAAGCATTTGATGGGGCAAGGAAAGTTGAATAAAAGGCATGCTAAATAGGTTGAATTTCTTGAAACTTTTCCTTATGTCATCAAATATAAAAAAGGAAAAACAAATGTGGTCGCCGATGCTCTTTCAAGGAGGCATTCTCTCCTTGCCACCCTCAGTGCTCAAATTTTGGGATTTGATGACATAAAGGAAATGTATCCTTCTGACCAAGACTTTGGAACCATTTATATTGCCTCATCTTCCAAAGCCAACGATGGCTTCTACCTGTGTGAAGGGTACTTATTCAAAGAGGGCAAACTTTGTGTACCCCAAGGATCTATTAGGAAATTGTTGACAAAATAGAGCCATGAAGGTGGGCTCATGAGACATTTTGGAATTGATAAAACCGTCATGCTTTTAAAAGAAAAATTCTTTTGGCCTCATATGAAAAAAGATGTCCAAAGACATTGCTTGCGATGCATAGCTTGTTTACAAGTTAAGCCCCGAGTAATGCCTCATGGACTCTACACACCTTTACCCACTCCTTCTAAACCTTGGGTAGATATTAGCATGGATTTTATCCTTGGGATCCCAAGAACCCAATGAGGTGTAGACTCTATCTTTGTGGCAGTGGACCATTTTAGTAAAATGGCACATTTCATTTCCTGCCACAAAGTGGATGGCGCGAGTCACATCGCAAGGCTTTTCTTTCATGAGGTTGTCTGCTTACACGGAATACCCTCAACCATAGTCTCTGATAAGGATGCTAAGTTCCTTGGCCATTTTTGGAAAACTCTTTGGACAAAGCTAGGAACTAAGCTCTTATTTTCAACCACTTGTCATCCTCAAACGGATGAAAAAACTGAGGTAGTAAATAGATCCTTATCCACTATGTTGAGGGCACTCTTGAAAGGCAACCACAAGTCTTGGGATGAATATCTCCCCCACATTGAATTTGCATATAATAGGGTGGTTCATCAAACCACTAAGCACTCCCTTTTGAGGTTATATATGGTTTTAATCCTCTCACCCCTTTGGACTTATTGCCACTCACTAACACCTGAATTTTTCATAAAGAAGGGGAAGCTAGGGTTGATTTTGTCAAAAAATTACACGAGAGGGTCAAAACTAATATTGAAACCCAATCTAAGGGGTATGCTTCATCTAGCAACAAGGGGAGAAAGGAAGTTATCTTCGAAAAGGGCGATTGGGTTTGGCTTCACCTAAGAAAGGATCGTTTCCCTTCTAAGAGGAAGTCCAAACTTAGCCCTCGAGGAGATGGTTCCTTCCAAATCCTTGAGAAGGTAAATAATAATGCATATATGTTAGACCTTCCCGAAGATTATGGAGTTAGCACCACTTTTAATGTTTGTGATCTTACACCAATGTTTGTGATCTTACACCCTTTTTAGGTGCTGACACGAAAGAGGGCAACTCTTCATATTTGAGGACAAATCCTTTCGATGGGGGAGGAGATGATGCAATCCTACCAACCTAAGGCCCTCTCATTAGGGCAATGACTAGGAGGATTGAAGAGGACTTAGCCCGGAAAGACTCATCAAGACCCTAGCTAATGATGGAGATAGACATTTTAGGCCATAGTCCTTAGTTTTCCTCTTGTAAATATTAATTAGTTTTTAATTCCCTTTTAGGCCATGTATTTTGGCCATTTATGCTACTTCCTAAAGTTTAGGGTGTAAATAGCTTAGGAAAAGAGGTGAGGGGAGTAGTGGGTCTAATAACTCAAATCAGTGTGGATCTCTTTCCACACCCCCTTGATTAGGCCATGACACTCCTTAGCTTAAGGCTAGGTGCCCCTTTTAGTGGGCCTAAGAGGGATTAGTGCTCCTAATCCTAATTAGGCCCAAGTCCCACATTGCCTAGTTTTGAGTGTCTTGCTCCCTTTTTTGGGCTATAAATACACATAGTCTCTCTTGTACAAATCACACTCGATTGAATGAAGTAAGACTCTTTTTGAACAATTTATTCTTGAGTGTCATTGAGAATCCTCTCTCTTGAGGAATCTCTCCCTTAAAGCTTTTATCGCTTTTATCAAGGGACCTCTCCCTTGTGCCAAGTAACATAGAATTTTTGACTCATCTTTCTCTTAGAAAGTGACGTCAACCCTCTTCCATTTCTAACCTCTCCATCCTCCATTTCCTTAGAGGAAGGAACCTTGGTTGAAGTGATCAAGGGAGTGCATCAGGAGGAATGCATCATTGGTCCTAAGGAGTTTGTCATTCATAGTGATAATGAGTCAGTTAAATATCTGAGGGGACAAGGAAAATTAAATAAAAGGCATGCAAAATGGGTTGAATACCTTGAATGTTTTCCCTATGTCATAAAATACAAAAAGGGTAAACATAATGTGGTAGTCGATGCTTTATCAAGATGTCACTCTCTTTATACCACTCTTAGAGCTAAGATTTTGGGATTTGATGACATATGGCCATGTATCCCTCTGTCAAGGATTTTGGCCCTATTTTTGCAGCCTCTACATCTAAGACCCATGACAGATTCTCTATTAGTGAGGGGTATCTATACAAAGGGAGCAAGCTTTATATACCCCAAGGACCTATTAGGAACTTGCTCATAAAAGATAGCCATGAAGGTGGGTTCATGGCACATTTTGGGATTTCTAAAATTCTCATGCTTTTACAAGAGAAATTCTTTTGGCTCCCAGGTGAGAGGTTTTATTTATAGGCTAGAAAGGTGGGTTAGGCTAACTAGACCATGGGTTAATCTAACCAATATTAGGATAACTCTAGTTTGAGTCACATCTAACCATGATTAGCTAACTATGGTCATGTATAACCAACTAATGAATCTACCCTATATCTAGTCTAGATACAAAAAGGTGTGAATAGTAGAAAAGAAGTGGTAAAGAGTAGTCATGCTTAAGGCATGAGTAGGGGGTGTGGCATTTGGCAGCTAAGATGTAGGAATAGCAGTCATACCTTAAGCATGCTTAGATAGGTGCGCCCATAATGAGACGGGTGAGCATAACACATGCTCATCTTCTCTAAAAGCTAGCCCATCTTAGCAAACTCTAGCATGATGACTATAGTACCTTTTAGGAAAATAAAAGATGACCTAAAAATTAAGGGGGTGACCTAAATACAGTGGTCAAAAGGGAAGGTTGACTTTAGGAGTCAACCTACTAAAAAGTCAAAGTCAACAAAATTATAAACAATCCTAAATTCTAATTTATACAATGGAATAAAGCCTCTTCATGTATCCTTCAAGGGCCTTGGGCTGAATTGCATTATCTTCGTCTTCCTACCTTTGCCTAAGATGACCTTCGGGAGATAGTCGTTTTTGACTCTTTGGTCAATGGTCCCTACGAGATAAGCTATGATACTTGCTACTTCACACTTTCTTTCGCAAGGTGGTAGATGACTTATTTTGTACATACCTTGGAAGGTGACCTACTCTTATCAGCTCTTCTATTTTATTTTTCAAGGTACGACATTCATCAGTGTCGTGACCCATGGTACGATGGTACTAACAGTGTTTGCCTAGGTTGGCCTTGATAATTGGCTGTCATGGAGGAGGTAGAGTCAGAAGGTTTTCTCTTCTTGCTTCTTCCATTACGTGTACTCTAGCCATATTCAAAGTAGTATAATGGTCATTTTAGGGCTCCCTATCATGCTTCTTCTTGATCTTCTTGTCTTTAGGGTAACAGGTCTTGACTTCTTGGGGAGGAGTGTCGGTCATCTGCCCTAGGGGTGCTAGCACCTCTTCCTTATAAGAACTCCATTTGGATGCAGGTTATAGTTGGAGCCTTGATTTCGTTCATGTCATTTGGTGCCTTTTTGGAAAGTTGTCCATGAAAGGGTCAGGTTAGACTCCATTAAGCAAATAATGGAGGGTGACCTCAGGGTGAAGTCCCTTGATCTTGATGGTCATGGACAGGAATCTGTTCACGAAGTCTCACAAGGGCTCTTTCTCTCCCTGTTACAGGCCAGCTATCGCTATTGAACTAGTGGTATATGGCTGGCTAGTGGCATACTCGACTTTGAACTTTCTTACGAGTTCACAAAAGCTACGTATCTAGTTGGAAGGGAACTCGGTGAACTAGGTAAGTACTCCCCCCTTTGGGGATCTTGGGAATACCTTGCAGCATATAGCGTCATGTGTTGAGTTCAGGTTGAACTAGGTGTAACAACCCAATTTTCATAAATAAGGTATTTTAATTATTTTAAGTTAATTGAATTAGTTAATGGAAATTTAGTTATTTATTATAATTAATTACCTCAAAGAGGCTAAAGAATACAGATAGATATTGTTAGTAGAGACAAGAATAAATAATATTTTTGGAAACAATAATAATAAGGAAGGGTATATTTATATCATTAGTAGGAGTTTACATATTATAAGTTAAATTTGTTAACTGTTAGATCGGGCGTGAAATTGGACAGTAGGTTCCAGACCTGTGGCTCTCAATTCTGACCGTTCGGATCTTTATTTAGAGCTTTGGTTTGGGAGAAGAAGACATTTCAATAAAAGATCTACTTTGGAAAGGTTTGTTGGATCGAAAAGGAAAATCTTCATCTGTCTTTGTTTCTTCATTGAGGTAAGGGGGTGGACATTATCTTTTATGTGGCATGTGTAGAGTAAATTGGTATTGAAGTGATCCCTAAGCTTCGATATGTTTTAATGTTCCATGTACATTATTGAAGGTTATGAACACCTGCAACGAGTATTGATATGTGTTTTAACTCTAACTATGTGGATATATATGATTCTTGTATGTTTGATGTACAAATGCATGTTTACGTCGATTCTGTTGATTTTTAAGGATCATCGATTTCAAACATAATGATTATTTTGGCATTTAGATGTTCCTTTTTATACCTAGAAATTAGTATTCTTGAGTTTGTACTTAATGATAACAATTGTAGTGTCCTTTTTGTAGTCCCTGGTGATTGGTTATAACAATTTATTTAGTTGGAGATGAAGTTATAATTGCTTAATGATTGTTTGGTGTGCTTGCTTATCATTGAATTTGGTATGCTGGTTCATATGATTATGAATTATGGGATGGTTTGCCAAATTAGAATATATGTGTCATTGATCTAATGTAATAATGTATTTTGTTAATTGGAGATGTGTCTTAATGAAACATCATAGAAATTGAGATTCAGGTGTAGTTGATACTCATGCCTAATTATTAGGTGTTTGTACTAATTTATTTTGTTAATTAGGGGATATGTGGTTGGGTTATATATAAGAGAAATTGAGATTCATATGTGTTTTGTGTTCCTAAATAGTTGTTGAATGTCTATATTAATTTACTTTGCTAGATATTTGAGAGTACATGTGTAGTATCAGATTATTTGGATATAATTCTTATGTGGACATTGAGGTTTTTTCCTTTTTACTATAGTACCCTTGAATAAAGTAATGGATAGTATTGACTTGTTTATTTGTTTCTATAGAATAAATAGGGTAGTAAAGGTGAATCCTAAGCATCCCTAGGGATGAACTTTGTGAAGATGAGATTAACTTGTTTGTTTCTATGAATTCTATTAATAATTAAATGAGGAAGAACTTAATTATATTATTCATTATGTAATCATTGAGGAATTACTCTATTAGTTGAACTATTTTCCATATGTAAAGAATAAGGTGTTACATGTTTTCTTCCACTGAGATAATTGATGACAACATTGGTTATTATCAATGCAATTCTGGGGTGTGATGATAATAAAAAAAAAATATAGAGAAATAAAAGGTTTGAGGATTTGAAGCAATAGTTATATTTTAGGAACCTTGTAAGTTGAATACTTGTTATCTGAGAATTTTTGTATAACATGCCTGAGTGTGTCTGTAATATCTTTCTGTGTAGTTAACCAAATTGAGTTCCGTTTGTTGTTTTAGAAAACAGACATTTCAGGCTACAGTTTAGGATCAAGAATCACATAAAAATGTTAAGACTTAACTGAGTTATGTGCGTTGGAAGTTGAGTCTCTCATCCAGTTTGTGAAACAAAATATGTGTAATGTGAGCCCTACAAGGTAACCTAGATGACCTTATTAGGATTAGTGTTCTTCATAGAAGTTATAGCCCTCGATTTTATCTTTCCAATAGAGATGGAATCACTTAAAAGGGTTATATATAACTCAAGTAATGAATAAAATAGTAAGTAAAGGTCAAACTATTAGATTTGGGTTAGTAGCTGCGAGTTTGTAATTTCTAAAAATAGTAGATGATAAAACTAACTTTGGACATAAACATAAAAGTTTTAGATAATGGTATTATATTTCTAATAAAATTTGTAGCACCTTCATATCATTAATACAGCTATAGATATTGTATTTACACTACACAACATAATAAAATAGTAAGATAAAAAGGGATAGTGACATTTGTAATGTTGTTGATTATTGTAGTGTGAAATATTGTGATGTATTTTATAATTATAAGTTTCATAAAGGATTAAGTGTTTGAAATTTGTTTAGGGAGCATGAATTGAGGGTTTGACCCACTGTATGATATGGGTGTTGATTACAATTGAGTGTATAATGTGTTGATGATCAATGATAGTCAGGGTATGTGCCTAATGATATGCCATCCCAGTTGCAGTTGGGGGTGAATCATGATAACATATTAGATTATTGTAACATATCTTATAATTATAGGTGTGGTGAATGATTGAATGTTTGAAAGTTGTTTGCGGTGTGTGAATTGGAGATTTGTTTTACTATGTGATATTGATGTTGATTTCAACTAAACATATAGTGTGTTGATGATAATGATTAAGGTGTGCCTGATGAAGTGTCATCCAATTGTGGTTGGGGATGATGTATAATGACTTGATTAAATACTGATATTGTGATTTATGTTAATGATGATGGTGAGGATGTGCCTGACGAGGTGTCATCCCAACTACGGTTGGGCGTGAGTTGTGATTATATGATTAAATGTATTAAGTTGTTTTGCATTGCACGGTTCTACCTACGTGTTACTAACATAGAAGAGGATTCACTTCGGGTGGACCTATGGTAAGATGGTTGTACCTACGTGTTACTGGTGTAGAAGAGGACTGCTTCGGGCGTTTACCTAAGAGAGCATGCACGAGTGTGACAGTTGGAGAATGTTTGTAAGGACTGCCCATTGTGTGATGTTCTAGACCAGATCTTCTTTGGTTGTTTTGCATTGCACAGTTGTACCTACATGTTACTGACATAGAAGAGGATTTACTTTGAGTGGACCTATGGTGAGATGGTTGTACCTGCATGTTACTAGCATAGAAGAGGACCGCTTCGGGCATGTACCTGAGAGAGAATGCATGAGCATCAACAAATTTATGTATGTGGATGTATAATCTCTGTCATAAGTGTGACATGAGTTCATATGTTGATTTCTTGTACTTTAGTTGACTAGTCATTCTCTTTATATGTGCCTGAACATGCATAAGACGTATTCTCACCCATTTGCTATTTGTTTCATTTTGTTTTGGCTGAATTCCACCTTCAGGTGAGCAAGATCTTGATGATATTGCTGGCGATGAATGATTCAACTTTTTTTACCTTTTCGTTGGGATGCTCTGATTAGGTGTGACATTGGACTAGGGAGAATTATTTAATATTTTTCTATTGTAAAGATGAATTATTCAGTATTTCAATGTGTTTTAGTAATTAAGAATCATGTAAAGCTCATTTGTAAAGCCTAATGTATTTACTCATATGCTTATATTATAATTTTCGAAAATAAGTGTATACTTGGATATGTGAATCTTTTTACCTAAATGCAGGCTTACTACTTTTAAATAAATAAATTTTTATTATTTTCTTTATTTAATGAATAAACTGTTTGGGGGTATAAGGGTGTCACACTGAGAGAGGTAGTCATCTATGTAAGTGTTAAGGTCCATGAGTCCTTCATATATATTGAGGTTGAGTGGTTTCCAATTGCGAGGCAAATCAACTTTCATTATTTTTAGGATGAAGGGGTGTCGTTCGGCATCGTCATCGTAGTCTCAACGACGAGCCTTCCTAGTTGAAGAATGACCTGAAGGGGTAGTACGACAGTTAGTGCAGGAAGGTGCGATTTCATCATCGTGTCACCTTAGGGGAGTGACAGTGCAATAACAGTGATGGGAAAAGGTTGTGCGGTTCTAGCTATGGTAGGGCATGGATCTAGCGCAGTTAGCCCCCTTGTGATTATTATTGCTGACACAAACTCTGATATTATGCCCCATAGTTCTTCATTCTACCTTTGAAGCTCTGAGATGGTTGGAGCTTTGGTTTCTTCCATGGTTTCTTGATTGTGTTGTGGTCGAGGAAAAGTTTTACCGGAGTCCCACGATGGGTGCCAAATGTACTTACCAAAAAGTGAAGGATGTATTTTCTAGCAAGTCTACCAAATATCTCTTTGAAAGCGCGACATGGGGGATACCTACAAGAGACACTCCAACGCTCAAGTTAGTCAAGGTGGTTTTTCTGTATGTTTTGTTAGATAGATTGCAAATACCTGTCTCTTTGCTTTTATTGTTAAGGTGTCATCACTGACTTTAATTAAGGTAATTTACTGCTCATTAACATTGCTTTAATGATGTGGTAACCATCGTTAGCTTATGATGTGATGCACTCCCTTGATCTCTTCAACCAAGGTTCCTTCCTCTAAGAAAATGGAGGATGGAGAGGTTAGAAATGGGCAAGGGTTGACGTCACTTTCTAGAAGAAAGATGAGTCAATAAATTTTATGTTGCTTGCCACAAGGGAGAGGTCCCTTGATAAAAGCTTTAAGGGAGAGATTCCTCAAGAGAGAGGATTCTCAATGACACTCAAGAATAAATTGCTCAAAAAGAGTCTTACTTCATTCAATCAAGTGTGATTTGTACAAGAGAGACTATGTGTATTTATAGCCTAAAAGAGGGAGCAAGACACTCAAAACTAGGCAATGTGGGACTTGGGCCTAATTAGGATTAGGAGCACTAATCCCTCTTAGGCCCACTAAAAGGGCACCTAGCCTTAAGCTAAGGAATGTCATGGTCTAATCAAGGGGGTGTGGAAAGAGATCCACATTCCTTTGAGTTATTAGGCCCTCTACTCCCCTCACCTCCTTTACTAAGCTATTTACACCCTAAACTTTAGAAACTAGCATAAATGGCCAAAATACATGGCCTAAAAGGGAATTAAAAACTAATTAATATTTACAAGAGGAAAACTAAGGACTATAGCCGAAAATGTCTATCTTCATCATTAGCTGGGGTCTTGATGAGTCTTTCCAGGCCAAGTCCTCTTCAATCCTCCTAGTCATTGCCCTAGTGAGAGGACCCTTGATTGGTAGGATTGCATAATGATGGCTCTCATAAGTTCTCTTTGGGTGATTTGTATTCAAGTGGGGGAGGTCGTCTGAATGGGATTGGTCTGGAGTGGAGGTCATCATTTCTGAGCTTAGGGGATTGCGACGAGGGTGGGAATGTGATAGGTCGAGGTCGAGGGGTGCTGAGGTGGAGGTCGGGTGATGTGCAGATGTTCAGGTCGAGGTATGAGGCTACTAGATGATACAACTTCTCTATAAAATACTTTGGGTAAAAGAAGGTGATGGTATTTGGATTTTGTAGAAAATTGTAAATGTTGGAGTGACAAAATTGTGAGATGAAATTGAATTTAAAAATAGTACTAGTACAAAATTGAACATTTTAAAAAATAGTGGAACAAAAATGTAATTAAACATTAAAAAGTAAAAGAAAGAGAATTTCGTTAGGTTAAATTAAGTTGAAAAAAGACATTTTACAAAATTATTCTATTTTTTATCTTTTTTATTTTTACTTTTTGTGGCTTGTGTTTTATCTATCTCACAAAATCGGATGTGGCTGCCCATATGACATATCAAAACTTTGAAAAAGGACAACAAAGCTTTTTTTTCCTACTTTATATATGTTTCAACTGAATTGATACAAAGTGTAAGATAATCTTTATTATATTATAAATTAACTTATTATAATTATCTTCAAAATTATTCATATACACTTCATTAATTTCGCTATATTCACACATAAAACCCTTCCATTATATTGAAACTTAAATAAATCAAAATACATTTCCCTTTGGCATGTATATACATAGACATATTGACTGAATATGTCATCACAAAAGTTTAAAGTAACAACAATCCCAAGATTCTAGTCAATTGTACCAAGGTTGTTGATCACGATAGTGTGCATGGACGCCTAAACGAATACACCACTTGTTTATCGACTAATCTAAGTTTACACCGACCTCACTTTAATTTGAAACTAAATTTGAAACAAAATATTACATGTTTAACACAATTTATTATAAGACATGAAAGCTAGTTATACAGTTGGAGGAGGAAGTAACCATTTGGAACCCTCAATCATCTCTAGGCTTATGAAAGGTTTAACTGTTTCTTCAGTAAGCTGCCTAGTAATAGGAGCACGCCCTTGAGGATCTGCACCTGGTCCTTGGTTTTTAAACTCTCCAAAAAATGCAGTTCTGTAGATAACAGATTGCATTGATCAATATGCCACAAAATAAAATCTAAAAATTTATAAAATAAAAGATGTTATTTCACATAATGACAAACTTTTATTCATTACTTATGGGTGCAACATGTCTAGTATATAGTTATAGAAGTAAAATAATCATTAATGGTGAAAAGTTAAATATTAAAGTTACTTGTCATGTTCTGGGTGATTGTTATTACTCCAGCCTTTTTTATCCACCATATCACTCATGGTGCTATAAGCGAATATCACTCTGGGATGAGAAAACCATGCTCTGCCCAAGAAAGTTCCCTTTGCACTTCCAGTAACGTCACAATGTACAAATGAGTAGCCATCGTCCTCATCATCACCTTTTCTTGCTTGTGCTGTTATAAATGTAGTCCAGGATTCAGCAATTGTTCTTAGCTCGGTTTTCTACATCATAAGTTAAAGTGTTAATACTAATTACAATGATATTTAGTGTTTCAAATTAAATAAATTTTATTAACATTCAATCTCGCAAAATTTATATACCAAATATAGTGACTTCCCACTTCCGAAAATATAATCCACGGTGCCTTGAATTAAGCAATCCTTGAAAAAATGTCTATGCCTATCATCACACACTGTGTCTTGGAATCCATACATTTTGCAATTATAAAATGCTGCTTTGTCACCAGAAATTCGTAACGCTACTGCTTGGGCTCCTGTTTTTTTCCCATCTGGTCTCGCTGCAGTGTTCTATATATACCATCAAATTCACAAACACAAATGGCGATAAGAAAAATGAAATTCCAAAAGATTAGGCATTAAGATCTTTTGATTGACAAGGAAGATAGTAAACAAACCGCGATGTTGATGTTAGCTGCCACAAAATAATTAGATTCAACAATTAATGTAGCACTATCGACAGTGCCATATTGTGCTGCAGTGCCCCCAAAGGTCAAGTTTGGCATATTTCCTGGTGCTCCATAAAGGGTGACGAAAGGCTTTGACGCATCAACTTTGATTTTCTCTTCATAAGTTCCAGCTCCAATGTACAAAATTGTACGCTTGGTGTTCCCAGAAGGTATGCTTTTAAGGGCATCCGTGATAGTTTTAAATTCTCCACTACCATCTTTCATTACTTTTATAACCTTAGGAGAGGCTTCAGCCGTCACTAATGCAGGGTCCAAACTGCTTTTTCTTTCATCTAAAGGACCAACGTTAGTTTTAAACCATTCTTCTACTTTTCCCTTGTCAGCAGGAATTGGCACATTATCAGATAAGACAAATCGGCTTGTAATAAAAACTACTGTGAAAGTCACTTCAATGATACAAGACATACTTTTCAAGCCCATATTTCCAGTTTTTTTCTTTTCGGAATTGTTTCTTCGATTCTTGGAATTGCAATTTATAAGAAATACATAATGGACATACTTCGTTTAATTTTAGAGGAATTAATTTGAATCAATCGTTATTTGTTAAGATTCTGAAATTAAGCAAATGATTAAAAGTTGACTGGTTTAAAGTTATTGTAGCAAAAATAGCTTGATGTTTTATTTTAGGGTAACTTTTTTATGGTGTTCTAGTTTTTTATCAAACAAATGTGTAACCTGAAATTGAAACTAGTTTATCCACACAAAAATGAAAACAATTTTGATTAATGAATGCAAGGCACACGAATCAATAGCAGTGTAAATACAGTTTCCTAAAATAGTAGGGATGAATATAGAGTATATTACTATCATTCTTAGTATTGGGCTTCAAAGTTTTGATGATTTGTACTATATTAGAATTGAATATTATTGTTTTTGGGAATAGGCTTGAAAATACATCTATTATCACTTTTATTAATTTTAATCATTATTCAATAAAATTTATTAAACTGGTACATATCTAATTTTTCAGTTTTCTATTTTTTATACTTTTTTTTGGTAATATAAAGGCATCTTGACTGAATTATTTATGTATTTTTTTATAATAAAAAAATATCTTCTAAAATGATTTTAAAAGTAGATAAATAAGTTTATCATGTAATTTTTGTTCAAATGTGAGTTAAAAAGCTTACAAATTAGGAAAGAGTATAGAACAGCTATATGGACCGAAACCATTGTTGTGAAAACCTGTCCGGTCTCTAACCTGGTCAATGCAGTGAGTCAATAGGGTTAGAGGTCAGACTAGTGGGTGAGTAATTGACCTGGAATAACCAGGTCTAAAGGTAAAAAATAAAAATGTATATCTAACTATCTAACATCATTTTTATAAAAACATAATTTTACAAGACCTCTACAAATTTAAAATTATTTTTCTTATATAAAAATATATAATTAATTAATATTGTTCTCAATTAAAAATGTATATCTAACTATCTTGATACTTTCCAATAGAGAATGACACCTTCATTTGTTGGTTTACAACCATTTCCCCTTCCTCATTAAGCCATTAGAGCTTGTAAGCTCTAGGATGAGGAATTGGTTGTAAAGCTAGCTTCTCTACCAACCTTGAGCTACAACAATTGCAGAAGGACCCATTATCCATAATGAGAGAATAGGTTTTGTCTAAAACTTTACACCGTGTATGAAAAATGTTCTCTCTTTGGGAGTGAGTAGGCTCAAGGGGTTAGCTTCCAACAAGGCGCCTAACCATTAAGAGGTCTCCATCACAAGGGTTTTCAATAATGTCATGCTCATGATGCTCATGACTCCTTTATTCCTCACTCTCACTAGAGGAGGAAGATGAACTACTCTCACTAAAAATATCTTGGCCCCTCATGATCATGGTTTTCTTATTGGGGCACTAAGAGACAATGTGGCCTCTCCCAAGACATTTAATACTACTATTCCTATTGCTAGAACTAGCAGGGGGTTGTCTCTATGATGCATGGGTCTCTGTTATTTATGCAATGCTTGGATGGCTCCTCTTTGGGAAAGCTCTTAGAAGAGCTTCCTTTTCCTAGGTCCATCTTTGCATAATTGTAGGATGAATGCTCCACTTTTTCTTTTTAATTGACTTTCCACTCTTATGCAAAGTTGGACTAGGTCATCTAGATTATTATATGGTAAGAGCTCAACTTTGTTTCTTATGTCAGAGCTCAAACCACTTAAGAATCTAGCTTCGGTGGCCCTTGGTTCTTCGGTGATGCCCACTCTAATCATGAAAAGCTCCATGGTTTATCTGTACTCCTCAACACTTGAGTTGTACTATTTTAATCTCTAGAATTTATCCAAGAGCTCTCTTTCATAATAATAAGGGACATGTCTCCGCCTCGTAGCCCCCTTGAGATCATTCCAATAATCCATAGGAGGGTTATGAAGGTTGTGCTCTCCTTACCATAAGTCTTTCATATCCCTCACTTCCACTTATGTCACTAAAGGTGGACCTATACCTATGCCTCTCTCTAACCTCCCTTTCTCTTCTTTCTTCTCTTTCTCACTCTTCTCTCTCTCTTTTCACTTCTGTATTCCCCCTTCTTTCTCTCCTCTTTCCCTTCTTTCTTCTCTTTCTCTTTGTTCTTTTTCTTTCTCTTCTCTCTTCTCGTTCTTGTCTCTCTCTTTTCTTCTCTCTTTCTTTTTTTCTTTTCTCATGTTCTTTCTCTTCTCTTTCATAATAAGAAGGGACGTGTCTCCGCCTTATAGCCCCCTTGAGATCATTCCAATAATCGACAAGAGGGTTATGAAGGCAGTGCCTTATTAACTAATTGGGCCTATTAAGGGTGTTGGTGGGTTATTTTATTAACCAGACCCCTCTTTTCTAATTAAACCCCAATTAGTTAGCACATGAAGCATGGAGGAGACAAGCTGGGGCCCTTTCCCCTATCTTAGGTGCCATTTTCAACTAATTGCCACATTTAGGAGCATGTGCCAATTATTTGAATTTGGATCCTCTTTGGAATCTCCCTCCAAATCTCATGGCTAACCTTTCCCATTTAGCTATAAATAGCACCCTCCACCCTCTTATAATGTTTACATTTGAATGAATGAGAATTGAGAGCGTTTGCATCATCTTTTGAGAGTCCTATTTTCTCTAAATTGAGAGCATCCTTGTGCTTTTATCAAGTGTTCTTTCCATTTTGGCAAGCACCTTGATGCATTCTCCCCAAGCAAGGGCCCTATCACTAGGGCCATGGCTAGGAGAATAGAAGAAGACATGGCTAGAGTAGAGGGAGGAAGATCTCACCTCCATATGACCATCAAGTTATGCAAGCCATGACTTATTTACTTGTAATTTTTATTTTAGGAACCTAGGATTTTATTTTGGACATGTATTAGTCCATTTAATTTTCTAGGAGGTGTCTTAGTAATAAGAAGGGGTAAGATTAGCTTTTGGGCCTTTATTTAGGAAATAAGGGGGTAGTTTGATAAATACACCCTCTTTTGCTAAATAAAACCCAAAACTAATAAAGGAGTAATCTTGGCCCTTGGATGAGGTAGCTTGGGCACCAATTCTCATCTAAAGGAGGGTATTGATTGGACTTTGGGCTTCAATCCTCCTCCCTTGGATGACTCCTTTTAATCCTAGCCCTTCATTTCCTTCATGACTTGTCCAAGAGGTTAGCTCCCTCTATAAAAAGGTGCTCCTTCACACTCTTGTATTTTTTACACTTGATTGAATAGAAAAACCTTGAGTTGGCCAAAATTCTCTTAGTGTCCACCCTTCTCTCTTTGAGAATTCCTTAGGTTTTTATCAAGGGTTCCATCCCTTGTGGCAAACTTTCCCTCTTAGGCTTATCTTACCTTAAGTGGCGCCTAAAACCACCTCACTTCTTACCTCTCCACAAACCATTTCACCAAAGAAGAAAACCTCTAGAAAAAGATCAAGGGAGGCATGCATCATTTGGTATCTAGAGCATTGGTTCTAGAGGTCTAAACTCTCTTCCTATCTCATTTATATTTTCTTTTTGTTTTCCTATTTTATTTTATCTTTAATTTCCGCAATTTTTTCTAGCTTTCCATTGTTGTTTATCATTTCCATTTATGTCTTGAGTTTATTGTTTTTAGTTATAGTTTATTTGCACCATTTATTTTTTGCTTGATGCAATTTATATTGTTCTTTTCTTTGCATCTACGTCTCTCTCATATTCATTAATTTCCGCTTAAGCTTTGAGTTGGGTGCTTTCTTGCTTGAATTTTGGTTTTGAGAATTTCTTGCTAAAAATCCATGCCGTTGTGGTGAATTCCACAACCTTGTGGTCAAGAAATTTAGACCAAATTCTTGTGTTTCCTTGCACCTAGTTGCCTTGTTTTTGCTTTATTTTTAGCTTTTATTTTTCACTTTTATACTCTTGTGTAGTTGTCTATAAGTCATGTTTATAGTTTCCCATTTTGTCTATTAATTCCTTTTAAGTTTAGCCTCTTTTGTTTTTACAAAAAAAAATTTGAAACTTCTTAAATTGAGCAACATAGAGGGTCATACCTCATGTCTAAGTCTCTTTAGAAGTTCATGTGCTTTTAGTTTCAAACATATTCTTAAAAAAAAATCAAAAATAGTTGCTCAATTTCCTTTGTCTTTGTTTTCCTTATACGTATAATTTGTAGCTCATTTGTGTGGTAAAGGTAGTTCTTGTTTGTGGGTGCTTTCACTTAAGCTATAAGTTTGGTATTTGTGTTCAACAAATTACTAAAAACTTAACAAAGCTTGAGTCCAGTGGCACACCAAACTACTAAACCATTAACACATCTATAGCTACTTTGCATTTTGAAGTCATTTCTAGTAGTACCTAAATTGTTGCTTTTAATTTTCTTTATTGTTCCAAGCACATAACTCTTTTTTATCAAGCACTAAATTCACAATCAATTTAGGTGCATCTAGTAAATATTCAAAAAAAAAAAACAAGAAAACAAATTCTAAAATAAAATACAAAAAAAAACAACGAAGGATTAAAAAAAAAAAAGAGAACAAACAAAAGAAAATAAAGTTTGAAAAAAATTCATTTGATGTACCTAACCTAAAATTAGCAAGTGCTTCAACTTTGAACTTGGAACCTTAAAAGAAATTTTATTACTTTTGGTACACTAGAACTTGATATTTGTGTTCTTCTACTCTTTAATCTAGTGCCATTCTTAGGTATTCCATTGTGTTCTCTCTTTCTTTTGTTTACCTTTTAGTTGTTGCTTGTCTTTTAAATCATCTTTCTAGTTTGTCTTATATACTCTTACCATTTGGTTAAGTGTCCTTTTGATTGTGTTATCTTTTATTGCTTTTTGAGTTTCTATTCGCACCTCCCCTTGCTACGTTTGGTTTCTTTGGTTTGTGTGTTAATGTCACTTTTGGGAGAAAGCTTGAAAAAGGAGCTTACCACAAGGGTAGCATATTTTGGAAGGTTGGACTAAGAGCCTAAGGGATCACCTCAAAACGAAATACACCTAGCCGTGAGGACTTTGATTTGAGGGAGCATTTGGAGAATCATTTTTTGAAGACTTTACTTTTTCTTTAATTTGGGTGTATTAATTTTGTAGTTGGGAGTTTGAGTGCCCTTAAGGCCCTCCCTTTGGTTGTAATAAAATTTAATCAATTTTTTAGTTTCTCGAAAATTAGGTGAAGAAGGAAGAAGTGGTACACTTCCTTCAACACCTTAGGAGCTCGCTTTAGATCCCTTCTCTTTTAAATTTTTGCTTTAAAATTCTTGCTTTATTTTTCTTATTCAAAGTGCTTAGAAGGCTAAAGAGTTCCAAAGACTCATCAAGCCATTTTAGGCAAGAAAACACAAAGAGAGGAGTGTTTGTTTGTGAAAATTTTTTTAGCCACCTTTTTCCTCTTAGAAATTCAAGCACAATGACATCACACACCCACTCTAGTGCTCATAGTTATTCATCAAACAAGAGTGTAAACCAAAGAAATATTTCTAAAGATTACACTCTAGAAAACTTAAACATGGACTTTAGGGAGTGGATGGCAAAAGAACAAGAGAGAAGAGAAGAAAAAAGGAGAGAAAAAGAGTCCAAGGAGAAAACAAAAATAAAAGAAAGAGAGGAAGAAAAGAGAGAAAAAAGAGAGAAAGAAGAGAGAAGAATAAGAGAAAGGAGAGAAGATGAAGAAAGGAGAGAAAGAAAAGAAAGAGAAAGAAGAAAAGAGAAAGAAGAAGAAAAAAGAAAGCATGGGAATGGTGAAAATTACAAAATGAAAGGGATAGTCTTAGGTTCCCCATCTAGACATACCCATAGGAGTGAAAGTGAGGAAGAATACTACAATCATCCTAGGAGAAACTCCCATTCATCCATGCATAATAATGGGGCCCCTCCAAGGGAGCCCAAAATTGATCTCCCCCCATTTCATGGGAGGGAAGATGTGGAAGCCTACCTTGATTGGGAAATCAAGGTAGAACAACTCTTCACTTGCCATGAGGTAAGAGAAGAAAGAAAGGTTCCAATGGCAACCCTTAGCTTCCAAGGGCATGCCATGCATTGGTGGGTTGGGTTAACCAATGAGAGAATCCGCACCAATATTCCTTCCATAAGATATTGGAATGATCTTAGAAGTGCTCTAAGAAGAAGGCATATTCCCTCTTGGTATGAAAGAGATCTTTTGGATAGACTCCAAAGGCTAAGGCAAACCAACCTTAGTATAGAAGAGTATAGACAAAAGATGGAACTTCTTATCTTGAGGGCGGGTATCATTGAGGAACCCAAGGCCACTATGGCAAGGTTTTTGTGTGGGTTGAACCCTGAAATTCGTGATAAGGTGGAGCTCTTCTCATACAATTCCCTTGATGAGTTAGTTCAACTTTGCATCAAAGTGGAAAATTAACTTAGAAGGAAAACTTTTAAAAAGGATAGCCCACCTTATGTAAAAAGGGACCAACCTACGGGGAACTCTTTCAAGAGTTACCCTAAAAAGGAACATCCCAAGAACTTCAAAGAGCATAAAACATCACATATAGAGAGAAAAACCCCTACTACTAACTCGCACGAGAAAGTTAGTAGTATCAAATGATTTAAATGTATTGGGAGAGGCCACATTGCATCTCAATGCCCTACTAAGAGAAACATCATCATGAGGGCCCAAGATGTTTATAGTAGTGAGTCTAGCTCACACTCCTCTAGTGAGAGCGAAGGAGAAGGGGTTCATGCATACCAATCTGATTGTGATGAAACTGCTTATGCATGTGAGGGAGACCTCTTAATGATAAGAAGACTTCTTGGAAGCCAACCTTTGAAAGTGTCCTCATCTCAAAGGGAGAACATATTCCACACTCGCTGTAAGGTGAATGACAAAATATGTTCTCTCATTGTGGATAGTGGGTCATGCTGCAATTATTGTAGCTCAAGATTGGTTGAAAATCTAGCCTTGACCGCACTTCCCCACCCTAAGCCTTACAAGCTTCAATGGCTCAATGAGCAAGGGGAAATGGAGGTCAATGAGCAAGTCAAGGTTCCAATTTCCATTGGGTGTTATAAAGATGACATCCTGTGTGACATGGTCCCAATGGAAGCTGGCCATATCTTGCTAGGAAGACCATGGCAATTTGATAAGAAAGTCATACACCATGGTCATTCCAATAACATCATCCTCACTCATAAGGATAAGTGCATTAAGTTGTGTCCTCTAACACCTTCACAAGTGGCGGAGGACCAACTCATCATGAAACATAAGAGAGATGAGGAGAAAAAAAAAAGCAAAGCTTTACCCCTAAAGCTTGAAAGGGGTAAAGAGGTTGAGTTGGAAGTTGGTGCCCCTTCCAAGAAAGTCATTAGTAAAGGGAGTTTATTTGCAACAAAATTGGATTTAAAGGAAGCCCCCTTAACTAACAGACCTTTCTATCTCTTCCTTTGCAAAGAGGCATCCCCCATTTCTTTCCCCTCCACTTTTTTCCTTTCTAGTTCTAGCACTACCATAGAACTTGGACCTGAGAACCTACCTCAAGAGGTTCAAGAGCTTTTAAAGGAGTTTGGTGATATATTCCCTAATGAAGTTCCCAAAGGACTTCCTCCAATTAGGGGTATATAACACCAAATAGACTTGGCACCTGGGGCTAGCCTGCCTAATAGGCCTGCTTATAGGACTAATCCCATGGAGACCAAGGAGATTGAATCTCAAGTCCAGGAACTATTGGAGAAGGGTTGGGTTCAAGAGAGCCTAAGCCCTTGTGCTGTGCCAGTTTTGTTGGTGCCTAAGAAGAATGGCCAATGGAGGATGTGCATTGATTGTCGAGCAATCAATAACATCACCATCAAATATAGGCACCCTATCCCTAGGCTTGATGACATGCTTGATGAATTGCATGGGCCCCAATTATTTTCAAAAATTGATCTTAAGAGTGGTTATCACCAAATCCGCATCAAGGAAGGTGATGAGTGGAAAACGGCTTTTAAGACCAAGTTTGGGCTGTATGAGTGGTTGGTAATGCCCTTTGGGCTTACCAATGCCCCAAGCACCTTCATGAGGCTTATGAATCATGTCCTTAGGGATTGCTTAGGAAAATTTTGTACTGTTTATTTTGATGACATCTTAGTGTATAGCAAGAGCCTAGATGAACATGTAGGCCATCTTAGGTGCGTCTTTTGCATTCTTAGGTCACACCAACTCTATGGAAATCTTGAAAAATGTAATTTTTGTGTGGAGAGTGTGGTGTTCTTAGGTTTTATAGTTAATAAAAATGGGGTTCAAGTAGACCCCGACAAAATCAAAGCCATCCAAGAATGGCCCACCCCAAAAAGTGTGACTGAGATCAAGAGTTTTCATGGTCTCGCGAGCTTTTACAGGCGCTTTGTGCCTAACTTCTCCACACTTTTCTCACCAATCAATGATTTGGTGAAGAAGGATACTCCTTTCCTTTGGGGTGAAAAACAACAAAAAGCCTTTGAACTTATCAAAGAGAAACTGACCCATGCACCAGTTTTAGCTCTTCCTGACTTTTCTAAAAATTTTGAGCTAGAGTGTGATGCATCGGGAGTGGGTGTGGGAGCTGTGTTGTTACACGGTGGTCATCTTGTGGGTTATTTTAGTGAAAAACTAAATGGAGCCGCCTTAAACTACCCCACCTATGATAAAGAGTTTTACTCTTTGATAAGGGCCCTTCAAACTTGGGAACATTATCTTGTACCCAAGGAGTTCATCATTCATAGTGACCATGAGTCACTTAAGTATTTGAAGGGTCAAGGCAAGCTTAATAAAAGGCATGCTAAATGGGTAGAATTTCTTGAGACTTTCCCTTATATCATCAAATACAAGAAAGGAAAACATAATGTGGTGGCTTATGCTTTGTCTCGTAGACATACCCTTTACACCACCTTAAGTGCAAAGATTCTTGGATTTGATAATATTAGAGAAATGTATCTTTCTGATAAGGATTTTGGATCCATTTATGCTGCCTCTACATTTGCATGTAAAACCCAAAATGGGTTCTTTGTGAGTGAGGGGTACCTTTTCAAAGGTAGCAGACTTTGTGTACCCCAAGGATCTATGAGAAATCTGTTGACAAAAGAGAGCCATGAGGGTGGGCTCATGGGGAATTTTGGAATTAACAAAACTCTTCTGCTTTTACAAGAAAAAATTCTTTTGGCCCCATATGAAGAAAGACATCTATAGACATTGTCGTAGATGCATTGCTTGCTTGCAAGCTAAGTCTAAGACAATGGCTCATGGATTGTACACACCCTTACCTGCTCCTTCTGCACCTTGGCTGGATATTAGTATGGATTTCATCCTTGGCCTGCCTCGAACCCAACGAGGTGCAGACTCTACCTTTGTAGTGGTAGATAGATTTTCAAAAATGGCTCACTTTATACCATGCCACAAGATAGATGATGCGAGCAACATTGCGAGACTTTTCTTTAAATAAGTTGTCCATTTACATGGCATTCCCCAATTCATAGTCTCTGATAGAGATGTGAAGTTCCTTAGCCACTTTTGGAAAACATTGTGGGAAAGGCTAGGAACTAAACTCTTATTTTCTACCACATGTCACCCCCAAACTGATGGGCAGACTGAGGTAGTAAATAGATCTCTATCTACTATGCTTAGGACACTTCTTCGAGGAAATCACAAGTCTTGGGATGAATACCTACCCCATATTGAGTTTGCATACAACCGGGTGGTTCAAAGGACCACCAAGCATTCTCCCTTTGAAGTTGTTTATGGCTTCAACCCCCTTACTCCTCTTGATATCTTGCCCTTACCCTTCCCTTCTTCTATTCACAATGAAGGAATAGTAAGAGCGGATTTTGTTAAAAAATTACATGAAAGGGTAAAGGCCAACATTGAACATCATTCAAAGGAGTATGCTAGTAAAGCCAATAGGGGCAAGAAAGAAATTATCTTCAATGAAGGGGATTGGGTATGGCTTCATTTGAGGAAGGATTGCTTCCCTACTCAAAGGAAGTCCAAGCTTAGCCCCCGAGGAGATGGTCCCTTTCAAGTCCTCAAGAGAGTGAACAACAATGCATACATATTAGATCTCCCTGAGGACTATGGTGTCAGTACTACCTTTAATGTTTGTGATTTGATCCCTTTTGTAGGTACTGATGAAGAAGATGAGGACTTATCAGATTTGAGGTCAAATCCTTCCCAAGGGGGAGGGGATGATGCATTCTCCCTAAGCAAGGGCCTTGTCACTAGGGCCATGGCTAGGAGAATAGAAGAAGACATGGCTAGAGTAGAGGGAGGAAGATCTCACCTCCATATGACCATCAAGTTATGTAAGCCATGACTTATTTACTTGTAATTTTTATTTTAGGAACCTAGGATTTTATTTTGGACATGTATTAGTCCATTTAATTTTCTAGGAGGTGTCTTAGTAATAAGAAGGGGTAAGATTAGCTTTTGGGCCTTTATTTAGGAAATAAGGGGGTAGTTTGATAAATACACCCTCTTTTGCTAAATAAAACCCAAAACTAATAAAGGAGTAATCTTGGCCCTTGGATGAGGTAGCTTGGGCACCAATTCTCATCTAAAGGAGGGTATTGATTGGACTTTGGGCTTCAATCCTCCTCCCTTGGATGACTCCTTTTAATCCTAGCCCTTCATTTCCTTCATGACTTGTCCAAGAGGTTAGCTCCCTCTATAAAAAGGTGCTCCTTCACACTCTTGTATTTTTTACACTTGATTGAATAGAAAAACCTTGAGTTAGCCAAAATTCTCTTAGTGTCCACCCTTCTCTCTTTGAGAATTCCTTAGGTTTTTATCAAGGGTTCCATCCCTTGTGGCAAACTTTCCTTCTTAGGCTTATCTTACCTTAAGTGGCGCCTAAAACCACCTCACTTCTTACCTCTCCACAAACCATTTCACCAAAGAAGAAAACCTCTAGAAAAAAATCAAGGGAGGCATGCATCACACCTCCACCCTTTTGGCTTATCTCTTGAGTGGCGCCAACCCATCTTCACCTTCTTGCCTTTCGATTCAATCCACTTCTTTGAAGGATCTTGAAGGAAGATCCGTGGGAGTCTAGGAACCAATGGAGGATTGCATCATGTGGTGATCAGAGCATGTTCCTTCCAAGGTCATGTTTCTTGTTCTTTTTTAGTTTAATTTGTTGTTCATCATTTTCTAGTCATTCTACTCCTTCTTTTGTTCGGTGCATTTGTCTTGTTTTAGCCATTTCTTTAATTGTCTCATAGTAGCTTGTTTAGTAGTTTTCATCCTTCTAGTTTCTTGTGCTTCATCCATTTTATTTGATGCAATTTTTTGTTCTTGTCATTGCATCTTGTGTTGCATTTTAGGTTTCTTGTTTACTGTTTATTTTAGCCTTCCTTTGTGTGTTTTGTACTTGGTTAGGTGCCTAAGAAATTGAGTCATCTAAATCCACATGGCTATGTGCAAAACCACAGTCTAGTGGTACTCAATTTTGGCTAATCTAAGTGCATTGTGTTGCTCTGTTTTTTTCCCTATTTTAGGTAATTTTTTGTGGTTTATAATCTTGTGTTTTTGTCAAAGAAGAGTCATTTTCATTCCTTATAATGTCATTTTACAATTCCTTTAGGTTTAATGTCTTTTTTCTTTTACAAAAAGCTTCTAATAATACTCGATCAATTTTAGTAGCCTTTTTGTGTTTGCTTATTAAGTAAAGTCTGTTGAATTTGAAGACTGTTTTTGGGCACATAATTTGGCTCACTTTTTGATCCAAATTTTTACCTCAAACCTTGTCTCAAAACACTCTTACACAATTTGTCATTCATAGTGACCATGAGTCACTTAAATATCTGAGGAGACAAGGTAAGCTTAACAAAAGGCATGCTAAATGGGTTGAATTCCTTGAATCCTTCCCATATGTCATCAAATACAAGAAAGGGAAAAACAATGTGGCAGTTGATGCCCTGTCTAGGAGGCACAACCTTTATACCACATGAGTGCTAACATTCTAGTATTTGATGACATAAGGGCCATGTATCCCTCTTATAAGGATTTTGGCTCCATTTATGCTGCCTCTGCATCTGCATCTGCATCTCAAACCCAAGATAGGTTCCTCACTAGTGAGGGCTATCTTTTTAAAGATGGCAGACTTTGTATACCCCAAGGATCTATGAGAAATCTGTTGACAAAGAAGAACCATGAAGGTGAGCTCATGGGGCATTTTGGAATGAATAAAACTCTTATGCTTTTAAAATGAAAATTCTTTTGGCCCCATATGAAGAGAGATGTCCATAGGCATTGTTCTAGATGTTTAGCTTGTCTTTAGGCTAAGTCTAATGTAATGCCCCATGGACTCTATACACCTTTACTTGCTCCTTCTGCACCTTGGTTGGACATTAGCATAGACTTTGTCCTAGGCCTTCCTCATACCCAACGAGGTGTAGACTCCATCTTTGTGGTAGTGGATAGATTTTCTAAAATGGCCCACTTTATACCCTGCCATAAAGTGGATGATGCAAGCAACATCGCAAGACTTTTCTTTAGAGAGGTTGTCTATTTGCATGATATACTCCTCTACTATAGTGTCTGATAAGGATGTGAAGTTCCTTAGCCATTTTCTGAGAACTTTATGGGCTAGCCTAGGAACTAAACTTCTGTTCTCCACCACTTGTCATCCTTAGACTGATGGCAAACTGAGGTGGTGAACAGATCCTTATCCACTATGTTGAGGGCACTACTTAGAGGCAACCATAAGTCTTTGGATGAATCACTTCCCCATGTTGAGTTTGCATACAATAGGATGGTCTAGAGAACCACCAAGCATTCCCGTTTTGAAGTGGTGTATGGTTTCAACCCTCTCACACCTTTGGACCTGATGTGATCTTTGATGATCACTTGCCCAAAGGACCCTTTCTAAGGTCACTTGGAAGAGAAATGGATTTATGGAGAGGAAAGGAATGGGGTGAGGTGCCACAAATACTAGGTTTGATAAGCCAAAGGAGAGAGGCCACAAGGGAGGGGTCCTTTGATAACTCTTAGAAACTCTCACAAAGGAGAAGGGGGGACACTCAAAGGTAAGAACCTCACAACCAATATGGTCTCTAGGATTAAATTCAAGTGTAAAAAATACAAGTGAGGGGAGAAGCTCCTATTTATAGAGGTAGCTAACCTCTTGAACAAGATAACCTAAAAAAGAAGGGCTAGGATTAAAATGAGAGATCTAAGTGAGGAGGATTACATTTTATTAACTAAAGTCCCTAGCCTAATATCTTCACTCTCCACAGGAAGTGAAGTCTTCCTTTGTCTGCACAGGCTAGGTCTTCTTCAATCCTTCTA
Source organism: Psophocarpus tetragonolobus (assembly GCA_037954015.1). Taxonomy (NCBI): domain Eukaryota; kingdom Viridiplantae; phylum Streptophyta; class Magnoliopsida; order Fabales; family Fabaceae; genus Psophocarpus; species Psophocarpus tetragonolobus. The sequence continues at coordinate 98,598,136 of CM075689.1, forward strand.
GCCATGGCCCTAGTGATAGGTCCTTGGCTAGGCATGGTCACGTCATCTCCTCCCCCTTGGAGAGGATTTGACCTCAAATCCATGGGGTCTTCATCATTTTCAGCACCTAAAAATGGAGACAAATAAGAAACATTAAAACTGGTGCTTACCCCATAGTCCTCTGGCAGATCTAAAACATATGCATTATTACTGATCCACTCAACAATTTGGAAAGGTACATCTCCTCTAGGGCTAAGTTTGGACTTCCTTTGAAAAGGAAATCTATCCTTTCTCAAGTGAAGCCATACCCAGTCACCCTTTTCAAAGATGACCTCTTTCCTCCCCTTATTGGCGAAAGTAGCATCTCTCAAGGATTGACGCTCTATGTTAGCTTTAACCCTCTCATGTAATTGTTTTACAAAATGGCTTTTGCCTCTCCTTCTTTCTACACAACAATAGAAAGAGGAAGGGGTAAAAGATCTAGAGGAGTATGAGGATTAAAGCCATAGACCACCTCGAATGGATAATGCTTGGTGGTTCTATGAACCATCCGATTATAAGCAAATTCAATGTGGGGAAGGTACTCATCCCAAGCCTTATGGTTGCCTTTAAGGAGAGCCCTCAGCATAGTGGATAAAGATCTATTCACAACTTCTGTTTGCCCATCAGTTTGAGGGTGACAGGTAGTGGAAAAAAGAAGTTTAGTTCCCAGCTTAGCCCAAACATTTTTCCGAAAATGGCTAAGGAACTTCACATCCCTATCTAACACTATTGAATAAGGTATACCATGCAATCGGACAACCTCTTTAAAGAAAAGTCTTGCGATGTTGCTCGCATCATCCACTTTGTGACAGCGAATAAAATGTGTCATTTTTGAAAATCGGTCCATGACCACAAATATAGAGTCTACACCTCATTTGGTTCTTGGGGGCCCAAGGATGAAATCCGTGCTAATATCCTCCCAAGGTGCAGAAGGAGCAGGTAAAGGTGTGTATAGTCCACGAGGAATTGCTTTAGACTTTGCTTGCAAGCAAGCTATACATCTAGAGCAATGTCTATGGACATCTCTATGCATATGGGGCCAAAAGAATTTCTCTTGTAAAAGCAGGAGGGTTTTTGAAATCCCAAAATGCCTCATGAGCCCACCTTCATGGCTCTCTTTTGTGAGTAAGTTCCTAATTGATCCTTGGGGTATACAAAGCTTACTCCCTTTGTAGAGATACCCCTCACTAATAAAGTACCCATCATGGGCGTTTAATGCGAAAACAGACGCAGAGGCAGCAAAGATGGGGCCAAAATCCTTGTGATGTGACCATGCCTAGCCAAGGACCTATCACTAGGGCCATGGCTAGAAGGATTGAAGAAGACCTAGCCCTTGCAGACAAAGGAAGACTTCACCTCCTATGAAGAGTGAAGATATTAAGCTAGGGACTTTAGTTAATAAAATGTAATTTTCCTTTATTTTAATTTTAAGGAGCATTAAGAATTTAATTTGGGACATGTATTTAGTCCATTTTTTATTTTTAGGAGGTGTCTTAGGAATTTAAAGGGTGGATTTAGCTTTTTGGGTCTTTATGAAGGAAATAAGGGGTAGCCTTGATATCTACACCCCTCTTTTCCTACATAAACCCCCTAAGCTAATAAGAAGGAATCTTGGCCCTTGGTTTGAGAAACTTGGGCACCAAGTTTGATGATCTAAGGAGGGAATTGTTTCTCAATTCTCCTCCCTTAGATCTCTCTTTTTAATCCTAGCCCTTCTTTTTTAGGTTATCTTGTTTAAGAGGTTAGCTACCTCTATAAATAGGAGCTCCTCCCTCACTTGTATTTTTTACACTTGAATTTAATCCTAGAGACCTTATTGGTTGAGGTTCTTACCTTTGAGTGTCCCCCTTTCTCCTTTGTGAGAGCTTCTAAGAGTTATCAAGGGACCCCTCCCTTGTGGCCTCTCCCCTTTGGCTTATCAAACCTAGTATTTGTGGCGCCTCACCCCATTTCTTTCCTCTCCATAAATCCATTTCCCTTCCAAGTGACCTTAGAAAGGATCCTTTGGGCACGTGATCATCAAAGATCACATCAAGTGGTATCTAGAACCACTTTCTAAAGGTCACGTTCTTTCTCAATTTTTTTTGCTTTGTTGTTTATCTCTTTGATCTCTTTATTTTAAAGTCCTTCATTTTTTTTCATCTCTATTTCCTTTATTGTCTAGTAGTATAGCTTTTTATTCTTGCTATTATATGCGCTTTTGTTTTCTATCTACGCGCCTATGTTCCATTTAATTTGATGCGATTTTATTTGTCCCTTTCTTTGCATCTTATTTTCGTGTTCAAGTTACTTAATTTTCGCTTGGTTTTTTATGTTAAAGTGTGCCTAAGAAGTTGTGACCATTAAACCCACATGGTTGAGGATTTTTCCACACCATTGTGGTGATCAACTTTGGCCACTTTGTTATGCCTTTTGTTTTGAGTCTCTTACTGAAATTTTTGCTCTATTTTTAGGTGTGTTATTTTTTCTTAATCTTGTGTTTTGTCAAATACTAGTCATGTTAGTTTCCTATTTTGTTTCATTTAAATTCCATAGGTTTTAGCCTTTTAAAATTTTTACAAAAAAGCCTTAAGAAACATTTTGAATTGAGCTCCTAAGAGGTGAACCTCTTGTTGAGTCTCTTAAGTCTTTTATGCTTTTAGTTCAAGCATATTAATCTCTTTGTTGTTCTTAAATATTTTCTCAATTCAATCTTTATATGTTTCTTGTTTTATGTTGAATTATTAGTAGCTTTCCACTTGGTTTACCTTCACTATTGGTGCCTCTTTATGGAATTTTAGCTTGGGTGAATTGTGTTAGTAATTTGAGCAATAAATTTACTTCAAAATCAGCTCTAAATCATTCCTTAAGCACCATTAGTTCAGTGGTATTTGGAACTACTAAGTTGTTTTGCCTTTAGTTGAATGCATTTCTTGAAAATTGTGTGACCTTACTTTGTGCTTATTCACTCAAGCATTATTATTTCAAGCATCCTCATTAAAATTTCAATTCAACAAGCTATTAGGTGCAGCAAAAAGATTAGAAAAAGTTAAAAAAAAAAAGAAAAAGTTCAAGTCAAAAAAAAAAAAAAGAAGATAAAGAACTCAAAAGAAAGACAAATTTGAAGTTGTATACCTAATAGTAGAAACATTTTATATAAGGAACCAATTGTGATTCAAAAAAAAATTACTTGAGTAAGCTTTTTAGTTTTGGTCACTTAAATTTTATTAAGTGTGCAACTATTGGTTTCATTTCTTTTTGTTTGTGTCTTTTTTCATCTCTACTCTTAGAGCTAATCTAGGAAAGTTATTTGTGTGCTACCTTCCTTTGTGAGCCTTATGTTTTCTTGCTTGTCTTTTTTACTTCTTTGAGTTTGTCATTGTTTAATCTATCCACTTGGATTTGTGAACCTTGTTTTGTTATTCACCTTTGTTTGTTGTCTTGTGTTGTATTCGTACTTGGTAAGGAAATGTTGGGAAAGGTTCCATATATAAAATTTTGGCAAGTCCAAACAAGAGGAAACAAGGGTAGCATTCTTGGGGTGAGTTGATGCAACTCAAAGGGGCTTGATCAAAAGGAGACAAACACCAAAAAGTTTGGAGTGAAGACTTTGTTTTATTTTTTTTATTCTTTGTATTGTGTATACTTAATTTTAGATTGGGAGTTTGAGTGCCCTTAAGGCCCTCCCTTGGTTTGTAATAATTTTGGTTAATTTTAGCGTAGTTCCTCGTTAATTAGGTGAAGAAGGGAGAAGTGGTACACTTCCTTCAACACCTTAGGAGCATGATTAGAGCCCTTTCTCTTTTACATTCTTGCACTTTTATTTTATTTTATGTTATTTTGAAAAAACGTGTAGAGGCTAAGAGTTCCAAAGACTCATCAAGCCACCTTAGGTGAGAAAAAAAAAGTTTTTGGCGTACCCTTTAGTTTTTAGCATCCAAGCACCATGACTTCCCACACACATTCTAGTGCACATAGTTGTTCATCAAGTAAGAGTGTCAACCAAAGAAAACCTTCTAAGGGAGACACTCTTGAAAACCTTAACTTAGAATTTAGGGAATGGATGGCTAAAGAACAAGAAAGGAGAGAATAAAAAGAGAGAAAAAAAGAAATAAAAGAAAAGGAAAAACAAAAAGAGAAGAAAGAGTTAAAAAAAGAGATGTTGGAAATGAGAAAAGAGAAAAAAGAGCGAGAAGAGAGAAGGAAAAGAGAGAGAAGAGAGGATGAAGAAAGGAGAAGAAGGAAAGAACTAGAAAGAAAAAGAGAAAAAGAGGAAGAAGAGAGAAGGAGAGGAGAAGAGAGTAAGAGGAGAGATGGGAGGGAGAGTGATAGAAAAAATAAAGGAATTCTCATAAGATCCCCATCTAGGCATTTTAGCTCTAGTGAAGAAGAATACTATAGAAATCAACATAAGCATCACTCTCATTCATCATACAATCATCATTTTCCTCAAGAGAACATAAATCATGCTAGAGAACCAAAGGTAGACCTACCCCATTTTCATGGTAGGGAATATGTTGAGACTTACCTAGATTGGGAAGTCAAAGTGGAACAACTCTTTCGATGCTATGAAATTAGGGAAGAAAGGAAAGTACCTTTGGCCTCCCTTAGTTTTCCAGGTTCTGCTTTGCATTGGTGGGATGGGTTAGTCAAGCATAGGGCCTATAAACAAATGCCTGACATTCGCTATGTATGAGAAGCAAGGGTGGCATTCGGTTCCTCAATGATATTAGCCCTTAGTATGAGAAACTCCATCTTTTTTCTATACTCCTCAATACTTAGGTTATGTTGCCTAAGTGTTTGGAGCCTATCAAAAAGATCCCTCTCATAATATGAAGGAATGTGCCTTCTTTGCAAACAAGTTTTTAAATCATTCCAGTAGCGAATGTCAGGCATTTGTTTACGGGCCCTATCCTTGACTAACTCATCCCACCAATGCAAAGCAGAACCTTGAAAACTAAGGGAGGCCAAAGGTACTTTCCTTTCTTCCCTTATTTCGTAGCATCGGAAGAGTTGTTCGACTTTGACTTCCCAATCTAGGTAAGTCTCAACATCTTCCCTACCATGAAAATGGGATAGGTCTACCTTTGTCTCCCTAGCATGATTTGTGTTCTCTTAAGGAGAATTATGATTGTATGATGAATGGAAGTGATGCTTATGTTGATATCTATAGTATTCTTTTTTGCTAGAGCTAAAATGCCTAGATGGAGATCTTATGAGAATTCCTTTCTTTTTTCTATCACTCTCCCTCCCATCTATCCTCTTACTCTCTTCTCCTCTCCTTCTCTCTTCTTCCTCTTTTTATCTTTTTCTTTCTAGTTCTTTCCTTCTTCTCCTTTCTTCATCCTCTCTTCTCTCTCTTTGCCTTCTCGCTTCTCGCTCTTTTTCTCTTTTCTCATTTCCAACATCTCTTTTTTTAACTCTTTCTTCTCTTTTTGTTTTTCCTTTTCTTTTATTTCTTTTTTCTCTCTTTTTCTTCTCTCCTTTCTTGTTTTTTAGCCATTCATTCCCTAAATTCTAAGTTAAAGTTTTCAAGAGTGTCTCCCTTAGAAGGTTTTCTTTGGTTGACACTCTTACTTGATGAACAACTATGTGCACTAGAATTTGTGTGGGAAGTCATGGTGCTTGGATACTAAAAGCTAAAAGGTAGGCCAAAAATATTTTTTTCAAGCAACACTCGTCTCTTTTTTTTTTTTTTTCTCACCTAGGGTGGCTTGATGAGTCTTTAGAACTCTTAGCCTCTACACGTGATGCATGCCTCCCTTGATCTTTTTCCTTGAGGTTCCAAGCACCATGAAATGGATGATGGAGGGGAAACAAAATGGAGGTGGGGCGCCACTCTCAAAGAGAGATAAGCCAAAGTGTTTAGGTTTGCCACAAGGGAAGGAACCCTTGATAAAAACCAACTAGGAAGAGGTTCTTCAAGAGAGAGGATCCTCAAGACCTTTTACTAAGAATGTGCTCACAAAGAGACTATTTTCATTCAACTTCAAAGGTGAAATTTTACAATGAGGGGGAATGAGTATATATAGCCCAATGGGAGAGCTTGGGCACACTTTTCTAGGCAATATGGGACTTGGGCTTAATTAGGATTAAAACTAATTAACCCAAGTCTTAGGCCTTAAGTGAGGCACCTAAGTTCACCCCCTATGGGTGCAATTAGCATATCTTAATGTGAATGGGCTAGCCCAAAATCATGTCTTAACTTATGCACCCATTATAAGCTTACTCCTCCTTTTTAACTAAAGACACTTATACCTTATAAACTAAGAAGATGGCCGGCAACACATGGCCTTAAGGGAATTAAAAATACTTTCCTATTTATCTAATTAAAATAAAATATTTACAAGCTAAAAATAACGAAGACTATGGCTTCGAATATTCAATGAGCTTTTGTCCATGCCATGCCTTCCTTGAGTCCTCCTAGCCATGATGCATGCTAGGTGAGATTGCATCATCTCCTCTCCCTTGGAGAGGATTTGACCTCAAATCCTGAGGTCTTTCTTCCGCTTTTTCAAAGTCTGCAAGAAAATAAGGAAAGCAGTAAGTATATGCAGACAAGTGATTTTGGGGGTAGTGAGAAGTCTATAAGGAGGCCTTTTAAGAATGGGGTAGTGGAGGTTGGCACTAAAGTTTGAAAATATTTTAGTGTGCATGTGCCTCCACACAACAGCTCCCCATCCTCCTCCAATTGCACTAGATACTAGCCTCAAAGGTTTTGAAATAGTTGGCGAGACTAGTCTTAGTGGAATGGAGCACTCATCAAGTTGGATTTGAGGGTGTGGATCAAGGTGCTCAAAAGATATAGGCACATCCTCAAATTCAACTTGTTCTTTTTGTAAGAGTTGGCAGGAAAATTTTTCTATGTAGAGAACCTCCTTTGAAGGCAAAGGCGGATCTTCCTTAGACTCGGTCTTCCTACCAACAACCTTATTTTCATTTTTATCCCTTTCTCTCTTAAGCTTCATGATCCTTCTATCCTCCATAACCTCGATAGGGGTAAGAGGAAGTAAGGTGATCTTTTTCCCTTTAAGAGAGAGAGTGATTTTATTAGTGAGGCCATTGTGCAAAGTTTCCTTATCATGTTGCCATGGCCTTCCCAGCAACATGTGACTAGCTTCCATAGGGACTACATCACATAACACTTTGTCGTGATACTTCCCTATGAAGAAGCTAATCTCCACTTGCTCTCTTACTACTGCACCATCTTCATAATTAAGTCCATGCAAAGGATAAGGTGAAGGATGAGGAGTAGTAGCAAGTGATAGCTTTTCCACCACCCTCGTGCTACAAAAATTACAATATGATCCACCATCCATAATAAGAGAACAAGTTTTGCTCAAAATTTTGCATCTTGTTTGAAAAACATTCTCTCTTTGTGTTTGGGTTTCCTTACAAGGATGGCTTCCAAGAAGTTGTTTCACTTTGAAGAGATCATCACATGAATGAATACCCTTTTCATTTGATGTTCCCTTTAAATTCCTTTTTCTTTTGGGGAAAAACAAAGCAATATGCCCTTTTTCTAAACACTTAAAACATTTAGGACTTCGAAAACGAGTGCTCGAACTAGTGGTAGGGGTGTCACTCATACTCAAGGGTTTTCTCTCAATATGCTTTCTTTTGGATGACTCTCTTTTGGGTTTAATTATAGAAGGGTTTGTCTTTTTCTTAGGATGCCTCTTAGGGTTTTCCTTCTTACTAGAAGAAGCATGAATGTCATGGATTATTTTAGGCTCCTCTAAGTCTCTATAATGTGTGTAAATGTTACCACAAGAGCTCTTATAGGCATCTCTCTCTTTTTGTATCTTCATTTTGTTCCCTTCTTTCTAACTTATTTTGTTCCTTTTCTCTCTTTTCCAATTCTTTCTTCTCTTTTTCTCTCCTTTCTCTTCTCTCTTTTCTCTCTAACTCTTTTATTTTGTTTTCTTCTTTTTCTCTTTCTTTTTCTCTTTTCTCTTTTTCTCTTCTCTCTTCTCTTTCTTTTTCTCTTGCTTCTCTTTTTTTATTTTCATTTTCCCTACTCTCTATTTGTCTCTCTTTTTCTCTTCTTTCTTTTCTTTCTTGTCTCTCCTTTTCTTTTTGTTCTTTCTCTCTTCTCTCCTCTCTATCTAGTTCCTCTTGTTCTCTTTTCCTCATCTCTCTTTGTTTTCTCTCATTTTTCCAAAATTCCCTACGTTGTTTTTCTACTATTTCCCAATCAATAGAGTATGGATATGTGGGCAAGGTTGGTTTATCACTCTTCTCATTCTTTTCTTTTATTCTATTCTCACATTCTTCTCCTTTATTTTCCCTAGTTTCATTACTACTCATAACAGTCCTACAAGTGTGTGAAAACATGTCAAAGTGTAAGGCCTAGGGAACTAATATGCAAAACACTCCTCTCTTTTTTGTTTTCTCCTAAAGTGTTAAGAGTCTTTGGAACTCTAACACTTTCTAAAACGTTGAAAGCAAATAAAGAAATTTAAAGCAAAGCTAAAGGATTCTAACGTGCTCCTAAGTATGAATAAGGGGTACCAATTCTTTATCCACACTAAAACAAGAAACTAAGGTTTATTACACACAAAAGAGGTGACCCTTATGGGCATCCAATACCTCTAATTAAAATGTCCTTTAAAAATACACCCAAATTAAACAAAGAAAATTAAAAGTAGTTGAATGTAGCTCCTTTCTTCAAGTGCTCCTCACCAAGTGTATCACTCTAGTCTTGGCCTCCTTTTCAAGTCTCCTCTTCCTTGGTTTTAAATCAAAACTTCCTAAGGATGCTACCCTTGTGAAAATTTCAACAATTTGGCTACCTACCAAGAGAAAACAAGCGCCCAAGCAAGAGACCAAGGGAAGTAGAATTTGAAAGCAAAAAGCAATAAAAAGCACTTAACAAGAATAGGAACACATCCAAGTGGAAAGAATTTATTTGACAAACACAAAGAAAGCCAATAAGGACAAGCAAGAAATAAAAGGTGTAGAAAGAAAGTTGGCACACAAAAAAAAATTCCTAGAATGGGCCTAAAATAGAATTGGACTTAAAACAAAAAAGACTCAACAAATTCAATGATTTGCACAATTGTAAAGCAAGGTGGCTAAATCATAGTCAAATAAATTCAAGCAAATTTCAATAAAATTTAACACTCCTTTGAATTTTTTAATAATTTTGAGGTGCAATAATTTTTATTTTATTTTTTTGTACTCTTTTTACTTGTTTTTAGCACTTTTTACTAACTCTTTTTTTTTTTTTTACTTATTTTACACTTTTGATTTCTTTTCTTCTTTTTTTTTTTTTGAAACAATTTTGCTACACCTCTTAACACATTTTGTACCAAATATAGTGAGGAGTCAAAGAATCATAAATGCTTGAACAAAGGATAGGAAATGGCCACCATAATTGATATACAAAAGTGCAAAATTAAGAAACAAAGCAACCTAATATGAACTAGTAATTTTAGGTCATAAAAAATAAATGGCACAAGGAGAGTTTTATGGAAGTTGAGGACAACTTGATTACTCAATAATAAGCCCAATCATACCCAACATGCCTCTCAAAGCCAATCAACAAAAATCACCACAAAAACTAGCACAAAATTAAGATACTAAAATTATTGAACAAGTGAATGAAATTTGGAAGAAATTGAGCATTAATTTTTTTGAAGATTTTTTTTTAAGAACATGCTAAGATCTAAATAGCATGTGAGACTCTAAGGACATGGGATCAAGGGTAAGCCTCTTTGATGCTCAATTTCCAATAGAGAAATAACACACTTTTATGGTAAAAATAAAAAGGCAAAACTATGTAGAATTAAGAGACAATAAAAGGGCTACAACATGACCAACTAAGACACAACTTGGAAGATTAAAAACTGAAATTAAATGACTCAAAATAACCAGAAATATATGTCCAAAACAGAGAACAAAGGGCTGGAAAAACAGAAAAATAGGTGCAGGAAAATAGAATTAAAAATTCAAATAAGAAGAACAACGTGCATCCAAAGATCAAGACCACAATGTGTGGCTTCCTTCACAAATTTTGTGAAGTCATTACAATGATCTTCTTAGGATTTGCACAAGAATAAGGAAAAAATAAAAAGCTGGGCAGAAAATTAAAGAAACAATCCTAAAGGAAACATATAAAGATTCAATGGAAAAGAACAAGATAAATTGAATCTAGAAAGCAATAAAAACTAGGAAATAAATTGCATAAAATGAAAACTACAAAAACATAAACTAACAAGACATAAAAGGAATTAAATGACAAGAATCAAAGGCTGGAAAAAATAAAGGAAAAAGCAAGAACTCTAAGAAGAAAAGCTGAAAAAAATTAAAGAAAATTAAGACTAGAAAAGAACCTCATGGAGTTGGCTCTGATACCAAATGATGCATGCCTCCCTTGATCTTTTTCCTTGAGGTTCCAAGCACCATGAAATGGATGATGGAGGGGAAATAAAATGGAGGTGGGTGCCACTCTCAAAGAGAGATAAGCCAAAGTTTTTAGGTTTGCCACAAGGGAAGGAACCCTTGATAAAAACCAACTAGGAATAGGTTCTTCAAGAGAGAGGATCCTCAAGACCTTTTACTAAGAATGTGCTCACAAAGAGACTATTTTCATTCAACTTCAAAGGTGAAATTTTACAATGAGGGGGAATGAGTATATATAGCCTAATGGGAGAGCTTTGGCACAGTTTTCTAGGCAATGTGGGACTTGGGCTTAATTAGGATTAAAACTAATTAACCCAAGTCTTAGGCCTTAAGTGAGGCACGTAAGTTCACCCCCTATGGGTGCAATTAGCATATCTTAATGTGAATGGGCTAGCCCAAAATCATGTCTTAACTTATGCACCCATTATAAGCTTACTCCTCCTTTTTAACTAAAGACACTTATACCTTATAAACTAAGAAGATGGCCGGAAATACATGGCCTTAAGGGAATTAAAAATACTTTCCTATTTATCTAATTAAAATAAAATATTTACAAGCTAAAAATAACGAAGACTATGGCTTCAAATCTTCAATGAGCTTTTGTCCATGCCATGCCTTCCTTGAGTCCTCCTAGCCATGATGCATGCTAGGTGAGATTGCATCAGAAGTGGTGGGTGTTTTTAAGGTAGTATTTTTAAGTTGAAAGCTCATATATTAAGGTGGTGTTTTTAAGCTGAAAGCTCCTTAACATTATGTTGAATGAAAGTTAAAAAATTTCTTTCATCAAACTCTGTAACATAAAAAGGCAAAATCTGAATAACAAAGGAAAGACGAACTCACTCACTTACCCCAAATCTAAAATAATAAAAACAAAAAAAATAATTTAGGTATAGGCAAAGGTGATTGTGAAGTGATGGCAATGGGGTGAGACAATGTTGTGCCAATTGAAGTAACAAGTAGCAATAACAAAGACAAGTATAGTATTTAGGGAACTGGAAATAGCCAATTTCAAGGAATGATTTTAAGAGCTAGTATATTAAACATCTTTAAGAATGTTAAAAGAATAAATTTTTTTCTTATTTAGTTGTCTTTTCATTGGGATACATGCTTTATAATACAGATATACATATTCTTCTTAGATGACATTGTTTAGATCTGAAACTTCTAGTTAATTTTCATGCCTAGACAATTTTTTTCTCTTTTATCAAGAAAGGGCTTATGGTGCAGATTTATTTTATTACTACTATTAACATATCTAGAATGTTTGCTCCTATTTTTTAATTTACCTATTCATGTTTGTAAGCAATGCCCAAATGTTAAATATGAAAAGGATGTTTATTTCATCACTGATGATATTTATAAAGGATACTCAAAGCATAAAAGACTTAAGAGACTCAACAAGAGGTTCACCTCTTAGGAACTCAATTCAAAATGTTTTTCAAGACATTTTTGTAAAAATTTTAAGAGGCTAAAACCTATGCAATTTAAATGAGACAAAATAGGAAACTAACATGACTAGTATTTGACAAAACATAAGATTAAGAAAATAAAACACACCTAAAAATAGAGCAAAAATTTCAGCAAGAGGCTCAAAACAAAAGGCGCAACAAAGTGGCCAAAGTTGATCACCACAATGGTGTGGAAAAATCCTCAACCATGTGGGTTTAATGGTCACAACTTCTTAGGCACACTTTAAAATAAAAAACCAAGGCAAAATTAAGCAACTTGAACACGGAAATAAGATGCAAAGTAAAGGACAAATAAAATTGCATCAAATTAAATGGAACATAGGTGCGTAGATAGAAAAAAAGCGCATATAATAGCAAGAATAAAAATCTATACTACTAGACAATAAAGGAAACATATATGACAAAAAATGAAGGACTTTAAAATAAAGAGAGCAAAGAGATAAACAAAAAAGCAAGTAAAATTTTTGAGAAAGAACGTGACCTTTAGAAAGTGGCTCTGATACCACTTGATGTGATCTTTGATGATCACTTGCCCAAAGGATCCTTTCTAAGGTCACTTGGAAGAGAAATGGATTTATGGAGAGGAAAGGAACGGGGTGAGGCACCACAAATACTAGGTTTGATAAGCCAAAAGGGAGAGGCCACAAGGGAGAGGTCCCTTGATAACTCTTAGAAGCTCTCACAAAGGAGAAGGGGGGACTGATGTGACCATGCCTAGCCAAGGACCTATCACTAGGGCCATGGCTAGAAGGACTGAAGAAGACCTAGCCCTTGCAGAGAAAGGAAGACTTCACCTCCTATGGAGAGTGAAGATATTAGGCTAGGGACTTTAGTTAATAAAATGTAATTTCCTTTATTTTGAGGAGCATTAAGAATTTAATTTGGGACATGTATTTAGTCCATTTTTTATTTTTAGGAGGTGTCCTAGGAATTTAGAGGGTGGATTTAGCTTTTTGGGTCTTTATGAAGGAAATAAGGGTAACCTTGATATCTACACCCCTCTTTTCCTACATAAACCCCCTAAGCTAATAAGAAGGAATCTTGACCCTTGGTTTGAGAAACTTGGGCACCAAATTTGATGATCTAAGGAGGGAATTGTTTCTCAATCCTCCTCCCTTAGGTCTCTCCTTTTAATCCTAGCCCTTCTTTTTTAGGTTATCTTGTTCAAGAGGTTAGCTACCTCTATAAATAAGAGTTCCTCCCTCACTTGTATTTTTTACACTTGAATTTAATCATAGAGACCATATTGGTTGTGAGGTTCTTACCTTTGAGTCTCCCCTTTTCTCCTTTGTGAGAGCTTCTAAGAGTTATCAAAGGACCCCTCCCTTGTGGCCTCTCCCCTTTGGCTTATCAAACCTAGTATTTGTGGTGCCTCACCCCATTCCTTTCCTCTCTATAAATCCATTTCACTTCCAAGTGACCTTAGAAAGGATCCTTTGGGCACGTGATCATCAAAGATCACATCAAGTGGTATCAGAGCCACTTTCTAAAGGTCACGTTCTTTCTCAATTTTTTTTTGCTTTGTTGTTTATCTCTTTAATCTCTTTATTTTAAAGTCCTTCATTTTTTGTCATATCTATTTCCTTTATTGTCTAGTAGTATAGCTTTTTATTCTTGCTATTATATGCGCTTTTGTTTTCTATCTACACGCCTATGTTCCATTTAATTTGATGCGATTTTATTTGTCCCTTTCTTTGCATCTTATTTTCGTGTTCAAGTTGCTTAATTTTCCCTTGGTTTTTTATGTTAAAGTGTGCCTAAGAATTTGTGACCATTAAACCCACATGGTTGAGGATTTTTCCACACCATTGTGGTGATCAACTTTGGAAATTTGTGACCATTAATCTTGTGTTTTGTCAAATTCTATTCATGTTAGTTTCCTATTTTATCTCATTTAAATTCCATAGGTTTTAGCCTCTTAAAATTTTTACAAAAAGCCTTCAAAAACATTTTGAATTGAGCTCCTAAGAGGTGAACCTCTTATTGATTCTCTTAAGTCTTTTATGCTTTTAGTTCAAGCATATTAATCTCTTTGTTGTTCTTAAATATTTGCTCAATTAAATCTTTATATGTTTCTTGTTTTATGTTGAATTATTAGTAGCTTTCCACTTGGTTTACCTTCACTATTGGTGCCTCTTTATGGAATTTTAGCTTGGGTAAATTGTGTTAGTAATTTGAGCAATCAATTTACTTCAAAATCAACCCTAAATCATTCCTTAAGCACCATTAGTTCAGTGGTATTTGGAACTACTAAGTTGTTTTGCCTTTAGTTGCATGCATTGCTTGAAAATTGTGTGACCTTACTTTGTGCTTATTCACTCAAGTGTTATTATTTCAAGCATCCTCATTAAAATTTCAATTCAACAAGCTATTAGGTGCAGCAAAATGATTAGAAAAAGTTAAAAAAAATAGAAAAATTTCAAGTTAAAAAAAAAAGAAGATAAAGAACTCAAAAGAAAGACAAATTTGAAGTTGTGTACCTAATAGTAGAAACATTTGATATGAGGAACCAATTGTGATTAAAAAAAAAATTACTTGAGTAAGCTTTTTAGTTTTTGGTCACTTAAATTTTATTAAGTATGCAACTATTGGTTTAATTTTTTTTGTTTGAGTCTTTTTTCATCTTTACTCTTAGAGCTAATCTAGGAAAGTTATTTGTGTGCTACCTTCCTTGGTGAGCCTTATGTTTTCTTGCTTGTCTTCTTTACTTCTTTGAGTTTGTCATTGTTTAATCTATCCACTTGGATTTGTGAACCTTGTTTTGTTATTCACCTTTGTTTGTTGTCTTGTGTTGTATTCGACCTTGGTAAGGAAAGGTTGGGAAAGGTTCAATATATAAAATTTTGGCAAGTCCAAACAAGAGGAAACAAGGGTAGCATTCTTAGGGTGGGTTGATGCAACTCAAAGGGGCTTGATCAAAAGGAGACAAGCACCAAAAAGCTTGGAGTGAAGACTTTGTTTTATTTTTTTTATTTTTTGTATTGTGTATACTTAATTTTAGATTGGGAGTTTGAGTGCCCTTAAGGCCCTCCCTTGGTTTGTAATAATTTTGGTTAATTTTAGCGTAGTTCCTCGTTAATTAGGTGAAGAAGCGAGAAGTGGTACACTTCCTTCAACACCTTAGGAGCACGATTAGAGCCCTTTCTCTTTTACATTCTTGCACTTTGATTTTATTTTATGTTATTTTGAAAAAAGGTGTAGAGGCTAAGAGTTCCAAAGACTCATCAAGCCACCTTAGGTGAGAAAACAAAAAAAAAAGAGAGAGTAGTGTTGCTTGAAAAAAAATAATTTTGGCCTACCCTTTAGTTTTTAGCATCCAAGCACCATGACTTCCCACGCACATTCTAGTGCACATAGTTGTTCATGAAGTAAGAGTATCAACCAAAGAAAACCTTCTAAGGGAGAAACTCTTGAAAACCTTAACTTAGAATTTAGGGAATTGATGGCTAAAGAACAAGAAAGGAGAGAAGAAAAAGAGAGAAAAAAAGAAACAAAAGAAAAGGAAAAACAAAAAGAGAAGGAAGAGTTAAAAAAAGAGATGTTGGAAATGAGAAAAGAGAAAAAAGAGCGAGAAGAGAGAAGACCAAGAGAAGAGAAGAGAGGATGAAGAAAGGAGAAGAAGGAAAGAACTAGAAAGAAAAAGAGAAAAAGAAGAAGAAGAGAGAAGGAGAGGAGAAGAGAGTAAGACGAGAAATGTGAGGGAGAGTGATATAAAAAATAAAAGAATTCTCATAAGATCCCCATCTACGCATTTTAGCTCTAGTGAAGAAGAATACCATAGAAATCAATATAAGCATCACTCACATTCATCATACAATCATCATTCTCCTCAAGAGAACATAAATCATGCTAGGGAACCAAAGGTAGACCTACCCCATTTTCATAGTAGGAAAGATGTTGAGACTTACCTAGATTGGGAAGTCAAAGTGGAACAACTCTTTCGATGCTATGAAATTAGGGAAGAAAGGAAAGTACCTTTGGCCTCCCTTAGTTTTCAAGGTTCTGCTTTGCATTGGTGGGATGGGTTAGTCAAGGATAAGGCCCGTAAACAAATTCCTGACATTCGCTACTAGAATGATTTAAAAACTTGTTTGCGAAGAAGGCACATTCTTTCATATCATGAGAGGTATCTTTTGGATAGGCTCCAAAGACTTAGGCAACATAACCTCAGTATTGAGGAGAATAGACAAAAGATGGAGCTTCTCATACTAAGGGCCAATATCATTGAGGAACCCAATGCTACCCTTGCTAGGTTTTTGTGTGGATTAAGCTCTGACATTAGAGATAAAGTAGAGCTTCTTTCATACTCAAACCTTAATGAGTTGGTAGAACTTTGTGTAAGAGCTGAGAATTAACTCAAGAGAAAAAGCTTTAAAAAAGATTCTTCCTCTTACTCAAAGAGAGACCAACTTAAGGGAAACTCTTTCAAGGGTTTTCCCAAAGTGGAACCCAAGCATTTTCAAGATACAAAGCACCTCATGTAGAGAGAAAACCCCCTACTACTAAGCCTACTGAGAGGCAAAGTAGTATCAAATGCTTCAAATATCTTGGGAGAGGCCACATTGCCTCTCAATGCCCTAACAAGAAAACAATGATCATGAGGGGACAAGACATTTGTAGTGAGAATAGCTCATCTTCCTCTTCTAGTGAGAGTAAGGAAGAAGGGGGACATACTTTTGAACAAGAGTGTGAGGGAGCTTTTCCTTATGAGGGGGACCTCCATATGGTACAAAGGCTTCTTGGAAGCCAACCTCTAGAGCTTGGCCAGTCACAAAGAGAGAACATCTTCCATACAAGATGTAAAGTAAATGACAAAGTATGTTCTCTCCTTATTGATAGTGGCTCCTATTGTAACTATTGTAGCTCTAGTTTGGTTGAAAAGCTAGCCTTGACTACCATGCCCCATCCCAAACCTTACAAATTGCAATGGCTCAATCAGCCAGGGGAGATGGTAGTCAATGAACAAGTTATGGTTCCAATTTCCATAGGATCTTATAATGATGAGATTCTTTGTGACATAGTTCCTATGGAGGCTGGTCATATCCTGTTGGGGAGACCATGGCAATTTGACAAAAAAACAATTCACCATGGTCACTCCAACCAAATAATTCTCACCCATAATGAAAAACGCTTCAAATTGTATCCTTTGTGACCTTCTCAAGTGGTTGAGGATCAATTTGCGATGAAAAAGAAAAGAGTTGAGGAAAAACAAAAGCAAAAAAAAGCACAACAAGCTTTACCCTTAAAGCTTAAAAAGGGTAAAGAGAGAGAGTCGGAAGGTGATGCCCCTTCGAAAGGGAATATTAGTAAAAGGAGCCTATTTACTACTAAACGTGATTTAAAAGAAGCTCATTTGACTGACAAGCCCTTTTATCTCCTCTTTTGCAAAGAAGCATAAAATCCTTCTCCCATTTTGCATTCTTTTGCTGCGAGCACTGCCACAGCCCATGCACATGATCACCTTCCTTAAGGGGTTCAAGATATTTTAAAAGAATTTGATGACATATTCCCTAATGAGGTTCCGAAAGGACTTCCTCCCATTAGGGGTATAGATCATCAAATTGATTTGGTGCTTGGCACAAGTCTACCTAATAAACCTGCCTATAGGACCAAACCCATGGAGACCCAATAGATTGAGTCTCAAGTGAATGAGCTGTTGGAGAAGGGTTGGGTTCAAAAGAGCCTAAGCCCTTGTGCTGTGCCAGTCTTGTTGGTGCCCAAGAAGAATGGCCAATGGAGGATGTGTGTTGATTGTCATGCAATCAACAACATCACCATCAAATATAGGCACCCAATACCCCGTCTTGATGACATGTAAGATGAATTGCATGGGGAAAACATATTTTCAAAAATAGATCTTAGAAGCTGTTACGACCAAATAAGGATCAAAGCAGGTGATGAGTGGAAAACTGCTTTTAAGACTAAATTTGGTCTTTATGAGTGGTTGGTTATGCCTTTTAGGCTAACTAATGACCCAAGCACATTCATGCGCATAATGAATCATGTACTAAGGGATTGCCTTGGTAAATTTTGTGTAGTTTACTTTGATGACATTTTAGTTTACTCTAGGAACCTAGATGATCATTTAGGACATCTAAGGCATGTTTTTTCTCTTCTTATGAGTAATCATCTTTTTGGTAACTTATAAAAATGCACCTTTTGTGTACATAGTGTAGTTTTCCTAGGTTTTGTAGTTAGCACAAAAGGGGTCCATGTTGACCCTGAAAAGATAAAAGCTATTCAAGAATGGCCCAACCCAAAGAGTGTGACAGAGATCAAAAGCTTTCATGGTCTCGTGGATTTTATAGGCACTTTGTGCCTAATTTCTCCACGCTCTTCGCACCAATAAATGATTTGGTGAAAAAGGAAGTTCCTTTCCTTTGGGGTGAGAAACAAGAGAAAGCCTTCCAGCTAATTAAGCATAAACTGACCCATGCACCAGTCTTGGTATTACCTGACTTTTCTAAAACATTTGAACTTAAATGTGATGCCTCTGGTTTAGGTGTGGGGGCTGTCTTGTTGTAAGGAGGGCACCCCATTGCGTATTTCAGTGAAAAACTCAATGGTGCCCCCCTTAACTACCCCACCTATGATAAGGAGTTTTATGCTCTCATTAGGGCCCTTCAAACTTGGGAGGATTACCTTGCTCCCAAGGAGTTTGTCATTCATAGTGACCATGAGTCACTAAAATATTTGAGGGGTCAAGGTAAATTGAACAAAAGGCATGCAACATGGGTGGAATATCTTGAATCCTTCCCTTATGTCATCAAGTACAAGAAAGGAAAACAAAATGTGGTGGCTGATGCTCTTTCTAGGTGTCATGCCCTTTATTCATCCTTCAGTGCAAAAATCTTGGTATTTGATGACATTTGGGCTATGTATCCATCTGAGAAGGATTTCGGCCCCATATTTGCTACCTCTGCATCTGCATTCGCATTAAAGGCCCATGATGGGTGCTTCATCAGTTAGGGGTATCTTTACAAAGGGAGTAAGCTTTGTATACCCCAAGGATCAATTAGGAACTTACTTACAAAAGAGAGCCATGAAGGTGGGCTCATGGGGCATTTTGGGATTTCAAAACCCTCATGCTTTTACAAGAGAAATTTTTTTGGCCCCATATGCGTAGAGATGTCGATAGATATTGCTCTAAATGTATAGCTTGCTTGCAAGCAAAGTCTAAAGCAATGCCTCATGACTATACACACGTTTACCTGCTCCTTCTGCACCTTGGGAGGATATTAGCATGGATTTCATGCTTGGGCTCCCAAGAACCCAACGAGGTGCAGACTCCATATTTGTGGTGGTGGACCGATTTTCAAAAATGGCCCATTTTATTCCCTGCTACAAAGTGGATGATGCGAGCAACATCGCAAGAATTTTCTTTAAAGAGGTTGTCCGATTGCATGGTATACCCTCTTCAATAGTGTCATATAGGGATGTGAAGTTCCTTAGTGATGCACTCCCTTGATCTCTTCAACCAAGGTTCCTTCCTCTAAGAAAATGGAGGATGGATAGGTTAGAAATAGGAGAGCGTTGACGCCACTTTCTAGGAGAAAGATGAGTCAAAAAAATTTTATGTTGCTTGCCACATGGGAGAGGTCCCTTGATAAAAGCTTTAAGGGAGAGATTCCTCAACAGAGAGGATTCACAATGACACTCAAGAATAAATTGCTCAAAAAGAGTCTTACTTCATTCAATCAAGTGTGCCTTGTACAAGAGAGACTAGGTGTATTTATAGCTCACAACCAATATGATCTCTAGGATTAAATTCAAGTGTAAAAAATACAAGGGACGAGAGGAGCTCCTACTTATAGAGGTAGCTAACCTCTTGAACAAGATAACCTAAAAAAGAAGGGCTAGGATTCAAAGGAGAGATCTAAGGGAGGAGGATTGAGAAACAATCCCCTCCTTAGAGCATCAAACTTGGTGTCAAGTTTCTCAAACCAAGGGCCAAAATTCCTTCTTATTAGCTTAGGGGTTTATGAAGGAAAAAAGGGGTGTAGATATCAAGGCTACCCCTTATTTCCTTCATAAAACCCAAAAAGCTAAATCCAGCCTCTAAATTCCTAAGACACGTCCTAAAATAAAAATGGACTAAATAAATGTCCCAAATTAAATTCCTAATGCTCCTCAAAATAAAATAAAGGAAAATTACATTTTTATTAACTAAAGTTCCTAGCATAATATCTTCACTCTCCACAGAAGGTGAAGTTTTTCTTTGTTTGCAAGGGCTAGGTCTTCTTCAATCCTTCTAGCCATGGCCCTAGTGATAGGTCCTTGGCTAGGCATGGTCACATCAAAGACTATGGGCTTGAGTTGGACATCCAACTCAAAGGTGGTTAGAGATAGGTTAGTTGAATTAATTAGGTGTTAATTGAGCTCTTGCCTTATTAACACTTAATTAATTCAACAAGATCCAAACAAGACCCTAAGATCAAGGATCTTTGTTCCCTCCAAATTTGAATTTGAATTTGGAGAGTGCCATATCATCTCCCTCCAAAATTCAAATCCAAATATGAAGCAACAAACAAGGCCATATAGGAAAGAGAATGAACATGGATGAAACATTAGGGAACAAGAGGGACCTACTTGTCTCTCATGCTTCATGTGTGACTTAGGAGGGTGTGGGAAAAAGCTAGAAGGGTGTGGTTATCAAAACCACACGTCCACATGGTCCTAAAAAGCCCACTAATGCACACACTCCACATAATAGACTAGTTACACCTCCTTTCAACTAAAGGCAACGAAAAAAAACGCTAAAAATATAAGGCCAAAGAAATACTAAATACACCTCCAAATACATGAACTGAAAGTGAAGACTAAGGCGCCAAATACAAGGCTAAAAAGTAAAGATTATGGTCTAATCTTGATGTCCCAAAGGTCTTCCTTCCTCTTCTCTAGCCATGTATGCCTCAATCCTCCTAGCCATGGCCCTTGTGATAGGACCCTTGCTAGGGAGGATTGCACCATCCCCTCCCTCTTGAGAAAAATTTTACCTTAAATCAAACTTGTCCTCTTCCTCATCATCATCAACACCTACAAAAGGAGTAAGATCACAAACATTAAAGGTAGAGGTGACTTCATAATCCTCTGGGAGATCTAACCTATATTCATTGTTACCCAACCTCTCAAGGATTTGGAAGGACCATCTCCTCTAGGGTTAAGTTTGGACTTCCTCTTAGTAGGAAAACTATCCTTCCTAAGGTGAAGCCAAACCCAATCCCCTTTGTCAAAAATGAATTCCTTCCTCCCCTTGTTTTATGAATTGCATACCTTTTTGCCTAGTGTTCAATATTGGATTTAACCTTCTCATGTATTTTCTTAATAAAATCTGCCCTAGAAACTCCATCCTTATGAGAGTGAGTACTAGGGAGAGGCATAAGATCCAAAGGAGTAAGTGGGTTAAAGCCATAAACAACCTCAAAAGGGAAATGCTTGGTGGTTCTATGGACCACCCTATTATATGCAAACTCAATGTGGGGAAGGTATTCATCCCAAGACTTATGGTTGCCTTTCAAAAGGGCCCTCAACATTGTGGATAGAGATCTATTGACCACTTCAGTCTTCCTATCAGTCTGAGGGTGACAAGTGGTAGAGAATTGAAGCTTAGTTCCTAGCCTAGCCTATAAAGTTCTCCAAAAGTGGCTAAGGAACTTAGCATCTCTATTAGACACAATAGTGGAGGGTAAGCCATGCAATCTGATAACCTCCTTAAAGAAAAGTCTTAGATTTTACTAGCATCATCCACTTTGTGGCAGGGAATAAAATGGGCTATTTTACTAAAATGATCCACTACCACAAAAATGGAATCTGCACCCCTTTGAGCTCTAGGAAGCCCAAGGACAAAGTCCATACTAATATCTACCCATGGTGCAGAAGGAGTGGGTAAAGTTGTGTATAGTCCATGAGGCATTTTCTTAGACTTAGCCTATAAACAAGCTATGCATCTAGAACAATGTCTATGGACATCTTTCTTCATATGGGGCCAAAAGAAATTTTCTTTCAAAATCATCAAAGTTTTAAAAACTCCAAAATTCCCCATGAGCCCACCTTTATGGCTCTCTTTTGTCAAAAATTTTCTCATAGATCCTTGGGGTATGCAAAGCTTCCCATGCCTAAACAAATACCCCTCACTAGTGAAATACCCATCATGGGTTTTGTATGCAGAGGTAGCAAAGATAGGACCAAATGTCTTGCCAGAGGGATATTGGGCCCTAAGATCATCAAAGCCCAAGATATGGGAACTTAAAGTAGCCAAAAGATTGTGTCTCCTGGATAAAGCATCTGCCACTACATTATGTTTCCCTTTCTTGTACTTGATGATATAGGAAAAGGATTCAAGGAATTCTACCAAGTTAGCATGCCTTTTATTGAGTTTTCCTTGACCCTTCAAATATTTAAGTGACTCATGGTCACTATGAATGACAAACTCCTTGCAAACAAGGTAATGTTCCCAAGTTTGAAGGACCCTTATTAAGGAATACAACTCTTTATCATATGTGAGGTAGTTGAGGGTGACAGCATTCAGTTTTTCACTAAAATAAGCCACTGGATGTCCACCCTGCAACAAGACAACTCCCACACCTATTCCGAATGCATCACATTCTAACTCAAAAGTTTTTGAAAAATCAGGAAAAGCCAGAACAGGTGCATGTGTAAGTTTTTCCTTAATAAGTGAAAAGGATTTTTCTTGCTTCTCACTCGAAAGGAAAGGAACTCCCTTCTTCACTAAATCATTGAGTGGCGAGACAAGTGTGGAGAAGTTAGTCACAAAACGCCTATAGAAAACTAGCAAGACCATGAAAGCTCTTGATCAATATCGCACTTGTTGGGGTGGGCCATTCTTGGATGGCTTTAAATTTTTCAGGATCCACATGGACCCCTTTTGAACTTACTATAAAACCTAAAAAGACCATACTTTCAACACAAAAGGTTCATTTTTCAAGGTTTCCAAAAAGGTGGTTAGTCCTAATGATGCATGCCTCCCTTGATCTTTTTCTAGAGGTTTTCTTCTTTGGTGAAATGGTTTGTGGAGAGGTAAGAAGTGAGGTGGTTTTAGGCGCCACTTAAGGTAAGATAAGCCTAAGAGGGAAAGTTTACCACAAGGGATGGAACCCTTGATAAAAACCTAAGGAATTCTCAAAGAGAGAAGGGTGGACACTAAGAGAATTTTGGCCAACTCAAGGTTTTTCCATTCAATCAAGTGTAAAAAATACAAGAGTGTGAAGGAGCACCTTTTTATAGAGGGAGCTAACCTCTTGGACAAGTCATGAAGGAAATGAAGGGCTAGGATTAAAAGGAGTCATCCAAGGGAGGAGGATTGAAGCCCAAAGTCCAATCAATACCCTCCTTTAGATGAGAATTGGTGCCCAAGCTACCTCATCCAAGGGCCAAGATTACTCCTTTATTAGTTTTGGGTTTTATTTAGCAAAAGAGGGTGTAGTTATCAAACTACCCCCTTATTTCCTAAATAAAGGCCCAAAAGCTAATCTTACCCCTTCTTATTACTAAGACACCTCCTAGAAAATTAAATGGACTAATACATGTCCAAAATAAAATCCTAGGTTCCTAAAATAAAAATTACAAGTAAATAAGTCATGGCTTGCATAACTTAATGGTCATATGGAGGTGAGATCTTCCTCCCTCTACTCTAGCCATGTCTTCTTCTATTCTTTTAGCCATGGCCCTAGTGATAGGGCCCTTGCTTGGGGAGAATGCATCATCCCCTCCCCCTTAGGAAGGATTTGACCTCAAATCTGATAGGTCCTCCTCTTCTTCATCAGTACCTCGTTGGGTTCGAGGCAGGCCAAGGATGAAATCCATACTAATATCCAGCCAAGGTGCAGAAGGAGCAGGTAAGGGTGTGTACAATCCATGAGCCATTGTCTTAGACTTAGCTTGCAAGCAAGCAATGCATCTACGACAATGTCTATAGACGTCTTTCTTCATATGGGGCCAAAAGAATTTTTCTTGTAAAAGCAGAAGAGTTTTGTTAATTCCAAAATGCCCCATGAGCCCACCCTCATGGCTCTCTTTTGTCAACAGATTTCTCATAGATCCTTGGGGTACACAAAGTCTGCTACCTTTGAAAAGGTACCCCTCACTCACAAAGAACCCATTTTGGGTTTTACATGCAAATGTAGAGGCAGCATAAATGGATCCAAAATCCTTATCAGAAATATACATTTCTCTAATATTATCAAATCCAAGAATCTTTGCACTTAAGGTGGTGTAAAGGGTATGTCTACGAGACAAAGCATCAGCCACCACATTATGTTTTCCTTTCTTGTATTTGATGATATAAGGGAAAGTCTCAAGAAATTCTACCCATTTAGCATGCCTTTTATTAAGCTTGCCTTGACCCTTCAAATACTTAAGTGACTCATGGTCACTATGAATGATGAACTCCTTGGGTACAAGATAATGTTCCCAAGTTTGAAGGGCCCTTATCAAAGAGTAAAACTCTTTATCATAGGTGGGGTAGTTTAAGGCAGCTCCATTTAGTTTTTCACTAAAATAAGCCACGGGATGACCACCTTGTAACAACACAGCTCCCACACCCACTCCCGATGCATCACACTCTAGCTCAAAAGTTTTAGAAAAGTCAGGAAGAGCTAAAACTGGTGCATGGGTCAGTTTCTCTTTGATAAGTTCAAAGGCTTTTTGTTGTTTTTCACCCCAAAGGAAAGGAGTATCCTTCTTCACCAAATCATTGATTGGTGAGAAAAGTGTGGAGAAGTTAGGCACAAAGCGCCTGTAAAAGCTCGCGAGACCATGAAAACTCTTGATCTCAGTCACACTTTTTGGGGTGGGCCATTCTTGGATGGCTTTGATTTTGTCGGGGTCTACTTGAACCCCATTTTTATTAACTATAAAACCTAAGAACACCACACTCTCCACACAAAAATTACATTTTTCAAGATTTCCATAGAGTTGGTGTGACCTAAGAATGCAAAAGACGCGCCTAAGATGGCCTACATGTTCATCTAGGCTCTTGCTATACACTAAGATGTCATCAAAATAAACAACACAAAATTTTCCTAAGAAATCCCTAAGGACATGATTCATAAGCCTCATGAAGGTGCTTGGGGCATTGGTAAGCCCAAAGGGCATTACCAACCACTCATACAGCCCAAACTTGGTCTTAAAAGCGGTTTTCCACTCATCACCTTCCTTGATGCGGATTTGGTGATAACCACTCTTAAGATCAATTTTTGAAAATAATTGGGCCCCATGCAATTCATCAAGCATGTCATCAAGCCTAGGGATAGGGTGCCTATATTTGATGGTGATGTTATTGATTGCTCGACAATCAATGCACATCCTCCATTGGCCATTCTTCTTAGGCACCAACAAAACTGGCACAGCACAAGGGCTTAGGCTCTCTTGAACCCAACCCTTCTCCAATAGTTCTTGGACTTGAGATTCAATCTCCTTGGTCTCCATGGGATTAGTCCTATAAGCAGGCCTATTAGGCAGGCTAGCCCCAGGTACCAAGTCTATTTGGTGTTCTATACCCCTAATTGGAGGAAGTCCTTTGGGAACTTCATTAGGGAATATATCACCAAACTCCTTTACAAGCTCTTAAACCTCTTGAGGTAGGTTCTCAAGTCCAAATTCTATGGCAGTGCTAGAACTAGAAGGGAAAAAAGTGGAGGGGGAAGAAATGGGGGATGTCTCTTTGCAAAGGAGGAGATAGAAAGGTCTGTTAGTTAAGGGGGCTTCCTTTAATTCCAATTTTGTCGCAAATAAAGTCCCTTTACTAATGACTTTCTTGGAAGGGGCACCAACTTCCAACTCAACCTCTTTACCCCTTTCAAGCTTTAGGGGTAAAGCTTTGCTTTTTTTTTTCTCCTCATCTCTCTTATGTTTCATGATGAGTTAGTCCTCCGCCACTTGTGAAGGTGTTAGAGGACACAACTTAATGCGCTTATCCTTATGAGTGAGGATGATGTTATTGGAATGACCATGGTGTATGGCTTTCTTATCAAATTGCCATGGTCTTCCTAGCAAGATATGGCCAGCTTCCATTGGGACTATGTCACACAGGATCTCATCTTTATAAGACCTAATGGAAATTGGAACCTTGACTTGCTCATTGACCTCCATTTCCCCTTGCTCATTGAGCCATTGAAGCTTGTAAGGCTTAGGGTGGGGAAGTGGGGTCAAGGCTAGCTTTTCCACCAACCTTGAGCTACAACAATTGCAGCATGACCCACTATCCACAATGAGAGAACATATTTTGTCATTCACCTTACAGCGAGTGTGGAATATGTTCTCCCTTTGAGATGAGGACACTTTCAAAGGTTGGCTTCCAAGAAGTCTTCTTATCATTAAAAGGTCTCCCTCACATGCATAAGCGGTTTCATCACAAACAGATTGGTATGCATGAACCCCTTCTCCTTCGCTCTCACTAGAGGAGTGTGAGCTAGACTCACTACTATAAACATCTTGGGCCCTTATGATGATGTTTCTCTTAGTAGGGCATTGAGAGGCAATGTGGCCTCTCCCAAGACATTTAAAGCATTTGATACTACTAACTTTCTCGTGAGAGTTAGTAGTAGGGGTTTTTCTCTCTATATGTGATGTTTTATGCTCTTTGAAGTGCTTGGGATGTTCCTCTTTGGGGTAACTCTTGAAAGAGTTCCCCGTAGGTTGGTCCCTCTTTACATAAGGTGGGTTATCCTTTTTAAAAGTTTTCCTTCTAAGTTGATTTTCCACCTTGATGCAAAGTTGAACTAACTCATCAAGGAAATTGTATGAGAAGAGCTCCACCTTATCACGAATTTCGGGGCTCAACCCACACAAAAACCTTGCCGTAGTGGCCTTGGGTTCCTCAATGATACCCGCCCTTAAGATAAGAAGTTCCATCTTTTGTCTATACTCTTCTATACTAAGGTTGGTTTGCCTTAGCCTTTGGAGTCTATCCAAAAGATCTCTTTCATACCAAGAGGGAATATGCCTTCTTCTTAGAGCACTTCTAAGATCATTCCAATATCTTATGGAAGGCATATTGGTGCGGATTCTCTCATTGGTTAACCCAACCCACCAATGCATGGCATGCCCTTGGAAGCTAAGGGTTGCCATTGGAACCTTTCTTTCTTCTCTTACCTCATGGCAAGTGAAGAGTTGTTCTACCTTGATTTCCCAATCAAGGTAGGCTTCCACATATCCCCTCCCATGAAATGGGGGGAGATCAATTTTGGGCTCCCTTGGAGGGGCCCCATTATTATGCATGGATGAATGGGAGTTTCTCCTAGGATGATTGTAGTATTCTTCCTCACTTTCACTCCTATGGGTATGTCTAGATGGAGAACCTAAGACTATCCCTTTCATTTTGTAATTTTCACCATTCCCATGCTTTCTTTTTTCTTCTTCTTTCTCTTTTCTTCTTTCTCTTTCTTTTCTTTCTCTCCTTTCTTCATCTTCTCTCCTTTCTCTTATTCTTCTCTCTTCCTTCTCTCTTTTTTCTCTCTTTTCTTCCTCTCTTTCTTTTATTTTTCTTTTCTCCTTGGACTCTTTTTCTCTCCTTTTTCTTCTCTTCTCTCTTGTTCTTTTGTCATCCACTCCCTAAAGTCCATGTTTAAGTTTTCTAGAGTGTAATCTTTAGAAATATTTCTTTGGTTTACACTCTTGTTTGATGAATAACTATGAGCACTAGAGTGGGTGTGTGATGTCATTGTGCTTGAATTTCTAAGAGGAAAAAGGTGGCTAAAAAATTTTCACAAACAAACACTCCTCTCTTTTTGTGTTTTCTTGCCTAAAATGGCTTGATGAGTCTTTGGAACTCTTTAGCCTTCTAAGCGCTTTGAATAAGAAAAATAAAGCAAGAATTTTAAAGCAAAAATTCAAAAGAGAAGGGATCTAAAGCGAGCTCCTAAGGTGTTGAAGGAAGTGTACCACTTCTTCCTTCTTCACCTAATTTTCGAGAAACTAAAAAATTGATTAAATTTTATTACAACCAAAGGGAGGGCCTTAAGGGCACTCAAACTCCCAACTACAAAATTAATACACCCAAATTAAAGAAAAAGTAAAGTCTTCAAAAAATGATTCTCCAAATGCTCCTTCAAATCAAAGTCCTCACGACTAGGTATATTTCCTTTTGAGGTGATCCCTTAGGCTCTTAGTCCAACCTTCCAAAATATGCTACCCTTGTGGTAAGCTCCTTTTTCAAGGTTTCTCCCAAAAGTGACACTAACACACAAACCAAAGAAACCAAAAGTAGCAAGGGGAGGTGCGAATAGAAACTCAAAAAGCAATAAAAGATAACACAATCAAAAGGACACTTAACCAAATGGTAAGAGTATATAAGACAAACTAGAAAGATGATTTAAAAGACAAGCAACAACTAAAAGGTAAACAAAAGAAAGAGAGCACACAATGGAATACCTAAGAATGGCACTAGATTAAAGAGTAGAAGAACACAAATATCAAGTTCTAGTGTACCAAAAGTAATAAAATTTCTTTTAAGGTTCCAAGTTCAAAGTTGAAGCACTTGCTAATTTTAGGTTAGGTACATCAAATGAATTTTTTTCAAACTTTCTTTTCTTTTGTTTGTTCTCTTTTTTTTTGAATCCTTCGTTGTTTTTTTTGTATTTTATTTTAGACTTTGTTTTTTTTTTTTTTTGAATATTTACTAGATGCACCTAAATTGATTGTGAATTTAGTGCTTGATAAAAAAGAGTTATGCGCTTGGAACAATAAAGAAAATTAAAAGCAACAATTTAGGTACTACTAGAAATGACTTCAAAATGCAAAGTAGCTATAGATGTGTTAATGGTTTAGTAGTTTGGTGTGCCACTGGACTCAAGCTTTGTTAAGTTTTTAGTAATTTGTTAAACACAAATACCAAACTTATAGCTTAAGTGAAAGCACCCACAAACAAGAACTATCTTTACCACACAAATGAGCTACAAATTATACGTATAAGGAAAATAAAGACAAAGGAAATTGAGCAACTATTTTTGAATTTTTTTTTAAGAATATGCTTGAAACTAAAAGCACATGAACTTCTAAAGAGACTTAGACATGAGGTATGGCCCTCTATGTTGCTCAATTTAAGAAGTTTCAATTTTTTTTTTTGTAAAAACAAAAGAGGCTAAACTTAAAAGGAATTAATAGACAAAATGGGAAACTATAAACATGACTTATAGACAACTACACAAGAGTATAAAAGTGAAAAATAAAAGCTAAAAATAAAGCAAAAACAAGGCAACTAGGTGCAAGGAAACACAAGAATTTGGTCTAAATTTCTTGACCACAAGGTTGTGGAATTCACCACAACGGCATGGATTTTTAGCAAGAAATTCTCAAAACCAAAATTCAAGCAAGAAAGCACCCAACTCAAAGCTTAAGAGGAAATTAATGAATATGGGAGAGACGTAGATGCAAAGAAAAGAACAATATAAATTGCATCAAGCAAAAAATAAATGGTGCAAATAAACTATAACTCAAAACAATAAACTCAAGACATAAATGGAAATGATAAAAAACAATGGAAAGCTAGAAAAAATTGCGGAAATTAAAGATAAAATAAAATAGGAAAACGGAAAGAAAAAATAAATGAGATAGGAAGAGAGTTTAGACCTCTAGAACCAATGCTCTAGATACCAAATGATGCATGCCTCCCTTGATCTTTTTCTAGAGGTTTTCTTCTTTGGTGAAATGGTTTGTGG
Source organism: Psophocarpus tetragonolobus (assembly GCA_037954015.1). Taxonomy (NCBI): domain Eukaryota; kingdom Viridiplantae; phylum Streptophyta; class Magnoliopsida; order Fabales; family Fabaceae; genus Psophocarpus; species Psophocarpus tetragonolobus. Next base: position 98,627,687 of record CM075689.1, read on the forward strand.
AGAGGTAAGAAGTGAGGTGGTTTTAGGCGCCACTTAAGGTAAGATAAGCCTAAGAGGGAAAGTTTGCCACAAGGGATGGAACCCTTGATAAAAACCTAAGGAATTCTCAAAGAGAGAAGGGTGGACACTAAGAGAATTTTGGCCAACTCAAGGTTTTTCCATTCAATCAAGTGTAAAAAATACAAGAGTGTGAAGGAACACCTTTTTATAGAGGGAGCTAACCTCTTGGACAAGTCATGAAGGAAATGAAGGGCTAGGATTAAAAGGAGTCATCCAAGGGAGGAGGATTGAAGCCCAAAGTCCAATCAATACCCTCCTTTAGATGAGAATTGGTGCCCAAGCTACCTCATCCAAGGGCCAAGATTACTCCTTTATTAGTTTTGGGTTTTATTTAGCAAAAGAGGGTGTAGTTATCAAACTACCCCCTTATTTCCTAAATAAAGGCCCAAAAGCTAATCTTACCCTTTCTTATTACTAAGACACCTCCTAGAAAATTAAATGGACTAATACATGTCCAAAATGAAATCCTAGGTTCCTAAAATAAAAATTACAAGTAAATAAGTCATGGCTTGCATAACTTAATGGTCATATGGAGGTGAGATCTTCCTCCCTCTACTCTAGCTATGTCTTCTTATATTCTTCTAGCCATGGCCCTAGTGATAGGGCCCTTGCTTGGGGAGAATGCATCACCTAAGAATGCAAAAAACATGCTTAAGATGTCCTATGTGATCATCTAGGCTCCTACTATATACTTGTATGTCATCAAAGTATACTACACAAAACTTGCCCAAACAATCCCTAAGGACATGATTCATTAATCTCATGAAAGTGCTAGGGGCATTTGTGAGCCTAAAAGGCATCATTAATCACTCATAAAGTCCAAATTTGGTCTTAAAAGCGGTCTTCCACTCATCACCCTCTTTAATCATGATTTAGTGATAACCACTTCTAAGATCAATTTTGGAAAAAATGTTAGCCCCATGTAGTTCATCCAACATGTCATCAAGTCTAGTGATTGAGTGCCTATATTTGATGGTGATGTTGTTGATTACTATACAATCCACACACATCCTCCATTGGCCATTCTTCTTGGGCACTAACAAGACTAGCACAGCACAAGGGCTGAGGCTCTTTTGAACCCAATCCTTCTCCAATAGCTCTTGAATTTGGGATTCTATTTCTTTGGTTTCTATGGGGTTAGTCCTATAGGCAGGCCTATTGGGAAGGCTAGCCCCAGGCACCAGATCAATTTGGTGTTCTATACCCTTAAAAAGAGGAAGTCCTTTTGGGACTTCACTAGGGAATACATCACCAAATTCCTTTAAAAGTTGTTGAATCCCTTAAAGGAGGCTCCTAAGTTCAATTTCTATGGCAGTGTTTTCAACATACAGAATATGGGGGGAAGAAGGAGATGCCTCTTTGCAAAGGAGAAGATAGAAAGGTTTATTAGTCAAGGGAGCCTCTTTTAAGTCCAATTTTGATGCAAATAGGCTTTCTTTACTCCAACCTTCTTGGAAGGAGCATCACCTTCCAAATCTTTCTCCTTACCCCTTTAAGCTTTAGGGGCAAAGTGATGTGACCATGCCTAGCCAAGGACCTATCACTAGGGCCATGGCTAGAAGGATTGAAGAAGACCTAGCCGTTGCAGACAAAGGAAGACTTCACCTCCTATGGAGAGTGAAGATATTAGGCTATAGACTTTAGTTAATAAAATGTAATTTTCCTTTATTTTAATTTTGAGGAGCATTAAGAATTTAATTTGGGATATGTATTTAGTCCATTTTTTATTTTTAGGAGGTGTCTTACGAATTTAGAGGGTGGATTTAGCTTTTTGGGTCTTTATGAAGGAAATAAGGGGCAACCTTGATATCTACACCCCTCTTTTCTACATAAACCCCCTAAGCTAATAAGAAGGAATATTGGCCCTTGGTTTGAGAAACTTGGGCACCAAGTTTGATGATCTAAGGAGGGAATTGTTTCTCAATTCTCCTCCCTTATATCTCTCATTTTAATCCTAGCCCTTCTTTTTTAGGTTATCTTGTTCAAGAGGTTAGCTACCTCTATAAATAGGAGCTCCTCCCTCACTTGTATTTTTTACACTTGAATTTAATCCTAGAGACCATATTGGTTGAGGTTCTTACCTTTGAGTGTCCCCCTTTCTCCTTTGTGAGAGCTTCTAAGAGTTATCAAGGGACCCCTCCCTTGTGGCCTCTCCCCTTTGGCTTATCAAACCTAGTATTTGTGGCTCCTCACCCCATTCCTTTCCTCTCCATAAATCCATTTCCCTTCCAAGTGACTTTAGAAAGGATCCTTTGGGCACGTGATCATCAAAGATCACATCAAGTGGTATATAGAGCCACTTTCTAAAGGTCACGTTCTTTCTCAATTTTTTTTTCTTTGTTGTTTATCTCTTTGATCTCTTTATTTTAAAGTCCTTCATTTTTTGTCATCTCTATTTCCTTTATTGTCTAGTAGTATAAATTTTTATTCTTGCTATTATATGCGCTTTTGTTTTCTATCTACGCGCCTATTTTCCATTTAATTTGATGCGATTTTATTTGTCCCTTTCTTTGCATCTTATTTTCGTGTTCAAGTTGCTTAATTTTCCCTTGGTTTTTTATGTTAAAGTGTGCCTAAGAAGTTGTGACCATTAAACCCACATGGTTAAGGATTTTTCCACACCATTGTGGTGATCAACTTTGGCCACTTTGTTGTGCCTTTTGTTTTGAGTCTCTTGCTGAAATTTTTGCTCTATTTTTAGGTGTGTTATTTTTTCTTAATCTTGTGTTTTGTCAAATACTATTCATGTTAGTTTCCTATTTTGTCTCATTTAAATTTCATAGGTTTTAGCCTCTTAAAATTTTTACAAAAAAGCCTTCAAAAACATTTTGAATTGAGCTCCTAAGAGGTGAACCTCTTATTGAGTCTCTTAAGTCTTTTATGCTTTTAGTTCAAGCATATTAATCTCTTTGTTGTTCTTAAATATTTGCTCAATTCAATCTTTATATGTTTCTTGTTTTATGTTGAATTATTAGTAGCTTTCCACTTGGTTTACCTTCACTTTTGGTGCCTCTTTATGGAATTTTAGCTTGGGTGAATTGTGTTAGTAATTTGAGCAATCAATTTACTTCAAAATCAGCCCTAAATCATTCCTTAAGCACCATTAGTTCAGTGGTATTTGGAACTACTAAGTTGTTTTGCCTTTAGTTGCATGCATTTCTTGAAAATTGTGTGACCTTACTTTGTTCTTATTCACTCAAGCGTTATTATTTCAAGCATCCTCATTAAAATTTCAATTCAACAAGCTATTAGGTGCAGCAAAAAGATTAGGAAAATTTTAAAAAAAAATAGAAAAAGTTCAAGTTAAAAAAAAAAGAAGATAAAGAACTCAAAAGAAAGACAAATTTGAAGTTGTGTACCTAATAGTAGAAACATTTGATATGAGGAACCAATTGTGATTAAAAAAAAAATTACTTGAGTAAGCTTTTTAGTTTTGGTCACTTAAATTTTATTAAGTGTTCAACTATTGGTTTCATTTTTTTTTTGTTTGAGTCTTTTTTCATCTCTACTCTTAGAGCTAATCTGGGAAAGTTATTTGTGTGCTACCTTCCTTTGTAAGCCTTATGTTTTCTTGCTTGTCTTTTTTACTTCTTTGAGTTTGTCATTGTTTAATCTATCCACTTGGGTTTGTGAACCTTGTTTTGTTATTCACCTTTGTTTGTTGTCTTGTGTTGTATTCGGCCTTGGTAAGGAAAGGTTGGGAAATGTTCCATATATAAAATTTTGGCAAGTCCAAACAAGAGGAAACAAGGGTAGCATTCTTGGGGTGAGTTGATGCAACTCAAAAGGGCTTGATCAAAAGGAGACAAACACCAAAAAGCTTGGAGTGAAGACTTTGTTTTATTTTTTTTATTCTTTGTATTGTGTATACTTAATTTTAGATTGGGAGTTTGAGTGCCCTTAAGGCCCTCCCTTGGTTTGTAATAATTTTGGTTAATTTTAGCGTAGTTCCTCGTTAATTAGGTGAAGAAGGGAGAAATGGTACACTTCCTTCAACACCTTAGGAGCACGATTAGAGCCCTTTCTCTTTTACATTCTTGCACTTTGATTTTATTTTATGTTATTTTGAAAAAACGTGTAGAGGCTAAGAGTTCCAAAGACTCATCAAGCCACCTTAGGTGAGAAAACAAAAAAAAAAAAGTTTTTGGCCTACCCTTTAGTTTTTAGCATCCAAGCACCATGACTTTTCACACATATTCTAGTACACATAGTTGTTCATCAAGTAAGAGTGTCAACCAAAGAAAACCTTCTAAGGGAGACACTCTTGAAAACCTTAACTTAGAATTTAGGGAATGGATGGCTAAAGAACAACAAAGGAGAGAAGAAAAAGAGAGAAAAAAAGAAATAAAAGAAAAGGAAAAACAAAAAGAGAAGGAAGAGTTAAAAAAAGAGATGTTGGAAATAAGAAAAGAGAAAAAAAGCGAGAAGAGAGAAGGCAAAGAGAGAGAAGAGAGGATGAAGAAAGGAGAAGAAGGAAAGAACTAGAAAGAAAAAGAGAAAAAAAGGAAGAAGAGAGAAGGAGAGGAGAAGAGAGTAAGAGGAGAGATGAGAGGGAGAGTGATAGAAAAAATAAAGGAATTCTCATAAGATCTCCATCTAGGCATTTTAGCTCTAGTGAAGAAGAATACTATAGAAATCAATATAAGCGTCACTCTCATTCATCATACAATCATCATTCTCCTCAAGAGAACATAAATCATGCTAGGGAACCAAAGGTAGACCTACCCCATTTTCATGGTAGGGAAGATGTTGAGACTTACCTAGATTGGGAAGTCAAAGTGGAACAACTCTTTCGATGCTATGAAATTAGGGAAGAAAGGAAAGTACCTTTGGCCTCCCTTAGTTTTCAAGGTTTTGCTTTGCATTGGTGGGATGGGTTAGTCAAGGATAGGGCCCGTAAAAAAATACCTGACATTCGCTACTGGAATGATTTAAAAACTTGTTTGTGAAGAAGGCACATTCCTTCATATTATGAGAGGGATCTTTTGGATAGGCTCGAAAGACTTAGGCAACATAACCTAAGTATTGAGGAGTATAGACAAAAGATGGAGCTTCTCATACTAAGGGCCAATATCATTGAGGAACCCAATGCCACCCTTGCTAGGTTTTTGTGTGGATTAAGCTCTGACATTAGAGATAAGGTAGAGCTTCTTTCATACTCAAACCTTGATGAGTTGGTAGAACTTTGTGTAAGAGCTAAGAATCAACTCAAGAGAAAAAGCTTTAAAAAAGATTTTCCCTCGTACTCAAAGAGAGACCAACTTAAGGGAAACTCTTTCAAGGGTTTTCCCAAAGAGGAACCCAAGCATTTTCAAGATACAAAAGCACCTCATGTAGAGAGAAAACCCCCTACTACTAAGCCTACTAAGAGGCAAAGTAGTATCAAATGCTTCAAATGTCTTGGGAGAGGCCATATTGCCTCTCAATGCCCTAACAAGAAAACCATGATCATAAAGGGACAAGACATTTGTAGTGAGAATAACTCATCTTCCTCCTCTAGTGAGAGTGAGGAAGAAGGGGGACATACTTTTGAACAACAGTGTGAGGAAGCTTTTCCTTATGAGGGGGACCTCCTTATGGTTCAAAGGCTTCTTGGAAGCCAACCTCTAGAGCTTGGCCAATCACAAAGAGAGAACATCTTCCATACGAGATGTAAAGTAAATGACAAAGTATGTTCTCTCCTATTTGATAGTGGCTCCTGTTGTAACTGTTGTAGCTCTAGGTTGGTTGAAAAGCTAGCCTTGACTACCATGCCCCATCCCAAACCTTACAAATTGCAATGGCTCAATGAGCAAGGGGAGATGGTAGTCAATGAACAAGTTATGGTTCCAATTTCCATAGGATCTTATAATGATGAGATTATTTGTGACATAGTTCCTGTGGAGGCTGGTCATATCCTGTTGGGAAGACCATGGCAATTTGACAAAAAAGCTATTCACCATGGTCACTCCAACCAAATAATTCTCACCCATAATGAAAAGCGCTTCAAATTGTATCCTTTGTCACCTTCTCAAGTGGCTGAAGATCAATTTGCGATGAAAAAGAAAAGAGTTGAGGAAAAACAAAAACAAAAAAAAAAATACAACAAGCTTTACCCTTAAAGCTTGAAAAGGGTAAAGAGAGAGAGTCGGAAGGTGATGCCCCTTCGAAAGGGAATATTAGTAAAAGGAGCCTATTTGCTACTAAACGTGATTTAAAAGAAGCTCATTTGACTAACAAGCCCTTTTATCTCCTCTTTTGCAAAAAAACATCAAGTGCTTCTCCCATTTTGCATTCTTCTGCTGAGAGCACTGCCATAGCCCATGCACATGAGCACCTTCCTCAAGGGGTTCAAGATATTTTAAAATAATTTGATGACATACTCCCTAATGAGGTTCTGAAAGGACTTCCTCCCATTAGGGGTATAGAACATCAAATTGATTTGGTGCCTGGTGCAAGTCTACCTAATAGACCTGCCTATAGGACCAACCCCATGGAGACCCAAGAGATTGGGTCTCAAGTGAATGAGCTGTTGGAGAAGGGTTGGGTTCAAAAGAGCCTAAGCCCTTGTGCTGTGCCAGTCTTGTTGGTGCCCAAGAAGAATGGCCAATGGAGGATATGTGTTGATTGTCGTGCAATCAACAACATCACCATCAAATATAGGCACCCAATCCCCCGTCTTGATGACATGTTGGATGAATTGTATGGGGCAAAAATATTTTCAAAAATAGATCTTAGAAGTGGTTACCACCAAATAAGGATCAAAGAGGGTGATGAGTGGAAAACTGCTTTTAAGACTAAATTTGGTCTTTATGAGTGGTTGGTTATGCCTTTTGGGCTAACTAATGCCCCAAGCACATTCATGCGCTTAATGAATCATGTACTACGGAATTACCTTCGTAAATTTTGTGTAGTTTTCTTTGATGACATTTTAGTTTACTCTAGGAACCTAGATGATCATTTAGGACATCTAAGGCATGTTTTTTCTCTTCTTAGGAGTAATAATCTTTTTGGTAACTTAGAAAAATGCACTTTTTGTGTAGATAGTGTAGTTTTCCTAGGTTTTGTAGTTAACACAAAAGGGGTTCATGTTGACCCCGAAAAGATAAAAGCTATTCAAGAATGGCCCACCCCAAAGAGTGTGATAGAGATCAAAAGCTTTCATGGTCTCGTTGGATTTTATAGGCGCTTTGTGCCTAATTTCTCCACGCTCTTCGCACCAATAAATGATTTGGTGAAAAAGGAAGTTCCTTTCCTTTGGGGTGAGAAACAAGAGAAAGCCTTCCAGCTAATTAAGCATAAATTGACCCATGCACCAGTCTTGGCATTACCTGACTTTTCTAAAACATTTGAACTTGAATGTGATGCCTCTGGTGTAGGTGTGGGGGCTGTCTTGTTGCAAGGAGGGCACCCTATTGCGTATTTCAGTGAAAAACTCAATGGTGCCCCCCTCAACTACCCCACCTCTGATAAGGAGTTTTATGCTCTAATTAGGGCCCGTCAAACTTGGGAGCATTACCTTGCTCCCAAGGAGTTTGTCATTCATGGTGACCATGAGTCATTAAAATATTTGAGTGGTCAAGGTAAATTAAACAAAAGGCATGCAACGTGGGTGGAATATCTTGAATCCTTCCCTTATGTCATCAAGTACAAGAAAGGAAAACAAAATGTGGTGGCTGATGCTCTTTCTAGGCGTCATGTCCTTTATTCATCCTTGAGTGCAAAAATCTTGGGATTTGATGACATTCGGGCTATGTATCCGTCTAATAAGGATTTCGGCCCCATATTTGCTACCTCTGCATCTACATTTGCATTAAAGGCCTGTGATGGGTACTTCATCAGTAAGGGGTATCTTTACAAAGGGAGTAAGCTTTGTATACCCCAAGGATCAATTAGGAACTTACTTGCAAAAGAGAGTCATGAAGGTGGGCTCATGGGGCCTTTTGGGATTTCAAAAACCTTCATGCTTTTACAAGAGAAATTCTTTTGGCCTAATATGCGTAGAGATGTCCATAGACATTGCTCTAAATGTATAGCTTGCTTGCAAGCAAAGTCTAAAGCAATGCCTCATGGACTATACACACCTTTACCTGCTCCTTCTGCACCTTGGGAGGATATTAGCATGGATTTCATCCTTGGGCTCCCAAGAACCCAACGAGGTGCAGACTCCATATTTGTGGTGGTGGACCGATTTTCAAAAATGGCCCATTTTATTCCCTGCCACAAAGTGGATGATGCGAGCAACATCGCAAGACTTTTCTTTAAAGAGGTTGTCCGATTGCATGGTATACCCTCTTCAATAGTGTCAGATAGGGATGTGAAGTTCCTTAGCTAGTTTTGGAAAACCCTTTGGGCTAAGCTGGGAACTAAACTTCTTTTTTTCACTACCTGTCACCCTCAAACTGATGGGCAAACAGAAGTGGTGAATAGATCTTTATCCACTATGCTGAGGGCTCTCCTTAAAGGCAACCATAAGTCTTGGGATGAGTACCTTCCCCACATTGAATTTGCTTATAACCGGGTGGTTCATAGAACCACCAAGCATTCTCCTTTTGAGGTGGTCTATGGCTTTAATCCTCGTACTCCTCTAGATCTTTTACCTCGTCCTCTTTCTATTGCTGTGCATAAAGAAGGAGAGGCAAAAGCCATTTTTGTAAAACAATTACATGAGAGGGTTAAAGTTAACATAGAGTGCCAATCCTTGAGAGATGCTACTTTCGCCAATAGGGGGAGGAAATAAGTCATCTTTGAAAAGGGCGACTGGGTATGGCTTCACTTGAGAAAGGATAGATTTCCTTCTCAAAGGAAGTCCAAACTTAGCCCTAAAGGAGATGGACCTTTCCAAATCCTTGAGCGGATCGGTAATAATGCCTATGTTTTAGATCTGCCTGAGGATTATGGGGTAAGCACCAGTTTTAATGTTTCTGATTTGTCTCCATTTGTAGGTGCTGAAAATGACGAAGACCCCATGGATTTGAGGTCAAATCCTCTTCAAGGGGGAGGAGATGATGTGACCATGCCTAGCCAAGGACCTATCACTAGGGCCATGGCTAGAAGGATTGAAGAAGACCTAGCCCTTGCAGACAAAGGAAGACTTCACCTCCTATGGAGAGTGAAGATATTAGGCTAGGAACTTTAGTTAATAAAAAGTAATTTTCCTTTATTTTAATTTTGAGGAGCATTAAGAATTTAATTTGGGACATGTATTTAGTCCATTTTTTATTTTTAGGAGGTGTCTTAGGAATTTAGAGGGTGGATTTAGCTTTTTGGGTCTTTATGAAGGAAATAAGGGGTAGCCTTGATATCTACACCCCTCTTTTCTACATAAATCCCCTAAGCTAATAAGAAGGAATCTTGGCCCTTGGTTTGAGAGACTTGGGCACCAAGTTTGATGATCTAAGGAGGGAATTGTTTCTCAATTCTCCTCCCTTAGATCTCTCATTTTAATCCTAGCCCTTCTTTTTTAGGTTATCTTGTTCAAGTGGTTAGCTACCTCTATAAATAGGAGCTCCTCCCTCACTTGTATTTTTTACACTTGAATTTAATCCTAGAGACAATATTGGTTGAGGTTCTTACCTTTGAGTGTCCCCATTTCTCCTTTGTGAGAGCTTCTAAGAGTTATCAAGGGACCCCTCCCTTGTGGCCTCTCCCCTTTGGCTTATCAAACCTAGTATTTGTGGCGCCTCACCCCATTCCTTTCCTCTCCATAAATCCATTTCCCTTCCAAGTGACTTTAGAAAGGATCCTTTGGGCACGTGATCATCAAATATCACATCACAAAGCTTTTTCTTTTGACCTTTTTTTTTATGCTCTTCCTCTCTCTTACTCTTCATGAGTAGTTGATCCTCAGCTACCTGAGCAGGTGATAGAGGATACAACTTTATACATCTATCCATATAAGTGAGGATGATCTGGTTGGAATGATCATGATGGATGGCTTTCTTATCATACTGCCATGGTCTTCCCAGCAAGATATGGCTAGCCTCCATAGGGACTATGTCACAAAGTATCTCATAATTGTAAATCCTTATTGAGATTGGAACCTTCACTTGCTCATTGACCTCGATTTCCCCATGCTCATTAAGACATTGAAGTTTATAAGGTTTTGGGTAGGGAATTGGGGTCAAGGCTAGCTTTTCCACCAACCTAAAGCTGCAGTAGTTACAACAAGACCCATTATCTACAATGAGATAACACACTTTGTTATTAACTTTGCATCTAGTGTGAAAGATGTTCTCTCTTTGAGATTGGGTAAGCTCAAAAGATTGGCTTCCAAGAATCCTCTTAATCATCAAGTGGTCCCCCTCATATGCATAAGCATCCTCACATTTAGAAGATGATGCATGACCCTTTTCTTCCTCACTCTCACTAGAGGAGGAAGGTGACCTACTCTAACTGCTATATATGTCTAGGCCCCTAATGATCACATTTTTTCTAGTGGGGCATTGAGAGGCTATGTGGCCCGTTTCTCTAGACATTTAAAGCATTTGATACTACTAGTCCTTTCATGAGAGCTAGTAGTAGAGGGTTTCTTTTCTATATGAGATGCTTTATGCTCTTTATGCTGGGGTGGTTCCTCTTTAGGGAAGCTCTTAGAAGAGCTCCCCTTGAGTTGATCCCTCTTTGTATAAGGTTGAGATTCTCTTTTAAACCCTTTTCTTTTTATTTGGTTCTCAACTTTGATACATAGTTAAACCAACTCATCTAGGTTCGTATATGAAAAAGCACAACTTTATCTCTTATCTCAGAGCTTAATCCACATAAGAACCTAGTCATGGTGGCTTTGGGTTCCTCAACGATGTTTGCTCTTAAAATGGGAAGTTTCATCTTTTGTCTATACTCCTCAATACTTAGGTTTTGTTGCCTAAGTCTTTGGATTTTATCCAAAAGATCTCTCTTATAATAAGATGGAATATGCCTTCTTCTTATAGCACTTTTTAAATCATTCCAATTGTTTATTTCAGGCATATGAGTTCGGGCTCTCTCTTTAGTTAACCCATACCACCAATGGAGGGCATGCCCTTGGAAGCTAAGGGTTTCCAATGGACCTTCCGCTCCTCTCTTATATCATAACACTTGAAAAGTTGCTCTACCTTGACTTCCCAGTCAAGATAGGCTTCTACATCTTCTCTCCCATAGAAGGGAGGAAGATCAACCTTTTGCTCCCTAGGAAGGGGCACATGATCATGCATAGATGTATTATGATGGTTGAATCCTCTCCTAGGTCTCCCATAATAATCTTTCTCACTTTCACTATTTTTTTTTAGGGAGACCCATATTCAAAACTCTTTCTCTTTTCCCACTTTTTTTGTTTCCTTTCTTCTTTTTCTCTTTTTCTTCTCTGTCTCTTTTTTCCTTTTCTTCTCTCTCTTTTTTTTTTCTCTTTCTTTTGGTTCTCTCCTTAGTCTTTCTTCACTCAACCACTCACGAAATTCCAAGACAAAGTGATCAAGAGGGGCAACCTTGGGAGAGCCCCTTTGGTTGATACTCTTGTTGCTATTTGCACTAGTGTGTGGAAAGGTAGCCATGTGAAGAATGCCTAGAAAAGCTAAGGATGGCCGAATCAAGCAAGAACTCACTCTCTCTCTTTTTGGTTTTCTCCCTAAGAGGCAAAGAGTCTTTGGAACTCTTTTAGGCCTCAAACTACACGTAAATTGCAAGAAGGAAAAAAGGACAAGAAAAATTAAAAGATGCAGGACTAAGGCTTACTCCTAAAGGTATGGGAGGTGGTGTACCACTTCCTCCTCCACACCTTAATTGGCGAGAAAATAAGAGTAAAACCAAGCTATTACAAACAAAAGGAGATACACTCCTAATTAAATTGAATACACACAAATAAAGCAATAAAATAAAAGGTCTTCATTCCATGTTTTCTCTCATGTCTCTCCTCTCTAAGTCTTGTTCCTCTCCTTAGAATGGGACCTTCTTTGGCTTGTCTTAACTCCTCATTAGTATGATACCCTTGAGAGCAAGGTTCCTTCAAGAATTTTCCTATAAGATAGCGCGCAAACCAACCACAAAGGAGAAGAGTAGAAGCAAAAAAGCAAGGAAAAAATAACAAAAGAAGGACTACTATCCAAAAGGAATGAATTGAGGATACAAGACTAGAATGAGTACAAAGAAAATACAAACTAAAATTAAGAGGTAAACAAGGAAGGCAAGCACACAAAAATAAGTTCCTAGATTGGTTCTAAAGTAGATTAAGGACTAAAGAAAAAGCACACAAAAATTCACTAGTTGCACACAAGTTTGAGCTATGGCGAATTGATTAGGTTCCTTTTGAGCACTTTCAAACCAATTTTAGACCACTTTGCAATTGTTTTTGTTTCACTATTAGGTACATCTTGTTTTGTCTCTTTTTTTTTATCTTTTACACTTTGTTTTTTTTTTTGTTTTGAAATTTTGTTTGACTTTGTTCTTGTTTGTTTGTTTTTTTTTTAACTTTTTAAGATGTACCTAAGTACTTGATTTAATTGCAAATTTTATTATCAATCTGGAGGTCCTAAATGCTCAAATTAAAACCTAAGAACTAAGCACATAAAGTTCACTAAAATGCAACTAATGAAAATTAAAAGAGAGCAACTCAAAGTGTACCAAAGTAAAGGTGTTTTGGTAATGCTATAAGAGCTTTGCTTGTGAGTTAGAGCTACTTTGTTTGCACAAAATACTTTCTCCTAAACTTCACATCAAAAGCTTCAAACAAACCCACAGAATTTCACCTTACAAGAAGCACACAAAGAGCTACTAACTAATAACAAAACACAACATAATTTGGATAGAAATTGAGCTACTATGTATATACTTTTTTTTTAATTGAGAAATTTAAAGAACATGCTAGAAGATATAAGCATGTGACACTTCTTATGAATCTTAGAACAAGAGAGAGATCTCTGCTAGGATGTTCAATTTCAAGAAGTTTTGCAACACACTTTTAGTGGAAAAATATAAGTGGTAAAACCTAATGGAAAATAATGTGACATAGAAGGACTAAACAATACTCTAAGACATCACAATTAAGAGTATAAAATGTGTAAAATAAGACCTAAAAAAATCAGAGAGAAACAGAATTCAAAAGCAAAAAAAAAGGCGCAAGAACTCAATGAAAATAATGACCAAGGTGTGTAACCACAACGCTATGGTTTTTTCCATAGTTGTGCGGATTTCAATGAACCACCACCTCTTAGGCCACTAAATTCAAGTAAGATTTCAATCAACAACACAACAAAAATTAGGAAAGCAAAACACACGGTATAACAAGATTCAAATGAAAGAACAAGTAATTTGAACCATACAATTGAAATATGAATACACAACAATTAAAAACATGACTACTAGACATGAAAGAAATTGAAATACAACATGGAAACACATAAAATAATTGGATGGATTAGAAGAGGGAAAATGACTAAAAAAATTAAAAGTAAAGATAAGAATCAACCTCTAGAAGTGGCTCTTGATACCACTTGGTGCACTCCTCATGATGCTAAGCTAAGGATCTCTTTAAGAGGTTGCTCCAAAGAAGAATATGTAGGATGGAAGTCAAATAAGATGAGGTTGGAGGTGCCACCTTAGAAGGATAAGCCTAAGGAAGACTTGCCACAAGGGAAGGAGCCCTTGAGGAAAGCCACTGAAGGTTCTCTCAATTAGGAGAAGGAAGAAGACACTAAAAAATGGAGAACTCTCAAGTCTATTCAAAATTCAAGTGTAAAAATTATACAAGAGGAGGAGGTGCTTATTTATAGGAGAGGGAGGCTAAGACTATAGGCTTGAGTTGGACGTCCAACTCAAGGGTGATTAGGGATAGGTTAGTTGAATTAATTAGGTGTTAATTGAGCTCATGGCTTATTAACACTTAATTAATTCAACAAGATCCAAACAAGGCCCTAATATCAAGGATCTTTTTTCCCTCCAAATTTGAATTTGAATTTGGAGCATGCCATGTCATCCCCCTCCAAAATTCAAAACCAAATATGAAGCAACAAACAAGCACATGTAGGAAAAAGAATGAACATGGACGGAACATTAGGGAACAAGGGGGGCTACTTGTCTCTCATGCTTCATGTGTGACTTAGAATGGTGTGGGAAAAAGCTAGAGGGGTGTGGTTATCAAAACCACACGTCCACATGGTCCCAAAAAGCCCACAATGCACACACTTCACATAATAGACTACTTACACCTCCCTTCAACTAAAGGCAATGAAAAAAAAGGCTAAAATACAAGGCCAAAGAAATACTAAATACACCTCCAAATACATGAACTAAAAGTAAAGACTAAGGCACCAAATAAAGGCTAAAAAGTGAAGACTATGGTCTAATCTTGATGTTCAAAAGAAGGTGAGGTCTTCCTTCCCCTCCTCTAGCCATGTCTTCCTCAATCCTCCTAGCCATGGCCCTTGTGATGGGACCTTTGCTAGGGAGGATTTCACCATATGTGGATCCCAAAAAAGTCAAAGCCATCCAAGAATGGCCCACCCTAAAAAATGTGACAGAGATCAAGATCTTTCATGGTCTTGTTGGATTTTATAGGTGTTTTGTGCCTAACTTCTCCACACTTTTCGCACCAATAAATAAGTTGCTGAAGAAGCAAGTTTCTTTCCTTTGGGGTGATAAACAAGAGAAAGCCTTTTCTCTTATCAAGAAAAAACTCACTAATGCACCAGTTCTGGCATTACCTAACTTCACAAAAACTTTTGAACTTTAGTGTGATGCCTCTGGTGTAGGTGTGGGAGCTGTCTTGTTGCAGGGTGGGCACCCTATTGCCTATTTTAGTGAAAACTTAATGGTGCACCTCTCAACTACTCCACCTATGATAAGGAGTTTTATGCCCTAATAAGAGCCCTTCAGACTTGGGAGCATTACCTTGCTTGATGCATTGTTGTTGATGCCATTCCCAAGATCACCTTCTAGCTTGGTTTCTTTGAAGAAATGAATGGTGGAAAGGGAAACAGATGAAGGTGTAGGCGTCACTCATGGTGAGATAAGCCATGGAAGAATCTTGCCACAAGGGAAGGAGCCCTTGATAAAAGCCATAGAAGGTCTCAAATGAGAAGAGAAAAAAGACACTTAATAAGACTCACAAAAGATTTTTGTATTCAAAATCAAGTGTAAAATGAACATAGGAGGTAAGAGAAAGATGGGCTTAGGGGGGAGGAATAGTGACGTCCAAGTTAGGGGAGCTTAGGAGAGCTTAATTAAGTGCTAATTGAGCTAGAGCCAATTAGCACTTGATTAATTTCTAGGAAGATCCAAACATGCCCCTAATTTTAAGATCTTGGTCCCCTTTCAATTTGAATTTGAATTTTGGAGGGAAGCCATATGGCACCTTCAAAATTCAAATTCAAAAATGAGACCACATAAAAAACATGTGGAAGCCACCTTGGAAGAGAGAGAAGGTGCCATCCAAGTGTGAGGGGAACCAAGGGGACCCACATGTCTCTTATGCTTCATGTGTGAGTTAGACGGGTGTGGAACTAACTTAGGGGGTGTGGTTCACAAAAACCACATTCCTAAGCTTCTCCAAAAAGGCCCAAACTACTCATCACACTCCACAAAAGAGACTAATTACACCCTCTAAATTAAAATGGATGTAAAGGCCAAAATACAAGGCCAAAAATAAAAATAAAACACCTCCAAACTCCTAAAGAAAAAACGTACACATTAAGGACTAAAAAGAAGACTATGGCCTAATTTCTAACATCTTGATCTCCATGAGAAGGTGAGGTCTTCTTCCCTCCTCTCTTGCCATGTCTTCCTCAATCCTCCTAGCCATGATCCTTGTGATAGGACCCTTGCTATGGAAGTGATGCAATCCTACCAACCAAGGGCCCTCTCAGTAGGGCAATGACTAGGAGGATTGAAGAGGACTTGGCCCACAAAGACTCATTAAGACCCTAACTAATGATGGAGATAGACATTTTAGGTCATAGTCCTTAGTCTTCCTCTTGTAAATATTAATTAGTTTTTAATTCCCTTTTAGGCCATGTATTTTGGCCATTTATGCTACTTCCTAAAGTTTAGGGTGTAAATAGCTTAGGAAAGGAGGTGAGGGGAGTAGAGGGCCTAATAACTCAAAGCAGTGTGGATCTCTTTCCACACCCCCTTTTTAGGCCATGAAACTCCTTAGCTTAAGGCTAGGTGCCCCTTTTAGTGGGCCTAAGAGGGATTAGTGCTCCTAATCCTAATTAGGCCCAAGTCCCACATTGCCTAGTTTTGAGTGTCTTGCTCCCTCTTTTGGGCTATAAATACACCTAGTCTCTCTTGTACAAATCACACTTGATTGAATGAAGTAAGACACTTTTTGAGAAATGTATTCTTGAGTGTCATTAAGAATCCTCTCTCTTGAGGAATCTCTCCCTTAAAGCTTTTATCAAGGGACCTCTCCCTTATGGCAAGCAACATAAAATTTTTTACTCATCTTTCTCCTAGAAAGTGGCGTTAACCGTTTTCCATATCTAACCTCTCCATCCTCCATTTTCTTAGAGGAAGGAACCTTTATTATTAAATTTTGTTGGCTGAATTCTTCATTTTATTTCAAGAGAATCTCTCCCTTACACTCCTCATTTTCTTTTTAATTTTTCTAAAATTTTTGAAGAGGTGTAGCAAAACGAAAAAAAAAGAGAGAAGAGGAAATATATATATATATATATATATATATATATATATATTAAAAAAAGGTAGAAGACAAATCAAGCAAAAAAAAAAAAGAGTTAGTAAAAGTAATTAAAGAAAAAACTAAAACAAGTGAAAAGAGAAAAAATTATATTTAGTACAACTCAATTTGTTTTGATTTGATTAGAAGGAGTATGCAAACTTTGTTACATCTAGCTTGAATTTGCTTTTTCCGTCAACACAAAGTGAATGTGCAAATCTTAGAAAATTTTTTAAGTGTCTTGTTGCTTTTAAGTCCACTCTAATCTAGTACCATTCTACGTTCATTTTGACGTGCTAATTTTCTTTAATACCTTTAATTGTTTGCTTGTCTTGTTCTTATTCATTGTGTTTGTCTACATTTAATCTATCCACTTGGATGTCTGTCCTCTTTTGATTTTGAGCTTTTCTTGTTTTTCTTTACTTCTTGCATTCTCCTGCTCTTGGTGTGCCACTTTTGAGAAAGGAAAAGAGAGGTCAATCCAAGCTTTCCACAAGGGAAGCATCTTGAGGTGTGTTGAAGCAATCTAAGGAAGAGGTTCATTCAAGGGAGCAACACCAATTTGAGAGAGGCAAACACTTAAAGTGGAAAAGCAATATAAAAACTTCAAATCTTTTACTTTTTGCCTTTTTGGGTGTAATTTTTAAGGCCATTTTAATTGAGGTGTTGGATGCCCATAAGGGTCACCTCTTTGATTGTAATAGCTTTTAGTTTCTCGTTTAGATGGGAGAAGGAATTGGTACCCCATCTCTCCACCTTAGGTGCACGTCTTTAGACCCTTACCTTTGTTTTAATTTATTTTATTTGCTTTGAATCTTAGTGTGAAAGGCTTTTGAGTTCCAAAGACTCTTAAGTAATTCACTTAAAGAGAAAACTAAACAAAAGAGTAAGGAGTGTTGCCCTTAGGTTCTTTCTAATCACTTTTAAAATGAGCTCACACACATCTAGTAAAGGTAGTGTAAGTCAACAAGGTTCTCAAAAAGCAACCAACATGGATAAGTTTGTTAGTGAATTTAGGGAGAGGAGGTTAGAGGAGAGAAAAGAAAGAAAAGAGAGAGATAAGAAAGAAGAAATGAGGCATGAAGAGAAAGAACAAGAAAAGAGATAAAGAGAGTTAAGAGAAGAACAACGAAGAGAGGAGAAAGAATGTGAGAAAAGAGAAAAAGAAAGAGAGGAGAAAAGAAAAAGACAAGAAAGAGAAGTGAGAGAAGAAAGGTGGAGAGAAGAGAAAGAAAGAGAACCAAGAGAAAGAGAAGAAACAAGGCAAAGAGAAGATAGAGAGAGGGAAGAGAGAAGAGAAGAGCATGAAAGAGAAGAAATAAGAGAAAGAGGAGTTAGAGAGAGGCATAGGTATAGGTCCGCTTCTAGTGAAGTAAGTGAAAGTGAAGGGTATGAAAGACCTAGGGTAAGGAGAGCACAAAAACATCATAACCAACCCCAATCCCAACCTAGGGAACAAAAAGTTGACCTCCCTCATTTTCATGGCAAAGAGGATGTGGAAGCCTACCTTGATTGGGAAATGAAGGTAGAGCAACTCTTTGTTTGTTATAACATAAGTGAAGAAAGAAAAGTTCCACAGGCAACCCTTAGGTTCCAAAGGCATGCCATGTATTGGTAGACCTCCTTGGTCAATGAGAGATGCCGCCTTCGTAACCCTCTTGTGGATTATTGGAATGATCTTAAGGGGCTATGAGGCGGAGACATGTCCCTTCTTATTATGAAAGAGAGCTCTTGGATAAACTCCAAAGATTAAAACAGTACAACTCAAGTGTTAAGGAGTACAGACAAACCATGGAGCTTTTCATGATGAGAGCAGGCGTCACCGAAGAACCAAGGGCAACCGAAGTTAGATTTTAAGTGGTTTGAGCTCTGACATAAGAGACAAAGTTGAGCTCTTACCATATAATAATCTAGATGACCTAGTCCAACTTTGCATAAGAGTGGAAAATCAATTAAAAAGAAAAGGTGGAGCAAAAAGAGAATTTCCATCCTACAATTATGCAAAGAGGGACCTAGGCAAGGGAAGCGCTTCCAAGAGCTCTCCCAAAGAGGAACCATCCAAGCATGTGCATAAACAACATAAACCCATGCATCATAGAGACAATCCCCCTACTAGTTCTAGCGATGGGAAATGGCGGATGTGTATGGACTATCATGCCATCAACAACATCACCATTAAGTATAGGCACCCAATCCCTAGGCTAGATGATATGCTTGATGAATTACATGGAGCCAAAATATTTTCAAAAATTTATCTTAGAAGTGGTTACCATCAAATAAGAATCAAAGAAGGAGATGAATGAAAAACCGCTTTTAAGACAAAATTCGGTCTTTATGAATGGTTGGTGATGCCTTTTGGGCTCACCAATGCTCCAAGCACTTTCATGCGCCTCATGAATCATGTACTTAGGGATTGCATTGGTAGGTTTGTAGTTGTTTATTTTGATGATATTTTAGTCTATATTAGGTCTTTAGAAGAACATATAGGACACCTTAGGGAAGTCTTATTTATCCTTAAAATAAATGAACTTTTTGAAAACTTAGAAAAATGCACTTTTTGTGTTCCTAGTGTAGTTTTCTTGGGCTTTGTCATTAGTGCCCAAGGGGTTCAAGTGGACCCCCAAAAAATCAAGGCCATTCAAGGGTGGCCCACCCCTACTAGTGTGACTAAGGTCAAGAGCTTTCATGGTCTCATGGGATTTTATAGGCGCTTTGTGCCTAACTTCTCCATACGAGCTTCACCACTCAATGACTTGGTGAAAAAGGAAGTTCCTTTCTTGTGAGGTGAAAAACAAGAAGAAGCGTTTCAACTACTCAAAGATAAACTCACTAACGCACCAGTTCTAGCCCTTCCCGACTTTTCAAAAACGTTTGAGCTAGAATGTTATGCATCAGGAGCTATGTTGTTGCAAGGGGGGCAACCCATTGCTTATTTTAGTGAAAAGCTCAATGGTGCCCACCTCAACTACCCCACTTATGACAAGGAGTTTTATCCTTTGATCCGTGCCCTCCAAACTTGGGAATATTACCTTGTTTCCAAGGAATTTGTCATTCATAGTGACCATGAGTCACTTAAGCATTTGATGGGGCAAGGAAAGTTGAATAAAAGGCATGCTAAATAGGTTGAATTTCTTGAAACTTTTCCTTATGTCATCAAATATAAAAAAGGAAAAACAAATGTGGTCGCCGATGCTCTTTCAAGGAGGCATTCTCTGCTTGCCACCCTCAGTGCTCAAATTTTGGGATTTGATGACATAAAGGAAATGTATCCTTCTGACCAAGACTTTGGAACCATTTATATTGCCTCATCTTCCAAAGCCAAAGATGGCTTCTACCTGTGTGAAGGGTACTTATTCAAAGAGGGCAAACTTTGTGTACCCCAAGGATCTATTAGGAAATTGTTGACAAAATAGAGCCATGAAGGTGGGCTCATGAGACATTTTGGAATTGATAAAACCGTCATGCTTTTAAAAGAAAAATTCTTTTGGCCTCATATGAAAAAAGATGTCCAAAGACATTGCTTGCGATGCATAGCTTGTTTACAAGTTAAGCCCCGAGTAATGCCTCATGGACTCTACACACCTTTACCCACTCCTTCTAAACCTTGGGTAGATATTAGCATGGATTTTATCCTTGGGATCCCAAGAACCCAATGAGGTGTAGACTCTATCTTTGTGGCAGTGGACCATTTTAGTAAAATGGCACATTTCATTTCCTGCCACAAAGTAGATGGCGCGAGTCACATCGCAAGGCTTTTCTTTCATGAGGTTGTCTGCTTACACGGAATACCCTCAACCATAGTCTCTGATAAGGATGCTAAGTTCCTTGGCCATTTTTGGAAAACTCTTTGGACAAAGCTAGGAACTAAGCTCTTATTTTCAACCACTTGTCATCCTCAAACGGATGAAAAAACTGAGGTAGTAAATAGATCCTTATCCACTATGTTGAGGGCACTCTTGAAAGGCAACCACAAGTCTTGGGATGAATATCTCCCCCACATTGAATTTGCATATAATAGGGTGGTTCATCAAACCACTAAGCACTCCCTTTTGAGGTTATATATGGTTTTAATCCTCTCACCCCTTTGGACTTATTGCCACTCACTAACACCTGAATTTTTCATAAAGAAGGGGAAGCTAGGGTTGATTTTGTCAAAAAATTACACGAGAGGGTCAAAACTAATATTGAAACCCAATCTAAGGGGTATGCTTCATCTAGCAACAAGGGGAGAAAGGAAGTTATCTTCGAAAAGGGCGATTGGGTTTGGCTTCACCTAAGAAAGGATCGTTTCCCTTCTAAGAGGAAGTCCAAACTTAGCCCTCGAGGAGATGGTTCCTTCCAAATCCTTGAGAAGGTAAATAATAATGCATATATGTTAGACCTTCCCGAAGATTATGGAGTTAGCACCACTTTTAATGTTTGTGATCTTACACCAATGTTTGTGATCTTACACCCTTTTTAGGTGCTGACACGAAAGAGGGCAACTCTTCATATTTGAGGACAAATCCTTTCGATGGGGGAGGAGATGATGCAATCCTACCAACCTAAGGCCCTCTCATTAGGGCAATGACTAGGAGGATTGAAGAGGACTTAGCCCGGAAAGACTCATCAAGACCCTAGCTAATGATGGAGATAGACATTTTAGGCCATAGTCCTTAGTTTTCCTCTTGTAAATATTAATTAGTTTTTAATTCCCTTTTAGGCCATGTATTTTGGCCATTTATGCTACTTCCTAAAGTTTAGGGTGTAAATAGCTTAGGAAAGGAGGTGAGGGGAGTAGTGGGTCTAATAACTCAAATCAGTGTGGATCTCTTTCCACACCCCCTTGATTAGGCCATGACACTCCTTAGCTTAAGGCTAGGTGCCCCTTTTAGTGGGCCTAAGAGGGATTAGTGCTCCTAATCCTAATTAGGCCCAAGTCCCACATTGCCTAGTTTTGAGTGTCTTGCTCCCTTTTTTGGGCTATAAATACACATAGTCTCTCTTGTACAAATCACACTCGATTGAATGAAGTAAGACTCTTTTTGAACAATTTATTCTTGAGTGTCATTGAGAATCCTCTCTCTTGAGGAATCTCTCCCTTAAAGCTTTATCGCTTTTATCAAGGGACCTCTCCCTTGTGCCAAGTAACATAGAATTTTTGACTCATCTTTCTCTTAGAAAGTGACGTCAACCCTCTTCCATTTCTAACCTCTCCATCCTCCATTTCCTTAGAGGAAGGAACCTTGGTTGAAGTGATCAAGGGAGTGCATCAGGAGGAATGCATCATTGGTCCTAAGGAGTTTGTCATTCATAGTGATAATGAGTCAGTTAAATATCTGAGGGGACAAGGAAAATTAAATAAAAGGCATGCAAAATGGGTTGAATACCTTGAATGTTTTCCCTATGTCATAAAATACAAAAAGGGTAAACATAATGTGGTAGTCGATGCTTTATCAAGATGTCACTCTCTTTATACCACTCTTAGAGCTAAGATTTTGGGATTTGATGACATATGGCCATGTATCCCTCTGTCAAGGATTTTGGCCCTATTTTTGCAGCCTCTACATCTAAGACCCATGACAGATTCTCTATTAGTGAGGGGTATCTATACAAAGGGAGCAAGCTTTATATACCCCAAGGACCTATTAGGAACTTGCTCATAAAAGATAGCCATGAAGGTGGGTTCATGGCACATTTTGGGATTTCTAAAATTCTCATGCTTTTACAAGAGAAATTCTTTTGGCTCCCAGGTGAGAGGTTTTATTTATAGGCTAGAAAGGTGGGTTAGGCTAACTAGACCATGGGTTAATCTAACCAATATTAGGATAACTCTAGTTTGAGTCACATCTAACCATGATTAGCTAACTATGGTCATGTATAACCAACTAATGAATCTACCCTATATCTAGTCTAGATACAAAAAGGTGTGAATAGTAGAAAAGAAGTGGTAAAGAGTAGTCATGCTTAAGGCATGAGTAGGGGGTGTGGCATTTGGCAGCTAAGATGTAGGAATAGCAGTCATACCTTAAGCATGCTTAGATAGGTGCGCCCATAATGAGACGGGTGAGCATAACACATGCTCATCTTCTCTAAAAGCTAGCCCATCTTAGCAAACTCTAGCATGATGACTATAGTACCTTTTAGGAAAATAAAAGATGACCTAAAAATTAAGGGGGTGACCTAAATACAGTGGTCAAAAGGGAAGGTTGACTTTAGGAGTCAACCTACTAAAAAGTCAAAGTCAACAAAATTATAAACAATCCTAAATTCTAATTTATACAATGGAATAAAGCCTCTTCATGTATCCTTCAAGGGCCTTGGGCTGAATTGCATTATCTTCGTCTTCCTACCTTTGCCTAAGATGACCTTCGGGAGATAGTCGTTTTTGACTCTTTGGTCAATGGTCCCTACGAGATAAGCTATGATACTTGCTACTTCACACTTTCTTTCGCAAGGTGGTAGATGACTTATTTTGTACATACCTTGGAAGGTGACCTACTCTTATCAGCTCTTCTATTTTATTTTTCAAGGTACGACATTCATCAGTGTCGTGACCCATGGTACGATGGTACTAACAGTGTTTGCCTAGGTTGGCCTTGATAATTGGCTGTCATGGAGGAGGTAGAGTCAGAAGGTTTTCTCTTCTTGCTTCTTCCATTACGTGTACTCTAGCCATATTCAAAGTAGTATAATGGTCATTTTAGGGCTCCCTATCATGCTTCTTCTTGATCTTCTTGTCTTTAGGGTAACAGGTCTTGACTTCTTGGGGAGGAGTGTCGGTCATCTGCCCTAGGGGTGCTAGCACCTCTTCCTTATAAGAACTCCATTTGGATGCAGGTTATAGTTGGAGCCTTGATTTCGTTCATGTCATTTGGTGCCTTTTTGGAAAGTTGTCCATGAAAGGGTCAGGTTAGACTCCATTAAGCAAATAATGGAGGGTGACCTCAGGGTGAAGTCCCTTGATCTTGATGGTCATGGACAGGAATCTGTTCACGAAGTCTCACAAGGGCTCTTTCTCTCCCTGTTACAGGCCAGCTATCGCTATTGAACTAGTGGTATATGGCTGGCTAGTGGCATACTCGACTTTGAACTTTCTTACGAGTTCACAAAAGC
This sequence comes from Psophocarpus tetragonolobus, assembly GCA_037954015.1. Lineage (NCBI taxonomy): Eukaryota > Viridiplantae > Streptophyta > Magnoliopsida > Fabales > Fabaceae > Psophocarpus > Psophocarpus tetragonolobus. Next base: position 98,651,469 of record CM075689.1, read on the forward strand.
TACGTATCTAGTTGGAAGGGAACTCGGTGAACTAGGTAAGTACTCCCCCCTTTGGGGATCTTGGGAATACCTTGCAGCATATAGCGTCATGTGTTGAGTTCAGGTTGAACTAGGTGTAACAACCCAATTTTCATAAATAAGGTATTTTAATTATTTTAAGTTAATTGAATTAGTTAATGGAAATTTAGTTATTTATTATAATTAATTACCTCAAAGAGGCTAAAGAATACAGATAGATATTGTTAGTAGAGACAAGAATAAATAATATTTTTGGAAACAATAATAATAAGGAAGGGTATATTTATATCATTAGTAGGAGTTTACATATTATAAGTTAAATTTGTTAACTGTTAGATCGGGCGTGAAATTGGACAGTAGGTTCCAGACCTGTGGCTCTCAATTCTGACCGTTCGGATCTTTATTTAGAGCTTTGGTTTGGGAGAAGAAGACATTTCAATAAAAGATCTACTTTGGAAAGGTTTGTTGGATCGAAAAGGAAAATCTTCATCTGTCTTTGTTTCTTCATTGAGGTAAGGGGGTGGACATTATCTTTTATGTGGCATGTGTAGAGTAAATTGGTATTGAAGTGATCCCTAAGCTTCGATATGTTTTAATGTTCCATGTACATTATTGAAGGTTATGAACACCTGCAACGAGTATTGATATGTGTTTTAACTCTAACTATGTGGATATATATGATTCTTGTATGTTTGATGTACAAATGCATGTTTACGTCGATTCTGTTGATTTTTAAGGATCATCGATTTCAAACATAATGATTATTTTGGCATTTAGATGTTCCTTTTTATACCTAGAAATTAGTATTCTTGAGTTTGTACTTAATGATAACAATTGTAGTGTCCTTTTTGTAGTCCCTGGTGATTGGTTATAACAATTTATTTAGTTGGAGATGAAGTTATAATTGCTTAATGATTGTTTGGTGTGCTTGCTTATCATTGAATTTGGTATGCTGGTTCATATGATTATGAATTATGGGATGGTTTGCCAAATTAGAATATATGTGTCATTGATCTAATGTAATAATGTATTTTGTTAATTGGAGATGTGTCTTAATGAAACATCATAGAAATTGAGATTCAGGTGTAGTTGATACTCATGCCTAATTATTAGGTGTTTGTACTAATTTATTTTGTTAATTAGGGGATATGTGGTTGGGTTATATATAAGAGAAATTGAGATTCATATGTGTTTTGTGTTCCTAAATAGTTGTTGAATGTCTATATTAATTTACTTTGCTAGATATTTGAGAGTACATGTGTAGTATCAGATTATTTGGATATAATTCTTATGTGGACATTGAGGTTTTTTCCTTTTTACTATAGTACCCTTGAATAAAGTAATGGATAGTATTGACTTGTTTATTTGTTTCTATAGAATAAATAGGGTAGTAAAGGTGAATCCTAAGCATCCCTAGGGATGAACTTTGTGAAGATGAGATTAACTTGTTTGTTTCTATGAATTCTATTAATAATTAAATGAGGAAGAACTTAATTATATTATTCATTATGTAATCATTGAGGAATTACTCTATTAGTTGAACTATTTTCCATATGTAAAGAATAAGGTGTTACATGTTTTCTTCCACTGAGATAATTGATGACAACATTGGTTATTATCAATGCAATTCTGGGGTGTGATGATAATAAACAAAAAATATAGAGAAATAAAAGGTTTGAGGATTTGAAGCAATAGTTATATTTTAGGAACCTTGTAAGTTGAATACTTGTTATCTGAGAATTTTTGTATAACATGCCTGAGTGTGTCTGTAATATCTTTCTGTGTAGTTAACCAAATTGAGTTCCGTTTGTTGTTTTAGAAAACAGACATTTCAGGCTACAGTTTAGGATCAAGAATCACATAAAAATGTTAAGACTTAACTGAGTTATGTGCGTTGGAAGTTGAGTCTCTCATCCAGTTTGTGAAACAAAATATGTGTAATGTGAGCCCTACAAGGTAACCTAGATGACCTTATTAGGATTAGTGTTCTTCATAGAAGTTATAGCCCTCGATTTTATCTTTCCAATAGAGATGGAATCACTTAAAAGGGTTATATATAACTCAAGTAATGAATAAAATAGTAAGTAAAGGTCAAACTATTAGATTTGGGTTAGTAGCTGCGAGTTTGTAATTTCTAAAAATAGTAGATGATAAAACTAACTTTGGACATAAACATAAAAGTTTTAGATAATGGTATTATATTTCTAATAAAATTTGTAGCACCTTCATATCATTAATACAGCTATAGATATTGTATTTACACTACACAACATAATAAAATAGTAAGATAAAAAGGGATAGTGACATTTGTAATGTTGTTGATTATTGTAGTGTGAAATATTGTGATGTATTTTATAATTATAAGTTTCATAAAGGATTAAGTGTTTGAAATTTGTTTAGGGAGCATGAATTGAGGGTTTGACCCACTGTATGATATGGGTGTTGATTACAATTGAGTGTATAATGTGTTGATGATCAATGATAGTCAGGGTATGTGCCTAATGATATGCCATCCCAGTTGCAGTTGGGGGTGAATCATGATAACATATTAGATTATTGTAACATATCTTATAATTATAGGTGTGGTGAATGATTGAATGTTTGAAAGTTGTTTGCGGTGTGTGAATTGGAGATTTGTTTTACTATGTGATATTGATGTTGATTTCAACTAAACATATAGTGTGTTGATGATAATGATTAAGGTGTGCCTGATGAAGTGTCATCCAATTGTGGTTGGGGATGATGTATAATGACTTGATTAAATACTGATATTGTGATTTATGTTAATGATGATGGTGAGGATGTGCCTGACGAGGTGTCATCCCAACTACGGTTGGGCGTGAGTTGTGATTATATGATTAAATGTATTAAGTTGTTTTGCATTGCACGGTTCTACCTACGTGTTACTAACATAGAAGAGGATTCACTTCGGGTGGACCTATGGTAAGATGGTTGTACCTACGTGTTACTGGTGTAGAAGAGGACTGCTTCGGGCGTTTACCTAAGAGAGCATGCACGAGTGTGACAGTTGGAGAATGTTTGTAAGGACTGCCCATTGTGTGATGTTCTAGACCAGATCTTCTTTGGTTGTTTTGCATTGCACAGTTGTACCTACATGTTACTGACATAGAAGAGGATTTACTTTGAGTGGACCTATGGTGAGATGGTTGTACCTGCATGTTACTAGCATAGAAGAGGACCGCTTCGGGCATGTACCTGAGAGAGAATGCATGAGCATCAACAAATTTATGTATGTGGATGTATAATCTCTGTCATAAGTGTGACATGAGTTCATATGTTGATTTCTTGTACTTTAGTTGACTAGTCATTCTCTTTATATGTGCCTGAACATGCATAAGACGTATTCTCACCCATTTGCTATTTGTTTCATTTTGTTTTGGCTGAATTCCACCTTCAGGTGAGCAAGATCTTGATGATATTGCTGGCGATGAATGATTCAACTTTTTTTACCTTTTCGTTGGGATGCTCTGATTAGGTGTGACATTGGACTAGGGAGAATTATTTAAAATGTGTTTTAGTAATTAAGAATCATGTAAAGCTCATTTGTAAAGCCTAATGTATTTACTCATATGCTTATATTATAATTTTCGAAAATAAGTGTATACTTGGATATGTGAATCTTTTTACCTAAATGCAGGCTTACTACTTTTAAATAAATAAATTTTTATTATTTTCTTTATTTAATGAATAAATTGTTTGGGGGTATAAGGGTGTCACACTGAGAGAGGTAGTCATCTATGTAAGTGTTAAGGTCCATGAGTCCTTCATATATATTGAGGTTGAGTGGTTTCCAATTGCGAGGCAAATCAACTTTCATTATTTTTAGGACGAAGGGGTGTCGTTCGGCATCGTCATCGTAGTCTCAACGACGAGCCTTCCTAGTTGAAGAATGACCTGAAGGGGTAGTACGACAGTTAGTGCAGGAAGGTGCGATTTCATCATCGTGTCACCTTAGGGGAGTGACAGTGCAATAACAGTGATGGGAAAAGGTTGTGCGGTTCTAGCTATGGTAGGGCATGGATCTAGCGCAGTTAGCCCCCTTGTGATTATTATTGCTGACACAAACTCTGATATTATGCCCCATAGTTCTTCATTCTACCTTTGAAGCTCTGAGATGGTTGGAGCTTTGGTTTCTTCCATGGTTTCTTGATTGTGTTGTGGTCGAGGAAAAGTTTTACCGGAGTCCCACGATGGGTGCCAAATGTACTTACCAAAAAGTGAAGGATGTATTTTCTAGCAAGTCTACCAAATATCTCTTTGAAAGCGCGACATGGGGGATACCTACAAGAGACACTCCAACGCTCAAGTTAGTCAAGGTGGTTTTTCTGTATGTTTTGTTAGATAGATTGCAAATACCTGTCTCTTTGCTTTTATTGTTAAGGTGTCATCACTGACTTTAATTAAGGTAATTTACTGCTCATTAACATTGCTTTAATGATGTGGTAACCATCGTTAGCTTATGATGTGATGCACTCCCTTGATCTCTTCAACCAAGGTTCCTTCCTCTAAGAAAATGGAGGATGGAGAGGTTAGAAATGGGCAAGGGTTGACGTCACTTTCTAGAAGAAAGATGAGTCAATAAATTTTATGTTGCTTGCCACAAGGGAGAGGTCCCTTGATAAAAGCTTTAAGGGAGAGATTCCTCAAGAGAGAGGATTCTCAATGACACTCAAGAATAAATTGCTCAAAAAGAGTCTTACTTCATTCAATCAAGTGTGATTTGTACAAGAGAGACTATGTGTATTTATAGCCTAAAAGAGGGAGCAAGACACTCAAAACTAGGCAATGTGGGACTTGGGCCTAATTAGGATTAGGAGCACTAATCCCTCTTAGGCCCACTAAAAGGGCACCTAGCCTTAAGCTAAGGAATGTCATGGTCTAATCAAGGGGGTGTGGAAAGAGATCCACATTCCTTTGAGTTATTAGGCCCTCTACTCCCCTCACCTCCTTTACTAAGCTATTTACACCCTAAACTTTAGAAACTAGCATAAATGGCCAAAATACATGGCCTAAAAGGGAATTAAAAACTAATTAATATTTACAAGAGGAAAACTAAGGACTATAGCCGAAAATGTCTATCTTCATCATTAGCTGGGGTCTTGATGAGTCTTTCCAGGCCAAGTCCTCTTCAATCCTCCTAGTCATTGCCCTAGTGAGAGGACCCTTGATTGGTAGGATTGCATAATGATGGCTCTCATAAGTTCTCTTTGGGTGATTTGTATTCAAGTGGGGGAGGTCGTCTGAATGGGATTGGTCTGGAGTGGAGGTCATCATTTCTGAGCTTAGGGGATTGCGACGAGGGTGGGAATGTGATAGGTCGAGGTCGAGGGGTGCTGAGGTGGAGGTCGGGTGATGTGCAGATGTTCAGGTCGAGGTATGAGGCTACTAGATGATACAACTTCTCTATAAAATACTTTGGGTAAAAGAAGGTGATGGTATTTGGATTTTGTAGAAAATTGTAAATGTTGGAGTGACAAAATTGTGAGATGAAATTGAATTTAAAAATAGTACTAGTACAAAATTGAACATTTTAAAAAATAGTGGAACAAAAATGTAATTAAACATTAAAAAGTAAAAGAAAGAGAATTTCGTTAGGTTAAATTAAGTTGAAAAAAGACATTTTACAAAATTATTCTATTTTTTATCTTTTTTATTTTTACTTTTTGTGGCTTGTGTTTTATCTATCTCACAAAATCGGATGTGGCTGCCCATATGACATATCAAAACTTTGAAAAAGGACAACAAAGCTTTTTTTTCCTACTTTATATATGTTTCAACTGAATTGATACAAAGTGTAAGATAATCTTTATTATATTATAAATTAACTTATTATAATTATCTTCAAAATTATTCATATACACTTCATTAATTTCGCTATATTCACACATAAAACCCTTCCATTATATTGAAACTTAAATAAATCAAAATACATTTCCCTTTGGCATGTATATACAGAGACATATTGACTGAATATGTCATCACAAAAGTTTAAAGTAACAACAATCCCAAGATTCTAGTCAATTGTACCAAGGTTGTTGATCACGATAGTGTGCATGGACGCCTAAACGAATACACCACTTGTTTATCGACTAATCTAAGTTTACACCGACCTCACTTTAATTTGAAACTAAATTTGAAACAAAATATTACATGTTTAACACAATTTATTATAAGACATGAAAGCTAGTTATACAGTTGGAGGAGGAAGTAACCATTTGGAACCCTCAATCATCTCTAGGCTTATGAAAGGTTTAACTGTTTCTTCAGTAAGCTGCCTAGTAATAGGAGCACGCCCTTGAGGATCTGCACCTGGTCCTTGGTTTTTAAACTCTCCAAAAAATGCAGTTCTGTAGATAACAGATTGCATTGATCAATATGCCACAAAATAAAATCTAAAAATTTATAAAATAAAAGATGTTATTTCACATAATGACAAACTTTTATTCATTACTTATGGGTGCAACATGTCTAGTATATAGTTATAGAAGTAAAATAATCATTAATGGTGAAAAGTTAAATATTAAAGTTACTTGTCATGTTCTGGGTGATTGTTATTACTCCAGCCTTTTTTATCCACCATATCACTCATGGTGCTATAAGCGAATATCACTCTGGGATGAGAAAACCATGCTCTGCCCAAGAAAGTTCCCTTTGCACTTCCAGTAACGTCACAATGTACAAATGAGTAGCCATCGTCCTCATCATCACCTTTTCTTGCTTGTGCTGTTATAAATGTAGTCCAGGATTCAGCAATTGTTCTTAGCTCGGTTTTCTACATCATAAGTTAAAGTGTTAATACTAATTACAATGATATTTAGTGTTTCAAATTAAATAAATTTTATTAACATTCAATCTCGCAAAATTTATATACCAAATATAGTGACTTCCCACTTCCGAAAATATAATCCACGGTGCCTTGAATTAAGCAATCCTTGAAAAAATGTCTATGCCTATCATCACACACTGTGTCTTGGAATCCATACATTTTGCAATTATAAAATGCTGCTTTGTCACCAGAAATTCGTAACGCTACTGCTTGGGCTCCTGTTTTTTTCCCATCTGGTCTCGCTGCAGTGTTCTATATATACCATCAAATTCACAAACACAAATGGCGATAAGAAAAATGAAATTCCAAAAGATTAGGCATTAAGATCTTTTGATTGACAAGGAAGATAGTAAACAAACCGCGATGTTGATGTTAGCTGCCACAAAATAATTAGATTCAACAATTAATGTAGCACTATCGACAGTGCCATATTGTGCTGCAGTGCCCCCAAAGGTCAAGTTTGGCATATTTCCTGGTGCTCCATAAAGGGTGACGAAAGGCTTTGACGCATCAACTTTGATTTTCTCTTCATAAGTTCCAGCTCCAATGTACAAAATTGTACGCTTGGTGTTCCCAGAAGGTATGCTTTTAAGGGCATCCGTGATAGTTTTAAATTCTCCACTACCATCTTTCATTACTTTTATAACCTTAGGAGAGGCTTCAGCCGTCACTAATGCAGGGTCCAAACTGCTTTTTCTTTCATCTAAAGGACCAACGTTAGTTTTAAACCATTCTTCTACTTTTCCCTTGTCAGCAGGAATTGGCACATTATCAGATAAGACAAATCGGCTTGTAATAAAAACTACTGTGAAAGTCACTTCAATGATACAAGACATACTTTTCAAGCCCATATTTCCAGTTTTTTTCTTTTCGGAATTGTTTCTTCGATTCTTGGAATTGCAATTTATAAGAAATACATAATGGACATACTTCGTTTAATTTTAGAGGAATTAATTTGAATCAATCGTTATTTGTTAAGATTCTGAAATTAAGCAAATGATTAAAAGTTGACTGGTTTAAAGTTATTGTAGCAAAAATAGCTTGATGTTTTATTTTAGGGTAACTTTTTTATGGTGTTCTAGTTTTTTATCAAACAAATGTGTAACCTGAAATTGAAACTAGTTTATCCACACAAAAATGAAAACAATTTTGATTAATGAATGCAAGGCACACGAATCAATAGCAGTGTAAATACAGTTTCCTAAAATAGTAGGGATGAATATAGAGTATATTACTATCATTCTTAGTATTGGGCTTCAAAGTTTTGATGATTTGTACTATATTAGAATTGAATATTATTGTTTTTGGGAATAGGCTTGAAAATACATCTATTATCACTTTTATTAATTTTAATCATTATTCAATAAAATTTATTAAACTGGTACATATCTAATTTTTCAGTTTTCTATTTTTTATACTTTTTTTTGGTAATATAAAGGCATCTTGACTGAATTATTTATGTATTTTTTTATAATAAAAAAATATCTTCTAAAATGATTTTAAAAGTAGATAAATAAGTTTATCATGTAATTTTTGTTCAAATGTGAGTTAAAAAGCTTACAAATTAGGAAAGAGTATAGAACAGCTATATGGACCGAAACCATTGTTGTGAAAACCTGTCCGGTCTCTAACCTGGTCAATGCAGTGAGTCAATAGGGTTAGAGGTCAGACTAGTGGGTGAGTAATTGACCTGGAATAACCAGGTCTAAAGGTAAAAAATAAAAATGTATATCTAACTATCTAACATCATTTTTATAAAAACATAATTTTACAAGACCTCTACAAATTTAAAATTATTTTTCTTATATAAAAATATATAATTAATTAATATTGTTCTCAATTAAAAATGTATATCTAACTATCTTGATACTTTCCAATAGAGAATGACACCTTCATTTGTTGGTTTACAACCATTTCCCCTTCCTCATTAAGCCATTAGAGCTTGTAAGCTCTAGGATGAGGAATTGGTTGTAAAGCTAGCTTCTCTACCAACCTTGAGCTACAACAATTGCAGAAGGACCCATTATCCATAATGAGAGAATAGGTTTTGTCTAAAACTTTACACCGTGTATGAAAAATGTTCTCTCTTTGGGAGTGAGTAGGCTCAAGGGGTTAGCTTCCAACAAGGCGCCTAACCATTAAGAGGTCTCCATCACAAGGGTTTTCAATAATGTCATGCTCATGATGCTCATGACTCCTTTATTCCTCACTCTCACTAGAGGAGGAAGATGAACTACTCTCACTAAAAATATCTTGGCCCCTCATGATCATGGTTTTCTTATTGGGGCACTAAGAGACAATGTGGCCTCTCCCAAGACATTTAATACTACTATTCCTATTGCTAGAACTAGCAGGGGGTTGTCTCTATGATGCATGGGTCTCTGTTATTTATGCAATGCTTGGATGGCTCCTCTTTGGGAAAGCTCTTAGAAGAGCTTCCTTTTCCTAGGTCCCTCTTTGCATAATTGTAGGATGAATGCTCCACTTTTTCTTTTTAATTGACTTTCCACTCTTATGCAAAGTTGGACTAGGTCATCTAGATTATTATATGGTAAGAGCTCAACTTTGTTTCTTATGTCAGAGCTCAAACCACTTAAGAATCTAGCTTCGGTGGCCCTTGGTTCTTCGGTGATGCCCACTCTAATCATGAAAAGCTCCATGGTTTATCTGTACTCCTCAACACTTGAGTTGTACTATTTTAATCTCTAGAATTTATCCAAGAGCTCTCTTTCATAATAATAAGGGACATGTCTCCGCCTCGTAGCCCCCTTGAGATCATTCCAATAATCCATAGGAGGGTTATGAAGGTTGTGCTCTCCTTACCATAAGTCTTTCATATCCCTCACTTCCACTTATGTCACTAAAGGTGGACCTATACCTATGCCTCTCTCTAACCTCCCTTTCTCTTCTTTCTTCTCTTTCTCACTCTTCTCTCTCTCTTTTCACTTCTGTATTCCCCCTTCTTTCTCTCCTCTTTCCCTTCTTTCTTCTCTTTCTCTTTGTTCTTTTTCTTTCTCTTCTCTCTTCTCGTTCTTGTCTCTCTCTTTTCTTCTCTCTTTCTTTTTTTCTTTTCTCATGTTCTTTCTCTTCTCTTTCATAATAAGAAGGGACGTGTCTCCGCCTTATAGCCCCCTTGAGATCATTCCAATAATCGACAAGAGGGTTATGAAGGCAGTGCCTTATTAACTAATTGGGCCTATTAAGGGTGTTGGTGGGTTATTTTATTAACCAGACCCCTCTTTTCTAATTAAACCCCAATTAGTTAGCACATGAAGCATGGAGGAGACAAGCTGGGGCCCTTTCCCCTATCTTAGGTGCCATTTTCAACTAATTGCCACATTTAGGAGCATGTGCCAATTATTTGAATTTGGATCCTCTTTGGAATCTCCCTCCAAATCTCATGGCTAACCTTTCCCATTTAGCTATAAATAGCACCCTCCACCCTCTTATAATGTTTACATTTGAATGAATGAGAATTGAGAGCGTTTGCATCATCTTTTGAGAGTCCTATTTTCTCTAAATTGAGAGCATCCTTGTGCTTTTATCAAGTGTTCTTTCCATTTTGGCAAGCACCTTGATGCATTCTCCCCAAGCAAGGGCCCTATCACTAGGGCCATGGCTAGGAGAATAGAAGAAGACATGGCTAGAGTAGAGGGAGGAAGATCTCACCTCCATATGACCATCAAGTTATGCAAGCCATGACTTATTTACTTGTAATTTTTATTTTAGGAACCTAGGATTTTATTTTGGACATGTATTAGTCCATTTAATTTTCTAGGAGGTGTCTTAGTAATAAGAAGGGGTAAGATTAGCTTTTGGGCCTTTATTTAGGAAATAAGGGGGTAGTTTGATAAATACACCCTCTTTTGCTAAATAAAACCCAAAACTAATAAAGGAGTAATCTTGGCCCTTGGATGAGGTAGCTTGGGCACCAATTCTCATCTAAAGGAGGGTATTGATTGGACTTTGGGCTTCAATCCTCCTCCCTTGGATGACTCCTTTTAATCCTAGCCCTTCATTTCCTTCATGACTTGTCCAAGAGGTTAGCTCCCTCTATAAAAAGGTGCTCCTTCACACTCTTGTATTTTTTACACTTGATTGAATAGAAAAACCTTGAGTTGGCCAAAATTCTCTTAGTGTCCACCCTTCTCTCTTTGAGAATTCCTTAGGTTTTTATCAAGGGTTCCATCCCTTGTGGCAAACTTTCCCTCTTAGGCTTATCTTACCTTAAGTGGCGCCTAAAACCACCTCACTTCTTACCTCTCCACAAACCATTTCACCAAAGAAGAAAACCTCTAGAAAAAGATCAAGGGAGGCATGCATCATTTGGTATCTAGAGCATTGGTTCTAGAGGTCTAAACTCTCTTCCTATCTCATTTATATTTTCTTTTTGTTTTCCTATTTTATTTTATCTTTAATTTCCGCAATTTTTTCTAGCTTTCCATTGTTGTTTATCATTTCCATTTATGTCTTGAGTTTATTGTTTTTAGTTATAGTTTATTTGCACCATTTATTTTTTGCTTGATGCAATTTATATTGTTCTTTTCTTTGCATCTACGTCTCTCTCATATTCATTAATTTCCGCTTAAGCTTTGAGTTGGGTGCTTTCTTGCTTGAATTTTGGTTTTGAGAATTTCTTGCTAAAAATCCATGCCGTTGTGGTGAATTCCACAACCTTGTGGTCAAGAAATTTAGACCAAATTCTTGTGTTTCCTTGCACCTAGTTGCCTTGTTTTTGCTTTATTTTTAGCTTTTATTTTTCACTTTTATACTCTTGTGTAGTTGTCTATAAGTCATGTTTATAGTTTCCCATTTTGTCTATTAATTCCTTTTAAGTTTAGCCTCTTTTGTTTTTACAAAAAAAAATTTGAAACTTCTTAAATTGAGCAACATAGAGGGTCATACCTCATGTCTAAGTCTCTTTAGAAGTTCATGTGCTTTTAGTTTCAAACATATTCTTAAAAAAAAATCAAAAATAGTTGCTCAATTTCCTTTGTCTTTGTTTTCCTTATACGTATAATTTGTAGCTCATTTGTGTGGTAAAGGTAGTTCTTGTTTGTGGGTGCTTTCACTTAAGCTATAAGTTTGGTATTTGTGTTCAACAAATTACTAAAAACTTAACAAAGCTTGAGTCCAGTGGCACACCAAACTACTAAACCATTAACACATCTATAGCTACTTTGCATTTTGAAGTCATTTCTAGTAGTACCTAAATTGTTGCTTTTAATTTTCTTTATTGTTCCAAGCACATAACTCTTTTTTATCAAGCACTAAATTCACAATCAATTTAGGTGCATCTAGTAAATATTCAAAAAAAAAAAACAAGAAAACAAAGTCTAAAATAAAATACAAAAAAAACAACGAAGGATTAAAAAAAAAAAGAGAACAAACAAAAGAAAATAAAGTTTGAAAAAAATTCATTTGATGTACCTAACCTAAAATTAGCAAGTGCTTCAACTTTGAACTTGGAACCTTAAAAGAAATTTTATTACTTTTGGTACACTAGAACTTGATATTTGTGTTCTTCTACTCTTTAATCTAGTGCCATTCTTAGGTATTCCATTGTGTTCTCTCTTTCTTTTGTTTACCTTTTAGTTGTTGCTTGTCTTTTAAATCATCTTTCTAGTTTGTCTTATATACTCTTACCATTTGGTTAAGTGTCCTTTTGATTGTGTTATCTTTTATTGCTTTTTGAGTTTCTATTCGCACCTCCCCTTGCTACGTTTGGTTTCTTTGGTTTGTGTGTTAATGTCACTTTTGGGAGAAAGCTTGAAAAAGGAGCTTACCACAAGGGTAGCATATTTTGGAAGGTTGGACTAAGAGCCTAAGGGATCACCTCAAAACGAAATACACCTAGCCGTGAGGACTTTGATTTGAGGGAGCATTTGGAGAATCATTTTTTGAAGACTTTACTTTTTCTTTAATTTGGGTGTATTAATTTTGTAGTTGGGAGTTTGAGTGCCCTTAAGGCCCTCCCTTTGGTTGTAATAAAATTTAATCAATTTTTTAGTTTCTCGAAAATTAGGTGAAGAAGGAAGAAGTGGTACACTTCCTTCAACACCTTAGGAGCTCGCTTTAGATCCCTTCTCTTTTAAATTTTTGCTTTAAAATTCTTGCTTTATTTTTCTTATTCAAAGCGCTTAGAAGGCTAAAGAGTTCCAAAGACTCATCAAGCCATTTTAGGCAAGAAAACACAAAGAGAGGAGTGTTTGTTTGTGAAAATTTTTTTAGCCACCTTTTTCCTCTTAGAAATTCAAGCACAATGACATCACACACCCACTCTAGTGCTCATAGTTATTCATCAAACAAGAGTGTAAACCAAAGAAATATTTCTAAAGATTACACTCTAGAAAACTTAAACATGGACTTTAGGGAGTGGATGGCAAAAGAACAAGAGAGAAGAGAAGAAAAAAGGAGAGAAAAAGAGTCCAAGGAGAAAACAAAAATAAAAGAAAGAGAGGAAGAAAAGAGAGAAAAAAGAGAGAAAGAAGAGAGAAGAATAAGAGAAAGGAGAGAAGATGAAGAAAGGAGAGAAAGAAAAGAAAGAGAAAGAAGAAAAGAGAAAGAAGAAGAAAAAAGAAAGCATGGGAATGGTGAAAATTACAAAATGAAAGGGATAGTCTTAGGTTCCCCATCTAGACATACCCATAGGAGTGAAAGTGAGGAAGAATACTACAATCATCCTAGGAGAAACTCCCATTCATCCATGCATAATAATGGGGCCCCTCCAAGGGAGCCCAAAATTGATCTCCCCCCATTTCATGGGAGGGAAGATGTGGAAGCCTACCTTGATTGGGAAATCAAGGTAGAACAACTCTTCACTTGCCATGAGGTAAGAGAAGAAAGAAAGGTTCCAATGGCAACCCTTAGCTTCCAAGGGCATGCCATGCATTGGTGGGTTGGGTTAACCAATGAGAGAATCCGCACCAATATTCCTTCCGTAAGATATTGGAATGATCTTAGAAGTGCTCTAAGAAGAAGGCATATTCCCTCTTGGTATGAAAGAGATCTTTTGGATAGACTCCAAAGGCTAAGGCAAACCAACCTTAGTATAGAAGAGTATAGACAAAAGATGGAACTTCTTATCTTGAGGGCGGGTATCATTGAGGAACCCAAGGCCACTATGGCAAGGTTTTTGTGTGGGTTGAGCCCTGAAATTCGTGATAAGGTGGAGCTCTTCTCATACAATTCCCTTGATGAGTTAGTTCAACTTTGCATCAAAGTGGAAAATTAACTTAGAAGGAAAACTTTTAAAAAGGATAGCCCACCTTATGTAAAAAGGGACCAACCTACGGGGAACTCTTTCAAGAGTTACCCTAAAAAGGAACATCCCAAGAACTTCAAAGAGCATAAAACATCACATATAGAGAGAAAAACCCCTACTACTAACTCGCACGAGAAAGTTAGTAGTATCAAATGATTTAAATGTATTGGGAGAGGCCACATTGCATCTCAATGCCCTACTAAGAGAAACATCATCATGAGGGCCCAAGATGTTTATAGTAGTGAGTCTAGCTCACACTCCTCTAGTGAGAGCGAAGGAGAAGGGGTTCATGCATACCAATCTGATTGTGATGAAACTGCTTATGCATGTGAGGGAGACCTCTTAATGATAAGAAGACTTCTTGGAAGCCAACCTTTGAAAGTGTCCTCATCTCAAAGGGAGAACATATTCCACACTCGCTGTAAGGTGAATGACAAAATATGTTCTCTCATTGTGGATAGTGGGTCATGCTGCAATTATTGTAGCTCAAGATTGGTTGAAAAGCTAGCCTTGACCGCACTTCCCCACCCTAAGCCTTACAAGCTTCAATGGCTCAATGAGCAAGGGGAAATGGAGGTCAATGAGCAAGTCAAGGTTCCAATTTCCATTGGGTGTTATAAAGATGACATCCTGTGTGACATAGTCCCAATGGAAGCTGGCCATATCTTGCTAGGAAGACCATGGCAATTTGATAAGAAAGTCATACACCATGGTCATTCCAATAACATCATCCTCACTCATAAGGATAAGTGCATTAAGTTGTGTCCTCTAACACCTTCACAAGTGGCGGAGGACCAACTCATCATGAAACATAAGAGAGATGAGGAGAAAAAAAAAAGCAAAGCTTTACCCCTAAAGCTTGAAAGGGGTAAAGAGGTTGAGTTGGAAGTTGGTGCCCCTTCCAAG
Source organism: Psophocarpus tetragonolobus (assembly GCA_037954015.1). NCBI lineage: Eukaryota > Viridiplantae > Streptophyta > Magnoliopsida > Fabales > Fabaceae > Psophocarpus > Psophocarpus tetragonolobus. Next base: position 98,666,504 of record CM075689.1, read on the forward strand.
AAAGTCATTAGTAAAGGGAGTTTATTTGCGACAAAATTGGATTTAAAGGAAGCCCCTTTAACTAACAGACCTTTCTATCTCTTCCTTTGCAAAGAGGCATCCCCCATTTCTTCCCCCTCCACTTTTTTCCTTTCTAGTTCTAGCACTACCATAGAACTTGGACCTGAGAACCTACCTCAAGAGGTTCAAGAGCTTTTAAAGGAGTTTGGTGATATATTCCCTAATGAAGTTCCCAAAGGACTTCCTCCAATTAGGGGTATATAACACCAAATAGACTTGGCACCTGGGGCTAGCCTGCCTAATAGGCCTGCTTATAGGACTAATCCCATGGAGACCAAGGAGATTGAATCTCAAGTCCAGGAACTATTGGAGAAGGGTTGGGTTCAAGAGAGCCTAAGCCCTTGTGCTGTGCCAGTTTTGTTGGTGCCTAAGAAGAATGGCCAATGGAGGATGTGCATTGATTGTCGAGCAATCAATAACATCACCATCAAATATAGGCACCCTATCCCTAGGCTTGATGACATGCTTGATGAATTGCATGGGCCCCAATTATTTTCAAAAATTGATCTTAAGAGTGGTTATCACCAAATCCGCATCAAGGAAGGTGATGAGTGGAAAACGGCTTTTAAGACCAAGTTTGGGCTGTATGAGTGGTTGGTAATGCCCTTTGGGCTTACCAATGCCCCAAGCACCTTCATGAGGCTTATGAATCATGTCCTTAGGGATTGCTTAGGAAAATTTTGTACTGTTTATTTTGATGACATCTTAGTGTATAGCAAGAGCCTAGATGAACATGTAGGCCATCTTAGGTGCGTCTTTTGCATTCTTAGGTCACACCAACTCTATGGAAATCTTGAAAAATGTAATTTTTGTGTGGAGAGTGTGGTGTTCTTAGGTTTTATAGTTAATAAAAATGGGGTTCAAGTAGACCCCGACAAAATCAAAGCCATCCAAGAATGGCCCACCCCAAAAAGTGTGACTGAGATCAAGAGTTTTCATGGTCTCGCGAGCTTTTACAGGCGCTTTGTGCCTAACTTCTCCACACTTTTCTCACCAATCAATGATTTGGTGAAGAAGGATACTCCTTTCCTTTGGGGTGAAAAACAACAAAAAGCCTTTGAACTTATCAAAGAGAAACTGACCCATGCACCAGTTTTAGCTCTTCCTGACTTTTCTAAAAATTTTGAGCTAGAGTGTGATGCATCGGGAGTGGGTGTGGGAGCTGTGTTGTTACACGGTGGTCATCTTGTGGGTTATTTTAGTGAAAAACTAAATGGAGCCGCCTTAAACTACCCCACCTATGATAAAGAGTTTTACTCTTTGATAAGGGCCCTTCAAACTTGGGAACATTATCTTGTACCCAAGGAGTTCATCATTCATAGTGACCATGAGTCACTTAAGTATTTGAAGGGTCAAGGCAAGCTTAATAAAAGGCATGCTAAATGGGTAGAATTTCTTGAGACTTTCCCTTATATCATCAAATACAAGAAAGGAAAACATAATGTGGTGGCTTATGCTTTGTCTCGTAGACATACCCTTTACACCACCTTAAGTGCAAAGATTCTTGGATTTGATAATATTAGAGAAATGTATCTTTCTGATAAGGATTTTGGATCCATTTATGCTGCCTCTACATTTGCATGTAAAACCCAAAATGGGTTCTTTGTGAGTGAGGGGTACCTTTTCAAAGGTAGCAGACTTTGTGTACCCCAAGGATCTATGAGAAATCTGTTGACAAAAGAGAGCCATGAGGGTGGGCTCATGGGGAATTTTGGAATTAACAAAACTCTTCTGCTTTTACAAGAAAAAATTCTTTTGGCCCCATATGAAGAAAGACATCTATAGACATTGTCGTAGATGCATTGCTTGCTTGCAAGCTAAGTCTAAGACAATGGCTCATGGATTGTACACACCCTTACCTGCTCCTTCTGCACCTTGGCTGGATATTAGTATGGATTTCATCCTTGGCCTGCCTCGAACCCAACGAGGTGCAGACTCTACCTTTGTAGTGGTAGATAGATTTTCAAAAATGGCTCACTTTATACCATGCCACAAGATAGATGATGCGAGCAACATTGCGAGACTTTTCTTTAAATAAGTTGTCCATTTACATGGCATTCCCCAATTCATAGTCTCTGATAGAGATGTGAAGTTCCTTAGCCACTTTTGGAAAACATTGTGGGAAAGGCTAGGAACTAAACTCTTATTTTCTACCACATGTCACCCCCAAACTGATGGGCAGACTGAGGTAGTAAATAGATCTCTATCTACTATGCTTAGGACACTTCTTCGAGGAAATCACAAGTCTTGGGATGAATACCTACCTCATATTGAGTTTGCATACAACCGGGTGGTTCAAAGGACCACCAAGCATTCTCCCTTTGAAGTTGTTTATGGCTTCAACCCCCTTACTCCTCTTGATATCTTGCCCTTACCCTTCCCTTCTTCTATTCACAATGAAGGAATAGTAAGAGCGGATTTTGTTAAAAAATTACATGAAAGGGTAAAGGCCAACATTGAACATGACAAAGGAAATTGAGCAACTATTTTTGAATTTTTTTTTAAGAATATGCTTGAAACTAAAAGCACATGAACTTCTAAAGAGACTTAGACATGAGGTATGGCCCTCTATGTTGCTCAATTTAAGAAGTTTCAAATTTTTTTTTTGTAAAAACAAAAGAGGCTAAACTTAAAAGGAATTAATAGACAAAATGGGAAACTATAAACATGACTTATAGACAACTACACAAGAGTATAAAAGTGAAAAATAAAAGCTAAAAATAAAGCAAAAACAAGGCAACTAGGTGCAAGGAAACACAAGAATTTGGTCTAAATTTCTTGACCACAAGGTTGTGGAATTCACCACAACGGCATGGATTTTTAGCAAGAAATTCTCACAACCAAAATTCAAGCAAGAAAGCACCCAACTCAAAGCTTAAGCGGAAATTAATGAATATGGGAGAGACGTAGATGCAAAGAAAAGAACAATATAAATTGCATCAAGCAAAAAATAAATGGTGCAAATAAACTATAACTCAAAACAATAAACTCAAGACATAAATGGAAATGATAAACAACAATGGAAAGCTAGAAAAAATTGCGGAAATTAAAGATAAAATAAAATAGGAAAACGGAAAGAAAAAATAAATGAGATAGGAAGAGAGTTTAGACCTCTAGAACCAATGCTCTAGATACCAAATGATGCATGCCTCCCTTGATCTTTTTCTAGAGGTTTTCTTCTTTGGTGAAATGGTTTGTGGAGAGGTAAGAAGTGAGGTGGTTTTAGGCGCCACTTAAGGTAAGATAAGCCTAAGAGGGAAAGTTTGCCACAAGGGATGGAACCCTTGATAAAAACCTAAGGAATTCTCAAAGAGAGAAGGGTGGACACTAAGAGAATTTTGGCCAACTCAAGGTTTTTCCATTCAATCAAGTGTAAAAAATACAAGAGTGTGAAGGAACATCTTTTTATAGAGGGAGCTAACCTCTTGGACAAGTCATGAAGGAAATGAAGGGCTAGGATTAAAAGGAGTCATCCAAGGGAGGAGGATTGAAGCCCAAAGTCCAATCAATACCCTCCTTTAGATGAGAATTGGTGCCCAAGCTACCTCATCCAAGGGCCAAGATTACTCCTTTATTAGTTTTGGGTTTTATTTAGCAAAAGAGGGTGTAGTTATCAAACTACCCCCTTATTTCCTAAATAAAGGCCCAAAAGCTAATCTTACCCTTTCTTATTACTAAGACACCTCCTAGAAAATTAAATGGACTAATACATGTCCAAAATGAAATCCTAGGTTCCTAAAATAAAAATTACAAGTAAATAAGTCATGGCTTGCATAACTTAATGGTCATATGGAGGTGAGATCTTCCTCCCTCTACTCTAGCTATGTCTTCTTCTATTCTTCTAGCCATGGCCCTAGTGATAGGGCCCTTGCTTGGGGAGAATGCATCACCTAAGAATGCAAAAAACATGCTTAAGATGTCCTATGTGATCATCTAGGCTCCTACTATATACTTGTATGTCATCAAAGTATACTACACAAAACTTGCCCAAACAATCCCTAAGGACATGATTCATTAATCTCATGAAAGTGCTAGGGGCATTTGTGAGCCTAAAAGGCATCATTAATCACTCATAAAGTCCAAATTTGGTCTTAAAAGCGGTCTTCCACTCATCACCCTCTTTAATCATGATTTAGTGATAACCACTTCTAAGATCAATTTTGGAAAAAATGTTAGCCCCATGTAGTTCATCCAACATGTCATCAAGTCTAGGGATTGAGTGCCTATATTTGATGGTGATGTTGTTGATTACTATACAATCCACACACATCCTCCATTGGCCATTCTTCTTGGGCACTAACAAGACTAGCACAGCACAAGGGCTGAGGCTCTTTTGAACCCAATCCTTCTCCAATAGCTCTTGAATTTGGGATTCTATTTCTTTGGTTTCTATGGGGTTAGTCCTATAGGCAGGCCTATTGGGAAGGCTAGCCCCAGGCACCAGATCAATTTGGTGTTCTATACCCTTAAAAAGAGGAAGTCCTTTTGGGACTTCACTAGGGAATACATCACCAAATTCCTTTAAAAGTTGTTGAATCCCTTAAAGGAGGCTCCTAAGTTCAATTTCTATGGCAGTGTTTTCAACATACAGAATATGGGGGGAAGAAGGAGATGCCTCTTTGCAAAGGAGAAGATAGAAAGGTTTATTAGTCAAGGGAGCCTCTTTTAAGTCCAATTTTGATGCAAATAGGCTTTCTTTACTCCAACCTTCTTGGAAGGAGCATCACCTTCCAAATCTTTCTCCTTACCCCTTTAAGCTTTAGGGGCAAAGTGATGTGACCATGCCTAGCCAAGGACCTATCACTAGGGCCATGGCTAGAAGGATTGAAGAAGACCTAGCCGTTGCAGACAAAGGAAGACTTCACCTCCTATGGAGAGTGAAGATATTAGGCTATGGACTTTAGTTAATAAAATGTAATTTTCCTTTATTTTAATTTTGAGGAGCATTAAGAATTTAATTTGGGATATGTATTTAGTCCATTTTTTATTTTTAGGAGGTGTCTTACGAATTTAGAGGGTGGATTTAGCTTTTTGGGTCTTTATGAAGGAAATAAGGGGCAACCTTGATATCTACACCCCTCTTTTCTATATAAACCCCCTAAGCTAATAAGAAGGAATCTTGGCCCTTGGTTTGAGAAACTTGGGCACCAAGTTTGATGATCTAAGGAGGGAATTGTTTCTCAATTCTCCTCCCTTATATCTCTCATTTTAATCCTAGCCCTTCTTTTTTAGGTTATCTTGTTCAAGAGGTTAGCTACCTCTATAAATAGGAGCTCCTCCCTCACTTGTATTTTTTACACTTGAATTTAATCCTAGAGACCATATTGGTTGAGGTTCTTACCTTTGAGTGTCCCCCTTTCTCCTTTGTGAGAGCTTCTAAGAGTTATCAAGGGACCCCTCCCTTGTGGCCTCTCCCCTTTGGCTTATCAAACCTAGTATTTGTGGCTCCTCACCCCATTCCTTTCCTCTCCATAAATCCATTTCCCTTCCAAGTGACTTTAGAAAGGATCCTTTGGGCACGTGATCATCAAAGATCACATCAAGTGGTATATAGAGCCACTTTCTAAAGGTCACGTTCTTTCTCAATTTTTTTTCTTTGTTGTTTATCTCTTTGATCTCTTTATTTTAAAGTCCTTCATTTTTTGTCATCTCTATTTCCTTTATTGTCTAGTAGTATAAATTTTTATTCTTGCTATTATATGCGCTTTTGTTTTCTATCTACGCGCCTATTTTCCATTTAATTTGATGCGATTTTATTTGTCCCTTTCTTTGCATCTTATTTTCGTGTTCAAGTTGCTTAATTTTCCCTTGGTTTTTTATGTTAAAGTGTGCCTAAGAAGTTGTGACCATTAAACCCACATGGTTAAGGATTTTTCCACACCATTGTGGTGATCAACTTTGGCCACTTTGTTGTGCCTTTTGTTTTGAGTCTCTTGCTGAAATTTTTGCTCTATTTTTAGGTGTGTTATTTTTTCTTAATCTTGTGTTTTGTCAAATACTATTCATGTTAGTTTCCTATTTTGTCTCATTTAAATTTCATAGGTTTTAGCCTCTTAAAATTTTTACAAAAAAGCCTTCAAAAACATTTTGAATTGAGCTCCTAAGAGGTGAACCTCTTATTGAGTCTCTTAAGTCTTTTATGCTTTTAGTTCAAGCATATTAATCTCTTTGTTGTTCTTAAATATTTGCTCAATTCAATCTTTATATGTTTCTAGTTTTATGTTGAATTATTAGTAGCTTTCCACTTGGTTTACCTTCACTTTTGGTGCCTCTTTATGGAATTTTAGCTTGGGTGAATTGTGTTAGTAATTTGAGCAATCAATTTACTTCAAAATCAGCCCTAAATCATTCCTTAAGCACCATTAGTTCAGTGGTATTTGGAACTACTAAGTTGTTTTGCCTTTAGTTGCATGCATTTCTTGAAAATTGTGTGACCTTACTTTGTTCTTATTCACTCAAGCGTTATTATTTCAAGCATCCTCATTAAAATTTCAATTCAACAAGCTATTAGGTGCAGCAAAAAGATTAGGAAAAGTTTAAAAAAAAATAGAAAAAGTTCAAGTTAAAAAAAAAAAAGAAGATAAAGAACTCAAAAGAAAGACAAATTTGAAGTTGTGTACCTAATAGTAGAAACATTTGATATGAGGAACCAATTGTGATTAAAAAAAAAATTACTTGAGTAAGCTTTTTAGTTTTGGTCACTTAAATTTTATTAAGTGTGCAACTATTGGTTTCATTTTTTTTTTGTTTGAGTCTTTTTTCATCTCTACTCTTAGAGCTAATCTGGGAAAGTTATTTGTGTGCTACCTTCCTTTGTAAGCCTTATGTTTTCTTGCTTGTCTTTTTTACTTCTTTGAGTTTGTCATTGTTTAATCTATGCACTTGGGTTTGTGAACCTTGTTTTGTTATTCACCTTTGTTTGTTGTCTTGTGTTGTATTCGGCCTTGGTAAGGAAAGGTTGGGAAATGTTCCATATATAAAATTTTGGCAAGTCCAAACAAGAGGAAACAAGGGTAGCATTCTTGGGGTGAGTTGATGCAACTCAAAAGGGCTTGATCAAAAGGAGACAAACACCAAAAAGCTTGGAGTGAAGACTTTGTTTTATTTTTTTTATTCTTTGTATTGTGTATACTTAATTTTAGATTGGGAGTTTGAGTGCCCTTAAGGCCCTCCCTTGGTTTGTAATAATTTTGGTTAATTTTAGCGTAGTTCCTCGTTAATTAGGTGAAGAAGGGAGAAATGGTACACTTCCTTCAACACCTTAGGAGCACGATTAGAGCCCTTTCTCTTTTACATTCTTGCACTTTGATTTTATTTTATGTTATTTTGAAAAAACGTGTAGAGGCTAAGAGTTCCAAAGACTCATCAAGCCACCTTAGGTGAGAAAACAAAAAAAAAAAAGTTTTTGGCCTACCCTTTAGTTTTTAGCATCCAAGCACCATGACTTTTCACACATATTCTAGTACACATAGTTGTTCATCAAGTAAGAGTGTCAACCAAAGAAAACCTTCTAAGGGAGACACTCTTGAAAACCTTAACTTAGAATTTAGGGAATGGATGGCTAAAGAACAACAAAGGAGAGAAGAAAAAGAGAGAAAAAAGAAATAAAAGAAAAGGAAAAACAAAAAGAGAAGGAAGAGTTAAAAAAAGAGATGTTGGAAATAAGAAAAGAGAAAAAAAGCGAGAAGAGAGAAGGCAAAGAGAGAGAAGAGAGGATGAAGAAAGGAGAAGAAGGAAAGAACTAGAAAGAAAAAGAGAAAAAAAGGAAGAAGAGAGAAGGAGAGGAGAAGAGAGTAAGAGGAGAGATGAGAGGGAGAGTGATAGAAAAAATAAAGGAATTCTCATAAGATCTCCATCTAGGCATTTTAGCTCTAGTGAAGAAGAATACTATAGAAATCAATATAAGCGTCACTCTCATTCATCATACAATCATCATTCTCCTCAAGAGAACATAAATCATGCTAGGGAACCAAAGGTAGACCTACCCCATTTTCATGGTAGGGAAGATGTTGAGACTTACCTAGATTGGGAAGTCAAAGTGGAACAACTCTTTCGATGCTATGAAATTAGGGAAGAAAGGAAAGTACCTTTGGCCTCCCTTAGTTTTCAAGGTTTTGCTTTGCATTGGTGGGATGGGTTAGTCAAGGATAGGGCCTGTAAAAAAATACCTGACATTCGCTACTGGAATGATTTAAAAACTTGTTTGCGAAGAAGGCACATTCCTTCATATTATGAGAGGGATCTTTTGGATAGGCTCGAAAGACTTAGGCAACATAACCTAAGTATTGAGGAGTATAGACAAAAGATGGAGCTTCTCATACTAAGGGCCAATATCATTGAGGAACCCAATGCCACCCTTGCTAGGTTTTTGTGTGGATTAAGCTCTGACATTAGAGATAAGGTAGAGCTTCTTTCATACTCAAACCTTGATGAGTTGGTAGAACTTTGTGTAAGAGCTAAGAATCAACTCAAGAGAAAAAGCTTTAAAAAAGATTTTCCCTCGTACTCAAAGAGAGACCAACTTAAGGGAAACTCTTTCAAGGGTTTTCCCAAAGAGGAACCCAAGCATTTTCAAGATACAAAAGCACCTCATGTAGAGAGAAAACCCCCTACTACTAAGCCTACTAAGAGGCAAAGTAGTATCAAATGCTTCAAATGTCTTGGGAGAGGCCATATTGCCTCTCAATGCCCTAACAAGAAAACCATGATCATAAAGGGACAAGACATTTGTAGTGAGAATAACTCATCTTCCTCCTCTAGTGAGAGTGAGGAAGAAGGGGGACATACTTTTGAACAACAGTGTGAGGAAGCTTTTCCTTATGAGGGGGACCTCCTTATGGTTCAAAGGCTTCTTGGAAGCCAACCTCTAGAGCTTGGCCAATCACAAAGAGAGAACATCTTCCATACGAGATGTAAAGTAAATGACAAAGTATGTTCTCTCCTATTTGATAGTGGCTCCTGTTGTAACTGTTGTAGCTCTAGGTTGGTTGAAAAGCTAGCCTTGACTACCATGCCCCATCCCAAACCTTACAAATTGCAATGGCTCAATGAGCAAGGGGAGATGGTAGTCAATGAACAAGTTATGGTTCCAATTTCCATAGGATCTTATAATGATGAGATTCTTTGTGACATAGTTCCTATGGAGGCTGGTCATATCCTGTTGGGAAGACCATGGCAATTTGACAAAAAAGCTATTCACCATGGTCACTCCAACCAAATAATTCTCACCCATAATGAAAAGCGCTTCAAATTGTATCCTTTGTCACCTTCTCAAGTGGTTGAAGATCAATTTGCGATGAAAAAGAAAAGAGTTGAGGAAAAACAAAAACAAAAAAAAAAATACAACAAGCTTTACCCTTAAAGCTTGAAAAGGGTAAAGAGAGAGAGTCGGAAGGTGATGCCCCTTCGAAAGGGAATATTAGTAAAAGGAGCCTATTTGCTACTAAACGTGATTTAAAAGAAGCTCATTTGACTAACAAGCCCTTTTATCTCCTCTTTTGCAAAAAAACATCAAGTGCTTCTCCCATTTTGCATTCTTCTGCTGAGAGCACTGCCATAGCCCATGCACATGAGCACCTTCCTCAAGGGGTTCAAGATATTTTAAAATAATTTGATGACATACTCCCTAATGAGGTTCTGAAAGGACTTCCTCCCATTAGGGGTATAGAACATCAAATTGATTTGGTGCCTGGTGCAAGTCTACCTAATAGACCTGCCTATAGGACCAACCCCATGGAGACCCAAGAGATTGGGTCTCAAGTGAATGAGCTGTTGGAGAAGGGTTGGGTTCAAAAGAGCCTAAGCCCTTGTGCTGTGCCAGTCTTGTTGGTGCCCAAGAAGAATGGCCAATGGAGGATATGTGTTGATTGTCGTGCAATCAACAACATCACCATCAAATATAGGCACCCAATCCCCCGTCTTGATGACATGTTGGATGAATTGTATGGGGCAAAAATATTTTCAAAAATAGATCTTAGAAGTGGTTACCACCAAATAAGGATCAAAGAGGGTGATGAGTGGAAAACTGCTTTTAAGACTAAATTTGGTCTTTATGAGTGGTTGGTTATGCCTTTTGGGCTAACTAATGCCCCAAGCACATTCATGCGCTTAATGAATCATGTACTACGGAATTACCTTCGTAAATTTTGTGTAGTTTTCTTTGATGACATTTTAGTTTACTCTAGGAACCTAGATGATCATTTAGGACATCTAAGGCATGTTTTTTCTCTTCTTAGGAGTAATAATCTTTTTGGTAACTTAGAAAAATGCACTTTTTGTGTAGATAGCGTAGTTTTCCTAGGTTTTGTAGTTAACACAAAAGGGGTTCATGTTGACCCCGAAAAGATAAAAGCTATTCAAGAATGGCCCACCCCAAAGAGTGTGATAGAGATCAAAAGCTTTCATGGTCTCGCTGGATTTTATAGGCGCTTTGTGCCTAATTTCTCCACGCTCTTCGCACCAATAAATGATTTGGTGAAAAAGGAAGTTCCTTTCCTTTGGGGTGAGAAACAAGAGAAAGCCTTCCAGCTAATTAAGCATAAATTGACCCATGCACCAGTCTTGGCATTACCTGACTTTTCTAAAACATTTGAACTTGAATGTGATGCCTCTGGTGTAGGTGTGGGGGCTGTCTTGTTGCAAGGAGGGCACCCTATTGCGTATTTCAGTGAAAAACTCAATGGTGCCCCCCTCAACTACCCCACCTCTGATAAGGAGTTTTATGCTCTAATTAGGGCCCGTCAAACTTGGGAGCATTACCTTGCTCCCAAGGAGTTTGTCATTCATGGTGACCATGAGTCATTAAAATATTTGAGTGGTCAAGGTAAATTAAACAAAAGGCATGCAACGTGGGTGGAATATCTTGAATCCTTCCCTTATGTCATCAAGTACAAGAAAGGAAAACAAAATGTGGTGGCTGATGCTCTTTCTAGGCGTCATGTCCTTTATTCATCCTTGAGTGCAAAAATCTTGGGATTTGATGACATTCGGGCTATGTATCCGTCTAATAAGGATTTCGGCCCCATATTTGCTACCTCTGCATCTGCATTTGCATTAAAGGCCTGTGATGGGTACTTCATCAGTAAGGGGTATCTTTACAAAGGGAGTAAGCTTTGTATACCCCAAGGATCAATTAGGAACTTACTTGCAAAAGAGAGTCATGAAGGTGGGCTCATGGGGCCTTTTGGGATTTCAAAAACCTTCATGCTTTTACAAGAGAAATTCTTTTGGCCTAATATGCGTAGAGATGTCCATAGACATTGCTCTAAATGTATAGCTTGCTTGCAAGCAAAGTCTAAAGCAATGCCTCATGGACTATACACACCTTTACCTGCTCCTTCTGCACCTTGGGAGGATATTAGCATGGATTTCATCCTTGGGCTCCCAAGAACCCAACGAGGTGCAGACTCCATATTTGTGGTGGTGGACCGATTTTCAAAAATGGCCCATTTTATTCCCTGCCACAAAGTGGATGATGCGAGCAACATCGCAAGACTTTTCTTTAAAGAGGTTGTCCGATTGCATGGTATACCCTCTTCAATAGTGTCAGATAGGGATGTGAAGTTCCTTAGCTATTTTTGGAAAACCCTTTGGGCTAAGCTGGGAACTAAACTTCTTTTTTCCACTACCTGTCACCCTCAAACTGATGGGCAAACAGAAGTGGTGAATAGATCTTTATCCACTATGCGGAGGGCTCTCCTTAAAGGCAACCATAAGTCTTGGGATGAGTACCTTCCCCACATTGAATTTGCTTATAACCGGGTGGTTCATAGAACCACCAAGCATTCTCCTTTTGAGGTGGTCTATGGCTTTAATCCTCGTACTCCTCTAGATCTTTTACCTCGTCCTCTTTCTGTTGCTGTGCATAAAGAAGGAGAGGCAAAAGCCATTTTTGTAAAACAATTACATGAGAGGGTTAAAGTTAACATAGAGCGCCAATCCTTGAGAGATGCTACTTTCGCCAATAGGGGGAGGAAATAAGTCATCTTTGAAAAGGGCGACTGGGTATGGCTTCACTTGAGAAAGGATAGATTTCCTTCTCAAAGGAAGTCCAAACTTAGCCCTAAAGGAGATGGACCTTTCCAAATCCTTGAGCGGATCGGTAATAATGCCTATGTTTTAGATCTGCCTGAGGATTATGGGGTAAGCACCAGTTTTAATGTTTCTGATTTGTCTCCATTTGTAGGTGCTGAAAATGACGAAGACCCCATGGATTTGAGGTCAAATCCTCTTCAAGGGGGAGGAGATGATGTGACCATGCCTAACCAAGGACCTATCACTAGGGCCATGGCTAGAAGGATTGAAGAAGACCTAGCCCTTGCAGACAAAGGAAGACTTCACCTCCTATGGAGAGTGAAGATATTAGGCTAGGAACTTTAGTTAATAAAAAGTAATTTTCCTTTATTTTAATTTTGAGGAGCATTAAGAATTTAATTTGGGACATGTATTTAGTCCATTTTTTATTTTTAGGAGGTGTCTTAGGAATTTAGAGGGTGGATTTAGCTTTTTGGGTCTTTATGAAGGAAATAAGGGGTAGCCTTGATATCTACACCCCTCTTTTCTACATAAATCCCCTAAGCTAATAAGAAGGAATCTTGGCCCTTGGTTTGAGAGACTTGGGCACCAAGTTTGATGATCTAAGGAGGGAATTGTTTCTCAATTCTCCTCCCTTAGATCTCTCATTTTAATCCTAGCCCTTCTTTTTTAGGTTATCTTGTTCAAGAGGTTAGCTACCTCTATAAATAGGAGCTCCTCCCTCACTTGTATTTTTTACACTTGAATTTAATCCTAGAGACAATATTGGTTGAGGTTCTTACCTTTGAGTGTCCCCATTTCTCCTTTGTGAGAGCTTCTAAGAGTTATCAAGGGACCCCTCCCTTGTGGCCTCTCCCCTTTGGCTTATCAAACCTAGTATTTGTGGCGCCTCACCCCATTCCTTTCCTCTCCATAAATCCATTTCCCTTCCAAGTGACTTTAGAAAGGATCCTTTGGGCACGTGATCATCAAATATCACATCACAAAGCTTTTTCTTTTGACCTTTTTTTTTATGCTCTTCCTCTCTCTTACTCTTCATGAGTAGTTGATCCTCAGCTACCTGAGCAGGTGATAGAGGATACAACTTTATACATCTATCCATATAAGTGAGGATGATCTGGTTGGAATGATCATGATGGATGGCTTTCTTATCATACTGCCATGGTCTTCCCAGCAAGATATGGCTAGCCTCCATAGGGACTATGTCACAAAGTATCTCATAATTGTAAATCCTTATTGAGATTGGAACCTTCACTTGCTCATTGACCTCGATTTCCCCATGCTCATTAAGACATTGAAGTTTATAAGGTTTTGGGTAGGGAATTGGGGTCAAGGCTAGCTTTTCCACCAACCTAAAGTTGCAGTAGTTACAACAAGACCCATTATCTACAATGAGATAACACACTTTGTTATTAACTTTGCATCTAGTGTGAAAGATGTTCTCTCTTTGAGATTGGGTAAGCTCAAAAGATTGGCTTCCAAGAATCCTCTTAATCATCAAGTGGTCCCCCTCATATGCATAAGCATCCTCACATTTAGAAGATGATGCATGACCCTTTTCTTCCTCACTCTCACTAGAGGAGGAAGGTGACCTACTCTAACTGCTATATATGTCTAGGCCCCTAATGATCACATTTTTTCTAGTGGGGCATTGAGAGGCTATGTGGCCCGTTTCTCTAGACATTTAAAGCATTTGATACTACTAGTCCTTTCATGAGAGCTAGTAGTAGAGGGTTTCTTTTCTATATGAGATGCTTTATGCTCTTTATGCTGGGGTGGTTCCTCTTTAGGGAAGCTCTTAGAAGAGCTCCCCTTGAGTTGATCCCTCTTTGTATAAGGTTGAGATTCTCTTTTAAACCCTTTTCTTTTTATTTGGTTCTCAACTTTGATACATAGTTAAACCAACTCATCTAGGTTCGTATATGAAAAAGCACAACTTTATCTCTTATCTCAGAGCTTAATCCACATAAGAAGCTAGTCATGGTGGCTTTGGGTTCCTCAACGATGTTTGCTCTTAAAATGGGAAGTTTCATCTTTTGTCTATACTCCTCAATACTTAGGTTTTGTTGCCTAAGTCTTTGGATTTTATCCAAAAGATCTCTCTTATAATAAGATGGAATATGCCTTCTTCTTATAGCACTTTTTAAATCATTCCAATTGTTTATTTCAGGCATATGAGTTCGGGCTCTCTCTTTAGTTAACCCATACCACCAATGGAGGGCATGCCCTTGGAAGCTAAGGGTTTCCAATGGACCTTCCGCTCCTCTCTTATATCATAACACTTGAAAAGTTGCTCTACCTTGACTTCCCAGTCAAGATAGGCTTCTACATCTTCTCTCCCATAGAAGGGAGGAAGATCAACCTTTTGCTCCCTAGGAAGGGGCACATGATCATGCATAGATGTATTATGATGGTTGAATCCTCTCCTAGGTCTCCCATAATAATCTTTCTCACTTTCACTATTTTTTTTTAGGGAGACCCATATTCAAAACTCTTTCTCTTTTCCCACTTTTTTTGTTTCCTTTCTTCTTTTTCTCTTTTTCTTCTCTGTCTCTTTTTTCCTTTTCTTCTCTCTCTTTTTTTTTCTCTTTCTTTTGGTTCTCTCCTTAGTCTTTCTTCACTCAACCACTCACGAAATTCCAAGACAAAGTGATCAAGAGGGGCAACCTTGGGAGAGCCCCTTTGGTTGATACTCTTGTTGCTATTTGCACTAGTGTGTGGAAAGGTAGCCATGTGAAGAATGCCTAGAAAAGCTAAGGATGGCCGAATCAAGCAAGAACTCACTCTCTCTCTTTTTGGTTTTCTCCCTAAGAGGCAAAGAGTCTTTGGAACTCTTTTAGGCCTCAAACTACACGTAAATTGCAAGAAGGAAAAAAGGACAAGAAAAATTAAAAGATGCAGGACTAAGGCTTACTCCTAAAGGTATGGGAGGTGGTGTACCACTTCCTCCTCCACACCTTAATTGGCGAGAAAATAAGAGTAAAACCAAGCTATTACAAACAAAAGGAGATACACTCCTAATTAAATTGAATACACACAAATAAAGCAATAAAATAAAAGGTCTTCATTCCATGTTTTCTCTCATGTCTCTCATCTCTAAGTCTTGTTCCTCTCCTTAGAATGGGACCTTCTTTGGCTTGTCTTAACTCCTCATTAGTATGATACCCTTGAGAGCAAGGTTCCTTCAAGAATTTTCCTATAAGATAGCGCGCAAACCAACCACAAAGGAGAAGAGTTGAAGCAAAAAAGCAAGGAAAAAATAACAAAAGAAGGACTACTATCCAAAAGGAATGAATTGAGGATACAAGACTAGAATGAGTACAAAGAAAAGACAAACTAAAATTAAGAGGTAAACAAGGAAGGCAAGCACACAAAAATAAGTTCCTAGATTGGTTCTAAAGTAGATTAAGGACTAAAGAAAAAGCACACAAAAATTCACTAGTTGCACACAAGTTTGAGCTATGGCGAATTGATTAGGTTCCTTTTGAGCACTTTCAAACCAATTTTAGACCACTTTGCAATTGTTTTTGTTTCACTATTAGGTACATCTTGTTTTGTCTCTTTTTTTTTATCTTTTACACTTTGTTTTTTTTTTTGTTTTGAAATTTTGTTTGACTTTGTTCTTGTTTGTTTGTTTTTTTTTTAACTTTTTAAGATGTACCTAAGTACTTGATTTAATTGCAAATTTTATTATCAATCTGGAGGTCCTAAATGCTCAAATTAAAACCTAAGAACTAAGCACATAAAGTTCACTAAAATGCAACTAATGAAAATTAAAAGAGAGCAACTCAAAGTGTACCAAAGTAAAGGTGTTTTGGTAATGCTATAAGAGCTTTGCTTGTGAGTTAGAGCTACTTTGTTTGCACAAAATACTTTCTCCTAAACTTCACATCAAAAGCTTCAAACAAACCCACAGAATTTCACCTTACAAGAAGCACACAAAGAGCTACTAACTAATAACAAAACACAACATAATTTGGATAGAAATTGAGCTACTATGTATATACTTTTTTTTTAATTGAGAAATTTAAAGAACATGCTAGAAGATATAAGCATGTGACACTTCTTATGAATCTTAGAACAAGAGAGAGATCTCTGCTAGGATGTTCAATTTCAAGAAGTTTTGCAACACACTTTTAGTGGAAAAATATAAGTGGTAAAACCTAATGGAAAATAATGTGACATAGAAGGACTAAACAATACTCTAAGACATCACAATTAAGAGTATAAAATGTGTAAAATAAGACCTAAAAAAATCAGAGAGAAACAGAATTCAAAAGCAAAAAAAAAGGCGCAAGAACTCAATGAAAATAATGACCAAGGTGTGTAACCACAACGCTATGGTTTTTTCCATAGTTGTGCGGATTTCAATGAACCACCACCTCTTAGGCCACTAAATTCAAGTAAGATTTCAAGCAACAACACAACAAAAATTAGGAAAGCAAAACACACGGTATAACAAGATTCAAATGAAAGAACAAGTAATTTGAACCATACAATTGAAATATGAATACACAACAATTAAAAACATGACTACTAGACATGAAAGAAATTGAAATACAACATGGAAACACATAAAATAATTGGATGGATTAGAAGAGGGAAAATGACTAAAAAAATTAAAAGTAAAGATAAGAATCAACCTCTAGAAGTGGCTCTTGATACCACTTGGTGCACTCCTCATGATGCTAAGCTAAGGATCTCTTTAAGAGGTTGCTACAAAGAAGAATATGTAGGATGGAAGTCAAATAAGATGAGGTTGGAGGTGCCACCTTAGAAGGATAAGCCTAAGGAAGACTTGCCACAAGGGAAGGAGCCCTTGAGGAAAGCCACTGAAGGTTCTCTCAATTAGGAGAAGGAAGAAGACACTAAAAAATGGAGAACTCTCAAGTCTATTCAAAATTCAAGTGTAAAAATTATACAAGAGGAGGAGGTGCTTATTTATAGGAGAGGGAGGCTAAGACTATAGGCTTGAGTTGGACGTCCAACTCAAGGGTGATTAGGGATAGGTTAGTTGAATTAATTAGGTGTTAATTGAGCTCATGGCTTATTAACACTTAATTAATTCAACAAGATCCAAACAAGGCCCTAATATCAAGGATCTTTTTTCCCTCCAAATTTGAATTTGAATTTGGAGCATGCCATGTCATCCCCCTCCAAAATTCAAAACCAAATATGAAGCAACAAACAAGCACATGTAGGAAAAAGAATGAACATGGACGGAACATTAGGGAACAAGGGGGGCTACTTGTCTCTCATGCTTCATGTGTGACTTAGAATGGTGTGGGAAAAAGCTAGAGGGGTGTGGTTATCAAAACCACACGTCCACATGGTCCCAAAAAGCCCACAATGCACACACTTCACATAATAGACTACTTACACCTCCCTTCAACTAAAGGCAATGAAAAAAAAGGCTAAAATACAAGGCCAAAGAAATACTAAATACACCTCCAAATACATGAACTAAAAGTAAAGACTAAGGCACCAAATAAAGGCTAAAAAGTGAAGACTATGGTCTAATCTTGATGTTCAAAAGAAGGTGAGGTCTTCCTTCCCCTCCTCTAGCCATGTCTTCCTCAATCCTCCTAGCCATGGCCCTTGTGATGGGACCTTTGCTAGGGAGGATTTCACCATATGTGGATCCCAAAAAAGTCAAAGCCATCCAAGAATGGCCCACCCTAAAAAATGTGACAGAGATCAAGATCTTTCATGGTCTTGTTGGATTTTATAGGTGTTTTGTGCCTAACTTCTCCACACTTTTCGCACCAATAAATAAGTTGCTGAAGAAGCAAGTTTCTTCCCTTTGGGGTGATAAACAAGAGAAAGCCTTTTCTCTTATCAAGCAAAAACTCACTAATGCACCAGTTCTGGCATTACCTAACTTCACAAAAACTTTTGAACTTTAGTGTGATGCCTCTGGTGTAGGTGTGGGAGTTGTCTTGTTGCAGGGTGGGCACCCTATTGCCTATTTTAGTGAAAAACTTAATGGTGCACCTCTCAACTACTCCACCTATGATAAGGAGTTTTATGCCCTAATAAGAGCCCTTCAGACTTGGGAGCATTACCTTGCTTGATGCATTGTTGTTGATGCCATTCCCAAGATCACCTTCTAGCTTGGTTTCTTTGAAGAAATGAATGGTGGAAAGGGAAACAGATGAAGGTGTAGGCGTCACTCATGGTGAGATAAGCCATGGAAGAATCTTGCCACAAGGGAAGGAGCCCTTGATAAAAGCCATAGAAGGTCTCAAATGAGAAGAGAAAAAAGACACTTAATAAGACTCACAAAAGATTTTTGTATTCAAAATCAAGTGTAAAATGAACATAGGAGGTAAGAGAAAGATGGGCTTAGGGGGGAGGAATAGTGACGTCCAAGTTAGGGGAGCTTAGGAGAGCTTAATCAAGTGCTAATTGAGCTAGAGCCAATTAGCACTTGATTAATTTCTAGGAAGATCCAAACATGCCCCTAATTTTAAGATCTTGGTCCCCTTTCAATTTGAATTTGAATTTTGGAGGGAAGCCATATGGCACCTTCAAAATTCAAATTCAAAAATGAGACCACATAAAAAACATGTGGAAGCCACCTTGGAAGAGAGAGAAGGTGCCATCCAAGTGTGAGGGGAACCAAGGGGACCCACATGTCTCTTATGCTTCATGTGTGAGTTAGACGGGTGTGGAACTAACTTAGGGGGTGTGGTTCACAAAAACCACATTCCTAAGCTTCTCCAAAAAGGCCCAAACTACTCATCACACTCCACAAAAGAGACTAATTACACCCTCTAAATTAAAATGGATGTAAAGGCCAAAATACAAGGCCAAAAATAAAAATAAAACACCTCCAAACTCCTAAAGAAAAAACGTACACATTAAGGACTAAAAAGAAGACTATGGCCTAATTTCTAACATCTTGATCTCCATGAGAAGGTGAGGTCTTCTTCCCTCCTCTCTTGCCATGTCTTCCTCAATCCTCCTAGCCATGATCCTTGTGATAGGACCCTTGCTATGGAAGTGATGCAATCCTACCAACCAAGGGCCCTCTCAGTAGGGCAATGGCTAGGAGGATTGAAGAGGACTTGGCCCAGAAAGACTCATTAAGACCCTAACTAATGATGGAGATAGACATTTTAGGTCATAGTCCTTAGTCTTCCTCTTGTAAATATTAATTAGTTTTTAATTCCCTTTTAGGCCATGTATTTTGGCCATTTATGCTACTTCCTAAAGTTTAGGGTGTAAATAGCTTAGGAAAGGAGGTGAGGGGAGTAGAGGGCCTAATAACTCAAAGCAGTGTGGATCTCTTTCCACACCCCCTTTTTAGGCCATGAAACTCCTTAGCTTAAGGCTAGGTGCCCCTTTTAGTGGGCCTAAGAGGGATTAGTGCTCCTAATCCTAATTAGGCCCAAGTCCCACATTGCCTAGTTTTGAGTGTCTTGCTCCCTCTTTTGGGCTATAAATACACCTAGTCTCTCTTGTACAAATCACACTTGATTGAATGAAGTAAGACACTTTTTGAGAAATTTATTCTTGAGTGTCATTAAGAATCCTCTCTCTTGAGGAATCTCTCCCTTAAAGCTTTTATCAAGGGACCTCTCCCTTATGGCAAGCAATATAAAATTTTTTACTCATCTTTCTCCTAGAAAGTGGCGTTAACCGTTTTCCATATCTAACCTCTCCATCCTCCATTTTCTTAGAGGAAGGAACCTTTATTATTAAATTTTGTTGGCTGAATTCTTCATTTTATTTCAAGAGAATCTCTCCCTTACACTTCTCATTTTCTTTTTAATTTTTCTAAAATTTTTGAAGAGGTGTAGCAAAACGAAAAAAAAAGAGAGAAGAGGAAATATATATATATATATATATATATATATATATTAAAAAAAGGTAGAAGACAAATCAAGCAAAAAAAAAAAAAGAGTTAGTAAAAGTAATTAAAGAAAAAACTAAAACAAGTGAAAAGAGAAAAAATTATATTTAGTACAACTCAATTTGTTTTGATTTGATTAGAAGGAGTATGCAAACTTTGTTACATCTAGCTTGAATTTGCTTTTTCCGTCAACACAAAGTGAATGTGCAAATCTTAGAAAATTTTTTAAGTGTCTTGTTGCTTTTAAGTCCACTCTAATCTAGTACCATTCTACGTTCATTTTGACGTGCTAATTTTCTTTAATACCTTTAATTGTTTGCTTGTCTTGTTCTTATTCATTGTGTTTGTCTACATTTAATCTATCCACTTGGATGTCTGTCCTCTTTTGATTTTGAGCTTTTCTTGTTTTTCTTTACTTCTTGCACTCTCCTGCTCTTGGTGTGCCACTTTTGAGAAAGGAAAAGAGAGGTCAATCCAAGCTTTCCACAAGGGAAGCATCTTGAGGTGTGTTGAAGCAATCTAAGGAAGAGGTTCATTTAAGGGAGCAACACCAATTTGAGAGAGGCAAACACTTAAAGTGGAAAAGCAATATAAAAACTTCAAATCTTTTACTTTTTGCCTTTTTGGGTGTAATTTTTAAGGCCATTTTAATTGAGGTGTTGGATGCCCATAAGGGTCACCTCTTTGATTGTAATAGCTTTTAGTTTCTCGTTTAGATGGGAGAAGGAATTGGTACCCCATCTCTCCACCTTAGGTGCACGTCTTTAGACCCTTACCTTTGTTTTAATTTATTTTATTTGCTTTGAATCTTAGTGTGAAAGGCTTTTGAGTTCCAAAGACTCTTAAGTAATTCACTTAAAGAGAAAACTAAACAAAAGAGTAAGGAGTGTTGCCCTTAGGTTCTTTCTAATCACTTTTAAAATGAGCTCACACACATCTAGTAAAGGTAGTGTAAGTCAACAAGGTTCTCAAAAAGCAACCAACATGGATAAGTTTGTTAGTGAATTTAGGGAGAGGAGGTTAGAGGAGAGAAAAGAAAGAAAAGAGAGAGATAAGAAAGAAGAAATGAGGCATGAAGAGAAAGAACAAGAAAAGAGATAAAGAGAGTTAAGAGAAGAACAACGAAGAGAGGAGAAAGAATGTGAGAAAAGAGAAAAAGAAAGAGAGGAGAAAAGAAAAAGACAAGAAAGAGAAGTGAGAGAAGAAAGGTGGAGAGAAGAGAAAGAAAGAGAACCAAGAGAAAGAGAAGAAACAAGGCAAAGAGAAGATAGAGAGAGGGAAGAGAGAAGAGAAGAGCATGAAAGAGAAGAAATAAGAGAAAGAGGAGTTAGAGAGAGGCATAGGTATAGGTCCGCTTCTAGTGAAGTAAGTGAAAGTGAAGGGTATGAAAGACCTAGGGTAAGGAGAGCACAAAAACATCATAACCAACCCCAATCCCAACCTAGGGAACAAAAAGTTGACCTCCCTCATTTTCATGGCAAAGAGGATGTGGAAGCCTACCTTGATTGGGAAATGAAGGTAGAGCAACTCTTTGTTTGTTATAACATAAGTGAAGAAAGAAAAGTTCCACAGGAAACCCTTAGGTTCCAAAGGCATGCCTTGTATTGGTAGACCTCCTTGGTCAATGAGAGATGCCGCCTTCGTAACCCTCTTGTGGATTATTGGAATGATCTTAAGGGGCTATGAGGCGGAGACATGTCCCTTCTTATTATGAAAGAGAGCTCTTGGATAAACTCCAAAGATTAAAACAGTACAACTCAAGTGTTAAGGAGTACAGACAAACCATGGAGCTTTTCATGATGAGAGCAGGCGTCACCGAAGAACCAAGGGCAACCGAAGTTAGATTTTAAGTGGTTTGAGCTCTGACATAAGAGACAAAGTTGAGCTCTTACCATATAATAATCTAGATGACCTAGTCCAACTTTGCATAAGAGTGGAAAATCAATTAAAAAGAAAAGGTGGAGCAAAAAGAGAATTTCCATCCTACAATTATGCAAAGAGGGACCTAGGCAAGGGAAGCGCTTCCAAGAGCTCTCCCAAAGAGGAACCATCCAAGCATGTGCATAAAGAACATAAACCTATGCATCATAGAGACAATCCCCCTACTAGTTCTAGCGATGGGAAATGGCGGATGTGTATGGACTATCATGCCATCAACAACATCACCATTAAGTATAGGCACCCAATCCCTAGGCTAGATGATATGCTTGATGAATTACATGGAGCCAAAATATTTTCAAAAATTTATCTTAGAAGTGGTTACCATCAAATAAGAATCAAAGAAGGAGATGAATGAAAAACCGCTTTTAAGACAAAATTCGGTCTTTATGAATGGTTGGTGATGCCTTTTGGGCTCACCAATGCTCCAAGCACTTTCATGCGCCTCATGAATCATGTACTTAGGGATTGCATTGGTAGGTTTGTAGTTGTTTATTTTGATGATATTTTAGTCTATATTAGGTCTTTAGAAGAACATATAGGACACCTTAGGGAAGTCTTATTTATCCTTAAAATAAATGAACTTTTTGAAAACTTAGAAAAATGCACTTTTTGTGTTCCTAGTGTAGTTTTCTTGGGCTTTGTCATTAGTGCCCAAGGGGTTCAAGTGGACCCCCAAAAAATCAAGGCCATTCAAGGGTGGCCCACCCCTACTAGTGTGACTAAGGTCAAGAGCTTTCATGGTCTCATGGGATTTTATAGGCGCTTTGTGCCTAACTTCTCCATACGAGCTTCACCACTCAATGACTTGGTGAAAAAGGAAGTTCCTTTCTTGTGAGGTGAAAAACAAGAAGAAGCATTTCAACTACTCAAAGATAAACTCACTAACGCACCAGTTCTAGCCCTTCCCGACTTTTCAAAAACGTTTGAGCTAGAATGTTATGCATCAGGAGCTATGTTGTTGCAAGGGGGGGCAACCCATTGCTTATTTTAGTGAAAAGCTCAATGGTGCCCACCTCAACTACCCCACTTATGACAAGGAGTTTTATCCTTTGATCCGTGCCCTCCAAACTTGGGAATATTACCTTGTTTCCAAGGAATTTGTCATTCATAGTGACCATGAGTCACTTAAGCATTTGATGGGGCAAGGAAAGTTGAATAAAAGGCATGCTAAATAGGTTGAATTTCTTGAAACTTTTCCTTATGTCATCAAATATAAAAAAGGAAAAACAAATGTGGTCGCCGATGCTCTTTCAAGGAGGCATTCTCTGCTTGCCACCCTCAGTGCTCAAATTTTGGGATTTGATGACATAAAGGAAATGTATCCTTCTGACCAAGACTTTGGAACCATTTATATTGCCTCATCTTCCAAAGCCAAAGATGGCTTCTACCTGTGTGAAGGGTACTTATTCAAAAAGGGCAAACTTTGTGTACCCCAAGGATCTATTAGGAAATTGTTGACAAAATAGAGCCATGAAGGTGGGCTCATGAGACATTTTGGAATTGATAAAACCGTCATGCTTTTAAAAGAAAAATTCTTTTGGCCTCATATGAAAAAAGATGTCCAAAGACATTGCTTGCGATGCATAGCTTGTTTACAAGTTAAGCCCCGAGTAATGCCTCATGGACTCTACACACCTTTACCCACTCCTTCTAAACCTTGGGTAGATATTAGCATGGATTTTATCCTTGGGATCCAAAGAACCCAATGAGGTGTAGACTCTATCTTTGTGGCAGTGGACCATTTTAGTAAAATGGCACATTTCATTTCCTGCCACAAAGTGGATGGCGCGAGTCACATCGCAAGGCTTTTCTTTCATGAGGTTGTCTGCTTACACGGAATACCCTCAACCATAGTCTCTGATAAGGATGCTAAGTTCCTTGGCCATTTTTGGAAAACTCTTTGGACAAAGCTAGGAACTAAGCTCTTATTTTCTACCACTTGTCATCCTCAAACGGATGAAAAAACTGAGGTAGTAAATAGATCCTTATCTACTATGTTGAGGGCACTCTTGAAAGGCAACCACAAGTCTTCGGATGAATATCTCCCCCACATTGAATTTGCATATAATAGGGTGGTTCATCAAACCACTAAGCACTCCCTTTTGAGGTTATATATGGTTTTAATCCTCTCACCCCTTTGGACTTATTGCCACTCCCTAACACCTGAATTTTTCATAAAGAAGGGGAAGCTAGGGTTGATTTTGTCAAAAAATTACACGAGAGGGTCAAAACTAATATTGAAACCCAATCTAAGGGGTATGCTTCATCTAGCAACAAGGGGAGAAAGGAAGTTATCTTCGAAAAGGGCGATTGGGTTTGGCTTCACCTAAGAAAGGATCGTTTCCCTTCTAAGAGGAAGTCCAAACTTAGCCCTCGAGGAGATGGTTCCTTCCAAATCCTTGAGAAGGTAAATAATAATGCATATATGTTAGACCTTCCCGAAGATTATGGAGTTAGCACCACTTTTAATGTTTGTGATCTTACACCAATGTTTGTGATCTTACACCCTTTTTAGGTGCTGACACGAAAGAGGGCAACTCTTCATATTTGAGGACAAATCCTTTCGATGGGGGAGGAGATGATGCAATCCTACCAACCTAAGGCCCTCTCATTAGGGCAATGACTAGGAGGATTGAAGAGGACTTAGCCCGGAAAGACTCATCAAGACCCTAGCTAATGATGGAGATAGACATTTCAGGCCATAGTCCTTAGTTTTCCTCTTGTAAATATTAATTAGTTTTTAATTCCCTTTTAGGCCATGTATTTTGGCCATTTATGCTACTTCCTAAAGTTTAGGGTGTAAATAGCTTAGGAAAGGAGGTGAGGGGAGTAGTGGGTCTAATAACTCAAATCAGTGTGGATCTCTTTCCACACCCCCTTGATTAGGCCATGACACTCCTTAGCTTAAGGCTAGGTGCCCCTTTTAGTGGGCCTAAGAGGGATTAGTGCTCCTAATCCTAATTAGGCCCAAGTCCCACATTGCCTAGTTTTGAGTGTCTTGCTCCCTTTTTTGGGCTATAAATACACATAGTCTCTCTTGTACAAATCACACTCGATTGAATGAAGTAAGACTCTTTTTGAACAATTTATTCTTGAGTGTCATTGAGAATCCTCTCTCTTGAGGAATCTCTCCCTTAAAGCTTTTATCGCTTTTATCAAGGGACCTCTCCCTTGTGCCAAGTAACATAGAATTTTTGACTCATCTTTCTCTTAGAAAGTGACGTCAACCCTCTTCCATTTCTAACCTCTCCATCCTCCATTTCCTTAGAGGAAGGAACCTTGGTTGAAGTGATCAAGGGAGTGCATCAGGAGGAATGCATCATTGGTCCTAAGGAGTTTGTCATTCATAGTGATAATGAGTCAGTTAAATATCTGAGGGGACAAGGAAAATTAAATAAAAGGCATGCAAAATGGGTTGAATACCTTGAATGTTTTCCCTATGTCATAAAATACAAAAAGGGTAAACATAATGTGGTAGTCGATGCTTTATCAAGATGTCACTCTCTTTATACCACTCTTAGAGCTAAGATTTTGGGATTTGATGACATATGGCCATGTATCCCTCTGTCAAGGATTTTGGCCCTATTTTTGCAGCCTCTACATCTAAGACCCATGACAGATTCTCTATTAGTGAGGGGTATCTATACAAAGGGAGCAAGCTTTATATACCCCAAGGACCTATTAGGAACTTGCTCATAAAAGATAGCCATGAAGGTGGGTTCATGGGACATTTTGGGATTTTTAAAATTCTCATGCTTTTACAAGAGAAATTCTTTTGGCTCCCAGGTGAGAGGTTTTATTTATAGGCTAGAAAGGTGGGTTAGGCTAACTAGACCATGGGTTAATCTAACCAATATTAGGATAACTCTAGTTTGAGTCACATCTAACCATGATTAGCTAACTATGGTCATGTATAACCAACTAATGAATCTACCCTATATCTAGTCTAGATACAAAAAGGTGTGAATAGTAGAAAAGAAGTGGTAAAGAGTAGTCATGCTTATGGCATGAGTAGGGGGTGTGGCATTTGGCAGCTAAGATGTAGGAATAGCAGTCATACCTTAAGCATGCTTAGATAGGTGCGCCCATAATGAGACGGGTGAGCATAACACATGCTCATCTTCTCTAAAAGCTAGCCCATCTTAGCAAACTCTAGCATGATGACTATAGTACCTTTTAGGAAAATAAAAGATGACCTAAAAATTAAGGGGGTGACCTAAATACAGTGGTCAAAAGGGAAGGTTGACTTTAGGAGTCAACCTACTAAAAAGTCAAAGTCAACAAAATTATAAACAATCCTAAATTCTAATTTATACAATGGAATAAAGCCTCTTCATGTATCCTTCAAGGGCCTTGGGCTGAATTGCATTATCTTCGTCTTCCTACCTTTGCCTAAGATAACCTTCGGGAGATAGTCGTTTTTGACTCTTTGGTCAATGGTCCCTACGAGATAAGCTATGATACTTGCTACTTCACACTTTCTTTCGCAAGGTGGTAGATGACTTGTTTTGTACATACCTTGGAAGGTGACCTACTCTTATCAGCTCTTCTATTTTATTTTTCAAGGTACGACATTCATCAGTGTCGTGACCCATGGTACGATGGTACTAACAGTGTTTGCCTAGGTTGGCCTTGATAATTGGCTGTCATGGAGGAGGTAGAGTCAGAAGGTTTTCTCTTCTTGCTTCTTCCATTACGTGTACTCTAGCCATATTCAAAGTAGTATAATGGTCATTTTAGGGCTCCCTATCATGCTTCTTCTTGATCTTCTTGTCTTTAGGGTAACGGGTCTTGACTTCTTGGGGAGGAGTGTCGGTCATCTGCCCTAGGGGTGCTAGCACCTCTTCCTTATAAGAACTCCATCTGGATGCAGGTTATAGTTGGAGCCTTGATTTCGTTCATGTCATTTGGTGCCTTTTTGGAAAGTTGTCCATGAAAGGGTCAGGTTAGACTCCATTAAGCAAATAATGGAGGGTGACCTCAGGGTGAAGTCCCTTGATCTTGATGGTCATGGACAGGAATCTGTTCACGAAGTCTCACAAGGGCTCTTTCTCTCCCTGTTACAGGCCAGCTATCGCTATTGAACTAGTGGTATATGGCTGGCTAGTGGCATACTCGACTTTGAACTTTCTTACGAGTTCACAAAAGCTACGTATCTAGTTGGAAGGGAACTCGGTGAACTAGGTAAGTACTCCCCCCTTTGGGGATCTTGGGAATACCTTGCAGCATATAGCGTCATGTGTTGAGTTCAGGTTGAACTAGGTGTAACAACCCAATTTTCATAAATAAGGTATTTTAATTATTTTAAGTTAATTGAATTAGTTAATGGAAATTTAGTTATTTATTATAATTAATTACCTCAAAGAGGCTAAAGAATACATATAGATATTGTTAGTAGAGACAAGAATAAATAATATTTTTGGAAACAATAATAATAAGGAAGGGTATATTTATATCATTAGTAGGAGTTTACATATTATAAGTTAAATTTGTTAACTGTTAGATCGGGCGTGAAATTGGACAGTAGGTTCCAGACCTGTGGCTCTCAATTCTGACCGTTCGGATCTTTATTTAGAGCTTTGGTTTGGGAGAAGAAGACATTTCAATAAAAGATCTACTTTGGAAAGGTTTGTTGGATCGAAAAGGAAAATCTTCATCTGTCTTTGTTTCTTCATTGAGGTAAGGGGGTGGGACATTATCTTTTATGTGGCATGTGTAGAGTAAATTGGTATTGAAGTGATCCCTAAGCTTCGATATGTTTTAATGTTCCATGTACATTATTGAAGGTTATGAACACCTGCAACGAGTACTGATATGTGTTTTAACTCTAACTATGTGGATATATATGATTCTTGTATGTTTGATGTACAAATGCATGTTTACGTCGATTCTGTTGATTTTTAGGGATCATCGATTTCAAACATAATGATTATTTTGGCATTTAGATGTTCCTTTTTATACCTAGAAATTAGTATTCTTGAGTTTGTACTTAATGATAACAATTGTAGTGTCCTTTTTGTAGTCCCTGGTGATTGGTTATAACAATTTATTTAGTTGGAGATGAAGTTATAATTGCTTAATGATTGTTTGGTGTGCTTGCTTATCATTGAATTTGTATGCTGGTTCATATGATTATGAATTATGGGATGGTTTGCCAAATTAGAATATATGTGTCATTGATCTAATGTAATAATGTATTTTGTTAATTGGAGATGTGTCTTAATGAAACATCATAGAAATTGAGATTCAGGTGTAGTTGATACTCATGCCTAATTATTAGGTGTTTGTACTAATTTATTTTGTTAATTAGGGGATATGTGGTTGGGTTATATATAAGAGAAATTGAGATTCATATGTGTTTTGTGTTCCTAAATAGTTGTTGAATGTCTATATTAATTTACTTTGCTAGATATTTGAGAGTACATGTGTAGTATCAGATTATTTGGATATAATGCTTATGTTGACATTGAGGTTTTTTCCTTTTTACTATAGTACCCTTGAATAAAGTAATGGATAGTATTGACTTGTTTATTTGTTTCTATAGAATAAATAGGGTAGTGAAGGTGAATCCTAAGCATCCCTAGGGATGAACTTTGTGAAGATGAGATTAACTTGTTTGTTTCTATGAATTCTATTAATAATTAAATGAGGAAGAACTTAATTATATTATTCATTATGTAATCATTGAGGAATTACTCTATTAGTTGAACTATTTTCCATATGTAAAGAATAAGGTGTTACATGTTTTCTTCCACTGAGATAATTGATGACAACATTGGTTATTATCAATGCAATTCTGGGGTGTGATGATAATAAACAAAAAATATAGAGAAATAAAAGGTTTGAGGATTTGAAGCTATAGTTATATTTTAGGAACCTTGTAAGTTGAATACTTGTTATCTGAGAATTTTTTTATAACATGCCTGAGTGTGTCTGTAATATCTTTCTGTGTAGTTAACCAAATTGAGTTCCGTTTGTTGTTTTAGAAAATAGACATTTCAGGCTACAGTTTAGGATCAAGAATCACATAAAAATGTTAAGACTTAACTGAGTTATGTGCGTTGGAAGTTGAGTCTCTCATCCAGTTTGTGAAACAAAATATATGTAATGTGAGCCCTACAAGGTAACCTAGATGACCTTATTAGGATTAGTGTTCTTCATAGAAGTTATAGCCCTCGATTTCATCTTTCCAATAGAGATGGAATCACTTAAAAGGGATATATATAACTCAAGTAATGAATAAAATAGTAAGTAAAGGTCAAACTATTAGATTTGGGTTAGTAGCTGCGGGTTTGTAATTTCTAAAAATAGTAGATGATAAAACTAACTTTGGACATAAACATAAAAGTTTTAGATAATGGTATTATATTTCTAATAAAATTTGTAGCACCTCCATATCATTAATACAGCTATAGATATTGTATTTACACTACACAACATAATAAAAGAGTAAGATAAAAA
The DNA here is from genome assembly GCA_037954015.1 of Psophocarpus tetragonolobus. Classification (NCBI taxonomy): domain Eukaryota; kingdom Viridiplantae; phylum Streptophyta; class Magnoliopsida; order Fabales; family Fabaceae; genus Psophocarpus; species Psophocarpus tetragonolobus. Next base: position 98,695,857 of record CM075689.1, read on the forward strand.
GGGATAGTGACAATTGTAATGTTGTTGATTATTGTAGTGTGAAATATTGTGATGTATTTTATAATTATAAGTGTCATAAATGATTAAGTGTTTGAAATTTTTTTAGGGAGCATGAATTGAGGGTTTGACCCACTGTATGATATGGGTGATGATTATAATTGAGTGTATAATGTGTTGATGATCAATGATAGTCAGGGTATGTGCCTAATGATATGCCATCCCAGTTGCAGTTGGGGGTGAATCATGATAACATATTAGATTATCGTAACATATCTTATAATTATAGGTGTGGTGAATGATTGAATGTTTGAAAGTTGTTTGCGGTGTGTGAATTGGAGATTTGTTTTACTATGTGATATTGATGTTGATTTCAACTAAACATATAGTGTGTTGATGATAATGATTAAGGTGTGCCTGATCAAGTGTCATCCAATTGTGGTTGGGGATGATGTATAATGACTTGATTAAATACTGATATTGTGATTTATGTTAATGATGATGGTGAGGATGTGCCTGACGAGGTGTCATCCCAACTACGGTTGGGCGTGAGTTGTGATGATATGATTAAATGTATTAAGTTGTTTTGCATTGCATGGTTCTACCTACGTGTTACTAACATAGAAGAGGATTCACTTCGGGTGGACCTATGGTAAGATGGTTGTATCTACGTGTTACTGGTGTAGAAGAGGACTGCTTCGGGCGTTTACCTAAGAGAGCATGCACGAGTGTGACAGTTGGAGAATGTTTGTAAGGACTGCCCATTGTGTGATGTGCTAGACCAGATCTTCTTTGGTTGTTTTGCATTGCACAGTTGTACCTACATGTTACTGACATAGAAGAGGATTTACTTTGAGTGGACCTATGGTGAGATGGTTGTACCTGCATGTTACTAGCATAGAAGAGGACCGCTTCGGGCATGTACCTGAGAGAGAATGCATGAGCATCAACAAATTTATGTATGTGGATGTATAATCTCTGTCATAAGTGTGACATGAGTTCATATGTTGATTTCTTGTACTTTAGTTGACTAGTCATTCTCTTTATATGTGCCTGAACATGCATAAGACGTATTCTCACCCATTTGCTATTTGTTTCATTTTGTTTTGGCTGAATTCCACCTTCAGGTGAGCAAGATCTTGATGATATTGCTGGCGATGAATGATTCAACTTTTTTTACCTTTTTGTTGGGATGCTCTGATTAGGTGTGACATTGGACTAGGGAGAATTATTTAATATTTTTCTATTATAAAGATGAATTATTCAGTATTTCAATGTGTTTTAGTAATTAAGAATCATGTAAAGCTCATTTCTAAAGCCTAATGTATTTACTCATATGCTTATATTATAATTTTCGAAAATAAGTGTATACTTGGATATGTGAATCTTTTTACCTAAATGCAGGCTTACTACTTTTAAATAAATAAATTTTTATTATTTTCTTTATTTAATGAATAAATTGTTTGGGGGTATAAGGGTGTCACACTGAGAGAGGTAGTCATCTATGTAAGTGTTAGGGTCCATGAGTCCTTCATATCTCTTGAGGTTGAGTGGTTTCCAATTGCGAGGCAAATCAACTTTCATTATTTTTAGGACGAAGGGGTGTCGTTCGGCATCGTCATCGTAGTCTCAACGACGAGCCTTCCTAGTTGAAGAATGACCTGAAGGGGTAGTACGACAGTTAGTGCAGGAAGGTGCGATTTCATCATCGTGTCACCTTAGGGGAGTGACAGTGCAATAACAGTGATGGGAAGAGGTTGTGCGGTTCTAGCTACGGTAGGGCATGGATCTAGCGCAGTTGGCCCCCTTGTGATTATTATTGCTGACACAAACTCTGATATTATGCCCCATAGTTCTTCATTCTACCTTTGAATCTCTGAGATGGTTGGAGCTTTGGTTTCTTCCATGGTTTCTTGATTGTGTTGTGGTCAAGGAAAAGTTTTACCGGAGTCCCACGATGGGTGCCAAATGTACTTACCAAAAAGTGAAGGATGTATTTTCTAGCAAGTCTACCAAATATCTCTTTGAAAGCGCGACATGGGGGATACCTACAAGAGACACTCCAACGCTCAAGTTAGTCAAGGTGGTTTTTCTGTATGTTTTGTTAGATAGATTGCAAATACCTGTCTCTTTGCTTTTATTGTTAAGGTGTCATCACTGACTTTAATTAAGGTAATTTACTGCTCATTAACATTGCTTTAATTATGTGGTAACCATCGTTAGCTTATGATGTGATGCACTCCCTTGATCTCTTCAACCAAGGTTCCTTCCTCTAAGAAAATAGAGGATGGAGAGGTTAGAAATGGGCAAGGGTTGACGTCACTTTCTAGAAGAAAGATGAGTCAATAAATTTTATGTTGCTTGCCACAAGGGAGAGGTCCCTTGATAAAAGCTTTAAGGGAGAGATTCCTCAAGAGAGAGGATTCTCAATGACACTCAAGAATAAATTGCTCAGAAAGAGTCTTACTTTATTCAATCAAGTGTGATTTGTACAAGAGAAACTATGTGTATTTATAGCCTAAAAGAGGGAGCAAGACACTCAAAACTAGGCAATGTGGGACTTGGGCCTAATTAGGATTGGGAGCACTAATCCCTCTTAGGCCCACTAAAAGGGCACCTAGCCTTAAGCTAAGGAATGTCATGGGCTAATCAAGGGGGTGTGGAAAGAGATCCACATTCCTTTGAGTTATTAGGCCCTCTACTCCCCTCACCTCCTTTACTAAGCTATTTACACCCTAAACTTTAGAAACTAGCATAAATGGCCAAAATACATGGCCTAAAAGGGAATTAAAAACTAATTAATATTTACAAGAGGAAAACTAAGGACTATAGCCGAAAATGTCTATCTTCATCATTAGCTGGGGTCTTGATGAGTCTTTCCAGGCCAAGTTCTCTTCAATCCTCCTAGCCATTGCCCTAGTGAGAGGACCCTTGATTGGTAGGATTGCATAATGATGGCTCTCATAAGTTCTCTTTGGGTGATTTGTATTCAAGTGGGGGAGGTCGTCTGAATGGGATTGGTCTGGAGTGGAGGTCATCATTTCTGAGCTTAGGGGATTGCGACGAGGGTGGGAATGTGATAGGTCGAGGTCGAGGGGTGCTGAGGTGGAGGTCGGGTGATGTGCAGATGTTCAGGTCGGGGTATGAGGCTACTAGATGATACAACTTCTCTATAAAATACTTTGGGTAAAAGAAGGTGACGGTATTTGGATTTTGTAGAAAATTGTAAATGTTGGAGTGACAAAATTGTGAGATGAAATTGAATTTAAAAATAGTACTAGTACAAAATTGAACATTTTAAAAAATAGTGGAACAAAAATGTAATTAAACATTAAAAAGTAAAAGAAAGAGAATTTCGTTAGGTTAAATTAAGTTGAAAAAAGACATTTTACAAAATTATTCTATTTTTTCTTTTTTATTTTTATTTTTTGTGGCTTGTGTTTTATCTATCTCACAAAATCGGATGTGGCTGCCCATATGACATATCAAAACTTTGAAAAAGGACAACAAAGCTTTTTTTTCCTACTTTATATATGTTTCAACTGAATTGATACAAAGTGTAAGATAATCTTTATTATATTATAAATTAACTTATTATAATTATCTTCAAAATTATTCATATACACTTCATTAATTTTGCTATATTCACACATAAAACCCTTCCATTATATTGAAACTTAAATAAATCAAAATACATTTCCCTTTGGCATGTATATACAGAGACATATTGACTGAATATGTCATCACAAAAGTTTAAATTAACAACAATCCCAAGATTCTAGTCAATTGTACCAAGGTTGTCGATCACGATAGTGTGCATGGACGCCTAAACGAATACACCACTTGTGTATCGACTAATCTAAGTTTACACCGACCTCACTTTAATTTGAAACTAAATTTGAAACAAAATATTACATGTTTAACACAATATATTATAAGACATGAAAGCTAGTTATACAGTTGGAGGAGGAAGTAACCATTTGGAACCCTCAATCATCTCTAGGCTTATGAAAGGTTTAACTGTTTCTTCAGTAAGATGCCTAGTAATAGGAGCACGCCCTTGAGGATCTGCACCTGGTCCTTGGTTTTTAAACTCTCCAAAAAATGCAGTTCTGTAGATAACAGATTGCATTGATCAATATGGCACAAAATAACATCTAAAAATTTATAAAATAAAAGATGTTATTTCACATAATGACAAATTTTTATTCATTACTTATGGGTGCAACATGTCTAGTATATAGTTATAGAAGTAAAATAATCATTAATGGTGAAAAGTTAAATATTAAAGTTACTTGTCATGTTCTGGGTGATTGTTATTACTCCAGCCTTTTTTATCCACCATGTCACTCATGGTGCTATAAGCGAATATCACTCTGGGATGAGAAAACCATGCTCTGCCCAAGAAAGTTCCCTTTGCACTTCCAGTAACGTCACAATGTACAAATGAGTAGCCATCGTCCTCATCATCACCTTTTCTTGCTTGTGCTGTTATAAATGTAGTCCAGGATTCAGCAATTGTTCTTAGCTCAGTTTTCTACATCATAAGTTAAAGTGTTAATACTAATTACAATGATATTTAGTGTTTCAAATTAAATAAATTTTATTAACATTCAATCTCGCAAAATTTATATACCAAATATAGTGACTTCCCACTTCCGAAAATATAATCCACGGTGCCTTGAATTAAGCAATCCTTGAAAAAATGTCTATGCCTATCATCACACACTGTGTCTTGGAATCCATACATTTTGCAATTATAAAATGCTGCTTTGTCACCAGAAATTCGTAACGCTACTGCTTGGGCTCCTGTTTTTTTCCCATCTGGTCTCGCTGCAGTGTTCTATATATACCATCAAATTCACAAACACAAATGGCGATAAGAAAAATGAAATTCCAAAAGATTAGGCATTAAGATCTTTTGATTGACAAGGAAGATAGTAAACAAACCGCGATGTTGATGTTAGCTGCCACAAAATAATTAGATTCAACAATTAATGTAGCACTATCGACAGTGCCATATTGTGCTGCAGTGCCCCCAAAGGTCAAGTTTGGCATATTTCCTGGTGCTCCATAAAGGGTGACGAAAGGCTTTGACGCATCAACTTTGATTTTCTCTTCATAAGTTCCAGCTCCAATGTACAAAATTGTACGCTTGGTGTTCCCAGAAGGTATGCTTTTAAGGGCATCCGTGATAGTTTTAAATTCTCCACTACCATCTTTCATTACTTTTATAACCTTAGGAGAGGCTTCAGCCGTCACTAATGCAGGGTCCAAACTGCTTTTTCTTTCATCTAAAGGACCAACGTTAGTTTTAAACCATTCTTCTACTTTTCCCTTGTCAGCAGGAATTGGCACATTATCAGATAAGACAAATCGGCTTGTAATAAAAACTACTGTGAAAGTCACTTCAATGATACAACATATACTTTTCAAGCCCATATTTCCAGTTTTTTTCTTTTCGGAATTGTTTCTTCGATTCTTGGAATTGCAATTTATAAGAAATACATAATGGACATACTTCGTTTAATTTTAGAGGAATTAATTTGAATCAATCGTTATTTGTTAAGATTCTGAAATTAAGCAAATGATTAAAAGTTGACTGGTTTAAAGTTATTGTAGCAAAAATAGCTTGATGTTTTATTTTAGGGTAACTTTTTTATGGTGTTCTAGTTTTTTATCAAACAAATGTGTAACCTGAAATTGAAACTAGTTTATCCACACAAAAATGAAAATAATTTTGATTAATGAATGCAAGCCACACAAATCAATGGCAGTGTAAATACAGTTTCCTAAAATAGTAGGGCTGGATATAGAGTATATTACTAACATTCTTAGTATTGGGCTTCAAAGTTTTGATGATTTGTACTATATTAGAATTGAATATTATTGTTTTTGGGAATAGGCTTGAAAATACATCTATTATCACTTTTATTAATTTTAATCATTATTAATAAAATTTATTAAACTGGTACATATCTAATTTTTCAGTTTTCTATTTTTTATACTTTTTTTTGGTAATATAAAGGCATCTTGACTGAATTATTTATGTATTTTTTTATAATAAAAAAATATCTTCTAAAATGATTTTAAAAGTAGATAAATAAGTTTATCATGTAATTTTTGTTCAAATGTGAGTTAAAAAGCTTACAAATTAGGAAAGAGTATAGAACAGCTATATGGACCGAAACCATTGTTGTGAAAACCTGTCCGGTCTCTAACCTGGTCAATGCAGTGAGTCAATAGGGTTAGAGGTCAGACTAGTGGGTGAGTAATTGGCATGGAATAACCAGGTCTAAAGGTAAAAAATAAAAATGTATATCTAACTATCTAACATCATTTTTATAAAAACATAATTTTACAAGACCTCTACAAATTTAAAATTATTTTTCTTATATAAAAGCTCCATGGTAAAGTTCTTATGCAAAGTTGGACTAGGTTATCTAGATTATTATATGGTAAGAGCTCAACTTTGTCTCTTATGTCAGAGCTCAAACCACTTAAGAATCTAGCTTCGGTGGCCCTTGGTTCTTCGGTGATGCCCGCTCTAATCATGAAAAGCTCCATGGTTTATCTGTACTCCTCAACACTTGAGTTGTACTATTTTAATCTCTAGAATTTATCCAAGAGCTCTCTTTCATAATAATAAGGGACATGTCTCCGCCTCGTAGCCCCCTTGAGATCATTCCAATAATCCATAAGAGGGTTATGAAGGTTGCGCTCTCCTTACCATAAGTCTTTCATATCCCTTACTTCCACTTATGTCACTAAAGGTGGACCTATACCTATGCCTCTCTCTAACCTCCCTTTCTCTTCTTTCTTCTCTTTTTCACTCTTCTCTCTCTCTTTTCACTTCTGTATTCCCCCTTCTTTCTCTCCTCTTTCCCTTCTTTCTTCTCTTTCTCTTTGTTCTCTTTCTTTCTCTTCTCTCTTCTCGTTCTTGTCTCTCTCTTTTCTTCTCTCTTTCTTTTTTTCTTTCTCATGTTCTTTCTCTTCTCTTTCATAATAAGAAGGGACGTGCCTCCACCTTATAGCCCCCTTGAGATCATTCCAATAATCGACAAGAGGGTTATGAAGGCAGTGCCTTATTAACTAATTGGGCCTATTAAGGGTGTTGGTGGGTTATTTTATTAACCAGACCCCTCTTTTCTAATTAAACCCCAATTAGTTAGCACATGAAGCATGGAGGAGACAAGTTGGGGCCCTTTCCCCTATCTTAGGTGCCATTTTGAACTAATTGCCACATTTAGGAGCATGTGCCAATTATTTGAATTTGGCTCCTCTTTGGAATCTCCCTCCAAATCTCATGGCTAACCTTTCCCATTTAGCTATAAATAGCACCCTCCACCCTCTTATAATGTTTACATTTGAATGAATGAGAATTGAGAGCGTTTGCATCATCTTTTGAGAGTCCTATTTTCTCTAAATTGAGAGCATCCTTGTGCTTTTATCAAGTGTTCTTTCCATTTTGGCAAGCACCTCCACCCTTTTGGCTTATCTCTTGAGTGGCGCCAACCCATCTTCACCTTCTTGCCTTTCGATTCAATCCACTTCTTTGAAGGATCTTGAAGGAAGATCCGTGGGAGTCTAGGAACCAATGGAGGATTGCATCATGTGGTGATCAGAGCGTGGTTCCTTCCAAGGTCATGTTTCTTGTTCTTTTTTAGTTTAATTTGTTGTTCATCATCTTCTAGTCGTTCTACTCCTTCTTTTGTTCGGTGCATTTGTCTTGTTTTAGCCATTTCTTTAATTGTCTCATAGTAGCTTGTTTAGTAGTTTTCATCCTTCTAGTTTCTTGTGCTTCATCCATTTTATTTGATGCAATTTTTTGTTCTTGTCATTGCATCTTGTGTTGCATTTTAGGTTTCTTGTTTACTGTTTATTTTAGCCTTCCTTTGTGTGTTTTGTACTTGGTTAGGTGCCTAAGAAATTGAGTCATCTAAATCCACATGGCTATGTGCAAAACCACAGTCTAGTGGTACTCAATTTTGGCTAATCTAAGTGCATTGTGTTGCTCTGTTTTTTTCCCTATTTTAGGTAATTTTTTGTGGTTTATAATCTTGTGTTTTTGTCAAAGAAGAGTCATTTTCATTCCTTATAATGTCATTTTACAATTCCTTTAGGTTTAATGTCTTTTTTTCTTTTACAAAAAGCTTCTAAAAATACTCTTAAAATTGAGCTTCTTAGAGGTTTACCTTTAGTCTAAGTCTCTTAAGAGTATTGTGCTTTTCGATCAAGCATAATTTAAAAATATTTTCCTCTTTTCTAGCTCGGATTCGTCTTCTTAATTACTTGAATTTGTCTCAATTTTAGTAGCCTTTTTGTGTTTGCTTATTAAGTAAAGTCTGTTGAATTTGAAGACTGTTTTTGGGCACATAATTTGGCTCACTTTTTGATCCAAATTTTTACCTCAAACCTTGTCTCAAAACACTCTTGCACAGTTTGTCATTCATAGTGACCATGAGTCACTTAAATATCTGAGGAGACAAGGTAAGCTTAACAAAAGGCATGCTAAATGGGTTGAATTCCTTGAATCCTTCCCATATGTCATCAAATACAAGAAAGGGAAAAACAATGTGGTAGTTGATGCCCTGTCTAGGAGGCACAACCTTTATACCACATGAGTGCTAACATTCTAGTATTTGATGACATAAGGGCCATGTATCCCTCTTATAAGGATTTTGGCTCCATTTATGCTGCCTCTGCATCTGCATCTCAAACCCAAGATGGGTTCTTCACTAGTGAGGGCTATCTTTTTAAAGATGGCAGACTTTGTATACCCCAAGGATCTATGAGAAATCTGTTGACAAAGGAGAACCATGAGGGTGAGCCCATGGGGCATTTTGGAATGAATAAAACTCTTATGCTTTTAAAATGAAAATTCTTTTGGCCCCATATGAAGAGAGATGTCCATAGGCATTGTTCTAGATGTTTAACTTGTCTTTAGGCTAAGTCTAACGTAATGCCCCATGGACTCTATACACCTTTACTTACTCCTTCTGCACCTTGGTTGGACATTAGCATAGACTTTGTCCTAGGCCTTCCTCATACCCAACAAGGTGTAGACTCCATCTTTGTGGTAGTGGATAGATTTTCTAAAATGGCCCACTTTATACCCTGCCATAAAGTGGATGATGCGAGCAACATCGCACGACTTTTCTTTAGAGAGGTTGTCTATTTGCATGATATACCCCTCTACTATAGTGTCTGATAAGGATGTGAAGTTCCTTAGCCATTTTCTGAGAACTTTATGGGCTAGGCTAGGAACTAAACTTCTGTTCTCTACCACTTGTCATCCTTAGACTGATGGCAAACTGAGGTGGTGAACAGATCCTTATCCACTATGTTGAGGGCACTACTTAGAGGCAACCATAAGTCTTTGGATGAATCACTTCCCCATGTTGAGTGTGCATACAATAGGATGGTCTAGAGAACCACCAAGCATTCCCGTTTTGAAGTGGTGTATGGTTTCAACCCTCTCACACCTTTGGACCTGATGTGATCTTTGATGATCACTTGCCCAAAGGACCCTTTCTAAGGTCACTTGGAAGAGAAATGGATTTATGAAGAGGAAAGGAATGGGGTGAGGTGCCACAAATACTAGGTTTGATAAGCCAAAGGAGAGAGGCCACAAGGGAGGGGTCCTTTGATAACTCTTAGAAACTCTCACAAAGGAGAAGGGGGGACACTCAAAGGTAAGAACCTCACAACCAATATGGTATCTAGGATTAAATTCAAGTGTAAAAAATACAAGTGAGGGGAGAAGCTCCTATTTATAGAGGTAGCTAACCTCTTGAACAAGATAACCTAAAAAAGAAGGGCTAGGATTAAAATGAGAGATCTAAGCGAGGAGGATTACATTTTATTAACTAAAGTCCCTAGCCTAATATCTTCACTCTCCACAGGAGGTGAAGTCTTCCTTTGTCTGCACGGGCTAGGTCTTCTTCAATCCTTCTAGCCATGGCCCTAGTGATAGGTCCTTGACTAGGCATGGTCACATCATCTCCTCCCCCTTGGAGAGGATTTGACCTCAAATCCATGGGGTCTTCATCATTTTCAGCACCTAAAAATGGAGACAAATAAGAAACATTAAAACTGGTGCTTACCCCATAATCCTCTGGCAGATCTAAAACATATGCATTATTACTGATCCACTCAACAATTTGGAAAGGTATATCTCCTCTAGGGCTAAGTTTGGACTTCCTTTGAAAAGGAAATCTATCCTTTCTCAAGTGAAGCCATACCAAGTCACCCTTTTCAAAGATGACCTCTTTCCTCCCCCTATTGGCGAAAGTAGCATCTCTCAAGGATTGACGCTTTATGTTAGCTTTAACCCTCTCATGTAATTGTTTTACAAAAATTACTTTTGCCTCTCCTTCTTTCTACACAACAATAGAAAGAGGAAGGGGTAAAAGATCTAGAGGAGTATGAGGATTAAAGCCATAGACCACCTCGAATGGATAATGCTTGGTGGTTCTATGAACCATCCGATTATAAGCAAATTCAATGTGGGGAAGGTACTCATCCCAAGTCTTATGGTTGCCTTTAAGGAGAACCCTCAGCATAGTGGATAAAGATCTATTCACAACTTCTATTTGCCCATCAGTTTGAGGGTGACAGGTAGTGGAAAAAAGAAGTTTAGTTCCCAGCTTAGCCCAAATAGTTTTCCGAAAACGGCTAAGGAACTTCACATCCCTATCTGACACTATTGAAGAAGGTATACCATGCAATCGGACAACCTCTTTAAAGAAAAGTCTTGCGATGTTGCTCGCATCATCCACTTTGTGACAGCGAATAAAATGTGTCATTTTTGAAAATCGGTCCACGACCACAAATATAGAGTCTACACCTCATTTGGTTCTTGGGGGCCCAAGGATGAAATCCGTGCTAATATCCTCCCAAGGTGCAGAAGGAGCAGGTAAAGGTGTGTATAGTCCATGAGGAATTGCTTTAGACTTTGCTTGCAAGCAAGCTATACATCTAGAGCAATGTCTATGGACATCTCTATGCATATGGGGCCAAAAGAATTTCTCTTGTAAAAGCAGGAGGGTTTTTGAAATCCCAAAATGCCCCATCAGCCCACCTTCATGGCTCTCTTTTGTGAGTAAGTTCCTAATTGATCCTTGGGGTATACAAAGCTTACTCCCTTTGTAAAGATACCCCTCACTAATAAAGTACCCATCATGGGCGTTTAATGCGAAAGCAGATGCAGAGGCAGCAAAGATGGGGCCAAAATCCTTGTGATGTGACCATGCCTAGCCAAGGACCTATCACTAGGGCCATGGCTAGAAGGATTGAAGAAGACCTAGCCCTTGCAGACAAAGGAAGACTTCACCTCCTATGAAGAGTGAAGATATTAGGCTAGGGACTTTAGTTAATAAAATGTAATTTTCCTTTATTTTAATTTTAAGGAGCATTAAGAATTTAATTTCGGACATGTATTTAGTCCATCTTTTATTTTTAGGAGGTGTCTTAGGAATTTAGAGGGTGGATTTAGCTTTTTGGGTCTTTATGAAGGAAATAAGGGGTAGCCTTGATATCTACACCCCTCTTTTCCTACATAAACCCCCTAAGCTAATAAGAAGGAATCTTGGCCCTTGGTTTGAGAAACTTGGGCACCAAGTTTGATGATCTAAGGAGGGAATTGTTTCTCAATTCTCCTCCCTTAGATCTCTCCTTTTAATCCTAGCCCTTCTTTTTTAGGTTATCTTGTTCAAGAGGTTAGCTACCTCTATAAATAAGAGCTCCTCCCTCACTTGTATTTTTTACACTTGAATTTAATCCTAGAGACCTTATTGGTTGAGGTTCTTACCTTTGAGTGTCCCCCTTTCTCCTTTGTGAGAGCTTCTAAGAGTTATCAAGGGACCCCTCCCTTGTGGCCTCTCCCCTTTGGCTTATCAAACCTAGTATTTGTGGGGCCTCACCCCATTTCTTTCCTCTCCATAAATCCATTTCCCTTCCAAGTGACCTTAGAAAGGATCCTTTGGGCACGTGATCATCAAAGATCACATCAAGTGGTATCTAGAGCCACTTTCTAAAGGTCACGTTCTTTCTCAATTTTTTTTGCTTTGTTGTTTATCTCTTTGATCTCTTTATTTTAAAGTCCTTCATTTTATTTCATCTCTATTTCCTTTATTGTCTAGTAGTATAGCTTTTTATTCTTGCTATTATATGCGCTTTTGTTTTCTATCTACGCACCTATGTTCCATTTAATTTGATGCGATTTTAATTGTCCCTTTCTTTGCATCTTATTTTCGTGTTCAAGTTACTTAATTTTCCCTTGGTTTTTTATGTTAAAGTGTGCCTAAGAAGTTGTGACCATTAAACCCACATGGTTGAGGATTTTTCCACACCATTGTGGTGATCAACTTTGACCACTTTGTTATGCCTTTTGTTTTGAGTCTCTTACTGAAATTTTTGCTCTATTTTTAGGTGTGTTATTTTTTCTTAATCTTGTGTTTTGTCAAATACTAGTCATGTTAGTTTCCTATTTTGTTTCATTTAAATTCCATAGGTTTTAGCCTCTTAAAATTTTTACAAAAAAGCCTTCAAAAATATTTTGAATTGAGCTCCTAAGAGGTGAACCTCTTGTTGAGTCTCTTAAGTCTTTTATGCTTTTAGTTCAAGCATATTAATCTCTTTGTTGTTCTTAAATATTTGCTCAATTCAATCTTTATATGTTTCTTGTTTTATGTTGAATTATTAGTAGCTTTCCACTTGGTTTACCTTCACTATTGGTGCCTCTTTATGGAATTTTAGCTTGGGTGAATTGTGTTAGTAATTTGAGCAATCAATTTACTTCAAAATCAGCCCTAAATCATTCCTTAAGCACCATTAGTTCAGTGGTATTTGGAACTACTAAGTTGTTTTGCCTTTAGTTGCATGCATTGCTTGAAAATTGTGTGACCTTACTTTGTGCTTATTCACTCAAGCGTTATTATTTCAAGCATCCTCATTAAAATTTCAATTCAACAAGCTATTAGGTGCAGCAAAAAGATTAGAAAAAGTTAAAAAAAAATAGAAAAATTTCAAGTTAAAAAAAAGAAGAAGATAAAGAACTCAAAAGAAAGACAAATTTGAAGTTGTATACCTAATAGTAGAAACATTTTATATAAGAAACCAATTGTGATTCAAAAAAAAATTACTTGAGTAACCTTTTTAGTTTTGGTCACTTAAATTTTATTAAGTGTGCAACTATTGGTTTCATTTTTTTTTGTTTGAGTCTTTTTTCATCTCTACTCTTAGAGCTAATCTAGGAAAGTTATTTGTGTGCTACCTTCCTTTGTGAGCCTTATGTTTTCTTGCTTGTCTTTTTTACTTCTTTGAGTTTGTCATTGTTTAATCTATCCACTTGGATTTGTGAACCTTGTTTTGTTATTCACCTTTGTTTGTTGTCTTGTGTTGTATTCATCCTTGGTAAGGAAAGGTTGGGAAAGGTTCCATATATAAAATTTTGGCAAGTCCAAACAAGAGGAAACAAGGGTAGCATTCTTGGGGTGAGTTGATGCAACTCAAAGGGGCTTGATCAAAAGGAGACAAACACAAAAAAGCTTGGAGTGAAGACTTTGTTTTGTTTTTTTTATTCTTTGTATTGTGTATACTTAATTTTAGATTGGGAGTTTGAGTGCCCTTAAGGCCCTTCCTTGGTTTGTAATAATTTTGGTTAATTTTAGCGTAGTTCCTCGTTAATTAGGTGAAGAAGGGAGAAGTGGTACACTTCCTTCAACACCTTAGGAGCACGATTAGAGCCCTTTCTCTTTTACATTCTTGCACTTTTATTTTATTTTATGTTATTTTGAAAAAACGTGTAGAGGCTAAGAGTTCCAAAGATGCATCAAGCCACCTTAGGTGAGAAAAAAAAAAGTTTTTGGCCTACCCTTTAGTTTTTAGCATCCAAGCACCATGACTTCCCACACACATTCTAGTGCACATAGTTGTTCACCAAGTAAGAGTGTCAACCAAAGAAAACCTTCTAAGGGAGACACTCTTGAAAACCTTAACTTATAATTTAGGGAATGGATGGCTAAAGAACAAGAAAGGAGAGAAGAAAAAGAGAGAAAAAAAGAAATAAAAGAAAAGGAGAAACAAAAAGAGAAGGAAGAGTTAAAAAAAGAGATGTTGGAAATGAGAAAAGAGAAAAAAGAGCGAGAAGAGAGAAGGAAAAGAGAGAGAAGAGAGGATGAAGAAAGGAGAAGAAGGAAAGAACTAGAAAGAAAAAGAGAAAAAGAGGAAGAAGAGAGAAGGAGAAGACAAGAGAGTAAGAGGAGAGATGGGAGGGAGAGTGATAGAAAAAATAAAGGAATTCTCATAAGATCCCCATCTAGGCATTTTAGCTCTAGTGAAGAAGAATACTATAGAAATCAACATAAGCATCCCTCTCATTCATCATACAATCATCATTCTCCTCAAGAGAACATAAATCATGCTAGGGAACCAAAGGTAGACCTACCCCATTTTCATGGTAGGGAAGATGTTGAGACTTACCTAGATTGGGAAGTCAAAGTGGAACAACTCTTTCGATGCTATGAAATTAGGGAAGAAAGGAAAGTACCTTTGGCCTCCCTTAGTTTTCCAGGTTCTGCTTTGCATTGGTGGGATGGGTTAGTCAAGGATAGGGCTCGTAAACAAATGCCTGACATTCGCTATGTATGAGAAGCAAGGGTGGCATTCGGTTCGTCAATGATATTAGCCCTTAGTATGAGAAGCTCCATCTTTTTTCTATACTCCTCAATACTTAGGTTATGTTGCCTAAGTCTTTGGAGCCTATCGAAAAGATCCCTCTCATAATATGAAGGAATGTGCCTTCTTCGCAAACAAGTTTTTAAATCATTCCAGTAGCGAATGTCAGGCATTTGTTTACGGGCCCTATCCTTGACTAACCCATCCTACCAATGCAAAGCAGAACCTTGAAAACTAAGGGAGGCCAAAGGTACTTTCCTTTCTTCCCTTATTTCGTAGCATCAGAAGAGTTGTTCGACTTTGACTTCCCAATCTAGGTAAGTCTCAACATCTTCCCTACCATGAAAATGGGATAGGTGTACCTTTGTCTCCCTAGCATGATTTGTGTTCTCTTAAGGAGAATTATGATTGTATGATGAATGGAAGTGATGCTTATGTTGATATCTATAGTATTCTTTTTCGCTAGAGCTAAAATGCCTAGATGGAGATCTTATGAGAATTCCTTTCTTTTTTCTATCACTCTCCCTCCCATCTATCCTCTTACTCTCTTCTCCTCTCCTTCTCTCTTCTTGCTCTTTTTATCTTTTTCTTTCTAGTTCTTTCCTTCTTCTCCTTTCTTCATCCTCTCTTCTCTCTCTTTTCCTTCTCGCTTCTCGCTCTTTTTCTCTTTTCTCATTTCCAACATCTCTTTTTTTAAATCTTCCTTCTCTTTTTGTTTTTCCTTTTCTTTTATTTCTTTTTTCTCTCTTTTTCTTCTCTCCTTTCTTGTTTTTTAGCCATCCATTCCCTAAATTCTAAGTTAAGGTTTTCAAGAGTGTCTCCCTTAGAAGGTTTTCTTTGGTTGACACTCTTACTTGATGAACAACTATGTGCACTAGAATTTGTGTGGGAAGTCATGGTGCTTGGATGCTAAAAGCTAAAAGGTAGGCCAAAAATATTTTTTTTCAAGCAACACTCGTCTCTTTTTTTTTTTGTTTTCTCACCTAGGGTGGCTTGATGAGTCTTTGGAACTCTTAGCCTCTACACGTGATGCATGCCTCCCTTGATCTTTTTCATTGAGGTTCCAAGCACCATGAAATGGATGATGGAGGGGAAAGAAAATAGAGGTGGGGCGCCACTCTCAAAGAGAGATAAGCCAAAGTGTTTAGGTTTGCCACAAGGGAAGAAACCCTTGATAAAAACCAACTAGGAAGAGGTTCCTCAAGAGAGAGGATCCTCAAGACCTTTTACTAAGAATGTGCTCACAAAGAGACTATTTTCATTCAACTTCAAAGGTGAAATTTTACAATGAGGGGGAATGAGTATATACAGCCCAATGGGAGAGCTTGGGCACACTTTTCTAGGCAATGTGAGACTCTAAGGACATGGGATCAAGAGTAAGCCTCTTTGATGCTCAATTTCCAATAGAGAAATAACACACTTTTATGGTAAAAATAAAAAGGCAAAACTATGTAGAATTAAGAGACAATAAAAGGGCTACAACATGACCAACTAAGACACAACTTGGAAGATTAAAAACTGAAATTAAATGACTCAAAATAACCAGAAATATATGCCCAAAACAGAGAACAAAGGGCTGGAAAAATAGAAAAATAGGTGCAGGAAAATAGAATTAAAAATTCAAATAAGAAGAACAACGTGCATCCAAAGATCAAGACCACAATGTGTGGCTTCCTTCACAAATTTTATGAAGTCATTACAATGATATTCTTAGGATTTGTACAAGAATAAGGAAAAAATAAAAAGCTGGGCAGAAAATTAAAGAAACAATCCTAAAGGAAACATATAAAGATTCAATGGAAAAGAACAAGATAAATTGAATCTAGAAAGCAATAAAAACTAGGAAATAAATTGCATAAAATGAAAACTACAAAAACATAAACTAACAAGACATAAAAGGAATTAAATGACAAGAATCAAAGGCTGGAAAAAATAAAGGAAAAAGCAAGAACTCTAAGAAGAAAAGCTGAAAAAAATTAAAGAAAATTAAGACTAGAAAAGAACCTCATGGAGTTGGCTCTGATACCAAATGATGCATGCCTCCCTTGATCTTTTTCCTTGAGGTTCCAAGCACCATGAAATGGATGATGGAGGGGAAAGAAAATGGAGGTGGGGCGCCACTCTCAAAGAGAGATAAGCCAAAGTGTTTAGGTTTGCCACAAGGGAAGGAACCCTTGATAAAAACCAACTAGGAAGAGGTTCCTCAAGACAGAGGATCCTCAAGACCTTTTACTAAGAATGTGCTCACAAAGAGACTATTTTCATTCAACTTCAAAGGTGAAATTTTACAATGAGGGGGAATGAGTATATATAGCCCAATGGGAGAGCTTGGGCACACTTTTCTAGGCAATGTGGGACTTGGGCTTAATTAGGATTAAACTAATTAACCCAAGTCTTAGGCCTTAAGTGAGGCACCTAAGTTCACCCCCTATGGGTGCAATTAGCATATCTTAATGTAAATGGGCTAGCCCAAAATCATGTCTTAACTTATGCACCCATTATAAGCTTACTCCTTCTTTTTAACTAAAGACACCTATACCTTATAAACTAAGAAGATGGCCGGAAATACATGGCCTTAAGGGAATTAAAAATACTTTCCTATTTATCTAATTAAAATAAAATATTTACAAGCTAAAAATAACGAAGACTATGGCTTCGAATCTTCAATGAGCTTTTGTCCATGCCATGCCTTCCTTGAGTCCTCCTAGCCATGATGCATGCTAGGTGAGATTGCATCAACACGTCTTTTCAAAATAACATAAAATAAAATAAAAGTGCAAGAATGTAAAAGAGAAAAGGCTCTAATCGTGCTCCTAAAGTGTTGAAAGAAGTGTACCACTTCTCCTTTCTTCACCTAATTAATGAGGAACTATGCTAAAATTAACCAAAATTATTACAAACCAAGGGAGGGCCTTAAGGGCACTCAAACTCCCAATCTAAGATGAAGTTTACACAATACAAAGAATAAAAAAAATAAAACAAAGTCTTCACTCCAAGCTTGTTGGTGTTTGGCTCCTTTTGATCAAGCCCCTTTGAGTTGCATCAACCCATCCCAAGAATGCTACCCTTGTTTCCTCTTGTTTAGACTTGCCAAAATCTTATGTATGGCACCTTTCCCAAGCTTTACATACCAAGGCCGAATACAACACAAGACAAAAAATAAAGGTGAATAACAAAACAAGGTTCAGAAATCCAAGTGGATCAATTAAACAATGACAAACTCAAAGAAGTAAATAAGACAAGCAAGAAAACATAAGGCCCACAAAGGAAGGTAGCACACAAATAACTTTCCTAGATTAGCTCTAAGAGTGGAGATGAAAAAAGACTCAAACAAAAAAAATGAAACCAATAGTTGCACACTTAATAAAATTTAAGTGACCAAAAGCTAAAAAGCTTACTCAAGTAATTTTTTTTTTGAATCACAAATGGTTCCTCATATCAAATGTTTCTACTATTAGGTACACAACTTCAAAATTGTCTTTCTTTTGACTTCTTTATCTTTTTTTTTTAACTTGAACTTTTTTCTAATATATATTTTTTTTAACTCTTTCTAATCATTTTTGCTGCACCTAATAGCTTGTTTAATTGAAATTTTAATGAGGATGCTTGAAATAATAATGCTTGAGTGAATAAGCACAAAGTAAGGTCACACAATTTTCAAGCAATGCATGCAACTAAAGGAAAAACAACTTAGTAGTTCCGAATACCACTGAACTAATGCTGCTTAAGGAATTCTTTAGGGTTGATTTTGAAGTAAATTGATTGCTCAAATTACTAACACAACTCACCCAAGCTAAAATTCCATAAAGAGGTACCAATAGTGAAGGTAAACCAAGTGGAAAGGTACTAATAATTCAACATAAAACAAGAAACATATAAAGATTGAATTGAGCAAATATTTAAGAACAACAAAGAGATTAATATGCTTGAACTAAAAGCATAAAATACTTAAGAGACTCAACAAGAGGTTCACCTCTTAGGAGCTCAATTCAAAATGTTTTTTAAGGCTTTTTGTAAAAGTTTTAAGGGGCTATAACCTATGGAATTTAAATGAGACAAAATAGGAAATTACATGACTAGTATTTGACAAAACACAAGATTAATAAAAAAAATAACACACCTAAAAATAGAGAAAAAATTTCAGCAAGAGACTCAAAACAAAAGGCGCAACAAAGTGGCCAAAGTTGATCCCCACAATGGTCTGGAAAAATCCTCAACCATGTGGGTTTAATGGTCACAACTTATTAGGCACACTTTATCATAAAAAAACAAGGGGAAAATAAGCAATTTGAACACAGAAATAAGATGCAAAGAAAGGGACAAATAAAATTGCATCAAATTAAATGGAACATATGCGCATACATAGGAAACAAAAGTGCATATAATAGCAAGAATAAAAAGTTATACTACTAGACAATAAAGGAAATAAAGATGACAAAAAATGAATGAATTTAAAATAAAGAGATAAACAACAAAGCAAAAAAAAATTGAGAAACAACGTGACCTTTAGAAAGTGGCTCTAGATACCACTTGATGTGATCTTTGATGATCACATGCCCAAAGGATCAATCTAAGGTCACTTGGAAGGGAAATGGATTTATGGAGAGGAAAGGAATGGGGTGAGGTGCCACAAATGGGCTTAGCAATGCCCCAAGCACCTTCATGAGGCTTATGAATCATGTCCTTAGGGATTGCTTAGGAAAATTTTGTGTTGTTTATTTTGATGACATCTTAGTGTATAGCAAGAGCCTAGATGAACATGTAGGCCATCTTAGGCGCGTCTTTTGCATTCTTAGGTCACACCAACTCTATGGAAATCTTGAAAAATGTAATTTTTGTGTGGAGAGTGTGGTGTTCTTAGGTTTTATAGTTAATAAAAATGGGGTTCAAGTAGACCCCGATAAAATCAAAGCCATCCAAGAATGGCCCACCCCAAAAAGTGTGATTGAGATCAAGAGTTTTCATGGTCTCGCGAGCTTTTACAGGCGCTTTGTGCCTAACTTCTCCACACTTTTCTCACCAATCAATGATTTGGTGAAGAAGGATACTCCTTTCCTTTGGGGTGAAAAACAACAAAAATCCTTTGAACTTATCAAAGAGAAACTGACCCATGCACCAGTTTTAGCTCTTCCTGACTTTTCTAAAACTTTTGAGCTAGAGTGTGATGCATCGGGAGTGGGTGTGGGAGCTGTGTTGTTACAAGGTGGTCATCCCGTGGCTTATTTTAGTGAAAAACTAAATGGAGCTGCCTTAAACTACCCCACTTATGATAAAGAGTTTTACTTTTTGATAAGGGCCCTTCAAACTTGGGAACATTATCTTGTACCCAAGGAGTTCATCATTCATAGTGACCATGAGTCACTTAAGTATTTGAAGGGTCAAGGCAAGCTTAATAAAAGGCATGCTAAATGGGTAGAATTTCTTGAGACTTTCCCTTATATCATCAAATACAAGAAAGGAAAACATAATGTGGTGGCTGATGCTTTGTCTCGTAGACATACCCTTTACACCACCTTAAGTGCAAAGATTCTTGGATTTGATAATATTAGAGAAATGTATCTTTCTGATAAGGATTTTGGATCCATTTATGCTGCCTCTACATTTGCATGTAAAACCCAAAATGGGTTCTTTGTGAGTGAGGGGTACCTTTTCAAAGGTAGCAGACTTTGTGTACCCCAAGGATCTATGAGAAATCTGTTGACAAAAGAGAGCCATGAGGGTGGGCTCATGGGACATTTTGGAATTAACAAAACTCTTCTGCTTTTACAAGAAAAAATTCTTTTGGCCCCATATGAAGAAAGACATCTATAGACATTGTCGTAGATGCATTGCTTGCTTGCAAGCTAAGTCTAAGACAATGGCTTATGGATTGTACACACCCTTACCTGCTCCTTCTGCACCTTGGCTGGATATTAGTATGGATTTCATCCTTGGCCTGCCTCGAACCCAACGAGGTGCAGACTCTATCTTTGTAGTGGTAGATAGATTTTCAAAAATGGCTCACTTTATACCATGCCACAAGATAGATGATGCGAGCAACATTGCGAGACTTTTCTTTAAAGAAGTTGTCCGTTTACATGGCATTCCCCAATCCATAGTCTCTGATAGAGATGTGAAGTTCCTTAGCCACTTTTGGAAAACATTGTGGGCAAGGCTAGGAACTAAACTCTTATTTTCTACCACATGTCACCCCCAAACTGATGGGTAGACTGAGGTAGTAAATAGATCTCTATCTACTATGCTTAGGACACTTCTTCGAGGAAATCACAAGTCTTGGGATGAATACCTACCCCATATTGAGTTTGCATACAACCAGGTGGTTCAAAGGACTACCAAGCATTCTCCCTTTGAAGTTGTTTATGGCTTCAACCCCCTTACTCCTCTTGATATCTTGCCCTTACCCTTCCCTTCTTCTGTTCACAAAGAAGTAATAGTAAGAACGGATTTTGTTAAAAAATTACATGAAAGGGTAAAGGCCAACATTGAACATCATTCAAATGAGTATGCTAGTAAAGCCAATAGGGGCAGGAAAGAAATTATCTTCAATGAAGGGGATTGGGTATGGCTTCATTTGAGGAAGGATCGCTTCCCTACTCAAAGGAAGTCCAAGCTTAGCCCCCGAGGAGATGGTCCCTTTCAAGTCCTCAAGAGAGTGAACAACAATGCATACATATTAGATCTCCCTGAGGACTATGGTGTCAGTACTACCTTTAATGTTTGTGATTTGATCCCTTTTGTAGGTACTGATGAAGAAGAGGAGGACCTATAAGATTTGAGGTCAAATCCTTCTCAAGGGGGAGGGGATGATGCATTCTCCCCAAGCAAAGGCCCTATCACTAGGGCCATGGCTAGGAGAATAGAAGAAGACATGGCTAGAGTAGAGGGAGGAAGATCTCACCTCCATATGACCATCAAGTTATGCAAGCCATGACTTATTTACTTGTAATTTTTATTTTAGGAACCTAGGATTTTATTTTGGACATGTATTAGTCCATTTAATTTTCTAGGAGGTGTCTTGGTAATAAGAAGGGGTAAGATTAGCTTTTGGGCCTTTATTTAGGAAATAAGGGGGTAGTTTGATAACTACACCCTCTTTTGCTAAATAAAACCCAAAACTAATAAAGGAGTAATCTTGGCCCTTGGATGAGGTAGCTTGGGCACCAATTCTCATCTAAAGGGGGGTATTGATTGGACTTTGGGCTTCAATCCTCCTCCCTTGGATGACTCCTTTTAATCCTAGCCCTTCATTTCCTTCATGACTTGTCCAAGAGGTTAGCTTCCTCTATAAAAAGGTGCTCCTTCACACTCTTGTATTTTTTACCCTTGATTGAATGGAAAAACCTTGAGTTGGCCAAAATTCTCTTAGTGTCCACCCTTCTCTCTTTGAGAATTCCTTAGGTTTTTATCAAGGGTTCCATACCTTGTGGCAAACTTTCCCTCTTAGGCTTATCTTACCTTAAGTGGCGCCTAAAACCACCTCACTCCTTACCTCTCTACAAACTATTTCACCAAAGAAGAAAACCTCTAGAAAAATATCAAGGGAGGCATGCATCAATAAGCAATAGGGTGCCCCCCTTACAACAACACAACTCCTAGACCTACTCCCGATGCATCACATTCTAGCTCAAAAGTTTTTGAAAAGTCGGGGAGGGCTAGAACGGGTGCATTAGTGAGTTTATCCTTGAGCAGTTTAAAAGCTTCTTCTTGTTTTTCACCCCACAAGAAAGGAACTTCCTTCTTCACCAAGTCATTGAGTGGTGAAGCTAGTGTGGAGAAGTTAGGCACAAAGCACCTATAAAATCCTGCGAGACCATGAAAACTTTTTATCTCAGTCACACTAGTAGGGGTGGGCCACTCTTGAATGGCCTTAATTTTTTGGGGCTCCACTTGGACCCCTTGGGCACTAATATCAAAGCCCAAGAAAACTACACTAGGAACAAAAAAAGTGCATTTTTCTAAGTTTGCAAAAAGTTTATTTATTCTAAGGACAGATAAGACTTCCCTAAGGTTTCCTATATGTTCTTCTAAAGACCTACTATAGACTAAAATATCATCAAAATAAACAACTACAAACCTACCAATGCAAATCTTGATGTGATCTTTGATGATCACATGCCCAAAGGATCCTTTCTAAGGTCACTTGGAAGGGAAATGGATTTATGGAGAGCAAGTAATGGGGTGAGGAGCCACAAATACTAGATTTAATAAGCCAAAAGGGAGAGGCCACAAGGGAAGGGTCCCTTGATAACTCTTAGAAGCTCTCAAAAAGGAGAAGGTGATGCATGCCTCCCTTGATCTTTTTCCTTGAGGTTCCAAGCACCATGAAATGGATGATGGAGGGGAAAGAAAATGGAGGTGGGGCGCCACTCTCAAAGAGAGATAAGCCAAAGTGTTTAGGTTTGCCACAAGGGAAGGAACCCTTGATAAAAACCAACTAGGAAGAGGTTCCTCAAGACAGAGGATCCTCAAGACCTTTTACTAAGAATGTGCTCACAAAGAAACTATTTTCATTCAACTTCAAAGGTGAAATTTTACAATGAGGGGGAATAAGTATATATAGCCCAATGGGAGAGCTTGGGCACACTTTTCTAGGCAATGTGGGACTTGGGCTTAATTAGGATTAAAACTAATTAACCCAAGTCTTAGGCCTTAAGTGAGGCACCTAAGTTCACCCCCTATGGGTGCAATTAGCATATCTTAATGTGAATGGGCTAGCCCAAAATCATGTCTTAACTTATGCACCCATTATAAGCTTACTCCTCCTTTTTAACTAAAGACACTTATACCTTATAAACTAAGAAGATGGCCGGAAATACATGGCCTTAAGGGAATTAAAAATACTTTCCTATTTATCTAATTAAAATAAAATATTTACAAGCTAAAAATAACGAAGACTATGGCTTCGAATCTTCAATGAGCTTTTGTCCATGCCATGCCTTCCTTGAGTCCTCCTAGCCATGATGCATGCTAGGTGAGATTGCATCATCATTGATTGGTGAAAAAAGTGTGGAGAAGTTAGGCACAAAGTACCTGTAAAAGCTCGCGAGACCATGAAAACTCTTGATCTCAGTCACACTTTTTGGTGTGGGCCATTGTTGGATAGCTTTGATTTTTTCGGGGTCCACTTGAACCCCATTTTTATTAACTATAAAACCTAAGAACACCACACTCCCCACACAAAAATTACATTTTTCAACATTTCCATAAAGTTGGTGTGACCTAAGAATGCAAAAGACGCGCCTAAGATGGCCTACATGTTCATCTAGACTCTTGCTATACACTAAGATGTCATCAAAATAAACAACACAAAATTTTCCTAAGCAATCCCTAAGGACGTGATTCATAAGCCTCATGAAGGTGCTTGGGGCATTGGTAAGCCCAAAGGGCATTACCAACCACTCATACAGCCCAAACTTGGTCTTAAAAGCGGTTTTCCACTCATCACCTTCCTTGATGCGGATTTGGTGATAACCACTCTTAAGATCAATTTTTGAAAATAATTGGGCCCCATGCAATTCATCAAGCATGTCATCAAGCCTAGGGATAGGGTGCCTATATTTGATGGTGATGTTATTGATTGCTGGATAATCAATGCACATCCTCCATTGGCCATTCTTCTTAGGCACCAACAAAACTGGCACAGCACAAGGGCTTAGGCTCTCTTGAACCCAACCCTTCTCCAATAGTTCTTGGACTTGAGATTCAATCTCCTTGGTCTCCATGGGATTAGTCCTATAAGCAGGCCTATTAGGCAGGCTAGCCCCAGGTACCAAGTCTATTTGGTGTTCTATACCCCTAATTGGAGGAAGTCCTTTGGGAACTTCATTAGGGAATATATCACCAAACTCCTTTAAAAGCTCTTGAACCTCTTGAGGTAGGTTCTCAGGTCCAAATTCTATGGCAGTGCTAGAACTAGAAGGGAAAAAAGTGGAGGGGGAAGAAATGGGGGATGCCTCTTTGCAAAGGAGGAGATAGAAAGGTCTGTTAGTTAAGGGGGCTTCCTTTAATTCCAATTTTGTCGCAAATAAACTCCCTTTACTAATGAATTTCTTGGAAGGGGCACCAACTTCCAACTCAACCTCTTTACCCCTTTCAAGCTTTAGGGGTAAAGCTTTGCTTTTTTTTTTCTCCTCATCTCTCTTATGTTTCATGATGAGTTGGTCCTCCGCCACTTGTGAAGGTGTTAGAGGACACAACTTAATGCGCTTATCCTTATGAGTGAGGATGATGTTATTGGAATGACCATGGTGTATGGCTTTCTTATCAAATTGCCATGGTCTTCCTAGCAAGATATGGCCAGCTTCCATTGGGACTATGTCACACAGGATCTCATCTTTATAAGACCCAATGGAAATTGGAACCTTGACTTGCTCATTGACCTCCATTTCCCCTTGCTCATTGAGCCATTGAAGCTTGTAAGGCTTAGGGTGGGGAAGTGGGGACAAGGCTAGCTTTTCCACCAACCTTGAGCTACAACAATTGCAGCATGACCCACTATCCACAATGAGAGAACATATTTTGTCATTCACCTTACAGCGAGTGTGGAATATGTTCTCCCTTTGAGATGAGGACACTTTCAAAGGTTGGCTTCCAAGAAGTCTTCTTATCATTAAGAGGTCTCCCTCACATGCATAAGCAGTTTCATCACAATCAGATTGGTATGCATGAACCCCTTCTCCTTCGCTCTCACTAGATGAGTGTGAGCTAGACTCACTACTATAAACATCTTGGGCCCTCATGATGATGTTTCTCTTAGTAGGGCATTGAGAGGCAATATGGCCTCTCCCAAGACATTTAAAGCATTTGATACTACTAACTTTCTCGTGAGAGTTAGTAGTAGGTGTTTTTCTCTCTATATGTGATGTTTTATGCTCTTTGAAGTGCTTGGGATGTTCCTTTTTGGGGTAACTCTTGAAAGAGTTCCCCGTAGGTTGGTCCCTCTTTACATAAGGTGGGTTATCCTTTTTAAAAGTTTTCCTTCTAAGTTGATTTTCCACCTTGATGCAAAGTTGAACTAACTCATCAAGGGAATTGTATGAGAAGAGCTCCACCTTATCACGAATTTCGGGGCTCAACCCACACAAAAACCTTGCCATAGTGGCCTTGGGTTCCTCAATGATACCCGCCCTCAAGATAAGAAGTTCCATCTTTTGTCTATACTCTTCTATACTAAGGTTGGTTTGCCTTAGCCTTTGGAGTCTATCCAAAAGATCTCTTTCATACCAAGAGGGAATATGCCTTCTTCTTAGAGCACTTCTAAGATCATTCCAATATCTTATGGAAGGCATATTGGTGCGGATTCTCTCATTGGTTAACCCAACCCACCAATGCATGGCATGCCCTTGGAAGCTAAGGGTTGCCATTGGAACCTTTCTTTCTTCTCTTACCTCATGGCAAGTGAAGAGTTGTTCTACCTTGATTTCCCAATCAAGGTAGGCTTCCACATCTTCCCTCCCATGAAATAGGGGGAGATCAATTTTGGGCTCCCTTGGAGGGGCCCCATTATTATGCATGGATGAAATGGGAGTTTCTCCTAGGATGATTGTAGTATTCTTCCTCACTTTCACTCCTATGGGTATGTCTAGATGGGGAACCTAAGACTATCCCTTTCATTTTGTAATTCTCACCATTCCCATGCTTTCTTTTTTCTTCTTCTTTCTCTTTTCTTCTTTCTCTTTCTTTTCTTTCTCTCCTTTCTTCATCTTCTCTCCTTTCTCTTATTCTTCTCTCTTCCTTCTCTCTTTTTTCTCTCTTTTCTTCCTCTCTTTCTTTTATTTTTCTTTTCTCCTTGGACTCTTTTTCTCTCCTTTTTCTTCTCTTCTCTCTTGTTCTTTTGTCATCCACTCCCTAAAGTCCATGTTTAAGTTTTCTAGAGTGTAATCTTTAGAAATATTTCTTTGGTTTACACTCTTGTTTGATGAATAACTATGAGCACTAGAGTGGGTGTGTGATGTCATTGTGCTTGAATTTCTAAGAGGAAAAAGGTGGCTAAAAAATTTTCACAAACAAACACTCCTCTCTTTTTGTGTTTTCTTGCCTAAAATGGCTTCATGAGTCTTTGGAACTCTTTAGCCTTCTAAGCGCTTTGAATAAGAAAAATAAAGCAAGAATTTTAAAGCAAAAATTCAAAAGAGAAGGGATCTAAAGCGAGCTCCTAAGGTGTTGAAGGAAGTGTACCACTTCTTCCTTCTTCACCTAATTTTCGAGAAACTAAAAAATTGATTAAATTTTATTACAACCAAAGGGAGGGCCTTAAGGGCACTCAAACTCCCAACTAAAAAATTAATACACCCAAATTAAAGAAAAAGTAAAGTCTTCAAAAAATGATTCTCCAAATGCTCCCTAAAATCAAAGTCTTCACGACTAGGTGTATTTCCTTTTGAGGTGATCCCTTAGGCTCTTAGTCCAACCTTCCAAAATATGCTACCCTTGTGGTAAGCTCCTTTTTCAAGCTTTCTCCCAAAAGTGACACTAACACACAAACCAAAGAAACCAAAAGTAGCAACGGGAGGTACGAATAGAAACTCAAAAAACAATAAAAGATAACACAATCGAAAGGACACTTAACCAAATGGTAAGAGTATATAAGACAAACTAGAAAGATGATTTAAAAGACAAGCAACAACTAAAAGGTAAACAAAAGAAAGAGAGCACACAAAGGAATACCTAAGAATGGCACTAGATTAAAGAGTAGAAGAACACAAATATCAAGTTCTAGTGTACCAAAAGTAATAAAATTTCTTTTAAGGTTCCAAGTTCAAAGTTGAAGCACTTGCTAATTTTAGGTTAGGTACATCAAATGAATTTTTTTCAAACTTTCTTTTCTTTTGTTTGTTCTCTTTTTTTTTTTTTTTGAATCCTTCGTTGTTGTTTTTTTGTATTTTATTTTATCTTTAATTTCCACAATTTTTTCTAGCTTTCCATTATTGTTTATCATTTCCATTTATGTCTTGAGTTTATTGTTTTGAGTTATAGTTTATTTGCACCATTTATTTTTTGCTTGATGCAATTTATATTGTTCTTTTCTTTGCATCTACGTCTCTCCCATATTCATCAAATGGAACACTTGATTGAATAGAAAAACCTTGAGTTGGCCAAAATTCTCTTAGTGTCTACCCTTCTCTCTTTGAGAATTCCTTAGGTTTTTATCAAGGGTTCCATCCCTTGTGGCAAACTTTCCCTCTTAGGCTTATCTTACCTTAAGTGGTGCCTAAAACCACCTCACTTCTTACCTCTCCACAAACCATTTCACCAAAGAAGAAAACCTCTAGAAAAAGATCAAGGGAGACATGCATCAGAAGGGGGGACACTCAAAGGTAAGAACCTCACAACCAATATGGTCTCTAGGATTAAATTCAAGTGTAAAAAATAAAAGTGAAGGGAGAAGCTCCTATTTATAGAGGTGGTTAACCTCTTGAACAAGATAACTTAAAAAAGAAGGGCTAACATTAAAAGGAGAAATCTAAGGGAGGAGGATCGAGAAACAATTCCCTCTTTAGATCATCAAACTTGGTGCCCAAGTTTCTCAAAACAAGGGCCAAGATTCCTTCTTATTAGCTTAGGGGGTTTATGTCGGAAAAGAAGGGTGTAGATATCAAGGCTACCCCCTATTTCCTTCATAAAGACCCAAAAAGCTAAATTCACCCTCTAAATTCCTAAGACACCTCCTAAAATAAAAATGGGGTAAATAAATGTTCCAAATTAAATTCCTAATGCTCCTAAAATTTCAAAATAAAGGAAAATTACATTTTATCAACTAAAGTCCCTAGCCTAATATCTTTACTCTCCAAAGGAGGTGAAGTCTTCCTTTGTCTGCAAGGGCTAGGTCTTCTTCAATCCTTCTAGCCATGGCCGTAGTGATAGGTCCTTGGCTATGCATGGTCACATCACTAAAATATCATCAAAATAAACAACTACAAAGCTACCAATGCAATCCCTAAGTACATGATTCATGAGGCGTATTAAAGTGCTTGGAGCATTGGTGAGCCTAAAAGGCATCACCAACCATTCATAAAGACCGAATTTTGTCTTAAAAGCGATTTTTCATTCATCTCCTGCTTTGATTATTATTTGATGGTAACCACTTCTAAGATCAATTTTTGAAAATATTTTGGCTCCATGCAATTCATCGAGCATATCATCTAGCCTAGGCATTGAGTGCCTATACTTAATGATGATGTTGTTCATGGCATGGCAATCCATACACATCCACCATTTCCCATCCTTTTTGGGCACCAACAAAGCAAGGACCGCACAAGGGCTAAGGCTCTTTTGAACCCAACCCTTCTCCAACAACTCTTGAACTTGAGACTCAATCTCTTTGGTCTCAATGGGGTTTGTCCTATACGTGGGCCTATTGGGTAGACTCACGCCAGGAACAAGATCAATTTGGTGTTCTATTCTCTTTAGAGGAATCAACTTTATTCTTTTACCCTTATGAGTGAGGATTATCTCATTAAAGTAGCCATGGTGAATGACTTGTTTGCAACAGGACCCACTATCCACAATGAGAGAACATGTTTTGTCTAAAACTTTACAACGTGTATGAAAAATGTTCTCTCTTTAAGAATGGTTAAGCTCAAGGGGTTGGCTTCCAAGAAGGCGCCTAACCATTAAGAGGTCTCCATCACAAGGGTTTTCAACAATGTCATGCTCATGATGCTCATGACCCGCTTCTTCCTCACTCTCACTAAGGAGGAAGATGAGCTACTCTCACCAAAAATCTCTTGGCCTCTCATGATCATGGTTTTCTTATTGGGGCACTAAGAGGCAATGTGGCCTTTCCCAAGACATTTAAAGCATTTAATACTACTAGTCCTATTGCTAGAACTAGCAGGGGGGTTGTCTCTATGATGCATGGGTTTATGTTCTTTATGCACATCCTTGTATTGTTCCCCTTTGGGAGAGCTATTGGAAGAGCTTCCCTTGCCTAGGTCCCTCTTTGCATAATTGTAGGATGGAAATTCTATTTTTGCTCCACCTTCTCTTTTTAATTGATTTTCCACTCTTATGCAAAGTTGGACTAGGTCATCTAGATTATTATATGGTAAGAGCTCAACTTTGTCTCTTATGCCAAAGTTCAAACCACTTAAAAATCTAGCTTCGGTGGCCCTTGGTTCTTCAGTGACGACCGCTCTTATCATGAAAAGCTCCATGGTTTGTCTGTACTCCTCAACACTTGAGTTGTACTGTTTTAATCTTTGGAGTTTATGCAAAAGCTCTCTTTCATAATAAGAAGGGACGTGTCTCCGCCTCATAGCCACCTTGAGATCATTCCAATAATCCACAGGAGGGTTACGAAGGCGACGCATCTCATTGACCAAGGAGGTCAACCAATACATGGCATACCCTTGGAAGCTAAGAGTTGCCAGTGGAACTTTTCTTTCTTCACTTATATTTAAAACAAACAAAGAGTTGCTCTACCTTCATTTCCTAATCAAGGTAGGCTTCCACATCCTCTTTGCCATGAAAATGAGGGAGGTCTACTTTTTTTTCCCTAGGTTAGGCTTGGGGTTGGTTATGATGTTGTTGCGCTCTCCTCACTCTAGGTCTTTCATATCCTTCACTTCCACTTACCTCACTAGAGGCGGACCTATACCTATGCCTCTCTCTAACATCTCTTCTTTCTTCTCTTTCACGCTCTTCTCTTCTCTCTTCCCTCTCTCTCTTCTTTTTCCCTTCTTTCTTCTGTTTCTCTTTGTTCTGTTTCTTTCTCTTCTCTTCGCCTTTCTTCTCTCTCTTCTCTTTCTTGTCTTTGTCTTTTCTCTTCTCTTTCTTTTTCTCTTTTCTCATGTTCTTTCTCATCTCTTCGTTGTTCTTCTCTTAACTCTCCTTCTCTCTTTGCTTTTTCTTTATCTTCACGCCTCCTTTCTTCTTTCTCCTCTCTCTCTTTTCTTTCTTTTCTCTCTTCTAACCTCCACTCCCTAAATTCACTCATAAACTTATCCATGTTGGTTCCTTTTTGAGAAACTTTTTGATTTACACTACCTTTACTAGATGTGTGTGAGCTCATTTTGAAAGTGATTCGGAAGAACCTAACGGCAACACTCCTCACTCTTTTGTTTTGTTTTCTCCCTAAGTGAATTACTTAAGAGTCTTTGGAACTCAAAAGCCTTTCACAATAAGATTCTAAGCAAATAAAACAAATTAAAGCAAAGGTAAAGGTCTAAAGGCGTGCACCTAGGAGAAGGGGTACCAATTCCTTCACCCACCTAAACGAGCAACTAAAAGCCATTACAATCAAAGAGGTTGCCCTTATGGGCATCCAACACCTCAATTAAAATGGTATTAAAAAATACACCCAAAAAAAGGCAAAAAGTAAAAGATTTGAAGTTTTGATGTTGCTTTTCCACTCTAAGTGTTTGCCTCTCTCAAATTGGTGTTGCTCCCTTGAATGAACCTCTTCCTTAGCTTGCTTCAACTTACCTCAAGATGCTTCCCTTGTGGAAAGCTTGGATTGACCTCTCTTTTCCTTTCTCAAAAGTGGCGCACCAAGAGCAAGAGAGTGCAAGAAGTAAAGAAAAACAAGAAAAGCTCAAAATCAAAGGAGGACACACATCCAAGTGGATAGATTAAATGTAGACAAACACAATGAATAAGAACAAGACAAGCAAACAATTAAAGGTATTGAAAGAAAATTAGCACGTCAAAATGAACTTAGAATGGTACTAGATTAGACTGGACTTAAAAACAAAAAGACACTTAAAATTTTTTCTAAGATTTGCACATTTACTTTGTGTTGACCGAAAAAGAAAATTCAAGCTAAATGTAACAAAGTTTGCACACACTTTCTAATCAAATCAAAACAAATTGAGGTTCACTAAATATAATTTTTTCTCTTTTCACTTGTTTTGTTTTGTCTTTAATTACTTTTACTAACTCTTTTTTTTTTGTTTGATTTGTCTTCTACCTTTATATATATATATATATATATATATATATATATATATATATATATTTCCTCTTCTCTTTTTTTTTTTTTTTGCTACAGCTCTTCAACAATTTTAGAAAAATTAAAAAGAAAATGAGGAGTGTAAGAGAGTGATTCGCTTGAAATAAAATGAAGAATTCAGCCAACAAAAATAATAATAAAGGTGCAAATCAAGGAAAATAAAGCAACCTAACATGCACTAGATTTTAGGGTGTATTAAGCAAGCTTTAATGAGACTTTTAAGGGGTCTAGGCAAGCTTGATTTCTCAAGTGTTTAAGCCCAAAACTCACACCTATTTTGATCTCAACAACAGCCAAAACAAATTACCCAAAAGAATTAATGCAATGCTAAGCTACTAAAATGAACAAGAATTATAGGAAGAAATCAAGCACAATTTTGAAAAAATTATTTTGAGATCATGCTAGAACTAATAGCATGTAGACTTCTTAGAAGACTTACTCAAGAGGATGAACCTCTTTGATGCTTAATTTCAAGAAGTAACACACTCTTTTTATGTAGAGAATAAAAAGTAGCACAAGTGGAAATTTAATGTGAAAATTAAGGACTAAACAAGACAATTTAAATGACAAGACAAGGAAGATTAAAAGCTGAAAAATAAAGCGCAGAAAAATAAAACTCACTCATAATAAGAAAGAAAAAAAATGCCTAAAGCAAAAAAAATGGAAATGAAAGGAAAGCAAAAGAAGTGATTCCAAAAGCTTAGACCACACTTGGGTGGCTTCTTTAACAAAGGTTGTGAAATCATTAACATAAGCTTTCTTAGGAAAATCACAAGAGGAAGAAGAAGGAATTAAAATGGCAAGAAAAGGAATTCTAAAGCATGACAAAGTGATTCAATGAAAGAACAAGAAATTGAACCAAAGAAATAAAAGTGCAAGGAATTAAAAGACAAGAAATAAATCTACTACTAACAAGATATGAAAGGAGAATAAAATGACAATAAAGGAACAAGAATTAAAGCATAAAAAAACTGCAGAAAAATGGCTAAGAAGGACACATGAAAGTTAAACAAAATGAGGAGGAACTGAACCTTCATTAAGATGGCTCTTGATACAAAATGATGCACTCCCTTGATCTCTTCAACCAAGGTTCCTTCCTCTAAGAAAATGGAGGATGGAGAGGTTAGAAATGGGAGAGGGTTGACTCCACTTTCTAGGAGAAAGATGAGTCAAAAATTTTATGTTGCTTGCCATAAGGGAGAGGTCCTTTGATAAAAGCTTTAAGGGAGAGATTCCTCAAGAGAGAGGATTCTTAATCACACTCAAGAATAAATTTCTCAAAAAGATTATTACTTCATTCAATCAAGTGTAATTTGTACAAGAGAGACTAGGTGTATATATAGCCCAAAAGAGGGAGCAAGATACTCAAAATTAGGCAATGTGGGACTTTGGGCCTAATTAGGATTAGGAGCACTAATCCCTCTTAGGCCCACTAAAAAGGGCACCTAGCCTTAAACTAAGGAGTGTGACAGCCTAATCAAGGGGGTGTGGAAAGAGATCCACACTCCTTTAAGTTATTAGGCCCTCTACTCCCCTCACCCCATTTCCTAAGCTATTTACACCCTAAACTTTAGAAACTAGCATAAATGGCCAAAATACATGGCCTAAAAGGGAATTAAAAACTAATTAATATTTACAAGAGGAAAACTAAGGACTATGGCCTAAAATGTCTACCTCCATCATTAGCTAGGGTCTTGATGAGTCTTTCCGGGCCTAGTGAGAGGGCCCTTGGTTGGTAGGATTGCATCATCATTTCCCTCCAAAATTCAAATTCAAACCAGAGGGAACATAGATCCATTTTTTTAGGACCATGTTTGGATCTTTAGTTGGATTAAATTAGTGTTAATTGAGCACATGCTAAATTAACACTAAATTAAGCCAACTAACCCCTTAATTAAGCATGTTGGACGTTTAACTTGGGATCCTTAGCCCATGGTTCATGCTTGCTCTATAAATAGAGCATTTCCTCCTTCATGTAGCTTTTAACACTCATTTTGAATGAAAATTATACTTCTCTAAATTTATAGCTCTTTTGTTCTTGAGAGTGTTCATGTTCTCTCCTTAGTGAGAGTTCTTCATGCTAATATCAAGGGTTCCTTCCCTTGTGGCTAGCTTCATCCTTTGGCTTATCTCCTTCAATAAGAGTGGCGCCTACTTCTCCTCTATCTCCTAGTCTTCCACCTTTATTTCTTCAACCTTGGAACCTCTATGAGCAAGGATCTTGGGAGCATTCTCTTCATCAAGGATTCTTCAAACTTGCCTTAGGCAGGGATGCATCAAAGTGTCTCTTACAGGTATCCCCCACGTCGTGCTTTCAAGGAGATATTTGGTGGACTTGCTAGAAAATACACCCTTCACTTTTTGGTAAGTACATTTGGCACCCATCGTGGGCCTCTGGTAAAACTTTTCCTCCACCACCACACAATCAAGAAACCATGGAAGAAACCAAAGCTCTAACCATCTCAGAACTTCAGAGGTAGAATGAAGAACTATGGGGTATAATATCAAAGTTGTGCGTCGAAATAATAACCACAAGGGGACCAACCACGGTATATCCATGCCCTACCGTAGCCAGAACCGCACAACCTCTTCCTATCACTGTTATCGCACTATCACTCCCCGAAGGTGACACGACGATGGAACCGCACCTTGCTGCACTAACTGTTGTACTACCTCTTCAGGTCATTCTTCAACTAGGAAGGCTCGTCATTGAGAATACGATGACGACGTTGAATGACACCCCTTCGTCCTAAAAATAATGAAAGTTGAGTTGCATCGCAATTGGAAACCACTCAACCTCAAGAGATATGAAGGTCTCATGGACCCTAACACTCACATAGATGACTACCTCTCCCAGTATGACACCCTTATACCCCCTAAAACACTTTATTCATTAAATAAAGAAAATAATAAAAATTTATTTATTTAAAAGTAGTAGGCCTTACATTTAGGTAAAAAGATTCACATCTCCAAGTATACATTTATTTTCGAAAATTATATTATAAGCATATGAGTAAATACATTAGGCTTTACAAATGAGCTTTACATGATTCTTAATTACTAAAACACATTGAAATACTGAATAATTCATCTTTATAATAGAAAATTATTAAATAATTCTCCCTAGTCCAAATGTCACACCTAATCAGAGCATCCCAACAAAAAGGTAAAAAAAGCCGAATCATTCATCGCCAGTAATATCATTAAGATCTTGCTCACCTGAAGGTGGAATTCAGCCAAAACAAAATGAAACAAATAGCAAATGGGTGAGAATATGTCTTATGCATGTTCAGGCACATATAAAGAGAATGACTAGTTAACTAAAGTACAAGAAATCAACATATGAACTTATTTCACACTCATGACAGAGATTATACATCCACACACATAAATTTGTTCATGCTCATGCATGCTCTCTCAGGTACATGCCCGAAGCGGTCCTCTTTTATGCTAGTAACACGTAGGTACAACCATCTCACCATAGGTCTACTCGAAGTAAATCCTTTTCTATGTCAGTAACATGTAGGTACAACTGTGCAATGCAAAACAACCAAATAAGATCTGGTCTAGAACACCCCACACAATGGGCAGTCCGTACAAACATTCTCCAACTGTCACACTCATGCATGCTCTCTTAGGTACACGCCCGAAGCAGTCCTCTTCTACGCCAGTAACACGTGGGTACAACCATCTTACCATAGGTCCACCTGAAGTGAATCCTCTTCTACATCAGTAACACATAGGTAGAACCGTACAATGCAAAACAACCTAATACATTTAATCATATCATCACAACTCACCCCCAACCGTAGTTGGGATGACACCTCGTCAGGCATATCCTACCATCATCATTAACATAGATCACAATATCAATATTTAATCAAGTTATTATACATCATCCTCAACCGCAATTGCAATGACACTTCATCAGGCACACCTTAATCATTATCATCAACACACTAGATGTCCAGTTGAAATCAACATCAATATCACGTAGTAAAACAAATCTCCAATTCACACACCGCAAACAACTTTCAAACATTCAATCATTCACCACACCTATAATTATAACATATGTTACAATAATCTAATACGTTATCATGATTTACCCCCAACCGCAGCTGGGATGGCATACCATTAGGCACACACCCTAACTATCATTGATCATGAACACGTTATACACTCAATTGTAATCAACACCCATATCATACAGTGGGTCAAATCCTCAATTCAAGCTTCGTGACCAACTTTCAAACACTTAATCATTCATGACACTTATAATTATAAGATACATCACAATATTTCACATTACAACAATCAACAACATTACAACTATCACTATCCCTTTTTATCTTACTCTTTTATTACATTGTGTAGTGTAAATATAATATCTATAGTTTTATTAATGATATGAAGGTTCTAAAAATTTTATTAGAAAGAGAATACCATTATCTAAAATTTTTATGTGTATGTACAAAGTTAGTTTTATCATCTACTATTTTTAGAAATTACAAACCCGCAGCTACTAACCCCAAATCTGACAGCTTGACCTTTACTTACTATTTTATTCATAACTTGAGTTATATATATCCCTTTTAAGTGATTCCAGCTATATTAGAAAGATAACATCGAGGGCTATAACTTCTATGAAGAACACAAATCCTAATAAGGTAATCTAGGTTACCTAGTAGGGCGCACATTACACATATTCTTTTTTCACGAACTGGATGAGAGACTCAACTTCCAACACACATAACTCAGTTAAGTCTTAACATTTTTATGTGATTCTTGATCCTAAACTGTAGCTGAAATGTCTGTTTTCTATAACAGCAAAAAGAACTGATGCAATCTCACCTAGCATCATGGCTAGGAGGATTCAAGAGAAGGAGACTAGGCTTGGATGGATGCTTACATAAGACATGGAGCCTTAGTCTTAGGGTTTTTTACTTGTAAATATTTTATAATTACTTAGATATTTAGGGTACATAGTTTTATTACCTAAGGCCATGTATTTAAGCCATTTTCCTTTCTAAATTAGGTGTATAGGTGTAGGAAATAAAAAGAAAGGAGTAATCATAGAATAGGTCCTTATTTTAAGTGTGTTGGGCTTGTCCATCCCCTAAAATAAGAGTTTCTATCCACACCCATTGGGGGTGCACTTAGACACCTCACTTAGGCCTTAAGCTTGGGTTAATTAGTCTTAAGCCTAATTAAAACCAAGTCCCATATTGCCTAGCTTTGTGTGTCCAAGCTCTCCCATTGGGCCATATATACTCCTTCAGTCCCTCTAGTATGGACACACTTGATTGAATGAAGTAAGACTCTTTTGAGCAATTTATTCTTGAGTGTCATTGAGAATCCTCTCTCTTGAGGAATCTCTCCCTTAAAGCTTTTATCAAGAGACCTCTCCCTTGTGGCAAGCAACATAAAATTTTTGACTCATTTTTCTCCTAGAAAGTGGCTTCAACCCTCTCCAATTTCTAACCTCTCCATCTTCCATTTTCTTAGAGGAAAGAACCTTGGTTGAAGAGATCAAGGGAGTGCATCAAGAACTCAATTTGGTTAACCACACAGAAAGACATTACAGACACACTGAGGCATGTTATACAAAAATTCTCAGATAACAAGCATTCAACTTACAAGGTTTCTAAAATATAACTCTAGCTTCAAACCCTCAAACCTTTTACTTCTCTATCTTTTTTGTTTATTATCATCACACCCAGAATTGCATTGATAATAACCAATGTTGTCATCAATTATCTCAATGGAAGAAAACATGCAACGCTTTATTCTTTACATATTGAAAATAGTTCAATTAATAGAGTAATTCCTCAATCATTGCATAATGAATAATATAATTAAGTTCTTCCTCATTTATTTATTAATAGAATTCATAGAAACAAGCAAGTCAATCTTATCTACACAAAGTTCATCCCTAGGGATGCTCATAGTTCACCTCCACTACCTATTTCTTATATAGAAACAAATAAACAAGTCAATACTATCCATTACTTTATTCAAGGGTACTATAGTAAAAAGGAAAAAACCTGATGCATGCCTCCCTTGATCTTTTTCTAGAGGTTTTCTTCTTTGGTGAAATGGTTTGTGGAGAGGTAACAAGTGAGGTGGTTTTAGGCGCCACTTAAGGTAAGATAAGCCTAAGAGGGAAAGTTTGCCACAAGGGATGGAACCCTTGATAAAAACCTAAGGAATTCTCAAAGAGAGAAGGGTGGACACTAAGAGAATTTTGGCCAACTCAAGGTTTTTCCATTCAATCAAGTGTAAAAAATACAAGAGTGTGAAGGAGCACCTTTTTATAGAGGGAGCTAACCTCTTGGACAAGTCATGAAGGAAATGAAGGGCTAGGATTAAAAGGAGTCATCCAAGGGAGGAGGATTGAAGCCCAAAGTCCAATCAATACCCTCCTTTAGATGAGAATTGGTGCCCAAGCTACCTCATCCAAGGGCCAAGATTACTCCTTTATTAGTTTTGGGTTTTATTTAGCAAAAGAGGGTGTAGTTATCAAACTACCCCCTTATTTCCTAAATAAAGGCCCAAAAGCTAATCTTACCCCTTCTTATTACTAAGACACCTCCTAGAAAATTAAATGGACTAATACATGTCCAAAATAAAATCCTAGGTTCTTAAAATAAAAACTACAAGTAAATAAGTCATGGCTTGCATAACTTGATGGTCATATGGAGGTGAGATCTTCCTCCCTCTACTCTAGTCATGTCTTCTTCTATTCTCCTAGCCATGGCCCTAGTGATAGGGCCCTTGCTTGGGGAGAATGCATCAAAACCTCAATGTCAACATAAGCATTATATCCAAATAATTTGATATTGCACATGTACTCTCAAATATCTAGCAAAGTAAATTAATATAGACATTCAACAACTATTCAAGAACATAAAACACATACGAATCTCAATTTATCTTATATATAACCCAACCAATATCCCCCAATTAAATAATTAAATTAATACAAACACCTAATAATTAGTCATGAGCATCAACTACACCTGAATCTCAATTTCTATGATGTCTCATTAAGACACATCTCCAATTAACAAAATACATTATTACATTAGATCAACCACACATAAAATATAATTTGGCAAACCATCCCATAATTCATAATCATATGAACCAGCATACCAAATTCAATGATAAGCAAGCACACCAAACAATCATTAAGCAATTATAACTTCATCTCCAACTAAATAAATTGTTATAACCAATCACCAGGGACTACAAAAAGGACACTACAATTGTTATCATTAAGTACAAACTCAAGGATACTAATTTCTAGGTACAAAAAGGAACATCTAAATGCCAAAATAATCATCATGTTTGAAATCGATGATCCCTAAAAATCAATAGAATCGATGCAGACGTGCATTTCTACATCAAACATACAGGAATCACATATATCCACATAGTTAGAGTTAAAACACATATTAGTACTCATTGTGGGTGTTCATAACCTTCAATAATGTACATGGAACATTGAAACATATCGAAGCTTAGGGATGACTTCAATACCAATTTACTCTACAATGCCACATAAGAGATAATGTCCCACCCCTTTACCTCGATGAAGAAACAAGGACAAATGGAGATTTTCCTTTTTGATCCAAGGAACCTTTCCAAAATAGATCTTTTATTGAAATGTCATCTTCTCCCAAACCAAAGCTCCAAATACAGATCCGAACAGTCAGAATCGAGAACCACACGTTTGGAACCTACTGTCCAATTTCACGCCTGATATAACGGTTAACAAATTTGCAGTGATGATATTATGAAAATTACACAGAGTTTGTGGGGAATAACTTTCTCTCCCCATTTTTTCTCTCTATGGCCTCTCTTTATCTCTCCCCCAAGCTTCTAAAAACTCTAGGGTAAAATGAGGCAAGATTCGTAACATCTCTCCTCTTCCCACATAACAATCCAAATAAGCCTAGCCCATCCAACTTATCTTTCTTCTCACTTTACCCCCTTAACTTATAACATGTAAACTCCTACTAATAATATAAATATACCCTTCCTCATTATTATTGTTTCCAAAAATATTATTTATTCTTGTATCTACTAACAGTATCTATATATATACTTTAGCCTCTTTGAAGTAATTAATTATAATAAATAACAAAATTTCCATTAACTAATTCAATTAACATAAAATAATTAAAATACCCTATTTATGAAAATTGGGTTGTTACACCCAGTTCAACCTGAACTCAACACATGACGCTATATACTGCAAGGTATTCCCAATATTCCTAAAGGAGGGAGACCTCACCTGGTTCATCGAGCTCCATTCCAACTTGATACTTAGCTTTTGTGAACTCGTAAGAAAGTTCAAAGTCAAGTATGCCACTAGCCAGCCATATACCACCAATTCAATAGCGTTAGTCGACCTGTAATAGGGAGAGAAAGAGCCCTTGCAAGACTTCATGAACAGATTCCTGGCCATGACCATCAAGATCAAGCAACTTCAGCCTAAGGTCGCCCTTCATTATCTGCTTAATGGACTCTAACCTGACCCCTTCATGGACAACTTTGTTAAAAGGCACCAAATGACATGAACAAAATCAAGGCTCCAACTACAACCTGCATCCACATGGAGATCTTAAAGGGAAGAGGTGTTAGCACCCCTAGGGCTGATGACCGACACTCTTACCCAAGAGTTCAAGACTCGTTACCCTCAAGACAAGAACATCAAGAAGAAGTATGATAGAGAGCCTTGATATGACCATTATACTCCTCTGAATATGGCCAGAGTACACGTAATGGAAGAAACAAGAAGAATAGACCTTCTGACGCTACCTCCTCTAAGACAGCCAACTATCAAGGCTAACCCAGGCAAACATTGTTAGTACCATCGTACCATGGGTCACGACACTGATGAATGTCGTACCTTGAAAAATAAAATAAAAGAGCTAATAAGAGTAGGTCACCTTCCAAGGTATGTACAAAACAAGTCATCCACCACCCAGCGAGAGAAAGTGTGAAGTAGCAAGTATCATAGCTCATCTCGTAGGGACCATTGACCAAGGAGTCAAAAACGACTATCTCCTGAAGGTCATCCTAGGCAAAGGTAGGAAGACAAAGATGATGCAATTCGTCCCAAGGCCCTTGAAGGATACATAAAGAAGCTTTATTCCATTGTATAAATTAGAGTATAGGACTTTTTATAATTTTGTTGACTCTAACTTTTTAGTATGTTGACTCCTAAAGTCAACCTTCCCTTTAGACCACTGTATTTAGGTCACCCTCTTAGTTTTTAGGTTATCTTTTATTTTCCTAAAAGGTACTATAGTCATCATGCTAGAGTTTGCTAAGATGGGCTAGCTTTTAGAGAAGATAAGCATGTGTTATGCTTACCCGTCTCATTATGGGCGCACCCCTCTAAGCATGCTTAAGGCATGGCTGCTATTCCTACATCTTAGCTGCTAAATGCCACACCCCCTACTCATGCCTTAAGCATGACTACTATTTACCACCCCTTTTCTACTATTCACACCTTTTTGTATCAAGACTAGATTAAGGGTAGATTCATTAGCTGGTTATACATGACCATAGTTAGCTAATCATTGTTAGATGTGACTCAACTAGAGTTAGCCTAATATTGTTAGATTAACCCATGATCTAGTTAGCCTAACCCACCTTTCTAGCCTATAAATAAGATCTCTTACTTGAGGGCTAAAAGAATTTCTCTGTAAAAGCATGAGAGTTTTAGAAATCCCAAAAGGCCCCATAAATCCACCTTCATGGCTCTCTTTTGTGATAAAGTTCCTGATAGATCCTTAGGGTATACAAAGCTTGCTCCCTTTGTATAGATACCCCTCACTAATGAAGAATCTGTCATGGGTCTTAGATGTAGAGGCTGCAAAAATAGGGCCGAAATCCTTGACAGAGGGATACATGGCCCATATGTAATCAAATCCCAAAATCTTAGCTCTAAGAGTGGTATAAAGAGAGTGACATCTCGATAAAGCATCAGCCACCACATTATGCTTACTCTTTTTGTATTTGATGACATAGGGAAAGGATTCAAGGTATTCAACCCATTTTGCATGCCTTTTATTTAATTTTACTTATCCCCTCAGATATTTAAATGACTCATTGTCACTATAAATGATAAACTCCTTAGTACCAATGATGCATTCCTCCCTAGCAAGGGTCCTATCACAAGGGTCATGGCTAGGAGGATTGAGGAAGACATGACAAGAGAGCAGGGAAGAAGTTAGAATTAACTAAAATGTTTAAGTGTTTGAAGTTAGAATTATATTTTGAGAAGTTTTGATGTGACCATGCCTAGCCAAGGACCTATCACTAGGGCCATGGCTAGAAGGATTGAAGAAGACCTAGCCCTTGCAGACAAAGGAAGACTTCACCTCCTATGGAGAGTGAAGATATTAGGCTAGGGACTTTAGTTAATAAAATGTAATTTTCCTTTATTTTAATTTTGAGGAGCATTAGGAATTTAATTTAGGACATGTTGATGCATGCTCCCCAAGCAAGGGCCCTATCACTAGGGCCATGGCTAGGAGAATAGAAGAAGACATGGCTAGAGTAGAGGGAAGAAGATCTCACCTCCATATGACCATCAAGTTATGCAAGCTATGACTTATTTACTTGTAATTTTTCTTTTAGGAACCTAGGATTTTATTTTGGACATGTATTAGTCCATTTAATTTTCTAGGATGTGTCTTAGTAATAAGAAGGGGTAAGATTACCTTTTGGGCCTCTATTTAGGAAATAAAGGGTTAGTTGATAACTACACCCTCTTTTCCTAAATAAAACCCAAAACTAATAAAAGAGTAATCTTGGCTCTTAAATGAGGTAGCTTGGGCACCAATTCTGATGTGATCTTTGATGATCACGTGCCCAAAGGATCCTTTCTAAGGTCACTTGGAAGGGAAATGGATTTATAGAGAGGAAAGGAATGGGGTGAGGCGTCACAAATACCAGGTTTGATAAGCCAAAGGGGAGAGGCCACAAGGGAGGGGTCCCTTGATAACTCTTAAAAGCTCTCACAAAGGAGAAAGGGGGACACTCAAAGGTAAGAACCTCAACCAATATGGTCTCTAGGATTAAATTCAAGTGTAAAAAATACAAGTGAGGAAAGAGCTCCTATTTATAGAGGTAACTAACCTCTTGAACAAGATAACCTAAAAACGAAGGGCTAGGATTAAAAGGAGAGATCTAAGGGAGGAGGATTGAGAAACAATTCTCTCCTTAGATCATCAAACTTGGTGCCCAAATTTCTCAAACCAAGGGCCAAGATTCCTTCTTATTAGCTTAGGGGGTTTATGTAGGAAAAGAGGGTGTAGATGTCAAGGCTACCCCTTATTTCCTTCATAAAGACCCAAAAAGCTAAATCCGCCCTCTAAATTCCTAAGACACCTCGTAAAAATAAAAAATGGACTAAATACATGTCCCAAATTAAATTCTTAATGCTCCTCAAAATTAAAATAAAGGAAAATTACATTTTATTAACTAAAGTCCCTAGCCTAATATTTTCACTCTCCATAGGAGGTGAAGTCTTCCTTTGTCTACAAGGGCTAAGTCTTGTTCAATCCTTCTAGCCATGGCCCTAGTGATAGGTCCTTGGCTAAGCATGGTCACATCATCTCTTCCCCCTTGAAGAGGATTTGACCTCAAATCCATGGGGTCTTCGTCATTTTCAGCACCTACAAATGAAGATAAATTAGAAACATTAAAGCTGGTGCTTACCCCATAATCCTCAAGCAGATCTAAAACATAGGCATTATTACTGATCCGCTCAAGGATTTGTAAAGGTCCATCTCCTCTACGGCTAAGTTTGGACTTCCTTTGAGAAGGAAATCTATCCTTTCCAACAATGGCTAAGGAACTTCACATCCCTATCTGACACTATCGAAGAGGGTATACCATGCAATCGGACAACCTCTTTAAAGAAAAGTCTTGCGATGTTGCTCGCATCATCCACTTTGTGGCAGGGAATAAAATGGGCCATTTTTTGAAAATCGGTCCACCACCACAAATATGGAGTCTGCACCTCGTTGGGTTCTTGGGAGCCCAAGGATGAAATCCATGCTAATATCTTACCAAGGTGAAGAAGGAGCAGGTAAAGGTGTGTATAGTCCATGAGGCATTGCTTGCAAGCAAGCTATACATTTAGAGCAATGTCTATGGACATCTCTACGCATATGGGGCCAAAATAATTTCTCTTGTAAAAGCATGAGGATTTTTGAAATCCCAAAATGCTCCATGAGCCCACCTTCATGGTTCTCTTTTGTAAGTAAGTTACTAATTGATCCTTGGGGTATACAAAGCTTACTCCCTTTGTAAAGATACCCCTCACTGATGAAGTACCCATCATGGGCCTTTAATGCGAATGCAGATGCAGAGGTAGCAAATATGGGGCCGAAATCCTTGTCAGATGGATACATAGCCCGAATGTCATCAAATTCCAAGATTTTTGCACTCAAGGATGAATAAAGGGCATGACGCCTAGAAAGAGCATCAGCCACTACATTTTGTTTTCCTTTCTTGTACTTGATGACATAAGGGAAGGCTTCAAGATATTCCACTCACGTTGCATGCCTTTTGTTCAATTTACCTTGACCCCTCAAATATTTTAGTGACTCATGGTCACTATGAATGACAAACTCCTTGGGAGCAAGGTCATGCTTCCAAGTTTGAAGGGCCCTAATTAGAGCATAAAACTCCTTATCATAGGTGGGGTAGTTGAGGGGGGCACCATTGAGTTTTTCACTGAAATACGCAATGGGGTGCCCTCCTTGCAACAAGACAGCCCCCACACCTACACCAGAGGCATCACATTCAAGTTCAAATGTTTTAGAAAAGTCAGGTAATGCCAAGACTGGTGCATGGGTCAGTTTATGCTTAATTAGCTGGAAGGCTTTCTCTTGTTTCTCACCCCAAAGGAAAGGAACTTCCTTTTTCACCAAATCATTTATTGGTGCGAAGAGCGTGGAGAAATTAGGCGCAAAGCGCCTATAAAATCCAGCGAGACCATGAAAGCTTTTGATCTCTGTCACACTCTTTGGGGTGGGCCATTCTTGAATAGCTTT
The DNA here is from genome assembly GCA_037954015.1 of Psophocarpus tetragonolobus. Taxonomy (NCBI): domain Eukaryota; kingdom Viridiplantae; phylum Streptophyta; class Magnoliopsida; order Fabales; family Fabaceae; genus Psophocarpus; species Psophocarpus tetragonolobus. The sequence continues at coordinate 98,740,569 of CM075689.1, forward strand.
TATCTTTTCAGGGTCAACATGAACCCCTTTTGTGCTAGCTACAAAACCTAGGAAAACTACACTATCTACACAAAAGGTGCATTTTTCTAAGTTACAAAAAATATGATTAATCCTAAGAAGAGAAAAAACATGCCTTAGATGTCCTAAATGATCATCTAGGTTCCTAGAGTAAACTAAAATGTCATCAAAGTAAACTACACAAAATTTACCAAGGCAATCCCTCAGTACATGATTCATTAAGCGCATGAATGTTCTTGGGGCATTAGTTAGCCCAAAAGGCATAACCAACCACTCGTAAAGACCAAATTTAGTCTTAAAAGCAGTTTTCCACTCATCACCTTCTTTGATCCTTATTTGGTGGTAACCACTTCTAAGATATATTTTTGAAAATATTTTTGCCCCATGCAATTCATCCAACATGTCATCAAGATGGGGGATTGGGTGCCTATATTTGATTGTGATGTTGTTGATTGCACGACAATCAACACACATCCTCTATTGGCCATTCTTCTTGGGCACCAACAAGACTAGCACAGCACAAGGGCTTAGGCTCTTTTGAACCCAACCCTTCTTCAACATCTCATTCACTTGAGACTCAATCTCTTGGGTCTCCATGGGGTTGGTCCTATAGGCAGGTCTATTAGGTAGACTTGCGCCAGGCACCAAATCAATTTGATGTTCTATACCCCTCATGGGAGGAAGTCCTTTCAGAACCTCATTAGGGAATATGTCATCAAATTCTTTTAAAATATCTTGAACCCCTTGAGGAAAGTGCTCATGTGCATGAGCTGTGGCAGTGCTCTCAGCAGAAGAATGCAAAATGAGAGAAGGATTTGATGCTTCTTTGCAAAAGAGGAGATAAAAGGGCTTGTTAGTCAAATGAGTTTCTTTTAAATCACGTTTAGTAGCAAATAGGATCCTTTTACTAATATTCCCTTTCGAAGGGGCATCACCTTCTGACTCTCTCTCTTTACCCTTTTCAAGCTTTAAAGGTAAAGCTTGTTGTGCTTTTTTTTTTTATTTTGTTTTTCCTCAACTCTTTTCTTTTTCATCGCAAATTGATCCTCAGCCACTTAAGAAGGTGACAAATGATACAATTTGAAGCGCTTTTCATTATAGGTGAGAATTATTTGGTTGGAGTGACCATGGTGAATAGCTTTTTTATCAAATTGCCATGGTCTCCCCAACAGGATATGACCAGCCTCCATAGGAATTATGTCACAAAGAATCTCATCATTATAAGATCCTATGGAAATTGGAACCATAACTTGTTCATTGACTACCATCTCCCCATGCTCATCGAGCCATTGAAATTTGTAAGGTTTGGGATGGGGCATGGTAATCAAGGCTAGCTTTTCAACCAACCTAGAGCTACAACAGTTACAACAGGAGCCACTATCAACAAGGAGAGAACATACTTTGTCATTTACTTTACATCTTGTATGAAAGATGTTCTCTCTTTGTGACTGGCCAAGCTCTAGAGGTTGGCTTCCAAGAAGCCTTTGAACCATAAGGAGGTCCCCCTCATAAGGAAAAGCTTCCTCACACTCTTGTTCAAAAGTATGTCCCCCTTCTTCCTCACTCTCACTAGAGGAGGAAGATGATCTATTCTCACTACAAATGTCTTGTCCCCTCATGATCATGGTTTTCTTGTTAGGGCATTGAGAGGCAATATGGCCTCTCCCAAGACATTTGAAGCATTTGATACTACTTTGCCTCTCAGTAGGCTTAGTAGTAGGGGGTTTTCTCTCTACATGAGGTGCTTTTATATCTTGAAAATGCTTGGGTTCCTCTTTGGGAAAACCCTTGAAAGAGTTTCCCTTAAGTTGGTTTCTCTTTGAGTAAGAGGGAGAATCTTCTTTAAAGTTTTTTCTCTTGAGTTGATTCTCAGCTCTTACACAAAGTTCTACCAACTCATCAAGGTTTGAGTATGAAAGAAGCTCTACCTTATCTCTAATGTCAGAGCTTAATCCACACAAAAACCTAGCAAGGGTGGCATTGGGTTCCTCAATGATATTGGCCCTTAGTATGAGAAGCTCCATCTTTTGTCTATACACCACAATACTTAGGTTATGTTGCCTAAGTCTTTTGATGCATGACTCCCTTGATCTTTTTCCTTGAGGTTCCAAGCACCATGAAATGGATGATGGAGGGGAAAGAAAATGGAGGTGGGGCGCCACTCTCAAAGAGAGATAAGCCAAAGTGTTTAGGTTTGCCACAAGGGAAGGAACCCTTGATAAAAACCAACTAGGAAGAGGTTCCTCAAGAGAGAGGATCCTCAAGACCTTTTACTAAGAATGTGCTCACAAAGAGACTATTTTCATTCAACTTCAAAGGTGAAATTTTACAATAAGGGGGAATGAGTATATATAGCCCAATGGGAGAGCTTGGGCACACTTTTCTAGGCAATATGGGACTTGGGCTTAATTAGGATTAAAACTAATTAACCCAAGTCTTAGGCCTTAAGTGAGGCACCTAAGTTCACCCCCTATGGGTGCAATTAGCATATCTTAATGTGAATGGGCTAGCCCAAAATCATGTCTTAACTTATGCACCCATTATAAGCTTACTCCTCCTTTTTAACTAAAGACACCTATACCTTATAAACTAAGAAGATGGCCGGAAATACATGGCCTTAAGGGAATTAAAAATACTTTCCTATTTATCTAATTAAAATAAAATATTTACAAGCTAAAAATAACGAAGACTATGGCTTCAAATCTTCAATGAGCTTTTGTCCATGCCATGCCTTCCTTGAGTCCTCCTAGCCATGATGCATGCTAGGTGAGATTGCATCATCTCCTCTCCCTTGGAGAGGATTTGACCTCAAATCCTGAGGTTTTTCTTCCGCTTTTTCAAAGTCTGCAAGAAAATAAGGAAAGCAGTAAGTATATGCAGACAAGTGATTTTGGGGGAAGTGAGAGGTCTATAAGGAGGCCTTTTAAGAATGGGGTAGTGGAGGTTGGCACTAAAGTTTGAAAATATTTTAGTGTGCATGTGCCTCCACACAACAGCTCCCCATCCTCCTCCAATTGCACTAGATACTAGCCTCAAAGGTTTTGAAATAGTTGGCGAGACTAGTCTAAGTGGAATGGAGCACTCATAAAGTTGGATTTGAGGGTGTGGATCAAGGTGCTCAAAAGATATAGGCACATCCTCAAATTCAACTTGTTCTTTTTGTAAGAGTTGGCAGGAAAATTTTTCTATGTAGAGAACCTCCTTTGAAGGCAAAGGCGGATCTTCCTTAGACTCGGTCTTCCTACCAACAACCTTATTTTCATTTTTATCCCTTTCTCTCTTAAGCTTCATGATCCTTCTATCCTCCATAACCTCGGTAGGGGTAAGAGGAAGTAAGGTGATCTTTTTCCCTTTATGAGAGAGAGTGATTTTATTAGTGAGGCCATTGTGCGAAGTTTCCTTATCATGTTGCCATTGCCTTCCCAGCAACATGTGACTAGCTTCCATAGGGACTACATCACATAACACTTTGTCGTGATACTTCCCTATGAAGAAGCTAATCTCCACTTGCTCTCTTACTACTACACCATCTTCATAATTAAGTCCATGCAAAGAATAAGGTGAAGGATGAGGAGTAGTAGCAAGTGATAGCTTTTCCACCACCCTCGTGCTACAAAAATTACAACATGATCCACCATGCACAATAAGAGAACAAGTTTTGCCCAAAATTTTGCATCTTGTTTGAAAAACATTCTCTCTTTGTGTTTGGGTTTCCTTACAAGGATGGCTTCCAAGAAGTTGTTTCACTTTGAAGAGATCATTACATGAATGAATACCCTTTTCATTTGATGTTCCCTTTAAAGTCCTTTTTCTTTCGTGGCAAAACAAAGCAATATGCCCTTTTTCTAAACAGTTAAAACATTTAGGACTTCGAAAACGAGTGCTCGAACTAGTGGTAGGGGTGCCACTCATACTCAAGGGTTTTCTCTCAATATGCTTTATTTTGGATGACTCTCTTTTGGGTTTAATTATAGAAGGGTTTGTCTTTTTCTTAGGATGCCTCTTAGGGTTTTCCTTCTTACTAGAAGAAGCATGAATGTCATGGATTATTTTAGGCTTCTCTAAGTCTCTATAATGTGTGTAAATGTTACCACAAGAGCTCTTATAGGCATCTCTCTCTTTTTGTATCTTCATTTCTTCCCTTCTTTCTAACTTATTTTGTTCCTTTTCTCTCTTTTCCAATTCTTTCTTCTCTTTTTCTCTCCTTTCTCTTCTCTCTTTTCTCTCTAACTCTTTTCTTTTATTTTCTTATTTTTCTCTTTCTTTTTCTCTTTTCTCTTTTTCTCTTCTCTCTTCTCTTTCTTTTTCTCTTGCTTCTCTTTCTTTCTTTTCATTTTCCCTACTCTCTATTTGTCTCTCTTTTTCTCTTCTTTCTTTTCTTTCTTGTCTCTCCTTTTCTTTTTGTTCTTTCTCTCTTCTCTCCTCTCTATCTAGTTCCTCTTGTTCTCTTTTCCTCATCTCTCTTTGTTTTCTCTCATTTTTCCAAAATTCCCTACGTTGTTTTTCTACTATTTCCCAATCAATAGAGTATGGATATGTGGGCAAGGTTGGTTTATCACTCTTCTCATTCTTTTCTTTTATTCTATTCTCACATTCTTCTCCTTTATTTTCCCTAGTTTCATTACTACTCCTAACACTCCTAGAAGTGTGTGAAAACATGTCAAAGTATAAGGCCTAGGGAACTAATATGCAAAACACTCCTCTCTTTTTTGTTTTCTCCTAAAGTGTTAAGAGTCTTTGGAACTCTAACACTTTCTAAAACGTTGAAAGCAAATAAAGAAATTTAAAGCAAAGCTAAAGGATTCTAACGTGCTCCTAAGTATGAATAAGGGGTACCAATTCCTTTTCCACACTAAAACGAGAAACTAAGGTTTATTACACACAAAAGAGGTGACCCTTATGGGCATCCAATACCTCTAATTAAAATGTCCTTTAAAAATACACCCAAATTAAACAAAGAAAATTAAAAGTAGTTGAATGTAGCTCCTTTCTTCAAGTGCTCCTCACCAAGTGTATCACTCTAGTCTTGGCCTCCTTTTCAAGTCTCCTCTTCCTTGGTTTTAAATCAACACTTCCTAAGGATGCTACCCTTGTGAAAATTTCAACAATTTGGCTACCTACCAAGAGAAAACAAGTGCCCAAGCAAGAGACCAAGGGAAGTAGAATTTGAAAGCAAAAAGCAATAAAAAGCACTTAACAAGAATAGGAAGACATCCAAGTGGAAAGAATTTATTTGACAAACACAAAGAAAGCCAATAAGGACAAGCAAGAAATAAAAGGTGTAGAAAGAAAGTTGGCACACAAAAAAAAAATCCTAGAATGGGCCTAAAATAGAATTGGACTTAAAACAAAAAAGACTCAACAAATTCAATGATTTGCACAATTGTAAAGAAAGGTGGCTAAATCATAGTCAAATAAATTCAAGCAAATTTCAATAAAATTTAACACTCCTTTGAATTTTTTAATAATTTTGAGGTGCACTAATTTTTATTTTATTTTTTTGTACTCTTTTTACTTGTTTTTAGCACTTTTTACTAACTCTTTTTTTTTTTTACTTATTTTACACTTTTGATTTCTTTTCTTCTTCTTTTTTTTTTTTTTGAAACAATTTTGCTACACCTCTTAACACATTTTGTAGCAAATATAGTGAGGAGTCAAAGAATCATAAATGCTTGAACAAAGGATAGGAAATGGCCACCATAATTGATATACAAAAGTGCAAAATTAAGAAACAAAGCAACCTAATATGAACTAGTAATTTTAGGTGATAAAAAATAAATGGCACAAGGAGAGTTTTATGGAAGTTGAGGACAACTTGATTAATCAATAATCAGCCCAATCATACCCAACATGCCTCTCAAACCCAATCAACAAAAATCACCACAAAAACTAGCACAAAATTAAGATACTAAAATTATTGAACAAGTGAATGAAATTTGGAAGAAATTGAGCATTAATTTTTTTGAAGATTTTTTTTTTAAGAACATGCTAAGATCTAAATAGCATGTGAGACTCTAAGGACATGGGATCAAGAGTAAGCCTCTTTGATGCTCAATTTCCAACAGAGAAATAACACACTTTTATGGTAAAAATAAAAAGACAAAACTATGTAGAATTAAGAGACAATAAAAGGGCTACAACATGACCAACTAAGACACAACTTGGAAGATTAAAAACTGAAATTAAATGACTCAAAATAACCAGAAATATATGCCCAAAATAGAGAACAAAGGGCTGGAAAAACAGAAAAATAGGTGCAGGAAAATAGAATTAAAAATTCAAATAAGAAGAACAACGTGCATCCAAAGATCAAGACCACAATGTGTGGCTTCCTTCACAAATTTTGTGAAGTCATTACAATGATCTTCTTAGGATTTACACAAGAATAAGGAAAAAATAAAAAGCTGGGCATAAAATTAAAGAAACAATCCTAAAGGAAACATATAAAGATTCAATGGAAAAGAACAAGATAAATTGAATCTAGAAAGCAATAAAAACTAGGAAATAAATTGCATAAAATGAAAACTACAAAAACATAAACTATTTACAAGCTAAAAATAATGAAGACTATGGCTTCGAATCTTCAATGAGCTTTCGTCCATGCCATGCCTTCCTTGAGTACTCCTAGCCATGATGCATGCTAGGTGAGATTGCATCATCTTTGGAGCCTATCCAAAAGATCCCTCTCATAATATGAACGAATGTGCCTTCTTCGCAAACCCATCCCACCAATGCAAAGCAGAACCTTGAAAACTAAGGGAGGCCAAAGGTACTTTCCTTTCTTCCCTAATTTCATAGCATCGAAAGAGTTGTTCCACTTTGACTTCCCAATCTAGGTAAGTCTCAACATCTTCCCTACCATGAAAATAGGGTAGGTCTACCTTTGGTTCCCTAGCATGATTTATGTTCTCTTGAGGAGAATGATGATTGTATGATGAATGAGAGTGATGCTTATGTTGATTTCTATAGTATTTTTCTTCACTAGAGCTAAAATGCCTAGATGGGGATCTTATGAGAATTCTTTTATTTTTTCTATCACTCTCCCTCCCATCTCTCCTCTTACTCTCTTCTCCTCTCCTTCTATCTTCTTCCTTTTTTTCTCTTTTTCTTTCTAGTTCTTTCCTTCTTCTCCTTTCTTCATCCTCTCTTCTCTCTCTTTGCCTTCTCTCTTCTCACTCTTTTTTCTCTTTTCTCATTTCCAACATCTCTTTTTTTAACTCTTCCTTCTCTTTTTGTTTTTCCTTTTCTTTTATTTCTTTTTTTCTCTCTTTTTCTTCTCTCCTTTCTTGTTCTTTAGCCATCCATTCCCTAAATTCTAAGTTAAGGTTTGCAAGAGTGTCTCTCTTAGAAGGTTTTCTTTGGTTGACACTCTTACTTGATGAACAACTATGTGCACTAGAATGTGTGTGGGAAGTCATGGTGCTTGGATGCTAAAAACTAAAGGGTAGGCCAAAAACTTTTTTTTTTCAAGCAACACTCCTCTTTTTTTTTGTTTTCTCACCTAAGGTGGCTTGATGAGTCTTTGGAACTCTTAGCCTCTACAAGTTTTCTCAAAATAAAATAAAAGTGCAAGAATGTAAAAGAGAAAGGGCTCTAATCGTGCTCCTAAGGTGTTGACGGAAGTGTACCACTTCTCCCTTCTTCAGCTAATTAACGAGGAACTACGCTAAAATTAACCAAAATTATTACAAACCAAGGGAAAGCCTTAAGGGCACTCAAACTCCCAATCTAAAATTAAGTATACACAATACAAAGAATAGAAAAAAATAAAACAAAGTCTTCACTCCAAGCTTTTTAGTGTTTGTCTCCTTTTGATCAAGCCCTTTTGAGTTGCATCAACTCACCCCAAAATGCTACCCTTGTTTCCTCTTGTTTGGACTTGCTAAAATTTTATATATGGAACCTTTCCCAACCTTTCCTTAACAAGGCCGAATACAACATAAGACAACAAACAAAGGTGAATAACAAAACAAGGTTCACAAATCCAAGTGGATAGATTAAACAATGACAAACTCAAAGAAGTCAAGAAGACAAGCAACAAAACATAAGGCTCACAAAGGAAGGTAGCACACAAATAACTTTCCTAGATTACCTCTAAGAGTAGAGATGAAAAAAGACTCAAACAAAAAAAATGAAACCAATAGTTGCACACTTAATAAAATTTAAGTGACCAAAAACTAAAAAGCTTACTCAAGTAATTTTTTTTTGAATCACAATTGGTTCCTCATATCAAATGTTTCTACTATTAGGTACACAACTTCAAATTTGTCTTTCTTTTGAGTTCTTTATCTTTTTTTTTCTTAACTTGAACTTTTTCTATTTTTTTTAAACTTTTTCTAATCATTTTGCTGCACCTAATAGCTTGTTGAATTAAAATTTTAATAAGGATTCTTGAAATAATAACACTTGAATGAATAAGCACAAAGTAAGGTCACACAATTTTCAAGCAATGCATGCAACTAAAGGGAAAACAACTTAGTAGTTCCAAATACCACTGAACTAATGGTACTTAAGGAATGATTTAGGGCTGATTTTGAAGTAAATTGATTGCTCAAATTACTAACACAATTCACCCAAGCTAAAATTCCATAAAGAGGCACCAATAGTGAAGGTAAACCAAGTGGAAAGCTACTAATAATTCAACATAAAACAAGAAACATATAAAGATTGAATTGAGCAAATATTTAAGAACAACAAAGAGATTAATATGCTTGAACTAAAAGCATAAAAGACTTAAGAGATTCAACAAGAGGTTCACCTCTTAGGAGCTCAATTCAAAATATTTTTTAAGGCTTTTTTGTAAAAATTTTAAGAGGCTAAAGCCTATGAAATTTAAATGAGACAAAATAGGAAACTAACATGACTAGTATTTGACAAAACACAAGATTAAGAAAAAATAACACACTTAAAAATAGAGCAAAAATTTCAGCAAGAGACTCAAAACAAAAGGCACAACAAAGTGGCCAAAGTTGATCACCGCAATGGTGTGGAAAAATCCTCAACCATGTGGGTTTAATGCTCACAAATTCTTAGGCACACTTTAACATAAAAAACCAAGGGAAAATTTAAGCAACTTGAACACAAAAATAAGATGCAAAGAAAGGGACAAATAAAATCGCATCAAATTAAATGGAAAATAGGCTTGTAGATAGAAAACAAAAGCGCATATAATAGCAAGAATAAAAAGCTATACTACTAGACAATAAAGGAAATAGAGATGAAAAAAATTGAAGGACTTTAAAATAAAGAGATCAAAGACATAAACTAAAAAGCAAAAAAAAATTGAGAAAGAACGTGACCAAAGGATCCTTTCTAAGGTCACTTGGAAGGGAAATGGATTTATGGAGAGGAAAGGAATGAGGTGAGGCGTCACAAATACTAGGTTTGATAAGCCAAAGAGGAGAGGCCACAAGGGAGGGGTCCTTTGATAACTCTTAGAAGCTCTCACAAAGGAGAAAAGGGGACACTCAAAGGTAAGAACCTCAACCAATATGGTCTCTAGGATTAAATTCAAGTGTAAAAAATACAAGTGAGGGAGGAGCTCCTATTTATAGAGGTAGCTAACCTCTTGAACAAGATAACCTAAAAAAGAAGGGCTAGGATTAAAAGGAGAGATCTAAGGGAGGAGAATTGAGAAACAATTCCCTCCTTAGATCATCAAACTTGGTGCCCAAGTTTCTCAAACCAAGGGCCAAGATTCCTTCTTATTAGATTTCGGGGTTTAAGTAGGAAAAGAGGGTGTAGATATCAAGGCTACCCCTTATTTCCTTCATAAAGACCCAAAAAGCTAAATCCACCCTCTAAATTCCTAAGACACCCCCTAAAAATAAAAAATGGACTAAATACATGCCCAAATTAAATTCTTAATGCTCCTCAAAATTAAGATAAAGGAAAATTACATTTTATTAACTAAAGTCCCTAGCCTAATATTTTCACTCTCCATAGGAGGTGAAGTCTTCCTTTGTCTGCAAGGGCTAGGTCTTCTTCAATCCTTCTATCCATGGCCCTAGTGATAGGTCCTTGGCTAGGCATGGTCACATCAAATACTCATCTAAATGAGGGGATTGATTGGACTTTGGGCTTCAATCCTCCTCCCTTGATGACTCCTTTTAATCCTAGTCATTCCTTTCCTTCTTGACTTGTCCAAGAGGTTAGCTCCCTCTATAAAAATGTGCTCCTTCACACTCTTGTTTTTTTTACACTTTATTGAATGGAAAAAACCTTGAGTTGGCCAAAATTCTCTTAGTGTCCATACTTCTCTCTTTGAGAATTCCTTAGGTTTTTATCAAGGGTTCCATCCCTTGTGGCAAACTTTCCCTTTTAGGCTTATCTTACTTTAAGCGGTGCCTAAAACCACCTCACTTCTTACCTCTCCACAAACCATTTCACCAAAGAAAAAAACCTCTAGAAAAAGATCAAGGGAGGCATGCATCACATGTATTTGGTCCATTTTTTATTTTAGGAGGTGTCTTAGGAATTTAGAGGGTGGATTTAGCTTTTTGGATCTTTATGAAGGAAATAAGGGGTAGCCTTGATATCTACACCCCTCTTTTCCTACATAAACCCCCTAAGCTAATAAGAAGGAATCTTGGCCCTTGGTTTGAGAAACTTGGGCACCAAGTTTGATGATCTAAGGAGGGAATTGTTTCTCAATCCTCCTCCCTTAGATCTCTCCTTTTAATCCTAGCCCTTCTTTTTTAGGTTATCTTGTTCAAGAGGTTAGCTACCTCTATAAATAGGAGCTCCTCCCCTCGCTTGTATTTTTTACACTTGAATTTAATCCTAGAGAGCATATTGGTTGTGAGGTTCTTAACTTTTAGTGTCCCCCCTTCTCCTTTGTGAGAGCTTCTAAGAGTTATAAAGGGACCTCTCCCATGTGGCCTCTCCCATTTTGCTTATCAAAGCTAGTATTTGTGGCGCCTCACCCCATTCCTTTCCTCTCCATAAATCCATTTCCCTTCCAAGTGACCTTAGATTGATCCTTGGGCACGTGATCATCAAAGATCACATCAAGTGGTATCTAGAGCGACTTTCTAAAGGTCACATTGTTTCTCAATTATTTTTTTTTTGCTTTGTTGTTTATCTCTTTAATCTCTTTATTTTAAAGTCATTCATTTTTTGTCATCTTTATTTCCTTTATTGTCTAGTAGTATAGCTTTTTATTCTTGCTATTATATGCACTTTTGTTTCCTATGTATGCGCATATGTTCCATTTAATTTGATGCAATTTTATTTGTCCCTTTCTTTGCATCTTGTTTGTGTGTTCAAATTGCTTATTTTCCCCTTGTTTTTTTATGATAAAGTGTGCCTAATAAGTTGTGACCATTAAACCCACATGGTTGAGGATTTAGCCCCTTAAAACTTTTACAAAAAGCGTTAAAAAACATTTCGAATTGAGCTCTTAAGAGGCGAAACTCTTGTTGAGTCTCTTAAGTCTTTTATGCTTTTAGTTCAAGCATAGTAATATCTTTGTTGTTCTTAAATATTTGCTCAATTCAATCTTTATATGCTTCTTTTTTTATGTTGAATTATTAATAGTTTTCCACTTGGTTTACCTTCACTATTGGTGCCTCTTTATGGAATTTTAGCTTGGGTGAATTGTGTTAGTAATTTGAGCAATCAATTTACTTCAAAATCAACCCTAAAGAATTCCTTAAGCATTATTAGTTCAGTGGTATTCGGAACTACTAAGTTTTTTTTCCTTTAGTTGCTTGCATTGGTTGAAAATTGTATGACCTTACTTTGTGCTTATTCACTCAAGCATTATTATTTCAAGCATCATCATTAAAATTTCAATTAAACAAGCTATTAGGTGCAGTAAAAATGATTAGAAAAATTTTAAAAAATATATATTAGAAAAAAGTTCAAGTTAAAAAGAAAAAAAGATAAAGAAGTCAAAAGAAAGACAATTTTGAAGTTGTGTAGCTAATAGTAGAAACATTTGATATGAGGAACCATTTGTGATTCAAAAAAAAAATTACTTGAGTAAGCTTTTTAGCTTTTGGTCACTTAAATTTTATTAAGTGTGCAACTATTGGTTTCATTTTCATTGTTTGAGTCTTTTTTCATCTCCACTCTTAGAGCTAATCTAGGAAAGTTATTTGTGTGCTACCTTCCTTTGTGGGCCTTATGTTTTCTTGCTTGTCTTATTTACTTCTTTGAGTTTGTCATTGTTTAATCGATCCACTTGGATTTGTGAACCTTGTTTTGTTATTCACCTTTATTTTTTGTCTTGTGTTGTACTCGGCCTTGTTAAGTAAAGCTTGGGAAAGGTGCCATACATAAGATTTTGGCAAGTCCAAACAAGAGGAAACAAGGGTAGCATTCTTGGGATTGGTTGATGCAACTCAAAGGGGCTTGATCAAAAGGAGCCAAACACCAACAAGCTTGGAGTGAAGACTTTGTTTTATTTTTTTTATTCTTTGTATTGTGTAAAGTTAATCTTAGATTGGGGTTTTAGTGCCCTTAAGGCCCTCCCTTGGTTTATAATAATTTTGGTTAATTTTAGCATAGTTCCTCTTTAATTAAGTGAAGAAGGGAGAAGTGGTACACTTCCTTCAACACTTTAGGAGCACGATTAGAGCCTTTTCTCTTTTACATTCTTGTACTTTTATTTTATTTTATGTTATTTTGAAAAGAATATAGAGGCTAAGAGTTCCAAAGACTCATCAAGCCACCCTAGGTGAGAAAACACAAAAAAAAAAAAGAGACGAGTGTTGCTTGAAAAAAAAAATTTTGGCCTACCTTTTAGCTTTTGGCATCCAAGCACCAAGACTTCCCACACAAATTCTAGTGCACATAGTTGTTCATCAAGTAAGAGTGTCAACCAAAGAAAACCTTCTAAGGGAGAAACTCTTGAAAACCTTAACTTAGAATTTAGGGAATGGATGGCTAAAGAACAAGAAAGGAGAGAAGAAAAAGAGAGAAAAAAAGAAATAAAAGAAAAGGAAAAACAAAAAGAGAAGGAAGAGTTAAAAAAAGAGATGTTGGAAATGAGAAAAGAGAAAAAGAGCGAGAAGTCAGAAGGCAAAGAGAGAAGAGAGGATGAAGAAAGGAGAAAAAGGAAATAACTAGAGAGAAAAAGAGAAAAAGAGGAATCAGAGAGAAGAAGAGGAGAAGAGAGTAGAGGAGAGATGGGAGGGAGAGTGATAGAAAAAAGAAAGTAATTCTCATAAGATCTCCATCTAGGCATTTTAGCTCTAGCGAAGAAGAATACTATAGATATCAACATAAGCATCACTTCCATTCATCATACAATCATAATTCTCCTTAAGAGAACACAAATCATGCTAGGGAGACAAAGGTAGACCTATCCCATTTTCATGGTAGGGAAGATGTTGAGACTTACCTAGATTGGGAAGTCAAAGTCGAACAACTCTTCTGATGCTATGAAATAAGGGAAGAAAGGAAAGTACCTTTGGCCTCCCTTAGTTTTCAAGGTTCTGCTTTGTATTGGTGGGATGGGTTAGTCAAGGATAGGGCCCGTAAACAAATGCCTGACATTCGCTACTGGAATGATTTAAAAACTTGTTTGTGAAGAAGACACATTCCTTCAAATTATGAGAGGGATCTTTTGGATAGGCTCCAAAGACTTAGGCAACATAACCTAAGTATTGAGGAGTATAGAAAAAAGATGGAGCTTCTCATACTAAGGGCTAATATCATTGAGGAACCGAATGCCACCCTTGCTAGGTTTTTGGGTTGATTAAGCTCTGACCTTAAAGATAAGGTAGAGCTTCTTTCATACTCAAACCTTGATGAGTTGGTAGAACTTTATGTAAGAGCTGGGAATCAACTCAAGATAAAAATCTTTAAAAAAGATTCTCCCTCTTACTCAAAGAGAGACCAACTTAAGGGAAACTCTTTCAAGGGTTTTACCAAAGAGGAACCCATACATTTTCAACAAACAAAAACACCTCCTGTAGAGAGAAAACCCCTACTACTAAGCCTACTGAGAGGAAAAGTAGTATCAAATGCTTCAAATGTCTTGGAAGAGGCCACAATGCCTCTCAATGCCCAACAAGAAAACCATGATCATGAGGGGACAATACATTGGTAGTGAGAATAGCTCATCTTCCTTCTCTAGTGAGAGTGTGATGCATTCTCCCCAAGCAAGGGCCTTATCACTAGGGCCATGACTAGGAGAATAGAAGAAGACATGGCTAGAGTAGAGGGAGGAAGATCTCACCTCCATATGACCATCAAGATATGTAAGCCATGACTTATTTACTTGTAATTTTTATTTGAGGAACCTAGGATTTTATTTTGGACATGTATTAGTCCATTTAATTTTCTAGGAGGTGTCTTAGTAATAAGAAGGGGTAAGATTAGCTTTTGGGCCTTTATTTAGGAAATAAGGGGGTAGTTTGATAACTACACCCTCTTTTGCTAAATAAAACCCAAAACTAATAAAGGAGTAATCTTGGCCCTTGGATGAGGTAGCTTGGGCACCAATTCTCATCTAAAGAAGGGTATTGATTGGACTTTGGGCTTCAATCCTCCTCCCTTGGATGACTCCTTTTAATCCTAGCCCTTCATTTCCTTCATGACTTGTCCAAGAGGTTAGCTCCCTCTATAAAAAGGTGCTCCTTCACACTCTTGTATTTTTTACACTTTATTGAATGGAAAAACCTTGAGTTGTCCAAAATTCTCTTAGTGTCCACCCTTCTCTCTTTGAGAATTCCTTAGGCTTTTATCAAGGGTTCCATCCCTTGTGGCAAACTTTCCCTCTTAGGCTTATCTTACCTTAAGTGGCGCCTAAAACCACCTCACTTCTTACCTCTCCACAAACCATTTCACCAAAGAAGAAAACCTCTAGAAAAAGATCAAGGGAGGCATGCATCATTTGGTATCTAGAGCATTGGTTCTAGAGTTCTAAACTCTCTTCCTATCTCATTTTTTTTTCCCGTTTTCCTATTTTATTTTATCTTTAATTTCCGCAATTTTTTCTAGCTTTCCATTGCTGTTTATCATTTCCATTTATGTCTTGAGTTTATTGTTTTGAGTTATAGTTTATTTGCACCATTTATTTTTTGCTTTATGCAATTTATATTGTTCTTTTCTTGGCATCTACGTCTCTCCCATATTCATTAATTTCCGCTTAAGCTTTAAGTTGGGTGCTTTCTTGCTTGAATTTTGGTTTTGAGAATTTCTTGCTAAAAATCCATGCCGTTGTGGTGAATTCCACAACCTTGTGGTCAAGAAATTTAGACCAAATTCTTGTGTTTCCTTGCACCTAGTTGCCTTGTTTTTGCTTTATTTTTAGCTTTTATTTTTCACTTTTATACTCTTGTGTAGTTGTCTATAAGTCATGTTTATAGTTTCCCATTTTGTCTATTAATTCCTTTTAAGTTTAGCCTCTTTTGTTTTTACAAAAAAAAAAATTGAAACTTCTTAAATTGAGCAACATAGAGGGTCATACCTCATGTCTAAGTCTCTTTAGAAGTTCTTGTGCTTTTAGTTTCAAGCATATTCTTAAAAAAAAATTCAAAAATAGTTGCTCAATTTCCTTTGTCTTTATTTTCCTTATACGTATAATTAGTAGCTCATTTGTGTGGTAAAGGTAGTTCTTGTTTGTGGGTGCTTTCACTTAAGCTATAAGTTTGGTATTTGTTTTTAACAAATTACTAAAAACTTAACAAAGCTTGAGTCCAGTGGCACACCAAACTACTAAACCATTAACACATCTATAGCTACTTTTCATTTTGAAGTCATTTCTAGTAGTACCTAAATTTTTGCTTTTAATTTTCTTTATTGTTCCAAGCGCATAACTCTTTGTTATCAAGCACTAAATTCACAATCAATTTAGGTGCATCTAGTAAATATTAAAAAAAAAAAACAAGAAAACAAAGTCTAAAATAAAATACAAAAAAAAAACAACGAAGGATTAAAAAAAAAAGAGAACAAACAAAAGAAAAGAAAGTTTGAAAAAAATTCATTTGATGTACCTAACCTAAAATTAGCAAGTGCTTCAACTTTGAACATGGAACCTTAAAAGAAATTTTATTACTTTGGTACACTAGAACTTGATATTTGTGTTCTTCTACTCTTTAATCTAGTGCCATTCTTAGGTATTCCATTGTGTGCTCTCTTTCTTTTGTTTACCTTTTAGTTGTTGCTTGTCTTTTAAATCATCTTTCTAGTTTGTCTTATATACTCTTACCATTTGGTTAAGTGTCCTTTTTTATTGTGTTATCTTTTATTGCTTTTTGAGTTTCTATTCGCACCTCCCCTTGCTACTTTTGGTTTCTTTGGTTTGTGTGTTAGTGTCACTTTTGGGAGAAAGCTTGAAAAAGGAGCTTACCACAAGGGTAGCATATTTTGGAAGGTTAGACTAAGAGCCTAAGGGATCACCTCAAAAGGAAATACACCTAGCCGTGAGGACTTTGATTTGAGGGAGCATTTGGAGAATCATTTTTTGAAGACTTTACTTTTTCTTTAATTTGGGTGTATTAATTTTGTAGTTGGGAGTTTGAGTGCCCTTAAGGCCCTCCCTTTGGTTGTAATAAAATTTAATCAATTTTTTAGTTTCTCGAAAATTAGGTGAAGAAGGAAGAAGTGGTACATTTTCTTCAACACCTTAGGAGCTCGCTTTAGATCCCTTCTCTTTTGAATTTTTGCTTTAAAATTCTTGCTTTATTTTTCTTATTCAAAGCGCTTAGAAGGCTAAAGAGTTCCAAAGACTCATCAAGCCATTTTAGGCAAGAAAACACAAAAAAGAGAGGAGTGTTTGTTTGTGAAAATTTTTCAGCCACCTTTTTCCTCTTAGAAATTCAAGCACAATGACATCACACACCCACTCTAGTGCTCATAGTTATTCATCAAACAAGAGTGTAAACCAAAGAAATATTTCTAAAGATTACACTCTAGAAAACTTAAACATGGACTTTAGGGAGTGGATGGCAAAAGAACAAGAGAGAAGAGAAGAAAAAAGGAGACAAAAAGAGTCCAAGGAGAAAAGAAAAATAAAAGAAAGAGAGGAAGAAAAGAGAGAAAAAAGAGAGAAGGAAGAGAGACGAATAAGAGAAAGGAGAAAAGATGAAGAAAGGAGAGAAAGAAAAGAAAGAGAAAGAATAAAAGAGAAAGAAGAAGAAAAAAGAAAGCATGGGAATGGTGAGAATTACAAAATGAAAGGGATAGTCTTAGGTTCCCCATCTAGACATACCCATAGGAGTGAAAGTGAGGAAGAATACTACAATCATCCTAGGAGAAAATCCCATTCATCCATGCATAATAATAGGGCCCCTCCAAGGGAGCCCGAAATTGATCTCCCCCCATTTCATGGGAGGGAAGATGTGGAAGCCTACCTTGATTGGGAAATCAAGGTAGAACAACTCTTCACTTGCCATGAGGTAAGAGAAGAAAGAAAGGTTCCAATGGCAACCCTTAGCTTCCAAGGGCATGCCATGCATTGGTGGGTTGGGTTAACCAATGAGAGAATCCACACTAATATGCCTTCCATAAGATATTGGAATGATCTTAGAAGTGCTCTAAGAAGAAGGCATATTCCCTCTTGGTATGAAAGAGATCTTTTGGATAGACTCCAAAGGCTAAGGCAAACCAACCTTAGTATAGAAGAGTATAGACAAAATATGGAACTTCTTATCTTAAGGGCGGGTATCATTGAGGAACCCAAGGCCACTATGGCAAGGTTTTTGTGTGGGTTGAGCCCTGAAATTCGTGATAAGGTGGAGCTCTTCTCATACAATTCCCTTGATGAGTTAGTTCAACTTTGCATCAAGGTGGAAAATCAACTTAGAAGGAAAACTTTTAAAAAGGATAACCCACCTTATGTAAAGAGGGACCAACCTACGGGGAACTCTTTCAAGAGTTACCCCAAAGAGGAACATCCCAAGCACTTCAAAGAGCATAAAACATCACATATAGAGAGAAAAACCCCTACTACTAACTCTCACGAGAAAGTTACTAGTATCAAATGTTTTAAATGTCTTGGGAGAGGCCACATTGCCTCTCAATGCCCTACTAAGAGAAACATCATCATGAGGGCTCAAGATGTTTATAGTAGTGAGTCTAGCTCACACTCCTCTAGTGAGAGCGAAGGAGAAGGGGTTCATGCATACCAATCTGATTGTGATGAAACCGCTTATGCATGTGAGGGAGACCTCTTAATGATAAGAAGACTTCTTGGAAGCCAACCTTTGAAAGTGTCCTCATCTCAAAGGGAGAACATATTCCACACTCGCTGTAAGGTGAATGACAAAATATGTTATCTCATTGTGGATAGTGGGTCATGCTGCAATTGTTGTAGCTCAAGGTTGGTGGAAAAGCTAGCCTTGACCCCACTTCCCCACCCTAAGCCTTACAAGCTTCAATGGCTCAATGAGCAAGGGGAAATGGAGGTCAATGAGCAAGTCAAGGTTCCAATTTCCATTGGGTCTTATAAAGATGAGATCCTGTGTGACATAGTCCCAATGGAAGCTGGCCATATCTTGCTAGGAAGACCATGGCCATTTGATAAGAAAGCCATACACCATGGTCATTCCAATAACATCATCCTCACTCATAAGGATAAGCGCATTAAGTTGTGTACTCTAACACCTTCACAAGTGGCGGAGGACCAACTCATCATGAAACATAAGAGAGATGAGGAGAAAAAAAAAGCAAAGTTTTACCCCTAAAGCTTGAAAGGGGTAAAGAGGTTGAGTTGGAAGTTGGTGCCCCTTCCAAGAAAGTCATTAGTAAAGGGAGTTTATTTGCGACAAAATTGGATTTAAAGGAAGGCCCCTTAACTAACAGACCTTTCTATCTCCTCCTTTGCAAAGAGGCATCCCCCATTTCTTCCCCCTCCACTTTTTTCCCTTCTAGTTCTAGCACTGCCATAGAACTTGGACCTGAGAACCTACCTCAAGAGGTTCAAGAGCTTTTAAAGGAGTTTGGTGATATATTCCCTAATGAAGTTCCCAAAGTACTTCCTCCAATTAGGGGTATAGAACACCAAATAGACTTGGTACCTGGGGCTAGCCTGCCTAATAGGCCTACTTATAGGACTAATCCCATGGAGACCAAGGAGATTGAATCTCAAGTCCAAGAACTATTGGAGAAGGGTTGGGTTCAAGAGAGCCTAAGCCCTTGTGCTGTGCCAGTTTTATTGGTGACTAAGAAGAATGGCCAATGGAGGATGTGCATTGATTGTCGAGCAATCAATAACATCACCATCAAATATAGGCACCCTATCCCTAGGCTTGATGACATGCTTGATGAATTGCATGGGGCCTAATTATTTTCAAAAATTGATCTTAATAGTGGTTATCACCAAATCCGCATCAAGGAAGGTGATGAGTGGAAAACCGCTTTTAAGACCAAGTTTGGGTTGTATGAGTGGTTGGTAATGCCCTTTGGGCTTACCAATGCCCTAAGCACCTTCATGAGGCTTATGAATCATGTCCTTAGGGATTGCTTAGGAAAATTTTGTGTTGTTTATTTTGATTACATCTTAGTGTATAGCAAGAGCCTAGATGAACATGTAGGCCATCTTAGGCGCGTCTTTTGCATTCTTAGGTCACACCAACTCTATGGAAATCTTGAAAAATGTAATTTTTGTGTGGAGAGTGTGGTGTTCTTAGGTTTTATAGTTAATAAAAATGGGGTTCAAGTAGACCCCGACAAAGTCAAAGCCATCCAAGAATGGCCCACCCCAAAAAGTGTGACTGAGATAAAGCGTTTTCATGGTCTCGCGAGCTTTTACAGGCGCTTTGTGCCTAACTTCTCAACACTTTTCTCACCAATAAATGATTTGGTGAAGAAGGATACTCCTTTCCTTTGGGGTGAAAAACAACAAAAAGCCTTTGAACTTATCAAAGAGAAACTGACCAATGCACCAGTTTTAGCTCTTCCTGACTTTTCTAAAACTTTTGAGCTAGAGTGTGATGCATCGGGAGTGGGTGTGGGAGCTGTGTTGTTACAAGGTGGTCATCCCGTGGCTTATTTTAGTGAAAAACTAAATGGAGCCGCCTTAAACTTCCCCACCTAAGATAAAGAGTTTTACTCTTTGATAAGGGCCCTTCAAACTTGGGAACATTATCTTGTACCCAAGGAGTTCATCATTCATAGTGACCATGAGTCACTTAAGTATTTGAAGGGTCAAGGCAAGCTTAATAAAAGGCATGCTAAATGGGTAGAATTTCTTGATACTTTCCTATATATCATCAAATACAAGAAAAGAAAACATAATGTGGTGGCTGATGCTTTGTCTCGTAGACATACCCTTTACACCACCTTAAGTGCAAAGATTCTTGGACTTGATAATATTAAAGAAATGTATCTTTCTGATAAGGATTTTGGATCCATTTATGCTGCCTCTACATTTGCATGTAAAACCCAAAATGGGTTCTTTGTGAGTGAGGGGTACCTTTTCAAAGGTAGCAGACTTTGTGTACCCCAAGGATCTATGAGAAATCTGTTGACAAAAGAGAGCCATGAGGGTGGGCTCGTGGGGCATTTTGGAATTAACAAAACTCTTCTGCTTTTACAAGAAAAATTCTTTTGGCCCCATATGAAGAAAGACATCTGTAGACATTGTCATAGATGCATTGCTTGCTTGCAAGCTAAGTCTAAGACAATGGCTCATGGATTGTACACACCCTTACCTACTCCTTCTGCACCTTGGCTGGATATTAGTATGGATTTCATCCTTGGCCTACCTCGAACCTAACGAGGTGCAGACTCTATCTTTATAGTGGTAGATAGATTTTTAAAAATGGCTCACTTTATACCATGCCACAAGATAGATGATGCAAGCAACATTGCGAGACTTTTCTTTAAAGAAGTTGTCTGTTTACATGGAATTCCCCAATCCATAGTCTCTGATAGAGATGTGAAGTTCCTTAGCCACTTTTGGAAAACATTGTGGGCAAGGCTAGGAACTAAACTCTTATTTTCTACCACATGTCACCCCCAAACTGATGGGCAGACTGAGGTAGTAAATAGATCTCTGTCTATTATGCTTAGGAGACTTCTTCGAGGAAATCACAAGTCTTGGGATGAATACCTACCCCATATTGAGTTTGCATACAATCGGGTGGTTCAAAGGACCACCAAGCATTCTCCCTTTGAAGTTGTTTATGGCTTCAACCCCCTTACTCCTCTTGATATCTTGCCCTTACCCTTCCCTTCTTCTGTTCACAAAGAAGGAATAGTAAGAGCGGATTTTGTTAAAAAATTACATAAAAGGGTAAAGGCTAACATTGAACATCATTCAAAGGAGTATGCTAGTAAAGCCAATAGGGGCAAGAAAGAAATTATCTTCAATGATGGGGATTGGGTATGGCTTCATTTGAGGAAGGATCGCTTCCCTACTCAAAGGAAGTCCAAGCTTAGCCCCCGAGGAGATGGTCCCTTTCAAGTCCTCAAGAGAGTGAACAACAATGCATACATATTAGATCTCCCTGAGGACTATCGTGTCAGTACTACCTTTAATGTTTGTGATTTGATCCCTTTTGTAGGTACTGATGAAGAAGAGGAGGACCTATCAGATTTGAGGTCAAATCCTTCCCAAGGGGGAGGGGATGATGCATTCTCCCCAAGCAAGGGTCGTATCACTAGGGTCATGGTTAGGAGAATAGAAGAAGACATGGCTAGAGTAGAGGGAGGAAGATCTCACCTCCATGTGACCATCAAGTTATGCAAGCCATGACTTATTTACTTGTATATTTTAGGAAACTAGGATTTTATTTTGGACATGTATTAGTCCATTTAATTTTCTAGGAGGTGTCTTAGTAGTAAAAAGGGGTAAGATTAGCTTTTGGGCCTTTATTTAGGAAATAAGGGGGTAGTTTGATAACTACACCCTCTTTTGCTAAATAAAACCCAAAACTAATAAAGGAGTAATCTTGGCCCTTGGATGAGGTAGCTTGGGCACGAATTCTCATCTAAAGGAGGGTATTGATTGGACTTTGGGCTTCAATCCTCCTCCCTTGGATGACTCCTTTTAATCCTAGCCCTTCATTTCCTTCATGACTTGTCCAAGGGGTTAGCTCCCTCTATAAAAAGGTGCTCCTCCACACTCTTGTATTTTTTACACTTGATTGAATGGAAAAACCTTGAGTTGGCCAAAATTCTCTTAGTGTCCACCCTTCTCTCTTTGAGAATTCCTTAGGCTTTTATCAAGGTTTCCATCCCTTGTGGCAAACTTTCCCTCTTAGGCTTATCTTACCTTAAGTGGCGCCTAAAACCACCTCACTTCTTACCTCTCCATAAACCATTTCACCAAAGAAGAAAACCCCTAGAAAAAGATCAAGGGAGGCATGCATAAGAGTGAGGAAGAAGGGGGACATACTTTTGAACAAGAGTGTGAGGAAGCTTTTCCTTATGAGGGGGGCCTCCTTATGGTTCAAAGGCTTCTTAGAAGCCAAGCTCTAGTCACAAAGAGAGAACATCTTCCATAAAATATGTAAAGTAAATGACAAAGTATGTTCTCTCCTTGTTGATAGTGGCTCCTGTTGTAACTATTGTAGCTCTAGGTTGGTTGAAAAGCTAGCCTTGACTACCATGCCCTATCCCAAACCTTACAAATTGCAATGGCTCAATGAGCAAGGGGAAATGGTAGTCAATGAACAAGTTATGGTTCCAATTTCCATAGGATCTTATAATGATGAGATTCTTTGTGACATAGTTCCTATGGAGGCTGGTCATATCCTGTTGGGGAGACCATGGCAATTTGACAAGAAAGCTATTCACCATGGTCACTCCAACCAAATAATTGTCACCCATAATGAAAAGTGCTTCAAATTGTATCCTTTGTCATCCTCTTAAGTGGCTAAGGATCAGTTTGCAATGAAAAAGAAAAGAGTTGAGGAAAAACAAAAACAAAAAAAACACAACAAGCTTCACCCTTAAAGCTTGAAAAGGGTAAAGAGAGAGAGTCGGAAGGTGATGCCCCTTCGAAAGGGACTATTAGTAAAAGGAGGCTATTTGCAACTAAATGTGATTTAAAAGAAGCTCCTTTGACAAACAAGACCTTTTATCTCCTGTTTTGCAAAGAGCATCAAATTCTTCTCCCATTTTGCATTCTTCTGCTGAGAGCACTATCACAGCCCATGCACATGAGCACCTTCCTCAAGGGCTTCAAGATATTTTAAAAGAATTTGATGATATATTCCCTAATGAGGTTCCGAAAGGACTTCCTCCCATTAGGGGTATAGAACATCAAATTGATTTGGTGCCTGGCGCAAGTCTACCTAATAGACCTGCCTATAGGACCAACCCCATAGAGACCCAAGAGATTGAGTCTCAAGTGAATGAGCTGTTGAAGAAGGGTTGGGTTCAAAAGAGCCTAAGCTCTTGTGCTATGCCAGTCTTGTTGGTGCCCAAGAAGAATGGCCAATGGAGGATGTGTGTTGATTGTCGTGCAATCAACAACATCACCATCAAATATAGGCACCCAATCCCCCGTCTTGATGACATGTTGGATGAATTGCATGGGGCCAAAATATTTTCGAAAATAGATCTTAGAAGTGGTTACCACCAAATAAGGATCAAAGAGGGTGATGAGTGGAAAACTGCTTTTAAGACTAAATTTGGTCTTTATGAGTGGTTGGTTATGCCTTCTGGGCTAACCAATGCCCCAAGCATATTCATGCGCTTAATGAATCATGTACTGAGGGATTACCTTGGTAAATTTTGTGTAGTTTACTTTGATGACATTTTAGTTTACTCTAGGAACCTAGATGATCATTTAGGACATCTAAGGCATGTTTTTTCTCTTCTTAGGAGTAATAATCTTTTTGGTAACTTAGAAAAATGCACCTTTTGTGTAGATAGTGTAGTTTTCCTAGGTTTTGTAGTTAGCACAAAAGGGGGTCCATGTTGACCCCGAAAAGATAAAAGCTATTCACGAATGGCCCACCCCAAAGAGTGTGACAGAGATAAAAAACTTTCATGGTCTCGCTGGATTTTATAGGTGCTTTATGCCTAATTTCTCCACGCTCTTCGCACCAATAAATGATTTGGTAAAAAAGGAAGCTCCTTTCTTTTGGGGTGAGAAACAAGAGAAAGCCTTCCAGCTAATTAAGCATAAACTGACCCATGAACCAGTCTTGGCATTACCTGACTTTTCTAAAACATTTGAACTTGAATGTGATGCCTCTGGTGTAGGTATGGGAGCTGTCTTGTTGCAAGGAAGGCACCCCATTGTGTATTTAAGTGAAAAACTCAATGGTGCCCCCCTCAACTACCCCACCTATGATAAGAAGTTTTATGCTCTAATTAGGGCCCTTCAAACTTGGCAGCATTACCTTGCTCCCAAGGAGTTTGTCATTCATAGTGACCATGAGTCACTAAAATATTTGAGGGGTCAAGGTAAATTGAACAAAAGGCATGCAACGTGGGTGGAATATCTTGAATCCTTCCCTTATGTCATCAAGTACAAGAAAGGAAAACAAAATGTGGTGGTTGATGCTCTTTCTAAGCGTCATGCCCTTTATTCATCCTTGAGTACAAAAATATTGGGATTTGATGACATTCGGGCTATGTATCCTTCTAACAAGGATTTCAGCCCCATCTTTGCTGCCTTTGCATCTGCATTCACATTAAAGGCCCATGATGGGTACTTCATTAGTGAGGGGTATCTCTACAAAGGGAGTAAGTTTTGTATACCCCAAGGATCAATGAGGAACTTACTCATGAAAGAGAGCCATGAAGGTGGGCTCATGGGGCATTTTGGTATTCCAAAAACCCTTCTGCTTTTACAAGAGAAATTCTTTTGGCCCCATATACATATAGATGTCCACAGACATTGCTCTAGATGTATAGCTTGCTTGCAAGCAAAGTCTAAAGCAATGCCTCATGCATTATACACACCTTTATGATGCACTCCCTTGATCTCTTCAACCAAGGTTCCTTCCTCTAAGAAAATGGAGGATGGAGAGGTTAGAAATGGGAGAGGGTTGACGCCACTTTCTAGGAGAAAGATGAGTCAAAAAAATTTATGTTGCTTGCCACAAAGGAGAGGTCCCTTGATAAAAGCTTTAAGGGAGAGATTCCTCAAGAGAGAGGATTCTCAATGACACTCAAGAATAAATTGCTCAAAAAGAGTCTTACTTCATTCAATCAAGTGTGTTTTGTACAAGAGAGACTAGGTGTATTTATAGCCCAAAGAGGGAGCAAGGCACTCAAAACTAGGCAATGTGGGACTTGGGCCTAATTAGTATTAGGAGCACTAATCCTTCTTAGGCCCACTAAAAGTGGTGCCTAGCCTTAAGCTAGGGAGTGTCACGGCCTAATCAAGGGGGTGTGGAAAGATATCCACACTCCTTTGTGTTATTAGGCCTTTTACTCCCCTCACCTTCCTTCCTAAGCTAATTACACCCTAAACTCTAGAAACTAAAATAAATGGCCAAAATACAAGGCCTAAAAGGGAATTAAAATCTAATTAATATTTACAAGAGGAAAACTAAGGACTATGGCCTAAAATATCTATCTCCATCATTAGTTGGGGTCTTGATGAGTCTTTCCGGGCCAAGTCCTCTTGAATCCTCCTAGCCATTGCCCTAGTGAGAGGGCCCTTGATAGGTAGGATTGCATCATCTCCTCCCCCATCGGAAGGATTTGTCCTCAAATCTGAAGGGTCGTCCTCTTCCATGTCAGCACCTAAAAAGGGGGTAAGATCACAAACATTAAAGGTGGTGCTAACTCCATAATCCTCGGGAAGGTCTAACTTATATGCATTATTATTTACCTTCTCAAGGATTTGGAAGGGACCATCTCCTCGAGGGCTAAGTGATGTGACCATGCCTAGCCAAGGACCTATCACTAGTGATGTGACCATGCCTAGCCAAGGACCTATCACTAGGGCCATGGCTAGAAGGATTGAAGAATACCTAGCCCTTGCAGACAAAGGAAGACTTCACCTCCTATGGAGAGTAAAGATATTAGGCTAGAGACTTTAGTTAATAAAATGTAATTTTCCTTTATTTTAATTTTGAGGAGCATTAAGAATTTAATTTGGGACATGTATTTAGTCCATTTTTTATTTTTAGGAGGTGTCTTAGGAATTTAGAGGGTGGATTTAGCTTTTTGGGTCTTTATGAAGGAAATAAGGGGTAGCCTTGATATCTACACCCCTCTTTTCTACATAAACCCCCTAAGCTAATAAGAAGGAATCTTGGCCCTTGGTTTGAGAAACTTGGGCACCAAGTTTGATGATCTAAGGAGGGAATTGTTTCTCAATTCTCCTCCCTTAGATATCTCCTTTTAATCCTAGCCCTTCTTTCTTAGGTTATCTTGTTCAAGAGGTTAGCTACCTCTATAAATAGGAGCTCCTCCCTCACTTGTATTTTGGACACTTGAATTTAATCCTAGAGACCATATTGGTTGAGGTTCTTACCTTTGAGTGTCCCCCTTTCTCCTTTGTGAGAGCTTCTAAGAGTTATCAAGGGACCCCTCCCTTGTGGCCTCTCCCCTTTGGCTTATCAAACCTAGTATTTGTGGCACCTCACTCCATTCCTTTCCTTTCCATAAATCCATTTCCCTTCCAAGTGACCTTAGAAAGGATCCTTTGGGCACGTGATCATCAAAGATCACATCAAGTGGTATCTAGAGCCACTTTCTAAAGGTCACGTTCTTTCTCAATTTTTTTTTTGCTTTGTTGTTTATTTCTTTGATCTCT
This sequence comes from Psophocarpus tetragonolobus, assembly GCA_037954015.1. Taxonomy (NCBI): domain Eukaryota; kingdom Viridiplantae; phylum Streptophyta; class Magnoliopsida; order Fabales; family Fabaceae; genus Psophocarpus; species Psophocarpus tetragonolobus. The sequence continues at coordinate 98,767,210 of CM075689.1, forward strand.
TTATTTTAAAGTCCTTCATTTTTTGTCATCTCTATTTTCTTTATTGTCTAGTAGTATAGTTTTTTATTCTTGCTATTATATGCGCTTTTATTTTCTATCTACGCGCCTATTTTCCATTTAATTTGATGCGATTTTATTTGTCCCTTTCTTTGCATCTTATTATCGTGTTCAAGTTGCATAATTTTCCCTTGGTTTTTTATGTTAAAGTGTGCCTAAGAAGTTGTTACCATTAAACCCACATGGTTGAGGATTTTCCCACACCATTGTGGTAATCAACTTTGGCCACTTTGTTGTGCCTTTTGTTTTGAGTCTCTTGCTGAAATTTTTGCTCTATTTTTAGGTGTGTTATTTTTTCTTAATCTTGTGTTTTGTCAAATACTAGTCATGTTAGTTTCCTATTTTGTCTCATTTAAATTCCATAGGTTTTAGCCTCTTAAATTTTTTACAAAAAAGCCTTCAAAAACAGTTTGAATTGAGCTCCTAAGAGGTGAACCTCTTGTTGAGTCTCTTAAGTCTTTTATGCTTTTAGTTCAAGCATATTAATCTCTTTGTTGTTCTTAAATATTTGCTCAATTCAATCTTTATATGTTTCTTGTTTTATGTTGAATTATTAGTAGCTTTCCACTTGGTTTACCTTCACTATTGGTGCCTCTTTATGGAATTTTAGCTTGGGTGAATTGTGTTAGTAATTTGAGCAATCAATTTACTTCAAAATCAGCCCTAAATCATTCCTTAAGCACCATTAGTTCAGTGGTATTTGGAACTACTAAGTTGTTTTGCCTTTAGTTGCATGCATTGCTTGAAAATTGTGTGACCTTACTTTTTGCTTATTCACTCAAGTGTTATTATTTCAAGAATCCTTATTAAAATTTCAATTCAACAAGCTATTAGGTGCAGCAAAATGATTAGAAAAAGTTAAAAAAAAAATAGAAAAAGTTCAAGTTAAAAAAAAAAAGAAGATAAAGAACTCAAAAGAAAGACAAATTTGAAGTTGTGTACCTAATAGTAGAAACATTTGATATGAGGAACCAATTGTGATTCAAAAAAAACATTACTTGAGTAAGCTTTTTAGTTTTTGGTCACTTAAATTTTATTAAGTGTGCAACTATTGGTTTCATTTTTTTTGTTTGAGTCTTTTTTCATCTCTACACTTAGAGCTAATCTAGGAAAGTTATTTGTGTGCTACCTTCCTTTATGAGCCTTATGTTTTCTTGCTTGCCTTCTTTACTTCTTTGAGTTTGTCATTGTTTAATCTATCCACTTGGATTTGTGAACCTTGTTTTGTTATTCAGCTTTGTTTGTTGTCTCGTGTTGTATTCGGCCTTGGTAAGGAAAGGTTGGCAAAGGTTCCATATATAAAATTTTGGCAAGTCCAAACAAGAGAAAACAAGGGTAACATTCTTGGGGTGAGTTGATGCAACTCAAAGGGGCTTGATCAAAAGGAGACAAACACCAAAAAGCTTGGAGTGAAGACTTTGTTTTATTTTTTTTATTCTTTGTATTGTGTATACTTAATTTTAGATTGGGAGTTTGAGTGCCCTTAAGGCCCTCCCTTGGTTTGTAATAATTTTGGTTAATTTTAGCGTAGTTCCTCGTTAATTAGGTGAAGAAGGGAGAAGTGGTACACTTCCTTCAACACCTTAGGAGCACGATTAGAGCCCTTTCTCTTTTACATTCTTGCACTTTTATTTTATTTTATGTTATTTTGAAAAAACGTGTAGAGGCTAAGAGTTCCAAAGACTCATCAAGCCACCTTAGGTGAGAAAAAAAAAATTTTTGGCCTACCCTTTAGTTTTTAGCATCAAAGCACCATGACTTCCCACACATATTCTAGTGCACATAGTTGTTCATCAAGTAAGAGTGTCAACCAAAGAAAACCTTCTAAGGGAGACACTCTTGAAAACCTTAACTTAGAATTTAGGGAATGGATGGCTAAAGAACAAGAAAAGAGAGAAGAAAAAGAGAGAAGAAAAGAAATAAAAGAAAAGGAAAAACAAAAAGAGAAGGAAGAGTTAAAAAAAGAGATGTTGGAAATGAGAAAAGAGAAAAAAGAGCGAGAAGAGAGAAGGCAAAGAGAGAGAAGAGAGGATGAAGAAAGGAGAAGATGGAAAGAACTAGAAAGAAAAAGAGAAAAAGAGGAAGAAGAGAGAAGGAGAGGAGAAGAGAGTAAGAGGAGAGATGGGAGGGAAAGTGATAGAAAAAATAAAGGAAAATTACATTTTATTAACTAAAGTCTCTAGCCTAATATCTTCACTCTCCATAGGAGGTGAAGTCTTCCTTTGTCTGCAAGGGCTAGGTCTTCTTCAATCCTTCTAGCCATGGCCTTAGTGATAGGTCCTTGGCTAGGCATGGTCACATCAACTAGGGCCATAGCTAGAAGGATTGAAGAATACCTAGCCCTTGCAGACAAAGGAAGTCTTCACCTCCTATGGAGAGTGAAGATATTAGGCTAGGGACTTTAGTTAATAAAATGTAATTTTCATTTACTTTAATTTTGAGGAGCATTAAGAATTTAATTTGGGACATGTATTTAGTCCATTTTTTATTTTTAGGAGGTGTGTTAGGAATTTAGAGGGTGGATTTATCTTTTTGGGTCTTTATGAAGGAAATAAGGGGTAGCCTTAATATCTACACCCCTCTTTTCCTACATAGACCCCCTAAGCTAATAAGAAGGAATCTTGGCCCTTCGTTTGGGAAACTTGGGCACCAAGTTTGATGAACTAAGGAGGGAATTGTTTCTCAATTCTCCTCCCTTAGATCTCTCCTTTTAATCCCAGCCCTTTTTTTTTAGGTTATCTTGTTCAAGAGGTTAGCTACCTCTATAAATAGGAGCTCCTCCCTCACTTATATTTTTTACACTTGAATTTAATCCTAGAGACCATATTGGTTGAGATTCTTACCTTTGAGTGTCCCCCTTTCTCCTTTGTGAGAGCTTCTAAGAGTTATCAAGGGACCCCTCCCTTGTGGCCTCTCCCCTTTGGCTTATCAAACCTAGTATTTGTGGCACCTCACTCCATTCCTTTCCTTTCCATAAATCCATTTCCCTTCCAAGTAACCTTAGAAAGGATCCTTTGGGCACGTGATCATCAAAGATCACATCAATAAGTTTGGACTTCCTCTTAGAAGGGAAACGATCCTTTCTTAGGTGAAGCCAAACCTAATCGCCCTTTTCGAAGATGACTTCCTTCGTCCCCTTGTTGCTAGATGAAGCATACCCCTTAGATTGGGTTTCAATATTAGTTTTGACCCTCTCATGTAATTTTTTGACAAAATAAGCCCTAGTTTTCCCTTCTTTATGAAAAATTCAGGTGTTAGGGAATGGTAACAAGTCTAGAGGGGTGAGAGGATTAAAACCATATACAACCTCAAAAGGGGAGTGCTTAGTGGTTCCATGAACCACCCTATTATATGCAAATTCAATGTGGGGGAGATATTCATCCCAATACTTGTGGTTGCCTTTCAAGAGTGCCCTCAACATAGTGGATAGGGATCTATTTACTACCCAGTTTGTCCATCTGTTTGAGGATGACAAGTGGTAGAAAATAAGAGCTTAGTTCCTAGCCTTGCCCAAAGAGTTTTCCAAAAATGGCCAAGGAACTTAGCGTCCCTATCAGAGACTATGGTTAAGGGTATTCCGTGCAAGCGGACAACCTCACGAAAGAAAAGCCTTGCGATGTGACTCGCGTCATCCACTTTGTGGCAGGGAATGAAATGTGCCATTTTACTAAAGCAGTCCACTACCACAAAGATGGAGTCTACACCTCGTTGGGTTCTTGGGAGCCCAAGGATAAAATCCATGCTAATATCTACCCAAGGTGTAGAAGGAGTGGGTAAAGGTGTGTAAAGTCCATGAGGCATTAATCGGGACTTAGCTTGTAAACAAGCTATGCATCGCAAGCAATGTCTTTGGACATCTTCTTTCATATGGGGGGCCAAAATAATTTTTCTTTTAAAAGCATTAAGGTTTTATCAATTCCAAAATACCCCATGAGCCCACCTTCATGGCTCTCTTTTGTCAGCAATTTCGTAATGGATCCTTGGGGTACACAAAGTTTGCCCTCTTTGAATAAGTGCCCCTCACACATGTAGAAGCCATCTTTGGCTTTGGAAGATGAGGCAGTATAAATGGTTCCAAAGTCTTGGTCAGAAGGATACATTTCTTTTATGTCATCAAATCCCAAAATTTGAGCACTAAGGGTGGCAAGGAGAGAATGCCTCCTTGAAAGAGCATCGACCACCACATTTGTTTTTCCCTTTTTATATTTGATGACATAAGGAAAAGTTTCAAGAAATTCAACCCATTTAGCATGCCTCATGTTCAACTTTCCTTGCCCCCTTAAATACTTAAGTGACTCATGGTCACTATGAATGACAAATTCCTTGGAAACAAGATAATGTTCCCAAGTTTGGAGGGCACGGATCAAAGCATAAAACTCCTTGTCGTAGGTGGGATACTTGAGGTGGGCACCATTGAGTTTTTCACTAAAATAAGCAATGGGGTGCCCCCCTTGCAACAGCACAGCTCCTACACCTACTCCCGATGCATCACACTCTAGCTCAAAAGTTTTTGAAAAGTCGGGGAGGGCTAGAATGGGTGCATTAGTGAGTTTATCCTTGAGCAGTTGAAAAGCTTCTTTTTGTTTTTCACCCCACAAGAAAAGAACTTCCTTCTTCACCAAGTCATTGAGTGGTGAAGCTAGTGTGGAGAAGTTAGGCACAAAGCGCCTATAAAATCCTGCGAGACCATGAAAGCTCTTGATCTCAGTCACACTAGTAGGGGTGGGCCATTCTTGAATGGCCTTGATTTTTTGGGTTGGGCACTAATGACAAAGCCCAAGAAAACCACACTAGGAACACAAAAAGTGCATTTTTCTAAGTTTGCAAATAGTTTATTCATTCTAAGGACAGATAAGACTTCCCTAAGGTGTCCTATATTTCTTCTAAAGACCTACTATAGACTAAAATATCATCAAAATAAACAACTACAAACCTACCAATGCAATCCCTAAGTACATGATTCATGAGACGCATGAAAGTGCTTGGAGCATTGGTGAGCCCAAAAGGCATCACCAACATTCATAAAGACCGAATTTGGTCTTAAAAGCGGTTTTCCATTCATCTCCTTCTTTGATTCTTATTTGATGGTAACCACTTCTAAGATCAATTTTTGAAAATATTTTGGCTCCATGCAATTCATCAAGCATATCGTCTAGCCTAGGGATTGGGTGCCTATACTTAATGGTGATGTTATTGATGGCACGACAGTCCATTCACATCAGCCATTTCCCATCCTTTTTTTGCACCAACAAAACAGGAACCGCACAAGGGCTAAGGCTCTTTTGAACCCAACCCTTCTCCAAAAAGTCTTGAACTTGAGACTCAATCTCTTTGGTCTCAACGGGGTTTGTCCTATACGCAGGTCTATTGGGCAGACTTGCGCCAGGAACAAGGTTAATTTGGTGTTCTATTCCCCTTAGAGGTGGTAATTCCCTCGGAACCTCTTGAGGGAAAAGATCATCAAATTCTTTTAAAAGATTTTGAATCCCTTTTGGAAGAGACTCAATTTCATGACTTGTGGAAGTGCCAGAAGGTACCTCTTTACAAAGAAGGAGATAAAAAGGTTGATCAAGCAAGAGAGCTTCTTTAATATCCATTTTTGTTGCAAAATGAATCTCTTTCTTAATTACCTCTTTGGAACGGGTACCTCCTTCCAACTCTCCCTCTTTACCCTTTTCAAGCTTTAGGGATGAAAGTTTTTTTTTTCTTTTTTGACTTTGAACTGTTTTTTGCCTCATCTCTTTTATGTTTCATGATGAGTTGATCCTTAGCCACTTGTGAAGGTGTGAGAGGAGTCAACTTTATTCTTTTACCCTTATGAGGGAGGATTATCTCATTAGAGTAGCCATGGTGAATGACTTGTTTGTCAAACTGCCAAGGCCTCCCTAACAAGATATCGTCAGCCTCCATTGGAACTATATCACATAAGATCTCATCTTGATACTTTCCAATGGAGAACGGTACCTTCACTTGTTGGTTTACAACCATTTTCCCTTCCTCATTAAGCCATTGGAGCTTGTAAGGTCTATGATGAGGAATTGGGTGTAAGGCTAACTTCTCTACCAACCTTGAGCTACAACAATTGCAGCAGGATCCACTATCCATAATGAGAGAACAAGTTTTGTCTAAAACTTTACAACAGGTATGAAAAATGTTCTCTCTTTGGGAGTGGTTAAGCTCAAGGGGTTGGCTTCCAAGAAGGCGACTAACCATTAAGAGGTCTCCATCACAAGGATTTTCAATAATGTCATGCTCATGATGCTCATGACCCCCTTCTTCCTCACTCTCACTAGAGGAGGAAGATGAGCTACTCTCACTAAAAATCTCTTGGCCCATCATGATCATGGTTTTCTTATTGGGGCACTGAGAGGCAATATGGCCTCTTGCAAGACATTTAAAACATTTAATAATACTAGTCCTATTGTTAGAACTAGTAGGGGGGTTGTCTCTATGATGCATGGGTTTATGTTCTTTATGCACATGCTTGGATGGTTCCTCTTTAGGAGAGCTCTTGGAAGAGCTTCCCTTGCCTAGGTCCCTCTTTGCATAATTGTAGGATGGAAATTCTCTTTTTGCTCCACCTTTTCTTTTTAATTGATTTTCCACTCTTATGCAAAGTTGGACTAGATCATCTAGATTATTATATGGTAAGAGCTCAACTTTGTCTCTTATGTCAGAGTTTAAACCACTTAAAAATCTAGCTTCGGTGGCCCTTGGTTCTTCGGTGACGCCCGCTCTCATCATGAAAAGCTCCATGGTTTGTCTATACTCCTCAACACTTGAGTTGTACTGTTTTAATCTTTGGAGTTTATCCAAGAGCTCTCTTTCATAATAAGAAGGGACGTGTCTCTCTCTTTTCTCCTCGCTTTCTTTCTCTCTTTTCTCATGCTCTTTTTCCTCTCTTTGTCTTTCTTCTCTTAACTCTCTTTTCTTTTTCTTTCTCTTCACGCCTCTTTTCTTCTCTTTTCTCCCTTTCTTTTCTTTCTTTTCTCTCTTCTACCTTCCATTCCCTAAATTCACTCACAAACTTATCCATGTTGTTGGTTTTTTGAGAACCTTGTTGATTTACACTACCTTTACTAGATGTGTGTGAGCTCATTTTGAAAGTGATTGGGAAGAACCTATGGGCAACACTCCTTACTCTTTTGTTTTGTTTTCTCCCTAAGTGAATTACTTAAGAGTCTTTGGAACTCAAAAGCCTTTCACACTAAGATGCAAAGCAAATAAAAGAAATTTAAAGCAAAGGTAAGGATCTAAAGGCCTGCACCTAAGGTGGAGAGATGGGGTACCAATTCCTTCTCCCACCTAAACGAGAAACTAAAAAATTATTAAAATCAAAGAGGTGACCCTTATGGGCATCCAACACCTCAATTAAAATGGTCTTAATAAAATTTACACCCAATTAAACAAAAAGAAACAAAAGGCTTGATGTTTGAAGTTACTCTCTACTCCAAGTGTTTGCCTCTCTCAAAAGTGGTGTTGCTCCCTTGAATGAACCTCTTCCTTAGCTTGCTTCAACACACCTCAAGATGCTTCCCTTGTGGAAAGCTTGGTTTGACCTTTCTTTTCCTTCAACAAAGGGGCACACCCAAGGAGGAACCAAGAGAGTGCAATACAATAAAAAAAACATGAAAAGAAAACTCAAGGAAGAGAGATAAACATCCAAGTGGAAAGAATTATTTAGACAAACGCAAAGATAACCAAAGAAGACAAGCAAGTAAAAATGGTGTAGATAGAAAGATGGTACACAAAAGAAATTCCTAGAATGGGCCTAGAATAGAATGGACTACAAAAAAAAATGACTCAAAAGTTTCAATCATTTGCATCATTTAAAATCAATATGGCCAAATTATATGCAAGTATGTTCAAGCAAGATTCATTAATTTTTTTTAAATCACTCCTTTTAGTCATTGGGACAATATGAGGTTCACTAAAGATATTTTGTTCTTTTCACTTCTTTTTTTTTTTAACAAATTTTTTTTTTACTAACACGTTTTTTTTTTCACTTGTTTTCTTTTTAATTTCTATTTTTTATACAATTTTGCTACACCTCTTAACAAAATTTGGAAGCAAATACGGTGAGGAGTCAAAGAATCATAAATGCTTGAACAAAGGATAGGAAATGGCCACCATAATTGATATACAAAAGTGCAAAATTAAGAAACAAAGCAACCTAATATGAACTAGTAATTTTAGGTGATAAAAAATAAATGGCACTAGGAGAGTTTTATGGAAGTTGAGGCCAACTTGATTACTCAATAATCAGCCCAATTACATACCCAACATGCCTCTCAAAGCCAATCAACAAAAATCACCACAAAGACTAGCACAAAATTAAGATACTAAAATTATTGAACAAGTGAATGAAATTTGGAAGAAATTGAGCATTAATTTTTTGAAGATTTTTTTTAAGAACATGCTAAGATCTAAATAGCATGTGAGACTCTAAGGACATGGGATCAAGAGTAAGCCTCTTTGATGCTCAATTTCCAATAGAGAAATAATACACTTTTATGGTAAAATAAAAGAGCTAAACAATGGATTTTAAGTGACAATTAAAAGGACTAAACAATACCAAAATAAGACACAACGTAGGAGGATTAAAACTGAAAATAAATTACTAAAAATGACCAAGAATGTGACACAAAAACAGAGAAATAGGGGCTGGAAAAAATAGAGAAATAGGTGCAGGAAAAAAATAGAGAAAAAGGTGCAGGAAAATAGAATTAAAATGCAATAACTCTAAATGAAAGAAGCAAAAGTGAATCCAAGGATCAAAACCACAATTGTGTGGCTTCCTTCACAAAGTTTGTGAAGTCATTACTATGATCCTCTTAGGGTAAGCACTAGAATAAGGAAAAATTAAAAAGATGGGTAGAAATTTAAAGAAACAAACCTAAAGGAAACATACAAAGATTCAATAGAAATGAACAAAATAAATTGAATCTAGAAAGCAATAAAGACATGGAAATAAAAATGGCAAGAACTAAGACATAAACTTCAAGAAAATAAGGAATTTAAATGACAATAAAGGAAGCAAGAAATAAAGTATAAAAAACTGCAGAAAAAAGAAACTAAAGAAAGACACATAAACTAAGGAGAAGGAGGAGGAAATGAACCTTCATGAAGATGGATCTGATACCAAATGATGCACTCCCTTGATCTCTTCAACCAAGGTTCCTTCCTCTAAGAAAATGGAGGATGGAGAGGTTAGAAATGGGAGAGGGTTGAAGCCACTTTCTAGGAGAAAGATGAGTCAAAAAATTTTATGTTGCTTACCACAAGGGAGAGGTCCCTAGATAAAAGCTTTAAGGGAGAGATTCCTCAAGAGAGAGGATTCTCAATGACACTCAAGAATAAATTTCTCAAAAAGAGTCTTACATCATTCAATGAAGTGTGCTTTATACAAGAGAGACTAGGTGTATTTATAGCCCAAAGAGGGAGCAAGGCACTCAAAACTAGGCAATGTGGGACTTGGGCCTAATTAGTATTAGGAGCACTAATCCCTCTTAGGGCCACTGAAAGTGGTGCCTAGCCTTAAGCTAGGGAGTGTCACGGCCTAATCAAGGGGGTGTGGAAATAGATCCACACTCCTTTGTGTTATTAGGCCTTTTACTCCCCTCACCTCCCTTCCTAAGCTAATTTTACCCTAAACTCTAGAAACTAAAATAAATGGTCAAAATACAAGGCCTAAAAGGGAATTAAAAGCTAATTAATATTTACAAGAGGAAAACTAAGGACTATGGCCTAAAATATTTATCTCCATCATTAGTTGGGGTCTTGATGAGTCTTTCCGGGCCAAGTCCTCTTGAATCCTCCTAGCCATTGCCCTAGTGAGAGGGCCCTTGATAGGTAGGATTGCATCACTTTACCTGCTCCTTCTACACCTTGGGAGGATATTAGCATGGATTTCATCCTTGGGCTCCCAAGAAACCAATGAGGTGCAGACTCCATATTTGTGGTGGTGGACCGATTTTCAAAAATGGCCCATTCTATTCCCTGCCACAAAGTGGATGATGCAAGCAACATCACAAGACTTTTCTTTAAATAGGTTGTCCAATTGCATGGCATACCCTCTTCAATAGTGTCAGATAGGGATGTGAAGTTCCCTAGCCATTTTTGCAAAACTCTTTGGGCTAAGCTGCGAACTAAACTTCTTTTTTCCACTACCTGTCACCCTCAAACTGATGGGCAAACAAAAGTGGTGAATAGATCTTTATCCACTATGCTGAGGGCTCTCCTTAAAGGCAACCATAAGTCTTGGGATGAGTACCTTCCCCACATTGAATTTGCTTATAACCGGGTGGTTCATAGAACCACCAAGCATTCTCCATTTAAGCTTGTCTATGGCTTTAATCCTCGTACTCCTATAGATCTTTTACCTCTTCCTCTTTCTGTTGTTGTGCATAAAAAAGGAGAGGCAAAAGCCATTTTTTTAAAACAATTACATGAGAGGGTTAAAGCTAACATAGAGCACCAATACTTGAGAGATGATACTTTCGCCAATAGGGGGAGGAAAGAAGTCATCTTTGAAAAGGGCGACTGGGTATGGCTTCACTTGAGAAAGGATAGATTTCCTTCTCAAAGGAAGTCCAAACTTAGCCCTAGAGGAGATGGACCTTTCCAAATCCTTGAGCAGATCGGTAATAATACCTATGTTTTAGATTTGCTTGAGGATTATGGGGTAAGTACCAGTTTTAATTTTTCTAATTTGTCTCCATTTGTAGGTGCTGAAAATGATGAAGACCCCATGGATTTGATGTCAAATCCTCTCCAAGGGGGAAGAGATGATGTGATCATGCCAAGGACCTATCACTGGGGCCATGGCTAGAAGGATTGAAGAAGACCTAGCCCTTGCAGACAAAGGAAGACTTCACCTCCTATGGAGAGTGAAGATATTAGGCTAGGGACTTTAGTTAATAAAACGTAATTGTCCTTTATTTTAATTTTGAGGAGCATTAGGAATTTAATTTGGGACATTTATTTAGTCCATTTTATTTTAGGAGGTGCCTTAGGAATTTATAGGGTGGATTTAGCTTTTTGGGTCTTTATGAAGGAAATAAGGGGTAGCCTTGATATCTACACCCCTCTTTTCCTACATAAACCCCCTAAGCTAATAAGAAGGAATCTTGGCCCTTGGTTTGAGAAACTTGGGCACCAAGTTTGATGATCTAAGGAGGCAATTTTTTCTCAATCCTCCACCCTTTGCATTTTGAAGTCATTTCTAGTAGTACCTAAATTGTTGCTTTTAATTTTCTTTATTGTTCCAAACGCATAACTCTTTGTTATCAAGCACTAAATTCACAATCAATTTAGGTGCATCTAGTAAATATTAAAAAAAAAACAAGAACACAAAGTCTAAAATAAAATACAAAAAAAAAACAACGAAGGATTCAAAAAAAAAAAAGAGAACAAACAAAAGAAAAGAAGTTTGAAAAAAATTCATTTGATGTACCTAACCTAAAATTAGCAAGTGCTTCAACTTTGAACTTGGAACCTTAAAAGAAATTTTATTACTTTTGGTACACTAGAACTTGATATTTGTGTTCTTCTACTCTTTAATCTAGTGTCATTCTTAGGTATTCCATTGTGTGCTCTCTTTCTTTTGTTTACCTTTTAGTTGTTGCTTGTCTTTTAAATCATCTTTCTAGTTTGTCTTATATACTCTTACCATTTGGTTAAGTGTCCTTTTGATTGTGTTATCTTTTATTGCTTTTTGAGTTTCTATTCGCACCTCCCCTTGCTACTTTTGGTTTCTTTGGTTTGTGTGTTAGTGTCACTTTTGGGAGAAAGCTTGAAAAAGGAGCTTACCACAAGGGTAGCATATTTTGGAAGGTTTGACTAAGAGCCTAAGGGATCACCTCAAAAGGAAATACACCTAGTCGTGAGGACTTTGATTTGAGGGAGCATTTGGAGAATTATTTTTTGAAGACTTTACTTTTTCTTTAATTTGGGTGTATTAATTTTGTAGTTCGGAGTTTGAGTGCCCTCAAGGCCCTCCCTTTGGTTGTAATAAAATTTAAACAATTTTTTAGTTTCTCGAAAATTAGGTGAAGAACGAAGAAGTGGTACACTTCCTTCAACACCTTAGGAGCTCGCTTTAGATCCCTTCCCTTTTGAATTTTTGCTTTAAAATTCTTGCTTTATTTTTCTTATTCAAAACGCTTAGAAGGCTAAAAAGTTCCAAAGACTCATCAAGCCATTTTAGGCAAGAAAACACAAAAAGAGAGGAGTGTTTGTTTGTGAAAATTTTTTAGCCACCTTTTTCCTCTTAGAAATTCAAGCACAATGACATCACACACCCACTCTAGTGCTCATAGTTATTCATCAAACAAGAGTGTAAACCAAAGAAATATTTCTAAAGATTACACTTTAGAAAACTTAAACCTGGACTTTAAGGAGCGGATGGCAAAAGAACAAGAGAGAAGAGAAGAAAAAAGGAGAGAAAAAGAGTCCAAGGAGAAAATAAAAATAAAGAAAGAGAGGGATAGTGATGTGACCATGCCTAGCCAAGGACCTATCACTAGGGCCATGGCTAGAAGGATTGAAGAAGACCTATCCCTTGCAGACAAAGGAAGACTTCACCTCCTATAGAGAGTGAAGATATTAGGCTAGGGACTTTAGTTAATAAAATGTAATTTTTCGTTATTTTAATTTTGAGGAGCATTAAGAATTTAATTTGGGACATGTATTTAGTCCATTTTTTATTTTTAGGAGGTGTCTTAGGAATTTAGAGGGTGGATTTAGCTTTTTGGGTCTTTATGAAGGAAATAAGGGGTAGCCTTGATATATACACCCCTCTTTTCTACATAAACCCCCTAAGCTAATAAGAAGGAATCTTGGCCCTTGGTTTGAGAAAATTGGGCACCAAGTATAAATAGGAGCTCCTCCCTCACTTGTATTTTTTACACTTGAATTTAATCCTAGAGACCATATTGGTTGAGGTTCTTAACTTTGAGTGTCCCCCTTTCTCCTTTGTGAGAGCTTTTAAGAGTTATCAAGGGACCCCTCCCTTGTGGCCTCTCCCATTTGGCTTATCAAACCTAGTATTTGTGGCGCCTCACCCCATTCCTTTCCTCTCCATAAATCCATTTCCCTTCCAAGTGACCTTATAAAGGATCCTTTGGGCACGTGATCATCAAAGATCACATCAAGTGGTATCTAGAGCCACTTTCTAAAGGTCACGTTCTGATGCAATCTCACCTAGCATGCATCATGGCTAGGAGGACTCAAGGAAGGCATGGCATGGACAAAAGCTCATTGAAGATTCGAAGCCATAGTCTTTGTTATTTTTAGCTTGTAAATATTTTATTTTAATTAGATAAACAGGAAATTATTTTTAATTCCCTTAAGGCCATGTATTTCCAGCCATCTTGTTAGTTTATAAGGTATAGGTGTCTTTAGTTAAAAATGAGGAGTAAGCTTATAATGGGTGCATAAGTTAAGACATGATTTTGGGCTAGCCCATTCACATTAAGATATGCTAATTGCACCCATAGGGGGTGAACTTAGGTTCCTCACTTAAGGCCTAAGACTTGGGTTAATTAGTTTTAATCCTAATTAAGCCCAAGTCCCACATTGCCTAGAAAAGTGTGCCCAAGCTCTCCCATTGGGCTATATATACTCATTCCCCCTCATTGTAAAATCCCACCTTTGAAGTTGAATGAAAATAGTCTCTTTGTGAGCACATTCTTAGTAAAAGGTCTTGAGGAACCTCTTCCTAGTTGGTTTTTATCAAGGGTTCCTTCCCTTGTGGCAAACCTAAACACTTTGGCTTATCTCTCTTGGAGAGTGGCGCCCCGCCTCCATTTTATTTCCCCTCCATCATCCATTTCATGGTGCTTGGAACCTCAAGGAAAAAGATCAAGGGAGGCATGCATCATTTGTTATCAGAGCCAACTCCATGAGGTTCTTTAATTTTTTTCAGCTTTTCTTCTTAGAGTTCTTGCTTTTTCCTTTATTTTTTCCAGCCTTTGATTCTTGTCATTTAATTCCTTTTATGTCTTGTTAGTTTATGTTTTTGTAGTTTTCATTTTATGCAATTTATTTCCTAGTTTTTATTGCTTTCTAGATTCAATTTATCTTGTTCTTTTCCATTGAATCTTTATATGTTTCCTTTAGGATTGTTTCTTTAATTTTCTGCCCAGCTTTTTATTTTTTCCTTATTCTTGTGCAAATCCTAGGAAGATCATTGTAATGACTTCGCAAAATTTGTGAAGGAAGCCACACATTGTGGTCTTGATCTTTGGATGCACGTTGTTCTTCTTATTTGAATTTTTAATTCTATTTTCCTGCACCTATTTTTCCCGTTTTTCCAGCCCTTTGTTCTCTGTTTTGGGCATATATTTCTGGTTATTTTGAGTCATTTAATTTCAGTTTTTAATCTTCCAAGTTGTGTCTTAGTTGGTCATGTTGTAGCCCTTTTATTGTCTCTTAATTCTACATAGTTTTGCCTTTTTATTTTTACCATAAAAGTGTGTTATTTCTCTATTGGAAATTGAGCATCAAAGAGGCTTACTCTTGATCCCATGTCCTTAGAGTCTCACATGATATTTAGATCTTAGCATGTTCTTAAAAAAAAATCTTCAAAAAAAATTAATGCTCAATTTCTTCCAAATTTCATTCACTTGTTCAATAATTTTAGTATCTTAATTTTGTGCTAGTTTTTGTGGTGATTTTTGTTGATTGGCTTTGAGAGGCATGTTGGGTATGATTGGGCTGATTATTGAGTAATCAAGTTGTCCTCAACTTCCATAAAACTCTCTTTGTGCCATTTATTTTTTATCACCTAAAATTACTAGTTCATATTAGGTTGTTTTGTTTCTTAATTTTGCACTTTTGTATATCAATTATGGTGGCCATTTCCTATCCTTTGTTCAAGCATTTATGATTCTTTGACTCCTCACTATATTTGCTACAAAATGTGTTAAGAGGTGTAGCAAAATTGTTTCAAAAAAAAAAAAAGAAGAAAAGAAATCAAAAGTGTAAAATAAGTAAAAAAAAAAGAGTTAGTAAAAAGTGCTAAAAACAAGTAAAAAGAGTACAAAAAAATAAAATAAAAATTAGTGCACCTCAAAATTATTAAAAAATTCAAAGGAGTGTTAAATTTTATTGAAATTTTCTTGAATTTATTTGACTATGATTTAGCCACCTTGCTTTACAATTGTGCAAATCATTGAATTTGTTGAGTCTTTTTTGTTTTAAGTCCAATTCTATTTTAGGCCCATTCTAGGAATTTTTTTTTGTGTGCCAACTTTCTTTCTACACCTTTTATTTCTTGATTGTCCTTATTGGCTTTCTTTGTGTTTGTCAAATAAATTCTTTCCACTTGAATGTGTTCCTATTCTTGTTAAGTGCTTTTTATTGCTTTTTGCTTTCAAATTCTACTTCCCTTGGTCTCTTGCTTGGGCGCTTGTTTTCTCTTGGTAGGTAGCCAAATTGTTGAAATTTTCACAAGGGTAGCATCCTTAGGAAGTGTTGATTTAAAACCAAGGAAGAGGAGACTTGAAAAGGAGGCCAAGACTAGAGTGATACACTTGGTGAGGAGCACTTGAAGAAAGGAGCTACATTCAACTACTTTTAATTTTCTTTGTTTAATTTGGGTGTATTTTTAAAGGACATTTTAATTAGAGGTATAGGATGCCCATAAGGGTCACCTCTTTTGTGTGTAATAAACCTTAGTTTCTCGTTTTAGTGTGGATAAGGAATTGGTACCCCTTATTCATACTTAGGAGCACGTTAGAATCCTTTAGCTTTGCTTTAAATTTCTTTATTTGCTTTCAACGTTTTAGAAAATGTTAGAGTTCCAAAGACTCTTAACACTTTAGGAGAAAACAAAAAAGAGAGGAGTGTTTTGCATATTAGTTCCCTAGGCCTTACACTTTGACATGTTTTCACACACTTCTAGGAGTGTTAGGAGTAGTAATGAAACTAGGGAAAATAAAGGAGAAGAATGTGAGAATAGAATAAAAGAAAAGAATGAGAAGAGTGATAAACCAACCTTGCCCACATATCCATACTCTATTGATTGGGAAATAGTAGAAAAACAACGTAGGGAATTTTGGAAAAATGAGAGAAAACAAAGAGAGATGAGGAAAAGAGAACAAGAGGAACTAGATAGAGAATAGAGAAGAGAGAAAGAACAAAAAGAAAAGGAGAGACAAGAAAGAAAAGAAAGAAGAGAAAAAGAGAGACAAATAGAGAGTAGGGAAAATGAAAAGAAAGAAAGAGAAGCAAGAGAAAAAGAAAGAGAAGAGAAAAAGAGAAAAGAGAAAAAGAAAGAGAAAAAGAAGAAAACAAAAGAAAAGAGTTAGAGAGAAAAGAGAGAAGAGAAAGGAGAGAAAAAGAGAAGAAAGAATTGGAAAAGAGAGAAAAGGAACAAAATAAGTTAGAAAGAAGGGAAGAAATGAAGATACAAAAAGAGAGAGATGCCTATAAGAGCTCTTGTGGTAACATTTACACACATTATAGAGACTTAGAGGAGCCTAAAATAATCCATGACATTCATGCTTCTTCTAGTAAGAAGGAAAACCCTAAGAGGCATCCTAAGAAAAAGACAAACCCTTCTATAATTAAACCCAAAAGAGAGTCATCCAAAAGAAAGCATATTGAGAGAAAACCCTTGAATATGAGTGACACCCCTACCACTAGTTCGAGCACTCGTTTTCGAAGTCCTAAATGTTTTAAGTGTTTAGAAAAAGGGCATATTGCTTTGTTTTGCCCCAAAATAAAAAGGACTTTAAAGGGAACATCAAATGAAAAGGGTATTCATTCATGTGATGATCTCTTCAAAGTGAAACAACTTCTTGGAAGCCATCCTTGTAAGGAAACCCAAACACAAAGAGAGAATGTTTTTCAAACAAGATGCAAAATTTTGGGCAAAACTTGTTCTCTTATTGTGGATGGTGGATCATGTTGTAATTTTTGTAGCACAAGGGTGGTGGAAAAGCTATCACTTGCTACTACTCCTCATCCTTCACCTTATTCTTTGCATGGACTTAATTATGAATATGGTGTAGTAGTAAGAGAGCAAGTGGAGATTAGCTTCTTTATAGGGAAGTATAACGACAAAGTGTTATGTGATGTAGTCCCTATGGAAGCTAGTCACATGTTGCTGGGAAGGCCATGGCAACATGATAAGGAAACTTTGCACAATGGCCTCACTAATAAAATCACTCTCTCTCATGAAGGGAAAAAGATCACCTTACTTCCTCTTACCCCTACCGAGGTTATGGAGGATAGAAGGATCATGAAGCTTAAGAGAGAAAGGGATAAAAATGAAAATAAGGTTGTTGGTAGGAAGACCGAGTCTAAGGAAGATCCGCCTTTGCCTTCAAAGGAGGTTCTCTACATAGAAAAATTTTCCTGCCAACTCTTACAAAAAGAACAAGTTGAATTTGAGGATGTGCCTATATCTTTTGAGCACCTTGATCCACACCCTCAAATCCAACTTGATGAGTGCTCCATTCCACTTAGACTAGTCTCGCCATATATTTCAAAACCTTTGAGGCTAGTATCTAGTGCAATTGGAGGAGGATGAGGAGCTGTTGTGTGGAGGCACATGCACACTAAAATATTTTCAAACTTTAGTGCCAACCTCCACTACCCCATTCTTAAAAGGCCTCCTTATAGACCTCTCACTTCCCCCAAAATCACTTGTCTGCTTATACTTACTGCTTTTCTTATTTTCTTGCAGACTTTGAAAAGCCGGAAGAAAGACCTCAGGATTTGAGGTCAAATCCTCTCCAAGGGAGAGGAGATGATGCAATCTCACCTAGCATGCATCATGGCTAGGAGGACTCAAGGAAGGCATGGCATGGACAAAAGCTCATTGAAGATTCGAAGCCATAGTCTTCGTTATTTTTAGCTTGTAAATATTTTATTTTAATTAGATAAATAGGAAATTATTTTTCATTCCCTTAAGGCCATGTATTTCCGGCCATCTTCTTAGTTTATAAGGTATAGGTGTCTTTAGTTAAAAATGAGGAGTAATCTTATAATGGATGCATAAGTTAAGACATGATTTTGGGCTAGCCCATTCACATTAAGATATGCTAATTGCACCCATAGGGGGTGAACTTAGGTGCCTCACTTAAGGCCTAAGACTTGGGTTAATTAGTTTTAATCCTAATTAAGCCCAAGTCCCACATTGCCTAGAAAAGTGTGCCCAAGCTCTCCCATTGGGCTATATATACTCATTCCCCCTCATTGTAAAATCCCACCTTTGAAGTTGAATGAAAATTGTCTCTTTGTGAGCACATTCTTAGTAAAAGGTCTTGAGGATCCTCTCTTGAGGAACCTCTTCCTAGTTGGTTTTTATCAAGGGTTCCTTCCCTTGTGGCAAACCCAAACACTTTGGCTGATCTCTCTTGGAGAGTGGCGCCCCACCTCCATTTTCTTTCCCCTCCAGCATCCATTTCATGGTGCTTGGAACCTCAAGGCAAAAGATCAAGGGAGGCATGCATCACGTTCTTTCTTAATTTTTTTTTCTTTGTTGTTTATCTCTTTGATCTCTTTATTTTAAAGTCCTTCATTTTTTGTCATCTCTATTTCCTTTATTGTCTAGTAGTATAGCTTTTTATTCTTGCTATTATATGCGCTTTTGTTTTCTATCTATGCACCTATTTTCCATTTAATTTGATGCGATTTTATTTGTCCCTTTCTTTGCATCTTATTTTCGTGTTCAAGTTGCTTTATTTTCCCTTGGTTTTTTATGTTAAAGTGTGCCTAAGAAGTTGTGACCATTAAACCCACATGGTTGAGGATTTTTCCACACCATTGTGGTGATCAACTTTGGCCACTTTGTTGTGCCTTTTGTTTTGAGTCTCTTGCTGAAATTTTTGCTCTATTTTTAGGTGTGTTATTTTTTCTTAATCTTGTGTTTTGTCAAATACTAGTCATGTTAGTTTCCTATTTTGTCTCATTTAAATTCCATAGGTTTTAGCCTCTTAAAATTTTTACAAAAAAGCCTTCAAAAACATTTTGAATTGAGCTCCTAAGAGGTGAACCTCTTATTGAGTCTCTTAAGTCTTTTATGCTTTTAGTTCAAGCATATTAATCTCTTTGTTGTTCTTAAATATTTGCTCAATTCAATCTTTATATGTTTCTTGTTTTATGTTGAATTATTAATAGTTTTCCACTTGGTTTACCTTCACTATTGGTGCCTCTTTATGGAATTTTATCTTGGGTGAATTGTGTTAGTCATTTGAGCAATCAATTTACTTCAAAATCAGCCCTAAATCATTCCTTAAGCACCATTACTTCAGTGGTATTTGGAACTACTAAGTTGTTTTGCCTTTAGTTGCATGCATTGCTTGAAAATTGTGTGACCTTACTTTGTGCTTATTCACTCAAGCGTTATTATTTCAAGCATCCTCATTAAAATTTCAATTCAACAAGCTATTAGGTGCAGCAAAAAGATTAGAAAAACTTAAAAAAAAAAGAGAGGAGTGTTGCTTGAAAAAAAAAACGTTTTTGGCCTACTCTTTAGGTTGTAGCATCGAAGCACCATGGCTTCCCACACACATTCTAGTGCACATAGTTGTTCATCAAGTAAGAGTGTCAACCAAAGAAAACCTTCTAAGGGAGACACTCTGGAAAACCTTAACTTAGAATTTAGGGAATGGATGGCTAAAGAACAAGAAAGGAGAGAAGAAAAAGACAGAAAAAAAGAAATAAAAGAAAAGGAAAAACAAAAAGAGAAGGAAGAGTTAAAAAAAGAGATGTTGGAAATGAGAAAAGAGAAAAAAGAGCGAGAAGAGAGAAGGCAAAGAGAGAGAAGAGAGGATGAAGAAAGGAGAAGAAGGAAAGAACTAGAAAGAAAAAGAGAAAAAGAGGAAGAAGAGAGAAGGAGAGGAGAAGAGAGTAAGAGGAGATATGGGAGGGAGAATGATAGAAAAAATAAAGGAATTCTCATAAGATCCCCATCTAGGCATTTTAGCTCTAGTGAACAAGAATACTATAGAAATCAACATAAGCATCACTCACATTCATCATACAATCATCATTCTCCTTAAGAGAACATAAATCATGCTAGGGAACCAAAGGTAGACCTACCCCATTTTCATGATAGGGAAGATGTTGAGACTTACCTAGATTGGGAAGTCAAAGTGGAACAACTCTTTCGATGCTATGAAATTAGGGAAGAAAGAAAAATACCTTTGGCCTCCCTTAGTTTTCAAGGTTCTGCTTTGCATTGATGGGATGGGTTAGTCAAGGATAGGGCCCGTAAACAAATGCCTGACATTCGCTACTGGAATGATTTAAAAACTTGTTTGCGAAGAAGGCACATTCCTTCATATTATGAAAGGGATCTTTTGGATAGGCTCCAAAGACTTAGGCAACATAACCTAAGTATTGAGGAGTATAGACAAAAGATGGAGCTTCTCATACTAAGGGCCAATATCATTGAGGAACCCAATGCCACCCTTGCTAGGTTTTTGTGTGGATTAAGCTCTGACATTAGAGATAAGGTAGAGCTTCTTTCATACTCAAACCTTGATGAGTTGGTAGAACTTTGTGTAAGATCTGAGAATCAACTCAAGAGAAAAAAGCTTTAAAAAAGATTTTCCCTCGTACTCAAAGAGAGACCAACTTAAGGGAAACTCTTTCAAGGGTTTTCCCAAAGAGGAACCCAAGCATTTTCAAGATACAAAAGCACCTCATGTAGAGAGAAAACCCCATACTACTAAGCCTACTGAGAGGCAAAGTAGTATCAAATGCTTAAAATGTCTTGGGAGAGGCCATATTGCCTCTCAATTCCCTAACAAGAAAACCATGATCATAAGGGGACAAGACATTTGTAGTGAGAATAGCTCATCTTCCTTCTCTAGTGAGAGTGAGGAAAAAGGGGGACATAATTTTGAACAACAGTGTGAGGAAGCTTTTCCTTATGAGGGGGACCTCCTTATGGTTCAAAGGCTTCTTGGAAGCCAACCTCTAGAGCTTGGCCAGTCACAAAGAGAGAACATCTTCCATACAAGATGTAAAGTAAATGACAAAGTATGTTCTCTCCTTGTTGATAGTGGCTCCTGTTGTAACTGTTGTAGCTCTAGGTTGGTTGAAAAGATAGCCTTGACTACCATGCCCCATCCTAAACCTTACAAATTGCAATGGCTCAATGAGCAAGGGGAGATGGTAGTCAATGAACAAGTTATGGTTCCAATTTCCATAGGATCTTATAATGATGAGATTCTTTGTGACATAGTTCCTATGGAGGCTGGTCATCTCCTGTTGGGGACACCATGGCAATTTGACAAAAAAGCTATTCACCATGGTCACTCCAACCAAATAATTCTCACCCATAATGAAAAGCGCTTCAAATTGTATCCTTTGTCACCTTCTCAAGTGGCTGAAGATCAATTTGCGATGAAAAAGAAAAGAGTTGAGGAAAAACAAAAACAAAAAAAAATACAACAAGCTTTACCCTTAAAGCTTGAAAAGGGTAAAGAGAGAGATTCGGAAGGTGATGCCCCTTCGAAAGGGAATATTAGTAAAAAGAGCCTATTTGCTACTAAACGTGATTTAAAAGAAGCTCCTTTGACTAACAAGCCCTTTTATCTCCTCTTTTGCAAAGAAGCATCAAATCCTTCTCCCATTTTGCATTCTTCTGCTGAGAGCACTGCCACAGCCCATGCACATGAGCACCTTCCTCAAGGGGTTCAAGATATTTTAAAAGAATTTGATGACATATTCCCTAATGAGGTTCCGAAAGGACTTCCTCCCATTAGGGGTATAGAACATCAAATTGATTTGGTGCCTGGCGCAAGTCTACCTAATAGACCTGCCTGTAGGACCAACCCCATAGAGACCCAAGAGATTGAGTCTCAAGTGAATGAGCTGTTGAAGAAGGGTTGGGTTCAAAAGAGCCTAAGCCCTTGTGTTGTGCCAGTCTTGTTGGTGCCCAAGAAGAATAGCCAATGGAAGATGTGTGTTGATTGTTGTGCAATCAACAACATCACCATCAAATATAGGCACCCAATCCCCCGTCTTGATGACATGTTGGATGAATTGCATGAGGCAAAAATATTTTCAAAAATAGATCTTAGAAGTGGTTACCACCAAATAAGGATCAAAGAGGGTGATGAGTGGAAAACTGCTTTTAAGACTAAATTTGGTCTTTATGAGTGGTTGGTTATGCCTTTTGGGCTAACTAATGTCCCAAGCATATTCATGCGCTTAATGAATCATGTACTGAGGGATTGCCTTGGTAAATTTTGTGTAGTTCACTTTGATGACATTTTAGTTTACTCTAGGAGCCTAGATGATTATTTAGGACATCTAAGGCATGTTTTTTCTCTTCTTAGGAGTAATCATCTTTTTGGTAACTTAGAAAAATGCACTTTTTGTGTAGATAGTGTAGTTTTCCTATGTTTTGTAGTTAGCACAAAAGGGGTTCATGTTGACCCTGAAAAGATAAAAGTTATTCAAGAATGGCCCCACCCCAAAGAGGGTGACAGAGATCAAAAGCTTTCATGGTCTCGCTGGATTTTATAGGCGTTTTGTGCCTAATTTCTCCACGCTCTTCGTACCAATAAATGATTTGGTGAAAAAGGAAGTTCCTTTCCTTTGGGGTGAGAAATAAGAGAAAGCCTTCCAGCTAATTAAGCATAAAATGACCCATGCACCAGTCTTGACATTACCTGAATTTTCTAAAACATTTGAACTTGAATGTGATGCCTCTGGTGTAGGTGTGGGGGCTGTCTTGTTGTAAGGAGGGCACCCCATTTCGTATTTCAGTGAAAAACTCAATGGTGCCCCCCTCAACTACCCCACCTATGATAAGGAGTTTTATGCTCTAATTAGGGCCCTTCAAACTTGGGAGCATTACCTTGCTCCCAAGGAGTTTGTCATTCATAGTGACCATGAGTCACTAAAATATTTGAGGGGTCAAGGTAAATTGAACAAAAGGCATGCAATGTGGGTGGAATATCTTGAATCCTTCCCTTATGTCATCAAGTACAAGAAAGGAAAATAAAATGTGGTGACTGATGCTCTTTCTAGGCGTCATGCCCTTTATTCATCCTTGAGTGCAAAAATCTTGGGATTTGATGACACTCGGGCTATGTATCCGTCTGATAAGGATTTCGACCCCATATTTGCTACCTCTGCATCTGCATTTGCATTAAAGGCCCATGATGGGTACTTCATCAGTAAGGGGTATCTTTACAAAGGGAGTAAGCTTTGTATACCCCAAGGATCAATTAGCAACTTACTTACAAAAGAGAGTCATGAAGGTGGGCTCATAGGGCATTTTGGGATTTCAAAAACCCTCATGCTTTTACAAGAGAAATTCTTTTGGCCCCATATGCGTAGAGATGTCCATAGACATTGCTCTAAATGTATAGCTTGCTTGCAAGCAAAGTCTAAAGCAATGCCTCATGGACTATACATACCTTTACCTGCTCCTTCTGCACCTTGGGAGGATATTAGCATGGATTTCGTCCTTGGGCTCCCAAGAACCCAACGAGGTGCAGACTCCATATTTGTGGTGGTTGACCGATTTTCAAAAATGGCCCATTTTATTCCCTGCCACAAAGTGGATGATGCGAGCAACATCGCAAGACTTTTCTTTAAAGAGGTTGTCCTATTGCATGGTATACCCTCTGTCACACTCTTTGGGGTGGTCCATTCTTGAATAGCTTTTATCTTTTCGGGATCAACATGAACCCCTTTTGTGCTAACTACAAAACCTAGAAAAACTACACTATCTACACAAAAAGTGCATTTTTCTAAGTTACCAAAAAGATTATTACTCCTAAGAAGAGAAAAAACATGCCTTAGATGTCCTAAATGATCATCTAGGCTCCTAGAGTAAACTAAAATGTCATCAAAGTAAACTACACAAAATTTACTAAGGCAATCCCTCAGTACATGATTCATTAAGCACATGAATATGCTTGGGACATTAGTTAGCCCAAAAGGCATAACCAACCACTCATAAAGACCAAATTTAGTCTTAAAAGAAGTTTTCCACTCATCACCCTCTTTGATCCTTATTTGGTGGCAACCACTTCTAAGATCTATTTTTGAAAATATTTTTGCCTCATGCAATTCATCCAACATGTCATCAAGATGGGGGATTGCGTGCCTATATTTGATGGTGATGTTGTTGATTGCACAACAATCAACACACATCTTCCATTGGCCATTCTTCTTGGGCACCAACAAGACTGGCACAGCACAAGGGCTTAGGCTCTTTTGAACCCAGCCCTTCTTCAACAGCTCATTCACTTGAGACTCAATCTCTTGGGTCTCTATGGGATTGGTCCTATAGGCAGGTCTATTAGGTAGACTTGCGCCAGGCACCAAATCAATTTGATGTTCTATACCCCTAATGGGAGGAAGTCCTTTTGAAACCTCATTAGGGAATATGTCATCAAATTCTTTTAAAATATCTTGAACCCCTTAAGGAAGGTGCTCATGTGCATGGGCTGCGGTAGTGTTCTCAGCAGAAGAATGCAAAATGAGAGAAGGATTTGGTGCTTCTTTGCAAAAGAGGAGATAAAAGGGCTTGTTAGTCAAAGGAGCTTGTTTTAAATCACGTTTAGTAGCAAATAGGATCCTTTTACTAATATTCCCTTTCGAAGGGGCATCACCTTCCGACTCTCTCTCTTTACCCTTTTCAAGCTTTAAAGGTAAAGCTTGTTGTGCTTTTCTTTGCTTTTGTTTTTCCTCAACTCTTTTCTTTTTCATCGCAAATTGATCCTCAACCACTTGAGAAGGTGACAAAGGATACAATTTGAAGCGCTTTTCATTATGGGTGAGAATTATTTGGTTGGAGTGACCATGGTGAATAGCTTTTTTGTCAAATTGCCATGGTGTCCCCAACAGGAGATGACCAGCCTCCATAGGAACTATGTCACAAAGAATCTCATCATTATAAGATCCTATGGAAATTGGAACCATAACTTGTTCATTGACTACCATCTCCCCTTGCTCATTGAGCCATTGCAATTTGTAAGGTTTGGGATGGGGAATGGTAGTCAACGCTAGCTTTTCAACCAACCTAGAGCTACAACAGTTACAACAGGAGCCACTATCAACAAGGAGAGAACATACTTTGTCATTTACTTTACATCTTGTATGGAAGATGTTCTCTTTTTGTGAGTGGCCAAGCTCTAGAGGTTGGCTTCCAAGAAGCCTTTGAACTATAAGGAGGTCCCCTTCATAAGGAAAAGCTTCCTCACACTCTTGTTCAAAAGTATGTCCCCCTTCTTCCTCACTCTCACTAGAGGAGGAAGATGAGCTATTTTCACTACAAATGTCATGTCCCCTCATGATCATGGTTTTCTTGTTAGGGAATTGAGAGGCAATGTGGCCTCTCCCAAGACATTTGAAGCATTTGATACTACTTTGCCTCTCAGTAGGCTTAGTAGTAGAAGTTTTTCTCTCTACATGAGGTACTTTTGTATCTTGGAAATGCTTGGGTTCCTCTTTGGGAAAACCCTTGAAAGAGTTTCCCTTAAGTTGGTCTCTCTTTGAGTAAGAGGGAGAATCTTTTTTAAAGCTTTTCTCTTGAGTTGATTCTCAGCTCTTACACAAAGTTCTACCAACTCATCAAGGTTTGAGTATGAAAGAAGCTCTACCTTATCTCTAATGTCAGAGCTTAATCCACACAAAAACCTAGCAAGGATGGCATTGGGTTCCTCAATGATATTGGCCCTTAGTATGAGAAGCTCCATCTTTTGTCTATACACCTCAACACTTAGGTTATGTTGCCTAAGTCTTTGGAGCCTATCCAAAAGATCCCTCTCATAATATGAAGGAATGTGCCTTCTTCGCAAACAAGTTTTTAAATCATTCCAGTAGCGAATGTCAGGCATTTGTTTACGGGTCCTATCCTTGACTAACCCATCCCACCAATGCAAAGCAGAACCTTGAAAACTAAGGAAGGCCAAAGGTACTTTCCTTTCTTCCCTAATTTCATAGCATCGAAAGAGTTGTTCCACTTTAACTTCCCAATCTAGGTAAGTCTCAACATCTTCCCTACCATGAAAATGGGGTAGTCTACCTTTGGTTCCCTAGCATGATTTATGTTCTCTTGAGGAGAATGATGATTGTATGATGAATGAAAGTGATGCTTATGTTGATTTCTATAGTATTCTTCTTCACTAGAGCTAAAATTCCTAGATGGGGATCTTATGAGAATTCCTTTATTTTTTTTATCACTCTCCCTCCCATCTCAACTCTTACTCTCTTCTCCTCTCCTTCTATCTTCTTCCTCTTTTTCTCTTTTTCTTTCTAGTTCTTTTCTTCTTCTCCTTTCTTTATCCTATCGTCTCTCTCTTTGCCTTCTCTCTTCTCACTCTTTTTTCTCTTTTCTCATTTCCAACATCTCTTTTTTTAACTCTTCCTTCTCGTTTTTGTTTTTCCTTTTCTTTTATTTCTTTTTTTCTCCCTTTTTCTTCTCTCCTTTCTTGTTCTTTAGCCATCCATTCCCTAAATTGTAAGTTAAGATTTTCAAGAGTGTCTCCCTTAGAAGGTTTTCTTTTGTTTACACTCTTACTTGATGAACAACTATGTGCACTAGAATGTGTGGGGAAAGTCATGGTGCCTGGATGCTAAAAACTAAAGGGTAAGCCAAAATTTTTTTTTTCAAGCAACACTCCTCTCTTTTTTTTTGTTTTCTCACCTAAGGTGGCTTGATGAGTCTTTGGATCTTTTAGCCTCTACACATTACATAAAATAAAATAAAAGTGCAAGAATGTAAAAGAGAAAGGGCTCTAATCGTGTTCCTAAGGTGTTGAAGGAAGTGTACCACTTCTCCCTTCTTCACCTAATTAACGAGGAACTACGCTAAAATTAACCAAAATTATTACAAACCAAGGGAAGGCCTTATGGGCACTCAAACTCCCAATCTAAAATTAAGTATACACAATACAAAGAATAAAAAAAATAAAACAAAGTCTTCACTCCAAGCTTTTTGGTGTTTGTCTCCTTTTGATCAAGCCCCTTTGAGTTGCATCAACTCACCCCAACAATGCTACCCTTGTTTCCTCTTGTTTGGACTTGCCAAAATTTTATATATGGAACCTTTCCCAACCTTTCCTTACGAAGGCTGAATACAACATAAGACAACAAACAAAGGTGAATAACAAAACAAGGTTCACAAATCCAAGTTGATAGATTAAACAATGACAAACTCAAAGAAGTAAAGAAGACAAGCAAGGAAACATAAGGCTCATAAAGGAAGGTAGCAATGAAACCAATAGTTGCACACTTAATAAAATTTAAGTGACCAAAAACTAAAAAGCTTACTCAAGTAATTTTTTTTTTAATCACAATTGGCTCCTCATATCAAATGTTTCTACTATTAGCTACACAACTTCAAATTTGTCTTTCTTTTGAGTTCTTTATCTTTTTTTTTTTAACTTAAACTTTTTCTATTTTTTTTTAACTTTTTCTAATCATTTTGTTGCACTTAATAGCTTGTTGAATTGAAATTTTAATGACGATTCTTGAAATAATAACACTTGAGTGAATAAGGACAAAGTAAGGAGACACAATTTTCAAGCAATGCATGCAACTAAAGGCAAAACAACTTAGTAGTTCCAAATACCACTGAAGTAATGGTGCTTAAGGAATGATTTAGGGCTGATTTTGAAGTAAATTGATTGCTCAAATTACTAACACAGTTCACCCAAGCTAAAATTCCATAAAGAGGCACCAATAGTGAAGGTAAACCAAGTGGAAAGCTACTAATAATTCAACATAAAACAAGAAACATATAAAGATTGAATTGAGCAAATATTTAAGAACAACAAAGAGATTAATATCCTTGAACTAAAAGCATAAAGGACTTAAGAGACTCAACAAGAGGTTCACCTCTTAGGAGCTCAATTCAAAATGTTTTTGAAGGCTTTTTTGTAAAAATTTTAAGAGGATAAAACCTATGGAATTTAAATGAGACAAAATAGGAAACTAACATGACTAGTATTTGACAAAACACAAGACTAAGAAAAAATAACACACCTAAAAATAGAGCAAAAATTTCAGCAAGAGACTCAAAACAAAAGGCACAACAAAGTGGCCAAAGTTGATCACCACAATGGTGTGGAAAAATCCTCAACCATGTGGGTTTAATGGTCACAACTTCTTAGGCACACTTTAACATAAAAAACCAAGGGAAAATTAAGCAACTTGAACACGAAAATAAGATGCAAAGAAAGGGACAGATAAAATCGTATAAAATTAAATGGAAAATAGGCGTGTAGATAGAAAACAAAAGCGCATATAATAGCAAGAATAAAAAGCTATACTACTAGACAATAAAGGAAATAAAGATGACAAAAATGAAGGACTTTAAAATAAAGAGATCAAAGCGGTAAACAACAAAGCAAAAAAAAATTGAGAAAGAACGTGACCTTTAGAAAGTGGCTCTGATACCACTTGATGTGATCTTTGATGATCACGTGCCCAAAGGATCCTTTCTAAGGTCACTTGGAAGGGAAATGGATTTATGGAGAGGAAAGGAATGGGGTGAGGCGTCACAAATACTAGGTTTGATAAGCCAAAGGGGAGAGGCCACAAGGGAGGGGTCCCTTGATAACTCTTAGAAGCTCTCACAAAGGAGAAAGGGGGACACTCAAAGGTAAGAACCTCAACCAATGTGGTCTCTAGGATTAAATTCAAGTGTAAAAAATACAAGTGAGGGAGGAGCTCCTATTTATAGAGGTAGCTAACCTTTTGAACAAGATAACCTAAAAAAGAAGGGCTAGGATTAAAAGGAGAGATCTAAGGAGGAGGATTGAGAAACAATTCCCTCCTTAGATCATCAAACTTGGTGCCCAAGTTTCTCAAACCAAGGGCCAAGATTCCTTCATATTAGCTTAGGGGGTTTATGTAGGAAAAGAGGGTGTAGATATCAAGGCTACCCCTTATTTCCTTCATAAAGACCCAAGAAGCTAAGTCCACCCTCTAAATTCCTAAGACACCTCCTAAAAATAAAAAATGGACTAAATACATGTTTCCAAATTAAATTTTTAATGCTCCTCAAAATTAAAATAAAGGAAAATTACATTTTATTAACTAAAGTCCCTAGCCTAATATTTTCACTCTCCATAGGAGGTGAAGTCTTCCTTTGTCTGCAAGGGCTAGGTCTTCTTCAATCGTTCTAGCCATGGCCCTAGTGATATGTCCTTGGCTAGGCATGGTCACATAAAATTCTCGTCTAAAGGAGGGGATTGATTGGACTTTGGGCTTCAATCCTCCTCCTTTTGATGACTCCTTTTAATCCTTGCCCTTCCTTTCCTTCTTGACTTTTCCAAGAGGTTAGCTCCCTCTATAAAAAGGTTCTCCTTCACACTCTTGTTTTTTTTAGACTTTATTGAATGGAAAAAACCTTGATTTGGCCAAAATTCTCTTAGTGTCCACCCTTCTCTCTTTGAGAATTCCATAGGTTTGTATCAAGGGTTCCATCCCTTGTTGCAAACTTTCCCTTTTAGGCTTATCTTACCTTAAGTGGTGCCTAAAACCACCTCACTTCTTACCTTTCCACAAACCATTTCACCAAAGAAAAAAACCTCTAGAAAAAGATCAAGGGAGGCATGCATCACATTATTTAGTCCATTTTTTATTTTAGGAGGTGTCTTAGGAATTTAGAGGGTGGATTTAGCTTTTTGGATCTTTATGAAGGAAATAAGGGGTAGCCTTGATATCTACACCCCTCTTTTCCTACATAAACCCCCTAAGCTAATAAGAAGGAATCTTGGCCCTTGGTTTGAGAAACTTGGGCACCAAGTTTGATGATCTAAGGAGGGAATTGTTTCTCAATCCTCCTCCCTTAGATCTCTCCTTTTAATCCTAGCCTTCTTTTTTAGGTTATCTTGTTCAAGAGGTTAGCTACCTCTATAAATAGGAGCTCCTCCCCTCACCTGTATTTTTTACACTTGAATTTAATCCTAGAGAGCATATTGGTTGTGAGGTTCTTAACTTTTAGTGTCCCCCCTTCTCCTTTGTGAGAGCTTTTAAGAGTTATAAAGGGACCCCTCCCTTGTGGCCTCTTCCATTTTGCTTTAGGCTTTCCCAAACTTGGTCTTAAAAGCGGTTTTCCACTCATCACCTTCCTTGATGCAGATTTGGTGATAACCACTCTTAAGATCAATTTTTGAAAATAATTGGGCCCCATGCAATTCATCAAGCATGTCATCAGGCCTAGGGATAGGGTGCCTATATTTGATGGTGATGTTATTGATTGCTCGACAATCAATGCACATCCTCCATTGGCCATTCATTCTTAGGCACCAACAAAACTGGCACAGCACAAAGGCTTAGGCTCTCTTGAACCCAACCCTTCTCCAATAGTTCTTGGACTTGAGATTCAAAATCCTTGGTCTCCATGGGATTAGTCCTATAAGCAGGCCTATTAGGCAGGCTAGCCCCAGGTACCAAGTCTATTTGGTGTTCTATACCCCTAATTGGAGGAAGTCCTTTGGAAACTTCATTAGGGAATATATCACCAAACTCCTTTAAAAGCTCTTGAACCACTTGAGGTAGGTTCTCAGGTCCAAGTTCTATGGCAGTGCTAGAACTAGAAGGGAAAAAAGTGGAGGGGGAAGAAATGGGGGATGCCTCTTTGCAAAGGAGGAGATATAAAGGTCTGTTAGTTAAGGGGGCTTCCTTTAAATCCAATTTTGTTGCAAATAAACTGATGCATGCCTCCCTTGATCTTTTTCCTTGAGGTTCCAAGCACCATGAAATGGATGATGGAGGGGAAAGAAAATAGAGGTGGGGCGCCACTCTCAAAGAGAGATAAGCCAAAGTGTTTAGGTTTGCCACAAGGGAAGGAACCCTTGATAAAAACCAACTAGGAAGAGGTTCCTCAAGAGAGAGGATCCTCAAGACCAATACATGGCCTTAAGGGAATTAAAAATACTTTCCTATTTATCTAATTAAAATAAAATATTTACAAGCTAAAAATAACGAAGACTATGGCTTCGAATCTTCAATGAGCTTTTGTCCATGCCATGCCTTCCTTGAGTCCTCCTAGCCATGATGCATGCTAGGTGAGATTGCATTATCTCCTCTCCCTTGGAGAGGATTTGACCTCAAATCCTGAGGTCTTTCTTCCGCTTTTTCAAAGTCTGCAAGAAAATAAGGAAAGCAGTAAGTATATGCAGACAAGTGATTTTGGGGGAAGTGAGAGGTCTATAAGGAGGCCTTTTAAGAATGGGGTAGTGGAGGTTGGCACTAAAGTTTGAAAATATTTTAGTGTGCATGTGCCTCCACACAACAGCTCCCCATCCTCGTCCAATTGCACTAGATACTAGCCTCAAAGGTTTTGAAATAGTTGGCGAGACTAGTCTAAGTGGAATGGAGCACTCATCAAGTTGGATTTGAGGGTGTGGATCAAGGTGCTCAAAAGATATAGGCACATCCTCAAATTCAACTTGTTCTTTTTTTCACAGTTGGCAGGAAAATTTTTCTATGTAGAGAACCTCCTTTGAAGGCAAAGGCGATCTTCCTTAGACTCGGTCTTCCTACCAACAACCTTATTTTCATTTTTATCCCTTTCTCTCTTAAGCTTCATGATCCTTCTATCCTCCATAACCTCGGTAGGGGTAAGAGGAAGTAAGGTGATCTTTTTCCCTTTATGAGAGAGAGTGATTTTATTAGTGAGGCCATTGTGCAAAGTGTGACTAGCTTCCATAGGGACTACATCACATAACACTTTGTCGTGATACTTCCCTATGAAGAAGCTAATCTCCACTTGCTCTCTTACTACTACACCATCTTCATAATTAAGTCCATGCAAAGAATAAGGTAAAGGATGAGGAGTAGTAGCAAGTGATAGCTTTTCCACCACCCTCGTGCTACAAAAATTACAACATGATCCACCATCCACAATAAGAGAACAAGTTTTGCCCAAAATTTTGCATCCTGTTTGAAAAACACTCTCTCTTTGTGTTTGGGTTTCCTTACAAGGATGGCTTCCAAGAAGTTGTTTCGCTTTGAAGAGATCATCACATGAATGAATACCCTTTTCATTTGATGTTCCCTTTAAAGTCCTTTTTCTTTTGGGGCAAAACAAAGCAATATGCCCTTTTTCTAAACACTTAAAACATTTAGGACTTCGAAAACGAGTGCTCGAACTAGTGGTAGGGGTGTCACTCATACTCAAGGGTTTTCTCTCAATATGCTTTCTTTTGGATGACTCTCTTTTGGGTTTAATTATAGAAGGGTTTGTCTTTTTCTTAGGATGCCTCTTAGGGTTTTCCTTCTTACTAGAAGAAGCATGAATGTCATAAATTATTTTAGGCTCCTCTAAGTCTCTATAATGTGTGTAAATGTTACCACAAGAGCTCTTATAGGCATCTCTCTCTTTTTGTATCTTCATTTCCTCCCTTCTTTCTAACTTATTTTGTTCCTTTTCTCTCTTTTCCAATTCTTTCTTCTCTTTTTCTCTCCTTTCTCTTCTCTCTTTTCTCTCTAACTCTTTTCTTTTGTTTTCTTCTTTTTCTCTTTCTTTTTCTCTTTTCTCTTTTTCTCTTCTCTCTTCTCTTTCTTTTTCTCTTGCTTCTCTTTCTTTCTTTTCATTTTCCCTACTCTCTATTTGTCTCTCTTTTTCTCTTCTTTCTTTTCTTTCTTGTCTCTCCTTTTATTTTTGTTCTTTCTCTCTTCTCTCCTCTCTATCTAGTTCCTCTTGTTCTCTTTTCCTCATCTCTCTTTGTTTTCTCTCATTTTTCCAAAATTCCCTACGTTGTTTTTCTACTATTTCCCAATCAATAGAGTATGGATATGTGGGCAAGGTTGGTTTATCACTCTTCTCATTCTTTTCTTTTATTCTATTCTCACATTCTTCTCCTTTATTTTCCCTAGTTTCATTACTACTCCTAACACTCCTAGAAGTGTGTGAAAACATGTCAAAGTGTAAGGCCTAGGCAACTAATATGCAAAACACTCCTCTCTTTTTTGTTTTCTCCTAAAGTGTTAAGAGTCTTTGGAACTCTAACACTTTCTAAAACGTTGAAAGCAAATAAAGAAATTTAAAGCAAAGCTAAAGGATTCTAACGTGCTCCTAAGTATGAATAAGGGGTACCAATTCCTTATCCACACTAAAACGAGAAACTAAGGTTTATTACACACAAAAGAGGTGACCCTTATGGGCATCCAATACCTCTAATTAAAATGTCCTTTAAAAATACACCCAAATTAAACAAAGAAAATTAAAAGTAGTTGAATGTAGCTCCTTTCTTCAAGTGCTCCTCACCAAGTGTATCACTCTAGTCTTGGCCTCCTTTTCAAGTATCCTCTTCCTTGGTTTTAAATCAACACTTCCTAAGGATGCTACCCTTGTGAAAATTTCAACAATTTGGCTACCTACCAAGAGAAAACAAGCGCCCAAGCAAGAGACCAAGGGAAGTAGAATTTGAAAGCAAAAAGCAATAAAAAGCACTTAACAAGAATAGGAACACATCCAAGTGGAAAGAATTTATTTGACAAACACAAAGAAAGCCAATAAGGACAAGCAAGAAATAAAAGGTGTAGAAATAAAGTTGGCACACAAAAAAAAATTCCTAGAATGGGCGTAAAATAGAATTGGACTTAAAACAAAAAAGACTCAACAAATTCAATGATTTGCACAATTGTAAAGCAAGGTGGCTAAATCATAGTCAAATAAATTCAAGCAAATTTCAATAAAATTTAACACTCCTTTTGAATTTTTTAATAATTTTGAGGTGCACTAATTTTTATTTTATTTTTTTTTACTCTTTTTACTTGTTTTTAGCACTTTTTACTAACTCTTTTTTTTTTACTTATTTTACACTTTTGATTTCTTTTCTTCTTTTTTTTTTTGAAACAATTTTGCTACACCTCTTAACACATTTTGTAGCAAATATAGTGAGGAGTCAAAGAATCATAAATGCTTGAACTAATATGAACTAGTAATTTTAGGTGATAAAAAATAAATGGCACAAGGAGAGTTTTATGAAAGTTGAGGACAACTTGATTACTCAATAATCAGCCCAATCATACCCAACATGCCTCTCAAAGCCAATCAACAAAAATCACCACAAAAACTAGCACAAAATTAAGATACTAAAATTATTGAACAAGTGAATGAAATTTGGAAGAAATTGAGCATTAATTTTTTTGAAGATTTTTTTTTTAAGAACATGCTAAGATCTAAATAGCATGTGAGACTCTAAGGACATGGGATCAAGAGTAAGCCTCTTTGATGCTCAATTTCCAATAGAGAAATAACACACTTTTATGGTAAAAATAAAAAGGCAAAACTATGTAGAATTAAGAGACAATAAAAGGGCTACAACATGACCAACTAAGACACAACTTGGAAGATTAAAAACTGAAATTAAATGACTCAAAATAACCAGAAATATATGCCCAAAACAGAGAACAAAGGGCTGGAAAAACAGAAAAATAGGTGCAGGAAAATAGAATTAAAAATTCAAATAAGAAGAACAACGTGCATCCAAAGATCAAGACCACAATGTATGGCTTCCTTCACAAATTTTGTGAAGTCATTACAATGATCTTCTTAGGATTTGCACAAGAATAAGGAAAAAATAAAAAGCTAGGCAGAAAATTAAAGAAACAATCCTAAAGGAAACATATAAAGATTCAATGGGAAAGAACAAGATAAATTGAATCTAGAAAGCAATAAAAACTAGGAAATAAATTGCATAAAATGAAAACTACAAAAAAATAAACTAACAAGACATAAAAGGAATTAAATGACAAGAATCAAAGGCTGGAAAAAATAAAGGAAAAAGCAAGAACTCTAAGAAGAAAAGCTGAAAAAAATTAAAGAAAATTAAGACTAGAAAAGAACCTCATGGAGTTGGCTCTGATACCAAATGATGCATGTCTCCCTTGATCTTTTTCCTTGAGGTTCCAAGCACCATGAAATGGATGATGGAGGGGAAAGAAAATGGAGGTGGGGCGCCACTCTCAAAGAGAGATAAGCCAAAGTGTTTAGGTTTTCCACAAGGGAAGGAACCCTTGATAAAAACCAACTAGGAAGAGGTTCCTCAAGAGAGAGGATCCTCAAGACCTTTTACTAAGAATGTGCTCACAAAGAGACTATTTTCATTCAACTTCAAAGGTGAAATTTTACAATGAGGGGGAATGAGTATATATAGCCCAATGGGAGAGCTTGGGCACACTTTTCTAGGCAATGTGGGACTTGGGCTTAATTAGGATTAAAACTAATTAACCTAAGTCTTAGGCCTTAAGTGAGGCACCTAAGTTCACCCCCTATGGGTGCAATTAGCATATCTTAATGTGAATGGGCTAGCCCAAAATCATGTCTTAACTTATGCACCCATTATAAGCTTACTCCTCCTTTTTAACTAAAGACACCTATACCTTATAAACTAAGAAGATGTCCGGAAATACATGGCCTTAAGGGAATTAAAAATACTTTTCTATTTATCTAATTAAAATAAAATATTTACAAGCTAAAAATAACGAAGACTATGGCTTCGAATCTTCAATGAGCTTTTGTCCATGCCATCCCTTCCTTGAGTCCTCCTAGCCATGATGCATGCTAGGTGAGATTGCATCATCTGGTATCAGAGCTCTGATACCAAATGATGCATGCTTCCCTTGATCTTTTTCCTTGAGGTTCCAAGCACCATGAAATGGATGATGGAGGGGAAAGAAAATGGAGGTGGGGCGCCACTCTCAAAGAGAGATAAGCCAAAGTGTTTAGGTTTGCCACAAGGGAAGGAACCCTTGATAAAAACCAACTAGGAAGAGGTTCCTCAAGAGAGAGGATCCTCAAGAACTTTTACTAAGAATGTGCTCACAAAGAGACTATTTTCATTCAACTTCAAAGGTGAAATTTTACAATGAGGGGGAATGAGTATATATAGCCCAATGGGAGAGCTTGGGCACACTTTTCTAGGCAATGTGGGACTTGGGCTTAATTAGGATTAAAACTAATTAACCTAAGTCTTAGGCCTTAAGTGAGGCACCTAAGTTCACCCCCTATGGGTGCAATTAGCATATCTTAATGTGAATGGGCTAGCCCAAAATCATGTCTTAACTTATGCACCCATTATAAGCTTACTCCTCCTTTTTAACTAAAGACACCTATACCTTATAAACTAAGAAGATGTCCGGAAATACATGGCCTTAAGGGAATTAAAAATACTTTTCTATTTATCTAATTAAAATAAAATATTTACAAGCTAAAAATAACGAAGACTATGGCTTCGAATCTTCAATGAGCTTTTGTCCATGCCATCCCTTCCTTGAGTCCTCCTAGCCATGATGCATGCTAGGTGAGATTGCATCATCTGGTATCAGAGCTCTGATACCAAATGATGCATGCTTCCCTTGATCTTTTTCCTTGAGGTTCCAAGCACCATGAAATGGATGATGGAGGGGAAAGAAAATGGAGGTGGGGCGCCACTCTCAAAGAGAGATAAGCCAAAGTGTTTAGGTTTGCCACAAGGGAAGGAACCCTTGATAAAAACCAACTAGGAAGAGGTTCCTCAAGAGAGAGGATCCTCAAGAACTTTTACTAAGAATGTGCTCACAAAGAGACTATTTTCATTCAACTTCAAAGGTGAAATTTTACAATGAGGGGGAATGAGTATATATAGCCCAATGGGAGAGCTTGGGCACATTTTTCTAGGCAATGTGGGACTTGGGCTTAATTAGGATTAAAACTAATTAACCCAAGTCTTAGGCCTTAAGTGAGGCACCTAAGTTCACCCCCTATGGGTGCAATTAGCATATCTTAATGTGAATGGGCTAGCCCAAAATCATGTCTTAACTTATGCACCCATTATAAGCTTACTCCTCCTTTTTAACTAAAGACACCTATACCTTATAAACTAAGAAGATGTCCGGAAATACATGGCCTTAAGGGAATTAAAAATACTTTTCTATTTATCTAATTAAAATAAAATATTTACAAGCTAAAAATAACGAAGACTATGGCTTCGAATCTTCAATGAGCTTTTGTCCATGCCATCCCTTCCTTGAGACCTCCTAGCCATGATGCATGCTAGGTGAGATTGCATCATCTGGTATCAGAGCTCTGATACCAAATGATGCATGCTTCCCTTGATCTTTTTCCTTGAGGTTCCAAGCACCATGAAATGGATGATGGAGGGGAAAGAAAATGGAGGTGGGGCGCCACTCTCAAAGAGAGATAAGCCAAAGTGTTTAGGTTTGCCACAAGGGAAGGAACCCTTGATAAAAACCAACTAGGAAGAGGTTCCTCAAGAGAGAGGATCCTCAAGAACTTTTACTAAGAATGTGCTCACAAAGAGACTATTTTCATTCAACTTCAAAGGTGAAATTTTACAATGAGGGGGAATGAGTATATATAGCCCAATGGGAGAGCTTGGGCACATTTTTCTAGGCAATGTGGGACTTGGGCTTAATTAGGATTAAAACTAATTAACCCAAGTCTTAGGCCTTAAGTGAGGCACCTAAGTTCACCCCCTATGGGTGCAATTAGCATATCTTAATGTGAATGGGCTAGCCCAAAATCATGTCTTAACTTATGCACCCATTATAAGCTTAGTCCTCCTTTTTAACTAAAGACACCTATACCTTATAAACTAAGAAGATGGCCGGAAATACATGGCCTTAAGGGAATTAAAAATGCTTTCCTATTTATCTAATTAAAATAAAATATTTACAAGCTAAAAATAACGAAGACTATGGCTTCGAATCTTCAATGAGCTTTTGTCCATGCCATGCCTTCCTTGAGTCCTCCTAGCCATGATGCATGCTAGGTGAGATTGCATCATAAACTCCCTTTACTAATGACTTTCTTGGAAGGGGCACCAACTTCCAACTCAACCTCTTTACCCATTTCAAGCTTTAGGGGTAAAGCTTTGCTTTTTTTTTTCTCCTTATCTCTCTTATGTTTCATGATAAGTTGGTCCTCCGCCACTTGTGAAAGTGTTAGAGGACACAACTTAATGCACTTATCCTTATGAGTGAGGATGATGTTATTGGAATGACCATGGTGTATGGCTTTTTTATCCAATTGCCATGGTCTTCCTAGCAAGATATGGCCAGCTTCCATTGGGACTATGTCACACAGGCTCTCATCTTTATAAGACACAATGGAAATTGGAACCTTGACTTGCTCATTGACCTCCATTTCCCCTTGCTCATTGAGCCATTGAAGCTTGTAAGGCTTAGGGTAGGGAAGTGGGTCAAGGCTAGCTTTTCCACCAACCTTGAGCTATAACAATTGCAGGATGACCCACTATCCACAATGAGAGAACATATTTTGTCATTCACCTTACAGCGAGTGTGGAATATGTTCTCCCTTTGAGATGAGGACACTTTCAAAGGTTGGCTTCCAAGAAGTCTTCTTATCATTAAGAGGTCTCCCTCACATGCATAAGCGGTTTCATCACAATCAGATTGGTATGCATGAACCCCTTCTCCTTCGCTCTCACTAGAGGAGTGTGAGCTAGACTCACTACTATAAACATCTTGGGCCCTCATGATGATGTTTCTCTTAGTATGGCATTGAGAGGCAATATGGCCTCTCCCAAGACATTTAAAGCATTTGATACTACTAACTTTCTCGTGAGAGTTAGTAGTAGGGGTTTTTCTCTCTATATGTGATGTTTTATGCTCTTTGAAGTGCTTGGGATGTTCCTCTTTGGGGTAACTCTTGAAAGAGTTCCCCGTAGGTTGGTCCCTCTTTACATAAGGTGGGTTATCCTTTTTAAAATTTTTCCTTCTAAGTTGATTTTCCACCTTGATGCAAAGTTGAACTAACTCATCAAGGGAATTGTATGAGAAGAGCTCCACCTTATCACGAATTTCGGGGCTCAACCCACACAAAAACCTTGCCATAGTGGCCTTGGGTTCCTCAATGATACCCGCCCTCAAGATAAGAAGTTCCATCTTTTGTCTATACTCTTCTATACTAAGGTTGGTTTGCCTTAGCCTTTGGAGTCTATCCAAAAGATCTCTTTCATACCAAGAGGGAATATGCCTTCTTCTTAAAGCACTTGTAAGATCATTCCAATATCTTATGGAAGGCATATTGGTGCGGATTCTCTCATTGGTTAACCCAACCCACCAATGCATGGCATGCCCTTGGAAGCTAAGGGTTGCCATTGGAACCTTTCTTTCTTCTCTTACCTCATGGCAAGTGAAGAGTTATTCTACCTTGATTTCCCAATCAAGGTAGGCTTCCACATCTTCCCGCCCATGAAATGGGGGGAGATCAATTTTGGGCTCCCTTGGAGGGGCCCCATTATTATGCATGGATGAATGGGAGTTTCTCCTAGGATGATTGTAGTATTCTTCCTCACTTTCACTCCTATGGGTATGTCTAGATGGGGAACCTAAGACTATCCCTTTCATTTTGTAATTCTCACCATTCCCATGCTTTCTTTTTTCTTCTTCTTTCTCTTTTCTTCTTTCTCTTTCTTTTCTTTCTCTCCTTTCTTCATCTTCTCTCCTTTCTCTTATTCTTCTCTCTTCCTTCTCTCTTTTTTCTCTCTTTTTTCTCTTTTTTCTTCCTCTCTTTCTTTTATTTTTCTTTTCTCCTTGGACTCTTTTTCTCTCCTTTTTTCTTCTCTTCTCTCTTGTTCTTTTGCCATCCACTCCCTAAAGTCCATGTTTTAAGTTTTCTAGAGTGTAATCCTTAGAAATATTTCTTTGGTTTACACTCTTGTTTGATGAATAACTATGAGCACTAGAGTGGGTGTGTGATGTCATTGTGCTTGAATTTCTAAGAGGAAAAAGGTGGCTAAAAAATTTTCACAAACAAACACTCCTCTCTTTTTGTGTTTTCTTGCCTAAAATGGCTTGATGAGTCTTTGGAACTCTTTAGCCTTCTAAACACTTCTTCCTTCTTCACCTAATTTTCGAGAAACTAAAAAAATGATTAAATTTTATTACAACCAAAGGGAGGGCCTTAAGGGCACCCAAACTCCCAACTACAAAATTAATACACCAAAATTAAAGAAAAAGTAAAGTCTTCAAAAAATGATTCTCCAAATGCTCCCTCAAATCAAAGTCCTCACGGCTAGGTGTATTTACTTTTGAGGTGATCCCTTAGGCTCTTAGTCCAACCTTCCAAAATATGATACCCTTGTGGTAAGCTCCTTTTTCAAGCTTTCTCCCAAAAGTGACACTAACACACAAACCAAAGAAACCAAAAGTAGCAAGGGGAGGTGCGAATAGAAACTCAAAAAGCAATAAAAGATAACACAATCAAAAGGACACTTAACCAAATGGTAAGAGTATATAAGACAAACTAGAAAGATGATTTAAAAGACAAGCAACAACTAAAAGGTAAACAAAAGAAAGAGAGCACACAATGGAATACCTAAGAATGGCACTAGATTAAAGAGTAGAAGAACACAAATATCAAGTTCTAGTGTACCAAAAGTAATAAAATTTATTTTAAGGTTCCAAGTTCAAAGTTGAAGCACTTGCAAATTTTAGGTTAGGTACATCAAATGAATTTTTTTTTCAAACTTTCTTTTCTTTTGTTTGTTCTCTTTTTTTTTTTTGAATCCTTCGTTGTTTTTTTTGTATTTTATTTTAGACTTTGTTTTCTTGTTTTTTTTTTTAATATTTACTAGATGCACCTAAATTGATTGTGAATTTAGTGCTTGATAACAAAGAGTTATGCGCTTGGAACAATAAAGAAAATTAAAAGCAACAATTTAGGTACTACTAGAAATGACTTCAAAATGCAAAGTAGCTATAGATGTGTTAATGGTTTAGTAGTTTGGTGTGCCACTGGACTCAAGCTTTGTTAAGTTTTTAGTAATTTGTTGAACACAAATACCAAACTTATAGCTTAAGTGAAAGTACCCACAAACAAGAACTACCTTTACCACACAAATGAGCTACTAATTATACGTATAAGGAAAATAAAGACAAAGGAAATTGAGCAACTATTTTTGAATTTTTTTTAAGAATATGCTTGAAACTAAAAGAACATGAACTTCTAAAGAGACTTAGACATAAGGTATGACCCTCTATGTTGCTCAATTTAATAAGTTTCAAATTTTTTTTTGTAAAAACAAAAGAGGCTAAACTTAAAAGGAATTAATAGACCAAATGGGAAACTATAAACATGACTTATAGACAACTTGATGTGATCTTTGATGATCACGTGCCCAAAGGATCCTTTCTAAGGTCACTTGGAAGGGAAATGGATTTATGGAGAGGAAAGGAATGGGGTGAGGCGCCACAAATACTAGGTTTGATAAGCCAAAGGGGAGAGGCCACAAGGGAGGGGTCCCTTGATAACTCTTAGAAGCTCTCACAAAGGAGAAAAGGGGACACTCAAAGGTAAGAACCTCAACCAATATGGTCTCTAGGATTAAATTCAAGTGTAAAAAATACAAGTGAGGGAGGAGCTCCTATTTATAGAGGTAGCTAACCTCTTGAACAAGATAACCTAAAAAAGAAGGGCTAGGATTAAAATGAGAGATCTAAGGGAGGAGAATTGAGAAACAATTCCCTCCTTAGATCATCAAACTTGGTGCCCAAGTTTCTCAAACCAAGGGCCAAGATTCCTTCTTATTAGCTTAGGGGGTTTATGTAGAAAAGAGGGGTGTAGATATCAAGGCTACCCCTTATTTCATTCATAAAGACCCAAAAAGCTAAATCCACCCTCTAAATTCCTAAGACACCTCCTAAAAATAAAAAATGGACTAAATACATGTCCCAAATTAAATTCTTAATGCTCCTCAAAATTAAAATAAAGGAAAATTACATTTTATTAACTAAAGTCTCTAGCCTAATATCTTCACTCTCCATAGGAGGTGAAGTCTTCCTTTGTCTGCAAGGGCTAGGTCTTCTTCAATCTTTTGGCCCCAAGGATCAATTAGGAACTTACTTACAAAAGAGAGTCATGAAGGTGGGCTCATGGGGCATTTTGGGATTTCAAAAACCCTCATGCTTTTACAAGAGAAATTCTTTTGGCCCCATATGCGTAGAGATGTCCATAGACATTGCTCTAAATGTATAGCTTGCTTGCAAGCAAAGTCTAAAGCAAAGTCTAAGGTGGCTTGATGAGTCTTTGGAACTCTTAGCCTCTACACGTTTTTTCAAAATAACATAAAATAAAATAAAAGTGCAAGAATGTAAAAGAGAAAGGGCTCTAATCATGCTCCTAAGGTGTTGAAGTAAGTGTACCACTTCTCCCTTCTTCACCTAATTAACGAGGAACTACGCTAAAATTAACCAAAATTATTACAAACCAAGGGAGGGCCTTAAGGGCACTCAAACTCCCAATCTAAAATTAAGTATACACAATACAAAGAATAAAAAAAAATAAAACAAAGTCTTCACTCCAAACTTTTTTGGTGTTTGTCTCCTTTTGATCAAGCCCCTTTGAGTTGCATCAACTCACCCCAAGAATGCTACCCTTGTTTCCTCTTGTTTGGACTTGCCAAAATTTTATATATGGAACCTTTGCCAACCTTTCCTTACCAAGGCCGAATACAACACAAGACAACAAACAAAGCTGAATAACAAAACAAGGTTCACAAATCCAAGTGGATAGATTAAACAATGACAAACTCAAAGAAGTAAAGAAGACAAGCAAGGAAACATAAGGCTCATAAAGGAAGGTAGCACACAAATAACTTTCCTAGATTAGCTCTAAGCGTAGAGATGAAAAAAGACTCAAACAAAAAAAATGAAACCAATAGTTGCACACTTAATAAAATTTAAGTGACCAAAAACTAAAAAGCTTACTCAAGTAATTTTTTTTTTGAATCACAATTGGTTCCTCATATCAAATGTTTCTACTATTAGGTACACAACTTCAAATTTGTCTTTCTTTTGAGTTCTTTATCTTCTTTTTTTTTTTTTAACTTGAACTTTTTCTACTTTTTTTTTAACTTTTTCTAATCATTTTGCTGCACCTAATAGCTTGTTGAATTGAAATTTTAATGAGGATTCTTGAAATAATAACACTTGAGTGAATAACCACAAAGTAAGGTCACACAATTTTCAAGCAATGCATGCAACTAAAGGCAAAACAACTTAGTAGTTCCAAATACCACTGAAGTAATGGTGCTTAAGGAATGATTTAGGGCTGATTTTGAAGTAAATTGATTGCTCAAATGACTAACACAATTCACCCAAGCTAAAATTCTATAAAGAGGCACCAATAGTGAAGGTAAACCAAGTGGAAAGCTACTAATAATTCAACATAAAACAAGAAACATATAAAGATTGAATTGAGCAAATATTTAAGAACAACAAAGAGATTAATATGCTTGAACTAAAAGCATAAAATACTTAAGAGACTCAACAAGAAGTTCACCTCTTAGGAGCTCAATTCAAACTGTTTTTTAAGGCTTTTTTGTAAAAAAATTAAGAGGCTAAAACCTATGGAATTTAAATGAGACAAAATAGGAAACTAACATGACTAGTATTTGACAAAACACAAGATTAAGAAAAAATAACACACCTAAAAATAGAGCAAAAATTTCAGCAAGAGACTTAAAACAAAAGGCACAACAAAGTGGCCAAAGTTGATCACCACAATGGTGTGGAAAAATCCTCAACCATGTGGGTTTAATGGTCACAACTTCTTAGGCACACTTTAACATAAAAAACCAAGGGAAAATTAAGCAACTTGAACACAAAAATAAGATGCAAAGAAAGGGACAAATAAAATCGCATCAAATTAAATGGAACATAGGCGCGTAGATAGAAAACAAAAGCGCATATAATAGCAAGAATAAAAAGCTATACTACTAGACAATAAAGGAAATAGAGATGACAAAAAATGAAGGACTTTAAAATAAAGAGATCAAAGAAATAAACAACAAAGCAAAAAAAAAAATTGAGAAAGAACGTGACCTTTAGAATGTGGCTCTGATACCACTTGATGTGATCTTTGATGATCACGTGTCCAAAGGATCCTTTCTAAGGTCACTTGGAAGGGAAATGGATTTATGGAGAGGAAAGGAATGGGGTGAGGCGCCACAAATACTAGGTTTGATAAGCCAAAGGGGAGAGGCCACAAGGGAGGGGTCCCTTGATAACTCTTAGAAGATCTCACAAAGGATAAAGGGGGACACTCAAAGGTAAGAACCTCAACCAATATGGTCTTTAGGATTAAATTCAAGTGTAAAAAATACAAGTGAGGGACTAGCTCCTATTTATAGAGCTAGCTAACCTCTTGAACAAGATAACCTAAAAAAGAAGGGCTAGGATTAAAAGGAGAGATCTAAGGGAGAGAATTGAGAAACAATTCCCTCCTTAGATCATCAAACTTGGTGCCCAAGTTTCTCAAACCAAGGGCCAAGATTCCTTCTTATT
Organism: Psophocarpus tetragonolobus; assembly: GCA_037954015.1. Classification (NCBI taxonomy): domain Eukaryota; kingdom Viridiplantae; phylum Streptophyta; class Magnoliopsida; order Fabales; family Fabaceae; genus Psophocarpus; species Psophocarpus tetragonolobus. The sequence continues at coordinate 98,811,523 of CM075689.1, forward strand.
AGCTTAGGGGGTTTATGTAGAAAAGAGGGGTGTAGATATCAAGGCTACCCCTTATTTCATTCATAAAGACCCAAAAAGCTAAATCCACCCTCTAAATTCCTAAGACACCTCCTAAAAATAAAAAAATGGACTAAATACATGTCCCAAATTAAATTCTTAATGCTCCTCAAAATTAAAATAAAGGAAAATTACATTTTATTAACTAAAGTCTCTAGCCTAATATCTTCACTCTCCATAGGAGGTGAAGTCTTCCTTTGTCTGCAAGGGCTAGGTCTTCTTCAATCCTTCTAGTCATGGCCCTAGTGATAGGTCCTTGGCTAGGCATGGTCACATCACAACTACACAAGAGTATAAAAGTGAAAAATAAAAGCTAAAAATAAACAAAAACAAGGCAACTAGGTGCAAGGAAACACAAGAATTTGGTCTAAATTTCTTGACCACAATGTTGTGGAATTCACCACAACGGCATGGATTTTTAGCAAGAAATTCTCAAAACCAAAATTCAAGCAAGAAAGCACCCAACTCAAAGCTTAAGCAGAAATTAATGAATATGGGAGAGACGTAGATGCAAAGAAAAGAACAATATAAATTGCATCAAGCAAAAAATAAATGGTGCAAATAAACTATAACTCAAAACAATAAACTCAAGACAGAAATGGAAATGATAAACAACAATGGAAAGCTAGAAAAAATTATGGAAATTAAAGATAAAATAAAATAGGAAAACAAAAAGAAAAAATAAATGAGATAGGAAGAGATTTTAGACCTCTAGAACCAATGCTCTGATACCAAATGATTCATGCCTCCCTTGATCTTTTTCTAGAGGTTTTCTTCTTTGGTGAAATGGTTTGTGGAGAGGTAAGAAGTGAGGTGGTTTTAGGCGCCACTTAAGGTAAGATAAGCCTAAGAGGGAAAGTTTGCCACAAGGGATGGAACCCTTGATAAAAACCTAAGGAATTCTCAAAGAGAGAAGGGTGGACACTAAGAGAATTTTGGCCAACTCAAGGTTTTTCCATTCAATCAAGTGTAAAAAATACAAGAGTGTGAAGGAGCACCTTTTTATAGAGGGAGCTAACCTCTTGGACAAGTCATGAAGGAAATGAAGGGCTAGGATTAAAAGGAGTCATCCAAGGGAGGAGGATTGAAGCCCAAAGTCCAATCAATACCCTCCTTTAGATGAAAATTTGTGCCCAAGCTACCTTATCCAAGGGCCAAGATTACTCCTTTATTAGTTTTGGGTTTTATTTAGCAAAAGAGGGTGTAGTTATCAAACTACCCCCTTATTTCCTAAATAAAGGCCCAAAAGCTAATCTTACCCCTTCTTATTACTAAGACACCTCCTAGAAAATTAAATGGACTAATACATGTCCAAAATAAAATCCTAGGTTCCTAAAATAAAAATTACAAGTAAATAAGTCATGGCTTGCATAACTTGATGGTCATATGGAGGTGAGATCTTCCTCCCTCTACTCTAGCCATGTCTTCTTCTATTCTCCTAGCCATGGCCCTAGTGATAGGGCCCTTGCTTGGGGAGAATGCATCCCTTATTTTGGTGAAAAACTCAATGGTGCCCACCTCAACTATGCCCCCTATGACAAGGAGTTTTATGCTTTGATTTGTGCCCTCCAAACATGGGAACATTATCTTGTTTCCAAGGAATTTGTCATTTATAGTGACCATGAGTCACTTAAGTATTTGAGGGGGCAAGGAAAGTTGAACAAGAGGCATGCTAAATAGGTTGAATTTCTTGAAACTTTTCCTTATGTCATCAAATATAAAAAAGGAAAAACAAATGTGGTGGCCGATGCTCTTTCAAGGAGGCATTCTCTCCTTGCCACCCTTACTGCTCAAATTTTGGGATTTGATGGCATAAAGGAAATGTATCCTTTTGACCAAGACTTTGGAACCATTTATACTGCCTCATCTTCCGAAGCAAAAAATGGTGTCTACCTATGTGAGGGGTACTTATTCAAAGAGGGCAAACTTTGTGTACCTCAAGGATCCATTACGAAATTACTGACAAAAGAGAGCCATGAAGGTGGGCTCATGGGCATTTTGAAATTGATAAAATGTTAATACTTTTAAAAGAAAAATTCTTTTGGCCCCATATGAAAAAAGATGTCCAAAGACATTTCTTGCGATGCATAGCTTGTTTACAAGCTAAGTCATGAGTAATGCCTCATGGACTCTACACACCTTTACCCACTCCTTCTACACCTTGGGTAGATATTAGCATGGATTTTATCCTTGGGCTCCCAAGAACCCAACATGGTGTAGACTCCATCTTTGTGGTAGTGGACCAATTTAGTAAAATGGCACATTTCATTCCCTGCCACAAAGTGGATGACGCGAGTCACATCGCAAGGCTTTTCTTTCGTGAGGTTGTCTGCTTACATGGAATACCCTTAACCATAGTCTTTGATAGGGATGCTAAGTTCCTAGGCCATTTTTGGAAAACTCTTTGGGCAAGGCTAGGAACTAAGCTCTTATTTTCTACCACTTGTCATCCTCAAATGGATGGACAAACTAAGGTAGTAAACAGATCCTTATCCACTATGTTGAGGGAATTCTTGAAAGGAAACCACAAGTCTTGGGATGAATATCTTCCCCACATTGAATTTGCATATAATAGGGTGGTTCATCGAACCACTAAGCACTCCTCTTTTGAGGCTGTATATGGTTTTAATCCTCTTACCCCTTATTGCCACTCCCTAACACCTGAATTTTTCATAAATAAGGGGAAGCTAGGATTGATTTTGTCAAAAAATTACATGAGAGGGTCAAAACTAATATTGAAACCCAATCTAAGGGGTATGCTTCATCTAACAACAAGGGTAGGAAGGAAGTCATCTTTGAAAAGGACGATTTGGTTTGGCTTCACCTAAGAAAGGACCGTTTCCCTTCTAAGAGGAAGTCCAAACTTAGCCCTCGAGGAGATGGTCCCTTCCAAATCCTTGTGAAGGTAAATAATAATGCATATAAGTTAGACCTTCCCGAAGATTATGTAGTTAGCACCATTTTTAATGTTTGTGATCTTACACCCTTTTTAGGTGCTGACGGAAGAGGATGACTCTTCAGATTTGAGGACAAATCCTTTCGACAGAGGAGTAGATGATGCAATCCTACCAACGTGATGGCTCCACCTTCTCCATGGTGTCACCAACTCTTCTCCAAGATGAAATGTTGAAATGGATCTTTTTAAGGGCTGAAATAGGTATGAAAAATGGAGCTTATGATGGGTGAAAGTGGTTCATGAAAAATGGAGACAAAAGAATGGTGTTTTGGGTGGTGGTTGGATGATGTCTCTTTGGTTAGCTCACTTCACTTGGAGAGGTAAAGGCTAATCCTAGAGAGACCCAAGCTCCTTCTAAGGTAGAGAGGAGAGGAAGGGGGTCAAGAGATCCCTAAATGACTAAGGAAGAGGAATGATTAGGAAAACTCTCTCAAATATCCAATATATCCAAAGTGACTACATGTAGTCTAACCTACGGTATTTAAAGAGAGGGTGGGAGGCTTCTAGGCCATTTGCACGAAAATTTGAGAGCTAAAGGCCTCTCAAATGAAAATGGACCTCAAATGAAATGTAGGTCCCTCCTCCTTAAATGACTAAAATACCCTTATGTCTAGAAAATGAAAGAAATAGACTTTTGACCTCACAAGTCAAGGTTTAAGTCCCAAATTAAATCCTAAACTAATTTTCCCCATAAAACAAAGGCTAAATAAAAATACACAATGAAATCGTAAGTAATTAAGGTTCCCCAAAATACAAGGGAAAAATAAGGAAAACAACCAAAACACTAGGTAGATGTACCAAAGTCTGCACATGTGATCATCAATGCTCTTGGTGTAGTATGACCTTCCTCTTCTTCTATTATTCTTGCCATGGACCTTGTGATGGGTCCTATTTGATGCCTCAAGGATGGTCCTCCATCATGCCCTCCTTCTTGAGAAGGATTTGACCTCAAATCTTCAAGCTCATCCATGTCATTAGCTCCTAGGAAAGGTGTAAGACAACAAACATTAAAAGAGGAACTAACTCCATAATCGGAGGGAAAGTCTAGGATGTAGGCATTATCATTAATTTTCTTAAGAACTTGGAAAGGACCATCTCCCCTAGGACTTATTTTGGACTTCCTTTGAGTAGGGAATCTATCCTTCCTCAAGTAAAGCCAAACCCAATCCCCAACTTCAAAGGTTACCTTTTTTCCTTCCTTTGTTGTTGTACTAGGTTTGATAAGAGAAAGGCATAGGTATAGGTCTGCCTTTAGTGAAGTAAGTGAAAGTGAGGGATATGAAAGACCTAGGGTAAGTGATGTGATCTTTGATGATCACGTGCCCAAAGGATCCTTTCTAAGGTCACTTGGAAGGGAAATGGATTTATGGAGAGGAAAGGAATGGGGTGAGGTGCCACAAATACTAGGTTTGATAAGCCAAAGGGGAGAGGCCACAAGGGAGGGGTCCCTTGATAACTCTTAGAAGCTCTCACAAAGGAGAAAGGGGGACACTCAAAGGTAAGAACCTCAACCAATATGGTCTCTAGGATTAAATCCAAGTGTCCAAAATACAAGTGAGGGAGGAGCTCCTATTTATAGAGGTAGCTAACCTCTTGAACAAGATAACCTAAAAAAGAAGGGCTAGGATTAAAAGGAGAGATCTAAGGGAGGAGAATTGAGAAACAATTCCCTCCTTAGATCATCAAACTTGGTGCCCAAGTTTCTCAAACCAAGGGCCAAGATTCCTTCTTATTAGCTTAGGGGGTTTATGTAGAAAAGAGGGGTGTAGATATCAAGGCTACCCCTTATTTCCTTCATAAAGACCCAAAAAGCTAAATCCACCCTCTAAATTCCTAAGACACCTCTTAAAAATAAAAAATGGACTAAATACATGTCCCAAATTAAATTCTTAATGCTCCTCAAAATTAAAATAAAGGAAAATTACATTTTATTAACTAAAGTTCCTAGCCTAATATCTTCACTCTCCCTAGGAGGTGAAGTCTGTAAGGGCTAGGTCTTCTTCAATCCTTCTAGCCATGGCCCTAGTGATAGGTCCTTGGCTAGGCATGGTCACATCATCTCCTCCTCCTTGAAGAGGATTTGACCTCAAATCCATGGGGTCTTCGTCATTTTCAGCACCTACAAATGGAGACAAATCAGAAACATTAAAACTGGTGCTTACCCCATAATCCGTAGGCAGATCTAAAACGTAGGCATTATTACCGATCCGCTCAAGGATTTGGAAAGGTCCATCTCTTATAGGGCTAAGTTTGGACTTCCTTTGAGAAGGAAATCTATCCTTTCTCAAGTGAAGCCATACCCAGTCGCCCTTTTCAAAGATGACTTCTTTCCTCCCCCTATTGGCGAAAGTAGCATCTCTCAAGGATTGGCGCTCTATGTTAACTTTAACCCTCTTATGTAATTGTTTTAAAAAAATAGCTTTTGGCTCTCCTTCTTTATGCACAACAACAGAAAGAGGAAGAGGTAAAAGATCTAGGGGAGTACGAGGATTAAAGCCATAGACCACCTCAAAAGGAGAATGCTTGGTGGTTCTATGAACCACCCGGTTATAAGCAAATTCAATATGGGGAAGGTACTCATCCCAAGACTTATGGTTGCCTTTAAGGAGAGCCCTCAGCATAGTGGATAAAGATCTATTCACCACTTCTGTTTGCCCATCAGTTTGAGGGTGGCAGGTAGTGGAAAAAAGAAGTTTAGTTCCCAGCTTAGCCCAAAGAGTTTTCCAAAAATGGCTAAGGAACTTCACATCCCTATCTGACACTATTGAAGAGGGTATACCATGAAATCAGACAACCTCTTTAAAGAAAATTCTTGCGATGTTGCTCGCATCATCCACTTTGTGGCAGGGAATAAAATGGGCCATTTTTGAAAATCGGTCCACCACCACAAATATGGAGTCTGCACCTTGTTGGGTTCTTGGGAGCCCAAGGATGAAATCCATGCTAATATCCTCCCAAGGTGCAGAAGGAGCAGGTAAAGGTGTGTATAGTCCATGAGGCATTGCTTTAGACTTTGCTTGCAAGCAGGCTATACATTTAGAGCAATGTCTATAGACATCTCTACGCATATGGGGCCAAAAGAATTTCTCTTGTAAAAGCATGAGGGTTTTTGAAATCCCAAAATGCCCCATGAGCCCACCTTCATGACTCTCTTTTGTAAGTAAGTTCCTAATTGATGCTTGGGGTATACAAAGCTTACTCCCTTTGTAAAGATACCCCTCACTAATGAAGTACCCATCATGGGCCTTTAATGCAAATACAGATGCAGAGGTAGCAAATATGGGGCCGAAATCCTTATCAGACGGATACATAGCCCAAATGTCATCAAATCCCAAGATGTTTGCACTCAAGGATGAATAAAGGGCATGACGCCTAGAAAGAGCATCAGCCACCACATTTTGTTTTCCTTTCTTGTACTTGATGACATAAGGGAAGGATTCAAGATATTCCACCCATGTTGCATGCCTTTTGTTCAATTTACCTTGACCCCTCAAATATTTTAGTGACTCATGGTCACTATGAATGACAAACTCCTTGGGAGCAAGGTAATGCTCCCAAGTTTGAAGGGCCCTAATTAGAGCATAAAACTCCTTATCATAGGTGGGGTAGTTGAGGGGGGCACCATTGAGTTTTTCACTGAAATACGCAATGGGGTGCCCTCCTTGCAACAAGACAGCCCCCACACCTACACCAGAGGCATCACATTCAAGTTCAAATGTTTTAGAAAAGTCAGGTAATGCCAAGACAGGTGCATGGGTCAGTTTATGCTTAATTAGCTGGAAGGCTTTCTCTTGTTTCTCACCCCAAAGGAAAGGAACTTCCTTTTTCACCAAATCATTTATTGGTGCGAAGAGCGTGGAGAAATTAGGCACAAAGCGCCTATAAAATCCAGCGAGACCATGAAAGCTTTTGATCTCTGTCACACTCTTTGGGGTGGGCCATTCTTGAATAGCTTTTATCTTTTTGGGGTCAACATGAACCCCTTTTGCGCTAACTACAAAACCTAGGAAAACTACACTATCTACACAAAAGGTGCATTTTTCTAAGTTACCAAAAAGATGATTACTCCTAAGAAGAGAAAAAACATGCCTTAGATGTCCTAAATGATCATCTAGGTTCCTAGAGTAAACTAAAATGTCATCAAAGTAAACTACATAAAATTTACCAAGGCAATCCCTCAGTACATCATTCATTAAGCGCATGAATGATGCATTCTCCCCAAGCAAGGGCCCTATCACTAGGGCCATGGCTAGGAGAATAGAAGAAGACATGGCTAGAGTAGAGGGAGGAAGATCTCACCTCCATATGACCATCAAGTTATGCAAGCCATGACTTATTTACTTGTAATTATTATTTTAGGAACCTAGGATTTTATTTTGGACATGTATTAGTCCATTTAATTTTCTAGGAGGTGTCTTAGTAATAAGAAGGGGTAAGATTAGCTTTTGGGCCTTTATTTAGGAAATAAGGGGGTAGTTTGATAAATACACCCTCTTTTGCTAAATAAAACCTAAAACTAATAAATGAGTAATCTTGGCCCTTGGATGAGGTAGCTTGGGCACCAATTCTCATCTAAAGGAGGGTATTGATTGGACTTTGGGCTTCAATCCTCCTCCCTTGGATGACTCCTTTTAATCCTAGCCCTTCATTTCCTTCATGACTTGTCCAAGAGGTTAGCTCCCTCTATAAAAAGGTGCTCCTTCACACTCTTGTATTTTTTACACTTGATTGAATAGAAAAACCTTGAGTTGGCCAAAATTCTCTTACTGTCCACCCTTCTCTCTTTGAGAATTCCTTAGGTTTTTATCAAGGGTTCCATCCCTTGTGGCAAACTTTCCCTCTTAGGCTTATCTTACCTTAAGTGGCGCCTAAAACCACCTCACTTCTTACCTCTCCACAAACCATTTCACCAAAGAAGAAAACCTCTAGAAAAAGATCAAGGGAGACATGCATCATTTGGTATCTAGAGCATTGGTTCTAGAGGTCTAAACTCTCTTCCTATCTCATTTATTTTTTCTTTCTATGGAGAGTGAAGATATTAGGCTAGGGACTTTAGTTAATAAAATGTAATTTTCCTTTATTTTAATTTTGAGGAGCATTAAGAATTTAATTTGGGACATGTATTTAGTCCATTTTTTATTTTTAGGAGGTGTCTTAGGAATTTAGAGGGTGAATTTAGCTTTTTGGGTCTTTATGAAGGAAATAAGGGGTAGCCTTGATATCTACACCCCTCTTTTCTACATAAACCCCCTAAGCTAATAAGAAGGAATCTTGGCCCTTGGTTTGAGAAACTTGGGCACCAAGTTTGATGATCTAAGGAGGGAATTGTTTCTTAATTCTCCTCCCTTAGATCTCTCCTTTTAATCCTAGCCCTTCTTTTTTAGGTTATCTTGTTCAAGAGGTTAGCTACCTCTATACTAATATCCAGCCAAGGTGCAGAAGGAGCAGGTAAGGGTGTGTACAATCCATGAGCCATTGTCTTAGACTTAGCTTGCAAGCAAGCAATACATCTATGACAATGTCTATAGATGTCTTTCTTCATATGGGGCCAAAAGAATTTTTCTTGTAAAAGCAGAAGAGTTTTGTTAATTCCAAAATGCCCCACGAGCCCACCCTCATGGCTCTCTTTTGTCAACATATGTCTCATAGATCCTTGGGGTCACAAAGTCTGCTACCTTTTAAAAGGTACCCCTCACTCACAAAGAACCCATTTTGGGTTTTACATGCAAATGTAGAGGCAGCATAAATGGATCCAAAATCCTTATCAGAAAGATACATTTCTCTAATATTATCAAATCCAAGAATCTTTGCACTTAAGGTGGTGTAAAGGGTATGTCTACGAGACAAAGCATCAGCCACACATTATGTTTTCCTTTCTTGTATTTGATGATATAAGGGAAAGTGTCAAGAAATTCTACCCATTTAGCATGACTTTTATTAAGCTTGCCTTGACCCTTCAAATACTTAAGTGACTCATGGTCACTATGAATGATGAACTCCTTGGGTACAAGATAATGTTCCCAAGTTTGAAGGGCCCTTATCAAAGAGTAAAAATCTTTATCATAGATGGGGTAGTTTAAGGTGGCTCCATTTAGCTTTTCACTAAAATAAGCTACGGGATGACCACCTTGTAACAACACAGCTCCCACACCCACTCCCGATGCATCACACTCTAGCTCAAAAGTTTTAGAAAAGTCAGGAAGAGCTAAAACTGGTGCATGGGTTAGTTTCTCTTTGATAAGTTTAAAGGTTTTTTGTTGTTTTTCACCCCAAAGGAAATGAGTATCTTTCTTCACCAAATCATTGATTGGTGAGAAAAGTGAGGAGAAGTTAGGCACAAAGTGCTTGTAAAAGCTCGCGAGACCATGAAAACTCTTAATCTCAGTCACACTTTTTGGTGTGGGCCATTCTTGGATAGCTTTGATTTTTTCGGGGTCCACTTGAACCCCATTTTTATTAACTATAAAACCTAAGAACACCACACTCCCCACACAAAAATTACATTTTTCAAGATTTCCATAAAGTTGGTGTGACCTAAGAATGCAAAAGACGCGCCTAAGATGGCCTACATGTTCATCTAGACTCTTGCTATACACTAAGATGTCATCAAAATAAACAACACAAAATTTTCCTAAGCAATCCCTAAGGACATGATTCATAAGCCTCATGAAGGTGCTTGGGGCATTGGTAAGCCCAAAGGGCATTACCAACCACTCATACAGCCCAAACTTGGTCTTAAAAGCGGTTTTCCACTCATCACCTTCCTAGATGCGAATTTGGTGATAACCACTCTTAAGATCAATTTTTGAAAATAATTGGGCCCCATGCAATTCATCAAGCATGTCATCAAGCCTAGGGATAGGGTGCCTATATTTGATGGTGATGTTATTGATTGCTGGACAATCAATGCACATCCTCCATTGGCCATTCTTCTTAGGAACCAACAAAACTGGCACAGCACAAGGGCTTGGGCTCTCTTGAACCCAACCATTCTCCAATAGTTCTTGGACTTGAGATTCAATCTCCTTGGTCTCCATGGGATTAGTCCTATAAGCAGGCCTATTAGGCAGGCTAGCCCCAGGTACCAAGTCTATTTGGTGTTCTATACCCCTAATTGGAGGAAGTCCTTTGGGAACTTCATTAGGGAATATATCACCAAACTCCTTTAAAAGCTCTTGAACCTCTTGAGGTAGGTTCTCAGGTCCAAGTTCTATGGCAGTGCTAGAACTAGAAGGGAAAAAAGGGGAAGGGGAAGAAATGGGGGATGCCTCTTTGCAAAGGAGGAGATAGAAAGATCTGTTAGTTAAGGGGGCTTCCTTTAAATCCAATTTTGTCGCAAATAAACTCCTTTTACTAATGACTTTCTTGGAAGGGGCACCAACTTCCAACTCAACCTCCTTAACCCTTTCAAGCTTTAGGGGTAAAGCTTTTCTTTTTTTTTTTCTCCTCATCTCTCTTATGTTTCATGATGAGTTGGTCCTCTGCCACTTGTGAAGGTGTTAGAGGACACAACTTAATGCGCTTATCCTTATGAGTGAGGATGATGTTATTGGAATGACCATGGTGTATGACGTTTTTATCAAATTGCCATGGTCTTCCTAGTAAGATATGTCCAGCTTCAATTGGGACTATGTCACACAGGATCTCATCTTTATAAGACCCAATGGAAATTGGAACCTTGACTTGCTCATTGACCTCCATTTCCCCTTGCTCATTGAGCCATTGAAGCTTGTAAGGCTTAGGGTGGGGAAGTGGGGTCAAGGCTAGCTTTTCAACTAACCTTAAGCTATAACAATTGCAACATGACCCACTATCCATAATGACAGAACATATTTTGTCATTCACCTTACAGCGAGTGTGGAATATGTTCTCCCTTTGAGATGGGGACACTTTCAAAGGTTGGCTTCCAAGAAGTCTTCTTATCATTAAGAGGTCTCCCTCACATGCATAAGCGGTTTCATCACAATCAGATTGGTATGCATGAACCCCTTCTCCTTCGCTCTCACTAGAGGAGTGTGAGCTAGACTCACTACTATAAACATCTTGGGCCCTCATGATGATGTTTCTCTTAGTAGGGCATTAAGAGGCAATGTGGCCTCTCCCAAGAATTTAAAGCATTTGATACTACTAACTTTCTCATGAGAGTTAGTACTAGGGGTTTTTCTCTCTACATGTGATGTTTTATACTCTTTGAAGTGCTTAGGATGTTCGTCTGTGGGGTAACTCTTGAAAGAGTTCCCCTTAGGTTGGTCCCTCTTTACATAAGGTGGGTTATCCTTTTTAAAAGTTTTCCTTCTAAGTTGATTTTCCACCTTGATGCAAAGTTGAACTAACTCATCAAGGGAATTGTATGAGAAGAGCTCCACCTTATCACGAATTTCGGGGCTCAACCCACATAAAAACCTTGCCATAGTGGCCTTGGGTTCCTCAATGATACCCGCCCTCAAGATAAGAAGTTCCATATTTTGTCTATACTCTTCTATACTAAGGTTGGTTTGCCTTAGCCTTTGGAGTCTATCCAAAATATCTCTTTAATACCAAGAGGGAATATGCCTTCTTTTTAGAGCACTTCTAAGATCATTCCAATATCTTATGGAAGGCATATTGGTGCGGATTCTCTCATTGGTTAACCCAACCCACCAATGCATGGCATGCCCTTGGAAGCTAAGGGTTGCCATTGGAACCTTTCTTTCTTCTCTTACCTCATGGCAAGTGAAGAGTTGTTCTACCTTGATTTCCCAATCAAGGTAGGCTTCCAAATCTTCCCTCCCATGAAATGGGGGGAGATCAATTTTGGGCTCCCTTGGAGGGGCCCCATTATTATGCATGGATGAATGGGAGTTTCTCCTAGGATGATTGTAGTATTCTTCCTCACTTTCACTCCTATGGGTATGTCTAGATGGGGAACCTAAGACTATCCCTTTCATTTTGTAATTCTCACCATTCCCATGCTTTCTTTTTTCTTGTTCTTTCTCTTTTCTTCTTTCTCTTTCTTTTCTGTCTCTCCTTTCTTCATCTTCTCTCCTTTCTCTTATTCTTCTCTCTTCCTTCTCTCTTTTTTCTCTCTTTTCTTCCTCTCTTTCTTTTATTTTTCTTTTCTCCTTGGACTCTTTTTCTATCCTTTTTTCTTCTCTTCTCTCCTGTTCTTTTGCCATCCACTCCCTAAAGTCCATGTTTAAGTTTTCTAGAGTGTAATCTTTAGAAATATTTATTTGGTTTACACTCTTGTTTGATGAATAAATATGAGCACTAGAGTGGGTGTGTGATGTCATTGTGCTTTAATTTCTAAGAGGAAAAAGGTGGCTAAAAACTTTTCACAAACAAAAACTCCTCTTTTTTTGTGTTTTCTTGCCTAAAATGGCTTGATGAGTCTTTGGAACTCTTTAGCCTTCTAAGCACTTTGAATAAGAAAAATAAAGCAAGAATTTTAAAGCAAAAATTCAAAAGAGAAGGGATCCAAAGCGAGCTCCTAAGGTGTTGAAGGAAGTGTACCACTTCTTCCTTCTTCACCTAATTTTTGAGAAACTAAAAAATTGATTAAATCTTATTACAACCAAAGGAAGGGCCTTAAGGGCACTCAAACTCCCAACTACAAAATTAATACACCCAAATTAAAGAAAAAGTAAAGTCTTCAAAAAATTATTCTCCAAATGCTCCCTCAAATCAAAGTCCTCATGGCTAGGTGTGTTTCCTTTTGAGGTGATCCCTTAGGCTCTTAGTCCAACCTTCCAAAATATGCTACCCTTATGGTAAGCTCCTTTTTCAAGCTTTCTCCCAAAAGTGGCACTAACACACAAACCCAAGAAACCAAAAGTAGCAAGGGGAGGTGCGAATAGAAACTCAAAAAGCAATAAAAGATAACACAATCAAAAGGAAACTTAACCAAATGGTAAGAGTATATAAGGAAAACTAGAAAGATGATTTAAAAGACAAGCAACAACTAAAAGGTAAACAAAATAAAGAAAGCACACAATGGAATACCTAAGAATTACACTAGATTAAAGAGTAGAAAAACACAAATATCAAGTTCTAGTGTACCAAAAGTAATAAAATTTCTTTTAAGGTTCCAAGTTCAAATTTGAAGCACTTGCTAATTTTAGGTTAGGTACATCAAATGAATTTTTCAAACTTTCTTTTCTTTTGTTTGTTCTCTTTTTTTTTTTTATCCTTCGTTTTTTTTTTGTATTTTGTTTTAGACTTTGTTCTCTTGTTTTTTTTTAATATTTACTAGATGCACCTAAATTGATTGTGAATTTAGTGCTTGATAACAAAGAGTTATGCGCTTGGAACAATAAAGAAAATTAAAAGCAACAATTTAGGTACTACTAGAAATGACTTCAAAATGCAAAGTAGCTATAGATGTGTTAATGGTTTAGTAGTTTGGTGTGCCACTGGACTCAAGCTTTATTAAGTTTTTAGTAATTTGTTGAACACAAATACCAAACTTATAGCTTAAGTGAAATCACCCACAAACAATAACTACCTTTACCACACAAATGAGCTACTAATTATACGTATAAGGAAAATAAAGACAAAGGGAATTGAGCAACTATTTTTGAATTTTTTTTAAGAATATGCTTGAAACTAAAAGCACATGAACTTCTAAAGAGACTTAGACATGAGGTATGACCCTCTATGTTGCTCAATTTAAGAAGTTTCAAAAGTTTTTTTTTGTAAAAACAAAAGAGGCTAAACTTAAAAGGAATTAATAGACAAAATGGGAAACTATAAACATGACTTATAGACAACAACACAATAGTATAAAAGTGAAAAATAAAAGATAAAAATAAGACAAAAACAAGGCAACTAGGTGCAAGGACACACAAGAATTTGGTCTAAATTTCTTGACCACAAGGTTGTGGAATTCACCACAACGGCATGGATTTTTAGCAAGAAATTGTCAAAACCAAAATTCAAGCAAGAAAGCACCCAACTCAAAGCTTAAGCAGAAATTAATGAATATGGGAGAGACGTAGATGCAAAGAAAAGAACAATATAAATTGCATCAAGCAAAAAATAAATGGGACAAATAAACTATAACTCAAAACAATAAACTCAAGACATAAATGGAAATGATAAACAACAATGGAAAGCTAGAAAAAATTGCGGAAATTAAAGATAAAATAAAATAGGAAAATGGAAAGATAAAATAAATGAGATAGGAAGAGAGTTTAGACCTCTAGAACCAATGCTCTGATACCAAATGATGCATGCCTCCCTTGATCTTTTCTAGAGGTTTTCTTCTTTGGTGAAATGGTTTGTATAGAGGTAAGAAGTGAGGTGGTTTTAGGCACCACTTAAGGTAAGATAAGCCTAAGAGGAAAAGTTTGCCACAAGGGATGGAACCCTTGATAAAAACCTAAGGAATTCTCAAAGAGAGAAGGGTGGACACTAAGAGAATTTTGGCAACTCAAGGTTTTTCCATTCAATAAAGTGTTAAAAATACAAGAGTGTGAAGGAGCACCTTTTTATAGAGGGAGCTAACCTCTTGGACAAGTTATGAAGGAAATGAAGGGCTAGGATTAAAAGGAGTCATCCAAGGGAGGAGGATTGAAGCCCAAAGTCCGATCGATACCCTCCTTTAGATGAGAATTGGTGCCCAAGCTACCTCATCCAAGGGCCAAGATTACTCCTTTATTATTTTTGGGTTTTATTTATCAAAAGAGGGTGTAGTTATCAAACTACCCCCTTATTTCCTAAATAAAGGCCCAAAAGCTAATCTTACCCCTTCTTATTACTAAGACACCTCCTAGAAAATTAAATGGACTAATACATGTCCAAAATAAAATCCTAGGTTCCTCAAATAAAAATTACAAGTAAATAAATCATGGCTTTCATAACTTGATGTTCATATGGAGGTGAGATCTTCCTCCCTCTACTCTAGCCATATCTTCTTCTATTCTCCTAGCCATGGCCCTAGTGATAGGGCCCTTGCTTGGGGAGAATGCATCATGACCTTATTAGTATTTGTGTTCTTCATAGAACTTATATCCCTCGATGTTATCTTTCCAATAGAGCTGAAATCACTTAAAAAGGATATATATAACTCAAGTTATGAATAAAATAGTAAGTAAAGGTCAAGCTGTCAGATTTGGGGTTAGTAGCTGCGGGTTTGTAATTTCTAAAAATAGTAGATGATAAAACTAACTTTAGACATAAACATAAAAATTTTATATAATGGTATTATCTTTCTAATAAAATTTGTAGCACCTTCATATCATTAATACAACTATAGATATTGTATTTACACTACACAATGTAATAAAAGAGTAAGATAAAAAGGGATAGTGACAGTTGTAATGTTGTTGATTGTTGTAATGTGAAATATTGTGATGTATCTTATAATTATAAGTGTCATAAATGATTAAGTGTTTGAAAGTTGTTTAGGGAGCTTGAATTGAGGATTTGACCCACTGTATGATATGGGTGTTGATTACAATTGAGTGTATAATGTGTTAATGATCAATGATAGTTAGGGTGTGTGCCTAATGATATGCCATCCCAGCTGTGGTTGGGGGTGAATCATGATAATGTACTATATTATTGTAAGATATCTTATAATTATAGTTGTGGTGAATGATTGAATGTTTTAAAGTTGTTTGTGGTGTGTGAATTGGAGATTTGTTTTACTATGTGATATTGATGTTGATTTCAACTGGACATCTAGTGTGTTGATGATAATGATTAAGGTGTGCCTGATGAAGTGTCATTGCAATTGCGGTTGGGGATGATGTATAATGACTTGATTAAATTTTTATATTGTGATCTATGTTAATGATGATGGTCAGGATGTGCCTGACGAGGTGTCATCCCAACTGCGGTTGGGGGTGAGTTGTGATGATATGATTAAATGCATTAGGTTGTTTTGCATTGTAGGTTCTACCTACGTGTTACTGATGTCAAAGAGGATTCACTTCAGGTGGACCTATGGTAAGATGGTTGTACTCACGTGTTACTGGCATAGAAGAGGACTGCTTCGGGCATGTACCTAAGAGAGCATGCACGAGTGTGATAGTTGGAGAATGTTTGTACAAACTGCTCATTGTGCAGTGTTCTAGACCAGATCTTCTTAGGTTGTTTTGCATTGTACAGTTGTACCTACATGTTACTGACATAGAAAAGGATTTACTTCGAGTGGACCTATGGTGAGATGATTGTTCCTACATGTTACTAGCATAGAAGAGGACCGCTTCGGGCATGTACTTGAGAGAGCATGCATGAGCATGAACAAATTTATGTGTGTGGATATATAATCTCTGTCATGAGTGTGAAATGAGTTCATATGTTGATTTCTTGTACTTTGATTAACTAGTTATTCTCTTTATATGTGCCTGAACATGCATAAGACATATTCTCACCCATTTGCTATTTGTTTCATTTTGTTTTGGTTGAATCCCACCTTCAGGTGAGCAAGATCTTGATGATATTACTGGCGATGAATGATTTGGCTTTTTTTACGTTTTTGTTGCGATGCTATGATTAGGTGTGACATTGGACTAGGGAGAATTATTTAATATTTTCTATTATAAAGATGAATTATTCAGTATTTCAATGTGTTTTAGTAATTAAGAATCATGTAAAGCTCATTTGTAAAGCCTAATGTATTTACTCATATGCTTATATTTTAATTTTAAAAAATAAATGTATACTTGGAGATATGAATCTTTTTACCTAAATGTAAGGCCTACTACTTTTAAATAAATAAATTTTTATTATTTTCTTTATTTAATGAATAAAATGTTTTGGGGGGTATAAGGGTGTCATACTGGGAGAGGTAGTCATCTATGTGAGTGTTAGGGTCCATGAGGCCTTCATATCTCTTGAGGTTGAGTGGTTTCCAATTGCGAGGCAACTCAACTTTCATTATTTTTAGGACGAAGGGGTGTCATTCAGGTCGTCATCGTATTCTCAATGACGAGTCTTCCTAGTTGAAGAATGACCTGAAGGGGTAGTACAACAGTTAGTGCAGGAAGGTGTGGTTCCATCATCGTGTCACCTTGGGGGAGTGACAGTGCGATAACAGTGATAGGAAGAGGTTGTGCGGTTCTGGCTATGATAGGGCATGGATGTAGTGCAGTTGTCCCCCTTGTGGTTATTATTCCGATGCACAACTTTGATATTATACCCCATAGTTCTTCATTCTACCTCTGAAGTTCTGAGATGGTTGGAGCTTTGGTTTCCTCCATGGTTTCTTGATTGTGTGGTGGTGGAGGAAAAGTTTTACCAGAGGCCCACGATAGGTGCCAAATGTACTTACCAAAAAGTGAAGGGTGTATTTTCTAGCAAGTCCACCAAATATCTCCTTGAAAGCGTCACGTGGGGGATACCTGCAAGAGACACTTTGATGCATCCCTCCCTAAGGTAAGTTTGAAGAATCCTTGATGAAGAGAATGCTCCCAAGATCCTTGAGCATAGAGGTTCCAAGGTTGAAGAAATGGAGGTGGAAGACTAGGAGATGGAGGAGAAGTAGGCACCACTCTTATTGAAGGAGATAAGCCAAATGATGAAGCTAGCCACAAGGGAAGGAACCCTTGATAATAGCATGAAGAACTCTCACTAAGGAGAGAACATGAACACTCTCAAGAACAAAAGAGTGTTAAAGGCTACATGAAGGAGAGAATGCTCTATTTATAGAGCAACCATGAACCGTGGGCTAAGGATCCCAAGTTGAACGTCCAACATGCTTAATTAAGGGTTAGTTGGCTTAATTTAGTGTTAATTTAGCATGTGCTAAATTAACACTAATTTAATCCAACTAAAGATCCAAATATTGCCCTAAAAAAATGGATCTATGTTCCCTTTAATTTGAATTTGAATTTTGGAGGGAAATGATGATGCAATCCTACCAACCAAGGGCCCTCTGACTAGGGCAATGGCTAGGAGCATTGAATAGGACTTGACCCAAAAAGACTCATCAAGACCCCAGCTCATGATGGAGATAGACATTTTAGGCCATAGTCCTTAGTTTTCCTCTTGTAAATATTAATTAGTTCTTAATTCCCTTTTAGGCCATGTATTTTGGCCATTTATGCTAGTTTCTAAAGTTTAGGGTGTAAATAGCTTAGGAAATGAGGTAAGGGGAGTAGAGGGCCTAATAACTTAAAGGAGTGTGGATCTCTTTCCACACCCCCTTGATTAGGCTATGACACTCCTTAGTTTAAGGCTAGGTGCCCTTTTTAGTGGGCCTAAGAGGGATTAGTGCTCCTAATCCTAATTAGCTCGAAAGTCCCACATTGCTTAGTTTTGAGTGTCCCCTTGATTAGGCTATGACACTCCTTAGTTTAAGGCTAGGACACCTAGTCTCTCTTGTACAAATTACACTTGATTAAATGAAGTAAGAATATTTTTGAGCAATTTATTCTTGAGTGTCATTAAGAATCCTCTCTCTTGAGGAATCTCTCCCTTAAAGCTTTTATCAAAGGACCTCTCCCTTGTGGTAAGCAACATAAAATTTTTTACTCGTCTTTCTCCTAGAAAGTGGAGTCAATCCTCTCCCATTTCTAACCTTTCCATCCTCCATTTTCTTAGAGGAAGGAACCTCGATTGAAGAGATCAAAGGAGTGCACCATTTTGTATCAAGAGCCATCTTCATGAAGGTTCATTTCCTCCTCATTTTCTTTAAGTTTCATGTGTCCTTCTTAGCCATTTTTCTGCAGTTTTTTTTAATCTTTAATTCTTGTTCCTTTATTTTCATTTTATTCTCCTTTCATGTCTTGTTAGTAGTAGATTTATTTCTTGTCTTTTAATTCCTTGCACTTTTATTTCTTTGGTTCAATTTCTTGTTCTTTCATTGAATAACTTTGTCATGCCTTAGGATTCCTTTTCTTGCCATTTTAATTCCTTCTTCTTCCTCTTGTGATTTTCCTAAGAAAACTTATGTTAATGATTTCATAACCTTTGTGAAAGAAGCCACCCATGTGTGGTCTAAGCTTTTGGAATCACTTCTTTTGCTTTCCTTTCTTTTCCATTTTTTTTGCTTTAGGTGTTTTTTTTTCTATCTTGTTATGAGTGTGAGTTTTATTTTTCTGCACTTTATTTTTCAGCTTTTAATCTTCCTTGTCTTGTCATTTAAATTGTCTTGTTTACTCCTTAATTGTCACATTAAATTTCCACTTGTGCTACTTTTTATTCTCTACATAAAAAAAGTGTGTTAATTCTTGAAATTAAGCATCAACGAGGTTCGTCCTCTTGAGTAAGTCTTCTAAGAAGTCTACATGCTATTAGTTCTAGCATGATCTCAAAATAATTTTTTTCAAAATTGTGCTCAATTTCTTCCTATAATTCTTGTTCATTTTAGTAGCTTAGCATTGCATTAATTATTTTGGGTGATTTGTTTTATCTGTTGTTGAGATCAAAATAGGTGTGAGTTTTGGGCTTAAACACTTGAGAAATCAAGCTTGCCTAGACCCCCTAAAAGTCTCATTAAAGCTTGCTGAATACACACTAAAATCTAGTGCATGTTAGGTTGCTTTATTTTCCTTGATTTGCACCTTTATTATTAATTTTGTTTGCTGACTTCTTCATTTTATTTCAACCGAATCTCTCTCTTACACTCCTCATTTTCTTTTTAATTTTTCTAAAATTGTTGAAGAGGTGTAGCAAAAAAGAAAAAAAAGAAGAGGAAATATATATATATATATATATATATATATATATATATATATATATATATATATAAAGGTAGAAGACAAATCAAGCAAAAAAAAAAAAGTTAGTAAAAGTAATTAAAGACAAAAGAAAACAAGTGAAAAGAGAAAAAGTTATATTTAGTGCACCTCAATTTGTTTTGATTTGATTAGAAGGTGTGTGCAAACTTTGTTACATTTAGCTTGAATTTTCTTTTTCGGTCAACACAAAGTAAATGTACAAATCTTAGAAAATTTTTAAGTGTCTTGTTGTTTTTAAGTCCAGTCTAATCTAGTACCATTCTAAGTTCATTTTGACGTGCTAATTTTCTTTCAATACCTTTAATTGTTTGCCTGTCTTGTTCTTATTCATTGTGTTTGTCTACATTTAATCTATCCACTTGGATGTGTGTCCTCCTTTGATTTTGAGATTTTCTTGTTTTTCTTTACTTCTTACACTCTCTTTCTCTTGGTTCGCCACTTTTGAGAAAGGAAAAGAGAGGTCAATCCAAGCTTTCCACAAGGGAAGCATCTTGAGGTGAGTTGAAGCAAGCTAAGGAAGAGGTTCATTCAAGGGAGCAACACCAATTTGAGAGAGGCAAACACTTAGAGCGGAAAAGCAATATCAAAACTTCAAATCTTTTACTTTTTACCTTTTTTTGGCTGTATTTTTTAAGACCATTTTAATTGAGGTGTTGGATGCCTATAAGGGTAACCTCTTTGATTGTAATAGCTTTTAGTTGCTTGTTTAGGTGGGAGAAGCAATTGGTACCCCATCTCTTCACCTTAGGTGCATACCTTTAGACCCTTACCGTTGCTTTAATTTCTTTTATTTGCTTTGAATCTTAGTGTGAAAGGATTTTGAGTTCCAAAGACTCTCCAGTAATTCACTTAGGGAGAAAACCAAACAAAAGAGTGAGGAGTGTTGCGCTTAGATTCTTCCGAATCACTTTCAAAATGAGCTCACACACATCTAGTAAAGGTAGTGTAAATCAACAAGGTTCTCAAAAAACAACCAACATGGATAAGTTTATGAGTGAATTTAGGGAGTGGAGGTTAGAAGAGAGAAAAGAAAGAAAAGAAAGAGAAGAGAAAGAAGAAAGGAGGCGTGAAGAGAAAGAAAAAGCAAAGAGAGAAAGAAAGTTAAGAGAAGAATAACAAAGAGAGGGGAAAGAACATGAGAAAAGATAAAAATAAAGAGAAGGGAAAAGACAAAGACAAGAAAGAGAAGAGAGAGAAGAAAGGTGAAGAGAAGAGAAAGAAACAGAACAAAGAGAAAGAGAAGAAAGAAGGGAAAGAGAAGAGAGAGAGGGAACAGAGAAGAGAAGAGTGTGAAAGAGAAGAAAGAAGAAAAGTTAGAGAGAGGCATAGGTATAGGTCCGCCTCTAGTGAGGTAAGTGGAAGTGAAGGATATAAAAGACCTAGAGTGAGGAGAGCGCAACAACATCATAAGCAACCCCAAGCCTAACCTAGGGAACAAAAAGTAGACCTCCCTCATTTTCATGGAAAAGAGGATGTGGAAGCCTACCTTGATTGGGAAATGAAGGTAGAGCAACTCTTTGTTTGTTTTAATATAAGTGAAGAAAAAAAGTTCCACTGCCAACTCTTAGCTTCCAAGGGCATGCCATGTATTGGTTAACCTCCTTGGTCAATGAGATGCACCGCCTTCGTAACCCTCGTGCGGATTATTGGAATGATCTCAAGGTGGTTATGAGGCGGAGACACGTCCCTTCTTATTATGAAAGAGAGCTTTTGGATAAACTCCAAAGATTAAAACAGTACAACTCAAGTGTTGAGGAGTACAAACAAACCATAGAGCTTTTCATGATAAGAGCGGGCGTCACTGAAGAACCAAGGGCCACTGAAGCTAGATTTTTAAGTGGTTTGAGCTTTGGCATAAGAGACAAAGTTTAGCTCTTACCATATAATAATCTAGATGACCTAGTCCAACTTTGCATAAGAGTGGAAAATCAATTAAAAAGAAAAGGTGGAGCAAAAAGAGAATTTCCATCCTACAATTATGCAAAGAGGGACCTAGGCAAGGGAAGCTCTTCCAATAGCTCTCCCAAAGAGGAACAATCCAATCATGTGCATAAAGAACATAAACCCATACATCATAGAGATAACCCCCCTGCTAGTTCTAGCAATAGGACTAGTAGTATTAAATGCTTTAAATGTTTTGGGAGAGGCCACATTGCCTCTCAGTGCCCCAATAAGAAACCATGATCATAAGGGGCCAAGAGATTTTTAGTGAGAGTAGCTCATCTTCCTCCTCTAGTGAGAGTGAAGAAGAAGCGGGTCATGAGCATCATGAGCATGACAGTGTTGAAAACCCTTGTGATGGAGACCTCTTAATGTTTAGGTGCCTTCTTGGAAGCCAACCCCTTAAGCTTAAACACTCTCAAAGAGAGAACATTTTTCATACACGTTGTAAAGTTTTATACAAAACTTGTTCTCTCATTGTCGATAGTGGGTCCTGCTGCAATTGTTGTACCTCAAGGTTGGTAGAGAAGCTAGCCTTACAACCAATTCCTCATTCTAGACCTTACAAGCTCCAATGGCTTAATAAGGAAGGGGAAATGGTTGTAAACCAACAAGTGAAGGTGCCATTATCCATGGGAAAGTATCAAGATGAGATCTTATGTGATATAGTTCTAATGGAGGACGGTCATATCTTGTTAGGGAGGCCTTGGCAGTTTGACAAACAAGACATTCACCATGGCTACTCTAATGATATAATCCTCACTCGTAAGGGCAAAAGAATAAAGTTGATTCCTCTAAGGAGAATCGAACACCAAATTGATCTTGTTCCTGGCGTAAGTCTACCCAATAGGCCCATGTATAGGACAAACCCCATTGAGACCAAAGAGATTGAGTCTCAAGTTCAAGACTTGTTGGAGAAGGGTTGGGTTCAAAAGAGCCTTAGCCCTTGTGCGGTCCCTGCCTTGTTGGTGCCCAAAAAGGATGGGAAATGGCGGATGTGTATGGACTGCCATGCCATCAACAACATCACCATTAAGTATAGGCACCCAATCCCTAGGCTAGATGATATGCTCAATGAATTGCATGAAGCTAAAATATTTTCAAAAATTGATCTTAGAAGTGGTTACCATCAAATAAGAATCAAAGCAGAAGATGAATGGAAAACCGCTTTTAAGACAAAATTCGGTCTTTATGAATGGTTGGTGATGCCTTTTGGGCTCACCAATGCTCCAAGCACTTTCATACACGTCATGAATCATGTACTTAGGGATTGCATTGGTAGGTTTGTAGTTGTTTATTCTGATGATATTTTAGTGATGTGACCATGCCTAGCCAAGGACCTATCACTAGGGCCATGGCTAGAAGGATTGAAGAAGACCTAGCCCTTGCAGACAAAGGAAGACTTCACCTCCTGTGGAGAGTGAAGATATTAGGCTAGGGACTTTAGTTGATAAAATGTAATTTTCCTTTATTTTAATTTTGAGGAGCATTAGGAATTTAATTTGGGACATGTATTTACTCCATTTTTATTTTAGGAGGTGTCTTAGGAATTTAGAGGGTGAATTTAGCTTTTTGGGTCTTTATAAAGGAAATAAGGGGTAGCCTTGATATCTACACCCTTCTTTTCCTACACAAACCCCCTAAGCTAATAAGAAGGAATCTTGGCCCTTGGTTTGAGAAACTTGGGCACCAAGTTTGATGATCTAAGGAGGGAATTGTTTCTCGATCCTCCTCCCTTAGATTTCTCCTTTTAATGCTAGCCCTTCTTTTTTAAGTTATCTTATTCAAGAGGTTAACTACCTCTATAAATAGGAGCTTTTCCCCTCACTTATATTTTTTACACTTGAATTTAATCCTAGAGACCGTATTGGTTGTGAGGTTCTTACCTTTGAGTGTCCCCCCTTCTCCTTTTTGAGAGCTTCTAAGAGTTATCAAGGGACCCCTCCCTTGTGGGTTCTCCCCTTTGGCTTATCAAATCTAGTATTTGTGGTGCCTCACCCCATTCTTTCCTCTCCATAAATCTATTTCCCTTCCAAGTGACCTTAGAAAGGATCCTTTGGGCAATTGATCATCAAAGATCACATCAAGATTTGCATTGATAGGTTTGTTGTTGTTTATTTTGATGATATTTTAGTCTATAGTAGGTCTTTAGAAGAACATATAGGACACCTTAGGGAAGTCTTATCTGTCCTTAGAATAAATAAACTTTTTGCAAACTTAGAAAATGCACTTTTTGTGTTCCTAGTGTAGTTTTCTTGGGCTTTGTCATTAGTTCCCAAGGGGTCCAAGTGGACCCCCAAAAACTCAAGGCCATTCAACAGTGGCCCACCCCTACTAGTGTGACTGAGTTCAAAAGTTTTCATGGTCTCGCGAGATTTAATAGGTGCTTTGTGCCTAACTTCTCCATACTAGCTTCACCATTCAATGACTTGGTGAAGAAGGAAGTTCCTTTCTTATGGGGTGAAAAACAAGAACAAGTTTTTCAACTGCTCAAGGATAAATTCACTAATGCACCCGTTCTAGCCCTCCCCGACTTTTCAAAAACTTTTGAGCTAGAATGTGATGCATCGGGAGTAGGTCTAGGAGCTGTGCTGTTTTAAGGGGGGCACCCTATTGCTTATTTTAGTGAAAAACTCAATGGTGCCCACCTCAACTACCTCACCTACGACAAGGAGTTTTATGCTTTGATTCGTGCCCTCCAAACATGGGAACATTATCTTGTTTCCAAGGAATTTGTCATTCATAGTGACCATGAGTCACTTAAGTATTTGAGGGGGCAAGGAAAGTTGAACAAGAGGCATGCTAAATGGGTTGAATATCTTGAAACTTTTCCTTATGTCATCAAATATAAAAAAGGAAAAACAAATGTGGTGGTCGATGCTCTTTCAAGGAGGCATTCTCTCCTTGCCACCCTCAGTGCTCAAATTTTGGGATTTAATGACATAAAGGAAATGTATCCTTCTGACCAAGACTTTGGAACCATTTATACTGCCTCATCTTCCAAAGCCAAATATGGTGTCTACCTATGTGAGGGGTACTTATTCAAAGAGGGCAAACTTTGTGTACCTCAAGGATCCATTACGAAATTGCTAACAAAAGAGAGCCATGAAGGTGGGCTCATGGGGCATTTTGAAAATGATAAAACCTTAATACTTTTAAAGGAAAAATTCTTTTGGCCCCATATGAAAAAAGATGTCCAAAGACATTGCTTGCGATGCGTAGCTTGTTTACAATCTAAGGAGTAATGCCTCATAGACTCTACACACCTTTACCCACTCCTTCTACACCTTGGGTAGATATTAGGATGGATTTTATCCTTAGGCTCCCAAGAACCCAACGTGGTGTAGACTCTGTCTTTGTGGTAGTGGACCGATTTAGTAAAATGGCACATTTCATTCCCTGCATCAAAGTGGATGACGCGAGTCACATCGCAAGGCTTTTCTTTTGTGAGGTTGTCCGCTTGCACGGAATACCCTTAACCATAGTCTCTGATAGGGATGCTAAGTTCCTAGGCCATTTTTGGAAAACTCTTGGGGCAAGGCTAGGAACTAAGCTCTTGTTTTCTACCACTTGTCATCCTCAAACGGATGGACAAACTAAGGTAGTAAATAGATCCTTATCCAGTATGTTGAGGGCATTCTTGAAAGGCAACCACAAGTCTTGGGATGAATATCTTCCCCACATTGAATTTGCATATAATAGGGTGGTTCATCGAACCACTAAGCACTCCCCTTTTGAGGTTGTATATGGTTTTAATCCTCTCACCCCTTTGGACTTATTGCCACTCTCTAACACCTGAATTTTTCATAAAGAAGGGGAAGCTAGGGTTGATTTTGTCAAAAAATTACATGAGATGGTCAAAACTAATATTGAAACCCAATCTAAGGGGTATGCTTCATCTAACAACAAGGGTAGGAAGGAAGTCATCTTCGAAAAGGGCGATTGGGTTTGGCTTTACCTAAGAAAGGATCGTTTCCCTTCTAAGAGGAAGTCCAAACTTAGCCCTCGAGGAGATGGTCCCTTCCAAATCCTTGAGAAGGTAAATAATAATGCATATAAGTTAGACGTTCCCGAAGATTATGTAGTTAGCACCATTTTTAATGTTTGTGATCTTACACCCTTTTTAGGTGCTGACACTGAAGAGGATGACTCTTCAGATTTGAGGACAAATCCTTCCGACAGGGGAGGAGATGATGCAATCTGAAATGGAGACAAAAGAATGGTGTCTTGGGTGGTGGTGGTTGGATGGTGTCTTTTTGGCTAGCTCACTTCACTTAGAGAGGGTGAAGGCTAATCCTAGGGAGACCCAAGCTCCTTCTAAGGTAGAAAGGAGAGGAAGGGGGTCAAGAGATCCCTAAATGACTAGGGAGGAGGAATGATGAGGAAAACTCTCACAAATATCCAATATATCCAAAGTTATTACATGTAGTCTAACCTAGGGTATTTAAAGAGAGGGTCGGAGGCTTCTAGGCCATTTGCATGAAAATTTGAGAGCTAAATGCCTCTCAAATGAACCCTAAATGGACCTCAAATGAAATGTAGGTCCCTCCCCCTTAAATGACTAAAATACCCTTATGTCTAGAAAATGAAAGAAATGGACTTTTGACCTCACAAGTCAAGGTTTAAGTCCCAAATTAAATCCTAAACTAATTTGCCCCATAATACAAAGGCTAAATAAAAATACACAATGAAATCCTAAGTGATTAAGGTTCCCCAAAATACAAGGGAAAAATAAGAAAAACAACCAAAACACTAGGTAGATGCACCAAAGTCTGAACATGTGATCATCAATGCTCTTGGTGTAGTATGACCTTCCTCTTCTTTTATTTTTCTTGCCATGGACCTTGTGATGGGTCCTATTTGATGCCCCAAGAATGGTCCTCCATCATGCCCTCCTTCTTGAGAAGGATTTGACCTCAAATCTTCAAGCTCATCCATGTCATTAGCTCCTAGGAAAGGTGTAACATCACAAACATTAAAAGAGGAACTAACTCCTAATCGGAAGGAAAGTCTAGGATGTAGGCATTATCATTAATTTTCTTAAGAACTTGGAAAGGACCATCTCCCCTAGGACGTAGTTTGGACTTCCTTTGAGTAGGGAATCTATCCTTCCTCAAGTAAAGCCAAACCCAATCCCCAACTTCAAAGGTTACCTTTTTCCTTCCTTTGTTGTTGTACTTTGCATATTTTTTAGTTTGATTTTCAATTTGACTCTTGACCTTTTCATGATATTTCTTTATAAAGTCAGCCTTAGATACTCCCTCTTTGTGATACAAGGAAGTAGTATTAGGGAGTGGAAGCAAATCTAGAGGAGTAAGAGGATTAAAGCCATATACAACCTCAAAAGGGGACAAACTAGTAGTCTTGTGGACCACCCTATTGTAGGAAAACTCTATGTGGAGAAGACATTCATCCCAAGTTTTCTTATTCCTTTTTAAAATTGCCCTTAACAATGTGGATAGGGACCAATTCACTACCTCAATTTGCCCATCCATTTGTGGGTGGCAAGTAGTAGAATAGACAAGCTTTGTTCCTAGTTTTTGCAAAATAATTTTCCATAAATGACTTAGAAACTTAGCATCCCTATCGAAAACAATAGTCTTGGGTAGACCATGCAAACGGACCACTTCCTTAAAGAAAAGCTTAGCAATATAGCTAGCATCATCCACTTTTTGGCATGGTATAAAAAGAGCCATCTTGCTAAAACAATCCACAACCACAAAGATAGAATCAAATCCCCTTTGAGTCCTTGGAAGACCAAGCACAAAATCCACACTAATATCAACCCAAGGGGTGCTAGCTATAGGGAGAGGAGTGTAGAGTCCATGAGGCATCACTCTTGATTTTGCTTGAAGACAAGTGATACACTTGGAGCAATGCCGTTGAACATCCACTCTCATGTGAGGCCAATAAAATTTAGATTTTAGAAGACTAAGGGTTTTATCAACCCCAAAATGGCCCATGAGTCCTCCCTCATGAGTTTCCTTTACCAAAAGTTTTCTAATGGATCCTTGAGGTATGCAAAGTTTTCCCATGCTAAAAAGGTACCCCTCAAGGATTTAGAACCCATCAAAAGGCTTTTGGAGGCAGTTGGTGAAAGTGGATTGGAAAGCTTGATCCACTTCATACAACTCCTTTATATTATCAAATCCAAGAATTTGGGAACCCAAAGAAAAGAGCAAGAACTTCCTTCTAGACAAGGCATCCGCCACCACATTACACTTTCCCTTCTTGTATTTGATAATGTAAGGGAATTGCTCAAGATATTCAACCCACTTAGCATGTCTTTTATTTAACTTCCTGATGTATTCTCCCTAAGCAAGGGCCCTATCACCAGGGCCATGGCTAGGAGAATAGAAGAAGACATGGCTAGAGTAGAGGGAGGAAGATCTCACCTCCATATGACCATCAAGTTATGCAAGCCATGACTTATTTACTTGTAATTTTTATTTTAGGAACCTAGGATTTTATTTTGGACATGTATTAGTCCATTTAATTTTCTAGGAGGTGTCTTAGTAATAAGAAGGGGTAAGATTAGCTTTTGGGCCTTTATTTAGGAAATAAGGGGGTAGTTTGATAACTACACCCTCTTTTGCTAAATAAAACCCAAAACTAATAAAGGAGTAATCTTGGCCCTTGGATGAGGTAGCTTGGGCACCAATTCTCATCTAAAGAAGGGTATTGATTGGACTTTGGGCTTCAATCCTCCTCCCTTGGATGACTCCTTTTAATCCTAGCCCTTCATTTCCTTCATGACTTGTCCAAGAGGTTAGCTCCCTCTATAAAAAGGTGCTCCTTCACACTCTTGTATTTTTTACACTTGATTGAATGGAAAAACCTTGAGTTGGCCAAAATTCTCTTAGTGTCCACCCTTCTCTCTTTGAAAATTCCTTAGGTTTTTATCAAGGGTTCCATCCCTTGTGGCAAACTTTCCCTCTTAGGCTTATCTTACCTTAAGTGGCGCCTAAAACCACCTCACTTCTTACCTCTCCACAAATCGTTTCACCAAAGAAGAAAACCTCTAGAAAAAGATCAAGGGAGGCATGCATCATTTGGTATCTAGAGCATTGGTTCTAGAGGTCTAAACTCTCTTCCTATCTCATTTATTTTTTCTTTTCGTTTTCCTATTTTATTTTATCTATAATTTCCGCAATTTTTTCTAGCTTTCCATTTTTGTTTATCATTTGCATTTATGTCTTGAGTTTATTGTTTTAAGTTATAGTTTATTTGAACCATTTATTTTTTGCTTGATGCAATTTATATTGTTATTTTCTTTGCATCTACGTCTCTCCCATATTGATTAATTTCCGCTTAAGCTTTGAGTTGGGTGCTTTCTTGCTTGAATTTTGGTTTTGAGAATTTCTTGCTAAAAATCCATGCCGTTGTGGTGAATTCCACAACCTTGTGGTCAAGAAATTTAGACCAAATTCTTGTGTTTCCTTGCACCTAGTTGCCTTGTTTTTGCTTTATTTTTAGCTTTTATTTTTCACTTTTATACTCTTGTGTAGTTGTCTATAAGTCATGTTTATAGTTTCCCATTTTTTCTATTAATTCCTTTTAAGTTTAGCCTCTTTTGTTTTTACAAAAAAGAATTTGAAACTTCTTAAATTGAGCAACATAGAGGGTCATACCTCATGTCTAAGTCTCTTTAGAAGTTCATGTGCTTTTAGTTTCAAGCATATTCTTAAAAAAAAATAAAAAATAGTTGCTCAATTTCCTTTGTCTTTATTTTCCTTATACGTATAATTAGTAGCTCATTTGTGTGGTAAAGGTAGTTCTTGTTTGTGGGTGCTTTCACTTAAGCTATAAGTTTGGTATTTGTGTTCAACAGATTACTAAAAACTTAACAAAGCTTGAGTCCAGTGGCACACCAAACTACTAAACCATTAACACATCTATAGCTACTTTGCATTTTGAAGTCATTTCTAGTAGTACCTAAATTATTGCTTTTAATTTTCTTTATTGTTCCAAGCGCATAACTCTTTATTATCAAGCACTAAATTCAGAATCAATTTAGGTGCATCTAGTAAATATTCAAAAAAAAAAAAAAACAAGAAAACAAAGTCTAAAATAAAATACAAAAAGACAACGAAGGATTAAAAAAAAAAAAAGAGAACAAACAAAAGAAAAGAAAGTTTGAAAAAAATTCATTTGATGTACCTAACCTAAAATTAGCAAGTGCTTCAACTTTGAACTTGGAACCTTAAAAGAAATTTTATTACTTTTGGTACACTAGAACTTGATATTTGTGTTCTTCTACTCTTTAATCTAGTGTCATTCTTAGGTATTCCATTGTGTGCTCTCTTTCTTTTGTTTACCTTTTAGTTGTTGCTTGTCTTTTAAATCATCTTTCTAGTTTGTCTTATATACTCTTACCATTTGGTTAAGTGTCTTTTTGATTGTGTTATCTTTTATTGCTTTTTGAGTTTCTATTCGCACCTCCCCTTGCTACTTTTGGTTTCTTTGGTTTGTGTGTTAGTGTCACTTTTGGGAGAAAGCTTGAAAAAGGAGCTTACCACAAGTGTAGCATATTTTGGAAGGTTAGACTAAGAGCCTAAGGGATCACCTCAAAAGGAAATACACCTAGCTGTGAGGACTTTGATTTGAGGGAGCATTTGGAGAATCATTTTTTGAAGACTTTAATTTTTCTTTAATTTGGGTGTATTAATTTTGTAGTTGAGAGTTTGAGTGCCCTTAAGGCCCTCCCTTTGGTTGTAATAAAATTTAATTAATTTCTTAGTTTCTTGAAAATTAGGTGTAGAAGGAAGAAGCGGTACACTTCCTTCAACACCTTAGGAGCTCGCTTTAGATCCCTTTTCTTTTGAATTTTTGCTTTAAAATTCTTGCTTTATTTTTCTTATTCAAAGCGCTTAGAAGGCTAAAGAGTTCCAAAGACTCATCAAGCCATTTTAGGCAAGAAAACACAAAAAGCGAGGAGTGTTTGTTTGTGAAAATTTTTTAGCCACCTTTTTCCTCTTAAAAATTCAAGCACAATGACATCACACACCCACCCTAGTGCTCATAGTTATTCATCAAACAAGAGTGTAAACCAAAGAAATATTTCTAAAGATTACACTCTAGAAAACTTAAACATGGACTTTAGGGAGTGGATGGCAAAAGAACAAGAGAGAAGAGAAGGAAAAAAGGAGAGAAAAAGAGTCCAAGGAGAAAACAAAAATAAAAGAAAGAGAGGAAAAAAAGAGAGAAAAAAGAGAGAAGGAAGAGAGAAGAATAAGAGAAAGGAGAGAAGATGAAGAAAGGAGAGAAAGAAAAGAAAGAAAAATAAGAAAAGAGAAAGAAGAAGAAAAAAGAAAGCATGGGAATGGTGAGAATTACAAAATGAAAGGGATAGTCTTAGGTTCCCCATCTAGACATACCCATAGGAGTGAAAGTGAGGAAGAATACTACAATCATCCTAGGAGAAAATCCCATTCATCCATGCATAATAATGGGCCCCTCCAAGGGAGCCCAAAATTGATCTCCCCCCATTTCATGGAAGGGAAAATATGGAAGCCTACCTTGATTGGGAAATCAAGGTAGAACAACTCTTCACTTGCCATGAGGTAAGAGAAGAAAGAAAGGTTCCAATGGCAACCCTTAGCTTCCAAGGGCATGCCATGCATTGGTGGGTTGGGTTAACCAATGAGAGAATCCGGACCAATATGCCTTCCATAAGATATTGGAATGATCTTAGAAGTGCTCTAAGAAGAAGGCATATTCCCTCTTGGTATGAAAAAGATCTTTTGGATAGACTCCAAAGGCTAAGGCAAACCAACCTTAGTATAGAAGAGTATAGACAAAAGATGGAACTTCTTATCTTGAGGGCGGGTATCATTGAGGAACCCAAGGCCACTATGGCAAGGTTTTTGTGTGGGTTGAGCCCCGAAATTCGTGATAAGGTGGAGCTCTTCTCATACAATTCCCTTGATGAGTTAGTTCAACTTTGCATCAAGGTGGAAAATCAACTTAAAAGGAAAACTTTTAAAAAGGATAACCCACCTTATGTAAAGAGGGACCAACCTACGGGGAACTCTTTCAAGAGTTACCCCAAAGAGGAACATCCCAAGCACTTCAAAGAGCATAAAACATCACATATAGAGAGAAAAACCCCTACTACTAACTCTCGTGAGAAAGTTAGCAGTATCAAATGCTTTAAATATCTTGGGAGAGGCCACATTGCCTCTCAATGCCCTACTAAGAGAAACATCATCATGAGGGCCCAAGATGTTTATAGTAGTGAGTCTAGCTCACACTCCTCTAGTGAGAGCGAAGGAGAAGGGATTCATGCATACCAATCTGATTGTGATGAAACCGCTTATGCATGTGAAGGAGATCTCTTAATGATAAGAAGACTTCTTGGAAGCCAACCTTTGAAAGTGTCCTCATCTCAAAGGGAGAACATATTCCACACTCGCTGTAAGGTGAATGACAAAATATGTTCTCTCATTGTGGATAGTGGGTCATGCTGCAATTGTTGTAGCTCAAGGTTGGTGGAAAAGCTAGCCTTGACCCCACTTCCCCACCCTAAGCCTTACAAGCTTCAATGGCTCAATGAGCAAGGGGAAATGCAGGTCAATGAGCAAGTCAAGGTTCCAATTTCCATTGGGTCTTATAAAGATGAGATCCTGTGTGACATAGTCCCAATGGAAGCTAGCCATATCTTGCTAGGAAGACCATGGCAATTTGATAAGAAAGCCATACACCATGGTCATTCCAATAACATCATCCTCACTCATAAGGATAAGCGCATTAAGTTGTGTCCTCTAACACCTTCACAAGTGGTGGAGGACCAACTCATCATGAAACATAAGAGAGATGAGGAGAAAAAAAAAGCAAAGCTTTACCCCTAAAGCTTGAAAGGGGTAAAGAGGTTGAGTTGGAAGTTGGTGCCTCTTCCAAGAAAGTCATTAGTAAAGGGAGTTTATTTGCGACAAAATTGGATTTAAAGGAATCCCCCTTAACTAACAGACCTTTCTATCTCCTCCTTTGCAAAGAGGCATCCCCTATTTCTTCCCCCTCCACTTTTTTCCCTTCTAGTTCTAGCACTGCCATAGAACTTGGACCTGAGAACCTACCTCAAGAGGTTCAAGAGCTTTTAAAGGAGTTTGGTGATATATTCCCTAATGAAGTTCCCAAAGGACTTCCTCCAATTAGGGGTATAGAACACCAAATATACTTGGTACCTGGGGCTAGCCTGCCTAATAGGCCTGCTTATAGGACTAATCCCATGGAGACCAAGGAGATTGAATCTCAAGTCCAAGAACTATTGGAGAAGGGTTGGGTTCAAGAGAGCCTAAGCCCTTGTGCTGTGCCAGTTTTGTTGGTGCCTAAGAAGAATGGCCAATGGAGGATGTGCATTGATTGTCGAGCAATCAATAACATCACCATCAAATATAGGCACCCTATCCCTAGGCTTGATGACATGCTTGATGAATATCATGGGGCCCAATTATTTTCAAAAATTGATCTTAAGAGTGGTTATCACCAAATCCGCATCAAGGAAGGTGATGAGTGGAAAACCGCTTTTAAGACCAAGTTTGGGTTGTATGAGTGGTTGGTAATGCCGTTTGGGCTTACCAATGCCCCAAGCACCTCCATGAGGCTTATGAATCATGTCCTTAGGGATTGCTTAGGAAAATTTTGTGTTGTTTATTTTGATGACATCTTAGTGTATAGCAAGAGCCTAGATGAACATGTAGGCCATCTTAGGCGCGTCTTTTGCATTCTTAGGTCACACCAACTCTATGGAAATCTTGAAAAATGTAATTTTTGTGTGGAGAGTGTGGTGTTCTTAGGTTTTATAGTTAATAAAAATAGGGTTCAAGTAGACCCCGACAAAATCAAAGCCATCCAAGAATGGTCCACCCCAAAAAGTGTGACTGAGATCAAGAGTTTTCATGGTCTCACGAGCTTTTACAGGCGCTTTGTGCCTAACTTATCCACACTTTTCTCAGCAATCAATGATTTGGTGAAGAAGGATACTCCTTTCCTTTGGGGTGAAAAACAACAAAAAGCCTTTGAACTTATCAAAGAGAAACTGACCCATGCACCAGTTTTAGCTCTTCCTGACTTTTCTACAACTTTTGAGCTAGAGTGTGATGCATTGGGAGTGGGTGTGGGAGCTGTGTTTTACAAGGTGGTCATCCCGTGGCTTATTTTAGTGAAAAACTAAATGGAGCCGCCTTAAACTACCCCACCTATGATAAAGAGTTTTACTCTTGATAAGGGCCCTTCAAACTTGGGAACATTATCTTGTACCTAAGGAGTTCATCATTCATAGTGACCATGAGTCACTTAAGTATTTGAAGGGTCAAGGCAAGCTTAATAAAAGGCATGCTAAATGGGTAGAATTTCTTGAGACTTTCCCTTATATCATCAAATACAAGAAAGGAAAACATAATGTGGTGGTTGATGCTTTGTCTCGTAGAGATACCCTTTACACCACCTTAAGTGAAAAGATTCTTGGATTTGATAATATTAGAGAAATGTATCTTTCATATAAGGATTTTGGATCCATTTATGCTGCCTCTACATTTGCATGTAAAACCCAAAATGGGTTCTTTGTAAGTGAGGGGTACCTTTTCAAAGGTAGCAGACTTTGTGTACCCCAAGGATCTATGAGAAATCTGTTGACAAAAGAGAGCCATGAGGGTGGGCTCATGGGGCATTTTGGAATTAACAAAACTCTTCTGCTTTTGCAAGAAAAATTCTTTTGGCCCCATATGAATAAATACGTCTATGGACATTGTCGTAGATGCATTGCTTGCTTGCAAGCTAAGTCTAAGACAATGGCTCATGGATTGTACACACCCTTACCTGCTCCTTCTGCACCTTGGCTGGATATTAGTATGGATTTCATCCTTGGCCTGCCTCGAACCCAACGAGGTGCAGACTCTATCTTTGTAGTGGTAGATAGATTTTCAAAAATGGCTCACTTTATACCTTGCCACAAGATAGATGATGCGAGCAACATTACGAGACTTTTCTTTAAAGAATTTGTCCGTTTACATGGAATTCCCCAATCTATAGTCTCTGATAGAGATGTGAAGTTCCTTAGCCACTTTTGGAAAACATTGTGGGCAAGGCTAGGAACTAAACTCTTATTTTCTACCACATGTCACCCCCAAACTGATGGGCAGACTAAGGTAGGAAATAGATCTCTATCTACTATGCTTAGGACACTTCTTCGAGGAAATCACAAGTCTTGGGATGAATACCTACCCCATATTGAGTTTGCATACAACCGAGTGGTTCAAAGGACCACCAAGCATTCTCCCTTTGAAGTTGTTTATGGCTTCAACCCCCTTACTCCTCTTGATATCCTGCCCTTACCCTTCCCTTCTTCTGTTCACAAAGAAGGAATAGTAAGAGCGGATTTTGTTAAAAAATTACATGAAAGGGTAAAGGCCAACATTGAACATCATTCAAAGGAGTATGCTAGTAAAGCCAATAGGGGCAGGAAAGAAATTATCTTCAATGAAGGGGATTGGGTATGGCTTCATTTGAGGAAGGATCGCTTCCCTACTCAAAGGAAGTCCAAGCTTAGCTCCCGAGGAGATGGTCCCTTTCAAGTCCTCAAGAGAGTGAACAACAATGCATACATATTAGATCTCCCTGAGGAATATAGTGTCAGTACTACCTTTAATGTTTGTGATTTGATCCCTTTTGTAGGTACTGATGACAAAGAGGAGGACCTATCAGATTTGAGGTCAAATCCTTCCCAAGGGGGAGGGGATGATGCATTCTCCCCAAGCAAGGGCCCTATCACTAGGGCCATGGCTAGGAGAATAGAAGAAGACATGGCTAGAGTAGAGGGAGGAAGATCTCACCTCCATATGACCATCAAGTTATGCAAGCCATGACTTATTTACTTGTAATTTTTATTTTAGGACCCTAGGATTTTATTTTGGACATGTATTAGTCCATTTAATTTTCTAGGAGGTGTCTTAGTAATAAGAAGGGGTAAGATTAGCTTTTGGGCCTTTATTTAGGAAATAAGGGGGTAGTTTGATAACTACATCCTCTTTTGCTAAATAAAACCCAAAACTAATAAAGGAGTAATCTTGGCCCTTGGATGAGGTAGCTTGGGCACCAATTCTCATCTAAAGGAGGGTATTGATTGGACTTTGGGCTTCAATCCTCCTCCCTTGGGTGACTCCTTTTAATCCTAACCCTTCATTTCCTTCATGACTTGTCCAAGAGGTTAGCTCCCTCTATAAAAAGGTGCTCCTTCACACTCTTGTATTTTTTACACTTGATTGAATGGAAAAGCCTTGAGTTGGCCAAAATTCTCTTAGTGTCCACCCTTCTCTCTTTGAGAATTCCTTAGGTTTTTATCAAGGGTTCTATCCCTTGTGGCAAACTTTCCCTCTTAGGCTTATCTTACCTTAAGTGGCGCCTAAAACCACCTCACTTCTTACCTCTCCACAAACCATTTCACCAAAGAAGAAAACCTCTAGAAAAAGATCAAGGGAGGCATGCATCATCCACCCTCTAAATTCCTAAGACACCTCCTAAAAATAAAAAATGGACTAAATACATGTCCCAAATTAAATTCTTAATGCTCCTCAAAATTAAAATAAAGGAAAATTACATTTTATTAACTAAAGTCCCTAGCCTAATATCTTCACTCTCCATAGGAGGTGAAGTCTTCCTTTGTCTGCAAGGGCTAGGTCTTCTTCAATCCTTCTAGCCATGGCCCTAGTGATAGGTCCTTGGCTAGGCATGGTCACATCAAGTCCACCAATACATGGCATGCCCTTGGAAGCTAAGGGTTGCCAAAGAAACCTTCCTCTCTTCACTTACCCCATGGCAAGCAAAAAGTTGTTCAACGTTCATTTCCTAATCCAAATATGCATCAACATTGTCCTTTCCAAAAAATGAAGGAAGGTTGACATTTGGTTCCTTATTGGAGGATTCTCTTTGCTTATGTGTTCTTGGGGGCCTTTGATAATAATCATTATTGTGATGACTACTATAAAGGCTAACACTTGGGGTTTTGGTATGATAATTATCACTATCCTCACTTTCACTCATAGAAACCCTTACCCCTTTGCCCTTTTGGGATCTAGATGGTTGGACTTTATGTTTTGAACCACTAGTTCCTACCCTCGAAAGTAACTTAGCAAGTATTTCTCTAATTTCCTCATTTTGTTTATCATGTTCTCTCTCCTCTTCCTAAATTCTTCCTCTTTTTTTGCAATTTCTTCTTCTTTTCTTCTTATATACTCCCTAAGTTCTCCAAGTTCATCTCTAAGGCTAGCATTACTAGGGTGTGAGTTTTGCCATGGACACTTGAATGATCACTCATCTTTGATCTAGGAAAGATTTTCACAAAAAGTTTTCTTGAAAAGATTTTTTACAAATAGTGAGTGATAAAGGTTTTCACAAAGAGATTTTGGTGCTAAACTTATTACTTGGAGCAGTTAGAATTTCACTCTAAAAGGGAGGTGGACTACAAGGAGTCACTTAATAACCAAGCCTCTTAGTAGTTGAAACTTATCAACCTTTGCCCTTTGTAAGCCTTATAAAAACAAATTTTGACACTACAAGTGTGTGATGTGCAACGGACCCCTAATAAGCACTTAGAAGGCTTCTAAACGAACATACAACAACCTAGAGCATACAACTACAACAAAGTAAGTAAGGAAAGTAACAAAGGCATACACTAGTCTAAATTCCTAAGGTGGAAACAATCCCACCACTAAAACGAATTACACCTAAGCTATCACAAATCAAATGAGAGTTTAAAGTGTCCAAATTACAACCCAAATGAATAAGAAAGGACCAAGTACAAATGGCCCCAATAAAAACAACAACAAAGAGCAAAAGAAAGAAGAAAAATTGGTACAAAAATCAAACAAGAATAAAAATAGAAAGATACTAGGCGCAAATTTAAAATAAAAAAGCAAGAAACAAAATTGAAATTCTTCAAGCTTCCAACTTGGTGTTCCTTCACAAGTAACAAACTTGTTAGTCCTCTCTTTATAATGTTTGCACTCCCACTATTTGGTGATTCTCTGTAAAGCACTTTGGGACTTATGGCAACTTCCTCCAACTCATCTCCCAAGATTCACAAGGTGAACCCAAGGTGATTCACCTACACCAAGCAAAGAAGCCAACCAAGAGAAAGAGAACCAAGAGGCCAAGAAATAAAAACTAAAAAGGAAAATTAAGAAGACTAAACTCAAGAAATTAATTATGAGACAAGACTCAAAGAATGTGAAGAAAGACAAGCAAAAATTAAGGCACACAAGAAAGTTAAGCACTCAAAAGGAATTTAAAAGACTCTAGACAAGGTTTTGGTCATAAAATGGATCCAATGATAGTCCAAAATAGTCCAATATGGTCAAAGTTCAAGTCCAAAGTCCAAGGGTAAAATGGCCCACAAGTTAGCAACAATTCCTTTTAATTTTTTTTAACTTTCACTTATTTTCACTCAAAATGTGTCCCACCAAGGAGGATCATATTTGATTCTTTTTTTAACCTTATATGTTGCATGTATTTTACACTAGTGGTGTGTTAAAAGTCAGTACAAAAAGGTGGTAAATGAAAGTTGTTATTTTGGTGCAAGAAAGGTATCTTTTTGGGAAGTGTTTCTTGTCTTTTACTCTCTTGTTTAGGTGCATTTTTTTTCAGTTTTTTCAGAATATATTCAGCCATATGACACTTTGTTTGACTTAGGATCATGCAATAAAGACAAGGAATGATGTAGTCATGCAAAAGGAAGGCTAGCCAAAAATGTGCAAGGCATTAATTACACACATAAGTCAAATAAGACATGGAGCATGCAAAAGTCAATTTTTACATGCAAATATGAGTCTCCTAAGGCTCACAAAAGGTTTGGCCAGCCAAGAATGTGAAAGAAAAAGCACCAGATTTTTTTTCAAAGTTTCATGCATCTTGTGAGAGAAATATGCATATATTAGACTAGTTTTTGAAAAACAAGGAGGGAAACTTCAAACATGACACAAAAAGGATTCAAAAAGGATTAAAATGATGTTAATAGCATGTTCATCACAAAAAAAAAATGCAGCCATGGAAAAACAAAGGAAAGCTCTAAAAGAACAACCTTTCGAGAAAAACTCAAAGAACACTAAGAAGGCTCATGAATGATGATGAACCACATAAAAAAAGAGACAAATTTTAAAAAAAAATATTTAGACAAAATACTCAAGACAAAGTGATGTGACCATGCCTAGCCAAGGACCTATCACTAGGGCCATGGCTAGAAGGATTGAAGAAGACCTAGCCCTTGCAGATAAAGGAAGACTTCACCTCCTATGGAGTGTGAAGATATTAGGCTAGGCACTTTAGTTAATAAAATATAATTTTCCTTTATTTTAATTTTGAGGAGCATTAAGAATTTAATTTGGGACATGTATTTAGTCCATTTTTTATTTTTAGGAGGTGTCTTAGGAATTTAGAGGGTGGATTTAGCTTTTTGGGTCTTTATGAAGGAAATAAGGGGCAGCCTTGATATCTACACCCCTCTTTTCCTACATAAACCCCCTAAGCTAATAAGAAGGAATCTTGGCCCTTGGTTTGAGAAACTTGGGCACCAAGTTTGATGATCTAAGGAGGGAATTATTTCTCAATCCTCCTCCCTTAGATCTCTCCTTTTAATCCTAGCCCTTCTTTTTTAGGTTATCTTGTTCAAGAGGTTAGCTACCTCTATAAATAGGAGCTCCTCCCTCACTTGTATTTTTTACACTTGAATTTAATCCTAGAGACCATATTGGTTGTGAGGTTCTTACCTTTGAGTGTCCCTCTTTCTCCTTTGTGAGAGCTTCTAAGAGTTATCAAGGGACCCCTCTCTTGTGGCCTCTCCCCTTTGGCTTATCAAACCTAGTATTTGTGGCGCCTCACCCCATTCCTTTCCTCTCCATAAATCCATTTCCCTTCCAAGTGACCTTAGAAAGGATCCTTTGGGCATGTGATCATCAAAGATCACATCACAAAGGAGAAGACATGAACATGACAAGAAACGTATTTTTGAAGACAAAGAAAAAAAAAAGAATGGAGAGCATTAGTTACCCTTGAAGACTACCTTAGCACTTGATACCACATGATGGCTCCACCTTTCCATGGTGTCACCAACTCTTCTCGAAGATGAAATGTTGAAATGGATCTTCTTCAAGGGCTGAAATAGGTGTGAAAAATGGAGCTTATCATGGGTGAAAGTGGTTCATGAAAAATGGATACAAAAGAATGGTGTTTTGGGTGGTGGTGGTTGGATGGTGTCTCTTTGGCTAGCTCACTTCACTTGGAGAGGGTGAAGGCCAATCCTAGGGAGACCCAAGCTCCTTCTAAGGTAGAGAGGAGAGGAAGGGGGCTAATAGATCCTTAAATGACTAAGGAAGAGGAATGATGAGGAAAACTCCCTCAAATATCCAATATATCCAAAGTGACTACATGTAGTCTAACCTAGGGTATTTAAAGAGAAGGTGGGAGGCCTCTTGGCCATTTGCACGAAAATTTGAGAGCTAAATGCCTCTCAAATGAACCCTAAATGGACCTCAAATGAAATGTAGGTCCCTCCCCCCTAAATGACTAAAATACCCTTATGTCTAGAAAATGAAAGAAATGGACTTTTGACCTCACAAGTCAAGGTTTAAGTCCCAAAATAAATCCTAAACTAATTTTCCCCATAATACAAAGGCTAAATAAAAATAAAAAATGAAATCCTAAGTGATTAAGGTTCCCCAAAATACAAGGGAGAAATAAGGAAAACAACCAAAACACTAGGTAGATGCACCAAAGTCTGCACATGTGATCATCAATGCTCTTGGAGTAGTATGACCTTCCTCTTCTTCTATTCTTCTTGCCATGAACCTTGTGATGAGTCCTATTTGATGCCGTAAGGATGGTCCTCCATAACAACTAAGGGTCCTCTCACTAGGGCAATGGTTAGGAGGATTCAAGAGGACTTGGCCTGGAAAGACTCATCAAGACCCCAACTCATGATGGAAAGAGACATTTTAGGCCATAGTCCTTAGTTTTCCTCTTGTAAATATTAATTAGTTTTTAATTCCCTTTTAGACCTTGTATTTTGGCCATTTAATCTAGTTTCTAAAGTTTAGGGTGTAAATAGCTTAGGAAAGGAGGTGAAGGGAGTAGAGGGCCTAATAACTCAAAGGAGTGTGGATCTCTTTCCACACCTCCTTGATTAGGTCATGACACTCCTTAGTTTAAGGCTAGGTGCCCTTTTTAGTGGGCCTAAGAGGGATTAGTGCTCCTAATCCTAATTAGGCCCAAAGTCCCTGATGCATGCCTCCCTTGATCTTTTTCCTTGAGGTTCCAAGCACAATGAAATGGATGATGGAGGGGAAAGAAAATGGAGGTGGGGCGCCACTCTCAAAGAGAGATAAGCCAAAGTGTTTAGGTTTGCCACAAGGGAAGGAACCCTTGATAAAAACCAACTAGGAAGAGGTTCCTCAAGAGAGAGGATCCTCAAGACCTTTTACTAAGAATGTGCTCACAAAGAGACTATTTTCATTCAACTTCAAAGGTGAAATTTTACAATGAGGGGGAATGAGTATATATAGCCCAATGGGAGAGCTTGGGCTCACTTCTCTAGGCAATGTGGGACTTGGGCTTAATTAGGATTAAAACTAATTAACCCAAGTCTTAGGCCTTAAGTGAGGCACCTAAGTTCACCCCCTATGGGTGCAATTAGCATATCTTAATGTGAATGGGCTAGCCCAAAATCATGTCTTAACTTATGCACCCATTATAAGCTTACTCCTCCTTTTTAACTAAAGACACCTATACCTTATAAACTAAGAAGATGGCCGGAAATACATGGCCTTAAGGGAATTAAAAATACTTTCCTATTTATCTAATTAAAATAAAATATTTACAAGCTAAAAATAACGAAGACTATGGCTTCGAATCTTCAATGAGCTTTTGTCCATGTCATGCCTTCCTTGAGTCCTCCTAGCCATGATGCATGCTAGGTGAGATTGCATCATCTCCTCTCCCTTGGAGAGGATTTGACCTCAAATCCTGAGGTCTTTCTTCCGCTTTTTCAAAGTCTGCAAGAAAATAAGGAAAGCAGTAAGTATATGCAGACAAGTGATTTTGGGGGAAGTGAGAGGTCTATAAGGAGGCCTTTTAAGAATGGGGTAGTGGAGGTTGGCACTAAAGTTTGAAAATATTTTAGTGTGCATGTGCCTCCACACAACAGCTCCCCATCCTCCTCCAATTGCACTAGATACTAGCCTCAAAGGTTTTGAAATAGTTGGCGAGACTAGTCTAAGTGGAATGGAGCACTCATCAAGTTGGATTTGAGGGTGTGGATCAAGGTGCTCAAAAGATATAGGCACATCCTCAAATTCAACTTGTTCTTTTTGTAAGAGTTGGCAGGAAAATTTTTCTATGTAGAGAACCTCCTTTGAAGGCAAAGGCGGATCTTCCTTAGACTCGGTCTTCCTACCAACAACCTTATTTTCATTTTTATCCCTTTCTCTCTTAAGCTTCATGATCCTTCTATCCTCCATAACCTCGGTAGGGGTAAGAGGAAGTAAGGTGATCTTTTTACCTTTATGAGAGAGAGTGATTTTATTAGTGAGGCCATTGTGCAAAGTTTCCTTATCATGTTGCCATGGCCTTCCCAGCAACATGTGACTAGCTTCCATAGGGACTACATCACATAACACTTTGTCGTGATACTTCCCTATGAAGAAGCTAATCTCCACTTGCTCTCTTACTACTACACCATCTTCATAATTAAGTCCATGCAAAGAATAAGGTGAAGGATGAGGAGTAGTAGCAAGTGATAGCTTTTCCACCACCCTCGTGCTACAAAAATTACAACATGATCC
Source organism: Psophocarpus tetragonolobus (assembly GCA_037954015.1). Lineage (NCBI taxonomy): Eukaryota > Viridiplantae > Streptophyta > Magnoliopsida > Fabales > Fabaceae > Psophocarpus > Psophocarpus tetragonolobus. The sequence goes on from CM075689.1 coordinate 98,853,969, forward strand.
ACCATCCACAATAAGAGAACAAGTTTTGCCTAAAATTTTTCATCTTGTTTGAAAAACATTCTCTCTTTGTGTTTGGGTTTCCTTACAAGGATGGCTTCCAAGAAGTTGTTTCACTTTGAAGAGATCATTACATGAATGAATACCCTTTTCATTTGATGTTCCTTTTAAAGTCCTTTTTCTTTTAGGGCAAAATAAAGCAATATGCCTTTTTTCTAAACACTTAAAACATTTAGGACTTCGAAAACGAGTGCTCGAACTAGTGGTAGGGGTGTCACTCATACTCAAGGGTTTTCTCTCAATATGCTTTCTTTTGGATGACTCTCTTTTGGGTTTAATTATAGAAGGGTTTGTCTTTTTCTTAGGATGCCTCTTAGGGTTTTCCTTCTTACTAGAAGAAGCATGAATGTCATGGATTATTTTAGGCTCCTCTAAGTCTCTATAATGTCTGTAAATGTTACCACAAGAGCTCTTATAGGATCTCTCTCTTTTTGTATCTTCATTTCTTCCCTTCTTTCTAACTTATTTTGTTCCTTTTCTCTCTTTTCCAATTCTTTCTTCTCTTTTTCTCTCCTTTCTCTTCTCTCTTTTCTCTCTAACTCTTTTCTTTTGTTTTCTTCTTTTTCTTTTTCTTTTTCTCTTTTCTCTTTTTCTCTTCTCTCTTCTCTTTCTTTTTCTCTTGCTTCTCTTTCTTTCTTTTCATTTTCCCTACTCTCTATTTGTCTCTCTTTTTCTCTTCTTTCTTTTCTTTCTTGTCTCTCCTTTTCTTTTTGTTCTTTCTCTCTTCTCTCCTCTCTATCTAGTTTCTCTTGTTCTCTTTTCCTCATCTCTCTTTGTTTTCTCTCATTTTTCCAAAATTCCCTACGTTGTTTTTCTACTATTTCCCAATAAATAGAGTATGGATATGTAGGCAAGGTTGGTTTATCACTCTTCTCATTCTTTTCTTTTATTCTATTCTCACATTCTTCTCCTTTATTTTCCCTAGTTTCATTACTACTCCTAATACTCCTAGAAGTGTGTGAAAACATGTCAAAGTGTAAGGCCTAGGGAACTAATATGCAAAACACTCCTCTCTTTTTTGTTTTCTCCTAAAGTGTTAAGAGTCTTTGGAACTCTAACACTTTCTAAAACGTTGAAAGCAAATAAAGAAATTTAAAGCAAAGCTAAAGGATTCTAACGTGCTCCTAAGTATGAATAAGGGGTACCAATTCCTTATCCACACTAAAACGAGAAACTAAGGTTTATTACACACAAAAGAGGTGACCCTTATGGGCATCTAATACCTCTAATTAAAATGTCCTTTAAAAATACACCCAAATTAAACAAAGAAAATTAAAAGTAGTTGAATGTAGCTCCTTTCTTTAAGTGCTCCTCACTAAGTGTATCACTCTAGTCTTGGCCTCCTTTTCAAATCTCCCTTTCCTTGGTTTTAAATCAACACTTCCTAAGGATGCTACCCTTGTGAAAATTTCAACAATTTGACTACCTACTAAGAGAAAACAAGCGCCCAAGCAAGAGACCAAGGGAAGTAGAATTTGAAAGCAAAAAGCAATAAAAAGCACTTAACAAGAATAGGAACACATCCAAGTGGAAAGAATTTATTTGACAAACACAAAGAAAGCCAATAAGGACAAGCAAGAAATAAAAGGTGTAGAAAGAAAGTTGGCACACAAAAAAAAAAATTCCTATAATGGGCCTAAAATAGAATTGGACTTAAAACAAAAAAGACTCAACAAATTCAATGATTTGCACAATTGTAAAGCAAGGTGGCTAAATCATAGTCAAATAAATTCAAGCAAATTTCAATAAAATTTAACACTCCTTTGAATTTTTTAATAATTTTGAGGTGCACTAATTTTTATTTTATTTTTTTTGTACTCTTTTTACTTGTTTTTAGCACTTTTTACTAACTTTTTTTTTTACTTATTTTACACTTTTGATTTCTTTTCTTCTTCTTTTTTTTTTTGAAACAATTTTGCTACACCTCTTAACACATTTTGTAGCAAATATAGTGAGGAGTCAAAGAATCATAAATGCTTGAACAAAGGATAGGAAATGGCCACCATAATTGATATACAAAAGTGCAAAATTAAGAAACAAAGCAACCTAATATGAACTAGTAATTTTAGGTGATAAAAAATAAATGGCACAAGGAGAGTTTTATGGAAGTTGAGGACAACTTGATTACTCAATAATCAGCCCAATCATACCCAACATGCCTCTCAAAGCCAATCAACAAAAATCACCACAAAAACTAGCACAAAATTAAGATACTTAAATTATTGAACAAGTGAATGAAATTTGGAAGAAATTGAGCATTAATTTTTTTGAAGATTTTTTTTTTTTTAGAACATGCTAAGATCTAAATAGCATGTGAGACTCTAAGGACATGGAGTAAGCCTCTTTGATGCTCAATTTCCAATAGAGAAATAACACACTTTTATGGTAAAAATAAAAAGGCAAAACTATGTAGAATTAAGAGACAATAAAAGGGCTACAACATGACCAACTAAGACACAACTTGGAAGATTAAAAACTGAAATTAAATGACTCAAAATAACCAGAAATATATGCCCAAAACAGAGAACAAAGGGCCGGAAAAACAGAAAAATAGGTGCAGGAAAATAGAATTAAAAATTCAAATAAGAAGAACAACGTGCATCCAAAGATCAAGACCACAATGTGTGGCTTCCTTCACAAATTTTGTGAAGTCATTACAATGATCTTCTTAGGATTTGCACAAGAATAAGGAAAAAATAAAAAGCTGGGCAGAAAATTAAAGAAACAATCTTAAAGGAAACATATAAAGATTCAATGGAAAAGAACAAGATAAATTGAATCTAGAAAGCAATAAAAACTAGGAAATAAATTGAATAAAATGAAAACTACAAAAACATAAACTAACAAGACATAAAAGGAATTAAATGACAAGAATCAAAGGCTGGAAAAAATAAAGGAAAAAGCAAGAACTCTAAGAAGAAAAGCTGAAAAAAATAAAAGAAAATTAAGACTAGAAAAGAACCTCATGGAGTTGGCTCTGATACCAAATGATGCATGCCTCCCTTGATCTTTTTTCTTGAGGTTCCAAGCACCATGAAATGGATGATGGAGGGGAAAGAAAATGGAGGTGGGGCGCCACTCTCAAAGACAGATAAGCCAAAGTGTTTAGGGTTGCCACAAGGGAAGGAACCCTTAATAAAAACCAACTAGGAAGAGGTTCCTCAAGAGAGAGGATCCTCAAGACCTTTTACTAAGAATGTGCTCACAAAGAGACTATTTTCATTCAACTTCAAAGGTGAAATTTTACAATGAGGGGGAATGAGTATATATAGCCCAATGGGAGAGCTTGGGCTCACTTTTCTAGGCAATGTGGGACTTGGGCTTAATTAGGATTAAAACTAATTAACCCAAGTCTTAGGCCTTAAGTGAGGCACCTAAGTTCACCCCCTATGGGTGCAATTAGCATATCTTAATGTAAATGGGCTAGCCCAAAATCATGTCTTAACTTATGCACCCATTATAAGCTTACTCCTCCTTTTTAACTAAAGACACCTATACCTTATAAACTAAGAAGATGGCCGGAAATACATGGCCTTAAGGGAATTAAAAATACTTTCCTATTTATCTAATTAAAATAAAATATTTACAAGCTAAAAATAACGAAGACTATGGCTTCGAATCTTCAATGAGCTTTTGTCCATGTCATGCCTTCCTTGAGTCCTCCTAGCCATGATGCATGCTAGGTGAGATTGCATCAGTCCCACATTGCCTAGTTTTGAGTGTCTTGTTCCCTCTTTTGGGCTATATATACACCTAGTCTCTCTTGTACAAATTACACTTGATTGAATGAAGTAAGACTCTTTTTGAGCAATTTATTCTTGAGTGTCATTGAGAATCCTCTCTCTTGAGGAATCTCTCCCTTAAAGCTTTAATCAAGGGACCTCTCCCTTATGGTAAGCAACATAAAATTTTTGATTCATCTTTCTCCTAGAAAGTGGCGTCAACCTTCTTCCATTTCTAACCTCTCCATCCTCCATTTTCTTAGAGGAAGGAACCTTGGTTGAAGAGATCAAGGGAGTGCATCAAATGACATGGCACTTCCAAAATTCAAATTCAAATAAGAAGAAACAAGAATCAACCATGTAGGAGAGAGAAATCACATGTGGAGTGAAACAAGGGGACAAGGGGGGCCACATGTCTCATACATGCTCATGTGTTGGTTAGAAGGGTGTGAAGAGGAATTAAGGGTGTGGAAATTAATAACCACACGTCCAAATCCTCTTGGACCAGCCCAAACTAATTAACACACTCCACAAGGAGACTAATTACACCTCCTAAAGAAAATAGAACCCATAGGCCAAAATACAAGGCCGAAAACTAAACTAGCTACAACCCTAAAATCCTAATGACTTAAGGGTGCTTATACAAGTCTAAAAATGGTCAAATTAATACAATTAAATGCAACATGTCCTAAACTAAGCTCCTTAAAGCTTCATCCAAGTCATGCTTCTTTCTTTTTGGTCCTAGCTCAAGCCCATGCTAGGCGTGCATGCATCACACTACAACGCTCAAGTTAGTCAAGATGGTTTTTCTATATGGTTTGTTAGATAGATTGCAAATACCTATCTCTTTGCTTTTATTGTTAATGTTTCATCACTGACTTTAATCAGGGTAATTTACTGCTCATTAACATTGCTTTAACGATTTGGTAACCATCGTTAGCTTATGATGGCTCTCATAAGTTCTCTTAAGGTGATTTTTGTTCAAGTGGGGGAGGTCGTCTGAATAGGATTGGTCTGGCGCGGAGGTCATCATTTCCGAACTTAGGGGATTGCGACGAGGGTGGGAATGTGATAGGTCGAGGTTGAGGGGTGCTGAGGTGGAGGTCAGGTGATGTGTTGATGTTCAGGTTAGGGTATGAGGCTACTAGATGGTATAACTTCTCTGTAAAAAACTTTCGGTAAAAGAAGATGAGGGTATTTGGATTTTGTAGAAAATTGTAAATGCTGGAGTGACAAAATTGTGAGATGAAATTGAATTTAAAAATAATACTAGTACAAAAATTGAACATTTTAAAAAATAGTGGACAAAAATTTAATTAAACATGAAAAAGTAAAAGAAAGAGAATTTCGTTAGGTTAAATTAAGTTGAAAAATGATATTTTACAAAATTGTTCTATTTTTTATCTTTTTTATTTTTATTTTTTGTGCCTTGTGTTTTATCTATCATACAAAATCGGATGTTGCTGCCCATACGACATATCAAAAGTTTGAAAAAGGACAACAAAGCCTTTTTTTTACTACTTTATATATGTTTCAATTGAATTGATAAAAAGTGTAAGAGAATCTTTATTATATTATAAATTAACTTATTATAATTATCTTCAAAATTATTCATACACACTTCATTAATTTTGCTCTATTCACACATAAAACCCTTCCATTATATTGAAACTTAAATAAATCAAAATACATTTCGCTTTGGCATGTATATACAGAGACATATTGATTGAATATGTCATCACAAAAGTTTAAAGTAACAACAATCCCAAGATTCTAGTCAATTGTACCAAGGTTGTCGATCACGATAGTGTGCATGGACGCCTAAACGGATACACCACTTGTGTATCAACTAATCTAAGTTTACACTGACCTCACTTTAATTTGAAACTAAATTTGAAGCAAAATATTACATGTTTAACACAATATATTATAAGACATGAAAGCTAGTTATACAGTTGGAGGAGGAAGTAACCATTTGGAACCCTCAATCATCTCTAGGCTTATGAACGGTTTAACTGTTTCTTCAGTAAGCTGCCTAGTAATAGGAGCACGCCCTTGGGGATCTGCACCTGGTCCTTGGTTTTTAAACTCTCCAAAAAATGCAGTTCTGTAGATAACAGATTGCATTGATCAATATGGCACCAAATAAAATCTAAAAAATTATAAAATAAAACATGTTATTTCACATAAGGACAAACTTTTATGCATTACTTATGGATGCAACATGTCTAGTATATAGTTATAGAAGTAAAATAATCATTAGTGGTGAAGAGTTAAATATTAAAGTTACTTGTCATGTTCTGGGTGATTGTTATTACTCCAGCCTTTTTTATCCACCATGTCACTCATGGTGCTATAAGCGAAGACCACTCTGGGATGAGAAAACCATGCTCTGCCCAAGAAAGTTCCCTTTGCACTTCCAGTAACATCACAATGTACAAATGAGTAGCCATCGTCCTCATCATCACCTTTTCTTGCTTGTGCTGTTATAAATGTAGTCCAGGATTCAGCAATTGTTCTTAGCTCAGTTTTCTACATCATACGTTAAAGTGTTAATACTAATTACAATGATATTTAGTCTTTCAAATTAAATAAATTTTATTAACATTCAATCTCGCAAAATTTATATACCAAATATAGTGACTTCCCACTTCCGAAAATATAATCCACGGTGCCTTGAATTAAGCAATCCTTGAAAAAATGTCTATGCCTATCATCACACACTGTGTCTTGGAATCCATACATTTTGCAATTATAAAATGCTGCTTTGTCACCAGAAATTCGTAACGCTACTGCTTGGGCTCCTGTTTTTTTCCCATCTGGTCTCGCTGCAGTGTTCTATATATACCATCAAATTCACAAACACAAATGGCAATAAGAAAAATGAAATTCCAAAAGATTAGGCATTAAGATCTTTTGATTGACAAGGAAGATAGTAAACAAACCGCGATGTTGATGTTAGCTGCCACAAAATAATTAGATTCAACAATTAATGTAGCACTATCGACAGTGCCATATTGTGCTGCAGTGCCCTCAAAGGTCAAGTTTGGCATATTTCCTGGTGCTCCATAAAGGGTGACGAAAGGCTTTGACGCATCAACTTTGATTTTCTCTTCATAAGTTCCAGCTCCAATGTACAAAATTGTACGCTTGGTGTTCCCCGAAGGTATGCTTTTAAGGGCATCCGTGATGGTTTTAAATTCTCCACTACCATCTTTCATTACTTTTATAACCTTAGGAGAGGCTTCAGCCGTCACTAATGCAGGGTCCAAACTGCTTTTTCTTTTATCTAAAGGACCAACGTTAGTTTTAAACCATTCTTCTACTTTTCCCTTGTCAGCGGGAATTGGCACATTATCAGATAAGACAAATCGGCTTGTAATAAAAACTACTGTGAAAGTCGTCACTTCAATGATACAACATATGCTTTTCAAGCCCATATTTTCAGTTTTTTTCTTTTTGGATTTGTTTCTTCGATTCTTGGAATTGCAATTTATAAGAAATACATAATGGACATACTTGGTTTAATTTTATAGGAATTAATTTGAATCAATCATTGTTTTTTAAGATTCTGAAATTAAGCAAACGATTAAAAGTTGACTGGTTTAAAGTTATTGTAGCAAAAATAGCTTGATGTTTTATTTTAGGGTAACTTTTTTATGGTGTTCTAGTTTTTTATCAAACAAATGTGTAACCTGAAATTGAAACAAGTTTATCCACACAAAAATGAAAACAATTTTGATTAATGAATGCAAGGCACACGAATCAATAGCAGTGTAAATACAGTTTCCTAAAATAGTAGGGATGAATATAGAGTATATTACTATCATTCTTAGTATTGGGCTTCAAAGTTTTGATGATTTTTACTATATTACAATTGACTATTATTGTTTTTGGGAATAGGCTTGAAAATACATCTATTATCACCTTTATTAATTTTAATCATTATTCAATAAAATTTATTAAATTGGTACGTAATATAAAGGCATCTTGACTGAATTATTTATGTATTTTTTTATAATAAAAAAATATATTTTAAAATGATTTTAAAAGTAGATAAATAAGTTTATCTTGTGATTTTTGTTCAAATGTGAGTTGAAAAGCTTAAAAATTAGGAGAGAGTATAAAACAACTATATGGACCGGAACCATTGTTGTAGAAACCTGTCCGGTCTCTAACCTGGTCAAGGCAGTGAGTCAATGGGGTTAGAGGTCAGACTAGTGGGTCAGTAATTGACCTGGATTAACCAGGTCTAAAGGTAAAAGATAAAAATGTATATCTAACTATCTAATATAATTTTTATAAAAACATAATTTTACAAGACCTCTACAAAATTAAAATCATTTTTCTTATATAAAAATATATAATTAACCAATATTGTTCTCAATTAAAAATGTATATCTAAATATCTTGATACTTTCCAATAGAGATGACACCTTCACTTGTTGGTTTACAACCATTTCCCCTTCCTCATTAAGCCATTGGAGCTTATAAGGTCTGGGATGAGGAATTGGTTGTAAGGCTAGCTTCTCTACCAACCTTGAGCTACAACAATTGTAGCAGGACCCACTATCCATAATGAGAGAATAAGTTTTGTCTAAAACTTTACACAGTGTATGAAAAATGTTCTCTCTTTGGGAGTGGGTAAGCTCAAGGGGTTGCTTCCAAGAAGGCACCTAACCATTAAGAGGTCTCTATCACAAGGGTTTTCAACAATGTCATGCTCATGACTCCTTTATTCCTCACTCTCACTAGAAGAGGAAGATGAGCTACTCTCACTAAAAATATCCCGGCCCCTCATGATCATGGTTTTCTTATTGGGGCACTGAGAGACAATGTGGCCGCTCCCAAAACATTTAATACTACTAAAGATTGCTAGAACTAGTAGGGGGTTGTCTCTATGATGCATGGTTTATGTTCTTTATGCACATGCTTGGATTCTTTGGGAGATCTCTTGGAAGAGTTTCCCTTGCCTAGGTTCCTCTTTGCATAATTATAGGATGAAAATTCTCTTTTTGCTCCACTTTTTCTTTTTAATTGATTTTCCACTCTTATGCAAAGTTGGACTAGGTCATCTAGATTATTATATGGTAAGAGCTCAACTTTGTCTCTTATGTCAGAGCTCAAACCACTTAAAAATCTAGCTTTAGTGGCCCTTGGTTCTTTGGTGATACCCGCTCTCATCATGAAAAGCTCCATGGTTTGTCTGTACTCCTCAAGACTTGAGTTGTACTATTTTAATCTTTGGAGTTTATCCAAGAGCTCTCTTACATAATAACAAGGGACATGTCTCCGCCTCGTAGCCCCCTTGAGATCATTCCAATAATCGACAGGAGGGTTATGAAGGCAGTGCCTTGTTAACTAATTAGTCCTATTAGGGGTGTTAGTGGGTTATTTTGTTAACCATACCCCTCTTTTCTAATGAAACCCCAATTAGTTATCACATGAAGCATGGAGGAGACAAGCTGGGGCCTTTTTTCCCCCTTGTTAGGTGCCATTTTCAACTAATTGCCACATGGCATCCTACATGGAACTTAGTTAGATCTAAGATCCATAAGTTTAGGACCATGTGCCAATTATTCGAATTTGGCTACTCTTTTGAATCTCCCTCCAAATCTTATGGCCAACCTCTCCCATTTAGCTATAAATAGCATCCTTCACCCTCTTATAATGTTTACATTTGAATGAATGAGAATTGAGAGCTTTTGCATCATCTTTTAAGAGTCTTGTTTTCTCTAAATTGAGAGCATCCTTGTGCTTTAATCAAGGGTTCCTTCCCTTGTGGCAAACACCTATACCCTTTTGGCTTATCTCTTGAGTGGTGCCAGCCGATATTCACCTTCTTACCTTCCGATTCAATCCACTTCTTTGAAGGATCTTGAAGGAAGATCTATGGGAGTCTAGGAACCAATGAAGGATTGCATCATGTGGTGATCAGAGCATGGTTCCTTCCAAGGTCATGTTTCTTGTTTTTTTTTTAGTTTAATTTGTTGTTCATCATCTTCTAGTCATTCTACTCCTTCTTTTGTCCGATGCATTTGTCTTGTTTTAGCCATTTCTTTACTTGCCTTGTAGTAGCTTGTTTAGTTGTTTTCATCCTTCTAGTTTCTTGCGCTTCCATCCATTTTATTTGATGTAATTTTTTGTTCTTGTCATTGCATCTTGTGTTACATTTTAGGTTTCTTGTTTACCATTTATTTTACCCTTCCTTTGTGTGTGTTGTGCTTGGTTAGGTGCCTATAAAATTGAATCATCTAAATCCACATGGATGTGCACAAAACCATAGCCTAGTGGTACTCAATTTTGGCTAATCCAAGTTCATTGTGTTGCTCTATTTTTTTCCCTATTTTAGGTAATTTTTGCGGGTTTTAATCTTATGATTTTGTCAAAGAAGAGTCATGTTCATTCCTTATAATGTCATGTTACAATTTCCTTTAGGTTTAACCTCTTTTTTCTTTTGCAAAAAGCTTCTAAAAATACTCTTGAAATTGAGCTTCTTAGAGGTTTACCTTTAGTCTAAGTCTCTTAAGAGTATTGTGCTTTTCGGTCAAGCATAATTCAAAAATATTTTCCTCTTTTCTAGCTCAGTTTCTTCTTCTTAATTGCTTGAATTTGTCTCAATTTTAGTAGCCTTTTTGTGTTTGCCTATTAAGTGAAGTCTATTGAATTTGAAGGTTGTTTTTAGGCGCATAATTTGGCTCACTCTTTGATCCAAATTTTGACCTCAAACCTTGTCTCAAAACACTCTTGCACACTTCTAAATTTTCATTTTCCTTAGGTTGTTTAGCGCTTCAAAGCTTAAAATTACACACCTACTAGCCTTGTCAATTAGTAGTTAAGTGCATAAACCAATTTGTTCAAGAAGCAATATCAAAATTCAAGAAAAAATATATATACAAAATATATATAAATTCAAAATAAAAAAAAGAAGTCAAAAAATATTCAAAATACTTATGAGTTGATGTGCTTAACTGGAATCTGTAAAAAAGACACAAGGAATTATTAAGGCATGTTAGCTTGTGCCGATTTTGAATGTAAAATGCATACCATGAAGTGCTTTGAAATTTAGTGATCGTACTCTTTTCTAAAGCCTTTCTAGGACTCGTTTGTGTGCCTACTTTCTTCCCTACTTTAATTTTAGTTTGTCTTCTTTACTGCTCTTTCTAGTCTTGTCATAAATTTCTTCTATCCACTTGGATAAGTGTCCTTTGATTGTGATATTTTCTTGCTTTATTTTCACTTTTATTCGCATCCTCCCTTGGAGTTTATGTTCTTTATGCACATGCTTGGATGGTTCCTCTTCTTATTTTATGTTGAATTATTAGTAGCTTTCCACTTGGTTTACCTTCACTATTGGTGCCTCTTTATGGAATTTTAGCTTGGGTGAATTGTGTTAGTAATTTGAGCAATCAATTTACTTCAAAAGCAGCCCTAAATCATTCCTTAAGCACCATTAGTTCAGTGGTATTTGGAACTACTAAGTTGTTTTACCTTTAGTTGCATGCATTGCTTGAAAATTGTGTGACCTTACTTTGTGCTTATTCACTCAAGCGTTATTATTCAAGCATCCTCATTAAAATTTCAATTCAACAAGTTATTAGGTGCAGAAAAATGATTAGAAAAAGTTAAAAAAAAAATAGAAAAAGTTCAAGTTAAAAAAAAAAAAAAAAGATAAAGAACTCAAAAGAAAGACAAATTTGAAGTTGTGTACCTAATAGTAGAAACATTTGATAAGAGGAACCAATTGTGATTCAAAAAAAAAATTACTTGAGTAAGTTTTTTAGTTTTTGGTCACTTAAATTTTATTAAGTGTGCAACTGTTGGTTTCATTTTTTTTGTTTGAGTCTTTTTTCATCTCTACTCTTAGAGCTAATCTAGGAAAGTTATTTGTGTGCTACCTTTCTTTGTGAACCTTATGTTTTCTTGCTTGTCTTCTTTACTTCTTTGAGTTTGTCATTGTTTAATCTATCCACTTGGATTTGTGAACCTTGTTTTGTTATTCACCTTTGTTTGTTGTCTTGTGTTGTATTCGGTCTTGGTAAGGAAAGGTTGGGAAAGGTTCCATATATAAAATTTTGGCAAGTCCAAACAAGAGGAAACAAGGGTAGCATTCTTGGGGTGAGTTGATGCAACTCAAAAGGGCTTGATCAAAAGGAGACAAACACCAAAAAGCTTGGAGTGAAGACTTTGTTTTATTTTTTTATTATTCTTTGTATTGTGTATACTTAATTTTAGATTGGGAGTTTGAGTGCCCTTAAGGCCCTCCCTTGGTTTGTAATAATTTTGGTTAATTTTAGCGTAGTTCCTCGTTAATTAGGTGAAGAAGGGAGAAGTGGCACACTTCCTTCAACACCTTAGGAGCACAATTAGAGCCCTTTCTCTTTTACATTCTTGCACTTTTATTTTATTTTATGTTATTTTGAAAAAACGTGTAGAGGCTAAGAGTTCCAAAGACTCATCAACCCACCTTAGGTGAGAAAACAAAAAAAAAAGAGAGGAGTGTTGCTTGAAAAAAAAAAAGTTTTTGGCCTACCCTTTAGTTTTTAGCATCCAAGCACCATGGCTTCCCACACACATTCTAGTGCACATAGTTGTTCATCAAGTAAGAGTGTCAACCAAAGAAAACCTTCTAAGGGAGACACTCTTGAAAACCTTAACTTAGAATTTAGGGAATGGATGGCTAAAGAACAAGAAAGGAGAGAAGAAAAAGAGAGAAAAAAAGAAATAAAAGAAAAGGAAAAACAAAAAGAGAAGGAAGAGTTAAAAAAAGAGATGTTGGAAATGAGAAAATAGAAAAAAGAGCGAGAAGAGAGAAGGCAAAAAGAGAGAAGAGAGTAAGAGGAGATATGGGAGGGAGAGTGATAGAAAAAATAAAGGAATTCTCATAAGATCCCCATCTAGGCATTTTAGCTCTAGTGAAGAAGAATACTATAGAAATCAACATAAGCATCACTCACATTCATCATACAATCATCATTCTCCTCAAGAGAACATAAATCATTCTAGGAACCAAAGGTAGACCTACCCCATTTTCATGGTAGGGAAGATGTTGAGACTTACCTAGATTGGGAAGTCAAAGTGGAACAACTCTTTCGATGCTATGAAATTAGGGAAGAAAGAAAAGTACCTTTGGCTTCCCTTAGTTTTCAAGGTTCTGCTTTGCATTGGTGGGATGGGTTAGTCAAGGATAGGGTCCGTAAACAAATGCCTGACATTCGCTACTGGAATGATTTAAAAACTTGTTTGCAAAGAAGGCACATTCCTTCATATTATGAAAGGGATCTTTTGGATAAGCTCCAAAGACTTAGGCAACATAACCTAAGTATTGAGGAGTATAGACAAAAGATGGAGCTTCTCATACTAAGGGTCAATATCATTGAGGAACCCAATGCCACCCTTGCTAGGTTTTTGTGTGGATTAAGCTCTGACATTAGAGATAAGGTAGAGCTTCTTTCATAGTCAAACCTTGATGAGTTGGTAGAACTTTGTGTAAGAGCTGAGAATCAACTCAAGAGAAAAAGCTTTAAAAAAGATTTTCCCTGTTACTCAAAGAGAGACCAACTTAAGGGAAACTCTTTCAAGGGTTTTCCCAAAGAGGAACCCAAGCATTTTCAAGATACAAAAGCACCTCATGTAGAGAGAAAACCCCCTACTACTTAGCCTACTGAGAGGCAAAGTAGTATCAAATGCTTCAAATGTCTTGGGAGAGGCCATATTGCCTCTCAATGCCCTAACAAGAAAACCATGATCATAAGGGGACAAGACATTTGTAGTGAGAATAGCTCATCTTCCTCCTCTAGTGAGAGTGAGGAACAAGGGGGACATACTTTTGAACAAGAGTGTGAGGAAGCTTTTCCTTATGAGGGGGACCTCCTTATGGTTCAAAGGCTTCTTGGAAGCCAACCTCTAGAGCTGGGCCAGTCACAAAGAGAGAACATCTTCCATACAAGATGTAAAGTAAATGACAAAGTATGTTCTCTCCTTGTTGATAGTGGCTCCTGTTGTAACTGTTGTAGCTCTAGATTGGTTGAAAAGCTAGCCTTGACTACCATGCCCCATCCCAAACCTTACAAATTGCAATGGCTCAATGAGCAAGGGGAGATGGTAGTCAATGAACAAGTTATGGTTCCAATTTCCATAGGATCTTATAATGATGAGATTCTTTGTGACATGGTTCCTATGGAGGCTGGTCATATCCTGTTGGGAAGACCATGGCAATTTGACAAAAAAGCTATTCACCATGGTCACTCCAACCAAATAATTCTCACCCATAATGAAAAGTGCTTCAAATTGTATCCTTTGTCACCTTCTCAAGTGGTTGAAGATCAATTTGCAATGAAAAAGAAAAGAGTTGAGGAAAAACAAAAACAAAAAAAAGTACAACAAGCTTTACCCTTAAAGCTTGAAAAGGGTAAAGAGAGAGAGTCGGAAGGTGATGCCCCTTCGAAAGGGAATATTAGTAAAAAGAGCCTATTTGCTACTAAACGTGATTTAAAAGAAGCTCATTTGACTAACAAGCCCTTTTATCTCCTCTTTTGCAAAGAAGCATCAAATCCTTCTCCCATTTTGCATTCTTCTGTTGAGAGCACTGCCACAGCCCATGCACATGAGCACCTTCCTCAAGTGGTTCAAGATATTTTAAAAGAATTTGATGACATATTCCCTAATGAGGTTCCGAAAGGACTTCCTCCCATTAGGGGTATAGAACATCAAATTGATTTGGTTCCTAGCGCAAGTCTACCTAATAGACCTGCTATAGGACCAACCCCATGGAGACCCAAGAGATTGAGTCTCAAGTGAATGAGCTGTTGGAGAAGGGTTGGGTTCAAAAGAGCCTAAGCCCTTGTGTTGTGCCAGTCTTGTTGGTGCCCAAGAAGAATGGCCAATGGAGGATGTGTGTTGATTGTCGTGCAATCAACAACATCACTATCAAATATAGGCACCTAATCCCCCGTCTTGATGACATGTTAGATGAATTGCATGGGGCAAAAATATTTTCAAAAATAGATCCTAGAAGTGGTTACCACCAAATAAGGATCAAAGAGGGTGATGAGTGGAAAACTGCTTTTAAGACTAAATTTGGTCTTTATGATTGGTTGGTTATGCCTTTTGGGCTAACTAATGCCCCAAGCACATTCATGCGCTTAATGAATCATGTACTGAGGGATTGCCTTGGTAAATGTTGTGTAGTTTACTTTGACGACATTTTAGTTTACTCTAGGAACCTAGATGATCATTTAGGACATCTAAGGCATGTTTTTTCTCTTTTTAGAAGTAATCATCTTTTTGGTAACTTAGAAAAATGCACCTTTTGTGTAGATAGTGTAGTTTTCCTAGGTTTTGTAGTTAGCACAAAAGGGGTTCATGTTGACCCCGAAAAGATAAAAGCTATTCAAGAATGGCCCACCCCAAAGAGTGTGACAGAGATCAAAAGCTTTCATGGTCTCGCTGGATTTTATAGGCGCTTTGTGCCTAATTTCTCCATGCTTATGCATGCCTCCCTTGATCTTTTTCTAGAGGTTTTCTTCTTTGGTGAAATGGTTTGTGGAGAGGTAAGAAGTGAGGTTGTTTTAGGCGCCACTTAAGGTAAGATAAGCCTAAGAGGGAAAGTTTGCCACAAGGGATGGAACCCTTGATAAAAACCTAAGGAATTCTCAAAGAGAGAAGGGTGGACACTGAGAGAATTTTGGCCAACTCAAGGTTTTTCCATTCAATCAAGTGTAAAAAATACAAGAGTGTGAAGGAGCACCTTTTTATAGAGGGAGCTAACCTCTTGGACAAGTCATGAAGGAAATGAAGGGCTAGGATTAAAAGGAGTCATCCAAGGGAGGAGGATTGAAGCCCAAAGTCCAATCAATACCCTCCTTTAGATGAGAATTGGTGCCCAAGCTACCTCATCCAAGGGCCAAGATTACTCCTTTATTAGTTTTGGGTTTTATTTAGCAAAAGAGGGTGTAGTTATCAAACTACCCCCTTATTTCCTAAATAAAGGCCCAAAAGCTAATCTTACCCCTTCTTATTACTAAGACACCTCCTAGAAAATTAAATGGACTAATACATGTCCAAAATAAAATCCTAGGTTCCTAAAATAAAAATTACAAGTAAATAATTCATGGCTTGCATAACTTGATGGTCATATGGAGGTGAGATCTTCCTCCCTCTACTCTAGCCATGTCTTCTTCTATTCTTCTAGCCATGGCCCTAGTGATAGGCCCCTTGCTTGGGGAGAATGCATCACACGCTCTTCGCACCAATAAATGATTTGGTGAAAAAGGAAGTTCCTTTCCTTTGGGGTGAGAAACAAGAGAAAGTCTTCCAACTAATTAAGCATAAACTGACCCATGCACCAGTCTTGGCATTACCTGACTTTTCTAAAACATTTGAACTTGAATGTGATGCCTCTGGTGTAGGTGTGGGGGCTGTCTTGTTGCAAGGAGGGCACCCCATTGCGTATTTTAGTGAAAAACTCAATGGTGCCCCCCTCAACTATCCCACCTATGATAAGGAGTTTTATGCTCTAATTAGGGCCCTTCAAACTTGGGAGCATTACCTGGCTCACAAGGAGTTTGTCATTCATAGTGACCATGAGTCACTAAAATATTTGAGGGGTCAAGGTAAATTGAACAAAAGGCATGCAACGTGGGTGGAATATCTTGAATCCTTCCCTTATGTCATTGAGTACAAGAAAGGAAAACAAAATGTGGTGGCTGATGCTCTTTCTAGGCGTCATGCCCTTTATTCATCCTTGAGTGCAAAAATCTTGGGATTTGATGACATTCGGGCTATGTATCCGTCTGATAAGGATTTCGGCCCCAAATTTGCTACCTCTGCATCTGTATTTGCATTAAAGGCCCATGATGGGTACTTCATCAGTGAGGGGTATCTTTACAAAGGGAGTAAGCTTTGTATACCCGAAGGATCAATTAGGAACTTACTTATAAAAGAGAGTCATGAAGGTGGGCTCATGGGGCATTTTGGGATTTCAAAAACCCTCATGCTTTTACAAGAGAAATTCTTTTGGCCCCATATGCATAGAGATGTCCATAGACATTGCTCTAAATGTATAGCTTGCTTGCAAGTAAAGTCTAAAGCAATGCCTCATGGACTATACACACCTTTACCTGCTCCTTCTGCACCTTGGGAGGATATTAGCATGGATTTCATCCTTGGGCTCCCAAGCACCCAACGAGGTGCAGATAGTGGGGTATACAAACCTTACTCCCTTTGTAGAGATACCCCTTACTAATGAAGTACCCATCATGGGCCTTTAATGTGAATGTAGATGCAGAGGCAGCAAAGATGGGGCCAAAATCCTTGTCAGAAGGATACATAGCCTGAATGTCATCAAATCCCAAGATTTTTGTACTCAAGGATGAATAAAGGGCATGACGCCTATTAAGAGCATCAGCCACCACATTTTGTTTTCCTTTATTGTACTTGATGACATAAGGGAAGGATTCAAGATATTCCACCCACATTGCATGCCTTTTGTTCAATTTACCTTGACCATCAAATATTTCAGTGACTCATGTTCACTATGAATGACAAACTCCTTGGGAGCAAGGTAATGCTCCCAAGTTTGAAGGACCCTAATTAGAGCATAAAACTCTTTATCATAGGTGGGGTAGTTAAGGGGGGCACCATTGAGTTTTTCACTGAAATACGCAATGGGGTGACCTCCTTGCAACAAGACAGCTCCCACACCTACACCAGAGGCATCACACTCAAGTTCAAATGTTTTAGAAAATTCAGGTAATTCCAAGATTGGTGCATGGGTCAGTTTATGCTTAATTAGCTAGAAGGCTTTCTCTTGTTTCTCACCGTAAAAGAAAGGAACTTCCTTTTTCACCAAATCATTTATTGGTGCGAAGAGCGTGGAGAAATTAGGCACAAAGTGCCTATAAAATCCAGCAAGACCATGAAAGCTTTTGATCTCTGTCACACTCTTTGGGGTGGGCCATTCATGAATAGCTTTTAGCTTTTCGGGGTCAACATGGACCCCTTTTGTGTTAACTACAAAACCTACAAAACTACACTATCTACACAAAAGGTGCATTTTTCTAAGTTACCAAAAAAATGAATATTCCTAAGAAGAGAAAAAACATGCCTTAGATGTCCTAAATGATCATCTAGGTTCCTAGAGTAAACTAAAATGTCATCAAAGTAAACTACACAAAATTTACCAAGGCAATCCCTCAGTACATGATTCATTAAGCGCATGAATGTGCTTGGGGCATTGGTTAGCCCAAAGGGCATAACCAACCCCTCATAAAGACCAAATTTAGTCTTAAAAGCAGTTTTCCACTCATCACCCTCTTTGATCCTTATTTGGTGGTAACCACTTCTAAGATCTATTTTTGAAAATATTTTTGCCCCATGCAATTCATCCAACATGTCATCAAGATGGAGGATTGGGTGCCTATATTTGATGGTGATGTTATTGATTGCACAAAAATCAACACACATCCTCCATTGGCCATTCTTCTTGGGCACCAACAAGACTGGCACAACACAAGGGCTTAGGCTCTTTTGAACCCAACCCTTCTCCAACAGCACATTCACTTGAGACTCAATCTCTTGGGTCTCATGGGGTTGGTCCTATAGGCAGGTCTATTAGGTAGACTTGCGCCAGACACCAAATCAATTTGATGTTCTATACCCCTAATGGGAGGAAGTTCTTTCGGAACCTCATTAGGGAATATATCATCAAATTCTTTTAAAATATCTTGAACCCCTTGAGGAAGGTACTCATGTGCATGGGCTGTGGAAGTGCTCTCAGTAGAAGAATGCAAAATGGGAGAAGGATTTGATGCCTCTTTGCAAATAGGAGATAAAAGGGCTTGTTAATCAAAGGAGCTTATTTTAAATCACGTTTAGTAGCAAATAGGCTCCTTTTACTAACATTCCCTTTCGAAGGGGCATCACCTTCTGAATCTCTCTCTTTACCCTTTTCAAGCTTTAAGGGTGAAGCTTGTGTTTTTTTTTTTGTTTTTCGTCAACTCTTTTCTTTCTCATCGCAAATTTATCCTCAGCCACTTGAGAAGGTGACAAAGGATACAATTTGAAAGGCTTTTCATTATTTGTGAGAATTATTTGGTTGGAGTGACCATGGTGAATAGCTTTCTTATCAAATTGCCATGGTCTCCCCAATAGGATATGACCAGTCTCCATAGGAACTATGTCATAAAGAATCTTGTCATTATAAGATCCTATGGAAATTGGAACCATAACTTGTTCATTGAGCCAGTCTCCCCTTGCTCATTGAGCCATTCCAATTTGTAAGGTTTGGGATGGGGCATGGTAGTCAAGGCTAGCTTTTCAACCAACCTAAAGTTACAACAGTTAGAACAGGAGCCACTATCAACAAGGAGAGAACATATTTTGTCATTTACTTTACATCTTGTATGGAAGATGTTCTCTCTTTGTGACTGGCCAAGCTCTAGAGGTTGGCTTCCAAGAAGCCTTTGAACCATAAGGAGGTCCCCCTCATAAGGAAAAGCTTCCTCATACTCTTGTTCAAAAGTATGTCCCCTTTTTTCCTCACTCTCACTAGAGGGGGAAGATGAATTCTCACTACAAATGTCTTGTCCCCTCACGATCATGGTTTTCTTGTTGGGGCATTGAGATGCAATGTGTCCTCTCCCAAGATATTTGAAGAATTTGATAATACTTTGCCTCTCAGTAGGCTTAGTAGTAGGGGGTTTTCTCTCTACATGAGGTGCTTATAATCTTGAAAATGCTTGGGTTCCTATTTGGGAAAACCGTTGCAAGAGTTCTCCTTAAGTTGGTCTCTCTTTGAGTAAGAGGGAGAATCTTTTTTAAATCTTTTTGTCTTGAGTTGATTCTTAGCTCTTACATAAAGTCCTACCAACTCATCAAGGTTTGAGTATGAAAGAAGCTCTATCTTATCTCTAATGTCAGAGCTTAATCCACACAAAAGCCTAACAAGGGTGGCATTGGGTTCCTCAATGATATTGGCCCTTAGTATGAGAAGCTCCATCTTTTGTCTATACTCCTCAATACTTAGGTTATGTTGCCTAAGTCTTTAGAGCCTATCCAAAAGATCTCTCTCATAATATGAAGGAATGCACCTTCTTCGCAAAAAAGGTTTTAAATCATTCCAGTAGCGAATGTCAGGCATTTGTTTACGGGCCCTATCCTTGACTAACCCATCCCACCAATGCAAAGCAGAACCTTGAAAACTAAGGGAGGCCAAAGGTACTTTCCTTTCTTCCCTTATTTCATAGCATCGGAAGAGTTGTTCCACTTTGACTTCCCAATCTAGGTAAGTCTCAACATCTTCCCTATCATGAAAATGGGGTAGGTCTACCTTTGGCTCCCTAGCATGATTTGTGTTCTCTTGAGGAGAATTATGATTGTATGATGAATGAGAGTGATTCTTATGTTGATTTCTATAGTATTCTTCTTCGCTAGAGCTAAAATGCCTAGATGGGGATCTTATGAGAATTCCTTTCTTTTTTCTATCACTCTCCCTCCCATCTCTCCTCTTACTCTTTTCTCCTTTCCTTCTCTTTTCTTCCTCTTTTTCTCTTTTTCTTTCTAGTTCTTTCCTTCTTCTCCTTTCTTCATCCTTTCTTCTCTCTCTTTGCCGTCTCTCTTCTCGCTCTTTTTTCTCTTTTTTCATTTCCAACATCTCTTTTTTTAAATCTTCCTTCTCTTTTTGTTTTTCCTTTTCTTTTATTTCTTTTTTTCTCTCTTTTTCTTCTCTCCTTTCTTGTTCTTTAGCCATCCATTCCCTAAATTCTAAGTTAAGGTTTTCAAGAGTGTGATGCAATCCCACCTAGCATTCATCATGGCTAGGAGGACTCAAGGAAGGCATGGCATGGACAAAAGCTCATTGAAGATTCGAAGCCATAGTCTTCGTTATTTTTAGCTTGTAAATATTTTATTTTAATTAGATAAATAGGAAAGTATTTTTAATTCCCTTAAGGCCATGTATTTCCGGCCATCTTCTTAGTTTATGAGGTATAGGTGTCTTTAGTTAAAAAGGAGGAGTAAGCTTATAATGGGTGCATAAGTTAAGACATGATTTTGGGCTAGCCCATTTACATTAAGATATGCTAATTGCACCCATAGGGGGTGAACTTAGGTGCCTCACTTAAGGCCTAAGACTTGGGTTAATTAGTTTTAATCCTAATTAAGCCCAAGTCCCACATTGCCTAGAAAAGTGAGCCCAAGCTCTCCCATTGGGCTATATATACTCATTCCCCCTCATTGTAAAATTTCACCTTTGAAGTTGAATGAAAATAGTCTCTTTGTGAGCACATTCTTAGTAAAAGGTCTTGAGGATCCTCTCTCTTGAGGAACCTCTTCCTAGTTGGTTTTTATTAAGGGTTCCTTCCCTTGTGGCAACCCTAAACACTTTGGCTTATCTGTCTTTGAGAGTGGCGCCCCACCTCCATTTTCTTTCCCCTCCATCATCCATTTCATGGTGCTTGGAACCTCAAGAAAAAAGATCAAGGGAGGCATGCATCATTTGGTATCAGAGCCAACTCCATGAGGTTATTTTCTAGTCTTAATTTTCTTTAATTTTTTTCAGCTTTTCTTCTTAGAGTTCTTGCTTTTTCCTTTATTTTTTCCAGCCTTTGATTCTTGTCATTTAATTCCTTTTATGTCTTGTTAGTTTATGTTTTTGTAGTTTTCATTTTATGCAATTTATTTCCTAGTTTTTATTGCTTTCTAGATTCAATTTATCTTGTTCTTTTCCATTGAATCGTTATATGTTTCCTTTAGGATTGTTTCTTTAATTTTCTGCCCAGCGTTTTATTTTTTCCTTATTCTTGTGCAAATCCTAAGAAGATCATTGTAATGACTTCACAAAATTTGTGAAGGAAGCCACACATTGTGGTTTTGATCTTTGGATGCACATTGTTCTTCTTATTTGAATTTTTAATTCTATTTTCCTGCACCTATTTTTCTGTTTTTCCAGCCCTTTGTTCTCTGTTTTGGGAATATATTTCTGGTTATTTTGAGTCATTTAATTTCAGTTTTTAATCTTCCAAGTTGTGTCTTAGTTGGTCATGTTGTAGCCCTTTTATTGTCTCTTAATTCTACATAGTTTTGCCTTTTCATTTTTACCATAAAAGTGTGTTATTTATCTATTGGAAATTGAGCATCAAAGAGGCTTACTCTTGATCCCATGTCCTTAGAGTCTCACATGCTATTTAGATCTTAGCATGTTCTTAAAAAAAAAAATCTTCAAAAAATTAATGCTCAATTTCTTCCAAATTTCATTCACTTGTTAAATAATTTTAGTATCTTAATTTTGTGCTAGTTTTTGTGGTGATTTTTGTTGATTGGCTTTGAGAGGCATGTTGGGTATGATTGGGCTGATTATTGAGTAATCAAGTTGTCCTCAACTTCCATAAAACTCTCCTTGTGCCATTTATTTTTTATCACCTAAAATTATTAGTTCATATTAGGTTGCTTTGTTTCTTAATTTTGCACTTTTGTATATCAATTATGGTGGCCATTTCCTATCCTTTGTTCAAGCATTTATGATTCTTTGACTCCTCACTATATTTGCTACAAAATGTGTTAAGAGGTGTAGCAAAATTGTTTCAAAAAAAAGAAGAAGAAAAGAAATCAAAAGTGTAAAATAAGTAAAAAAAAAAAAAGAGTTAGTAAAAAGTGCTAAAAACAAGTTAAAAGAGTACAAAAAAATAAAATAAAAATTAGTGCACCTCAAAATTATTAAAAAATTCAAGGGAGTGTTAAATTTTATTGAAATTTGCTTGAATTTATTTGAATATGATTTAGCCACCTTGCTTTACAATTGTGCAAATCATTGAATTTGTTGAGTCTTTTTTGTTTTAAGTCCAATTCTATTTTAGGCCCATTCTAGGAATTTTTTTTTTGTGTGCCAACTTTCTTTCTACACCTTTTATTTCTTGCTTGTCCTTATTGGCTTTCTTTGTGTTTGTCAAATAAATTTTTTCCACTTGGATGTGTTCCTATTCTTGTTAAGTGCTTTTTATTGTTTTTTGCTTTCAAATTCTACTTCCCTTGGTCTCTTGCTTGGGCGCTTGTTTTCTCTTGGTAGGTAGCCAAATTGTTGAAATTTTCACAAGGGTAGCATCCTTAGGAAGTGTTGATTTAAAACCAAGGAAGAGGAGACTTGAAAAGGAGGCCAAGACTAGAGTGATACACTTGGTGAGGAGCACTTGAAGAAAGGAGCTACATTCAACTACTTTTTAATTTTCTTTGTTTAATTTGGGTGTATTTTTAAAGGACATTTTAATTAGAGGTATTGGATGCCCATAAGGGTCACCTCTTTTATGTGTAATAAACCTTCGTTTCCTGTTTTAGTGTGGATAAGGAATTGGTACCCCTTATTCATACTTAGGAGCACGTTATAATCCTTTAGCTTTGCTTTAAATTTCTTTATTTGCTTTCAACGTTTTAGAAAGTGTTAGAGTTCCAAAGACTCTTAACACTTTAGGAGAAAACAAAAAAGAGAGGAGTGTTTTGCATATTAGTTCCCTAGGCCTTACACTTTGACATGTTTTCACACACTTCTAGGAGTGTTAGGAGTAGTAATGAAACTAGGGAAAATAAAGGAGAAGAATGTGAGAATAGAATAAAAGAAAAGAATGAGAAGAGTGATAAACCAACCTTGCCCACATATCCATACTCTATTGATTGGGAAATAGTAGAAAAACAACGTAGGGAATTTTGGAAAAATGAGAGAAAACAAAGAGCGATGAGTAAAAGAGAACAAGAGGAACTAGATAGAGAGGAGAGAAGAGAGAAAGAACAAAAAGAAAAGGAGAGACAAGAAAGAAAAGAAAGAAGAGAAAAAGAGAGACAAATAGAGAGTAGGGAAAATGAAAAGAAAGAAAGAGAAGCAAGAGAAAAAGAAAGAGAAGAGAGAAGAGAAAAAGAGAGAAGAGAAAGGAGAGAAAAAGAGAAGAAAGAATTGGAAAAGAGAGAAAAGGAACAAAATAAGTTAGAAAGAAGGGAAGAAATGAAGATACAAAAAGAGAGAGATGCCTATAAGAGCTCTTGTGGTAACATTTACACACATTATAGAGATTTAGAGGAGCCTAAAATAATCCATGACATTCATGCTTCTTCTAGTAAGAAGGAAAACCCTAAGAGGCATCCTAAGAAAAAGACAAACCCTTCTATAATTAAACCAAAAGAGAGTCATCCAAAAGAAAGCATATTGAGAGAAAACCCTTGAGTATGAGTGACACCCCTACCACTAGTTCGAGCACTCGTTTTCGAAGTCCTAAATGTTTTAAGTGTTTAGAAAAAGGGCATATTGCTTTGTTTTGCCCCAAAACAAAAAGGACTTTAAAGGGAACCTCAAATGAATGTTTTTCAAACAAGATGAAAAATTTTAGGCAAAACTTGTTCTCTTATTGTGGATGGTGGATCATGTTGTAATTTTTGTAGCACGAGGGTGGTGGAAAAGCTATCACTTGCTACTACTCCTCATCCTTCACCTTATTCTTTGCATGGACTTAATTATGAAGATGGTGTAGTAGTAAGAGAGCAAGTGGAGATTAGCTTCTTCATAGGGAAGTATCACGACAAAGTGTTATGTGATGTAGTCCCTATGGAAGCTAGTCACATGTTGCTGGGAAGGCCATGGCAACATGATAAGGAAACTTTGCACAATGGCCTCACTAATAAAATCACTCTCTCTCACAAAGGGAAAAAGATCACCTTACTTCCTCTTACCCCTACCGAGGTTATGGAGGATAGAAGGATCATGAAGCTTAAGAGAGAAAGGGATAAAAATGAAAATAAGGTTGTTGGTAGGAAGACCAAGTCTAAGGAAGATCCTCCTTTGCCTTCAAAGGAGGTTCTTTACATAGAAAAATTTTCCTGCCAACTCTTACAAAAGGAGCAAGTTGAATTTGAGGATGTGCCTATATCTTTTGAGCACCTTGATCCACACCCTCAAATCCAACTTGATGAGTGCTCCATTCCACTTAGACTAGTCTCGCCAACTATTTCAAAACCTTTGAGGCTAGTATCTAGTGCAATTAGAGGAGGATAGGGAGCTGTTGTGTGGAGGCACATGCACACTAAAATATTTTCAAACTTTAGTGCCAACCTCCACTACTCCATTCTTAAAAGGCCTCCTTATAGACCTCTCACTTCCCCCAAAATCACTTGTCTGCATATACTTACTGCTTTCCTTATTTTCTTGCAGACTTTGAAAAAGCAGAAGAAAAACCTCAGGATTTGAGGTCAAATCCTCTCCACGGGAGAGGAGATAATGCAATCTCACCTAGCATGCATCATGGCTAGGAGGACTCAAGGAATGCATGGCATGGACAAAAGCTCATTGAAGATTCGAAGCCATAGTCTCCCTTAAGGCCATGTATTTCCGGCCATCTTCTTAGTTTATAAGGTATAGGTGTCTTTAGTTAAAAAGGAGGAGTAAGCTTATAATGGGTGCATAAGTTAAGACATGATTTTGGGCTAGCCCATTCACATTAAGATATGCTAATTGCACCCATAGGGGGTGAACTTAGGTGCCTCACTTATGGCCTAAGACTTAGGTTAATTAGTTTTAATCCTAATTAAGGCCAAGTCCCACATTGCCTAGAAAAGTGTGCCCAAGCTCTCCCATTGGGCTATATATACTCATTCCCCCTCATTGTAAAATTTCACCTTTGAAATTGAATGAAAATAGTCTCTTTGTGAGCACATTCTTAGTAAAAGGTCTTGAGGATCCTCTCTCTTGAGGAACTTCTTCCTAGTTGGTTTTTATCAAGGGTTCCTTCCGTTGTGGCAAACCTAAACACTTTGGCTTATCTCTCTTTGAGAGTGGCGCCCCACCTCCATTTTCTTTCCCCTCCATCATCCATTTCATGGTGCTTGGAACCTCAAGGAAAAAAATCAAGGGAGGCATGCATTAGAGTGTCTCCCTTAGAAGGTTTTCTTTGGTTGACACTCTTACTTGATGAACAACTATGTGCACTAGAATCTGTGTGGGAAGTCATGGTGCTTGGATGCTAAAAACTAAAGCGTAGGCTAAAAACTTTTTTTTTTCAAGCAACACTCCTCTCTTTTTTTTCTTTGTTTTCTCACCTCAGGTGGCTTGATGAGTCTTTGGAACTCTTAGCCTCTACACGTTTTTTCAAAATAACATAAAATAAAATAAAAGTGCAAGAATGTAAAAGAGAAAGGGCTCTAATTGTGCTCCTAAAGTGATGAAAGAAGTGTACCACTTCTCACTTCTTCACCTAATTAACGAGGAACTACGCTAAAATTAACGAAAATTATTACAAACCAAGGGAGGGCCTTAAGGGCACTCAAACTCCTAATCTAAAATTAAGTTTACACAATACAAAGAATAAAAAAAATAAAACAAAGTCTTCACTCCAAGCTTGTTGGTGTTTGGCTCCTTTTGATCAAGCCCCTTTGAGTTGCATCAACCCACCCCACAATGCTACCCTTGTTTCCTCTTGTTTGGACTTGCCAAAATCTTATGTATGGCACCTTTCCCAAGCTTTACTTACCAAGGTCGAATACAACACAAGACAAAAAATAAAGGTGAATAACAAAATAAGGTTCACAAATCCAAGTGGATAGATTAAACAATGACAAACTCAAAGAAGTAAATAAGACAAGCAAGAAAACATAAGACCCACAAAGAAAGGTAGCACACAAATAACTTTCCTAGATTAGCTCTAAGAGTGGAGATGAAAAAAGACTCAAACAAAACAAATGAAACCAATAGTTGCACACTTAATAAAATTTAAGTGACCAAAAGCTAAAAAGCTTACTCAAGTAATTTTTTTTGAATCACAAATGGTTCCTCATATCAAATGTTTCTACTATTAGGTACACAACTTCAAAATTGTCTTTCTGAGTTCTTTATCTTCTTTTTTTTTTAACTTGAACTTTTTTCTAATATATATTTTTTTTAACTTTTTCTAATCATTTTTGCTGGACCTAATAGCTTGTTTAATTGAAATTTTAAAGAGGATGCTTGAAATAATAACACTTGAGTGAATAAGCACAAAGTAAAGTCACACAATTTTCAAGCCATGCATGTAACTAAAGGCAAAACAACTTAGTAGTTCCAAATACCACTGAACTAATGGTGCTTAAGGAATGATTTAGGGTTGATTTTGAAGTAAATTGATTGCTCAAATTACTAACACAATTCACCCAAGCTAAAATTCCATAAAGAGGCACCAATAGTGAAAGTGTTTAGTGGAAAGCTACTAATAATTCAACATAAAACAAGAAACATATAAAGATTGAATTGAGAAAATATTTAAGAACAACAAAGAGATTAATATGCTTGAACTAAAAGCATAAAAGACTTAAGAGACTCAACAAAAGGTTCACCTCTTAGGAGCTCAATTCAAAATGTTTTTGAAGGCTTTTTGTAAAAATTTTAAAAGGCTAAAACCTATGGAATTTAAATGAGACAAAATAGGAAACAAACATGACTAGTATTTGACAAAACACAAAATTAAGAACAAATAACACACCTAAAAATAGAGCAAAAATTTTAGCAAGAGACTCAAAACAAAAGGCGCAACAAAGTGGCAAAAGTTGATCACCACAAAGGTGTGGAAAAATCCTCAACCATGTGGGTTTAATGGTCACAACTTCTTAGGCACACTTTAACATAAAAAAACCAAGGGAAAATTAAGCAACTTGAACACGGAAATAAGATACAAAGAAAGGGACAAATAAAATTGCATCAAATTAAATGGAACATAGGCATGTAGATAGAAAACAAAAGCACATATAATAGCAAGAATAAAAATCTATACTACCAGACAATAAAGGAAATAGATATGACAAAAAATGAAGGACTTTAAAATAAAGAGAACAAAGAGATAAACAAAAAAGCAAGTAAAATTTTTTTGGGAAAGAACGTGACCTTCAGAAAGTGGCTCTGATACCACTTGATGTGATCTTTGATGATCACATGCCCAAAGGATCCTTTCTAAGGTCACTTGGAAGGGAAATGGATTTATGGAGAGGAAAGGAATGGGGTGAGGTGCCACAAATACTAGGTTTTATAAGCCAAAGGGGAGAGGCCACAAGGGAGGGGTCCCTTGATAACTCTTAGAAGCTCTCACAAAGGAGAATGGGAGACACTCAAAGGTAAGAACCTCACAACCAATATGGTCTCTAGGATTAAATTCAAGTGAAAAAAATACAAGTGAGGGGAGGAGCTCCTATTTATAGAGGTAGCTAACCTCATGAACAAGATAATAACCTAAAAAAGAAGGGTTAGGATTAAAAGGAGAGATCTAAAGAAGGAGGATTGAGAAACAATTCCCTCCTTAAATCATCAAACTTGGTGCCCAAGTTTCTCAAACCAAGGGCCAAGATTCCTTCTTATTAGCTTAGGGGGTTTATGTAGGAAAAGAGGTGTGTGGATATCAAGGTTACCCCTTATTTCCTTCATAAAGACCCAAAAAGCTAAATCCACCCTCTAAATTCCTAAGACACCTCCTAAAATAAAAAAATGGACTAAATACATGTCGCAAATTAAATTCCTAATGCTCCTCAAAATTAAAATAAAGAAAAATTACATTTTATTAACTAAAGTCCCTAGCCTAATATCTTCACTCTCCATAGAAGGTGAAGTCTTCATTTGTCTGCAAGGGCTGGGTCTTCTTCAATCCTTCTAGCCATGGCCCTAGTGATAGGTCCTTGGCTAGGCATGGTCACATCACTATATGAAAGTGATGTGAATTATAATAGGATGCAATGGTGTGTTGATGATGATATCCAGGGTGTGCCTAACAAGGTGACACTCCAACTGCAGTTGAGGGTGGATTGTGATGGTATAATTAATTATTGATGTTGTGAGTTATGGTGCTACAAGACATTATGCATGAATATAGCAGACTAGGAGACTTGTAAGGATCACCCATTATGGGGTGCTATATAAAAAGTTTCTTAGGTTGTGTTGCATTGCACGGTTGTACCTACGTGTTATTGGAGTAGAAGAGGATTCACTTCAGGTGAACCTATGTGAAATGGTTGTACCTATATGTTATTGACATAGAAGATGACCGTTTTGGGCGTGTACCTGAGAGAGCATGCATAAGAATAATAGTTGGAGAATTTTGTAAGGGTCACCCATTGTGTGGTGCTCTAGACCAAAACTTCTTTGTTTGTTTTACGTTGCATAGTTGTACCTATATGTTACCAGCGTAGAAAAGGATTCACATTGGGTGGACCTATGGTGAGATGGTTGTACCCATGTGTTTCTAGCGTAGAAGAGGAACACTTGGGGCATATACCTGAGAGAGGATGCATGAGCATCATTAGCATGAATGAATTTATGTATTTGGATGGATAATTTTTGTCATGGGCGTGGGATGAATTTATATGTTTATTTGTTGTACTTTAGTTGACTATTCATTCTCTTTATATGTGCCTTAAGATGCGTGAGACATTATCTCCCCTTTGTTGTATTGTTATCATGGGTGAAGAAGCTTTGGCTTTTCTCTACCTCTTTCTGTTGGGCTGTTCTGATTAGATGTGACATTGGGCTAGAGAGGATAAATTAATAGTTTTTTTGTCATGTATACAAATCATTCAAAGTTTCAATATGAGTTGTATTAATTGAGAATCTTGTAAAGACATTGCCCTAGTGAGGGGACCCTTGATTGGTAGGATTGCATCATGATGGCTCTCATAAGTTCTCTTTGGGTGATTTCTGTTCAAGTGGGGGAGGTCGTTTGAATAGGATTGGTCTGGAGTGAGGTCACCATTTCTGAGCTTAGGGGATTGCGACGAGGGTAGGAATGTGATAGGTCGAGGTCGAGGGGTGCTGAGGTGGAGGTCGGCTGATGTGCTGATGTTCAGGTCAGGGTATGTGGCTACTAGATGATACAACTTCTCTGTAAAAAACTTTGGGTAAAAGAAGGTGAGGGTATTTGGATTTTGTAGAAAATTGTAAATGTTGGAGTGACAAAATTGTGAGATGAAATTGAATTTAAAAATAGTACTAGTACAAACTTGAACATTTTAAAAAATAGTGGAACAAAAATGTAATTAAACATTAAAAAGTAAAAGAAAGAGAACTTCGTTAGGTTAAATTAAGTTGAAAAAAGACATTTTACAAAATTGTTCTATTTTTTATCTTTTTTATTTTTATTTTTTGTGACTTGTGTTTTATCTATCTCACACAATCGGATGTTGCTGCCCATATGACAACATATCAAAACTTTGAAAAAGGACAACAAAGTTTTTTTTTTCCTACTTTATATATGTTTCAAATGAATTGATACAAAGTGTAAGAGAATCTTTATTATATTATAAATTAACTTATTATAATTATGTTCAAAATTATTCATATACACTTCATTAATTTGGCTCTATTCACACATAAAACTCTTCCATTATATTGAAACTTAAATAAATCAAAATACATTTCGCTTTGGCATGTATATACAGAGACATATTGACTGAATATGTCATCACAAAAGTTTAAAGTAACAACAATCCCAAGATTCTAGTCAATTGTACCAAGGTTGTCGATCACGATAGTGTGCATGGACGCCTAAACGGATACACCACTTGTGTATCAACTAATCTAAGTTTACACTGACCTCACTTTAATTTGAAACTAAATTTGAAGCAAAATATTACATGTTTAACACAATATATTATAAGACATGAAAGCTAGTTATACAGTTGGAGGAGGAAGTAACCATTTGGAACCCTCAATCATCTCTAGGCTTATAAAAGGTTTAACTGTTTCTTCAGTAAGCTGCCTAGTAATAGGAGCACGCCCTTGGGGATCTGCACCCGGTCCTTGGTTTTTAAACTCTCCAAAAAATGCAGTTCTGTAGATAACAGATTGCATTGATCAATATGGCACGAAATAAAATCTAAAGTTTATAAAATAAAAGATGTTATTTCACATAATGACAAACTTTTATGCATTACTTATGGGTGCAACATGTCTAGCATATAGTCATAGAAGTAAAAGAATCATTAGTGGTGAAGAGTTAAATAAAGGTACTTGTCATGTTCTGGGTGATTGTTATTACTCCAGCCTTTTTTATCCACCATGTCACTCATGGTGCTATAAGCGAAGACCACTCTGGGATGAGAAAACCATGCTCTGCCCAAGAAAGTGCCCTTTGCACTTCCAGTAACGTCACAATGTACAAATGAGTAGCCATCGTCCTCATTATCACCTTTTCTTGCTTGTGCGGTTATAAATGTAGTCCAGGATTCAGCAATTGTTCTTAGCTCAGTTTTCTACATCATAAGTTAAAGTGTTAATACTAATTACAATGATATTCACTGTTTCAAATTAAATAAATTTTATTAACATAGAATCTCGCAAAATTTATATACCAAATATAGTGACTTTCCACTTCCGAAAATATAATCCACGGTGCCTTGAATTAAGCAATCTTTGAAAAAATGTCTATGCCTATCATCACACACTGTGTCTTGGAATCCATACATTTTGCAATTATAAAATGCTGCTTTGTCACCAGAAATTCGTAACGCTACTGCTTGGGCTCCTGTTTTTTTCCCATCTGGTCTCGCTGCAGTGTTCTATATATACCATCAAATTCACAAACACAAATGGCGATAAGAAAAATGAAATTCCAAAAGATTAGGCATTAAGATCTTTTGATTGACAAGGAAGATAGTAAACAAACCGCGATGTTGATGTTAGCTGCCACAAAATAATTAGATTCAACAATTAATGTAGCACTATCGACAGTGCCATATTGTGCTGCAGTGCCCCCAAAGGTCAAGTTTGGCATATTTCCTGGTGCTCCATAAAGGGTGACGAAAGGCTTTGACGCATCAACTTTGATTTTCTCTTCATAAGTTCCAGCTCCAATGTACAAAATTGTACGCTTGGTGTTCCCAGAAGGTATGCTTTTAAGGGCATCCGTGATAGTTTTAAATTCTCCACGACCATCTTTCATTACTTTTATAACCTTAGGAGAGGCTTCAGCCGTCACTAATGCAGGGTCCAAACTGCTTTTTCTTTCATCTAAAGAACCAACGTTAGTTTTAAACCATTCTTCTACTTTTCCCTTGTCAGCGGGAATTGGCATATTATCAGATAAGACAAATCGGCTTGTAATAAAAACTACTGTGAAAGTCGTCACTTCAATGATACAACATATGCTTTTCAAGCCCATATTTTCAGTTTTTGTCTTTTCGGATTTGTTTCTTCGATTCTTGGAATTGCAATTTATAAGAAATACATAATGGACATACTTCGTTTAATTTTATAGGAATTAATTTGAATCAATCATTGTTTTTTAAGATTCTGAAATTAAGCAAACGATTAAAAGTTGACTGGTTTAAAGTTATTGTAGCAAAAATAGCTTGATGTTTTATTTTAGGGTAACTTTTTTATGGTGTTCTAGTTTTTTATCAAACAAATGTGTAACCTGAAATTGAAACAAGTTTATCCACACAAAAATGAAAACAATTTTGATTAATGAATGCAAGGCACACGAATCAATAGCAGTGTAAATACAGTTTCCTAAAATAGTAGGGATGAATATAGAGTATATTACTATCATTCTTAGTATTGGGCTTCAAAGTTTTGATGATTTGTACTATATTAGAATTGAATATTATTGTTTTTGGGAATAGGCTTGAAAATACATCTATTATCACTTTTATTAATTTTAATCATTATTCAATAAAATTTATTAAACTGGTACATATCTAATTTTTCAGTTTTCTATTTTTTATATATTTTTTGGTAATATAAAGGCATCTTGACTGAATTATTTATGTATTTTTTTATAATAAAAAAATATCTTCTAAAATGATTTTAAAAGTAGATAAATAAGTTTATCATGTAATTTTTGTTCAAATGTGAGTTAAAAAGCTTACAAATTAGGAAAAAGTATTGAACAACTATATGGACCGGAACCATTGTTGTGAAAACCTGTCCAGTCTCTAACCTGGTCAATGTAGTGAGTCAATGGAGTTAGAGGTCAGACTAGTGGGTGAGTAATTGACCTGGAATAACCAAGTCTAAAGGTAAAAAATAAAAATGTATATCTAACTATCTAACATCATTTTTATAAAAACATAATTTTACAGGACCTCTACAAATTTAAAATTATTTTTCTTATATAAAAATATATAATTAATTAATATTGTTCTCAATTAAAAATGTATATCTAACTATCTTGATACTTTCCAATAGAGAATGACACCTTATTTGTTGGTTTACAACCATTTCCCCTTCCTTATTAAGCCATTAGAGCTTGTAAGGTCTAGGATGAGGAATTGGTTGTAAAGCTAGCTTCTCTACCAACCTTGAGCTACAATAATTGCAGTAGGACCCATTATCCATAATGAGAGAACAGGTTTTGTCTAAAACTTTACACCGTGTACGAAAAATGTTCTCTCTTTGGGAGTGAGTAGGCTCAAGGGGTTGGCTTCCAAAAAGGCGCCTAACCATTAAGAGTCTCCATCACAAGGGTTTTCAACAATGTCATGCCCATGATGCTCATGACTCCCTTATTCCTCACTCTCACTAAAGGAGGAAGATGAGCTAATCTTACTAAAAATATCTTGGCCCCTCATGATCATGGTTTTCTTATTGGGGCTCTAAGAGACAATGTGGCCTCTCCCAAGACATTTAATACTACTATTCCTATTGCTAGAACTATCAGGGGGTTGTCTCTATGATGCATGGGTTTATGTTATTTATGCACATGCTTGGATGGCTCCTCTTTGGGAAAGCTCTTAGAAGAGCTTCCTTTTCCTAGGTCCCTCTTTGCATAATTGTAGGATGAATGCTCCACTTTTTCTTTTTAATTGATTTTCCACTCTTATGCAAAGTTGGACTAGGTCATCTAGATTATTATATGATAAGAGCTCAACTTTGTCTCTTATGTCAGAGCTCAAACCAATTAAGAATCTAGCTTCGGTGGCCCTTGGTTCTTCGGTGACGCCTGCTCTAATAATGAAAAGCTCCATGGTTTATCTGTACTCCTCAACACTTGAGCTGTACTGTTTTAATCTCTAGATTTTATCCAAGAGCTCTCTTTCATAATAAGAAGGGACATGTCTCCGCCTCGTAGCCCCCTTGAGATCATTCCAATAATCCATAGGAGGGTTATGAAGGTTGCGCTCTCTTTACCCTAGGTCTTTCATATCCCCCACTTCCACTTATGTCACTAAAGGCGGACCTATACCTATGCCTCTCTCTAACCTCCCTTTCTGATGCATTCTCCCCAAGCAAGGGCCCTATCACTAGGGCCATGGCTAGGAGAATAGAAGAAGACATGGCTAGAGTAGAGGGAGGAAGATCACACCTCCATATGACCATCAAGTTATGCAAGCCATGACTTATTTACTTGTAATTTTTATTTTAGGAACCTAGGATTTTATTTTAGACATGTATTAGTCCATTTAATTTTCTAGGAGGTGTCTTAGTAATAAGAAGGGGTAAGATTAGCTTTTGGGCCTTTATTTAGGAAATAAGGGGGTAGTTTGATAAATACACCCTCTTTTGCTAAATAAAACCCAAAAATAATAAAGGAGTAATCTTGGCCCTTGGATGAGGTAGCTTGGGCACCAATTCTCATCTAAAGGAGGGTATTAATTGGACTTTGGGCTTCAATCCTCCTCCCTTGGATGACTCCTTTTAATCCTAGCCCTTCATTTCCTTCATGACTTGCCCAAGAGGTTAGCTCCCTCTATAAAAAGGTGCTCCTTCACACTCTTGTATTTTTTACACTTGATTGAATGGAAAAACCTTGAGTTGGCCAAAATTCTCTTAGTGTTCACCCTTCTCTCTTTGAGAATTCCTTAGGTTTTTATCAAGGGTTCCATCCCTTGTGGCAAACTTTCCCTCTTAGGCTTATCTTACCTTAAGTGGCGCCTAAAACCACCTCACTTCTTACCTCTCCACAAACCATTTCACCAAAGAAGAAAACCTCTAGAAAAAGATCAAGGGAGGCATGCATCATTTGGTATCTAGAGCATTGGTTCTAGAGGTCTAAGCTCTCTTCCTATCTCATTTATTTTTTCTTTCCGTTTTCCTATTTTATTTTATCTTTAATTTCGCAATTTTTTCTAGCTTTCCATTGTTGTTTATCATTTCCATTTATGTCTTGAGTTTATTGTTTTGAGTTATAGTTTATTTGCACCATTTATTTTTTGCTTGATGCAATTTATATTGTTCTTTTCTTTGCATCTACGTCTCTCCCATATTGATTAATTTCCGCTTAAGCTTTGAGTTGGGTGCTTTCTTGCTTGAATTTTGGTTTTGAGAATTTCTTGCTAAAAATTCATGCCGTTGTGGTGAATTCCACAACCTTGTGGTCAAGAAATTTAGACCAAATTCTTGTGTTTCCTTGCACCTAGTTGCCTTGTTTTTGCTTTGTTTTTAGCTTTTATTTTTCACTTTTATACTCTTGTGTAGTTGTCTATAAGTCATGTTTATAGTTTCCCATTTTGTCTATTAATTCCTTTTAAGTTTAGCCTCTTTTGATTTTACAAAAAAAAAATTTGAAACTTCTTAAATTGAGCAACATAGAGGGTCATACCTCATGTCTAAGTCTCTTTAGAAGTTCATGTGCTTTTAGTTTCAAGCATATTCTTAAAAAAAAAATTCAAAAATAGTTGCTCAATTTTCTTTGTCTTTATTTTCGTTATACGTATAATTTGTAGCTCATTTGTGTGGTAAAGGTAGTTCTTGTTTGTGGGTGCTTTCACTTAAGCTATAAGTTTGGTATTTGTGTTCAACAAATTACTAAAAACTTAACAAAGCTTGAGTCCAGTGGCACACCAAACTACTAAACCATTAACACATCTATAGCTACTTTGCATTTTGAAGTCATTTCTAGTAGTGCCTAAATTGTTGCTTTTAATTTTCTTTATTGTTCCAAGCGCATAACTCTTTTTTATCAAGCACTAAATTCACAATCAATTTGGGTGCATCTAGTAAATATTCAAAAAAAAAAAACAAGAAAACAAAGTCTAAAATAAAATACAAAAAAAACAACGCAGGATTCAAAAAAACAAAAAAAGAGAACAAACAAAAGAAAAGAAAGTTTGAAAAAAATTCATTTGATGTACCTAACCTAAAATTAGCAAGTGCTTCAACTTTGAACTTGGAACCTTAAAAGAAATTTTATTACTTTTGGTACACTAGAACTTGATATTTGTGTTCTTCTACTCTTTAATCTAGTGCCATTCTTAGGTATTCCATTGTGTGCTCTCTTTCTTTTGTTTACCTTTTAGTTGTTGCTTGTCTTTTAAATCATCTTTCTAGTTTTTCTTATATACTCTTACCATTTGGTTAAGTGTCCTTTTGATTGTGTTATCTTTTATTGCTTTTTGAGTTTCTATTCGCACCTCCCCTTGCTACTTTTGGTTTCTTTGGTTTGTGTGTTAGTGTCACTTTTGGGAGAAAGCTTGAAAAAGGAGCTTACCACAAGGGTAGCATATTTTGGAAGGTTGGACTAAGAGCCTAAGGGATCACCTCAAAAGGAAATACACCTAGCCGTGAGGACTTTGATTTGAGGGAGCATTTGGAGAATCATTTTTTGAAGACTTTACTTTTTCTTTAATTTGGGTGTATTAATTTTGTAGTTGGGAGTTTGAGTGCCCTTAAGGCCCTCCCTTTGGTTGTAATAAAATTTAATCAATTTTTTAGTTTCTCGAAAATTAGGTGAAGAAGGAAGAAGTGGTACACTTCCTTCAACACCTTAGGAGCTCGCTTTAGATCCCTTCTCTTTTGGATTTTTGCTTTAAAATTCTTGCTTTATTTTTCTTATTCAAAGCGCTTAGAAGGCTAAAGAGTTCCAAAGACTCATCAAGCCATTTTAGGCAAGAAAACACAAAAAGAGAGGAGTGTTTGTTTGTGAAAATTTTTTAGCCACCTTTTTCCTCTTAGAAATTCAAGCACAATGACATCACACACCCACTCTAGTGCTCATAGTTATTCATCAAACAAGAGTGTAAACCAAAGAAATATTTCTAAAGATTACACTCTAGAAAACTTAAACATGGATTTTAGGGAGTGGATGGCAAAAGAACAAGAGAGAAGAGAAGAAAAAAGGAGAGAAAAAGAGTCCAAGGAGAAAAGAAAAATAAAAGAAAGAGAGGAAGAAAAGAGAGAAAAAAGAGAGAAAGAAGAGAGAAGAATAAGAGAAAGGAGAGAAGATGAAGAAAGGAGAGAAAGAAAAGAAAGAGAAAGAAGAAAAGAGAAAGAAGAAGAAAAAAGAAAGCATGGGAATGGTGAGAATTACAAAATGAAAGGGATAGTCTTAGGTTCCCCATCTAGACATACCCATAGGAGTGAAAGTGAGGAAGAATACTACAATCATCCTAGGAGAAACTCCCATTCATCCATGCATAATAATGAGGCCCCTCCAAGGGAGCCCAAAATTGATCTCCCCCCATTTCATGGGAGGGAAGATGTGGAAGCCTACCTTGATTGGGAAATCAAGGTAGAACAACTCTTCACTTGCCATAAGGTAAGAGAAGAAAGAAAGGTTCCAATGGCAACCCTTAGCTTCCAAGGGCATGCCATGCATTGGTGGGTTGGGTTAACCCATGAGAGAATCCGCACCAATATGCCTTCCATAAGATATTGGAATGATCTTAGAAGTGCTCTAAGAAGAAGGCATATTCCCTCTTGGTATGAAAGAGATCTTTTGGATAGACTCCAAAGGCTAAGGCAAACCAACCTTAGTATAGAAGAGTATAGACAAAAGATGGAACTTCTTATCTTGAGGGCGGGTATCATTGAGGAACCCAAGGCCACTATGGCAAGGTTTTTGTGTGGGTTGAGCCCCAAAATTCGTGATAAGGTGGAGTTCTTCTCATACAATTCCCTTGATGAGTTAGTTCAACTTTGCATCAAAGTGGAAAATCAACTTAGAAGGAAAACTTTTAAAAAGGATAACCCACCTTATGTAAAGAGGGACCAACCTACGAGGAACTCTTTCAAGAGTTACCCTAAAGAGGAACATCCCAAGCACTTCAAAGAGCATAAAACATCACATATAGAGAGATAAACCCTTACTACTAACTCTCACGAGAAAGTTAGTAGTATCAAATGCTTTAAATGTCTTGGAAGAGGCCACATTGCATCTCAATGCCCTACTAAGAGAAACATCATCATGAGGGCTCAAGATGTTTATAGTAGTGAGTCTAGCTCACACTCCTCTAGTGAGAGCGAAGGAGAAGGGGTTCATGCATACCAGTCTGATTGTGATGAAACCGCTTATGCATGTGAGGGAGACCTCTTAATGATAAGAAGACTTCTTGGAAGCCAACCTTTGAAAGTATCCTCATCTCAAAGGGAGAACATATTCCACACTCGCTGTAAGGTGAATGACAAAATATGTTCTCTCATTGTGGATAGTGGGTCATGCTGCAATTGTTGTAGCTCAAGGTTGGTGGAAAAGCTAGCCTTGACCCCACTTCCCCACCCTAAGCCTTACAAGCTTCAAGGGCTCAATGAGCAAGGGGAAATGGAGGTCAATGAGCAAGGGGAAATGGAGGTCAATGAGCAAGTCAAGGTTCCAATTTCCATTGGGTCTTATAAAGATGAGATCCTGTGTGACATAGTCCCAATGGAAGCTGGCCATATCTTGCTAGAAAGACCATGGCAATTTGATAAGAAAGCCATACACCATGGTCATTCCAATAACATCATCCTCACTCATAAGGATAAGCGCATTAAGTTGTGTCCTCTAACACCTTCACAAGTGGCGGAGGACCAACTCATCATGAAACATAAGAGAGATGAGGAGAAAAAAAAAAGCAAAGCTTTACCCCTAAAGCTTGAAAGGGGTAAAGAGGTTGAGTTGGAAGTTGGTGCCCCTTCCAAGAAAGTCATTAGTAAAGGGAGTTTATTTGCAAAAAAATTGGATTTAAAGGAAGCCCCCTTAACTAACAGACCTTTCTATCTCCTCCTTTGCAAAGAGGCATCCCCCATTTCTTCCCCCTCCACTTTTTTCCCTTCTAGTTCTAGCACTGCCATAGAACTTGGACCTGAGAACCTACCTCAAGAGGTTCAAGAGCTTTTAAAGGAGTTTGGTGATATATTCCCTAATGAAGTTCCCAAAGGACTTCCTCCAATTAGGGGTATAGAACACCAAATAGACTTGGTACCTGGGGCTAGCCTGCCTAATAGGCCTGCTTATAGGACTAATCCCATGGAGACCAAGGAGATTGAATCTCAAGTCCAAGAACTATTGGAGAAGGGTTGGGTTCAAGAGAGCCTAAGCCCTTGTGCTGTGCCAGTTTTGTTGGTGCCTAAGAAGAATGGCCAATGGAGGATGTGCATTGATTGTCGAGCAATCAATAACATCACCATCAAATATAGGAACCCTATCCCTAGGCTTGATGACATGCTTGATGAATTTCATGGGGCCCAATTATTTTCAAAAATTGATCTTAAGAGTGGTTATCACCAAATCCGCATCAAGGAAGGTGATGAGTGGAAAACGGCTTTTAAGACCAAGTTTGGGCTGTATGAGTGGTTGGTAATGCCCTTTGGGCTTACCAATGCCCCAAGCACCTTCATGAGGCTTATGAATCATGTCCTTAGGGATTGCTTAGGAAAATTTTGTGTTTTTTATTTTGATGACATCTTAGTGTATAGCAAGAGCCTAGATGAACATGTAGGCCATCTTAGGCGCGTCTTTTGCATTCTTAGGTCACACCAACTCTATGGAAATCTTGAAAAATGTAATTTTTGTGTGGAGAGTGTGGTGTTCTTCGGTTTTGTAGTTAATAAAAATGGGGTTCAAGTAGACCCGGACAAAATCAAAGCCATCCAAGAATGGCCCACCCCAAAAAGTGTGACTGAGATCAAGAGTTTTCATGGTCTCGCGAGCTTTTACAGGCGCTTTGTGCCTAACTTCTCCACACTTTTCTCACCAATCAATGATTTGGTGAAGAAGGATACTCATTTCCTTTGGGGTGAAAAACAACAAAAAGCCTTTGAACTTATCAAAGAGAAACTGACCCATGCACCAGTTTTAGCTCTTCCTGACTTTTCTAAAACTTTTGAGCTAAAGTGTGATGCATTGGGAGTGGGTGTGGGAGCTGTGTTGTTACAAGGTGGTCATCCTGTGGCTTATTTTAGTGAAAAACTAAATGGAGCCGCCTTAAACTACCCCACCTATGATAAAGAGTTTTACTCTTTGATAAGGGCCCTTCAAACTTGGGAACATTATCTTGTACCCAAGGAGTTCATCATTCATAGTGACCATGAGTCACTTAAGTATTTGAAGGGTCAAGGCAAGCTTAATAAAAGGCATGCTAAATGGGTAGAATTTCTTGAGACTTTCCCTTATATCATCAAATACAAGAAAGGAAAACATAATGTGGTGGCTGATGCTTTGTCTCGTAGACATACCCTTTACACCACCTTAAGTGCAAAGATTCCTGGATTTGATAATATTAGAGAAATGTATCTTTCTGATAAGGATTTTGGATCCATTTATGCTGCCTCTACATTTGCATGTAAAACCCAAAATGGGTTCTTTGAGAGTGAGGGGTACCTTTTCAAAGGTAGCAGACTTTGTGTACCCCAAGGATCTATGAGAAATCTGTTGACAAAAGAGAGCCATGAGGGTGGGCTCATGGGGCATTTTGGAATTAACAAAACTCTTCTGCTTTTACAAGAAAAATTCTTTTGGCCCCATATGAAGAAATACGTCTATAGACATTGTCGTAGATGCATTGCTTGCTTGCAAGCTAAGTCTAAGACAATGGCTCATGGATTGTACACATCCTTACCTGCTTCTTCTACACCTTGGCTGGATATTAGTATGGATTTCATCCTTGGCCTGCCTCGAATCCAACGAGGTGCAGACTCTATCTTTGTAGTGGTAGATAGATTTTCAAAAATGGCTCACTTTATACCATGCCACAAGATAGATGATGCGAGCAACATTGCGAGACTTTTCTTTAAAGAAGTTGTCTATTTACATGGAATTCCCCAATCCATAGTCTCTGATAGAGATGTGAAGTTCCTTAGCCACTTTTGGAAAACATTGTGGGCAAGGCTAGGAACTTAACTCTTCTTTTCTACCACATGTCACCCCCAAACTGATGGGCAGACTGAGGTAGTAAATAGATCTCTATCTACTATGCTTAGGACACTTCTTCGAGGAAATCACAAGTCTTGGGATGAATACCTACCCCATATTGAGTTTGCATACAACCGGGTGGTTCAAAGGACCACCAAGCATTCTCCCTTTGAAGTTGTTTATGGCTTCAACCCCCTTACTCCTCTTGATATCTTGCCCTTACCCTTCCCTTCTTCTGTTCACAATGAAGGAATAGTAAGAGCGGATTTTGTTAAAAAATTACATGAAAGGGTAAAGGCTAACATTGAACATCATTCAAAGGAGTATGCTAGTAAAGCCAATAGAGGCAAGAAAGAAATTATCTTCAATGAAGGGGATTGGGTATGGCTTCATTTGAGGAAGGATCGCTTCCCTACTCAAAGGAAGTCCAAGCTTAGCCCCCGAGTGGATGGTCCCTTTCAAGTTCTCAAGAGAGTGAACAACAATGCATACATATTAGATCTCCCTGAGGACTATGGTGTCAGTACTACCTTTAATGTTTGTGATTTGATCCCTTTTGTAGGTACTGATGAAGAAGATGAGGACCTATCAGATTTAAGGTCAAATCCTTCCCAAGGGGGAGGGGATGATGCATTCTCCCCAAGCAAGGGCCCTATCACTAGGGCCATGGCTAGGAGAAT
The DNA here is from genome assembly GCA_037954015.1 of Psophocarpus tetragonolobus. Lineage (NCBI taxonomy): Eukaryota > Viridiplantae > Streptophyta > Magnoliopsida > Fabales > Fabaceae > Psophocarpus > Psophocarpus tetragonolobus. The sequence continues at coordinate 98,895,459 of CM075689.1, forward strand.
AGAAGAAGACATGGCTAGAGTAGAGGGAGGAAGATCTCACCTCCATATGACCATCAAGTTATGCAAGCCATGACTTATTTACTTGTAATTTTTATTTTAGGAACCTAGGATTTTATGTTGGACATGTATTAGTCCATTTAATTTTCTAGGAGGTGTCTTAGTAATAAAAAGGGGTAAGATTAGCTTTTCGGCCTTTATTTAGGAAATAAGGGGGTAGTTTGATAAATACACCCTCTTGTGCTAAATAAAACCCAAAACTAATAAATGAGTAATCTTGGCCCTTTGATGAGGTAGCTTTGGCACCAATTCTCATCTAAAGGAGGGTATTGATTGGACTTTGGGCTTCAATCCTCCTCCCTTGGATGACTCCTTTTAATCCTAGCCCTTCATTTCCTTCATGACTTGTCCAAGAGGTTAGCTCCCTCTATAAAAAGGTGCTCCTTCACACTCTTGTATTTTTTACACTTGATTGAATGGAAAAACCTTGAGTTGGCCAAAATTCTCTTAGTGTCCACCCTTCTCTCTTTGAGAATTCCTTAGGTTTTTATCAAGGGTTCCATCCCTTGTGGCAAACTTTCCCTCTTAGGCTTATCTTACCTTAAGTGGCGCCTAAAACCACCTCACTTCTTACCTCTCCACAAACCATTTCACCAAAGAAGAAAACCTCTAGAAAAAGATCAAGGGAGGCATGCATCACTTTCTCTTCTTTCTTCTCTTTCTCACTCTTCTCTCTCTCTTTTCTCTTCTCTCTTACCCCCTCTCTCTCTCCTATTTCCCTTCTTTCTTCTCTTTCTCTTTGTTCTCTTTCTTTCTCTTCTCTCTATCTTTCTTCTTTCTTCTCGTTCTTGTCTCTCTCTTTTCTTCTCTCTTTCTTTTTTTATTTTCTCATGTTCTTTCTCCTCTCTTTCATAATAAGAAGGGACGTGTCTCCGCTTTATAGCCCCCTTGAGATCATTCCAATAATCGACAAGAGGGTTATGAAGGTAGTGCCTTATTAACTAATTGGTCCTATTAGGGGTGTTGGTGGGTTTTTTTATTAACCAGACCCCTCTTTTCTAATTAAAGCCCAATTAGTTAGCACATGAAGCATGGAGGAGCCCTTTCCCCTATCTTAGGTGCCATTTTCAACTAATTGCCACATGGCATCCTACATGGGACTTAGTTAGATCTAAGATCCATAATTTTAGGAGCATGTGCCAATTATTTGAATTTGGCTCCTCTTTTGAATCTCCCTCCAAATCTCATGGCCAACCTTTCCCATTTAGCTATAAATAGCACCTTCCACCCTCTTATAATGTTTACATTTGAATGAATGAGAATTGAGAGCTTTTGCATCATCTTTTGAGAGTCCTATTTTCTCTAAATTGAGAGCATCCTTGTGCTTTTATCAAGGGTTCTTTCCATTTTGGCAAGCACCTTCACCCTTTTGGCTTATCTCTTGAGTGGCGCCAACCCATCTTCACCTTCTTACCTTCCGATTCAATCCACTTCTTTGAAGGATCTAGAAGGAAGATCCGTGGGAGTCTAGGAACCAATGGAGGATTGCATCATGCAGTGATCAGAGAATAGTTCCTTCCAAGGTCATGTTTCTTGTTCTTTTTTAGTTTAATTTGTTGTTCGTCATCTTCTAGTCATTCTACTCCTTCTTTTGTTCGGTGTATTTGTCTTGTTTTATCCATTTCTTTAATTGTCTCATAGTAGCTTGTTTAGTAGTTTTCATCCTTCTAGTTTCTTGTGCTTCATCCATTTTATTTGATGCAATTTTTTGTTCTTGTCATTGCATCTTGTGTTGCATTTTAGGTTTCTTGTTTACCATTTATTTTAGCCTTCCTTTATGTGTTTTGTACTTGGTTAGGTGCCTAAGAAATTGAGTCATCTAAATCCACATGGCTATGTGCAAAACCATAGTCTAGTGGTACGCAATTTTGGCTAATCTAAGTGCATTGTGTTGTTCTGTTTTTTGCCCTATTTTAGGTAATTTTTTGTGGTTTATAATCTTGTGTTTTTGTCAAAGAAGAGTCATTTTCATTTCGATCAAGCATAATTTAAAAATATTTTCCTCTTTTCTAGCTCAGTTTCGCCTTCTTAATTACTTGAATTTGTCTCAATTTTAGTAGCCTTTTTGTGTTTGCCTATTAAGTAAAGTCTGTTGAATTTGAAGATTGTTTTTGGGCGCATAAATTGGCTCACTTTTTTATCCAAATTTTTACCTCAAACCTTGTCTCAAAACACTCTTGCACAGTTTGTCATTCATAATGACCATGAGTCACTTAAATATCTGAGGAGACAAGGGAAGCTTAACAAAAGGCATGCTAAATGGGTTGAATTCCTTGAATCCTTCCATATGTCATCAAATACAAGAAAGGGAAAAACAATGTGGTAGTTGATGCCCTGTCTAGGAGGCACAACCTTTATACCACACTGAGTGCTAACATTCTAGGATTTGATGACATAAGGGCCATGTATCCCTCTGATAAGGATCCTAGCTCCATTTATGCTGCCTCTGCATCTGCATCTCAAACCCAAGATGGGTTCTTCACTAGTTAGCGCTATCTTTTTAAAGATGGCAGACTTTGTATACCCCAAGGATCTATGAGAAATCTGCTGACAAAGGAGAACCATGAAGGTGGGCTCATGGGGCATTTTGGAATGAATAAAACTCTTATGCTTTTAAAATAAAAATTCTTTTTATCTCTGTCACACTCTTTGGGGTGGGTTATTCTTGAATAGCTTTTATCTTTTCGGGGTCAACATGGACCCCCTTTTGTGCTAACTACAAAACCTAGGAAAACTACACTATCTACACAAAAGGTGCATTTTTCTAAGTTACCAAAAAGATGATTACTCCTAAGAAGAGGAAAAACATGCCTTAGATGTCCTAAATGATCATCTAGGTTCCTAGAGTAAACTAAAATGTCATCAAAGTAAACTACACAAAATTTACCAAGGCAATCCCTCAGTACATGATTCATTAAGCGCATGAATGTGCTTGGGGCATTGGTTAGCCCAGAAGGCATAACTAACCACTCATAAAGACCAAATTTAGTCTTAAAAGCAGTTTTCCACTCATCACCCTCTTTGACCCTTATTTGGTGTAACCACTTCTAAGATTTATTTTTGAAAATATTTTGGCCCCACGCAATTCATCCAACATGTCATCAAGACGGGGGATTGGGTGTCTATATTTGATGGTGATGTTGTTGATTGCACGACAATCAACACACATCCTCCATTGGCCATTCTTCTTGGGCACCAACAAGACTGGCACAGCACAAGAGCTTAGGCTCTTTTGAACCCAACCCTTCTTCAACAACTCATTCACTTGAGACTCAATCTCTTAGGTCTCCATGAGGTTGGTCCTATAGGCAGGTCTATTAGGTAGACTTGCGCTAGGCACTAAATCAATTTGATGTTCTATACCCCTAATGGGAGGAAGTCCTTTCAGAACCTCATTAGGGAATATGTCATCAAATTCTTTTAAAATATCTTGAACCCCTTGAAGAAGGTGCTCATGTGCATGGGCTGTGGGAGTGCTCTCAGCAGAAAAATGAAAAATGGGAGAAGAATTTGATGCCTCTTTGCAAAAGAGGAGATAAAAGGTCTTGTTAGTCAAAGGAGTTTCTTTTAAATCACGTTTAGTAACAAATACCCTCCTTTTACTAATATTCCCTTTTGAAGGGGCATCACCTTCCGACTCTCTCTCTTTACCCTTTTCAAGCTTTAAGGGTGAAGCTTGTTGTGTTTTTTTTTTGTTTTTCCTCAACTCTTTTCTTTTTCATCGCAAATTGATCCTTAGCCACTTGAGAAGGTGACAAAGGATACAATTTGAAGCACTTTTCATTATGGGTGAGAATTATTTGGTTGGAGTGACCATGGTGAATAACTTTCTTGTTAAATTTCCATGGTCTCCCCAACAAGATATGACCAGCCTCCGTAGGAACTATGTCACAAAGAATCTCGTCATTATAAGATCCTATGGAAATTGGAACCATAACTTGTTCATTGACTACCATCTCCCCTTGCTCATTGAGCCATTGCAATTTGTAAGGTTTAGGATGGGGCATGGTAGTCAAGGCTAGCTTTTCAACCAACCTAGAGGTACAACAGTTACAACAGGAGCCACTATCAATAAGGAGAGAACATACTTTGTCATTTACTTTACATCTTTTATGGAAGATGTTCTCTCTTTGTGATTGGCCAAGCTCTAGAGTTTGGCTTCCAAGAAGCCTTTGAACCATAAGGAGGCCCCCCTCATAAGGAAAAGCTTCCTCACACTCTTGTTCAAAAGTATGTCCCCCTTCTTCCTCACTCTCACTAGAGGGGGAAGATGATCTATTCTCACTATAAATGTCTTGTCCCCTCATGATCATGGTTTTCTTGTTGGGAATTGGGAGGCAATGTGGCCTCTCCTAATACATTTGAAGCATTTGATACTACTTTGCCTCTCAGTAGGCCTAGTAGTAGGGGTTTTCTTTCTATATGAAGTGCTTTTCTTTCTTGAAAATGTCTAGGTTCCTCTTTGGGAAAACCCTTGAAAGAGTTTCCCTTAAGTTGGTCTCTCTTTGAGTAAGAGGGAGAATCTTTTTTAAAGATTTTTCTCTTGAGTTGATTCCTAGCTCTTACACAAAGTTTTACCAACTCATCAGGGTTTGAGTATGAAAAAAGCTCTACCTTATCTCTAATGTTAGAGCTTAATCAACCCAAAAACCTAGCAAGGGTGGCATTGGGTTCCTCAATGATATTGGACCTTAGTATGAGAAGCTCCATCTTTTTTCTATACTCCTCAATACTTAGGTTATGTTGCCTAAGTCTTTGGAGCCTATCCAAAATATTCCTCTCATAATATGAAGGAATGTGCCTTCTTCGCAAACAAGTTTTTAAATCATTCCAGTAGCGAATGTCAGGCATTTGTTTACGGGCCCTATCCTTGACTAACCCATCCCACCAATGCAAAGCAGAACCTTGAAAACTAAGGGAGGTCAAAGGTACTTTCCTTTCATCCCTTATTTCATAGCATCAGAAGAGTTGTTCCACTTTGACTTCCTAATCTAGGTAAGTCTCAACATCTTGCCTACCATGAAAATGGGGTAGGTCTACCTTTGTCTCCCGATAATGATTTGTGTTCTCTTGAGGAGAATTATGATTGTATGATGAATGGAAGTGATGCTTATGTTGATTTCTATAGTATTCTTCTTCGCTAGAGCTAAAATGCCTAGATGGAGATCTTATGAGAATTCCTTTTTTTTTCTATCACTCTCCCTCCCATCTCTCCTCTTACTCTCTTCTCCTCTCCTTCTCTCTTCTTCCTCTTTTTCTCTTTTTCTTTCTAGTTCTTTCCTTTTTCTCCTTTCTTCATCCTCTCTTCTCTCTCTTTGTCTTCTCTCTTCTTGCTCTTTTTCTCTTTTCCCATTTCCAACATCTCTTTTTTTAACTCTTTCTTCTCTTTTTGTTTTTCCTTTTCTTTTATTTCTTTTTTCTCTCTTTTTCTTCTCTCCTTTCTTGTTTTTTAGCCATCCATTCCCTAAATTCTAAGTTAAGGTTTTCAAGAGTGTCTCCCTTAGAAAGTTTTCTTTGGTTGACACTCTTACTTGATGAACAACTATGTGCACTAGAATGTGTGTGGGAAGTCATGGTGCTTGGATGCTAAAAGCTAAAATGTAGGCCAAAAATTTTTTTTTTTTAAGCAACACTCCTCTTTTTTTTTTTTCTCACCTAAGGTGGCTTGATGAGTCTTTGGAACTCTTAGCCTCTACACGTCTTTTCAAAATAACATAAAATAAAATAAAAGTGCAAGAATGTAAAAGAGAAAAGACTCTAATCGTGCTCCTAAAGTGTTGAAGAAAGTGTGCCACTTCTCCCTTCTTCACCTAATTAACGAGGAACTATGCTAAAATTAACCAAAATTATTACAAACCAAGGGAGGGCCTTAAGGGCACTCAAACTGCCAATGTAAAATTAAGTTTACACAATACAAAGAATAAAAAAAATAAAACAAAGTCTTCACTCTAAGCTTGTTTGTGTTTGGCTCCTTTTGATCAAGCCCCTTTGAGTTGCATCAACCTACCCCAAGAATGCTACCCTTGTTTCCTCTTGTTTGGACTTGCCAAAATCTTATGTATGGCACCTTTCCCAAGCTTTACTTACCAAGGTCGAATACAACACAAGACAAAAAATAAAGGTGAATAACAAAACCAGGTTCACAAATCCAAGTGGATCGATTAAACAATGAAAAACTTAAAGAAGTAAAAAGACAAGCAAGAAAACATAAGACCCACAAAGGAAGGTAGCACACAAATAACTTTCCTAGATTAGCTCTAAGAGTGGAGATGAAAAAAGACTCAAACAAAACAAATGAAACCAATAGTTGCACACTTAATAAAATTTAAGTGACCAAAAGCTAAAAAGCTTACTCAAGTAATTTTTTTTGAATCACAAATGGTTCCTCATATCAAATGTTTCTACTATTAGGTACACAACTTCAAAATTGTCTTTCTTTTGACTTCTTTATCTTTTTTTTTAACTTGAACTTTTTTCTAATATATATTTTTTTTAACTTTTTCTAATCATTTTTGTTGCACCTAATAGCTTGTTTAATTGAAATTTTAATGAGGATTCTTGAAATAATAATGCTTGAGTGAATAAGCACAAAGTAAGGTCACACAATTTTCAAGCAATGGTCCCTACGAGATAAGCTATGATACTTGCTACTTCACACTTTCTCTCGCGGGGTGGTGGATCACTTGTTTTGTACATACCTTGGAAGGTGACCTTGATGCAATCTCACCTAGCATGCATCATGGCTAGGAGGACTCAAGGAAGGCATGGCATGGACAAAAGCTCATTGAAGATTCGAAGCCATAGTCTTCGTTATTTTTAGCTTGTAAATATTTTATTTTAATTAGATAAATAGGAAAGTATTTTTAATTCCCTTAAGGCCATGTATTTCCGGCCATCTTCTTAGTTTATAAGGTATAGGTGTCTTTAGTTAAAAAGGAGGAGTAAGCTTATAATGGGTGCATAAGTTAAGACATGATTTTGGGCTAGCCCATTCACATTAAGATATGTTAATTGCACCCATAGGGGGTGAACTTAGGTGCCTCACTTAAGGCCTAAGACTTGGGTTAATTAGTTTTAATCCTAATTAAGCCCAAGTCCCACATTGCCTAGAAAAGTGTGCCCAAGCTCTCCCATTGGGCTATATATACTCATTCCCCCTCATTGTAAAATTTCACCTTTGAAGTTGAATGAAAATAGTCTCTTTGTGAGCACATTCTTAGTAAAAGGTCTTGAGGATCCTCTCTCTTGAGGAACCTCTTCCTAGTTGGTTTTTATCAAGGGTTCCTTCCCTTGTGGCAAACCTAAACACTTTGGCTTATCTCTCTTTGAGAGTGGTGCCCCACCTCCATTTTCTTTCCCCTCCATCGTCCATTTCATGGTACTTGGAACCTCAAGGAAAAAGATCAAGGGAGGCATGCATCATTTGGTATCAGAGCCAACTCCATGAGGTTATTTTCTAGTCTTAATTTTCTTTAATTTTTTTCAGCTTTTCTTCTTAGAGTTCTTGCTTTTTCCTTTATTTTTTCCAGCCTTTGATTCTTGTCATTTAATTCCTTTTATGTCTTGTTAGTTTATGTTTTTGTAGTTTTCATTTTATGCAATTTATTTCCTAGTTTTTATTGCTTTCTAGATTCAATTTATCTTGTTCTTTTCCATTGAATCTTTATATGTTTCCTTTAGGATTGTTTCTTTAATTTTCTGCCCAGCTTTTTATTTTTTCCTTATTCTTGTGCAAATCCTAAGAAGATCATTGTAATGACTTCACAAAATTTTTGAAGGAAGCCACACATTGTGGTCTTGATCTTTGGATGCACGTTGTTCTTCTTATTTGAATTTTTAATTCTATTTTCCTGCACCTATTTTTCTGTTTTTCCAGCCCTTTGTTCTCTGTTTTGGGCATATATTTCTGGTTATTTTGAGTCATTTAATTTCAGTTTTTAATCTTCCAAGTTGTGTCTTAGTTGGTCATGTTGTAGCCCTTTTATTGTCTCTTAATTCTACATAGTTTTGCCTTTTTATTTTTACCATAAAAGTGTGTTATTTCTCTATGGGAAATTAAGCATCAAAGAGGCTTACTCTTGATCCCATGTCCTTAGAGTCTCACATGCTATTTAGATCTTAGCATGTTCTTAAAAAAAAAAATCTTCAAAAAAATTAATGCTCAATTTCTTCCAAATTTCAATCACTTGTTCAATAATTTTAGTATCTTAATTTTGTGCTAGTTTTTGTGGTGATTTTTGTTGATTGGCTTTGAGAGGCATGTTGGGTATGATTGGGCTGATTATTGAGTAATCAAGTTGTCCTCAACTTCCATAAAACTCTCCTAGTGCCATTTATTTTTTATCACCTAAAATTACTAGTTCATATTAGGTTGCTTTGTTTCTTAATTTTGCACTTTTGTATATCAATTATGGTGGCCATTTCCTATCCTTTGTTCAAGCATTTATGATTCTTTGACTCCTCACTATATTTGCTACAAAATGTGTTAAGAGGTGTAGCAAAATTGTTTCAAAAAAAAAAGAAGAAGAAGAAAAGAAATCAAAAGTGTAAAATAAGTAAAAAAAAAAAAAAGAGTTAGCAAAAAGTGCTAAAAACAAGTAAAAAGAGTACAAAAAAATAAAATAAAAATTAGTGCACCTCAAAATTATTAAAAAATTCAAAGGAGTGTTAAATTTTATTGAAATTTGCTTGAATTTATTTGACTATGATTTAGCCACCTTTCTTTGCAATTGTGCAAATCATTGAATTTGTTGAGTCTTTTTTGTTTTAAGTCCAATTCTATTTTAGGCCCATTCTAGGATTTTTTTTTTGTGTGCCAACTTTCTTTCTACGCCTTTTATTTCTTGCTTGTCCTTATTGGCTTTCTTTGTGTTTGTCAAATAAATTATTTCCACTTGGATGTCTTCCTATTCTTGTTAAGTGCTTTTTATTGCTTTTTGCTTTCAAATTCTACTTCCCTTGGTCTCTTGCTTGGGCGCTTGTTTTCTCTTGGTAGGTAGCCAAATTGTTGAAATTTTCACAAGGGTATCATCCTTAGGAAGTGTTGATTTAAAACCAAGGAAGAGGAGACTTGAAAAGGAGGCCAAAACTAGAGTGATACACTTGGTGAGGAGCACTTGAAGAAAGGAGCTACATTCAACTACTTTTAATTTTCTTTGTTTAATTTGGGTGTATTTTTAAAGGACATTTTAATTAGAGGTATTGGATGCCCATAAGGGTCACCTCTTTTGTGTGTAATAAACCTTAGTTTCTTGTTTTAGTGTGGATAAGGAATTGGTACCCCTTATTCATACTTAGGAGCACGTTAGAATCCTTTAGCTTTGCTTTAAATTTCTTTATTTGCTTTCAACGTTTTAGAAAGTGTTAGAGTTCCAAAGACTCTTAACACTTTAGGAGAAAACAAAAAAGAGAGGAGTGTTTTGCATATTAGTTCCCTAGGCCTTACACTTTGACATGTTTTCACACACTTCTAGGAGTGTTAGGAGTAGTAATGAAACTAGGGAAAATAAAGGAGAAGAATGTGAGAATAGAATAAAAGAAAAGAATGAGAAGAGTGATAAACCAACCTTGCCCATATATCCATACTCTATTGATTGGGAAATAGTAGAAAAACAACGTAGGGAATTTTGGGAAAATGAGAGAAAACAAAGAGAGATGAGGAAAAGAGAACAAGAGGAACTAGATAGATAGGAGAGAAGAGAGAAAGAACAAAAAGAAAAGGAGAGACAAGAAAGAAAAGAAAGAAGAGAAAAAAAGAGACAAATAGAGAGTAGGGAAAATGAAAAGAAAGAAAGAGAAGCAAGAGAAAAAGAAAGAAAAGAGAGAAGAGAAAAAGAGAAAAGAGAAAAAGAAAAAAAAGAAGAAAACAAAAGAAAAGAGTTAGAGAGAAAAGAGAGAAGAGAAAGGAGAGAAAAAGAGAAGAAAGAATTGGAAAAGAGAGAAAAGGAACAAAATAAGTTAGAAAGAAGGGAAGAAATAAAGATACAAAAAGAGAGAGATGCCTATAAGAGCTCTTGTGGTAACATTTACACACATTATAGAGACTTAGAGGAGCCTAAAATAATCCATGACATTCATGCTTCTTCTAGTAAGAAGGAAAACCCTAAGAGGCATCCTAAGAAAAAGACAAACCCTTCTATAATTAAACCAAAAGAGAGTCATCCAAAAGAAAGCATATTGAGAGAAAACCCTTGAGTATGAGTGACACCCCTACCACTAGTTCGAGCACTCGTTTTCGAAGTCCTAAATGTTTTAAGTGTTTAGAAAAAGGGCATATTGCTTTGTTTTGCCCCAAAAGAAAAAGGACTTTAAAGGGAACATCAAATGAAAATGGTATTCATTCATGTGATGATCTCTTCAAAGTGAAACAACTTCTTGGAAGCCATCCTTGTAAGGAAACCCAAACACAAAGAGAGAATGTTTTTCAAACAAGATGCAAAATTTTGGGCAAAACTTGTTCTCTTATTGTGGATGGTGGATCATGTTGTAATTTTTGTAGCACGAGGGTGGTGGAAAAGCTATCACTTGCTACTACTCCTCATCCTTCACCTTATTCTTTGCATGGACTTAATTATGAAGATGGTGTAGTAGTAAGAGAGCAAGTGGAGACTAGCTTCTTCATAGGGAAGTATCACGACAAAGTGTTATGTGATGTAGTCCCTATGGAAGCTAGTCATATGTTGCTGGGAAGGCCATGGCAACATGATAAGGAAACTTTGCACAATGGCCTCACTAATAAAATCACTCTCTCTCATAAAGGGAAAAAGATCACCTTACTTCCTCTTACCCCTACCGAGGTTATGGAGGATAGAAGGATCATGAAGCTTAAGAGAGAAAGGGATAAAAATGAAAATAAGGTTGTTGGTAGGAAGACCAAGTCTAAGGAAGATCTGCCTTTGCCTTCAAAGGAGGTTCTCTACATAGAAAAATTTTCCTGCCAACTCTTAAAAAAAGAACAAGTTGAATTTGAGGATGTGCCTATATCTTTTGAGCACCTTGATCCACACCCTCAAATCCAACTTGATGAGTGCTCCATTCCACTTAGACTAGTCTCGCCAACTATTTCAAAACCTTTGAGGCTAGTATCTAGTGCAATTGGAGGAGGATGGGGAGCTGTTGTGTGGAGGCACATGCACACTAAAATATTTTCAAACTTTAGTGCCAACCTCCACTACCCCATTCTTAAAAGGCCTCCTTATAGACCTCTCACTTCCCCCAAAATCATTTGTCTGCATATACTTACTGCTTTCCTTATTTTCTTGCAGACTTTGAAAAAGCGGAAGAAAGACCTCAGGATTTGAGGTCAAATCCTCTCCAAAGGAGAGGAGACGATGCAATCTTACCTAGCATGCATCATGGCTAGGAGGACTCAAGGAAGGCATGGCATGGACAAAAGCTCATTGAAGATTCGAAGCCATAGTCTTCGTTATTTTTAGCTTGTAAATATTTTATTTTAATTAGATAAATAGGAAAGTATTTTTAATTCCCTTAAGGCCATGTATTTCCGGCCATCTTCTTAGTTTATAAGGTATAGGTGTCTTTAGTTAAAAAGGAGGAGTAAGCTTATAATGGGTGCATAAGTTAAGACATGATTTTGGGCTAGCCCATTCACATTAAGATATGCTAATTGCACCCATAGGGGGTGAACTTAGGCGCCTCACTTAAGGCCTAAGACTTGGGTTAATTAGTTTTAATCCTAATTAAGCCCAAGTCCCACATTGCCTAGAAAAGTGTGCCCAAGCTCTCCCATTGGGCTATATATACTCATTCCCCCTCATTGTAAAATTTCACCTTTGAAGTTGAATGAAAATAGTCTCTTTGTGAGCACATTCTTAGTAAAAGGTCTTGAGGATCCTCTCTCTTGAGGAACCTCTTCCTAGTTGGTTTTTATCAAGGTTCCTTCCCTTGTGGCAAACCTAAACACTTTGGCTTATCTCTCTTTGAGAGTGGCGCCCCAACTCCATTTTCTTTCCCCTCCATCATCCATTTCATGGTGCTTGGAACCTCAAGGAAAAAGATCAAGGGAGGCATGCATCAGACCTACTCTTATTAGCTCTTTTATTTTATTTTTCAAGGTACGACATTCATCGGTGTCGTGACCCATGGTACAATGGTACTAACAGTGTTTGCCTGGGTTAGCCTTGATAGTTGGATGTCTTGGAGGAGGTAGCGTCAGAAGGTATGCTCTTCTTGCTTCTTCCATTACGTGTACTCTGGCCATATTTAGAGGAGTATAATGGTCATATCAAGGCTCCTTATCATGCTTCTTTTTTATGTTCTTGTCTTGAGGCTAACGAGTCTTGAACTCTTGGGTAAGAGTGTCGGTCATCAGCCCTAGGGGTGCTAGCACCTCTTCCCTTTAAAATCTCCATGTGGATGTAGGTTGTAGTTGGAGCCTTGATTTCGTTCATGTGTGCCTTTTTACAAAGTTGTCCATGAAGGGGTCAGGTTAGAGTCTATTAAGTAGATAATGAAGGGCGACCTTAGGCTGAAGTCGCTTGATCTTGATGGTCATGGCCAGGAATCTGTTCACGGAGTCTTGCAAGGGCTTTTTCTCTCCCTGTTACAGGTCGACTAACGCTATTGAACTGGTGCATAGCGTCATGTGTTGAGTTCAGGTTGACTGGGTGTAACAACCCAATTTTCATAAATAGGGTATTTTAATTATTTTAAGATAATTGAATTAGTTAATGGAAATTTTGTTATTTATTATAATTAATTACTTCAAAGAGGCTAAAGTATATATATAGATATTGTTAGTAGATACAAGAATAAATAATATATTTGGAAACAATAATAATAAGGAAGGGTATATTTATATTATTAGTAGGAGTTTACATGTTATAAGTTAAGGGGGTGAAGTGAGAAAAAGATGAGTTGGATGGGCTAGGCTTATTTGGATTGTTATGTGGGAAGAGGAGAGATGTTACAAACCTTGCCTCATTTTACCCTAGAGTTTTTGGAAGCTTGGGGGAGAGAGAAAGAAAGGCCATAGAGAGAAAAAAGGGGGAGACAAAGTTATTCCCACACAAACTCTGTGTAATTTTCATAATATCATTACTGCAAATTTGTTAACCGTTATATCGGGCGTGAAATTGGACAGTAGGTTCCAGACGTGTGGTTCTCGATTCTGACCGTTCGGATCTGTATTTGGAGCTTTGGTTTGGGAGAAGACGACATTTCAATAAAAGATCTATTTTGGAAAGGTTCATTGGATCAAAAAGGAAAATCTCTATTTGTCCTTGTTTCTTCATCGAGGTAAAGGGGTGAGACGTTATCTCTTATGTGACATGTGTAGAGTAAATTGGTATTGAAGTGATCCCTAAGCTTCGATATGTTTCAATGTTCCATGTACATTATTGAATGTTATGAACACCCACAACGAGTACTGATATGTGTTTTAACTCTAACTATATGGATATATGTGATTCCTGTATGTTTCATGTAGAAATGCACGTTTGCATCGATTCTGTTGATTTTTAGGGATCATCGATTTCAAACATGATGATTATTTTGGCATTTAGATGTTCCTTTTTATACCTAGAAATTAGTATTCTTGAGTTTGTACTTAATGATAACAATTGTAGTGTCCTTTTTGTAGTCCCTGGTGATTGATTGGTTATAACAATTTATTTAGTTGCAGATGAAGTTATAATTGCTTAATGATTGTTTGGTGTGCTTGCTTATCATTGAATTTGGTATGTTGGTTCATATGATTATGAATTATGGGATGGTTTTCGAAATTATATTTTATGTTTGGTTGATCTAATGTAATAATGTATTTTGTTAATTGGAGATGTGTCTTAATAAGACATCATAGAAATTGATACTCATGACTAATTATTAGGTGTTTGTATTAATTTAATTATTTAATTGGGGGATATGTGGTTGGGTTATATATAAGAGAAACTGAGATTCATATGTGTTTTATGTTCTTGAATAGTTGTTGAATGTCTATATTAATTTACTTTGCTAGATATTTGAGAGTACATGTGCAGTATCAAATTATTTAGACATAATGTGATGTGATCTTTGATGATCACGTGCCCAAAGGATCCTTTCTAAGGTCACTTGGAAGGGAAATGGATTTATGGAGAGGAAAGGAATGGGGTGAGGCGCCACAAATACTAGGTTTGATAAGCCAAAGGGGAGAGGCCACAAGGGAGGGGTCCCTTGATAACTCTTAGAAGCTCTCACAAAGGAGAAAGGGGGACACTCAAAGGTAAGAACCTCAACCAATATGGTCTCTAGGATTAAATTCAAGTGTAAAAAATACAAGTGAGGGAGGAGCTCCTATTTATAGAGGTAGCTAACCTCTTGAACAAGATAACCTAAAAAAGAAGGGCTAGGATTAAAAGGAGAGATCTAAGGGAGGAGAATTGAGAAACAATTCCCTCCTTAGATCATCAAACTTGGTGCCCAAGTTTCTCAAACCAAGGGTCAAGATTCCTTCTTATTAGCTTAGGGGGTTTATGTAGAAAAGAGGGCTGTAGATATCAAGGCTACCCCTTATTTCCTTCATAAAGACCCAAAAAGCTAAATCCACTCTCTAAATTCCTAAGACACCTCCTAAAAATAAAAAATGGACTAAATACATGTCCCAAATTAAATTCTTAATGCTCCTCAAAATTAAAATAAAGGAAAATTACATTTTATTAACTAAAGTCTCTAGCCTAATATCTTCACTCTCCATAGGAGGTGAAGTCTTCCTTTGTCTGCAAGGGCTAGGTCTTCTTCAATCCTTCTAGCCATGGCCCTAGTGATAGGTCCTTGGCTAGGCATGGTCACATTATCTCCTCCCCCTTGAAGAGGATTTGACCTCAAATCCATGGGGTCTTCGTCATTTTCAGCACCTACAAATGGAGACAAATCTGAAACATTAAAACTGGTGCTTACCCCATAATCCTCTGGCGGATCTAAAACATAGGCATTATTACCGATCCGCTCAAGGATTTGGAAAGGTCCATCTCCTCTAGGGCTAAGTTTGGACTTCCTTTGAGAAGGAAATCTATCCTTTCTCAAGTGAAGCCATACCCAGTCGCCCTTTTCAAAGATGACTTCTTTCCTCCCCCTATTGGCAAAAGTAGCATCTCTCAAGGATTGATGCTCTATGTTAACTTTAACCCTCTCATATAATTGTTTTACAAAAATGGCTTTTGCCTCTCCTTCTTTATGCACAGCAACAGAAAGAGGAAGAGGTAAAAGATCTAGAGGAGTACGAGGATTAAAGCCATAGACCACCTCAAAAGGAGAATGCTTGGTGGTTCTATGAACCACCCGGTTATAAGAAAATTCAATGTGGGGAAGGTACTCATCCCAAGACTGACGGTTGCCTTTAAGGAGAGCCCTCAGCATAGTGGATAAAGATCTATTCACCACTTCTGTTTGCCCATCAGTTTGAGGGTGACAGGTAGTGGAAAAAAGAAGTTTAGTTCCCAGCTTAGCCTAAAGAGTTTTCCAAAAATGGCTAAGGAACTTCACATCCCTATCTGACACTATTGAAAAGGGTATACCATGCAATCGGACAACCTCTTTAAAGAAAAGTCTTGCGATGTTGCTCGCATCATCCACTTTGTGGCAGGGAATAAAATGGACCATTTTTGAAAATCGGTCCACCACCACAAATATGGAGTCTGCACCTCGTTGGGTTCTTGGGAGCCCAAGGATGAAATCCATGCTAATATCCTCCCAAGGTGCAGAAGGAGCAGGTAAAGGTGTGTATAGTCCATGAGGCATTGCTTTAGACTTTGCTTTCAAGCAAGCTATACATTTAGAGCAATGTCTATGGACATCTCTATGCATATGGGGCCAAAAGAATTTCTCTTGTAAAAGCATGAGGGTTTTTGAAATCCCAAAATGCCCCATGAGCCCACCTTCATGACTCTCTTTTGTAAGTAAGTTCCTAATTGATCCTTGGGGTATACAAAGCTTACTCCCTTTGTAAATATACCCCTCACTGATGAAGTACCCATCATGGGCCTTTAATGCAAATGCAGATGCAGAGGTAGCAAATATGGGGCCGAAATCCTTATCAGACGGATACATAGCCCGAATGTCATCAAATTCCAAGATTTTTGCACTCAAGGATGAATAAAGGGCATGATGCCTAGAAAGGACGTCAGCCACCACATTTTGTTTTCCTTTCTTGTACTTGATGACATAAGGGAAGGATTCAAGATATTCCACCCACGTTGCATGCCTTTTGTTCAATTTACCTTGACCCCTCAAATATTTTAGTGACTCATGGTCACTATGAATGACAAACTCCTTGGGAGCAAGGTAATGCTCCCAAGTTTGAAGGGCCCTAATTAGAGCATAAAACTCCTTATCATAGGTGGGGTAGTTGAGAGGGGCACCATTGAGTTTTTCACTAAAATACGCAATGGGGTGCCCTCCTTGCAACAAGACAGCCCCCACACCTACACCAGAGGCATCACATTTAAGTTCAAATGTTTTAGAAAAGTCAGGTAATGCCAAGACTGGTGCATGGGTCAGTTTATGCTTAATTAGCTGGAAGGCTTTCTCTTGTTTCTCACCCCAAAGGAAAGGAACTTCCTTTTTCACCAAATCATTTATTGGTGCGAAGAGCGTGGAGAAATTTGGCACAAAGCGCCTATAAAATCCAGCGAGACCATGAAAGCTTTTGATCTCTGTCACACTCTTTGGGATGGGCCATTCTTGAATAGCTTTTATCTTTTTGGGGTCAACATGAACCCTTTTTGTGCTAACTACAAAACCTAGGAAAACTACACTATCTACACAAAAAGTGCATTTTTCTAAGTTACCAAAAAGAAGATTACTCCTAAGAAGAGAAAAAACATGCCTTAGATGTCCTAAATGATCATCTAGGTTCCTAGAGTAAACTAAAATGTCATCAAAGTAAACTACACAAAATTTACCAAGGCAATCCCTTAGTACATGATTCATTAAGCGCATGAATGTGCTTGGGGCATTAGTTAGCCCAAAAGGCATAACCAACCACTCATAAAGACCAAATTTAGTCTTAAAAGCAGTTTTCCACTCATCACCCTCTTTGATCCTTATTTGGTGGTAACCACTTCTAAGATCTATTTTTTAAAATATTTTGGCCCCATGCAATTCATCCAACATGTCATCAAGACGCTTGGTTGGGTGCCTATATTTGATGGTGATGTTGTTGATTGCACGACAATCAACACACATCCTCCATTGGCCATTCTTCTTGGGTACCAACAAGAATGGCACAGCACAAGGGCTTAGGCTCTTTTGAACCCAACCCTTCTCCAACAACTCATTCACTTGAGACTCAATCTCTTGGGTCTCCATGGGGTTGGTCCTATAGGCAGGTCTATTAGGTAGACTTGCGCCAGGCACCAAATCAATTTGATGTTCTATACCCCTAATGGGAGGAAGTCCTTTCGGAACCTCATTAGGGAATATATCATCAAATTCTTTTAAAATATCTTGAACCCCATGAGGAAGGTGCTCATGTGCATGGGCTGTGGCAGTGCTCTTAGCAGAAGAATGCAAAATGGAAGAAGGATTTGATGCTTCTTTGCAAAAGAGGAGATAAAAGGGCTTGTTAGTCAAAGGAGCTTCTTTTAAATCACGTTTAGTAGCAAATAGGCTCCTTTTATTAATATTCCCTTTCGAAGGGGCATCACCTTCCGACTCTCTCTCTTTACCCTTTTCAAGCTTTAAGGGTAAAGCTTGTTGTGTTTTTTTTTGTTTTTGTTTTTCCTCAACTCTTTTCTTTTTCATCGCAAATTGATCCTCATCCACTTGAGAAGGTGACAAAGGATACAATTTGAAGCGCCTTTCATTATGGGTGAGAATTATTTGGTTGGAGTGGCCATGGTGAATAGCTTTTTTGTCAAATTGCCATGGTCTCCCCAACAGGATATGACCAGCCTCCATAGGAACTATGTCACAAAGAATCTCATCATTATAAGATCCTATGGAAATTGGAACCATAACTTGTTCATTGACTACCATCTCCCCTTGCTCATTGAGCCATTGCAATTTGTAAGGTTTGGGATGGGGCATGGTAGTCAAGGCTAGTTTTTCAACCAACCTAGAGCTACAACAGTTACAACAGGAGCCACTATCAACAAGGAGAGAACATACTTTGTCATTTACTTTACATCTTGTATGGAAGATGTTCTCTCTTTGTGACTGGCCAAGCTCTAGAGCTTGGCTTCCAAGAAGCCTTTGAACCATAAGGAGGTCCCCCTCATAAGGAAAAGCTTCCTCACACTCTTGTTCAAAAGTATGTCCCCTTCTTCCTCACTCTTACTAGAGGAGGAAGATGAGCTATTCTCACTATAAATGTATTGTCCCCTCATGATCATGGTTTTCTTGTTAGGGCATTGAGAGGCAATGTGGCCTCTCCCAAGACATTTGAAGCATTTGATACTACTTTGCCTTTCAGTAGGCTTAGTAGTAGGGGGTTTTCTCTCTACATGAGGTGCTTTTGTATCTTGAAAATGCTTGGGTTCCTCTTTGGGAAAACCCTTGAAAGAGTTTCCTTTAAGTTGGTCTCTCTTTGAGTAAGAGGGAGAATCTTTTTTAAAACTTTTTCTCTTGAGTTGATTCTCAGCTCTTACATAAAGTTCTACCAACTCATCAAGGTTTGAGTATGAAATAAGCTCTACCTTATCTCTAATGTCAGAGCTTAATCCACACAAAAACCTAGCAAGTGTGGCATTGGGTTCCTCAATGATATTGGCCCTTAGTATGAGAAGCTCCATCTTTTGTCTATACTCCTCAATACTTAGGTTATGTTGCCTAAGTCTTTGGAGCCTATCCAAAAGATCCCTATCATAATATGAAGGAATATGCCTTCTTCGCAAACAAGTTTTTAAATCATTCCAGTAGCGAATGTCAGGCATTTGTTTACGGGCCCTATCCTTGACTAACCCATCCCACCAATGCAAAACAGAACCTTGAAAACTAAGGGAGGCCAAAGGTACTTTCCTTTCTTCCCTAATTTCATAGCATCGAAAGAGTTGTTCCACTTTGACTTCCCAATCTAGGTAAGTCTCAACATCTTCCCTACCATGAAAATGGGGTAGGTCTACCTTTGGTTCCCTAGCATGATTTATGTTCTCTTGAGGAGAATGATGATTGTATGATGAATGAGAGTGATGCTTATGTTGATTTCTATAGTATTCTTTTTCACTAGAGCTAAAATTCCTAGATGAGGATCTTATGAGAATTCCTTTATTTTTTCTATCACTTTCCCTCCCATCTCTCCTCTTACTCTCTTCTCCTCTCCTTCTCTCTTCTTCCTCTTTTTGTCTTTTTCTTTCTAGTTGTTTCCTTCTTCTCCTTTCTTCATCCTCTCTTCTCTCTCTTTGCCTTCTCGCTCTTTTTTCTCTTTTCTCATTTCCAACATCTCTTTTTTTAACTCTTCCTTCTCTTTTTGTTTTTCCTTTTCTTTTATTTCTTTTTTTCTCTCTTTTTCTTCTCTCCTTTCTTGTTATTTAGCCATCCATTCCCTAAATTCTAAGTTAAGGTTTTCAAAAGTTTCTCCCTTAGAAGATTTTCTTTGGTTGACACTCTTACTTGATGAACAACTATGTGCACTAGAATGTGTGTGGAAAGTCATGGTGCTTGGATGCTAAAAACTAAAGGGTAGGCCAGACACTTTTTTTTTTTCACGCAACGCTCCTCTCTTTTTTTTTCTCACCTAAGGTGGCTTGATGAGTCTTTGGAACTCTTAGCCTCTACACGTTTTTTCAAAATAACATAAAATAAAATAAAAGTGCAAGAATGTAAAAGAGAAAGGGCTCTAATCGTGCTCCTAAGGTGTTGAAGGAAGTGTACCACTTCTCCCTTCTTCACCTAATTAACGAGGAACTACGCTAAAATTAACCAAAATTATTACAAATCAAGGGAGGGCCTTAAGGGCACTCAAACTCCCAATCTAAAATTAAGTATACACAATACAAAGAATAAAAAAAATAAAACAAAGTCTTCACTCTAAGCTTTTTTGGTGTTTGTCTCCTTTTGATCAAGCCCCTTTGAGTTGCATCAACTCACCCCAAGAATGCTACCCTTATTTCCTCTTGTTTGGACTTGCCAAAATTTTATATATGGAACCTTTGCCAATCTTTCCTTACCAAGGCCGAATACAACATAAGACAACAAACAAAGTTGAATAACAAAACAAGGTTCACAAATCCAAGTGGATAGATTAAACAATGACAAACTCAAAGAAGTAAGGAAGACAAGCAAGGAAACATAAGGCTCATAAAGGAAGGTAGCACATAAATAACTTTCCTAATTAGCTCTAAGAGTAGAGATGAAAAAAGACTCAAACAAAAAAAATGAAACCAATAGTTGCACACTTAATAAAATTTAAGTGACCAAAAACTAAAAAGCTTACTCAAGCAATTTTTTTTTTGAATCACAATTGGTTCCTCATATCAAATGTTTCTACTATTAGGTACACAACTTCAAATTTGTCTTTCTTTTGAGTTCTTTATCTTCTTTTTTTTTTTAACTTGAACTTTTTCTATTTTTTTTTAACTTTTTCTAATCATTTTGCTGCACCTAATAGCTTGTTGAATTGAAATTTTAATGAGGATTCTTGAAATAATAAGACTTGAGTGAATAAGCACAAAGTAAGGTCACACAATTTTCAAGCAATGCATGCAACTAAAGGCAAAACAACTTAGTAGTTCCAAATACCGCTGAACTAATGGTGCTTAAGGAATGATTTAGGGCTGATTTTGAAGTAAATTGATTGCTCAAATTACTAACACAATTCACCCAAGCTAAAATTCCATAAAGAGACACCAATAGTGAAGGTAAACCAAGTGGAAAGCTACTAATAATTCAACATAAAACAAGAAACATATAAAGATTGAATTGAGCAAATATTTAAGAACAACAAAGAGATTAATATGCTTGAACTAAAAGCATAAAAGACTTAAGAGACTCAACAAGAGGTTCACCTCTTAGGAGCTCAATTCAAACTGTTTTTGAAGGCTTTTTTGTAAAAAATTTAAAAGGCTAAAACCTATGGAATTTAATGAGACAAAATAGGAAACTAACATGACTAGTATTTGACAAAACACAAGATTAAGAAAAAATAACACACCTAAAAATAGAGCAAAAATTTCAGCAAGAGACTTAAAACAAAAGGCACAACAAAGTGGCCAAAGTTGATCACCACAATGGTGTGGAAAAATCCTCAACCATGTGGGTTTAATGTCACAACTTCTTAGGCACACTTTAACATAAAAAACCAAGGGAAAATTAAGCAACTTGAACACAAAAATAAGATGCAAAGAAAGGGACAAATAAAATTGCATCAAATTAAATGGAACATAGGCGCGTAGATAGAAAACAAAAGCACATATAATAGCAAGAATAAAAAGCTATACTACTAGACAATAAAGGAAATAGAGATGACAAAAAATGAAGGACTTTAAAATAAAGAGATCAAAGAAATAAACAACAAAGCAAAAAAAAAATTGAGAAAGAACGTGACCTTTAGAAAGTGGCTCTGATACCACTTGATGTGATCTTTGATGATCACGTGCCCAAAGGATCCTTTCTAAGGTCACTTGGAAGGGAAATGGATTTATGGAGAGGAAAGGAATGAGGTGAGGCGCCACAAATACTAGGTTTGATAAGCCAAAGGGGAGAGGCCACAAGGGAGGGGTCCCTTGATAACTCTTAGAAGCTCTCACAAAGGAGAAAGGGGAACACTCAAAGGTAAGAACCTCAACCAATATGGTCTCTAGGATTAAATTCAAGTGTAAAAAATACAAGTGAGGGAGGAGCTCCTATTTATAGAGGTAGCTAACCTCTTGAACAAGATAACCTAAAAAAGAAGGGTTAGGATTAAAAGGAGAGATCTAAGGGAGGAGAATTGAGAAACAATTCCCTCCTTAGATCATCAAACTTGGTGCCCAAGTTTCTCAAACCAAGGGCCAAGATTCCTTCTTATTAGCTTAGGGGGTTTATGTAGAAAAGAGGGGTGTAGATATCAAGGCTACCCCTTATTTCCTTCATAAAGACCCAAAAAGCTAAATCCACCCTCTAAATTCCTAAGACACCTCCTAAAAATAAAAAATGGACTAAATACATGTCCCAAATTAAATTCTTAATGCTCCTCAAAATTAAAATAAAGGAAAATTATATTTTATTAACTAAAGTCTCTAGCCTAATATCTTCACTCTCCATAGGAGGTGAAGTCTTCCTTTGTCTGCAAGGGCTAGGTCTTCTTCAATCCTTCTAGCCATGGCCCTAGTGATAGGTCCTTGGCTAGGCATGGTCACATCATAATGCTTATGTTGACATTGAGATTTGTTCCTTTTTACTATAGTACCCTTGAATAAAGTAATGGATAGTATTGACTTGTTTATTTGTTTCTATATAAGAAATAGGTAGTGGAGGTGAACTATGAGCATCCCTAGGGATGAACTTTGTGTAGATGAGATTGACTTGCTTGTTTATATGAATTCTATTAATAATTAAATGAGGAAGAACTTAATTATATTATTCATTATGTAATGATTGAGGAATTACTCTATTAATTGAACTATTTTCAATATGTAAAGAATAAGGCATTGCATGTTTTCTTCCATTGAGATAATTGATGACAACATTGGTTATTATCAATGCAATTCTGGGTGTGATGATAATAAACAAAAAAGATAGAGAAGTAAAAGGTTTGAGGGTTTGAAGCTAGAGTTATATTTTAGGAACCTTGTAAGTTGAATACTTGTTATCTGAGAATTTTTGTATAACATGCCTCAGTGTGTCTGTAATGTCTTTCTGTGTGGTTAACCAAATTGAGTTCTTGATCTCTTCAACCAAGGTTCTTTCCTCTAAGAAAATGGAAGATGGAGAGGTTAGAAATGGGAGAGGGTTGACGCCACTTTCTAGGAGAAAAATGAGTCAAAAATTTTATGTTGCTTGCCACAAGGGAGAGATCCCTTGATAAAAGCTTTAAGGGAGAGATTACTCAAGAGAGAGGATTCTCAATGACACTCAACAATAAATTGCTCAAAAGAGTCTTACTTCATTCAATCAAGTGTGTCCATACAATAGGGAGTAAAGGAGTATATATGGCCCAATGGGAGAGCTTGGACACACAAACCTAGGCAATATGGGACTTGGGCTTAATTAGTCTAAGACTAATTAACCCAAGCTTAAGGCCTAAGTGAGGTGACTAAGTGCACCCCTTATGGGTATGGATAGAAACTCTTATTTTAGGGGATGGACAAGCCAAACACACTTAAAATAAGGGCCTATTCTATGATTACTCCTTCCTTTTTACTTCCTACACCTATACACCTAATTTAGAAAGGGAAATGGCCTAAATACATGGCCTTAGGTAATAAAACTATGCACCCTAAATATCTAAGTAATTATAAAATATTTACAAGTAAAAAACCCTAAGACTAACGCTCTATGTCTTCATGTAAGCATCCATCCAAGCCTAGTCTCCTTCTCTTGAATCCTCCTAGCCATGATGCTAGGTGATATTGCATCAGTTCTGTTTGTTGTTATAGAAAATAGACATTTCAGCTACAGTATAGGATCAAGAATCACATTAAAATGTTAAGACTTAACTGAGTTATGTGTGTTGGAAGTTGAGTCTCTCATCCAGTTCATGAAAAAAGAATATGTGTAATGTGCGCCCTACGAGGTAACCTAGATGACCTTATTAGGATTTGTGTTCTTCATAGAAGTTATATCCGTCGATGTTATCTTTCCAATAGAGCTGGAATCACTTAAAAGGGATATATATAACTCAAGTTATGAATAAAATAATAAGTAAAGGTCAAGCTGTCAGATTTGGAGTTAGTAGCTGCGGGTTTGTAATTTCTAAAACTAGTAGATGATAAAACTAACTTTGGACACAAACATAAAAATTTTAGATAATGGAATTCTCTGTCTAATAAAATTTGTAGCACCTTCATATCATTAATACAACTATAGATATTGTATTTACACTACACAATGTAATAAAAGAGTAAGATAAAAAGGGATAGTGATAGTTGTAATGTTGTTGATTGTTCTAATGTGAAATATTGTGATGTATCTTATAATTATAAGTGTCATGAATGATTAAGTGTTTGAAAGTTGTTCAGGGAGCTTGAATTGAGGATTTGACCCACTGTATGATATGGGTGTTGATTACAATTGAGTGTATAATGTGTTCATGATCAATGATAGTTACGGTGTGTGCCTAATGATATGCCATCCCAGCTGCGGTTGGGGGTGAATCATGATAACATATTAGATTATTGTAACATATCTTATAATTATAGGTGTGGTGAATGATTGAATGTTTGAAAGTTGATTGCAGTGTGTGAATTGGAGATTTGTTTTACTATGTGATATTGATGTTGATTTCAACTGGACATCTAGTGTGTTGATGATAATGATTAAGGTGTGCCTGATGAAGTGTCATTGCAATTGCGGTTGGGGATGATGTATAATGACTTGATTAAATATTGATATTGTGATCTATGTCATTGATGATGGTCAGTATGTGCCTAACGAGGTGTCATCCCAACTGCGGTTGGGGGTGAGTTGTGATGATATGATTAAATGTATTAGGTTGTTTTGCATTGTACGGTTTTACCTATGTGTTACTGATGTAGAAGAGGATTCACTTTAGGTGGACCTATGGTAAGATGGTTGTACCCACGTTTTACTGGCATAAAAGAGGACTGCTTCGGGCGTGTACCTAAGAGAGCATGCATGAGTGTGACAGTTGGAGAATGTTTGTACAGACTGCCCATTGTGTGGTGTTCTAGACCAGATCTTCTTTGGTTGTTTTGCATTGCACAGTTGTACCTACATGTTACTGACATAGAAAAGGATTTACTTCGAGTAGACCTATGGTGAGATGGTTGTACCTACGTGTTACTAGCATAGAAGAGGACCACTTCGGGCATGTACCTGAGAGAGCATGCATGAGCATGAACAAATTTATGTGTGTGGATGTATAATCTCTGTCATGAGTGTGAAATGAGTTCATATGTTGATTTCTTGTACTTTAGTTAACTAGTTATTCTCTTTATATGTGCCTGAACATGCATAAGAAGTATTCTCACCCATTTGCTATTTGTTTCATTTTATTTTGGCTGAATTCCATCTTCAGGTGAGCAAGATCTTGGTGATATTACTGGCGATGAATGATGCAGCTTTTTTTACCTTTTCGTTGGGATGCTCTGATTAGGTGTGACATTGGACTAGGGATAATTATTTAATATTTTTCTATTATAAAGATGAACTATTCATTATTTCAATGTATTTTAGTAATTAAGAATCATGTAAAGCTCATTTGTAAAGCCTAATGTATTTACTCATATGCTTATATTTTAATTTTCAAAAATAAATGTATGCTTGGAGATGTGAATCTTTTTACCTAAATGTAAGCCTACTACTTTTAAATAAATAAATTTTTATTATTTTCTTTATTTAATGAATAAAGTGTTTGGGGGTATAAGGGTGTCACACTGGGAGATGTAGTCATCTATGTGAGTGTTAGGGTCCATGAGACCTTCATATCTCTTGAGGTTGAGTGGTTTCCAATTGCGAGGCAACTCAACTTTCATTATTTTTAGGACGAAGGGGTGTCGTTCAGCATCGTCATCGTATTCTCAATGACGAGCCTTCCTAGTTGAAGAATGACCTGAAGGGGTAGTACAACAGTTAGTGCAGGAAGGTGCGGTTCCATCATTGTGTCACCTTGGGGGAGTGACAGTGTGATAATAGTGATAGGAAGAGGTTGTGCGGTTCTGGCTACGGTAGGGCATGGATGTAGCGCGGTTGACCCCCTTGTGGTTATTATTCCGACGCACAACTTTGATATTATACCCATAGTTCTTCATTCTACCTCTGAAGTTCTGAGATGGTTGGAGCTTTGGTTTCTTCCATGGTTTCTTGATTGTGTGGTGGTGGAGGAAAAGTTTTACCAGAGGCCCACGATGGGTGCCAAATGTACTTACCAAAAAGTGAAAGGTGTATTTTCTAGCAGGTCCAGCAAATATCTCCTTGAAAACGTGACGTGGGGGATATCTGCAAGAGACACTTTGATGCATCCCTGCCTAAGGCAAGTTTGAAGAATCCTTGATGAAGAGAATGCTCCCAAGATCCTTGCTCATAGAGGTTCCAATGTTGAAGAAATGGAGGTGGAAGACTAGGAGATGGAGGAGAAGTAGGCGCCACTCTTATTGAAGGAGATAAGCCAAAGGATGAAGCTAGCCACAAGGGAAGGAACCCTTGATAATAGCATGAAGAACTCTTACTAAGGAGAGAACATAAACACTCTCAAGAACAAAAGAGGTCTCAATTTAGAGAAGTATAATTTTCATTCAAAATGAGTATTAAAAGCTACATGAAGGAGGGAATGCTCTATTTATAGAGCAAGCATGAACCATGGGCTAAGGATCCCAAGTTGAATGTCTAAAATGCTTAATTAAGGGTTAGTTGCTTAATTTAGTGTTAATTTAGCATGTGCTCAATTAACACTAATTTAGTCCAACTAAAGATCCAAACATGGCCCTAAGAAACGGATCTATGTTCCCTCTAGTTTGAATTTGAATTTAGGAGGGAAATGATGATGCAATGCTACCAACCAAGGGCCCTCTCACTAGGGCAATGGCTAGGATCATTGAAGAGGACTTGACCCAAAAAGACTCATCAAGACCCCAGATCATGATGGAGATAGACATTTTAGGCCATAGTCCTTAGTTTTCCTCTTGTAAATATTAATTAGTTTTTAATTCCCTTTTAGGCCATGTATTTTGGCCATTTATGCTAGTTTCTAAAGTTTAGGGTGTAAATAGCTTAGGAAATGAGGTGAGGGGAGTAGAGGGCCTAATAACTTAAAGGAGTGTGGATCTCTTTCCACACCCCCTTGATTAGGCTGTGACATTCCTTAGTTTAAGGCTAGGTGCCCTTCTTAGTGGGCCTAAGAGGGATTAGTTCTCCTAATCCTAATTAGGCCCAAAGTCCCACATTGCCTAGTTTTGAGTGTCTTGCTCCCTCTTTTGGGCTATATATACACCTAGTCTCTCTTGTACAAATTACACTTGATTGAATGAAGTAATAATCTTTTTGAGCAATTTATTCTTGAGTGTCATTAAGAATCCTCTCTCTAGAGGAATCTCTCCCTTAAAGCTTTTATCAAAGGACCTCTCCCTTGTGGAAGCAACATAAAATTGTTGACTCGTCTTTCTCCTAGAAAGTGGAGTCAACCCTCTCCCATTTCTAACCTATCCATCCTCCATTTTCTTAGAGGAAGGAGCCTTGATTGAAGAGATCAAGGGAGTGCATCATTTTGTATCAAGAGCCATCTTCATGAAGGTTCATTTCCTCCTCATTTTATTTAAGTTTCATGTGTCCTTCTTACCCATTTTTCTGCAGTTTTTTTATGCTTTAATTCTTGTTCCTTTATTGTCATTTTATTCTCCTTTCATGTCTTGTTAGTAGTAGATTTATTTCTTGTCTTTTAATTCCTTGCACTTTTATTTCTTTGGTTCAATTTCTTGTTCTTTCATTGAATCACTTTGTCATGCTTTAAGATTCCTTTTGTTTCCATTTTAATTCCTTCTTCTTCCTCGTGTGATTTTCCTAAGAAAGCTTATGTTAATGATTTCACAACCTTTGTGAAAGAAGCCACCCAAGTGTCGTCTAAGCTTTTGGAATCACTTCTTTTGCTTTCCTTTCATTTCCATTTTTTTTGCTTTAGGCGTTTTTTATCTTTCTTGTTATGAGTGTGAGTTTTATTTTTTTGCACTTTATTTTTCAGCTTTTAATCTTCCTTGTCTTGTCATTTAAATTGTCTTGTTTAGTCCTTAATTGTCACATTAAATTTCCACTTGTGCTACTTTTTATTCTCTACATAAAAAGAGTGTGTTACTTCTTGAAATAGGTTCATCCTCTTGAGTAAGTCTTCTAAGAAGTCTACATGCTATTAGTTCTAGCATGATCTAAAAATAATTTTTCAAAATTGTGCTCAATTTCTTCCTATAATTCTTGTTCATTTTAGTAGCTTAGCATTGCATTAATTCTTTTGGATGATTTGTTTTGGCTGTTGTTGAGATCAAAATAGGTATGAGTTTTGGGCTTAAACACTTGAGAAATCAAGCTTGCCTAGACCCCCTAAAAGTCTCATTAAAGCTTGCTTAATACGCCCTAAAATCTAGTGCATGTTAGGTTGCTTTATTTTCCTTGATTTGCACCTTTATTATTAATTTTGTTGGCTAAATTCTTCATTTTATTTCAACCAAATCTCTCTCTTACACTCCTCATCTTCTTTTTAATTTTTCTAAAATTGTTGAAGAGGTGTAGCAAAACAAAAAAAAAGAGAAGATGATATATATATATATATATATATATATATATATATATATAAAGGTAGAAGACAATTCAAGCAAAAAAAAAACAAGAGTTAGTAAAAGTAATTAAAGATAAAAGAAAACAAGTGAAAAGAGAAAAAATTATATTTAGTGCACCTCAATTTGTTTTGATTTGATTAGAAGGTGTGTGCAAACTTTGTCACATTTATCTTGAATTTTCTTTTTCGGTCAACACAAAGAAAATGTGCAAATCGTAGAAATTTTTTTAAGTGTCTTGTTGTTTTTAAGTCCAGTCTAATCTAGTACCATTCTAAGTTCATTTTGACGTGCTAATTTTCTTTCAATACCTTTAATTGTTTGCTTGTCTTGTTCTTATTTGTTGTATTTGTCTACATTTAATCTATCCACTTGGATGTGTGTCCTCCTTTGGTTTTGAGCTTTTCTTGTTTTTCTTTACTTCTTGCACTCTCTTGCTCTTGGTGCGCCACTTTTGAGAAAGGAAAAGAGAGGTCAATCCAAGCTTTCCAAAAGGGAAGCAAGCATCTTGAGGTAAGTTGAAGCAAGCTGAGGAAAAGGTTCATTCAAGGGAGCAACACCAATTTGAGAGAGGAAAACACTTAGAGTGGAAAAGCAACATCAAAACTTCAAATCTTTTACTTTTTGCCTTTTTTTGGGTGTATTTTTTAAGACCATTTTAATTGAGGTGATGGATGCCATAAGGGTAACCTCTTTGATTGTAATAGCTTTTAGTTGCTCGTTTAGGTGGGAGAAGGAATTGGTACCCCATCTCTTCACCTTAGGTGGATGCCTTTAGACCCTTACCTTTTCTTTCGTTTCTTTTATTTGCTTTGAATATTAGTGTGAAAGGCTTTTGAGTTCCAAAGACTCTTAAGTAATTCACTTAGGGAGAAACCAAAACAAAAGAGTGAGGAGTGTTGCCCTTAGGTTCTTCCGAATCACTTTCAAAATGAGCTCACACACATCTAGTAAAGGTAGTGTAAATCAACAAGTTTCTCAAAAAACAACCAACATGGATAAGTTTGTGAGTGAATTTAGGGAATGGAGGTTAGAAGAGAGAAAATAAAGAAAAGAGAGAGGAGAAAGAAGAAAGGAGGCGTGAAGAGAAAGAAAAAGCAAAGAGAGAAAGAGAGTTAAGAGAAGAACAATGAAGAGAGGAGAAAGAACATGATAAAAGAGAAAAAGAAAGAGAAGAGAAAAGACAAAGACAAGAAAGAGAAGAGAGAGAAGAAAGGCGAAGAGAAGAGAAAGAAACAGAACGAAGAGAAAGAGAAGAAACAAGGGAAAGAGAAGAGAGAGAGAGGGAAGAGAAAAGAGAAGAGCGTGAAAGAGAAGAAAGAAGAGAAGTTAGAGAGAGGCATAGGTATAGGTCCGTCTCTAGTGAGGTAAGTGGAAGTGAAGGATATGAAAGACCTAGAGTTAGGCGAGCGCAACAACATCATAACCAACCCCAAGCCTAACCTAGGGAACAAAAAGTAGACCTCCCTCATTTTCATGGCAAAGAGGATGTGGAAGCCTACCTTGATTAGGAAATGAAGGTAGAGCAACTCTTTGTTTTTTTAAATATAAGTGAAGAAAGAAAAGTTTCACTGGCAACTCTTAGCTTCCAAGGGCATGCCATGTATTGGTTGACCTCCTTGGTCAATGAGATGTGCCGCCTTTGTAACCCTCCTGTGGATTATTGGAATGATCTCAAGGTGGCTATGAGGCAGAGACACGTCCTTTCTTATTATGAAAGAGAGCTTTTGGATAAACTCCAAAGATTAAAACAGTACAATTTAAGTATTGAGGAGTACAGACAAACCATGGAGCTTTTCATGATAAGAGCGGTCGTCACCGAAGAACCAAGGGCCACCGAAGCTAGATTTTTATGTGGTTGAGCTTTGGCATAAGAGACAAAGTTGAGCTCTTACTATATAATAATCTAGATGAACTAGTCCAACTTTGCATAAGAGTGGAAAATCAATTAAAAAGAAAAGGTGGAGCAAAAAGAGAATTTCCATCCTAGAATTATGCAAAGAGGGACCCAGGCAAGGGAAGCTCTTCCAATAGCTCTCCCAAAGAGGAACAATCCAAGCATGTGCATAAAGAACATAAACCCATGCATCATAGAAACAACCCCCCTGCTAGTTCTAGCAATAGGACTAGTAGTATTAAATGCTTTAAATGTCTTGGGAGAGGCCACATTGCCTCTCAGTGCCCCAATAAGAAAACCATGATCATGAGAGACCAAGAGATTTTTAGTGACAGTAGCTCATCTTCATCCTCAGTAAGAGTGAGGAAGAAGCGGGTCATGAGCATCATGAGCATGACATTGTTGAAAACCCTTGTGATGGAGACTTCTTAATGGTTAGGCGTCTTCTTGGAAGCCAACCCCTTGAGCTTAACCACTCTCAAAGAGAGAACATTTTTCATACACGTTGTAAAGTTTTAGAAAAAACCTGTTCTCTCATTGTGGATAGTGGGTCTTGCTGCAATTGTTGTAGCTCAAGGTTGGTAGAGAAGCTAGCCTTACAACCAATTCCTTATTCTAGACCTTACAAGCTCCAATGGCTTAAGAAGGAAGGGGAAATGGTTGTAAACCAATAAGTGAAGGTGCCATTATCCATGAGAAAGTATCAAGATGAGATCTCGTGTGATATAGTTCTAATGGAGGCCGGTCATATCTTGTTAGGGAGGCCTTGGTAGTTTGACAAACAAGTCATTCACCATGGCTACTCTAATGAGATAATCCTCACTCATAAGGGCAAAAGAATAAAGTTGATTCCTCTAAAGAGAATGGAACACAAAATTGATCTTGTTCCTGGCGTGAGTCTACCCAATAGGCCCACGTATAGGACAAACCCCATTGAGACCAAAGAGATTGAGTCTCAAGTTCAAGACTTGTTGGAGAAGGGTTGGGTTCAAAAGAGCCTTAGCCTTTGTGCAGTCCCTGCTTTGTTTGTGCCCAAAAAGGATGAGAAATGGCGGATGTGTATAGACTGCCATGCCATCAACAACATCATCATTAAGTATAGGCACTCAATCCCTAGGCTAGATGATATGCTCGATGAATTGCATGGAGCCAAAATATTTTCAAAAATTGATCTTAGAAGTGGTTACCATCAAATAAGAATCAAAGTAGGAGATGAATGGAAAACCGCTTTTAAGACAAAATTCGGTCTTTATGAATGGTTGGTGATGCCTTTTGGGCTCACCAATGCTCCAAGCACTTTCATACGCCTCATGAATCATGTACTTAGGGATTGCATTGGTAGGTTTGTAGTTGTTTATTTTGATGATATTTTAGTGATGTGACCATGCCTAGCCAAGGACCTATCACTAGAGCCATGGCTAAAAAGATTGAAGAAGACCTAGCCCTTGCAGACAAAGGAAAACTTCACCTCCTATGGAGAGTGAAGATATTAGGCTAGGGACTTTAGTTGATAAAATGTAATTTTCCTTTATTTTAATTTTGAGAAGCATTAGGAATTTAATTTGGGACATGTATTTACCCCATTTTTATTTTAGGAGGTGTCTTAGGAATTTAGAGGGTGAATTTAGCTTTGTGGGTCTTTATGAAGGAAATAAGGGGTAGCCTTGATATCTACACCCTTCTTTTCCTACATAAACCCCCTAAGCTAATAAGAAGGAATCTTGGCCCTTGGTTTGAGAAACTTGGGCACCAAGTTTGATGATCTAAGGAGGGAATTGTTTCTCGATCCTCCTCCCTTAGATTTCTCCTTTTAATGCTAGCCCTTCTTTTTTAAGTTATCTTGTTCAAGAGGTTAACTACCTCTATAAATAGGAGCTTCTCCCCTCACTTGTATTTTTTACACTTGAATTTAATCCTAGAGACCATATTGGTTGTGAGGTTCTTACCTTTGAGTGTCCCCCCTTCTCCTTTTTGAGAGCTTCTAAGAGTTATCAAGGGACCCCTCCCTTGTGGCCTCTCCCCTTTGGCTTATCAAATCTAGTATTTGTGGCGCCTCACCCTATTACTTCCTCTCCATAAATCCATTTCCCTTCCAAGTGACCTTAGAAAGGATCCTTTGGGCAAGTGATCATCAAAGATCACATCAGGATTTGCATTGGTAGGTTTGTAGTTGTTTATTTTGATGATATTTTAGTCTATACTAGGTCTTTAGAAGAACATATAGGACACCTTAGGGAAGTCTTATCTGTCCTAGTGTATTTTTCTTGGGCTTTGTCATTAGTACCCAAAAAATCAAGGCCATTCAAGAGTGGCCCACCCCTACTAGTGTGACTGAGATAAAAAGTTTTCATGGTCTCACGGGAT
Source organism: Psophocarpus tetragonolobus (assembly GCA_037954015.1). Classification (NCBI taxonomy): domain Eukaryota; kingdom Viridiplantae; phylum Streptophyta; class Magnoliopsida; order Fabales; family Fabaceae; genus Psophocarpus; species Psophocarpus tetragonolobus. The sequence goes on from CM075689.1 coordinate 98,928,129, forward strand.
TTTATAGGTGCTTTGTGCCTAACTTCTCAACACTAGCTTCACCACTCAATGACTTGGTGAAGAAGGAAGTTCCTTTCTTGTGGGGTAAAAAACAAGAAGAAGCTTTTCAACTGCTCAAGGATAAACTCACTAATGCACCCGTTCTAGCCCTCTCCGACTTTTCAAAAACTTTTGAGCTAGAATGTGATGCATCGGGAGTAGGTCTAGGAGTTGTGCTGTTGTAAGGGGGCACCCTATTGCTTATTTTAGTGAAAAACTCAATGGTGCCCACCTCAACTACCCCACCTCCGACAAGGAGTTTTATGCTTTGATTCGTGCCCTCCAAACATGGGAACATTATCTTGTTTCCAAGGAATTTCTCATTCATAGTGACCATGAGTCACTTAAGTATTTAACGGGGCAAGGAAAGTTGAACAAGAGGCATGCTAAATGGGTTGAATTTCTTGAAACTTTTCCTTATGTCATCAAATATAAAAAAGGAAAAACAAATGTGGTGGTTGATGCTCTTTCAAGGAGGCATTCTCTCCTTGCCACCATCAGTGCTCAAATTTTGGGATTTTATGACATAAAGGAAATGTATCCTTCTGACCAAGACTTTGGAACCATTTATACTGCCTCATTTTCCAAAGCCAAAAATGGTGTCTACCTATGTGAGGGGTACTTATTCAAAGAGGGCAAACTTTGTGTACCTCAAGGATCCATTACGAAATTGCTGACAAAAGAGAGCCATGAAGGTGGGCTCATAGGGCATTTTGAAATTGATAAAACATTAATACTTTTAAAAGAAAAATTCTTTTGGCCCCATATGAAAAAAGATGTCCAAAGACATTGCTCGCGATGCATAGCTTGTTTACAAGCTAAGTCACGAGTAATGCCTCATGGACTCTACACACCTTTACCCACTCCTTCTACACCTTGGGTAGATATTAACATGGATTTTATCCTTGGGCTCCCAAGAATCCAACGTGGTGTAGACTCCATCTTTGTGGTAGTGGACCGCTTTAGTAAAATGGCATATTTCATTCCCTGCCACAAAGTGGATGACGCGAGTCACATCGCAAGGCTGTTCTTTCGTGAGGTTGTCTGCTTGCACGGAATACCCTTAACCATAGTCTCTGATAGGGATGCTAAGTTCCTAAGCCATTTTTGGAAAACTCTTTGGGCAAGGCTAGGAACTAAGCTCTTATTTTCTACCACTTGTCATCCTCAAACGGATGGACAAACTAAGGTAGTAAATAGATCCTTATCCACTATGTTGAGGGCACTCTTGAAAGGCAACCACAAGTCTTGGGATGAATATCTTCCCCACATTGGATTTGCATATAATAGGGTGGTTCATCGAACCACTAAGCACTCCCCTTTTGAGGTTGTATATGGTTTTAATCCTCTCACTGCTTTTGACTTATTGCCACTCCCTAACACCTGAATTTTTCATAAAGAAGGGGAAGCTAGGGTAGATTTTGTCAAAAAATTACATGAGAGGGTCAAAACTAATATTGAAACCCAATCTAAGGGGTATGCTTCATCTAACAACAAGGGTAGGAGGGAAGTCATCTTCGAAAAGGATGATTGGGTTTGACTTCACCTAAGAAAGGATCGTTTCCCTTCTAAGAGGAAGTCCAAACTTAGCCCTCGAGGAGATGGTCCCTTCCAAATCCTTGTGAAGGTAAATAATAATGCATATAAGTTAGACCTTCCCGAAGATTATGTAGTTAGCACCATTTTTAATGTTTGTGATCTTACACCCTTTTTAGGTGCTGACACGGAAGATGATGACTCTTCAGATTTGAGGACAAATCCTTCCGACGGGGGAGGAGATGATGCAATCCTACCAACCTGATGGCTCCACCTTCTCCATGATGTCACCAACTCTTCTCCAAGATGAAATGTTGAAATGGATCTTTTTAAGGGATGAAATAGGTATGAAAAATGGAGCTTATGATGGGTGAAAGTGGTTCATGAAAAATGGAGACAAAAGAATGGTGTTTTGGGTGGTGGTGGTTAGATGGTGTCTCTTTGGCTAGCTCACTTCACTTGGAGAGGGTGAAGGCTAATCCTAGGGAGACCCAAGCTCCTTCTAAGGTAGAGAGGAGAGGAGAGGAAGCGGGTCAAGAGATCCCTAAATGACTAAGGAAGAGGAATGATTAGGAAAACTCTCTCAAATATCCAATATATCCAAAGTGACTACATGTAGTCTAACCTAGGGTATTTAAAGAGAGGGTGAGAGGCTTCAAGGCCATTTGCACGAAAATTTGAGAGCTAAATTCCTCTCAAATGAACCCTAAATGGACCTCAAATGAAATGTAGGTCCCTCCCCCTTAAATGACTAAAATACCCTTATGTCTAGAAAATGAAAGAAATAGACTTTTGACCTCACAAGTCAAGGTTTAAGTCCCAAATTAAATCCTAAACTAATTTGCCCCATAATAAAAAGGCTAAATAAAAATACACAATGAAATCCTAAGTGATTAAGGTTCCCTAAAATACAAGGGGAAAATAAGGAAAACAACCAAAACACTAGGTAGATGCACCAAAGTCTGCACATGTGATCATCAATGCTCTTGGTGTAGTATGACCTTCCTCTTCTTCTATTATTCTTGCCATGGACCTTGTGATGGGTCCTATTTGATGCCCCAAGGATGGTCCTCCATCATACCCTCCTTCTTGAGAAGGATTTGACCTCAAATCTTCAAGCTCATCCATGTCATTAGCTCCTAGGAAATGTGTAAGATCACAAACATTAAAAGAGGAACTAACTCCATAATCGGAGGGAAGGTCTAGGATGTAGGCATTATCATTAATTTTATTAAGAACTTGGAAAGGACCATCTCCCCTAGGACTTAGTTTGGACTTCCTTTGAGTAGGGAATCTATCCTTCCTCAAGTGAAGCCAAACCCAATCCCCAACTTCAAAGGTTACCTTTTTCCTTCCTTTGTTGTTGTACTTCACATATTTTTTAGTTTGATTTTCAATTTGACTCTTGACCTTTTCATGATATTTCTTTATAAAGTCAGCCCTAGATACTCCCTCTTTGTGATACAAGGAAGTAGTATTAGGGAGTGGAAGCAAATCTAGAGGAGTAAGAGCATTAAAGCCATATACAACCTCAAAAGGGGACAAATTAGTAGTCTTGTGGACCACCCTATTGTAGGCAAAATCTATGTGGGGAAGACATTCATCCCAAGTTTTCTTATTCCCTTTTAAAATTGCCCTTAACAATGTGGATAGGGACCTATTCACTACCTCAGTTTGCCCATCCGTTTGTGGGTGACAAGTAGTAGAATAGACAAGCTTTGTTCCTAGTGTGGAGAGGGATGCAAGTGTGGAGAAGTCTTTCAAAAATTAAGAGGGAAGCAAGTGTGGAGAAGTCTTTCAAAAATCTTCTATAAAAACTTTCTAAACCATAAAAACTTCTAATATCTCCAACACTTTTTGGGGTAGGCCAATCTTGGATAGCCTTGATTTTCTCGGGGTCAACTTTCACTCCTTCTTTGCCAACTAGGAAACCTAAGGAATTTACATTTTCCTTACAAAAGGTACATTTCTCCAAGTTGGCATAGAGGTTGTTGTCCCTAAGAATCTTTAAAACCTCACTTATATGCCCAAGATGCTCATCAAAATAGACGACCACAAACTTCCCTATGCAATTCCTAAGTACATGATTCATTAGACGCATGAAAGTGCTAGGTGCATTGGTGAGACCAAAGGGCATCACTAAGCACTCATACAAACCAAACTTGGTCTTAAAAGCAGTTTTCCACTCATCACCCTTTTTAATCCCTATTTGGTGATAACCACTCTTAAGATCAATCTTGGAAAATATAATGGCCCCATGTAACTCATCCAACATGTCATCTAGCCTAAGGATTGGGTGCCTATACTTTATGGTAATGTTACTGATAGCTCTACAATCAGTACACATCCTCCATTTTCCATCTTTCTTAGGCATTAAAAGAACAGGAACAACGCAAGGGCTAAGGCTCTTTTGAACCCAACCCTTCTTCAATAAATCTTGAACTTGAGTTTCTATTTCTTTGGTCTCTTGGGGGTTAGTCCTATAGGCGGGCCTAATTGGCAGGCTTTCCCCTGAGATAAGGTCAATTTGATGTTCTATCCCTCTTAAAGGTGGAAGTCCACTTGGAACCTCTTGAGGAAATACATCATCAAATTCTTTTAAAAGATTTTGGACCTCTTGAGGTAGAGACTCAAGTTTATGATTAGTGGCAATGAGTGCCTCTTTGAAGTATAGAAGGTATAAAGGTTGTTCAAGCAAGAGTGTTTTCTTGATATCATTCTTAAGTGATAAATGACTCTTGTGAACAACATCTTTAGAGGAGACACCTTCCTCTAAACTTGATACCTTTTCTTCCTTTACTTTGGCCTTAGAAAGACCCTTTTTATCTTTTTTTTTTTTACTTTTGTTTTCTTTCTTTTTGGTCTTCTTCTATCCTAGCTTTCATTTTGAGTTGGTCCTCACACAATTGAGAAGGTGTTAGAGGGCACAACACAAATTTCTTGCCTAAGTGTTGGAAACTTATTTTATTGGTAAGGCCATCATGCATGGTTTTCTAATCAAATTGCTAAGGCCTTCCAAGCAACACATGACTAGCTTCCAAAGGCATAACATCACATAAAACTTCATGTTTGTATTTTCCAATGGAAATTGCTACAAGTGATTGTTGGTTAACCACAATACCTCTATCCTCATGAATCCATTGCAATTGATAAGGTCTAGGATGTGGTTTGTGGATAAGGCTAGCTTTTCAACCAATCTAGTAGCACAACAATTACAACTAGACCCACTATCCACATTGAGAGAACAAGTGCCTTCTAAAATTTTGCATCTTGTATGAAACAAGTTCTCTCTTTGTGATTGGTCAATCTCTCTAGTTTGGTTGTTAAAAAGCCTTCTTACCATAAGTAAGTCTCCATCACAAGGTAAGGTCTCTTCCATGGAGTCCATGGCTTCATCTTCACTACTTGAAGTACAAGAAGAAGAAGTAGCTTCATCAAGGCTACTATAGTGATCTTGGCCTTTTAAAATCATTGTTTTCTTTGTGGGGCATTAAGAATAAATGTGACCCCTTCCAAGACACTTAAAGCACTTGATGTCACTTGACTTAGACTCCTTGGGAGGTACTTTAGAAGAATATGCTTTTTCTTTTTCTTTATCTTTTTATTTTTCATTTTATTTGGAGAAAGGTTTGGAAGAGGGACCCTCCTTCTTAAAATTCTTGGAATAAGATGGAGTGAAGTCTTTCTTGAAACTTTTTCTTTTAAGTTGGTGCTCCACTCTTGAACAAAGTTGAACAAGTTCATTAAAATATCTATATGGAAAAAGTTCAACTTTGTCTCTTATTTCAAGATTAAGGCCACTTTGGAACCTTGAGATAGTGGTCCCCTCTTCTTCCTATATACCCGCCCTCATCATTGTTTCCTATATTCTTCCACACTTAATGACCCTTATTTCAACCTTTGAAGCTTATCCATAAGCTGACGATCATAGTATGGAGGAATATGCCTCCTTCTCAAGGCACTACGGAGTTTATTCCAATATTGAATTGGGGGCTCATGATTCACTCTTTTTTCTCTTTCTAAAGAAGTCCACCAGTACATGGTATGCCCTTGGAAGCTAAGGGTTGCCAAAGAAACCTTCCTCTCTTCACTTACCCCATGGCAAGCAAAAAGTTGTTCAACCTTCATTTCCTAATCCAAATATGCATCAACATTGTCCTTTCCCAAAAATGAAGGAAGGTTGACATTTGGTTCCTTATTGGGGGATTCTCTTTGCTTATGTGTTCTTGGGGCCTTTGATAATAATCATTATTGTGATGACTACTATAAAGGCTAACAGTTGGGGTTTTGGTATGATGATGATCACTATCCTCTCTTTCACTCATAGAAACCCTTTCCCCTTTGGCCTTTTGGGACCTAGATGGTTGGACTTTATCTTTAGAACCACTAGTTCCTAGCCCTGAAAGTAACTTAGCAAACATTTCTCTAATTACCTCATTTTGTTTATCATGTTCTCTCTCCCTTTTCCTAAATTCTTCCTCTTTTTTTGCACTTTCTTCTTCTTTTCTTCTTATATACTCCCTAAGTTCTCTAAGTTCATCTCTAAGGCTAACATTACTAGGGTGTGAGTTTTGACCATGGACACATGAATGATCACTCATCTTTGATCTAGGAAAGATTTTCACAAAAAGTTTTCTTGAAAAGATTTTTTACAAAGAGTGAGTGATAAAGGTTTTCACAAAGAGATTTTGGTGCTAGACTTATTACTTGGAGCGGTTATAATTGCACTCTAAAAGGGAGGTGGACTACAAGGAGTCACTTAATAACCAAACCTCTTAGTAGTGGAAACTTATCAACCTTTGCCCTTTGTAAGCCTTACAAAAACAAATTTTGACACTACAAGTGTGTGATGTGCAACGGACCCCTAATAAGCACTTAGAAGCCTTCTAAACGAATATACAACAACCTAGAGCATACAACTACAACAAAGTAAGTAAGGAAAGTAACAAAGGCATACACTAGTCGAAATTCCTAAGGTGGAAACAATCCCACCACTAAAATGAACTACACCTAAGCTATCACAAATCAAATGAGAGTTTAAAGTGTCCAAATTACAATCCAAATGAATAAGAAAGGACCAAGTACAAATGTCCCCAATAAAAACAACAACAAAGAGCAAAAGAAAGAAGAAAAATTGGTACAAAAATCAAAAAAGAAAAAAATAGAAAGATTGATGTGAGCATGCCTAGCAAAGGACCTATGACTAGAGCCATGGCTAAAAGGATTGAAGAAGACCTAGCCCTTGCAGACAAAGGAAGACTTCACCTCCTATAGAGAGTGAAGATATTAGGCTAGGGACTTTAGTTAATAAAATGTAATTTTCCTTTATTTTAATTTTGAGGAGCATTAAGAATTTAACTTGGGACATGTATTTAGTCCATTTTTATTTTTAGAGGTGTCTTAGGAATTTAGAGGGTGGAATTAGCTTTTTGGGTCTGATGCATTCTCCTCAAGCAAGGGCCCTATCACTAGGGCCATGGCTAGGAGAATAGAAGAAGACATGGCTAGAGTAGAGGGAGGAAGATCTCATCTCCATATGACCATCAAGTTATGCAAGCCATGACTTATTTACTTGTAATTTTTATTTTAGGAACCTAGGATTTTACTTTGGACATGTATTAGTCCATTTAATTTTCTAGGAGGTGTCTTAGTAATAAGAAGGGGTAAGATTAGCTTTTGGGCCTTTATTTAGGAAATAGGGGGGTAGTTTGATAACTACACCCTCTTTTGCTAAATAAAACCCAAAACTAATAAAGGAGTAATCTTGGCCCTTGGATGAGGTAGCTTGGGCACCAATTCTCATCTAAAGGAGGGTATTGATTGGACTTTGGGCTTCAATCCTCCTCCCTTGGATGACTCCTTTTAATCCTAGCCCTTCATTTCCTTCACGACTTGTCCAAGAGGTTAGCTCCCTCTATAAAAAGGTGCTCCTTCACACTCTTGTATTTTTTACACTTGATTGAATGGAAAAACCTTGAGTTGGCCAAAATTCTCTTAGTGTCCACCCTTCTCTCTTTGAGAATTCCTTAGGTTTTTATCAAGGGTTCCATCCCTTGTGGCAAACTTTCCCTCTTAGGCTTATCTTACCTTAAGTGGCCCCTAAAACCACTTCACTTCTTACCTCTCCACAAACCATTTCACCAAAGAAGAAAACCTCTAGAAAAAGATCAAGGGAGGCATGCATCATTTGGTATCTAGAGCATTGGTTCTAGAGGTCTAAACTCTCTTCCTATCTCATTTATTTTTCATTTTCGTTTTCCTATTTTATTTTATCTTTAATTTCCGCAATTTTTTCTAGCTTTCCATTGTTGTCTTGAGTTTATTGTTTTGAGTTATAGTTTATTTGCACCATTTATTTTTTGCTTGATGCAATTTATATTGTTCTTTTCTTTGCATCTACGTCTCTCCCATATTCATTAATGTCCGCTTAAGCTTTGAGTTGGGTGCTTTCTTGCTTGAATTTTGGTTTTGATAATTTCTTGCTAAAAATCCATGCCGTTATGGTGAATTCCACAACCTTGTGGTCAAGAAATTTAGACCAAATTCTTGTGTTTCCTTGCACCTAGTTGCCTTGTTTTTGCTTTATTTTTAGCTTTTATTTTTTCACTTTTATACTCTTGTGTAGTTGTCTATAAGTCATGTTTATAGTTTCCCATTTTGTCTATTAATTCCTTTTAAGTTTAGCCTCTTTTGTTTTTACAAAAAAAAAATTGAAACTTCTTAAATTGAGCAACATATGTCTAAGTGTTTTTAGAAGTTCATGTGCTTTTAGTTTCAAGCATATTCTTAAAAAACAAATTCAAAAATAGTTGCTCAATTTCCTTTGTCTTTATTTTCCTTATACGTATAATTAGTAGCTCATTTGTGTGGTAAAGGTAGTTCTTGTTTGTGGGTGCTTTCACTCAAGCTATAAGTTTGGTATTTGTGTTCAACAAATTACTAAAAACTTAACAAAGCTTGAGTCCAGTGGCACACCAAACTACTAAACCATTAACACATCTATAGCTACTTTGCATTTTGAAGTCATTTCTAGTAGTACCTAAATTGTTGCTTTTAATTTTCTCTATTGTTCCAAGCGCATAACTCTTTGTTATCAACCACTAAATTCACAATCAATTTAGGTGCATCTAGTAAATATTAAAAAAAAAACAAGAAAACAAAATCTAAAATAAAATACAAAAAAACAACAACGAAGGATTCAAAAAAAAAAAAGAGAACAAACAAAAGAAAAGAAAGTTTGAAAAAAAATTCATTTGATGTACCTAACCTAAAATTAGCAAGTGCTTCAACTTTGAACTTGGAACCTTAAAAGAAATTTTATTACTTTTGGTACACTAGAACTTGATATTTGTGTTCTTCGACTCTTTAATCTAGTGCCATTCTTAGGTATTCCATTGTGTGCTCTCTTTCTTTTGTTTACCTTTTAGTTGTTGCTTGTCTTTTAAATCATGTTTCTAGTTTGTCTTATATACTCTTACCATTTGGTTAAGTGTCCTTTTGATTGTGTTATCTTTTATTGCTTTTTGAGTTTCTATTCGCACCTTCCTTTGCTACTTTTGGTTTCTTTTGTTTGTGTGTTAGTGTCACTTTTGGGAGAAAGCTTGAAAAAGGAGCTTACCACAAGGGTAGCATATTTTGGAAGGTTAGACTAAGAGTCTAAGGGATCACCTCAAAAGGAAATACACCTAGCCGTGAGGACTTTGATTTGAGGGAGCATTTGGAGAATCATTTTTTGAAGACTTTACTTTTTCTTTAATTTGGGTGTATTAATTTTGTAGTTGGGAGTTTGAGTGCCCTTAAGGCCCTCCCTTTGGTTGTAATAAAATTGAATCAATTTTTTAGTTTCTCGAAAATTAGGTGAAGAAGGAAGAAGTGGTACACTTCCTTCAACACCTTAGAAGCTCACTTTAGATCCCTTCTCTTTCGAATTTTTGCTTTAAAATTCTTGCTTTATTTTTCTTATTCAAAGCGCTTAGAAGGCTAAAGAGTTCCAAAGACTCATCAAGCCATTTTAGGCAACAAAACACAAAAAGAGAGGAGTGTTTGTTTGTGAAAATTTTTTAGCCACCTTTTTCCTCTTAGAATTCAAGCACAATGACATCACACACCCACTCTAGTGCTCATAGTTATTCATCAAACAAGAGTGTAAACCAAAGAAATATTTCTAAAGATTACACTCTAGAAAACTTAAACATGGACTTTAGGGAGTGGATGGCAAAAGAACAAGAGAGAAGAGAAGAAAAAAGGAGAGAAAAAGAGTCCAAGGAGAAAAGAAAAATAAAAGAAAGAGAGGAAGAAAAGAGAGAAAAAAGAGAGAAAGAAGAGAGAAGAATAAGAGAAAGGAGAGAAGATGAAGAAAGGAGAGAAAGAAAAGAAAGAGAAAGAAGAAGAAAAAAGAAAGCATGGGAATGGTGAGAATTACAAAATGAAAGGGATAGTCTTAGGTTCCCCATCTAGACATACCCATAGGAGTGAAAGTGAGGAAGAATACTACAATCATCCTAGGAGAAACTCCCATTCATCCATGCATAATAATGGGGCCCCTCCAAGGGAGCCCAAAATTGATCTCCCCCCATTTCATGGGAGGGAAGATGTGGAAGCCTACCTTGATTGGGAAATCAAGGTAGAACAACTCTTCACTTGCCATGAGGTAAGAGAACAAAGAAAGGTTCCAATGGCAACCCTTAGCTTCCAAGGGCATTCCATGCATTGGTGGGTTGGGTTAACCAATGAGAGAATCCGCACCAATATGCCTTCCATAAGATATTGGAATGATCTTAGAAGTGCTGTAAGAAGAAGGCATATTCCCTCTTGGTATGAAAGAGATCTTGTGGATAGACTCCAAAGGCTAAGGCAAACCAACCTTAGTATAGAAGAGTATAGACAAAAGATGGAACTTCTTATCTTGAGGGCGGGTATCATTGAGGAACCCAAGGCCACTATAGCAAGGTTTTTGTATGGGTTGCGCCCCGAAATTCATGATAAGGTGGACCTATTCTCATACAATTCCCTTGATGAGTTAGTTCAACTTTGCATCAAGGTGGAAAATCAACTTAGAAGGAAAACTTTTAAAAAGGATAACCCACCTTATGTAAAGAGGGACCAACCTACGGGGAACTCTTTCAAGAGTTACCCCAAAGAGGAACATCCCAAGCACTTCAAAGAGCATAAAACATCACATATAGAGAGAAAAACCCCTACTACTAACTCTCACGAGAAAGTTAGTAGTATCAAATGCTTTAAATGTCTTGGGAGAGGCCACATTGCCTCTCAATGCCCTACTAAGAGAAACATCATCATGAGGGCCCAAGATGTTTATAGTAGTGAGTCTAGCTCACACTCCTCTAGTGAGAGCGAAGGAGAAGGGGTTCATGCATACCAATCTCATTGTGATGAAACCGCTTATGCATGTGAGGGAGACCTCTTAATGATAAGAAGACTTCTTGGAAGCCAACCGTTGAAAGTGTCCTCATCTCAAAGGGAGAACATATTCCACACTCGCTGTAAGGTGAATGACAAAATATGTTCTCTCATTGTGGATAGTGGGTCATGCTGCAATTGTTGTAGCTCAAGGTTGGTGGAAAAGCTAGCCTTGACCCCACTTCCCCACCCTAAGCCTTACAAGCTTCAATGGCTCAATGAGCAAGGGGAAATGGAGGTCAATGAGCAAGTCAAGGTTCCAATTTCCATTGGGTCTTATAAAGATGAGATCCTGTATGACATAGTCCCAATGGAAGCTGGCCATATCTTGCTAGGAAGACCATGGCAATTTGATAAGAAAGCCATACACCATGGTCATTCCAATAACATCATCCTCACTCATAAGGATAAGCGCATTAAGTTGTGTCCTCTAACACCTTCACAAGTGGCGGAGGACCAACTCATCATGAAACATAAGAGAGATGAAGAGAAAAAAAAAAGCAAAGCTTTACCCCTAAAGCTTGAAAGGGGTAAAGAGGTTGAGTTGGAAGTTGGTGCCCCTTCCAAGAAAGTCATTAGTAAACGGAGTTTATTTGCGACAAAATTGGATTTAAAGGAAGCCCCCTTAACTAACAGACCTTTCTATCTCCTCCTTTGCAAAGAGACATCCCCCATTTCTTCCCCCTCAACTTTTTTCCCTTCTAGTTCTAGCACTGCCATAGAACTTGGACCTGAGAACCTACCTCAAAAGGTTCAAGAGCTTTTAAAGGAGTTTGGTGATATATTCCCTAATGAAGTTCCCAAAGGACGTCCTCTAATTAGGCGTATAGAACACCAAATAGACTTGGTACCTGGGGCTAGCCTGCCTAATAGGCCTGCTTATAGGACTTATCCCATGGAGACCAAGGAGATTGAATCTCAAGTCCAAGAACTATTGGAGAAGGGTTGGGTTCAAGAGAGCCTAAGCCCTTGTGCTGTGCCAGTTTTGTTGGTGCCTAAGAAGAATGGCCAATGGAGGATGTGCATTGATTGTCGAGCAATCAATAACATCACCATCAAATATAGGCACCCTATCCCTAGGCTTGATGAATTGCATGGGGCCCAATTATTTTCAAAAATTGATCTTAAGAATGGTTATCACCAAATCCGCATCAAGGAAGGTGATGAGTGGAAAACTGCTTTTAAGACCAAGTTTGGGCTGTATGAGTGGTTGGTAATGCCCTTTGGGCTTACCAATGCCCCAAGCACCTTCATGAGGCTTATGAATCATGTCCTTAGGGATTGCTTAGGAAAATTTTGTGTTGTTTATTTTGATGACATCTTAGTGTATAGCAACAGCCTAGATGAACATGTAAGCCTTCTTAGGCACGTCTTTTGCATTCTTAGGTCACACCAACTCTATGGAAATCTTGAAAAATTTAATTTTGGTGTGGAGAGTGTGGTGTTCTTAGGTTTTATAGTTAATAAAAATGGGGTTCAAGTAGACCCCGACAAAATCAAAGCCATCCAAGAATGGCCCACCCCAAAAAGTGTGACTGAGATCAAGAGTTTTCATGCTCTCGCGAGCTTTTACAGGCGCTTTGTGCCTAACTTCTCCACACTTTTCTCACCAATCAATGATTTGGTGAAGAAGGATACTCCTTTCCTTTGGGGTGAAAAACAACAAAAAGCCTTCGAACTTATCAAAGAGAAACTGACCCATGCACCAGTTTTAGCTCTTCCTGACTTTTCTAAAACTTTTGAGCTAGAGTGTGATGCATCGGGAGTGGGTGTGGGAGCTGTGTTGTTACAAGGTGGTCATCCCGTGGCTTATTTTAGTGAAAAACTAAATGGAGCCGCCTTAAACTACCCCACCTATGATAAAGAGTTTTACTCTTTGATAAGGGCCCTTCAAACTTGGGAACATTATCTTGTACCCAAGGAGTTCATCATTCATAGTGACCATGAGTCACTTAAGTATTTGAAGGGTCAAGGCAAGCTTAATAAAAGGCATGATAAATGGGTAGAATTTCTTGAGACTTTCCCTTATATCATCAAATACAAGAAAGGAAAACATAATGTGGTGGCTGATGCTTTGTCTCGTAGACATACCTTTTACACCACCTTAAGTGCAAAGATTCTTTGATTTGATAATATTAGAGAAATGTATCTTTCTGATAAGGATTTTGGATCCATTTATGCTGCCTCTACATTTGCATGTAAAACCCAAAATGGGTTCTTTATGAGTGAAGGGTTCCTTTTCAAAGGTAGTAGACTTTGTGTACCCCAAGGATCTATGAGAAATCTGTTGACAAAAGAGAGCCATGAAGGTGGGCTCATGGGGCATTTTGGAATTAACAAAACTCTTCTGCTTTTACAATAAAAATTCTTTTGGCCCCATATGAAGAAAGACGTCTATAGACATTGTCGTAGATGCATTGCTTGCTTGCAAGCTAAGTCTAAGACAATGGCTCATGGATTGTACACACCCTTACCTGCTCCTTCTGCACCTTGGCTGGATATTAGTATGGATTTCATCCTTGGCCTGCCTCGAACCCAACGAGGTGCAAACTCTATCTTTGTAGTGGTAGATAGATTTTCAAAAATGGCTCACTTTATACCATGTCACAAGACAGATGATGCGAGCAACATTGCGAGACTTTTCTTTAAAGAAGTTATCCGTTTACATGGAATTCCCCAATCCATCATCTCTGATAGAGATGTGAAGTTCCTTAGCCACTTTTGGAAAACATTGTGGGCAAGGCTAGGAAATAAACTCTAATTTTCTACCACATGTCACCCCCAAACTGATGGGCAGACTAAGGTAGTAAATAGATCTTTATCTACTATGCTTAGGACACTTCTTTGAGGAAATCACAAGTCTTGGGATGAATACCTACCCCATATTGAGTTTGCATACAACCGGGTGGTTCAAAAGACCACCAAGCATTCTCCCTTTGAAGTTGTTTATGGCTTCAACACCCTTACTCCTCTTGATATCTTGCCCTTACCCTTCCCTTCTTCTGTTCATAAAGAAGGAATAGTAAGAGCGGATTTTGTTAAAAAATTATATGAAAGGGTAAAGGCCAACATTGAACATCATTCAAAGGAGTATGCTAGTAAAGCCAATAGGGGCAGGAAAGAAATTATCTTCAATGAAGGGGATTGGGTATGGCTTCATTTGAGGAAGGATGACTTCCCTACTCAAAGGAAGTCCAAGCTTAGCCCCCGAGGAGATGGTCCCTTTCAAGTCCTCAAGAGAGTGAACAACAATGCATACATATTAGATCTCACTGAGGACTATGGTGTTATTACCACCTTTAATGTTTGTGATTTGATCCCTTTTGTAGGTACTGATGAAGAAGAGGAGGTGATGTGATCTTTGATGATCACGTGCCCAAAGGATCCTTTCTAAGGTCATTTGGAAGGGAAATGGATTTATGGAGAGGAAAGGAATGGGGTGAGGCGCCACAAATACTAGGTTTGATAAGCCAAAGGGGAGAGGCCACAAGGGAGGGGTCCCTTGATAACTCTTAGAAGCTCTCACAAAGGAGAAAGGGGGACACTCAAAGGTAAGAACCTCAACCAATATGGTCTCTAGGATTAATGATGCATGCCTCCCTTGATCTTTTTCTAGAGGTTTTCTTCTTTGGTGAAATGGTTTGTGGAGAGGTAAGAAGTGAGGTGGTTTTAGGTGCCACTTAAGGTAAGATAAGCCTAAGAGGGAAAGTTTGCCACAAGGGATGGAACCCTTGATAAAAACCTAAGGAATTCTCAAAGAGAGAAGGGTGGACACTAAGAGAATTTTGGCCAACTCAAGGTTTTTCCATTCAATCAAGTGTAAAAAAATCAAAAGTGTGAAGGAGCACCTTTTTATAGAGGGAGCTAACCTATTGGACAAGTCATGAAGGAAATGAAGGGCTAGGATTAAAAGGAGTCATCCAAGGGATGAGGATTGAAGCCCAAAGTCCAATCAATACCCTCCTTTAGATGAGAATTGGTGCCCAAGCTACCTCATCCAAGGGCCAAGATTACTCCTTTATTAGTTTTGGGTTTTATTTAGCAAAAGAGGGTGTAGTTATCAAACTACCCCCTTATTTCCTAAATAAAGGCCCAAAAGCTAATCTTACCCCTTCTTATTACTAAGACACCTCCTAGAAAATTAAATGGACTAATACATGTCCAAAATAAAATCCTAGGTTCCTAAAATAAAAATTACAAGTAAATAAGTCATGGCTTGCATAACTTGATGGTCATATGGAGGTGAGATCTTCCTCCCTCTACTCTAGCCATGTCTTCTTCTATTCTTCTAGCCATGGCCCTAGTGATAGGGCCCTTGCTTGGGGAGAATGCATCATCCCCTCCCCCTTGGGAAGGATTTGACCTCAAATCTGATAGGTCCTCCTCTTCTTCATCAGTACCTCGTTGGGTTCGAGGCAAGCCAAGGATGAAATCCATACTAATATCCAGCCATGGTGCAGAAGGAGGAGGTAAGGGTGTGTACAATCCATGAGCCATTGTCTTAGACTTAGCTTGCAAGCAAGCAATGCATCTACGACAATGTCTATAGACGTCTTTCTTCATATGGGGCCAAAAGAATTTTTCTTGTAAAAGCAGAAGAGTTTTGTTAATTCCAAAATGCCCCATGAGCCCACCCTCATAGCTCTCTTTTGTCAACAGATTTCTCATAGATCCTTGGGGTATACAAAGTCTGCTACCTTTGAAAAGGTACCCCTCACTCACAAAGAACCCATTTTGGGTTTTATATGCAAATGTAGAGGCAGCATAAATGGATCCAAAATCCTTATCAGAAAGATACATTTCTCCAATATTATCAAATCCAAGAATCTTTGCACTTAAGGTGGTGTAAAGGGTATGTCTACGAGACAAAGCATCAGCCACCACATTATGTTTTCCTTTCTTGTATTTGATGATATAAGGGAAAGTCTCAAGAAATTCTACCCATTTAGCATGTCTTTTATTAAGCTTGCCTTGACCCTTCAAATACTTAAGTGACTCATGGTCACTATGAATGATGAACTCCTTGGGTACAAGATAATGTTCCCAAGTTTGAAGGGCCCTTATCAAAGAGTAAAACTCTTTATCATAGGTGGGGTAGTTTAAGGTGGCTCCATTTAGTTTTTCACTAAAATAAGCCACGGGATGACCACCTTGTAACAACACAGCTCCCACACCCACTCCCGATGCATCACACTCTAGCTCAAAAGTTTTAGAAAAGTCAGGAAGAGCTAAAACTGGTGCATGGGTCAGTTTCTCTTTGATAAGTTCAAAGGCTTTTTGTTGTTTTTCACCCCAAAGGAAAGGAGTATCCTTCTTCACCAAATCATTGATTGGTGAGAAAAGTGTGGAGAAGTTAGGCACAAAGCGCCTGTAAAAGCTCGCGAGACCATGAAAACTCTTGATCTCAGTCACACTTTTTGGGGTGGGCCATTCTTGGATGGCTTTGATTTTGTCGGGGTCTACTTGAACCCCATTTTTATTCACTATAAAACCTAAGAACACCACACTCTCCACACAAAAATTACATTTTTCAAGATTTCCATAGAGTTGGTGTGACCTAAGAATGCAAAAGACGCGCCTAAGATGGCCTACATGTTCATCTAGGCTCTTGCTATACACTAAGATGTCATCAAAATAAACAACACAAAATTTTCCTAAGCAATCCCTAAGGACATGATTCATAAGCCTCATGAAGGTGCTTGGGGCATTGGTAAGCCCAAAGGGCATTACCAACCACTCATACAGCCCAAACTTGGTCTTAAAAGCGGTTTTCCACTCATCACCTTCCTTGATGCGGATTTGGTGATAACCACTCTTAAGATCAATTTTTGAAAATAATTGGGCCCCATGCAATTCATCAAGCATGTCATCAAGCCTAGGGATAGGGTGCCTATATTTGATGGTGATGTTATTGATTGCTCGACAATCAATGCACATCCTCCATTGGCCATTCTTCTTAGGCACCAACAAAACTGGCACAGCACAAGGGCTTAGGATCTCTTGAACCCAACCCTTCTCCAATAGTTCTTGGACTTGAGATTCAATCTCCTTGGTCTCCATGGGATTAGTCCTATAAGCAGGCCTATTAGGCAGGCTAGCCCCAGGTACCAAGTCTATTTGGTGTTATATACCCCTAATTGGAGGAAGTCCTTTGGGAACTTTATTAGGGAATATATCACCAAACTCCTTTAAAAGCTCTTGAACCTCTTGAGGTAGGTTCTCAGGTCCAAGTTCTATGGCAGTGCTAGAACTAGAAGGGAAAAAAGTTGAGGGGGAAGAAATGGGGGATGCCTCTTTGCAAAGGAGGAGATAGAAAGGTCTGTTAGTTAAGGGGGCTTCCTTTAATTCCAATTTTGTCGCAAATAAACTCCCTTTACTAATGACTTTCTTGGAAGGGGCACCAACTTCCAACTCAACCTCTTTACCCCTTTCAAGCTTTAGGGGTAAAGCTTTGCTTTTTTTTTCTCCTCATCTCTCTTATGTTTCATGATGAGTTGGTCCTCCGCCACTTGTGAAGGTGTTAGAGGACACAACTTAATGCGCTTATCCTTATGAGTGAGGATGATGTTATTGGAATGACCATGGTGTATGGCTTTCTTATCAAATTGCCATGGTCTTCCTATCAAGATATGGCCAGCTTCCATTGGGACTATGTCATACAGGATCTCATCTTTATAAGACCCAATGGAAATTGGAACCTTGACTTGCTCATTGACCTCCATTTCCCCTTGCTCATTGAGCCATTGAAGCTTGTAAGGCTTAGGGTGGGGAAGTGGGGTCAAGGCTAGCTTTTCCACCAACCTTGAGCTACAACAATTGCAGCATGACCCACTATCCACAATGAGAGAACATATTTTGTCATTCACCTTACACCGAGTGTGGAATATGTTCTCCCTTTGAGATGATGATACTTTCAAAGGTTGGCTTCCAAGAAGTCTTCTTATCATTAAGAGGTCTCCCTCACATGCATAAGCGGTTTCATCACAATCAGATTGGTATGCATGAACCCCTTCTCCTTCGCTCTCACTAGAGGAGTGTGAGCTAGAGTCACTACTATAAACATCTTGGGCCCTCATGATGATGTTTCTCTTAGTAGGGCATTGAGAGGCAATGTGGCCTCTCCCAAGACATTTAAAGCATTTGATACTACTAACTTTCTCGTGAGAGTTAGTAGTAGGGGTTTTTCTCTCTATATGTGATGTTTTATGCTCTTTGAAGTGCTTGGGATGTTCCTCTTTGGGGTAACTCTTGAAAGAGTTCCCCGTAGGTTGGTCCCTGTTTACATAAGGTGGGTTATCCTTTTTAAAAGTTTTCCTTCTAAGTTGATTTTCCACCTTGATGCAAAGTTGAACTAACTCATCAAGGGAATTGTATGAGAAGAGCTCCACCTTATCACGAATTTCGGGGCTCAACCCACACAAAAATCTTGCCATAGTGGCCTTGGGTTCCTCAATGATACCCGCCCTCAAGATAAGAAGTTCCATCTTTTGTCTATACTCTTCTATACTAAGGTTGGTTTGCCTTAGCCTTTGGAGTCTATCCAAAAGATCTCTTTCATACCAAGAGGGAATATGCCTTCTTCTTAGAGCACTTCTAAGATCATTCCAATATCTTATGGAAGGCATATTGGTGCGGATTCTCTCATTGGTTAACCCAACCCACCAATGCATGGCATGCCCTTGGAAGCTAAGGGTTGCCATTGGAACCTTTCTTTCTTCTCTTAACTCATGGCAAGTGAAGAGTTGTTCTACCTTGATTTCCCAATCAAGGTAGGCTTCCACATCTTCCCTCCCATGAAATGGGGGGAGATCAATTTTGGGCTCCCTTGGAGGGGCCCCATTATTATGTATGGATGAATGGGAGTTTCTCCTAGGATGATTGTAGTATTCTTCCTCACTTTCACTCCTATGGGTATGTCTAGATGGGGAACCTAAGACTATCCCTTTCATTTTGTAATTCTCACCATTCCCATGCTTTCTTTTTTCTTCTTCTTTCTCTTTTCTTCTTTCTCTCCTTTCTTCATCTTCTCTCCTTTCTCTTATTCTTCTCTCTTCCTTCTCTCTTTTTTCTCTCTTTTCTTCCTCTCTTTATTTTATTTTTCTTTTCTCCTTGGACTCTTTTTCTCTCCTTTTTTCTTCTCTTCTCTCTTGTTCTTTTGCCATCCACTCCCTAAAGTCCATGTTTAAGTTTTCTAGAGTGTAATCTTTAGAAATATTTCTTTGGTTTACACTCTTGTTTGATGAATAACTATGAGCACTAGAGTGGGTGTGTGATGTCATTATGCTTGAATTTCTAAGAGGAAAAAGGTGGATAAAAAATTTTCACAAACAAACACTCCTCTCTTTTTGTGTTTTCTTGCCTAAAATGGCTTGATGAGTCTTTGGAACTCTTTAGCCTTCTAAGCGCTTTTAATAAGAAAAATAAAGCAAGAATTTTAAAGCAAAAATTCAAAAGAGAAGGGATCTAAAGCGAGCTCCTAAGGTGTTGAAGGAAGTGTACCACTTCTTCCTTATTCACCTAATTTTCGAGAAACTAAAAAATTGATTAAATTTTATTACAACCAAAGGGAGGGCCTTAAGGGCACTCAAACTCCCAACTACAAAATTAATACACCCAAATTAAAGAAAAAGTAAAGTCTTCAAAAAATGATTCTCCAAATGCTCCCTCAAATCAAAGTCCTCACGGCTAGGTGTATTTCCTTTTGAGGTGATCCCTTAGGCTCTTAGTCCAACCTTCCAAAATATGCTACCCTTGTGGTAAGCTCCTTTTTCAAGCTTTCTTTTCTTTTCTTTGTTCTCTTTTTTTTTTTTTTTGAATCCTTCATTGTTTTTTTTGTATTTTATTTTAGACTTTGTTTTCTTGTTTTTTTTTTTGAATATTTACTAGATGCACCTAAATTGATTGTAAATTTAGTGCTTGATAAAAAAGAGTTATGCGCTTGGAACAATAAAGAAAATTAAAAGCAACAATTTAGGTACTACTAGAAATGACTTCAAAATGCAAAGTAGCTATAGATGTGTTAATGGTTTAGTAGTTTGGTGTGCCACTGGACTCAAGCTTTGTTAAGTTTTTAGTAATTTGTTGAACACAAATACCAAACTTATAGCTTAAGTGAAAGTACCCACAAACAAGAACTACCTTTACCACACAAATGAGCTACAAATTATACGTATAAGGAAAATAAAGACAAAGGAAATTGAGCAACTATTTTTGATTTTTTTTTTTTTAAGAATATGCTTGAAACTAAAAGCACATGAACTTCTAAAGAGACTTAGACATGAGGTATGACCCTCTATGTTGCTCAATTTAAGAAGTTTCAAATTTTTTTTTGTAAAAACAAAAGAGGCTAAACTTAAAAGGAATTAATAGACAAAATGGGAAACTATAAACATGACTTATAGACAACTACACAAGAGTATAAAAGTGAAAAATAAAAGCTAAAAATAAAGCAAAAACAAGGCAACTAGGTGCAAGGAAACACAAGAATTTGGTCTAAATTTCTTGACCACAAGGTTGTGGAATTCACCACAACGGCATGGATTTTTAGCAAGAAATTCTCAAAACCAAAATTCAAGCAAGAAAGCACCCAACTCAAAGTTTAAGCGGAAATTAATGAATATGGGAGAGACGTAGATGCAAAGAAAAGAACAATATAAATTGCATCAAGCAAAAAATAAATGGTGCAAATAAACGATAACTCAAAACAATAAACTGAAGACATAAATGGAAATGATAAACAATAATGGAAAGCTAGAAAAAATTGCGGAAATTAAAGATAAAATAAAATAGGAAAACGGAAAGAAAAAATAAATGAGATAGGAAGAGAGTTTAGACCTCTAGAACCAATGCTCTAGATACCAAATGATGAATGCCTCCCTTGATCTTTTTCTAGAGGTTTTCTTCTTTGGTGAAATGGTTTGTGGAGAGGTAAGAAGTGAGGTGGTTTTAGGCGCCACTTAAGGTAAGATAAGCCTAAGAGGGAAAGTTTGCCACAAGGGATGGAACCCTTGATAAAAACCTAAGGAATTCTCAAAGAGAGAAGGGTGGACACTAAGAGAATTTTGGCCAACTCATGGTTTTTCCATTCAATCAAGTGTAAAAAAATCAAGAGTGTGAAGGAGCACTTTTTTATAGAGGGAGCTAACCTCTTGGACAAGTCATGAAGGAAATGAAGGGCTAGGATTAAAAGGAGTCATCCAAGGGAGGAGGATTGAAGCCCAAAGTCCAATCAATACCCTCCTTTAGATGAGAATTGGTGCCCAAGCTACCTCATCCAAGGGCCAAGATTACTCCTTTATTAGTTTTGGGTTTTATTTAGCAAAAGAGGGTGTAGTTATCAAACTACCCCCTTATTTCCTAAATAAAGGCCCAAAAGCTAATCTTACCCCTTCTTATTACTAAGACACCTCCTAGAAAATTAAATGGACTAATACATGTCCAAAATAAAATCCTAGGTTCCTAAAATAAAAATTACAAGTAAATAAGTCATGGCTTGCATAACTTGATGGTCATATGGAGGTGAGATCTTCCTCCCTCTACTCTAGCCATGTCTTCTTGTATTCTTCTAGCCATGGCCCTAGTGATAGGGCCCTTGCTTGGGGAGAATGCACCAATTAAATTCAAGTGTAAAAAATACAAGTGAGGGAGGAGCTCCTATTTATAGAGGTAGCTAACCTCTTGAACAAGATAACCTAAAAAAGAAGGGCTAGGATTAAAAGGAGAGATCTAAGGGAGGAGAATTGAGAAACAATTCCCTCCTTAGATCATCAAACTTGGTGCCCAAGTTTCTCAAACCAAGGGCCAAGATTCCTTCTTATTAGCTTAGGGGTTTATGTAGAAAAGAGGGGTGTAGATATCAAGGCTACCCCTTATTTCCTTCATACAGACCCAAAAAGCTAAATCCATCCTCTAAATTCCTAAGACACCTCCTAAAAATAAAAAATGGACTAAATACATGTCCCAAATTAAATTCTTAATGCTCCTCAAAATTAAAATAAAGGAAAATTACATTTTATTAACTAAAGTCTCTAGCCTAATATCTTCACTCTCCATAGGAGGTGAAGTCTTCCTTTGTCTGCAAGGGCTAGGTCTTCTTCAATCCTTCTAGCCATGGCCCTAGTGATAGGTCCTTGGCTAGGCATGGTCACATCATCTCCTCCCCCTTGAAGAGGATTTGACCTCAAATCCATGGGGTCTTCGTCATTTTCAGCACCTACAAATGGAGACAAATCATAAACATTAAAACTGGTGCTTACCCCAAAATCCTCTGGCAGATCTAAAACATAGGCATTATTACCGATCCGCTCAAGGATTTGGAAAGGTCCATCTCCTCTAGGGCTAAGTTTGGACTTCCTTTGAGAAGGAAATCTATCCTTTCTCAAGTGAAGCCATACCCAGTCGCCCTTTTCAAAGATGACTTCTTTTCTCCCCCTATTGGCGAAAGTAGCATCTCTCAAGGATTGACGCTCTATGTTAACTTTAACCCTCTCATGTAATTGTTTTACAAAAATGGCTTTTGCCTCTCCTTCTTTATGCACAGCAACAGAAAGAGGAAAAGGTAAAAGATCTAGAGGAGTACGAGGATTAAAGCCATAGGCCACCTCAAAAGGAGAATGCTTGGTGGTTCTATGAACCACCCAGTTATAAGCAAATTCAATGTGGGGAAGGTACTCATCCCAAGACCTATGGTTGCCTTTAAGGAGAGCCGTCAGCATAGTGGATAAAGATCTATTCACCACTTCTGTTTGCCCATCAGTTTGAGGGTGACAGGTAGTGGAAAAAAGAAGTTTAGTTCCCAGCTTAGCCCAAAGAGTTTTCCAAAAATGGCTAAGGAACTTCACATCCCTATCTGACACTATTGAAGAGGGTATACCATGCAATCGGACAACCTCTTTAAAGAAAAGTCTTGCGATGTTGCTCGCATCATCCACTTTGTGGCAGGGAATAAAATGGGCCTTTTTTGAAAATCGGTCCACCACCACAAATATGGAGTCTGCACCTCGTTGGGTTCTTGGGAGCCCAAGGATGAAATCCATGCTAATATCCTCCCAAGGTGCAGAAGGAGCAGGTAAAGGTGTGTATAGTCCATGAGGCATTGCTTTAGACTTTGCTTGCAAGCAAGCTATACATTTAGAGCAATGTCTATGGACATCTCTACGCATATGGGGCCAAAAGAATTTCTCGTGTAAAAGCATGAGGGTTTTTGAAATCCCAAAATGCCCCATGAGCCCAGCTTCATGACTCTCTTTTGTAAGTAAGTTCCTAATTGATCCTTGGGGTATACAAAGCTTACTCCCTTTGTAAAGATACCCCTCACTGATGAAGTACCCATCATGGGCCTTTAATGCGAATGCAGATGCAGAGGTAACAAATATGGGGCCGAAATCTTTATCAGACAGATACATAGCCCGAATGTCATCAAATCCCAAGATTTTTGCACTCAAGGATGAATAAAGGGTATGACGCCTAGAAAGAGCATCAACCACCACATTTTGTTTTCCTTTCTTGTACTTGATGACATAAGGGAAGGATTCAAGATATTCCACCCACGTTGCATGCCTTTTGTTCAATTTACCTTGACCCCTCAAATATTTTAGTGACTCATGGTCACTATGAATGAAAAAACTCCTTGGGAGCAAGGTAATGCTCCCAAGTTTGAAGGGCCCTAATTAGAGCATAAAACTCCTTATCATAGGTAGGGTAGTTGAGGGGGGCACCATTGAGTTTTTCACTGAAGTACACAATAGGGTGCCCTCCTTGCAACAAGACAGCCCCCACACCTACACCAGAGGCATCACATTCAAGTTCAAATGTTTTAGAAAAGTCAGGTAATGCCAAGAGTGGTGCATGGGTCAGTTTATGCTTAATTAGCTGCAAGGCTTTCTCTTGTTTCTCACCCCAAAGGAAAGGAACTTCCTTTTTCACCAAATCATTTATTGGTGCGAAGAGCGTGGAGAAATTAGGCACAAAGCGCCTATAAAATCCAGCGAGACCATGAAACCTTTTGATCTCTGTCACACTCTTTGGGGTGGGCCATTCTTGAATAGCTTTTATCTTTTCGGGGTCAATATGGACCCCTTTTGTGCTAACTACAAAACCTAGGAAAACTACACTATCTACACAAAAGGTGCATTTTTCTAAGTTACCAAAAAGATGATTATTCCTAAGAAGAGAAAAAACATGCCTTAGATGTCCTAAATGATCATCTAGGTTCCTAGAGTAAACTAAAATGTCATCAAAGTAAACTACACAAAATTTACCAAGGCAATCCCTTAGTACATGATTCATTAAGCGCATGAATGTGCTTGGGGCATTAGTTAGCCCAAAAGGCATAACCAACCACTCATAAAGACCAAATTTAGTCTTAAAAGCAATTTTCCACTCATCACCCTCTTTGATCCTTATTTGGTGGTAACCACTTCTAAGATCTATTTTTGAAAATATTTTTGCCCCATGCAATTCATCCAACATGTCATCAAGACGGGGGATTGGGTGCCTATATTTGATGGTGATGTTGTTGATTGCACGACAATCAACACACATCCTCCATTGGCCATTCTTCTTGGGCACCAACAAGACTGGCACAGCACAAGGGCTTAGGCTCTTTTGAACCCAACCCTTCTCCAACAGCTCATTCACTTGAGACTCAATCTCTTGGGTCTCCATGGGGTTGGTCCTATAGGCAGGTCTATTAGGTAGACTTGCGCCAGGCACCAAATCAATTTGATGTTCTATACCCCTAATGGGAGGAAGTCCTTTCGGAACCTCATTAGGGAATATGTCATCAAATTTGTTTAAAATATCTTGAACCCCTTGAGGAAGGTGCTTATGTGCATGGGCTGTGGCAGTGCTCTCAGCAGAAGAATGCAAAATGGAAGAAGGATTTGATGCTTCTTTGCAAAAGAGGAGATAAAAGGGCTTGTTAGTGAAAGGAGCTTCTTTTAAATCACGTTTAGTAGCAAATAGGCTCCTTTTACTAATATTCCCTTTCGAAGGGGCATCACCTTCCGACTCTCTCTCTTTACCCTTTTCAAGCTTTAAGGGTAAAGCTTGTTGTGCTTTTTTTTTGTTTTTGTTTTTCCTCAACTCTTTTCTTTTTCATCGCAAATTGATCCTCAGCCACTTGAGAAGGTGACAAAGGATACAATTTGAAGCGCTTTTCATTATGGGTGAGAATTATTTGGTTGGAGTGGCCATGGTGAATAGCTTTTTTGTCAAATTGCCATGGCCTCCCCAACAGGATATGACCAGCCTCCATAGGAACTATGTCACAAAGAATCTCATCATTATAAGATCCTATGGAAATTGGAACCATTACTTGTTCATTGACTACCATCTCCCCTTGCTCATTGAGCCATTGCAATTTGTAAGGTTTGGGATGGGGCATGGTAGTCAAGGCTAGTTTTTCAACCAACCTAGAGCTACAACAGTTACAACAGGAGCCACTATCAACAAGGAGAGAACATACTTTGTCATTTACTTTACATCTTGTATGGAATATGTTCTCTCTTTGTGACTGGCCAAGCTCTAGAGCTTGGCTTCCAAGAAGCCTTTGAACCATAAGGAGGTCCCCCTCATAAGGAAAAGCTCCCTCACACTCTTGTTCAAAAGTATGTCCCCCTTCTTCCTCACTCTCACTAGAGGAGGAAGATGAGCTATTCTCACTACAAATGTCTTGTCCCCTCATGATCATGCTTTTCTTGTTAGGGCATTGAGAGGTAATGTGGCTCTCCCAAGACATTTGAAGCATTTGATACTACTTTGCCTTTCAGTAGGCTTAGTAGTAGGGGCTTTTCTCTCTACATGAGGTGCTTTTGTATCTTGAAAATGCTTGGGTTCCTCTTTGGGAAAACCCTTGAAAGAGTTTCCCTTAAGTTGGTCTCCCTTTGAGTAAGAGGGAGAATCTTTTTTAAAACTTTTTCTCTTGAGTTGATTCTCAGCTCTTACACAAAGTTCTACCAACTCATCAAGGTTTGAGTATGAAAGAAGCTCTACCTTATCTCTAATGTCAGAGCTTAATCCACACAAAAACCTAGCAAGGGTGGCATTGGGTTCCTCAATGATATTGGCCCTTAGTATGAGAAGCTCCATCTTTTGTCTATACTCCTCAATACTTAGGTTATGTTGCCTAAGTCTTTGGAGCCTATCTAAAAGATCCTTCTCATAATATGAAGGAATGTGCCTTCTTCGCAAACAAGTTTTTAAATCATTCCCATAGCGAATGTCAGGCATTTGTTTACGAGCCCTATCCTTGACTAACCCATCCCACCAATGCAAAGCAGAACCTTGAAAACTAAGGGAGGCCAAAGGTACTTTCCTTTCTTCCCTAATTTCATAGCATCGAAAGAGTTGTTCCACTTTGACTTCCCAATCTAGGTAAGTCTCAACATCTTCCCTACCATGAAAATGGGGTAGGTCTACCTTTGGTTCCCTAGCATGATTTATGTTCTCTTGACGAGAATGATGATTGTATGATGAATGAGAGTGATGCTTATGTTAATTTCTATAGTATTCTTCTTCACTAGAGCTAAAATGCCTAGATGGGGATCTTATGAGAATTCCTTTATTTTTTCTATCACTTTCCCTCCCATCTCTCCTCTTACTCTCTTCTCCTCTCCTTTTCTCTTCTTCCTCTTTTTCTCTTTTTCTTTCTAGTTCTTTCCTTCTTCTCCTTTCTTCATCCTCTCTTCTCTCTCTTTGCCTTCTCTCTTCTCGCTCTTTTTTCTCTTTTCTCATTTCCAACATCTCTTTTTTTAACTCTTCCTTCTCTTTTTGTTTTTCCTTTTCTTTTATTTCTTTTTTTCTCTCTTTTTCTTCTCTCCTTTCTTGTTCTTTAGCCATCCATTCCCTAAATTCTAAGTTAAGGTTTTCAAGAGTGTCTCCCTTAGAAGGTTTTCTTTGGTTGACACTCTTACTTGATGAACAACTATGTGCACTAAAATGTGTGTGGGAAGTCATGGTGCTTGGATGCTAAAAACTAAAGGGTAGGCCAAAAACTTTTTTTTTTTCAAGCAACGCTCCTCTCTTTTTTTTTTCTCACCTAAGGTGGCTTGATGAGTCTTTGGAACTCTTAGCCTCTACACATTTTTTCAAAATAACATAAAATAAAATAAAAGTGCAAGAATGTAAAAGAGAAAGGGCTCTAATCGTGCTCCTAAGGTGTTGAAGGAAGCGTACCACTTCTCCCTTCTTCACCTAATTAACGAGGAACTACGCTAAAATTAACCAAAATTATTACAAACCAAGGGAGGGCCTTAAGGGCACTCAAACTCCCAATCTAAAATTAAGTATACACAATACAAAGAATAAAAAAAATAAAACAAAGTCTTCACTCCAAGCTTTTTTAGTGTTTGTCTCCTTTTGATCAAGCCCCTTTGAGTTGCATCAACTCACCCAAGAATGCTACCCTTGTTTCCTCTTGTTTGGACTTGCCAAAATTTTATATATGGAACCTTTGCCAACCTTTCCTTACCAAGGCCGAATACAACACAAGACAACAAACAAAGCTTAATAACAAAACAAGGTTCACAAATCCAAGTGTATAGATTAAACAATGACAAACTTAAAGAAGTAAAGAACACAAGCAAGGAAACATAAGGCTCATAAAGGAAGGTAGCACACAAATAACTTTCCTAGATTAGCTCTAAGAGTAGAGATGAAAAAAGACTCAAACAAAAAAAATGAAACCTATAGTTGCACAATTAATAAAATTTAAGTGACCAAAAACTAAAAAGCTTACTCAAGTATTTTTTTTTTTGAATCACAATTGGTTCCTCATATCAAATGTTTCTACTATTAGGTACACAACTTCAAATTTGTCTTTCTTTTGAGTTCTTTATCTTCTTTTTTTTTTTTTAACTTGAACTTTTTCTATTTTTTTTTAACTTTTTCTAATCATTTTGCTGCACCTAATAGCTTGTTGAATTGAAATTTTAATGAGGATTTTTGAAATAATAACACTTGAGTGAATAAGCACAAAGTAAGGTCACGCAATTTTCAAGCAATGCATGCAACTAAAGGCAAAACAACTTAGTAGTTCCAAATACTACTGAACTAATGGTGCTTAAGGAATGATTTAGGGCTGATTTTGAAGTAAATTGATTGCTCAAATTACTAACACAATTCACCCAAGCTAAAATTCCATAAAGAGGCACCAATAGTGAAGGTAAACCAAGTGGAAAGCTACTAATAATTCAACATACAACAAGAAACATATAAAGATTGAATTGAGCAAATATTTAAGAACAACAAAGAGATTAATATGCTTGAACTAAAAGCATAAAAGACTTAAGAGACTCAACAAGAGGTTCACCTCTTAGGAGCTCAATTCAAACTGTTTTTGAAGGCTTTTTTGTAAAAAATTTAAGAGGCTAAAACCTATGGAATTTAAATGAGACAAAATAGGAAACTAACATGACTAGTATTTGACAAAACACAAGATTAAGAAAAAATAACACACCTAAAAATAGAGCAAAAATTTCAGCAAGAGACTTAAAACAAAAGGCACAACAAAGTGGCCAAAGTTGATCACCACAATGTTATGGAAAAATCCTCAACCATGTGGGTTTAATGGTCACAACTTCTTAGGCACACTTTAACATAAAAAACCAAGGGAAAATTAAGCAACTTGAACACAAAAATAAGATGCAAAGAAAGGGACAAATAAAATCGCATCAAATTAAATGGAACATAGGCGCGTAGATAGAAAACAAAAGCGCATATAAAAGCAAGAATAAAAAGCTATACTACTAGACAGTAAAGGAAATAGAGATGACAAAAAATGAAGGACTTTAAAATAAAGAGATCAAAGAAATAAACAACAAAGCAAAAAAAAAATTGAGAAAGAACGTGACCTTTAGAAAGTGGCTCTGATACCACTTGATGTGATCTTTGATGATCACGTGCCCAAAGGATCCTTTCTAAGGTCACTTGGAAGGGAAATGGATTTATGGAGAGGAAAGGAATGGGGTGAGGTGCCACAAATACTAGGTTTGATAAGCCAAAGGGGAGAGGCCACAAGGGAGGGGTCCCTTGATAACTCTTAGAAGCTCTCACAAAGGAGAAAGGGGGACACTCAAAGGTAAGAACCTCAACCAATATGGTCTCTAGGATTAAATTCAAGTGTAAAAAATACAAGTGAGGGAGGAGCTCCTATTTATAGAGGTAGCTAACCTCTTGAACAAGATAACCTAAAAAAGAAGGGCTAGGATTAAAAGGAGAGATCTAAGGGAGGAGAATTGAGAAACAATTCCCTCCTTAGATCATCAAACTTGGTGCCCAGGTTTCTCAAACCAAGGGCCAAGATTCCTTCTTATTAGCTTAGGGGTTTATGTAGAAAAGAGGGGTGTAGATATCAAGGCTACCCCTTATTTCCTTCATAAAGACCCAAAAAGCTAAATCCCCTCTAAATTCCTAAGACACCTCCTAAAAATAAAAAATGGACTAAATACATGTCCCAAATTAAATTCTTAATGCTCCTCAAA
Source organism: Psophocarpus tetragonolobus (assembly GCA_037954015.1). Lineage (NCBI taxonomy): Eukaryota > Viridiplantae > Streptophyta > Magnoliopsida > Fabales > Fabaceae > Psophocarpus > Psophocarpus tetragonolobus. The sequence continues at coordinate 98,957,606 of CM075689.1, forward strand.
ATTAAAATAAAGGAAAATTACATTTTATTAACTAAAGTCTCTAGCCTAATATCTTCACTCTCCATAGGAGGTGAAGTCTTCCTTTGTCTGCAAGGGCTAGGTCTTCTTCAATCCTTCTAGCCATGGCCCTAGTGATAGGTCCTTGGCTAGGCATGGTCACATCAGGAGGACCTATCAGATTTGAGGTCAAATCCTTCCCAAGGGGGATGGGATGATGCATTCTCCCCAAGCCAGGGCCCTATAACTAGGGCCATGGCTAGGAGAATAGAAGAAGACATGGCTAGAGTAGAGGGAGGAAAATCTCACCTCCATATGACCATCAAGTTATGCAAGCCATGACTTATTTACTTGTAATTTTTATTTTAGGAACCTAGGATTTTATTTTGGACATGTATTAGTCCATTTAATTTTCTAAGAGGTGTCTTAGTAATAAGAAGGGGTAAGATTAGCTTTTGGGCCTTTATTTAGGAAATAAGGGGTTAGTTTGATAACTACACCCTCTTTTGCTAAATAAAACCCAAAACTAATAAAGGAGTAATCTTGGCCCTTGGATGAGGTAGCTTGGGCATCAATTCTCATCTAAAGGAGGGTATTGATTGGACTTTGGGCTTCAATCCTCCTCCCTTGGATGACTCCTTTTAATCCTATCCCTTCATTTCCTTCATGACTTGTCCAAGAGGTTAGCTCCCTCTATAAAAAGGTGCTCCTTCACACTCTTGTATTTTTTACACTTGATTGAATGGAAAAACCTTGAGTTGGCCAAAATTCTCTTTGTGTCCACCCTTCTCTCTTTGAGAATTCCTTAGGTTTTTATCAAGGGTTCCATCCCTTGTGGCAAACTTTCCCTCTTAGACTTATCTTACCTTAAGTGGCACCTAAAACCACCTCACTTCTTACCTCTCCACAAACCATTTCACCAAAGAAGAAAACCTCTAGAAAAAGATCAAGGGAGGCATGCATCAGGGTCTTTATGAAGGAAATAAAGGGTAGCCTTGATATCTACACCCATTTTTTCCTACATAAACCCCCTAAGCTAATAAGAAGGAATCTTGGCCCTTGGTTTGAGAAACCTGGGCACTAAGTTTGATGATCTAAGGAGGGAATTGTTTCTCAATCCTCCTCCCTTAGATCTCTCCTTTTAATCCTAGCCCTTCCTTTTTAGGTTATCTTGTTCAAGAGGTTAGCTACCTCTATAAATAGGAGCTCCTCCTCACTTGTATTTTTACACTTGAATTTAATCATAGAGAGCATATTGGTTGTGAGTTTATTACCTTTGAGTGTCCCATTTTCTCCTTTGTGAGAGCTTCTAAGAGTTATCAAGGGACTCCTCCCTTGTGGCCTCTCCCCTTTGGCTTATCAAACCTAGTATTTATGGCGCCTCACCCCATTCCTTTCCTCTCCATAAATCCATTTCCCTTCCAAGTGACCTTAGAAAGGATCCTTTGGGCACGTGATGATCAAAGATCACATCAAGTGGTATCTAGAGCCACTTTCTAAAGTCACGTTCTTTCTCAATTTTTTTTGCTTTGTTGTTTATCTCTTTGATCTCTTTATTTTAAAGTCCTTCATTTTTTTTTTCATCTCTATTTCCTTTATTGTCTAGTAGTATAGCTTTTTATTCTTGCTATTATATGCACTTTTGTTTTCTATCTACGCGCCTATGTTCCATTTAATTTGATGCGATTTTACTTGTCACTTTCTTTGCATCTTATTTTCGTGTTCAAGTTGCTTAATTTTCCCTTGGTTTTTTATGTTAAAGTGTGCCTAAGAAGTTGTGACCATTAAACCCACATGGTTGAGGATTTTTCCACACCATTGTGGTGATCAACTGTGGCCACTTTGTTGTGCCTTTTGTTTTGAGTCTCTTGCTGAAATTTTTGCTCTATTTTTAGGTGTGTTATTTTTCTTAATCTTGTGTTTTGTCAAATACTAGTCATGTTAGTTTCCTATTTTGTCTCATTTAAATTCCATAGGTTTTAGCCTCTTAAAATTTTTATAAAAAAGCCTTAAAAAACATTTTGAATTGAGCTCCTAAGAGGTGAACCTCTTGTTGAGTCTCTTAAGTCTTTTATGCTTTTAGTTCAAGCATATTAATCTCTTTGTTGTTCTTAAATATTTGCTCAATTCAATATTTATATGTTTCTTGTTTTATGTTGAATTATTAGTAGCTTTCCACTTGGTTTACCTTCACTATTGGTGCCTCTTTATGGAATTTTAGCTTGGGTGAATTGTGTTAGTAATTTGAGCAATCAATTTACTTCAAAATCAGCCCTAAATCATTCCTTAAGCACCATTAGTTCAGTGGTATTTGGAACTACTAAGTTGTTTTTCCTTTAGTTGCATGCATTGCTTGAAAATTACTTTGTGCTTATTCACTCAAGTGTTATTATTTCAAGCATCCTCATTAAAATTTCAATTCAACAAGCTATTAGGTGCAGAAAAATGATTATAAAAAGTTAAAAAAGAATAGAAAAAGTTCAAGTTAAAAAAAAAAGAAGATAAAGAACTCAAAAGAAAGAAAAATTTGAAGTTGTGTACCTAATAGTAGAAACATTTGATATGAGGAACCAATTGTGATTCAAAAAAAATTACTTGAGTAAGCTTTTTAGTTTTTGGTCACTTAAATTTTATTAAGTGTGCAACTATTGGTTTCATTTTTTTTGTTTGAGTCTTTTTTCATCTTTACTCTTAGAGTTAATCTAGGAAAGTTATTTGTGTGCTACCTTCCTTTGTGAGCCTTATGTTTTCTTGCTTGTCTTCTTTACTTCTTTGAGTTTGTCATTGTTTAATCTATCCACTTGGATTTGTGAACCTTGTTTTGTTATTCACCTTTGTTTGTTGTCTTGTATTGTATTCGGCCTTGGTAAGGAAAGGTTGGGAAAGGTTCCATATATAAAATTTTGGCAAGTCCAAACAAGAGGAAACAAGGGTAGCATTCTTGGGGTAGGTTGATGCAACTCAAAGGGGCTTGATCAAAAGGAGACAAACACCAAAAATCTTAGAGTGAAGACTTTGTTTTATTTTTTTTATTCTTTGAATTGTGTATACTTAATTTTAGATTGGGAGTTTGAGTTCCCTTAAGGCCCTCCCTTGGTTTGTAATAATCTTGGTTAATTTTAGCGTAGTTCCTCGTTAATTAGGTGAAGAAGGGAGAAGTGGTACACTTCCTTCAACACCTTAGGAGCACGATTAGAGCCCTTTCTCTTTTACATTCTTGTACTTTTATTTTATGTTATGTTATTTTGAACAAACATGTAGAGGCTAAGAGTTCTAAAGACTCATCAAGCCACCTTAGGTGAGAAAACAAAAAAAAAGAACAGAGGAGTGTTGCTTGAAAAAAAAAAGAGTTTTTGGCCTACCCTTTAGTTTTTAGCATCCAAGCACCATGACTTCCCACACATATTCTAGTGCACATATTTGTTCATCAAGTAAGAGTGTCAACCAAAGAAAACCTTCTAAGGGATACACTCTTGAAAACCTTAACTTAGAATTTAGGGAATGGATGGCTAAAGAACAAGAAAGGAGAGAAGAAAAAGAGAGAAAAAAAGAAATAAAAGAAAAGGAAAAACAAAAAGAGAAGGAAAAGTTAAAAAAAGATATGTTGGAAATGAGAAAAAGATAAAAAGGAGCGAGAAGAGAGAAGGCAAAGAGAGAGAAAAGAGGATGAAGAAAGGAGAAGAAGGAAAGAACTAGAAAGAAAAAGAGAAAAAGAGGAAGAAGAGAGAAGGAGAGGAGAAGAGTGTAAGAGGAGAGATGGGAGGAAGAGTGATAGAAAAAATAAAGGAATTCTCATAAGATCCCCATCTAGGCATTTTAGCTCTAGTGAAGAAGAATACTATAGAAATCAACATAAGCATCACTCACATTCATCATACAATCATCATTCTCCTCAAGAGAACATAAATCATGCTAGGGAACCAAAGGTAGACCTACCCCATTTTCATGGTAGGGAAGATGTTGAGACTTACCTAGATTGGGAAGTCAAAGTGGAACAACTCTTTCGATGCTATGAAATTAGGGAAGAAAGGAAAGTACCTTTGGCCTCCCTTAGTTTTCAAGGTTCTGCTTTGCATTGGTGGGATGGGTTAGTCAAGGATAGGGCCCGTAAACAAATGCCTGATATTTGCTACTGGAATGATTTAAAAACTTGTTTGCGAAGAAGGCACATTCCTTCATATTATGAGAGGGATCTTTTGGATAGGCTCCAAAGACTTAGGCAACATAACCTAAGTATTGAGGAGTATAGACAAAAGATGGAGCTTCTCATACTAAGGGCCAATATCATTGAGGAACCCAATGCCACCCTTGCTAGGTTTTTGTGTGGATTAAGCTCTGACATTAGAGATAAGGTAGAGCTTCTTTCATACTCAAACCTTGATGAGTTGGTAGAACTTTGTGTAAGAGCTGAGAATCAACTCAAGAGAAAAATCTTTAAAAAAGATTCTCCCTCTTACTCAAAGAGAGACCAACTTAAGGGAAACTCTTTCAAGGGTTTTCCCAAAGAGGAACCCAAGCTTTTTCAAGATACAAAAGCACCTCTTGTAGAGAGAAAAACCCCTACTACTAAGCCTACTGAGAGGCAAAGTAGTATCAAATGCTTCAAATGTCTTGGGAGAGGCCACATTGCCTCTCAATGCCCTAACAAGAAAACCATGATCATAAGGGGACAAGACATTTGTAGTGAGAATAGCTCATCTTCCTCCTCTAGTGAGAGTGAGGAAAAAGGGGGACATACTTTTGAACAACAGTGTGAGGAAGCTTTTCCTTATGAGGGGGACCTCCTTATGGTTCAAAGGCTTCTTGGAAGCCAAGCTCTAGAGCTTGGCCAGTCACAAAGAGAGAACATCTTCCATACAAGATGTAAAGTAAATGACAAAGTATGTTCTCTCCTTGTTGATAGTGGCTCCTGTTATAACTGTTGTAGCTCTAGGTTGGTTGAAAAGCTAGCCTTGACTACCATGCCCCATCCCAAACCTTACAAATTGCAATGGCTCAATGAGCAAGGGGAAATGGTAGTCAATGAACAAGTTATGGTTCCAATTTCCATAGGATCTTATAATGATGAGATTCTTTGTGACATAGTTCCTATGGAGGCTAGTCATATCCTGTTGGGAAGACCATGGCAATTTGACAAAAAAGCTATTCACCATGGTCACTCCAACCAAATAATTCTCACCCATAATGAAAAGCGCTTCAAATTGTATCCTTTGTCACCTTCTCAAGTGGCTGAAGATCAATTTGCGATGAAAAAGAAAAGAGTTGAGGAAAAACAAAAACAAAAAAAAATACAACAAGCTTTACCCTTAAAGCTTGAAAAGGGTAAAGAGAGAGAGTCGAAAGGTGATGCCCCTTCAAAAGGGAATATTAGTAAAAGGAGCCTATTTGCTACTAAACGTGGTTTAAAAGAAGCTCCTTTGACTAACAAGCCCTTTTATCTCCTCTTTTGCAAAGAAGCATCAAATTCTTCTCCCATTTTGCATTCTTCTGCTGAGAGCACTGCCACAGCCCATGCACATGAGCACCTTCCTCAAGGGGTTCAAGATATTTTAAAAGAATTTGATGACATATTCCCTAATGAGGTTCCGAAAGGACTTCCTCCCATTAGGGGTATAGAACATCAAATTGATTTGGTGCCTGGCGCAAGTCTACCTAATAGACCTGCCTATAGGACCAACCCCATGGAGACCCAAGAGATTGAGTCTCAAGTGAATGAGCTGTTGGAGAAGGGTTGGGTTCAAAAGAGCCTAAGCCCTTGTGTTGTGCCAGTCTTGTTGGTGCCCAAGAAGAGTGGCCAATGGAGGATGTGTGTTGATTGTCGTGCAATCAACAACATCACCATCAAATATAGGCACCCAATCCCCCGTCTTGATGACATGTTGGATGAATTGCATGGGGCAAAAATATTTTCAAAAATAGATCTTAGAAGTGGTTACCACCAAATAAGGATCAAAGAGGGCGATGAGTGGAAAACTGCTTTTAAGACTAAATTTGGTCTTTATGAGTGGTTGGTTATGCCTTTTGGGCTAACTAATGCCCCAAGCACATTCATGCGCTTAATGAATCATGTACTAAGGGATTGCCTTGGTAAATTTTGTGTAGTTTACTTTGATGACATTTTAGTTTACTCTAGGAACCTAGATGATCATTTAGGACATCTAAGGCATGTTTTTTCTCTTCTTAGGAGTAACCATCTTTTTGGTAACTTAGAAAAATGCACTTTTTGTGTAGATAGTGTACTTTTCCTAGGTTTTGTAGTTAGCACAAAAGGGGTTCATGTTGACCCCGAAAAGATAAAAGCTATTCAAGAATGGCCCACCCCAAAGAGTGTGACAGAGATCAAAAGCTTTCATGGTCTCGCTGGATTTTATAGGCGCTTTGTGCCTAATTTCTCCACGCTCTTCGCACCAATAAATGATTTGGTGAAAAAGGAAGTTCCTTTCCTTTAGAGTGAGAAACAAGAGAAAGCCTTGCAGCTAATTAAGCATAAACTGACCCATGCACCAGTCTTGGCATTACCTGACTTTTCTAAAACATTTGAACTTGAATGTGATGCCTCTGGTGTAGGTGTGGGGGCTGTCTTGTTGCAAGGAGGGCATCCCATTGCGTATTTCAGTGAAAAACTCAATGGTGCCCCCCTCAACTACCCCACCTATGATAAGGAGTTTTATGCTCTAATTAGGGCCCTTCAAACTTGGGAGCATTACCTTGCTCCCAAGGAGTTTGTCATTCATAGTGACCATGAGTCACTAAAATATTTGAGGGGTCAAGGTAAATTGAACAAAAGGCATGCAACATGGGTGGAATATCTTGAATCCTTCCCTTATGTCATCAAGTACAAGAAAGGAAAACAAAATGTGGTGGTTGATGCTCTTTCTAGGCGTCATACCCTTTATTCATCCTTGAGTGCAAAAATCTTGGGATTTGATGACATTCGGGCTATGTATCCGTCTGATAAGGATTTCGGCCCCATATTTGCTACCTCTGCATCTGCATTTGCATTAAAGGCCCATGATGGGTACTTCATCAGTGAGGGGTATCTTTACAAAGGGAGTAAGCTTTGTATACCCCAAGGGTCAATTAGGAACTTACTTACAAAAGAGAGTCATGAAGGTGGGCTCATGGGGCATTTTGGGATTTCAAAAACCCTCATGCTTTTACAAGAGAAATTCTTTTGGCCCCATATGCGTAGAGATGTCCATAGACATTGCTCTAAATGTATAGCTTGCTTGCAAGCAAAGTCTAAAGCAATGCCTCATGGACTATACACACCTTTACCTGCTCCTTCTGCACCTTGGGAGGATATTAGCATGGATTTCATCCTTGGGCTCCCAAGAACCCAAGGAGGTGCAGACTCCATATTTGTGGTGGTGGACCGATTTTTAAAAAATGGCCCATTTTATTCCCTGCCACAAAGTGGATGATGCGAGCAACATCGTAAGACTTTTCTTTAAAGAGGTTGTCCGATAGCATGGTATACCCTCTTCAATAGTGTCAGATAGGGATGTGAAGTTCCTTAGCCATTTTTGGAAAACTCTTTGGGCTAAGCCGGGAACTAAACTTCTTTTTTCCACTAGCTGTCACCCTCAAACTGATGGGCAAACAGAAGTGGTGAATAGATCTTTATCCACTATGCTGAGGGCTCTCCTTAAAGGCAACCATAAGTCTTGGGATGAGTACCTTCCCCACATTGAATTTGCTTATAACCGGGTGGTTCATAGAACCACCAAGCATTCTCCTTTTGAGGTGGCCTATGGCTTTAATCCTCGTACTCCTCTAGATCTTTTACCTTTTCCTCTTTCTGTTGCTGTGCATAAAGAAGGAGAGGCAAAAGCCATTTTTGTAAAACAATTACATGAGAGGGTTAAAGTTAACATAGAGCGCCAATCCTTGAGAGATGCTACTTTCGCCAATAGGGGGAGGAAAGAAGTCATATTTGAAAAGGGCGACTGGGTATGGCTTCACTTGAGAAAGATAGATTTCCTTCTCAAAGGAAGTCCAAAATTAGCCCTAGAGGAGATGGACCTTTCCAAATCCTTGAGCAGATCGGTAATAATGCCTATGTTTTACATCTGCCAGAGGATTATGGGGTAAGCACCAGTTTTAATGTTTCTGATTTGTCTCCATTTGTAGGTGCTGAAAATCACGAAGACCATATGGATTTGAGGTCAAATCCTCTTCAAGGGGGAAGAGATGATGTGGCCATGCCTAACCAAGGACCTATCACTAGGGCCATGGCTAGAAGGATTGAAGAAGACCTAGCCCTTGCAGACAAAGGAAGACTTCACCTCCTATGGAGAGTGAAGATATTAGGCTAGAGACTTTAGTTAATAAAATGTAATTTTCCTTTATTTTAATTTTGAGGAGCATTAAGAATTTAATTTGGGACATGTATTTAGTCCATCTTTTATTTTTAGGAGGTGTCTTAGGAATTTAGAGGGTGGATTTAGCTTTTTGGGTCTTTATGAAGGAAATAAGGGGTAGCCTTGATATCTACACCCCTTTTTTCTACATAAACCCCCTAAGCTAATAAGAAGGAATCTTGGCCCTTGGTTTGAGAAACTTAGGCACCAAGTTTGATGATCTAAGGAGGGAATTGTTTCTCAATTCTCCTCCCTTAGATCTCTCATTTTAATCCTAGCCCTTCTTTTTTAGGTTATCTTGTTCAAGAGGTTAGTTACCTCTATAAATAGGAGCTCCTCCCTCACTTGTATTTTTTACACTTGAATTTAATCCTAGAGACCATATTGGTTGAGGTTCTTACCTTTGAGTGGCCCCCTTTCTCCTTTGTGAGAGCTTCTAAGAGTTATCAAGGGACCCCTCCCTTGTGGCCTCTCCCCTTTGGCTTATCAAACCTAGTATTTGTGGCGCCTCACCCCATTCCTTTCCTCTCCATAAATCCATTTCCCTTCCAAGTGACCTTAGAAAGGATCCTTTAGGCACGTGATCATCAAATATCACATCAGTGGCTCCTTTTGTAACTGTTGTAGCTCTAGGTTGGTTGAAAAGCTAGCCTTGACTACCATGCTCCATCCCAAACCTTACAAATTGCAATGGCTCAATGAGCAAGGGGAGATGGTAGTCAATGAACAAGTTATGGTTCCAGTTTCCGTAGGATCTTATAATGATGAGATTCTTTATGACATAGTTCCTATGGAGGCTGGTCATATCCTGTTGGGGAGACCATGGAAATTTGACAAAAAAGCTATTCACCATGGTCACTCCAACCAAATAATTCTCACCCATAATGAAAACGGCTTCAAATTGTATCCTTTGTCACCTTCTTAAGTGGCTGAGGATCAATTTGCGATGAAAAAGAAAAGAGTTGAGGAAAAGCAAAACAAAAAAAAAAACACAACAAGCTTTACACGTAAAGCTTGAAAAGGGTAAAGAGAGAGAGTCGGAAGGTGATGCCCTTTCGAAAGGGAATATTAGTAAAAGGAGCCTATTTGCTACTAAACGTAATTTAAAAGAAGCTCCTTTGACTAACAAGCCCTTTTATCTCCTCTTTTGCAAAGAAGCATCAAATCCTTCTCCCATTTTGCATTCTTCTGTTGAGAGCACTGCCACAGCCCATGCACATGAGCACCTTCCTCAAGGGGTTCAAGATATTTTAAAAGAATTTGATGACATATTCCCTAATGAGGTTCCGAAAGGACTTCCTTCCATTAGGGGTATAGAACATCAAATTGATTTGGTGCCTGGCGCAAGTCTACCTAATAGACCTGCCTATAGGACCAACCCCAAGGAGACCCCCGAGATTGAGTCTCAAGTGAATGAGCTGTTGGAGAAGGGTTGGGTTCAAAAGAGCCTAAGCCCTTATACTGTGCCAGTCTTGTTGGTGCCCAAGAAGAATGGCCAATGAAGGATGTGTGTTGATTGTCGTGCAATCAACAACATCAGCATCAAATATAGGCACCCAATCCCCCATCTTGATGACATGTTGGATGAATTGCATGGGGCAAAAATATTTTCAAAAATAGATCTTAGAAGTGGTTACCACCAAATAAGGATCAAAGAGGGTAATGAGTGGAAAACTGCTTTTAAGACTAAATTTGGTCTTTATGAGTGGTTGGTTATGCCTTTTGGGCTAACTAATGCCCCAAGCACATTCATGCACTTAATGAATCATGTACTGAGGGATTGCCTTGGTAAATTTTGTGTAGTTTACTTTGATGACATTTTAGTTTACTCTAGGAACCTAGATGATCATTTAGGACATCTAAGGCATGTTTTTTCTCTTCTTAGGAGTAATCATCTTTTTGGTAACTTAGAAAAATGCACCTTTTGTGTAAATAGTGCAGTTTTCCTAGGTTTTGTATTTAGCACAAAAGGGGTCCATGTTGACCCCGAAAAGATAAAAGCTATTCAAGAATGGCCCACCCCAAAGAGTGTAACAGAGATCAAAAGCTTTCATGGTCTCGCTGGATTTTATAGGCGCTTTGTGCCTAATTTCTCCGCGCTCTTCGCACCAATAAATGATTTGGTGAAAAAGGAAGTTCCTTTCCTTTAGAGTGAGAAACAAGAGAAAGCCTTCCAGCTAATTAAGCATAAACTGACCCATGCACCAGTCTTGGCATTACATGACTTTTCTAAAACATTTAAACTTGAATGTGATGCCTCTGGTATAGGTGTGGGGGCTGTCTTGTTGCAAGGAGGGCACCCCATTGCGTATTTCAGTGAAAACTTTGGAGCATTACCTTGCTCCCAAGGTAAATTGAACAAAAGGCAGGCAACGTGGGTGGAATATCTTAAATCCTTCCCTTATGTCATCAAGTACAAGAAAGGAAAACAAAATGTGGTGGCTGATGCTCTTTCTAGGCGTCATGCCCTTTATTCATCCTTGAGTGCAAAAATCTTGGGATTTGATGACATTCGGGCTATGTATCCATCTGACAAGGATTTCGGCCCCATATTTTCTACCTTTTGATGCATTCTCCCCAAGCAAGGGCCCTTTCACTAGGGCCATGGCTAGGAGAATAGAAGAAGACATGGCTAGAGTAGAAGGAGGAAGATCTCACCTCCATATGACCATCAAGTTATGCAATTCATGACTTATTTACTTGTAATTTTTATTTTAGGAACCTAGGATTTTATTTTGGAAATGTATTAGTCCATTTAAATTTTCTAGGAGGTGTCTTAGTAACAAGAAGGGGTAAGATTAGCTTTTGGGCCTTTATTTAGGAAATAAGGGGGTAGTTTGATAAATACACCCTCTTTTTCTAAATAAAACCCAAAATTAATAAAGGAGTAATCTTGATGAAGGACCATCCTTGGGGCATCAAATAGGACCCATCACAAGGTCCATGGCAATAAGAATAGAAGAAGAGGAAGGTTATACTACACCAAGAGCTTTGATGATCACATGTGTGGACTTTGGTGCATCTACCTAGCATTTTGCTTGTTTTCCTTATTTTCCCCTTGTATTTTGGGGAACCTTAATCACTTAGGATTTCATTGTGTATTTTTATTTAGCCTTTGTATTATGGAGCAAATTAGTTTAGGATTTATTTTGGGACTTAAACCTTGACTTGTGAGGTCAAAAGTCCATTTCTTTCATTTTCTAGACACAAGGGTATTTTAGTCATTTAGCGGGGAGGGACCTACATTTCATTTTGAGGTCCATTTAGGGTTCATTTGAGAGGCATTTAGCTCTCAAATTTTCGTGCAAATGGCCTAGAGGCGTCCCACCCTCTCTTTAAATACCCTAGGTTAGACTACATGTAGTCACTTTTGGATATATTGGATATTTGAGAGAGTTTTCCTCATCATTCCTCTTCCTTAGTCATTTAGGGATCTCTTGGCCCCCTTCCTCTCCTCTCTACCTTAGAAGGAGCTTCGGCCTCCCTAGGATTGGCCTTCACCCTCTCCAAGTGAAGTGAGCTGGCCAAAGAGACACCATCCAACCACCACCACCCAAAACACCATTCTTTTGTCTCCATTTTCAAGAACAACTTACACCCATCATAAGCTCCATTTTTCACACCTATTTCAGCCCTTGAAGAAGATCCATTTCAACATTTTATCTTGGAGAAGAGTTGGTGACACCATGGAGAAGGCGGAGCCATCATGTGGTATCAAGAGCTAAGGTGGTCTTCAAGGGTAAGTAGTGTTCTTCTCCATTCTTTTTGTTTTCTTTGTCTTCAAAAATATGTTACTTGTCATGTTTATGTCTTCTCCTTTGTCTTGAGTATTTTGTCTAAATATTGTGTTTAAAAATTGTCTCTTTTTTTTGTGTGGTTCATCATCATTCATGAGCCTTCTTAATGTTTTTTGAGTTTTTCTCAAAAGGTGGTTCATTTAGAGCTTTCCTTTGTTTTTCCATGGCTGCATTTTTTTTTGTGATGAACATCATTTTAATATTGTTTGAATCCTTGTTGTGTCATGTTTTAAGTTTCCCTCCTTATTTTTCAAAAACTAGTCAAATATATGCATATTTCTCTCACAAGATGCATGAAACTTTGAAAAAAAATCTGGTGCTTTTTCTTTCACATTCTTGGCTGGCCAAACCTTTTGTGAGCCTTAGGAGACTCATATTTGCATGTAAAAATTGACTCTTGCATGCTTCATGTCTTATTTGCCTTATGTGTGTAATTAATGCCTTACACATTTTTGGCTAGCCTTCCTTTTGCATGACTACATCATTCCTTGTCTTTATTGCATGATCCTAAGTCAAACAAAGTGTCATATGGCTGAATATATTCTGAAAAAACTGAAAAAAAAAATTGCACCTAAACAAGAGAGCAAAAGACAAGAAACACTTCCCAAAAAGATACCTTTCTTGCACCAAAATAGCAACTTTTATTTACCACCTTTTTGTACCCACTTTTAACACACCACAAGTGTAAAATCCATGCAACATATAAGGTTAAAAAAAGAATCAAATATTATCCTCCTTGGTGGGACACATTTTGAGTGAAAAGAAGTGAAAGTAAAAAAAAATTAAAAGGAATTGTTGCTAACTTGTGGACCATTTTACCCTTTGACTTTGAACTTGAACTTTGACCACATTGGACTATTTTGGACTATCATTGGACCCATTTTATGACCAAAACCTTGGCTGGAGTTTGGACATTGGACATGAAATTTTAAGGACAAGGAACATTAAACAATTAAATTCTAATCTAGAGTCATTCTAAGTTCCTTTTGAGTGCTTAACTTTCTTGTGTGCCTTAATTTTTGCTTGTCTTTCTTCACATTCTTTGAGTCTTGTCTCATAATTAATCCCTTGAGTTTAGCCTTCTTAATTTTCCCTTTTTAGTTTTTATTTCTTGGCCTCTTGGTTCTTTTTCTCTTGGTTGGCTTCATTGCTTGGTGTAGGTGAATCACCTTGGGTTCACCTTGTGAATCTTTGGAGATTGAGTTGGAGGAAGTTGCCATAATTCCCAAAGTGCTTTGGAGAGAATCACCAAATAATTGGAGTGTAAACACTATAAAGAGAGGACTAACAAGTTTGTTACTTGTGAAGGAACACCAAGTTGGAAGCTTGAAGAATTTCAATTTTGTTTCTTGCTTTTTTTATTTTAAATTTGTGCCTAGTATCTTTCTATTTTCATTCTTGTTTAATTTTTGTACCAATTTTTCTTCTTTCTTTTGTTCTTTGTTGTTGTTTTTATTGGGGCCATTTGTACTTGGTCCTTTCTTGTTCATTTGGGTTGTAATTTGGACACTTTAAACTCTCATTTGATTTGTGATAGCTTAGGTGTAATTCGTTTTAGTGGTGGGATTGTTTCCACCTTAGGAATTTCGACTAGTGTATGCCTTTGTTACTTTCCTTACTTACTTTTTTGTAGTTGTATGCTCTAGGTTGTTGTATGTTCGTTTAGAAGGCTTCTAAGTGCTTAGTAGGGGTCCGTTGCACATCACACACTTGTAGTGTCAAAATTTGTTTTTGTAAGGCTTACAAAGGGGCAAAGGTTGATAAGTTTCCCACTACTAAGAGGCTTGGTTATTAACTGACTCCTTGTAGTCCACCTCCCTTTTAGAGTGCAATTCTAACCACTCCAAGTAATAAGTCTAACACCAAAATCTCTTTGTGAAAACCTTTATCACTCATTCTTTGTAAAAAAATATTTTCAAGAAAACCTTTTGTGAAAATCTTTCCTAGATCAAAGATGAGTGATCATTCAAGTGTCTGTGGTCAAAACTCACACCCTAGCAATACTAGCCTTAGAGATGAACTTAGAGAACTTAGGGAGTATATAAGAAGAAAAGAAGAAGAAAGTGCAAAAAAAGAGGAAGAATTTAGGAAGAGGGAGAGAGAACATGATAAACAAAATGAGGAAATTAGAGAAATGCTTGCTAAGTTACTTTCAGGGGTAGGAACTAGTGGTTCAAAACATAGAGTCCAACCATCTAGGTCCTAAAAAGGCAAAGGGGTAAGGGTTTCTATGAGTGAAAGTGAGGATAGTGATCATCATCATACCAAAACCCCAAGTGTTAGCCTTTATAGTAGTCATCACAATAATGATTATTATCAAAGGCCCCCAAGAACACATAAGCAAAGAGAATCCTCTAATAAGGAACCTAATGTCAACCTTCCTTCATTTTTTAGAAAGGACAATGTTGATGCATATTTGGATTGGGAAATGAAGGTTGAACAACTTTTTGCTTGCCATGGGGTAAGTGAAGAGAGGAAGGTTTCTTTGGCAACCCTTAGCTTCCAAGGGCATGCCATGTATTGGTGGACTTCTTTAGAAAGAGAAAAGAGAGTGAATCATGAGCCCCCAATTCAATATTGGAATGAACTCCGTAGTGCCTTGAGAAGGAGGCATATTCCTCCATACTATGACTGTGAGCTTATGGATAAGCTTCAAAGGTTGAAACAAGGGTCATTAAGTGTGGAAGAATATAGGCAACAAATGGAGTTACTAATGATGAGGGCAGGTATAAGGGAAGAAGAGAGGACTACCATCTCAAGGTTCCAAAGTGGCCTTAATCTTGAAAATAAGAGACAAAGTTGAACTTTTGCAATATAGAGATTTTAATGAACTTGTTCAACTTTGTTCAAGAGTGGAGCACCAACTTAAAATAAAAATTTTCAAGAAAGACTTCACTCCATCTTATTCCAAGAATTTTAAGAAGGATGGTCCCTCTTCCAAACCTTTCTCCAAAGAAGATGAAAAAGAAAAAGATAAAGAAAAAGAAAAAACATATTCTTCTAAAGTACCTTCTAAGGAGTCTAAGTCAAGTGACATCAAGTGCTTTAAGTGTCTTGGAAGGGGTCACATTGCTTCTCAATTCCCTACAAAGAAAACAATGATTTTAAGAGGCCAGGATCACTATAGTAGCCTTGATGAAGCTACTTCTTCTTCTTGTACTTCAAGTAGTGAAGATGAAGCCATGGATTCCATGGAAGAGACCTTACCTTGTGATGGAGACTTACTTATGGTAAGGAGACTTCTTAACAACCAAACTAGTGAGATTGACCAATCACAAAGAGAGAACTTGTTTCATACAAGATGCAAAATTTTAGAAAGCACTTGTTCTCTCATTGTGGATAATGGGTCTAGTTGTAATTGTTGTAGTACTAGATTGGTTGAAAAGCTAGCCTTATCCACAAAACCACATCCTAGACCTTATCAATTGCAATGGATTCATGAGGATGGAGGTATTGTGGTTAACCAATAAGCACTTGTACCAATTACCATTGGAAAATACAAAGATGAAGTTTTATGTGATGTTGTGCCTTTGGAAGCTAGTCATGTGTTGCTTGGAAGGCCTTGGCAATTTGATAAGAAAACCATGCATGATGGCCTTACCAATAAAATAAGTTTCCAACACTTAGGCAAGAAATTTGTGTTGTGCCCTCTAACACCTACTCAAGTGTGTGAGGACCAACTCAAAATGAAAGCTAGGAGAGAAGAAGACCAAAAAGAAAGAAAACAAAAATAAAAAAAATATAAAAAGGGTCTTTCTAAGGCCAAAGTAAAGGAAGAAAAGGTATCAAGTTTAGAGAAAGGTGTCTCTTCTAAAGATGTTGTTCACAAGAGTCATTTATCACTTAAGAATGATATCAAGAAAACACTCTTGCTTGAAAAACCTTTATACCTTCTATACTTCAAAGAGACACTCATTGCCACTAATCATGAACTTGAGTCTCTACCTCAAGGGGTCCACAATCTTTTAAAAGAATTTGATGATGTATTTCCTCAAGAGGTTCCAAGTGGACTTCCACCTTTAAGAGGGATAGAACATCAAATTGACCTCATCCCAGGGGCAAGCCTTCCAAATAGGCCCACCTATAGGACTAACCCCCAAGAGACCAAAAAGATAGAAACTCAAGTTCAAGATTTGTTGAAGAAGGGTTGGGTTCAAAAGAGCCTTAGCCCTTGTGCTCTTCCTGTTCTTTTAGTGCCTAAGAAAGATGGAAAATGGAGGATGTGTACTGATTGTAGAGCTATTAATAACATCACCATAAAGTATAGGCACCCAATCCCTAGGCTAGATGACATGTTGGATGAGTTACATGAGGCTATTATGTTTTCCAAGATTGATCTTAAGAGTGGTTATCACCAAATAAGGATTAAAAAGGGTGATGAGTGAAAAATCGCTTTTAAGACCAAGTTTGGTTTGTATGAGTGGTTAGTTAGGCCATTTGGTCTCACCAATGCCCCTAGCACTTTCATGCGTCTAATGAATCATGTACTTAGGAATTGCATAGGGAAGTTTGTGGTCGTATATTTTGATGACATCTTGATCTATAGCAAGTCCTTAGATGAACATCTTGGGCATCTAAGTGAGGTTTTAAAGATTCTTAGGGACAACCACCTCTATGCCAACTTGGAGAGATGTACCTTTTGCAAGGAAAATGTAAATTTCTTAGGTTTCATATTTGGTAAAGAAGGAGTGAAAGTTGACCCAGAGAAAATCAAGGCTATCCAAGATTGGCCTACCCCGAAAAGTATTGGAGATATTAGAAGTTTTCATGGTTTAACAAGTTTTTATAGAAGATTTGTGAAAGACTTCTCCACACTTGCATCCCCTCTTAATGAGCTTGTTAAGAAGTATGTACCTTTCATTTGGGGTGAAGCACAAGGAAAAACTTTTAATGTGCTTAAGGAAAAGCTCACCAATGCACCCATTCTAGCCCTTCCAAATTTTGAACAAACCTTTGAGCTAGAATGTGATGCATTTGGTCTTGGCATAGGTGCCATTTTACTTCAAGGAGGCCACCCCATTACTTACTTTAGTGAAAAACTTCATAGGGCCACCTTGAATTATCCCACCTATGACAAGGAGCTTTATGCCCTTATTAGAGCCCTCCAAGTTTGGGAGCATTACTTAGTGACTAGGGAATTCATCATACATACTGATCATGAGTCACTTAAGTACATTAGAGGGCAAGGGAAGTTAAATAAAAGACATGCTAAGCGGGTTGAATATCTTGAGCAATTCCCTTACATTATCAAATACAAGAAGGGAAAGTGTAATGTGGTGGCGGATGCCTTGTCTAGAAGGCACTCCTTGCTCTTTTCTTTGGGTTCCCAAATTCTTGCATTTGATAATATAAAGGAGTTGTATGAAGTAGATCAAGATTTCCAATCCACTTTCACCAAATGCCTCCAAAAGCCTTTTGATGGGTTCTACATCCTTGAGGGGTACCTTTTTAGAATGGGAAAAATTTGCATACCTCAAGGATCCATTAGAAAACTTTTGGTAAAGGAAAGTCATGAGGGAGGACTCATGGGCCATTTTGGGGTTGATAAAACCTTAGTCTTCTAAAATCTAAATCTTATTGGCCTCACATGAGAGTGGATGTTCAACGGCATTGCTCCAAGTGTATCACTTGTCTTCAAGCAAAATCAAGAGTGATGCCTCATGGACTCTACACTCCTCTCCCTATAGCTAGCACCCCTTGGGTTGATATTAGTATGGATTTTGTGCTTGGTCTTCCAAGGACTCAAAGGGGATTTGATTCAATCTTTGTGGTTGTGGATCGTTTTAGTAAGAGGACTCATTTTATACCATGCCACAAAGTGGATGATGCTAGCTATATTGCTAAGCTTTTCTTTAAGGAAGTGGTCTGTTTGCGTGGTCTACCCAAGACTATTGTTTCCGATAGGGATGCCAAGTTTCTAAGTCATTTTTGGAAAATTCTTTGGCAAAAACTAGGAACAAAGCTTGTTTATTCTACTACTTGCCACCCACAAACGGATGGGCAAACTGAGGTAGTGAATAGGTCCCTATCCACATTGTTAAGGGCAATTTTAAAAGGGAATAAGAAAACTTGGGATGAATGCCTTCCCCACATAGAGTTTGCCTACAATAGGGTGGTCCACAAGACTACTAGTTTGTCCCCTTTTGAGGTTGTATATGGCTTTAATCCTCTTACTCCTCTAGATTTGCTTCCACTCCCTAATACTACTTCCTTGTATCACAAGGAAGGAGTATCTAGGGGTGACTTTATAAAGAAATATCATGAAAAGGTCAAGAGTCAAATTGAAAATCAAACTCAAAAATATGCCAAGTACAACAACAAAGGAAGGAAAAAGGTAACCTTTGAAGTTGGGGATTGGGTTTGGCTTCACTTGAGGAAGGATAGATTCCCTACTCAAAGGAAGTCCAAACTAAGTCCTAGGGCAGATGGTCCTTTCCAAGTTCTTAAGAAAATTAATGATAATGCCTACATCCTAGACCTTCCCTCCGATTATGGAGTTAGTTCCTCTTTTAATGTTTGTGATCTTACACCTTTCCTAGGAGCTAATGACATGGATGAGCTTGAAGATTTGAGGTCAAATCCTTCTCAATAAGGAGAGCATGATGGAGGACCATCCTTGGGGCATCAAATAGGACCCATCACAAGGTCCATGGCAAGAAGAATAGAAGAAGAGGAAGGTCATACTACACCAAGAGCATTGATGATCACATATGTGGACTTTGGTGCATCTACCTAATGTTTTTCTTGTTTTCCTTATTTTCCCCTTGTATTTTGGGGAACCTTAATCACTTAGGATTTCATTGTGTATTATTATTTAGCCTTTGTATTATGGGACAAATTAGTTTAGGATTTATTTTGGGACTTAAACCTTGACTTGTGAGGTCAAAAGTCCATTTCTTTCATTTTCTAGACACAAGGGTATTTTAGTCATTTAGGGGGGAGGGACCTACATTTCATTTGAGGTCCATTTAGGGTTCATTTGAGGGGCATTTAGCTCTCAGATTTTCGTGCAAATGGCCTAGAGGCCTCCCACCCTCTCTTTAAATACCCTAGGTTAGACCACATGTAGTCACTTTTGGATATATTGGATATTTGAGAGAGTTTTCCTCGTCATTCCTCTTCTTTAGTCATTTAGGGATCTCTTGGCCCCCTTCCTCTCTTCTCTACCTTAGAAGGAGCTTGGGCCTCCCTAGGATTGGCCTTCACCCTTTCCAAGTGAAGTGAGCTAGCCAATGAGACACCATCCAACCACCACCACCCAAAACACCATTCTTTTGTCTCCATTTTTCAAGAACCACTTTCACCCATCATAAGCTCCATTTTTCACACCTATTTCAGCCCTTGAAGAAGATCCATTTCAACATTTTATCTTGGAGAAGAGTTGGTGACACCATGGAAAAGGTGGAGCCATCAAATCTTGGCCCTTGGATGAGGTAGCTTGGGCACCAATTCTCATCTAAAGGAGGGGATTGATTGGACTTTGGGCTTCAATCCTCCTCCCTTGGATGACTCCTTTTAATCTTAGCCCTTCCTTTCCTTCTTGACTTGTCCAAGAGGTTATGTCCCTCTATAAAATGGTGCTCCTTCACACTCTTGTATTTTTTACACTTTATTGAATGGAAAAACCTTGAGTTGGCCAAAATTCTCTTAGTGTTCACCCTTCTCTCTTTGAGAATTCCTTAGGTTTTTATCAAGGGTTCCGTCCCTTGTGGTAAACTTTCCCTCTTAGGCTTATCTTACCTTAAGTGGCACCTAAAACCACCTCACTTTTTACCTTTCCATAAACCATTTCACCAAAGAAGAAAACCTCTAGAAAAAGATCAAGGGAGGCATGCATCATTTGGTATCTAGAGCATTGGTTCTAGAGGTCTAAACTCGCTTCCTACCTCATTTATTTTTTCTTTCTGTTTTCCTATTTTATTTTATCTTTAATTTCTGTAATTTTTTCTAGCTTTTCATTGTTGTTTATCATTTCCATTTATGTCTTGAATTTATTGTTTTGAGTTATAGTTTATTTCGCCATTTATTTTTTGCTTGATGCAATTTATATTGTTCTTTTCTTTGCATCTACGTTTCTCCCATATTCATTAATTTCCGCTTAAGCTTTGAGTTGGGTGCTTTCTTGCTTGAATTTTGGTTTTGAGAATTTCTTGCTAAAAACCATGCCATTGTGGTGAATTCCACAACCTTGTGGTCAAGAAATTTAGACCAAATTCTTGTGTTTCCTTGCACCTAGTTGCCTTGTTTTTACCTTATTTTTAGCTTTTATTTTTCACTTTTATACTCTTGTGTAGTTGTCTATAAGTCATGTTTATAGTTTCCCATTTTGTCTATTAATTCCTTTTAAGTTTAGCCTCTTTTGTTTTTATAAAAAAGCTTTTGAAACTTCTTAAATTGAGCAACATAGAGGGTCATACCTCATGTCTAAGTCTCTTTAGAGGTTCATGTGCTTTTAGTTTCAAGCATATTCTAAAAAAAAATTCCAAAATAGTTGCTCAATTCCCTTTGTCTTTATTTTCCTTATACGTATAATTAGTAGCTCATTTGTGTGGTAAATGTAGTTCTTGTTTGTGGGTGCTTTCACTTAAGCTATAAGTTTGGTATTTGTGTTCAACAAATTACTAAAAACTTAACAAAGCTTGAGTCCAGTGGCACACCAAACTACTAAACAATTAACACATCTATAGATACTTTGCATTTTGAAGTCATTTCTAGTAGTACCTAAATTGTTGCTTTTAATTTTCTTTATTGTTCCAAGAGCATAACTCTTTGTTATTAAGCACTAAATTCACAATCAATTTAGGTGCACCTAGTAAATATTCAAAAAAAAAAACAAGAGAACAAAGTCTAAAATAAAATACAAAAAGAAACAACGAAGGATTCAAAAAAAAAAAAGAACAAACAAACGAAAAGAAAGTTTGAAAAATTCATTTGATGTACCTAACCTAAAATTAGCAAGTGCTTCAACTTTGAACTTGAAACCTTAAAATAAATTTTATTACTTTTGGTACACTAGAACGTGATATTTGTGTCTTTCTACTACTTAATCTAGTGTCATTCTTAGGTATTCCATTGTGTGCTCTCTTTCTTTTGTTTACCTTTTAGTTGTTGCTTGCCTTTTAAATCATCTTTCTAGTTTGTCTTATATACTCTTACCATTTGGTTAAGTGTCCTTTTGATTGTGTTATCTTTTATTGCTTTTTGAGTTTCTATTCGCACCTCCGCTTGCTACTTTTGGTTTCTTTGGTTTGTGTGTTAGTGCCACTTTTGGGAGAAAGATTGAAAAAGGAGCTTACACAAGGGTAGCATATTTTGGAAGGTTGGACTAAGAGCCTAAGGGATCACCTCAAAAGGAAACACACCTAGCTGTGAGGACTTTGATTTGAGGGAGCATTTGGAGTATCATTTTTTGAAGACTTTACTTTTTCTTTAATTTGGGTGTATTAATTTTGTAGTTGGGAGTTTGAGTGCCCTTAAGGCCCTCTCTTTGGTTGTAATAAGATTCATTTAATTTTTAGTTTCTCGAAAATTAGGTGAAGAAGGAAGAAGTGGTACACTTACTTCAACACCTTAGGAGCTCGATTTAGATCCCTTCTCTTTTGAATTTTTGCTTTAAAATTATTGCTTTATTTTTCTTATTCAAAGCACTTAGAAGGCTAAAGAGTTTCAAAGACTCATTAAGCCATTTTAGGCAAGAAAACATAAAAAGAGAGGAGTGTTTATTTGTGAAAAGTTTTTAGCCACCTTTTTCCTCTTAGAAATTCAAGCACAATGACATCACACACCCACTCTAGTGCTCATAGTGATTCATCAAACAAGAGTGTAAACCAAAGAAATATTTCTAAAGATTACACTCTAGAAAACTTAAACATGGACTTTAGGGAGTGGATGGAAAAAGAACTAGAGAGAAGAGAAGAAAAAAGGAGAGAAAAAGAGTCCAAGGAGAAAAGAAAAATAAAAGAAAGAAAGGAAGAAAAGAGAGAAAAAAGAGAGAAGGAAGAGAGAAGAATAAGAGAAAGAGGAGAAGATGAAGAAAGGAGAGAAAGAAAAGAAAGAGAAAGAAGAAAAGAGAAAGAAGAAGAAAAAATAAAGCATGGGAATGGTGAGAATTACAAAATGAAAGGGATAGTCTTAGGTTCCCCATCTAGACATACCCATAGGAGTGAAAGTGAGGAAGAATACTACAATCATCCTAGGAGAAACTCCCATTCATCCATGCATAATAATGGGGCCCCTCCAAGGGAGCCCAAAATTGATCTCCCCCTATTTCATGGGAGGGAAGATGAAACCTACCTTGATTGGGAAATCAAGGTAGAACAACTCTTCACTTGCCACGAGGTAAGAGAAGAAAGAAAGGCTCCAATGGCAACCCTTAGCTTCCAAGGGCATGCCATGCATTGGTGGGTTGGGTTAACCAATGAGACAATCCGCACCAATATGCCTTCCATAAGATATTGGAATGATCTTAGAAGTGCTCTAAGAAGAAGGCATATTCCCTCTTGGTATGAAAGAGATCTTTTGGATAGACTCCAAAGGTTAAGGCAAACCAACCTTAGTATAGAAGAGTATAGACAAAAGATGGAACTTCTTATCTTGAGGGCGGGTATCATTGAGGAACCCAAGGCCACTATGGCAAGGTTTTTGTGTGGGTTGAGCCCCGAAATTTGTGATAAGGTGGAGCTCTTCTCATACAATTCCCATGATAAGTTAGTTCAACTTTGCATCAAGGTGGAAAATCAACTTAGAAGGAAAACTTTTAAAAAGGATAACCCACCTTATGTAAAGAGGGACCAACCTAAGGGGAACTCTTTCAAGAGTTACCCCAAAGAGGAACATCCCAAGCACTTCAAAGAGCATAAAACATCACATGTAGAGAGAAAAACCCCTACTACTAACTCTCATGAGAAAGTTAGTAGTATCAAATGCTTTAGATGTCTTGGGAGAAGCCAAATTTCCTCTCAATGCCCTACTAAGAGAAACATCATCGTGAGGGCCCAATATGTTTATAGTAGTGACTCTAGCTCACACTTCTCTAGTGAGAGCGTAGGAGAAGGGGTTCATGCATACCAATCTGATTGTGATGAAACCGCTTATGCATGTGAGGGAGACCTCTTAATGATAAGAAGTCTTCTTGGAAGCCAACCTTTGAAAGTGTCCTCATCTCAAAGGGAGAACATATTCCACACTCACTGTAAGGTGAATGACAAAATATGTTCTCTCATAGTGGATGATGGGTCATGCTGCAATTGTTGTAGCTCAAGGTTGGTGGAAAAGCTAGCCTTGACCCACTTCCCCACCCTAAGCCTTACAAGTTTCAATGGCTCAATGAGCAAGGGGAAATGGATGTCAATGAGCAAGTCAAGGTTCCAATTTCCATTGGGTCTTATAAAGATGAGATCCTGTGTGACATAGTCCCAATGGAAGCTGGCCATATCTTGCTAGGAAGACCATGGCAATTTGATAAGAAAGCCATACACCATGGTCATTCCAATAACATCATCCTCACTCATAAGGATAAGCGCATTAAGTTGTGTCCTCTAACACCTTCACAAGTGGCGGAGGACCAACTCATCATGAAACATAAGAGAGATAAGGAGAAAAAAAAAGCAAAACTTTACCCCTAAATCTTGAAAGGGGTAAGGAGGTTCAGTTGGAAGTTGGTGCCCCTTCCAAGAAAGTCATTAGTAAAGGGAGTTTATTTGCAACAAAATTGGATTTAAAGGAAGCCCCCTTAACAAACAGACCTTTCTATCTCCTCCTTTGCAAAGAGGCATTCCCCATTTCTTCCTCCTCCACTTTTTTCCCTTCTAGTTCTAGTACTGCCATAGAACTTGGACATGAGAAACTACCTCAAGAGGTTCAAGATCTTTTAAAGGAGTTTGGTGATATATTCCCTGATGAAGTTCCCAAAGGATTTCCTCCAATTAGGGGTATAGAACACCAAATAGATTTGGTACCTGGGGCTAGCCTGCGTAATAGGCCTGCTTATAGGACTAACCCCATGGAGACCAAGGAGATTGAATCTCAAGTCCAAGAACTATTGGAGAAGGGTTGGGTTGAAGAGAGCCTAAGCCCTTGTGCTGTGCCAGTCTTGTTGGTGCCTAAGAAGAATGGCCAATGGAGGATGTGCATTGATTGTCGAGCAATCATAACATCACCATCAAATATAGGCACCCTATCCCTAGGCTTGATGACATGCTTGATGAATTGCATGGGGCCCAATTATTTTCGAAAATTGATCTTAAGAGTGGTTATCACCAAATCCGCATCAAGGAAGGTGATGAGTGAAAAATCGCTTTTAAGACCAAGTTTGGGCTTTATTAGTGATTGGTAATACCCTTTAGGCTTACCAATGCCCCAAGCACCTTCATAAGGCTTATGAATCATGTCCTTAGGGATTGCTTAGGAAAATTTTGTGTAGTTTACTTTGATGACATCTTAGTGTATAGCAAGAGCCTAGATGAACATGTAGGTCATCTTAGGAGCGTCTTTTGCATTCTTAGGTCACACCAACTCTATGGAAATCTTGAAAAATGTAATTTTTGTGTAGAGAGTGTGGTGTTCTTAGGTTTTATAGTTAATGAAAATAGGGTTCAAGTGGACCCTGAAAAAATCAAAGCCATCCAAGAATGACCCACCCCAAAAAGTGTGACTGAGATCAAGAGTTTTCATGGTCTCGCAAGCTTTTATAGGCGCTTTGTGCCTAACTTCTCCACACTTTTCTCACCAATCAATGATTTGGTGAAGAAGGATACTCCTTTCCTTTGGGGTGAAAAACAACAAAAAGCCTTCGAACTTATCAAAGAGAAACTGACCCATGCACCAGTTTTAGCTCTTCCTGACTTTTCTAAAACTTTTGAGCTAGAGTGTGATGCATCAGGAGTAGGTGTGGGAGTTGTGTTGTTACAAGGTGGTCATCCCGTGGCTTATTTTAGTGAAAAACTAAATGGAGCCGCCTTAAACTACCTTACCTATGATAAAGAGTTTTACTCTTTGATAAGGGCCCTTCAAACTTGGGAACATTATCTTGTACCCAGGGAGTTCATCATTCATAGTGACCATGAGTCACTTAAGTATTTGAAGGGTCAAGGCAAGCTTAATAAAAGGCATGCTAAATGGGTAGAATTTCTTGAGACTTTCCCTTATATCATCAAATACAAGAAAGGAAAACATAATGTGGTGGCTGATGCTTTGTCTCGTAGACATACCCTTTACACCACCTTAAGTGCAAAGATTCTTGGATTTGATAATATTAAAGAAATGTATCTTTTTGATAAGGATTTTGGATCCATTTATGCTGCCTCTACATTTGCATGTAAAACCCAAAATGGGTTCTTTGTGAGTGAGGGGTACCTTTTCAAAGGTAGCAAACTTTGTGTGCCCCAAGGAGTATGCTAGTAAAGGCCAACATTGAACATCATTCAAAGAAGTATGCTAGTAAAGCCAATAGGGGCAGGAAAGAAATTATCTTCAATGAAGGGGATTGGGTATGGCTTCATTTGAGGAAGGATCGCTTCCCTACTCAAAGGAAGTCCAAGCTTAGCCCCCGAGGAGATGGTCCCTTTCAAGTCCTCATGATAGTGAACAATAATGCATACATATTAGATCTCCCTGAGGACTATGGTGTCAGTACTACCTTTAATGTTTGTGATTTGATCCCTTTTGTAGGTACTGATGAAGAAGAGGCGGACCTATAAGATTTGAGGTCAAATCCTTCCCAAGGCTATAACTAGGGCCATGGCTAGGAGAATAGAAGAAGACATGGCTAGAGTAGAAGGAGGAAGATCTCACCTCCACATGACCATCAAGTTATGCAAGTCATGACTTATTTACTTGTAATTTTTATTTTAGGAACCTAGGATTTTATTTTGGACATGTATTAGTCCATTTAAATTTTCTAGGAGGTCTCTTAGTAATAAGAAGGGGTAAGATTAGCTTTTAGGCCTTTATTTAGGAAATAAGGGGGTAGTTTGATAAATACACCCTCTTTTCCTAAATAAAACCCAAAACTAATAAAGGAGTAATCTTGGCCCTTGGGTGAGGTAGCTTGGGCACCAATTCTCATCTAAAGGAGGGGATTGATTGGACTTTGGACTTCAATCCTCCTCCCTTGGATGACTGCTTTTAATCCTAGCCCTTCCTTTCCTTCTTGACTTGTCCAAGAGGTTAGCTCCCTCTATAAAAAGGTGCTCCTTTACACTCTTGTATTTTTTACATTTTATTGAATGGAAAAACCTTGAGTTGGCCAAAATTCTCTTAGTGTCCACCCTTCTCTCTTTGAGAATTCCTGAGGTTTTTATCAAGGGTTCCATCCCTTGTGGCAAACTTTCCCTCTTAGGCTTATCTTACCTTAAGTGGCGCCTAAAACCACCTCACTTCTTACCTTTCCATAAACCATTTTGCCAAAGAAGAAAACCTCAAGAAAAAGATCAAGGGAGGCATGCATCACCTTTGCATCTGCATTCGCATTAAAGGCCAATGATGGGTACTTCATCAACGACGGGTATCTTTACAAAGGGAGTAAGCTTTGTATACCCCAAGGATCAATTAGGAACTTACTTACAAAAGAGAGTCATGAAGGTGGGCTCATGGGGCATTTTGGGATTTCAAAAACCCTCATGCTTTTACAAGAGAAATTCTTTTGGCCCCATATGCATAGAGATGTCCATAAACATTGCTCTAAATGTATAGCTTGCTTGCAAGCAAAGTCTAAAGCAATGCCTCATGGACTATACACACCTTTACCTACTCCTTCTGCACCTTGGGAGGATATTAGCATGGATTTCATCCTTGGGCTCCCAATAACCCAACACGAGGTGCAGACTCCATATTTGTGGTGGTGGACCGATTTTCAAAAATGGCCCATTTTATTCCCTGCCACAAAGTGGATGATGCAAGCAACATCGCAAGACTTTCCTTCAAAGAGGTTGTCCGATTGCATGGTATACCCTCTTCAATAGTGTCAGATAGGGATGTGAAGTTCCTTAGCCATTTTTGGAAAACTCTTTGGGCTAAGCTGGGAAATAAACTTCTTTTTTCCACTACCTGTAACCCTCAAACTGATGGGCAAACAGAAGTGGTGAATAGATCTTTAACCACTATGCTGAGGGTTCTCCTTAAAGGCAACCATAATTATTGGGATGAGTACCTTCCCCACATTGAATTTGCTTATAACCGGGTGGATCATAGAACCACCAAGCATTCTCCATTTGAGGTGGTCTATGGCTTTAATCCTCGTACTCCTCTAGATCTTTTACCTCTTCCTCTTTCTGTTGCTGTGCATATAGAAAGAGAGGCAAAAGCCATTTTTGTAAAACAATTACATGAGAGGGTTAAAGCTAACATAGAGCGTCAATCCTTGAGAGATGCTACTTTCGCCAATAGGGGGAGAAAAAAGGTCATCTTTGAAAAGGGCGACTAGGTATGGCTTCACTTGAGAAAGGATAGATTTCCTTGTCAAAGGAAGTCCAAACTTAGTCCTAGAGGAGTTGGACCTTTCCAAATCCTTGAGCGGATCGGTAATAATGCCTATGTTTTAGATCTGCCTGAGGATTATGGGGTAAGCACTAGTTTTAATTTTTCTGATTTGTCTCCATTTGTAGGTGCTGAAAATGATGAAGACCCCATGGATTTGAGGTCAACTCCTCTTCAAGGGGGAGGAGATGATGTGACCATGCCTAGCCAAGGACCTATCACTAGGGCCATGGCTAGAAGGATTGAAGAAGACCTAGCCCTTGCAGACAAAGGAAGACTTCACCTCCTGTGGAGAGTGAAGATATTAGGCCTTTATTTTAATAAAATGTAATTTTCCTTTATTTTAATTTTGAGGAGCATTAAGAATTTAATTTGGGACATGTATTTAGTCCATTTTTTTTTTAGGAGGTGTCTTAGGAATTTAGAGGGTGGATTTAGCTTTTTGGGTCTTTATGAAGGAAATAAGGGGTAGCCTTGATATCTACACCCCTTTTTTCCTACATAAACCCCCTAAGCTAATAAGAAGGAATCTTGGCTCTTGGTTTGAGAAACTTGGGCACCAAGTTTGATGATCTAAGGAGGGAATTGTTTCTCAATCCTCCTCCCTTAGATCTCTCCTTTTAATCCTAGCCCTTCCTTTTTAGGTTATCTTGTTCAAGAGGTTAGCTACCTCTATAAATAGGAGCTCCTCCCTCACTTGTATTTTTTACACTTGAATTTAATCATAGAGACCATATTGGTTGTGAGGTTATTACCTTTGAATGTCCCCTTTTCTCCTTTGTGAGAGCTTCTAAGAGTTATCAAGGGACCCCTCCCTTGTGGCCTCTCCCCTTTGGCTTATCAAACCTAGTATTTGTGGCGCCTCACCCCATTCCTTTCCTCTCCATAAATCCATTTCCCTTACAAGTGACCTTAGAAAGGATCCTTTGGGCACGTGATCATCAAAGATCACATCAAAGATACTAGGCGCAAATTTAAAATAAAAAAGCAAGAAACAAAACTGAAATTCTTCAAGCTTCCAACTTGGTGTTCCTTCACAAGTAACAAACTTGTTAGTCCTCTCTTTAAAGTGTTTGCACTCCCACTGTTTGGTGATTCTCTCCAAAGCACTTTGGGACTTATGGCAACTTCCTCCAACTCAATCTCCCAAGATTCACAAGGTGAACCCAAGGTGAACCCAAGGTGATTCACCTACACCAAGCAAAGAAGCCAACCAAGAGAAAGAGAACCAAGAGGCCAAGAAATAAAAACTAAAAAAGGAAAATTAAGAAGGCTAAACTCAAGAGATTAATTATGAGACAAGACTCAAAGAATGTGAAGAAATACAAGCAAAAATTAAGGCACACAAGAAAGTTAAGCACTCAAAAAGAATTTAGAAGACTCTAGATTAGAATTTAAGTGTTTAATGTTCCTTGTCCTTAAAATTTCATGTCCAATGTCCAAACTCCAGCCAAGGTTTTGGTCATAAAATGGGTCCAATGATAGTCTAAAATAGTCCAATATGGTCAAAGTTCAAGTCCAAAGTCCAAGGGTAAAATGGTCCACAAGTTAGCAACAATTCCTTTTAATTTTTTTTAACTTTCACTTCTTTTCACTCAAAACGTGTCTCACCAAGGAGGATCAGATTTGATTCTTTTTTTAAACTTATATGTCGCATGGATTTTACACTAGTGGTGTGTTAAAAGTGGGTACAAAAAGGTGGTAAATAAAAGTTGCTATTTTGGTGCAAGAAAGGTATCTTTTTGGGAAGTGTTTCTTGTCTTTTACTCTCTTGTTTAGGTGCATTTTTTTTCAGTTTTTTCAGAATATATTCAGCCATATGACACTTTTTTTGACTTAGGATCATGCAATAAAGACAAGGAATGATGTAGTCATGCAAAAGGAAAGCTAGCCAAAAATGTGTAAGCCATTAATTACACACATAAGTCAAATAAGACATGGAGCATGCAAGAGTCAATTTTTATATGCAAATATTAGTCTCCTAAGGCTCACAAAAGGTTTGGCCAGCCAAGAATGTGAAAGAAAAAGCACCAGATTTTTTTTCAAAGTTTCATTCATCTTGTGAGAGAAATATGCATATATTTGACTAGTTTTTGAAAAATAAGGAGGGAAACTTCAAACATGACACAAAAAGGATTAAAAAAAGATTAAAATGATGTTAATAGCATGTTCATCACAAAAAAAATGCAGCCATGGAAAAACAAAGGAAAGCTCTAAAAGAACAACCTTTTGAGAAAAACTCAAAGAACACTAAGAAGGCTCATGAATGATGATGAACCACACAAAAAAAGAGACAACTTTTAAACAAAATATTTAGACAAAATACTCAAGACAAAGGAGAAGACATGAACATGACAAGAAACATATTTTTGAAGACAAAGAAAAAAAAAAGAATGGAGAAGAACACTAGTTACCCTTGAAGACCACCTTAGCTCTTGATACCACATGATGGCTCCACCTTTCTATGGTGTCACCAACTCTTCTCCAAGATGAAATGTTGAAATGGATCTTCTTCAAGGGCTGAAATAGGTGTGAAAAATGGAGCTTATGATGGGTTAAAGTGGTTCATGAAAAATGGAGACAAAAGAATGGTGTTTTGGGTGGTGGTGGTTGGATAGTGTCTCTTTGGCTAGCTGACTTCACTTAGAGAGGGTGAAGGCCAATCCTAGGTTGACCCAAACTCCTTCTAAGGTAGAGAGGAGAGGAAGGGGGCCAAGAGATCCCTAAACGACTAAGGAAGAAGAATGATGAGGAAAACTCTCTCAAATATCCAATATATCCAAAGTGACTACATGTAGTCTAACCTAGGGTATTTAAAGAGAGGGTGGGAGGCCTCTAGGCCATTTGCACGAAAATTTGAGAGCTAAATGCCTCTAAAATGAACCCTAAATGGACCTCAAATGAAATGTAGGTCCCTCCCCCCTAAATGACTAAAATACCCTTATGTCTAGAAAATGAAAGAAATGGACTTTTGACCTCACAAGTCAAGGTTTAAGTCCCAAATTAAATCCTAAACTAATTTTCCCCATAATAAAAAGGCTAAATAAAAATACACAATGAAATACTAAGTGATTAAGGTTCCCCAAAATACAAGGGAAAAATAAGGAAAACAACCAAAGCACTAGGTAGATGCACCAAAGTCTGCACATGTGATCATCAATGCTCTTGGTGTAGTATGACCTTCCTCTTCTCTATTCTTCTTGCCATGGACCTTGTGATGAGTCCTATTTGATGCCCCAAGGATGGTCCTCCATCACAACAAAGGGCCCTCTCACTAGGGCAATGGCTAGGAGGATTGAAGAGGACTTGGCCTGGAAAGACTCATCAAGACCCTAGCTCATGATGGAGAGAGACATTTTAGGCCATAGTCCTTAGTTTTCCTCTTGTATATATTAATTAGTTTTTAATTCCCTTTTAGGCCATGTATTTTGGCCATTTATGCTAGTTTCTAAAGTTTAGGGTGTAAATAGCTTAGGAAAGGAGGTGAGGGGAGTAGAGGGCCTAATAACTCAAAGGAGTGTGGATCTCTTTCCACACCTCCTTGATTAGGTCGTGACACTCCTTAGTTTAAGGCTAGGGGCCCCTTTTTAGTGGGCCTAAGAGGGATTAGTGCTCCTAATCCTAATTAGGCCCAAAGTCCTACATTGCTAGTTTTGAATGTCTTGTTCCCTCTTTTGGGTTATATATACACCTAGTCTCTCTTGTACAAATTACACTTGATTGAATGAAGTAAGACTCTTTTTGAGCAATTTATTCTTGAGTGTCATTAAGAATCCTCTCTCTTGAGGAATCTCTCCCTTAAAGCTTTCATCAAGGGACCTCTCCCTTGTGGTAAGAAACATAAAATTTTTGACTCATCTTTCTCCTAGAAAGTGGCGTCAACCCTCTTCCATTTTTAACCTCTTTATCCTCCATTTTCTTAGAGGAAGGAACCTTGGTTGAATAGATCAAGGGAGTGCATCAAATGACATGGCACTTCCAAAATTCAAAGTCAAATAAGAAGAAACAAGAATCAGCTATGTAGGAGAGAGAAAGCACATGTGGAGTGAAACAAGGGGACAAGGGGGGCCACATGTCTCATGCATGCTTCATGTGTTGGTTAGAAGGGTGTGAAGAGGAATTAGGGGTGTGGAAATTAATAACCACACGTCCAAATCCTCTTGGACCAGCCAAACTAATTAACACACTCCACAAGGAGACTAATTACACCTCCTAAAGAAAATAGAACCTATAGGCCAAAATACAAGGCCGAAAATTAAACTAGCTATGCCCCTAAAATCCTAATGACTTAAGGGTGCTTATACAAGTCTAAAAATGGTCAAATTAATACAATTAAATGGAACATGTCCTAAACTAAGCTCCTTAAAGCTTCATCCAAGTCATGCTTCTTTCTTTTTGGTCCTAGCTCAAGCCCATGCTAGGCGTGCATGCATCACACTACAACGCTCAAGTTAGTCAAGGTGGTTTTTCTATATGGTTTGTTAGATAGATTGCAAATACCTGTCTCTTTGCTTTTATTGTTAATGTTTCATCACTTACTTTAATTAGGGTAATTTACTACTCATTAACATTGCTTTAATGATGTGGTAACTATCGTTAGCTTATGATGGCTCTCATAAGTTCTCTTAGGGTGATTTTTGTTCAAGTGGGGGAGGCCGTCTGAATAGGATTGGTTTGGAGCAGAGGTCACCATTTCTGAGCTTAGGGGATTGCAACGAGGGTGGGAATGTGATAGGTCGAGGTCGAGGGGTGCTGAGGTGGAGGTCAGGTGATGTGCTGATGTTCAGGTCAGGGTATGACGCTACTAGATGGTACAACTTCTCTGTAAAAAACTTTCGGTAAAAGAAGATGAGGGTATTTGGATTTTGTAGAAAATTATAAATGCTGGAGTGACCAAATTGTGAGATGAAATTGAATTTAAAAATAATACTAGTACAAAAATTGAACATTTTAAAAAATAGTGGACAAAAATGTAATTAAACATTAAAAAGTAAAAGAATTTTGTTAGGTTAAATTAAGATGAAAAACGATATTTTACAAAATTGTTCTATTTTTTATCTTTTTTATTTTTATTTTTTGTGCCTTGTGTTTTATCTATCTCACAAAATCAGATGTTGCTGCCCATACGACATATCAAAACTTTGAAAAAGGACAACAAAGCCTTTTTTTTACTACTTTATTTATGTTTCAATTGAATTGATAAAAAGTGTAAGAGAATCTTTATTATATTATAAATTAACTTATTATAATTATCTTCAAAATTATTCATATACACTTCATTAATTTCGCTCTATTCACACATAAAACCCTTCCATTATATTGAAACTTAAATGAATCAAAATACATTTCGCTTTGGCATGTATATACAGAGACATATTGACTGAATATGTCATCACAAAATTTTAAAGTAACAACAATCCCAAGATTCTAATCAATTGTACCATGTCGATCATGATAATGGGCATGGACGCCTAACAGATATACCACTTGTGTATCAACTAATCTAAGTTTACACTGACCTAAGTTTAATTTGAAGCAAAATATTACATGTTTAACACAATATATTATAAGACATGAAAGCTAGTTATACAGTTGGAGGAGGAAGTAACCATTTGGAACCCTCAATCATCTCTAGGCTTATGAAAGGTTTAACTGTTTCTTCAGTAAGCTGCCTAGTAATAGGAGCACGCCCTTGGGGATCTGCACCTGGTCCTTGGTTTTTAAACTCTCCAAAAAATGCAGTTCTGTAGATAACAGATTGCATTGATCAATATGGCACCAAATAAAATCTAAAAATTTATAAAATAAAAGATGTTATTTCACATAATGACAAACTTTTATGCATTACTTATGGGTGCAACATGTCTAGTATATAGTTATAGAAGTAAAATAATCATTAGTGGTGAAGAGTTAAATATTAAAGTTACTTGTCATGTTCTGGGTGATTGTTATTACTCCAGCCTTTTTTATCCACCATGTCACTCATGGTGCTATAAGCGAAGACCACTCTGGGATGAGAAAACCATGCTCTCCCCAAGAAAGTTCCCTTTGCACTTCCAGTAACGTCACAATGTACAAATGAGTAGCCATCGTCCTCATCATCACCTTTTCTTGCTTGTGCTGTTATAAATGTAGTCCAGGATTCAGCAATTGTTCTTAGCTCAGTTTTCTACATCATAAGTTAAAGTGTTAATACTAATTACAATGATATTTAGTGTTTCAAATTAAATAAATTTTATTAACATTCAATCTCGCAAAATTTATATACCAAATATAGTGACTTCCCACTTCCGAAAATATAATCCACGGTGCCTTGAATTAAGCAATCCTTGAAAAAATGTCTATGCCTATCATCACACACTGTGTCTTGGAATCCATACATTTTGCAATTATAAAATGCTGCTTTGTCACCAGAAATTCGTAACGCTACTGCTTGGGCTCCTGTTTTTTTCCCATCTGGTCTCGCTGCAGTGTTCTATATATACCATCAAATTCACAAACACAAATGGCGATAAGAAAAATGAAATTCCAAAAGATTAGGCATTAAGATCTTTTGATTGACAAGGAAGATAGTAAACAAACCGCGATGTTGATGTTAGCTGCCACAAAATAATTAGATTCAACAATTAATGTAGCACTATCGACAGTGCCATATTGTGCTGCAGTGCCCCCAAAGGTCAAGTTTGGCATATTTCCTGGTGCTCCATAAAGGGTGACAAAAGGCTTTGACGCATCAACTTTGATTTTCTCTTCATAAGTTCCAGCTCCAATGTACAAAATTGTACGCTTGGTGTTCCCCGGAGGTATGCTTTTAAGGGCATCCGTGATGGTTTTAAATTCTCCACTACCATCTTTCATTACTTTTATAACCTTAGGAGAGGCTTCAGCCGTCACTAATGCAGGGTCCAAACTGCTTTTTCTTTTATCTAAAGGACCAACGTTAGTTTTAAACCATTCTTCTACTTTTCCCTTGTCAGCAGGAATTGACACATTATCAGATAAGACAAATCGGCTTGTAATAAAAACTACTGTGAAAGTCACTTCAATGATACAACATATACTTTTCAAGCCCATATTTCCAGTTTTTTTCTTTTCGGATTTGTTTCTTCGATTCTTGGAATTGCAATTTATAAGAAATACATAATGGACATACTTCGTTTAATTTTATAGGAATTAATTTGAATCAATCGTTATTTGTTAAGATTCTGAAATTAAGCAAATGATTAAAAGTTGACTGGTTTAAAGTTATTGCAGCAAAAATAGCTTGATGTTTTATTTTAGGGTAACTTTTATGGTGTTCTAGTTTTTTATCAAACAAATGTGTAACCTGAAATTGAAACTAGTTTATCAACACAAAAATGAAAACAATTTTGATTAATGAATGCAAGCCACACGAATCAATGGCAGTGTAAATACAGTTTCCTAAAATAGTAGGGTTGGATGTAGAGTATATTACTATCATTCTTAGTATTGGGCTTCAACGTTTTGATGATTTATCCTATATTAGAATTGAATATGATTGTTTTTGGGAATTTAAAATACGTCTATTATCACCTTTATTAATTTTAATCCTTATTCAATAAAATTTATTAAACTGGTACATATCTAATTTTTCAGTTTTCTATTTTTTATACTTTTTTTGGGTAATATAAATGCATCTTGACTGAATTATTTATGTATTTTTTTATAATAAAAAATATCTTCTAAAATGATTTTAAAAGTAGATAAATAAATTTATCATGTAATTTTTGTTCAAATGTGAGTTAAAAAGCTTACAAATTAGGAAAGAGTATAGAACAACTATATGGACCAGAACCATTATTGTGAAAACCTGTCCGGTCTCTAACCTGGTCAATGCAGTGAGTCAATGGAGTTAGAGGTCAGACTAGTGGGTGAGTAATTGACCTGGAATAACCAGATCTAAAGGTAAAAAATAAAAATGTATAACTAACTATCTAACATAATTTTTATAAAAGTGATGTGACCATGCCTAGCCAAGGACCTATCACTAGGGCCATGGCTAGAAGGATTGAAGAAGACCTAGCCCTTGCAGACAAAGGAAGACTTCACCTCCTATGGAGAGTGGAGATATTAGGCTAGAGACTTTAGTTAATAAAATGTAATTTTCCTTTATTTTAATTTTGAGGAGCATTAAGAATTTAATTTGGGACATGTATTTAGTCCATTTTTTATTTTTAGAAGGTGTCTTAGGAATTTAGAGGGTGGATTTAGCTTTTTGGGTCTTTATGAAGGAAATAAGGGGTAGCCTTGATATCTACACCCCTCTTTTCTACATAAACCCCCTAAGCTAATAAGAAGGAATCTTGGCCCTTGGTTTGAGAAACTTGGGCACCAAGTTTGATGATCTAAGGAGGGAATTGTTTCTCAATTCTCCTCCCTTAGATCTCTCCTTTTAATCCTAGCCCTTCTTTTTTAGGTTATCTTGTTCAAGAGGTTAGCTACCTCTATAAATAGGAGCTCCTCCCTCACTTGTATTTTTTACACTTGAATTTAATCCTAGAGACCATATTGGTTGAGGTTCTTACCTTTGAGTGTCCCCCTTTCTCCTTTGTGAGAGCTTCTAAGAGTTATCAAGGGACCCTTCCCTTGTGGCCTCTCCCCTTTGGCTTATCAAACCTAGTATTTGTGGCGCCTCACCCCATTCCTTTCCTCTCCATAAATCCATTTCCCTTCCAAGTGACCTTAGAAATGATCCTTTGGACACGTGATCATCAAAGATCACATCAAGTGGTATCAGAGCCACTTTCTAAAGGTCACGTTCTTTCTCAATTTTTTTTTTGCTTTGTTGTTTATTTCTTTGATCTCTTTATTTTAAAGTCCTTCATTTTTTGTCATCTCTATTTCCTTTATTGTCTAGTAGTATAGCTTTTTATTCTTGCTATTATATGCGCATTTGTTTTCTATCTACGCGCCTATGTTCCATTTAATTTGATGCGATTTTATTTGTCCCTTTCTTTGCATCTTATTTTTGTGTTCAAGTTGCTTAATTTTCCCTTGGTTTTTTATGTTAAAGTGTGCCTAAGAAGTTGTGACCATTAAACCCACATGGTTGAGGATTTTTCCACACCATTGTGGTGATCAACTTTGGCCACTTTGTTGTGACTTTTGTTTTAAGTCTCTTGCTGAAATTTTTGCTCTATTTTTAGGTGTGTTATTTTTTCTTAATCTTGTGTTTTGTCAAATACTAGTCATGTTAGTTTCCTATTTTGTCTCATTTAAATTCCATAGGTTTTAGCCTCTTAAATTTTTTACAAAAAAGCCTTCAAAAACAGTTTGAATTGAGCTCCTAAGAGGTGAACCTCTTGTTGAGTCTCTTAAGTCTTTTATGCTTTTAGTTCAAGCATATTAATCTCTTTGTTGTTCTTAAATATTTGCTCAATTCAATCTTTATATGTTTCTTTTTTTATGTTGAATTATTAGTAGCTTTCCACTTGGTTTACCTTCACTATTGGTGCCTCTTTATGGAATTTTAGTTTGGGTGAATTGTGTTAGTAATTTGAGCAATCAATTTACTTCAAAATCAGCCCTAAATCATTCCTTAAGCACCATTAGTTCAGTGGTATTTGGAACTACTAAGTTGTTTTGCCTTTAGTTGCATGCATTGCTTGAAAATTGCGTGACCTTACTTTGTGCTTATTCACTCAAGTGTTATTATTTCAAGAATCCTCATTAAAATTTCAATTCAACAAGCTATTAAGTGCAGCAAAATGATTAGAAAAAGTTATAAAAAAAATAGAAAAAGTTCAAGTTAAAAAAAAAAGAAGATAAAGAACTCAAAAGAAAGACAAATTTGAAGTTGTGTACCTAATAGTAGAAACATTTGATATGAGGAACCAATTGTGATTCAAAAAAAAAATTACTTGAGTAAGCTTTTTAGTTTTTGGTCACTTAAATTTTATTAAGTGTGCAACTATTGGTTTCATTTTTTTTGTTTGAGTCTTTTTGTATCTCTACTCTTAGAGCTAATCTAGGAAAGTTATTTGTGTGCTACCTTCCTTTATGAGCCTTATGTTTTCTTGCTTGTCTTCTTTACTTCTTTGAGTTTGTCATTGTTTAATCTATCCACTTGGATTTGTGAACCTTGTTTTGTTATTCGGCTTTGTTTGTTGTCTTGTGTTGTATTCGGCCTTGGTAAGGAAAGGTTGGCAAAGGTTCCATATATAAAATTTTGGCAAGTCCAAACAAGAGGAAACAAGGGTAGCATTCTTGGGGTGAGTTGATGCAACTCAAAGGGGCTTAATCAAAAGGAGACAAACACCAAAAAAGCTTGGAGTGAAGACTTTGTTTTATTTTTTTTATTCTTTGTATTGTGTATACTTAATTTTAGATTGGGAGTTTGAGTGCCCTTAAGGCCCTCCCTTGGTTTGTAATAATTTTGGTTAATTTTAGCGTAGTTCCTCGTTAATTAGGTGAAGAAGGGAGAAGTGGTACACTTCCTTCAACACCTTAGGAGCACGATTAGAGCCCTTTCTCTTTTACATTCTTGCACTTTTATTTTATTTTATGTTATTTTGAAAAAACGTGCAGAGGCTAAGAGTTCCAAAGACTCATCAAGCCACCTTAGGTGAGAAAACAAAAAAAAAAAAAAGTTTTTGGCCTACCCTTTAGTTTTTAGCATCCAAGCACCATGACTTCCCACACACATTCTAGTGCACGTAGTTGTTCATCAAGTAAGAGTGTCAACCAAAGAAAACCTTCTAAGGGAGACACTCTTGAAAACCTTAACTTAGAATTTAGGGAATGGATGGCTAAATAACAAGAAAGGAGAGAAGAAAAAGAGAGAAAAAAAGAAATAAAAGAAAAGGAAAAACAAAAAGAGAAGGAAGAGTTAAAAAAAGAGATGTTGGAAATGAGAAAAGAGAAAAAAGAGCGAGAAGAGAGAAGGCAAAGAGAGAGAAGAGAGGATGAAGAAAGGAGAAGAAGGAAAGAACTATAAAGAAAAAGAGAAAAAGAGGAAGAAGAGAGAAGGAGAGGAGAAGAGAGTAAGAGGAGAGATGGGAGGGAGAGTGATAGAAAAAATAAACGAATTCTCATAAGATCCCCATCTAGGCATTTTAGCTCTAGTGAAGAAGAATACTATAGAAATCAACATAAGCATCACTCTCATTCATCATACAATCATCATTCTCCTTAAGAGAACATAAATCATGCTAGGAAACCAAAGGTAGACCTACCCCATTTTCATGGTAGGGAAGATGTTGAGACTTACCTAGATTGGGAAGTGAAAGTGTAACAACTCTTTCGATGCTATGAAATTAGGGAAGAAAGGAAAGTACCTTTGGCCTCCCTTAGTTTTCAAGGTTCTGCTTTGCATTGGTGGGATGGGTTAGTCAAGGATAGGGCCCGTAAACAAATGCCTGACATTCGCTACTGGAATGATTTA
Organism: Psophocarpus tetragonolobus; assembly: GCA_037954015.1. NCBI lineage: Eukaryota > Viridiplantae > Streptophyta > Magnoliopsida > Fabales > Fabaceae > Psophocarpus > Psophocarpus tetragonolobus. The sequence goes on from CM075689.1 coordinate 98,996,641, forward strand.
AAAACTTGTTTGCGAAGAAGGCACATTCCTTCATTTTATGAGAGGGATCTTTTGGATAGGCTCCAAAGACTTAGGCAACATAACCTAAGTATTGAGGAGTATAGACAAAAGATGGAGCTTCTCATACTAAAGGCCAATATAATTGAGGAACCCAATGCCACCCTTGCTAGGTTTTTGTGTGGATTAAGCTCTGACATTAGAGATAAGGTAGAGCTTCTTTCATACTCAAACCTTGATGAGTTGGTAGAACTTTGTGTAAGAGCTGAGAATCAACTCAAGAGAAAAAGCTTTAAAAAAGATTCTCCCTCTTACTCAAAGAGAGACCAACTTAAGGGAAACTCTTTCAAGGGTTTTCCCAAAGAGGAACCCAAGCATTTTCAAGATACAAAAGCACCTCATGTAGAGAGAAAAACCCCTACTACTAGGCCTACTGAGAGGCAAAGTAGTATCAAATGCTTCAAATGTCTTGGGAGAGGCCACATTGCCTCTCAATGCCCTAACAAGAAAACCATGATCATAAGGGGACAAGACATTTGTAGTGAGAATAGCTCATCTTCCTCCTCTAGTGAGAGTGAGGAAGAAGGGGGACATACTTTTGAACAACAGTGTGAGGAAGCTTTTCCTTATGAGGGGGACCTCCTTATGGTTCAAAGGCTTCTTGGAAGCTAACCTCTAGAGCTTGGCCAGTCACAAAGAGAGAACATCTTCCATACAAGATGTAAAGTAAATGACAAAGTATGTTCTCTCCTTGTTGATAGTGGCTCCTGTTGTAGCTCTAGGTTGGTTGAAAAGCTAGCCTTGACTACTATGCCCCATCCCAAACCTTACAAATTGCAATGGCTCAATGAGCAAGGGGAGATGGTAGTCAATGAACAAGTTATGGTTCCAATTTCCATAGGATCTTATAATGATGAGATTCTTTGTGACATAGTTCCTATGTATGGAGGCTGGCCATATCCTGTTGGGAAGACCATGGCAATTTGACAAAAAAGCTATTCACCATGGTCACTCCAACCAAATAATTCTCACCCATAATGAAAAGTGCTTCAAATTGTATCCTTTGTCACCTTCTCAAGTGGCTGAAGATCAATTTGCGATGAAAAAGAAAAGAGTTGAGGAAAAACAAAAACAAAAAAAAATACAACAAGCTTTACCCTTAAAGCTTGAAAAGGGTAAAGAGAGAGAGTCGGAAGGTGATGCCCCTTCAAAAGGGAATATTAGTAAAAGGAGCCTATTTGCTACTAAACGTGATTTAAAAGAAGCTCCTTTGACTAAGAAGCCCTTTTATCTCCTCTTTTGCAAAGAAGCATCAAATCCTTCTCCCATTTTGCATTCTTCTGCTGAGAGCACTGCCACAGCCCATGCACATGAGCACCTTCCTCAAGGGGTTCAAGATATTTTAAAAGAATTTGATGACATATTCCCTAATGAGGTTCCGAAAGGACTTCCTCCCATTAGGGGTATAGAACATCAAATTGATTTGGTGCCTGGCGCAAGTCTACCTAATAGACCTGCCTATAGGACCAACCCCATGGAGACCCAAGAGATTGAGTCTCAAGTGAATGAGCTGTTGGAGAAGGGTTGGGTTCAAAAGAGCCTAAGCCCTTGTGCTGTGCCAGTCTTGTTGGTGCCCAAGAAGAATGGCCAATGGAGGATGTGTGTTGATTGTCGTGCAATCAACAACATCACCATCAAATATAGGCACCTAATCCCCCGTCTTGATGACATGTTGGATGAATTGCATGGGGCAAAAATATTTTCAAAAATAGATCTTAGAAGTGGTTACCACCAAATAAGGATCGAAGAGGGTGATGAGTGAAAAACTGCTTTTAAGACTAAATTTGGTCTTTATGAGTGGTTGGTTATGCCTTTTGGGCTAACTAATGCCCCAAGCACATTCATGCGCTTAATGAATCATGTTCTAAGGGATTGCCTTAGTTTTCTCTTTTTAGGAGTAATCATCTTTTTGGTAACTTAGAAAAATGCACTTTTTGTGTAGATAGTGTAGTTTTCCTAGGTTTTGTAGTTAGCACAAAAGGGGTTCATGTTGACCCCGAAAAGATAAAAGCTATTCAAGAATGGCCCACCCCAAAGAGTGTGATAGAGATCAAAAGCTTTCATGGTCTCGCTGGATTTTATAGGCGCTTTGTGCCTAATTTTTCCACGCTCTTCGCACCAATAAATGATTTGGTGAAAAAGGAAGTTTCTTTCCTTTGGGGTGAGAAACAAGAGAAAGCCTTCCAGCTAATTAAGCATAAACTGACCCATGCACCAGTCTTGGCATTACCTGACTTTTCTAAAACATTTGAACTTGAATGTGATGCCTCTGGTGTAGGTGTGTGGGCTGTCTTGTTGCAAGGAGGGCACCCCATTGCGTATTTCAGCGAAAAACTCAATGGTGCCCCCCTCAACTACCCCACCTATGATAAGGAGTTTTATGCTCTAATTAGGGCCCTTCAAACTTGGGAGCATTACCTTGCTCCCAAGGAGTTTGTCATTCATAGTGACCATGAGTCACTAAAATATTTGAGGGGTCAAGGTAAATTGAACAACAGGCATGCAACGTGGGTGGAATATCTTGAATCCTTCCCTTATGTCATCAAGTACAAGAAAGGAAAACAAAATGTGGTGGCTGATGCTCTTTCTAGGCGTCATGCCCTTTATTCATCCTTGAGTGCAAAAATCTTGGGATTTGATGACATTCGGGCTATGTATCCGTCTGATAAGGATTTCGGCCCCATATTTGCTACCTCTGCATCTGCATTTGCATTAAAGGCCCATGATGGGTACTTCATCAGTGAGGGGTATCTTTACAAAGGAAGTAAGCTTTGTATACCCCAAGGATCAATTAGGAACTTACTTACAAAAGAGAGTCATGAAGGTGGGCTCATGGGGCATTTTGGGATTTCAAAAACCCTCATGCTTTTACAAGAGAAATTCTTTTGGCCCCATATGCGTAGAGATGTCCATAGACATTGCTCTAAATGTATAGCTTGCTTGCAAGCAAAGTCTAAAGTAATGCCTCATGGACTATACACACCTTTACCTGCTCCTTCTGCACCTTGGGAGGATATTAGCATGGATTTTATCCTTGGGCTCCCAAGAACCCAACGAGGTGCAGACTCCATATTTGTGGTGGTGGACCGATTTTCAAAAATGCCCCATTTTATTCCCTGCCACAAAGTGGATGATGCGAGCAACATCGCAAGACTTTTCTTTAAAGAGGTTGTCCGATTGCATGGTATACCCTCTTCAATAGTGTCAGATAGGGATGTGAAGTTCCTTAGCCATTTTTGGAAAACTCTTTGGGCTAAGCTGGGAACTAAACTTCTTTTTTCCACTACCTGTCACCCTCAAACTGATGGGCAAACAGAAGTGGTGAATAGATCTTTATCCACTATGCTGAGGGCTCTCCTTAAAGGCAACCATAAGTCTTGGGATAAGTACCTTCCCCACATTGAATTTGCTTATAATCGGGTGGTTCATAGAACCACCAAGCATTCTCCTTTTGAGGTGGTCTATGGCTTTAATCCTCGTACTCCTCTAGATCTTTTACCTCTTCCATTTTCTGTTGTTGTGCATAAAGAAGGAGAGGCAAAAGCTATTTTTGTAAAACAATTACATGAGAGGGTTAAAGTTAACATAGAGCGCCAATCCTTGAGAGATGCTACTTTCGCCAATAGGGGGAAGAAAGAAGTCATCTTTGAAAAGGGCGACTGGGTATGGCTTTACTTGAGAGAGGAAAGATTTCCTTCTCAAAGGAAGTCCAAACTTAGCCCTAGAGGAGATGGACCTTTCCAAATCCTTGAGCAGATCGGTAATAATGCCTATGTTTTATATCTGCCAGAGGATTATGGGGTAAGCACCAGTTTTAATGTTTCTGATTTGTCTCCATTTGTAGGCGCTGAAAATGACGAAGACCCCATGGATTTTAGGTCAAATCCTCTTCAAGGGGGAGGAGATGATGTGACCATGCCTAGCCAAGGACCTATCACTAGGGGCATGGCTAGAAGGATTGAAGAAGACCTAACCCTTGCAGACAAAGGAAGACTTCACCTCCTATAGAGAGTGAAGATATTAGGCTAGGGACTTTAGTTAATAAAATGTAATTTTCCTTTATTTTAATTTTGAGGAGCATTAAGAATTTAATTTGGGACATGTATTTAGTCCATTTTTTTATTTTTAGGAGGTGTCTTAGGAATTTAGAGGGTGGATTTAGCTTTTTGGGTCTTTATGAAGGAAATAAGGGGTAGCCTTGATATCTACACCCCTATTTTCTACATAAACCCCCTAAGCTAATAAGAAGGAATCTTGGCCCTTGGTTTAAGAAACTTGGGCACCAAGTTTGATGATCTAAGGAGGGAATTGTTTCTCAATTCTCCTCCCTTAGATCTCTCCTTTTAATCCTAGCCCTTCTTTTTTAGGTTATCTTGTTCAAGAGGTCAGCTACCTCTATAAATAGGAGCTCCTCCCTCACTTGTATTTTTTACACTTGAATTTAATCCTAGAGACCATATTGGTTGAGGTTCTTACCTTTGAGTGTCCCCCTTTCTCCTTTGTGAGAGCTTCTAAGAGTTATCAAGGGACCCCTCCCTTGTGGCCTCTCCCCTTTGGCTTATCAAACCTAGTATTTGTGGTGCCTCACCCCATTCCTTTCCTCTCCATAAATCCATTTCCCTTTCAAGTGACTTTAGAAAGGATCCTTTGGGCACGTGATCATCAAAGATCACATCACCTCTTTTCTACATAAACCCCCTAAGCTAATAAGAAGGAATCTTGGCCCTTGGTTTGAGAAACTTGGGCACCAAGTTTGATGATCTAAGGAGGGAATTGTTTCTCAATTCTCCTCCCTTAGATCTCTCCTTTTAATCCTAGCCCTTCTTTTTTAGGTTATCTTGTTCAAGTGGTTAGCTACCTCTATAAATAGGAGCTCCTCCCTCACTTGTATTTTTTACACTTGAATTTAATCCTAGAGACCATATTGGTTGAGGTTTTTACCTTTGAGTGTCCCCCTTTCTCCTTTGTGAGAGCTTCTAAGAGTTATCAAGGGACCCCTCCCTTGTGGCCTCTCCCCTTTGGCTTATCAAACCTAGTATTTGTGGCGCCTCACCCCATTCCTTTCCTCTCGATAAATCCATTTCCCTTCCAAGTGACCTTAGAAAGGATCCTTTGGGCACGTGATCATCAAAGATCACATCAAAAAGCATAATTTTACAGGACCTCTACAAGTTTAAAATTATTTTTCTTATATAAAAATATATAATTAATTAATATTGTTCTCAATTAAAAATGTATATCTAACTATCTTGATACTTTCCAATAGAGAATGACACCTTCATTTGTTGGTTTATAACCATTTCCCCTTCCTCATTAAGCCATTAGAGCTTCTAAGGTCTAGGATGAGGAATTAGCTGTAAGGCTAGCTTCTCTACCAACCTTGAGCTACAACAATTGCAGCAGGACCCACTATCCATAATGAGAGAACAAGTTTTGTCTAAAACTTTACACCATGTATGAAAAATGTTCTCTCTTTGGGAGTGAGTAGGCTTAAGGGGTTGGCTTCCTATAAGGCGCCTAACCATTAAGAGGTCTCCATCACAAGGGTTTTCAACAATGTCATGCTCATGATGCTCATGACTCCCTTATTCCTCACTCTCACTAGAGGAGGAAGATGAGCTACTCTAACTAAAAATATCTTGGCCCCTCATGATCATGGTTTTCTTATTGGGGCACTAAGAGACAATATGGCCTCTCCCAAGACCTTTAATACTACTATTCCTATTGCTAGAACTAGCAGAGGGTTGTCTCTATGATGCATGGGTTTATGTTATTTATGCACATGCTTGGATGGCTCCTCTTTGGGAAAGCTCTTAGAAGAGCTTCCTTTTCCTAGGTCCCTTTTTGCATAATTGTAGGATGAATGCTCCACTTTTTCTTTTTAATTGATTTTCCACTCTTATGCAAAGTTAGACTAGGTCATCTAGATTATTATATGGTAAGAGCTCAACTTTGTCTCTTATGCCAAAGCTCAAACCACTTAAGAATCTAGCTTTGGTGGCCCTTGGTTCTTCGGTGACGCCCGCTCTAATCATGAAAAGCTCCATGGTTTATCTGTACTCCTCAACACTTGAGTTGTACTATTTTCATCTCTAGAGTTTATCCAAGAGCTCTCTTTCATAATAAGAAGGGACATGTCTTTGCCTCGTAGCCCCCTTCAGATCATTCCAATAATCCACAGGAGGGTTATGAAGGTTGCGCTCTCCTTACCCTAGGCTTTTCATATCCCTCACTTCTACTTAGGTCACTAAAGGTGGACCTATACCTATGCCTCTCTCTAACCTCCCTTTCTCTTCTTTCTTCTCTTTCTCACTCTTTTCTCTCTCTTTTCTCTTCTCTCTTCCCCCCTCTCTCTCTCCTCTTTCCCTTCTTTCTTCTCTTTCTCTTTGTTCTTTTTCTTTCTCTTCTCTCCATCTTTCTTCTCTCTTCTCGTTCTTGTCTCTATCTTTTCTTCTCTCTTTCTTTTTTTCTTTTATCATGTTCTTTCTCCTCTCTTTCATAATAAGAAGGGACATGTCTCCACCTTATAGCCCCCTTGAGATCATTCTAATAATCGACAAGAGGGTTATGAAGGCAGTGCCTTATTAACTAATTGGGCCTATTAGGGGTGTTGGTGGGTTATTTTATTAACCAGACCCCTCTTTTCTAATTAAACCCCAATTAGTTAGCACATGAAGCATGGAGGAGACAAGCTGGGGCCCTTTCCCTTATCTTAGGTGCCATTTTCAACTAATTGTCACCTGGCATCCTACATGCGACTTAGTTAGATCTAAGATCCATAATTTTAGCAGCATGTGCCAATTATTTGAATTTGGCTCCTCTTTTGAATCTCCCTCCAAATCTCATGGCCAACCTTTCCCATGTAGTTATAAATAGCACCCTCCACCCTCTTATAATGTTTACATTTGAATGAATGAGAATTGAGAGCTTTTGCATCATCTTTTGAGAGTCCTATTTTCTCTAAATTGAGAGCATACTTGTGCTTTTATCAAGGGTTCTTTCCCTTTTGGCAAGCACCTCCACCCTTTTGGCTTATCTCTTGAGTAGCGCCAACCCATCTTCACCTTCTTACCTTCCGATTCAATCCACTTCTTTGAAGATCTTGAAGGAAGATCCGTGGGAGTCTAGGAACCAATAGAGCATTGCATCATGTGGTGATCAAAGCATGGTTCCTTCCAAGGTCATGTTTCTTGTTCTTTTTTAGTTTAATTTGTTGTTTATCATCTTCTAGTCATTCTACTCCTTCTTTTGTTTGGTGCATTTGTCTTGTTTTAGCCATTTCTTTAATTGTCTCATAGTAGCTTGTTTAGTAGTTTTCATCCTTCTAGTTTCTTGTGCTTCATCCATTTTATTTGATGCCATTTTTTGTTATTGTAATTGCATCTTGTGTTGCATTTTAGGTTTCTTATTTACTGTTTATTTTAGCCTTCCTTTGTGTGTTTTGTAATTGGTTAGGTGCCTAAGAAATTGAGTCATCTATATCCACATGGCTATGTGCAAAACCACAACCTAGTCATACTCAATTTTAGCTAATCCAAGTGCATTGTGTTGCTCTGTTTTTTGCCCTATTTTAGGTAATTTTTTACGGTTTATAATCTTGTGTTTTTGTCAAAGAAGAGTCATTTTCATTCCTTATAATGTCATGTTACAATTCCTTTAGGTTTAATGTCTTTTTTCTTTTACAAAAAGCTTCTAAAAATCCTCTTAAAACTGAGCTTTTTAGAGGTTTACCTTTAGTCTAAGTCTCTTAAGAGTATTGTGCTTTTCGATCAAGCATAATTCAAAAATATTTTCTCTTTTCTAGCTTAGTTTTGTCTTCTTAATTACTTGAATTTGTCTCAATTTTAGTAGCCTTTTTGTGTTTGCCATTAAGTAAAGTTTGTTGAATTTGAAGACTGTTTTTGGGCGCATAATTTGGCTCACTTTTTTATCCAAATTTTTACCTCAAACCTTGTCTCAAAACACTCTTGCACAGTTTGTCATTCATAGTGACCATGAGTCACTTAAATATCCGAGAAGACAAGGTAAGCTTAAAAAAAGGCATGCTAAATGGGTTGAATTCCTTGAATCCTTCCCATATGTCATCTAATACAAGAAAGGGAAAAACAATGTGGTAGTTGATGCCCTGTCTAGGAGGCACAACCTTTATACCACACTGAGTGCTAACATTTTAGGATTTGATGACATAAGGTCCATGTATCCCTCTGATAAGGATTCTGGCTCCATTTATGTTGCCTCTACATCTGCATCTCAAACCCAAGATGGGTTCTTCACTAGTGAGGGCTATCTTTTTAAAGATGGAAGACTTTGTATACCCCAAGGATCTATGATAAATCTGCTGACAAAGGAGAGCCGTGAAGGTGGGCTCATGGGGCATTTTGGAATGAATAAAACTCTTATGCTTTTAAAATAAAAATTCTTTTGGCCCCATATGAAGAGAGATGTCCATAGGCATTGTTCTAGATGTTTAGCTTGTCTTTAGGCTAAGTCTAAGGAAATGCCCCATGGACTCTATACACCTTTACCTACTCCTTCTGCACCTTGGTTGGACATTGGTATAGACTTTGTCCTAGGCCTTCCTCGTACCCAACAAGGTGTAGATTCCATCTTTGTGGTAGTGGACGGATTTTCTAAAATGGCCCACTTTATACCCTGCCACAAAGTGGATGATGTGGGCAACATCGCAAGACTTTTCTTTAGAGAGCTTGTCTATTTACATGATATACCCCTCTACTATAGTGTCTGATAGGGATGTGAAGTTCCTTAGCCATTTTCTGAGAACTTTATGGGCTAGGCTAGGAACTAAACTTCTGTTCTCCACCACTTGTCATCCTTAGACTGATGGGCAAACTGAGGAGGTGAACAAATCCTTATCCACTATGTTGAGGGCACTACTTAGAGGCAACCATAAGTCTTGGGATGAATACCTTCCCTATGTTGAGTTTGCATACAATAGGGTGGTACAGAGAACCACCAAGCATTCCCCTTTTGAAGTGGTGTATGGTTTCAACCCTCTCACACCTTTGGACCTGATGTGATCTTTGATGATCACTTGCCCAAAGGATCCTTTCTAAGGTCACTTGGAAGGGAAATGGATTTATGGAGAGGAAATGAATGGGGTGGCACCACAAATACTAGGTTTGATAAGCCAAAGGGGAGAGGCCACAAGGGAGGGGTCCCTTGATAACTTTTTGAAGCTCTCACAAAGGAGAAGGGGGGACACTCAAAGGTAACAACCTCACAACCAATATGGTCTCTAGGATTAAATTCAAGTGTAAAAAATACAAGTGAGGGGAGAAGCTCCTGTTTATAGAGGTAGCTAACCTCTTGAACAAGATAACCTAAAAAAGAAGGGCTAGGATTAAAAGGAGAGATCTAAACTAGGAGGATTACATTTTATTAACTAAAGTCCCTAGCCTAATATCTTCACTCTCCATAGGAGGTGAAGTTTTCCTTTGTCTGCAAGGGCTAGGTCTTCTTCAATCCTTCTAGCCATGGCCCTAGCTATACGTCCTTGGCTAGGCATGGTCACATCATCTCCTCCCTCTTGGAGAGGATTTGACCTCAAATCCATGGGTTCTTCATCATTTTCAGCACCTACAAATGGAGACAAATCAGAAACATTAAAACTGGTGCTTACCCCATAATCCTCAGGCAGATCTAAAACATACGCATTATTACCGATCCGCTCAAGGATTTGGAAAGGTACATCTCCTCTAGGGCTAAGTTTGTACTTCCTTTGAGAAGGAAATCTATCCTTTCTCAAGTGAAGCCATACCCAGTCACCCTTTTCAAAGATGACCTCTTTCCTCCCCCTATTTGCGAAAGTAGCATCTCTCAAAGATTGGCACTCTTTGTTAGCTTTAACCCTCTCATGTAATTGTTTTACAAAAATGGCTTTTGCCTCTCCTTCTCTCTGGACAACAACAGAAAGAGGAAAGGGGTAAAAGATCTAGAGGAGTATGAGGATTAAAGCCATAGACCACCTCAAATGGAGAATGCTTGGTCATTCTATGGACCATCCGGTTATAAGCAAATTCAAAGTGGGGAAGGTACACATCCCAAGACTTATGGTTGCCTTTAAGGAGAGATCTTAGCATAGTGGATAAAGATCTATTCACAACTTCTGTTTGCCCATCAGTTTGAGGGTGACAGGTAGTGGAAAAAATAAGTTTAGTTCCCAACTTAGCCCAAAGAGTTTTCCAAAAATGGCTAAGGAACTTCACATCCCTATCTGACACTATTGAAGAGGGTATGCCATGCAATCGGACAACCGCTTTAAAGAAAAGTCTTGTGATGTTGCTCGCATCATCCAATTTGTGGCAAGGAATAAAATACGTCATTTTTGAAAATCGGTCCACCACCACAAATATGGAGTATACACCTCATTGGGTTCTTGGGGGCCCAAGGATAAACTCCATGCTAATATCCTCCCAAGGTACAGAAGAAGTAGGTAAAGGTGTGTATAGTCCATGAGGCCTTGCTTTAGACTTTGCTTGCAAGCAAGCTATACATCTAGAATAATGTCTATGGACATCTCTACGCATATGGGGCCAAAAGAATTTCTCTTGTAAAAGCAGGAGGGTTTTTGAAATCCCAAATGCTCCATGAGCCCACCTTCATGGCTCTCTTTTGTGAGTAAGTTCCTTATTGATCCTTGCGGTATACAAAGCTTACTCCCTTTATAGAGATACCCCTCACTAATGAAGTACCCATCATGGGCCTTTAATGCAAATGCAGATGCAGAGGCAGCAAAAATGGGGCCGAAATCCTTGTCAGTAGGATACATAGCCCGAATGTCATCAAATCCCAAGATTTTTGCACTCTTGGATGAATAAAGGGCATAACACCTAGAAAGAGCAGCAGCCACAACATTTTGTTTTCCTTTATTGTACTTGATGACATAAGGGAAGGATTCAAGATATTCCACCTACATTGCATGTCTTTTGTTCAATTTACCTTGACCCCTCAAATATGTTAGTGACTCATGGTCACTATGAATGACAAACTCCTTGGGAGCAAGGTAATGCTCCCAAGTTTAAAGGGCCCTAGTTAGAGCATAAAACTTGTTATCATAGGTGGGTAGTTGAGGGGGGAACCATTGAGTTTTTCATTAAAATACGCAATGGGCTGCCCTCCTTGCAACAAGACAGCTCCCACACCTACACCAGAGGCATCACATTCAAGTTCAAATGTTTTAGAAAAGTTAGGTAATGCCAAGACTGGTGCATGGGTCAGTTTATGCTTAATTAGCTGGAAGGTTTTCTCTTGTTTCTCACCCTAAAGGAAAGGAACTTCTTTTTTCACCAAATCATTTATTGGTGCGAAGAGCATGGAGAAATTAGGCACAAAGCGCCTATAAAATCCAGCGAGACCATGAAAGCTTTTGATCTCTGTCACACTCTTTGGGGTGGGCCATTCTTGGATAACTTTTATCTTTTCGGGGTCAACATGGACCCCTTTTGTGCTAACTACAAAACCTATGGAAACTACACTATCTACACAAAAGGTGCATTTTTCTAAGTTACCAAAAAGATGACTACTCCTAAGAAGAGAAAAAACATGCCTTAGATGTCCTAAATGATCATCTAGGTTCCTAGGGTAAACTAAAATGTCATCAAAGTAAACTACACAAAATTTACCAAGGCAATCCCTCAGTGCATGACAATCAACACACATCCTCCATTGGACATTCTTCTTGGGCACCAACAACACTGGCACAGGACAAGAGCTTAGGCTCTTTTGAACCCAACCCTTCTTCAACAGCTCATTCACTTGAGACTCAATCTCTTGGGTCTCCATGGAGTTGGTCCTATAGGTAGGTCTATTAGGTAGACTTGTGCCAGGCACCAAATCAATTTGATGTTTTATACCCCTAATGGGAGGAAGTCCTTTTGGAACCTCATTATGGAATATATCATCAAATTCTTTTAAAATATCTTGAACCCCTTGAGGAAGGTGCTCATGTGCATGGATTGTGGCAGTGCTCTCAACAGAAGAATGCAAAATGGGAGAAGGATTTGATGCCTATTTGCAAAAGAGGAGATAAAAGGTCTTGTTAGTCATAGGAGCTTCTTTTAAATCACGTTTAGTAGCAAATAGGCTCCTTTTACTAATATTCCCTTCGAAGGGGCATCACCTTCCAACTCTCTCTCTTTACCCTTTTCAAGCTTTAAGGGTGAAGCTTGTTGTGTTTTTTTTTTTGTTTTTGCTCAACTCTTTTCTTTTTCATCGCAAATTGATCCTTAGCCACTTGAGAAGGTGACAAAGGATACAATTTGAAGCACTTTTCATTATGGGTGAGAATTATTTGGTTGGAGTGACCAGCCTCCATAGGAACTATGTCACAAAGAATCTCATCATTATAAGATCCTATGGAAATTGGAACCATAACTTGGTCATTGGCTACCATCTCCCCTTGCTGATTGAGCCATTGAAATTTGTAAGGTTTGGGATGGGGCATGGTAGTCAAGGCTAGCTTTTCAACCAACCTAGAGCTACAACAGTTACAACAGGAGCCATTATCAACAAGGAGAAAACATACTTTGTCATTTACTTTACATCTTGTATGGAATATGTTCTCTCTTTGTGACTGGCCAAAGCTCTAGAGCTTGGCTTCCAAGAAGCCTTTGAACCATAAGGAGGCCCCCCTCATAAGGAAAAGCTTCCTCACACTCTTGTTCAAAAGTATGTCCCCCTTCTTCCTCACTCTCACTAGAGGAGGAAGATGAGTTATTCTCACTAAAAATGTCTTGTCCCTTCATGATCATGGTTTTCTTGTTGCGCATTGAGAGGCAATGTGGCCTCTCCCAAGACATTTGAAGCATTTGATACTACTTTGCCTCTCAGTAGGCTTAGTAGTAGGGGGTTTTCTCTCTACATGAGGTGCTTTTGTTTCTTGAAAATGTCTGGGTTCCTCTTTGGGAAAACCCTTGAAAGAGTTTCCCTTAAGTTGGTCTTTCTTTGAGTAAGAAGGAGAATCTTTTTTAAAGCTTTTTCTCTTGAGTTGATTCCCATCTCTTACATAAAGTTCTACCAATTCATCAAGGTTTGAGTATGAAAAAAGCTCTACCTTATCTCTAATGTCAGAGCTTAATCCACCCAAAAACCTAGCAAGGGTGGCATTGGGTTCCTCAATGATATTGGCCCTTAGTATGAGAAGCTCTATCTTTTTTCTATACTCCTGAATACTTACGTTATGTTGCCTAAGTCTTTGGAGCCTATCCAAAAGATCCCTCTTATAATATGAAGGAATGTTCCTTCTTCGCAAACAAGTTTTTAAATCATTCCAGTAGCGAATGTCAGGCATTTGTTTACAGGCCCTATCCTTGACTAAGCCATCCCACCAATGCAAAGCAGAACCTTGAAAACTAAGGGAGGCCAAAGGTACTTTCCTTTCTTCCATTATTTCGTAGCATTAGAAGAGTTGTTCCACTTTGACTTCCCAATCTAGGTAAGTCTCAACATCTTCCCTACCATGAAAATGGGGTAGGTCTACCTTTGTCTCCTTAGCATGATTTGTGTTCTCTTGAGGAGAATTATGATTGTATGATGAATGGAAGTGATGCTTATGTTGATTTCTATAGTATTCTTCTTCGCTAGAGCTAAAATGCCTAGATGGAGATCTTATGGGAATTCCTTTCTTTTTTTCTATCACTCTCCCTCCCATCTCTCCTCTTACTTTCTTCTCCTCTCCTTCTCTCTTCTTCCTCTTTTTCTCTTTTTCTTTCTGGTTCTTTCCTTCTTCTCCTTTCTTCATCCTCTCTTCTCTCTCTATGCCTTCTCTCTTCTCGCTCTTTTTCTCTTTTCTCATTTCCAATATCTCTTATTTTAAATCTTCCTTCTCTTTTTTTTTTCCTTTTCTTTTATTTCTTTTTTTCTCTCTTTTTCTTCTCTCCTTTCTTGTTCCTTAGTCATCCATTCCCTAAATTCTAAGTTAAGGTTTTCAAGAGTGTCTCCCTTAGAAGGTTTTCTTTGGTTGACACTCTTACTTTATGAACAACTATGTGCACTAGAATGTGTGTGGGAAGTCATGGTGCTTGGATGCTAAAAGCTAAAAGGTAGGCCAAAAAAAATTTTTTTTTTCAAGCAACACTTCTCTCTTTCTTTCGTCTCACCTAAGGTGGCTTGATGAGTCTTTGGAACTCTTAACCTCTACACGTCTTTTCAAAATAACATAAAATAAAATAAAAGTGCAAGAATGTAAAAGGGAAAAGGCTCTAATCGTGCTCCTAAAGTGTTGAAGGAAGTGTACCACTTCTCCCTTCTTCACCTAATTAATGAGGAACTATACTAAAATTAACCAAAATTATTACAAACTAAGGGAGGGCCTTAAGGGCACTCAAACTCCCAATCTAAGATTAAGTTTACACAATACAAAGAATAAAAAAATAAAACAAAGTCTTCACTCCAAGTTTGTTGGTGTTTGGCTCCTTTTGATCAAGCCCCTTTGAGTTGCAGCAACCCACCCCAAGAATGCTACCCTTGTTTCCTCTTGTTTGGACTTGCCAAAATCTTATGTATGACACCTTTCCGAAGCTTTACTTACCAAGGCCGAATACAACACAAGACAAAAAATAAAGGTGAATAACAAAACAAGGTTCACAAATCCAAGTGGATAGATTAAACAATAACAAACTAAAAGAAGTAAATAAGACAAGCAAGAAAACATACGGCCCACAAAGGAAGGTAGCACACAAATAACTTTCCTAGATTAGCTCTAAGAGTGGAGATGAAAAAAGACTCAAACAAAAAAAAATGAAACCAATAGTTGCACACTTAATAAAATTTAAGTGACCAAAAGCAAAAAAGCTTACTCAAGTAATTTTTTTTTTGAATCACAAATTGTTCCTCATATCAAATGTTTCTACTATTAGGTACAGAACTTCAACATTGTCTTTCTTTTGAGTTCTTTATCTTTTTTTTTTAACTTGAACTTCTTTCTAATATATATTTTTTTTAACTTTTTCTAATCATTTTTGCTGCACCTAATAGCTTGTTTAATTGAAATTTTAATGAGGATGCTTGAAATAATAACGCTTGAGTGAATAAGCACAAAGTAAGGTCACACAATTTTCAAGCAATGCATGCAACTAAAGGAAAAACAACTTAGTAGTTCCAAATACCACTAAACTAATGGTGCTTAAGGAATGATTTAGGGCTGATTTTGAAGTAAATTGATTGCTCAAATTACTAACACAATTCACCCAAGCTAAAATTCCATAAAGAGGCACCAATAGTGAAGGTAAACCAATTGGAAAACTACTAATAATTCAACATAAAAGAAGAAGCATATAAAGATTGAATTGAGCAAATATTTAAGAACAACAAAGATATTACTATGCTTGAACTAAAAGAATAAAAGACTTAAGAGAGTCAACAAGAGGTTCACCTCTTAGGAGCTCAATTCAAAATGTTTTTTAAGGCTTTTTGTAAAAATTTTAAGGAGCTAAAACCTAAGGAATTTAAATGAGACAACATAGGAAACTAACATGACTAGTATTTGACAAAACACAAGATTAAGAAAAAAAATAACACACCTAAAAATAGAGCAAAAATTTCAGCAAGAGACTCAAAACAAAAAGCACAACAAAGTGGCCAAAGTTGATCACCACAATGGTGTGGGAAAATCCTCAACCATGTAGGTTTAATGGTCACAACTTATTAGGCACACTTTAACATAAAAAACATGGGGAAACTAAGAAATTTGAACATAGAAATAAGATGCAAAGAAAGGGACAAATAAAATTGCAACAAATTAAATGGAACATATGCACATACATAGGAAACAAAAGTGCATATAATAGCAAGAATAAAAACCTATACTACTAGACAATAAAGGAAATAAAGATGACAAAAAATGAAGGACTTTAAAATAAAGAGATTAAAGAGATAAACAACAAAGCAAAAAAAAATTTGAGAAACAACGTGACATTTAGAAAGTGGCTCTAGATACCACTTGATGTGATCTTTGATGATCACGTGCCAAAGGATCAATCTAATGTCACTTGGAGGGTAAATGGATTTATGGAGAGGAAAGGAATGGCGTGAGGCGCCATAAATACTAGCTTTGATAAGCCAAATGGGAGAGGCCACAAGGGAGAGGTCCCTTGATAACTCTTAGAAGCTCTCACAAAGGAGAAGGGGGGACACTCAAAGGTAAGAACCTCACAACCAATATGCTCTCTAGGATTAAATTCAAGCATAGGAGGTGAAGTCTTCCTTTTTCTGCAAGGGCTAGGTCTTCTTCAATCCTTCTAGCCATGGCCTTAGTGATAGGTCCTTGTGATGTGATAGGTCCTTGATAAAAGCTTTAAGGGAGAGATTCCTCAAGAGAGAGGATTCTCAATGACACTCAAGAATAAATTGCTCAAAAAGAGTCTTACTTCATTCAATCAAGTGTGATTTGTACAAGAGAGACTAGGTGTATTTATAGCCCAAAGAGGGAGCAAGGCACTCAAAACTAGGCAATGTAGGACTTGGGCTTAATTAGGATTAGGAGCATTAATCCCTCTTAAGCCCACTAAAAGTGGTTCCTAGCCTTAAGCTAGGGAGTGTCACGACCTAATCAAGGGGGTGTGGAAAGAGATCCACACTCTTTTGGGTTATTAGGCCCTTTACTCCCCTCACCTCCCTTCCTAAGCTAATTTCACCCTAAACTCTAGAAACTAAAATAAATGGCCAAAATACAAGGCCTAAAAGGGAATTAAAAGTTAATTAATATTTACAAGAGTAAAACTAAGGACTATGGCCTAAATATCTATCTCTATCATGAGTTGGGGTCTTGATGAGTCTTTTCGGGCCAAGTCCTGTTCAATCCTCCTAGTCATTGCCCTAGTGAGAGTGGCCTTGGTAGGTAGGATTGCATCATCTCCTCCCTCGTCGGAAGGATTTGTACTCAAATCTGAAGGGTCGTCCTCTTCCATGTCAGCACCTAAAAAGGGGGTAAGATCACAAACATTAAAGGTGGTGCTAACTCCATAATCCTCGAGAAGGTCTAACTTATATGCATTATTATTTACCTTCTCAAGGATTTGGAAGGGACCATCTCCTTGAGGGCTAAGTTTAGACTTCCTCTTAGAAGGGAAACAATCCTTTCTTAGGTGAAGCCAAACCCAATCGCCCTTTTCAAAGATGACTTCCTTCCTCCCCTTGTTGCTAGATGAAGCATACCCCTTAGATTGGGTTTCAATATTAGTTTTGACCCTCTCATGTAATTTTATGACAAAATCAGCCCTAGCTTCGCCTTCTTTATGAAAAATACGGGTGTTAGGGAGTGGCAATAAGTCGATAGGGGTGAGAGGATTAAAACCATATACAACCTCAAAAGGGGAGTGCTTAGTGGTTTGATGAACCACCCTATTATATGCAAATTCAATGTGGGGGAGATATTCATCCCAAGACTTGTGGTTGCCTTTCAAGAGTGCCTTTAACATAGTGGATAGAGATCTATTTACTACCTCAGTTTGTCCATCCGTTTGAGGATGACAAGTGGTAGAAAATAAGGTCTTAGTTCCTAGCCTTGCCCAAAGAGTTTTCCAAAAATGGCCAAGGACTTAGCATCCCTATCAGAGACTATGGTTAAGGGTATTCCGTGCAAACAGACAACCTCACGAAAGAAAAGCCTTGCAATGTGACTCGCGTCATCCACTTTGTGGCAGGGAATGAAATGTGTCATTTTACTAAAGTGGTCCACTACCACAAAGATGGAGTCTACACCTCGTTGGGTTCTTGGGAGCCCAAGGATAAAATCCATGCTAATATCTACCCAAGGTGTAGAAGGAGTGGGTAAAGGTGTGTAGAGTCCATGAGGCATTACTCGGGACTTAGCTTGTAAACAAGCTATGCATCACAAGCAATGTCTTTGGACTTCTTTTTTCATATGGGGCCAAAAGAATTTTTCTTTTAAAAGCATTAAGGTTTTATCAATTCCAAAATGCCCCATGAGCCCACCTTCATGGCTTTCTTTTGTTAGCAATTTCCTAATGGATCCTTGGGGTACACAAAGTTTGCCCTCTTTGAATAGGTACCCCTCACACATGTAGAAGCCATCTTTGGCTTTGGAAGATGAGGTAATATAAATGGTTCCAAAGTCTTGGTCAGAAGGATACATTTCTTTTATGTCATCGAATCCCAAAATTTGAGCACTGAGGGTGGCAAGGAGAGAATGCCTCCTTGAAATAGCATCGGCCACCACATTTGTTTTTCCCTTTTTATATTTGATGACATAAGGAAAAGTTTCAAGAAATTCAACCCATTTAGCATGCTTCTTTGATGCAAAAAAAGCTTTTGTACTCCCCTTGATCTTTCTCCTTGAGGTTCCAAGCACCATGAAATGGATGATGGAGGGAAAGAAAATGGAGGTGGGGCGCCACTCTCAAACAAAGATAAGCCAAAGTGTTTAGGTTTGCCACAAGGGAAGGAACCTTTGATAAAAACCAACTAGGAAAAGGTTCCTCAAGAGAAAGGATCCTCAAGACCTTTTACTAAGAATGTGCTCACAAAGAGACTATTTTCATTCAACTTCAAAGGTGAAATTTTACAATGAGGGGGAATGAGTATATATATAGCCCAATGGGAGAACTTGGTCACACTTTTCTAGGCAATGTGGGACTTGGGCTTAATTAGGATTAAAACTAATTAAACCAAGTCTTAGGCCTTAAGTGAGGCACCTAAGTTCACCCCCTATGGGGTGCAATTAGCATCTCTTAATGTGAATGGGCTGGCCCAAAATCATGTCCTGACTTATGCACCCATTATAAGCTTACTCCACCTTTTTAACTAAAGACACCTATACCTTATAAACTAAGAATATGGCCGGAAATACACGGCCTTAAGGGAATTAAAAATACTCTCCTATTTAGCTAATTAAAATAAAATATTTACAAGCTAAAAATAACAAAGACTATGGTTTCGAATCTTCAATGACTTTCGTCTATGCCATGCCTTCCTTGAGTCCTCCTAGCAATGATGCATGCTAGGTGGGATTACATCACTCTTGTTCAACTTTCCTTGCCCCCTCAAATACTTAAGTGACTTATGGTCACTATGAATGACAAATTCCTTGGAAACAAGATAATGTTCCCAAGTTTGGAGGGCACAGATCAAAGCATAAAACTCCTTGTCATAGGTGGGGTAGTTGAGGTGGGCATCATTGAGTTTTTCACTAAAATAAGCAATGGGGTGGCCCCCTTGCAACAGCACAACTGCTACACCTACTCCCAATGCATCACATTCTAGCTCGAAAGTTTTTGAAAAGTCAAGGAGGGCTAGAACGAGTGCATTAGTGAGTTTATCCTTGAGCAGTTGAAAAGCTTCTGTTTTGTTTTTCACCCCACAAGAAAGTAACTTCCTTCTTCACCAAGTCATTGAGTGGTGAAGCTAGTGTGGAGAAGTTAGGCACAAAGTGCCTATAAAATCCTACGAGACCATGAAAGTTCTTGATCTCAGTTGCACTAGTAGAGGTGGACAACTCTTGAATGGCCTTGATTTTTTGGGGGTCACTTGGACCCCTTGGGCACTAATGACAAATCCCAATAAAACTACACTAGGAACACAAAAAATGCATTTTTCTAAGTTTCCAAATAGTTTATTTATTCTAGGGACAGATAAGACTTCCCTAAGGTGTCCTATATGTTCTTCTAAAGACCTACTATAGACTAAAATATCATCAAAATAAACAACTACAAACCTACCAATGCAATCCCTAAGTACATGATTCATGAGATGCATGAAAGTGCTTGGATTTTGGTGAGCCCAAAAGGCATCACCAACCATTCATAAAGACTGAATTTGGTCTTAAAAGTGGTTTTCCACTCATCTCCTTCTTTGATTCTTATTTGATGGTAACCACTTCTAAGATCAATTTTTGAAAATATTTTGGCTCCATGCAATTCATCAAGCATATCATCTAGCCTAGGGATTGGGTGCCTATACTTAATGGTGATGACGTTGATGGCATGACAGTGCATACACATCCACCATTTTCCATCCTTTTTGGGCACCAACAAAACAGGAACCACACAAGGGCTAAGGCTCTTTTGAACCCAACCCTTCTCCAACAAGTCTTGAACTTGAGACTTAATCTCTTTGGTCTTAATGGGGTTTGCCCTATACGTGGGCCTATTGGCAGACTTGCACCAGGAACAAGGTCAATTTGGTGTTCTATTCCCCTTAGAGGTGGTAATCCCCTTGGAACCTCTTGAGGGAAAACATCATCAAATTATTTTAAAATATTTTGAACCCCTTTTGGAAGAGACTCAATTTCATGACTTGTGGCAGTGCCAGAAGGTACCTCTTTAAAAAGAAGGAGATAAAATGGTCGATCAAGCAAGAGAGCTTCTTTAATATCCATTTTTGTTGCAAAATGACTCTCTTTCTTAATTACCTCTTTGGAAGGGGTACCTCCTTCCAACTCTCCCTTTTTACCCCTTTCAAGCTTTAGGGGTGGATGCTTTTTTTTTTTTACTTTGAACTTTTTTTTTCTCATCTCTTTTATGTTTCATGATAAGTTGATCCTCAGCCACTTGTGAAGGTGTGAGAGGAGTCAACTTTATTCTTTTACCCTTGTGAGTGAGGATTATCTCATTAGAGTAGCCATGGTGAATGACTTGTTTGTCAAACTGCCAAGGCCTCCCTAACAAGATACGGCCAACCTCCATTGGAACTATATCACATAAGATCTCATCTTGATACTTTCCATTGTAAGGTCTAGGATGAGGAATTGGGTGTAAGGCTAGCTTCTCTACCAACCTTGAGATACAACAATTGCAGCAGGATCCACTATCCATAATGAGAGAACAGGTTTTGTCTAAAACTGTACAACATGTATAAAAAATGTTCTCTCTTTGGGAGTGGTTAAGCTTAAGGGGTTGGCTTCCAAGAAGGCGCCTAACCATTAAGAGGTCTCCATCACAAGGGTTTTCAACAATGTCATGCTCATGATGCTCATGACCCTTTTCTTCCTCACTCTCGCTAGAGGAGGAAGATGAGCTACTCTCACTAAAAATCTCTTGGCCCCTCACGATCATGGTTTTCTTATTGGGGCACTGAGAAGCAATGTGGCCTCTCCCAAGACATTTAAAGCATTTAATACTACTAGTCCTATTACTAGAACTAGTAGGGGGATTGTCTCTATGATGCATGGGTTTATGTTCTTTATGCACATGCTTGGATGGTTCCTCTTTGGGAGAGCTCTTGGAAAAGCTTCCCTTGCCTAGGTCCCTCTTTGCATAATTGTAGGATGGAAATTGTCTTTTTGCTCAACCTTTTCTTTTTAATTGATTTTCCACTCTTATGCAAAGTTGGACTAGGTCATCTAGATTATTATATGGTAAGAGCTCAACTTTTTCTCATATGTCAGAGCTTAAACCACTTAAAAATCTAGCTTCGGTGGCCCTTGGTTCTTCGATGATGCCCGTTCTCATCATGAAAAGCTCCATGGTTTGTCTGTACTCCTCCACACTTGAGTTGTATTGTTTTAATCTTTGGAGTTTATCGAAGAGGTCTCTTTCATAATAAGAAGGGACATGTCTCCGCCTCATAGCCCCCTTGATATCATTCCAATAATCCACAGGAGGGTTACGAAGGTGGCGTCTCTCATTGACCAAGGAGATCCACCAATACATGGCATGCCCTTGGAAGCTAAGGGTTGCCAGCGGAATTTTTCTTTCTTCACTTATGTTATAGAAAACAAAGAGTTGCTCTACCTTCATTTCCCAATCAAGGTAGGCTTCCACATCCTCTTTGCCATGAAAATGAGGGAGGTCAACTTTTTGTTCCCTAGGTTGGGCTTGGGGTTGGTTATGATGTTGTTGTGCTCTCCTTACCCTAGGTTTTTCATATCCGTCACTTTCACTTACTTCACTAGAGGCGGACCTATACCTATGCCTCTCTCTAACTCCTCTTTCTCTTATTTCTTCTCTTTCATGCTCTTCTCTTCTCTCTTCTCTTTCCTTTTTTTCTTCTCTTTCTCTTTCTTTCTCTTCCCCCCGTCTTTCTTCTCTTTCTTCTTGTTTTTGTCTCTCTCTTTCCTTCTCTCTTTCTTTCTCTCTTTTTTCACTCTCTTTTTCCTCTCTTCGTCTTTCTTCTCTTAACTCTCTTTCTCTCTTTTATTTTTCTTTCTCTTCATACCTCTTTTCTTCTCTCTTCTCCCTTTCTTTTCTTTCTTTTATCTCTTCTACCCTCCATTCCCTAAATTCACTCACAAACTTATCCATGTTGTTTGTTTTTTGAGAACCTTGTTGATTTACACTACTACTAGATGTGTGTGAGCTCATTTTGAAAGTGATTGGGAAGAACCTATGGGCAACACTCCTTACTCTTTTGTTTTGTTTTCTCCCTAAGTGAATTACTTAAGAGTATTTGGAACTCAAAAGCCTTTCACACTAAGATGCAAAGCAAATAAAAGAAATTTAAAGCAAAGGTAAGGATCTAAAGGCGTGTACCTAAGGTGGAGAGATGGGGTACCAATTCCTTATCCCACCTAAACGAGAAACTAAAAACTACTACAATCAAAGAGGTGACCCTTATGGGCATCCAACACCTCAATTAAAATGGCCTTAATAAAATTTACACCCAATTTAAACAAAAAGAAACAAAAGGCTTGATGTTTGAAGTTGCTCTCTACTCCAAGTGTTTGCCTCTCTCAAAGTGGTGTTGCTCCCTTGAATGAACCTCTTCCTTAGCTTGCTTCAACACACCTCAAGATGCTTCCCTTGTGGAAAGCTTGGTTTGACCTCTCTTTTCCTTTCAACAAAGTGGCGCACCCAAGGAGAAACCAAGAGAGTGCAATGCAATAAAAAAGAACAAGAAAAGAAAACTCAAGGAAGGGAGATAAACATCCAAGTGAAAAGAATTATTAGACAAACACAAAGATAACCAAAGAAGACAATCATTTACACCAAACACAAAAGATAACCAAAGACAAAGATAACAAAAAAAAATGACTCAAAAGTTTCAATCATTTGCACCATTTAAAATCAATATGGCCAAATTATATGCAAGCATGTTCAAGCAAGATTTATTAATTTTTTTTCTCACTACTTTTAGTGATTGGTACAATATGAGCTGCACTAAAGATATTTTGTTCTTTTTACTTCTTTTTTTTAACAATTTTTTTTACTAACACGGTTTTTTTTTACTTGTTTTCTTTTTAATTTCTATTTTTTTATACAATTTTGCGACACCTCTTAACAAAATTTTGAAGCAAATATGGTGAGGAGTCAAAGAATCATAAATTCTTGAACAAAGGATAGGAAATGGCCACCATAATTGATATACAAAAGTGCAAAATTAAGAAACAAAGCAACCTAATATGAACTAGTAATTTTAGGTGATAAAAAATAAATGGCACAAGGAGAGTTTTACGGAAGTTGAGGCCAACTTGATTACTCAATAATCAGCCGAATTACATACCAACATGCCTCTCAAAGCCAATCAACTAAAATCACCACAAAAACTAGCACAAAATTAAGATACTAAAATTATTGAACAAGTGAATGAAATTTGGAAGAAATTGAGCATTGATTTTTTGAAGTTTTTTTTTTTAAGAACATGCTAAGATCTAAATAGCATTTGAGACTCTAAGGATATGGGATCAAGAGTAAGCCTCTTTGATGCTCAATTTCCAATAGAAAATAACACACTTTTATCGTAAAACAAAAAAGCTAAACAATGGAATTTAAGTGACAATTAAAAGGACTAAATAATACCAAAATAAGATACAACGTAGGAGGATTAAAACTGAAAATAAATGATTCAAAGTGACCAAGAATGTGACAAAAAAATAGAGAAATAGGGGCTGGAAAAAATATAAAAATAGGTGCAGGAAAAACAGAGAAAAAGGTGCAAGAAAATAGAATTAAAATGCAAGAACTCTAAATGAAATAAGCAAAATTGCATCCAAGGATCAAAACCACAATTGTGTGGCTTCCTTCACAAATTTTGTGAAGTCATTACTATGATCCTCTTAGGGTAAGCACTAGAATAAGGAAAAATGAAAAAGATGGGCAGAAATTTAAAGAAACAAACCTAAAGGAAACACACAAAGATTCAATAGAAATGAACAAAATAAATTGAATCTAGAAAGCAATAAAGACATGGAAATAAAAATTGCAAGAACTAAAACATAAACTTCAAGACAATAAGGAATTAAATGACAATAAAGGAAGCAAGAACTAAAGTATAAAAACTGTAGAAAAAAAAAACTAAAGAAAGTGCAAAATTAAGAAACAAAGCAACCTAATATGAACTAGTAATTTTAGGTGATAAAAAATAAATGGCACAAGGAGAGTTTTATGGAAGTTGAGGCCAACTTGATTACTCAATAATCAGCCGAATTACATACCCAACATTCCTCTCAAAGCCAATCAACTAAAATCACCACAAAAACTAGCACAAAATTAAGATACTAAAATTATTGAACAAGTGAATGAAATTTGGAAGAAATTGAGCATTGATTTTTTGAAGTTTTTTTTTTTAAGAACATGCTAAGATCTAAATAGCATTTGAGACTCTAAGGATATGGGATCAAGAGTAAGCCTCTTTGATGCTCAATTTCCAATAGAAAATAACACACTTTTATGGTAAAACAAAAAAGCTAAACAATGGAATTTAAGTGACAATTAAAAGGACTAAATAATACCAAAATAAGACACAACGTAGGAGGATTAAAACTGAAAATAAATGATTCAAAGTGACCAAGAATGTGACAAAAAAATAGAGAAATAGGGGCTGGAAAAAATATAAAAATAGGTGCAGGAAAAACAGAGAAAAAGGTGCAAGAAAATAGAATTAAAATGCAAGAACTCTAAATGAAATAAGCAAAATTGCATCCAAGGATCAAAACCACAATTGTGTGGCTTCCTTCACAAATTTTGTGAAGTCATTACTATGATCCTCTTAGGGTAAGCACTAGAATAAGGAAAAATTAAAAAGATGGGCAGAAATTTAAAGAAACAAACCTAAAGGAAACACACAAAGATTCAATAGAAATGAACAAAATAAATTGAATCTAGAAAGCAATAAAGACATGGAAATAAAAATTGCAAGAACTAAAACATAAACTTCAAGACAATAAGGAATTAAATGACAATAAAGGAAGCAAGAACTAAAGTATAAAAACTGTAGAAAAAAAAAACTAAAGAAAGTGCAAAATTAAGAAACAAAGCAACCTAATATGAACTAGTAATTTTAGGTGATAAAAAATAAATGGCACAAGGAGAGTTTTATGGAAGTTGAGGCCAACTTGATTACTCAATAATCAGCCGAATTACATACCCAACATTCCTCTCAAAGCCAATCAACTAAAATCACCACAAAAACTAGCACAAAATTAAGATACTAAAATTATTGAACAAGTGAATGAAATTTGGAAGAAATTGAGCATTGATTTTTTGAAGTTTTTTTTTTTAAGAACATGCTAAGATCTAAATAGCATTTGAGACTCTAAGGATATGGGATCAAGAGTAAGCCTCTTTGATGCTCAATTTCCAATAGAAAATAACACACTTTTATGGTAAAACAAAAAAGCTAAACAATGGAATTTAAGTGACAATTAAAAGGACTAAATAATACCAAAATAAGACACAACGTAGGAGGATTAAAACTGAAAATAAATGATTCAAAGTGACCAAGAATGTGACAAAAAAATAGAGAAATAGGGGCTGGAAAAAATATAAAAATAGGTGCAGGAAAAACAGAGAAAAAGGTGCAAGAAAATAGAATTAAAATGCAAGAACTCTAAATGAAATAAGCAAAATTGCATCCAAGGATCAAAACCACAATTGTGTGGCTTCCTTCACAAATTTTGTGAAGTCATTACTATGATCCTCTTAGGGTAAGCACTAGAATAAGGAAAAATGAAAAAGATGGGCAGAAATTTAAAGAAACAAACCTAAAGGAAACACACAAAGATTCAATAGAAATGAACAAAATAAATTGAATCTAGAAAGCAATAAAGACATGGAAATAAAAATTGCAAGAACTAAAACATAAACTTCAAGACAATAAGGAATTAAATGACAATAAAGGAAGCAAGAACTAAAGTATAAAAACTGTAGAAAAAAAAAACTAAAGAAAGTGCAAAATTAAGAAACAAAGCAACCTAATATGAACTAGTAATTTTAGGTGATAAAAAATAAATGGCACAAGGAGAGTTTTATGGAAGTTGAGGCCAACTTGATTACTCAATAATCAGCCGAATTACATACCCAACATTCCTCTCAAAGCCAATCAACTAAAATCACCACAAAAACTAGCACAAAATTAAGATACTAAAATTATTGAACAAGTGAATGAAATTTGGAAGAAATTGAGCATTGATTTTTTGAAGTTTTTTTTTTTAAGAACATGCTAAGATCTAAATAGCATTTGAGACTCTAAGGATATGGGATCAAGAGTAAGCCTCTTTGATGCTCAATTTCCAATAGAAAATAACACACTTTTATGGTAAAACAAAAAAGCTAAACAATGGAATTTAAGTGACAATTAAAAGGACTAAATAATACCAAAATAAGACACAACGTAGGAGGATTAAAACTGAAAATAAATGATTCAAAGTGACCAAGAATGTGACAAAAAAATAGAGAAATAGGGGCTGGAAAAAATATAAAAATAGGTGCAGGAAAAACAGAGAAAAAGGTGCAAGAAAATAGAATTAAAATGCAAGAACTCTAAATGAAATAAGCAAAATTGCATCCAAGGATCAAAACCACAATTGTGTGGCTTCCTTCACAAATTTTGTGAAGTCATTACTATGATCCTCTTAGGGTAAGCACTAGAATAAGGAAAAATGAAAAAGATGGGCAGAAATTTAAAGAAACAAACCTAAAGGAAACACACAAAGATTCAATAGAAATGAACAAAATAAATTGAATCTAGAAAGCAATAAAGACATGGAAATAAAAATTGCAAGAACTAAAACATAAACTTCAAGACAATAAGGAATTAAATGACAATAAAGGAAGCAAGAACTAAAGTATAAAAACTGTAGAAAAAAAAAACTAAAGAAAGTGCAAAATTAAGAAACAAAGCAACCTAATATGAACTAGTAATTTTAGGTGATAAAAAATAAATGGCACAAGGAGAGTTTTATGGAAGTTGAGGCCAACTTGATTACTCAATAATCAGCCGAATTACATACCCAACATTCCTCTCAAAGCCAATCAACTAAAATCACCACAAAAACTAGCACAAAATTAAGATACTAAAATTATTGAACAAGTGAATGAAATTTGGAAGAAATTGAGCATTGATTTTTTGAAGTTTTTTTTTTTAAGAACATGCTAAGATCTAAATAGCATTTGAGACTCTAAGGATATGGGATCAAGAGTAAGCCTCTTTGATGCTCAATTTCCAATAGAAAATAACACACTTTTATGGTAAAACAAAAAAGCTAAACAATGGAATTTAAGTGACAATTAAAAGGACTAAATAATACCAAAATAAGACACAACGTAGGAGGATTAAAACTGAAAATAAATGATTCAAAGTGACCAAGAATGTGACAAAAAAATAGAGAAATAGGGGCTGGAAAAAATATAAAAATAGGTGCAGGAAAAACAGAGAAAAAGGTGCAAGAAAATAGAATTAAAATGCAAGAACTCTAAATGAAATAAGCAAAATTGCATCCAAGGATCAAAACCACAATTGTGTGGCTTCCTTCACAAATTTTGTGAAGTCATTACTATGATCCTCTTAGGGTAAGCACTAGAATAAGGAAAAATTAAAAAGATGGGCAGAAATTTAAAGAAACAAACCTAAAGGAAACACACAAAGATTCAATAGAAATGAACAAAATAAATTGAATCTAGAAAGCAATAAAGACATGGAAATAAAAATTGCAAGAACTAAAACATAAACTTCAAGACAATAAGGAATTAAATGACAATAAAGGAAGCAAGAACTAAAGTATAAAAACTGTAGAAAAAAAAAACTAAAGAAAGTGCAAAATTAAGAAACAAAGCAACCTAATATGAACTAGTAATTTTAGGTGATAAAAAATAAATGGCACAAGGAGAGTTTTATGGAAGTTGAGGCCAACTTGATTACTCAATAATCAGCCGAATTACATACCCAACATTCCTCTCAAAGCCAATCAACTAAAATCACCACAAAAACTAGCACAAAATTAAGATACTAAAATTATTGAACAAGTGAATGAAATTTGGAAGAAATTGAGCATTGATTTTTTGAAGTTTTTTTTTTTAAGAACATGCTAAGATCTAAATAGCATTTGAGACTCTAAGGATATGGGATCAAGAGTAAGCCTCTTTGATGCTCAATTTCCAATAGAAAATAACACACTTTTATGGTAAAACAAAAAAGCTAAACAATGGAATTTAAGTGACAATTAAAAGGACTAAATAATACCAAAATAAGACACAACGTAGGAGGATTAAAACTGAAAATAAATGATTCAAAGTGACCAAGAATGTGACAAAAAAATAGAGAAATAGGGGCTGGAAAAAATATAAAAATAGGTGCAGGAAAAACAGAGAAAAAGGTGCAAGAAAATAGAATTAAAATGCAAGAACTCTAAATGAAATAAGCAAAATTGCATCCAAGGATCAAAACCACAATTGTGTGGCTTCCTTCACAAATTTTGTGAAGTCATTACTATGATCCTCTTAGGGTAAGCACTAGAATAAGGAAAAATTAAAAAGATGGGCAGAAATTTAAAGAAACAAACCTAAAGGAAACACACAAAGATTCAATAGAAATGAACAAAATAAATTGAATCTAGAAAGCAATAAAGACATGGAAATAAAAATTGCAAGAACTAAAACATAAACTTCAAGACAATAAGGAATTAAATGACAATAAAGGAAGCAAGAACTAAAGTATAAAAACTGTAGAAAAAAAAAACTAAAGAAAGTGCAAAATTAAGAAACAAAGCAACCTAATATGAACTAGTAATTTTAGGTGATAAAAAATAAATGGCACAAGGAGAGTTTTATGGAAGTTGAGGCCAACTTGATTACTCAATAATCAGCCGAATTACATACCCAACATTCCTCTCAAAGCCAATCAACTAAAATCACCACAAAAACTAGCACAAAATTAAGATACTAAAATTATTGAACAAGTGAATGAAATTTGGAAGAAATTGAGCATTGATTTTTTGAAGTTTTTTTTTTTAAGAACATGCTAAGATCTAAATAGCATTTGAGACTCTAAGGATATGGGATCAAGAGTAAGCCTCTTTGATGCTCAATTTCCAATAGAAAATAACACACTTTTATGGTAAAACAAAAAAGCTAAACAATGGAATTTAAGTGACAATTAAAAGGACTAAATAATACCAAAATAAGACACAACGTAGGAGGATTAAAACTGAAAATAAATGATTCAAAGTGACCAAGAATGTGACAAAAAAATAGAGAAATAGGGGCTGGAAAAAATATAAAAATAGGTGCAGGAAAAACAGAGAAAAAGGTGCAAGAAAATAGAATTAAAATGCAAGAACTCTAAATGAAATAAGCAAAATTGCATCCAAGGATCAAAACCACAATTGTGTGGCTTCCTTCACAAATTTTGTGAAGTCATTACTATGATCCTCTTAGGGTAAGCACTAGAATAAGGAAAAATGAAAAAGATGGGCAGAAATTTAAAGAAACAAACCTAAAGGAAACACACAAAGATTCAATAGAAATGAACAAAATAAATTGAATCTAGAAAGCAATAAAGACATGGAAATAAAAATTGCAAGAACTAAAACATAAACTTCAAGACAATAAGGAATTAAATGACAATAAAGGAAGCAAGAACTAAAGTATAAAAACTGTAGAAAAAAAAAACTAAAGAAAGTGCAAAATTAAGAAACAAAGCAACCTAATATGAACTAGTAATTTTAGGTGATAAAAAATAAATGGCACAAGGAGAGTTTTATGGAAGTTGAGGCCAACTTGATTACTCAATAATCAGCCGAATTACATACCCAACATTCCTCTCAAAGCCAATCAACTAAAATCACCACAAAAACTAGCACAAAATTAAGATACTAAAATTATTGAACAAGTGAATGAAATTTGGAAGAAATTGAGCATTGATTTTTTGAAGTTTTTTTTTTTAAGAACATGCTAAGATCTAAATAGCATTTGAGACTCTAAGGATATGGGATCAAGAGTAAGCCTCTTTGATGCTCAATTTCCAATAGAAAATAACACACTTTTATGGTAAAACAAAAAAGCTAAACAATGGAATTTAAGTGACAATTAAAAGGACTAAATAATACCAAAATAAGACACAACGTAGGAGGATTAAAACTGAAAATAAATGATTCAAAGTGACCAAGAATGTGACAAAAAAATAGAGAAATAGGGGCTGGAAAAAATATAAAAATAGGTGCAGGAAAAACAGAGAAAAAGGTGCAAGAAAATAGAATTAAAATGCAAGAACTCTAAATGAAATAAGCAAAATTGCATCCAAGGATCAAAACCACAATTGTGTGGCTTCCTTCACAAATTTTGTGAAGTCATTACTATGATCCTCTTAGGGTAAGCACTAGAATAAGGAAAAATGAAAAAGATGGGCAGAAATTTAAAGAAACAAACCTAAAGGAAACACACAAAGATTCAATAGAAATGAAGAAAATAAATTGAATCTAGAAAGCAATAAAGACATGGAAATAAAAATTGCAAGAACTAAAACATAAACTTCAAGACAATAAGGAATTAAATGACAATAAAGGAAGCAAGAACTAAAGTATAAAAACTGTAGAAAAAAAAAACTAAAGAAAGTGCAAAATTAAGAAACAAAGCAACCTAATATGAACTAGTAATTTTAGGTGATAAAAAATAAATGGCACAAGGAGAGTTTTATGGAAGTTGAGGCCAACTTGATTACTCAATAATCAGCCGAATTACATACCCAACATTCCTCTCAAAGCCAATCAACTAAAATCACCACAAAAACTAGCACAAAATTAAGATACTAAAATTATTGAACAAGTGAATGAAATTTGGAAGAAATTGAGCATTGATTTTTTGAAGTTTTTTTTTTTAAGAACATGCTAAGATCTAAATAGCATTTGAGACTCTAAGGATATGGGATCAAGAGTAAGCCTCTTTGATGCTCAATTTCCAATAGAAAATAACACACTTTTATGGTAAAACAAAAAAGCTAAACAATGGAATTTAAGTGACAATTAAAAGGACTAAATAATACCAAAATAAGACACAACGTAGGAGGATTAAAACTGAAAATAAATGATTCAAAGTGACCAAGAATGTGACAAAAAAATAGAGAAATAGGGGCTGGAAAAAATATAAAAATAGGTGCAGGAAAAACAGAGAAAAAGGTGCAAGAAAATAGAATTAAAATGCAAGAACTCTAAATGAAATAAGCAAAATTGCATCCAAGGATCAAAACCACAATTGTGTGGCTTCCTTCACAAATTTTGTGAAGTCATTACTATGATCCTCTTAGGGTAAGCACTAGAATAAGGAAAAATTAAAAAGATGGGCAGAAATTTAAAGAAACAAACCTAAAGGAAACACACAAAGATTCAATAGAAATGAACAAAATAAATTGAATCTAGAAAGCAATAAAGACATGGAAATAAAAATTGCAAGAACTAAAACATAAACTTCAAGACAATAAGGAATTAAATGACAATAAAGGAAGCAAGAACTAAAGTATAAAAACTGTAGAAAAAAAAAACTAAAGAAAGTGCAAAATTAAGAAACAAAGCAACCTAATATGAACTAGTAATTTTAGGTGATAAAAAATAAATGGCACAAGGAGAGTTTTATGGAAGTTGAGGCCAACTTGATTACTCAATAATCAGCCGAATTACATACCCAACATTCCTCTCAAAGCCAATCAACTAAAATCACCACAAAAACTAGCACAAAATTAAGATACTAAAATTATTGAACAAGTGAATGAAATTTGGAAGAAATTGAGCATTGATTTTTTGAAGTTTTTTTTTTAAGAACATGCTAAGATCTAAATAGCATTTGAGACTCTAAGGATATGGGATCAAGAGTAAGCCTCTTTGATGCTCAATTTCCAATAGAAAATAACACACTTTTATGGTAAAACAAAAAAGCTAAACAATGGAATTTAAGTGACAATTAAAAGGACTAAATAATACCAAAATAAGACACAACGTAGGAGGATTAAAACTGAAAATAAATTACTCAAAGTGACCAAGAATGTGACAAAAAAATAGAGAAATAGGGGCTGGAAAAAATATAAAAATAGGTGCAGGAAAAACAGAGAAAAAGGTGCAAGAAAATAGAATTAAAATGCAAGAACTCTAAATGAAATAAGCAAAATTGCATCCAAGGATCAAAACCACAATTGTGTGGCTTCCTTCACAAATTTTGTGAAGTCATTACTATGATCCTCTTAGGGTAAGCACTAGAATAAGGAAAAATGAAAAAGATGGGCAGAAATTTAAAGAAACAAACCTAAAGGAAACACACAAAGATTCAATAGAAATGAACAAAATAAATTGAATCTAGAAAGCAATAAAGACATGGAAATAAAAATTGCAAGAACTAAAACATAAACTTCAAGACAATAAGGAATTAAATGACAATAAAGGAAGCAAGAACTAAAGTATAAAAACTGTAGAAAAAAAAAACTAAAGAAAGTGCAAAATTAAGAAACAAAGCAACCTAATATGAACTAGTAATTTTAGGTGATAAAAAATAAATGGCACAAGGAGAGTTTTATGGAAGTTGAGGCCAACTTGATTACTCAATAATCAGCCGAATTACATACCCAACATTCCTCTCAAAGCCAATCAACTAAAATCACCACAAAAACTAGCACAAAATTAAGATACTAAAATTATTGAACAAGTGAATGAAATTTGGAAGAAATTGAGCATTGATTTTTTGAAGTTTTTTTTTTTAAGAACATGCTAAGATCTAAATAGCATTTGAGACTCTAAGGATATGGGATCAAGAGTAAGCCTCTTTGATGCTCAATTTCCAATAGAAAATAACACACTTTTATGGTAAAACAAAAAAGCTAAACAATGGAATTTAAGTGACAATTAAAAGGACTAAATAATACCAAAATAAGACACAACGTAGGAGGATTAAAACTGAAAATAAATGATTCAAAGTGACCAAGAATGTGACAAAAAAATAGAGAAATAGGGGCTGGAAAAAATATAAAAATAGGTGCAGGAAAAACAGAGAAAAAGGTGCAAGAAAATAGAATTAAAATGCAAGAACTCTAAATGAAATAAGCAAAATTGCATCCAAGGATCAAAACCACAATTGTGTGGCTTCCTTCACAAATTTTGTGAAGTCATTACTATGATCCTCTTAGGGTAAGCACTAGAATAAGGAAAAATTAAAAATATGGGCAGAAATTTAAAGAAACAAACCTAAAGGAAACACACAAAGATTCAATAGAAATGAACAAAATAAATTGAATCTAGAAAGCAATAAAGACATGGAAATAAAAATTGCAAGAACTAAAACATAAACTTCAAGACAATAAGGAATTAAATGACAATAAAGGAAGCAAGAACTAAAGTATAAAAACTGTAGAAAAAAAAAACTAAAGAAAGTGCAAAATTAAGAAACAAAGCAACCTAATATGAACTAGTAATTTTAGGTGATAAAAAATAAATGGCACAAGGAGAGTTTTATGGAAGTTGAGGCCAACTTGATTACTCAATAATCAGCCGAATTACATACCCAACATTCCTCTCAAAGCCAATCAACTAAAATCACCACAAAAACTAGCACAAAATTAAGATACTAAAATTATTGAACAAGTGAATGAAATTTGGAAGAAATTGAGCATTGATTTTTTGAAGTTTTTTTTTTTAAGAACATGCTAAGATCTAAATAGCATTTGAGACTCTAAGGATATGGGATCAAGAGTAAGCCTCTTTGATGCTCAATTTCCAATAGAAAATAACACACTTTTATGGTAAAACAAAAAAGCTAAACAATGGAATTTAAGTGACAATTAAAAGGACTAAATAATACCAAAATAAGACACAACGTAGGAGGATTAAAACTGAAAATAAATGATTCAAAGTGACCAAGAATGTGACAAAAAAATAGAGAAATAGGGGCTGGAAAAAATATAAAAATAGGTGCAGGAAAAACAGAGAAAAAGGTGCAAGAAAATAGAATTAAAATGCAAGAACTCTAAATGAAATAAGCAAAATTGCATCCAAGGATCAAAACCACAATTGTGTGGCTTCCTTCACAAATTTTGTGAAGTCATTACTATGATCCTCTTAGGGTAAGCACTAGAATAAGGAAAAATGAAAAAGATGGGCAGAAATTTAAAGAAACAAACCTAAAGGAAACACACAAAGATTCAATAGAAATGAACAAAATAAATTGAATCTAGAAAGCAATAAAGACATGGAAATAAAAATTGCAAGAACTAAAACATAAACTTCAAGACAATAAGGAATTAAATGACAATAAAGGAAGCAAGAACTAAAGTATAAAAACTGTAGAAAAAAAAAACTAAAGAAAGTGCAAAATTAAGAAACAAAGCAACCTAATATGAACTAGTAATTTTAGGTGATAAAAAATAAATGGCACAAGGAGAGTTTTATGGAAGTTGAGGCCAACTTGATTACTCAATAATCAGCCGAATTACATACCCAACATTCCTCTCAAAGCCAATCAACTAAAATCACCACAAAAACTAGCACAAAATTAAGATACTAAAATTATTGAACAAGTGAATGAAATTTGGAAGAAATTGAGCATTGATTTTTTGAAGTTTTTTTTTTAAGAACATGCTAAGATCTAAATAGCATTTGAGACTCTAAGGATATGGGATCAAGAGTAAGCCTCTTTGATGCTCAATTTCCAATAGAAAATAACACACTTTTATGGTAAAACAAAAAAGCTAAACAATGGAATTTAAGTGACAATTAAAAGGACTAAATAATACCAAAATAAGACACAACGTAGGAGGATTAAAACTGAAAATAAATGATTCAAAGTGACCAAGAATGTGACAAAAAAATAGAGAAATAGGGGCTGGAAAAAATATAAAAATAGGTGCAGGAAAAACAGAGAAAAAGGTGCAAGAAAATAGAATTAAAATGCAAGAACTCTAAATGAAATAAGCAAAATTGCATCCAAGGATCAAAACCACAATTGTGTGGCTTCCTTCACAAATTTTGTGAAGTCATTACTATGATCCTCTTAGGGTAAGCACTAGAATAAGGAAAAATTAAAAAGATGGGCAGAAATTTAAAGAAACAAACCTAAAGGAAACACACAAAGATTCAATAGAAATGAACAAAATAAATTGAATCTAGAAAGCAATAAAGACATGGAAATAAAAATTGCAAGAACTAAAACATAAACTTCAAGACAATAAGGAATTAAATGACAATAAAGGAAGCAAGAACTAAAGTATAAAAACTGTAGAAAAAAAAAACTAAAGAAAGTGCAAAATTAAGAAACAAAGCAACCTAATATGAACTAGTAATTTTAGGTGATAAAAAATAAATGGCACAAGGAGAGTTTTATGGAAGTTGAGGCCAACTTGATTACTCAATAATCAGCCGAATTACATACCCAACATTCCTCTCAAAGCCAATCAACTAAAATCACCACAAAAACTAGCACAAAATTAAGATACTAAAATTATTGAACAAGTGAATGAAATTTGGAAGAAATTGAGCATTGATTTTTTGAAGTTTTTTTTTTTAAGAACATGCTAAGATCTAAATAGCATTTGAGACTCTAAGGATATGGGATCAAGAGTAAGCCTCTTTGATGCTCAATTTCCAATAGAAAATAACACACTTTTATGGTAAAACAAAAAAGCTAAACAATGGAATTTAAGTGACAATTAAAAGGACTAAATAATACCAAAATAAGACACAACGTAGGAGGATTAAAACTGAAAATAAATGATTCAAAGTGACCAAGAATGTGACAAAAAAATAGAGAAATAGGGGCTGGAAAAAATATAAAAATAGGTGCAGGAAAAACAGAGAAAAAGGTGCAAGAAAATAGAATTAAAATGCAAGAACTCTAAATGAAATAAGCAAAATTGCATCCAAGGATCAAAACCACAATTGTGTGGCTTCCTTCACAAATTTTGTGAAGTCATTACTATGATCCTCTTAGGGTAAGCACTAGAATAAGGAAAAATGAAAAAGATGGGCAGAAATTTAAAGAAACAAACCTAAAGGAAACACACAAAGATTCAATAGAAATGAACAAAATAAATTGAATCTAGAAAGCAATAAAGACATGGAAATAAAAATTGCAAGAACTAAAACATAAACTTCAAGACAATAAGGAATTAAATGACAATAAAGGAAGCAAGAACTAAAGTATAAAAACTGTAGAAAAAGAAAACTAAAGAAAGTGCAAAATTAAGAAACAAAGCAACCTAATATGAACTAGTAATTTTAGGTGATAAAAAATAAATGGCACAAGGAGAGTTTTATGGAAGTTGAGGCCAACTTGATTACTCAATAATCAGCCGAATTACATACCCAACATTCCTCTCAAAGCCAATCAACTAAAATCACCACAAAAACTAGCACAAAATTAAGATACTAAAATTATTGAACAAGTGAATGAAATTTGGAAGAAATTGAGCATTGATTTTTTGAAGTTTTTTTTTTTAAGAACATGCTAAGATCTAAATAGCATTTGAGACTCTAAGGATATGGGATCAAGAGTAAGCCTCTTTGATGCTCAATTTCCAATAGAAAATAACACACTTTTATGGTAAAACAAAAAAGCTAAACAATGGAATTTAAGTGACAATTAAAAGGACTAAATAATACCGATTAAAACTGAAAATAAATGATTCAAAGTGACCAAGAATGTGACAAAAAAATAGAGAAATAGGGGCTGGAAAAAATATAAAAATAGGTGCAGGAAAAACAGAGAAAAAGGTGCAAGAAAATAGAATTAAAATGCAAGAACTCTAAATGAAATAAGCAAAATTGCATCCAAGGATCAAAACCACAATTGTGTGGCTTCCTTCACAAATTTTGTGAAGTCATTACTATGATCCTCTTAGGGTAAGCACTAGAATAAGGAAAAATTAAAAAGATGGGCAGAAATTTAAAGAAACAAACCTAAAGGAAACACACAAAGATTCAATAGAAATGAACAAAATAAATTGAATCTAGAAAGCAATAAAGACATGGAAATAAAAATTGCAAGAACTAAAACATAAACTTCAAGACAATAAGGAATTAAATGACAATAAAGGAAGCAAGAACTAAAGTATAAAAACTGTAGAAAAAAAAAACTAAAGAAAGTGCAAAATTAAGAAACAAAGCAACCTAATATGAACTAGTAATTTTAGGTGATAAAAAATAAATGGCACAAGGAGAGTTTTATGGAAGTTGAGGCCAACTTGATTACTCAATAATCAGCCGAATTACATACCCAACATTCCTCTCAAAGCCAATCAACTAAAATCACCACAAAAACTAGCACAAAATTAAGATACTAAAATTATTGAACAAGTGAATGAAATTTGGAAGAAATTGAGCATTGATTTTTTGAAGTTTTTTTTTTAAGAACATGCTAAGATCTAAATAGCATTTGAGACTCTAAGGATATGGGATCAAGAGTAAGCCTCTTTGATGCTCAATTTCCAATAGAAAATAACACACTTTTATGGTAAAACAAAAAAGCTAAACAATGGAATTTAAGTGACTATTAAAAGGACTAAATAATACCAAAATAAGACACAACGTAGGAGGATTAAAACTGAAAATAAATGATTCAAAGTGACCAAGAATGTGACAAAAAAATAGAGAAATAGGGGCTGGAAAAAATATAAAAATAGGTGCAGGAAAAACAGAGAAAAAGGTGCAAGAAAATAGAATTAAAATGCAAGAACTCTAAATGAAATAAGCAAAATTGCATCCAAGGATCAAAACCACAATTGTGTGGCTTCCTTCACAAATTTTGTGAAGTCATTACTATGATCCTCTTAGGGTAAGCACTAGAATAAGGAAAAATGAAAAAGATGGGCAGAAATTTAAAGAAACAAACCTAAAGGAAACACACAAAGATTCAATAGAAATGAACAAAATAAATTGAATCTAGAAAGCAATAAAGACATGGAAATAAAAATTGCAAGAACTAAAACATAAACTTCAAGACAATAAGGAATTAAATGACAATAAAGGAAGCAAGAACTAAAGTATAAAAACTGTAGAAAAAAAAAACTAAAGAAAGTGCAAAATTAAGAAACAAAGCAACCTAATATGAACTAGTAATTTTAGGTGATAAAAAATAAATGGCACAAGGAGAGTTTTATGGAAGTTGAGGCCAACTTGATTACTCAATAATCAGCCGAATTACATACCCAACATTCCTCTCAAAGCCAATCAACTAAAATCACCACAAAAACTAGCACAAAATTAAGATACTAAAATTATTGAACAAGTGAATGAAATTTGGAAGAAATTGAGCATTGATTTTTTGAAGTTTTTTTTTTTAAGAACATGCTAAGATCTAAATAGCATTTGAGACTCTAAGGATATGGGATCAAGAGTAAGCCTCTTTGATGCTCAATTTCCAATAGAAAATAACACACTTTTATGGTAAAACAAAAAAGCTAAACAATGGAATTTAAGTGACAATTAAAAGGACTAAATAATACCAAAATAAGACACAACGTAGGAGGATTAAAACTGAAAATAAATGATTCAAGGTGACCAAGAATGTGACAAAAAAATAGAGAAATAGGGGCTGGAAAAAATATAAAAATAGGTGCAGGAAAAACAGAGAAAAAGGTGCAAGAAAATAGAATTAAAATGCAAGAACTCTAAATGAAATAAGCAAAATTGCATCCAAGGATCAAAACCACAATTGTGTGGCTTCCTTCACAAATTTTGTGAAGTCATTACTATGATCCTCTTAGGGTAAGCACTAGAATAAGGAAAAATGAAAAAGATGGGCAGAAATTTAAAGAAACAAACCTAAAGGAAACACACAAAGATTCAATAGAAATGAACAAAATAAATTGAATCTAGAAAGCAATAAAGACATGGAAATAAAAATTGCAAGAACTAAAACATAAACTTCAAGACAATAAGGAATTAAATGACAATAAAGGAAGCAAGAACTAAAGTATAAAAACTGTAGAAAAAAAAAAACTAAAGAAAGTGCAAAATTAAGAAACAAAGCAACCTAATATGAACTAGTAATTTTAGGTGATAAAAAATAAATGGCACAAGGAGAGTTTTATGGAAGTTGAGGCCAACTTGATTACTCAATAATCAGCCGAATTACATACCCAACATTCCTCTCAAAGCCAATCAACTAAAATCACCACAAAAACTAGCACAAAATTAAGATACTAAAATTATTGAACAAGTGAATGAAATTTGGAAGAAATTGAGCATTGATTTTTTGAAGTTTTTTTTTTTAAGAACATGCTAAGATCTAAATAGCATTTGAGACTCTAAGGATATGGGATCAAGAGTAAGCCTCTTTGATGCTCAATTTCCAATAGAAAATAACACACTTTTATGGTAAAACAAAAAAGCTAAACAATGGAATTTAAGTGACAATTAAAAGGACTAAATAATACCAAAATAAGACACAACGTAGGAGGATTAAAACTGAAAATAAATTACTCAAAGTGACCAAGAATGTGACAAAAAAATAGAGAAATAGGGGCTGGAAAAAATATAAAAATAGGTGCAGGAAAAACAGAGAAAAAGGTGCAAGAAAATAGAATTAAAATGCAAGAACTCTAAATGAAATAAGCAAAATTGCATCCAAGGATCAAAACCACAATTGTGTGGCTTCCTTCACAAATTTTGTGAAGTCATTACTATGATCCTCTTAGGGTAAGCACTAGAATAAGGAAAAATGAAAAAGATGGGCAGAAATTTAAAGAAACAAACCTAAAGGAAACACACAAAGATTCAATAGAAATGAACAAAATAAATTGAATCTAGAAAGCAATAAAGACATGGAAATAAAAATTGCAAGAACTAAAACATAAACTTCAAGACAATAAGGAATTAAATGACAATAAAGGAAGCAAGAACTAAAGTATAAAAACTGTAGAAAAAAAAAACTAAAGAAAGTGCAAAATTAAGAAACAAAGCAACCTAATATGAACTAGTAATTTTAGGTGATAAAAAATAAATGGCACAAGGAGAGTTTTATGGAAGTTGAGGCCAACTTGATTACTCAATAATCAGCCGAATTACATACCCAACATTCCTCTCAAAGCCAATCAACTAAAATCACCACAAAAACTAGCACAAAATTAAGATACTAAAATTATTGAACAAGTGAATGAAATTTGGAAGAAATTGAGCATTGATTTTTTGAAGTTTTTTTTTTTAAGAACATGCTAAGATCTAAATAGCATTTGAGACTCTAAGGATATGGGATCAAGAGTAAGCCTCTTTGATGCTCAATTTCCAATAGAAAATAACACACTTTTATGGTAAAACAAAAAAGCTAAACAATGGAATTTAAGTGACAATTAAAAGGACTAAATAATACCAAAATAAGACACAACGTAGGAGGATTAAAACTGAAAATAAATGATTCAAAGTGACCAAGAATGTGACAAAAAAATAGAGAAATAGGGGCTGGAAAAAATATAAAAATAGGTGCAGGAAAAACAGAGAAAAAGGTGCAAGAAAATAGAATTAAAATGCAAGAACTCTAAATGAAATAAGCAAAATTGCATCCAAGGATCAAAACCACAATTGTGTGGCTTCCTTCACAAATTTTGTGAAGTCATTACTATGATCCTCTTAGGGTAAGCACTAGAATAAGGAAAAATTAAAAAGATGGGCAGAAATTTAAAGAAACAAACCTAAAGGAAACACACAAAGATTCAATAGAAATGAACAAAATAAATTGAATCTAGAAAGCAATAAAGACATGGAAATAAAAATTGCAAGAACTAAAACATAAACTTCAAGACAATAAGGAATTAAATGACAATAAAGGAAGCAAGAACTAAAGTATAAAAACTGTAGAAAAAAAAAACTAAAGAAAGTGCAAAATTAAGAAACAAAGCAACCTAATATGAACTAGTAATTTTAGGTGATAAAAAATAAATGGCACAAGGAGAGTTTTATGGAAGTTGAGGCCAACTTGATTACTCAATAATCAGCCGAATTACATACCCAACATTCCTCTCAAAGCCAATCAACTAAAATCACCACAAAAACTAGCACAAAATTAAGATACTAAAATTATTGAACAAGTGAATGAAATTTGGAAGAAATTGAGCATTGATTTTTTGAAGTTTTTTTTTTTAAGAACATGCTAAGATCTAAATAGCATTTGAGACTCTAAGGATATGGGATCAAGAGTAAGCCTCTTTGATGCTCAATTTCCAATAGAAAATAACACACTTTTATGGTAAAACAAAAAAGCTAAACAATGGAATTTAAGTGACAATTAAAAGGACTAAATAATACCAAAATAAGACACAACGTAGGAGGATTAAAACTGAAAATAAATGACTCAAAGTGACCAAGAATGTGACAAAAAAATAGAGAAATAGGGGCTGGAAAAAATATAAAAATAGGTGCAGGAAAAACAGAGAAAAAGGTGCAAGAAAATAGAATTAAAATGCAAGAACTCTAAATGAAATAAGCAAAATTGCATCCAAGGATCAAAACCACAATTGTGTGGCTTCCTTCACAAATTTTGTGAAGTCATTACTATGATCCTCTTAGGGTAAGCACTAGAATAAGGAAAAATTAAAAAGATGGGCAGAAATTTAAAGAAACAAACCTAAAGGAAACACACAAAGATTCAATAGAAATGAACAAAATAAATGGAATCTAGAAAGCAATAAAGACATGGAAATAAAAATTGCAAGAACTAAAACATAAACTTTAAGACAATAAGGAATTAAATGACAATAAAGGAAGCAAGAACTAAAGTATAAAAACTGTAGAAAAAAAAAACTAAAGAAAGTGCAAAATTAAGAAACAAAGCAACCTAATATGAACTAGTAATTTTAGGTGATAAAAAATAAATGGCACAAGGAGAGTTTTATGGAAGTTGAGGCCAACTTGATTACTCAATAATGAGC
Source organism: Psophocarpus tetragonolobus (assembly GCA_037954015.1). Lineage (NCBI taxonomy): Eukaryota > Viridiplantae > Streptophyta > Magnoliopsida > Fabales > Fabaceae > Psophocarpus > Psophocarpus tetragonolobus. The sequence continues at coordinate 99,038,716 of CM075689.1, forward strand.
CGAATTACATACCCAACATGCCTCTCAAAGCCAATCAACTAAAATCACCACAAAAACTAGCACAAAATTAAGATACTAAAATTATTGAACAAGTGAATGAAATTTGGAAGAAATTGAGCATTGATTTTTTGAAGCTTTTTTTTTTAAGAACATGCTAAGATCTAAATAGCATTTGAGACTCTAAGGATATGGGATCAAGAGTAAGCCTCTTTGATGCTCAATTTCCAATAGAAAATAACACACTTTTATGGTAAAAGCAAAAAGCTAAACAATAGAATTTAAGTGACAATTAAAAGAACTAAATAATACCAAAATAAGACACAACGTAGGAGGATTAAAACTGAAAATAAATGACTCAAAGTGACCAAGAATGTGACACAAAAATAGTGAAATAGGTGCTGGAAAAAATAGAGAAATAGGTGCAGGAAAAACAGAGAAAAAGGTGCAAGAAAATAGAATTAAAATGCAAGAGCTCTAAATGAAAGAAGCAAAAGTGCATCCAAGGATCAAAACCACAATTGTGTGGCTTCCTTCACAAATTTTGTGAAGTCATTACTATGATCCTCTTAGGGTAAGCACTAGAATAAGGAAAAATGAAAAAGATGGGCAGAAATTTAAAGAAACAAACCTAAAGGAAACACACAAAGATTCAATAGAAATGAACAAAATAAATTGAATCTAGAAAGCAATAAAGACATGGAAATAAAAATTGCAAGAACTAAAACATAAACTTCAAGACAATAAGGAATTTAAATGACAATAAAGGAAGCAAGAAATAAAGTATAAAAACTGTAGAAAAAAAAACTAAAGAAAGACGTATAAACTAAGGAGAAGGAGGAGGAAATGAACCTTCATAAAGATCGCTCATGATACCAAATGATGCACTCCCTTGATCTCTTCAATCAAGGTTCCTTCCTCTAAGAAAATGGAGGATGGAGAGGTTAGAAATGGGAGAAGGTTGACTCTACTTTCTAGGAGAAAGATGAGTCAAAAAATTTTATGTTGCTTGCCACAAGGGAGAGGTCCCTTGATAAAAGCTTTAAGGGAGAGATTCCTCAAGAGAGAGGATTCTCAATGACACTCAAGAATAAATTGCTCAAAAAGAGTCTTACTTCATTCAATCAAGTGAGATTTGTACAAGAGAGACTAGGTGTATTTATAGCCCAAAGAGGGAGCAAGGCACTCAAAACTCGGCAATGTGGGACTTGGGCCTAATTAGGATTAGGAGCACTAATCCCTCTTAGGCCACTAAAAGTGGTGCCTAGCCTTAAGCTACGGAGTGTCACGACCTAATCAAGGGGGTGTGGAAAGAGATCCACACTTCTTTGGGTTATTAGGCCCTTTCCTCCCCTCACCTCCCTTCCCAAGCTAATTTCACCCTAAACTCTAGAAACTAAAATAAATGGCCAAAATACAAGGCCTAAAAGGGAATAAAAAGCTAATTAATATTTACAAGAGGAAAACTAAGGACTATGGCCTAAAATATCTATCTCTATCATGCGTTGGGGTCTTGATGAGCCTTTCCGGGCCAAATCCTCTTCAATCCTCCTAGCCATTGCCCTAGTAAGAGGGTCCTTGGTAGGTAGGATTACATCAGAAGACTTCACCTCCTGTGGAGAGTGAAGATATTAGGCTAGGGTCTTTAGCTAATAAAATGTAATTTTTCTTTATTTTAATTTTTAAAAGCATTAGGAATTTAATTTGGGACATGTATTTAGTCCATTTTTATGTTAGGAGGTGTCTTAGGAATTTAAAGGGTAGATTTATCTTTTTGGGTCTTTATGAAGGAAATAATGGGTAGCCTTGATATCTACACCCTTTTTTTCCTATATAAACCCCATAAGCTAATAAGAAGGAGTCTTGGCCCTTGGTTTGAGAAACTTGGGCACCAAGTTTGATGATCTAAGGAGGGGATTGTTTCTCAATCCTCCTCCCTTATATCTCTCCTTTTAATCCTAGCCCTTCTTTTTTAGGTTATCTTATTCAAAATGTTAGCTACCTCTATAAATAGGAGCTCCTCTCCTCACTTGTATTTTTTACACTTGAATTAAATCCTAAAAACCATTTGGCTATGAGGTTCTTACCTTAAGTGTCCCTCCTTCTTCTTTGTGAGAGCTTCAAGGGACCCCTCCCTTGTGGTCTCTCCACTTTGGCTTATCAAACCTAGTGTTGTGATGCCTCACCCCATTTGATGGAGGACCATCCTTGGGGCATCAAATAGGACCCATCATAAGGTCCATGGCAAGAAGAATAGAAGAAGACGAAGGTCATACTACACCAAGAGCATTGATGATCACATGTGTGGACTTTGGTGCATCTACCTAGCATTTTGCTTGTTTTCCTTATTTTCCCTTTGTATTTTGGGGAACCTTAATCACTTAGGATTTCATTTTTTATTTTTATTTAGCCTTTTTATTATGGGGCAAATTAGTTTAGGATTTATTTTGGGACTTAAACCTTGACTTGTGAGGTCAAAAGTCCATTTCTTTTATTTTCTAGACACAAGGGTATTTTATTCATTTAGGGGGGAGGGACCTACATTTCATTTGAGGTCCATTTAGGGTTCATTTGAGAGGCATTTAGCTCTCAAATTTTCATGCAAATGGCCTAGAGGCCTCCCACCCTCTCTTTAAATACCCTAGGTTAGACTACATGTAGTCACTTTTGTATATATTGGATATTTGAGAGAGTTTTCCTCATCATTCCTCTTCCTTAGTCATTTAGGGATCTCTTGGCCCCCTTCCTCTCCTCTCTACCTTAGAAGGAACTTGGGCCTCCTTAGGATTGGCCTTCACCCTCTCCAAGTGAAGTGAGCTAGCCAAAGAGACACCATTCAACCATCACCACCCAAAACACCATTCTTTTGTCTCTATTTTTCATGAACCACTTTCACTCATCATAAACTCCATTTTTCACACCTATTTCAGCCCTTGAAGAAGATCTATTTCAACATTTCATCTTGGAGAAGATTTGGTGACACCATGGAGAAGGTGGAGCCATCATGTGGTATCAAGAGCTAAGGTGGTCTTCAAGGGTAACTAGTGTTCTTCTCCATTCTTTTTTCTTTATTTGTCTTCAAAAATATGTTTCTTTTCATGTTTATGTATTCTCCTTTGTCTTGAGTATTTTTTCTAAATATTGTGTTTAAAAGTTGTCTCTTTTTTTTTGTGTGGTTCATCATCATTCATGAGCCTTCTTAGTGTTCTTTGAGTTTTTCTCAAAAGGTTGTTCTTTTAGAGATTTCCTTTGTTTTTCCATGGCTGCATTTTTTTGTGTGATTAAAATGCTATGAACATAATTTTAATCTTGTTTGAATCCTTGTTGTGTCATGTTTGAAGTTTCCCTCCTTATTTTTCAAAAACTAGTCAAATATATGCATATTTCTCTCACAAGATGCATGAAACTTTGAAAACAATTTGGTGCTTTTTCTTTCACATTCTTGTCTGGCCAAACCTTTTGTGAGGCTTAGGATACTCATATTTGCATGTAAAAATTGACTCTTACATGCTCCATGTCTTATTTGACTTATGTGCGTAATTAACGCCTTACACATTTTTGGCTAGCCTTCCTTTTGCATGACTACATCATTCATTGTCTTTATTTCATGATCCTAAGTCAAACAAAGTGTCATATGGCTAAATATATTCTGAAAAAAATTGAAAAAAAGCTGCACCTAAACAAGCGAGCAAAAGACAAGAAACACTTCCCAAAAAGATACCTTTCTTGCACCAAAATAGCAACTTTTATTTACCACCTTTTTGTACCCACTTTTAACACACCACAAGTGTAAAATCCATGCAACATATAAGGTTAAAAAAAGAGTCAAATCTGATCCTCCTTGGTGGGACACATTTTGATGTGACCATGCCTAGCCAAGGACCTATCACTAGGGTCATGGCTAGAAGGATTGAAGAAGACCTAGCCCTTGCAGACAAAGGAAGACTTCACCTCCTATGGAGAGTGAAGATATTAGGCTATGGACTTTAGTTAATAAAATTTAATTTTCCTTTATTTTAATTTTCAGACATGTATTTAGTCCATTTTTTATTTTTAGGAGGTGTCTTAGGAATTTAGAAGGTGGATTTAGCTTTTTGGGTCTTTATGAAGGAAATAAGGGGTAGCCTTGATATCTACACCCCTCTTTTCCTTCATAAACCCCCTAAGCTAATAAGAAGAAATCTTGGCCCTTGGTTTGAGAAACTTGGGCACCAAGTTTGATGATCTAAGGAGGGAATTGTTTCTCAATTCTCCTCCCTTAGATCTCTCCTTTTAATCCTAGCCCTTCTTGGCCCTTGGAATGAAAGTGATGCTTATGTTGATTTCTATAGTATTCTTCTTCACTAGAGCTAAAATTCCTAGATGGGGATCTTATGAGAATTCCTTTATTTTTTCTATCACTCTCCCTCTCATCACTCTCCCTCACAAAGCTTGGCTAGGCATGGTCACATCACAAAGCTCACCTCCATATGACCATCAAGTTATGCAAGCCATGACTTATTTACATGTAATTTTTATTTTAGGAACCTAGGATTTTATTGTGGACATGTATTAGTCCATTTAATTTTCTAGGAGGTGTCTTAGTAATAAGAAGGGGTAAGATTAGCTTTTGGGCCTTTATTTAGGAAATAAGGGGGTAGTTTGATAACTACACCCTCGTTTGCTAAATAAAACCCAAAACTAATAAAAGAGTAATCTTGGCCCTTGGATGAGGTTGCTTAGGCATCAATTCTCATCTAAAGGAGGGTATTGATTGGACTTTGGGCTTCAATCCTCCTCCCTTGGATGACTCCTTTTAATCCTAGCCCTTCATTTCCTTCATGACTTGTCCAAGAGGTTAGCTCCCTCTATAAAAAGGTGCTCCTTCACATTCTTGTATTTTTCACACTTTATTGAATGGAAAAACCTTTAGTTGGCCAAAATTCTTAGTGTCCACCCTTCTCTCTTTGAGAATTCCTTAGGTTTTTATCAAGGTTCCATCCCTTGTGGCAAACTTTCCCTCTTAGGCTTATCTTACCTTAAGTGGCGCCTAAAACCACCTCACTTCTTACCTTTCCATAAACCATTTCACCAAAGAAGAAAACCTCTAGAAAAAAATCAAGGGAGGCATGCATCATATTCCACCCACGTTGCATGCCTTTTGTTCAATTTACCTTGACCCCTCAAATATTTTAGTGACTCATGGTCACTATGAATGACAAACTCCTTGGGAGCAAGGTAATGCTCCCAAGTTTGAAGGGCCCTAATTAGAGCATAAAAATTCTTATCATAGGTGGGGTAGTTGAGGGGGGCACCATTGAGTTTTTCACTGAAATACGCAATGGGGTGTCCTCCTTGCAACAAGACAGCCCCCACACCTACACCAGAGGCATCACATTCAAGTTCAAATGTTTTAGAAAAGTCAGGTAATGCCAAGACTGGTGCATGGGTCAGTTTATACTTAATTAGCTGGAAGGCTTTCTCTTGTTTCTCACCCCAAAGGAAAGGAACTTCCTTTTTCACCAAATCATTTATTGGTGCGAAGAGCGTGGAGAAATTAGGCACAAAGCGCCTATAAAATCCAGCAAGACCATGAAAGCTTTTGATCTCTGTCACACTCTTTGGGGTAGGCCATTCTTGAATAGCTTTTATCTTTTCGGGGTCAACATGAACCCCTTTTGTGCTAACTACAAAACCTAGGAAAACTACACTATCTACACAAAAGGTGCATTTTTCTAGGTCTCCAAAAAGATGATTACTCCTAAGAAGAGAAAAAACATGCCTTAGATGTCCTAAATGATCATCTAGGTTCCTAGAGTAAACTAAAATGTCATGAAAGTAAACTACACAAAATTTACCAAGGTAATCCCTCAGTACATGATTCATTAAGCGCATGAATGTGCTTGGGGCATTAGTTAGCCCAAAAGGCATAACCAACCACTCATAAAGACCAAATTTAGTTTTAAAAGCAGTTTTCCACTCATCACCCTCTTTGATCCTTATTTGGTGGTAACCACTTCTAAGATCTATTTTTGAAAATATTTTTGCCCCATGCAGTTCATCCAACATGTCATCAAGACGGGGGATTGGGTGCCTAAATTTGATGGTGATGTTGTTGATTGCACAAATTTAGTTTTAAAAGTAGTTTTCCATTCATCACCCCCTTTGATCCTTATTTGGTGGTAACCACTTCTAAGATCTATTTTTGAAAATATTTTTGCCCCATGCAATTCATCCAACATGTCATCAAGACGGGGGATTGGGTGCCTATATTTGATGGTGATGTTGTTGATTTCACGACAATCAACACACATCCTCCATTGGCCATTCTTCTTGGGCACCAACAAGACTGGCACAGCACAAGGGCTTAGGCTCTTTTGAACCCAACCCTTATCCAACAGCTCATTCACTTGAGACTCAATCTCTTGGGTCTCTATGGGGTTGGTCCTATAGGCAGGTCTATTAGCTAGACTTGTGCCAGGCACCAAATCAATTTGATGTTCTATACCCCTAATGGGAGGAAGTCCTTTCGGAACCTCATTAGGGAATATGTCATCAAATTCTTTTAAAATATCTTGAACCCCTTGAGGAAGGTGCTCATGTGCATGGGCTATGGCAGTGCTCTCAGCAAAAGAATGCAAAATGGGAGAAGGATTTGATGCTTCTTTACAAAAGAGGAGATAAAAGGGCTTGTTAGTCAAAGGAGCTTCTTTTAAATCACGTTTAGTAGCAAATAGGCTCCTTTTACTAATATTCCCTTTCGAAGGGGCATCACCTTCCGACTCTCTCTCCTTACCCTTTTCAAGCTTTAAGGGTAAAGCTTGTTGTGCTTTTTTTTGTTTTTGTTTTTCCTCAACTCTTTTCTTTTTCATCGCAAATTGATCCTCAGCCACTTGAGAAGGTGACAAAGGATACAATTTAAAGAGCTTTTCATTATAGGTGAGAATTATTTGGTTGGAGTGACCATGGTGAATAGATTTTCTGTCAAATTGCCATGGTCTCCCCAACAAGATATGACCAGCCTCCATAGGAACTATGTCACAAAGAATCTCATCATTATAAGATCCTATGGAAATTCGAACCATAACTTGTTCATTGACTACCATCTCCCCTTGCTCATTGAGCCATTGCAATTTGTAAGATTTGGGATGGGGCATGGTAGTCAAGGTTAGCTTTTCAACCAACCTAGAGCTACAACAGTTACAACAGGAGCCACTATCAACAAGGAGAGAATATACTTTGTCATTTACTTTACATCCTGTATGGAAGATGTTCTCTCTTTGTGACTAGCCAAGCTCTCGAGGTTGGCTTCCAAGAAGCCTTTGAACCATAAGGAGGTCCCCTTCATAAGCAAAAGCTTCTTCACACTCTTGTTCAAAAGTATATCCCCCTTCTTCCTCACTCTCACTAGAGGAGGAAGATGAGTTATTCTCACTACAAATGTCTTGTCCCCTCATGATCATGTTGAGAGGCAATATGGCCTCTCCCAAGACATTTGAAGCATTTGATACTAGTTTGCCTCTCAGTAGGCTTAGTAATAAGGGGTTTTCTCTCTACATGAGGTGCTTTTGTATCTTGAAAATGCTTGGGTTCCTCTTTGGGAAAACCCTTGAAAGAGTTTCCCTTAAGTTGGTCTCTCTTTGAGTAAGAGGGAGAATCTTTTTTAAAGTTTTTTCTCTTGAGTTGATTCTCAGCTCTTACACAAAGTTCTACCAACTCATCAAGGTTTGAGTATGAAAGAAGCTCTACCTTATTTCTAATGTCAGAGCTTAATCCACACAAAAACCTAGCAAGGGTGGCATTGGGTTCCTCAATGATATTGGCCCTTAGTATGAGAAGCTCCATCTTTTGTCTATACTCTTCAATACTTAGGTTATGTTGCCTAAGTCTTTGGAGCCTATCCAAAAGATCCCTCTCATAATATGAAGGAATGTGCCTTCTTCGCAAACAAGTTTTTAAATCATTCCAGTAGCGAATGTCAGGCATTTGTTTACGGGCCCTATCCTTGACTAACCCATCCCACCAATGCAAAGCAAAACCTTGAAAACTAAGGGAGGCCAAAGGTACTTTCCTTTCTTCCCTAATTTCATAGCATTGAAAGAGTTGTTCCACTTTGACTTCCCAATCTAGGTAAGTCTCAAAATCTTCCCTACCATGAAAATGGGGTAGGTCTACCTTTGGTTCCCTAGCATGATTTATGTTCTCTTAAGGAGAATGATGATTGTATGATGAATGAGAGTGATGCTTATGTTGATTTCTATAGTATTCTTCTTCACTAGAGCTAAAATGCCTAGATGGGGATCTTATGAGAATTCCTTTTTTTTTCTATCACTCTCCCTCCCATCTCTCCTCTTACTCTCTTCTCCTTTCCTTCTCTCTTCTCCTTTCCTTCTCTCTTCTTCCTCTTTTTCTCTTTTTCTTTCTAATTCTTTCCTTCTTCTCCTTTCTTCATCCTCTCTTCTCTCTCTTTGCCTTCTCTCTTCTCGCTTTTTTTTTCTCTTTTCTCATTTCCAACATCTCTTTTCTTAAATCTTCCTTCTCTTTTTGTTTTTCTTTTCTTTTATTTCTTTTTTTCTCTCTTTTTCTTCTCTCCTTTCTTGTTTTTTAGCCATCCATTCCCTAAATTCTAAGTTAAGGTTTTCAAGAGTGTCTCCCTTAGAAGGTTTTCTTTTGTTGACACTCTTACTTGATGAACAACTATGTGCACTAGAATGTGTGTGGGAAGTCATGGTGCTTGGATGCTGAAAACTAAAGGGTAGGTCAAAAACTTCTTTTTTTCAAGCAACACTCCTCTCTTTTTTTTTGTTTTCTCACCTAAGGTGGCTTGATGAGTCTTTGGAACTCTTAGCCTCTACATGTTTTTTCAAAATAACATAAAACAAAATAAAAGTGCAAGAATGTAAAAGAGAAAGGGCTCTAATCGTGCTCCTAAGGTGTTGAAGGAAGTGTACCACTTCTCCCTTTTTCACCTAATTAACGAGGAACTAGCTAAAATTAACCAAAATTATTACAAACGAAGGGAGGGCCTTAAGGGCACTCAAACTCCCAATCTAAAATTAAGTATACACAATACAAAGAATAAAAAAAATAAAACAAAGTCTTCACTCCAAGTTTTTTGGTGTTTGTCTCCTTTTGATCAAGCCCCTTTGAGTTGCATCAACCCACCCCAAGAATGCTACCCTTGTTACCTCTTGATTGGACTTGCCAAAATTTTATATATGGAACCTTTCCCAACCTTTCCTTACCAAGGCCGAATACAACACAAGACAACAAACAAAGGTGAATAACAAAACAAGGTACACAAATCCAAGTGGATAGATTAAACAATGACAAACTCAAAGAAGTAAAGAAGACAAGCAAGAAAACATAAGGAGGAAGGTAGCACACAAATAACTTTCTTAGATTAGCTCTAAGAGTAGAGATGAAAAAAGACTCAAACAAAAAAAATGAAACCAATAGTTGCACACTTAATAAAATTTAAGTGACCAAAAACTAAAAAGCTTACTCAAGTAATTTTTTTTAATCACAATTGGTTCCTCATATCAAATGTTTCTATTATTAGGTACACAACTTCAAATTTGTCTTTCTTTTGAGTTCTTTATCTTATTTTTTTTTTAACTTGAACTTTTTCTATTTTTTTTAACTTTTGCTTATCATTTTGCTGCACCTAATAGCTTGTTGAATTGAAATTTTAATGAGGATGCTTGAAATAATAACGCTTGAGTGAATAAGCACAAAGTAAGGTCACACAATTTTCAAGCAATGCATGCAACTAAAGGCAAAACAACTTAGTAGTTCCAAATACCACTGAACTAATGGTGCTTAAGGAATGATTTAGGACTGACTTTGAAGTAAATTGATTGCTCAAATTACTAACACAATTCACCCAAGCTAAAATTCCATAAAGAGGCACCAATAGTGAAGTAAACCAAGTGGAAAACTACTAATAATTCAACATAAAACAAGAAACATATAAAGATTGAATTGAGCAAATATTTAAGAACAACAAAGAGATTAATATGCTTGAACTAAAAGCATAAAAGACTTAAGAGACTCAACAAGAGGTTCACCTCTTAGGAGCTCAATTCAAAATGTTTTTTAAGGCTTTTTTGTAAAAATTTTAAGAGGCTAAAACCTATGGAATTTAAATGAGACAAAATATGAAACTAACATGACTAGTATTTGACAAAACACAAGATTAAGAAAAAATAACACACCTAAAAATAGAGCAAAAATTTCAGCAAGAGACTCAAAACAAAAGGCACAACAAAGTGGCCAAAGTTGATCACCACAATGGTGTGGAAAAATCCTCAACCATGTGGGTTTAATGGTCACAACTTCTTAGGCACACTTTAACATAAAAAACCAAGGGAAAATAAAGCAACTTGAACACGAAAATAAGATTCAAAGAAAGGGACAAATAAAATCGCATCAAATTAAATGGAACATAGGCGCGTAGATAGAAAACAAAAGCGCATATAATAGCAAGAATAAAAAGCTACACTACTAGACAATAAAGGAAATAGAGATGACAAAAAATGAAGGACTTTAAAATAAAGAGATCAAAGAGATAAACAACAAAGCAAAAAAAAATTGAGAAAGAACGTGACCTTTAGAAAGTGGCTCTAGATACCACTTGATGTGATCTTTGATGATCACGTGCCCAAAGGATCCTTTCTAAGGTCACTTGGAAGGGAAATGGATTTATGGAGAGGAAAGGAATGGGGTGAGGTGCCACAAATACTAGGTTTGATAAGCCAAAGGGGACAGGTCACAGGGGAGGGGTCCCTTGATAACTCTTAGAAGCTCTCACAAAGGAGAAAAGGGGACACTCAAAGGTAAGAACCTCATAACCAATATGGTCTCTATGATTAAATTCAAGTGTAAAAAATACAAGTGACGGAGGAGATCCTATTTATAGACGTAGCTAACCTCTTGAACAAGATAACCTAAAAAAGAAGGGCTAGGATTAAAAAGAGAGATCTAAGGGAGGAAAATTGATAAACAATTCCTTCCTTAGATCATCAAACTTGGTGCCCAAGTTTCTCAAACCAAGTGCCAAGATTCCTTCTTATTAGCTTAGGGGGTTTATGTAAGAAAAGAGGGGTGTAGATATCAAGGCTACCCCTTATTTCCTTCATAAAGACCCAAAAAGCTAAATCTACCCTCTAAATTCCTAAGACGCCTCCTAAAAATAAAAAATGGAGTAAATACATGTCCCAAATTAAATTCTTAATGCTCCTCAAAAATTAAAATAAAGGAAAATTAAATTTTATTAACTAAAGTCCCTAGCCTAATATCTTCACTCTCCATAGAAGGTGAAGTCTTCCTTTGTCTGCAAGGACTAGGTCTTCTTCAATCCTTCTAGCCATGGCCCTAGTGATAGGTCCTTGGCTAGGCATGGTCACATCACAAAGATTTACCCCTAAAGCTTGAAAGGGAGAAGAAGGCAAAGAGAGAGAAGAGAGGAGAAGGAAAGAACTAGAAAGAAAAAGAGAAAAAGAGGAAGAAGAGAGAAGGAGAGGAGAAGAGAGTAAGAGGAGAGATAGGAGGGAGAGTGATAGAAAAAATAAAGGAATTCTCATAAGATCCCTATCTAGGCATTTTAGCTCTAGTGAAGAAGAATACTATAGAAATAAACATAAGCATCACTTTCATTCATTATATAATCATCATTTTCCTCAAGAGAACATAAATCATGCTAGGGAACCAAAGGTAGACCTACCCCATTTTCATGGTAGGGAAGATGTTGAGACTTACCTAGATTGGGAAGTCAAAGTGGAACAACTCTTTCGATGCTATGAAATTAGGGAAGAAAGGAAAGTACCTTTGGCCTCCCTTAGTTTTCAAGGTTCTGTTTTGCATTGGTGGGATGGGTTAGTCAAGGATAGGGCCCATAAACAAATGCCTAACATTCGCTACTGGAATGATTTAAAAAATTGTTTGCGAAGAAGGCACATTCCTTCATATTATGAGAGGGATCTTTTTGATAGGCTCCAAAGACTTAGGCAACATAACGTAAGTATTGAGGAGTATAGACAAAAGATGGAGCTTCTCATACTAAGGGCCAATATCATTGAGGAACCCAATGCCCCCCTTGCTATGTTTTTGTGTGGATTAAGCTCTAACATTAGAGATAAGGTAGAGCTTCTTTCATACTCAAACCTTGATGAGTTGGTAGAACTTTGTGTAAGAGCTGAGAATCAACTTAAGTAGGTGTAGAGGTTGTACCAAAAACTTTTGAGCACAATGAAACACAACCTTAAACACTACTTGTGGATTGGACCAAGTGTGGTCATGAGATTAGGCTACAAAAGTTTCCTATCCGTAGCCAATCTCAAGCTCCACTTAAAGAGACCTTGAAAGAAAAGTCTACCCCTAGGCCCATCATCATCTTATGGGGTGAACAACAAGATAAGGCCTACCGGGATTTCTTGGATAAGTGCTCCAAGGCATCAAAGCTTGTTTCACTTCCTACCAGAATGGGACTAGCCCTTAGTAAACAAGGAGTCACTTGGGAAATTGTTATGGGGGGAGGGGGGGCATAACCACAGCAAAAAAATCTTAAACTTTAGTGCATAGCCTCACCACCCTAAGTCTATGAGGTCTCCCTACAGACCTCTCACTCTTAACTTTATGTGATCTTTGATGATCACGTGCCCAAAGGATCCTTTCTAAGGTCACTTGGAAGAGAAATGGATTTATGGAGAGGAAAGGAATGGGGTGAGGTGCCACAAATACTAGGTTTGATAAGCCAAAGGGGAGAGGCCGCAAGGGAGGGGTCCCTTGATAACTCTTAGAAGCTCTCACAAAGGAGAAAGGGGGACACTCAAAGGTAAGAACCTTAACCAATATGGTCTCTAGGATTAAATTCAAGTGTAAAAAATACAAGTGAGGGAAGAGCTCCTATTTATAGAGGTAGCTAACCTCTTGACAAGATAACCTAAAAAAGAAGGGCTAGGATTAAAAGGAGAGATCTAAGGGAGGAGAATTGAGAAACAATTCCCTCCTTAGATCATCAAACTTGGTGGCCAAGTTTCTCAAACCAAGGGCTAAGATTCCTTCTTATTAGCTTAGGGGGTTTATGTAGGAAAAAAAGGTGTAGATATCAAGGATACCCCTTATTTCATTCATAAAGATCCAAAAAGCTAAATCCACCCTCTAAATTCCTAAGACACCTCCTAAAAATAAAAAATGGACTAAATACATGTCCCAAATTAAATTCTTAATGCTCCTCAAAATTAAAATAAAGGAAAATTACATTTTATTAACAAAAGTCCCTAGCCTAATATCTTCACTCTCCATAGGAGGTGAAGTCTTCCTTTGTCTGCAAGGGCTAGGTCTTTTTCAATCCTTCTAGCCATAGCCCTGGTGATAGGTCCGTGGCTAGGCATGGTCACATCATCTCCTCCCCCTTGAAGAGGATTTGACCTCAAATCCATAGGGTCTTCTTCATTTTCAGCACCTACAAATGAAGACAAATCAAAAACATTAAAACTGGTGCTTACCCCATAATCCTCAGGCAGATCTAAAACATAGGCATTATTACCGATCCGCTCAAGGATTTGGAAAGGTCCATCTCCTCTAGGGCTAAGTTTGGACTTCCTTTGAGAAGGAAATCTATCCTTTCTTAAGTGAAGCCATACTCAATCGCCCTTTTCAAAGATGACCTCTTTCCTCCCCCTATTGGCGAAAGTAGCATCTCTCAAGGATTTGGAACTAAGCTTTCAACTCACCCCAAGAATGCTACCCTTGTTTCCTCTTGTTTGGACTTGCCAAAATTTTATATATGGAACCTTTCCCAACCTTTCCTTACCAAGTCCGAATACAACACAAGACAACAAACAAAGGTGAATAACAAAACAAGGTTCACAAATCCAAGTGGATAGATTAAACAATGACAAACTCAAAGAAGTGAAGAAGACAAGCAGGAAAACATAAGGCTCACAAAGGAAGGTAGCACACAAATTACTTTCCTAAATTAGCTCTAAGAGTAGAGATGAAAAAAAACTCAAACAAAAAAAAAATGAAACCAATAGTTACACACTTAATAAAATTTAAGTGACCAAAAACTAAAAAGCTTACTCAAGTAATTTTTTTTTGAATCACAATTGGTTCCTCATATCAAATGTTTCTACTATTAGGTACACAACTTCAAATTTGTCTTTTTTTTTAGTTCTTTATCTTCTTCTTTTTTTTAACTTGAACTTTTTCTATTTTTTTGCTGCACCTTGTTGAATTGAAATTTTAATAAGCATGCTTGAAATAATAACACTTGAGTGAATAAGCACAAAGTAAGGTCACACAATTTTCAAGCAATGCATGCAACTAAAGGCAAAATAACTTAGTAGTTCCAAATACCATTGAACTAATGGTGCCTAAGGAATGATTTAGGGCTGATTTTGAAGTAAATTGATTGCTCAAATTACTAACACAATTCACCCAAGCTAAAATTCCATAAAGAGGCACCGATAGTGCAGGTAAACCAAGTGGAAGGCTACTAATAATTCAACATAAAACAAGAAACATATAAAGATTGAATTGAGCAAATATTTAAGAACAACAAAGAGATTAATATGCTTGAACTAAAAGCATAAAAGACTTAAGAGACTCAACAAGAGGTTCACCTCTTAGGAGCTCAATTCAAAATGTTTTTTAAGGCTTTTTTGTAAAAATTTTAAGAGGCTAAAACCTATGGAATTTAAATAAGACAAAATACGAAACTAACATGACTAGTATTTGACAAAACACAAGATTAAGAAAAAATAACACACCTAAAAATAGAGCAAAAATTTCAGCAAGAGACTCAAAACAAAAGGCACAACAAAATGGCCAAAGTTGATCACCACAATGGTGTGGAAAAATCCTCAACCATGTGGGTTTAATGGTCACAAATTCTTAGGCACACTTTAACATAAAAAACCAAGGGAAAATTAAGCAACTTGAACACAAAAATAAGATGCAAAGAAAGGGACAAATAAAATCACATCAAATTAAATGGAACATAGGCGCGTAGATAGAAAACAAAAGCGCATATAATATAAAGAATAAAAAGCTATACTACTAGACAATAAAGGAAATAGAGATGACAAAAAATGAAGGAATTTAAAATAAAGAGATCAAAGAGATAAACAACAAAGCAAAAAAAATTGAGAAAGAACGTGACCTTTTGAAAGTGGCTCTAGATACCACTTGATGTGATCTTTGATCCTCACGTGGCCAAAGGATCCTTTCTAAGGTCACTTGGAAGGGAAATTTATTTATGGAGAGGAAAGGAATGGGGTGAGGCGCCACAAATACTAGGTTTGATAAGGCAAAGGGGAGAGGCCACAAGGGAGGGGTCCCTTGATAACTCTTAGAAGCTCTCACAAAGGAGAAAGGGGGGCACTCAAAGGTAAGAACCTCAAGAAATATGGTCTATAGGATTAAATTCAAGTGTAAAAAATACAAGTGAGGGAGGAGCTCTTATTTATAGAGGTAGCTAACCTCTTGAATAAGATAACCTAAAAAAGAAGGGCTAGAATTAAAAGGAGAGATCTAAGGGAGGATAATTGAGAAACAATTCCCTCCTTAGATCATCAAACTTGGTGCCCAAGTTTCTCAAACCAAGGGCCAAGATTCCTTCTTATTAGCTTAGGGGGTTTATGTAGGAAAAGAGGGGTGTAGATATCAAGGCTACCCCTTATTTCCTTCATAAAGACCCAAAAAGCTAAATCCACCCTCTAAATTCTTAAGACACCTCCTAAAAATAAAAAATGGACTAAATACATGTCCCAAATTAAATTCTTAATGCTTCTCAAAATTAAAATAAAGGAAAATTACATTTTATTAACTAAAGTCCCTAGCCTAATATCTTCACTCTCCATAGGAGGTGAAGTCTTCCTTTGTCTGCAAGGGCTAGGTCTTCTTCAATCCTTCTAGCCATGGCCCTAGTGATAGGTCCTTGGCTAGGCATGGTCACATCATAACATCTATGTATATAACCACTTACTCATTCCTATGCTTATTCTCTTGCAGGACTGGAAGAAGAGGAAGAATGACCACATGATTTGAGGTTAAATCCTTCTCCAAGGAAGAGGAAATGATGTAATCCTCCCTAGCATGGGCTTGAGCTAGGACCAATAAGTAGAGATCATGACTTGGATGAAGCTTCAAGGAGCTTAGTTTAGGACATGTCCTATTTAATTGTATTAATTTGACCATTTGTAGGCTTGTATAAGCACCCTTAGGTCATTAGGATTTTAGGGGTGTAATTAGTTTTATTTGCAGCCTTGCATTTTGGTCTTTAGGTTCTTTATTTCTTAAGGAGGTGTAATTGGTCTCTCTGTGGAGTGTGCTAGTTAGTGGGCTTGTATGGGTTGGTTTTGGACGTGTGGATCTAATAACCACACCCCTAATTCCTCTTCACACCTTTCTAACCAACACATGAAGCAAGTAAGAGACATGTGTGCCCCTTTGTCCCCTATAGTTGGTGCCACATAACTTTCTCTCTCTACATGGCATTAGTTGGTTGCTTCTTGTTTAAATTTAAATTTTGGAGGTGCCATGTCATCTCCCTCCAAAATTCAAATTCAAATTAAGAGGGAACATAGATCCTTAAATCTAGGGCCATGTTTAGATCTTTAGTTGGATTAAATTAGTGTTAATTGAGTACATGTTATATTAACACTAAATTAAGTCACCACCAACACAATTTACAAGATGTATCAC
Organism: Psophocarpus tetragonolobus; assembly: GCA_037954015.1. Lineage (NCBI taxonomy): Eukaryota > Viridiplantae > Streptophyta > Magnoliopsida > Fabales > Fabaceae > Psophocarpus > Psophocarpus tetragonolobus. Next base: position 99,055,402 of record CM075689.1, read on the forward strand.
AATATTTCATACCACCATAATTAAAATCATCACAATTCACAAACTATTCCTTCTTATCTTACACCTCAATAACTCATAAACATTTAAACATCCATAACACTTTGAATTATAAGATACATCACATATCTAAACATATGGCTATAACAAAAAAAACTTAAGCACCGCCAGACAAAGTCTAGACTTCACAAATGATGAAGCAATTTAGAGTTCACAGACTGATAAGCAATAACTTTGACTTAACTCTTAGCACAAATAAGCTCTTCAGCACAAATTATCCAAAGCACATATTCTCATGCAAAAAATATCATTTATAATAGTGAATATATTAATTTTCTCACATATTCATGTAGAATTATTACATTCATAGCTCACCATAACATTTTCTAAGTTTTGAAGATTTCCTCACTAATTTTCTAATAAGTCTCTATGACCTTTGTTGAGTATAAACTCAATATCTAGAGATTTATTAATATCATGATATTTTTTAATATCTAGTTTGAAAGATAGAACATTTGTATACAACTCTTATGTTTACCTCAAGGGCTAAAACAAATATCTACTATTTAAAAAAATTTGGAGGAAACATGAATCTAATCACTTATTCTAGCAATTTGACCTTCAGTCACTAATATGATCATGACTTGAGTTTTAGGTATCTTTTTTGGGTGAAAAAAATGTCATTAGTTATAACATCTAGGGCTACAACCCATACGAAGAAAATTTTCTCAAATTACATCATTTTCCAATTGGTTTGTCATCCAAAAATCATGAATGCTGATTGTAATACGCCTAATTCTGACAGTTTAACCTTTAGTTACTAATTTTATCATAACTTGGGTTATATACATTCGTTTCTAGTGATTATAACTCTGTTAGAAAGCTGACATCAAGGGTTAAAAACTTTATGAATAACACAAAGCCTAATAAGGTTACCTAGGTTACCTCCCAGGGCTCACAACACACTAAGTCTTTTTCACACACTGGATGGAAGACTCAAATGAGGAGAGAAAGAAGACACTTAATAAGACTCATAAAAGAGGTTTGTATTCAAAATCAAGTTTAAAATGAACACAGGAGGGGGAGGTGTCTATTTATAAGAAAAAGATGGGCTTAGGGGGGAGGAAGAGTTACCTCCAAGTTAGGGGAGCTTAGGAGAGCTTAATCAAGTGTTAATTGGGCTAGAGCCAATTAACACAATTAATTTCTAGGAAGATCCAAACATGCCCCTAATTTTAAGATCTTGGTCCCTTTTCAATTTGAATTTGAATTTTAGAGGGAAGCCATATGGCACCTTCAAAATTCAAATCAAAAAATGAGAGCACATAAAAAACATGTGGAAGCCACCTTGGAAGAGAGAAGGTGCAATCCAAGGGTGAAGGGAACCAAGGGGACCCACATGTCTCTCATGTTTCATGTGTGAGTTGGAGCGGTGCTTCTCCAAAAAGGCCCAAAATACTCATCACACTCCACAAAAGGGACTAATTGCACCCCCTAAATTAAAAAGGACATAAAGGCCAAAATACAAGGCCAAAAATAAAAATTAAAACACCTTCAAACTCCTAAATAAAAAACACACACATTAAGGACTAAAAAGAAGACTATGGCCTAATTTGTAACTTCTTGATCTCCATGAGAAGGTGAGGTCTTCTTCCCTCCTCTCTTGCCATGTCTTCCTCAATCTTGCTAGCCATGACCCTTGTGATAGGACCCTTTCTAGGGAGGAATGCATCATTGCTCCTAAGGAGTTTGTCATTCATAGTGACCATGAGTCAGTTAAATATCTGAGGGGATAAGGAAAATTAAAAAAAAAAGACATGCAAAATGGGTTGAATACATTGAATCCTCTCTTTATGTCATCAAATACAAAAAGGGCAAACATAATGTGGTGGTCGATGCTTTATCGAGATGTAACTCTTTTTATACCACTCTTAGAGCTAAGATTTTGGGATTTGATGACATATGGGCCATGTATCCCTCTGTTAAGGATGTCAACCCTATCTTTGCAACCTCTGCATCTAAGACCCATGACAGATTCTTCATCAGTGAGGGGTATCTATACAAAAGGAGTAAGCTTTTTATACCCCAAGGATCTATTAGGAACTTGCTCATAAAAGAGAGCCATGAAGGTGGGTTCATGGGGCATTTTAGGATTTCTAAAACTCCCATGCTTTTACAAGAGAAATTCTTTTGGCCCCCAGGTGAGAGGTCTTATTTATAGGCTAGAAAGGTGGGTTAGGCTAACTAGACCATAGGTTAATCTAACCAATATTAAGCTAACTCTAGTTGAGTCACATCTAACCATGATTAGCTAACTATGGTCATGTATAACCAACTAATGAATCTACCCTTAACCTAGTCTAGATACAAAAATGTGTGAATAGTGAAAAGGGGTGGTAAAGAGTAGCCATGCTTAAGGCATAAGTAGGGGGTGTGACATTTAGCAGCTAAGATGTAGGAATAACAGTCATGCCTTAAGCATGCTTAGAGGGGTGCACCCATAATGAGACAGATGAGCATAACACATGCTCATTTTCTATAAAAGCTAGCCCATCTTAGCAAACTCTAGCATGATGACTATAATACCTTTTAGGAAAATAAAAGATGACCTAAAAACTAAAAGGGTGACCTAAATACAGTGGTCAAAAGGGAAGGTTGACTTTATGAGTCAACCTTCTTCTTGATGTTCTTGTCTTGAGGGTAACAAGTCTTGAACTCTTGGGGAGAAGTGTTGGTCATCTGCCCTAGGGGTGCTAGCACCTCATCCCTGTAAGATCTCCATGTGGATGCAGGTTGCAGTTGGAGCCTTGATTTTGTTCATGTCATTTGGTACCTTTTTACAAAGTTGTCCATGAAGGGGTTAGGTTAGAGTCCATTAAGCAAATAATGGAAGGCGACCTTAGGGTGAAGTCGCTTGATCTTGATGGTCATGGCAAGGAATCTGTTCACGAAGTTACAGGTCGGCTAACGCTATTGAACTGGCGGTATATGGTGGTATATGGCTGGCTAGTGGCATACTCGACTTTGAACTTTCTTACGAGTTCACAAAAGCTACGTGTCAAGTTGGAAGGGAGCTCGGTGAACCAGGTAAGTGCTCCCCTCTTTAGGGATGTTGGGAATACCTTACAGCATATAGCGTCATGTGTTGAGTTTAGGTTGAACTCGGTATAACAACCCGTATGTTGATGATAATGATTAAGGTGTTCCTGATGAAGTGTCATCCCAGTTGCGGTTGGGGATGATGTATAATGACTTGATTAAATATTGATATTGTGATTTATGTTAATAATGATGGTCAGGATGTGCCTGACGAGGTGTCATCCCAAATATGGTTGGGGGTGAGTTAAGATGATATGATTAAATGTCTTAGGCTGTTTTGCATTGCACTGTTCTACCTATGTGTTACTGACGTAGAAGAGGATTCACTTCGGGTGGACCTAAGGTAAGATGGTTGTACCTACATGTTATTGGCATAGAAAGAGGACCGCTTCGGGCGTGTACTTAAGAGAGCATGCACGAGTGTGACAGTTGGAGAATGTTTGTAAGGACTGCCCATTGTGTGGTGTTCTAGACCATATCTTCTTTGGTTGTTTTGCGTTGCACAGTTGTACCTATGTGTTACTGACATAGAAGAGGATTCACTTTGAGTGGACCTATGGTGAGATGGTTGTACTTACGTGTTACTAGCATAGAAGAGGACCGCTTCTGGCATGTACCAGAGATAGTATGCATGAGCATGAACAAATTTATGTGTGTGGATGTATAATCTCTGTCATGAGTGTGAAATGAGTTCATATGTTGATTTCTTGTACTTTAGTTGACTAGTCATTCTATTTATATGTGCCTGAACATGCATAAGATGTATTCTCACCCATTTGCTATTTGTTTCATTTTGTTTTGGCTGAATGCCACCTTCAGGTGAGCAAGATCTTGATGATATTGCTGGCGATGAATGATTCGACTTTTTTTACCTTTTCGTTGGGATGCTCTGATTAGGTGTTACATTGGACTAGGGAGAATTATTTAATATTTTTCTGTTATAAAGATGAATTATTCAGTATTTGAATGTGTTTTAGTAATTAAGAATCATGTACAGCTCATTTGTAAAGCCTAATGTATTTACTCATATGCTTATATTATAATTTTCGAAAATAAGTGTATACTTGGAGATGTGAATCTTTTTACCGAAATGCAAGGCCTACTACTTTAAAATAAATAAATTTTTATTATTTTCTTTATTTAATGAATAAATTTTTTGGGGGTATAAGGGTGTCACACTGGGAGAGGTAGTCATCTATGTCAGTGTTAGGGTCCATGAGACCTTCATATCTCTTGAGGTTGAGTGGTTTCCAATTGCGAGGCAACTAAACTTTCATTATTTTTAGGACGAATGGGTGTCGTTCAGCATCGTCATCGTAGTCTTGACGACGAGCCTTCCTAGTTGAAGAATGACCTGAAAGGGTAGTACGACAGTTAGTGTAGGAAGGTGTGGTTCCATCATCGTGTCTCCTTGGGGGAGTAACAGTACGATAACAGTGATGGGAAGAGGTTGTCCGGTTCTGGCTACGGTGGGGCACAGATGTAGGGCGGTTGGCCCCCTTGTGATTATTATTGCCGACGCACAACTTTGATATTATACCCCATAGTTCTTCATTCTACCTCTGAAGTTCTGAGATGGTTAGAGCTTTGGTTTCTTCCATGGTTTCTTGATTGTGTGGTGGCCGAGCAAAAGTTTAACCGGAGGCCCACGATGGGTGCCAAATGTACTTACCAAAAAGTAAAGGGTGTATTTTCTAGCAAGTCCACCAAATATCTCCTTGAAAGCGCGACATGGGGGATACCTGCAAGAGACACTCCGACGCTCAAGTTAGTCAAGGTGGTTTTTCTGTATGGTTTGTTAGATAGATTGCAAATACCTGTCTCTTTGCTTTTATTGTTAAGGTGTCATAACTGACTTTAATTAGGGTAATTTACTGCTCATTAACATTGCTTTAATGGGACTGGTCTGGAGCGAAGGTCGTCATTTTCGAGCTTAGGGGATTGCGACGAGGGTAGGAATGTGATAGGTCGAGGTCGAGGGGTGCTGAGGTGGAGGTCGGGTGATGTGCTAATGTTCAGGTCGAGGTATGAGCCTACTAGATGGTACAACTTCTCTGTAAAAAAATTTGGGTAAAAGAAGGTGAGGGTATTTGGATTTTGTACAAAATTGAAAATGCTGGAGTGACAAAATTGTGAGATGAAATTGAATTTAAAAGTAATACTAGTAAAAAATTGAACATTTTAAAAAAAGTTGGAACAAAAAATGTAATTAAACATTAAAAAGTAAAAGAAAGAGAATTTCGTTAGGTTAAATTAAGTTGAAAAAAGACATTTTACAAAATTGTTCTATTTTTTATCTTTTTTTATTTTTATTTTTTGTGCCTTGTGTTTTATCTATCTTACAAAATCGGATATTGATGCCCATACGACATATTAAAACTTTGAAAAAGGACTACAAAGCCTTTTTTTTCCTACTTTATACATGTTTCAACTGGATTGATACAAAGTGTAAGAGAATCTTTATTATATTATAAATTAACTTATTATAATTATCTTCAAAATTATTCATATCCACTTCATTAATTTTCCTCTATTCACACATAAAACCCTTCCATTATATTGAAACTTAAATAAATCAAAAGACATTTCCTTTCGGCATGTATATACAGAGACATATTGACTGAATATGTCATCGCAAAAGTTTAAAGTAACAAAAATTCCAAGATTCTAGTCAATTGTACCAAGGTTGTCGATCACGATAGTGTGCATGGATGCCTAAACGGATACACCACTTGGGTATCGACTAATCTAAGTTACACCGACCTCACTTTAATTTGAAACTAAATTTGAAAAAAAATATTACATGTTTAACACAATATATTACAAGACATGAAAGCTAGTTATACAGTTGGAGGAGGAAGTAACCATTTGGAACCCTCAATCATCTCTAGGCTTATGAAAGGTTTGACTGTTTCTTCAGTAAGCTGCCTAGTAATAGGAGCACGCCCTTGGGGATCTGCACCTGGTCCTTGATTTTTAAACTCTCCAAAAAACGCAGTTCTGTAGATAAGACATTGCATTTATCAATATGGCACCAAATAAAATCTGAAAACTTATAAAATAAAATATGTTATTCCACATAATGACAAACTTTTATGCATTACTTATGGGTGCAACATGTCTAGTATATAGTTATAGAAGTAAAAGAATCATTAGTGGTGAAGAGTTAAATATTAAAGTTACTTGTCATGTTCAGGGTGATTGTTATTACTCCAGCCTTTTTTATCCACCATGTCACTCATGGTGCTATAAGCGAAGATCACTCTGGGATGAGAAAACCATGCTCTACCCAAGAAAGTGCCCTTTGCACTTCCAGTAACGTCACAATGAACAAATGAGTAGCCATCGTCCTCATCATCACCTTTTCTTGCTTGTGCGGTTATAAATGTAGTCCAGGATTCAGCAATTGTTCTTAGCTCAGTTTTCTACATCATAAGTTAAAGTGTTAATAGTAATTACAATGATATTTAGTGTTTCAAATTAAATAAATTTTATTAACATTCAATCTCGCAAAATTTATATACCAAATATAGTGACTTCCCACTTCCGAAAATATAATCCACGGTGCCTTGAATTAAGCAATCCTTGAAAAAATGTCTATGCCTATCATCACACACTGTGTCTTGGAATCCATACATTTTGCAATTATAAAATGCTGCTTTGTCACCAGAAATTCGTAACGCTACTGCTTGGGCTCCTGTTTTTTTCCCATCTGGTCTCGCTGCAGTGTTCTATATATACCATCAAATTCACAAACACAAATGGCGATAAGAAAAATGAAATTCCAAAAGATTAGGCATTAAGATCTTTTGATTGACAAGGAAGATAGTAAACAAACCGCGATGTTGATGTTAGCTGCCACAAAATAATTAGATTCAACAATTAATGTAGCACTATCGACAGTGCCATATTGTGCTGCAGTGCCCCCAAAGGTCAAGTTTGGCATATTTCCTGGTGCTCCATAAAGGGTGACGAAAGGCTTTGACGCATCAACTTTGATTTTCTCTTCATAAGTTCCAGCTCCAATGTACAAAATTGTACGCTTGGTGTTCCCAGAAGGTATGCTTTTAAGGGCATCCGTGATGGTTTTAAATTCTCCACTACCATCTTTCATTACTTTTATAACCTTAGGAGAGGCTTCAGCAGTCACTAATGCAGGGTCCAAACTGCTTTTTCTTTCATCTAAAGGACCAACATTAGTTTTAAACCATTCTTCTACTTTTCCCTTGTCAGCAGGAATTGACACATTATCAGATAAGACAAATCGGCCTGTAATAAAAACTACTGTGAAAGTCACTTGAATGATACAACATATACTTTTCAAGCCCATTTTTAGTTTTTTTCTTTTCGGATTTGTTTCTTCGATTCTTGGAATTGCAATTTATAAGAAATACACAATGGACATACTTCGTTTAATTTTATAGGAATTAATTTGAATCAATCGTTATTTTTTAAGATTCTGAAATCAAGCAAAGGATTAAAAGTTGATTGGTTTAAAGTTATTGTAGCAAAAATAGCTTGATGTTCTAGTTTTTTATCAAAGAAATGTGTAACCTGAAATTGAAACAAGTTGATTAATGAATGCAAGCCACACGAATCAATAGCAATTTAAATACAGTTTCCTAAAATAGTAGGACTGGATATAGAGTATATTTACTATCATTCTTAGTATTGGGCTTCAAAGTTTTGATGATTTCTAATAGGATTTAATTGGTATACACTGTCTGTGTAAAAATCTTTACACTGACATTTAGTCACAATCTTTTATTTATAGTAAATTTGTTGACTTTACTTATTACTACTTTAAAAGTCACATAAATGAAAAGTCATATTTGAATGTTAGTGTAAAAATCTTTTATACTCACAGTATATACCAATTAAACTATTTGTACTGTATCACAATTGATTATTATTGTTTTTGGGAATAAGCTTGAAAATACATCTATTATCACTTTTTTTAATTTTAATAATTATTTAATAAAATTTATTAAAATGTTACGTATCTAATCTTTCAGTTTTCTATTATTTATACTTTTTTTAGTAATATAAAGGCATCTTGACTAAACTATTTATGTATTTTTTATAATAAAAAAAGTATCTTCCAAAATTATTTTAAAAAGTAGATAAATAAGTTTATCATGTGATTTTTTTTTCAAATGTGAGTTAAAAAACTTATAAATTAGGAAAGAGTATAGAACAACTATTCGGTCTCTAGCTCAGTCGAACCAGTGAGTCAATGGTTAGAGGTCATACTAGTGGGTTAGTAATTGACCTGCATTAACCCCGTCTAAAGGTAGAAAATAAAAATTTATATCGAACTATCTAACATAATTTTTATAAAAACATAATTTTACAAGACCTCTATAAATTCAAAATTTTTTTTCTTAGATAAATATATATAATTAACTGATATTGTTCTCAATTAAATATAATATATTATTTTTCAACTAAAATATATGCTTATTAGTGTATATATATTGCTTTTTCACAAAATAAGCAAATACATTATGTTAGCTTGGTGGTAAACTTAATTTTAATGACTCAGAGTGTTATCTTTTTTAAGTGACTTTGTATTTATGTGCATCTTATTTTTAATATATTTTTGCTTTTAATCTAATTGAAATTGAGCTTATATAGTTGATGTTAATATTTTTGTCACTTTTTTTTGTTTGTTTAAGAATAGGTCAAGTGATGTGATCCTCCTTAGCAAGGGACCTAACACTAGGGTCATGGCTAAGAGGATAGAGGAGGACTTGGCTAGAATGAATGGAGGAAGACCTCACCTCCTTATGCATATAGAGATCACACCATAGTCCTTAGGTTTCTTTTGAACATTGTATTTTTATATTATTTTAGGTAGAGTGCTTTATTCCCTTTCCCTTCTTTGGCCTTGTATTTTGGCATTATTTTCGTAGGCTTAAGGGCTAGGTGGTGTGCTTAGTCATAATGTGGAGTGTATTAGCTAATTAGGCCATTTAGGGGTGATGGTGGGTTGTTTTATTAACCACACCCCTCTTTTCTAATTAAACCCCAATTAGTTAGCACATGAAGCATGGAGGAGACAAGGTGAGACCCTTGTTCCCCTCTTAGGTGCCGTTTTCAAGTGGTTAGCCACATGGCATCCTACATGACACTTAGTTAGATCTAAGATCCATGATTTTAGGAGCATGTGCTAATTATTTAAATTTGGCTCCTCTTTTGAAATTCCCTCCATTTCTCACGGCCAAAGAACTTCTCCCATACTATACATAGACCTCTCCACCTCTTGTATCTTTCACACTTGATTTTGAATGAAATAATGAGAGCTTAGGTCATTTGAGTGTCCTTTCTTCTCTTAACTTGAGAGGGTTCCTTAAAGCCTTTATCAAAGATTTCTTCCCTTGTGGCAAACAACCTACCTTGAGGCTTATCTTCCTATGAATGGTGCCTTCCATCACCACTTCCTCTCCTCTCCACCGAATTCACTTCTTCTATTGACCTCTTGAAGTTGATCCTTGGAGGAGCATCCAAAGGAGGATCTCATCATGTGGTATCTAGAGTGATGTGATCTTTGATGATCACGTGCCCAAAGGATCTTTTCTAGGTCACTTGGAAAGGAAATGGATTTATAGAGAGGAAAGGAATGGGGTGAGGTGCCACAAACACTAGGTTTGATAAGCCAAAGGGGAGAGGCCATAAGGGAGGGGTCCCTTGATAACTCTTAGAAACTCTCACAAAGGAGAAAGGGGGACACTCAAAAGTAAGAACCTCACAACCAATATGGTCTCTATGATTAAATTCAAGTGTAAAAAATACAAGTGAGGGAGGAGCTCCTATTTATAAAGGTAGCCAACCCCTTGAACAAGATAACCTAAAAAAGAAGGGTTAGGATTAAAAAGAGAGATCTAAGGGAGGAGGATTGAGAAACAATTCCCTCCTTAGATCATCAAACTTGGTGCCCAAGTTTCTCAAACCAAGGGCCAAGATTCCTTCTTATTAGCTTAGGGGGTTTATGTAGGAAAAGAGGGGTGTAGATATCAAGGCTACCCCTTATTTCCTTCATAAAGACCCAAAAAGCTAAATCCACCCTCTAAATTCCTAAGACACCTCCTAAAAATAAAAAATGGACTAAATACATGTCCCAAATTAAATTCTTAATGCTCCTCAAAATTAAAATAAAGGAAAATTACATTTTATTAACTAAAGTCCCTAGCCTAATATCTTCACTCACCATAGGAGGTGAAGTCTTCCTTTGTCTACAAGGGCTAGGTCTTCTTCAATCCTTCTAACCATGGCCCTAGTGATAGGTCCTTGGCTAGGCATGGTCACATCATCTCCTCCCCCTTGAAGAGGATTTGACCTCAAATCCATGGGGTCTTCGTCATTTTCAGCACCTACAAATGGAGACAAACGAGAAACATTAAAACTGGTGCTTACCCCATAATCCTCAGGCAGATCTAAAATATAGGCATTATTACCGATCCACTCAAGGATTTGGAAAGGTCCATCTCCTATAGGGCTAAGTTTGGACTTCATTTGAGAAGGAAATCTATCCTTTCTCAAGTAAAGCCATACCCAGTCACCCTTTTCAAAGATGACCTTTTTCCTCCCCCTATTGGAAAAAGTAGCATCTCTCAAGGATTGGTGCTCTATGTTAGCTTTAACCCTTTCATGTAATTGTTTTACAAAAATGGCTTTTGCCTCTCCTTCTTTATGCATAGCAACAGAAAGAGGAAAAGGTAAAAGATCTAGAGGAGTACGAGGATTGTTTCCTTTAAGGAGAGCCCTCAGCATAATGGATAAATATCTATTCACCACTTCTGTTTGCCCATCAGTTTGAGGGTGACAGGTAGTGGAAAAAAGAAGTTTAGTTCCCAACTTAGCCCAAAGAGTTTTCCAAAAATGGCTAAGGAACTTCACATCTCTATCTGACACTATTGAAGAGGGTATACCATGCAATCGAACAACCTCTTTAAAGAAAAGTCTTGCGATGTTGCTCGCATCATCCAATTTGTGGCAGGGAATAAAATGGGCCATTTTTTAAAATTGGTCCACCACCACAAATATGGAGTCTGCACCTCGTTGGGTTCTTGGGAGCCCAAGGATGAAATCCATGCTAATATCCTCCCAAGGTGCAGAAGGAGCAGGTAAAGGTGTGTATAGTCCATGAGGCATTGCTTTAGACTTTGCTTGCAAGCAAGCTATACATTTAGAGCAATGTCTATGGACATCTCTACCCATATGGGGCCAAAAGAATTTCTCTTGTAAAAGCATGAGTGTTTTTGAAATCCAAAAATGCCCCATGAGCCCACCTTCATGGGTCTCTTTTGTAAGTAAGTTCCTAATTGATCCTTGGGGTATACAAAGCTTACTCCCTTTGTAAAGATACCCCTCACTGATGAAGTACCCATCATGGGCCTTTAATACGAATGCAGATGCAGAGGTAGCAAATATGGGGCCGAAATCCTTATCAGACGGATACATAGCCCGAATGTCATCAAATCCCAAGATTTTTGCACTCAAGGATGAATAAAAGGCATGACGCCTAGAAAGAGCATCACCCACCATATTTTGTTTTCCGTTATTGTACTTGATGACATAAGGGAAGGATTCAAGATATTCCACCCATGTTGCATGCCTTTAGTTCAATTTACCTTGACCCCTCAAATATTTTAGTGACTCATGATCACTATGAATGACAAACTCCTTGGGAGGAAGGTAATGCTCCCAAGTTTGAAGCGCCCTAATTAGAGCATAAAACTCCTTATCATAGGTGGGGTAGTTGAGGGGGGCACCGTTGAGTTTTTCACTGAAATACGCAATGGGGTGCCCTCCTTGCAACAAGATAGCTCCCACACCTACACCAGAGGCATCACATTCAAGTTCAAATGTTTTAGAAAAGTCAGGTAATGCCAAGACTGGTGCATGGGTCAGTTTATGCTTAATTAGCTGGAAGGCTTTCTCTTGTTTCTCACACCAAAGGAAAGGAACTTCCTTTTTCAACAAATCATTTATTGGTGTGAAGAGCATGGAGAAATTAGGCACAAAGCACCTATAAAATCCAGCGAGACCATAAAAGCTTTTGATCTTTGTCACACTCTTTGGGGTGGGCCATTCTTGAATAGCTTTTATCATTTCGGGGTCAACATGGACCCCTTTTGTGCTAACTACAAAACCTAGGAAAGCTACACTATCTGCACAAAAGGTGCATTTTTCTAAGTTACCAAAAATATTATTACTCCTAAGAAGAGAAAAAATATGCCTTAGATATCCTAAATGATCATCTAGGTTCCTAGAGTAAACTAAAATGTCATCAAAGTAAACTACACAAAATTTGCCAAGGCAATCCCTCAGTACATGATTCATTAAGTGCATGAATGTGCTTGGGGCATTAGTTATCCCAAAAGGCATAACCAACCACTCATAAAGACCAAATTTAGTCTTAAAAGCAGTTTTCCACTCATCACCCTCTTTGATCCTTATTTAGTGGTAACCATTTCTAAGATCTATTTTTGAAAATATTTTTGCCCCATGCAATTCATCCAACATGTCATCAAGACGGGGGATTGGGTGCCTATATTTGATGGTGATGTTGTTGATTGCCCGACAATCAACATACATCCTCCATTGGCCATTCTTCTTGGGCACCAACAAGACTGGCACAGCACAAGAGCTTAGGCTCTTTTGAACACAATCCTTCTCCAATAGCTCATTCACTTGAGACTCAATCTCTTGGGTCTCCATGGGGTTGGTCCTATAGGCAAGTCTATTAGGTAGACTTGTGCCAGGCACCAAATCAATTTGATGTTCTATACCCCTAATGGGAGAAAGTCCTTTCGGAACCTCATTAGGGAATATTTCATCAAATTATTTTAAAATATCTTGAACCCCTTGAGGAAGGTGCTCATGTGCATGGGCTGTGGCAGTGCTCTTGGCAGAAGAATGCAAAATGGGAGAAGGATTTGATGCTTCTTTGCAAAAGAGGAGATAAAAGGGCTTGTTAGTCAAAGGAGCTTCTTTTAAATCACGTTTAGTAGCAAATAGGCTCCTTTTACTAATATTCCCTTTTGAAGGGGCATCACCTTCCGACTCTCTCTATTTACCCTTTTCAAGCTTTAAGGGTAAAGCTTGTTGTATTTTTTTTTTGTTTTTGTTTTTCCTCAACTCTTTTCTTTTTCATCGCCAATTGATCTTCAGCCACTTGAGAAGGTGACAAAGGATACAATTTGAAGCGCTTTTCATTATGGGTGAGAATTATTTGGTTGGAGTGACCATGGTGAATAGCTTTTTTGTCAAATTGCCATGGTCTTCCCAACAGGATATGACCAGCCTCCATAGGAACTATGTCACAAAGAATCTCATCATTATAAGATCCTATGGAAATTGGAACCATAACTTGATGCATGCCTCCCTTGATCTTTTTCTAGAGGTTTTATTCTTTGGTGAAATGGTTTATAGAAAGGTAAGAAGTGAGGTGGTTTTAGGCGCCACTTAAGGTAAGATAAGCCTAAGAGGGAAAGTTTGCCACAAGGGATGGAACCCTTGATAAAAACCTAAGGAATTCTGAAAGAGAGAAGGGTGGACACTAAGAGAATTTTGGCCAACTCAAGGTTTTTCCATTCAATAAAGTGTCAAAAATACAAGAGTGTGAAGGAGCACCTTTTTATAGAGGGAGCTAACCTCTTGGACAAGTCATGAAGAAAATGATGGGCTAGGATTAAAAAGGAGTCATCCAAGGGAGGAGGATTGAAGCCCAAAGTCCAATCAATACCCTCTTTTAGTTGAGAATTGGTGCCCAAGCTACCTCATCCAAGGGCCAAGATTACTCCTTTATTAGTTTTGGGTTTTATTTAGCAAAAAAGGGTGTAGTTATCAAAGTACCCCCTTATTTCCTAAATAAAGGCCCAAAAGCTAATCTTACCCCTTCTTATTACTAAGACACCTCCTAGAAAATTAAATGGACTAATACATGTCCAAAATAAAAACCTAGGTTCCTAAAATAAAAATTACAAGTAAATAAGTCATGGCTTGCATAACTTGATGGTCATATGGAGGTGAGATCTTCCTCCCTCTACTCTAGCCATGTCTTCTTCTATTCTCCTAGCCATGGCCCTAATGATAGGGCCCTTGCTTAGGGAGGATGCATCATAACTTGTTCATTGACTACCATCTCCCCTTGGTCATTGAGCCATTGGAATTTGTAAGGTTTGGGATGGGGCATGGTAGTCAAGGCTAGCGTTTCAACCAACCTAGAGCTACAATAGTTACAACAGGAGCCACTATCAACAAGGAGAGAACATACTTTGTCATTTACTTTACATCTTGTATGGAAGATGTTCTCTCTTTGTGACTGGCCAAGCTTTAGAGGTTGACTTCCAAGAAGCCTTTGAACCATAAGAAGGTCCCCCTCAATAGGAAAAGCTTCCTCACACTCTTGTTCAAAAGTATGTCTCCCTTCTTCCTCACTCTTACTAGAGAAGGAAGATGAGCTATTCTCACTACAAATGTCTTGTCCCCTCATGATCATGGTTTTCTTGTTAGGGCATTGAGAGGAAATGTGGCCTCTTGATGTGATCTTTAATGATCACGTGCCCAAAGGATCCTTTCTAAAGTCACTTGGAAGGGAAATGGATTTATGGAGAGGAAAGGGATGGGATGAGGCGCCACAAATACTAGTTTCATAAGCCAAAGGGGAGAGGCCACAAGGGAGGGGTCCCTTAATAACTCTTAGAAGCTCTCACAAAGGAGAAAGGGGGACACTCAAAGGTAAGAACCTCAACCAATATGGTCTCTAGAATTAAATTCAAGTGGAAAAAATACAAGTGAGGGAGGAGCTCCTATTTATAGAGGTAGATAACCTCTTGAACAAGATAACCTAAAAAAGAAGGGCTAGGATTAAAAGGAGAGATCTAAGGGAGGAGAATTGAGAAACAATTCCCTCCTTAGATCATCAAACTTGGTGCCCAAGTTTCTCAAACCGAGGGCCAAGATTCCTTCTTATTAGCTTAGGGGGTTTATGTAGAAAAGAGGGGTGTAGATATCAAGGCTACCCGTTATTTCATTCCTAAAGACCCAAAAAGTTAAATCCACCCTCTAAATTCCTAAGACACCTCCTAAAAATAAAAAATGGACTAAATACATGTCCCAAATTAAATTCTTAATGCTCCTGAAAATTAAAATAAAGGAAAATTACATTTTATTAACTAAAGTCTCTAGCCTAATATCTTCACTCTCCATAGGAGGTGAAGTCTTCCTTTGTCTGCAAGGGCTAGGTCTTCTTTAATCCTTCTAGCCATGGCCCTAGTGATAGGTCCTTGGCTAGGCATGGTCACATCATCTCCTCCCCCTTGAAGAGGATTTGACCTCAAATCCATGGGGTCTTCGTCATTTTCAGCACCTACAAATGGAGACAAATAAGAAACATTAAAACTGGTGCTTACCCCATAATCCTCTAGCAGATCTAAAACATAGGCATTATTACCGATCCGCTCAAGGATTTGGAAAGGTCCATATCCTCTAGGGCTAAGTTTGGACTTCCTTTGGGAAGGAAATCTATCCTTTCTCAAGTGAAGCCATACCCAGTCGCCCTTTTCAAAGATGACTTCTTTCCTCCCCCTATTGGCGAAAGTAGCATCTCTCAAGCATTGGCGCTCTATGTTAACTTTAACCCTCTCATGTAATTCTTTTACAAAAATGGCTTTTGCCTCTCCTTCTTTATGCACAGCAACAGAAAGAGGAAGAGGTAAAAGATCTAGAGGAGTACGAGGATTAAAGCCATAGACCACCTCAAAAGGAGAATGCTTGGTGGTTCTATGAACCACCCGGTTATAAGCAAATTCAATGTGGGGAAGGTACTCATCCCAAGACTTATGGTTGCCTTTAAGGAGAGCCCTCAGCATAGTGGATAAAGATCTATTCACCACTTCTGTTTGCCCATCAGTTTGAGGGTGACAGGTAGTGGAAAAAAGAAGTTTAGTTCCCAGCTTAGCCCAAAGAGTTTTCCAAAAATGGCTAAGGAACTTCACATCCCTATCTGACACTATTGAAGAGGGTATACCATGCAATCGGACAACCTCTTTAAAGAAAAGTCTTGCGATGTTGCTCGCATCATCCACTTTGTGGCAGGGAATAAAATGGGCCATTTTTGAAAATCGGTCCACCACCACAAATATGGAGTCTGCACCTCGTTGGGTTCTTGGGAGCCCAAGGATGAAATCCATGCTAATATCCTCCCAAGGTGCAGAAGGAGCAGGTAAAGGTGTGTATAATCCATGAGGCATTGCTTTAGACTTTGCTTGCAAGCAAGCTATACATTTAGAGCAATAATTAGAGGCACAAAGCATTGAGTTTTTCACTGAAATACGCAATGGGGTGCCCTTCTTGCAACAAGACAGCCCCCACAGCTACACTAGAGGCATCACATTCAAGTTCAAATGTTTTAGAAAAGTCAGGTAATGCCAAGACTGGTGCATGGGTCAGTTTATGCTTAATTAGCTGGAAGGTTTTCTCTTGTTTCTCACCCCAAAGGAAAGGAACTTCCTTTTTCACCAAATCATTTATTGGTGCGAAGAGCATGGAGAAATTAGGCACAAAGCGCCTATAAAATCCAGCGAGACCATGAAAGCTTTTGATCTCTGTCACACTCTTTGGGGTGGGCCATTCTTAAATAGCTTTTATCTTTTCGGGGTCAACATGAACCCCTTTTGTGCTAACTACAAAACCTAGGAAAACTACACTATCTACACAAAAAGTGCATTTTTCTAAGTTACCAAAAAAATTATTACTCCTAAGAAGAGAAAAAACATGCCTTAGATGTCCTAAATGATCATCTAGGTTCCTAGAGTAAACTAAAATGTCATCAAAGTAAACTACACAAAATTTACCAAGGCAATCCCTTAGTACATGATTCATTAAGCGCATGAATGTGCTTGGGGCATTAGTTAGCCCAAAAGGCATAACCAACCACTCATAAAGACCAAATTTAGTCTTAAAAGCAGTTTTCCACTCATCACCCTCTTTGATCCTTATTTGGTGGTAACCACTTCTAAGATCTATTTTTGAAAATATTTTTGCCCCATGCAATTCATCCAACATGTCGTCAAGACGGGGGATTGGGTGCCTATATTTGATGGTGATGTTGTTGATTGCACAACAATCAACACACATCCTCCATTGGCCATTCTTCTTGGGCACCAACAAGACTGGAACAGCACAAGGGCTTAGGCTCTTTTGAACCCAACCCTAGTCCAACAGCTCATTCACTTGAGACTCAATCTCTTGGGTCTCCATGGGGTTGGTCCTATAGGCAGGTCTATTAGGTAGAATTGCGCCAGGCACCAAATCAATTTGATATTCTATACCCCTAATGGGAGGAAGTCCTTTCGGAACCTCATTAGGGAATATGTCATCAAATTCTTTTAAAATATCTTGAACCCCTTGAGGAAGGTGCTCATGTGCATGGGCTGTGGCAGTGCTCTCAGCAGAAGAATGCAAAATGGGAGAAGGATTTGATGCTTCTTTGCAAAAGAGGAGATAAAAGGGCTTGTTAGTCAAAGGAGCTTCTTTTAAATCACGTTTAGTAGCAAATAGGCTCCTTTTACTAATATTCCCTTTTGAAGGGGCATCACCTTCCGACTCTCTCTCTTTACCCTTTTCAAGCTTTAAGGGTAAAGCTTGTTGTATTTTTTTTTGTTTTTGTTTTTCCTCAACTCTTTTCTTTTTCATCGCCAATTGATCTTCAGCCACTTGAGAAGGTGACAAAGGATACAATTTGAAGCGCTTTTCATTATAGGTGAGAATTATTTGGTTGGAGTGACCATGGTGAATAACTTTTTTGTCAAATTGCCATGGTCTTCCCAACAGGATATGACCAGCCTCCATAGGAACTATGTCACAAAGAATCTCATCATTATAAGATCCTATGGAAATTGGAACCATAACTTGTTCATTGACTACCATCTCCCCTTGCTCATTGAGCCATTGCAATTTGTAAGGTTTGGGATGGGGCATTGTAGTCAAGGCTAGCTTTTCAACCAACCTAGAGCTACAACAGTTACAACAGGAGCCACTATCAACAAGGAGAGAACATACTTTGTCATTTACTTTACATCTTGTATGGAAGATGTTCTGTCTTTGTGATTGGCCAAGCTCTAGAGGTTGGCTTCCAAGAAGCCTTTGAACCATAAGGAGGTCCCCCTCATAAGGAAAAGCTCCCTCACACTGTTGTTCAAAAGTATGTCCCCCTTCTTCCTCACTCTCACTAGAGGAGGAAGATGAGCTATTCTCACTACCAATGTCTTGTCCCCTTATGATCATGGTTTTCTTGTTAGGGCATTGAGAGGCAATGTGGCCTCTCCCAAGACATTTGAAGCATTTGATACTACTTTGCCTCTCAGTAGGCTTAGTAGTAGGGGTTTTTCTCTCTACATGAGGTGCTTTTGTATCTTGAAAATGCTTGGGTTCCTCTTTGGGAAAACCCTTGAAAAAGTTTCCCTTAAGTTGGTCTCTCTTTGAGTAAGAGGGAGAATCTTTTTTAAAGCTTTTTCTCTTGAGTTGATTCTCAGCTCTTACACAAAGTTCTACCAACTCATCAAGGTTTGAGTATGAAAGAAGCTCTACCTTATCTCTAATGTCAGAGCTTAATCCACACAAAAACCTAGCAAGGGTGGCATTGGGTTCCTCAATGATATTGGCCCTTAGTATGAGAAGCTTTTGTCTATACTCCTCAATACTTAGGTTATGTTGCCTAAGTCTTTGGAGCCTATCCAAAAGATCCCTCTCATAATATGAAGGAATGTGCCTTCTTCGCAAACAAGTTTTTAAATCATTCCAGTAGCGAATGTCAGGCATTTGTTTACGGGCCCTATCCTTGACTAACCCATCCCACCAATGCAAAGCAGAACCTTGAAAACTAAGGGAGGCCAAAGGTACTTTCCTTTCTTCCCTAATTTCATAGCATCGAAAGAGTTGTTCCACTTTGACTTCCCAATCTAGGTAAGTCTCAACATCTTCCCTACCATAAAAATGGGGTAGGCTACCCTTGGTTCCCTAGCATGATTTATGTTCTCTTGAGGAGAATGATGATTGTATGATGAATGAGAGTGATGCTTATGTTGATTTCTATAGTATTCTTCTTCACTAGAGCTAAAATGCCTAGATGGGGATCTTATGAGAATTCCTTTATTTTTTCTATCACTCTCCCTCCCATCTCTCCTCTTACTCTCTTCTCCTCTCCTTCTCTCTTCTTCCTCTTTTTCTCTTTTTCTTTCTGGTTCTTTCCTTCTTCTCCTTTCTTCATCCTCTCTTCTCTCTCTTTGCCTTCTCTTTTCTCGCTCTTTTTTTTCTTTTCTCATTTCCAACATCTCTTTTTTTAACTCTTCCTTCTCTTTTTGTTTTTCCTTTTCTTTTATTTCTTTTTTTCTCTCTTTTTCTTCTCTCTGTTCTTGTTCTTTAGCCATCCATTCCCTAAATTCTAAGTTAAGGTTTTCAAGAGTGTCTCCCTTAGAAGGTTTTCTTTGGTTGACACTCTTACTTGATGAACAACTA
Organism: Psophocarpus tetragonolobus; assembly: GCA_037954015.1. NCBI lineage: Eukaryota > Viridiplantae > Streptophyta > Magnoliopsida > Fabales > Fabaceae > Psophocarpus > Psophocarpus tetragonolobus. Next base: position 99,075,022 of record CM075689.1, read on the forward strand.
TGTGCACTAGAATGTGTGTGGGAAGTCATGGTGCTTGGATGCTAAAAACTAAAGGGTAGGCCAAAAACTTTTTTTTTTTTGTTTTCTCACCTAAGGTGGCTTGATGAGTCTTTGGAACTCTTAGCCTCTATACATTTTTTCAAAATAACATAAAATAAAATAAAAGTGCAAGAATATAAAAGAGAAAGGGCTCTAATCGTGCTCCTAAGGTGTTGAAGGAAGTGTACCACTTCTCCCTTCTTCACCTAATTAATGAGGAACTACGCTAAAATTAACCAAAATTATTACAAACCAAGGGAGGGCCTTAAGGGCACTCAAACTCCCAATCTAAAATTAAGTATACACAATACAAAGAATAAAAAAAATAAAACAAAGTCTTCACTCCAAGCTTTTTGGTGTTTGTCTCCTTTTGATCAAGCCCCTTTGAGTTGCATCAACTCACCCCAAGAATGCTACCCTTGTTTCCTCTTGTTTGGACTTGCCAAAATTTTATATATGGAACCTTTCCCAACCTTTCCTTACCAAGGCCGAATACAACACAAGACAACAAACAAAGGTGAATAACAAAACAAGGTTCACAAATCCAAGTGGATAGATTAAACAATGACAAACTCAAAGAAGTAAAAAAGACAAGCAAGAAAACATAAGGCTCACAAAGGAAGGTAGCACACAAATAACTTTCCTAGATTAGCTCTAAGAGTAGAGATGAAAAAAGACTCAAACAAAAAAAATGAAACCAATAGTTGCACACTTAATAAAATTTAAGTGACCAAAAACTAAAAAGCTTACTCAAGTAATTTTTTTTTTAATCACAATTGGTTCCTCATATCAAATGTTTCTACTATTAGGTACACAACTTCAAATTTGTCTTTCTTTTGAGTTCTTTATCTTCTTTTTTTTTTTTTAACTTGAACTTTTTCTATTTTTTTTTAAATTTTTCTAATCATTTTGCTGCACCTAATAGCTTGTTGAATTGAACTTTTAATGAGGATTCTTGAAATAATAACACTTGAGTGAATAAGCACAAAGTAAGGTCACACAATTTTCAAGAAATGCATGCAACTAAAGGCAAAACAACTTAGTAGTTCCAAATACCACTGAACTAATGGTGCTTAAGGAATGATTTAGGGCTGATTTTGAGGTAAATTGATTGCTCAAATTACTAACACAATTCACCCAAGCTAAAATTCCATAAAGAGGCACCAATAGTGAAGGTAAACCAAGTGGAAAGCTACTAATAATTCAACATAAAACAAGAAACATATAAAGATTGAATTGAGCAAATATTTAAGAACAACAAAGAGATTAATATGCTTGAACTAAAAGCATAAAAGACTTAAGAGACTCAACAAGAGGTTCACCTCTTAGGAGCTCAATTCAAACTGTTTTTGAAGGCTCTTTTGTAAAAAATTTAAGAGGCTAAAACCTATGGAATTTAAATGAGACAAAATAGGAAACTAACATGACTAGTATTTGACAAAACACAAGATTAAGAAAAAATAACACACCTAAAAATAGAGCAAAAATTTCAGTAAGAGACTTAAAACAAAACGCACAACAAAGTGGCCAAAGTTGATCACCACAATGGTGTGGAAAAATCCTCAACCATGTGGGTTTAATGGTCACAAATTCTTAGGCACACTTTAACATAATAAACCAAGGGAAAATTAAGCAACTTGAACACAAAAATAAGATGCAAAGAAAGGGACAAATAAAATCGCATCAAATTAAATGGAACATAGGCACGTAGATAGAAAACAAAAGCGCATATAATAGCAAGAATAGAAAGCTATACTACTAGACAATAAAGGAAATAGAGATGACAAAAAATGAAGGACTTTAAAATAAAGAGATCAAAGAAATAAACAACAAAGCAAAAAAAAAATGAGAAAGAACGTGACCTTTAGAAAGTGGCTCTGATACCACTTGATGTGATCTTTGATGATCACGTGCCCAAAGGATCCTTTCTAAGGTCACTTGGAAGGGAAATGGATTTATGGAGAGCAAAGGAATGGGGTGAGGCGCCACAAATACTATGTTTGATAAGGCAAAGGGGAGAGGCCACAAGGGAGGGGTCCCTTGATAACTCTTAGAAGCTCTCACAAAGGAGAAAGGGGGACACTCAAGAACCTCAACCAATATGGTCTCTAGGATTAAATTCAAGTGTCAAAAATACAAGTGAGGGAGGAGGTCCTATTTATAGAGGTAGCTAACCTCTTGAACAAGATAACCTAAAAAAGAAGGGCTAGGATTAAAAGGAGAGATCTAAGGGAGGAGAATTGAGAAATAATTCCCTCCTTAGATCATCAAACTTGGTGCCCAAGTTTCTCAAACCAAGGGCCAAGATTCCTTCTTATTAGCTTAGGGGGTTTATGTAGAAAAGAGGGGTGTAGATATCAAGGCTACCCCTTATTTCCTTCATAAAGACCCAAAAAGCTAAATCCACCCTCTAAATTCCTAAGACACCTCCTAAAAATAAAAAATGGACTAAATACATGTCCCAAATTAAATTCTTAATGCTCCTCAAAATTAATATAAAGGAAAATTACATTTTATTAACTAAAGTCCCTAGCCTAATATATTCACTCTCCATAGGAGGTGAAGTCTTCCTTTGTCTGCAAGGGCTAGGTCTTCTTCAATCCTTCTAGCCATGGCCCTAGTGATAGGTCCTTGGCTAGGAATGGTCACATCAAAGACAATGGCTCATGGATTGTACACACCCTTACCTGCTCCTTCTGCACCTTGGCTCGATATTAGTATGGATTTCATCCTTGGCCTGCCTCGAACCCAACAAGTTGCAAACTCTATCTTTGTGGTGGTAGATAGATTTTCAAAAATGGCTCACTTTATATCATGCCACAAGATAGATGATGCGAGCAACATTGCGAGACTTTTCTATAAAGAAGTTGTCCGTTTACATGGAATTCCCTAATCCATAGTCTCTGATAGAGATGTGAAGTTCCTTAGCCACTTGTGGAAAACATAGTGGGCAAGGCTAGGAACTAAACTCTTATTTTCTACCACATGTCACCCCCAAACTCATAGGCAGACTGAGGTAGTAAATAGATCTCTATCTACTATGCTTAGGGCACTTCTTCGAGGAAATCACAAGTCTTAGGATGAATACCTACCCCATATTGAGTTTGCATACAACCGCGTGGTTCAAATGACCACCAAGCATTCTTCCTTTGAAGTTTTTTATGGCTTCAACCCCCTCACTCCTCTTGATATCTTGCCCTTACCATTCCCTTCTTTTATTCACAAAGAAGGAATAGCAAGAGTGGATTTTGTTAAAAAACCATTGAACATCATTCAAAGGAGTATGCTAGTAAAGCCAATAGGGGCAGGAAAGAAATAATCTTTAATGAAGGGGATTGGGTATGGCTTCATTTGAGGAAGGATCGCTTCCCTACTCAAAGGAAGTCCAAGCGTAGCCTCCGAGGAGATGGTCCCTTTCAAGTCCTCAAGAGAGTGAATAACAATGCATACATATTAGATATCCCTGAGGACTATGGCGTCAGTACTACCTTTAATGTTTGTGATTTGATCCCTTTTATAGGTACTGATGAAGAAAAGGAAGACCTATCAGAGTTGAGATCAAATCCTTCCCAAGGGGGAGGAGATGATGCATTCTCCCCAAGCAAGGCCCTATCACTAGGGTCATGGCTAGGAGAATAGAAGAAGACATGGCTAGAATAGAAAGAGGAAGATATCACCTCCATATGACCATCAAGTTATGCAAGCCATGACTTATTTACTTATAGTTTTTCTTTTAGGAACCTAGGATTTTATTTTGGAGATGTATTAGTCCATTTAATTTTCTAGGAGGTGTCTTAGTGATAACAAGGGGTAAGATTAGCTTTTAGGCCTTTATTTAGGAAATAAGGGGGTAGTTTGATAACTACACCCTCTTTTCCTAAATAAAACCCAAAACTAATAAAGTAGTAATCTTGACCCTTGGATGAGGTAGCTTGGGCACCAATTCTCATCTAAAGGAGGGGATTGATTGGACTTTGGGCTTCAATCCTCCTCCCTTGGATGAATCCTTTTAATCCTAGCTTTTCCTTTCCTTCATGACTTGTCCAAAAGGTTAGCTCCCTCTATAAAAAAAGGTGTTTCTTCACACTCTTGTATTTTTTACACTTTATTGAATGGAAAAACCTTGAGTTGACCAAAATTCTTTTAGTGTCTACCCTTCTCTCTTTGAGAATTCCTTAGGTTTTTATCAAAGGTTCCATCCCTTGTGGCAAACTTTCCCTCTTAGGCTTGTCTTACCTTAAGTGGCGCCTAAAACCACCTCACTTCTTACCTCTCTACAAACCATTTCACCAAAGAAGAAAACCTCTAAAAAAATATCAAGGGAGGCATGCATCATCCTGATGATAAGAAGGCTTCTTGGAAGCAACCTCTAGAGCTTACCTAGTCTCAAAGAGAGAACATCTTTTATATAAGATGTAAAGTTAATAGTAAAGTATGTTATCTCATTGTAAATAGTGGGTCTTGTTGTAACTGTTGTAGCTCTAGGTTGGTTGAAAAGCTAGCCTTTAATCCACTTCCCCATCCAAAACCTTATAAACTGCAATGGCTCAATGAGCAAGTGAGAGTACCAATTTCCATAGGGACTTACAATGATGGAATTTTATGTGACATAGTCCCCATGAAAGCTGGTCATATCTTGCTAGGAAGACCCTGGAAATATGATAAAAAAGCCATCCATCATGGTCATTCCAATCAAATCATCCTCACTCATATGGATAAACACATGAGGATCAACTTCTCATGAAAAACAAAAGAGATGAGGAGCATAAACAAAAAAGAAATAAAAAAAAGTTTTATCCCTAAAGCTTGAAAGGGGTAAGGAGACTGAGTTAGAAGGTGATGCCCTTTCCAAGAAGGTTGTAAGTAAAGAGAGCTTATTTGCAACAAAAATGGATTTAAAAGAAGTTCTCTCCACTAACAAACCTTTCTATCTTCTCTTTTACAAAGAGGCATCTTCCCTTTTCTCCCCCTATTTCTGCTAAAAGCACTGCCATAGAACTTGAATCTAAGGTCCTTCCTCAAGGGGTCAAAGAACTTTTAAAAGAATTTGATGATGTATTCCCTAGTGAAGTCCCAAAAGGGCTTCCTCCTGTTAGGGGTATAGAACACCAAATTGATTTGGTTCTTAGAGCTATCCTACCAAATAGGCCTACTTATAGGACCAACCCTTTGGAAACTAAGGAGATTGAGTCCCAAGTTCAAGAGTTATTGAAGAAAGGTTGGGTTCAAAAGAGCCCTAACCCTTGTGTTGTGCCAATCTTATTAGTGCCTAAGAAGAATGGCCAATGGAGGATGTGCATTGATTGTAGAGCTATCAATAACATCACCATAAAGTAGAGGCACCCAATCCCTATGCTTGATGACATGTTGGATGAATTACATGGAGCCAAATTATTTTCAAAAATTGATCTTAGAAGTGGTTATCACCAAATAAGGATAAAAGAGGGTGATGAGTGGAAAACCGTTTTAAGACCAAATTCGGTCTTTATGAATGGTTAATCATGCCCTTTGGACTAACAAATGCTCCTAGTACTTTCATGAGATTAATGAATCATGTCTTACGGGATTGTTTAGAAAAGTTTTATGTTGTTTATTTTGATGATATTTTAGTGTATAGTAGGAGCCTAGATGGTCATTTAGGACATCTTAGGCAAGTCTTTTGCATTCTTAGGTCCAACCACCTCTTTGGAAACCTTGAGAAATGTACCTTCTATATCAATCTTGTAGTTAGCAATCACGAGGTCCATGTGGACCCTGAAAAAATCAAAGCTATTCAATAGTGGTCTACCCCAAAAAGTGTGACAGAGATCAAGAGCTTTCATGGTCTCGTTAGTTTTTATAGGTGCTTTGTGCCTAACTTCTCCACACTTTTCTCACCAATAAATGATTTGCTGAAGAATGATACTCTTTTTTTCTTTGGGGTGAAAAACAAGATAAAGCATTTTCTCTGATCAAGCATAAACTCACTAATGCACCACTTTTGGCGTTACCTGATTTCTCAAAAACTTTTTAACTTGAATGTGATGCCCCTGGTATGGGTGTGGGAGATGTCTTGTTGCAAGATGGGCACCACAATTATTATTTTAGTGAAAAACTCAATGGTGCCCCTTTGAACTACCCCACCTATGACAAAGATTTTTATGCTCTGATTAGGACCTTCAGACTTAGGAGCATTACCTTGCTCCTAAGGAGTTTATCATTCATAGTGACCATAAGTCACTTAAATATCTGAGGTGTCAAGGCAAATTAATAAAAGGCATGCAAAATGGGTGGAATACCTTAAATCCTTTCCCTATGTCATCAAATACAAAAAAGGAAAACATAATGTGATGGTTGATGCTTTGCCTAGAAGACACTCCCTTTATACCACCCTTAGTGCTCACATTTTGGAATTTGATGACATACGGGCCATGTATCTCTCTGATAAGGATTTCGACCCTATTTTTGCAGCCTCTGCATCTGCATCTAAGACCCATGATGGGTTCTTCATCAGTAAGGGGTATCTTTACAAAGGAAGCAAGCTTTTTATACCCCAAGGATCCATTAGGAACTTGCTCACAAAAGAGAGCCATGAAGGTGGGCTCATGGGGCATTTTGGGATTTCTAAAACCCTCATGCTTTTACAAGAGAAATTCTTTTGGCCTCATATGAAGTGAGATGTCCATAGGTATTATACTAGATGCATAGCTTGCCTTCAAGCTAAGTCAAACGCAATGCCCCATGATCTGTACACACATTTACCTGTTCCCTCTGCACCTTGGCTGGACATCAACATTGACTTTGTCTTTAGCCATCCTCGTACCCAACAAGGTGCAGACTCTATCTTTGTGGTAGTGGACATATTTTCTAAAAGAACTAACTTTATACCCTGCCACAAAGTAGATTTAGTAGTCTAGATAACTTACTACATTTAGTCAAACATTTAATATGAAATAAGTCTTCTAGACCTTATTTTTTAAAGGTCAAATTGTTATTTAAGCCTTTTAAAATAAAGAAAATAAAATAAAATAAATTTTATTTACTTTAATATATACAAGGATGATTGAGGCCAAATAACACAAATATAACTTATACTAAGTGTTATATTATTTAATAACTTTTAATTAAATAATTTTATTTTAAAATCTATAAATTAAAAATATTGCACAACCGTGCATATATCTAAAGTGTTGATATGATTTTTTTACTAAAAAAAAAAAAATCATGAAGTGTTGATATGATTTTCATCATCGAATGTGTTTTGATCGAGAAGAATGGTTGTGCTCAAGGTTTATAAGTCCCATGACCTCATTTCTCATCTATATACACTTTGTTTTTGGATAGGCAATCTACATACAAACTTAAGCACATAAGAAAAATCTTGTACTACTTTGCGTATCCAAATTGATTTATATTTTAAGTGTACAGCCTTTATATTTTTCCCCTATATGAATGCATGAGTACCGGTCTATTTTTTTTTTTTTTAACAAGTTCCATATTTCAAATATTAAAATACAAGTTAGCAAGAAGTGTTTGTGGATTAAATTTGAGATAAAATGAAATTTAATTAGACAGTTCATATTGGATTTGTTAAAAAAAATGTAGTTATCGAATTTGATCGAATAGTATTAGATCATAGATTGCAAAGAAAATAATCTATTTTCTTTCTTATAAACATAGAAATAAACCACTAAAGGCTTACATAAGTTTTTTGTCCCTGAAATTTCACCAAAAATTATTTTTAATCTTTAAAATTCAAAAATATTTTTTTAGTCCATGATTCACTTTTAATCAATTTTCTCCTGTTGACAAAGAGTATTTGTTTGTACTTGTGAATCACTTTATCTTAATTCCTAATCCCCTTAATCTTCAATTTCATATTTGATACAACCAAATATACAGGAACTAGTAAACAGACTATGTTAATACATAAAATAAATTAGTTTCAAGACCAAAAATATTTTTTAATTTCAAATATCAAAAGTGATTTTTAGTGAAACTTTAGGGACAAAAAACTTACAAATCAATAATAAATATAAAAGTTTGTAAATAAAATACTCTAACATACATTAATTTTTCAAAATAGCATATAAAAGTATATTAAGTAGTTTATAAAAGATAAAAGTAAATAATAAAAAGGTAAAATACAATAAAATTAAATAATTAGTAGTCTTCATGATTTCAATACTTGACCAAAGTTGTGAAGGTGGTTGTTAGTGACATGAGGTGGTCACCGAAATTGTTGAGGTGAGTGTTAAGACATGGAGATCGGTGACAACAGTGTAGTTAGTACTGGGACATGAATTATGAGTGTAAAGGTTTGTTTGGGTCCGGTGCCAAGAGTGTCGAGGACTATTTTTCAAATTCACATTTCGAAGATATGCCACATAATCTGTTAGAATCTTTCAACAAAGATTTGCAAAAGGCCAAATTAGATTTTCCTAAAGGGAAATTTAATCTTGGCCCTGATATTGCGGCACAGAATTATGCGTTTTGTTGGAAGGAAGCTGATCTACATGGGAATTGCAATGTGGTTTGTTATTGGTGATGTGCATAATACACTTGGGTTGGGCCATTCAGGTCATGTGGATTTGGGCTGTGACAGCCACGTAAAAGTCGGTTGTGTTATGCATGGAAATTATACTGTGAGTATTGTAGATTGGTTTAAATTTTGCTTTGTGTTCTGTTATGTTTTCTTAGCTAACAAACACAATTAACTTTAAGTTAGCTAGCACATCTTATTAATAGTTGCCCCTGTGTTGACTCTATGTTGTTTTTGCAATAGTGTTATTAACTAATTCAATTGGTCTTACTTCTCAAGAGAACAACTTGAGAATTATTCATTTTTTCTCTACCTACTGTCATTCCCTTCTTGTTCTTGCTCTTCATGTTTTTCTGAGATTGAGTTGCATTCGGTTGAAACTTTGTTCTTTTGCTATTCATACTTGAAACTCCTAAAAATTGGTGCGGTGAGTGTAAAGGTTCTTGATCCATTCAAGAATGGAGTCAACCAAGTATAAAGTTGAAAAATTTATGGGAGAGAATGATTTTGGTCTTTGGAGAATAAAGATGCAGACTCTCTAATCCAACAAGATCTAATTGGTGCTCTTGCTGGTGATACAAAGGTTGGAGGAGGTATGGTTGCGGAAGAGAGAGAATCTTGGCACAAAAGGAACATAGTGCTATCATCTTGAGCCTAGGGGATAGAGTCTTAAGGCGGGTTTCCAGGGAGAAAACTGCAACAGTCGTATGGTCAAAGCTTGAGATGATGCATTTCTCCCAAGCCATGAATGAAAAATCCTTGAGGTTGAGAATGTCACCTAGGATCTAGTCTTATAGGTTCTTGAGGTTGAAGAAATGGAGGTGGAAGACTAGGAGATGAAGGTGAGGTGGGTGCCACTTCTACTTTGTAGATGATAAGCCATAAGTGAAGCTAGCCACAAGGGAAGGAACCCTTGATAATAACATGAAGGACTCTCACAAGAGTGGAGAGAACATGAACACTCTTTAAGAACAAAGAGCTCTCAAATTTAAAGAAAGGTTGTTTTCATTCAAATGAGTGTTAAAAGCTACATGAAGGAGGGAATGCTCTATTTATAGAGCAAAGCATGAACCATGGGCCTAAAGTACTAAAGGTGAACGTCCAACATGCTTAATCAACGGTTACTTGGCTTAATTTAGTGTTAATTTAGCATATGCTCAATTAACACTAATTTAATCCAACTAAAGATCCAAACATGGCCCTAAAAATATGGATTTATGTTCCTTCTAGTTTGAATTTGAATTTTGGAGGAAAATGGCATGGCACCTCCAAAATTCAAATTAAAATAAGAAGGAAAAAGAATCATCCATGTAGGAGTGAGAAAGCACATGTAGAGTGAAACAATGGGACAAGGAGGCCCACATGTCTCCTACATGCTTCATGTGTTGGTTAGAAGGGTTTTAGAAGTAATTAGGGGTGTGGAAATTAATAACCAGACGTCCAAATGCATTCTAGATAGGTCCAACTAATTAACACACTCCACAAAAAGACTATTTACACCTCCTAAAAGAAAGACCTATAGGCCAAAATACAAGGCCGAAAATAAAACTAACTACACCCTTAAAATTCTAATGACTTAAGGGTGCTTATATAAGCCTAAAAATGGTCAAATTAATGCAATTAAATGGAACATATCCTAAACTAAGCTCCTTGAAACTTCATCTAAGTCATGCTACTTTCTTATTGGTCCTAGCTCAAGCCCATGCTAGGGGTGCATGCATCATGAGAGCTTGTACATGACCAAGTCCTTGGTGAAAATGCTCTATCTCAAACAATCTCTATATTGTTTCAAGATGAGTGAAGATAGACCTGTGGGGGATCAACTAGATCAATTTAACAAGTTGATTGTGGATCTTGAAAATGTGGATGTGATGGTAGATGATGAAGACAAGACACTACTTTTGTTAAGTGCTTTGCCCAAGAGTTACTCACACTTCAAAGAAACCATGTTATACGAAAGAGATTCAGTTTCTATAGAAGAGGTGCAAGCAGCCTTGCATGCCAAGAAACTCAATGAAATGAAAGATAGAAGACAACTCAAGAGTGGAGATGGGTTATCAGTGAAGGGAAGCTGGCCCAGCAAGAATACCAAGAAAGACAAGAAGTTTGCCAAGAAAAAAGGCATACCCAATAGAAAAAAGGAGGCCGCAAGATCAAAACCATTCAAGTGCTATCATTATGAGAAGGAAGGACACAAAAAGAAGTACTATCCTGAGAAAAAGTCTAATTCAAGCAACAAGGAAGCTAAAAGGCAATCTAGAAATGTTGCTCTTGTTCAAAACGTAGGCTATAAGATTGTTGAAGCCTTGATTGTATCAAATGCTCACTCATAAAGTGAATAGATAATGGATTCTGGTTGTTCTTGGTATATGACACCTCACAGGTCTTGGTTTTAGACTTTCATTGAAATTGTTGAAGGCCTTATACTCTTAGGAGACAACAAACATTGTAAAATAAAAGGTGTTGGTTCAGTCAAATTAAAACTTCATGATGGAGTAGAAAGGGTGCTCACTAAAGTGAGGTATGTTCTTGAGCTTAAAAAGAACCTCATATCCCTTGGTGAATTTCATAAAAAGGGTTATGTTTTCCAAGGTCAAGAAGAGTACTCAATGTTGTCAAAGGCACGAAAATTGTGATGAGAGGGATAATGAAGAATGGGTTATACTCTGTGGATGGTGGAGTATGTGTAGGCTCAGCTGCTGCTGCCACTGAAAAAACAAATGTTAGGTCTGAATTGTGGCATATGAGGCTTGCTCATATGAGTGAAAAAAGGTTGCAAGAACTTACCAAACAACGCTTGTTAGGAGGGGACAAGGTGGAGAAGCTGCAGTTTTGTGAACATTGTGTTTTAGGGAAATCTAACCAAGCAAAATTCAGCACATGACAACTCAAGACTAATGAGATACTTGAGTATGTACATGCTGATTTATGGGGGCCTACGAAGGTTGCATCTCACTTAGGTGCAAGGTACTTCCTAAGCCTAATTGATGATTATTCTATGAAGCTTTGGATCTTCATCCAAAAGTCTAAAGATGAAGCTTTGGAAAACTTCAAAGAATGGAAGACAATTGTGGAGAATCTAAAAGGGAAGAAAATAAAGAAGCTGAGGACAGGTAATGGCCTAGAATTTTGCTCTGAAAACTTCAACCAATTCTACTCTCTACATGGCATAACTAGGCATAAAACTGTGGCTAGTACACCTTAGCAAAATGGACTTGCAGAAAGGTTCAATCGAACTATACTTGAGAGGGTAAGGTGTATGCTAATCAATGTTGGTCTCCCTAAATCCTTCTAGGCAGAAGTTGATATGACAGCAACATACCTTATAAATAGGTCCATGACATTGGATTTTAAAACACCTGAGCAAGCTTGGTCAAATCACCCTCCCAATTTGAAACACTTGAAGGTATTTGGGTGTGTTGCTTACGCAAATGTTAAGCAGGACAAGTTGGAACCAAGAGCACTCAAGTGCATTTTTTTGGGCTATCCTATTGGAGTGAAGGGCTACAAACTATGGTGCTAGGAGAATGGTTTTAGAAAGTGCATAGTGAGCAGAGATGTCACTTTTAATGAAGCAAGGATGGGTTATGGAGCTTCCACCAGCTCAGTTGCAGCAGAAAAAGTAACTCATCCAAGGGTTAATTTGAAACTGAACATAAGAGCAAGGTTGATGCACTACAAGAAGAAGAATCAACAAATGAAGAAAAGGAACCAACTGATTCTAAAGAAGCTGAGTATCTGCTGGCAAGGGACAAGACCAGGAGATAGATTAGACCTCCTTGCAAGGATGGCTATGCTGAATTAACTGCTTTTGCATTTATTTTAGCTATGGAAGTCTTATAGGAAGACCCTACAGATTTTAAATCAGCTCTGGTCAGCAAAGAAAACCGAAATGGTTAGCATCCATGGAAGAGGAAATGAAATCTTTGCATAACAACAAGACATGGATGTTGGTCAAGAAGCCCTTAGACCATAGGATAGTAAGCTACAAATGGCCATTCAAAAGGAAGGAGGGCATTGATGGAGATGAACCAGTTAGGTTCAAAGCTAGACTGGTGGCCTGAGGCTTTACACAAAAGGAAGGATTGGACTTCAATGAGGTTTTCTTAACAGTTGCGAACCATAAGTCCATTAGAATATTAATGTCCATAGTTGTTATTTAGGATTTGGAACTTGAACAAATGGATGTTAAAACAGCCTTTCTTTATGGAAAATTAGATGAAATAATCTTGATGCAACAACCTGAAGGGTTTATTGAAGAAGAAAAGGAATACTATGTGTGGAAGCTAAATAAGTCTTTGTATGGGTTGAAGCAGTCCCCCAGACAATGGAATAAACGGTCTGATGAATTCATGGAAAAATTAGAATTCAGTAGAAGTAACTATGATAGTTGTGTTTATTTCAGGTTCAGTGATTCTGATTTTTTCATCCTCATGTTATATGTTGATGATATACTGATAACTAGCAATAGCCTAAAAGAAGTTACTCGGGTAAAGGCTGAGCTGAACAAGGAATTTGAAATGAAGGACCTTGGACCTGCCAAAAGGATACTGGGATTGACATTCAAAGGCAAAGAGGAAAGAAGTTGTTGCACCTATCTTAAGAGACCTATCTTAAGAAGATACTTAGCAAATTTAGAATGAAAAATTCAAAACCTGTTATTACTCCATTATCACAACAATTCAAGTTAAGCTTGAATCAAGATCCCAAGTATCAAGATGAGGTTGATTACATAGATAAAATCCTCGATGCTAGGGTCTTTCATGTATGCCATGTCTATACAAGGCCAGCCTCGCTTATTCTGTCAGCCTTGTAAGCAGGTTTATTTCTGACCTGGGAAAAGCACATTGACAGGTTGTGAAGTGGATACTAAGGTATCTAAGAAGGTCAATTGGAAGAGGTTTGTCCTATGGTGGAGCTAGAAGGGTAGCAAATTCAAAAGTTCTAGAAGGCTTTGTTGATTCAGATTAAGCAAGGTGCCTAGACACAAGGAAGTCCCTAACTAGCTTTGTCTTCACGGCTCATGGTACTGCAGTATGTTGGAAATCTAGCCTTCAAATGGTAGTGGCCCTCTCAACCATTGAGGCAGGATACATGGCACTGAGTGAAGCTATTAAAGAAGCTATGTGACTGGAAGGAATAGCTAGAGAATTGAGAGTGCAGGATAGTGTAATCACAATTTTTAGTGACAACCAAAGTGCCATTCAACTAGCCCAAAATTCAGCCGTCATTAAAAGACAAAGCACATTGATGTTAAGTTGCATTTGTTAGGGAAGTGATCAACAAAGGTTCAGTAAAAGTAAGGAAGCTTCACATGGATGATAACACTGCTGATTTGATCACAAAACCAGTCCCAAATGCAAAGTTTTACCACTGTTTGAGTTTGCTGAGAGTGCAGGGAGATTAAGAGTTGTAATTGTTGTTTCTCTTGTTTGTGGTGTGTGTTGAAATTTTGAACCATGGTGGAGATTGTTGTATATTGGTTCAAATTTTTTTTGTGTTCTGTTATGTTTTCTTAGCTAACTAACTCAATTAACTTCAAGTTAGTTATGTTAGTTGGGACATCTTATTAATAGTTGCCCATGTGTTGACTCTATGCTATTTTTTGCAAGAGTGTTATTAACTAATTCAATTGGTCTTACTTCTCAAGAGAACAACTTGATAATTATTCATTTTCTCTCTACCTGCTATCATTCCTTTCTTGTTCTTACTCTTGTTATTTTTCTGAGATTGAGTTGCAGTCGGTTGGAACTCTGTTCTTTTGCTGTTCATACTTGAAACTCCTAACAGTGAGTATCGGTGAGGAGGCTACATATAATACACCTGGGTTAGGCCATGCAAGTGACGTTGAGTTGGGGAAATTTCTTTTAACACCTCTTCATTGGCTATTTGTACTTCCAATGTTTATAATTTTTTACAAAACCCTAAAACAGTCTCACTCTCTTTTATCCTAAGTTTTTTTACAAAACATCAACTAACTTCACGACTGCTTGTGCACCTATATCTACCTCTTTGAAAAAGTACTCTTACACTCTATAAATATACACAACAGAGGAAGTTCCTAAAAATAGAATTAAACAAATATATACATTCGAAGAATATGAGGGTGCCAAATGAAAAAGTCAATGTAATTTTCCAAAGAGGTGGGTAGAAATGCGCGTGCAGCCATAAAACTGAGTTATGCTTCCTAAAATACTTAGGGTAAAAGAAGGTGAGGATGTTTTGGATTTTTCTAAAAAAATTGAAACATTAAAGAAGTGCGAATAAGAAATAAGAGAGTGTTAAAAGAAATTGTCTAACTTAGATTGTGACAGCCACATAAAAGTGGGTTGTGTGATGTTAGGGAATTGCAATGTGGATGTTGGTGAGGAGGATGTGCTTATTACACCAAGGTTGGGACATTATGGTTACGTTGATTTGGTTTGTGATAGCCATATAAAAGTGGGTTTTGCCATGCACAGAGACGTGGTTCATATTGGAGGATGGAAACATGGGTCAAATTTGATGGAGCACGTGAATGTGGGCTATAAGGGATACTTAAATGTATACGGGTTGCAATCTGTATGTGCGTTAAGGAAGGAACATTGAATTGGGTTGCAACACATATGTCGTTTCAGGTGTATTAGGAGGAACAACTGTTGGGGAAAATCATGTGATGGAGGACCATCCTTGGGGCATAAAATAGGACCCACCACAAGGTCCATGGCAAGAAGAATAGAAGAAGAAGAAGGTCATACCACACCAAGAGTATTGATGATCACATGTGCAGACTTTGGTGCATCTACCTAGTCTTTTGCTTGTTTTCCTTATTTTTCCCTTGTATTTTGGGGAACCTTAATCACTTAGGACTTCATTGTGTATTTTTATTTAGCCTTTGTATTTGGTGCAAATTAGTTTAGGATTAATTTTGGGACTTAAACCTTGACTTGTGAAGTCAAAAGTCCATTTCTTTCATTTTCTAGACACAAAGGTATTTTAGTCATTTAGGGGGGAGGGACCTACACTTCATTTGAGGTCCATTTAAGGTTCATTTGAAAGGCATTTAGCTCTCAAAATTTCCTGCAAATGGCTTAGAGGCCTCTCACCCTCTTTTTAAATACCCTAGGTTAGACTACATGTAGTCACTTTGGATATATTGGATATTTGAGAGAGTTTTCCTCATAATTCCTCTTCCTTAGTCATTTAGGGATCTCTTGACAGTCTTTCCTCTCCTCTCTACCTTAGAAGGAGCTTAGGTCTCCCTAGGATTGGCCTTTATCCTCTCCAAGTGAAGTGAGCTAGCCAAAGAGACACCATCCAACCACCACCACCCAAAACACCAGTCTTTTGTCTCCATTTTTAATGAACCACTTTCACCCTACATAAGCCCCATTTTCACACATAATTCAGCCCATGAAGAAGATCCATTTCAACATCTCATCTTGTAGAAGAGTTGGTAACCCCATGGAGAAGGTGGAGTCATCATGTGGTATCAAGAGCTAAGGTGGTCTTCAAAGGTAACTAATGCTCTTCTCCATTCTTTTTTTTTTCTTTTTCTTCAAAAATATGTTTCTTGTCATGTTTATGTCTTCTCCTTTATCGTCAGCATTTTGTCTAAATATTGTGTTTAAAAGTTGTCTCTTTTTTTGTGTGGTTTATCATCATTCATGAATCTTCTTAGTGTTCTTTGAGTTTTTCTCAAAAGGTTGTTCTTTTAGAGCTTTCCTTTGTTTTTCCTTGGCTGCATTTTTTTTTTTGTGATGAACATGCTATGAACATCATTTTAATCTTGTTTGAATTCTTGTTGTGTCATGTTTGAAGTTTGCCTCCTTATTTTTCACAAACTAGTCAAATATATGCATATTTCTCTCACAAGATGCATGAAACTTTGTCAAAAAATCTGGTGTCTTTTCTTTCACATTCTTGGCTAGCTAAACCTTTTGTGAGCCTTAGGAGACTCATATTTGCATGTAAAAATTGACTCTTGCATGCTCCATGTCTTATTTGACTTATGTGTGTAATTAATGCCTTACACATTTTTTACTACCCTTCCTTTTGCATGACTACATCATTCCTTGTCTTTATTGCATGATCCTAAGTCAAACAAAGTGTTATATGGCTGAATATATTCTGAAAAGAAATTGCACCTAAACAAGAGAGCATAAGACATGAAACAGTTTGATGTGACCATGCCTAGCCAAGGACCTATCACTAGGGCCATGGCTAGAAGGATTAAGAAGACCTAGCCCTTGCAGATAAAGGAAGACTTCACCTCCTGTGGAGAGTGAAGATATTAGGCTAGGGACTTTAGTTAATAAAATATAATGTTCCTTTATTTTATTTTGAGGAGCATTAGAAATTTAATTTGTGACATGTATTTAGCCCATTTTTTATTTTAGGAGGTGTCTTAGGAATTTAGAGGGTGGATTTAGCTTTTTAGGTCTTTATGAAGGAAATAAGGGGTAGCTTTGATATCTACACCCCTCTTTTCCTACATAAACTTCCTAAGCTAATAAGAAGGAATTTTGGCCCTTGGTTTGAGAAACTTGGGCACTAAGTTTGATGATCTAAGGAGGGAATTGTTTCTCAATCCTCCTCCCTTAGATCTCTCATTTTTATCCTAGCCCTTCTTTTTAAGGTTATCTTGTTCAAGAGGTTAGCTACCTCTATAAATAGGAGCTTCTCCCCTCACTTGTATTTTTTACACTTGAATTTAATCCTAGAGAGCATATTGGTTGTGAGGTTCTTACCTTTGAGTGTCCCGCCTTCTCCTTTGTGAGAGCTTCTAAGAGTTATCAAGGGACCCCTCCCTTGTGGCCTCTCCCGTTTAGCTTATCAAACCTAGTATTTGTGGCATCTCACCCCATTCCTTTCCTCTCCATAAATACATTTCCCTTCCAAGTGACCTTAGAAAGGTTCCTTTGGGCACATGATCATCAAAGATCACATCAAGTGGTATGTAGAGCCACTTTCTAAAGGTCACGTTGTTTCTCAATTTATTTTTTTTTTTGCTTTGTTGTTTATCTCGTTAATCTCTTTATTTTAAAGTCCTTCATTTTTTTCATCTTTAGTGACCATAGTCTGCAGGAAGAGTTTCCACGACTATATAGGATTGCTTTAGATAAGAATATCTTTGTCGCAAAAAAAGTTAGTGGGGAAATCAAGGTGTAAGTGGTCCTAATGAAGAAAACTGTTTGTTTGGGAAAA
Organism: Psophocarpus tetragonolobus; assembly: GCA_037954015.1. Classification (NCBI taxonomy): domain Eukaryota; kingdom Viridiplantae; phylum Streptophyta; class Magnoliopsida; order Fabales; family Fabaceae; genus Psophocarpus; species Psophocarpus tetragonolobus. Next base: position 99,092,768 of record CM075689.1, read on the forward strand.
AGAGTTGGTAGAGTCATTATGGAAGAAGGTGGGTGTTGTGACAATGACACCAATGGTAGGTGGGTATGGAGTCTAGAGTAGTTAGGTATATATTTTGTATTATCGACATACAGGTTTCTAGCTTTGGCTTTGGGTGAGGCTACTAATGCGTTTCGTAAGAAGTTGTGAGTGACTGGCATACCTCTCAAAGTTCAATTATTGGCGTGGCAACTAGAGAAGATAGGCTACCAACAAGAAAGAATTTTCTCAAACGTAAAATGTTATCAGAGGGGAGGAGTTTTGCAGAATTTGTGGCGGGACAGAGGAAACATATGCATCTACTCCTTACATGTGATATGTCATACATGGTCAAGATGTGATTATGTGACTGGCGGAGTCGTACAACAGTGCTTTCAAGTGACATCGAATCTCAGTTCGACCAATTTTTTAGGCTGATAACTAGCAACCAGCCTTGGCAGAAAACATGGTCTTTCGTGTGGTTTGTAGGAATATGGCAGATATGGAAAGTGCAACATCCTCAAATTTTTTTAAAAAAAATTATCTCACATAATAAATAAATAATTATTATAATTTAAATAAAATAAAATAATATAGAGAAAAAAAAAGAAGAAGATAATAATTAGATGAGAATCAATCAAATAACTAAAAGATTAAAGATAAATTTATTTAAGATAATATTTCTTTTAAAATAGAAGTAAAATAAAATAATTAAAGATTTGATATTATTTTAAATTTAGTCTGTAAAAACTAATCTTTTATAAAAGAGATAAAAAATATAGAGAGAGGAAAATCAACCCTAAGCTATTATATATAAGGTAAACTAGTTCCCTCAGAATATCATAGATTAGTTGATTATTCTATGGTTGGGAAAAAGTAACATAGGAGCAAAAGAAAACAAATTAAAGTGATGAGATCTCGTTTCAAGAGATGAGTAAAATGACTTTTAAAACCCTCTATGGTATGACTTTTAAAAAGTGCGTGTGTGTGTGTATATATATATATATATATATATATATATATATATATATATATATTTGAATCATGAAATAGTATCAGCATACCACTTTAATAGTATAAATTTATATTGTTTATGTTATGCTAATTGAGTGAGATATCTGGATTTGGAATAGGGATAAAATTTGATATATATCCATTTGGAATGGTTGTATAAGATACCTCCGTTTAATACGGGAAAGAGGTTTTAGATACCTTCATCCGAGATGGAGAAGAGATTTTGGATACCTCCATAATAGCTTGGTGGGGAAGGCAATGGGCGTCATTGTATGGAATATGAGCTCATAGACCTTTTTGAAGAATCTACTGAAAACCTGGTTCTGGGAACCATAGAGTGTGAGTGAGTGATTAGGAGTATCTCTATATTTTTTTATTATGTGCATGGCGGGGGTGTTAATTAAAACACCATCCTTTTATTATTTTTATTAATTAGTCATATTAGGAATTATTTGAAACAAATTATACTTTGCTTTAAAAAAATACTTTTTATTACTGCGGGTACCATGGTTGTTTTTCCGGATTCCACACCAGCTGAGAACAAAACTATTTGCGAACCTCTTTTGAAAACTCGTTTTATTCACTGATTTTATTATCTCATTGAAAGTGTTGTTTTTAGAGCCCCAAGAAGAAGTTTTGGAAATTGAAGAGGCTTGAAGACCTAGTTTGTTATTAATAAAAAAAAATTCTCGTAGTATTTTCTTTTAACGATTTTAGTTGTTTTCGTTTTTTAGAGGCCCAAATTTGAAGATTATATTTTTTTTATTATGTAAGAATTCATGTATTCAAATACAAAATTTATTATTTGCTTTAAATTCTTCATTGTTTTATTATGGGTTATTACTGTAACAACGGACGTTACAGAAAGCCCGAAATAAAGTGGTTTTTAACTCAAAGGAAATCACAGTTCAGGACAGAGTGGAAACTACACAATTGTCCGCATGGAAATGATGTCGCACATCTAAACTTATAACACATTCCTTTATAGAATGGCTTATGAATCCTTAGTGGTGTATTGATGGCTTTCGATCTATATTCGTTTTGCTTATTTGGCATATACATTTAACTTTGCTTTCATCATCTAGAAAGCATTCCTTGTGTTTTCCACCTTATAATTTATGCAATTTTTTAGCTTATCCAAAAAATTTTCATTTGAATCAGTTTATAAATCTAATTAGATTAGTTTTGATCATTAGATACAAATTCTTGAATATCCATAAAGTCAACCATCATTAAAATTTTTTTTGCATTTTGAAGATTTTATTCAAACAAAGTTTTGAATTTTCAAATCTAAATACGAACTAGTTCTAATTTCAAAGGAGAACCCTTTTGTGTGAAAAAAGTGTGGCAAGACCCTCTCCAAAGTACTTCAAAAGGTCATTAGTGCCTTTTACGAATGATTTGTCCAACCTCAATACAACTTTAATAAGTTGAGATAGGTTCTCTAATTTCAAGTTTGGATGTATTAATGTTTTTGGGTCTAAAGGGAAAAATTTGATTGTACTGTAGGAAGTGTTATTTTATCTTGACTATGTAAGAAATGCTTTCCTGTCATTGCTTATAACTAAGGGGTGTTAGTATATTATTAATAAATAAATCATTTGGCTGTTAAAAAAATTAAATAAGTAAGATCATTAGACAATGGAACTTATTTTTCTTTATTAATTATAGATGCACTATGCGAAGCACACTCATTCAAATATGAAAAGAAAAAGAATGCTGAGAATGTTTAACAGAGAGAGTGAGGATAGTGAAAACTCTTTAAATTATATTATTCTAATTTATGATATAAAAATTATCATTTATAATATAAAACTAAATACATTTTCATAGTGCATTTTAACTCACAGTATTCTAACAATTTTTTCTTAATGTCAGCCAGAGATACCATATAATGTAAATGAATTGGTACTCGTAAGTTTCTATACTTATTTACATTTGAGTAGAACTAATTTTGAAAGAATTATTATTATATAAAGTTCTGTGTAATTAGAATATGTATCGATCTAAAATTGTATGTCCACGATTTCATTTCTCAGTTTTTTATTTAATTTTTTAATGTTTTTGATTTATGAAAATTTTAGAAACTAAAAATTAGAAAATTTTGACACAAAATTAAATTTTTAATTCTAATATAATTAGTAATTTAATTTTTTTTATACAATCCAAAAATAAGATCGTTTAGATATTTGATCTCAGTATTTATGCTTTAATATCAAATTGGTCTTTATAAGTAGAGACTTTTCCAATTTTGGTTACTGAAAGTTTTTTTTTTTCAGTTTTATTTCCTAATATTTTTAAAATTTATATCTTTGTTTACTACTAGAATACCCCCATTACAATAACGTTAAAGATAATGTCTAACTAATACCAAAGGATAACAAATGAAAAAAAATTACAAAAGCTAAAAAAAAACTTACCTGGATTAAAAAAAAAACATATGGATTAAAAAGAAAAAAAAATTACAAAGACTCAAAATGAAAATTATAAGAGCTAAAATAGAAAAACAAATGAAATAAATGATAAAACGACATGTTTTTAAACTCAAAGATATGTTCAATACTTAGATATGATATATAAATTCAATTCAAAATAAAAAAGTATTAGATTACAATGGTCAATTTTTTTTTTAATAATGGTTAAAAGTCATATTTAGCCTAAAAATATGTTGCTAACACTTCTAGTAAATAATATTTTTTACATTTCTAATCAAATTTTAGACAATAATATACATTTATCCATATCAATATTTATGTTATTTATGATTGGTAGCAGGATAATAAAGAAGATTAAATATATAAAAATAACACTTATATATTATAAAAGTTTTATACTGACTTTCAACTACAACTTTTTATTTATGATAAGTTTATTAATTTTATTAATTAATGTTTTAAAAAATTATATTGTATAAATGTTAAACACTAAATGTATTTCTTTTATATAAAAAAAAAAGTGGCTGTGTTCTCCTCTTGTTTAAAATTAACAGGTTTACAAAACGAGATAAATAAAAAAGACATATTTTTAGCTATAAATATTAAATTACAAGATCAAAATCATATTTAAACTTAAAAAGTTTCTCTCTAGTGGATTTTATCGAATTCAACAAACTTTATGAGATGCTCATTACAATTTGATTTTTCAAAATTTTTAATTCATTTATAGAAATTTAAATAATGGTATGTTGAGTTACTAATTATGTTTAATTTAATTAATATATGTAAACTTAAAAAGTAAAAAATTAAGAAATGTTATTTTTTAGTCTTTTTAATGTTGAATGATCTTGCGATTTCTCTTTACATGATTGGCCAAAAAACAATATGTTAGTAATAATTTTTTAATGTTTAACATAAAAGATATGAAAAAGATTATTGACAATCAATTAGAAGTTTTTCTTGATATGTTTTTTAAATATTAATTGGTAAAAAAATAACAAATTTATGACAAATAAAAAAACTATGATTGAATTTTCAAGTAAAAATATTTACACGGATAATATATATTAATTAAACTCTAAAAAAATAAAAAATTTAAAAATATTAGAAACTAAAAGAAAAAAGAAAAACTTTGAACGCCAAAATTGAAAGATGAGTAACTTACGTCACCATTTTGATGTCTAAGCGGAATATTTATTATACCAAATAAAAAGGTGGTTTGAGAGCATCCAAGTATCAAAGTTAGGCTTTTCTATCGTCTACCTTTCAACCAACACGCTACCCTATCTGCCATTCTGTCGGTAGGATAAATGCTATCAATAATTCAATACTCCCTTATTAAATAATTCTAGTTTTAATTTTCTTAAATCTCAATTTTAATGTTTTTTTCTTAATTTAATCCTAAACCATACATATATGTATTTGTAACAAATGAAATTATATATTTATTAAGACAGTGAAACTATTTTAATAAGTAATATATTTTGCCTATGTAAAAAGACCGACTAGTGTAACGATCCGTTAGAGTAGATCTGATCAACTATTAAAATAGTGATCTAAAAAGAATCGAGTCAATTTGACCTGACCTAATAAGCTAGATCAACTATAAATACTTGGTTCAAATACAATTGAACCATTTCAAATTTATATTATTATTTTTATTTTAAAATTAATATAAAATTTTAAAAATAAGTGGACTATTTTGATTTGATAGAAAAGGTCAAGCCAGGAAAAATTCAGATGAAGTTTTTAACCATTTTAACTTATTAGACAAAATCAACTAAGTCGGAAACGGATCTATTTGACTGTTATAATTTTAAGACAGCCCACAAGAACACTGCATTTAAACACCATTTATCAATGATTCAATATGTTTCTTTTTATTGCTATATATTTTCTTTGCTAGGCAATATTTATTAAAGGGTAACATAACAGAGATGAGAACTTCATAAATTTAATTCTGACTTCTAGATAATAGCCTTTTCTTGTGAATTTTGGTCACCTTGGTAGGTGTCTAGTAGGAGTGGTAAAGCGGGTCCGATCCGATGGCCCTTCATAATATGTGTGAAGTGGACTATATGTTTTGACCCGTTAACTTGTTTAACCTCGTCCTGTCAACCCATCGGATTAAGGGTGGGACTAGATGTGTTATTGAGCGAGTCAAATAATTTATTGAGTCAGAAAATTTAATCATAAAAAGATATCAACAAGATTTGCAAAAGATCTAATTGGACTAAAAGAAGTTTGTATATAAAGTTGTTAAATTTTATAAATTCAATATTTCCTACTTTTCCTTTTTCTCAACATTATCAATTATACTCCATTAAAAAAATAAAAAAATGTAAGACATTAGATAAGTTTATATACATTTTTACTAAAAGTTTTTACTTTTTATACATTTTAGGTTTAAAAAAAAGTTGAAAAGTGGGAAAAACTAGCGGGCCAACCCACCAACCCACCCCTATGAACAAGGTGGGCCAAATAGTTGGGTCCATCCTTAGTATGACAGACTAACTTGTCCCAACTCGTTTTCGGCAGCCACAGACGGGCCGTTGTGTCCCATTTTGCCACCCTTATCTAGTAGATTGCTAGTAGTGGCTGTCTAGGTATTTTATGGGTACATAAAAACATAGTTAACAATGTTTTTTTTTTCTACAAGTATTATAAATATAGAGGTTAAATTATAATTTTTCTCTCAATTTTTAAAAATCTATGTTTTAATTTACGTTTTTTCTCATGGTTTTAATCTCTAAATTTTTTTTAAAAAAAATCAATTATAATTTTTCTATTATTTTAGTCTCTATACTTTAAAAATTTATAATTTTAGTAAGCACAGTAAATTAAATGCGGGATTAAAATCATATAATTTTTAAAAATCAAATTATTAAAACTTTGAATTTTTAAAAATAAATAGACTAAGATTACAATTTTTTAAAATAAGAAAATAAGATCATGATAAAGATAAAAAAAATAAAATGAAAAAATTTTAAAAATAGAGAAATCAAAATTACAATTAAGCAAAAAGGTATATTTATTACATAAAAAGTATTTATTCAATGATAAATACAAACAATACTAGTAAATTGTGACTCGTGTCTTATGTCTACAATTTTTTAAATAATTTGTTATTAAAATTTAGTTGATAAGATTAATATTTTATAATAAAAGGTAGTTATTTGTATGATTTTAAAATTTAAATATAAAATTGAAACTCAATAATGTAATGATTGTAACAATAATATAATTTAGAGGAAAAACAAAGATAAAAAATATTATGTAATGTAACATGTGATGATAATTGAACGGTTTTTATAATATTATTAATTATATAAATAGTCATTTAATATTTTAATTGAAATTAAAATTTTATTATTTTTAATTGTAAATGTTTATCTAATATTTTTCAATCAATAATTAAAGTATAATTATTATGGAGAAAAGAGATAATATGAGTCGATGTTGCTCTCTTAACCAAACAAAATTTATGTACTAGCCAACTCAATTTGGCCACACATTGACAACTCCAATCAACTAGGTACGAAGGTCAATGGTTAATTACATCCTCATTAGTAATTGCCTCTTAATAATATTAAATGCAAAATGTAAACGTCAAAAAATGTTATTTATTGTTAAAATTAGATGGGCCTTGAACACGAATAACGATTTGTCAACCTTTTCTACCAATATTTAACTATATAAATACAACCAAGAGATATGTTTTCAGTGTGTTGACGTATACCTTCATTCAGTTTTATTAATTTATTGTTAGAGTCCTATTAACTTGATTATTAGAGTCTTATTTACAAGTACCACTGACAACATTGTCTATAATATCTAGACCGACTCTTTCTCCAAGCTAGAAAACATTAAGAAACTTGGCCACCATGGAACTACCTCTCATAAGAAACTCTCCTCATTGATGTAAAAAAAGCACATACATTGAAAAGAAAGGTTTGTCGATATATGTTACAACTTAGGGAACTCTTTAGAAGATTAAACTCATTCCCTTTTCTCAAATGCCTAAACAACGAGCAAGTCAATTATGTCCTCAAAGAAATACACAAAGGAATATGTGCTCTTCATGTAGGGGTCATAACAATGGATAGTCAAGTTCTAAGAGCAGGGGTCATATACCTTTGCTACCATTAACAAAATTGTACAACCTATCATCTTCGTAACCTTTCGCATTATGGGGAGTAGACATCTTAGGGTCATTCCCCAAGCCCAAGGTAAGTAAAATAATGGCAATTGATAGAACATTTTATTATACACATTTTATATTCTTCTTAGTCCTTCTAACTCTTTAATTATTTCGTAATTTTCTATTTTAGTTCATTTTCATATTTGGGTCATTTTTTAACCTTTTTTTATGTATTTTCTCTTATTTTGTAGGTTAGTGGACTTTCTTGAATTGAACTTTCCACTTGGCAAGTTATTTTTGTACTTTTATATTTTGTAATTTGTACTTTTGTAATTTTTCTGTAATTGTAATTTTTAGTTTTATTTTCTAGTAATCTTTGTTGGGGTTTTCAGGCCAATTTCATTTTGGGCCAAAGCCCAATTTAGATTCAAACTTAGAGTTTAGTTTAGATACCCATTTAATGAGAGAATATAAATAGTCCTTCATGATGTAATCCAACTTGGACTCTCCTTGATCTTTCTCCATGAAGTTCTAAGTCACCAAGAAGATGGATGATGGAAGGAAGAAGATAGAGGTGGTTGGCATCACTCCGTAGGGAGATAAGCTAAAATTAAACTTGAGGCTTACCACAAGGGAGGGACCTTTGATAAAAGCCTTAATGAAAAACTCTCTCTAGAGTGAGAAAGCTCAAGACACTTTACTAAGAACAATTGCTCAAAAAGAGACTATTATCATTCATTCAAGTGTGTCTTACAATGAGCAAATGAGCAATATTTATAGGAGAAAGAAGAGGTTGGACGTATGGATCTTGGAGGAGTGAGCCTTGGTTAATCAGCTTGATTAAGCTAATAAATCAAGGTTTAAACTCACTCTAGATCTAACAACCCACAAAACAATGAGGTTTATCTCCTTCTTTCTCCTATTAGGCATCATCACATGGGGGACAAGAAGGGTCCACATGTTGGTCATACTTTGTGAGTGGAAAAACAAATCAAGGGGTGTAGTCATCAAGCTACATGTCTAAAATAGGCCTTTTCTCCCTTCTACACATACTTCACATACTAACTAATGACACCTCTTGTTCTAACGAAAGAAAATAGTCAAAATACAAGGCCTAAAAAGCAAACTAGCTCATGCCCTAATTAATTCAAACTACTAAAATTATTTACACACAAAATTAAATTGAGACTATGACCTAGGTGGATTACATCACTTTATGACTAACTGTAACAACTTACGCTCATTTTTCATAGAATTCAGTTACAAATTATTTTCTTTCTCTTTCCTCCTCCACAAATTTTGTTCATCTTTCTCTTCTTCCTTTCTTTGCAAGCTTCCATGAAGATCTCAATGGAAGGCGAAATTTTGAAATGATTTGAGGTGTTTGATGCGATCGTACAGTACAATATGAATTTCAATTAATTTTGTGCATTTTCCTACATGCGATTTTGTGATATTATTGTGTTCTTCTTCTCTCCAATTCGTGTAAAACTCCTATTGGTGTTTTACATGAACTAGATTGGGATTAATTCAGACCGATTAATCTGAATCGCAAGAGGTTAGATGATTGATTAAGAACCTATTTTAGTTGATTAGATTTGTAAATATTCATGAGATTTAGGTATTACAATTGTGATCGAATTACCTATGAGTGTTGATATTATTTTGTATGATTTTAGACTATGTGGGTCATAAGTTTTCTCAAAAGTTTTTACTCGATTAGTTGGATTTAGAAATATACAATGAATCATGTTTTCTTTGTGTAATTGTAACACCACAAGAAATTCTATTTATCAATGCGTTTAGTACCCGACAATTCAAACACACCCACTTCATTCAAAAATCAACATTAGATTGCAAAAACAATTGTCACATTTGGCTTAGGCAAAGTATCAAACACTATGTGTGTACTCCAACTTCAACAAGATAATGTACCAATGAGTATATGAAACAAAATGACTTCAAAGTAAGCTTGAAGGATTTGCTTTTGGCCGAGCAGAATTTTTAGCTCGCCTAGCACAAGTTGCAAATAGAGAGGTTGAGGTTGCAACAATTTTTCTCTCCTAGCATAAATTATATAGAGGGCTTGTCTGACCCTTGCTAATTGAGAAATCCACCTTGTTGAGCCAAAAATTATGCAAAGCACTAAATTATGCAACTTTCTAAAGATTTATGCAACTCATGGAACTATTTACTTACATAACCATCTATAAATCCAACATTTAATACATACCCTACACTTATACATATGCAATATCTACTTGATTTAAGGCATAACTCTAACATAGTTAAAACTTTACAGCAATGTACATATTATAGGTCATCACATTACAAACACACATTAAATTCTACTAGTCATGAGCCTAACTCAACTCATACAATAGTCCATTTCATATACCTAATTTTTTTTTTTAAAAAAAAGAAATCATGATGCCCATACAAAACTAAAACACCATAGTTTTCCAAATGATTCCAACTATCCCGCCTCCTTTTTAACTCCTAGGAATTCTGCTCTTCTATATCATTTATGTCATCTGCTCCCTACAAAACACGATCATCAAGGACATAGCACACAGTGCAAGGGTAAGCTTAAAGTATTAACAAATCAATTCTAAGTATAAAGCAATACAAATAAATATCAACATTTGTTAACAACCATCAATCATACTTATATTCTCACTGAACATAAGTCATACGCATAACATAATCATATGACTCGACGCTTTTTGGAAAACACACATTGAGTTTGGATACCAAGGTGACCTATTTGACTTTATTTTTTAACTGGTGCTACTCGACCCAATACTGACATCTAGTTAGGTCTAGGCATATTCATTTGATACTTCCAGCTGATGTTTGGCGTTCAAATGACCTATTTTTTACTTTCACAACTAACTCTCAATTGGCATCTAGTGTTTACTAACCCAATATTGACACCCATTTGCTATATGAGTACATTATTTTGTTATTTTCACCCGTCAATTGATGACACCAAAACCTCAAAGATCTTAGTTGTATCCCTAACTCAATGCACTATACACAGGGTTTTGTTACCTCCTCGTAACAACCCACCATACAATTCCTTTCTCATTATTTCAAACATTCACTTAGATCAATACATGTAATATCTCAAAAATCACTCAAATTACAAATTAGATATACTTCACAGAACACAATTACATTTGATCATCAAACACATTCTAAGTTCCAATCATTGTTCAAAACATAAATCAATCACAAAAAATGCCCAATTCCACATATCACTCAAATCATAATAAAAAACTCAGTTGCTCAAAATCAATTAACTTTACAACTATCAAATCATAGTTCTATTGACAAAATCAACAATAAAGTCTCCCTTACCTATTTCTCCCTTTATGAGTTGAATTCGAAGAGAGGGGAGAATCTAATAGCAGGAATCACTCAAAACCTAACAAAATTCAAAAACAAAAAGAAACCTAAGAAGAAATGGGATTTTAAAGAGAATTTCCCCTCAATAGGAACAATTGAACAGAAAACGAATGGAAAAAGACCCAACAAGTTAGGATTAGACTTACCTATGATGATCAACTCCCAATATAATGAACAACGGAAGAGATTTCATTGGATTCCATAAGCCCAAGGCTTACATGCACAAAAGATAAATTTGGGTGTAGAGAGAGATGAGAGAAAGAGACGTGGGAGGAAAAAGAAAAAGAAAATGAGGGAGAAAGGAAGAAAGAGAAGAAAAAAGGGAAAAAGGAATTGAGACTGTGTTTGGTGATTATGATTTACTAGCTGCAGCCCCCTCCTAAGTAAATTTTTGTATAACCATCCTAAATACATTAACTGAAAAGAATATAATTTCTTCTCTTATCTCACTTAACTAGCCTCATCTACTTATTTATATCACTAATTAATTCACTAAAATTCAATCGTATATAATTAAATAATCATATTCAATCACAAAAGATTTGGGCAGTACTCTCCTATCACTTAAAAGTACCCTCTCGAACTTCATATAGTTTAGACAAGGCGGTACTCTCATATATCTTAAAGAGTACCCTCCTGAACTTCATATAGTTTGGACAAAGCGGTACTCTCCTATCACATAAAGAGTACCCTCCAAAAGTTGAATACTTCGGCCAAGGCATCGCTCTCTTTATGTCAACAAAGGTTTTCCTCCCAAGCTCCAGGTTTGGGTAAGGATGCACTTTTTCGAAAAGCCAAAAAGGTTTTTATGCATTCCTTCTTTGCATGCTTCTCCAAGATCAACTCCTTGAGGTCCAAGAGGTGAAGTGGTTCAGTGATAAGGAAGAAGATGGAACAATGGAGGCGTCACTCAAGTTAAGATAGGCCAACGAAGGTTGCTTGTCATAAGGGAAGGAACCTTTGATAAAAGTTCTAAGAATTCTCTCAAATTTAAGAGAAGAAGGGACACTCAAACAATGAACAAATGCTCTCACTTTTCATAAAATTCAAATGTAATCTTACAAGAGGAGTGGAGAGCCTTATGTGAAGGAATGGTGAGGGTGTGTGAAAAAGGAGGGAAACCGAAATTCAAATTAATTAGCACATGATCCTAAAATTATGGATCTAAGATCTAACTAACAAACCATGTAGAATGCCATGTAGGATCATTTGAATTTCAGTGCCTAAGGGGGGAACAAGGGGTCCTACCTTGTCTCCTTCATGCTTCCTGTGCTACTAATTGGGTTTATTAAAAAAAGGGGTGTAGTCATCAAAACTACCCAACAAACCCCTATAAGGCCCAATTAGCTAATACACTCCACATAATTAGCTAGACACACCCCTAAACCAAAAAAGGACAAAAACAAGGGCCAAATACATGGCCAAGACAGAGGGAAAAGGCTACTCCACTTAGAGAAAAATTACAAAGCCAACAACTATAATAATAAGGACTAATGATGCTTGAACTCTATGCTCAATAGAAGGTGAGGTCGTCCTCCTTCATCTCTAGCCAAGTCCTCCTCTATCCTCATAGTCATGACCCTAGTGATAAGTCCCTTGTTAGGGAGGAATGCATCAGGTTTTCCTCTTAAATGCTAAGTTTGGACAAGGATACAACCTTCAAGTAACCTTTCTACTTTGAATAACCTCTTGGCACTCGACCTTGAGTGTCAACTTGATCTCAAGTGAACCTTTCGATAATCAACCTTAAGCAACAACTCGGATTTCAGCAAACCTCCCTTCCTCCTTCATATACAAGATTTCGGTTTTCGAGTACTTATTCTCATCTTTTTTTGTCTTTTAGGCTTCACCCTTGCATTTCATGTCATGGGTCAAGCCAAGGGGCAAGTGTACATGTAGGGAGAATTCGGACGATGAAAAGACCATAATACTCTTACCAAACAGGAGGCGTGAAGTAGGACTTCGGCTTTTGGCCTTGTCGAAATCCTCTACATGGTGACAAACAACTAATTAAGAAATTAATTACAATTTAGCACAGAGAAACCTAGATTATCATCACATCACATCTAAGAAAAGCTAGTTGATAAAGATAATACTCAAAAGGTAAAGGAAGTATCCTCTATTAAGCAGACAATATCCAATAAGTAAAAACCTATATACCTCCTATAAATAATAAATGACATCAAAGTAAAGGTACGAGTCTATCGCTCATTTGAAATACAGATGTCTCCTCTAAGCATATAATCTGAATACTATCTAACTTGACTATCAAAGTCCTTTTTGCAGGTTTTTCTCCTTTGCGGACGAACATGCAAGGGTATCTTCGTCAATCTACTTAAAGAACAATTGATTTGACCTTATTTAGATAAGAATAGAAATTGAACACATGAATTATGGAGTTTACAATAATTCACACACTCTAATAATTCACACACTCTACTCAACTCCTTTAACTATTGATTGAATTGATTAGGTTGAAATTACTTGAAAAAAATTAATAATCAATCAAAGTCGAACCGGTACATAAACTCTCCGTAGTTTTGGCGTTCAACACCTTCCAAACGAGCAACATGAGTCCTCTAGATACCAGGCGTTTCCGACTTCTTTTCTCACCTTTGTAGAAATTTATTTATTTATTTAAATATTTTTAGTATTGTGGTCATAGCAAAATGCAAAGAAAAAATATTGTGGTTAGTATGATACGGTTTTTCAAATATTAATTGATAAGGAGTTTCTTTTAATTATTTTTTTCTCTTCTTTTTTTTTTACTTATAATTATGTAAAAGAAGTTGTCAAAATTTTGTAAAAAAAGTCATGAAATAATTTTATTTTTAATGATTCCTCTATAAAATCATAAAGATAGAATACTACAGTAAACTTCATTCTTTATTTAATGCCGTGTTCAACTCAATAATAAAGACTAATAAATGCTTTAGTAAAAGCATGTGCAGTTTTGACTTTTTTTTTTATTTTGTCTATTTAATTTTTATTTTGAAATAAATAATTTTATAAAACATACTTAAATAAGTTTTTTATTATGGAGTAAAAAGACAATTTTCCTAAAATCTTTTATAAATTATTATTTTTTATCAAAGTGTCTAAAAATTATTTTTTGTTTGATTAAAGTCCATTTATTAAGTAAAAATATTAATTGAGTGACTTTGATTCTTTAAAAGAGATAAAATCACACCAAAGTTTAATGGTGTGTTCGGCAAAACAATAAATTTTTTTTCAACCCAAACATATTTCTTAAAAAGAATGGGAGGAGTCTGAATTACTTTTATAGGGAATTTCAATTTTCTATAGGGAATTTTCAAAACAATACTTTTATAGGGAATTTTAATTCTCACTTATCTTAATTTTAATTGACACTACTATTTTTAAATTTTTTGTAAATATCCATTTTATTTCTGTAACCTTATCTCTCTGTTTAAATTGTTTTGGTTTTCTCTCTCATCTTCTTTCTTGTTTCTCATTCTTCACACATGTCTCTCTCTCTGTCGTCCTCTCTCTCTCATATTCTTTATTCTTTCCCATTCTCCACACATTGCCCCATCATTCTTCATCTTCTTCTCCCAGTCTCAGTCTCGGCTTATTCCCTATTCAAGTATTTTTAGGTTGGCTATGTTGCATTGTTTAAGACCCCAGCAAATCTTGCTAGAGTAAAAAAATTTGGCTAGTTCCTGACGTAGACTTTTTTTTTATTGAGGTGTTCCTGTATGTGTGTGTATATATATAATTTTTTCAATTTGATTGTTAATTATCAAGTGCATGGACGTGTGTTAGTGTAAAATTGCATTAGTTTGATTATTAATTTTGAGATTGAGTTAGAAATACACAATTGTTTCAAATAAATACTATTATAACTCCTAAAAAATACAAGTTTAAACAAAAACTTAATTTAATTTTAATTTATAATTTGCAAAATAAATTGGGATATATTCTAACTTTTTTTTTAAATGGAAGGCGCAACTAAAACCTAAAAAAGAAGTACAAAAATAAGTTCTTATTTGTTTGTGTTTTTTTTCTCTATTCAAATAAATGTGTTTGAAATATTTGTTTGTGATATCTTTATTTTCTTTTTATTTTCTTTAATATTGACTTTATTCTTACTTTGAATACCATATTTGAAATTTACGAGTTTAAATATCATTATACGTAATTAATTGAGTGCTCTACTTGCTATTAAGCATAAGATACAAAATTTTATTGTTTAAGATATTTAAAATTTAATTAGTGTTGCTATTTTTGTAGCTTTTAATTTAAAATTTAATTAGTGTTGCTATTTTTTTAGTTTATTGTTTAAGATTTTTTTCAAGTAAAAAAATGTTATTTTATTTATTTTTTTATATTGTTTATAATGTTTTTTCAGATATACCTAGAATACATGAAACTATTTATAATTTTGATATTGGTAATGAACATGTACATTTGAATGTGCACTCAGAAGACAAATGCCAACACAACATGACATGGTTGAAGACCAACGTACTCTACACAAAGAACCTGTTACAATGGATTTTCCCAGAGAACCAAAAGTTACTATCTTTTAGTATCATATGGTAATCTTGTAACACATGCTATCTGAAATAACGACGTAAGTCTGTTATTTAATTTATTAATTTTTTATTATAATAGTTACATATTTATTTTAATTTATTTAATAAATTACGTTATTTTGGTTAGTGTAGTTCATTAGATGTAGTATATTCATGTATTTAATTTATTAATTTTTTAGTATATTATAATTTTTTAGTATAATAATTTAATTAATTTTTAGTGTACTTAATTTATTATTTTTACGACAGTTATTTAATTTATTATTTTTATTATGATAATTACATGTTTAGTATATTAATTTATTTAACGAATTACATGTTTGGTGTAATTTAATTAAGTATTTGGTTAGTGTAGTTTATTACATGTAGTATATTAATGTATTCAATTTGTTATTTTTTAGTATAATTATTTAATTTATTATTTTTTTAGTATAGTAATTTAATTAATTTTCAATGTACTTAATTTATTATTTTTCGTATAGTTATTTAATTACTTAATTATGTGTTTGATATAATTAATAGTTTACTCTCTTTTTATAAGTCGATGCTGACCTTAAATGATTGGAGAGTCTCACGTTGAAATTGAAGATAATGTTGACAATTGTGAGCTATTTGTTAATTAGTTGCACATTCAAGATAATGGGCACAACCCTTATTTGTACCTTTATGGAGAGATGACACAATGAACCATCTAGTTTCTATCTAATTTAAGTATTTGGTTAGTGTAGTTTATTACATGTAGTATATTCATGCAGACCATCAACCCTTGAATACAGACAACATTTATACTAGTTAACTTATAAGGTAGTTATATGGTCACCGTATGATAAACATAGATATTCATTCGAATTCCAACATATTAGTTTGTTCTCTGGCTAGATTGGGCCATTGAATATATGCAGTTGAAAGGGTTCACCAACAATTTAAGATTGTCCAAGGAAAGTAAGTGGTAAAAACAATAAACCTAGTCAACCAGAAAAATAATAAACTCAGCCAACCATGCAACCAATTGCGAAAACCTAACATGCAACCACTTAAAACAACCATAAAAATTCACATAAGCCAACCATGCAACCAATCGAAGAAAACCTAACATGCAACCACTTAAAAAAGTCATCAAAATTTGCATAAGCCAACCATGTAACGACTTACTAAAGAATCATAAGCCAACCATGCAACCACTTGCTAAAGGTCAAACATGATAATTAACATTTTCTATCATCAATTTCTAAAATTTTTTATTATACCTAATTTTTTTTACTCTTTGGCAATGGTTTGCAGGAGAGTAAAAAAATTGAGGGTATATTAATATTTTTAATAGAAATAGGTGTCAACTGAAATTAAGGTATGTAAGAATTGAAATTTCCCTTTTATAAAAGTAAATTGGACAAAAGTAGACAAATCAATATTTACACTGATTTACCTTTAACTTTTGAATTGCATCTAATCCTCCTCTACAATAAAAAAATGGTCTCATTTCTCACACTACTACTTAGGCTCCCTTTGAAGGCATGAGTGATTAGACGTCCACCCTTCATGTGTAATTTCACTTATGATCTTACATTAATTGTTATATTTAAAAAAAGTATTTAAGATTATAGAAAATGTCTTATAAGTTAACCTTAATACAAAGGGAAACAAATTTATTTTAAATTTCTTCATTAAATAATATCTTGATTCTTGAGTTCGACTGTAAATAAATAAATGAGTAAAATATACTAAGTACTAACCATGACCTCTATTTTGAGAGGTGTAAATGTGAAATGTTAGTTTAATGTAATAAAATTTCAAAAGATATTGGCATTTTCTATAAAAAAAATCATGTAAGGAAGAAAAAACATATACTAAATGAGTAAAAGTGATTAATATAAAAATTTACGAACGTCACGTTGATTCAAGGATAATTTGAGTTGTCCTTAATAAAAGTATAATATGACTTTTTTTTATATACAAAAAAATTTATCAAAATGATTCACCCTAACTATTTATCTAAACAACTTTTTTTAATATTCATGTTGAATAAATTTTTCAACCTGATTTTTTTTATGTGAAAAACCTATAAGAAATTGGTTGTTGGACAACCAATTTTTTATAGGGTGTTTTTTTTTCAGATTTATTTTTTTAGTCATTTTTTAAAATTTTTTAATTTATTTTTTATTTATGTATATTTTTTTAAATCAGGAATTTTAAAATTCAAATTTCTTCAGTTAATTTAATTTAATTTTATTATGTTTTTATTTTTACATTATGTATCTTTTTTCTTTTTTTTTAATTTTTTTAAGCATTTTGTAATTTATTTTTCACTTTTTATTTTTTTAAAAATAATCTAAAATCTTAGGTTTAAAAATATTAAAATGAAAACTAAATTAGAAAGCATTTAAAAAAATTTAAATAACGAAAAATTTAAATAAAACACATAAAAAATAAAATAGAACACTTAACAAACAAAATAAAATACAAAGTATTTCAAATGGAAAATATACATATTTTAATTTTTTAATAAATTTGTATATAATTTTTTTATGAGTTTTATTTTTATGTTGTATATATTTTCCGTTACCTTAAATTTTTAAATGTTTTTCAATTTAATTTTTAGTTAAAAGTTTTAAATTAAGATTTCTAAACCTAATATTTCAACTTATTTTGGTAAAAAGTGTTTAAAAAATTTAAATTAAACATTATAAACTAAAAAATAGATTACAAATCGCTTTAAAAAATTAAAATAATGAAAAAAGATACACAATCTAAAAATAAAATACATAATAAAATAAATATAAATTAAATAACAAATTTTATTTAATTTTAAAATTCATCATTTAAAACAATATACATAAATAAAAATAAATTTAAAAAATTCATTAAATTTTTTTAAATTTATTTTTTAAAATTTGTTTTAATTTCATTTTAATTTATATTTTATGTAGGTACTTTTTTTCTAAAGTATAATTTTAAAATGTTTTTAAGTAAATTTGTATTTAATTTTTTTATGTATTTTTTAATGTTGTGTATATTTTCTGTTATTTAATTTTTTTAAAATATTTCATAATTATTGTGAAAATTTAGTTTAAAATTTTTAAATTAAGATTTTTAAAACCTAATATTCCAATTTTTTTTGTAAAAATAATTTAGAAAATTTAACTTAAAAGATGTAAACTGAAAAATAAATTATAATGCATTTAAAAAAAGTTAAAAAACAAAAAAGAAACACAATATAAAAATAAAACACATAATAAAATTTTAATTTTTTTTAAAAAATAAAACACAGAAAATATATACATTTTAATTTTTTTTAATTTAATTTATATTTTATTTTGTTTTTTATATGTGTCCTTTTTATGTTGTGTATCTTTTCATTATTTTAATTTTTTTAAAATGCTTTGTAATTTATTTTCCGATTTAAAATTCTTAAATTAAAATTTTTAAACCTAATTTTTCAAAATATTTTGGTAAAAATTATTTAAAATATTTAATTTAAAAAATATAAAATGAAAATAAATGATAGAGCATTTTAAAAAAAAATTAAAACAACAAAAAAGATACACAACATAAAAATAAAATACATAATGAAATAAATTAAAATATAAATTAACAAAATAAATTTTAAAAATTTTAATTTTAAAATTCATAATTTAAAATAATTTACATAAATGAAAAATAAATTTTAAAAAAATTGACTAAATTTCTTTCAGATATGGTTTTTTAATTTGTTTTTTATCTATGTATGTTTTTCTAAAGTATGATTTTACAATTTGTAAGTTAATTTGTATTTCATTTTATTTTTTTATGTGTTATTTTTATGGTTTGTATTTTTTCCATTATTTCAAAATGTTTTAAATACTTTGTAATTTATTTTTCATGTTAAAGTTTTTAAATTAAGATTTCCTCTCAACTTGGGAAAATGTGGAGCAATGAGGCCTTCTGAGAATTGTGTTTGATCATTGCCTCGTGATGCTAGTAAACAGGGAAATAAATTGGATTCCAAAGCCTTTCAAGGTATTAAACTATTGGTTCAAGATAAGAGGTTTAGGCCTTTTGTGAAAAAGGAATGAAATACTTTAAATGTATAGGGGCAAGAAATCATTTATGTTAAAAGAAAAATTGAAATTAATAAAAGGTAAGATTAAGGATTGGAACAAGGAGGTGTTTGGAGATTTAGACATACTTACTGAAAAGGAAAAAGGAAGAGATTCTTGAGTTAGACTTGCAAAGAGAAGAGGAAGGGTTACAGAAAGAGGAGAAGCTTAAGAGAAGCTCGAAAATAGGGAATTTAAACAAATGGATAGGGAGGAAATATTTCCTACTGAGACAAAAATCAAGAGTACAATGACTTTAAAAAGGTGATGGCAACACAAAGTTTTTTCACTTAACCTGTGTGAAAAACGGAAATAAAATGAAATTCTATGCCTCAATTTTGATGGTGAGGATGTGGTGTAAGTGGATAGTCTAAAAGCGAAGGTGTAGGAACATTTTGAGAGACACTTTCAAGAAAAAGCTAAGGTCCGCCTAAAGTTGACTGCTTAATTCCAGAGCCTCAACGCTGAGGCAAGGGACAATCTTGAAAATCTGTTTTTAGAACATAAGATTTAGGAAGCAATTTAGGCATGTGATAGCAACAAAAGCCCAGGACCAGATGGTCTTAATTTCCTTTTCTTAAAATAATTTTGGCATCTGTTGAAGAAAGATTTTGTGGCCTTTTTTTACGAATTCTATAAAAACAGTCAACTTGTTAAAGGATCTAAGAGCTTATTTATAACTTTGATCCTAAAAAGGAACAACCCTAAGACCATTGGAGATTATTGCCCAATATCTTTAATTAAATGTATGTATAAATTCTTGACAAAGGTGTTGACAACAATAATGAAAGAAATAATGCATATGTTAATATTTGAGTCACAATCGGCATTTATGGTAGGTAAACATATATTGGATGGAGTTATTGCCATTAATGAAGTGGTGGAGGAGGAGGAAAAATCTGGTGTGATTGAAAGTGGATTTTGAAAAAACCTATGATTTGTTAAATTGGAAGTACTTGCGAGGTGTCATGGAAAGAATGAGGTTTGGAGTGAGATGGATAAGGTGGATGAAGGAATGTGTAGGCTTAGTAAGGATGTCTGTGCTAGTGAATGAAAGTCTAACATAGGAATTTGGCATTGGCATGGGCCTTAGGTAAAGAGACCTATTGTCCCCTTTTTTGTTCCTTCTAGCAGCAAAAATGCTTAGTCAAATGATAAAAACTGCAGTGGACCTTGAGATGTGAAAAATTTATAAGGTTGAAAATATAATATTGTTATGTCTCATATGCAATTTGCTGATGATACTTTATTATTATCGCAAATGCATTTGGAATCAATGGAGATGATCAAATCAATTCTTTGAAATTTCAAGCTGATTTCAAGCTTGAAGGTCAAATTTCATAAAATTCACATACTAGGAATCAATGTGCCTGACCAGTGGTTACATAGGGTCTCAGTGCTGTTAAACTGTAAGGTGGGAGATGTTCACTTTAGGTACTTGGGTTTGCCAATTAGTGATTGTAACATCCCAAATAATAATACAAAACATACTAGTAATATTCAACTATTTAATTCCTCTACTTAAACATGTTTCATACAATCAAATTATACACACACTCCAAATTATTTACCAAAATCATAACATACTATTTGCATAAAACATTTCATGTCATTTTCCTACCAAAACATGTTAAAACATAAGTCATTTAAACAAGATATATAACATGTCAATTCTCCATCAAAACTTAACTATTACACAACTCAAATATATAATATAACTTCAATCAATCCATGCATTCAACAATCTGAAAGCTCTAGCTTATATACATAGACATATTCTAATACATAAACTATTTCAAACACAAAATGAGTAATTCCGCTGCTGCTACCAATCCTGCTAATTCTGATCTCCACCACCATCACTGGTATATGCTTCCATGCAAAGCACGATTATCACAATCATATAGAATACACAGATATTGCAATGATAAAAATAATAATACATGAAATTCATAATATAGAAAATTTAAAAATCACAATATCATTAATCAAATCAATCATACTTATATTCTCCTGAATACAAGCATTTCATACAACATGTTCAGACTCGACACATTCTGGAATATCTACATTGAGTTCGGACATCGAGGCGGCTTAAAACCCCTTCCAATTGGCAACAAACGTCTTAGTTTCCTATGTTATCACCAATTTAAGTCTAAGCAATACTCATCTGACAACCACAAACTGATGCTTAGTGTCTACCTGACACCCTGTGACACACAATCGTTGTCTGAGTATGTCCTTTAGGCACCCCCTTACATATCTGGTACCAGGACCACAATGTAAATCATAGAAATATCCCCTTGCATATCTGATACTCTGGATTACAATGCCCTATGATGTGATCTTTGATGATCACGTGCCCAAAGGATCCTTTCTAAGGTCACTTGGAAGGGAAATGGATTTATGGAGAGGAAAGGAATGGGGAAAGGCGCCACAAATACTAGGTTTAATAAGCCAAAGGGGAGAGGCTACAAGGGAGGGATCCCTTGATAACTCTTAGAAGCTCTCACAAAGGAGAATGGGGGATACTCAAAGGAAAGAACCTCACAACCAATATGGTGTCTAGGATTAAATTCAAGTGTAAAAAATACAAGTGAGGGGAGGAGCTCCTATTTATAGAGGTAGTTAACCTCTTGAACAATATAACCTAAAAAAGAAGGGATAGGATTAAAAGGAGAGATCTAAGGGAAGAGGATTGAGAAACAATTCCCTCCTTAGATCATCAAACTTGGTACCTAAGTTTCTCAAACCAAGGGTCAACCTTCTTATTAGCTTAGGGGGTTTATGTAGGAAAAGAGGGGTGTAGATATCAAGGCTACCCCTTATTTCTTTCATAAAGACCCAAAAAGCTAAATCCAACCTCTAAATTCCTAAGACACCTCCTAAAATAAAAATGGACTAAATACATGTCCCAAATTAAATTCCTAATGCTCCTCAAAATTAAACTAAAGGAAAATTACATTTTATTAACTAAAATCCCTAGCCTAATATCTTCACTCTCCACAGGAGGTGAGTCTTCCTTTGTCTGTAAGGGCTAGGTCTTCTTCAATCGTTCTAGCCATGACTTAGTGATAGGTCCTTGGCTAGGCATGGTCACATCACCCTAGTTGTGTCCCTAACATCAATGTATTCCACCAAGCATATCATCCAAGGCTGAGTTACCCAACTTTAACCGCCCACAACCAACAACATAAATAAATATATCCTCATTATGCATTCCCATCATATGCATTATACCACCATTCCAATTAAAATATATTGTCATTCCAACAAATCTAATTCCCGTTACAAAAAATCAATTCAACCAATATCACTCATCAATTACCACAATAACAAATTTCACATGTCATCCAAAATCAATTCAAAAGCTAAATCAATCACAACTAACAACCTTAATACTTTTAAAATCATCATTTTTCAAAGTTAAAATCAAGAAAAAAGCTTATTTTTACCTATTTCTCTTTTCCAAAGCTAACTCAAAAGAAAATGAGAAAATTCACACGAAGAAATTCACAGGAACCTGACAAAAATCCCAATGTAAACAGGAACCTTAGAAATCAAGATTTTCAAAGAAATCCCCTTTTTAACAGGAACGATAGGATGAAAAACGATCGAAAAAACGTTCATTGATTCAAGATCAGACTTACCTATAATAATGATCACTCATCAATAGGAGTTATGCAAGAGACCGCATCGAAATCCGTCAACCAAAAGTTTCACATGCAAAGGATGCAAGAAAACGGTGATAGGGAGATTAGAAGCGACAGAGAAGAAGAAAAAAATTGAAGAAGAAGGAAAGAAAAGAGAAAGAAAAAAAGAAGGAAAAAAAGGAAAAGAAAAGGGAGAAAGAAAAAAAGGAAAAAAAGAGTGGGGTGAGTTTAGTGAGTTTTGACTTGCTATTCACATCCCTTCTTAAAAAGATTTTCAAAAACTCCTCGAAACTCAATAAAAACTCTCCGAAATCAAGAAATAATTATTATATTTCACTTTCCATTATTTAAAAAAAATTTAACTAATAATGATATTATAAATAAACTCAATCATTCTCCCACTACTATACTAATATAAGGTAATTAAATATTTAATTCCCTGTAACATTTATTTATTTTTCACTAATAATCTATTAACTAAACCGGTCCCTATAGTGATAACCCATCTTCTTGGATATGTGGCAACTTTTGGTGGATTGTGTTTACAACATGTTGTCTGCTTGGGAACATAAACACTTTCAATGGCAGGAAGAGTTGTGCTTATCAAATCTATATTGTCTACATTGTCAATCTACTATCTTTTTCTCTTTAAGGCTCCCAAAGGTATTATATCTAAAATTAATTGTTTTTAAAATTTTTTTAACGGTGGGAAGGAGGAGAGCAGAAATGTTTCTAGGTGTCCTAGAAGAGAATGGGTAGGACCAAAGAAGAGGGCTTTAGGTTTGAGGAACTTGTATAAGTTTAATTTGGCATTATTAGGAAAATGGAAGTGAAGGCTATTGGTAGAAATTAACAACTTGTGAGTGAGAATTTTGAAGTTG
Organism: Psophocarpus tetragonolobus; assembly: GCA_037954015.1. Taxonomy (NCBI): domain Eukaryota; kingdom Viridiplantae; phylum Streptophyta; class Magnoliopsida; order Fabales; family Fabaceae; genus Psophocarpus; species Psophocarpus tetragonolobus. Next base: position 99,116,932 of record CM075689.1, read on the forward strand.
AGGTACCAAACCCACAAAGGGCAGTAGGAGATTCAAGGTAGGAAGTGCTCTAAATGGTAGGGTGATTTATATTCCATAAAGAATCAAGGGGTAGGGCGAGAGGGATGGTGGACCCAGAATGTTAGACTTCAGTTAGGGGATGATAGTGAGATTTGGTTCTTGATGGATAATTGGTTAGGGGGATAAAGACTTAGTGAAGAATTTTCAAGGTTATTTGAGCAAGCAGTGAATAAAAAAATCTCAGTGAAGGGGGATAAAGAAGGGGGAGGGAAGGCTAGCGGTGGAGATGGATAAGGTGATGGGAAGATGAGAATTTTAAGGATTAGGCATGATGCCAACAAGAAATAATCTTTGTAGGAGAAGAATACTATCGATGTTATGGTTGTGTGTTCTGGTCATGAAATAGAAACACTTGTTTTATGAGTGTGAACTCTCACAACAGTTATGGATCCAATTATGTGATTGGTGGGGAATCTTCACGAAGCTACAAAATACATTACTAAGTCATTACTGTCAATTTTTGGGATTAGTCAGTGGATCTCCTGAATTGAGACGCATTTGGCCTTTTATTTGGTACGCGCAATGTAGCACATATGGGAAGGTAAAAATGGAAATATTTTTAATGTCTAGTCTATAGAGGTTGATGACATAGTTCAGGCAGTGCAACAGACATCTTGGGAATGAGCTAATGCAGTAAAGTTGACAATACATTCATTTGCAGAATGAACTATGAATCCAATGTTCTATACTTCATAAATGAGTGTCATATTTGTGCTTTTTATTTTAAAATCAGGTGCATCATATTAAGCGGTCATCTCTTGTATTTTTTGCTTAACAATTCTCAAGTAATAAATTTTTTGGCCTATAAAAAAAAATTATTTTTAATTCTAATAATTCAAATTATTTTGGTAAAAAGCATTTAAAAATTTTAACTGAAAAAAGATAAACTGAAAAATAAATTACAAAGTGTTTTCAAAAATTAAAATAACGAAAAACAATACACAGTGTAAAAATAAAACACACAATAAAATAAAATGTAAATTAAAAAAATTTAAAAATTCACGATTTAAAATAATACACATAAATAAAAAATAAATTTAAAAATTAATTAAAAAAATAAATCTAAAAAAAAACACCTTATAAGAAATTGGTTGCTTAACAACCAATTCTAGACTTTTTAAATCACGTTGAGAAATTGGTTCTCTGGAACAACCCATCTTTCAACATGAATAGTAAAAACAGTTATTTAAAGTAAATAAAAAAAGACCATAATATGATTTGAATTTTTAATTAAGAGTTTAACACTTTACGCACTAGCACTGTAAAAAAAGTTTTACATTGATATTTGACCATAACTCTTTTTTTATATAAATTTTAAAATATTAATGGTAAAACCAATTTACCATACATAAAGAATTGTAATTAAACATTAGTGTAAAACTTTTTACATTGATAGTGTATATATAAGTATTTTTCTTCTACTTAATTAAAATATAGAATTTGACTTTTGTAAATAAAAAAAAGTAGTTAAGAAATAAAATTATTAAATATGATTAGTTTTTATAAAATAATGATTATTTATTTTTTTGGCAGAGATGAATTATGAATAAAATTGATAAATACTTGATGCTAATAAAATAACCTAGAAAAAAATTAATTGTTATCCAGTATAAATATTTTAATATTATGAATTAATAAAATACAATATAAAATTTAAAGTAATAATTAAAAACATAAAAAATAGCATAAATAACAAACAAAAAATTTTATGGTTCATATTTTTAATAAAAATTTGTGATGCAAATTACGTTACGACCTAATATGGTTATTTTTATTTTGTCGTCTATAACGATTTTCCTGAAAATGAAAAATACAAATATGGAAGTTATGAGCCTAACTACCGTAATCAAGGAAGCGTGTCCCAAGCTACCTTTTCAGCCTCTCTCTGTTTCTTCCTTTCTCTCTTTCTTCCGTTTTGTTAACTCTTCTTTCTTCTCTTATTCTTCTTCTTCTATAGCTTCACTCACTCACTTTCCCCTTTTTTCTCCTCAACATATATATATGTTCATGCCACTCTGAAAACCAAAACCATCTTCCCCCCTCTTCTGGGACCTGCTCTCCGTTTGGTCCAACCTCATCAGTTTTTTCTTCACCCCAATAGCCCCAAATGGATCAAGATAGAGACTTTGCACTTACCCAGATGAGGAAATCCGTTGAAAAGCTTGGTTCTTCTGCGGAGGTAACCCAATCTGTTGTTTTCTTATGCATTATACTAACTGTTTGCCCAAGTTCTTAATTAGGGTAGAATGTCATAGGTTCCTTAATTTTTTGGAAAATAAATAGTTTTTGTTCTCTATATTTTAAAATAATAACTTTGATCGATCCCCTTATGTCATAGGTTCCTCAATTTTTAGTTAGAATTATCAAATTATGAATAATTTTAATCTTATTTTTTATATTTTTTTTATGAGTTTATTTGGTATACATACACTGACATTTAATTCACAATTCTTAATTCATGATGAGATTTAATTCACAATTCTTAATTTATGATAAATTTATTGACTTTATTTCATTACTTCTTTAAAAGTTACATAAATAAAAAGTCATAATTGAATATCAGTGTAAAAATGACTATATATCAATTAAACTCTTTTTTTTATAGCACTAAAATATGTAGAGACTAAAATAATTACTTTTAAAGTATTAGAACTAAAATGAATTTAAAAAATAAAAAAAAAACTCTAAACTTATTGTACCTTTATTATAATAGTGGTGGACTCTGATCGAGGGACTTCCCAACCTTGTATGGGTTTTGGAGGTTTTTTTTTTTTTTTTTTTTTTTAAGAAGTATAATTATAAGAAAAATTTGAGTTTGAATTGTAAGGTTTGTAGATTTTGCGGGCTAAATTTACAGAATTATGGACTTGGTCCGTAGCCTATTTAAAGGAACAAATTTTTTATTAATGTTGTAACTTGGTTGTTGTATATTAAGATATTTTAATCTTTTAGTATTGAAAATATCTAAAGTTTTAGATTATTATCAATGATAATATAAGTTTTAGTAGGATATAAATAGAGTTTAGTTAGTTTAAAAATTTTAGAATGTTTTTAATTTTTTTTTTTTAAATATATGTAAACCCATAGACGACAATTTTGTAAACTGAATACAAACTTTTAAAAAAATTCTGTTAATTTTGATAAATCAGACTTATCTAACCTTTTTAAAATGCAAGCTATTCGTATTGGGTCAAGATGGGCAGGACTCATTAGTTTACGCACCTAATTATTAACAAGTAGACACCGTCATTGTGATATCAGCACCATGTTCAACCTTATACCCAATGAATAAAGGAAGGAGTAGCCGATGCAAAAACACCAGAGTGGAAAAATAAGTGTTGATTGCATAAGTGTTTATGGCACGTGTAGCTTACTTGCAGTTCAATTTCTCAATTTTAAATATTACTTGCATAGAATCAATTTCTGAATTTTGAATATTACTTGCAGTTCAATTTCTCAAATTTGAATATTATTTGCAGAGAATCAACTTCTCAATTTTGAATATTACTTGTATCTGAATTCTTTGATGCTAATATTACTTCCAGCTCAATTTATCAATTTTGAATATTACTTGCTGTTCAATTAATTGAGTTTAATGTTTCTGATTGCTTTTGTGTTATTTTTACCTCTATATATGGAGTCCATGAATGAAAAAACAACCTCTTCTGCAGAGCACATCTCTTTATTTACCAACACATGGACATGCTCTGCATTAAAAATTTGAGAATTGCCTATGTTAGCTTTCAGCAAAATATGGCGTGTTAAGAGAATTATTAGCTATTGTCTCTCATAGTAATTCTCTTAACACGCCATGTTCTGCTGTGAGCTCCAACGGCTGGATTTGATGATTCTGCTTCTTTTTCTTCCAAAGGCACTGCAGTGGATTTGTTTTCTTTGTCTTCTTTTCTTTTACTTTATAATCTTCTATTGTTTCTTTCTTTGTAGGGTTCATTTGTTCAACAAATGTATAATCCATTATAGATAGAATTTACATTTATTAATGTTTATAAGTTCTTCATGGGTTTATGAGACTTATTCTTTATTTAAAATCTTGGGATCATACTGGATCGTTTCTATTGTCATTATTATTACTAGTTAAAAAATACGCAAACTATACTAGTTAGTTTGACCTGATTATTTTTACAGCAATTGTGAGGTAATTTTTAAATGTGGTTAAAGGGTACATTAAGAATATCAAATATGTATGCTAGATGAGATGTTATTATTATTATTATTATTATTGAAGGATTTTTAATTTTTAATTTACATTTGGTAGGGATATGGGGACCCTACGTTGGTGAGGTTTTTGATTGCTCGATCAATGGAGGTGGATAAAGCAGCAAAGATGTTTGTGCAGTGGCGCAAGTGGAGGACTGCCGCTGTGCCTAATGGATTCATTTCAGAATCTGAAATTCCAGATGAATTGGAACCAAGAAAGATCTTCTTGCAGGGCTTGTCTCAGGATAAATTCCCTATCATGATTGTTCGAACCTGCAGACATTTTCCTTCCAAGGATCAGATTCAATTTAAGAGTAATTCCCTTCTTTAAACTCTGTTAAATTGCAGCACTTTTTCTTTTATAAATTCATATACTTATAAAAAAGAATTTAGGATTAAATATGGTTTTACTCTTAAAAATACAGATAATTTCATTCTAGTCTTGAAAAAATTTGTGTTCTTTGTCAATAAAGATGATTCTGTTAATAAAGACTAGACTTATATCTCACACAGACATGAATTTGAGTACCACTAGAACTTTGTTAATGAATAATCTACTAATATAAAAATATATTTGCTCTAGTCTAAAATAATTATGTCCTCTGTTAACAAAGATTGGTCCAGATGATTTAACAAGGACAGGAGATTGTGTTCTGCTGATGTGTAGCATGAAAAAGTTTATTTCAGAGTCTGTTGTCGATGTGTAGTATAAAAAAAATTGTGTTCTGTCATATATATGATAATTAAAAGAAAACAACTTTTTTTGTAATTAAAAAATTATTATCCTATTTACAAAGAGGAGAAAATATTTAATTCAGAATTTTATCTTCATTATTCTTTATAATTGATTTTAAACATTTACATGTAAGACTGACGTTAATATTTTCTTTATAAAAATAAAAGATTTCATTTAAATATTATGACAGTAAAGTACTTTAACATTTCATTCAATTATAAATTGTTAATATAATAAAATTGTTAATTTTTGTGATAATTATTGTTTTAAAAGTTATATAGAAGATAGTTTTTAATTGTGAAAAGTCCAAATAAAATTTTGAAGTTAGGCTTTCAAGGGTTGAGAGGAAATAAACGAAGTGTATGAAAAGGAAGAGAAATAATTTGATGAGACATAAATGATATAAAGAGGAAATTACACCAATTACTTTTTTATTGAAGTTTATGTAGTATTATTTTTAACCTAAAAGAAGTGGTTGGTGTAATGAAAGTAAAATCTTAGAGGTGAATAAAATGACAGTAAGAAAAACTTAAGGAGGTTTCTGTAGGATGTAAAAATAGAAGAGTTCTAAATGTAATAAGAGTAAAATATAATATAATAGGATGTAAAAAGATATTGTGTTTTTTAGAAAGAAAGAGATAAATATAATAGTACTGTGGATCCCACTGTTATAAAATGATTCACTTTTGTTCCAAGCATACCTTTCTTATTTCTATTATATGAATAGTGTTTTTTTTTTCTTTGAAACCAAACACGGCGTTAATGTCTTTTGTTATCTGGGCGTGGAAAGTTTGATTCCAGTACACTCAATTCAAAGATGCCGTATTCATGCTACCTGTCTCAGCGGCTAATGGAGACCGCTAGGCGAATATTCCACAGGAGAAATATCCTAAACTTATGTGACCCTTTCAAATAAATGATCTTTGACTTTTCCTTTTCATTATTAATTAATTAAATACCTTATTGTAGTTCCTTAAAATCCAATTTTTTTTTTTTTTATATGCCACTCAGATCAAGGTTATTTCAATTATTGCTTAGGGTTATCCCAAGTATGATCTTGGGTCGGGGCCTCTATTTGTCTTATTCTCTCACGATCTAATCATTAATAAATTTAAATATTTAGAAGATTTTAGTGGGACTTTTAGTGCTGTTCATGAGTTTCTATGTATAAACCAAAAGCTTAATAGGGTTATTATTATAACGCGTTTTAAGAGAAGTGTTTTTGTAGACCAGCATCTGTTGTGTGATGTATAATTAGTATAAATCTTATTTCTTAAGGATATGATTAGGAGCTTGATTTCAAATCTATGTGCATAAAAAAATTGTTTGGAAATATGAACCTTTAAATCAGTTAAATAGATCTCAATACGGATTAACTATTTGGCTCCGACGAAGAGATAACCTGAGTTCACCGAAAAATGAAAGATTGTTGAAAACTTGAAATATAGTAAAAGATTAAGGAAACTAATATCAAACATTGAATACATCCAGCTATTTGCATTGGAGTTTAGTAATCGAAAATTAATATAAAGTCGTGGAATGAATTGATTAGACTTGTGGTGTGGTTGGGGTAGTAGCTAGAGACTTGAAGGTTGTGTCTGTACTTCAATTATTGAACCTATAGTACTATTGTCTCCTAGTATTTATGTGTATTCTGCTTTCTAATTTTATAATGCATGAATGACTTGTGTACGTTTTTGCTCTCAATAAAGACAGGCCTTTAAATTTGTGATATAGTTTTTTTTTTTTTCATTTATATCCTCATATCACATTTGAAAATTTTAATGCTACTCAAGACTATACGCACTTAAATATGTGAAGAATGTGATGATGTAATACTTTGAGATTGTGAAAGTCGGAAAGTTTTCTATGATTACTATGGGCACAAGAGTTGCAAACTGACATTGAAATTTTGGGGTCTCTTTACAAACTTTGCTCTTGTAAAGTGATAGGTGTACAGTGTACTTTAGAGAATAAAATAATATACAATTGTTAATTAGAAAATCAAAGATTAAGAATTATGATAAAATAAAATACATGCCTAACAAAACCTGAATTCAATTTCAATCTCAATCATTAATTTTCTAATTAATTATTATGGTGGCCCTTTATCCTTTATTTTGTACTCTCCTTTATTTAGGAGAGCTAAATCCTTTCTTTACAATATGTACTTTTAGGGTGTTTCTTGTACTTACATATGATATATTTTGAATTGTGTCTATTTCTTTTGGTGCTCTTATTCACCAAGTGATTAAGGAACCTATGATTTATATAAAATAATTTTGGAAAAAGGCTCGTTTAATACTGTCTCACACACTTCTTTTATTACATTCTTTATTATTGATTGAAATTTATTAAAAAAGTCAAATTTTGGTGGTTGCACAATTCATTTAATGTATCTCTTCTAATTTTGTAGATTTCAATAAATTTAAAAAAGGTGTGTTAGTAGTACTTCTAATAATTTTATATTGTTATTCAATTAAATGTTATTATCTAAGATATTTTTTTTCTTACTTTTACAATAACTATTTTAAAAACTCATAATAATAATAATTTGTAATTGAATAATAATGTAAAACTTTTTATATATCACTGTTAAACTCGTTCATATCTTTTGAATGTTTTCAAACTTAGATAGGATTTTTGAAAAAGTTTAAAAGTGATAAACTAACAATGTACAGTAGTTTTACATGGTTAACTAATCACTAATTGGTATGGCTTTTTAAGTAATTATAAACAAAGTAAAAAAATTTATTATAAATAGTAAATTGTGATTTGAAAAAGTTTAAAACTTATTTTTTGTTTTTGGAAAGGGAAAAGGCAAAGCATTGTATACGGTATCATCCAATTGCTGTCTAACGAGATCTGTTGACTGTTGCGCTGTCTGATGTGACCTTTACATATGAATAGAAATCACTCCACAACGACTATGTGATGCAGTTGACTTGTGAATACTGCTGCAACTACAGAATTTTGGTTGCATCATGTGATGTACTTATGTGTTGGTGATTGATTTGTCATGAATATGTTTTGAACAAAATTTAAATTTGACATTATTTTTGTGATTTTATTTATTAGAATCAATTATCTTATCATCAAAATTAAAAAAAGTTGCTGGTTTAGTTGATTGTAATTAATGTGTTTTAAATATATATTTTTTCTAACACTGTCATTGTCTTTAATACTAATTTTTTTCTTTGTTTATTATTTGTTCACTATAACATTTCATTTAATTAGGAATATGTAAGTCTAAAAGGTAATTAATGCAAGAGATATTATAAGTTAAATTTTATAAAAAAACTAGCTACCATTTGTATTTTGGTTCTTATAAATAGGACCAAAGGGAGTATTAATTAAAATAAAATCTTATTTGAATTTTTTTTATTGGTGTTGATGAATTAGTTTTATTGTGCATATGGTTAAAAATGGATAACATGAATATATGCAGATAACTAAAATCTCTTCTTTCTCCTCCCTTTCTTTCCTTTGAACCAAAAATGCATATAGGTTCAATCTTAAATCCGGTTGCACAGTTGACTATCAATATAGAAAAATTACTAAATATTAACATAATGCTACGAATTTTCATATGACAAGGTCATTATTGGATTTTGCCATTATAATTAAAAACGTAAACACAGGAACCACGGTGATGACTCTTTTCAGTCTTTTTAAACACCGCCCAAAACAAAAAATCAGGTAAAAGAAAAATAAGAGATGTAGTCAAGTCACCATATTGAATACTTAATTTCAGAATACATTAGATTTTTGTTTTCAATGCTTCCATTTCATTTCCCCATTTGGGCATATCTGGTGATTTATTAATTTAGTGAGTCTTAATTAACTTTTTGGTTATTGGGATTGAGCTTGCATAGCCAGATAAAATTATTTCACTACTTTTAATTTTGCCAGTTTGGCTGACTGCTCTATTTTGTTTATTGATTCAGAATTTGTTGTATATATTCTAGACAAGACAATTGCAAGGTACTGTCATTTTACTACTATGTTGCTTTATATCTGTTATCTACATAAAATAATTTATCTACTTTCTATGCATTGTAGAAGTATTCTATGTTTTACTTCATGTGCTAGATACTTTATTGCTACTTTCCATAACCTAAGGCTAAATTTAGTTCCCAAACTCATGCTTTTAGCCTATTTGGTGTGCCACCCTTAGTTTGAACTTTGAACTTTCTAACTTTCCAATCCAACCTGTAGTTTGTTTCATCGTCATATACCAATCTGTATTTTTCATTTTTAACAGAAACGACTTTTGAGAGGCTCATCAAAACCTAAATATCTGTTTTAGGTATTGAATTTTGAAACATCTAAAATGATGTACTATTATTTTGTGCATGTTGTAATAAGTCCTAAATTGAGTAAAATTAGAAGCTAACCTTAATGTAGTACTTAAGTCATAAAGCTTTCCCAATTAATAGCTTAGTCTTTTAGGTTAGGATTTTCCTTTTTGTTCAACTCATAAAAATTGGTGCTCTAATGAAGAATGGGCTACATGTGGCCGTTGGTTTTGAGTCTGGCATTGAGTAAAATAAAAGAGCAATGTTAGTGATAGTCTTAGATACTCTCTTTTTAACGAATCATATAAAGAGTATTATTAAAAAGAGTGTGTTTTAGTTCAAGTTGGGAAAACACGTGTACTTGTTTTTTTCCAATATCTTCGCTTCACTTTTAAAATATAGGCTGTTCCTTTTACCTCCTAACAACAGTAAAGGTTTTATTTTCAAGTAGTCTTTTTCATCTGTGTTCTGTCTTTATTCTCTTTATCTCAGAAAAAAAATTTAGAAATTAATTTTAATCCTTCTCATCTTCAGTGCTTGCAAAGGAAGGGAGATAGGAAATGAAAAGATGATTGGGATTCTTGATCTGCAGAATATTTCATATAAAAATATTGATGCACGTGGGCTAATCACTGGATTTCAATTTTTACAGGTAACTTCTGTTTTACCTTGAGATTTCCATGCATATTATAAATGCTAATGTATAAACTACACTTTCATTTTACTGATTTTTTTGTCAAAATCACTGTTTATATCATGTCTGAATTTAATGTGATATTTAATTTTTTAATGGTTTTTTGTTGAACTGCAGGCTTACTACCCTGAACGTTTAGCAAAGTGCTATCTTTTACACATGCCATGGTTTTTTGTGAGTGTTTGGAAACTAGTTTCTCGATTCTTAGAGAAGGCTACATTAGAAAAGGTACTCGTGTAAATAAGATGAAATGCCGTGTTTTTATGGCGGAATTTTGGCCTTTAGCTATGTTTCGCTATCTGCCATTCATAACATTGATCCAATATCATATTAGATATGAGTAACTAGTGTGTATATATATATATATATGTATGTATGTATGTAAAAGACTTTTATAGTGTCATTTAACTATAGATAAATATGTTAATAAGGTCCCGTTTGGAAGAGCTTATAGTATAAACTCTTAAATTCAATAAGCTATTTGTGTTTGGATATACAAATTTAAAAGCTCTTATATGAAAATAAATAGTTTGAATATATATATATATAGAGAGAGAGAGAGAAAGAGAGAGAGGGAGGGAGGGGGGGAAGGGAGAGGGAGCGAGAGAGGGAGGGAGAGGGAGAGAATGAGAGATAGGGAGGGAGAGAGAGAGGGGCAGAGGGAGCAAGAGAGAGAGAGATAGAGAGGGAGGGAGAGAGAGAGAGAACGAAAGAGAGAGAAACTCAGTAGCATGTTTTAATCATGGGAGAGACAGAAAAAATGAGAGGTGAGAATCGAAGGAAGTGCGAATTTTCAATAAGTTTAAACAATTTTTTTTTCAAAAGTTACTCTAGATATTCAAATAAGTTTAAAATAACTTATGAACCCTATATAAATTGCTTTTATAAATTTATCCAAACACTTGTATAAGTGCTTATATGATATGATAAACTCAAATAAGCTCTTCCAAATGGGGCTTAAGTTTATTAATTTTTATAATAACGGTCTTAACTCGTAAGATCACACTGACTCATTGAGAATAATTTCTTGTTAGGTGATAGTTATCATTTTATTTTTACTTGAAAGATACTCGTGTAATATTGTTGACCTGTTAATTAAAAGTTAATGTTCCTAAAGGTACTGATGAGTAGAGCAGATGACATAAGTTCTAGACTTATCAAAAGGAGTAGAGGGAGACCAAGAAAAATATTAGAGGTAATTATTAAAAGAGATCTTATGGTGAATAAAATCCTTGAGAATTTGACTTTTAACTGAGCCCAATGGCATTATATAATTAGTCTAGCCAACCTTATTGAATGAGATAAGGTTATTGTTTGATAGAAAGTGTACCAATAAAAGAAAAGGATCAAAGAGACGAGTGAGTGAGAGATGAGTGTCAAACAGAGAGAAGAGTCTCTGACTATATAAGAACTCAACAGTTCTAAGCAGTGGGCTATCAGGATTTATATGCTGGGCTGTACATAACTAACAGCTCACTCAGCAGTTGGCTGTAAGTTGTAACAGAATGTTAGCTGTGGTTATAGAAAACTAACACAACAGCTGTAGATTAATAGAGACGCAATTGCATACGAAAGACGAGTATCTCTAACATTGTTGTTGTAACTAAAACTTAGTATACAACAATATGGCAGGAAATAAATGTGTATGTCATTATTTTAACAAGTATAGAAATTTTTCTTGTCCTTAAATTCCTAAAACATCAAGGCGTGCTACTCCAAAAACCTCTTTTAAGATTTACAATATGTAGGTACCAGGTAAAGCCATAAAAAGTTTCTACTTTCTAGTTTGCCATACCATAGCTGCTTTGTCTGGTTCTTGGAAGAGAATTTCCAAAACTTTACTCAATGTATGTGCAGGTCATGAATGTATATAGAACAAAATGACTAGAAGTGCTAAGTAATGTAGGACAGTATTAAGGACTAAATTACTACCATGCACACTAACCCCCACCAGGGGATCCTATTGGGAAAGAAAAGTTTGGATGTGACACAATAAAGTAGTTTTAACTTACCAACCATCTTCTCTATCTCTTAAAGAAGTGAGTCATTCGAAGATCCATAGATCACTGTACCAGATGCTGGTAATTCTCCTCGAAGGAAGCTGAAATTTTCCTTTTATCCCTTGTTATTCATCTGCATTGAATGGTTCAGAATTATAGTCTATTTGTCAGTCCACATCAGACATCCTCATTATCACAAAAAATAAATCATTTCATCAGGCTAAGACCATCATTTTCTGTTAGAATATATTTGTGATGTATATTTAACATATGTTGTTTGTGTATCAAATGTAAAAAATATTTCCTCATAAGTGTCCGTTTTATTTTCTATAATATAAAACTGTTGACTGTTCATGGTGTTTCATCCAAAATAGCTCAAGTTTTAGGGATAATTGATGCATGGCATTCTTTTCCATTTGAATGGCATGTAATTTGTTCAACACTTGAACTAAAAGGAAATTGGTGGGATTTAATTACAAGGTATGGTATTTGAGGACCAAATTAGAAGTTTAAGATTTTAGTGAAGAATTTATTAGGCTTTGGTATCTTTAGCTACAATGGTTACTTTTTCTGGTCCGGTAATCCTAAGGTTTTTTTCAATTGGTATAAGAGTTCTTCACAATGTCTCTTAGTTGCAAAAGAGAGGTGTGGATAGTGATGCTGACATTGTTGTGTTTGCTTGATAATAGTCCAAGGGCTAGCAAGGTAATTATGTCCCGCGTTATATGGAATTTGGTGTAGGATTTGTTATAGGGCTCTGGGCTTTGTAATTGAAGCATCTAACTTTGTGGTGTGGTTTTCTCGAGTTTTTGACAGTTACATTACCATCATTGCAATGAAAGAATAAATTGAAATATTTATAAAACTTAAGTACCATTTTCAACCTTAATTTTTTGTCTCCTAAAATATGGTGTTTGGGTTTCGTATGTTAGTGTATACTGTGAGCAATTATTTGTCTATAATAAGATTTAAGCATAACATCTGTCAATTCTCTACTTTAAGGGCCTGAATGATACGTATTTAACTTTTATGAGTTCTGGATTGTGGATGCAGATTGTAATTGTAACCAATGAGGATGAGACAAGGGAGTTTATAAGAGAGGTTGGTGAAGAGGTTCTCCCAGAAATGTATGGTGGAAAATCTAAGCTTGTAGCTATCCAAGATGTTGAATTGGCACAACTGGAGAATGGAACAGCAAACTGATTAATAAAAGTCATTGAGGAGTCTTGTAGTGTGGGCATCTAATGTTTTAAAAGTCTAGCCCTGATTTCTATCAGAATTCCCTTCCCTAAAACTTGTTTAATAAAAGCTAATCTTCGCTATTCATCTTTTATCCATTCATTTTTTTTTTTTGTCTTATTTTGTTTATATGTTCAACGATTATTTTATTTTTGTCAAAAAAGTTAATTTTATTCAAATTCAATATTAACTTACAAACACTGGTCTTAAAACGTTTTCACAAATATTTGGTTATTTTTTCTAATAATATTTTAAAGAGTAAATTATATAGACGGAAAAGTTTGTTTCATTACACTTTCTATCCCTATGTTTTTTACATTATTTTAATTCCTAAGGAAGGGTAGCTGTGGTATTTTGGTTTTTATTCCATGAGAGAGTTCGTGTAATAATAAAACTACGAAAGTTAAAATTTAGGAATCGGTGTAACGAAAGACACTTATAGGTTTCAAAAGTAAAATAATATTTGTGTTGGACAATAAGGACAAATTTTAAAGAGTTCTTTGTAATTTACTGTATTTTAAATATTTAATGAGTTATACATATATATCTTATAAAATATTTATTAGATTATTTATTTTACTGTAATAATTTTAATATATTACAATTAAAATATTTAAGAAAACTGATTTAGAATAATTAATAAATATTGAATTTTATAAAAGAAATATAATTAGATGTACTATTAAATGAATTATGAACTTTTACTTTAAATCTTTTCATAGTTTTAATTGACATTTTATTTAACACTACTAAAAATTAAAATAATAATTAAATATAAAAGATCAAAATTTTAAAAATATAAAATACATATGAAAAAAAAACTTAAATTAAAAGAAAGAGCGACCAACAAAATTTAAAAACTTAACTTTTAAATTTTGTTTGTTGCTTTTTTCCCCCTTAATTTAAATACTTTATCTTTATTTTATACTTTTAATATTCTATATTTAATTATTTTTCTTTTTTAATATTTTAAGTTTTTTATGTGTATTAAATGAAATATTAATTAAAAATATTTATGCATATTTTATCTTTTAAATAAAGTAAAAATATATTAATAATTATTTAAAAAAGTTAAAATGTGCTCGATAAGTTAGTGAATTTAAATATAAAATATTGAATTGCATAAAAGTGTTGTAAGAGACGTATTGAATATTGAATTTGTTTTATAAATATTGATTTAGTGTTGTCTTGGCGCCACTCCGTGAGTGTAAACCAGAGAGCAATAGCATCCATGGCGATCGAAACGCTAGTGCTGGGTTTATTTCCTTGTTCCTTTTCCCCGAACCGCAACTGCAACCACACCCAATCATCTTACAATTGCTGTGTTTTTGTTTGCAGGCGCTGGTCAAGACATTGGGAAGAGCTGCGTGGTGGTTACCATCAATGGCAAGCGAATCATGTTCGATTGTGGAATTGACACACGTTTCTTCGACTCCCCCACTCATCGTTACCCTGATTTCACCCTCATTTCTCCCAATCGAGATTTCAATTCTGCTCTCTCTTGCATCATCATCACTCACTTGTATTTTATCTCTCTCTCCCTTGCCTTCTCATTTTCCTTTTATCATTCTTCTTGTTTTAATGTATGCAAAATGAGCCAGCCACTTGGATCATATTGGCGCTTTAGCTTACTTCACCGAAGTTTGCGGCTATAATGGACCCATTTACATGACGGTCAGTCCTTTTCCTGCTAGCTGTTTGATGAAATGCTTCACTCTACATATGCAATGGTTTTTCCAGTTCTAATACCATGATATTTTGATACTCTTGCTGGTGTAACTTAATTGTAAATTTTGACCCTGTGCTTCGGATCTTCAATGTTTTTTTGTTTTAGTCTCTGCTTAAAAAGAAAAACTCTATAGTTTGATCGTTATTTTAAAACAATCATTAAAACTCTATAGTTTGATCGTTATTTTAAAACAATCATTCTCCTGTTGTTTATCCATGTTATAACGGTGTTAAATTTTGATCCCTATACTTAATGCTGTTTTTTGCTTTAATCCATCCCTGTGTGAAAATATGCACTTCTTTTTGGTACTTTTAGTTAAAAAATTCTGCATTTTGATCCCTATATATTAGTATAGTTTTTCATTTTCATTCCTATTTATATTTATAGCTTAACGAAACAGTCAGTAATGATTTCTATTTATTTTTCATATAGGGACCAAAGTTACAATTTATTCATGCAGGGACTAACTCAAAGCAAGTGTAGGGACCAAAATTATAATTTTACCAAAATTTTCAATACAAAATTTTTAAAATATATTTAAATTGTTGAAAATAGTAAAAAAGAAGGCAACTTTATGTTTTCTCTAACTAAACAGGTCCTTCAGCATTGGCTTCCAGGTCGTAAGTCTACATCAGTGAATTTAACTTGAGAGTTTATTTTTACTTTAAGCAGTACCCAACAAAAGCTTTGGCTCCAATGATGTTGGAAGACAATAGGAAAGTGATGGTTGATCGCCTGGGGGAGGAAGAGCTATTCTCTGCTGATCAAATTGCTGAGTGCATGAAGAAAGGTAATATAGTAGGATCCTCTTTTTATTTAAAGTACTCTATCTATACGAGGATTAGACAACTATTACTTTAGACATCCACTAGGAACATTGGCATATATTATGATTTCCAATTTTGTTGAAGTTTGAACTGTGTGCAGTAGTTGTGTCAGGGATTTTAAATGAAGGAAAAATATTCTTGGTCTTAAATGTATTTATATTTTTTTAAATGATAAATGTAGGCATGCAATTACATGATTTAAATTTTTGCTTGCATTTTAAAACTATTTTTGCCAGTAGTTTAGTGTTTCTTTTGGATTTTTGAACACAGCAGGTTTCCATCCAAAATCACCATCCTTCTAACATTAGCATCTCAATTTCAAGCATAATTATAAAAGGAGATGTACTTTAATTTGATTTCCTATGCAGTTATTGCTGTTAATCTGAGGCAGACTATACAAGTAGATGAAGACCTGCAGATACGTGCCTATTATGCAGGACATGTAAGGCTTATGAATTTCACTTCTTAAGCCACTTTTCATTTCCAGCAAAAAAGTATAGGTCCAGATGTGGTGGTCAAAGTTTTCACCGTTAAAGTTCTTGTTTAGTTTTTGTAGTTATAAGATGAAAGAGAATAGAGTGCTGAAAAAATTCGAAAATCTAACTTCAATCCTACAATCAATCAATCAGAATAAATAAGTGAAAGTGTATGGTTATCCATTTGAACATCTGCAACAGGTCTTCTCAAAGTTCTAGATGAATGTGTCTGGCTGGACTAGCACAGCTTGAATTCTGGGCAGTGGGGCATCTGGGTTCTATCATTCTATGAAAATATAGATTTGTATAGTATCAACAGTGGAGAATAAAGCTTTAAGAATTTAGTTTCCTTTGTTCTATTAAAGGAAAATGGTTTCACTCTGGAAAGTAGAAAAAAAAAAAAGAAGACAGTACTGCTTGCAGTTGTTGTTTGGCTGTGAAGAGTAGTCTGTGAGTCTTCAATAGCAGAAGAAGACCAAGACCAATGCAAACTAGCATTCCAACATTTTTTCAGGGATTAGTTAAGTCAGGAAATCTTTTGATTCTGCTTCAGATAATGCTTCAACTACTGAAAGGAAGCCTAGTGTTATAAGGCTTCTGCTACGCATGAGGTCTGTTAGAATTGGCAGAGAAGAAAGAAAGAGGAGAGAAAATGTTCTTTCTATTATTGCAACCCATTTACAACTAAGATACACTTCTCTATTGATAGAGAGGAAGCAGCCTTAACAGAAAGACTTCTTGAGGAAGCTAACAACTAACTAACCAAACTGAACAAAGAGAGAAAATAACACGTGCCTACAACAAACTAGGGTAGTAGCATAACTAACTACTAACAGACTAGCATAGCAGCATAACAGAAGTGTAGTTGAGACTGCCATATTTACATTTATACAGAAGTACTCCAATACCCCCCCCCCTCCCGGTGCCAAACTCAAGGTGGGTGAGACTGTAGTAAAGGATCAACAACATTGAGTTTGCCATGAATAAGGCGAAAGCGAGTTGGAGATAAAGGCTTTGTTGCTTAGCCAAAACTCGTTCTCTGACAAACAAGACATCAATTTCCATATGCTTAGTCTGTTTATGCCAAACAAGATTTTGAGCCAAAACTACTGCACTCTCATTATCACAGAATATTGTAGGAGCAGTGAAGGAAACTCGAAGTTCAATCATTAAGGTTTGGACCCACAAAATTTTAGCAGAGGCATGAGCAAGACTATGGTACTCTGCTTCAGTGCTTGATCTAGCAACTACTTGTTTGCAAGATCATCAAGAAATGAGATTGGGTCCAAGGAAGATAATAGCACCTGATGTGGCCTCCTATCATTAGGATCCGAAGCCTAGTCCGCATCACAGAGGGCTCGAATGGACAGGGGCAGATTTTTTGCAGTTGGTTTCAGATGAAGACCATGATATAAAGTACCTTTAACGTACTGGAGAATGCGCTTTGTTAAATTAATGTTAGATGTTGGTTATTAGTTGTTATTTGAGGTATATTATGTTTCATTTATTATTGTATGTCAGAGGTTGGTGGTAGTTGTATTCACCACTCTGAATTTCTAGATTGTATTGTATCTCTATTTAATAAGAGATTCTAAGCTGAGTAAATTCATCTCAAGCTTTTCTATATTCAAGTTGGTATCAGAGCCTGTTCGAGGTAGTTGTATTCACCACTCTGAATTTCTAGATTGTATTGTATCTCTATTTAATAAGAGATTCTAAGCTGAGTAAATTCATCTCAAGCTTTTCTATATTCAAGTTGGTATTCAGATATGGTATCATATGTTTCCGAAGCTCAAGCCGCTGCAGAAGAATTGAAGCTTTTCTTAGAAGCTGATTCTATAGAAGAAATAAGGAAACGACTTGATAACCTCTATATGGTTATGATTCTTCGTGGTATGAACCCGACATTTAACCACATTCGTGATCAAGTTTTGACTGGTCAAGATATTCCTTCCATGGAGAGCTTAACTACTCGTCTCCTCCGTGTTCCTACCTTGAGCAATGAGGGTACCTCCCTTGAAAGTAATATGGAGTCCTCTGTTATGATATCTTCAAGAGGAAGAGGAGGACGTGGAAACAGAGGTCGTGGTGGACGAGGTAATCGTCCACAATGCACTCATTGCAAAAAGATGGGTCATACTCATGAGACATGTTACTCTCTGCATGGTTTTCCAGACAAGTCTGCTCATGTATCAAGGTCTGCGAAGCCGGAAGAGAGGAAACTGTTTGAAGAAGAATATAAAGGATACCAAGAGTATATGAGGATGAAATCTAACAGCCTTGCTGGACCTTCTTCTGGACCTAATGTATCAACGGCCTGCATTTCTCAATCTGTGGAAGGTCAAAACCCATGGATTGTTGACTCTGGTGCTTCAGACCATATCTCTAGTAATAACTCCTTGTTTTCATCTTTATTACCTCCTAAATTTTCACATCTTGTCACATTAGCCAATGGGTCAAAGGTTTCAGCTCAAGGAGTGAGTTCAATTTTTATTTCTCCCTCCTTAAATTTATCTTCTGTTTTGTACATTCCTTCTTGTCCCAATTTACTTTCCTTGAGTCAATTAACTAAGTCCTTAAATTGTTCAGTTACATTTAACTCTGACTCCTTTGTCATTCAGGACCGTGGTACGGGCAGACAGATTGGCGCCGGACATGAACCACGAGGCCTCTATTACCTGGAATCTAGCTCTTCAGTGTCCTGTCTTGCATTCTTTCATTAAATAAAGCCACGTGCACCGAGAATATTCATCAATAAAGGTGACAAAATATTTAAATCCAAAAGAAGTAATTCGACTAGGACCCCAAATATCTGAATGAACAGTGGAGAAGGCTGAATTACTTCTTGATTTATCTTTACTTGAAAAAGAAGACCTAACATGTTTGCCTAATTGACAAGCTTCACAGTCTAAAGTTTGGATTTTCTGAGTACTAGGAGCCATTATCTTTAATTTGGCAAGACTAGGATGTCCAAATCGATCATGCAACGATTTAGGAGAGATGGATGCAAGAGAATATTTTTCTTCTGAACTCTCGTCATTTTTGTCCTCTCAAGGTACATCAGTCCACTTGTCCCCACACTCCTCAACAGAATGGGATAGCCGAAAGAAAGAATCGCCACCTTGTTGAAACCGCTCGCTCTTTAATGATTAATGCAAAAGTTCCATTACATCATTGGGGAGATGCGATTCTTTCTGCCTGCTATCTTATCAATAGGATGCCCTCTTCCTCTCTTGATAATCAAATTCCTCATTCCATCCTATTTCCAGCTGAACCTCTATATCATGTTTCACCTCGTGTATTTGGTTGTACTTGTTTTGTTCATGATATGTCTCCAGGCCTCGATAAATTGTCAGCTAAGTCGATCAAGTGTGTTTTCCTGGGATACTCCCGCCTTCAAAAAGGATACAAATGTTATTCTCCTCATAACAAGAAGTATTACATGTCTACAAATGTTACCTTCTTTGAAGATTCTCCCTTCTACTCATCCTCTACACCTGACTCCATTTCCATCCAAGAGGCCTTGCTCTCTCCCTCTTCGAGTCCAGAGATTGTCATTTCTCTAGACATGTCTCATCAACCCGACCACTCTAATATTAGTCCAATGCCTATCTTATCTGAAACTGATCATTCTCCCTCGACTCCTCCTCATGGCATGACACCTGAAGCTAACCCCAATATTCCTGATGACTCTCGTGGCTCATGTCCATCTCCGTTTGCTTCTTGTATAACGGCTCCTAATTCTCCTCCCATGGCCGATGACAACTTATGTTGGCCTGTTGCCCTTCGAAAAGGTATTCGCTCTTCTCGAAACCCTCATCCTATTTACAATTTTTTGAGTTATCATCGTCTATCTCCTTCTTATAGTTCCTTTATAAATTCCTTATCATCCATCACTATTCCCAAAAATGTTTGTGAAGCACTTGATCACCCTGGATGGCGACATGCCATGATTGATGAAATGCAGACCCTTGATCACAATGGAACATGGGAATTGGTTCATCTTCCTCCTGGGAAGAAAGCTGTTGGTTGTAGATGGATCTATGCTATTAAAGTTGGTCCAAATGGTGAAATTGAACGTCTTAAAGCTCGTTTGGTAGCCAAAGGTTACACTCAGATATATGGACTTGATTATTGAGACACTTTCTCTCTAGTGGCCAAGGTCACTACTATTCGTCTTCTTCTTGCCATGGCAGCTATTTGCCATTGGCTCCTGTATCAGATGGACGTTAAAAATGCATTCCTACATGGTGAGTTAGATGAAGAAATTTACATGGAGCAACCTCCAGGCTTTGTTGCTCAGGGGGAGTCTGGTCTAGTATGTAAACTCAGGCGATCTCTTTATGGTCTTAAGCAGTTGCCAATGGCTTGGTTTGGAAAGTTTAGCAATGTTGTCAAAGGTTTCGGAATGAAAAGAAGTGAAGCAGATCACTCTGTCTTCTACTATCACAAATCTGTTGGCAAATGTGTTTATTTAGTTGTTTATGTCGATGACATTATCATTACAGGAAATGATGAAGTCACAATATCTCAACT
This sequence comes from Psophocarpus tetragonolobus, assembly GCA_037954015.1. Taxonomy (NCBI): domain Eukaryota; kingdom Viridiplantae; phylum Streptophyta; class Magnoliopsida; order Fabales; family Fabaceae; genus Psophocarpus; species Psophocarpus tetragonolobus. The sequence continues at coordinate 99,137,745 of CM075689.1, forward strand.
AAAGCAACACGTATGCAATCACTTTCAAACAAAAGATCTTGGTCATCTGAAATATTTTCTGAGAATAGAAGTAGCTCAATCCAAAGAAGGCATTGTAGTTTCCCAGAGGAAGTATGCCTTGGATCTTCTGAAGGAAACAAAAATGTCTGATTGTAAGCCAGTCAATAGTCCTATGGACCCATACAAGAAATTAGTAGCTGATATGGGAGACTTATACTCAGATCCAGAAAGGTATAAAAGGCTGGTTGGGAAGCTCATATATCTCACTATTACAAGGCCAAATATTTCCTTTGCAGTTGGAGTTGTAAGTCGATTCATGAATTCACCATGTGTTGATCATTGGAATGGAGTAATGCGTATTCTCAGGTACATAAAAAAGGCTCCAGGCCAGGGTCTGTTGTTCGAAGATAAAGGAAATAGCCAAATTGTTGGATACTATGATGCTGATTGGGCTGAATCCGATACAGATAGACGCTCTACTACTGGGTATTGTGTGTACCTTGGTGGTAATTTTATCTCATGGAAGAGTAAGAAACAGAAGACTGTTGCTCGATCTAGTACAGAAGCTGAATATAGATCTATGGCTCTTGCAGCTTGTGAGTTGGTGTGGGTTAAACAACTCATACAAGAATTGAAGTTCTGTGAAATTTCTCCAATGCAATTTTATTGTGATAATCAGGTAGCTATCCACATTGCTTCCAATCCGTTATTTCATGAAAGGACTAAACACATTGAAATTGATTGTCACTTTGTAAGGGAAAAAATGTTGTCCAAGGAAATTAGGACCGAATTTGTTGGTACCAATGACCAGCTTGCAGACCTATTAACCAAACCCTTAAAGGGTCCTCGGATTGAATACTTGATTTCCAAGCTTGGAACATATGATTTATATGCTCCAGCTTGAGGGGGAGTGTTAAATTAATGTTAGATGTTGGTTATTAGTTGTTAGTTGAGGTATATTATGTTTCATTTATTATTGTATGTCAGAGGTTGGTGGTAGTTGTATTCACCACTCTGAATTTCTAGATTGTATTGTATCTCTATTTAATAAGAGATTCTAAGCTAAGTAAATTCATCTCAAGCTTTTCTATATTCAAGTCGCTTGACTACAGTCCAATGAGCTTCAAGAGGGTGGGCCATCAATTGACTAGTTTTGTTGACTGCAAAGCTAATGTCTGATCTTGTAATGAGAGTGTACTAGAGTGCTCCAACAATGGACCTGTACAGCTTGGGGTCTGAAAAGAAATATGACCCACCTTTAGTGCGTCTGCAGGAAGATGCCATTGGAGAAGAGATAGGTTGAGCTTTTGCCATTTTGGTCTTTTGCAACAAATCTTGGGTATACTTGCTTTGAGCATGGAGAATAGAGCCATCTGCCATGCATTTAACTTCAATGCCAAGAAAGTAATCCAATTTGCCCAGTTGCTTGAGAGAAACTAGAATTAAGCTTTGAAGTAAGAACCTTGACTAGCTTTGCTAAGCTGCTTGTGAGAATTATGTCATTTGCATAGACTAGTAGATAAACTGTGGGAATTTTGTTTGTAGATGAAAAGAGAGGGTTACCATTTACTGGCTGTAAATCCAAATTGAACAAGAGTAGCCTTGAGGCGCTCAAACCATTGGCAAGGGGCCTGTTTCACCCCTTACAAGGCTTTATTCAGTTTACAGACAAGAGAGGAGTTGGAGTTCTCAAAGCCTGGGGGTTGCTGCATGTAGATTGTTTCTTCAAGGAAGCCATTTAGAAAGGCATTGTTAACGTCCAATTGGAAAGTGGCCAATGCTTAGTCAAAGCCAAAGTGAGAATAAGCCAAATAGTAACATGTTTGATGACAAGAGAAGAAGTCTTATGAAAATTTGTGCTAGGTTGTTGATGGAAGCGTTAGCAACAAGTCTTGCTTTGTACTTGTTAATAGTGCCATCAACATTTTCCTTTACTCTAAAAACCTACTTACAACACACTGGTTGTCCGTTGGGAGGTAGTGAAACCAATTCCTATGTTTGATTTTTTAATAAGGCATCATATTCTTCCTGCATAGCAAGCAGCCATCTAGGATCATTCAGGGCTTGTTTGAGACGTCTCAGTTCACAGTATGCTAGAAATAAGGAAGGATGAATTCTGTTTGAGGGAATGCCAGATTTTGACCTAGTTTGGATAAGGTGAGTGTTGGTGGGTCTAGAGACTGTCTGCAGAGTCAGAGGCATAGGAATGATATGCAAAGTCAAAGAACCTGTTTAGAGAGTTAGTGGCTGCACGAGAATCAACATTAGTGGGAGGGTTTGCATTTGCAGAACTGGAATTGTAGACAGAGGTATTGGATGAATTAGAATTGGGTGCAGTGACTTGTGAGAGCATAACAGCAGGGTTCTGAACAAAAGAAATTAGTGGAATAGAGGCAGGGGGAAGAGGTGATAGATAGACAGCAGGTGACTGACAATTGGAAGGAGGAAATAGTTCAGTATAGGGAAATTTAATTTCATTAAACACCACATCTTTTGAAACAAACAATTTACTTGTAGGTGAGAGACATTTGTCACCTTTATGAGAGGTGGAATAGTCCAGGAAAACAGACTCATGAGACGTAAACTCAGGTTTATGTTTATTATAGGGTATGAGGAATGGATAACAAGAGCATCCAAAGGTTTTTAGAAAATTATAATTTGGTGACTGTTTGAACAAGACAGTGTAATGAGCAGAAAAATTAAGTGAAGTTGTTGGTAATCTATTAATGAGATACAATGTTGTAGTAAAGACAAAATCCCAAAATTTGAGAGGAAGAGAGACATGATATAACAAAGTAAGACCAAGTTCAATAACATGCCTATGTTTCCTCTCAACAATACCATTTTTATGACGTGTATAAGCGCAAATGACTCTATGAATGATGCCATGAGGATTAAGATAGGAGGTTTAAAATCGAAATTCACCCCCCAACCCCCACCCCCCCAAATCAGTTTGAAAGCTTTTGATTTTAGTATTAAACTGAAGATCATCCATGGCCTTAAATTGCAAAAAGACATTATAGGTGTCTGATTTATTTTTCAAAAGATATATCCAAGTAAATTTGGAAAACGCATCAACAAAGGTAATGTAGTAAAGAAAGTCAAATTTAGGGGGAATGTATGAACAGACCCACAAGTCACTGTAAACCAATTCTAGGGGACAACTCTACATAGTAGTAGAAGTAGAAGATGGAAGTCTGTGAGATTTTCCAACACAACAAATAGAACAGAGTTCAATAGGACTTCTATTAACCATGGGTATATTACAATGTTTTAGAACAAGTCTCAAGACATGTGAGTTGGGATGACCCAATCTAGCATGCCATAGAATTTCAGATTTAGAACTATTATAAGTGATTTCAATGGATTTAACAATTTGTTTTGAATTAGAAACAAGACAGCCTTGAAGCAAAACTTCATTGGTGACCTGTGATTTAACAACACAAATATTAGGATGAAACTCAAAGAAGACATTATTGTCTTTAGCAAAAGCAAACTTACTAACATTGATTAGGTTTTTGGTTATGGTGGGAACATGTAACAAATGATTTAGAGTTAGAGAGATATTTGGATTGCAGGGAGAGGGAAAGGTAGAAGAACATGAAAGATTAATAGGCAAACCTTGACCATTACCAATATAGATTTGATCCGGTCCCTCAAAGGGACTTAGCTGCTGAATATTTTCAGACTCTACTTACATGAAAGGAGGCACCTGAATTTGGAACCCACATAGAGGGAGTACATGCAAGTATAACTATGACTGCCTAACCAACTAATATCTTTCTCTTTCTCTTACAAAGCCTCATTAACAGAGGCAGGTTCTGCCAATTTGGGTTTTACTCTATTTCTCCTATGGCGTACTTTCTTAATGGGATGTCTAATGTAGTATAACTCCTGAAAGATATTAATAAGATAATCCACTCTTATGTTTGCTGATGCAATATATCCTATTCAATAATTCCTGGATGCCAGTTATCCTTTAATATCATGGAATTGTCTCAAGCAATCCTTCGATAAGTCCTATTATTGTCTCTTCCTGTTCCATCAGACATCTGATTCCAAATGTTATAGTAAGCATTAAATTGAAGTTTTTCCTTTCTTCTAGCCAGACCAAAACAGATTCTGTAATATAATCATACCTGATACGTTAACATTATCAATCATCCCAGGTGATGTAGTGTTCCTTGTAACATAATTTTAATTTTATTTCACCATATATTAGACCTTTTTTTCTTTCACTTTTAGGGTTACTTTCCTTATCCAATTTCTATCTGTATCGTTAGAACAGATTTTTGTTCTTTCAATGCCTTAGGTTAGTGTTTTAGTACTTAAGCTTGATAATGTTAAGGTTATTGGAGCTGCAATGTTCTATGCAAAAGTGGGAGACGCAGAAATGGTTTATACAGGAGACTACAATATGACACCAGATAGACACCTCGGAGCGGCTCAAATTGATCGACTACGACTTGACCTTCTTATAACTGAGTAAGAACATCATTGGTTGTATAAATGCACCTTGTAAAATAGTTGTCAATATTATAGTGAGTTTGATAAATGGTTTTTTCTTACCCATTTATTGTTTATTTCATTTTCTACAACGATTGACTTTTGAACATACTTTTTGCAGACTATTTACCTGAATGTATTACCATTCCTTTCATTCTCATATTAATATTACTGTTTAGAAATACAAATCCTTCCTTGGCCAGCACGTTATAGTCTATACTGTTGGCATGTTGGTCATTGAATAGTATGAAACCTTATGTGACCAAGAGGTCCAGAGATTGATTCTTATTGCCTTCCTTTTTCATTATTACTTTTTTTGTGGACAAATGCATTTACTATTATAATTTCCATTTTCCAGTGCTGCATTAATTGCATAATAAATATAATTTCCAATAGGTACAATAATAAAGCATGTCTAGTTGTATAGGCTATTCAGTAAAATTGTCCTTAGTGCTTGTGAGGCACCGTCTTAAATTGCACAGGAATAAGCTGCAGGTCCAATATCAAATGTAAACTAAATTAGTGAAATTTTTGGATCTTTAAGCTACTGAGTTTAGAGTGTACTCCTTACACTAACAACTCTTTTTGGTAATTGCTAATAGTTTGGATGACGCATTTTGTGGTTAACTGGTTAGATTGATACATTCCATAGTAGTTTTAAATATACATCTACAATTGTGTCATGTTAACAAGGGACGGTAACATTGATCTGTGTTATCATCATTTTCTTTCCTCCTATTGATTAATGGTTTGATGGGGTTTTAAATGCACGAATCCTATTTGGGAATTACTGCTTGAAGTTATATGACAGATTTTCTTGGATACATTTTTATATGATTCTTAAACAATTCATTTCAGATCCACATATGCAACTACAATACGTGATTCAAGATATGCTCGAGAGAGGGAATTCCTCAAAGCTGTATGTATTTGCAGCACTTAATCTATAGAACTGATGTGATGCTGGGCGTGTAATTTGGTGTCTTTGTTTCTTTCTGACATCTTTTAAGAAAAAAAATTGTTGATCTCACCTTGTCAGTCCTTTCTTTTCAGTTAATCTTGTCATACTTTGCTGTTCACATTTTACATTGACCTTACCATTGGTTATTGAAGTGGGCCTTTTGGTATTTTTGGAGAATCCTTGGTTTGTGCTCTTAGTGTGGACTGATTTTTGTTGATTAGTTCAAGAGGTTTTAACTGAAGCAAAAAAAGGCTAGGTCTTGTGGATGAGTGCTATTCATGCTCCTTCAGTGCATTTGGTTTGACATAGAATACCAGGATTCTTGCTGTTTTAGGATTTTTGATTTTAGTGTTATTGAATTGGGCTTGTTGACTGATATTTGCTGTACAAGTGTAAGTGATTTGTTCTGTCTGGATCAAACACTAAATATTGATACCAAATTATGTTAGGTTTTGATAATTGAGTATCAAATGTTGACCACGTATATGTATAATTAATACCAATTATACTGACAACAATAACTTTACAATGATATCCCTAATAATCTAATCATACAGATATAGGAATTTGCTAACACTAATATTTGCAATAAAATTTATCATCAGTATTTCTATGTTAGATGTATTGACAACTGTAGCGTTACTTTTGTTTTTAAAAAGGAGCCCTTGTGTTTATTTCGAAGCAAGCCAGATAGTTACATGCTGTGTAGCTTGGATCAGCATATTACATTGATTTCTCTTTTAATTTCTGCTCTTGTTTCTCAAAATGAACCTGATTCACAGTTTGAAATTAAATGATTTAGGTTCATAAATGTGTATCTAGTGGAGGCAAGGTGCTTATTCCGACATATGCTCTGGGAAGGGCTCAGGTATTGTCATCATGATTGCCATTCATCTCATTGATTGTAATTTATCTTCCCCTTTGTTATAGCTAATGGATGGAGTACAAACCACTATTTTACTTATATATTCTAAGCGTATGTTTGGTTCAATTTATTTGAAGATGTATTCACTTATTTTTGCCTGCTTTATGGGGGATATTTTTAAAAATAAATCATAATTTCCTAGAGTTTAAGCTGTTTCAAACCAACACCTTATCCTTATATTTTTTTATATATTTATTAAAAAGACATTTTTAAAATCAATTTAACAAAGGTGAGATTAATCAACCGTGAGCCACTCAAACTGCTGGTTCAGTGACCAATTTAATTTTAAAAACAATTGACCTATATGTAATGGTTGTCTTATATTTACCAAGTTGTTACAATATCAAGGAACTATGCATTTTGTTGGAAGACTACTGGGAACGGATGAAGTTAAAGGTTCCTATCTACTTCTCCGCAGGTTTGTATCCGCTTGTAACTCTCAAATAATCTTCATTTCTTCTACTTCTGTATATATATTATAAACTATACAATGTCATTTAAGGGTAATCCTCCCCCCTTTAGAAAAAAAGATTTTCTCTTATTTCATAAGTTTTACACATATATTGTAAAGTTAATAATGTACAGTAAATACAGTAAATAAGGAATTGTCTTCCGCACTGCACCGCAGACATAGTTGTTCTAAAACTGTCATGAGCCCGGACTGAGTTTGTTTTTTTTATTAGCAATTGCTAGTTTGTTAGTTTTGTCAATAGGAAGGATTCGAACTCACAACTTCTCCCTACTCCATTCTCCCTAACTATAACCACTAAACTCACCTTATAAGTCTTGAATTAGTTTGTAGTAACCCTAACTAGAGTTACTGCCCTACACCCAGTTTTCCTGTTTTTTAAATATACTCATTTATGCCAAATATCATTACAGATTTTTTTCCTTGTCACATTCTCAAATCCTGCCATGAAATTTTGCTGTAGGGGCTTATCCTGTTTTTAAAATTGAAACATTAAAGGAAAATCTTTAAGTTTTTTAACATAAAAAATAACTATTTTATTACGCAAAAGAGGTAAACATCAGTTACAAAATCTTAATCACGGGTTTCTTACTCATAATTAGCTGAACACAGAAATATTCTGGAGCTTCTAAAGAGCCCCAACAGAATGTGAACTGACCTCAGTAGGTTAGTTATTTAGAGATGGAAAGATGAAAGAGTATGATAGGGTATACATGATCAGAACTTGAGTAACCTTATCGTTCTATATCATTTCTAGATCTCTGCTTTGCATATTCAATAAACACTACATTGTTTAACTCTTTAATTTTGATTGTTTGCTATTAATTGGTATTAGAGATCCACCCATGCTCCTGGGAACTCATGGTTTGATAAAAAATGGAGTTTTGTTGAAAGGGTTCAGGAACTAGATAAGAGAGTTAGAGCTAGAGAGAGAAATCCAGAAATCATGATGGGACCAAGAAGCTGAAGTAAGAACCAATGACGTTCTGGAAAATGTTAGATGATAAGAGCTTTGAGTCCCACATCGACTAGTGATATAACAATACTATATAAATGAGGTGCAAATCTCATCTTACTAGCCAGTTTTGTGAAGTTGAGATAGGTCTAATTTCACCAATTCTAATAGATTTTTAACAGTAGACGTAGGGGAATCAGTGAGGATCAATGGAGAAGGTTGAAGATTCCTTTGATAAAATGATAACATCTACCTGAATGATTTATTATGCAAATTTGTACATTCTGCTTAAACAAAATCCAGAATTTGAAATTGCAAATGTAAAAAATTGGTGTGATTGGTAAATATTATTAGATTATCAACACAATATCTAAGAGGGAGAGAATGATGTATGTATGATAGATTAGGATACTTTTTGTTAGTTTAGGGTTTAATATCTCACACATCATTCATATATCTCTCATCATTTTAGAATACTTTTAAGAGATTCTAAAATATATTATTGTCATTATAATGATAACTTTCAATGTATTAATAACATTGCAAAGATTACATAGAAGTTATCATTCTTCCCCTACCATATGTTTGAAAAGTTATCATTCTCAAATTCTGTAATTACAATGACCACTTTTATTTGATATTTGCTGCTTGAATTTAATTTCCATTTTCCAAAGAAGACAGCTATAATGACATAATTGAAAATTTACAATTATCTCAAATATACTATTTAAAAAGATATAAGATGTGGAGTACTAAGGAGTATCTGTTAGAATCATGTATGGAGCTGATTATGCACTATTCCTTAATCTTTCTCCAAAGCCTCTCGTGCTGCACTGCATTTATGCTTGTTCAGAATAATTTCCCTTGTCCTATGCAAATGAGTCAGATTAGCATCCTACAGTACAAATTAGTTTTGTAACTTCTTGAGATGTCTATTTTCCAAATGATATTTCTTCCATTATTTGTTGGTAACTGTGCTTCATATTAAAATTAACTAAATCATGAATCTTTTCATTTTTCAGGTTTAACAATCCAAGCCAATGTGTATCATAAGATGCTTATTAGTTGGACAAGCCAGAAGATTAAAGATAGATTCTCTAAACATAATGCTTTTGATTTTAAGAATGGTAATTTCAATATTTTTTTACATCATATCAGAAATTTTCTGCCTTACATCATTATGTATTAGAGTAATGTACATAGCTATAGTTTCTAAACTGTAGTCTTGGGTTATATTGTAACCTCTTAGTCAGTTAGAGTTGAGTTAGTCAATTAGAGTTTAGTTTCAGTTAAGAGTTAGTTAGGCTCTGCACTATTATAAATAGTGCTTCTGTTTTTCTGTTACATTTGCCCATTCATTAATAATAGATTTCCCTTCTATTCAGATTTCTCTCAACATTTTCTCTCTGAATTTGCTTTCTCAGAATTGTATCTTTCTCTATTTTTCAAAACTTCAACATGGTATCCAAAGCTAGTTCGGTCTAGGACCTCTTTTTCTCGAATTTTTTTCGCATGGTGAATCCATCGAACTCGTTTATTAGAGCTTCAACTTTCCCTAATTCAGTTTCTGAAAAACTCGACGACACAAATTTTCTTCTATGGTGTCAACAAATTGAGCCAGTTCTCAAGTCACATGGCCTTCAATGATTTGTTTTGAATCTGATGATACCTCCTCGGTTCCTGATGATACCTCCTCGGTTCCTTTCCTCTGAATATCTTTAATCTGAAAATGAAAATCCTGCCTATGAATCTTGTGAGGAGCAAGATCAAATTCTGCTCATGTGGCTCCAATCGACATTTTCTACGTCAATTCTATCTCGCATGCTAGGGTACGTTCACTCCCATCAAGTTTAGGATAAAATTCATGACTACTTCAATAATCAAACACATGCTAGGGTTCATCAATTGAAGTCAGGATTGCGATCGCAATTGCTGGGAAATCGCACGACGCGTCAATATCTTCATCACATCAAATCGATCTGTGATGAACCATCTGACATTTCCTCTATAGATTGTTTTTTATACTATGTCACATTTGTTGATGCCTTCTCAAAGTATACTTGGATTTATCTTCTTAAAAGCAAAGCTAACACTTATGCTATTGTTAAACAATTCAAAACTATGGTTGAACTTCAATTTACTTTAAAATCAAAAGTTTACAAACTGATTGGGGAGTGGAATTTTGACCTTTGGCTCCTTTTCTAGCTAACTGTAGCATTATTCACAGGCTCATATGCCCTCACACTCATCATCAAAATGATGTTATTGAGAGAAAACATATTGAAACTGGGTTAATTTTGCTGAAACATGCTTCTTTACCTATGAAATTTTGGGACTTTGCTTTCACCACAGTTCTTCACTTGATAAATAGATTTCCATCAGCTCCTTTAAATTTTTAGGTTCCCTACATTGATCTATTTAACCAGCAACTTGACTATTTTTTCCTTAAAACATTTGTTGTGCCTACTTCTCATTTCTAAGACCTTACAATAATCACAAGTTAGATTTCAGATATCATGAGTGTGTCTTTTTAGGCTACTCAACATCTCACAAAGGCTACAAATGTCTATCTCCTATAGGAAGAATCTTTATATCAAAAGATGTTATTTTTAGTGAGATCCGATTGCCCTACTATGAATTATTTACCTCTAACAAATCTGTTGATGCAGCCCCTCTCATTGGCATTTCTCCTATCAATAACTTACCTTCACCCTCTCTTGCACCTATCCACACAGAAAATCAACATATTCCTGCTCTTGAATCCACACATCCTACATCTTTACTAAACTCACCAACCTCTACTGAACCAACATCTACCTCCATTAAACTTGCAACTGAACCAACATCCACCTCTTCTTTAACTGACAAACCAACCAATGTTCACCCATGTAGACCAGGTCCAAATTTGGCATTGTTCAACACAGAATTCGTCCATCTCTCTTCTTAACTCACTATGAACCCAAAAGTGTTAAACAAGCTATCTTTGATCCTACTTGGTTCTCTGCTATGAAAGTTGAATATGATGCATTAATAGCAAATAAAACTTGGGATCTTGTTCCTCTTCCACCAAACAGAAAAGCCATTGGATGCAAGTGGGTTCAAAATCAAGGAAAATGCTAATGATTTTATCAACAAATTCAAAGCTAGATTGGTAGCCAAAGGATACAATCAAATTCCTGGATTTGATTTCAATGAAACATTCTCTCATGTGGTGAAGCCTATTACTATTAGACTCATTCTCACCCTTGCTCTCACACATAAGTGGACTTTTTCAATTAGATGTCAACAATGTGTTTCTCAATGGACATCTCTCTTAAATAGTTTACATGATTCAACCTCCACGATTTGAAGTTGGTAATTGTCCTTTAGTGTGTAAATTGAACAAAGTTCTTTATGGGCTTAAGCAAGCTCCCAAGCAAAGGTTTGAAAAATTTCAGGCAACTCTTCTTAAATTTGGTTTTGCTGCCAGCAAGTGTGAGCCCCTCTCTTTATCTACAAGTCTAATTCTCAGACTGTTTACTTACTGGTGTATGTAGATGATATCACCACAACTAACAATTGTAGTGCTTTGGTTCAACAATTGACATCTAAGCTTTATGAAATTTCTCCCTCGAACAACTTGGTCATTTAGACTATTTTCTCGGAATTGAAGTGAAACAGCTACCAGATCATTTCCTATTCCTCAAACAAAGCAAATACATCAGAGATATTTTACTCAAAACCAAGATGACAGATCAAATATGCTCTCCCATGACATCAAGTTTCAAGTTATCTAGTTCAGGAGCTTATTTTTTCTCTGATCCTACTCTCTAGAGGTCCATTGTAGGGGCTCTACAATACCTAACAATTACAAGGCCTGAAATTAGCTTTCCAGTAAACAAAGTCTGTAAATTTATGGCTAACCCATTAGAATCTCACTAGACTGCAGTAAAAAGGATCCCCAGGTATCTTAAGGGTTCCATGCTCTTTGGTCTTCAACCGAAACCAATTGCCTCATCTCAACCTTTCTCCATAAGGCCCTTTTGTGATGCTGATTGGGCATCAAATATTGGTGATAGAAGGTCTACATCAGGAGCAACCATCTTTTTTGGTCCTAATCTAGTATCTTGGTGGTCTAAAAAGCAACAAGTTGTTGCTAGATTGAACACAGAAGCCAAATACAGGAGTTTAGCTGAAACTACAGGTGAAATATCATGGATACAAACTCTTCTAACAGAGTTGGGGATTTCTGTTCATACACCTATTGTTTACTGTGATAATGAAAGTGTTGTAGCTCTATCTTTGTCTCATAACCCTGTTCTTCATGCCTGATCCAAACATATGGAAATCGGCATTTTCTTTGTTAGAGACAAGGTGATCAACAAACAGCTTAACGTGTATCACATTCCTGCCATTGATCAATGGGTTGATGTTCTGACTAAGCCTCTCTCTCCCACCAGATTCTGTTTCCTCAGAAGCAAACTCGATGTTCTTGAACCACCTTGAGTTTGAGGGGGGTATTAGAGTCCTGTACAGAGCTGCAGTTTCTAAACTGCAGCCTTGGGTTATATTGTAACCTCTCTAGTCAGTTAGAGTTCTGTTTCAGTTAAGAGTTAGTTAGGCTCTGCACTATTATAAATAGTGCTTCTGTTATTCTGTTACATTTGCCCATTCATTAATAATGGATTTCCCTTCTATTCAGATTTCTCTCAACATTTTCTCTCTGAATTTGCTTTCTCAGAATTGTATCTTTCTCTGTTTCTCAAAACTTCAACATTATGCATTCATATGTTCACATACATCAGTGCATGGAGTTCTCTCTCTTTTTTTATTTTTGTTCCTTTAAAGCTGTGATGCAGAGCCTTGACCTTGGAGTATTCCAGAGTTAGTGATTATAGTTCTTTATATTCAATAGTTGTAACAATTTGCTAACTTATTAAGGAATTCAAGATAAAAAGCATTAATTTCCAGACTAAACAAAACTGGGGCCTTGGGGCTGATTGAGTTATAATGATTAGAAGCCTTGGTAAGAAAGGGATGTCAGACTGTCAGTTGATGGCTTAATTGTGTGGGAAAAATGAGTGGAATGGCTAAAATATGGTAGTTGACTGACTGCTGAAAATTGTGCTCTAGAAGACTAGAACTGGATAGATGCATTATAGGTTTTATATGAAAGCATGTCTACCACCATATCAGGCTTGTAATCGATATAACACATTAATACCTAAGCTAGACCATTTTATGAAACGGAATTTTAAATATTTGTTGTCTTGTGTTGACAAATTTTAATTTTGGAAAAGAAAAAATAAATCAAACAAAAAGAAATGGGTCAATTTTTGGTGAGATATTTTCTTTTCACTGTGCTTTGTTACAAAGCGAATTACATTGACACTCACATTTTGTCTAATTACACAAAAAACTCCTTTTTTTTACTCCTACACAAACCTCCCCTACTTTTTTTTAATAAGTTTATATAGACACCCCTTTTTACTTTACAAATGCACCATCGTAAGGTTTAAAAAAAATTATATAGTGCAGCCAGCCCTATTAGGGAGGTCAAAGTAATGGTAAAAAAGACAAGGGTGTTTTGTTATTTACTCTTTAGTATATGACATGATGGTGTGTCCTCAAAGTTTAGGCCTTGATCGTTCATCTCTAATCAAACTTGTATGCCAGTTGGTAAAAGTTGGAAGTAAAAAACTAGAAGTCCTAATGGATTATTGATATAGAATTTAAGTGGGAAAGAGAGAAAAAGAAGATGGAGAAAGAGAAAGGGGAAGAGAGAAGAATAGAGAGGGTAGAGGGAAAGAGGAGAGAAACAGAAAGATCAAAGGAAATGTGCAGTGTACTTCTGTCATTATCATTTAGGCAAAGTCTACTACATTCAGAAATAGAACAGCCTTGCCTTATTTATAGGCAGCTACCCAGTGACCATAGATCTTAACCAACAGTAGCAGACTAACTAACTAATACTCCTTTTCTTATTACATATCAAGTATCATGTGAAAATATGTGAAATTTTGCTAATATGGCATATAATTTTTAAACAACGATCTTATTCAAATCCATCAATATTGAAAATTTTATATGAAAACTTAAAATTGTGATTTAGATATTTCATTGCAAGGAGGTGTGTCATCTGATAAGTTCACACTTCACTCATCTGCTTTGGATATTACAGTTAAAAAATTTGAAAGGTCTATGATAGATGCTCCTGGTCCTTGTGTTCTTTTCGCCACTCCTGAGAAGATAAGCAGTGGATTTTCACTTGAGGTTTTTAAGCACTGGGCAGTGTCAGAAAATAACCTCGTCAGTTTACCTGGGTACTCCTCTAATTCTTCTTCTGTTTTGACAGTACATTTCTTGACTTTCTTTACTTTGTTGGTAAATGTTTCCCACTACTAGCACGCCACATTATATGGATATCAAAGTACTGCCTTTTTATGATAAAAATGACATTTGACTAAAACATAATAAATTTGGTACAGTTTTCTGTTTTGCCTGTTGGATAAAGTTTAGATTTCTTAGGAAGTTCTTTTTTATCGTCCAAATGTTAATAATGTTAATTTTGCTAGCGGTCAAGATCGAACCTACAGCCTCCCCTACAAACTACCTTATATCTCCCACACATTAGGAAGTGACCGACTCTCAATTTGTGGAAGGAAAGAAGATATGAAATATTGATTGTTTTGGATGTGTAGGAGGGAAGTTGCTTTTTCAAATCGGTTACAAATTTTAGGTTCACAATTTTCCATCATATTATTTTTTTATAGTGGCAATTAAATCCATTTGTCCACCAACTATTCATCCCGTGCACAAATCTAATCATCGCACCCAAAAAAATTAAACAATAGGTAATGAACCTACATTGTCAACATTTGTTGGTTTTGGGCTTAACAAAAAATATATTTGTTGGTTTTGTGTAAGTCTTGAAGGGACGAGCCTAGGTTGTGGTTTCAGAATTTAGAGTTGAGTTAGGGAATGGAATCTTCCCAACTAGAGCATGTTTTCTGCAACTCCTCGCACTAGTGTTTAGAGACTGTTCAAAATTTTAACTATTGCTTGTTATGCTTGACAAATCAAAATCTAACTTTATTTTGATAAATAAATCAAAATATGGATTTCAATTTCTATCCTATATTGTATGTCACTGAAGCTCATAATTAAAGAGACGAAATTAAAACAAAAACTACACAATTGTGGAAAACAAAAGGCTTTTAGTAAAATAAATTATTGATATAGAAATTTGAGAAGGAAGGAAAATAATTGGTACAATTCCTTAATAAGTTAGGAAACTGTTATAACTATTGAAAATAAAGAACTATAATCACTAACTCCAGAATGCTCCAAGGTCAAGGCTCTGCATCACAGCTTTAAAGCAACAAAAATAAAAAAAGAGAGAGAACTTCATGCACTGATGTATGTGAACATATAATGCATAATATTGAAGTTTTGAAAAACAGAGAAAGATACAATTCTGTAATATCCAAACTAGTAAAGAAAAGGAAGGAAAATAATCGGAATAAAAGTGACAGAAATTTGAGAAGGAGGGAAACAAGCCCAATGGAAATATTGGTGAGAATATAAACCCCTCACACGCCGATTCTATTGGAGTCCAATGTTTAATGATGGCTGCTACAAAATCTGCCATAAAACTACAGAAGATGGTAGTTGCTAATTACAAATAACTATGAATTTTGGTTTTTCTCTTATCTGTAGTTTCTTTGTTTCATAGCCTTGTCTTTCTGCATGCTATTTCTACATTGTCACAAAAATATATGTACTGATATATTCTATTTTCATATACTAACTTTACCAGTTGTGTTCTGCTAATCCATTAATTTGTTACTACTGTAGGTATTTTGTGGGTGAAACAATGGGTCATAAATTAACATCAAATAAGCAGGCCAAAGATGATGCTGATACAAAAATAGACATTCGTTGCCAGGTACATATTACTTCCTACCGATTTATAGGAGATATATCTACTTTTTTTTATAGGTCAAATTTAGTTGTTAATGTGTTAGTTTTTGTTAGTGGATGGCCCACGCCCTCTCCCTCCCCCATTTTTCTCACATGTGAACCTTGCCACAAGACCAACCTTATAACTCCTAAGATATATTTACTTTTAATTCAGTATTTTTATGAACATTTGTATATAGATGTTCCACTGGTTAGGGAAAGTATTAGCATCCTATACATGTAAATAAATCTGACATAGTGATTAAAATAATTTAAGTATATTAAAAGCAGGAATTTGAACTTGTTGACTTTTACAGATTATTACATTAGTTTAACTTCCATAGTTTGGTATAAAATGAGTTTGCTTCTAACATGACTTGAGACTAAGTCTTGAAAAGCAGAATAAAATAGTATGTATTTATTATTAGTAGGAAAGTAGAATCTAATTGTGAGGAAACAAAATATTCTCTCATTATTAGTACTCTAACACAGGGAATTAATTCAAATCTTCTCCCTTTTTTCTCTCTTTTAACATGGTATCTAAAGTCTAAACTAGATCTTAGGAGTTTGAGTTTTCTGTCAGCCACATTTCAGCCACCACAGGTGGACTCACTATTCCTGGAGATAAAAATATCCTTTTGATGAACTATGTATGCCTTTGGTTTGCTGTCTTTGTTTTGGCCTTTTTCTAGCTATCTTCCTCCATTTTTCTGGCGACTTTTCTAGTGCCGCTGTCAATTTGAACCTTCTAATGTAGATCTCATGTCCTATTTTGGTGTTCCAAACAATGTGATGCTTTGTTAGTGTCGTTTGCCTTGCCTTTATTTTCTTGTTCAACAATGGTTTTCAGTAGCTTGTCTCTGCTAACATACAGTGGTCTCATCTATGGCCTAGATGCACTAGCCTCAGTTTTGTGCTAAATGCACTAACCCCTGGCTTTGACACAGATACTGTCCTCGTTTATATTGCACTAGTTCCAACTATGTTCCAATTGCGGTATTGTTGTCTTTTGTGTCCTATGAGCAATGTTATCTTTCTACAATATTCCCAATTTTGCCAACATCTGGGTGTTGTCTTTCAAAATATTGTTTTATGGTGGAGGTCATTTTGGATTTATTTATTTTTTCTATTTATTCCAACAATCTAAATGCTTAATAAGCTTCAACTTGAAGGGGGTGTTGAAAATTAAAATAAAATAATTGAGAAAACGAAATATTTGTAGAAAAGCAAAAAATCTCATTTCGAGAAAACGAAATATTCCTTCATTATTAGTATTTATTGTAATGACATCTATATAAATTGAGAAATATATTATAGAAATTGGCATTGAAGGTAATTGAGTCAATTCATTTAGTTTCTGGAATAACTTCGACTCATCTTAAATTGACAGGTTCATCAATTAGCTTTTAGTCCTCACACTGATTCTAAAGGGATAATGGATCTTGTGAATTTTCTCTCACCCAAGCATGTTATACTAGTGCATGGAGAGAAGCATAAGATGGCTACCCTTAAAGACAAAATTCATTCTGAATTGGGGATTCAATGTTATGATCCTGCAAATAATGAAACCATATACATTCCTTCAACTCACTATGTAAATGCAGAAACCTCAGACACTTTCGTTCGAAGCTGCTTGAAACCAAACTTCACGTTTCAGAAATGCAGTTCGGTGGACATATGTAACTCTACTACTATAGACAAAAGCTTAATGCCCGAGCTTCAAGTTGAAGATGAAAGGGTAGCAGAAGGAGTTTTGGTTGTGGACAAAGGAAAAAAGGCAAAGGTTTTACACCAGGATGAACTTTTGCTTATGTTGGGTGAAACGAAGCAGGATTCTTAGTTAGCACATGGATGTCCCGTACATATTGGTGACTCAATGAATGGGTTAACTGACGATGCTCTGGGCTTTAGGTCTTATATAACATTGTGGCGACTTACTTCAAACACTCAGATTCTTGGAGAGCATCTGCAAACTATTCATGCATCTCTCTTCAGTAGAAGCATTATTGTCCATGCAGGATTAAAGAAAATTACTATTGCCAATGCAACTTTCTGCTGCTTTGGTCAGAGCAAATACAGGAAACAGATTTCAGCAATGTAGAGCATAAAATCTGGTCATATATTTATATCTGGCTCTGAAGTACATATGAGAATCAACAAAAACAGTTGGATATTAAGATAATCAATTTATACAGAACAGCATCAGTTGGAATCAAAGGAGTTTAATGTGGAGATTAGTCTTCTTGTATATATACATTGAGCAGATGGAAATTGATTACAATTGAAATTTGTATAAGGATCTAATTATTGATACTATGTGCCCCTTACGTAGTCTCCAGTGTTATATGATGCAGGATAAAGGGAATTAATGTGATTCTTTTTATTTGATCCTTTACGAGTTTTGTACAATTTGTTAGTGATGATCTTAATATTGCGTAATTCTAGGCAAACACATGTTCGTGAAGAATTATTAATAGGGGGTTGTTCTGTGATCTGTATTCCAGATTGGTTTTTTTACCGTGTTTAACTGCTTATATTTTTGTAAAAAAAAAAAGATCCTTTGTATAACCAATTTTC
Organism: Psophocarpus tetragonolobus; assembly: GCA_037954015.1. Classification (NCBI taxonomy): domain Eukaryota; kingdom Viridiplantae; phylum Streptophyta; class Magnoliopsida; order Fabales; family Fabaceae; genus Psophocarpus; species Psophocarpus tetragonolobus. The sequence goes on from CM075689.1 coordinate 99,156,079, forward strand.
AAAAAGTTAACGTAAGATCTTTGGTTACGTTATAAAGTGAGATTATTTGGTTGAAAGTGAAAGTGCTTGTAATAGAATAATCATTGAAGCCTTATTGTAATAGGTAAGTGAATTATAACCCTAAATAAACTGTGATATTAGGGTTTCAAATCTTAGTCACCATTTGATATATTTTAACAAAAATTACATTTTTCATATTCAGGAATTAATGGAATAATTTTTATCTATTTTCTATTGAAAAATTGAAATAGCATATCATTTAAAATTTTAAATTAAAGAACTAAATATTAAAAATAACTATAAATGTTAATTATTATTTCACTTGGGAAAGTAGCGGGTGAAAGAATAATTTCTACTTTATAAATAATAATGATATTAATCATCTGTTCAACTAATATGTAGGGACATAGGACTGAATCATACTTTTGCTAGGTAACAGAATGTAAAGAAAAGCATGAGCGTCTTCGTCTCTATACTTGCCCTTCCATTGAGGAAAAGGCAAAGCACATATTCCTCCGTACACAAAAATATGGATTGAAAATGAAAACTGAAAATGAAAAATTATAAAATAAAATTACATATATAAAATAGCAAATGTATAAGAAAAGTGAGAAGGTGATTTAAAATAATAATAACAAAAATAAATTAGCTACATAACAAAAAAATAGAAGAAAATATGAACAGTGAATCAAATATCATGAATTTTAAAATATATAATTTATCGATTTAAGAAAAAATAGTACATTATTATTCTTGTGATAAATCCAATATTAATTAGAAAAATAATAAACGTGATGAATAAATTATTGTTTTATTACTTTAATAAAAATGTAAATATAATAAAAGTTTCCTTAATAGAGAATAGATGCCACATTTGTTGCTGAAGTAAAACTTACTAACAATCATATAAAGTAAAGCAGGGATTTCAAATTTCATGTCTATAGAAAAAAAGGTCCATTGTCTAGTTTAATTCAGGTATTCTTTCCTCTTGTTCCTTTGTGCATGTCCTTGGTTTCTCAAACTGCATTTGGCTAGAGTGTAACTAGAGAGGTATCCTTTGATTTTCTCCTTACCTGTTGGTAATTTAGTTTTTGATGATTCAACTTTTTCTGTTTTAACTACTTTGAAGCTATGAAAATGCATGTGTTCAGTTTTCATGTTTTAAGTGTTGTTGCTGCCTCTTTTCTGTACTTTGGTTCACTTTGGTCTTTGATGTAAGACATTTCACAAAGTTTCTATTAAGTAATTATAACATTCATTAAATCTCTTATAGTTGTTCTAAGTGCCTTGGTTGTTTACTTTTAGTTTTGATGATGACTTCAGTAGCAAAGAATAAAACTGTTTAATTATATTTTGAAGTTTGAACATCTCTTGCATAGTTTGATTGTTGGATAATTACGTATAACAGTTGGATGATGAAATATCCTCCTTTCTCTACATGCTATGATTCAATTTCAATTAACAAACATTGTCAGTGTAAAATCTTTCACCACAATGCAGTTTGCAATTGGCAAAGACTCACTAGGAACTGAAGTTATAGATTAAAATTAATATCAGCTATGTCTACATTTTCCTACAGAATGAATCGGATCATATTGTAAATCTTAAGATTCATTATCAAAATTATTAGTCATGAAATATTTACTAATAGTTAACATATATCATAAAATAACAATTAGAAGTCTTAAAAAACAAAATTTACATGAGTTTCTGAAGTATTTGTTTTAAAAGGATAGAAACTAATCAATCAATTAACTATAGCATGCATTAGATGAATCAACAACAAATAATAAAATAATAAAATAGTATAAATTTAGAAATGTTCTTTTAATTCTTTTTTATTTAAAGATTTAAGCTTATATGACTTCTTAATTTTTTTATGAAAATGATAAAAGAAAACTAAAATAATAATGAATCATAAAATTTACACAAATTATTGAATCATATAAATATTCATATTCATATAATTAATTCATGTGTTATGAAATCCAATTTAGATATATATTAAGAAATATTTGGGACTTTTATTTTTATATGTGTCATCACTATGATGCATTTACACATGATTTTGAAATTGACAATAGGGTTGAAATCAAGATCCAACAATAGATATAATTTGTCCCTATTTAATATTAATTTTTCAATCCAAGAATGTGTCATTTTTAAATTGACACTAAGATTGGAATTAATACCCAATAATGGATTTTATACTTTAGCAACGGTTTTTTCTATTTTGAAGAGAAGAAATATGACCACTCCCTCATCCCTAGATAGAAGTTATTTCTTGTCTTCTTGATGTTTAATGTTATAATTTGTCTCTATTTTAGTATTTATTACTATTCTGTCTCTTCCCCACCAAGCAAGCAAAGAAAAGAATTTTTGTTAGACTACATTATTAGGCTGATTAAATTCTTCAAACTAACACGGTAACCAAAAAATATTAGTCAATTAATAATTATATGAAATCCTCTGTATAGTGTTCTGGTTGCATGCTAAAAGGTTTCCTCAATTTCAAGTTTTAACACTCTTTATGCATGTTTAGTGTTCATCGTAAGATTCCTCTGTGATCAACCTAATAAATTCTATGAATATGCCATAACTTTTAACCTTCTACAAAAGTGAAACATTGAAAATGATATGCTTATATAAATATCAATATTTTAAATTTTGTCAGCTCCATGAAATAAAATGCATAGTTGAGAGAACAATATCCTAAAGAGAAGAAAATATAGATATATGTATAAAAAGAAAAAGAATAGTTACATCGATATGCCTTGCAGAAATCCTTTGTCCGTTTTTATCCTTTACTTCCATCTCTCCTAAAAAAGTTAGTATAAAAATTTGAAACGAGAAAAATATAATGTTTTAACATATAAAAATTTTAATGTAATGTTTCTAAACTGTGTAAGAAAATAAAAATGTGGAATAATGTGTAAGTCGATAAAAAATTTAAGGATATTACTGTAATTTTCTTGAAAAAAAATTATGTACCATAAACTAAAAAATAGATTGCCACCAACCCCACCATGCTCTTTCTTTGCCAGGACTTCAACAAAATAGGTATAATTTCTTTTAAGAACTTGGTCTCTCATCAATTGTACTATTAACCATACTTTGGAACAATTCTAACAAACCTTCTACAACACATTGAACATCAAAATGTAAATCATCCTTCTCTTAAAAGTTAAGGAATTATGCACTTATTTGACATTCACATATAAATTTCAGGTAAACTAATCAATTGAACAGTATGTCGAAGACAATTCAAATGCATGGATTCCCATCTAATGTGTCAGCAGAAGAAGTGAGAAAATTTTTGGAGCAACATACTGGCCCTCAAACTGTTCATGCTGTAGAAGTTGGGCAGCATAAAGGAGATCCTACAACACATGTTGATGTTCAGTTCACAGACAAAAAAAATGTTGAAACAATCTTGCTCTTAGTTACTCAGCAATTATCTTACAGTGACTGTGTTCTAAATGCTACAGAAATCGAACATGACATTTTGCCAAAGCCAAGGATCTTTCCTCACAGCTTGGATGATATAGTTGTGCACTTTGGATGTCAAACATCCAAGAACAAACTTAGTGTACTCTGGGAACATCCAAATGCTTCAGTTAAATTTGGGTCCAGATTGAGAAAGATGTTTATGTTTTTCAAATATTTGTCAGTGGATTATAAGCTGCAGATTTCTTTCGAGAGTATATCCCGTATTGAGCTGCATCATTCAGATGATTTAACCAAGAAACTGCTCCTTTTTCAGGTTAGTTTTCTCCTTAGGTACTGTCAGAATTCAGATCCCTTACTTATTGTAAAAAGTAAGGTATCCAAATCCTAATGAACAGATTGAAGAAACAAGGATTAGTACACATTCATAAATAATAATTTTAATGTTTTTTAAATAATCTTATCAACTAGGATTGGCAAAAGTATCCATATATCACCTAGTTTCAGCTTTAACTAAGCAGGTTTGATTATACTCACGGATGTGTTCTTGTGAATTGCTAACATTTATATTTGTTTACAATGCCTTTCCCTCCCCAATATGTTGCAAATAAACTCACAATATCCCTTCTTAATATCCATGTTGTGAAATCATAATCATAATCCATCATTCTACTTTTCTCATAGTTTTGCTTTCCTCCTTCTCCCTCGAATATTACGTTGATTATATTTTGGAGAAGTGCTGCTTTTACATAAAAATTTAGTCAATGCTGTCAGCTGTCTGGTATAGTTCTTTTGCGCAGCTTCATGTTAAAACTACTAAGCACTAACCTATATCAGTTTAACATGAACCTTGTTCTGGTAGCTGAAACTTGACTATCTTAGTATATAAGCACTTTGTATTTTGGTCTACTTGACAGCTACTATGAAGAATTCTAATTCTCCCCTTTGCCTTCTAATTGTTAGTTACGTGGTGCTCCTCTGATCTATGAGAAAGATGTTTCCAAAAGTAAATATTTTAAGGAGGCTTGTTATAACCACTGGCTACGAGGTGTAGACTTCACCCCATCATGTAGCATTGGACAATCTTCTGCTTTATGCTTTGAGCTTCCCCAAAGTGTTGAGGTTCCAAAATTCAATCAGCACTATAGTAATTATAATGAAGTTAATGATGGCATATTTACTCTTGAGAGACACCTTGGTTTCTATTCTAACTTCAATTTCGTTCCCATGGTGATCCCTCCAGAAGGCTTCAATTTGCCATTCAAAATTTTGTTTAAAATCAACTCATTAATTCAGCATGGATGTCTTCCTGTGCCAGCAATTGACATCAATTTTTTTCATCAGGTGGACCTTAAAAGAGTAAGACTTGAATATATAGAAAGTGCCCTGCATAAATTAGATCAAATGAAAGAATGCTGCTATGAACCTGCACAATGGTTGGAGAAACAATATAAGAAATACTCAATAAATAGTCTAGTTCCAGTATCTAGTGCTATTTCTTTAGATGATGGGTTGGTCTATGTGCATAGAATACAAGTAACTCCATCCAAAATTTATTTCTGTGGTCCTGAAGTGAACCTTTCCAATCGTGTCTTGCGCAACTATCCTGAAGACACTGATAACTTCCTTCGTGTTTCTTTTGTCGACGAGGACATGGCTAAACTTCATTCGGCTGATCTAGTGCCACATTCCTCGTCTATAGATTTGGGCAGAGAAACAAAGCTTCATGAGAGGGTACTGTCTACACTAAAAAGTGGCATAGAAATTGGTGATAAGAAGTTTGAGTTTCTTGCCTTCTCACCAAGTCAATTGCGGGATAACTCTGTGTGGATGTTTGCATCAAGAACTGGTCTAACTGCATCTGATATAAGAAAGTGGATGGGAGAGTTTCATGAAATTAGAAATGTGGCCAAATATGCAGCAAGGCTGGGTCAATCATTCAGCTCTTCTAGGGAAACAGTGAGTGTTGGCAGACAAGAAATTGAAGTTATTCCTGATATTGAGTTAAGAAGAGGTGAAACTAAATACTGTTTCTCTGATGGCATTGGGAAGATATCTTCTGAATTGGCTCAAGAAGTGGCCAAGAAATGTGGTTGTAGGGATAATATTCCGTCTGCATTTCAAATCAGATATGGGGGGTACAAAGGTGTTGTTGCTATTGATCCTACTTCATCAACTAAACTGTCCTTAAGAAAGAGTATGTGCAAGTACAAGTCAGAAAACACAAAATTGGATGTTTTGGCATGGAGCAAATACAAACCTTGTTACCTTAATCGTCAAATAATCGCCCTCTTGTCCACACTTGGGGTCAAGGATTGGGTCTTCAGAAAGAAACAAAGAGAGATTCTTAATCAACTAAAAATGATACCAACAAAGCCATTACTGGTATTATATTTGATGTCCACAGGAGAGATTACAAACATTTTAAGAGAAATGCTCATTTGTGGCTTTCATCCAACTAAGGAACCATTTATTTCCATGATGTTACAAACATTTTATGCATCAAAATTACAGGAACTGCAGCTCAAAACTAGGATATTTGTTAAGAAAGGAAGAGCATTGTTAGGATGCTTAGATGAAACCAGGAAATTAAAATATGGAGAGGTATTTGTGCAGATAGCTCACCAAAGAAATAAGCAATTTCATGCTGTGTCCTCTCTTTCTTCTAATAGATATGGAGCAAACAAGAGCAAGCATATTGTTAAGGGAAAGGTAGTTGTAGCAAAAAATCCCTGTCTGCACCCGGGAGATGTGCGTGTTTTAAGAGCAGTGGATGTGGCTTCCTTGCATCATATGGTGGACTGTGTTGTTTTTCCACAGAAGGGGAGAAGGTAAGACTTCCATTTTACTATTACTATTCCCAGTTCAGCACACATGAAAACATTGATTCAAGTGGATACTCTTTTCAGAATAACATTCCACACATAACCTATCCATTCAATAATTTATTTTGAAAGTAACATAACTTAATGAACCTACTACCTATGTTTCAGTTGAGAAAACATAGTATAACATTAGCATATAAAGCATATCGTATGCATAAAAATTAACTTATCACAACCTCAATTTCTCTTATGGATAATGGAATGGTTTTAAATATATTTTTGTGATTATTTGGAAAGGAATTTCTATAATGAGAGGAGTCCATAAAATTTATTTTGGATTTTCTTTCATGCTTGTTCCAGGATTCCTAGAATAATTGACCTATTCATTATCTATCAAGTTTTCTTTTCAGCGATTACCAAGACAAATCGATAGAAGAGATTTCATTTTTAATGTGTTTGCTGTTTTCTGATTTAATTTGATTTTTTATGTAGACCACATCCTAATGAATGTTCGGGAAGTGACTTGGATGGAGACATCTACTTTGTCAGTTGGGACCCTGATCTTATTCCTCCTCGTCAGGAAAATCCAATGGATCATGCACCATCTCAAGTTAAGAATGTGGATCATGATGTTACATTACAGGTATTGATTGAAAATAATATTAATAGTAATTTGATACAAGGGAGGATATCAATAAGACAGCAAAGATAAAATTTTACCTCATCTAAGAAACACAAAGATTTTCATCAGGTAACTCCATCCCCTAGTGAGGAAAATCCATGCTACATTTTAACTGTTTTGGAGATTTTCCTAACAATATTATAAATAATATATAGAGAAAAGAAAAAAATTTACGATATGCCTTTATTGTGAGTGTACTTATAAAAAAAGTTTACATATCTGCAAAGGTGACTGACTTTAGATTAACGGGTATGTTATGTTGTCAACTACAAAAATAAAAGGAAAGATAGCCAAATCAGAAATTTGTGTAGGCATTGCTTCTTTTTTTGCCCCAGTGTGATGGAATGTATGAGAAATTGCAGTTATCTTATTTTGTGCTTTATCTAGATCATCCTATACTCACTAGTTATTGGCAAAGACTAGATTATTTGGTTGCCATGTTTGTATTTCCGTATAGACAATTTCATTAAGATATTCAACTAGAATAGATGGCATACATGACCATTGGACCTGAAAAAGATGTGAAGCAAATGATGAGTCTAAACAACATACGGCATAACCATTTTAAACTAATTCTTGATAGGTGAAACAAACCTCCACAATATACCATTTGACCCTTGACTTGTGTTTGTATAGAAGTTAGACACAATCTGAGATCTTTCTCTTATGTTCCAATTTGTTGGCAATGACATATCACTACATGACTACAGGAAGTTCAGGAGTATTTTGCTCACTACATAGTTAAAGACAGGTTAGGAATTGTTGCAACTGCGCACACTGTCTTTGCTGATAAGGATCCTGAAAAGGCAATGAGTCCTGAATGTATAGAGCTTGCAAAGCTACACTCAATTGCTGTTGATTTTGCAAAATCTGGAGTGCCAGCAGAAATACCAAAACATCTTCGGGTACAAGAGTATCCGGATTTCATGGAAAAGGCTGACAGACCAAGTTACCAATCAAATAGCATAATAGGAAAGCTTTACCGTGAGGTGAAGAATGTTGCACAACACAAGAATCTCACTAAACCCTTCACTAGAAGATTGGCAAAGCTGTCATATGACCGTGACATGGAGATTGATGGCTTTGAGAAGTATACAGCTACTGCTTGTGAATACAAGAACATGTATGATTTCAAGTTAAGGAACCTGATGGATTACTATGGCATAGAGACAGAAGCAGAAATAATCAGTGGGAATATCTTGAAAATGTCAAAATCCTTCAATGACAGAAAGGATTTGGAAGGAATTAATCATGCTGTGATGTCACTAAGAAAGGAAGCTAGAAACTGGTTCAATGTGATGATAAACAAATCAAATTCTCAAGGTGATGATGATGCCTGTGCAATAGCATCAGCTTGGTACCATGTTACATATCATCCTAGCTATTGGGGATCCTACAATCAAGGTCTGAACAGGGATCATTTTCTCAGTTTCCCATGGTGTGTGCATGACACCCTCATCCAGATAAAGAAAGACAAAGTCAGTCATAGAACTTTTTCAATGGAGCTTTGGACAATACTTAAACTGCTCCCTGTATTACTGTTTTGCTTCTTATTGTGGATAATAATAGTACAACATCTAACCTATTGAATATGTAGCTAAAAACTTATTAATTACCTTAACATATATGATTCCTTATGCACTAAGATATTCATTATTTATGATCTTCCTGTTTTCTTATTCTTTTTGCCGAATTTAACCATGTACAATGTTGTTGCCGTCAGTTACATTCATGCAGATGATTAAACGAATAAGCACACTTTAAATTAGATAGAGAAGATATTAAAGATTTACATTGATATTTAATTACATGTATATGATTTTTAAAAATTATAGATAAAGTACCTTATCATGATGTATGTGGTTTAATGATTATCGTTACATTGTGCATCACCCTTTTTTTCATAAATGAATGGAGTGAGAAATCACATAGGTGTGTCATTTCCAACTATTTAGATATGAATATAAGCTACTTTGATTGTTTCTTACTGAAAACTTCATTAAGCGAATAGAAAAAAGCTGCTTCTTTTTTTCTTTTTTAATTCCTTCAATCATATCAATCTAAAGATTATCCAAACTCTCTGCAAGAGCTGTTGGCGTAAAATACCGTTCAGTAAATTACCGTTTTTCTAATTTAATTTTTTCAGCTTTAGTTAATATAGCACTTTTTTTTTTTTTCATGCTGATAAAAGAACATTAAAGATGACATAATATTTCGTGACATTACGCATTGCATAAGCAAAAAATAACTTCATGTCATCATGTTGCATAATGCCACATTATCAATATCACATCAATAAAAGTATGCCATCTATTAAAAGAAACTAACATGACTAAAAATAAAAAATACATCAATGAAAAAAAAATTGACATATTTATTGAGATAATCTAGAAGTGGTGTTATTGTGGAAGTTAATTTTTTTTAGGTATATTTGAATAACAAAGTTTTGCTATCAAACTTTATGACTCATGAGTAACGTGCAATTATACAAAAATATTCTTAGTTTTTATTTTCATAATTAAGTATGTAAATAGAGAAGGAAATAGGTTAGGTTAGACTCTACATATAGGGTTGTCCTATTTAAAAAAAAAAAAACTAAAATGTAAGTCTGACTTATTATCTATCAAATACTTTTTTCAGTTAGACTTGATCTTATAAAGTGTTTATTTAACGTCTTAGCCTATTTAATATTAGCCTCATTGTTGATTATATCCTATAAAATCATTAATATACTTTCATTTTCTTTTTTTTTATTTTAAATACGTCCTATATAATACACTAAAGATACACTTCATATTTGATAATCCTACAATACAATGATTAGTATATCATCCTTCTCATTTTCTCTATACCTTGCCCTAACTTTCTTAAAATATACAAGGTTTTAAAAAGTATTTTCTAAAACAATGTTTGAATTAAAATAAAGTTCATGGAAAGAATTTTCTAGAATTCACATTTATACTTTCCAAAAAGTACCATATATGCGAGTGCGAGTGATCTTTAATCTCTCACTCAAACCTAGAAAAGCAAGAGAAAAAATAAAATACATATAGAAGAATAAAACAACCTAGCTATAATAGGAAAGAATAAAACACACACCATTGTTTCTCTTATCCATTATGAATGAATTTGTTTGAGAGAAAACTCAAAGATAATGACAAGATATAAGTAGAAATAACTAATTAATAGATGTCTAAAACAAAAATAAGGTCTAAAGAATATTAGAGAAGAGTTGAAAAAATATAACTTAAAAATAATCAACTTGGAGTACAAAATTTGGTTTAAAGAATAATAAAGATACATAGAACTAAGATTTATGTTAGTTTTATAAAAAAAATGGTTTTAGTAATAAAAGTTATTTAAAAGAGAAAATGATGTATATTGATTATTCTGAAAAAATTATGCTGGAAAATATAATTATAAGGGCATTTAAAAAAATATAGAATAAATATAAAAAGAAATGTATATTAATCACTTTAGAGTTATAAATAACATGAACTAGTATTAAGAAATTTAAATAGGCTAACAAGTAAGGAGTTATAAGATTAGTCTAGTGAATATCTATATGTGGAGAGAAGGTGGGAGGAAGAGATCGTGAGTTTAAATCTCTCTATGAATAAAGTTATCATGTTAACAACTAACATTTACGTATAGAAATAATAGACTGACAAGCCAAATTTTAATTACATAAATAAATTAAAAGAATATTAGACTAGTTTTAAATACATCAAATAACATTTAAAATATTTTTTATTTCAATTATAATGTGAAATAATTATTTTATTAAAATATTAAATATATAAGTATAATGTGTATATTAATATTTTTTTACTTAAATGAATAGATAGGATGACCTATTAGGATCAATAGATTTTTCCGTAATTCTAAGCCTAGCCTATCAATTAAATAGGTTTTTTTAGGAGGATTAAATAGGCTTTTTAAAAGCCTAGTCCTAACCATTTTTATTAAATAAGTTAAGCCTAAGTGAACTTTATATAAATATACTATGCTATATGCCCTTGTTGAGCAGTCTGACTCATTCTCACACTTATGTATAGTATAAATAAGAATATCTTATATAAATTAAAAACTACTTAAAATTACATTTTTATAATTATTTGTTTTTATATAATTTTTAACATTTTTTCTCCAAATTCTTTAATCGATATCCTAAACATATTAGAAAGTACTCATTAACAAAAAGCAACGCATGCATAAAAATATTATGGAACGAAATATCATTTTAATGAAAATTATGTTTCTATTTTTGTTTAATTTTATCCTTAAAGTGTCATCTAAATCAATTTTAAAATATTTTAAAACAATATCTAGAACATTTTAGAGATCAAATTACACAAAAATAATAATAATTTTTTCATGAACTTAAGTTGTTAATACTTATAATTTTTAAAGGTTAAAATGATATGTTGAGTTTGTTTAAACTTTTTATGAAAAATTATTTATTTAAATATAATAAACATTTGTTGTAATTTCTTAAATGTTTGGTTAAAATTGTTTAAAAAAACATAAATTGAAAAAAAAGTTAAAAAGAATTTATTTTAAGAAGTTAATTAATTACTTGAATAGCTTCTTAAAATAAACTCATAATAAGCTAATGTGAAAATTATTTTATGAGAAAAGAAAAGTTGATTCATTTAAAAAGATTACTTTTATAACTATATCGATAAAGCAGATTATTGTACAACATACTCCAACACCAAAAATTAGCATATCAACAATAACAACATAGGCATATTGTTGTCGTATTCTGCAGCAGTATCACCCATTGGTACCCATCAAAACACCAGCATTTAGGAACCCAGATTTGGCCTTGCTGCCTGTTTAGCCCACCTAACTTAGAGGAGTACCAACTGGAGACATATGTATCATATCTGAAATAAGATAAAGCTTTGGCAAACTAGACACCAACATAGTTTAGTTTGGGTCTACAATTGAAGAGACCAACCACCAACTCAGAGACCTGCCGCAGGGTGCTACCCTTAGGAACTAGTTAGAAGACATTTGATGGTACAACCCTACCAGTAAGGCCTTTATCTTGATATAGCTACCACTTCTGAAGAACATGCTAAATTTTGTTGAGATTTCTAATTGATTCACTGTATAGTAAATTACCAAATATAGGTTGATTTATTATACAGTGAATCAATTGTTTCCAGAGATATATTCTCTCTACTGCTCTACATATATGATGTATTTCATGTAATCATAAAAAAATATATCTTAGAATGTCATTTCACAATATGGTATCAGAGCTAGGTTCCTTAACCTTGATCCACCATTTTCTTAACCTTTTTTTTAAAACACCCTGTGAACCCATAAGATGTCTGATAAAAATTCTGCACCCAAATCAGGATCTACATTGACTCCTGTCATTATTCAATCTGAAAGTGCGTTCAATGCTGGAATCGTTCTGAGTGAAACAAATTACGACATATGGTCACAGATAATGGAAATTCATATCGCAGAGAGGGAGAAACTCTCATATATTCGTGGCAAGGAGAAACAACCTGCAGAGCAAGATTCTGGTTATGAAAAATGATATGCAGAAAATCAAAAGGTGAAGAGGTGGTTGTTGCTGTCCATGAGCCCAGAAATTATGAAGCGTTTGGAGTGCATTATCTAAGGCATTCTATGATGGAAGTGATGAGTTACAAGTATTTACATTGAATCAAAAGGCCTTTACTACAAAACAAAATGGTAGGCCTCTCTCGGAGTATTATGGAGAATTGATGGAAATTTTTCAGGAATTGGATCATCGTGATAAGGTGGTCATGAAAGATCCTGAAGATGTCACAGCTTACAAGAAATCAATTGGACGACTAAGGGTGCATATATTCCTTGCAGGATTAGATGGTGAGTTTGAACAAATTCGTGGAGAGATTTTATGCAAAGAACCTGTCCCAGAGTTGGAGAATTCTTATGCATTGATTCATCGAGAGGCAATACGTCAAGCGACTTTGAAAGGTGAATCAGAAAGTTCTGACAGCACAGCCATGATAGCTCGAAATAGAAACTGGCAGGGTCAAACAAAAGGTAACCATCCTAAAGCGAACTCAAATATAGATAAGTCTAAGTTTAAATGCACTCACTGCAATCAGCAGGGCCACACTAAGAGTCGTTGTTTTGAACTTAATGGATATCCAGAGTGGTGGGATCACAGTCGGGATCAACGAAGAAAGAATCCAGTTGCAGCAGCTGTTGAGGCAAAAAATGCAGATAAAGCCTCCAAAGAGTCCACTGCTTTGATGGCAAGTAGAGGTAATGGTGGTGAGTTTTCTGTACCTATTACTAATAGCACATGGATAATTGATTCAGGTGCTACTGATCATATGACTTTTGATTCTAGACAAATTTCATCCATGAACCCATCCTCAAAAGAATTGATTTCCACTGCCAATGGTGACACAACCTCTGTTATTGGAAAAGGATCCTTAACTCTTACTAATAATTTTACTTTGGATTCTGTTTTAGTTGTTCCATCTCTAGAATATAACCTTTTGTCTGTATCACAAATTACTACATCCCTAAATTTTATTGTTATTTTTTTGCCTAATTTTTGTGTGTTTAAGGACATTCAGACCAGACAGATGATTGGTTATGGTGTTAAACAAGGAAGATTATACTATTTGGACTTGGTGTCGAAAGATTCTGGGAAATTAGAAAGCGCTTTGGCCGTGAAGAGTTCTACCAAACAGAAAGAAGAAACTAAAATTTGGCTATGGCATCGTCGCCTGGGACATGCTTCATTTAGTTACTTGAAAAAATGTTTCCTTTATTATTTGCAAAGATTGACATCTTCGTTTTTTGTTGTGATGTATGTGAACAAGCAAAAAGTCATCGTGTTCCTTTTCCAATCAGTTTGAATAAAAGTATTGTTCCTTTTATCCTTATACACTCGGATGTTTGGGGTCCTTCTAAGATTTCTACTTTAAGAGGATCACGTTGGTTTGTTACTTTCATAGATGACTGCACTAGAATGACTTGGTTATGGTTAATGAAGTCCAAAGGAGAAGTGAACTTGATATTTCAAAAGTTTCACAAAATGATTGAAACCCAATACAACGCAAAGGTTCAGGTTCTTCGTAGTGACAATGGTGGTGAATACCAAAGCTTAGACCTCAAGAGGTACTTGGAAGTACATGGGATTATTCATCAAACTACGTGTCCTAATACACCGCAACAAAACGGTGTTGCCGAGTGAAAAAATCGACACTTACTAAAGGTGGTACGTTCTTTATTATTAGAGGCCATATGTCTTTCTCTTATTGGGGAGAGGCTCTTACAATGGCAACATATGTCATAAATCGTATCCCTTCTAGCTCTCATGAGTTTCAAACGCCACTGCAGACTCTCCTGAACAAAGTGGTTGCCCTTGGTAGTACAGATTTGACTCCTCGTGTTTTTGGTTTGTAACATTCATGCATATTCAAAAGAACCCAAACAAATTGGCACCTCGGGCTTTACGATGTGTGTTTCTTGGATATGCTATACACCAAAAAGGGTATCAGTGTTACCATCCTCCAACTAAAAGGATGTTTATAAGCATGGATGTTGTTTTTCATGAACAAATAATGTATTTCTCTTCAGAATCTGCACTTCAGGGGGCAAACCATAAAGAACTGCAGACTCTAGACTATAATTGCCAAGAATATGTATATCTTGAGAAAGACCATTTAGAGGTAAATTGCAGCAACGATAATTCTTGTGCAGATAACTTCAAATCAAGTTGTACAGATGACATGGAAAATGAAATAAATAGGACTTCACATTATGAGGTGGTGACAGAACTTGGTATGACTCCTCTTGATGACACACCAAACCAATCATCTACTGTCATGGATGCTCTTAATCTTGTGCCAACAAAAAAACAACTACCAGAATGACACACTAAAGGTATTCCTAAACTCACTTATGAGCCCATTCTTTCTAGTAAGGTTAGATACCCCATGAATAATTTTGTTTCCTACCACCGTTTTTCTGAATCAAATAATTCATTTGTAAATCAATTATCTACTGTTGCTATTTCTAACAATGTACAGGAAGCCTTGGCTGATCCACGATGGAAAAATGCGATGAATGAGGAAATGAAAGCCTTGCAACAAAATGAAACATGGGAACTTGTTGACTGTCCACTAGGAAAAAAACCAGTTGGATGTCGATGGATTTATGCTATAAAGTACAAAGCAGATGGCACGATTGAAAGGCTAAAAGCAAGGTTAGTAGCAAAGGGCTACACTCAAACTTATGGGGTAGACTATACAGAGAAATTTGCTCCTGTGGCTAAACTCAACACAGTTCGAGTGTTGTTATCTCTAGCAGTAAACTTAGATTGGCCGTTACAACAACTTGACGTAAAGAACGCCTTCCTCCATGGGGAATTATCTGAAGAAGTTTATATGGAACTGCCACCAAGATGTATGATTCCAAAGAAGCATAGTCAAAAGGTGTGTAAATTAAAGAAATCATTGTATGGCTTGAAGCAATCTCCAAGGGCATGGTTTGGAAGATTTTCAGAGGCAATGACTGCTTTTGGCTATCATCAGAGTAATTCCGATCATACTTTGTTTCTAAAGAAACAACACGATAAGATTACTGCTCTTATCATATATGTAGATGATATGATTATTACTGGAAATGACCCTGAAGAACAAAAAGCTCTACAAAGCTATTTATTTGGAAAATTTGAAATGAAAGATCTTGGTCCTCTGAAATATTTTCTAGGGATAAAAGTTTCTAGATCAAAAACAAGACTATTTCTCTCCCAAAGAAAATATATCTTAGATCTTTTGCATGAAACAGGCATGGAAGAGTGTCGTCCTGCTACTACTCCTATTGAAGAAGGATTGAAATTGTGTCTTGAGCCAAATCAAATACCAGTTGACAAAGGAAGATATCAAAGGCTTGTAGGAAGATTAATGTACTTGGCCCATACCAATACCAGACCAGATCTTACTTATGCATTAAGTGTTGTTAGTCAGTACATGCATAACCCAGGAGAAAAACATATGAATGTTGTCATGCACATCTTAAGGTATTTGAAATCTGTACCTGGAAGGGGTATTTTGTTCACTAAACACACTGATTATCAAGAAATAAATGTATATACAGATGCAGATTGGGCTAGAGCCATAGATGACAGAAGGTCTACTTCAGGTTATTTCACTTTTGTAGGAGGAAACCTTGTAACTTGGAGGAGCAAAAAACAAAACATGGTGGCCCACTCAAGTGCAGAAGCTGAATTTAGAGTTATAGCACTTGGTCTATGTGAAGCATTATGGTTAAAGTTATTGTTGGAAGATTTGGGATACCCTCCTAGGCAACCAATCCAGCTGTATTATGACAACAAAGCTGCATGTGATATTGCTCATAATCCAGTACAACATGATCGCACAAAGCATGTTGAAGTAGACAGATTTTTTATCAAGGAAAAGTTGGATAAGAAGATTTTAGAGTTGCCTAAGATCAGAACAGAAGATCAATTGGCTGATATTCTCACTAAAGCAGTTCTAAAACTAGTGTTCTCCAAATTTCTAAGCAAGTTGGGCCTGACTAACATTTATGCACCAACTTGAGGGAGAATCTTGAGATTTCTAATTGATTCACTGTATAGTAAATTATCAAAGAGATTTCTAATTGATTCACTGTATAGTAAATTACCAAATATAGGTTGATTTATTATACAGTGAATCAATTGTTTCCAGAGATATATTCTCTCTACTACTCTACATATATGATGTATTTCCTGTAATCATAAAAAAATATATCTTAGAATTTCATTTCACAATAAATTCCTCCCTATCCACCACGTATCCTGTTAAGGCTTCCAAATGACACCTAGAATGGTGTTGGTTGCCTTCACACATTTTTCCCCGAACCCCACTAGCAGCCAGTAAGCCCCCCAGATTTCCTACTCCAGAAACACTCCCAAACAGGCTCTCCTGTTGGTTAACCATGAGTTGAAAGATGCAGAAAACTCCTCTTGGCCCCATTTTAGCCAGATCCAAGCCAAGAATTTAGAATGATTTTCAATTGTTTGCATATCAGCAGATTTGTTCCTGAAGATATGGTTGTTTCTAGCTGCCACAAACTCCATGTAACCTCAATCCAAACAACCATCCACCAAGGTTTTGCTTTTTGATAGCCGACCTAGAGTTGGTGTTGAAGTAAATGTTGCCTGGTAGAACCTGTACTAGCAGTAGAAATACTCACACATCTATACCATGAGTCCCAGATTTTATGAGCTACTCCACATCTAAAAAAGATGTGATCAGCTATTTCCAAGGTCAGGTTGCAAAAAAGGCATAGAGAATCAATGAACTGCAGCTGGACACCTCTCTTTATGAGGTTGGATTTTGTAGGTAATCTATCTTTAAAGAGTCTTCAGCCAAAACAGATTAACCTCATAGGCACCTTAATATCCCACAAAAGTCGAAAGATTTGTTGAGGAGATTCTATTGATAACCATTCCTGCATAAGAATAAGATACGGTGTAATAAGTAGATGGGTCTAGGGTCTAGACCTAATAATCCTTTCTTCCCTCAAGTAAATTCACTCTATTAATATGTGTATTAAAGTCGTTGACCAAGGACTCCTCCTAGCAGAACCACGATTTGCGCCACTCAAACTCCCATACCCATACTCTATCAACCCATTTCCAAAAAGTGTTTAAGTGCCTCTCTCTATTTACTGAGTTTAGGAACATATGACTGAATTTCTCTTCCAAAGGTTCCCCATCTAGTCAACAGTCAGTCCATTGTTTGAATTTGGATCCATCCCGGGGTTTCCATTCTAGACACTGGTCAAACCATCATTGTTCATTGTTTTTTCCGCAACACTTTCTGAGATCTTTCCACAAGATCGACATGTGTTTGTTATCTTCTCCTTACACTAATCCTGTCCAACCATTATATTTGGAGTCCAGAATGTTTACCCAAAGCGATCCTTGATTAGCATGAAGTTGCCATCCCCACTTTCCTAGGAGAGCTTCATTGAAGATAAAAACATTCTTAAGGCCCAAACCTCCCTTCTCTTTAGTTTCACACATGGACCTCTAACTCACCCATGCTATCTTGTGTGAGTCACCAACCTAATTCCACAAGAATTTTCTTTGGATGGCTATTATTTTTTTCCCAACCTCCACTGGCATTTTGTAAAAAGATCAATAGAAAAGTGGAACAGAGGTTAGTACTGATTTAATGAGACAAATCTGACCTGCATATGATAGATTCCTGTATTTCCAAAAGTTTATTTTCTTCTCCAACTTTCTAATGATAGGGTCCCACGTTTCCATCTTCCTAGGATTTGACCCTATAGGGATACCCAGGCAATTGAAAGGGACTTCTAAGGTTTTGCAATTTAGCACTTGAACAAAGGCTAGAGTCACCGAGATAGACAAGCCCACCCCCCAAAACTGCTTTTAAAAAAGTTAATCTTCAATCCGGAAGCTAACTCAAACCATCTAAGAATGGCTTTGATAACCAAAATGTGGTTATAAGTTATGTCTCCTATGAAGATTGTGTCGTCAGCATATTGAAGAATAGAGACAGGAACTTTTTTACTCCTCACCAAGAAAAGTGAATATAGATTCTATTGGATAGCTTATCTCATTAGCCCTGTGATATCTTCTGCCACTATTGTGAATAAGAAAGGAGCTAAGAGGTCCCCTTATCTCAAACCTCTTTTAGGTGAAAAGTCGGTTGTAGGTGATTCATTCACTAGTATCGATACCCTTGCAGAAGTGAAGGTCACTTGTATCTAATTTATCCACTTCTAATCGAATCTTATTCTTACCATCATATACCTTAGAAAATCCTACGACATTAAGTCATAGGCTTTCTCAAAATCTATTTTAAACACAAAGCACCTTCTATTGGCTTTCGATAAACGCACTCTGAGACTAGTCTATTACATCATGTAGAATTTTCCCAAGTCTCCTAGCCAACACTTCGAATACTATTTCGATCAAGCATCCTACGAGGGATATAGGGCAGTATTCATTTAGATTTAGGGGATTAAGGACCTTAGGATTAAGGTAATGAAGGAGGAATTGCTACCTACCACCAATTTTTCTGAGTCAGGAAAGTCATGCATGAAATGCATTATGTTCGTCTTTAATAACTCCCAAAACTTAATAAAGTTAAAATTATATCCATCCGGACGACGACTTTTATCACTCCCACACCAAACTGCTAACTTAACTTCTGCCTCATCAAAAGGGGCACAGAGAAAAGAGTTTTGTTTATTCGAAATTGATTTGAACGGACCCATCTAACCGGGGTCGATGGGTGACTTCTTCATAAAATCTATTCTGAAAAAATACCCTCCTAATAGCAGTCTGGTGTCCAGTTTTGGTTTCACCTTCGAAATATGAACCTGGCCATCTTTCACCTTCACAGATTGATTCTTCTGATAATAATTCTGCATCCCTCTAGTGACAAGTTTCTAAAACATTTTGTTGGAAAAACTCCTCAAAAACATTAATTCTAAAATCTTCTCCATTAATTCCAACTAACTTAAATGAAATAATTGGTTCAAGTGAAGCTAATTTAATTAAAATTCTGGCAAACTGCAGACTTGCATATTTGATGTTTTATCATCCAACTTGACCATGGTCCCGAACTTGCTACTCACACAGTTGATGCTAGGTTCGTCCCATGCGTGTAAGGGTAGCCCATAAATTTTGATCCAAGCTAATCTATTCCCTAAAACGCTTTTGGTGTTCCATTTTACGATGGAGTTAAACTTAGGCCAATTACTGTCTTCCTTGTCTAGCATCTCTTTCACCCATTCGACGTTGGCCCCTTGAATAAGCACTCGGTCGTCTCCCATGTGTGTTAGCTTGATCAATCCTTTGTCTCCTACAGGAATATTACATGGCAGTTTTTCTATTGCTGACAAGTTTTCCAAGTGTCCCACTCAGCATTCTTGTGGCCATTGTTTACCTTCCATGTTTACTTTCAATTCTAAGCTCATGTTTTGCTAAACCATTCCGTTTTTCAACGTCCAAACTCCTCCCTTATATCCCTGTCCTTGTTTTATCGCCTGGGCATATGATGTGTTGCCCTTCTCGGTGTAAGGCCTAAAGACCTCCCTGTTTTTTCCTATATCATGTGTGATGTCCCCTGTCGGATGTTTTTGGGTGTCGACTTCTTGTTGTTTTGGTTTCACCTTCTCACTGACTTCGTTTTTTATGAATCTCAATATGTTTACCATTAGCTTTGAATCGCCTATGTAAATACTGTCCAACTTCCTCTCTAGATCTTTCTCGTCCAAGACGTCAACAAATCTAACAAAGCCATATTTGCCTCCCCATTTGCTTCTTCTTTTAGATATGAACACTTGGCAAACTTGTCCCCATTTACTAAAAATGTGCCACATTTCCTTCACGCAAAACTGCCTGGAATTTTTGTGAAGAAGTAATTGGTAACGCTTCTTCCTTTCAACCTTTGTTCCCAACTCATGCCTTAGTTTGCTGCTCCCTCCCTGACTCTCCTCTAAACCCCACCTTCCCATGGTTGCCTGTAGCAACCCTACTCGGACTCCCAGTTCTCCTCATGCTCACCTGCTCGCTCACTCCCATTGCCCGTCTCAAACTGATGGGAAGTAATTAAGGACAGCAGATCTGACTTCATTTCAACTTCTTTTGTGGGCCTAGCAAGAAATGACTAGGTTCTTGTTGATGAGCATAGTCTCTCAAAAGTCTTTGAGGGTTATTGTTAGTATGACTTTTACTAGCTGGTGCTGGCATAGGTTTATATGTTAATGGAAGTTGACTTGAAACTGGAGTGGATGTTTCTTTCTATTGCTATTTTTCCTTATTTAATTTTTGTTCTTCCTTGTCTTACTGTTGTTTCTCCTAATTGTTTTCTCAGCTTCGGGATAAAAATAGAAAGTAATTGTTCAACTAGAGTCTTACCTCATATTCAATGACCATTTCAGGAAGCTATAAATACATAATTTAACTAAAATTTATTATACAATATAAACAAACAAGCTTTAACAAAATAAAATTTATGAAATATCTTGACACAAGTATCGAGTAACAATATAAAAAATTTGTTAATTGATCTAAAAATGTATCAATCATTCATAGTAACGGATAATCATATTGAATTGTATCTACCAAAACTTGGAAGATATTATATAATTTCAAGTATTCTATTCTAATTAAAACTGGTACATATAAATTTTCAATTCATAGTTTTGTAATTTAAATATTTGAACAACTATGAAGATTTCAAATATAAATAAAATTTAAATAGTTAAATAGAGATTAATGAGAAGAGATTTTGGAATCAAATTTCTCCTATATTATTCCTATGCAATCCTTTGATTTTCAACCTACGATATCTATTACTCAATGTTGTTGGATTCAATTAATCATTCTAAGTTAATTCTAAGAAAATTTTAAGGATCATAATTCAATAATCATTCATTTGATGATTATTTAATTAGAAACCTTGCATTAAAATTAGGAATTTAACCAACTAACAATTCCAAATTAATTCCTAGCATTTATAATTATTAGGTAAATCAATTCAAGTCGGATTTAGAAAAAATTTTCCAACCAAATTCTAAATCTTATCATAAGATAAATTATCAATTCATCTTACACATTAAGAATAAAATTAAATCACTAAGAAGAAATAATATATATATATATATATAAAAGAGTATATAAGAGTTTGGTAGATTACATTTAATCCCAACAAAGAAGAAGATTATTAGCTACTCATGGTAATGAGAGCAATATTCTTTTACTGATAGAAGATGAAGAATTGATCAAATCCACTTTTTTCAAGAGTTAACGTAATATTTGATTTCAGAAAATGTTTTCTATTTTCATTTTTTATTTTCATTTTCTGAAAATTGTTTTCATTTTCAAGTTTTCAACATTCAAAAAATATGTTTATTTTTACTTGATATTTTCTATTTTCAAAAAATAATATTTTTAAATTAATCAATTTTAACAAAAATATTATAATTTATATATATATATATAGTTTAAAATATATTTTAAAATATTATAATGTTATTATTAAGTTTTCACTTAGTATTAACTTTTGAAAACACTGAAAATAACATTTTTTCTGTTTTCTATTTTTAGTTGTTTTTTAAAAATGTTTTCAGCAAAAATGTTTTTTAAATATTAATCAAACATATATTTCACTACTGTTTTCTTTAAAAATAAAAATAGAAAACTCAAAACAAACGCCACAAGCTTCCTTATTTTCATTCTCTATTCTTTCCTAGTCCCTCCTTAATTGACTAACTTCCCTTTCTTCATCTTTTTTCCTTTTATATTTTTAAAAAAAGAGCAGAAGTGACAAATCCGCTCTGTGGATTCCTAACACAAAGAGCTATTACACTTAGTGGATTCCTGACAGAGAACCACTCTGCTTAGTGGACCTCTCACACCCAAAGCAAGCATCATACCATTAGACCAATTCCCATTTGATGTTAATTTGTGCATTTTGATGGTACATATAAATATAGTTTCAAACATAAATATAAAAAATAAAAAAAAGTGTCCTTCCTAAATTTGCACTAGGACCTCTCACACTCAAAGCAAGCATAATATCACTAGATCAATGTCCATTTAAAATTAATTTGTGCATTTTTATGGTACATATAAGTATAATTTCAAACATAAATTACAAAAGAAACATTAATTTATGGATTATTAGTATTATTATTATTATTATTATTATTATTATTATTATTATTATTATTATTATTATTATTATTATTAAATATAATTTCAAACATATAAGTATAGTTTCATAAATTTTGTTGTTGTTGTTATTATTATTATTATTATTATTATTATTATTATTATTATTATTATTAGTATTATTATTATTATTTATTTATATTATTATTATTATTATTATTATTATTATTATTATTATTATTATTATTATTATTATTATTATTATTATTATTATTATTATTATGGGAATACCTAATTTTGATATTCACATTTACTTGCACTTTTTTGTCCTTAATTTAATATGTAATCTTTTATACAACTATTATAATGGGCATACCCCATTTTAATGTTCATATTTACTTGGACATTTTTGTCCTTAAGTAACTACTAAACTTTATGTAACTTCTCATGTAACTTTTTTTATTATTTTTTCAATTAACATTTTTTTTGTATTTTTACATTTATGTTTGAAACTGTACTTATATGTATCATAAAAATGTATAAAAAATCAATGTTAAATGGTTATTCGTTTGGTGGTATGATACTTGCTTTGGGTGCAAAAAGTCACCCCTGGTTCAAATCTTGAAAGGACCTTTATTTGGTTTCTTATATTTATGTTTGAAACTTTACATATATGTGCAATAAAAATGTATAAATTAACACTAAATAGACATTGATCTAGTAGTATTATGCTTGTTTTGTGTGTGAGAGGCCTTTGGTTCAAACCATGGAAGGTCAACCATGAGATTTTGACAAAATGTCAAATTTTACCCATTTTTTAAAAAGGAGGACAAAATGTGAAAAAAAAAATGGAGAGGAGGGGGCACAAAATGATATTTTTCGATTAGGTGAGTTTGTTTAAAGGTTTTATAAAAATATTTATTTAAATATAATAAGCACTTGTTATAATTTTTTAAACATTTGGTTAAATTTTTTTAAAAAAAGCATAAACTGAAAAAAAAATAATAACAACTTATTTTAAGAAGTTAATTAATTACTTTAATAACTTCTCAAAATAAGCTCATAATAAACTTACATGAAAAATATTTTATGAAAAAAGAAAGTTAATATATTTTAAAAAAATAATTTTAAAAAATAATTTTATAAAAAAAATTAATATATAAAAAATAAAAATTACTTATAAACAAATCACTTATTTTCCAACTTCAATAAACTTAGTTATCATTATATACACAAGATTTTATAATTTTTTTTTTGTGAAACAGAATGGGTGCAAGCTTAAACCACACATTAGATTAAAGCAATAGGGGTCATACAACCTAAGTCACGCGAGTACACAGTGGATAATGAATCTGAAACACTAAAAAATAAAAACATATTCTGATGAGTGTCCAATCCTATAAATTTGCTCAATTAAAGAAAAGTATCCATGATCCATAGCACATGCATCTTCCAAAAGTTGAACCATACTGAGCGAGTCTGATTTAATGGCAAGTTCTGATAGCCATGGTTATATGCGACTATACCCATGCAAAATGGCCAACCGTTCTACCTTGTCAACATCACAGTATGGAATCATGTGAGAGAAGCCAAGGATGAGCTTATCACTACAGTCACGAAACACACCTCCAATAGTCATCTTCGTGCGGGGATGAAGTACAATCGTGTCATAATTCAGCTTGATGGTCCTAAAGCATAGAGGTTTCCAAAAGTAAAAATTCCCTGTATTTGGTTATTGCACCCTAAAATCTTTCATCAGTAAGTGCATTTGATGAATCTACTTGAGATCTAGCTGGAGAGATCTCACAACTTTGATTACCTGGTCGGGAGACCACTACTTACTTTTGCAAATGAAATCGTTACTTCTCCACCATAGTCGTCTAGAGTGATGCTAAATATCTGAGTCCCCCCATCAACATCACAATTCTTGGAACAATTTAGGTTATTCCGAAGTCAATGTTCTAAATTCGGTTGAGAGAAGAAATTGCGGAACCTAGCTACGCCCATTTGACTCCAAATAGTGCATGTGAAGATGCAATCACACAGGACATGAATCATTGTTTCCCTATCACTACCAGGTTGTCATTCATATTTCTATTATACTGCAAATCATTTTTAGGTAGGACAACATGCGCGACCTTCTAGATAAGGATCCGAATTTGCTCCGCAAATCATTACCCAGGCACCCAATTTTCAAACTAGAAATCAATCTCCCACCCATTCCCTAATTGCTAGATGAAATTCCTTCTCACATTTGGTCATGCTTCCTTAATGCCTTTCCAGAGATTTGTATCGATCCTTTGTGTGTCAATGTTAAGTTTAGCATTCCCACCACACTTTATCCCAAATGAGTTGGACCCATAGAACGTGCTTCCTATTAAGCATATGCCACTCAGATTTTGAGATTAGGACTAGATTCGCATGTCTTATTTTCGCAGTCTCAGGCTTCCCATCTGCTTTGGCTTGCATAGATGCTCCCAACCAATCTAATGAGTTTTCTTTGCAGTATCTAAATCACCAAATAAAATCTCTGCATTTCTTATCAATTAAATTATAAATAGATATAGGTAGGAGATTAGTTTGCAAAATATAATTAGGAAGAGCTTGCAAGAAAAATTTGGCGAGCGTAACATAACTGACAAAGGACAAAGTATTTTGTTTCCAATTACTCAATCGTTTTTGGACTTTATCAATAACAAACTGATAAGACTACTTTGAGACATGGTCATGGTGAAATAGAATCCTCAAGTATTTTTCAAGATTATACGTCTTCTTAAACCCAATGTTGGAGCTTGTTGGAACGCACTCTCATGTCTCAACCTCAAAAGATGAAGATGATAAAATTGTATTAGGTTGATTAATATTAGCTTTATAGTTTTAATGATAAAATCTAAGCATAACCTAAGATGGATGTTACTTGCTTTATTGATTGAATGCTTGTGACTTATGTCATGCATCCATGTAGGTTAGAAATATCTTTGTTTCATTGTTCATTCATATGATCATTGATCTATCTTTCTTATTTGACTAGTAATAAGAAGCATGAACGAGATATTCATCTAAAATGTTTTGGAAAATCTTATTTATCTCATGATGTGTAAAGCAATTGATTTGTGAAGTAATTTAGTTGAGTGAAATACATGGGCTACTATTTTAAGTTATTAAATTACCTTTATAATTGATTAAATGATGTATTAATCGATTAGATACTCTAATTAATCGATTAATTTGTGCTTGTTGGCTAAAACAAGTCTCAAGAATAATTTAATTCATTAAATACTTGAGATAATCGATTATAAATTGATCCTGATCAATCTAGACATGATCTTAGAACACTTTAATTGATTAAATGCTCAAAATAATCGATTAAAACAGAGCTAAAATAATTTTAATAAAATATGAATTTAGAAACTTTGAAAAAGAGAGAACATTTTCAAAAGATCAAATTGGAAGATCATTTCTACTATTTTCAAAGGAAAAAACTCTTAAACTTCTCTACAAGAAGCTCACAAAAATTGAATCAAGATCAAGAGAATTGTACATTGAACATTGAATTTGTTGATAACTTGAATTTGCTCTATCATTTGCATTAAATCTCTCAGGTGGCATCAACACTTTATTCTTTCTTTTAAGTGTTTTGGTTGTATAAGTTGCATCTAGGTAGATTTACTTGATAGTGAATTTTGTGCATAGGTTTTGCATGATTAGAATCTAATCTTGATATGTTTTCAGGACTAGTACATGTTGTGATTGCATATGCTTGTGAGTTTGTGTGTATACCTCTTTTGATTCTAGTGGATTCAATCCAAGACAGGTTGTCTTATGCATCGAAAACTGGATATACCCCCAGTTTGGGTGAACCAGTATAAATTCTTATGTGATCTATCTCTATCTCTACTATCTCTCTTTATGTATTAGTTGCTTAAACGTTGTTCACATAATTCACAAGATTTTCTTAATTCGATAAATAATTCAAATTAAAATCTAATGTGAAATTGTTTTGCACATTCTTGTTTGTTATTTTCATAAAGAGATTAAATTCTATTCAATCCAAATTAGTTGCAAAGTCATTCGATTCAACATATCTTAAGAGTTAAAGGTTCTATTTTTGAAGGGTAAAGAAATTAAGTTTTTGAAACCCAACTCTCCCTCCCCTCTTGGTTGATCTGTTTCAATCATAAAACTCTTACACCTAACTCTCTGGTGATTTTCTCTTGGTGTTGTCTGGCTACATTAGCAGATAAGAGAACCCACGTTTTATCCTAGCTAATACCTTGGCCCGAGCCATTGTAAAAAATATGCAAGACGTGTTTGATCACTCTCACTTGATCAAGGAAGGCTTCCATGAATAGTAGTAGGTCATCAGCAAACACCAAGTAAGACAACCTTGGGCCATCCTTTGAAAGTTGGATTGACTTCCAAAACTTATGATTAATCGCCAACTGGGTTAGGTGAAAAAGTTGTTCAAGACAAAGAAAAAAAAAGATATAAGGATATGGGATCTCCCTATCTAACCTCCCTTGTTGGAGTGAACATGTCCAGAGTCTTGCCATTCCACAACATGCGCATGATAGGGAAGAGATACAATGCTAGAATAGAAAACATTGATGAACCCAGATGAGAACCATATGTCTTGCAGGGTTTCTTTCACAAAGTCTCAGCTAAGCCAATGATATGCTTTTTCAAGATCGATCTTAATAACCATTCACCCCTTATGCCTTTTTTTGTGTGTTATGGTATGGACTACCTCTTGCACAATGATGATGTTCTCAAAGCTACTCCATTGAGGAATAAAACTACTCTGAAAGGGGTGAATCAACTTTTCCATCGTACGCAATCTCATGGCTAGAATCTTTGTGAGTGTCTTGTACGAAACATTACACAAGCTGATCAGACACAAGTTCTTCATTGGTGTTACAGGTTCCACTTTAGGTATGAGCAGTTTAATTGTCTTATTCTTGTTGGGTTTGCATAAGTTTCCTTAATCATTCCGCAGAAGGATTTGTCCACTATGTTCCAATTACTCTTGTAGAAGACCGCTTGCAAATCATCCTTCCTCAGAGCTTTAAAGTTTCCCATTGAAAAATAGCTTCATGTTCTCTGCTCTGGATATTAGCTTCAAGAAAATGGCTAGTTCTTTGGTGGCCATTGTTAGGAAGGCCCCTTGAACAACTAGAGGCACATAGTGATGGGTGTTTGAGTAAAACTCTTGATAGAACATAGTGACAAACTTTTCTAGATCTTTGAGGTTACCACCCTAATTACCCTTCGAATCTTGGAAGGCATCAATCTGGTTCTTCCTTCTACAAATGGCTATAATAGCATGAAAGTATCGCAAATCCATATAGTCATAAGAGAGTCCTTTAGCACAGGACCATTGGAACCACAATAACTCTTCTTTCCTAAGAATTTGTTAATACTGTTGCCAGGTAGTCTACTGCAACTCCTCCCATACTAAAGGTTAATTATTCTATATCATCTATTTGTTGATTCTGTCCAAATTTTTATCAATTAACGTTTGTGTTTGAAAATATCCCTAAACACTTCAACGTTCCATCTCCTCAAGGCTTCATGAAACTTGGGCACCTAACCTTTCCAGTCATCACTTCCTTTCCAAAAAGTCTTGGAGGAATCAATGAAAATTCGAGTAGGTCAACCAAGTTGCAACAAAGCAAAAGGGATGATGTTCTATTTACATCCTTTTGATTGGTCAAGCTTGCCAGGATAGGACGATGATCTAATTTGAAGAAGGGCATATGGAAAACACATGCTTGTTGAAACTAAATCCTCCTTCAGGTGTCCTCGTTGCAAGTAAAAAAAAAACCCTAGAAACTTGTATCCAAAAGATGATTTGAATGAATAAACTCCATAAACTCATGCATTCCTTTCCAAGAATGTGAGACAGGGTCTTCTGCCAAAGAGACCTTTTGCCTTAAATATGAGGACTCTCATACACCATGGTGATTAACCAACTAGTTTGTTTAATCCAACGAACTCTTAATTTAACAAATTGAAGGTCCTTATCAAGAACCTTGACACACCAGCATTCTAATTTCCATGCATACCAAATACCTCCAGACCTTCCCACAAATCATCATACTCCTCAAAGATATCCTTAATTAGTGTGAAAAAGCACATTACTCCAACACCATGGCAATTCCATGAAATAAAATTTATGTAACAATTAGGATTGATTAGAGCCTCTACTTGGCCCATGATGGCATCATGTGGCTGATTTGGCCCTTCTTCCTATAGCATGTCTCCCCATTCCTTCATTTACGCAACTTTGTTGTCCACTCTTTCTTTTGTCTCAATGTGATCAACTTCTTTAGATCCTAAGATTGTATTTGGCACTCCTCTGGCAAGGTTGACATGGTGCACGAAGGCATGAGCACAAAATATGAGGTTCTCTCTAAGCTTATGGTATTGACAAGTGAGTTCAAGTTCTTCTTGAACACTAATTCTCCAGGATTCCTTCTCGGTTTGCTACTACTATACAATGCCCTTTTTAAATGTGGTTCAGACACAATATACACATGAGATGTGTTACTAACGACAATCTAATGTAGGTCTGTCCTGGTGGGATCATGCGTCATGGATGATTTTGTGCTTGTTGGCTACTACATACTTTGACTTGTCAAGGTTGGAGGTGTGCATCTGCATATTGCAAATTTTTAGGGGACACGTGGCATGGTGCAGTTTGCATGAAGTTGTTGGATGAATCACGTCAGGCTATTCTCGACACATCTTGCATGTAGTTGGTTGGCGCAAAACTTGTGAGTTTAGGCAGTGCCTACTGCATGTCTCAGTTAGGCACTTAGTGCATGAAACTTCTTTCTACAGGACTGCATAATCTACTGCATGATGGGCACTTGACTCATGCATGTGCTTGTCGCTTGGGCATGTCTCGGCTGGGCTCTTATTGCACGAGGCTTCCTTGGATCTTCTAACTCTCCTTATGAGGCTAAGAACCTTGATCCTTGGCGCTGCACATTCATGAGTTTTCACTTAGCTGGTGTTGGATCGGAAGGGCCTAACTGCTTCCCCCTAGGCCCACAACCAAGAAATCTATTCTTCCTTTTAGGGGGCATAATCCACAGACCATAGAGAGTGGTCCCCTCATCCAATTTAGAATCTTTTGTGCCATTATCCCGCACAAAATCTGCAACATTAATTTCGACTATATTCCAAATTACTTGCCTCTTGACCATTAGTTGTTGGCAGAGGTTGACTCGACATGGACCCTGTAGCACCTTCTTTTTTCCATATCTCTATTTTAGTTATATTTACCTAGGATACAATTTCCTTCCTTATGCCAATAACAACCAAATTTGAAACAAATTTGGTGCAACTCTTCATATTGAATTTGAAGTAAATATCCTCGTATAATGACTTTAAGCTACAATGGTTCGTTCAGATCAAGTTCCAAAAATTCGTGCATATCAGTCCCTTGATTGGATTATCATGACACGATCAATTTTCAACATGGTTCCTAACATGTCACCAACTCTGTCTAAGAATTGGTCATTATATATTTCAATTGGTAGATTTGAAATCTAGATCTAGACATCAACCTTCTTATGGATCGATAAAATCTTGAATATTTCTCAAGATCCACTCTTGAAGCCAATTGTTGGTTCCAGAGGGGAATCTAGAAAGAGGTTGAATAGATTCATCAAAAACATTTTTCAAAATTTTCTATTCAATAGTATCAGAGTAGTTAAAAATGTCCTCTTTCAGAAATTTTCAAAATCTACCTTGTTTTGTAAAAATAGGTCTTTCAAGAATTCAACCCTTTAGACAAAGTAGCAATCAACTCAATTCCTCCAACAATGATTTCAAGTGTAATTTATAAAAAACTTAGTAAGAATGATTTTACAAGTTATTCAGGATTAAAAAGAAAGAATAGAAAGTATGAAAACCAAACCCACAATTCTTGGGTTAAAACGCAAATTCAATAACAAGTAAATGATGAGAAAGAATTAGATCTGTTGCAAGAGAACTTGATAGATCAGTTACAACTGCAAAAACCTAGTTAGTAATACTCCAAGAATGCAATAAGACTAAAATTTAAAGAGTGTAAGGAAGAGAAAATTAGCACAGTGATTTATATTGGTTCAGTTAACCTAACCTACATCTAGTTTACAGACTTAGCCCTCAGCTAATCTGATTTCCACTAAAATCTCAGTACATGCACACCACACATACAGATTTTAATCCCATAAAGATTTAAAGCACACAAAGAGAGGTTTCCTCTTACACCCCACAAGATTTTGCTACACTATAACACCCCGTCATTCACAACACCTAACTTGTAGCACCCTGTTGTAAGATTTCCGAACAATCTCAATAACACCTCGAGAGATTGTCAAACTTGTACAAAAACACAAAGAAGGGTATAAAACAATATCACCTGAAGTGAAGAATACCCAACAGAACGATCAAAATTCAATAGAACCTCTTCCTTGAATCTTGAAAATAAAGCACCTTCAAACCATAAAAAATGGGTATAAATCGTGAAAAGAATTTTGTAAATCATACAAGAGAAGAAAGTTCTCAACGGATCTTTCAAAAGTTGTTAAAATCAATTTTCAAAATGTTTATATATCCATTTTGATGCAGAGTAATTGATTACCTACTTGATTGCCTGACATCCTGCTCAAAACTAATCCAAAGTGCTTGTTCTCTGGAATAATTGATTACTGTTTTTAGGTAATAAATTACCTTACTCAAAAACCCATTTCTGAAGCTTTTCTAGCACAACTCAGCCTATGTAATCTATCCAAAACCATCCCAAACACATTCTCAAGCCTATCTAAACACACAATACAAGTACCACACATATAAACGTCGGTACCATAAAATTGATTTTAAGAGAAAAAACAAAGAGAGAAAAAACAAAACCAAAACTTCAAAGTTCATTATGCTAATGCCTCAATGCCTTTGGCTCCAACAATGCAATATGGAAACAAGAATTTGTACCAATTAAACTAACAATGGAAGCGCATGGAACAAAAGGATGAAAACTACTAAAACATGACAATTAAGGCAAGAAAAGAAAATTGTTAAAACAACACATATGAACCGAATAAAAGATGGAATAGAATAAGTAGAAGAATATGAACACAAAAGTAAAGAAAAATAAGGTAAGAATTATGACCTTTAAAGAAGATAGCTCTGATCACCACTTGATGTATCCTTCCATGGAAGCAGTTCTCCCTTGAATCAACTCTTTTAAGGTCATGAGAAGAAGCAAATGGTAGAGTAGAAAAGAGGTGATGATCCCGCTAGGATTAGATAAGCCTTTGAAGTGGAGGTATTTTCCACAAGGAAAGGAACCCTTGATAAAAGCACAAGGATGCTCTCAATTTGAGAAGAAAGAGACACTCAAGAAAAGAAGTAAAGCTCTCAAAATTTCATTAACTCAAGTGTAAACATTACAAGATATGGAAGGTCTTATTTATAACTAAGGGAGTGAGCTTAGGCCGTGGAACTCAATGAAAAGAAGGAAGGAGATTCAAATTTGAATTAATAAGCACATGCTCCTAAAATCATGGATCTTAGATCTAAGTAAGTGCACGTGGTATTAATTCAAATTTGGCGCCTTTTGGAGGGAACAAGAGCCCCACCTTGTCTTCTCTTTCTTCATACGCTAACGAATTGGGTGAGTGTGGTTAATAAAACAACCTATCAACACCCCTAAATGGCCCAATTAGCTAATACACTCCACAAAAAGGACTAGGTACACCTTCTAAGCCCTAACTCACGAAAATAAAAGCCAAACACAAGACCAAAGAAAGGGCAAGATAGACCACTCCACTTAGAAAAATTACAAAGCAAAATACAAGGTAAAAATAAGAAAAATGAGGACTAAGGCATCATCTCTATGCTCATGAGAAGGTGAGGTCCTCCTCTATCAACTCTAGCCATATCCTCCTCTATCCTCTTAGCCATGACCCTAGTGATAGGGCTCTTGCTAGGGAGGAATGCATCAGATAGCCAGAATCAACAAGATAAAATGAACCTGCTAAAAAAATTATTATAAGAACAAATATTTAGAAAACTGTCATGACTATGTAAGTGGTCTATAGACGGCCAAGGAAAATTTGATTTGGTTGAGTAAGTGTCTCCAAACAAACATTTGCATCATGTGCACTTATGTCCCACCCTGAATACACAAATGTAAACAACATATTGAAATCACAAGTGCACATAACAAATGTACAACATAATGTAAACAACATTTTTTTTTAGCAAGAACTCGTGCACTTATATGTGTTCCATTAATTGCCCCTATATAATTCTTTAACAAACACCCCAAATACAAAATTAATATCATGAAATAAATAAATATATTACGAATGGTTAAAATACTAGATAGGTATTGTGTAGTTACCTTAAACCAAGGATAATATCTTGGATCATTTTTAATTCTTTCGAGCAATTCTTAAGACTCTTGTTTTATGATCTATTTACCTAATTGAAATATTTCCCTTAATAATTCCTTGAAACAACGTGAAACAGTTTTTGTTGATTGTTGAAAGCGATCTGGAACAACTCTATGACGAACATTGTGTCCAATTATAAATAAAACATAACAAATTTTTCATCCAAATGCACATCTCATGAGTCTCTTCCGTAACTCTTCACTCTTAGTTCATTACACAAATTAACAAAACACGATTTCTTCATTCGAAATAAATCAAAACAAACTTTTCTAGATCCATTTAATATCTCAACAACATATTCTTGACCATTCAATGCAAAAGTTCAAACCTTTGTTTTATTAAAAAATTCTTGCTCATAGTCATAAAGCATACTAATTAATAAACTTAACCAATTCATCTTCAGAATCAGAAGATGAACTATTACTGTCATCATTATCCATCTTGGTTTTAACCTGTCATAAAATTATAAAATAACACACACATAAATTACTATTTGATAAAAATTGCATACTAGTTTGATAACAACATAAACATAGCTATCCTAGCACGAGTTCCTTAAATCCTATTCAACCATGCTAGTTTCCTAGCATTAGACAAGGCAATAAATATGTCTCTATATTCAAGCTCCTTGAATATTTCTTTTGCTTTGACATAAATGTCATCTGAAAGGTCTTTAATCTCACTAAGCATATTTATACACTTAGTAATAGAGTGATCTGGTACTGTAACATGTGAAGATACAACTTCCATACTCCTAGTCTTATACCTATCAGTTTTGGCCTTAGATGCTTCAGCCCAAGCTGCAAGTGCATAACCCATTTGCATTGACCTTCACTCTTTCTTCAACTACGTGTGACGCACTTATCTTCGATTATGTCTTCAAATGAATTATTATTATTATCAATGTCGACATCAACTCCACTATTGAGATATTGATTTTCAAGCTCAATTTCCTCATCTGTATTTGGTGGGTCTTGGTTAGTTGAAAAATGAAGTGCCTTAGTTGTAACGCTTCGACTGAATATGGTTCCTAATAACTTGTAATGATCACATCCTTTTCTTCGAAATTGTGCAGCTTTATCATGTGTCTAAAATAACATACTCATATAGTTAACACATTAAAACTGAAGTCAATTAATTTAAATTTAAACTAAAAAAAAATAATGAAAACAATAGTATACTCAAATGTAATCTTGCCAAACTTCTTCACTTGTTGTAACAGTATTTGTTTCTGCATCCCACCCAAATTCAGTATGTTGTAGTAACAATGGAAACTCATGGTATAAGGCTCGTAACTTGTGCATTTTTCCTTCAATTGTTTAGCATTGTATGAATGGCCAATTTTATTATTCAAATTCAAAGTCATCAAATTCCATGTCCTAGAGTGGAACAGCCCATTCGGCATATTTCCTTTTGCGACTTCATCAACCATAACATCTATTAACGCTTTAACTGTTGACTCAGGTCAAAGCTTTGAATCACTATTATCAATATTGTTTGTCATTTAATTGGAAGGAGCACGTCAAATAAACATATTACTTAGAGTCGCAGCATATTATATATCACTATTAACAATAGACAAACAAATATTTTATCATTGAAATAATAGGGCTCATGGATTTAATCTCAAGATGACATTAAATATCAAATGTGACCATGGAAACCATATATGGTGGGATTTAAATTGATTTAACACAAAATGTGAGAGTGACATTAAATGGATTTAATCTCAATTGAAGACAAGGAATTTGGTGGACTCAAGTTATACCCCTTGGCTCAGTCTAACTAAAATAGTTATAAACAATGAAGCTACTACTCTACTATGTTGTGAGGTTCGGTTCACAAAATAAAATGATGATTTATTTGTTTGTAAGTCATTTTGTACAAAAGATAAAAAGGGTAAGAAAAGAAGAATATAAGATAAAATAAAAAATCATAAAAAGAAAAGGAGAAAAAATATAATAAGATAATCATAAAACATATTATACAATAACAAAAAATAATCTTATTGGTAATATTTTTTAATTTCAATAGTATTTATGTATTTACGTAATACTTTAACCTTTCTCTATTTTTTTTTTATTAATTTTAAGTCATGGAAGTCTGTTTCGTAAGATATTCCGGTAGCTTATTAGTTCTTTTCACTAATAAGATGTTTTTTGTAACTTCATTAATTTATTTGAAATTATTTTTAAAAATAATTAATTATATTATCTTATATATTTTACATCTATAAGTTAATTTGATTAAATACTTTATTTAACTTATAAGTTCCTCGCTTTTTATAGTTATTTTATAAAGTTTAGGTTATAGATTAGTTTTACTAAAGTCAGCCTAAATCTGTACTTTTTTTTAATTAAGATATTATAATTTAAAAAAATTTTAAATTAAAAATTAGAATTAGAATTTTTGAAATCGAAAAAATTGAAGATTTAAGAGTAAGGGAGGCTTTTTGGGTAATATAGAGTAAAGTGAAGTGCATCATGAGGTTATGCTCCGATAGTTATATAAATTGTTCACACTAGCTATCAAACTAAAGGCAAATAATGTATTGATTCCGTAATAGAAGTTGCATGATGGTAGTTATTCATAAAAATAGATGATGGGTGTTATTTGTTAAGATTATATTTGATATAGGGTGCGTAATTAGGGTAAGTGTGTCGTTATTTGCTGTTTGTGGACAGGGAATAATCTCTGCAGGAGATTTTGTCTTTGGGGCTGCAATTGAACTGCAATACTGTGTGTGGTTTTTATGTTCTAAATTATATTTTATTAGTTATCAATAACGTTCATTCAATTTTTGTCTGACCCATGTCAAATACAAAAGAGGAAGCCAGAATTTGAGGAGGCCAATGAATGAGGGCCTGAATTGAGGCTGGAATAAGGCATAGTGCAGAAGGAAAGAAGGCAAAATAAAAAGTAGTAAACAACCACAACCAAGAAGCTTTTAACTAAAATGAGAAAGGTGTTGGGAAATCATGTGAAGGAAGAACATGGAAGTTCCATTCATATCGTCGATACAGTATGGATGAGTATTGTATGTTAGTTAAGAAAGTGAAACAACCACCTTCAATAGGAAAGACCCTGTAGGATGGATCGACGGAGCAGCAAATCAAAAACATAATTTGAAGTGCAAAATACTTAAGTGCAAAATCAGTTTTAGAAATAGAAAACCCAAATTAAAAAATAAAATTATTCTAAATTATCTATATTTTTTAGTTTTTAAAAATTAAAAAAATAAAATAATTTTCAAAAATTACTTTTAAAATACACTACATAAACTAAGTTTTTTAATTTTTAAAAATTAAAATACTAAAAATAATTTTATAGAATTACCAGACAAGCAAATAAATTAAGGTTTCCGACAGTGGGGACAGCTACAAATACAATGTTAACGAGCACTGTTGACACGTGTGAACAGTGAAGCAGAGTGGCAATTGGGAAAACAAAATGATTAAAAAAAAGAAGAAAGAAAAGATGAGGCAAATGGATAAACATGGCTCGTGGAAGGCACACGCTTGATATTCATTCCTCTCTCACGATTAGATTCAGATTTGAGTTTGAGAGTGTGGCGTGTGGCGTGGGGCATGGATCATCCCAAACCCAAACCTCAACTCCTCACTCACACCTCTAACCGGTCTCTCAAGGAAAGAGAGAAAGAGAGGGATCCAAAGGTTCTCAAAGCAGACCGCGAGAAACTCCGAAGGGATCGACTCAACCAACACTTTCTACACTTGGGAATTACGTTAGGTGCGTTACATACAAATTCATTTTTATTCCATTTAACATCCTAATTTCAATGCATTCTTCATCTTACCATATGGACGGTTAACAAAATCGGATTCTTGTGCTTTTTTTATATCGCTGCTCTCTTCATTCTTATACGTCACACCAAATGTTTGTACCGTATCAACCAATTTTTATTTAACAAAAGATTTAGCAGAAAAAAAAAAAAAAAACACATAACTTCTACATACTTGTGAAATCCTCTTGTAGAAGCTAATTTTAGAAAATCCCTTCATGTTAAGCTAATTTTAGATTATGGAAAATATTTTTTGACTTTTTTTTTTTTTGCCCTTTCTTCTCCTAAAAGTTCTTGGGAGAAGCTTACCCAAACATAAATACAAAATGAATAAAGTTGAGTGAATAGTGAATAATGAATTCAAGCATGACATTTACACCGGTGTCCTGTGGATGTATGCAATTCTCCATTTGTCATCATTTTTCCCTCATTAGCGAAGATTTAAGGTACCATCAAACGATTGATCCTGTGCTGATTGCTGAAACAATAGTCTTTTTGGAATCTTTAATTTTGTGCTGCTATATGGCTTTTGGAAGCAGGTGGTCCTTGTATAATTTCTAGCTACTGTACATGGTTTTCAAAATTTTTCTTGGTTGGTGTAAGGGAATCTTATTATGGTAGTTTGCCTTTGAGGCCTCTAAGACAGCTTCTTTATACAAAAGTTTCTTCTCCAGAACTTCTTTCTAGTTTTTATAAATATCTAGTTCAGGATATATCACATCTAGTGCTAGTCTTTGTTCTTATTTGAATACATACTGCCAATTTGATGTAACAGTTATAACATGGGTGAGATATTTATGCTTGTTTAACTAAATACAGATCCTGATAGACCAAAGAATGACAAGGCAACCATCCTCACTGAGACCATCCAAATGCTAAAGGACTTAACCGCCGAAGTTAATAGGCTTAAAATGGAGCATAAAGCACTTTCTGAAGAGTCACGCGAAGTAAGGTTCTTCTTTGTTTAGTTTTGATCATCAGACAACAAACCCTGTCTGCTGCTCATTTCTTCTGT
The DNA here is from genome assembly GCA_037954015.1 of Psophocarpus tetragonolobus. Lineage (NCBI taxonomy): Eukaryota > Viridiplantae > Streptophyta > Magnoliopsida > Fabales > Fabaceae > Psophocarpus > Psophocarpus tetragonolobus. The sequence continues at coordinate 99,193,992 of CM075689.1, forward strand.
CGATTCTACAATTTGCAGCTAATGCAAGAAAAGAATGAACTCAGAGAAGAGAAGACATCTCTAAAATCTGATATAGAAAATCTTAATGCCCAGTATCAGCAGAGAGTGAGAATCATGTATCCATCTTGGTCTGCGATGGACCATTCTGTTGTCATCCGTCCACCTTACTCATATCCAGTTCCTATACCTATTCCTCCTGCCCCAATTTCCATCCACCCATCTCTTCAACCTTTTCCTTTCTTTGGAAATCAAAACCCTGGTCACATTCCTAATCCTTGTTCAATGTGTGTCCAATATTCTACTCCAACTAACCCCCCAGTTGAGGCCCCATCTGCTCTGTATGCTTCCACATCCCACGCGTCGAACCAAAAAGAATCCCGTAGCAAGTCACCGGGTCATAGAAGCTTCAGTGATGCTGAAAGAAGTAGCGAGTCTCATGATGTGGCCACAGATCTTGAACTAAAGATGCCTGGCTTGTCATCAACACAACAGGTAGGTTATAAATATTTTTTAAGTTTAAATATGTTTTTAGTATATATAAATTAAGAAATGTTCGTCCTTAATCCCTAGAAAAAGTTCATCTCTATTCGGTCCTATGTTTTTTAATGTGTAAGGTGTAGTCGTTATCCTTCGCAAAAAAATAGTTTTCTTTTGGGCTCTTGTTTTATGGAAATAGGGACCACATATGACACATTTTTCATGAATAAAGGACTAAGATGATTTTTTTTTTTTCTGAGACTAAAAGCATACATTGTTCTATTTGCTAGGACTACAAAAACATGTTTTTACCCTAATCTTAAAAATTCAAAATTTTCTCAATAATCAAACTAACAGTATTCATTTCAATCTTCTATAGGATTGCACTTCTGGACGAAGGAAGGGCAAGCATTCAACCATCGTAGATGGGAGTGCTTCAAGCCAGTATTCTTCTTCTCAAGGACTTCGAGATAGCTCCAACAGAGTGGGTGACATCCCAAACGATGATAATTGATAGTATATGGATACTTCTACTATTTGATCACATCATACAGGTCATATATGCATACCAGTTTCCAATAGATACTCGTTTCTAGGTGTTAGTATAATTTGGCAATCGATTATATCATTTGTAAAAACAAAATGATGACCTATGGAACAGTTCTTCCCCTGACAACAGGAAAAGCTGCAAGATGTTGCTTAATATAGATGTATATTCCTCCTAAGTTAACTACTACAGCATCTACTACTATATGTAGAAGGTTACAAACTACTCACAATAACCCATCTTCGAGCAATTCGATTGTTCTTTTAAGTTTTGCTAAGTGGTATGAAATGAATTTATTTTTTTTAAAAAGAAAGATATTAGAGGAAGTTGTTGAGAGAGATTTTGTGGTATAAATATTTCTGAACCTATGGTCTTTACCAAACCTTAATAGTGTCTTATTTTGTTGTGTTAATTTTTTGTTAACACAACAGAAAATTATTTATGCTACGTTAATTTCTTACAGAAAAGATAACTAACGCAACAAAAACCAGTTTCTGATATCTATTTCAACAGAAAACGATATTATTCTAAGAAGTAACTTCAACATTTTTTCAAACACAAGATTATATCCAGGTTGTGAAAACTGGACCGAACTAGTAAGTTGAAACGGGAATCAGATACTTGTCTGGTCCATTGTTTTTCAAAAAACCAGACATGCTAGGAACCAGTCAAGAACTGGTCAAAAATCGGGTAAACTGGCCAAAATTAGCCCGTTCAAGGGTTAGTTGATTTTTTTTTTAAAGGAAAAAAATATAAAAATTGAAAATTTGTGATTTTTTAAATTTTAGGTACACAAATGAGAGATATTTTGATAAGATATTGCGAAATAAAAAATATTTAAAGGAAATTTTTGCAAATTATAAAATGTTGATTACAATTTAGAATATAAATATTTCTCAAAAAGTCATTTTAGGCAATGTGAAATTTAAATATTATAAAAACAATAATACTTAAACTTAATAAGATGTATCATATTTGTGTATTATAAATCATATATGCCTTATTTTTTCTTAATATATTACTATATTAGTAAAAATAATCATAAAAAGATAATATTTTATTAAATCCGGTTAACCTTGGTTGAATCTTTGAATCCTATACTCATGTCTTTATTAGTTCAATGACCGGTCTGATTTTGAAAACTTTAATATATATACATTCATATGTTAATCATATCATCAAACATAAAAAATATAAAAACTTTAATATATATACATTCATATGTTAATCATATCATCAAACATAAAAAATATATAGCCCGTTAATTATATTATAAAAAATAAAAAATATATAGCCCGTGCAAAGCATGAGCTTTAAGTGTAGTTAACAAAGGTTTTATTGTGTATTTTGACATAAAACAAAAACTTATTTCCACTATGTAATTAGTGTTATATTTCCTTATTGTATTTATAGCTTTGTGAAAACCATAAAGTTGTTTTTTTTTTTTAACCTATTTTGATGTAGCATACTTGGAGCTGTGAATTTAGGTGGGCAGGTTCAGGCATTTCAAACAAAATGAGTTGGGCTGAGTCAGGTTATATTTTGTACGTTTACGTATTTCTAAGTCCAGTCTCACCTTATATTAAGCTACTATGTCTAATCAGACCTGTTAAAAAACTAAAAATTTAACTTTTTATAAAAAATAAAACTTATTTTATAATACAAGTTCAAATCATTTCAAAACAACACACGAAATCAATCAAGAACACATCATAAAAAGTCTAAAATAACATAAAAATATATTTATATATTTTTTTTTAATTTAATATATATTTTATAACAACATAATTTTTATTTGTTAAAAATATATTATTAAATAAACATCAAACGTGCTTTTATATGTAATATATATATATATATATATATATATATATATATTAACAATATGTATAAATTGACTTCACATTAAGCATACTTTTATTTGTATATTTTTTATTTAATATATTTTTAATAATATATTATATATTATTAATGTATTTTTAAAACTTATGTATTTATATTTGTGTTTTGGTCGGCCTGTGGCCCACCATGCCAACCCTATCCAAATCCATTTATATAGTTAGGTCAAATGGATCGGGGCAAAAAGGTTCGCTTTTATTTGGGCCTCTTTTTAATAGTTTAGTTTTACCCATTTTGTAAGCCTACAGGTCAGCCTAGCAGGCCAAACCCATTTCGACAATTCTAAGTATACTTAGGCTTATCCCTTTATAATGTTCTTTTTTCTCTTTAATCAAAGTTTTATAAATATAAGCTTAAATACACTTTCTGTCCTCCTATTTTGTCTATCTTAAACATTTTAGTCCCTTATTTTTTAATTCATACATTTTATCAGCACTTTCTTGAAATTCAAAATTGGTACCTATTTGTTAAGTTATCCAAGTTTATTATTAGTAAGTTTATTATTAGTAGTGAGACGTTGATGCCAATGTGTCACTGACATAGAAGTGAATTATAACTAAGTAGTAGGTGATTAGTATAATTATTAAGAAAAGAAAGAAATAAAAAGAATTGGGAAATCATAAAATTAGTAACATATTTTGTTTTCATCAATGTGATTGTGGAAGGAAAAGATTTATCATGATGTTGATTTCTTTTATTTGAGTTCAAGGTTGTGGAATCGATGAGGACATACAAGGGGATGCTCCAATTGCTTTTATTTATTGTATCCATTGTGGTTTCTATATAAGTCAATCTAAGGGCATCTCTAGTGAGATATGCTTATTGGGCTTGTTATCCCAAGAAACCGTTTCTAGAAGAAACGAAACATCAGAGACATCCAACGTGGCACACTTGATTTCGTGAAATTGTGAATGGGTTGTTTCCACAACACCCTGCTCTTACCAATAAAAAAACATTAAAATTTATGCTTTGTAATCAACAATCAATAGAAAAAGGAGGGGAAAATAAAGGTGGAAGATGAACAATCCAATTAACACTAGAAACATAACATTTTACCAACCAAAAATGCAAGTTTGAACAAAGAAATTACAAATCAGATTAACAACAAAATTAATTAACAATAGTATAAAGTATCAGATTCAAATAAAAAAAATACAAAATCACAAATCCAAAAATGGAGACAATGGAAAACTTGAGTTTTCGAAGGCCAACCATAGCACTACGCTGAAACAATGACGATGAGAACCAAACGTATGAAGGTGGAGACACACGGGGCAACAGTGAGACACACGATAATGGTAAGATGCGTGAAGGCTGAGAAGTGCAATAATGATGAAACTCTTGAAGGTGGAGAAGCGTAGTGATGGTGAGACATGCAATAATGGTGAGATGTGCAACAACAACAAGATGAACGGTGACGAAGGTGAGAGAAGCAACGATGGAGGAAAACATGCAACAATGGAGAAAGGAGAGAAGGGAAACTTTGTGAAAAAAGTAAGGGTATGAAAAAGGGGAAATAAGTGAAGAAAAATTATGGGTGGAGTAAGGGAAGAGAAACAATAAGGGGGTGACAAAATAGAAAAGGGGAAAGGGAAAGCATTAGGAGAAAGGAAGAGTTGGGTGAAGGAAGAGAAAAGGGGAAATAGGTGAGGAGGAGAAAGGGAGAGCAGGGTGAGGAAGAGAAAGGGGAACGTGACAGAGAGTGTGAGGAAGGGTTGAATCAATTGAAATTGGTAGAAATTAATTGTCATGTCATTTTACCATTTGTACCCATGTCATAGATTATTTTACCGTTGCATTTATTTTGAACATTGTAACAATTAAATTTTTTCAATGTATAAATATTGATTTAATTGAGTCATTTTGCACACACCTCTCCACTCTGAATTCTATTTTTGTTGTTGCTATCAAGTCCCAACCTTCTTTGTTCTCTTACAATGGATCCTTATAAATTTAATTATTATTTTTACTACAACTTTGTCAAAATCAACTACCCCCACAAATGAGAATTCTCAAAATCCACCATTTTTTATGTACTCCCATCCTTAACCAATTGTAACATGTGGTATGAGTCTCCTTCATGCAATGTAGAGTTTCCTAACAACAAACATGAATATCAATTGATCCAGAAAATATCCAGCTAGATGAAGGTGGAGAAAACTCAACACAGAAAAAATCTCGCAAACCATTCTCAGTGCAAGAGGGCATAATTCTAATTTGATCACGGTTGAATGTGTCAAAGAATGCAATTATAGGAGTTTATCAATGTTTAACACAACATTGGGCTAGAATCAAATATGCATATAACAACAATGAAGAGCGAGGACTATTTCAGAAAGGGAAGTTAGTCATCGATAGATCGTCCTATAGGACAAAAGGCCGCCAAAATGAAGAGCAAAGGAAAAGGAGCTACAAGTGTTGATTCCAATGTTGATCTGTCTAATATAGAGATTGAACTGCAAGAAATAAATTTCAACAATGCCAAACTTCTTGAGTTAAAAGAGGCACAAGAAAGGTGTTGGGAGTATGAAATCCCCATGAAGGACATATCTACCATGTTTGAAAAGCAACGGGATGTCCACGAAAAGTATTGTTAGTATATTATGGATAAACGAGGTTACTAAATTTGAATAGTTCAATGTTATGCATGTTATTTAGTTTTATTTATTTGTGTCAATGTTATGTTTGTTAATTTAATTTTAATTATGTACATTAATGTTGTATTTGTTAATTATATGCACTATTTGATTGTTTCCCCAAAAGTAGTCATTGGAAGCTAACTCGTCGTTACAATACTAGTAATTGAAAATTAGCCGCTAAAAACTACCCAATAGCAAGTAACCGTTAAAAACTAGTTGTTAAAAAATTAGCCGTTAGAAACTAATCGTTACAAAGTAACTGTTCAAAACTAGTCGTTATGAATAAGGTTATATAATCATGTGATGTTTTTCTAATTGTGATATGCAATTATCAAATTGTGCAATTGTCTTCTCTAACTTTGCAAAAACTTCATTCCATATGTAATGGATCCAAATAGTGATTTGGATACACTTGTTAGTCAACTTGTAGATGAGGTAGTTGAAGATGACATTGAAGAACAAGTCATAAGGTTGATCCTTGAGAGTCAGCAAGACATTGACAACAAAACTAGGCGCAGACAAAGAAGAAGAGTGCTTAATTGAAATTTTGAAGGACGTGATCGATTCAATGATTATTTCTCTAATAATCCTGCTTACACAAATAGTCAATTCTAAATAAGGTTTCAATGTGAAAACATATGTTCATCCAAGTTGTAGATGCCCTTGCTAATCATGATGACTATTTTCAATTGAGGATAGATGCAACATGTAGAAATGGCCTATCACCATTGCAGAAGTGCATTCCACTCTGTGTATATTGCCTTATGGCTCACCTGCTGACTGTGTGGATGAATATATTCGAATTTGTGAAACCACTGCAGTGGGATGCTTACAAAGATTTGTTTTTTAGGTGTCTATTTGATATTTGGGACCTAAAGAAGCCTAATGATGAAGACACTGAACGACTATTACAAATGGGAGCAGCACATGACTTTCTAACTATGTTAGGTTCCATTGATTGTATGCATTGGGAATTGAAAAATTGTTCGGTTGCATGGAAAGGTCAATTTTGTCGAAGTGATCATGACAACCCAACTATCATTCTCGAAACTGTAGCATCACAAGATTTGTGGATTTGTCATGCATTTTTTGCACCACAAGTTCAAATGATGATACTACTGTGTTAAATGCACCCAATGCGTTTAACGAAGTTTTTTAGGACAACTTCCCATAATACAATTCACAGTAAATAGAACCCAATATAATATGGGGTACTATCTAGTAGAAGGAATTTATCCAGACTTTGCTACATTTGTGAAGGCTATATTCATGCCACAAGGAGAAAAGAAAAAATTATTTGCAGAACGACAAGAATCAACAAGAAAGGATGTATAATGGGTGTTTGACATGCTCCAATCTCAATTTGCAATTATATATAGTCCATCATATTTTTGGGATGTTCATACTATGAAAAATATAATTTATGCATGTACCATATTGTATAACATGATTGTCGAGGATGAATGACATACATATCAAAATAATATTGACTATGATAATGTAAGAAATGACATGTTGATAGTTGCAATATCTTCAAGTGCTCACCCCAGTTTCATATTGACATATTTGCAAAGGAAAGTGGAGCTCCATGACAAGGAAAGACAAAGCAAATTTCAAGCAAATTTGGGAACTTTTCGAAAAACAAAATAATGATATTTAATTCTACGTAATATGTATTTCTTTTCAATGTCATCATTTAATTATATATTTATGTAAAATTAATTTTCTTCATTACGTAATTGTTTTAAACGTGTAATTCTCATTATTTTTTAGTTAAATATTATTATGTATTGTGAATTTTTCATTTTTTTTATTTTACTATAAAAAATTGATAAAGCAATTTTTTATCATTATTTAATATTTTATACATAATAATTTAAAAAATAACTTAACAAAATAATTTTGTTATTAAAAACTACATCATCACTTCTTCCTTTGTGTGGGTTCGTCACCTATATGATTCAAATAATCCATTAGTAATGCTAAAGTAATTTACTACAATCCTTATGGGAGCAAATAGAAAGAGCCTTACTGTCCTTGTGGAAGCCAAGACTTGCTTGTTTTCCTCTATTGAACAGTCTACATATGTCATAAATGTTTCAAGTTACAATACAAAATAGTTAGCTGAAGTTAAATAGAAAATTTTATAAATTGCAATATATAAATATTGCTTCATACATCTATTAGGCAATCAATTGCTCATGATAAATGTTTAACTACCTTACCTAATATTTTCTCAATGGATTCTATTTTGATTACATGATTTTCTAAAGTGCCATGAACTATGAAAAAGCTCATAGTTGAGGTCATGGTGTATATGATGGAAATTAAGGAAAGAGAAAGATTGATTACATTGTTGAATGTTAGGGAAAATCAACACTTATCCTCCTTCGTGAAAATTGCTCTATCGTGTTGAATGGAGTTCAACAAGGATAAGGTGGAGTTGGTGGTGGCACTGATAGTATGTAAAGCCAAAAACTATTGAGAAAGAAACTAAGGTTGTGATCAAATTGATATCTTTTCAGAACAAATTATAGAACAAAATTGTTATTTTTTCTTTTATTTTTGAATTAAAATTAAATATAAAGAGCATCGGTGTGGTGACATGTTGAAGTCAATTTCACCCTACTAATGGTCAACATGGATAGCTTACCATAAGGGCACCAATTCCAAATTTCAAAAAAGTGGTAGACAAAATGTCTCAATTAAGAAAAAAGGGAAAATGTCTAAAATGGGCAAAATAAGTGGACAGAAAGTGCATTTAAGCCATAAATATGTGATTCATCTAAGTGTGAGTTAAGCATTTTAGCAAAAATGTATTCGTATATTCTCAACATTGTATTAGAGTGGATTTGGTCACACTTTGTTGTCTCTAGGCTAGTCTATAATTGTTTGTTTCCAGTTACCCTTGTTTTTTGTTGGTAGTCATCATGGACCTTTCTTATTAACTCCAAAATAAATATGTTTCCTTTTTACATTCCAAAGAAGTTTTGTCACTAGTAGTTGTTGGTAGCCACAATTCTCAATGACCTGTTTCTCTAGTGATTGTCTCTATTTTTCAACAATTCCTTTTTCTTTTTAGGTAGGTTGTCTCTTATGGTTCACTGGCTATCACTACTTGTACCACCAAATTGCAAAGCCAACTTTGAGCCAATGCCATCGAAGCCACTGTAATTTGCCTTTTTTTCTAATCATCTCCTATTCTCCTTGCTTATTTGTTAGATCTACTTCCTCTTGGTAGGAGATCAATATCACCAACACCATTATTGTACTTATTCCCTTTATCAAGTATAACCCAATGGTTAATTGCTTCTATAATTTTTAGATTCACCACACTAATCACTAGAGCCATTGTTGAAGTTGCTACTTTTGACCTTTTTTATTACTTCCAACTACATATCCCAATTTTGTAATCATTTTCTTCCTTTTCCCCTTTGGATTTCACTTTTAGATTTTTCAATGTTCAGTTGTCAAAAATATGACTAGTTTATCCAAGTGGAAGCCCTTGATTTTGTTTAGTCATGTTTTTGGTAAAACATATTTGGCTCTTTGGTTATATTTTAGACCATTATAATTTTGAAAAAAAAGAATTAGTATTACTATGTTGAAGTTTTCTTTGGTGAGTTAATATAGCACTCACAAAAATTATAAGTTTATTCAATTTGAGTTTGGAGTTTCTAGCGTTCTTAGAAGATGTTTGAGATTTTTCCTCTTCATTTGTCTTTAATAACATGTTGTGCAACTCCATTCTCAATCTAATTATTCAGTGTGCATATGTTCATTGTTTACTACTGTTGTCCCTTCATTCATCAAGATATTCTCAAGTGTTAATATTTTCTTAAAAAATAATCATTTGTTGGTCATGTTTTATCACTCTATTGAATTTCATTATTTCTCTATTACAACTTCCCTAACAACAATATGCATAGTACTAATCAAATTCTTTCTATTTTGAAAACCCTACTATTACCACAGAAAATTTCAAGCATGAATAAGCTTTTGTCCATAGCGGTCAAACATTGATGTGAGCTTTTGTCATAGATGATTAAACATCAAAATTTTGTGTTTTTGCTTGTCTTTTATTGGTTATGCATGTTTGCTTATGTTAAGTAGTTAAGACTTAAGCTTGTAGTAAACTTGTACAAGTAATTCCAAGTTGGAAGTGTTGTGAACACATTTTAACTTGTTGGCAGCTATTAGATATATGATATTATCCATCCTTGTCCTAGTTGAATTGGCCTCATCTTAATCCTTGCTCAACTAACATCATTCATCTTTATTTTAGTTGCCCTAGCTCTATGTTAGTCTCAATTGCATATTTCTTCTTTGTCATAGATGAATTGGTTTTATCTTTGTCTCAGTACCCCATGCTTGTCCCACTTGTTGGTCTTTGTCCAATTGCATTGGTCTCATTTATCTTTTGTACTAGTTACAGTAGCCTTATCCATATGTACTCCAGTTGCACTAACTTTCTCTTTATATTAGAAGTAATTATTGTTCAAGGGGTTCACTCTTGTCAAGAACCATATTTCCAATAATTTTTTTTCTCAACGATTGTTATAAAGCTAAAAGCTTAGTAAGCTTTAGTTTGAAGGGGATGTTGGAAGTTTTTAATATTCCTCATATAGTTTGTAGAGAATTGAAGACTAGAAAAGCTAAATATAATATATGAAAATGGACATCAAATAGTTTCTTTAGTAGAAAGTCACAAATCAAGTTCAACCATTATGTCCTACCTAGTATTTCTACAACAATGTGTTTCTCAACCAACCACTAGTCAAAGTGAAGTAGTATTCAAAAGTTTATAGCAAAATGTATTTCTTGTTGGGTGGGTCTCATATCTTTTTTCATTTTGTTTGAGAAAAGTTTATGTCTTAAAGAAATTGGTACTGAATTTGTGAGCTCACATGATCTACTTGCATATATCTTGATAAAGTCTTAAAGAATGTCACATGTTTAACTTATATGTTTCAAGCTTAGTATATTCAATTTATATACTCAAGCTTAAAGGAGAATATTAAATATATTAGATTTTCTTATTGTATTTTGGCTTAATAATAAGCCTAAATTGTTTTGGTTGCACTTAGTTTTACATAGCAATACTTCCTATTCTTCCTTATGTAATCAATTATATGTAACAAGAGAGTTTTCATATATAAAGATATGATTCAACACTAAACGTGGGTTAAACACTTCAACTACAATATAATCCTATATTATAAATAATTAATAGTAAATATGTTATTTTTTTAAGTAATCAAATTAATGATGATATAAATTTTTATTTTAATTAAAATTAAATAATAACAATACAATGTATTGTTTTAAATAATAGTCCAAGTTTCAAGCAGGTCTAGCTCAGTTGATTGAGTAGGGTACATGAGTTATTTTAAATTCTCTTATACTGTCTTCAATTTCTACCAGGAAAATAAAAAAATAATAGTTACCAAAACCAAAAAATTATATCTCTTTCAAAAAATAAAAAAGTAAAAATATCATTATTAGTAAAAGTAGTTATTCGCATAGTGATTAATGACGGAAAAAACCTATCTTTTAATATAATTACTATTAAAAAGGTAGCTTTCATCATTATTAATTTAATTTTAATTTGAGTTTAATTACTAAGTAACTTTTTAAAAGCAATTTGTATATGTCATTAGAGTTTAATGATGATAAATTGATAGTGTAAAATAATTTACATGGTAAAAATCTCTCTACTAACAAAATTAACACACTAACAACTAACATTTACTTATAAAAAAAACTTTAACTCATTATTATATTATTTTTAAGTTAATTATTGTTCTCTAAACAAAGTTAATTATTGTAAAATATAAAAAATTATCAACAAAGATAGATTGTATTTGGATAATATTGTAAACTACTTTACATTTCCAATGCTTAATTTATTTTCCCTTATAATTAAGGAAAAAAGATTATGTGTGGATAATGTATATAATTTTGTATATTAAGTTTGGTGACTTTATTAATAAATATAATAAAAGTCATGAAATTGATGTGTTGTAAAAAAATAATGATGCAATTCTGCCTAGCATGAATCATGGTTAAAAGGATGAATGAGGACATGCAAGGATGAAACACATTGAACACCTTAGGTCATAGTCCTAATTTTGATTGCTTGTACATATTTTATTTGTTTTAGTAATTAGGTGGGTATTCTTGTAATTTTTCTTTAGATCATGTATTTAGGTTATTTCTTTTAATTGCTTAGAACATGGAGGTGCCAGTAATTAGTTAGTAGAGTGTGTGCTAGTAGTAAGCTAGAATAAACATGGATGTGTGGTTTTTCCCACACCCTCTTGACTTGTTTTTGCACCCTTTCTTATACTCACAAAGCACGACAACATGTGGATTGACATGTTCCCTAAAGGGGCGTTAATCCCATGCCTAAAACATGCTTAGTTTGGACGATGAGTATTAGGAGGAGCTTAACCTTGATTAGTTGACTTTTTGAGCTAATTAAGGCAAGACTCATCTTGCCTATTTCTCATGTCTAAACTCCCTCATTCTCCCTATAAAATACTCACCTCTCTTCATTGTATATTCATAGTTAAATGAATTATATTAGATTACTTTTGAGAGCTTTCATACTAGTAAATTCTCTTGAGTATCCTCCTTTAAAGAAATTCTTCCTTAAGTGCTTTTATCAAGGATATTTTTTCTATAAGTATTCAAAGTTTAAGACTTATCTCCTTCCAAGGAGTGACATCTTTACCACCATCTTCTTGCCCCTTCCATATTCATTGCTTGCTTGGAGGAACCTTTAACTAAAGATGATCAAAAGGAGTGCAACATGGAATGTAAAATTATTTTACACTACCCTTTAATTTCATAATTAAAATATTAACAAAAATAAGCTTTTACTATGTATTTTTTTTATCAAGTGCTATGTATTTTATTTGAAACGCATAATAGAAATACATTTATGTTGTGATAATTTTTCATTAAAGACTAACACATTAGATTGCAAAGTCAAACTTCTATAACACAATGGGAATAATTTTTTTTGTCAAGAATTAACATAGAAAAAATTATGGGAAGCAAAGTCCTTTTCTTCTATTATAAGAGAGTTAATTAGATCTTTTAAAATTAAGGGACTAAATTGAACTATTTAAAGAATAAGAGGTGGATTGAATATTTTTTATTGCCAAAAAATATATTTAAAAGTGAAATAGAAAGTAAAAGATATGTCTTTCATAATTACAAAGATTTAAGGCAAGTATAGTGAACCCCAACAAAAATACAATCATATTACCACAATTCCTCAAACACAATAAAATTCATTTCGTATATGAGTGTGATGTAAACTTAGTTGTTCGGTATCATTCACACAAATTCAATTATATAAGTTTGACTATTTCATGCAGATCCACAACACCAAAATCACTAAATACGACATTAGTATTGATTGAAACATTTTAAAAACAAAAGATCAAATTAAACTTATAAACTAAATTAAGGGAGAAATTTCAACCTATATTATAAGAGTAATATTTCATTTTAAATTTTATCTTTGACGAAATTAATTAGTTACTTAACTAGGATTACATAATGGAAGAGGAGTTGGATTATTACTTTACCTTTATCCTTTTGCAAGTCAACACTCAAGATGCCCGGGAAATACTTGTGCGAGAAAAAAGAAAAGTAAAAAAAAGATCACATGACAGTTTTTTTATTTATTTATCAAAATCACTTTTTTTTTACAGAATATCAAAATCACTCACCAATATGGCATATATAACTTTCGTTAAGGTACTTAATTGAAAATATAAAATAAGCTGTTTTTATAATAATTATCTGGGATGCTTACTATTTACTAGTACTTATCCTGGATTTTCCAATTGAAATAGATAATGAGATAAATCAAGAATTATCACTATTTTTTAGATTTATAAACTCAATTTAATTCAGTGAAATTTTTAATTTATATTTTTTCTATTAAGAGAGTTTTATAAAACTCCAAAACTTTCAAATTTAGAGTGTTTACTTTCACGCAATTCACAGTTTAACACGTAATTGATATTTCATGATCAAGTTTACCATTAGTTGTAATAAAATATATGTCTTTTAGATGTTTTTTTTCCGTTAAATACAAAATTGTAACTTTTTATTTTAATTTTTTTTTCAAATAAAAGATGACTTTCCTACAAAGCGGTTATATAACTAAACTAAATTATCTACCTAATATTAGCTACTAAAAAATTAATCCTTTAAAAATATTATAAATTAATCATAATATTCATCGGTTATCAATTTTTAAAAAAATAAACAGTATTATAATTTATTTATATAATAATTAACTGTTTAATTCATTAATAATTACGTAGCAATAATTCCATCTTTCAAAAGCTTTTTAATTAAGGACATGCTTAATAGTCAAGCAACACTTCACTAATTGCAAGAAAAATACCCTTTTATTTGTTACTTTAGTCAAGTTAATTGTACAAGCAGTCTTACATATGTTAAATTAATCTTTTATTTATGTCTGTGTGCAATTTCATTGATAAGAAATGCAAGATTTTGTTTAGAGTGACCTGATGCAACAAGTAAAGTCTATTGGTTTGGCTGAAATACTTTATGCAAACCAAAATAGTTAGGAGACCTTAGTCTTTAAAATACAAGAGAAGCAAATCAAGCTCTCATCATGAAATTAGGGTGACACTTAGAAGAAGGAATGACAATGACACATGGGTGCAACTTATTCATTCCAGGTACAAGTGTGATGAAACTGCTAACCCAATCATTGATTTAAATAAAAAAAAAGGAACAAATTTCTGAAAAGGCATTATAGTATCTTGGCATAATGTCTATAAGAATCTTTTCTACCAAGTTGAGAATGGTAGGGGGATTGATTTCTAGTTTGACACAACAAGTAAAGTCCATTGGCTTGACTAGGATACTTTATGCAAACCAAGACAGTTGGGAGACCTTGGTCTTTAAAATACAAGATAAATGAATCAAGCTTTCATCATGATATTAAGGTGACACTTACTTAGCAGAAGAAATGACAATGGCATGTGGGTGCAACTTATTTGTTCAAAGTATAAGTGTGATGGAACTGCTAAACCAATCATTGATTTAACAAAAAAAGGAACAAAGTTTTGGAAAGGCATTATAGTATCTTGGCATAATGTCTATAGGAATCTCCTCTAGAAGGTTGGGAATGCAAGGAGGATTGATTTCTGGTTTGATAATTGAGTGTTTGGATGAGGACTTATAGCTGATGGGTGTGCTGACAACAATAAAATACAAGCTAACAACAAGCCCTATTTCTTTGTGATTATTAACGAATCTTTGGATGTGGCAAAATTGGAAGGTATATTGCTATATGATTTGGTAGTTGATATCTACAAAATCCAGTCACCTAGAGGCGATATAGAGGATAACTCTCCCCTTTAGGAGAGAGGATTAGACGAAAGGTTCTCCACTAAAACTACCTAGAAATCATTTTGAACCAAGACAACACTCATGAGAGTCCCATTTTTAAATGTCTATGGAAATGGAAAGGTCTAAAAATATTCATTTACTATTTTGGAAGGTAATGAATATTATTTTATTTTAATTGGTATACGCTGCTAGTGTAAATATTTTTACACTGACAATTCAACCACAACCCTTCATTCATGGTAAGTTTGTTGACTTTACTAATTAGTACTTTAAAAATCACATACATGAAAAGTTACTATTGAACGTCAGTGTAATAGTTTATACCAATTAAACTCATATTATTTTACCAAAAAATTATTTCAGTCACAAAAGACATATGATAAATAATTCTACATTATCTCTATGTGGTTAGCATAAGGAAACCATTATGCATGCCTTACAAGATTGTATTAAAACTGCGACTATTTGGAGGACACTAGGAGCTATCATTATTCCAAATTTCTTTTCCCAACAAACTCCTGAGTCTTCACTTCTAGCAAATTTGATATGTGTGCAGAACCACAACGTTGGTAGATGAAATCAAATCTTTCGTGTTGTGCTAGACTGACTATGGTAGAGGCGGAACAAATGCGTCTATAATGACAAAACTCAATTAGATGAACAAGTTGTTCATTATGTGAAGTCTTTTCTTGATAAGCTCAAACATGTCTATAAAATGCGTGCAACTATGAAGGAGAATGATGCACACTACTTTGAATTCAATTGCCTAGCAACTTGGAGCCCCCTAAATATTGGTACACTTAATTGTGATACTATTGTTCTCTCACCCATATGAAAGCTATTATTAGAGGTATAATACGTGATTGCGGAGAAAAATTTATTCTTGGATTTTCCTATAAAACCCTTATTGTGATGTGGATAAGGTAGCACTTTTGTCTATTCTTCAAGTGTTTAAAGAGACATACAAGCATGGTTTCTGAAACCTTATAATTGAATCCAACTCTCCCAATATGATCCATCTCTTGGATGAGAGTTGTGTCATTCACCATGTGTGCTTTCCCATACTAGCCCATATCTACAAGCAGAGTGAGAAAACCCATAAGTGCAACTTTGCATTTGTTCCCTGTGAGTTGAACTTAATGGTTTTACTAAATTAGACTTATTCATGAATCAAGATAAAATTATTTTTAATTTTATTTTAAAATCTATTTATGGTGCTTATGCAAATGATTTGAGTTATATAGGAATGAGTAAATAGTTTAATATGGGCTTGAGAGGTCTGCAAACCTAGAATCATATGCCACCTTAGTTGTACATTACGGTCTCATGATGAAATTTTGATTAGAATAATTTTGATACCATTCACAAAAAAATGCTACCATATTGCATAATATTAAGGTTTCCATTGCATGAACTTAAGTATCAATTCCACATATTAGACCATCAGGATATAATTATACAATTTTTGTTCCTTTGTTGGTCTATTATTGATTATTAAACAAATTTGTTGATTATTAAACAAATTGTTGATAAATGATATAACAATTGACGTATTGCTTCACATCGTAGATATGAGTGATTATGGTGGTAAATCAATTATGACAAAGCCATTTAATCATAAAAAAATGGAAGTTTCTCAGATTTGAGGAGGATGGAGGTGGAAAGAAGTTTGGGGTTTGGAAGGAAGAGAGGAGGCATATTTTTGATGGAAGTAAAATAGGTAGGAATGTTCTTATCTCTTCTATCCTCTTATCCGGTTATCCAACGCAGCAGGTTCTAGTTACTCATTATAATGAGTATGAAACCCCCTCTGGAAATGTTCAAGAGGTATATATAGTAGACCATCTAAGTTGTGGAAAGATATGCAAATTTTGGGGATTGTAGGAACCCAACCAGATGATTGGTATAAGAAGGAAATTAGCCGAATGGAAAAGAGAGATAGAGCAGAAAAGGATGGAAGAGAAGGAAGGAATCCTGGTAATGTCTAAATGAAGATTCTATCATTGAATGTGAGGGGCTTTCGAGATAGGGCTAAACGTCGTAGTATTAGGTGTACCCTGCAGTCTAAGAAAGTAGATATTTGTTTGCTTCAAGAGACTAAATGTTCTTGCATTGCTAACTGGGAGGTCAAGGAGGTTTGGGGTATAGAGGATTGTGAGTGGCATTTTTTTGCCTTCAAACAAGCTAAGTGGTGGCTTGCTGATTATATGGAGGAAAAGGTTTATGAAGGTTAAGTGGCATTTCGAGGTGAAGGTTTTTTGGGGTTGACATGCTCTATGTTTGGTCTGAATTATGATGTTTGTCTAATTAATATCTACTCTTCTTGTTCGATGGTTTGTAAAAGGAAATTATGGGATGAATTACTGATGTCTAAAAGAATATGTTGTGGTGTTTAGGAGGAGATTTCAATGTTGTTACTAATAGGTCGAAAGTGGTTGGTTCCTCTAACTCTCATGCGAGAAGTGAGATGGAAGCTTTCAGCTTTTTTATTAGTCATATGGGAGTAGTAGATGTCCCATCTTATGGGAATCAGTTCACGTGGATCTCTACGGATGGTGCAGCTTCTAGCAGGTTAGATAGATTTTTGCTCTCTCAAGGTTCAATTGATGTGTGGAAAATAGACTCTCAATAGATTGGATCGAGGGAATTTTTAGATCATTACTGGATTTTAACTAAAGTTGATGGTATGAATTGGCGGGGCAAAACCTTTCAAATTCTTTGATCATTGGTTGCAACATCCTTCTTTCTTCCAGCTGGTTCAAAATTTATGGATGGCTCACAATGCTCAAGGGTAGGAGGCCTATAAATTTTTCATTAAGCTGAAGGGGCTAAAAGGTTTCATTAAAGAGTGCAATTCCACATTGTGGAATAAGGAAGAGGAAGGGATGAAGGCTAAGGAAAAGGAGTTGGAGGAGATAGATCAGAAGCTCCTAGAAGGTTTTAACTATGAATCTATAAATAAAAAGATTTTGTTAGCTAAGTATTGGGACCAAGCCAAGAACATTGAAAGAGCTTTGCTTCAGAAATCAAGAGTTAAATGGGCGGTTTACGGTGATGCTAATTCTAAATTCTTTCATAACTATTTTAAGCAGAGGTGCTCCAAGAACAGTATCATGGTCGTTCAAATGGATTAGGGGTGGGTGGAGTCAGTTGATGGAGTAAAAGTTGAGGTGGTTAGGCATTTTAAGGAGGTGTTATCAGAGAAAGGGGTGGATAGACCAACCCTTGATGCAGTTCAGTTTACTCAATTATTTGTAGAGGACATCGTTTCTTTAGAAGCCCTGTTCTCTACTAATGAGATCAAGGCAATAGTTTGGTCCTGTAAGGGAAGGAAAAGCCCGAGACCAGATAGGTTTGGGATGAATATCTATAAAACGTGTTGGGATATTGTAGGGGAAGATCTGATCAAGGTGGTGCAACAATTTCATGGTTTAGGGAAGCTCCCTAGAGGCATAACTTCCTTTTTCCTTACGTTGGTTCCTAAGGTGGCAAGCTCTGGTAATCTATCTCAATTCAAGCCTATCTCCATGATTTTGAGTGTTCATAAAATCATTTCTAAAGTCCTGGCAGGGAGGCTGAAAAAAGTGCTAGGAAGAATCATTCAGGGGTGCCAAACAAATTTTCTCCCTGGTAGGTCCATATTTGATTGGGGTGCTAGTTACTAATGAAGTTATTGATTGGGCTTGGAGGACTAGAAAGCCTTGTTTCCTGTTCAAGGTTGATTTTGAAAAGGCCTAGACTTGGTAAACTGACAGTTCCTTGATTATCTACTTGGAAGGATGGGGTTTGGTTAAAGATGAAGAATGTAGGTGACTAATATAGTCCAGAACAACTATATTTCAATTTTAGTCAACGGTAATCCTACTCTAGAATTTCAGCCTGAAAGGGGAATTAAGCAACGTGATCCTTTATCCCCTTTTCTGTTTCTTGTGGTTGTAGAAGGTTTGGCGGGGTTATACAAATCGACGATTCAACAACGAGTCTACAAAGAGATTATTGTGAATGAAGAGGCTAATTTCTCTTTACTCCAATACGCGGACGATGTTATTCTGATGGGAGAAGCTGATTTTCAGTCAGTCTGGATGCTAAAGGTCATTCTTAGAGGCTTTGAGATGGTCTCAGGTTTGAAGGTTAATTTCTTCAAAAGTCATTTCTATGGTATGAATGTAGATCTGGGGTTTATGCACGTTGTGGAATGTATCCTTAATTGTTCGGTCAGTTCTCCTCCTTTCAAGTTTTTGGGTAGTTCGGTAGGGGCAAATCGTAGGAAGGAGACAATGTGGAAACCGCTAGTCGATCTATTCAAAAAGAGATTAGCAATATGGAAAGGAAAAAACATGTCTTTTGGTGGTCATCTGGTTATATTGTACTCAGTTTTATCCAGCCTTCCACTTTATTTCTCCCCTTTCTACAAGGCTCATGTTAAGGTGATTAAGATTCTTAAGGGTCTACAACAGAGATTCCTTTGGAGTGGGAGTGCTAAGGGTAACAAAATTTCTTAGGTTAGATGGGAGAAAGTTTGCTTGCCAAAGAGCAAAGGTGGATTGGGGGTTAAGTGTCTTTCAACTTTTAATCTTAGCCTGCTTGCAAAATGGCGATGGAGATTCCTATCTGAGAGGAATACTTTGTGAGCTCCTCTTCTCCGAAGTAGATACGGTGATTTTCAAAACTTACCTTATCAAGTGGTTTCAAGGTCAAAATGTTCTATTTGGTGGAGGCATATTTGGTCTATTGATAGGTCTTCGACTTAATCTCCGGGTTGATTCGAGTTAAATATAAGAAATCAGCTAGGGGATGGGGGTGACTCCTTATTTTGAGTGAGCTTTTTCTGAGGTTGTTTTTCCTGGCCATGAATAAGTTTGCTTCAGTCAAAGCTATGAAAGGCGATGAGTTGGATCCTTATGGGTGGAAATGGGTGTAGAGGAGGAGATTATTTCTTTAGGAGGAGGAATTAGTAATGGTCTTGGAAGATTTGTTGCAGTCCTTAGTGCTTGACCCCTGTCATTGTGATAGGTGGTCTTGGACATCGAATTCCTCAGGGGGCTTCCCAGTAATAGGTGCATACAGGATCTTGCAAAAAGGGTCGGTCAGTGGAGTCAGGTCCTCCATTGATTCTAATCTATTTAGGAGGCTTTGGAATGATAAATTGTCTTCTAAAGTTCTAGCCTTCTCTTGGAAGCTTATCCTGAATAAATTGCTAACGGTTGATAATTTGCTGAAAAGGAGAATTCTCATCCTGCCTGATGAGCAGTGTTGTCGGTTGTGTGACCAACACCCAGTATAAGAGAGCACACATCTTTTTTTGACTTGCCCAATAGCTCAATCTTTGTGGTACAAGGTAATGGCTTGGATTGGTGTTCAATCACCTTTACCAGGTGATCTTTCTCTTTTATTTCCTTTAATTAGCTCATGAGTGTCTGGTAAATGGAGAAGTAAGTGCAAGTTTTTATTCGGGTCAACAGTCTGCTGGTGTATATGGTTAGCTAGGAATTCCATTATTTTTAACGGTTTTGTGTTAGACTTGATAGATATCTTTGGTCTTGTCCAACTAATATCCTGGAAGTGGTTGGCCTATAGATTTGTCTTTAAGAGGAGGTGTGTCTTTGCAGACTTGTGTACCAATCCTAGAATGTGTATGAATATGTAGTTTTCTCTCGGGTTGAGACTAGAGTGCTATTGTGTCTTTATGTGTTCTTTAATGTTTTTAGGTGTTTTTTAGCTTTGGTTTCTCTACTTGGGCTGTAACAAGGTGTTAAAAACTTTTAGTTTTGCCCACCTTTGTATCTTTAATAAATTATCTTCGCCTTAAAAAAAAAATGGTGATATAAGTTAACTACAATTTTGTTCCTCTTGTATTGCGATAATAAGGACAAAATAAGTAATTATCTTTTTTTATTCTTCCTTTATTTTTTCATTGTTATTTTTATTAGGCTCCAAGATAATTCTAATTTAATTGAGTTGATTGGTTCAGAAAACAAATTTTAATGGTATCTGAAATGACTTATAATTTTGAGCCTTAAAAAGATGATGTTTAATTTATTTTTATATACTTGTTATTGTATATATATTATTGGATTTTTTAAAAAAATATATAATTATAAATTAATTATTACTTATATATTTATTGGATGGATTTCTAATTTTTCATTCTTACCCTGTATATTAAGCAATGCGAGCTCCATCCTAGATATCCAGTATAAAGATTAATAGCATAAGAATTTTAAAGGAAATGAAAAACCTAAATATTAATATTATCCGTCACTTCTTAGTTCTAAAACTAGAGAGTTTTAAATACTAATTTGCACAATAATATAATATAATCGTTAAATTAATTTGTCTAAAATTCTTTCTCAAAAATCTAAATACTAACATCAAACGGTGATTTAATTGAAATGGAAAACGTACCTTATCCAGATAAAAAGCTTTATGTGATAATTTGTTTAGGAATTATTAATATATAGGTTTAATTATACTTTTTATTTCTAAACTTTTCAATTTTTTATACTGTATTTCTAAGTTTTAAATCAGGAAATGACGTTTTTATTATAGACTTTCTAACACCCTCTTTTAACTTTAATAATCAGA
This sequence comes from Psophocarpus tetragonolobus, assembly GCA_037954015.1. Lineage (NCBI taxonomy): Eukaryota > Viridiplantae > Streptophyta > Magnoliopsida > Fabales > Fabaceae > Psophocarpus > Psophocarpus tetragonolobus. The sequence continues at coordinate 99,215,547 of CM075689.1, forward strand.
AGATAAAAAAACTGATAAATGATTAATTAATATGTAAATTTGATAACATAACAAATCCTAATTTTATAATTTAAAAATAATTTACATAGTAAAAAACATTTATAATTAATTAAATCCAACTATCTTTAAATAACATAAATATCACTATCACATTAAGAATTGTTATTTGTCAATCACGTTTTTCATTTAAAACTTAGTAAGTTTAAAAATAAAAAAATAATATTTAATAAAGATGTAGTTTCTCTTTTGGAATAATGGAGTTGATTTCCCTTGAAACTTGGCAAGTCTTTTTCTATAAGCCAAGTCAAGCAATCCATGGTAACGGAAAAAGTTATAAAATGCTTGTGGAAGAAGGAGTCGTCGTTGATTCGTGGGACAAAAAAGCACTGTCATGGAAGTGGGGCCCACAACTATTCTCTAGGTTTTGGAATTTGGAAACTTTCTTGTCTATTTCCTCCTCCACGCCAGATGAATTATTGCTCGCTTCACTCATATACTTGTACGGCCTCGTACATCATCCATATTATTTTATTATTGGATTTATACATGTCTTCATGCTTGGTGGACGTAAAATTTATTTCTCTATTCTTGTCAGATATCGGTATATATATTTGTTTTATATTCATGAAAAAATTATAAATATATTTTAGTAAAAAATAATTTGTTTGGATATAATGATATTAATTTAAAAATTATTTAATAAATATAAAATTAATTTATAGAATAAGAATAATAATAATAATTATTATTATTATTTATATTATTGGTAGAAAATAACCGCCAACTTTATATGAATAATTTTTTTCAAAGAAATTGATTAATTACCTTTAATAAGATTTTTGTTCGAAATCACATTTTCTTTAGTAGAAACTCGAGTGAAAAACATTGTTTATATGGATAACTTACATTTTCTCTGAATCACATATGATGTTGATTGTTCACATATTGAATTAATAATTCATTATCATTTTTATTTTATTAGTTATTTAAGATTTTCTTGCACAAAAGACAAACAATATAAGATTTAATTATAAAATATATTTTATTAAAATATCTAGTACATTATATTTATTAATTGTGATAATTGAAAATTTGATAAACACAATACTAGAAAAATTTAGATAAATATGAGTATTTATTTAGAACAATATTGAAATAAACTTATGATTATAAATGTTAATTAATTTAAAAATTTGTAAAAAAGTTAAACCGAATAATAAAATGGAACATAAAGAGTAATATACATAATATTTTAGTTACTAATTTGGTTTAGATAAGTTTTTCGCTTATAATACGATTATTTTAGTTAAAAATTTTATAATTTTTTTAGTTTTTGTAATTTTTTTTTGTTTGGTTAAAGTTTTTATTGTTGAGAAACAATATTAATTTAATAAAATTAACAATCAAATGACTATCATCTCATCATGAGATATGATTGTATAACTCAATGTAAAATTTTAGAGTAGATTTTTTAATATTTTTCTTGTTTAAAATGGTTTATGACATAAGACAAAATTATAAACAATTAAACATACAATTTGTCCTAAACAATTACACCATGCTATTTTCCATCTCCTTTCTTGATTTCAACTTAAAAAATTGGATACCCTTTGTATTTATACCCATACCTAGTAAAATCAAGATTCTTTGTAAAAAATTAGAACCACTTTGGGTTATATGTTTATTTGTTATTCCTAAAAGTAGGGAGAATTTAGAGGGAGAAAAATCTATTAATAAATTTTATATGATTTTATCAAATTATTCTCAATCTTTTTATGATTACATTGGGATTTAATCTGCATGCTTCTCCTAATATTTTATGAAATTGATTAATTAACTAGTCAATTAGGCTTTTAAAATATAATAAAAATAAAAAAGCAATGAACTTTAAAATCATCCTCTCTCTTCTTATAAATCAAACAAGAGTTATTTTTCCTTCCTTCCCATTATATGTAATTAAAATCTTTTCCCTCCGCTCCACTCGCTTCCACTCCATTAAACAAAACATAGCCTAACAAAAAAAGTTTATAAAAAACTTTAACAAAAATAACCTTTAATCACAAAAAATTATTTAAGTTCTGGTTTTGATTTTATTTGTGGTTTTTGTTTCATTAAAGTATCATCCTTCTTAATGTTTTCAAAATATTTCTCATTTTTTTTATAAGTCAAGATTTTATTGATAAAACACTTACACAGATAGTACCAAAGGTGCGTTAGTAACAAAAAGAAAGGAATGATCCTAAATACACAAATTCAAAACTTATTCCGAAAACGAATGAGTCATGATTTTATCTATATAACACCATTTCCCAAAAGCTAGGTTGAACTGCATGGATTATCATCAACGTGTATAATATAACCTTAAAGATTTTTGCGTTTCTAACTTTCCAAATGTGGCACAGACCAACGAACTAGACAAAAAACCATACTTTTCTCTTCATTTTGGTCCCATTAACCAATCCCAAAAACTATAGTAGAAAGTTTGGAGTTCATTATGAAGCACTGACGACAGTTCCCACCACAAAAGTAACAAGGCCCATACCCGAGAAGCCATTTTGCGCTGTATAAATAAATGGAGTGTTGTTTCAAGATTCTTCGCACAAAAAGTGCAATTGAACACTTCTATTAGTAAAACAGGCCTCTTCAGAAGATTGTCCCGAGTTTACATCCTATTTGCCTCTAATTGTCATCCTGATATTGAACCTTTGGTGGTATACCCCTAGACCATATCCAGTCAAAAAATGAGTCCCTGTGTTGATTAGAGGACAATGATAACACCCTATACATGGAAGCTACATAATACATGCTAGAGTCATTAGCCTCCCACAGTCACCCATCTTGCCTCCCCTTTCAGAGAGATATCTTACCCAATTCTTATATTAATTCACCAAACTGATCTTCCTCCCATGGAAATAGTCTTCCTCTCCATCTCCATTTCCAACCATCTCCTCCATCTTACATCTCTTGAAGCGAAATGTTTTTCTAGGATGCTATCCTGAATAATCGACTAAATCTGACACTCAATCTTTCCTCCCTTAACCATTTGTCCTGCTAGAACTTGATTTGCTTCCCATCTCCCACTAAATGTTTTACATTTTGATTCCATCACCCTAACTTACCAAGTAGAGCCACCTCTATGGATTGCACATTTGACCACCATTTGGAGCAGTACCTGCCCTTCATTACCCATGAACCATCCAGATTCTCATACTTTGACTGAAATTTTTTCACCCATTAACCTCCACTTTAAGCCGCCACTTCCATTTATCGAGCAATGCCACATTAAATTTGCACATGTCTTTCAAACCTAATCCCCTTTCCTCTACATACCTTGTCCTATGCGACCCAAATTATCTTTCTACTAAAGCCCCTTCCATCGTACAGAAAGTTTTAAAAATAAGATTTCAATTTAGTTATTATACTTGTCAGTGCCTTGAAGAAAGATAGGAAATATAGAGGCAGCGCAAACAATACTGCCTTAATAAGCACTACTCTTCTAGCTAAAGAAAAGTACTTGTTCTCCCATTGACAGAGTCATTTTCGAACGCCTTCCACATCCCCTTCCGTGATGGGTGGTCCCCTACCAGTAAGCCCAGATACTTGAAAGGGAAAATCCCCCTTTTACAATTTAACACCGATGCCGCTTGATCCATCCATAGGTTCGACACGTTCATACCCACAAGTTGACTCTTATAGAAATTGACTTTCAACTCGGACAATAATTCAAAATTCTGCAAATAGATTTGAAAGCCTATATCAAACCCATTTTACCTTGAGCTATTAGAATAGTATCATTAGCAAACTACATATGAAAAACTCTAACGTTGTCTTCTCTGACCTCATAACTCTGCCACAACCCCACCTCCCTGCTCTCTAATCAATTGACTGAGTCTTTCAACTGTTAACAAAAACAGAAAATGTGATAGCGGATCACCTTATTAGAGTCCACGACCTGCTTCTAACTCCTTTGTGGGGCTACCATTTAAAGGAACGACATCCTTGCCGGTCTCACACATTCTACTCCAAATACCATTCCATGCGTGATATCCCATAAGTAATTCTACTTCATTGAGTCATATGTCTTTCTCAAAATCGACTTTGAAACACACAAACTCTTTTCCCATCCTTTTAGCCTCATCTGCCACCTCATTTAATACCAACACCCATCTAAAATTTGTCCGCTTTTACAAACTCTTATTGGCACTCCATATTAATGATTGCATGACCCCTTTCCATCTATTTGCTAAAACTTTTGCCAACACTTTATACATACAACCTAATTAAAATTGTATTTCTAATAAGTAAATATTAATGATTAATGTTAGTGAAGGGATTCAAACTTGGAACCTTTCCCTTTTTCTTTTTCTCTTATATAAACTTTGTTACTAAACTAACCTTGTAACTCTCTCTAATGATCTTTTTATACTTGATATAAAGTTTTAACGAATAGTAATTAAGAAAATATACCTTTTTTATCAAGTTTAATGATATTAAATATATTTAATAATTAATTTTCTTAAAATAATTTTTTTTTATAATCAAAATCTAAGAAAGTATTATTATATTATACACGACAGCTTGTTCGTTAATAATCTAAAAATGCAAAAATAAGCACCTTTTAATATGTGATATTCGCCTTGGCTTTGATTAAATATAGAGATACAATCTATCAAAACTTTTCTTAAAGAACTTTTTAATACATTAGATTTACAATTTAGTCTTCTAGACTTTAATTTTTATTTACCTCATTATATTTTACTTCCTCCGTTAAAATTAGTCTTCTTTTAGCATTTTAGTTTTATTTTAAAACTGTATTTGTTTTACACATTTAAGTATACATCTGTAATGCTTTTGACTTTTTCCTATTATACCTTTATTTATTTTTATTGAAATAATTTTACAAATATTTAAGTCAATAACTAATAAACCATCAATAAGAATATTAATAAATGACAATGATTTAAGAAAATAAGGTATCAATATACTCTGTGGAGTTTCGGTAAATTTATGGAAAATTTGTAAACTTGATTGCTAAACTCGAATCATAAACTTCTTATAAAAATTTATCTCATATTAAAAGGTAAAAAAAATTAACTCCGTTAATGTCAGAAAAGGAAAACTATAATTTTGATCTTAACCTAAAATTATCTATAAGTATTCAAGTAATAAATAATTTTATATTGTTTATAAATAAATATTATTTTTAATAGTCATAGTAATAAAATATTATTTTTTAAGTAAACATCATTTATAAGGATTAAAATAACAAAATATTACCACAAAATAATAAAGTATTAGTGTAACATAAGATTAGTAATATATATTATACAATATTCAAATCACTAATAATTTTTCTAGTTTTACTGAGTTTACAAAGTTCATCGAAAATTTAGAATAAACGAATTTATATGCATTTTAATACAATAACTATGTGTACCCATAAACAAATGTAGTTTTACATAGAAAGGAGTAACATAATAAAAGCTCATGTTACTAATTTCATATAATTTTGGTGTCATTTCAGTTTTATATTATTAAGACAAATAAATGAATTATTTAATATAATATATTTACTAAAATGTCTATTATAGTGTATTTATTAATTGCAGAAGTTGAAAATTTAATAGATCTAATATTAAAAATAATTTAAATTAGTGTGATATTTATTTATTTATTCTTTATTATAGAAGTTGAAAGTAAGTTTACAACAACTCATAATAGTTATAATTATTATATTAAAATATAAACGTCAATTTAAAAATTATAAAAAATTAAAACGGCTAATAAAATCAAACAAAATATTAATAACGGCTTTATAATCAATTAATGAATATTCCATTTTTGGCGTCTAATCTTTAAGCCTTCTCTGCAGTCAGCACATTATTTGGCTTGCATAATAAAATGTGAAACGCTGACAGGGTCACTATCTGGTGCGGTCAGCTTCACCGAGAATTTTTATTTTTATTTTTTTATCAGGAACGCCCTACAAATTAACCATTAAGAGCAAATACAAAAAATCCACCTCGTTAAAACGACATCGCTTCATTGTAAAAAATCATTCAATCCAAAATTTATTTAAAGAAGAATCTATGCAACTTCCTTATACAAGAATTTGGAACCGTTTCACTCACTAGTCACTCCAACAGTATCCAATGCAGTGTTACTGTTGTTGACTTACATTGACGATCTTTTTTCTCTGTGTTTCCTTCTTCTTCCTGATGATACCTTCAATCTTCAATACTGGGTCAGTCTTGGTTTCTTCATTGGTTAGCTTTTCTTGTTTCCCTCATGACCATTTGAACATGCTTGTATCCACAAGAACTTTTCTTTTCTCTTTGATATGTCCCAATTTTCTCATCTGGGGTTGCCTGTTACTATTTGATGTAGTGGGTAAACAAAATGCCTTAGTAGTTTCTGATATGGAAGACTTCTCTGTTGCATTTCTGTCAAGTTTGCATTTTCTTTTATTGTTTTCTTATTATCATTTGTTTCTCTTAAATTGCAGAAGATTGGAGAACATTGGTTGACTTTTACCACTCTATTGTGAGCTTCTTCTACCAATCTCGTAGAGGTGAGCCCAATAGTTTTATGTCTGACTATTACTTTATTGGGGATGTTTTAATGAACTAAGTGCGTTTTTCTTTCTATGGTTCTTTTACTAGGACATTTTTTTTTCCGGAAAAATGTAAACTTAACGCTGGTTTTGAGGTGGAAGGAAGAGATACATCAAGAAAAAAAAGAAAAGAAAAGAAAAGAAAAGAAACGTAAGCGATTATAAGTTTGAAGAATTTTACAGTAGATTTTCTCCTAACTTGCTTTATTTATAATAGAACATTCAAGCATAAATTTCCAATTCCATTAAAATCAATTATATCATTGCCCATCCAAACACAAGCAAAAGATGTTTTACCTTTTTAAGGGTCAGTTTGTAAAGATAGTAAAAATGGGTTGGGAGGAAGGGTGTGCATAAAAAATTCTAGGATCAGTTGTTTTGTAATTCAGGAGAGTAAAAGGAAAAATGAGGTAGCATAATTTACTAGATATCAAGAGGGATGTAATTCTAAGGTTTGACAGCTTTGTGTATACCATAGGATTGATTGAAATTCTTTTCCTTGAATATTTATATTTGTTACTGAGCCTCAATTGTGTAATCTTTTTTTTTTTTTTTTTTTTTTTTTTTTTATAATTTCTAGAGATTTAATTTAAATCTTTGAATTTTACTCCTTTATGTTTATTGGTAGCAACTGGAGGACAATGAAAGCTTCTGACATGGTTATGAAACTTTCCTGTTACGAGTATGCTGGATTTCTATGTTGTTCATAAGTGCAGACCTCATTCCAGTTTGCTATGCATAAGAATGTTTAGATTGTTATCTGCAATAAAAGCTGAATGCGTGAAAAACATGTTTCTCAATATTTGATTAAAATAAGTCTACAGTCATACACTGTGAACTCATGCTTAGTCGTTCAGACAGACTTCTATATTAATAAGTGATTAAGATGCTACGCATGCAGCAGTCATATATCTAACAAATTTGCAGGATGTGCTTGGTGTGAATATAATGTCGTGTATATTTACCAAAGTGATGTGCATAAACTTTCACTGCTTTGATAATCACAAATTGATGATTCTGCTTGTCAATTAAATGATATCCTTTATTTGCTGTGGCATTATAGCTTTTTCATAATTATATTATTTCCTTTTTATAATTTTTTCTTCTTCTATACAGGAACGGGAAAAGAGTTAGAATTTAGGATGGGTAAAACAATTGAGTTGTCTGGATTCCCTACTTCTGTGAATGTGACTGATGTAAGGAAATTTGTAGAGGAGCTTACTGGTGAAGGAACTGTGTATGCCATTAAGTTAAGACATGGAAAAGGTAGGGTTCCAAGAGCATATGCTATTATTCAATTCACCTCTGCAAACTATGCTGCGTCTATAATGTCCATAGCTAACAACCTTTTGAGAACATTGCGGTACGGGATCTCTTACTTAAAGGCTCGGGAAATGGATAGAGATATTGAGCCAAAGCCAAAAGTATATAATATGGAAAATGTGAAACTGTCTTTTGGCTGTCAGATCTCGAAGGAGAAATTCTCTGTATTATGGAAAAAGATGGATGTTCGTGTAAATTTTGGAACTGGAATGAGAAAGATGATTTTCTTATTTTCCCATAACAATGTGCAATACAAACTCCAGCTTTCATATGAGAACATTTGGAAGATTGAGCTGCATCAACCACGGGATGATACTGCCCATTATCTCTTGATTCAGGTCGTTAAACTTAACAAGTTAAGTCATTTAATATGATTTGGTAATTAAATTAATGATATGTTAATTAATGTGCTACTGCCAGTTGGAGTTGAATAAAGACAAATATATGGTATGGCTTTGAATCCTGGGGTCTTCAAATGGTGTATGGCAATATTATCTTGTAAGTTGTACCAAGTCTATGGCCCGCCCTTTCCTTAGACTGGCACAACCAATCCTTCACATTAAATTTTCATTTATAAAAAATAAAATGCTACCAAACTGACAGTTGCAGAGACCACTCATTAATTTTCAGGAAACAGTTGCATGATATGTCTTTTAATTAACATATCATTTCCTTTTAATTTCCTTTGTTTTTGTAATATCTAAACTTTTTGCAGCATATAATGCATTATGCATCTCATTGATATGCTGAAAGAACAATAAGTTTTGCATATATTTTCTTTTTAATTTATCATGGCATATCTGATATTGGATTGCTTCAGTTCACATCTACTCATCCGGGTCAAAGATTTCTCCTACTATTAGTTTTATCTTTAGGAAACACAGTTGATTTTTACTGAAGTGTTGGTTTATGGCGTGTTCATTCAAAAACTAAGATAATGATTTTAGGTTTGTTGTTCAAGCTGAAAAGAAAAGGTACTTTTTATTGTTAAGAAATGATTCTGCAATTAAAATCATTGTTTAGTGAACTTGAGAGAGAGCATTGGTTTATTGGACAGTTATGGCTAAATTAGATATAAAGGGATGAATATATTTATTGCTAATACATTTGAATTTTGAAGTGAACTGGCACTTCAAATCTTGAAAATCTGCTTTGCTCTACTATGTATATGTAATTTGGTGTTTTCTTAGTCATAGGTTGGCATGCTTTTAACTGTCATTCTTTTTCTAATTTTTGTCATCATGTATGTTTTCTTTTATAAAGTATCTTAATATTATCTTACAAATTAAAGTAGTTGTTTTATCATCTCTAAAACTTTTTATTATTATATTTTTATTTCCTTTCATGTAAAGCAGGTTATCCCGATTGAAATTATTTGTTAGGAACCAAGAATATAAAAGAGAAAACAAAGTAAGATTCTATTGAGCACAATTCTTAGAATATGGGTTTAGGCCTAACTCAATCCCAAAGGTGGTTTAAGGGATGAGGATTGCCTGCCACTTATATATTGTATTTTGATACTATTTCTAGTCTACGTGGGACTTGAGGTTCTTTTCCAATACATTCCCTCACGCCCAACACTGTTGGGCTTGGTGTGTGAGTGGCTTGGTGTGTGAATAATATGTAATGGTGGTAAGCTTGTTTTAATAGATTTAGGATAGACTTTGTTACCATGTTAAGTTTTAGGGACTACATTGTTACTCAAGTGCATCCTACTGCACTCAGCTGCATATTGTGTATGTGTGTGTATGTATACAAAGAATTCAATAATAAGAAAGAGAAGACAGGTTCAGACTAGGGCAACCTGCTACTACCTAGGCTTTTTAGAATACACAAAATAATCTTTTTCAACCCTTTACAATACTGCACTAATAAATAGATAAAAATAGTTTATTTATCTAACAACAATGAAAAGCACAAAGAATAGAAGAGTATTCTCTCCTCTCAAATTTTCCCTGCACAAAGGGTTTCTTCTTTCCCAAAGGTTTACCAATTTACAAATGGCAACAAAACTGAATCCTTCTATCATTCATTCCCTATTTATATCTAATCAACCTCTCTTACTAATTAATGTGCTAAATTCTCTGTCTCCTTTATCCTAACATTATTCCATATCATTTCTTAATTCTTATGCAATAAGGTCTTGAGAATATTTTCTTGTGTTAAATAAGCTACAGGTTATTACTTATGAGGGTTAAATTTATTTTTTTTTGCAAATTAAACTATCTCCGTTCCTAAATGTAATATGTAATTCACTTCTAACCAGTTCTCTTAGAGAAAGTTGGTTAATTTATTTTGGAGCATTAATCTGTTAACAATTTGTATTGTTTTCCAAAATTACTTTTAAATTTATTGGATTCTTGATCTTTCTCTTTCCACTTAATTACTTTTTACATGTATTTTAAATCTTCCAATCTTCATAAAAGAGAATGCATTTATCTTATTTGTTATTAAGGGTATTCTGGTAAAATAATTAATACATAAGACAACTAGAAAAAAGTCTTGTGAAAGGGAGCAAAAAGTTTTAGAAATGTGACTTACATTTAGAGATAGAGGTAGTATTTACTGCGTTACATTTTACTGAAAGCCATTAATTTCATCTTTAATCATGAACTCTTATCAATTCTATGATTGGTTCTCTGTAATTGTATTTTACTATGGTTGCTTCTATTAACATGATGAATCTTATCAACTTCTCTTAAATTGTTAGTTACTTGGTGCACCCCGGGTTTTTGAGAATGATGTACCTACATCAGCAAATATATATGAAGATCCTTTATACAACTACTTCAGCGAAGTACCTGACGAGCAATGGATCCGAGCAATTGATTTCACTACCAATAGTTGTATTGGGCAGTCATCTGCCATTTGTCTGGAGCTTTCATATGGTGAAAAACTTCCAAATTTCAGGGACAACTTTGCTTATTACGAGGAAAGTAAGAGGCGATACACACTACAGACAGGAGTTCCTTTTTCTCAAAATTGGGGTCTTGTCCCCGTGGTTGCTCCTCCTCAAGGTGTTGAAATACCATTTGACATCTTGTTTAAACTCAATTCACTAGTTCAGCACTCATGTCTTGCAGGACCTGCACTTGATCGTGACTTCTATCGCTTGGTTGATCCACATAGAGTGCCCCTTGAATTTATCGAACATGCTTTAGAAAAAATGTACTATTCAAAGGAATTCTGTTATGAACCCAAAGATTGGCTGATTGATCAGTACCAGAGGTACTTTAAACCAAAGAATCGCCCTCAGTCCCCTGTGATATCCTTGGATACAGGGTTGTTATATGTTCGCAGGGTTCAGATCACACCTTGTAAAGTTTACTTTTGCGGTCCAGAGATTATTGTCTCAAATCGTGTTCTCCGTCAGTTTCATGAACATATTGATAACTTTCTACGTGTTTCATTTGTTGATGAGGAGTTGGGGAAACTATTTTCCACTGATTTATCATCACGTGCACAGAACAAGAAAACTGAGATATACACCAGAATTCTTTCCATCATTAAGAATGGCATAGTTATTGGTGATAAGAAGTTTGAATTTCTAGCGTTCTCATCAAGTCAGTTGCGGGAAAACTCTCTCTGGATGTTTGCTCCTACAAGTACTGGATGTACTGCTGCTTACATAAGGAACTGGATGGGAACATTTAGCCAGATTAGGAATGTGGCAAAATATGCTGCTAGGCTGGGACAATCTTTTGGTTCATCTACTGAAACTTTAAGTGTCCAGAGGGATGAAATTGAAATTATTCCTGATGTGAGTATGTATGAATATGTCTTCTCTGATGGAATTGGGAAAATATCTCTTGAATTTGCTCGAAGAGTGGCTAAAAAATGTGGTTATGATTCCACTCCTTCTGCCTTTCAGATTCGATATGGTGGGTACAAAGGAGTTGTGGCTGTTGACCCAACATCAAGGTATAAGTTATCGCTGAGGCATAGCATGCGGAAATATGATTCAAACAACACAAAGCTAGATGTTTTGGCTCGTAGTAAGTTTCAGCCGTGTTATCTGAATCGACAGGTAATTTCTCTCTTATCCACCCTTGGCATCAGGGACAGTGTTTTTGAGAAAAAACAAAAAGAAGCTGTTGATCAGCTGAACACTATACTCACAGATTCATTGAAGGCACATGAGGTTCTGGACTTAATGTCTTCTGGGGAAATCACTAATGTTCTGAAGGAGATGCTCATTTGTGGCTACAAGCCTAATAGTGAACCATTCCTTTCAATGATGCTGCAAACATTTAGGGCATCAAAACTGTTGGAATTGCGACTCAAATCCAGGATCTTTATTCCAAAAGGAAGAGCAATGATGGGATGTCTAGATGAAACTAGAACCCTAGAATATGGTCAAGTATTTGTTCAGTTTTCTAACTATAGGCTGCAGAATCTATCTGATGATTCTTATGCAAATGATTGGCCAAAGAGTTATATAGTTAAAGGTAGGGTAGTCGTATCAAAAAACCCCTGTTTGCACCCAGGTGATGTGCGTGTTTTAAAGTCTGTTGATGTGCCAGCTTTGCACCACATGGTGGACTGTGTTGTTTTCCCTCAAAAAGGAAAAAGGTAAATATACTTCTTAAATGTTTCCATTTTTATGCTTTTTTATGGAATGCTCTAATATTTAAAGAAGACTGTACGCTAAAAAAAATTATCGTCTCTGAAATTCAAATAAATGAAAGTGGTGAAATAATTATTTCTTATCTAGTTAGCTACAATCTACATTGTTTTTTGTTCATGGGTGTTAGAAAAGGCTGATAGGTAACTCTTTAAATAGATCTTGGAGACTGGTACTCAGAAATTTACTTGGAATTAAAAGGATCTAGAGAAGGGACAAAAACAGAAGATAAACCTAAGCTTGAGAGAGGCTTTCTAAATCCTAAATCAATCTGTGCCTCATTGTACAGTACCTTAATTTATAATTAACACTTTCCCCTATCTCCTCTATCCGCTGCTGCCAAGTGACTGGGAAGTTTACAAGAAAATACTCCTGTATAAGCTTTCAATTTATTTATCCTCTGATAGACTCTAGAAATAGGAGGGGTAGCCCTTAGTGTGCTCAGTGGATACATAATTTTACTGCCAAGCATGAATTTTCAGGAGAACGTTTGAACAGAGGCCAGGAGTAATAAATTTCTAATTTGTACTGTATGGCAGGGAGTTGCTTTAGCATGTTTATTTCACTAAAAGGTCCATTGGTATTGCCAGCTTCAAACCAAAGATACATCATAGATGTATATTTAAAATTTTGCATTATTTTTTTCTTTTTTTCTAGACGAGGTCGAGGAGTCAATTTCTTTTTCTCAGAGTGTTGCTATTTTCCACCAGATGGTGGCTCCTTTATATATTAATATGATATCTATATCTTATAAGTATTATGCTGTAAAAAGCTTTGATTCTTTTGGTTTCCTTGCATACTAGTTAACCGCCTGAAGGTATAAACTGCTAGGAGTTGCAGTTTATTTGTTTCCTGTGATAATTTTGAAGGTTTCTTAATTTGCATGTCTTTGTTTCTATTGGCCATGTTGCTTAAGCAGCTGCCAGTATGAAATCACATATGGAAGTACATCTTTTCTAAATGGAACTCAAAATATATTTCCTACCATTAAAGTATGCTCTGATTTCGACTACACTGGGCATAATTCTTGTTGTGTTCCCTGTGAAAAGTACTGAATGAAGTTTTGCTTGTCATTTGTAATGTTAGTTTGTCAAAGATTTCTCCTGGAAATTGAAATGTTAATTTTTCTAGCAGTCAAATGTTTTATAATTTCCTTTTAACTGTCTATATTGGCACTAGTCAACAGAATATACTGGTGTTGATGTTGTTGGTTTATCCTCTATTGACACCGTTACCTGATTTTCAATATCAGACCTCATCCAAATGAGTGTTCGGGAAGTGATCTGGACGGAGATATTTACTTTGTTTGTTGGGACCCTGAGTTGATTCCTTCTGACGTAATTGATCCAATGGACTATACTGCTGCCCCAGCTATGGAATTGGATCATGATGTGATGATTGAGGTATTGTTCTTTGTGCTTGGCATCTATATAGGCAATTTTTCAACTGTTTATGCATTTGTTTTGGTATCATAATTTTGTATTACCATTATAAATGATTTATGTAGCAGCTGCTGCTGCGAGTATGTTTCCAATTTACTATCTTCCACTACATAACATTCGAATACCATGTCTGATGATCCCCACAACTTTATCTTCACCATTTCGTTTTCTATATGCCTCTATTGAAATTCAAAGAATTGTTTCTAAAGTAGCGACTCCAACCTGCCTCAATATTTTTACTATTTAGTACTATCTATCATTAATGCAAAGCAATGCGGTTGTTAGATCCCCTTTGTCTTGTATGTGTCTTATTCTGCGGAATTAAATCTAGATTTTGTGACCTGCTTTCCATATGCAGGAGGTTGAAGAATATTTTGCCAATTACATAGTAAATGACAGTCTCGGAATAATTGCCAATGCACACACTGTCTTTGCAGACAAAGAACATGCAAAAGCAATGTCTGAGCCATGTGTTAAGCTTGCAAAGCTTTTCTCAACGGCAGTTGACTTCCCCAAAACTGGTGTTCCAGCTGTTATACCTCCTGAACTTTATGTTAAAGAATATCCTGATTTTATGGAGAAGCATGACAAACCTACATACAAATCCTATAACGTAATAGGAAAGCTCTTTAGGGAGGTGCAAGAGATTTCAACAAGTTCTGGCTCTATTACATCCTTCACTTTGGAGGTTGCAAGACGTTCTTACGACCTTGACATGGAGGTTGATGGCTTTGAGGATTACGTGGATGACGCTATCTTTCACAAAACCAATTATGACTACAAGTTGGGAAATCTGATGGACTACTATGGGATCAAAACAGAAGCTGAAATCCTCAGTGGAAATATTATGAAAATGTCAAAATCTTTTAACAAAAGGAGGGATGCAGAAGCAATCAATATGGCTGTGAGGTCCCTAAGGAAAGAGGCGAGAGCCTGGTTCAATCAAAGCAGCAGTGGTGGTGATCATTCAGGGGGTAGTGATGTGTATGCAAAAGCTTCTGCTTGGTACTATGTTACTTATCATCCAAGTTACTGGGGTTCCTACAATAAAGATATGAATAGGGATCATTATCTAAGTTTCCCATGGTGTATTTACCCTCAGCTTATGCAAATCAAGAAGGAGAAAGTCAAGATGAGAAGATCCTCTTTGGAATACAATTTCAGTGGGATGCATCTGAATTGAGAACTTTTGGACTTTGCACTCCTTATTTCCCATATGGATTTCTGAGGCTGATCATTAATATTTTGTTATAACTGCATGTATATTTTGTGGTAATGTCACTCAGTCTAACTTGTTTTCGGTCGATATAGTATTGTATCTTGACTTCCTTTATTCAATGATTTTCCCACTATCCATGCAAAATATTGTAACGGATAATAGTTTTTTAAGTGAGTTTCAACAAATATTAAGAAACTTTAAATAAACAATTTCTTATTCTTTTCATGTAATTTGTATATATATATATATATGTATATATTATAACAAATGAATATTACATAATACAAAATATATTTATTATATTCAAATTTAAATATTTAATTTTACTTAATATTATATCTTATATAACATGTAATACCCTCGAGATGCTTTAACCTTAACTTGTATCTAGATTTGTAAGACATGGAAATTTTGAAGACTACATGAGAAAAATGTAAAACTAAAAGAATCTTACAATGGAAAAAACATAACAGTAAACAATTTTATTACAAATATATAGACATTTAGGTGTCATATAAATTGTACAAACATAAACTAATGCATTGGGAGATATAACTAAACTATCTTCTCTGTTCAATGGTTTCACATTCCAAGCTTTAGGCCTTACGGTAGAGAATGTCCATCTTATAAAGAAAAATAAAACATAAGAAAAGAGTTGAATTGTAGTTAGAATTTTTTTTTTTTTGAAAACCCTTTTGCAAGACAAATTCAAGAATTAGCCAAGTAGTTTCTATACAGGAAATTTCTATACTGGTTTGTTTCAATATCAAGACTACTTCAGTTTTATGAAAACTATAAAGTTTCACTATCTTCTAATATGCAAGTAATTTTCTCAAATCATTTCTACCTTATCTCTAAGTAGTTTTATATTAGCCTTTGGAAGCTAAATAACCGGTATTCTTTCCTACCAAGTCTTTTTTCTTAGAGATGAGGGAGAGAATATGATACTCTAGAGAAAAAAAATGAGAGGAAAAGAGAAAATATTATTGATCACAATAATATTGTATATGTACTAGAGATTATATTCTTTGAACATTAGTAATTTGAAACATATATTTTATCTTATAAAAGGAGATCTTGTTTATTATATGATTCAAGTCATATAATAAATGTTCTAAGAATAATAAAACTTAAACTTCCTAGGATATCAAGTAGATGACTTGATCGTGAGGTTCTATGAAGAACTATTCTTAAAATAGTCCTTAGTCAAGTATGTTCCCCAGAACAATTTGATGCATTAAGGCTAGAGTGTGAGTTTATTGATATTCACACCTCACGAATCATGGATATGAGATATCAAGTGCTCACATAGGTACAGATTAAGAGTAATGGTGTATTAGATTGACCCACCATAAGAATGTTGCATGATTTGTTACATAAGTGTCATGAACAGTTCTTATTTGATAATGTTATATGAAGTCCTTTGACTTGATTGTGAGAAAGAAGATTGCTCCATGTAAATTAATTCATCTAACTTACCATGAAGGAATGCATTTTTAACATCTATCTAATATAGGGGCCAATGACGAATAGTCACCATAGCAAGAAGAACACGAATGGTAGTGATCTTGGTCACCCGTGAGAAAGTATCTCTATAGTCAAATTCATATATTTAAGTGTAATCTTTGGTTACAAGACGGACTTTAAGATAACCAACAGCTTTAGGACCAAATTTAATGACATATATCCATTTGCTACCAACAACTCCCATGTACCATTATGATCAAGGGCTTGCATTTCTTCAATCATGGTTTGTCACCATCCAAGATGATCAAGTGCTTCACAAACATTTTTGGGAATGGTGATAGATGACAATTAAGTGACAAAGGAACAATAGGAAGGAGACAAATGATGATAACTCAAAAAATTGTACATAGGATATGGGTTTCAAAAGGAACAAATAACTTTTCAAAGAACAATAGGTTAACTTGAGTTGTCATCAGTTATAGAAGAAGAATTAGGAGCCGTTGCACAAGAAGAAAATGGAGAGGGACATGAGCCAAGAGATTCATCATGTATGATAGAGCTAGCTTCGAGTGTGCTACCTTGATTAGTAACAGAGGGTGATGGATTAGTTTCAGTGAAGTTAGGAGTTAGAGGAATAACTGCATGATCAGATTCATAAGAGATGCCATGAGAAATGACAAATTCAGGACTAGATGTGAAAGTGGACAGTACCTCTTGGATGGAAATGGAGTCTGATATGAAGGATGATAAGTAGGGAGTATCCTCAAAGAAGGTAACATCAATAGACATGTAATACCGCTTGGTATTAGGAGAATAACATTTGTAACCTTTTTAAGACAAGAATACCCAAAGAAGACACACTTGATAGATTTAGCTGACAACTTATCGATACCTAGAGACAGATCATGAAAAAAACACGTACAATCAAATACGTGTGGCGATACATGATATAAAGGTTCAATGGGAAAAAAGGATTGAATGAGGAAGTTTTTATCAAAAGATGTAAAGGGCATCTTATTGATAAGATAATAGGCAAAAAGAATCACATATCCTTAATGATGCAATGGAACCTTTGCATGAAGCATTAAGGAGTGAGTCGTTTCAACAAGGTGTTGATTCTTCCTTTCTGCTATCCCATTTTATTGAGGAGTGTAGAACAAGTAAGATTCCTTGAGAGGACAAAAAAAGAAGAGAGTTAAGAGACAAATATTCCTTTGCATGATCATTTTTACAAATTTTAATTGATTTTCCAAATTCTTTTTTTTTTATTTCATGAAAGAAAGATGCAAATATGGACAAAATTTTAGATTTTTCTTTCATTAAATAAAGCAAGTACAACAAAAATATTCATTGATGAAAGTTACAATGTATTTAAATCCAAAAGAGGTAACCTAACTAGGTCCCAAAATATCTGAGTGAATAGTAGAGAAGACTGAATTACATCTTGGTTCTTCTTGAATAATAAGATATCTAATATGTTTGACTAGTTGACAAGTTTCACATGCTAATTTTTGGATATTTTTAATACTAGGAGACATTATCTTTAATTTGGCTAAACTTGAGTGCCCAAAATGATCATGCAATAGTTTAGGAGAGGTAGATGCAAGACAAGACACTGAACGAATAGATTCCAGGTAGCAGATACCCCTTGATTCATGTGTTACGCCGATCTGTCGGCCTGTACCACGTTCTCGTATGATAAATTAATCAGAATTAAATGTAACTGGACAATTTAAGGATTTAGTCAATTGACTCAAAGATAGTAAATTGGGACAAGAAGGAAAGAACAAAACATAATTTAAATTTAAGGAAGGAGAAATAGATATTGGACTCATTTCTTAAGCTTAAACTTTTGACCCATTGGATTATGTGACAAGATAGGGAAATTTTGGGTGATGGCATAGATGAAAACAAAGAATTATTACCAAAAATATGGTATGAAGCGCCAACAATCCATGGATTTTGACTCCACAGACTGAGAAATGTAGGTCGTTGAGGCATTGGGTCCAGAAGAGGGTTCAACAAGACTGTTAAACTTCAACCTCAAGTACTCTTAGGATTCTTGGTACTCTTCTTCAGATAATTTCTCTCTCAGGTTTCTTCAGGTACCTTCATTATTTAGAGTAGGAACACAAGAGTCATGTTAGTTAAACTCTTCATGGTAGGAATATCTTGTCCTGTCCGAACTTGATCACAAATGGGATTGAATGCAGGGTTCATACAACGAAGAACCATAAACATGTAAAGGTTATCAAGCTATTTCCTTATTTCTTCCGTTGAGTCAACCTCTAGGATAAACTTCAACTCTTCTATGACTGCTTGAGCATAAAAAATGTATAATATCGTATCTGAATCATTTTGCTTTAAGGATGCTAGTCTCTGAGGAAAATCAAACACATTGAATTTCATTAGAATAGATATCTTAAGCTTTTTTCCAAAAAGAATAATAGGATTTGAATGCATTGAGGTTCCTTGATATTTTAGGTTCCACAGACTGCCATAGAAGAGCATAGAGTTAAAGTCTAACTTCTTCCACTAAGCTCTTTATTTTGTTGATCCCTTAGTATTTTCTTCCTTTTCTAAATGTTCATGGTGTCCTTGCCCAAGGAATCAAAGTTTTATAGGTAAATAATTTTTCCATTGAGTTTCTTTGTTGTGATAATGGCAGCCCCATACTACAGGACCTGAGCTGACATTAGAAGAGGTAGAAAAAGACATTGCAGATGTAAAATAGGGAAAATGAGATGATCGAGAGAGATATTTAGGCTAAAGCTCATGAAACTTGCTCGAACTAGAAAGCAAAGGCTAGGAACAGACCCAACAAACTTCGATAACTTAGATGATAATGAAACAATGGCGAACGAGCTCCGTTTGGCTTGCACGTGGAGCTCACGCGGCTCCTAGAAGGTGAGCAGTTAGGCGACGCGTGGAGAAGACTATGGAGGAGAAATTACTTGGGTTGGATTGTGCACATCGAGGTGCATCAAACCCTAAACTCACCTGACAAAGTGGTCACTGGTAATGACGAAGGTGGCAGTGGACGATAACGAAAAGTGCCAAAAAACCTACTGTGACTTTAGACTTTTAGAACGAGATTGTTTCCACTATGATACTAACTTGAATATAGGAAAAAAGACTTGAGTGGTTACACACTCATCTCAGAACATTGTATTAATAGAGATATTAAACAAGAATACATAAGAAGTTAGAAAGGGAGCTGAACAACCACCCTACCTTTGACATAAAACATAAATGAAAGACAAAATGTAGCTCAACTAAAAAGTAACATAATACAAACTTATACTTAACAATCATGTTGAATGGGTCTTGAACCAATTCTGTTGTTTTAAGCAGTTGTAAGAATTCTCTATAATGTGGTTTTTTGGAGACTATTGTACTGTAGGGTGTGGTTTGACAAAGTCACATATTGTGTTTTTGTCTGATTCTTAATAATTATTTTTGGCTTATAAAAGAAAAGTTATAAATAACTAGGCATAAACGGAAAGTTAAACCTAATTGTTGGAACCCTATGGACAAAACTTAGACATTAAATCACAAGAGTAACTTTAATCCTTCAAGGACTTAAAAAATTAACAAGATACTTAATGGATTTAATTGGACATAACTACTATGTAAATAGGATTTAATTCAATTATATACACTTTCATGCCTTGAAAGAGGACGAATGTTATCTTAAATTAATGTGCCTTCATAAAGAATCAATGAATGCATATTAAATTAAGTTAATAGAAGTCACGGTTTAAAAATCCAATTATTCTTAGGAAGTTTTCTAGAATTGAATTTTAATATTTTAATTATCTTTTTTATCTTTCAATTTGATCTTCATTTTCAAATCCAAAAATAATCCTTAATTTTATCTCTAGTTTGAATTCCAAAATTTTAATTATAGAATTTGATCTTTTCCCATTTATATTTTATTCCTTCAATTTAATTTTCAATTCTAGATATTATCTCTTTGAAGAATGCATGGTATGTGACGTCCTTTCCCTCATAACACTTTGTCTTTAACTATAAGATAATATAAGAAAATAATTATTTTAAATTACTAACTTAACACCTGAATAAAATAATTCACATGTGAAAATAAATATTTATTTTTCAAAACTACAATAAAGTAGAACACAGACATATAAGGAAAGAAGTTAGACACTAAACTAAATGACCTTCATAAAAGTTTAATCAAATAAAATAAAATAATCCATAGCAAAACCAATTAACTAAGTAATAATTTTCCTCCCTATGTCACATTAGGCAATAAAACATCGCAACAAAAATAAAAAGAGAAGCATAAGTTTCATCTCACATGATCTTATCTATCTCATTAAGATCTTACTTACTTAAAAGTGACATTTAGCCTAAACCATTATGCAACAAAAAACAACAAAAAAATGAAAATACGTCTCATACATGTTAAGACATATATAAGAAAAATGAGTAATCAACTAAAACATCTTGGCATTATCAACTCATAAATACAAATAGCTAGCCCGAACATAGGTTCTCATAACACATCTCATTCATATAGCTCAACATATATATTTTCATAACAAATACACGCATAAGTTTTACTCATGGAGATCACCACTACATTGCTCTAAGTTTTTTGTTACCTTACTCATTTTAACTTGGGTCTATATTATAACCTCTACATAGTGTAAGTACAATATCTAAAGTTATATTACTCCTATAAAATTTATTCCTATCTATTTTAAAAGTTAAGACATTTTTTCTACAACTCTTATATTGATTGACATCAAGAGTTAACTTGAATGTTTATTATGCCAAAAGTTAGAAAAAAACATTTTAGAAATCCCTTATATAAGTTTAATCAACATAATTAGTTATCTAACATCTAGTTACTATAAATTTTATGAATGACATGTTTTCAAATTCCATCATTTGCCTATTAATATTTATTGAATACATACCTTATTTAAAATGTATTTAAAAAATAAAAATAAAAAAACAACCAACTACCCAAACATTACTTTAGTTTTTAAAAATTAAAGAAATGAATTCAATTTTTCTAGGAATACATGAGATTACCTTAGCCCCACACTATGATTCCCCACCTACGTATAGGATAGGATGGCCTATATGCATTGCATATGCTTTCCAACGTGAACAGTGCAAATTCCCACTAATTACACAATTACAATATTATGCTACCTTCGTGGCTTCGTTAATAAACAGAGTGGTAGCGTGAAATTCGTAACTTGTGCTCATTATTTTATTTGATTAATTAAAGGCAGTGGTTTCTTTTTAGTTAATATACATGTACAAGGAATTTTATTTTTTTTTTTTAAGAAAAAAATGTGTGTTTGGATCAAGCACTATATTAATTTTTTATTAATAGTGTTTTAAATTACATTTTAGAAGAAAGAATCTTCAAAGCATGCATGAAGTTTGATAAACATATTAAAATGCTTCCTTAAAGTCAGCATCTCCATGCTTATTTGCGTTGCTTCCTTAAACTAAGCATCTTTGTATTATGTATTTATGTTTATTTACTGTTCAATAAGCTAATGCTTTCTAGGTCAGCATCTCTACGTTTATTTATGATTCATTACGTTATTATATTTGCATATACACATCTTCTATGAACGCAATTTATTTTCAAATTAGTTTAACATTATAACAAACTAGGTGGTGATCTTGTAATAAGATAAAAAATCGTATATTGTAGTGAAAAAGAAGAATTAAATGAAAAAAAGAGATAAATAAAAAAATAGTTTACTCCATATATAGTTTATCCTAAATCCTAAAACATAGTTTGCTTTAAATAAAAAAAAAACGTAAAAACAATGTTTAATTAACCATGTGGATATGGCTAGCTGGACTGTTTCTATACAACTATTATAAATTGTGGTTTACTTTCGTAGCTAATTTACTGGTGCAATTTTTCTTTTGGCTATATATCAAATATAATTAATTTCGATTGATAATTATTTTAGTAAATGATTTTCTATAGATAATTAGTTTAGTAATTAAAACTTTTAAGAATTAAACTATCGAAAATCATTGTTATTAATTAATTGTTTATTTGCGTTATAAATTATAACGAAACCCTTAAGAGAGCGTTAATTTAAGTCATAAACTTCCAAACTCTTACACATTTTTTCTTTGACCCGAGTGACATGTTGACCAGATTCATACAATTCACTCGTTAAAGCAAATGACATATCATGAGAAGAAGGAAATTTATATATTTAACATTGTATTTCTTTAAAGGTTAGTAATATTTATGTTTGCTCTAATTAACTCGATTTTTTTTTGCTTGATTTTTAAGTTTTAGTCACTAGCTTATAAATTTTTTAATGAATCTGTAGCCTAGACGTAAAAATTACACATGTTAATCCTGATAAATATTAATGTGTTTTAGATTCTTGTGTTTAAATTTCTCGTAATTAACTTATTAACATTAGAGGTGATAAATAAACAGATTGTAGTGATAGATCATTTTTTATCTCACTCATACTGTGATATGGAAAATCTGTTATTTAACTAGGGACAGATAATACTTAAAGATAAGTCGAATATCGAGATAAAAATAAGTGCATATATTTACATGTCTTGTCCTCGTCCTCATTTCATCTCTTTCTAAGGCTTAATCACAAATCAAATTATTAACACATCCTCAGTTTGCTTACAATTTAGTGTCATTACTAAATTGTTTCTAGTTACTTTAGAAAATCACAACTTAGGGGTTTTGGTTGAACTCAAGTGTTTCTAGTTGTTTTAAAGAATCACATTTTTTATATTTTTACAAGTATTTTATTATTTTTGGTGCTTACAATGTGAAGATACATATATGATACCTAATGAAGGCAAAATAACACACAAATTTCATACTTGTCACATATCAAAGATGAGGATGAATGTATGAAGTACAAAATCAAAGATGAGAATGACGAGGTGAATGCTATATTATCTATGCACCCACCAATCTCATTGTTGTCTTTAGTTAATATATGAGTAATGTATATATAGTACATTGGTTGGGACTTGGTTGTATCTTGGAGGGACAAAATTTAAATAGGTATATATAGTCTTAATTTTGAAGAATAAGGAAGGAAATTATTAATTAATATATTTCATCTCATGTCATATATATTTGCATATTATTTTGACGAGAGAGTCATATTTGCATATATAGTTAGGTTTGCAAGAATTTTTTTCTTCATATTTTTAGCTTGATTTCTTAGTGTTTTTGTGATTTTTCCATTCAAGAACTAGTTAAATTAATGTTTAATTCCTTTATTTGATTTCGGATTTAAATGTTTTTACAGAAAACAAGAGTATTTAAATTACATACACAGTTGAAATGTGTTATGAAATAGTTAAAATTAAATAGGTGTTCGAAGCATGTGTGTATATATATATATATATATATGTGTGTGTGAGAAAGTCGTCTCTCTTAATTTTGTTGGTATTGATATTTTTATTTTTTTAACCAATAGAATCATATGTTTTTATATGTTATTATTTTCATAAATTTTCTTTATTTATGAAAAAGCTTGTGTGAAAGTTATTTATAAAGTTGTTGAATTTGTCTAACATTCTTCTATAAGTAAAACATATTAAATGGAACAAGTCCATTTTTATCATTGATAATAATTTATTTATTTATTTAAATTTATAAAAATAATAACATGTACAAAACTTACAATTCTACTGATTAAAAAAATAAAAAGTATCGATACCTACAACATTAAGAAAACACCATATATTTTCCCATATATATAGAGAATGGATTCACTTACTCTAAGAGTAAGTTTAAAAGTCTTAATCTCAATCCTAATCCTTTATTTCCTCATGAAATCTAATCGTTAAAATTAATTGTTTATAATAATAATTAGATTTTAAGAAGATAGATGGCGAGGATTGATGGTAGGTCTCTTAAACTTACTCTTGGAGTAAGTGAAAATTCTCTCCTATCTATCTATCTATTTATCTACATACATACACATGAATCGGCTCCTATCTATCTATCTATCTATCTACACACATGCATGCCCACTCGCCACGCACACATACGCGAACACATGCATACACATACACACACCTGCACACATCGACACATGCACTCGTGCACACACTCACACACACACAAAGTTTCTGAGTTTCAAGCAAGTGGAAAGAGAAGATAGGAAGTATCAAAGTATATGATAATGATTTTTTCTTATGTCTCTATATTTTTTTTTTCTTAAGATAAGTGATGAATCTCACACACATAAAATTTCTTTGAGTTTCAAGCAAGTGGAAAGAGAAGACAGAAAGTATCAAAGTATATGATAATGATTTTTTCTTATGTCTCTATATTTTTTTATGAAGATAAATGGTGAATTATACATCGTTGTGCTTAAATAAGTATGATTATGTTTCTATAATGATAGTTGAATTCAAACTTTCTAAAGAAGATTTAGAAGATAATTTTTTGTTCATATGAAATGCATCTCAAATTAAAATATTTTAATTTTAAAATTGTGTAAAACAATGTGTGAAATAGACAATTTTCTAGTAGTATAACACAATTGTGCTTCATCTCGTAAAATTAATCAACCCAACATGACCTTTCTTATTCAACCTTGATTATGCTTTTGGTGTAGACTAAACATAACATTTAAGTAGATATGTATAGTTTTGCTAAAATAAGTTACTTTTTGCACATAAACAATAAACTCTTCCTTTTGGACGGTGTTTGTTTCAAGTTTTGGTATTATATTTTTAGTAGTTTTGTTTCAAGGAATAATAAAACTAAAAATACCATACTTGAATAAATTTAAAATTATATTTGATTATATTTTGATATTCTTTAGAATGTTTATGAATCTTAATATAGTTTAAATAAAAAAAAATAGAAGCTACATATATGTATTACATAACTTACAGTATTTCCATGAAAATCTAACTTTCCCACCACTTAGTCTTTTATCATTGGAATAAAAGGTAAAAAAATGAAAAGTTAAAACATTGTGAAAAATAAAAGATATCTCAAAAAATAAAATTTTGAAACTTTTAACAAACATGAAATTATCACATTTTTTTTATATCTCAATTGCCAAAAATAATATTTAATTTAATCCGTGAAACAAACGTTTTCTTGGAGAATATTTTCTCCTATATTTCCATGTTACATCAATCCTACAATAGTAATGGAAATGGGTGAGTTCGAATTATTTATATCGATAAAGTAACTAAAATCTTACTCAAAAACCTATTATTAAATATGAGAAAATGGGATCATCAATTGGACTTTTGGTTATGCCATTTTTTCTATTTAGTTGGATTTGTATTCTTATTGGCTTGGGCATTTAAATAACTCACTTAGGTTAAGTTTATGTGTTCCAAAATTCATTTTTTTGTGATTATAGAATTAGGGTTTGATTGATTTGATTGTGTTTTTTAGTTTTTGAAAAAGTTTTTAAAAATAGTTTTCAAAAACTGTTTTCTAAAAGAAGAGAAAAAAAACTTGTTTGATAAGTGTTATTTAAAAATTGTTTTTAAAATATAAAAATGAAAAAAACTTGTTTATATTTATTGAAATTTCGTTAATGAAAAGCAAAAAATAATATATTTTCATTGTATTTTAAGTATTCAAAATGAAAACAGAAAACTAAAAGGCAAAACTACCTAAAGTTGTTCTTGTGTTTTAGTTTTTAAAAACTAAAAAAGTATAATTATTTTCGAAAACTATTTTAAAAAAATAGTAACTAAACGGGTTTTTTAGTTTTTAAAAACTAAAATACTAAAAACAGTTTTATAAAACTATTATCAAACAAACACTTAATCATTACGTATTTTATTTTTTCTTATTATTTCTAAGTTTGAATGTTAATCTTTATTTTCTTGAGTTAAACGATCACCGTGCGAGTAGATTTTTCTTTTCTAGGATTGAAAAATAATCCTTGATTAAATAATAATTGTTAAATTGATATATCTTCATGTCTATAGTGTTTTCTTCTTATTTATTTTCTTGTTGGTATTTATGTGAAAAGCTTGATAATTGTTTTCATAGCCTTACATGTTTAGGAAGAACTGAAATGTGAATTTAATACGCATGGTAGGTTATGATAATTTGTTCTATTTTGATATTTATTATTTATATATTAAATAATTTTATAGATAGTTTTTTATTTACAGTTAAGGTAGTAGGTTTAAGTTTATGACTTTTACTTATAATTTATGATTTAGATATAAGTTAATAGCCTTTACCTACAACTAGAGGATGTGGTTATAAGTTTATGACTTTTACTTACAAACACTTTAATTATAAGTAAATTCTATAGTGATAGACAATTATGTGTCATTATACACTCTTTAAAGTTGATGGAAAGAATAGGTTAAAGTCTGTTGTACCTTTACCTCCATATTTGTTATATTTAGTGACGGTTGTTGCCCATAGGCATAGGACATTTTTATTATAGTGGCAAATTGAATCAATGAAGTTTAAGTGTAACAGAAAATCTCACATTAAGGCCTATATAAGTGAGAGCAGATATGATACTTTATTTGAGTTGAAGAACAGTTTAAAAGCTTATTTATAAAACTAAAAAATCCATAATAAAAAAAGTTAAGTTTTAAATAGTAAGTTTATTCTATTATGATTAATTGAATGATAAAAGTTAAATGGTATACTTGATTTAACTTAAAAAAAAAAGAAGAAAAGTTAAGGAATCAAGTGATTAATTTAGCCTTTAATTTATTAGCAAATTAACTCTATTATTATTTTCAGCATCAAGAGTCCTTCAAATTTTTAGTATTAATCAGCCATAATCAGCCATACTCTTCGTCAGAGCAATATATGCCCAACTAAAAAAAAGAGTTAACAATACTTGTATATGATTTATTAAAATTGATAAAGAAACATAATTTGTATGCATTTAACTTGTCATTAAACCTTCTAATTAATTTTGTAATTATATTAAATTCTAATTAATAATGAAGGATATAGTATTGCTAGCTAGTGCTCCTCACCCAACTATGACAAAGCAATATAAGCCTCAATCTACAATTTTTAGGGAGAAGGGCAGAGCATAGTGTATTATATATGGAATCAAAAGTGGGATATGCATGTGCTACAATGTGAACCCGACAAAAACAACAAAATCTCTACTTATTGGTTTATTATATGTTCAAACTCCCAAGATCCTTCTTTAATCTATTAAATGCTAACTTCAATACTGCAATTCAATCAACTTAAGTGGTCCATGCCTTACACTATACTCCTTTATTCCCTACCTCCACTTTGAAGGAAAGTAGGAAACACGAGTTACATGATTCTAGCTAGCTGTATATTAGGTTTTTGCATCTTAAACATATATTAACATAAGAATCTTCCGTACCCATATGTTGATAATTTAGAACATATAATATTATTTCAATGTATAGTAAGAATATCATTTAAAATTCATAACAGTGTACAATTCAAATTTCTATTTCCAGATGCACGCATCTTTCATCATTAACTTAATTCATCAGGAGAAGTTTAATGCAATTTAAGAGTAAGAAACATATTTTACCTATTAAAAATCCTATTATTTAACTTTTTTATAAGATGGTCTAACTCGACATGAGAGAAAGGAGAAATTTACCCACTCACTACTAGTATTTACTGGCTATAAAAATTTATTCAAATGTCTTCTTTACATTTTTAATATTTTGATAATCATGATACATATTTTTTTTATAAATAAATGTTTGTTGTTAGTTTTTTTATAAAAAGTTCAAATTCATGATCTCTTTTTCTCATTCTCCTTAATCTTCTACTTGTGAATTTTATCAATAAACCAATTTTATAACTCTGATATTAATACAAATTATTCATAATAAAAACTATTATTAAGATTTGTTACAAAATAAATATTTTATATAAGTTGTTGCACACTCAAAAGTAATATAATTGATATTCCTCCATGAATCACTTGATTAATATATATATGGAAATAAGTCAATTTATTATAGGTTAAGTTATAATTTGTGTTCGATTTATTCAATTGTTCACATTTTGTCTGTCCATTTGTATAATGACATTAGAATATTATTCCTTAGATGACAGTCATTAACTGTTAAACTATTAATGTTGACTTTCCATATAACTTGATTAAATGACTTCTCACATTGATAGATGGGTAAAAAAACTTATCTTTTGCATAAAATTAGGAAAAAAAATTCTTTCTTTCTAAATTAAACTTTTGAGTGTAATTTTTTCTTTTACTAGTTTTTTGTTTCTTACTCATGTATTGAGGTGATAAGTCATTTAATTAAGATATTAAGTCAATATTAATAGTTTAACATTAACAACTATTTGTTAACATATAATTAAAATGCCATCAAATTATAAATTACAAGGAAAAAATATAACAATGAACAAAATATGAACAATTAAAAATAAAGAAACAATATGTCAACAAGTGGATAAATTAAGAGATACAGATTATAATTTATTCTTTATTATAAGAGTAAGTATAAAAGATTTCTTTTTCATATAGATAGTCCATTTTATAATTTTTTATAATCATTAGATTTTTAAAAAATTATAAGTGAGAATAAAAAAGTATGTCTCTTATACTTGGATTTGAAATAAGTGAATATCTTTCTTTATATATATATATATGAATGTGCCCTAAGACCTTTTAATTTGCCACGGAAAAGGATAAAATATTTATTAGGACCAGTTTTCAATGAATCCACGTGCTGATTCTCTGAATGACTGAATCAAGTATTTTATATGCGTAATTGCATGCATGTTGGTACTTCTTACTTGTTCAATATTGGAGCCTAATACACTTCAATTGAGTTGTGAATACAACTTGAACTTTAATTTACGTCTATTGAGTGGAATGAGATGTACATAAGAAATAGGTGTTTGAAACGATCCAATCCCTCAGATATGAGTTCAGGGAACAAAGTTTGTGTTATAACTAAAAGTGACACCTCATGTTTTTTTTTTCTTTTGATAATGAAAAGTTTTGGACGAGTACGTTGTACTGTGAGAGTAACAAATAAGATTAGAAGTTAAGGTAAAAATGCATGGTTAGCAATGGACACAATATTGCATTAAAATTCTAGAAAATAAATAGGTTTAATCGTTTTTAAGGATTATCTTAATTTATTATTTTTATGTACTAAGTGAGTGGGCAATAATGATTCTCCTATTATATTAATTTGAAAATTTGGACATAGATAAATTTCTTCTAATCATGTTTTGTAATTGGAAGATGTTATGTAAATGTCGAATAAATTTTGTTTTCTTAAAAAAAAACTTTCAGATAATTAACATATAATTTCATGTTATCTTTTTTTTTCAGAATTTTGATAATTTTTTTAAAATAAACTTCTTATTTTACGGACATAAAATTTGTTAGAAAAAATATTCATAAGTAAACAAAATGAAAAAGAGAACCTTTTCATAAACTACTGAGTTTATGCATGAGTTGATTTATAAAAAAAAATGAATTTAATTTCTCTAAATATTAATTTTTAATTTATGTATATGTTAATTTTAATTATAAAAAGTATTTCTAATTAGTTTTACTTAATTTATTTTTTCAAAGTATATTTTTTATAGAAAAATATTAATTATTAATGTACTAGTTTTGTTAATAAAAAAATTAAACAATAACCTTTTTCTCCCATATCTCTCTACTTTATTAACCTTATATTTCCGTTTTCTCGATCTATGCTTTTTGAAAAATTTAAGATTTACCTAAATCGGCTCTAATTACTGGACGTTATGCAGTGCATACTCATCTTAGATATGCTGTTCTCCTATCTAAATATACATATTGAAATTTTTTGTCTCCATTTCAGGTTTAATTTTTTTTCTTCACCACTAATTAAAAAAAACTGTTATTTAATAAATTATATAATAAATAAAAAAAATATAAAATAAAATTTATTAAATAACACGAAATGAAAACACGAGATTTTCCATTTCCTGATAAACTTCCAAAACTTTACACTTTTCCCGTCCTCCATTTTCCATATTATATTATTCTCAAATCATCTCTCTCTTGATTTAAAAAAAAAAAAAAAAACACTCTTGATCATTATCATACTCACATATTCTTCCTATGTCTCTCCATCACCAACTCTCATGGTGCATACGCTGATTTGACGAGGAATTTAATTTTTGTATACTTTAAGTGAGCATAAATAAAAATAAAGCTTAATTACGCTTTTTTTTTTCTTTTTTCCTATTTTTGACATTGTTTTCTCTATTTTTTAAATTATAACATTGTAGTTTTTTTTAATTATTAACTTTGTGGCTAATCGTTGGTGAATTAAGATTGACAATATTGATGATATTAAGACAATAATTTAATGATTTGATAAATCATATGATTTAAAGGTAATTTGAATAATAAAAAAGTAATTATAACTAAGAATTAACTCGTTTTTAAATCACACAATTAGAACTTGTCACACCATAAAATTACACTCACTGTTACTTGTTACTTAACAGTTAACCACTATTAATAATAGTTTCACACAAATTTAAACAATTTTAAAAAATTAGAAAACTCAATGTCATAATTTAA
Source organism: Psophocarpus tetragonolobus (assembly GCA_037954015.1). Taxonomy (NCBI): domain Eukaryota; kingdom Viridiplantae; phylum Streptophyta; class Magnoliopsida; order Fabales; family Fabaceae; genus Psophocarpus; species Psophocarpus tetragonolobus. The sequence continues at coordinate 99,246,799 of CM075689.1, forward strand.
GAAATGTAATTAAGCTTAAAAATAAAAAACATTAATCAATGAGTTTTCATTACATTATTATTTGTAAATCGTGGGAGGTTAAATTGAAGGAAAAAGTTAAAAGGCAATCCATTCAAACAAAAATAAAATTAACATGAACCTGCTAGATTCACAGCAGAGAAACTGAAAAATTAAAGAAAAACCATAACATCTAAGAACTTCCAATTTAAGCATGATTAAACCCAAAACATGGTTTATACTTTTTATTACGAAAAATAAAAAGTAGGGTCACTCCTTTCGCTTTAAGACAACAAGAATTTGAATTTTGTCCCTGTGTTTTGTTTCCACCAGTTCAGATTTTTCAGACAACTCTTTGGTAAGACGTTGGAACATTTCATGTGTGACTTCATTTCCAAACTGTCTTGTGAAAATTGCCTCCATTACAGCTCTGACATGAATTATCCATTCAGGTATCACTTGGTTCATGCTCTTTAACCATGGTGCTGGATTTGTTAGCTCCATTCTTTCAATGTTAAATTCCCCATTCATTTCTATCACCTTTGTCATCTCTTCTGGACTTGGCGCATAGAAAGGAAAATTGAAGGAATCAACTTGAGACTCGTCAAACAGCCCCTAATAATTAATTAATAAAAAAAAAAGAATTGATTGAGTTTTAATTTTAATTGTAATTGAATTCTATAAACTTCATTCATTAGCATTATATTTAATATATATTCCGAGATATATATTACCTGAGTCCTGACCATATTGGGAATCTTCCCTTACTCTTGATAATGGATTGTGAGGAAATTTAATTAGAAAGAATAAAATTTCATAAAAACATGATTTCCAAAACTAATGGTTATGTTTTTATTTTATGGACATGCAGGTGCAATGAAGATTATTTACAAAGTATTAATTGGATACTAGCTAAACAAAGTAAAGAATACATATGCTAGATGTCATTCCTTTTTATTTACTTGTTTCATTTCATTCCTTTTCATCCAACTGTAAACAGATACTGTGAGGATTAACAATAAATAAATACTTAACAAATCATTAAGAAATTAGGTAGTGTACGTCTAAGAAAAAGAAACAAGATACTAATTGTAAAATAAAAATTAATAACCAAGAAACAGTTTATATCTAATTTCTAAAAGTTCCATTGTTCCTTATAAAAAAAGTCCATTGTTAAAATTTAGAAAAATATCATTAACTTTAGTTACTAATTTATGTATTTTAAGTAACAAATTCTCATTAATTATATTACCGGTATAAATATAACAAAAATAATTTAAAGAGAACATTATCAAACAGAAAATCATTTAATAATAAGTAAAATTATTTTATAAGTGATTTTTAATCAATTTTAAACGATCATGAGTATGAAAGAGGTAAATTTTGGAAAAATCCATATCACTCATCTTATTTGAATAATGTTATTAAACAAAGATTTAGAGTTTGATAAATTTGATTTTATTTTTTAGTTTTTGAAAAAAGTTTTTAAGAATAGTTTTTGAGGATTGTTGTCAGGAAGAGAAAAAAAAGTGTTTAATAAGTGCTATTTGAAAATTATTTTAAAATATGTAAAAATAAAAAAAATTTATTTTCATATTTATAAAAATATTATTAATAAATAACAAGAAATAATATATTGTCATTGTACTTTGAGTTTTAAAAATATTTTTTTTTAATTTTTAAAAACTAAAAATTAAAACTGTTTTTGAAAAATATTTTAAAAAAACATTAATTAAACATATTTTTTAATTTTTAAATATTAAAATATTTTTTATAAAACTATCTCATATTTTTTCTTATCTTTTTCCCACTTTGTTATAACATTTCATTGTGAGAAGTTAATTTTGAATAAAATAATGTTACTCGAATTATTTACAGTCCCATATGCATCAAAACAAGAAATTGATGATAAGAGCAATTAAGAAATTAATGATAAGAGCAATTAAGAAATTAAGAAGTGGAAAATACCTCCTTTGAGAGGTCCATGAGGATAGATCCCATAGAATCAAATAGCAAACCATTTACGATGTCAGAATAAGACATGCCATTAGGGACACCTGGCATGACTATGACCAACATGCCCCCAGGCACAAGTTCCAAAGCCCTAGCATCCAAGAACTTGGCTGCATCCTTGGCAAATTGAGCAGCATATGCATCAACCACTTCCTTTGAAGCACTTGTGTAGTGAATTCTCCCTTTGTTCCATGCAGGACTGTTCATCTCTTGCACCACTTCAGGTGACTTTGAAAGGAAATGGAGGGCATAGGTGGAATATGCAAAATGAATTGATGATTGTGGAAACAAGCGATTGTAGAAAGAACCAGGGACCCCAGATGTAAAATAGTTTCTGTCATGGGGCAATGAGGTGAAGAGGGTGTTGAAATCATTGGAGGGTAGGTCATTGAAGAGGACGTGGAACTCAAGTGTTGTTTCTGTGTTTGGACACTGGTTTTGGTACTTGTGTTTTATGGCTTCAAGCACTTTTTTTGCATTCGTGAAGGTGTTTGGACCAGTGGCACATCCCAAATCCGCAACACGAATAATCTTGTTTGAACCACATGCTAGCTTTTGCACATCCAGCTTCTTCTGGATTTCTTCTTCAATCTTTCTCTCTTCAACGCTTGAACTTAGTTTCTATACAGGGAAATCCTTGTTAGAATGAATCACTCGTATCACATTTGCATGTTAGCTGGTACTTGAATATTGGTGGATTGGGAGGTGTTATTTGGAAATATAGGTGGAATATTCTTAGGGCATATGTTTTTGGTTTTTTTGAGTGACTGGGAGATGTATTCTGCATAATGTAAAGGGTTTAGGGAGGGGATGTTTCTGCAATATTATGCAGAATTGAATAGCTTATAGGAGTGGTGCTGTTTTGTGATTATTATGTACAAATGTCGAAAAATTTTGCTTCACTGGAATATATATTTATTTTTCCTTTCAGAAAAAAAAAAACATTTGCATGCTAGCTCATACCAAATTTTATAGATTATTTCATTTCATGTAACAATTATAAATTGTAAACAAGTATTGATTGCATAGGAGTTAAAAGTTAAGCTAGTAGTAGAAGAAAACAAAGCAAAAAGAGACCGTAATTTTGAATCTTATTCAACACTGGTGCTACTTTTTAGGAAATTAAGTGGTATGAATTGCACATATTGGCATGGTGCACCAATATGGACAGAAAACAAAAGCTAGTGCATGTAAAAAGAGTTTAGTAATTAGTAGCTGTAGCATGTTCTTTGATTTAATTTAGGCGGAGAAATACTTTTATATTTAACTTTTCCAAAGGTTTTGATTTTTCGAAGAAATTGTCATATATAAGCTTTCCCATATTTTTGTTGTTTTGTTTTAACTCAACAAAGAGAAAACACTCACCCGGATGGGAATTTTACTTAATAATTAAGAGCATATGTTGGCGATAAAAAAACATTTAAGAGCATATGCGATTAACAAGTTGTTTACCTCACTTTGGTATCCAAAAATTTTATAATTCTTACTGGAAACATGTTAGACCTAAAAGTATTTTATTTGTTTTCAAGTTCCAATAATTATTTAGCAATTGAAGTACTTTCTCAATTTAGAAATAACCATTTGACAGCTTATGCTGATTTGTCTTCAGCAATCTAGGATCTGTCTTAAGTGAACGATGGGAAAATAGATATTAACAAATAATGAAATAGTTTTTGACAACTGTAAACTAAAAATTAAAATGTGAAAATATTATATTTCATTCATATTTTCTTTGCAATAATTAAATACATTCTTATTTTTTCAGTTCATTAATTTGTGAATCAAATGTAATATGTATTTTTCCTTTTCTAGAATTATGTATGACAAATGAGAGGCAAGATAATGATGAGTCTAGGGGATTAAAATTAATGATATATATAAACACAAATTATCAGATCAATCCATCAATCATAAAATGAATATTAAACACCGCTTCTTTTTGCATGCAGCTGGTCTAAGATCTAACCTTTATTATCAAGTCCAAAATCAGTAAAAGTCAAAAACTACTAAAAAGGAGTATGTATTTTTCAATTTACCGTTAAGGTTTTCTTTATTAAGTTAAGCTTACTGAGCATGGTAAAATACATAATTATTGAAGAATTTCAGTATGTGCTTTTTTTTTTTCCCTCAAAATTTCAATAATAGAGAGAAATAAACGTATAACTTTTTATATAAGTTAGAGTACCCCGTTTGTATTCTGAATTATAATAAAATTTTGCTTCTACAAAAAAGTATATCGTTGTCCACATTAATTGTATACAATCAATCAATTAACATTGCATTCCACCACCTATATTGAATCTAAAACCCGATAGGGAAACGACAGATACGTACGGCATATACTTTATTTACGTATGACAATATCATATAGTACAAATTAATGTTGTTTCACAGCAACCTTAGTTTAATGGAAAAGTCTATTATTTACAGATCAAGTATCTCACAAGAGTGATAACATTTTTTTCCAAAACTTTTTTAAAGGTTTTTTTTTTTCAAAATTTCTTCACATGAATCAAGTAAAAAAGGATGGAAAAAATACTCCAAATTAAAACCGTTAAAAATCTCCATCTGGGTTATAATAAAGTAAAAGATAAAATGCATGTGAATTGATAACTCCGAAAGGGACACAATAATGAATGGATATGTCATATTTTTTCATAACCCTTCAAAATAACGAGATCTATATTTTAGAGTCTAGCTAGCTTCTATAGTTTTTCGCACTTTCAACCTCCCTAAAACCCGGTACATTTTTTTTACTCAATTTTGTTGATGTAAGGGGGGATATTGAAGTTTGTACCTGAAAGTAGGAGTTTTTGGAGTAGCTGAATGTGCCGCTGCCCCCATTTGGTGGTAACGCATTGGTTACCATTTTTACTTTGCCTTCTCTGCAAATTTGGTATGGTTGATGATCTATAGAAGAGTTTGGTCGCATTATATAGAACTATGTTGGCGTGGTCGAAGCACCACCAAAAAGCATGCATTAATAATATCAAGTATATTTACCCTTGTATCCTTTGATGGTTGTCGGAGGAAGTTCAGATTCTCTTTTAAAGATAAATTAAAGTATATATAAAGGCATAAAAATATTGTATTTCGGTGTGGCTTTACCTCACCCTTTGGGACCATTACTTGTGCCATCATGACCTAGTTCGAAATATAACAAAGGAATATGCATCACTCTTGAACTTCTAATCAATGGTTACTGTTCCTTTTGTATTATAGGTATTCTGGTAGGTTTTGGGAGGGAAATGATATATAAACAAATTATGCAACAAAAAAGATATGTAAAAAGAAATTGAGAACTCTATTAACATATCTTATTAACTCAACTATTTTATATAAAAGGTTTTGGCAGGATAAAGTCCCAAAAGTTTTATTGCAAATAAAAAGTATAAATATGAAGGATATAGCGAAACCTATGACGAGGTTAACAGAAACAATATATAGGGCATTTATCATGTTTCTAATGTAGTGAGTCTTAATAAAAGGAAGGGGGTCTTTCCACCATGTATAAGGTGTTCCAGGTGTTAGACCGTAGTTTGCCAAGGCGTCAGCGCATGTGTTGCCTTCCCTGTAAACATGAGAGTATATCAAGTTCATGCACTGAATAGCCTACAATCATCGATACTATCTACTGCGTTAGTTGCGAGACACTCTCAAGCCATATTAGCATGTCCATGACTAGGATGATGGCAAAGAGTTCACCAGTAGTACATGCATCCTGTCTAGGGAGAGTAAAAAAATAAAATAAATATATTACAAAAACAATTAAATTTTTTTTAAAAAAAAACTACATATTTACCAGGAGAAAAGTTTGAAAAGCCATAATTCTCCCACCCCTAAAAAAACTCCACTGCATGCATGATGCCATTATAACGGTGAAACCACCTAAGAAGATCCCTCATGGTTTCTGAAAATGCCTCCACTTAATGCTTGACCTTTGGCAGTCCCATCATTATTACATTTTATGAAGCCCTAGCAAGGTGGGTGCCAAGTGACCGACTTGATATTAGGAGCTTCGGGGGGCCGAATTGCCACCTGCAACTGTTTAAGTGTTTGAAACTCGAAAATGCTCTGATTGGCGATGCTTTTGGAGATTGAATCTTAATTCCTTATTACTTTTATTAATATTCTGTTATTTAATTTTATAAATTTTTTATTGTTAATTATTTTTTTCTAACAATTGATGATTTATTTTGTTTATTTGTCCCACTAATTTGTATTTTGAATTTTTGCTGATATTTACTTCATCATCATCAATCTTTTTACATTCTAATCTAGGAATATTTGTCCCACTAATGGTTTTTGCAAAGCAACTCTAGTTTCTTGTATTCCTTAATGAGATTTTAAAGTATTTCCGAATAGTAAATAGGCTTTTGATAGAAGGGAGGTGTTGGACAAAAAAGCTCATTATAAGCACGAACAACAAAATTAAGGTTATAAAATTCTACCTCTTCCTCATCAAATTTAGAATATTTTGTTTCTTTTTTTATATGCCATGAGATAGATATTAGCTTCTTCGTTTAATTTTGATTCTGATTCAGACGAATCGAGATCTTTCCACATGTTGAAATCAAGTTTTTCTTGTTCTTTTACTTGAATAAGACCTTCTTATCCTTTCCACATGTTGAAATCAAGTTTTTGTTATTCTTTTACTTGAATGAGACCTTCTTATCCTTATCCTTTGCTTTTTCTTTTTCTATATGTAGACATTATGATCTAAAGTGTCTTGATTTCTTGCACTCGTAACATACTATTTTTTATCGCATCTCTCTTTCTGTTTAGGGTTTAGAGTTTGATTCTAAGAGATCTTCCTTTGCCTGAATCCTTCTTCTTTTTCCTCATTATGTGAATCTTCTTAGATATAAAAGATAGTTCATCCTATGAAATTATCATAAACTTTTGTAGTTGAGAAATATTCTAAAGATTCTTCAATGTTTAGAGCATTTGCTTTGTTTTGTCTCCTGGACTTTTGTGTCTTTAAAGGCAATAGTTGTATCTTTCTCCAAAGCATTATCTTGTTTTAGCTCCACTTCATAAACTTTAAGATTAGCAACAAGTTCTTCAAAAGGCAAGTCTATCTTCTTTGTAGTTCTAAAAGTTGTTACATGCACTCTCCAACAACTAGGCAAACTTCCTAAATCAACGTTATCATATAATTCATAAGATCTACCTCGTGATCTAAGCTCATTTAGTAGAGTTTAAAATTTATTAAACATGGTTTGTATATTTTCATTTTCCTCGAAAGTTTGCTTATTTTTACCACAAAGAAACCCTCAGAGATTGTTGTAAGAGTCTCCCATATCTCCTTTGCTCCTTTGAAAGCATGGAATTTGGTGTATTCATATTTTGATACATTATGTGTTCTCTGCTTTGGCATTCAGAAGGCATATTTGCTTTTGATCATCATTTCACTTCTCTCTTGGTAGGATTGGGTTTCCTTGAGCATCCACTAGAATATGGTTGCTAATGTAGATAAAAAAAAAATTCTTTTGGACAAACTTCTTATAAAATTACTCAAGTTGAGACCAAATTAAGTAAAGAAGATGATGTAATACAAGGTCAGAAAGATGATATGTTTATACTGGTTAACACAATGTGAGCCTTGTCTAGTCTCTTCTAAGTATCCTTTAGAAGTACAACAAGTATTTCAACTAGAAATACAACAAGTATTCTTTTTGTCACTTCTATCTTACAACAAGTATTCTTAAACATTTTTTGTTTTACAACAAAAACTCCTCCTAAGAGTGAAAACCCAAGTATTTTTATCACTTAGCCATTTCTAACTTTCTACGGAGTATTCTCTTTACAAAAAGTCAATCCTAGATTTACAAGATAAAAGGTTGTAAGTTGTACAAAGCTAACTCTTAGTAATTTTATAAGAAAGTTTTTCCATAAGAAGTTGTTTTCTATCTACGTTAGTTTCTCAAAAGCTTCTAATAAACTGGGTTGTTTGTTTATATCAATGTTTTTCAAAAAAAGTCTTCTAACATTAGAATTCAATAAGTATTCTTTTTATCACTTCTATCTTACAGCAAGTATTGTTAATCACTTTTGATTTTGCAACAAAAAATCCCTCTAAGAATGAAAACCCAATTATTGTTTTATCACTTAGCCATTTCTAGCTTTTCACCAAGTATTCTTTTAACAAAAAGTCACTCCTAGATTTATAAGATAAAAGGTTGTAAGTTATAGAAAGCTAACTTTCAATGAGAGCATATAATGATTTTGCTCAAAAAATTAACTTAGGTGAAGAATAGGCAGTTTATGCTCATTAGACAGAGGTGGGTGAGAAGTTTCTTGTCACTCAAGATAATATATGAAAAAACAAAGTAGCAGAAAAAGCTTTTAAAAACAAAGTTTCTTGTCACTTCTATTAGATTCGTTATTTTTCTTTTTATTTGAACCCCTATTTATAGTCTTCGAGTTATGACCATTCCTCCTCTTCAATGATGAATTTTAGCCCATCCACTAGATTATTGATCTTGTATTAAATGCGATATGAGAGGTTATCACAAGGTTGCCACTTTTCCCGAATATTCAGCACCGCTTATCACCCTTTGATAACAAGTTGCTCTTATTGGTGGCTTTGAAGACTATGACAGTGTCAAAGACAATCTACTCAAGGTGGATCTTTAGCTTTTGCAACATCGCTTATCACTTTACTCTTAGTTGACTTGCATAATTGAAAATATAACTTTCAAACCATTCTTTGAAGATGATAAATCCTTGCAAAATTCAACTTATAACATAAAAAAAGAATATGATAAGATATTATTGCTTTTGATCATTCGTGGTCTTGTTATATTTTTGTCTCTCCTAGTTCTATTTTAAGTCTAATACAAAGTCTTCTATTCAGAGCTTGAATCTTCATTTTAGTTCTCAATGTTCTTTCATTTCTTAATTTTGATCTTTCGCTTCGTCTATGGTAGTTCCATATTTTGTCATGTGTTTTCTTCATCAATGATAAACCAAATTTTTACCCTTATTTTTTACCATGATTAATATCTTTTTGTAAGGAAAAAACTGCATAATTATTGGCAAAACTCATTTTTTAGTGTGTATTCTTATTTTAGATAGGTACTTAAGAAACACATGAAAAAGGGGCAAAATCAGGGTTTTTTAGAGCAATTATTGAAGATTCAGATCAACACGATCACGCTAAGTTAGGTCTCACAGAAAAACACAAAAAAGTCAAAACCCTCTTATAAATATCATAAAAGAAGATACAAAAAGGGACTTGCTTGGGCTTAGAAGAAAAGTGAGGTCTGTGACCTAAGAGGTGAAGAGCGGTGAGGAAGCTTGGGTTCGAGGCAATTCATAGTGTTCCATACAGTAATTGTTTAGCTATCTTTGTGTACTCTGTTGGAAGGATGTTTGACTTTGTATTAATCAGGTTAGGCTAGCCCCCCTTTTTCTAGGGTTGTGATGTAACTCTTTGTAATTCTCTCTTCACTTTGCATTATTGTTTAATGTCATTCAATGATTAATTTACTTCTCGATGCTACTCTGGTATATCCTAATTATTCGAATAGTCGTGTTCATTGATATTTGAATATTAGTTGCATTTTAATTATTTGGACAGTCATGATCATTGATGTTTAAGCAATGGATCTGGGAAGTAGATACGTTATTGCATTCTGTTTGTTAACATCTTAATTGTTTAAATAGTCATAATAATTGATATTTAAATGATTGATTTGTGAAGCAAATAGGGTCTTATCCTGGTAGAACGGAACAAGTTGTCAAGCAAACATCTGATTGGATAAAAAGTAAGCTGTCTTAATTTGGAATCATCCATGGTCATTGGGGAGGACAGATTAGGATTATAGTTCGGTATACATGATCAAACTCATTGCAACAAACTGTGGTAATTTATCGGTAATCATTGAATGATAAATAATAAAATTGTTTAGTAATAGGAGACAAAAACATTGTAGTGAAATCATAACTCTAGGTCTCAATTAATTGCATTCCAACCCATTATTCTCTCTTGTTTTACTGTCTACTCTAATTTTGAACCATTGTGACTCACTAATTAAATATCACTTTCTTCGTTCAATTAGTTTCTTATATGTTAAATTGTATTAATTGAGAATAAGATCTAATCCTTTAAATACGATATCTGGACTTAATTCCACTGTTATTATTATGTAAGATACGTTTGCCCTTAAGCAGTATTAAAAAAATTTTGGAAGGTAATCGGCTCCTTAATTCCAAAGATAATTTATTGCCAAGACAATATAAGGAACATTCAATAGAATCATTTTCTATTTTGTAGCAACAACATAGAGAATTGGCTAATGCATTTTTTTTGGAGGGTATATTATATAACAAGGAGAAAAAACAAATCTTTCCTATCATGTTTTTGTACAAACTTTCATTCTTCGTTTGGCAATTACAATATAACATGATGTTTATGTTGGTACGATTTTTGGAGTCAACCTCTTTCAAATCATCAATCTTTCCTATAATAGTTCCTTTGCATGTTGTTGTATTTAGAAAAAAAGTTTTGAAAATATTTAATGCATAATAATCTTTGCTAACACCAATTAAGACAAAATGATGCAATAAAACGTTACAAAGACTATAATATTTCAAAGAGAAGATATGAGAGGTATGACTAGTATTCGATATTAATTAAGTTTCATTTGCCAAAAAGTGTGACAGTGGACAGTACAAATACAATTGTTTAATGTTTTATTTAAAGAATTTTCATGCAAAAACAAAAGTGAAGTAAAATGATAAGATAAAACTTCAATTATTGTAACTTACGTTCCGTTTTGGTGGTTGAGTTTTTTTTTTTTTTTTTAAATACAAATTTATTTGGCAAAAATAGTCTTTATTTAATTTTTAGTTATTTTTAAAATAATTTTTACTTAATTTAAATAATAATAATTTTTATTCTCATATCTCTATTTCTGTTTTTATTTGAGTTTATTATTTGATATCAATCGTTACCACTAATCACCAGCAATATCCAGTTATCACTTTCAACTGACAGTCATTGATTGCCACCTTAAATTGATTGTCAGTGATTGCCACCTCTAATCGTTGGTTAGCATCCGCCACCCTCGAAAACCCCCTCCAACTAATGGTCATCAACTGTCATCTATGATCGATAGTCATCAACTATCACTTTCGATCATTGGTCGTCAACTTTGATTGGTAATCATCAACCGCCACTTTCAACTACTGGTTATCGGCCACGAGCCACCACCTCTCACTAGTGATCACTGGCACCACCTTCGATCACTGGCCAAGATGCTACCTCTAATCATCAGTCACCGAACGCCACTTTCAACCTCCATCCTTGACATTGATTACCACCTTCAATCAACCATTGATTGTTAATTTTCAGTCTCTAAAGAAAAAAATTCTAGTGTGATTAAAATTTGAAAACAATATTTTAAATTTGAAAATCAAAACAAAATTGCTTTTTAAATTTTCAAAACTTAAAACCAACACTATTTTTCGTTTTTATAAATTTCAAAACTTGAAATCAAAAGTCATCCCAATCAAGACCTAGTAAATGATAAGAACAACTTTTTGTTCCGAAGTAGAAAATGTTCACAAGACAAAAACACCCATTATTCACTTAATTCTCGTGAGTACCTCCTTCAACTTGCAGTTGTGTTAAGTCAAATACTCAGATAAAAGGGAGAGTTTACCACTGACGATGATCCTATAAAACTTTGACATAATTGTGTCAGTTGAAAATAGTATTAATTTAAAAATAACAAAATACATATTATAAAATAAATATAATGTGTAAAACTGTCAAAACAAGCTAGGTCCAATTGGACAGCCTAACCCACCATGGGTTTAGAGCGAGTCGGGCAAAAAAAAAAATGTTTCATGAAATAGTCTTATTCACATAACCCAACCCATTCAACTTGTAAGTTTGGTGGGTTGAGGTAGGGTCACGTTGGACTAGCTTACTAGTCACCACAAAATTTTTCAGCTTTTCTTTTTCACTTATAACAGTATTAGCACATGCATGTTTTTTCTAAATTTATTTTCCTTTTAAATTTTTCCCCCAAACATGGAACCCCTAGTATTGTCAAAGCCAAATCCACTTTTCTTGAAATCTGAAAGTGAAATCCTTAATTTACACATTGTTTTAATATTATGTATGTGATTTTAATATTATTTATAATTTGCATGTTAATGACATGATTATGTAAATACATTGTTCTAATATTATTTATAATTTGTAATTATTTATAAAAAAATCTCACTTAAAAAAGAAAAATCAGACACCAAATTTAATAATATTTTTTTTTTGCAATTCTAATGCCAATAGTGGGTTGGATTGCGTTGAAATTCAGACATCTGAATTTTCTAGCAGATCAAACTGGTCCGACCCATTCATTATAGCCCATGTAAGCCCAATTAAACCGGTTAGACACCATTAATAATATGAGATTTGTTTGATTTTATTCAATTTTTTATATTAAGATTAAAAAATGAATCAAAATGCGATAATATACAAATTTAGAAATTGTTTATTTGCAATTTTTATTTAAGTAGTTTTCGATTTTGATAGATTATTTTTGCCGTTTACAAATAGTTTGGTTTAACTTGAACAACTCGAAATAAACAATAAAAGAAAATAAAATTGGATAAAAAAAGAGAGAATATATTAAATGTATTTTTAGAGGACGGAATTAAATGTACGATTTCACGGAAAGGACTTTGGACTTTCGAGCTTCGCGAATGACAGTATCCTAACTTTCATCAATACCGAATTCACATTAAATTTCCATTAATAGAACTTAAAAAAGAAAAGTAAAATTTAAGAAAAAATGTCAACATATATTTTTTTTCTTCCCAAAAATTATTCTCGAGTTTGTTTTATCAATGAAGAAATAATCTCAATAAATAAAATAAAAAAATATCGGGAAAAGTATCTATTGTACTAAAAAATATAAAATTCTTGTTCTTTAAAATTATAAAAAATATAATAATTAATATAAATTTATTAAAAAATAATAATTAATATATTCTATATTATTAATTGACAAAAAGATATTTTTATTATTTAATTGACAATGTGTTATTGGAACATCATCAATGTTCTCATTTGATTAAAAATTAGTTACTGATTTAGATATTTATAAAATTTAATATATCAATAAATATAAAAAAATTAAAATATTAAAATATTGTATTGAAATTCTAAAATAATTATGTTTTCAAACTAAAAAAAAATAACTACAATTTTAAAACGGAATAAATGCGTTCTTCAAGGGAGACACATCCTAGTACCAAAACATGAAACAAAAAGAAAAGAACAAGTGATTTTGAATCGTCTCAATTTGCAATAATTCCTCTCGATCGCACCAATCTTTAACAGTACCTTCAAGCTCAAGGAAACTTCACCAAATTAGGTATACAAAAGGAGTATGGAACCTCTATATGTCTCAAATTTCTAGTAACTCATCTCGATCTCACACTCATGAATACTGAGGAAATTTTAACAAAAGTTAGGCATAAAAGGAATATGGATCTTCTAAAATACACAAACAGCACATAGAATAAAGTAAACTTAACACGCTGCCATGATGGTAATTTAAATAGTTAAAAATAATATTTATTTATCACAAAATTTGCTAACTTACACCACTTGTATTTTAAGAGTAAGTTAACAAGTACACTTGGGATATATTTAAAAAAATATGCAATTATAACTGACTAACTTGTTCTAAAAAATAATTAAGTTTAAGTTAGTAAACCCTATAAACATTTACTAATTTACACCACTTAAGTTTTAAAAGAAGTTAACAACCTACACCATAGATGTATGGTAAAAGATTTATAGTTATAACTCAGTAATTCCTACTTAATATTTAGAAGTTAACAACCTACATCATAAATATATTTTAAGAAATTTGTAGTTATATCTAACTAACTCTAAAATGAAGTAGGTATAAGTTAACAAACCCTATTTATTAATACTTCCAAATTTAATATTTATTTTCTAAAATCAGTAATTTGAAAAAAAAAAAAGCTACTCAAATACCATTAAAGATGCCTTTTGTGAGGATGTAATCTTTGCCTTTTTCTTTTGCCTTTTCCTTTGGTTCCTTATCTTCCGATACCCCCCAAAAAAAAAACCTTTGAAGATTTAGTTTACTTCAGTAACAAATTCCAAGTCACTCAACTCACTTTGATTTCACATTTTTATTATCAAACAACCAAGCATTTAAAAAAGATAAGTTTATAAGAATCAACACCAAGTGTATTAACAAACAAGTATCTTATCAGAAAGTGCTAGTCAAATTCACTCGATCACTACCATGAACAAAACTAAGACTCACAAGATCCCGTTCACATCCAAACATCCATGGCTGAAAGGAATACATAACATGAGTTCATGGCTGGAAAGGAACCAACTATATGTACAAGTTTTCCTGATAGAAATCAAGCATTTTAAGGAGTATAATCCGATACAGAACTTCTCTCAGTAACAACTAGGATAATTTACATCGAATATCAAGGAAAACAATAATATTAATCGTGTGTATGATAAGGGCAGCACAACTGAGCCTACATTTTCAATGACAAAGTAAAGCAAGCACAATAATAATAATAATAATGCCTCTCGCCACCACCACTTTTCCCAAGCTTAACAAACTACTTGTTCTTAAGAAAATGAAACTATTTGTTCTCTGAAACACAGGCTAAGCCCTGAAGCAATCTCACTATCTCAGTTGTATCATCTAAATAGTACTTAGCCTTACTGGGTTTTCGACAAACCGTGCATGCAAATACTTCGGCCCGTGGCGCAATTGGACCTTCCATTGAACTGGTGATTACCTCAAACATGTCTTCATCTGACCTGTCATCTCCTATACACAAAACAAAATCAGGGTACATTCCCTTTTCTTGCATAGCAGAAAGTAGGCGTTTGGCCACTATTCCCTTGCTCACACCCTGCATGCGTACACATATATAAGTATTTATTAGAGGCATTAAGTAGAACAAATGAACAATACCATGAATAGTATAAACATTTGGCATCCTCAAAAACAACCAAAAAGCAAAAGCACAGCAAAAACCTTTGAAGTTTCAACAGTAATTCACTCAGTTTCCTTTATTGTTATTTTACAAACACTGGTTCAGTGAAGGTAAAATACATTGAATATGTTAACTAGTATCTACAATCTACATATGGATAATTCTAAATTATGATAAAAATTCACCAACTGACAAGCTCTCTTCTTCCAATTCTTTGTCCTTTCTTTGATCTTTTTTCAAATTTATTAAATTAACTGAATAATAGACACTTACTCTTGATTTTATGCTGATCAATCCTACTGTGCCTTTATTGATCACTCCAACCACAATAATTTTGTTTTCAAATTGTGCCTTAATGCAAAACAAGTTTTGCAAGCTTACCCATCAGTTTTTGACTTGGAATTAGTTTATGCAAAAGTTTAACATATGATGAGGCAGCTAATATCAATATCCAAGACAGGATATAAAATGAATCTATAGTTATAACTAATCCTAGAAGTGGAATGTTGTACACACCTGTGGCTTAACCTCTACATTACTCTGGCCACTTTTGACTGTTACTGGCTCATTTGCCAGCACACTCTCAAGATGATCAAGAAGTTCCTTCGCTTGGCATGACCCAAAGTCCGGATCTGCATCCTCATAGCACCAAACAAGGGCAGTCTCCTTGTCTTCAATGGTGGATCCATCAGTTGTTTCAGTATAAAGTTTCATTACAGGTTCTGCAATTTGTTTCCAACTACAGTCCGTGGCGGCAACATGTGTTTCCCACTCTTCGTCTCGCTTCATTCTGAAACCATACATCATATAGAAAGCAATGTCAACTATTAACCATACCTAAAGAAAGCACACATGTTGTAAAGGTATGAAACATAACTTCTCTACCTTATAAAGTAACCATGCTCAGCCGCAACTCCAAGATTTTCACAAGGAGAAAACCATTCAGAAAGCAGCTTTCGGCTTCTGGCACTAACAAGGAAAACCACGTTGTTCTTATCTTTACACAAACTACTAAGAATTTCAATGGATTTACTGCTAGGACTCTTATCAATGGTAGATGATTGAGGCATTAGGGTACCATCGTAATCAAGAAGGATTGCCCTAGTTGTTGTCCGCTTGTAAGCCGAAACTATATGCTCCATCGAGAGCTTCTTGAAGTTTGGATCAAGTGCAACAACTCTAAAGCTTAATCCAAACCCAATACCCCACCACCTTCGCCGCACATGATCACTACAAGTCCTTTCCAAATCTTGCAGGAAACTTCGAGCCCAATAACCAACATCATGAGTACTAACATATCTATAATGCTTTTCATGCCTAAGTTCTTTCTCCGAATCAGCCATTGCTAACGCAGAGTCCATTGCATCAGCTACTGCATCAATATTCCAGGGATTCACTCTGACTGCTCCACTTAAAGATGGGGAACAGCCAATGAATTCAGACACAACTAACATGCTTTTCTTCTTAGGGGAGGAAGCTAAACCCAAAACTTTATCCAACGTTTCATTTCCTTGTCTACTGATGATATATTCATAAGGTATGAGATTCATGCCATCCCTTACCGCAGTGACTAAACAACACTCGGCAACAATGTAGTATGCAACCCTCTCATAAAACTTGAGAGGCTCCTCAATCAGAATTACAGGATCGTACCCAGGTTTCCCAAACGTTTCATTAATCCGTTTCACCGTGGCCTTTGTCTCGGCTTGCACTTCCTTCACATCTTTCCCTCTTCCCCTTGCAGGATTAGCTATCTGGACCAGCACTACCTTTTCCTTATACTCAGGATGCTGAATGAGAAGCTGCTCCATGGCCAATAGCTTCAAACTAATTCCCTTGAAAATATCCATGTCGTCCACCCCAAGCAACAGTGTCCTGCCTTTATCAGAAAACTGTCTAATAAGCTCACATACTTTTTCTTCAGTCTGAGGCAGCCTCAAAACAGATTGAAGTTGACCCAAGTGAATACCAACTGGAAGAATTTTGATACTAACAGTCCTACCATAGTACTCAATACCAATATAACCTCGCTTGGATTCGTAGGTAAGACCAAGCATCCGGCTACAACAGGAGAGGAAATGCCGCGCATAATCAAACGTGTGGAAGCCGATCAAATCTGAATTAAGGAGTGCTCTCAAGATTTCCTCCCTAACAGGCAATGTTTTATATATTTCTGATGAAGGGAATGGGCTGTGTAGGAAGAACCCCAGTTTCACTCTATTGAATCTCTTCCGCAAGAAAGTTGGCAAGACCATGAGATGATAATCATGTATCCACACATAATCATCTTCAGGGTTAATAACTTCCATAATCCTATCTGCAAAAATTTTATTGACTGACACATAAGCCTGCCACAGTGATCTATTAAACCTCCCACCAAGTTCTGGTGACAAGGGCAACATGTAATGGAACAGTGGCCACAACTGCTGCTTGCAAAAACCATGATAGTACTTAGTGAACTGGTCAGGTGGGAGAAAAGTTGGGATACACTTGTAGGTCTCAAGAAGTGTCTGAGAAACCTCATCTTGTTCACTTGGATGCACCTCCTCCTTAAGACATCCAACATAAATAACCTCAATATCATCATCCCCTAACCCATCTTTCAGCTGAAGAAGGGCATTCTCATCCCACTCAAAAGACCAACAACTCCTATTCCCATCTGGCCTCCTTTGAGCCCTTATGGGAAGCTGATTAGCCACCATGATTATCCGGTCTCGGTGTGCGGTAGACGATGAGGGATCAGAGTACACACTCTCCACTGGGTCATCATCAACATCAGATATCAACCCAGCCACAGTCATAATTCTTGGAATTCTCCTGTTCATGTACCCAAATGATGGAGCCTCTCCAGAGGCCAACTCCAATAGGTTTGAATAGGATTTTGAAACCATCCTTGTAATTAATCAATCAATCACAAGCTAACTCACAACGATTTGAGACACTATATAACCACATAACACACAAGCTCCATCCGAGGTTATCCTCAATAACCACCAATATCCATCTAACAAACAAGGTCCACAACCCCTTTAACCAAAAAGGGTAACCCCAAACCAACCAAATGCATAAAGAACAAAAGAGTGTGAGGTGAAGCACCGAACTGGACAGAACAAGACTGTGCTTTGAGTTATGGGTCAACTTATACTTGTCCTGAATTGAGTGAAAGAGAAATTACAAAGCATGAAATGGCAAGAGGTGCAAGTGGTGAATCTGTGGTGACTAACAATGAAGAGCATCAAAAGGGAGAGGAGAACTAGTCTGAGGGTGAGCTTGGAGAAAGGGATCAGAGCAAGGGACAAATGAAACATGTAGTTGCCAGCAATCCAGGAGAGAGAGAAGAACAAAAGGAATGGAATAGATTCAGATCACATAAACAGCTCCAACAAGAAACAGCAACCAAACAACCCCCCAGAGATTGATGTCATAAATGGACTGAACTTGGAAGTCAGAACCAGATGGCCTAAAAGACCAAAGGAGCAAAGGAAAGATAAAAACAAGCAACCCAAATGGAATTAACTAACAGTTCAAGAAAATTACCAGTTTGGTGGAGGCTTCAATTCCAATTTCACTTTCACTCAGTGAATGTAAAAAAAATTAGAATTCATATCCATAATCCATATCATTCAACCAAAAACCAACGCCTTGTAGAATAAAGAAAATAAAAATAAAAAATAGTAATAATATTATTAACGACTAAGAAAATAAAGAGAAAAAATCTCGAATTATCTTTTGGAAGAGCTTTCTCACTGATCCACAATGGCCACCCAACCCCATGATATCTCTTTCCACTGAGCCTAGACAGCATGCAACAGTGTGATACTTTTGGAAGCTCACTTGTTTTCGTGGGTCAACCACTAAAAACAACTTCTTTTTTCTTTTAATTTTATTTATCAAATCAGAAAGTTCCTCACCGTTGGATGACATTATTTGACTTAAAAGAAATCAAAATGGACAGCCCCTGATGCTACGTACATCGTCAGACAAATGTGTGAGGAAGTAGCCTGCAGCCTCTCACGAGTTCGTCCTTATCCTTGTTCTTCGGCAAGTCCGTCACCGAGGATTATGTTTTGCGTGGGACCCACCTGCGAGGGTTGTCTGAAATTAGCTGCAAAGCTCGTTGGTCGCGCCACGTTTCGCGCGCTCATTGGGTGAGCCATCTCCCTCGGCACACGTGTCATGTTCCTAACCGTTCATCACGCATTGAGATTCGTCACTGTTTTTGATACTACTATATGTCATCCTAATCTTATGTCCCCGACACTGGGTGCGCCGCTCTGCTGCACTGCAAACACCGTGAGCCATCGGTGGAACCAATGACATGCACCCACGTAAGCATAGTAAGCAAAGATGGTGACGTGCAAAAGCATGATTGGTTGGGTGAGGTTTGAGAGGATAACATTGAAAGTGTTAAAATGGAGCTTCGAATTCGGAGCCCCGAGACCCACTACCGTGGACAGCTGGATATCACATTGAACTTTGTGCCACGTCATTGATGGGACCCAGACCCAGTGCTCAGTCCAAGAAACCATTACTTTCAAAAATATAAATATTTAATTGATGTATTAAATTAATCTTTAAAACTTAAAATAATAGTATTAATTTTGAAATTATTAAAATAATAGTATTAATTTATTTGGTCAAATAAATTATACTAACATTCTAAAAGTTATTAAATCATTCAAAATATTTCTATTTTTATTTGTACACAACTCATCTTACTTGTTTTATAAACATTATATTCCATATAAAACAAAAAATCTTGTTTTCATATAAAACAAAAATATTTCTTATCTTCTTTAATTATTTTAAATATGCATAAAAAAGTAAAAGAGAAATATATATTTCTGAAAACTAAATTTCTTTATTGGAGTATTATTTAATACTACGTGCATTACTGTCGTATTTTGTCAGAAAATGTTGTGTTCATTAAATGGTATGTCATTCATCTTATTTAAAGGAAAACATTATCTATATGGTGAAATTTTTAAAATTTTGCGATTATTTTGTCAATTTTCATGGAACCAGTGATGATATAAAACTTTAAAAAAAAAAAAACATTCTGTGAAGAAAAATAGTAACATCGGATGTCCTTGAATTGTTTAATATTATTATTATTATTATTAAGTGGAACAAGGATTAAGACCAAAAGAGGAGCTGAAGGGACACGTGGTAAATTCCTAGAGCACCACGTGTAGTTCAATTTGCTTTTATTGCAAAAATTGAAGAGAAAAGGACAAGAGGAACCGAACAACAGGGACAAGGCGGCAATTTCACAAATTTAAATAGTCGCGGATAAGGCTTTCAACTTGTCTTCGCTGTTTCTCACTTTAATATATAATAAACCTTTTTCGATGAAGATAAGGATCACAGTGTTTTGCTTCGCTGTGCTACGCCGCACGCCACAGACCGTGCTCCCTCAGTCACCGAAACTCCCTGGCTCTCAGATTCCATACATATTATCCTAATATTTGGGAATTAGTTTCACCAAAGGTTAGTTTATTATTTGAATTTTGGCTTCAATATTTTTTTTGGTGTATGTTATTATTATATAGTATTAATTTGTTCTTAGGGTTAATCTTTGTTACAAAAATACTAACGTGATAGTGATAAGTAAGGTTATCAAAATCTTTACTTTACATAAATTTCTCACAATTTTGTAAACATGACTCTTAGAATCTTAATTTAAAAAATGTAAATATAAAGAATATAAAAAATGGTAAGAATGATCAAAATTTCAAAATCTTTTAAGATATGAGTTTAATTGGTATACACAATCAGTTTAAAGATTTTTATACTGATATTCAATCACAATCTTTTATTTATGGTAATTTATTAACTTTATTCATTACTATTTTAAAAGTTACGTAAATGAAAAATTATGATTGAATGTCAGTGTAAAAATTACACTGATAATGTATAATAATTAAACTCTTAAGATTTTTATACTGATATTCAATCACAATCCTTTATTTATGGTAATTTATTAACTTTATTCATTACTATTTTAAAAGTTACGTAAATGAAAAATTATGATTGAATGTCAGTGTAAAAATAATTTTTTACACTGAAAATGTATAATAATTAAACTCTTAAGATATAAGAATAAATTAGATTTAGAACACTTACGATTAAAGTTAGCATAAGACAACACAATTTAAGAAATTTGCTTCCGAGTCTACTCACAAGTTTAATCTTATTTTTACTCTAATTTTACCAAATTTACTTTGATTCTACTCGATTCTTCCGAATTTGCTTCGAGTTTACTATTCTTTCGATTCTACATATAATTTAATTTATTAAGAACTTGTAAATTCGTAAACTCATACGATTTTATGAATTAACTCATGACCTTGATATCTATGGTGATAACATTATCTAATGTCTTAACATGAAAAATAAATTAACATAGTTGCCATGACTAAAAAATTTATTTACATAGATTAAAAACAAAAAATTAACATAGACTAAATAAATAAAAAAATATAGCATATTATAGTATGAAAAATGACTAATTTATACTTTACTACTCACTTGCTTTTTCATAATAAAGTTTTGTCCTCCTAATTGATTTAAAATGTGAAATAAAACATTAACTAAATTATAAGTACTCAAACTCTATTACGAATTCCTCTTGTTATCAATGGTGATGGCGTATCAATTTCCTATTTTTTTTTATCAATTTCTCTTATTAATTTTATTTTATTTTTCATATGTGTATAAATAAAGGGTATTATTTTTTCTTATCTTCTCAAACATCCTGTCTCATTCTTAGAGATACTTGTAAAGTTTGGATAACATCATTTTATCATTTTTTGAATTAATTAGAAAAGATGAAACTTTAGTAAAGAAAAGAAAAATACGTAAATATTTAAATTTTATTTTATTTTAATATTTTTTTTAAAATATCTTTTTCCTATAAGTTTATTAATTTTTACTTTTATTCTTTGTAATATTTTTTATTTTGTCCATCAAATATATTACTTGTTGTTTTTAGTCCTTGTACTTTTTTATTTATTTTTGCGTCTAGGCCATGAGAAATATTTTTATTTAGTTATATTTCTTTCAAAATTTAATTTTAACTAATGATATTATTTGTTAACGTGAACTAGATTATGTCAATATATATGACATCATCGTCGTCTATCATGTAAGTATTTTTTGTAACAAAAAATAACAATAGGGACCAAAATCACTTTTAAAAGGTTAATTGCTTCCAAAAATAAACTAGATATTTGCCAAAAAATATTTAAAATAAATTATTTTTAAAATTTGAAAACTTATAATTTATGAATATTTTTAACAATTTTTTTGTAAGATATTGTTTTTTTATATATAATAGATAATGAGTATGTGAAATAAATAAAAAAAAGAATTTGAATTAATTACAAAATATGTGGTTGAAGTAATATATATATATATATATATATATATATATATATATATATATATATATATATATATATTATTTGGATGAAATATGATTATTTAATTAAAGATTTCAATTTAATTTTAAGTGTAATGAATTAATTATAAAATATGTGGTTGAAGTATTATATATATATATATATATATATATATATATATATATATATATATTATTTGGATGAAATATGATTATTTAATTATATATGATTGGATTTTAAGTGAATTAAATGATGAATTATGGGAAAGTAATGCTTAGTAGGTGAGGGAAAAGTATGGATAAAATTCCTTTGGATTAAAGTTTATAGATTTATGTTTTGAAAAGTTTTATTCAGGAATCAAAGGGTTGTAGTTAGAAAATCAGAATTATTAAACACAATTTCAATCTTTTTTTTTTTCCTCTTCTTCCTTTCTCGTGCATTCTTTTTCTTCCTTAATTTTTCTTTCTCTTTATCACTGTTTCATTCTCTTTTTTCCCGACATTCTTAATCTTTTTGCATGGTGCCCCAATTGCTAGAGGAATCCGATGAAATCTCTTTCATTTCTCTCAATTCTAAGTGGTGATCACTATAGGTATGTCTAATCCTATTTCTTTGAATATTTTTTCTTTCATTTTCGATCCTATTGCTTTCTTTGAAAAGAGAATTCTTTTAAAATCCCGACTTCTTGGGTTTGTATTGGATTTGGAGTTGTTGACAGTTCAGAGTGATTCCTGCATTAGGACTTTTTCATATTTGTTGAATTCAGCTCAATCAGGGAAAATAGGTAAGGGAAGTTAAAACTTAATTTTAATTTGAGAAGTTGATAATTTGTGAATGTGAAATCAATGAAATGTAATTGATTAAGGTATTTAAATGAATTTGATTGTTAAGCGAAGTTGTTTATATTAGTGAGTTTTATGATTATAGTGTTGCAATTATAATTGAAAATATTTTGGTGTTTTGTATTGACTTTGATGAATTATACACTACTACAAAAATAGGATTCAACATTGCCACATCTACATTAGTTTAGGTTAATGATCAATGTAGACAAATGTGGGGTGACAAATTTGTAAATAACTAGAAAAGGATCCTACTGCGGTTCCACTAAAAATAATGTAGAATTCAAATGATACTCATTCCCTACCGCGATTTTAGTCCTAACCGATGCAGGCAAAATTAAAAATAATAGTGCTACATGGGTTACATGTGGACCGCTATAGCCAATTTTTAAAAAAAAACACAAAAAAGGAAATACCTTCTTCGCGTCGCGTTTTCCCTTCTTCATAGACTTGCTCACTTCGTCTTCCTCTTTCCAAAAAGTCACTCGCCTGCTTCAAAACATCACATTGTCATTGTCACTGTCACTTGTTGCTCGAAGCTCTTGCAGTTCAATGCTCTTGCGGTAAGTTTCTCAAAAACCCTCACGTTCTCACTTTCCCTCTTTTTCTCACAAAGTCGTTACTCTTTCAATCTCTCCCATTCTCACTCTCCCTCACAATGTCAAAGCTCTTGCCATGGAAACCTCTTCATGAAGCTTCATCTTTACTAACCCCTCATTTTTGTGAACCCTCATCGAGAACTCACGTTTTAGCACAAACTCTACCAATTATATTGTTTTAATTTCTACTATTATTGATGTATTGTTTTATTTCACTTATTTGATTTTGTTTTCGTTGTTGCTAGGGTTTGCATTGGTTCTACGGATTCTCTTCATTCTAGGGTTCTTGTTACTACTCATTATTGGTACAAATTAACCTAAACTTTGCTTAATAGAATGTTTTTTAGTTTTGTTTTGTTCATCTTATTCACCTCGTTGTTAAACACCTTTCTTTGCTAAGTATTAATATATTGTACTATATATGTATTAATTTAGTTAGAATCACTAATATAGTACATTATATCTCACATGCATTTAGGGACAGCTCACCGTTGGATGCAAGAACAATTCGAGACATTTGTATTAAGTTGGAAAAGTTCTTTTTGACTATTAAAATTAGGACTTGTACTAATTAAGTACTTTTAATTTGATTCAGTTTGGTCATGTAGGATTTTGTATGTTTTAACCACTAATTTGATTTTTGAATTACTAGCTATGATTGTTATATAGTTCCTATTTTTGAATTTCCGTTGTTGATTGATTATTATCTTTACATGCAACAACCATCTAAACTTCTAGTTGTAAGTTCTTACATGGCCCCTTGAGTTGCTGAACCAAAATCTTCTACTATAATTGATTGTTACATTTTGGTGTGTGTTACTGTTGACTACTTTAGTTTATGATTAGTGTTTGGTGACTATGCAATGATTCTCTCTATTTCCTTTACTTTAGTTGTTTGTTTATTCAGATTCACGATTGCTTTATTTGCTGCAAATCCACATAGTGTCGAGTCAAGAGCATTGTATCCATATGTCAATGTTTTCTTATAAGATAAATTATTTGAAATAACAATTTTTTAATTTACTATTATGTTTAGGTGTTTAAGTCTCATTGGAATTCTTTGATATGTTCAACAGTATATGTTGTAATTTACATATTAAATAGTTCTTATGGGAAGAATTTGATGCTTGATTAATGCTCTCTTGTAGATAAGATAGGCCCAACTATGTGGCTGTTTTGAGACAAGAAGTTCACAAGAATATCAAGGTGAAAAATCGAAATTTAATTTTGAACTCTCAATTGATTAAGTTCAGTTTACTTGAAGGGAAAGAAAAATTAAAATCCTTTCATGATAATTATAGGAATTTAACATCTCTAGAAAACAAAATTGAAAGTTGAAATTAAGTTGTTACTTAAAAGTAATAAAATGATTCGAATATACCTTCAAGCCTAAAAAACATAATATTTAAATAATTGAAGTCTAACCTTTTATTTAAAAAGAAAAAAGTTGTATTGTTATTTTAAATTCCAATATTGGTACAAAGTTTGTATTTGTTTTGGCAGAAATGTATTGGATTTGTATATAATTAAATTATAGGTTGGATTATTTAAAAAAAATACAAAAACTAATATGGGTTCTTAAAGTAA
Organism: Psophocarpus tetragonolobus; assembly: GCA_037954015.1. NCBI lineage: Eukaryota > Viridiplantae > Streptophyta > Magnoliopsida > Fabales > Fabaceae > Psophocarpus > Psophocarpus tetragonolobus. Next base: position 99,272,263 of record CM075689.1, read on the forward strand.
CCAATATAGGTTTTTTTTAACATTACATCGGTTCACTCTAAAAAATGATGCAAGTTTATTATCACTTTCATCTCAATTATCAACATTAGTTCTTTCGCAACCGATGTAGGTAGCGAACTACCTTGGTTCTAAGAAACCGATGCAAAGTGGTTTTATTTCTACATCTACACAACATCGGTTTGAAACTGATGTTGTTTTGCCCTTAGAACTGATCTTGAATCCTATTTTTGTAGTAGTGGCATATTGGTTTTATGTATGATGATGACATGTTGCATTTGATACAACATCTCATCATCAATTATTTAATGCATGATGATGAGATGTTGTATTGAAATTGATGATTATGCGCAGTTACAAGAGATAACTTAGCCTTGGATGATGTACATATATTTGTGTTTATATTTATATTTATATTTATATTTATATTTATATTTATATTTATATTTATATTTATATTTATATTTATATTTATATTTATATCTATATCTATATCTATATCTATATCTATATCTATATCTATATCTATATCTATATCTATATCTATATCTATATCTATATCTATATCTATATCTATATCTATATCTATATCTATATCTATATCTATATCTATATCTATATCTATATCTATATCTATATCTATATCTATATCTATATCTATATCTATATCTATATCTATATCTATATCTATATCTATATTTATATTTATATGTGTGTGGGAGGTGTATTGAGTTAGGGATGTAACTAAGGTCAATGTAATACTAGTACCAGATATGTAAGTGGGGTACCTAAAGGATATACTTATACACAACTGGATTGTCATATAGGTCAGGTTGATGTCAACACCAACAAATTAGTTGTTAGATGAGTATGCCTAGACTTAATTGGTTGTCAGAGTAGGTCATATAGATGTCTAACACCAATTAGATGAAGTTACTAGGTCGCCTTGGTGTCCAAACTCAATAAGTCTTTTCGGAAAAAATCTATTATAGTTTTATGTGTACTTATGTTTAAGGGAACATAAGTGTGATTGTTCATATCTGTAGATTTGATTTTATTGGAGTGCTTGTTAATTTGTATGGTTTTGTATACTTACATATATTTAATGATGTTATATATTTACCCTTGCATTGTGTGTTGTTCTGTATGATTGTGATGATCGTGCTTGACACATGAGTAGATATCAGTGGAGAATCCAGAGGTCAAGATCTGCAAGAGTAGAGTTGACATGAATGAAGATGCAAGATGTCTATTTGTGAAATGAATAATATAGGTTATGAATTTACTGAGAAATGTATGTAGCAGTATGTATAATTGCACCTTTTGGGTGATTGTAGATATGTGTAAAGATGAAACAAAATGTTTATATTTGATTTTTTATGCCCCAAACTTGATATGTATGTGGAAATGTGAATGGTTCTAAAATGGATAGTTTAAATGTTAGCATATTTGAGCTGAATTGCTGAGGTTTTGCAATCTATAAAATCTTGTTAGGTGGAGGGTCTCGCCCAGCGAGAGTTAGCCTTTATTAAGCAGATTTTTAACTTTGGTCCAACAAGATGCCTTGCTTAATGCAAAGTTGTCTTGGGTTGGAATTTAATTGGATTTAAGCACAGCGAAAGGTCTCGCCCAATGCAAATTCCTTTTTGTTTAAACTTAAATGGGGTTTTACAGACAACGACATATCTCATTGAACGAAGTCCTTTCATTGGGATAGTCTAATTCGAGGTCCTCGCTGAATGATAGTGGTTGCTGGATGAGCTACTCTAGTACTCGTTAGGAGATATGTTTGGCTTGGCGAACTTATGCAGTGTAAGTAATGATTTATGTTGTTGGAATTTTTATATTTTGGGATTTATATTGGATTGAAATGGTTGGATTATGATTAATAGTAAAATTTTAATGTTTTGATGTTTTAAATTATATGCTAAATAAGTCTTATTTATTGAGTAATATTATTTATAGTTATAGAAATTTGAGATATTACACTTTCAACTATTTTTACACTCTTTTACTTTGTAAAAACTTACTTTTTTTCATTCAAACTACTTTTCAATAAAATTATCTAAACAAAATTTGATTTCAATTATAATTAATTAAAATAAGAGTTTAATTAGTATACACTAACAGTGTAAAAGTATTTTATACTAATGTTAAATCACAACTCTTCATTTATATGATTTTTAAAATATTAATTGATAATGTCAATAATTTTTTTATAAATGAAGGGTTGTGATAAAACATTAGTGTAAATTTTTGTACATTAACAATGCACGATCATTTTTCTCTTAAAATAATATAATTTTTTCAGTTTTTCTAAACACTTAAAATGCAAGGGAATAGAATAAAGGTGGGAATCAAGTAGAAAAATCATGAATTTAATTTTAACTCTCCTAGTCTTGACATGTTATGGGATTAAACATCTATATCCTCGTGTATATTCTGGGTCCCAAGTTTGCCCAGTCAAATTTTCGTCTGATAGCCCTTTTTCACAAAGGCAATTGCTTTTGAAGGGGAAGATCACTATATAGTTGATTCTCTATAGTTCCTTAATGAAAATGTTTTTGTTCTTGGTTTGTCAACCCATTAGGATGATCGTTACCTTTTTTTTTATATTTAGAGTATATCCTAGAATATATTAAGTTCTTGCTTTTTGATATACACACTGTATATGTTGTATAGTTTTGTGTATTTAATATAATCACATTTCTACCGTCCCAAAAAAAAAATTCCAAATACTTCTACTTAAAAACTAAAATTAGTTTGACAATGATAAGTTGTCTCACTTGTCTGAATAGTTTACATTGTCGCATTTTGAAAAAGTTGTATACTTTAGCTTTAAAATTATTTAAGTAGTGTAGTTTAGAAAAATTCTTTGCAGGATGTTAGTCAACGCATTAAAAGTCAAATTTGATTTTAAAAAAATTATTTTGTACTGTTTGGAAAGACAACAATTTAGTGATGAAACTTTGTAAAAATTAGTTTCACACTGTTAAAATCAAACTTTAGAGTTTTGACTTACACTTTGTAGGAGGAATTTTCTTTCAAATTGCATTATTTCAGAAATTTTAAAAGCTAATGAAATTGTTTTTTAAAAAAAGAATACACCTTAAATTGTAGATTTATTCTAACAAAAAGTTCGTTAATAAATATTTTAACTATTAATATGAATAGAACACAAAAAAATCAAATAAAGGAAAAAAATATATACCACTGCCTACTTGAATCTCCTTTACTAGAACGGATAGACCAACTAATTCTTGGATGATAGGTAAATATAAAACAAAGTGTAGGTTCTTGTTTGTGACGATGGTATGTTGGAGAATATGAATATCCAGGAATTCTATAATTTTCAAAGGTAGGACTATGAAATCTCTAGATACTATATTGACCATTCAGGTTTTATCCTGAAAATGGTTATTATATAGGTTTGGGTTTAATAGAGGTTGTAAGTTTTCGGATTGGAGTATTCATCCAAGGCTTTGTCTGCTAGATATGAAGTTGGTGTTAGGTTGTAATCCCTTTCATTGACTCTTTTTTTTTATGATGTACAGAGTTTGAAACGGTTTGTTTCATTCTTGAGGTATATAAATACATAAAACTTTACTTTGCCTTTCAAAAAAATAAAAATAAAAATATACCACTATCTTGAGTAATATCACTCCCATTTTTAACATCATACCATCTTGTTCTTCTCTTCATTCCTAAACGAGGAACACTACTCCAAGAGGACAAGTAGTAAAACAACACATTCAATTATAAATTAGTACACAAAAACCTTATTTTAAATGAAAGAAAATGATTGTGGTGTTGGGTAGGGTAAAATAAAGAGTGTCATGACTTTTAGTTGTCACAGTGACATTAAAGTTTTGCGACGGAGATAAAAAGTAAAGATAGATATGAAGATAAATAGCAAGGAATAAATAAATGAAAATGAATCAATAGTGAGTGTTTACATAGATTATACTACATTCATTCTTTATAAATTAATATAACATGTCGTATCTTATATCAATTATCATAACTATTCGTATAAAATATAATATATTACATCTAATTATAAGGAATTGGTGTGACATCATTTGTGTTAATGATAATGAGTCAATGTAATTGTTGAAAAACTTGTCTATTACAATAGACAAAGTTCTATTTTGAATAAAATATTTTTTTGAGAAAAGTATATATATTAAAAGAGAGAATAACTTTTGTACTACCAAAATATCAATGTTTTACATTGATATTTAATATTGTTAATATATAAATATTAAACTCTCTATTAAAACTTGTGAACCAAATTTAATAAAGAGACTAAGAAGAAAGAGTCTTGTGCAGGCTTCATGAGCCCTATGTAATGCAATTCAGCTAAATTGTTTTTTCCTAAGTTTGACATATATGTAATAAAATATTATCACATTTTCTTTTATATAGTTATTAATGTCAATTGAATTGCATATCTTAACTTTATTACCAAATAAAATTGTATTTAATTGTTATATAAAATGTTTCCCATTATTTATTTGATCTTATCTTTACAATTTTAGTATACTACTTATTAATTTTATCACAAGATTAGGTATTGAAGAATAATGATTAGGATACTTGCGAGTATTTTAAGATTTGGAAACTTTCCAACATAAGTCTTCAACCTAACATTAGAAAAGGAAATCCATAGCTAGCTTAAGCTATATATTATAAAAGAATATACTATACATATTTGACACGATTCTACGTACATATGGTTGTTATCTCCTATTGGACATTTGCCTTCATAATTCGTTATATAACAATTTGCCAAATATAATACTCACACAAATAACTTTAGAAAAAGACACCTTTTCACTGTTATCTCTGCAATTATTCTTCTTTTATTCAATTCATCACATATTGTACGACATGCGCATTTGAAATTATTAGCACAATGTGAAGATAATATGATATATATGTTGAATTATGTATGTACGATATGTTGAATTTATAATGGGGTAGTATTATATGAGTGGCTTTTAATTTATTGCCTAATATATCCCATAATTTTTAATAATTTTTATTCATATAAACTCCGATATACATGAGATTATTTTTAATATCGATTTTTCTTTTCAAAATTAATTACAAACATTTTTTACACTATTTCTTGAAGTATTTAATGGGCAACTTAAAATAAAAAATTATTAATTAAATTGAAATAAAGGCATACCAAATTATATTGTTTTAAATTTTGTAAATATAAATTCTAATTAAATTTAGATTTTAATGCATTTTTAATTTCTATAATATATATACATATATATATATATATATATATATATATATATTCCATTCACATATAAAAGCAAATATATCTAACTACCATAAAAATTAATTACTTAACATAATTTATTTTTATTAAACTAAGTGAAAAATAAGATTATCTCTAAAATATCCTTAACTAGAATCCCTTAACATGAAATATATAACATCTCAAGATCTTTATATAATAATTACCAAATGTTATACTAAGAGTTCTTTTAATTTCAAAATGTACTAATCATTTAAAATTTTTAACAAAAATAAGAAAAATAAATTCATGAATATCTTGAAATGAACCACATAATCATATATAAAGAATATCACTTAATATTTTGCTAAGTCCGACATATTCAATTAAGAAAAAAATCATACCCAAAATATTAAAATTTTTAGAAGATAAAACATAAGTGAAATCTTTAATATCTTGCCTAGTGAGGTGTTGAACATATCGCCCTGTGACAACTGTTGCCTAGTAAGAAACCACAAAAATACCTAGTAGAGAAAACTTTGTGCTAAGCGAGACATGTTATTGAGTGCAAAACCATAAAATTGTCTAACAAGCAATTTTTTTCGTTGAGCGAGAGTTACTGTCTAACAAGACTTTGTAGAATCACAGAACCTTAGCTGAGCAATTCTTTGATATTCCAAGATGCCATAAAACCAAATTTCAAACCACTAACTTAAACATTTTAATATTATAGAGTTAACCATTTACATACATAATTGCATATATAACTTCCATTATATTGTCTTTATGGCTATGCATAGATACATTTATTTACATTTCATAATTCAAAACATAACTCCAACACAGTCAAAATCTATAACCTAAGATATACATAAAGTCATATGACATCCCAACCAACTTGGATCAAACTCCCAGGTCATCTAGAGTCTTTAAATCTAGAGCTCATTGCCTTTCACTGTCAGCACTGTCTTTTTCCCTTGTATAAAGTACGTTCATCACAGTCATACATCAAATACATACAAATAAGCTTCTAATACCATAAATCTACTTAAGTATGAAAATAAGACGATTCAACATCAACATTCATTTCATAGTATTATCAAACAAACAATCACATTTATGTTCTCTCTAAACATAAGTCATCAAAATAATATAATCATATGACACAACACTTTCCGGAATGCCCATTAAATTCAGATACTAGGTGGCTTGATGAATTTTTTCCAATTGGAGTTTGATGTTCCTTTGACCCATCTAACAACCAATTGAAGTCTAGGCATATCCATCTGATACCCAACTGTTGTTATCTGTTGTCTACCTGACCCAATTCTAACACTTAATTTCTATTTGAGTATATTCCAAAGGTATTATCTCGTCCCCGTCGACCTTATTACCAAGATCACAACGACCTTATTACCAAGATCACAATGACCTTATATGTATACCTAATTTAATATCCCTCAAACATATCAACCAAGACTTAGTTACCCAACCGTAACAACCCACAATCAACACCCCGATATATCATCAATTCCAACATATCATAGATAATTTCCAATTTCTCAACACATTCCCAAAGAACAAACAACTCATGTAAGAAACAAAGCAAGATCAAGACTTCAATAATTCACAACCAATTTTATTCATGCATTCTCTCCATTGTAAAAAAAACTAACTTTATCAAACATCCAAATTGATATCAAAAGCTCAATCACTCATAGTTAATTAATTTCACACACCATCAAATCAAAATTTCATAAATTAAAATCAAGGATATGACTTCTCTTACCTATTTCTCCCTTTTTAACTGAATTTAAAGAAGGAGAAAAACCAAGTTGTAGAAATCACTCAAAACCTAATAAAACCCTCAAAATCAAAGAAAGTACAAGAAATTGAGATTTCAAGGGTGATTCCCTTATAAACATACATGAACCGTAGGGAGAAGAGAAATGGTCCATGGAAGTAAAACAAAATTTACCCATTAGGATCTGCAATCAACATCAGAGAATTAGAAAAAAATTTCTTAGGATTCCATGGTCGAATCCTAAGGCATGCAAAACAAAGAAGAAACAGTATCGAGAAAGAAAGGAGAAACTGGGAGGAGAAAGAAGATGAAAATAGAAAAGAAAGAAAAAGAATCAGGATTATGTTTAGTAATTCTAATTTACTAACTACAATCCCTTCACAATTAAATTTTTCGAATAAATTCTTGTAACATCACACACACACATACATACATATATATATATATATATATACATATATATATATATATGTATATATATATATACATATTTCTCATCTCTCACTTAACTAAACATAACTTTCGATATTTCATTAATTAAACAAAATCTACTTAATTCCAGTCACATTCATCAAAATAAAACATAAATATCAATAAAAATATTAAAACCAATCATTTCATAATTAATTTATTAATTGCATATTAAATGTGAGAATTATAATTTCTCGACTTTAGATTCTTAAAAAAAATCATTCTACTAAACACTAGTGTATATTTCACTAAATTTAAAAAAATTAAACAACACAATTTATCTCATTTTGTTTTCAATTATAGTAAGAGGTCACCATAGAAGAAAAGTTATAGATGAGACAAAAGTCTAATAAATTATTACTTAAAAATGTGAAGAACAAATTTTAATTTAATCTCTAATAAAAGATGTTGTAAAAGTTAAATATTTTAAAGAAAAATACTAAAAATACAAAATAATCATAGCAATCAAATCAATTAATTTTTATATGAAAAATCTAATCAATAATTTAAGCATAAATGATTTATATATTTTGGGGGAGGCTAAATATTTTGACCTATGACATAGGTCTTGACGATTTAACTTTTGGCATGTCAATTAAAATTTGTGCTTCTAAAAAGCATTTGGGAAGTGTGGCTCTTGGCTTCACAAAAGGTTGAAGAAAAGGTGAGATAGACGATAAGAATGTGTTCATTTTGATTTCCAATATTCTCTCTACTTTGGAACGGATAGTTTCCATAACAATCAATCATGTGCTTGCATGAGAACCAAATATTTGGCTGGCCCTATCAGAATTTGTTAATTCTATGTGTATCCCATTATAAGCTCCCTTTCACGTCTTCGTACTGCGGCGTGCAAATTAACAAAGGCTTCAAGAGTCCATCATCGCAAATATTAATAACACCAACATTCAAAAGTCATCAGCTTAATAAATTCAAAAATAAAATACATATTATTCACATACAGGTTAATATACTAACAATTCACATGTGGAGCAACAATCTATATATTTAATAAAAAAAATTCATGTTCTATTTCTTCTTTCACAAATTGTTTTTTATTAGCAACAGGAAGATTGTGTTTCATTATGTTCTGGAGTACAGTTAAAACTACGTTTCTTTATGTTTAAGTGTTCATTGAAATGTTTTTAAATTTTAAAATATTTAAATAAAAAATAGAAGTTTCATGTATATTTAGGAGTAATTTTTAATATTTCCTTCTCACTTGTCTACTATTTTCTATGAAGTAAAAGGTATAATTAAAATAAAAATATTTTATATTTCCAGAAACAAAGATACGAGGAAATAAAACTTTAAAATTTGTATCAAATATGATAATATTACATTAATAAATCTACATTTCGGAAATAATATTTTAATTCATAAACAAATCTTTTTGGTGATTTAGTTTATCCTATAACCAAAAAAATAAAATAAAAAATCAACAAGTATGAATGCAGTAACTTTATATTCAAACCTGTAGATGAGAAGAACACGGTTAAAAAAAATCCTACTAAAGGGTGGCAATTAAATTATCTTATCAAAATTAATATTAATATTAATTGATATTTTATACTAATAACATAACTTAAAAAATAAAAAATGTATCAATCTTTTTGTCAAGTTGATAGCCATTACTTGCAGCCTAAAAGGAAGCGCATTAGCTTATAGCACCTTTTCACAAGAAGTGGAGTGATTTGTGACCATTTAGCAAGTGATGAACAGACACAAGTTAATATATATATATATATATATATATATATATATATATATATATATATATATATATATATATATATATATATATTTTATTTTATTTTTTTTCTTAGCAGTCGATTTATCTGATAAGAATCGAAAGTAAAATTTATTATTTTTTGTAACTACTTGAAAAATATGAAATATCATTTTTGAGTTTTTAAGATAAAGTATTTATATTGTTGATCTTGTAATTGACTTTTACTTTTAACTCCTTAACTTTCTTTTGGTAGAGATCGATTTATTAACTTGCTTATAATCTTGTATTAGAGAAAACTTAAAATAAGAAAATGGATGCCACGAGGTGCTAGTGGTTTCTTCTCGACTTGTTTTTTTCTTGGTCAGATTCGTTTTAATAGAGCTAAACATGTTGGTCAAGTTCCACGTTCGTGATGCCGTGACTTTCAAACAAATGATTAGTGGGCACTATTAGCATATATTCATGTTAACAAAAGTGATCACCATTTTAATATATACTCTCATTTTATCGAGTTACGATCTGCTGTGTGAGTATGTATATTTGTTTACCTATACTATAATTCACACACGCGCACCCACATATGCATATATAAAGAGAAGAGATTATTACACTACTCTTAATTACTCAATCATTTACTGTAAATAATTGTCTAAAAAACTTATATAAATAAGTTTAGAATATTTATGACAAATCAAATAGATTTTCTTCCTTATGAGTATCATGATTTTGAGATTCATAATTCTTAGGAATCATGATTCCAAACAAAAAAAAATACCTTGTGCTAAATGACCTATGTTTCTATATTTTAAAATTATAGTTTTAATCTATTTTAAAATTTGATATATTTAATCTCTCATTATATTAATCCACAAAATCAATGATGAAATACACACTATTGTATATAAAATCATATTTTTATACAAGAATAGGTTAATTTTGATGAAATTTTGAAGGAATCAAAACATAAATTGCGTATTGTTGGCTAATGTCATATCCTAATAATAGTAGTTAATTTACATTGTAGTTAGGGTAGATAAATATTTCTCTCAATTTCAACAAGAATCATTATTTATAATGAGAGAATAATTTCTATTAAGCACTTTACATCTTATATGAAAGATATTCTTTCTGTATATGGTCTTCTATACAATGTTGGCTTCTAAGAAATCTTTTAACCATTAGAAATCACCATTACAAGGATATGCACTAATAACTTCCCGCCCCTTGGTTTCATCTTCACTTTCAAAAGAAGAAGAAATAGAAGAAGTGAAAGAGCTAACCTTATCTTAGCTATAAATGTCGTCTCCTTTTGTAATCATAGTTTTTTCTATAGTACATTGGGAAACAATGTGTCTCCTTCCAAGACATTTAACACTTGAGTTACTAATTATTTTATGGGAAGTAGGGGTTGGATTTATTTGTTTATACACCTTTTTATTGTAAATCCTTAGGTGGTGTTTCCTTCTTGGGGTAACTCCTAGAAGAGTGTCATGCTTTTGACTTGATTCTCCTTTGGATAAAAGTAAGAAAATGTTGAGGAGTTCTTCTTATAAGAATATCTCATCTGCATTTGTTGTTTAACTTTTATACAAAGTTGGACCAAATTATCTAGGTTTCTATAGAGTAAGAGTTCAACTTTATCTCTAATCTCAAGGCTCAAATCCTTTAGTAACCTATCCATGGTAGACCTAGGCTCTTCCCTCACCACCCTCATGATATAAAGATCCACCTGATTCCTATATCTTTTCAACACTTAATTTTTTTTGTTGGAAAATTTGAAATTTATCCTAATGGGCCCTTTAAGTCATCTAAACGAGGGAATATGTGTAACACCTATATTTCTAATAACTAGGTTATTATATGATCTATTGAATTTCAATTTAGATATTAAAAATAGATATTAAAAACATAGTCCTGCATGTGAAAAACTTATAAAAGTAAATTAATTTTAGCATATAAAGTATTTTTATAAAAAATTTGCAAATTGTCTTTTTCTCTTGAAATTTAGTCAGTAGATTCAAATTCGCTTAGCAGATTTGTCATAGAAACATAAATACATTTTTAAAGAAGAAATTCGCTAAGTGATGTATAAGTCACTCAACGAAAGTCACCAGAACCAGAAATCCGCTTAGCAAAGTTTCCATCGCTAAGCAAAGTGAGACAAAGGTAACTGAATTCCATTAACATTCGCTAAGTGAGACCTTCGTCACTCAGCGAAATTGCCTGCATTTATTTTTCGCTTAGCGAGCATATTTTTGTTCAATGCCTGGGTGCAAATTTTGGCTATAAATAGGGAAGTCCATATGCGAATGGGAGAAGAAAAATTAAGTTTTTAAGCGTTGAGATTAGAATTCATAGGTTCTTCATCACTCTTCAACAAGCTCTTACTAAGGTAAGGAGGTGGAGTAAAATTTATAAATTTTTGTGGCGTTAATCTTAATAGACTTATATTTTTTTACTACTCTTATGATCATTATTACTTCTAAAACTAGGTTTTGGTTGTCCATTAATATACTAATTGTTTTGACCTCGATTTTCAGATGATTAGTTGATTATTCAATAATATCTAACTATTCTAACTTTTATTTCTTCAGATATTATAATATGATCCTTTATTAATATTCTCCATATATTACTTGTGGTCCTTTATTAATATTCTCTAGATATTACTTCTAGTCATTTATTAATATGGTTCTTAAATCACAATTGTAAACTCGTGGAGTGATGACATTGTAGATGTGGTTACTTAGTTACTTTGCCTTTACATCACATTTCACTTTTTAGGAGCTTAATTTAATTTACTTATTGTTTTATGTTTACAATGGCCCAAAAGAAAACATAGAAAGTAATTGCCTAACAATATACCTAACTTGTTATATATAATATCAATATGATATGTTACATAACTTCTGTTGTAATATTAACTTCTTTAGTTCTTTTGCAAACTTAAACAAGCTACAAGCTAGGCTCGTGAGCCCACAAATTTAACCTGTAAAGTTCGTGGGCTTCACAGGCCATGCTCAAAATTTCTTATAATTATGTTTTTTTAAAAAAGGGTTCAAAATCTGCATGGGCTCACTGGGTCCACGGACTCAGGTTCGTATAATATCATAATAAATATGATATTTCTCAAAAATTATATTTTTAAATTTATAAAAGATAATCTAAGTATATTTCGTGGTTACAGTCTAATCTAATCTTCCACATCAGTAAATGATGCATTCTTGTTGATGCTTCTCCTAAGATCATCTTCTAGCTTGGTTCCTTTGAAGAAGTGAGTGATGGAAGAGGTGGAGATGGTGGTGGTGGCACCACTTAAGAAGAAATAAGTCATGGTAGGAGCTTGCCACAAAGGAATAAACCCTTGATAAAAGGCATAGAAACTCTCAAAGGAAGGAGAAATAATAGACACTCAAATTTACTGACAAGTATTTTGTATTCAATGAAGTGTAAAATGAACAATGATGAAGGAGGTGCTTATTTATAAGCAAAAATATAGGCTAAAAGGATTAGGAGGTGGATGTCCACCATTAGGGAAGGATAAGAAAGATTAATCAAGTGTTAATTGAGCTAGAGCCAATTAGCACTTGATTAATCTCTAGAAAGATCCAAACATGCCCCTAATTTTAAGATCTTGGTCTCCTCTCAATTTGAATTTGAATTTTGGAGGGAAGCCATATGACAACTCAAAATTAAAATTAAAAAATGAGAGCAACATGAATGACATGTGGATGCCACCTTGGAAGAGAGAGAAAGTGATGTAATAAGAGGGGAGAACCAAGGGGACCCACATGTCTCTCATGCTTCATGTGTGAGTTGAAGGGGTGTGGAACCAACTTAGGAGTGTGGTTCACAAAAACCATACACCTAAGCTTCTCCAAAAAGGCCCAAATGACTCAACACACACAACAGAAGAGACTAATTACACCTCCTAATTTAAAATAGACATAAAAGCCAAACTACAAGGCCAAAAAAGAAACTAAAAACACCTCCAAGTCCCAAATCAAAAAATATATATTACAAGGACTAAAAAGAAGACTATACCCTAATTTCTAACATCTTGATCTCTATGAGAAGGTGAGGTCTTCTTCCCTCCTCTCTTCCCATATCATCCTCAATCCTCCTAGCCATGACCCTTGTGATAGGACCCTTGCTAAGGAGGAATGAATTAGTAAATATGTCTTTTAGAATTAAAAATGAATAAATTTTATATCAATATTTATTATTTTTTTATCGATTATTATTCTTGGGATTGAACTTTAAGTTAAGAAATTAATTCATAAAGTATTATGTGAATGATGACTAGAATATAAGTACTATGTAATTTTGTGATTTCCAAGTCTAGTGACTTTTGGAACTGAGTTAAGATGTTGGAAGATGAACTTAGCAAAGTCTTAGGTTCCCTTGTAAAGGTATCATGCATGTGCATGAGTGTTATGTTTTGGAAAGTCGCAACTTGGTACACTGCGAGGTGAAATGTAGGGAATGAGTTGAGTCCTAAGATGGTTTTAAAGTGTGGGGGGAGGGGGGGGAGGGGGTCAACCTTAGCCTTTTTTTATGTTATCCTTTCCTTCTATCTCTTTCTCTTCTTTGCTCCATATAGTGGTGATAGTTGTCACTATCACTTTTCTTTCTCTCACTCCCATAGATGCTACCACTATGAGTTTTTCTCTTTTTTTTTTTTAATTTTTATCTTTCCTCCTCTCTTATCTTTCTCTTTCTAAAGCTCTCTCTTTCTGTTCTCTCTAACAATCCACTCAATTATTTTTCTCTCTTTTCTCTTCTTTTCTTCTCTCTTCCTTTTTTTCAAAGCCTTAATGGTTCTAGTTACTTTACGATGCTTGAAATCTTGTTTCTTTGAGGTAACTACGGTCATTAACATTTTTAACACTACTATGGGACTAAATATGTGAATTTATTATTAAAGTGAAGGCCAAGGTTGTGCTTAAAAAAATGGAGTTTAAGCAAGCAAGAAAGTAATCTCTCTCTCACTATGCTTTATGGAAAACAGGTAAAGCTAAGTTAGACATTTAAATACTAATGTGAAGATTTGAGTGGCCTAAGATGAATTCCAACACCAAAATCTTCACTCTACAAATGTTTGAGAATTAAAGTACTATTACACATAAAAAAGGATGATCCTTATGGATCTTCAACACTCCTCCAAAAGACCTTTTAGAACAAGGTAAAGAAAGAAATGTTACAACAAATGAAATCCTAAACTATTACAAGGACTCTCTTCAAGAAATTCCTCCTCTAATTGTGAGTGATCCAAAGAGAGAAATGCCTCCTTTGACTTTTCTCAACACACTAAAATGCTACCTTGTGAGAAGTACCCTTAGATTGCCTACAATGAACAACAAGTAGCAACACACCAAGAGAGTACAAGATTGAAAACAAGAAAGTACAAACTTAGAAGGTTAGTGTAAGGAGTAAATTAACACACATAATAAAAAAGAATTAAGACAAACTAAATTAAGTAGCACTACCCCCATACACACAGGGATGACAACAGGGTGCGGAAGGGGCAAGTTTGCCATCCCCAGCCCTAGAAAGTGCGGGGCAGGGGTGGAGATTGGAATAAAGAAGTCGGGAATAAAATTTTAATCCCCGTCTCCATCCCTATCCCCGTCGGGTATATTCGGGTTCAAGTATCCTTATGCGTACTCTGTTATATTATTTTTTAGGCTTACATAAGTTTTTTGTCCTTAAAGTTTCACAAAAAATCTCTTTTGTTCCTTAAAATTCAAACATATTTTTTTGCTCCCTAAAATTAATTTGTTTTTTGTATTAATGTTGTCCGTTTATAAGTTCTGGTGTATTTAATTGTATCAGATGTGAAATTGAAGATTGAAAGGTTGAGTGATGTGACATGCCTAGCCAAGGACCTATCACTAGGGCCATGACTAGAATGATTGAAGAAGACCTACCCCTTGCAGACAAAGGAAGACTTCACCTCCTATGGAGAGTGAAGATATTAGGCTAGGAACTTTAGTTAATAAAATGTAATTTTCCTTTATTTTAATTTTGAGGAGCATTAGGAATTTAATTTGGGACATGTATTTAGTCCATTTTTTATTTTAGGAGGTGTCTTAGGAATTTAGAGGGTGAATTTCGCTTTTTGGGTCTTTATGAAGGAAATAAGGGGTAGCCTTGATATCTACACCCCTCTTTTCCTATATAAACCCCCTAAGCTAATAAGAAGGAATCTTGACCCTTGGTTTAAGAAACTTGGGCACCAAGTTTGATGATCTAAGGAGGGAATTGTTTCTCAATCCTCCTCATTTAGATCTCTCCTTTTAATCCTAACCCTTCTTTTTTAGGTTATCTTGTTCAAGAGGTTAGCTACCTCTATAAATAGGAGCTCCTCCCCTCACTTGTATTTTTTACACTTGAATTTAATCCTAGAGACCATATTGGTTGTGGGGTTCTTACCTTTGAGTGTCCCCCTTCTCCTTTGTGAGAGCTTCTAAGAGTTATCAAGGGACCCCTCCCTTGTGGCCTCTCCCCTTTGACTTATCAAATCTAGTATTTGTGGCGCCTTACCCCATTCCTTTCCTCTCCATAAATCCATTTCCCTTCCAAGTGACCTTAGAAAGGATCCTTTGGGCAAGTGATCATCAAAGATCACATCATTGAGGGTTGAGGAGGAGAGTGATTCACGAGTACAAAAATGTGTTTTTTGTCACCAATTTTTAATGACATTAGGTGGAGAAGAAAAACTAAAAGTGAATCATGGACTAAAAAACATATTTTTGAATTTTAAGGACTAAAAGTGATTTTTTGTGAAACTTTAGAGACAAAACTTACTTAAGCCTATTTTTTATAATTTATATTTAAATTTACTTATAATTTATTAACTAAACTATATGTTAATTTATTAATTATTAAATAAAGTATATACTAAGTTATTAATTATATTTTAATTTTAATAGTTCATAGGGATTTAGATTTGTTCATAAACATGTGAGATTTTGTTTAATATATAATTATATGTAAAACATAGAAGCGAGACAGGGGAGGAGTGAAGACTAACAACAAACCTACATCCGTCCCCATCTCTAACAATCTTAGATGGGGATAGGATAAGGACCAACACCGCAAGTTTTTTCATCAAAATCAGAGTGAGACAAGATGATACTCGTAGGGGTGGGCAATAATTTTTTATGTAATTTATTATATTATATAACTTACCCACACAGAGATAAATTTTTATGTAGTTTATTATATTATATATTGTACTATAAATAGTATATTGTTACTACTATTATTTAATTATTATATCATATATTGTGTTTTAGTTATATTATTAGATAATTCTTATGTAGTTTGTTATATTATATTATATATTATGTTTTAAATGGTATTGGTATTTTTTTATTATTTTATCATTATTGTTTAGTTGCGTTTTTTAGTCATCTAAATAAATTGACTTCCACATTCTAAAACAATTTGACCAATTTTTTTTAGTACTCCCGTACTATTCACATCCCTTAACAAGAATACCCAACATAGAATAGATAAAAATATAAGTTATAAATTAATTAATTTAAAACTAAGTATTAATTATGTTTTCTAGATTAATTGATCCAACATTTATGTTTTTAGGTATTCTAGATAATTTATCCGAAAAAAAATTAGTATTCAATTTCAGATTAAACGACCCATAAATCAAAATAGGTTCAGATAAAATAATTTGGAAGTCTCACAGAGAATCAAATTCATATAAATTGATATAGAATAACAAATGAAGCTAAGAAAAAATATTTATTTAAGGCATACCTGTTGTGTACCACTAAAAGGAGATTATAAATGGTGTTGGGACATCAAGAGGCCGTGAAGCCACAATGAAGGTTCTATGGAAGTTGTGAAATGGGAATAAGCATATTGGAGAGAAGAGAGAGAATAAGGAGGAAGTAAATGAGATGCAACTAAGGTATGGTAAAATCTGTAGAATATTAGGTTAAAAGGTAATAGGAATGTTTTGGTATTTTCAAAAATATATTAATATCAAGAGTGGTGCTAATAGAAATTGGGGAATGTTAAAAGAAAATACCAATTTAAAGGTAGCCTAATAAACATAAGATTATTAAAATAAACTAAGACCCAAGTCCATAAATAATATGAAATATTTGATTTTTCTTAACATGAAAGGAAAGAATTAACACACATTGAATAAAGTGTATTTTATCATAAATTTATTTGAGAGAAAAGTCATAGATAATAACAAAGAATATCAAAGTAGAAGTAAATAATTGACATATGTGTAAAGGAAAAATAAAATTTATACAATAATAATCATGATAAAGATATAACTTAGAAAGTAATCAAATAGAGGTACAAATTAGTGTTTAAATAATAAAAAAGATAAAATAGAGTTAAAGTTTATAATTATGAGTTTAATTTGTATTCCCCGACAATGTAAAAGAATTTTATACTAATGTTCAATCACAACTCTTTATTTATATGATTTTTAAAGTATTAATTGGTAAAATCAACAAATTTATCATAAATAAGAGTTGTGATTACACGTTAGTGTAAAACTTTTTACACTGACAGTATATACTAATTAAACTCTTATATTATTCAAAAAAATATATTTAAGTAATGAATATTATATAAAAAGAAGTGGAAGTACACCTATTAATTTTGGAGAAATCATGTTGAAAAAACATTATAAGGATATTTTAGGATATATTTAGGATAAATATAAAATGAAGATATATCTAATATTAAATGAAGTGTTAAAATTGTAATTTTATGATTTTTTAAAGCTTAGGGTGCGATTAGCAAAATTAAAATGGTCTAATAGTAATAACCAAGTTTGACTATAACATCCATTTTAGCCCTCTAAGCCATTCAGCCACATTATTTATATATAATATTCGCACCTCAGGAACTAGCAAAATAAAATGAAGATGTATGAGATATATTAAATATGGTTAGATAACTTTTTCGTTACTAAAAAATAGCGTCTTTTTCAAAATTTTTTTTCATCATCTTCTAATGTTCTTTTTGCTAGGTTTTAATAGCTAGTATCAAATAAACATTTTGCTTCTAGTTTTATATTCAAACAACAATGTTAATCAAGGAATTATATAATCAGTGACTTATCACATTTTTATAGAGTCTCAAGGATTAGTCAAGTATAATTTTTAATAAAAAATTCTTTTTAACAATTTATTTATTCAAAACTATATCACATTAGACAATTCTATAAATAATTAAAAACACAATTGATCCAAAAAATTGTCCAAAAACTAACAGAATAATACAGTATAATTATCCAAAAACACAATTTTCTTGAATCAAGTGTGTTTCTGATTATTTATAAGTCTAAATTAGTTCAAAACAACACTTGTATTATCTAAACAACACTTATAATTAATTTTGGGTTAGGTGATCTAGAGTGCAATAGGAGGATATGACAAATTGTATTTTGGATTGATTCATCTGAAAGCACAATATCCTTATTTATGTTTTAGATCAAATGATTCAAAATTGGTTGATCCAAAATACAATTAACTATGTCATGTTGTTGTATTCTGGATCAGCTGATCCAAAACTAACATAATATATTTTAGATCAACTGATTCAGAACCTTAAAATGTATATTTCAGATCAATTGATCCGGAACTAATATAATATATTTTAGACCAACTAATTTAGTGCACCTTAAAATGTATATTTCAGATCAATTGATCCAATAGGTTAAAATAGGATGAGGGTATGTTGGGAATTTTCAAATTATGTTAAAGGTTATGATGGTGCAAATACTAAATATGGAGGTGTTAAAAGAACTTCTGCATTTTCACCCGTTGGCCCTTATTCTCATCTTCGTATGTTCTTAATTTATTTTGTTTTTTTAATTAAGCTTTTGTGGTTAATTTTTGTTAATAAAATTAATTATAATTAGACAAAAAAATTCAATTAAAAATAAATATAAATTTAAATTCAATTTAAAAAATAGTTCAATGACCTAATTAAAAATTATTAAATTTTTCAAGCCTTACATAATAATTTAACCATATTAAATTTTAACTTATACTTTTACAGCTTGGAAAGCCAGCAAAATAAAGTTATTCATTTTGAAGAGAAGAACACATGCTTATACTAGTTGACATGTTTACATTTAGAAAGTGAATCAGAGGAAGATCACATATTAATAAAGTCTACAATTCAAAATTTGAAATACCCTGTAATGCAAGACACTTAGCAAGTAAAGCACACAAAGATCTACTTGTGTAATAGTACCACCATACACCATAAAATCCATAGATTATATGATCAACGGGACAAATTTGTTTTACTTTAATATATGATTTTGAGATCAAATTATTAGTATGCAATTGGAGTTATCAAAATAGATTTGGTTTGTTGGGTTTACAAACTAGTTAGATTAGAATCTATAAAAAGAGGTTAAAATAGAAATTAATATTTTTGTTTGACCTACTTGATTCAACTATGTAAATGAACCAAATTGACTAAAAAATATAAATAATATAAAATTTAAAATATATATTAATATGTATAATATATTGTTAAAAAATATATTAAATCTAAAAATATCTACAATATGTAGGTTTAGATAGATGAAGACAAAGGAACATAAGAAATAACAAATGTTACAAACCTAGACTCCTAGAGTTGCAAATAAGGAAGAAATCCACTGGTCAACAACAGATGCAGTATGAGTGTGAGATTGAGGACTGATTAGTGTGTGAGATTTGGGGAACAAATTGGGTTTTGTTTCTGTGAGAGATGAGAAAAGGTGGGTAGTGTTTTTTACTTTTCGGATCAGAGATTGTTTACTAAAACATGAAAATTGGATAGGGCATAATAATCAGTCTAGCAATGAACTTTTATACTTTTACTTAAATCTTATGTACATAATCTTACATTGGATGAAATTTCAACTACTATAGTTAATGGTTAAACATACGACAGTATCTCCACCATGGTATGGTATATGCAGTTTGGAACTATCAATTATGGATTTACCACTTAAAAATTGCATCACTTGTGTATGGAAAAAATCATTCTTCAAATTGAAAACTACCAAGGTTGCTTCTGTGTAACATCCAAACCACGTTGAATAGGAAAATGGCCTGCAACCCAAAATTCTCCATTTTTGTTTTCCTGGGTAAAAAACTTGTGTCTATGATCATCGTCCCCAGCCTCGAAATCCAGATCTTCAAATATATCCTCAAAACCATCATCATAAACATCTTTAAAATTATCGATCTCAATATTATCATAGTAATCATCATCACTGCTATCATTGTTTTGATCGGTATCATTCAAGCAGCCAAGATCTTTGTCAAGCCTACCTTTCCTTCTCTCTCTTCTCATTCTCTTGGATTCCCTAACTAAATCCATCCATTTATCTTGTATGAATAAAACCTCTTCCTTCTCCAATAAGTCACCCTTCTCACCAAACCCCTCCACCAATAAAACTGAGTGTCGTTGCCCTTTTAAACTCACATAAAATAATTCTGGGTGCCTAATTATCATTCCTCTCAACTTGTTTGGGAAGCCAAACTCCTTTCTGAAATGGGTCAAGTGATCTATTAAAGTCCTCTTTTCAATTGTCATTGCAAGAACCTCCCTTACTAGTGCACAAGATCTTTTTTCTGCCTCCAATGATTCCTTGGGCAAAGCCTCAGCAGGATTCCTGTAAGGGCACACTTTTGGCATTTCTTCAAATTTTAGCAAGAAACTCTGGTGACGTCTCTTTAAATTAAGCCCCTTTCGAAGTCTCAATTGATTGAACTTCAAAGGACGATCAACTATTAAATCAAGAGAATCGGTTGAAAGAGGTGGCAAAGGCTTAGCCAAGTTGAAGTCCCAAGATACAAGCTGAAGTGCACGGCCATATGGTGTATCAACAATCTTGAATTTATCTGGATGGTCATTGCACAACCGGGATCTAAAATTAGGAGGAAGCCCAAGATCGGGAGCAAAGTGAACCAATTTAGATAGAAGTAACTGGTGGTGAGCAGATAGCATAAGAAGCTTTTGGAGTTTGGTTGCCAACATGATGGAAACGGAAGGTTGAAGATTCAATTCCTCAGCAGCAAGGGTAGCTGCAGCCGGAGTTAATCGAACACAGAGTTGGGGATAAGACTTTGTTGCATTGAGCGGCATGGGCGGCCATGGGATAGTGAAGAGTTCAAAAATAGATGGATACCGATGAATCATAGAAAGTATTGAACGAGGCTTAGTAAGACAAAGATAAGACCTACATTTTAACAGAATCTGAAGTGGAATATAATGTTTTGGTTTAGAGAGAAGTAATGTTTTTAGCTTTTGAACAAACCTAATTTTATTCTTCATGACAACATGCCTGTCAAGTGTACGGTCACGTACAAGTTTGAGAGAGGAACAAGAAATTGAAACAAAGACATTGTCAAGATAGTTAAGGGTTTTTAGTTTTTTGTTGATAGAAAAGGATAGAGGTGTTGTTCCGCCAAGAACAAAGTTGGAACATTGCGATGCAACTGGTTTGGGATTGTTGAGTGAGAGAGGAAGACACAATGCCATTATTAGGCTTCAACCATTCACATACCAAACCTGAAAATGAAGAAAGAACAAAAAAAAAAAAAAATTAGAGGAATGAAATCAAAGTGAGGGAGAACACAAAAGTCAGACTGAATTAATTTGCATGATAGGTTTGTTTAACACTATAATGAATACCCAATGGAAATTTATGGATACAATTACACAGCAGGTCTAATTAGAACAAACTTTGTTTCAATTACACAGTGGAGGACAGTTGTCTGAAGATTCAAACTGAAACCTTAGCGTACATACACACACAATTAGCCAGTAGGTTTAATCAGAACAAACTTTGTTTCAATTACACATCCGAGGACATCCTTGTTTCAATCACACAACAGTGTGTGTGTGCGTATAAATAAGACTAAGATATTCATAAATTATTCTAATATAAGTATAAAATAAGTAGAGACATGAAAGAAGAAAACACTATATTGACCCAGTTTTCAAATCCCTAGCCCACCCCATGGGCAATCTCACAATAAGAAAACATAAATTAATGGGTAAATCACCATTTTCGTTCTTCTATTACTATTAATTGTAGGGCAGTTTTTCATTATTTCAGCATTGTAATTATTTTTCTGAATTTTTTAATTTATCTACATGTATGTATTGTATTTTTGGTTAGCTCGCAATGCTTCCGCCATGTGTATGTGTGGTTTGCTTTGAGCCTGGCTATCAGCAAAATACTCATCAGCCTTTCACCATTTACAAAATATAAGTGATGTCTCTAGTATTTTTACTTTGCAAACCTACAAAAATTAAAGATAGACATTAAAAATTATTGAAGTATAAGGTACCATCATATCTATTTATGATATTAATCCTGCAAGCTGTGATGTTGCCATTTTAGAGTTTTCAAAATCACATATTGCACAGCAATATCTGAAGGAAGGCCCACTACGACAGTGCCACAGGCTACAACAGCATGTTCATATGGCAGAATTTTGGCCTTCTACCATTGATAACACTGAATGAATGGGACAGTGAAAGAAGCTGAAAATGCTGTAGCTAAAAAGCAAGTGAATAGTATTCTAAAAAGTGCAGATAATTGGGATTATCAAGGGTATCAGTACCTGGTCATTGACATACTACCTACAATTAGGGTTGCGAACATGTTCAAAACATGACAAATTTAAATGAACCATCTTTATATAATAATATTTATAAAAATAAATGATAGCAATTGACCTTTTCAGTGTATTCTTATTATTGGATAAAATATATGACAGTCTAAATTATGAGTCTCACTCCTATTTAGTAAAATTTTATGAAGTTTATTTAATAAAAAAATATGAAATAAGCATTTTTCATTTGGTGTAAGCTAAAGTTGTGGATTGTCAAGTTGATTGAATTGTAACAATCATGATAGATAGCTTAATTGTCACTACAAGAAAATAACATTTTTGTAAATCCCACACAAATCCCTCAAAAAAGTAGGTTTAATGAGAGCAAGCTTGAAGAAATGTTGTAGTTTTACTCTTCATCCTCACCATTCATTTTATAGCATCAAATTGAAAATGAAACATTTCCAGGTACTCTATTGTTTCATTTTGTTATACTTATATATCAATAAATCATATTTATTCCTCTTGCAACGTTAAGGGAAATCTAACTTAAAGTCTTAAACTAAGTAAAAATTAATGATAAATGTGAGAAGTGAGAGCAGATAAAAGACAGGTGTAATTTCCACTTCATACAACCACTCAACACAACAGTAGGTGATAAAATGGGCTCAACGAACTAAACAAATTGTTGAACACAATTCCCAATCAGTTCCCACACCTATCACCACAAACTATATCGATCCATGCCAGAACAGGATCCGCATTGGAACTATTGCCGTTGGTTGAATTCAATTCCCCACCTAATGACAATCCTCTTTTGCAACAATCTTGATTTAACTGGAAACTGCATCCTACTACAGTTTTTTATGTTCTGAATTAGGGAAGAAAAATCATAGAAGGAGGAAAACATACCTAGCAGTCGTGATGGCGTGAACCCTTGCAGTGGTGCCACCAGTGTGTGATGGCGGGGTGTCAAGGAGTGTGGCTTCATGAGAAGAGTAGCAGAACAAAACAAGAGTGTAGCTGATCGTGACTTGTGAGTGTGAAAAATTTTAAATTATAGATTATTTGTTTAATCATTTTTTTAGTCCCTCAAAAATATCTATCTATTTTGAAGAGTGCTACCAACACACTCTTTGGTACACTCCTAACAAACTCTTTATTATTGGTTGAAATTTATTGAAAACTACAAAATTAGAAAAGAGAATCATTTAATGACAAGTGGGACCCACATAATTTGTTGTTTTCGACAAATTTCAACTAATCATCTAAAGTGTGTTAGAAGGAGTGTGTTGCTAACATTTTTCATCTATTTTTTAGTCCTTAAGTTTTATTTATTTGGTCTGTGTGATTTTATTATTTTTATTTTATTAATTATTTAATAAACACCTACCATTAATCATGAGACGTTAAATGATGACGTTGTAATGGAAGTCCATGTTATCATGTCCACATCATCTAACATGTAATTTTTTAAATATTTTACTATGACAAATTTTCTAGAGGTTATAAATCTCTAAAAATTGTTTCAATAAAACCTATTAACCATTTTTTGGTGATTTTAAACCCTCAGAAATTGGTATAGAATCATACATCAAATTTAAAAGCCTAACATGTAAATAAAATGCAAAAATCAACATCTAAAAGAAGAGAAATATATTATATGATTTAAAAACCTTCCTAGAGCTAAATTAAATTAACTAATAATTTCCATTTCAAATACCACCAATTTAATTTAAACATTCATTGCTAAAACAAAATATCTCCAACTACTAAGGTTTTCTAAAGAATAGTTAAAGACTTTCGAGAAAGGAAGAAAGTGAAAGGATTAAAAAACTAATTATTCCCGAATTCAGCAGATCCTCTCAAGCAAAACGAGTAGAATTTACTTCCCCCATTATAGGTGATGAGGACGACAATGGCCTCCTGGAGAAGTGCTGTCTGCCCTTCAAATCATATCTGAACCCTAAGGTAGTAGCGTACTAGGGCTCATGAGTGAGCCTTGCATCAGTCCATGTGTGAGTCATTGTGCCTAAAATTACATTCTGTTAATGTCTTTAGAAACTGGTGGTAATTTGATAACTTTTAAGTTGATCAATTTTAGTGTTTCCTTTGCAGGGGAGTCAAAACTAATTATTCATTTTCGTATTTTTTGCTGAAAGTGAGTCTGCTCCTGAGCATGTGACTAGTGATACTACTGATGTGCAAGATAAGACAATTTATTTGCATCTGAAGAAATTTTTCATGGCTCACGTTTTACTTTGAAAGCTTTCCTTTAAAGCCTTACAGAAAAGTATCAAGAGGGTGGCATAATTTGTGTCCGGGAAGGTGAGTTTGTTATACTCCCTCTCCTCTTAAAGTCAATTTTCTTATTGTATTGCAAGTTTTCAATATGTGGAGTGGCTGTTATTTCATTAAGTTGATACATACATGATATCATAAATGAGGGTGTTGAAGGTGATAATAGGTGGACTGTGTGAAATAAACTTAGAAGCTTAGAAGGTGATAATAGGGTATTGAAGTTTTCATAAAAGCTTCTATTTTCGGTGCTCTGTGTGGGAGTAATTTTAATTCATATTTGGTTGCCTACCTCTAAATAAGAAATTTGCCTAGATGCATTGAAATCTTTTTTTAAGATCTGCTTGGGAGAGCTTATTTACAATTTATTTGGACCTATGACATAGGCACTTCTGTAAAATTTTAGGAAAACTTAAAAAACTAACTTATAATATGTTCATAAAATACTTATTTTAAGCTTATTTTATTAAGTTGTTTACCAAACAGATCCTTAGTATTAGATTTTATGTTAAAACCAATTGACATTAAGTGAAGTTACACAACATGTTTTTTAAACTGCACTCCAGTAATTGAGGCAGGTGATGAACAGCTTTTCAACACCCTACTTCATTGATGTCCGTCAGAACAAGGGTTTTTGACAGAAATCTGTTCTGTTTTCATTGGCAAATTGAATACAAATATATATAAATTCTAGGAGACAATCTGGGATCTATTCTAGGAAATCAAATCTCTGAAAAAGGTATGAAAAATCAAGAAACAAAATCCGACAAAATCAAGGATAAAAATATCCTATAGATTAGGAAAAATTCTGAGTTGAATTAATTTGCAATTGGCGTCAGCCCGTTCCAATATAAGTAATAAAGAAGGAAAAGATAGTTTCTAGACATAAAAGAATAGGATAATTGATATGGTGCATTATTATTTGTTATGAAAGACACCGCACTAACCACTAAGTCCTATTTATACTACGAATTAGATTAAGCACTAGACTCTTAACCCCAATCAAAGATGGGAACAAATAACTTACTGAAGATAAGATGAAACCCCTTAGAATAAGATTAGGTTCTAACAAGATAAGATCCCTAAAAATAAGGAAACACTATTGCTAAAGTAACATTAATTTCCTTAATCTATTATGCGTCATTCTTTCCATCTAAGATATTCATTATATTCTAATATGTCTTTTTTTTTAAAATTTGTATTATATTTATAGTTATTTGTATGATTGAGTATACTTTGCTTTTGTCTTACTTTTTTTTTCATACTTGCACGAAGATAAAACATTTCCCCTTAGTTACACATGAAAATTCTGTTTTAATTTCATTCTAGAATTCTGTAAGACTACGCATGCTTGTTGCTTTTTAAAACAGGTCAGGACCATGCGAGCTAAAGATCACTATGAGAGAATATAATATTGATGTGCACGAAGATAGCAAAGATTTGTCATTTTTTTCTAAAGAGATGCCATATCTTCAAAATGGTGTTTGAACCCAATTTTTCTTAGGGACATTATTGCAAGGTTCGTGCTTCCAAATCCTTGTGTCATTTTTTAATACACATAGATATAAAGTTTTTGGAGCAAACAGTGGGTCTACTACAGCCATATGTCATTTTCCACAGCTCTGTGGGCAAACCCAGCATCTTTTTCCATATGTTCTCCCCCACGATTTACCACAGCTTGTGGACAAACCCAGCATCTTTTTCCATATGTTCTCCCACACGATTTACCACAGCTTGTGGACAAATCCTTAATACATTTTCTACTTCTGCGCATCTCCCACATCCATGTGGGATTTGCCATTGCGTTGTAATGCACGTGTGCATAACAGTTATGAATCCTAACATCTTGCAAATCATTCCCAATTCCTCCAATGACTAACAAAGGACTAAAAATCATTCAAAAACTAAGTATAAGCCCAAAACAACATTAATCAACAACCAATTACACAAACACATTATCAAATCAAAATTTTCCAAATAAAAAATATAGGTTTAGTTTCCTTACCTATTTCTCACTTAAGCTTGGTTTTAGAGAAGAGAGGAATTTAGGTATCAAGCTTCTTGGCTTCCCAACCCACTTTCACAGTTATTGAAACTTACCAAGAACCTATCAAAACCCGAAAATCATACAGAAGTTGAGAAACTATAACTTCAAGGATGGTTCTCCCATGGTGGTTCATGAGACTTAACAACAATAAAACCTAGTCCAATGGAGTAGAAGGAGGACTTACCCGCCAGAATCATAGCTCAAGAAGAAGACAAACGGAGGAATAATCAAATCTTGTTTAGTTCCCGATGGATGCAACAGGTGGGTATGCAAGAAATTGGATAAGGAGGGTTTGGGCGCAGAAAGAAGAAGATGAAACAGGGGAAGAAATAGAGTGTAGGTTGCTCGATTGAAATAAAGAACATCAGGGTTGTTGTTAGAAATTCCGTTTTCTACTAATTACAGTACCTTTAAACAAGTTTTTCTTTTTATTTTTAAACAAGTTCAATATCTCAACCCAAAATATTACCCACTACTCACACTATATTATACTAAACTCACCAATCCATTTCCATTACTCAAAGTCCCCTCACCTAGATCCAACCATCTCATTTCCATTACTCAAATTCTCTCACCTAGATCCAAACACATCTATGAACCAACTAATCACATATTAAATATAATTTAAAAAATATAGATATAAATATCACAATTTATCACCTCATAAAAAATTAATTGACTATTTGCATTTGGATTAAATTAAGTTATTATCGTTATCTAATTTAAATCACTTAATGATACATTATACAATCACAATGTTACAAAGACGAGTAATGGCACCAATAATTGCATTGTTTTCTTTTTTATTTTTGTTATTTAAACTATATTTAACAAGACATTTTAATTAGTTTTTAATTTTTACTAGCTAAAAACTGTTAATTTATTTCCAATAAAATAAGAAAAATCCTACTCCTATGAAAACTTAAATTTTTAATGGCATACCTTTGACTTAAATCCTACTTCAAATAAAATTTAAATAATTTATAAGACATCATTAGAATAAAATGACAAATGTCACATTCTTTAGTCAAATTCCTCCAATGAATATTAAGAATGAACCAAAGAGTATACAAATTATGATTGAAAGACTTATAACTGTCCCTTCCATCCATATCTAAAGTTAAATGCATAATGTGTTGTGAAGTTCTTAAAGAAAATTTTTAATGCATAAGTATACCCTTTCTCCGGTTAATAAATCATAAACTAAACTAAGATTTAAGCGCACAAAATGTAACATTTTGTACATACTCTTTTGAATAAGCTACACACATATACACATTTATCTAATTTCCAATAATTATTTTTTAATCTTTAAGGAGGTTGCTTCTCATATATTTATCATGAATTAAGTATGCGTTTTCTTTTTGTTTTTATTTTCATAATATCCTTAAGTGATTATCATATCTTTTTAGAATTGACTCTTAATTTCTTATTTTCAAGATTTTTCTAGGACTGAAAGTATGTTATTCATCTATTCTTTTCTATAGTCTCTTCTTTGAGTTCTTCTTGAGAATAATATACTAGTTCATGATCATCTTTAAAAGTTGTATATATTTTATCTTCTTTAAAATTAACTTATCTTTTTAATGAAATGTGTTTCTTTAAGGGATATTGATTTCCCTTTATCAAGTAGAATCTCATATATGATTTGTTGCTTATGGAAGTTGAGTGATCCTTCATCTAAATTTAGTTACCTATATTCCTTGCTTCTTGTATATATAGTTGTGACCTTAGGCCTTCTAACATATGGAAGCTTTTCAAATAGGTGACAATGGGCTAGACCCATTTTGTCCAATCCCACATGTAACGACCCTAAGCTTCACTAAAAATATTTATAAAAATATGAGAGATTTTCAAAATCTAATCTTACATAAAGAACTCTAATCTTTTTGTAAACATTGTAAACCAAAATATAATTTGTTACAAACTTCGTTTAAAACACAAATACATTAGTTGTTATAATTATCCTTCTTCAAAAGTCTTAATTCAGAGCAGTGAACTTCTTACGAACCTAAAATTACATGAACATCAAGAGTAACTCGTTTATGAATTTAACATATTCAGATGAAATCCTCTTAATCCTTCAATATAGCATGTTGGTCATGTTCATCTTTTATTCGTATCACGAACATATATGAAAAAAATCACATGAAATGAGTGATATTTTTATAAACCATTAATGTTAATTTTAATAAACTTAAGAGACCTATAACTCAATCTCAATTGACTCAATGTATGGATCCATAACCAATTTATGATGATTTACTCTAATCATCAATGATTTGTTTGGGAAGTGATTGATAATCGTATATCTTTCCCTAAATTGAAACAATAATTTTCTCAAGAAATCAGGCAATCTGCCCTTAACAAAATTTTGGTTATCTACCAATAACAAAATTCTAGCTACCTGTCAATTAGGCAATCTATCCATCATAAAATATAAATGAGCACTCTTTCAGCCAAGAAAGATATACACTACAAAATATTGAGGATGTTGAATAGTTATGGAAGTTTTAGGCCTATGAATATCCTAACACAAGTGTCAACATGGTTTGCTATGTATATTCATTTACCTGATGAATATCCTAGCCCAAGTTCTACCATGGACTAACTTGAATATTCATCTACCTAACTTAAAACCATCTTAAGACCCAACTCGGTAACTGCCCTTCATCTCGCAGTGTACCAAGTTGTACTTCCCAAACACGGACACTCATGCACCTGCATGGTACCATTACAAGGGAACCTAAGATTTTGCTAAGTTTATCTCACAACATATCAACATAGTTTCAAAAGTCACTAAACTTGGCAATCACAAAGGCACGTAGTACTTATATTTCAATCATCATTCACGGATCATTTACGCATAACCTCAAAGAATTAAAAGGTAATAATAGATATACAAATTAATTTCTCATCTCAAAATTTCTATTTTATGGATAATAATCAATATAGTAATAGTAATATTGATATAAAATTGATTCATTTTTAATACTAAAAGACATATTTTCTTATGTGGAAGATTAGGTTAGACTACAACCACAGAACATACCTATATTATTATAAATTTAAAAATATGATTTTAAGAAATACATATTTATTATGAAAATTGCATAATTGAACTTTAGATACAATTCCTTGAACATTCTATATTGGTTTCTAAAGATACATACTCATTTCTATTATTTTATTTTGCTGGAAACATTCAACATATCACACACATATAGATATGAGTTAGTTATTAATTGTTCCAAGAGTAATAATTCTTATAAATCAGAAAAATGTAAAATAAAATTTATCATAATTAATTTATGATAGAGAGCAATAAAAATAAGATTTAAAGCAAAATTGAAATAAGTAATAACAAAGAATCAAAATGTATCATCTGAAAATAATATGATGAAAAATAAATTTATAAAAAAGGATCAAAATATAAATTTTAAAAAATAAGTAAAATGATAGAATAAATGGTAAATAATAGCATAAGATCATGCTATAATATCTAAAAAACAACTTAAATAGCAAATAACAACAAAGAGTCAAATTGTACTATCTGGAGAATAAATAAAATGACAAAGGACCAGATAGTAATATTCGAAGGATAAATTAGGAAACAATAAACAAAGGACCAGACAATAATATTTGGAAACAAAATAATAAATAAAGGACTAGAAGTAATATTTTGAGAATAATATTAATAAAGGACCAGATTATAATCTCTGGTGAAAATAAAAAGTAGAGTAGTTGGATATTGTTGAACAATCAATTAGATATCTGAAAATAAAGGTTACAATATTTAGCATATTAGTGAACAGAATGATAATTATAAGAATAATAAGAGTAGTAAAAACATATAAGTCTATTAAGATTAACACCCCAAAGGTTTATAAATTTCACTCCCCCTTACCTTAATAGAAGATTGGTGATGACTACTAAGTTGTGAAGAACCTTGAAATATAATCACAGTGTTTCACAATTCAATTTTTCTCCCATTTACACATGTGAGCAAAAATATGGTCGCTAAGCAAAAATAGGTGCAGAAAAATTTCGCTTAGCAATGGTTAACATATTTCAACTTCTTTTTTGCACTTCGCTTAGTGATGGAAGCTTTGCTAAGCGAATTTTTGGATTAGAATGATTTTCCTTAAGCAAACATCTTTCACTTGGTGAAAAAAAATGAAAAAATTTATTTCACTAAGCGATTCAAATTTCGCTTAGCAAATTTCCTCTTTAAAGGATGTATTTATTTCTGTGAGGAATCTGCTAAGTGAATCCCAAGAGAAAAAGAATTTGCAAATTTTAGCAAAAATGTTTTACATGTTAAAATTAATTTATTTTTATAAGTCTTTCTCATGCGAAAACTAAGTTTTTAATACCTACTTGTAATATCTAAATTGAAATTCAAATAGATTAATAACAATATAGTTATTAAAAAATAGGGAGTCCACAAAAAATGGAGCTAGGCGAACTAACTTGTTATATTGTGGACAAGTTGGATACATTAACTCATCTTACTTAGGAGTGGACTGAAGGGTTAACCATCCAGATTTTATTTATTTATTTATTAGTGATATGTTCTTTTCAACAATTGCATACTAATTGTAGCATAAAAATGGTGAAATTTTTTATCATAATATATAAAATTTGCATTATTAATTTCAAGACTATATCAAAATCGCTATATTAATATCATTCTGATTGTCTAATGTAGCACAAAATTGTACTATTTCATTGACTAGAGTCTAAATCAAGTTAAAATACTATTAGTCTCCTCAATTCCTTAATAAAATAAGTATTCCATGAAAATTTAGTTAACAGCTTGAGGCTTCGATATAATAAGAATAATATTAATATCATGGCAAATTAAGAAATAAGAATGTTGTGAAAATATATAATTATATAGCATTCACATTTTGGTTGTCGCTTATATCTTCTAATTGTGATGGCTTAATTAGTTATATAGGCTATATAAAAATTGGAGTGCATAAAAATTGCATTACATACAAGGATGTATCAAAATTCGAAAGATTGTGTGTGCATGTGTGTATATATATATATATATATATATATATATATATATATATATACAAAAAATAAAATTTAAATTTTCTCAACAAGTTGGTAGGTCAACCTGTCTTGTCTTATCTATGGCCAATGGGCTAGGAAGGATAGGTCAAAACAAGTTAAAGGTTAGAGGCCTCCACCTTGCCAAATTGAGGGAAGGTCAACTCGTTTCACCCAATCCATTTTGTCATGCCTATTCAAATATGATATAATTCTTTCTCTAGAATTTCATATCATTGCTGGTGAATATAATAAACTTCTCCTCAACATATTTGTGCCCTTTTATCTTCAATAACACATATTGATGAGTCAAGATGTTAATTCTTTCCCATATCTATTGGGTTATTTTACAGCTAGCCACTTTATAATACTTATTTCTACTTAGTGTACACAAAAGAAAGCATTTTGATCAAGATTATATAACATTTATATTTTTCTTTTGATGTTCATTGTGCTTTGAGGCTTTGCTTACTATACTCTTTTATAAGTTTTTGGACAATGTACAATATGTCCACATCTTAGGACTCTATAAAGTGCTCCATCATATTCTTTTAGTCATAGTATTTAGTAGTCATTCCCATCTAAGCTTAATGGTTTGTTAGTGTATGCTCTTTCCAATTAAACAATCTAGTAGTGCTTGTGCAAGGCATCACTTTCGTTGGTATTACAACATTGACGAATATACCAGAGCATAGTATTTCAATAAGTAAAGTCATCTCATTAGGAACTCAAAAAATACCTTATACATTACCACTTAATAACTTGATGAGAATTAAATGTGAAATAGAGATATGGACATACAGACGAAAATATACATAACATGCAAAATTGATAAGCATATATTAAAACCAAGGGTTAACAATGATAATAAAATTGTTGGGGTATAGATTAACTTCTCAACACATCAAAATCAATAAAAATAATTTCTATCCAAGTTTACACATATATTCCTTATTCTAGTATATCATCCTAACACTAATCATTAACAAAAAGATCTAATTTTTCCAATCATCTTACCAATCCTTGGTAAACTGAATAGATACTTTGTAATTGTGTTCAAGGAATAAATAAGGCGCATAAAAAATGTTTTATTCCTATATGCAATATAGTGTTTTTCTTGAATCAATAGCTTGAACACATTTCTTGGTGCTCTCAAGAAAATAAAACATGTTTATAAGTGATCAAATATAAAACAAGCATTAAGCGCAGAGAAGAACACAATATGTGGAAATAAACTTCAATAAAAGAATAAAATAGTTACATGAGTGTTGATTGTAACGATCCTAATTCTTTAACAATAGTATTTATAAAAATGTGAGAGATTTAAAAAGATCTCAACAAGGAACCATAATTTTCTTGCAAACACTGTGAGCCAAAATATAGTTTCTTACAAAACATCGTTATCTAAAATACTTAAAACGTGAATATATTAATTGTTATAACTACCCTTCCTAAAAAATCCTAAGTCAAAATAGTGGACTTCTTACAAACCTACTAGTACTCGAACATCAAAGAGTGACTCGTTTATAAGTTCAACATATTTAGAGAAAATCTCTGAATCCTTCAACATTGCATGTTGATTAGGTTCATCATATATGAAAAGAAATAAATGAAAGAAATGAAATTTTTATAAACGATCAATGCTAATCTTAATAAATTAACAAACAATGGGGCCCTAAGGTTTGACCTACGACTTAATCTCACTCAACTCAATAAATAGATCCAATTTCACTCATCTTAATGTTTGAACTCAATCTCACTCAACTTAATGTATTGACTCAATCTCTTTCAACTCAATGTATGGATTCATAACTAATTCATGATGATTCACTCTAATCATCAAGGATTTGCTTGGGAAGTGATTGCTAGCCGTATATCTTTCCCTAAGTTGGTATATTAATTTTCTCGAGAAATTGGGTCATATGCTTATAACAAAATTATGACTATCTACCAATAACAACATTTTTTCTACTTGTCAATTTGGCTACCTGCCCATCACAAAATAGGCTGATTGACCCAAGTGGGTTTATTTTTTTAAAAAATTACCAATATGGGTCTCTTTTATAAAATATTACCAGTATGGGTCTGTTTTTGTAGTTGACTCGGTCAACCGCAACTCCGAATTGCGGTTTCGTTGCCACGTCAGCAATGTGATTACGTGGAAGCCAGCGTGGCAAAAATGAGTATGAAACCGCAAGTGGGAATTGCGGTTTGACTGGTCTTTGACCAGCACCGCCTTGTTGTCCAATGGGTAAAAAAACACAGAAAATGATGTCTGTAAAACCGCAAGTCAGAGTTGCGGTTTGACTGGGGTTTAACCGGCCCCCCCTTTACCCAACAGTTGCAAAAACGATGCCTGTAAAACAGCAAGTCAGAGTTGCGGTTTGACTGGGGTTTAACCGGCCCCCCTTCACCCAACGGTTACAAAAAAAGGCGTGCGAATTTTTACGAACAGGTGCGGATATTTAGGAAGAGACGCAGTTTTTTACGCAAGCAAACCGCAAGTGCGAATTGCGGTTTGCATTAAATAATATTTTCCACATAAACCGCAGATGAGACTTGCGGTTTATGTGGAGTTCGTCTCCTATAAATTCACCCCGTCGCCCCACAGAACCGCACACCCCTTTGCTGCAGAGAATCGCACACCTAGTTGGAGACCACATAGTGATAATCAAAGAAAGTTTTGTTTTCTGAAAATTATTTCTAAATATTGAGGTTAGTTTTCTTATATAATATTTTAATATATGTTTGTTATATATTAATTTTATATTTTGTTATATATTATTTTGGGTATTATGTTAACATAATATTTTGTATTAAATTGTAGCAATTGTCATGGCATCATCTTCTTCTCGTCCTTCTATTGATTGTGTTCATTTTGGACCTGTGGAGAATGACGTGTTGTACATGCAAAATCAACACGTTTCTCAACATATATGGAATGGGGAGGATGACAGAAAACTCTTAATTAGACGTGCAGTTCCCACGTACAATGGAGAAGAGTCAATTCCTCCTCAAATTGTACGATATTTACGACAAGTGGGATTTTACACGGTCGCGCAGATGAGTTTTCTTCGTATTAATGCAGGTTTAATTAATGCATTTGTTGAGCGGTGGAGGCCGGAAACTCATACTTTCCACATGAGATGTGGAGAATGCACTATCACCCTTCAAGATGTTGCAATTTTGTTGGGTTTACGAGTAACTGGCATTCCTGTCATAGTTTTAACCAATGTTAATTGGGTTGAACTATGTGAAGAACTGCTTGGCGTTTCACCAAATAATGATGAAATTGATGGTAGTTCTATTCGAGTTAGTTGGTTAACTCATAATTTTGGTGATATCGCAAATTTTGAAAATAATGAAGAAAATTTACAGAGGTTTACTAGGGCATATATTTTACGCCTCATTGGTGGTGCCCTGTTTGTAGATAAGTCTAGCAGTAAAGTATCTTTAAGGTATTTGTTATTGTTGCGAGATTTTGGTGAGTGCAGTGCATATGCATGGGGTGCTGCTGTACTTGGTTTTCTGTATAGAGAACTATGCGTCGCAACAAACTACAAAATAAGATCCATGGGTGGTTTATGCCTATTAATACAGATATGGGCATGGGAAAGATTCCCAAAAGTTGCACTGACTATATTACCCCCATACAAACCACACAAACCCATTGGATCAAGCTAATTTTTTTATTGAGTATAATGTTAGTTATATTTTACAATATTATTTGTCAGTTAGTTATATAATATTTAATATTAATTATATAATTTTGGTAGGTGGCTACGACGGGGAAACCGACACATTGGAGCCACCGATGATTTAAAACATCATCGTCGTTTACTGGATACAATGAAGCAAAATGATGTAAGAAAATGTATGTTATTATTTTTTAATTTTGTTTACGTACTAACTACTTCTTATTTTATATAGGTCATTTGGATGCCATATCCAAACGAAGTTTTGGCACAGTTACCCCCGATATGCGTAGAAGGGGTTAATGCGTGGAAATGTGTTGTGCCATTGCTTTGCTTCAATATTTGTGAATGGCATCAACCAGATAGAGTAATGCGGCAGTTTGGGATGCGCCAACCCATACCCCGTCCTCCTTTGCAGCCTAAAAAATTACATGGGTTGACTATGCGAGGAAAAGGTTCTGAAAATTGGCTTATGTTGTTGCAACCTGCCATTGCAATATGGAACAACATAGACCAATTTAGGGTCGAAGAAACTGGAACTCAGGTTGGAGACCTGACATTCAACTCTGAGTACATGGTTTGGTCTCGTGCCAAAACCAAAATTTTTATCGACCCAAGAAATGCAAGAGCATCATTGTTGGTAAAATTTGTTATACTTATCCAATTTGTTTTTTAATTTTTGCAATAACATTTTTATGATTTTAATGTTTTTCATTCTATTTTTATTGTAGGGTGAAGTTGGAGAGACATTATCATATATGGTGTCTCCAGAGGGAAGAAACAAGTGGTCAATGGACGATTTAGTCCCACATGTTGATAAAATAATGATCTTGTTGGAAGATGAAGATCGAATCACGCGAGCGGCAGTGCCAGCACCCGAAAGTATGCCTGAGGTAGATGTTCCAGATTTTCACGTTAAACAGTCATATCGTGAAAGTCGTGGTCTAACTAGACGGAGGGACATCGTTCAGGCAGAAGTTTACCCTGTTCCTAACTTGCCTGAACGTGAAGAAGGCATATATTATACACCGACACAACTAAGTGGAAATATGCTTACTACTTATTATTATCCGTCTCAGACAGACGCAGGACCATCTTACCAAGGTGGTACACCATACGGTGCTGGCATGCCCCAAGGCCATATTTTTCAAGAAATATTTGGATCACTTCGCATACCGGAGATGCCACCAGAGCAACGACCCGCAACGACAGCAACTATGGACGAACCGCAATTCGATATACCTTGGGATTCTCCCTATGCTGCCGCTAGTCTAGGATTAGGTGGACAATTTGATCCAAACTCATGCCAAAATGTAGACGATAATGATGATGATCAATGAAATATTTTTTATTTCCAATAAAGTTTTTATATTATTTTATAAAGATATTATTATAATGTTTTTGAAAAAGATGATAACAAATTATAAAATATAACAACGTTGCAAAAGTTTGAAAGAGATAATAACAAATTATAAAATATAACAACGTTGAAAAACACAATAACATTTAAGGTAATTACATATCACCATCGGTTGGTTGAGAGCATCCTACGTCAGCGTGCAAAGGGCAACTTCTTTGATTATGACCCTATTGTCCACATCGGCGACATTTATTTTTTCTGTGTGTTTGTGACTCAGTAAAATCCATTTCATTTCTTATCCTCGTTGACTTTGGACGTCCTTTTCCTCGAACAACAGAATAGTTTGGGATAAGAGTCCAACTTTCTTCATTATGAGGGATCAAGTCGTCATTCCCAAGAGGAAACCATTGACCAGAGTATGCACGCATGATGAAGTCATTCGTGTATACTTCATCAACAAATTGATAATAGTCTAAACTAATTGCACCACACACAGCTATTACATGTGAACAAGGGTAATGGAAAGCTTGGAATCGGCCACATTGGCAGTATTTGTTGTTCAAGTTAACTACCCATTTTTGTCCTCCACGTTGAGTCACTGGATTAAAAGCGTCTTCGACTTCAAATCTAGTGGTTTCGATATTGTACTGACGGACTATATGGGGACAAACGTCTTGTTGGTTTTTACGCAATGCTTGCATTAATTTATCACAATACACCTTTCCAGCTTCCAATTGCGACCTACCATGGGATCCTCTTTCGACAAAATATGCAACACATTTACTATATGTTGACCTTACCAAAGCACTGATGGGAATATTTTGTATCCATATTGACTACAAATTCTCTCCTGAATCAAATTAATTCTTAAAGATGGGTCTGAACCAACCATTCCTAAAAAAATTAAAAAGTTAATAACAAATCATAATAATTTAATTTAAATATCACGTTATATATGGACAAGTAAGCAAACCTGATATCAAGTTACTGATGAAAGTTGAGTTTAATTTTTTGTGGTCTTGTGAGAGTGCCAGATTGAGACATAGATGATCTCCACCCCATTGAGTAACCGTCCGATTGACTGTTTTCCGAGACAAAATTTCCCTCATATAGAATGGACACCCATCTTTGTAGTTGGGACATTTGATAATGTATTTCGAACTTTTTGACTCCACAACATGATACGTTTGATGTGTTCGCATTGAATATTGTATCAATGCATTTTTTAGATCTTCTTTTGTCTCAAACTATAGACCTTTGTACAATGCATCTCCAACATTCCATGACTCATGCAACTCTTGGCCTAAAATATCTTCTTCATCAGGATGCAACCAATTGATGTGTGTATAATGAGCTGCATCAGTCCAAGGTGGACGTTGCCCTGCAAGTGTAACAGCATTCTTATTCATGTGTCTCTTATTCAACAAATTAAAGTAGTAAACCCTAAACAAAATAATAATTATTGTTAAACATACCTTGTTTGACATTTCTTACCGACAATGACTCCATATTACGAGTTTCATCGTCATCAGTATCAGATGAATTATCATCAATTGAAACATCATTTTCTTCGTCAGATGTTTCCTCACCACATGATTCACCAACAACATGATCATCATCTACTTCAACTATGTCAGAATTCATTATATCAGTGTCTACTGCAGTGCCTGAACTAGTACCAACTGATGATTTCTGAACATACAATTCTATTATATGAACATTATTTTGTTGTTCAAAAGCATTCAACATAATTTCAATATCTTCATCATCAACAATTTGTAGTGGCACATATTTTCCAGAAAATAAAAATCTACAAGTTACAGATGATATAAATTCATTTGATTGCATTTTTAACTTTTCCTGAATTTTGTTCTTTAATGAAGTAAAACTCATAGGACGCGTAATTCTAATTGCTCTTCCACTCCTTCAAAAATAACACATTCGTCTCCTTCGTACATTCTTCCATCACTATAAATGAAGGTGACAATTGGAGCAGACATAATATTCATAAATGTACCTATAAATAAATAATAAAGTAAATTTAAACATAAAAACCAGAGTTAAAAAAGCAATTTGTTTTTAAAAATATTGAAAAACACAAAAATTTTATAAATTACGTTTTTTACCTGAACAACTGGACTGTAACGTAAAGCTTTATTTTACGTCGGGTGCAACTACGTGTGCGGTTCTCTGGGTCGAACGGGTGTGCTGTTCTGTGGGGCGACAGGGGTTTAAATAGCAACTCCACGTAAACCACAAGTCTGATCTGCGGTTTATGTTAAAATTAATATTTAATGCAAACCGCAGTTCACACTTGCGGTTTTGCCAGAGTAAAAAAAATAATATTTACTACAAACCACAGTTCGCACTTGCGGTTTATGGTAAAAATAATATTTAATTCAAACCGCAGATGTCACTTGCGGTTTTATGTGAGTAGAAATTCGTATTTTTTTTGCAACTGTTGGGTAAAGGGGGGGCCGGTTAAACCCCAGTCAAACCGCAACTCTCACTTGCGATTTTATAGGCATCGTTTTCTGTGTTTTTTTACCCATTGGACAACAAGGCAGTGCTGGTCAAAGACCAGTCAAACCGCAATTCTCACTTGCGGTTTCATACTCATTTTTGCCACGCTGGCTTCCACGTAATCACGTTGCTGACGTGGCAACGAAACCGTAACTCGGAGTTGCAGTTTGACCGAGTCAACTACAAAAACAGACCCATATTGGTAATATTTTATAAAAGAGACCCATATTGGTAATTTTTTTAAAAAATAAACCCACTTGGGTCAATCAGCCTCACAAAATATAAATGAGCACTCTTTCAGCCCAAGAAAGATATACATTACACAATCTTAAGGATGCTAAGCAGTTATGGAAGATTTTAGGCCGATGAATGTCCTAGCCCAAGTGCCAACATGGTTCACCCTAAATATTCATCTACCTATCTTAAAACCATCTTAGGACCCACCTGATCCTTGCCTTTCATCTCGCAGTGTACCAAGTTGTAACTTCCCAAAACACGGGAACTCATGCACCTGCATGATACTATTATAACAAAACCTAAGACTTTGCTAAGTTCATCTCACAACATCTCAACACAGTTCCCAAAGTCAATCACAAAAGCACATAGTACTTATTTATCAATCATCATGCACAAAATACTTTATGAATCAATCTCAAAGAATTGAAAGGTGATAATAGAGATACAAATTAGTTTTTCAACTCAAAATTTCTATCTCAAAGATAATAATCATAATAATAAAAAATATTGATATAAAATTGATTCATTTTTAATACAAAAAAGCATATTTTCTTTTGTGGAAGATCCTATTAGATTGCAAATATAGAGCATACTTAGATTATCTTTTATAAATTTAAAATATGATTTTGAGAAATATCATGTTTATTATGAAATTTTCATAATTAAACTTTTCATACAATTTCTTGA
Source organism: Psophocarpus tetragonolobus (assembly GCA_037954015.1). Taxonomy (NCBI): domain Eukaryota; kingdom Viridiplantae; phylum Streptophyta; class Magnoliopsida; order Fabales; family Fabaceae; genus Psophocarpus; species Psophocarpus tetragonolobus. Next base: position 99,313,060 of record CM075689.1, read on the forward strand.
ATATTTTATATTGTTTCTAAAGATACTTATATTCATGCCTATCATTTTATTTTACCATGAGCATTCAACATATAATTAACAATCTTCTAAATAAAATATAATACATATATATAAAAATATAAGATAGTTATTAATGATTCTAAGAGTAATAATTTTTATAAATCAAAATTTTGTAAAGCAAAATTTATCATAATTTAATTTATGATCAAAAGCAATAAAAATTAAGATTTAGAGCAAAATTGTAATAACAAAGGCATGAATTTATAGAAAAGGATCAAAGTATAACTTTTGAAAAAAATAAGTTTAAATAATAGAATATATGGTAAATAATAATAGAGGACCAGATTATAATATTTGGAGAATAACTTAAATAATAATAGCAAAATACTAGATTGCAATATCTAGAGGATAATAAATAAATAGCATTAACATTTGTGTTGTATTCTATTTTTAGTCTTATATCTTTAGGTGGTCCTTTATGCTTTGTGTAGCTTGATATCCTACTACCCTTTAATTGGATTTACCTTTTGATTATACTTTTGATCATATACAACTTCTAATCTTGGTGCACTTTGATCTTTAGAAATCATGGTTTAAACTTTCATGCTTTTGGTTAGGTTTTTGTTTAGTATTTCTACATGTTATGGTAAATTCTTATTTATGGTTGTTGGCATATTTTGTATTGATAGTTGACACATTTCTTTCATGTTTCTTAATCTAGTTTTATTTTATAATCACAACATAAAAGCAAATTGTTAGTAGTTTAAGTTTAAAAGACATAAATTTTACTTCCTTATAGTATGTTGTCATTAAAATTTATTATGCAATACTGCCTGGCATCAACTTTAGCTAGGAAGATGAAGGAGAACATGGCAAGGATGAAATGCATTTTAGGCCTTAGGCCATAGTTCTAATCTTAATTTGCTTGTAAATATTTTAGTAGGGGCATTTGTGCCTTTTCCATTTAGGTCTTGTAGTTTCAGCCATTTTCCTTATTTAAAGAACATGAGGTGTCTTTAGTTAGTATGTGAAGTGTGGGAAGAAGGTGAAACAGCCCATTTGGATGTGTTGGTTAATTCTAGGAATGACAATGGGTTAGGGCGGGCACGAGTAGTGGTTACCCGCCACCCGACCCGCTACAAAAATCTGCCACCCGTTACTTGCTAAAAACCCGTCGGATACCAGCTATAGAAATATCTGCGTGTTTTTTTAATATCACGGGTACCCATGGATATTTTTTAAAAAATAATTTTTTAAAATTAAATATTTTTTATAAGAAGCTTTATCAAATAAATAATTTCTTTTTTAGAAAATCTAGAAATAAAATTATACTAGTTTCTACAAGAGTAATTAGATCTAAAAGTAGATTAATATAATATATTATAAAAAAATATTTAATACAAATAAAATATTTATTTTATATTGTCAACATATTTATAATAAATAATTTTATTAACTATGAAGTTTTCATAAAAAATAAGATTCATATCAATGAATTTTGATAATTAATATTTTAAATTGATTTATTTTCCAAAAATATTATCTTTTTTAACTTTTATATATATATATATATATATATATATATATATATATATATTATTTTAGTTTAGAGAGTAGCGGGTACGAGTACTATGATACCCGTATCCACACCTGTTAAGGAGTGGGTAGAAAAAACTCGTACCCGCGGGTAACAGGTACCTATTTATACCATCCGTGCTGATATTTTCGCGTGTTTTATCCACGATTTTCATATCTATGATTTAGGTTTTGAAAATAAAGAAATAAACAAAGGAGATAAAAGGATGGAAAAAGACACAAAGGAACAAAAAAGAGATAGCTGAAGGTTGCAAAATGCATTTCATTAAGATCCTATATTAAAACATTAACATGCAAGCCCATCTTGACAAAAAACGACACTAAGATATGGGCATAATAAAAAAGTGCATTACAATTACTTTGAACTAAGAATCACAGGGAATTCCACAATCTTCCAATTCTGAAGCTCTTCATGAGGGTCGCATGGGTACACCTAGTGGGCATGTTTGTCATCATCTTGCTCCTCTTTAGCCATAGCTATTGGATCTGCATACGTCAATCCTCCACTTTGGAAGCTCTTATAGAGATTACAAATAGGAATTTTTCTGATCTTTGGCTCTCGGTTTTCTAGTCGAGACAACCACATTTCTCTCTTTTCCTCTACCATCCTCTTTTTCTCAGCTTTAGTAAGCCTAAACCCTAGACCACATCGATTCTTATTCTTAGGCAACTCCAATATCTTCGTGATTCCTTCTTGGTTTTTCCCAAGCCCACGACGTATCTGATATCCTTTGCTCAACATAGCCTTTGGTGCCATTAAGGTAGCTCTAGAAAGTTGCGAACTTTTAGGTAAAGACTCCACATTGGCAATGCTAATTATTTCCAAGGACTGGAAAGAAGTCTCGAGGGCTTTTTTGGCTGCCTTAATAGAACAAGTAGGAAGAGGGCCACTCACCAATATATCTTATTCACCTGAGATTATTACCAACTTATCATCCACTATGAATTTCCACTTTTGATGTAAGGTAGAAGGGACCACTCAACTGAATGGATCCATGGCCTGCCCAATAAACAACTATATGTTGGCTTGATGTCCATGACCTGGAAGGTGACTACAAAAGTGAAAGCGCCAATCTGAATTGGAATCTCAATTTCTCCCGTCACTTCCCTACACGATCCATCAAAAGCTCTCACAATCATAGAGCTAGGTCTTATATGAGTCCCATCATAAGGTAATCGATCTAGTGTCAATTTTGGCATCACATTTAAAGAGGACCATTGTCAATCAATACTCTAGCCATGACATGATCCATGCATTTGATTGCGATGTGCAAAGCTATATTATGTCCCTTTCCTTCAGTTGGTATTTCATCATTTGTAAAGGTGAAGTAACTGTTAGTAGTAATATTCCCTATTATTCCTCCAAACTTGTCTAGTGTAATGTCATGAGCAACATGGGCTTCATTTAAGATCTTCATCAATAATTTTCTATGGCTTTCTAAGCTCATCAGCAAAGTTAGGAGAGATACACTGGCCATGGTTCGATTCAATTGATCAATAAGGCTATACTCACCTTGTCGTATGAACTTGAGAAACTCAGAAGCTTCATCATCTAACACTTCCTTCTTCTTCTCATTTTCATTAATTATCTCATTTCCATCAATCCTATTTTCCTTGGAAATCACCATTTCAGTGATTTCTTTTCCTTTCCTTCTCGGGTCATTTCTTATAATATTCTTAGGAGTGTAAATTCTACCGCTACGCATTATTCCTCCTCCTTCTGTAATGTTGATGGCAATTCCTTCAACACAACTGGTATTATTCTGTTCTTCACCACCACTGTCACTTACTTTCACTTCGACATCATATTTCCATGGGACTGCTTTAGGATCCTTGTAAGGGAAAAAGGCAAGAACTTGCACTATGATGGGCTTGGGAGTCTGAGGAGTGGATGGATTGACATTTCTTGTAAAGTGAATCACCAATGACCTTGGAGCAGTAGTAATTTTCTTTTCTTCTAATTAGGTCATCAACACATCCTAACACTGTTGTAAATGACCAATCTGGACCAACCCTGAGTTCATTAATCTTTGCAAAGTCTGCTTAAACTCTTGGCAATCTTCAACTGAGTGTTTGCCCTTTGAAAGACAATCATTTCCTTTTCCCTCAATCATGGAAGTCTTTACATCTTGTACATCCTTAACGAATGGTTGATCACGCTCCATCTCAATTGCATTTACAGATGAACTGTTGTGCCCTGGGAGCGGGTCATTCCCATTGTTGGGTCTTTCTTCCTTGAAACTTAGCATCCCTGCCTTTATCAAATCCTGAACCTTATGCTTTAATCCCAAACACTTTTTTATGGAATGCCCTATAGTACCTGCATGATAGTCACATTTGGCATTTTGGTCATAGCCTTTCCGGTACGGTGGTTGCACAGGTTTCAAAGGGAAAGGGAGAACCAGGGAGTTATGAATTAGATGTGGCAAAAGTTTAGTGTAGGTCATGGGTAGTAGGGAGAATGTTCTTTACTGATTATTCCCTTTTTTAGATTATTATCCGTATTAAGGAGCGAAGCTATAAGCTGGTTTCTCTGAGGTGCTGAAGGAGACATGGTTTGTGGTGGTGGTGGTAAAGGTTGGTAGGTCATTCCAGATGGGTAAGGTTATGGATATGGTAGTGGGGACACTGATGCCATTTGTGGGTTATACATGAAGTGGGGTTGGTAGTTAGGTATGAAAGGGATAAGATTATAACTGGGCATGGTAGATGCAGGGATTATGGCATTCGTTTCTCCTCCCTTTTTCCTCTCGACAGTTGTTGAAGGTTTCCTCATACTTCTCACTCCTGTCGATACATGAGAAATCTTCCTACTTCTTATTCCCATCTCCACTCTCTCCCCAATAACAACCAAATCTGAAAAGTTTGAAGATACATTTTAGATCATTCTATCATAAAAGGTGACCGAAGTGTATCATTGAACATAGATACCATCTCCCCAATAACAACCAAATCTAAAAAGTTCGAAGATACATTTCCGATCATTCTATCATAAAAGGTGAACGGGGTGTATCATTGAACATAGAGTCCATCTCTTTTTTAGATAATGGAGGTTATATTTGAGCAGCCACACCTCTCCATCATTGGGCATATTCTTTAAAGCTTTCTCTTTCTTTCTTTGACATATTTTGCAATTGAGTACGATCTGGAGCCATGTCCATATTGTACTTGTATTGTTTCAAGAAAGCCTTAGCCAAGTCCTTCCAAGTACATACTTTTCCTTGCTCTAAATTCACATACCAACTAAGAGCTGCTCCCATCAAACTTTCTTGGAAGAAGTGGCCCAGTAGCTTATCATCATAGGCATATGAGGCCATTTTTCCACAGTACATGGTCAAATGAATTTTTGGGCAGGTGACTCCCTTGTACTTGTCAAACTCGAGAATTTTGAATTTATGAGGAATCACAACATCTAGTACCAGACACAAATCAACAACACTAAAAATATAGTGGTCAATCCCCTTAATAGCCCTCAAGCATTCTTCTAAGAAGCGTAGCTTATCATTGGATTAGATGTCCTCAAACTTTTTGGAATGAATCACAACAGTCGATCTAGGTGTGACACTTTGATGGTTAAGGAGGTTTTCAAAAGGAATTGTAATATTTGGAGGTGTATAAGTGGGATGTTAAATTGGAATATGGGAATTGTTAGTCTTGTGGTTGAATCCTGGGGCTTGTGTTTGACTTGGAGGTGTGACGACAGATGTGAGGGGGTTATTTTTAGGGTTATTGGCAATAGGGGGGTATAACCCAGAGGAAGGTCGTATGGAGGATTTGGAGCAGCATTTGCCTGATTGACCTCTACAGCATTAGTAACCATAAGTGGTGTGTAACCATGAGGCATGCCATAAGGAGGTAAGGTTGCATGAACATTAAATTGTGGAGGTGGGTTAAATCCAGATAGGTGAGATCGTGTAGCTTGAGGCTCTTCTGGCGGATTCCCATTCACTCCTTTAATCGCTTTTAGCATTTCTAAAATCTCATTATTTGTATCTTTATCTGGTTCACCTCTTCCTTGAGTCCTTTGTCTTGTTGTTCCAGATCATCTACAACACCTTCCATGACTCTTGTCTTGGCACGCGTCCCTTAAGGGTGTCGTAGGGTTGTTTTCTTTGCTTGACCAATTATTTTTTTGTTTTGAGATGAATGATATGACATGAGAATTGAATGTCATGACAATGGAATGATCATGTTTTATTTATTATTTTTTATTTTCTTCCTTTTTTAGAGAATCATAAATTTCTTTGCTTGATTACGAATATTTGAGATATAAGAGAGAAGTGGTTTCACGGGATCAAAAGTGACACATTTTTATTAATTTTCAACTAGGAGTACATTGCATCCAAATTATCACTTTTTCATCAATTACAACCATATTTTTCAAATTCTCTATTAGCTCTTTACAATATTCAAGAAAAAAATTAATCTCCCTAGGAGTCGAAAGAGGACTTGTCATCCCCTCAGCTTCACTAAGCCTTCCTGGAATTTCTAAGATTTCCTGATTCACCAACCATGCGAGTTTTATATAACAGTCTTTCTAAAAAACTACCTCATCATTTAGTACTTCGATATCTTCCTTATTGATTGACTTCCCCAATTTCCTTTTCCAAAATATGATTTCTGCATCAAGTTCTTTAATGAGGATTGTTTGCTCTTCAACATGGCTCATCAAATCAAGCGTCTTTTGTCCTTCCTTCTTCCATTCTACCAAATTCATCCTTGCAACTTGTTCTGCTTCTAGCCTGCATATATTTTCATCTTGGAGCCTACTTTCAAATTCTTGCACCACCTTTTCCAGTTGTTGTTGGAGGTCATTGAACATCTTTTGTGCCTATAATTCAGATACTTTTGCATTTTTTATTTCTTCTTTTAATTGTTTATTATCTGCTAATGTTTTGTCTCTTTCACGCCTTCTCAATCCCAACTGGCAGCTCCTAAGTAGTCTCGAGTCTTGGATTTGAGTTCCTCTTCTTCTCTTGCTCTTTTGTTAGCTTTAGTTAATGACTGCATTTTTTTAGCATTCTCCTCTTGCATTGTTTTCATCATTTGGTGAGACTCTTCCAGTTCTTTCTTCAACTTTCTTTTTTCTTCTTCAGATTTTGCCAAGGCTTCTTGAATTTCTTTGAATTCCTTCATGTCAATTGTGGTGGTATAGGAATCTTTTCATGGATTGGTCTAATTTTGCAGAAAGGTAGTTTGACTTGTTGAATCCTTTTCTTTAGCCAGTGATGGTAGTATTCATTTGCACCACTGCCTCTTCTCATGTCCCTTTCCCTTTCCTAATAACTTACTCCCAAACATGATTAATTCTTCTAAGTATCGCTGGGTCCAGTTGGTTTATCTCATAGAAGAAAGATGTGATTAACTCTTCCATCCGTAGGCCTAGTATTGGATAACTCAATTGCCTTAAAGTCAATGAAGGGTTGTGATCAAGTCCCTACAAGGGGTACATTAGGGAAGCCCCCACATCAATAAATAACTTCTTCTAATTTGTTACAATTTGGGTTCCAACGTATTGATTCTTTAGTGAGGTTTACTAAGAACTGAGCCCACTCCTTACTTGTCTTTACCTTAAGAGTACACTACTTGAAGTCCTCTATGGGAGATGTGGCCTTGTACTTATGGGAACATATATGGACAATTAACCAAATATACAACATCGGTAAGCAACATGTTAACTTTTTCTTTCCCTTTTCATAACAAAGATTTAAAGCACAAAATGTGCCTACAAGCATTGCTAATGTTTGATTTTCTCCTCTGTCTCAGCAAGTTAGGAACACATACGTGGCAGAGAGATCTATGCAATCCTCAAGGTATAAGAAGAGAACAATCCCATAAAAGGTGAGGCCAATACGTCAGTAAAGCCATCCCAATCATTTGTTTTCGACAACCGCTTCATCCTTTCTACCAAATAATTTCGTGGAAAACCCTCTACTCCATTTCTATTTAGTTTCTTCTCTCTTAGTTCTTTCTCTTGCACCCTAAGCAGATTTGCTATTGTATTCATCAAAGGGAGATGTCCTCGATACTGGTATGACTTGCTATCTTCTAATGAAATCCCCAAAATCCGCTCATATTCTTTTAACATAGGTGCCATCTGGAAATCTTAAAAGGTGAAACATCTAAGGAGATGATCATAAAATTGGATTAGTGCAGAAATGGCTTCTGTTTGCACATTTAACTCCAATAGATCTAATATGTTCCCATATTTTCTTGCAAAGGCTACTCGTTTAGTCCCTCTCACCAAATTACTGAAGGGTTCTAGGAACTTCATATCAGACATCTTAACCTTTACAAGCATTGTTCCTTTTGTCTCACTATTTGATCCCATGTCTCTTTTTAGGATATTTCCGATAACAAGATTTTATGATTCTCTAAAACCTATTTTACGGAAGATGTATGTGAATGATTATGCATGTGGAAAGTATCATACCACCATTTTTTCTATTAAAAGAAAGAATAAGGAAGTTACATGTTAAAAAAGAAAGGCGAGTAAGAAAAAGATGTCACAAGTGTCCTAAACAGGTATACCTAGAGGAGTTAAACTACCCTATGAAACTAATGGCTTTTTAATGAGTGAGTTTCATCGGCTGATAACTATTTGTACCTTTCTAAAGGCTTTCTAGAACTCTATTCTCATTTTAGAATACATTCACAAATTGGAAGTGCATCCATAGTGTGGGTATTCACAAAAAGAGTCACGCTCTAGATGAGACTTTTGTGATAACCAGATTAGAAGTGTGGGTATTCACAAAAAGGAAGTTACATGTTAAAAAAGAAAGGCAAGTAAGGAAAAGATGGCCCAAGTGTCCTAAATAGGTATACCTAGAGGATTTAAACTACCTTATGGAACTAATAGCTTTGTTATGAGTGAGTTTCACCGGTTGATAGCTATTTGTAGCTTTCCAAAGGCTTTCTAGAACTCTATACTCATTTTAGAATACATTCACAAATTGGAAGTGCATCCAAAGTGTGGGTATTCACAAAAAGAGTCACGCTCTAGATGAAACTTTCGTGATAACTAGATTAGAAATGCATCTAAAATGGTATCACTAATAGTGCATCACTCCCTAGGTTACTCTCAGGCCCGAGTGTAGGACCCCACTCATGTGTGTGAAAAGTGTATTTGCAGTGTGTGAGAGGCAAATCTTAAATTATTCCATATAATAGAAACATACGTCATCTAACCTATAGTTCAATTAAAACAATACACAGATAAATAAGATAAGTATGAGAAAACAACCAAACGAAATAAAATAAATAAGGGGGGAAAATAACATAAATAAAAGTTATCAATTTTGCATATTTAATTATATAGGCTTGACTCTCGACAATCCCCAGTGGAGTCGCCATCTGTAGACATGTGGGGTCTTGACGGGACGGCGAAAAATTAGTTTATAAAAATCAGAGGAGTCGTCACCAATATTTATTGAAGAAAACATTGAAAAAACCTTTTAAAAGAGGTGGTCTATGAAGCCAAATTTTAAGTTCGAGAGTCTATTACACATAGGGAAGGTATTAGTACCCTACGATGTCCATCTTAAAGACAGTTACCTCTAATTAAACGTGCAAAACTATATAATTTTAAAAATATTTATTTCATCCTTAAAATAGTTGAAATATAACAAATACTTTTATTTTATTTTTGTTTAACATTTTAATGATAAAATTATTATTGAAAAATTTCTTTTTATAAAATATTATTAATATTTTAATTTTTAATTGAATTATTTTATTTTTATTTTTTGGGACTCGACAGGAATGAGTTTTTGCTCTTACGTATCTCCATACGTAATGGAGAATAAAAGTATACATAGTTCTTGATAATGGTTTGTTTATTAGGTTTTTTATTTTAGTAATTAATTTTATTCTTGGGTTTATTTTAAAATATTATTACCACAATCAAATTAGAAGTGCATCCAAAGTGGTTAGGATAATTATTTAACGTAGTCGTCAAATCAGAAGTGTATCCAAAGTGACAATCACTAAATTATGATAGTTTTTATAATGGCTAAATTAAAAGTGCATTTGAAGTAGTCATAATTAAAGTTTTACGTTTTGTGTTCTTACATAAAAAGATAATTTTAAAGGATTACACAATAATCAAATCAGAAGTGCATCCAAAGTGATCATAATCTTTTTATAATTTTATAATTTATGATAGTCAAATTAGAAGTGCATCCAAAGTGACTATTATTAATAATAACATGATAATAATTATAATAACCAAGGTTTTTAAAAGAAACCAAATTAGAAGTGCATCTAAAGTGGTTATTTTAGTTTTCGTAATAGTCAAATTAGAAATGTATCTAAAAGGACCATTATTAAATTTTCTTAAATAATTTATATGACGTAATAATATTCATTACAACTACAACTTTATAAAAAACCAAATTAGAAGTGCATCTAAAGTGGTTCTTTTAGTTTTCGTAATGATCAAATTAAAAGTGCATCTAAAGTGACCATCATTAAATTTCCTTTCGTAATTATAAATACTAGAGGTTTTATAACATTTAAGTTGGAAAAAACATGTAAAATAGTCATTATAAATTTTCATTTTTTAAAATTAATATTATTAACATTATTATTGTTGTTAGATTTAATTGAAATTTTATTAATAGCTATTTTGAATATTCGTAACATGTTAACTAACAAAAGGTAAATGAAAGAAAATGATAGAATAAATAAAATAAAAAAAAATTACAATTTATACTCACAAAAGGCTAAACATACTGCATTTTGGGCTTTAAAATGAAAGAAATACGTTTAGCAAAAACAGTGGTGTGAACAGTAAATGGGGTGAAAACAGCAAAATAGGTCATGATTTAAAAGAGGTGCGAATAGTAAAACAAGGGAGGTGCGGATATAATCAGCTTATTGTGGGGCTTGGGGCTACAAATAGCAAAAAGCAAAGGTACGGATAGCATCCGACTGTTGGACCTAAAAGAGGTGTGCGAATAGTAGTTTTGTTGGAGTGAATTTAGTAAAGCATGATTTTTCTAAAAAAATAAAAAATCAAAAAGAAGAAAAAATCTGGGACGCATGCGCATCCCCTTTACACCACTATTCCCTCTTCTTCTTCAAAGATATTAACTTTGTTATATCCATCTTTCCCGTGACAGAAAAAAGAGAAAATAGAGGGGGGTGGTTGTTACCGTGTTGCGGCAGATCCGTCTCTGGTGGGTACTTCCGGTGATGCCTACTCCACTGAAAATCGTTTCCGGTGGTGGCGAAAGGTGTAAGTAATTTTTTTTATCTTATTTCTATTTTTTTATGAAGTTTTGTAAAAAAAGTAGTATAAATTAATATCTTTTGAAACTTTCAAACTCTTCTCTCTTACTCTCTATCTTGCATCTTTCTCCTCCTCTTCCACACTATTTATTTTCCTCCCTAAAAATGCCTCCCTTTTTTCTTGAATTTCTTTTTCAACCCCCAATAAAAGTCCCCTCTATCATATTTAAGTTCCCATTTTTATAACGTCAACTTGAAAATGTTTTACTCACGAAAATTTGAATTTTTTGTTTATCCAGATTTTTTGGGATTGTGTTAGTGATATAGTTGAATCAAAGAGCATCTCCATTGATTCAGAGAACTCAGACATGGTTCAGGTTAACCACTCTCTTTTCATTTTCACCTTCTATTTTCTTGTTTTTTTTTATTTTTCCATAAAAATTTCTATTTTGAGCTCTCTGACATTGATGTATATTCTGAACATTATCGTGTATGTTAACAGTGTATGGAAATGATATTTTATTTTTTTTTGGATTTATTATTTTTTTTATTATTTCTCTTAAAACTAGTCGTACAATTAGTAAGTAATATCATAAAATAAAATATTTTTTATTTATGATAGAAAGTATAAATATTTTTAATAACTTAATATAATTATTTTACAATTTAATTTGTATACAAATAATTTATATTATTTTCAAATAAAAATTTTCTTTATTTCACTTGATTGATAAGTATAAATAAATACAAATATAATTACGAAAATAATTTTATATCTATTAATAATAAAATAAAATAAAAAATTTCAACACATATGAATACTTTCTTTTTTCTTTTAAACTTCTCTTTCTAATTTTTATGTCTCTTATATTTTAATATTTTATTTTTTATATTTTTCACATTTATGCTTATAAGATAATAAAAATTATCATTTTATTTACTAAAAATCTATATTAATATTATTACGTACTAGATTAAAAAAAATTGTATAACTGTACCTCTACAATATTCATGACATAATTATATTATGGAGTACATTTAATTATTGTCAACATTTGCACAAAATTATATTAATGATATATCAATTGTACCTCTACAATATATAAATATATAGTAACTGACTAACACCTAAAATTTGGTGTAAAAATAAAATAATATGTAAAGCATATTATATGTCTAACACTTAAAAATTTAATAGAAAAAATGACATACATAATTCAAAAAGATATGATTTACAAATATATATATATATATATATAGAGGAAATATCTAGTGAGAATGGAATTATACATGAGAGTGAGAGAAGTAAATCTCAACCATTAAAAGAAGAGAGAGAAGAATATCTAAAAATCTCAAGAATTAAAAAGGAGAGAGAGTAAAGAGTGACAGATAATAAATGATTGAGATTTACTCCCCTCACTCTCATATATAGTTGGTATTCTAAATATATATATATATATATATATATATATATATGTATATATATATATATGATTATTTGTTTTGGCCATACAACCTAATAGTGGAGAGAGGCACAGAGCACATAGAGAAAGCATATATAGGCTATTTAAATGTGTCATATCGCATCCAAGTTTTTGTTTAGATATGTTAGGAGTTACATCCAAGTGTATGAAAGAAAGAAAAATATGGGAATGTTAATTATGTATACTCCAAGTAGACTTGTTTTGTTCTAGAGTAACTTTATAAAGAGTAAAAACATTGAAAATTAATAATCTCAATAAGAAGATTCACTCTAAATGAATAGTATACATGGTGTAATCTAGAAACTGTTTAAACCCCTACTAAGTGTTGTCATCTAAATATCCAATCATGGTTCATCAATTACTAAATACTAATCCATCAACAAGAAAAGAAGTTGTCATCTAAATTTTTGTGGAGGTCTGAAATACATGCATGTTAATACTTGTCTCGTAGCTAGCTGATAAGGCTACTTAGAAAGTCACAAGTACAACTTTAACAGGAACTCTACAACAAAGGAAAGAAAACAGTTAGGATATTGTGAGAGAAAGACTTTAAGGGACTCTCATAATAGTTTAGGGACTTTCATAACAATCTTTACGATTATTCAAGTCCTCTAAATTAAATTTTATTATCTAACAGATTATAGATTCAAAGCACTTTATTAGTCTAAGTTCAACTTAAATGAATTTAGTACTTTTATTATCTAATGAGATAATTACTTGTTATCATTATTATTTGATAACAAAAAAAATATTGAAACAATAAGAATATGAAGCAGTTTCAGTTTTTAAGATCCCTAAAATAAATGTCATCTAAAGCTAAGTTTAGGATGATGATCCATTACAGTAAAGTTTTTTTTTTCTACCGTAAATATAAGCTCAAATGTAAATGCAATACTTATTACCTAGTAAAGTAAGCAATTAGAATAAAAAGAGTCCCCAAACAACCCACATCACCCAAAGCTACTAGTGGAGTGCATGATAGCATAAACAAATCCAAATGAAAATATTAACAAGGTAAATTTTATCTGAAAATGCAAAATAGCTTATGTCCAATCAAATTGCTCTAAACATTGGCACAAACGAAAATATAATGCCTCAATGACAACAACAAAATGTTCAGCACATTATCATGACTCATAATTGCAACATCACAAGATAGAAACAACTTCCTTTAGCTTATATGCAGACACAAAGAGAAACATTCATCAAAGCATTTATAAGCTTGCTCAAGCATAGCCCTTGAACATTAATCTTTGTTAAAAAACTAATAAAAAGAGATTAGTAAATTGAATTAGAAAAAATAACCACTCAAGCATATACCAATTGAACTTTAATTTCTGTAAACAACCAATTAGAACAAGTGTAGTAAATAGAATTAGAATAAGTAACTCATGAAGGCTTAAGCATAATAATTGAACTAATCTCTGTAAACATTTGATCATAACAATGGTAGTATTCCAGTAAACAAGAATAGGTATTATTAGGCATAACATATTACCTAATAACAAACTGTTATAGTCATTGTGAATAAATGTAAAATCACTTGCTAAGAAACAAGACAACCACCTTATCTTTAGGAGGGAAACCTTTATGTGATTGGAAAACCCAAAACAAATTATTTGTATCAATTCTTTTAAATTTTACTATTTTTTCCTATAGAAGTAAACCATCACTAGTACTATTTTTTCTATAGAAGCAAAACCATCACCAAAAAACAAAATTATTATACTATAATAAGAAAGATACTAGTACCAAGATGTATATGCAGTGTACCAAATCTACCAAAATAACACTACAACAAAGATGCATCCATATATTCAAATTTACATAGTAAAACATAAATCATATACCTCCCCACACTTATTCTTCAGAAACTTCATCTCTGAAAAGAGTACTTGAGCTAGACTCTAGTGACTCATAAACATAGCTTGAGAACCAATTTTTTATGCCTGGAGGTTCTAAAATAGAAAAAAAATGAAAATAGTTCAAATATTTTAGAGAAGTTCTCTTGACACCCAAATCATAACTACAATTTGTAAAAAATTTATAGAAGTATGGAAAAATATAAACCAAAAAAGAGTGAGCATGAGCTAAAAGGCTCCAAATCCTGCAAGAAAAAACATTAGATATAAAATTTATATAACCATAAACACCAATAAAACGAATTTCTTTCTAATTTTAATTCAAAAAAGAAAATTTACTAGAGGTTTCACCTTGTTCAAATGTTGATGTTCATTGTGATGATCCTCTTCAACAAAAGCTTCCCAAACAACCTTTTCACCTCCAACCCTAATGCAACAAATAATAATTATGTAAATTTTCAAGACATTGTAATATAACAAATATCCAAGAAAAAATAGAGGTCAAAAGTACTTATATAATAACTAACACTAAAAGATACTATGTTTATATTAACCAACTACAAAATCTTACATTTTGCAATCAATGCATAAGATATCAAATATCATCATCTTCACTATTATCATTGGTCTCATCGTTTTCATTCATATGTTGGGGTGATGGGAGTGAATGAGAAGAAGAAGCAACAAACCCCAAATGTCGCATTAGATAGGCTACTTGATCTCTATTCTCATTCAACTCTTTTCTTATTTGAAGTTTGTCATGTTCTTGTCTCTTCAGTTCTTGCTTCATTTCAAAATTTTCTTGTTCTTGTTTCTATAATTATTCATTTAATTATTGACTTTGACTCCTTAAAGCATCAACATCTTTAGAATATGATTGTTGACTTGAAGAAGTATCAATCATTTTTCCTACAGATCCAAGACCAGTTATCCTTCCCTTCTTTTTCCCAACCAAATCAATCCATATATCCCAATCAGATGGGATTTTATCTAACAATGGTTGGCTATATGTTCTTTCATCCCTAGAACATTGAGATATTAACTCATTTTTTCTTTCTTCAAATTTATCCTACAAAGAAAGCAATCAACTATTTAGATTTCTGTTTTATTAAAAAATTAAAAATCAAAATCTAAAGTTAAAAATCAAAATCTACAATTAAAAAATTAAAAAAGCAACTTTCGCATGAGGTCCTAGCCAACTTTGATATTTTTTTTTTCTTATGCATGCGAAAATAAAATTCAGTAAGTGATGGATCTATTCATTTTTCCTCCTTCTACAGTTAGTAAAAGAAGTTGTCATGTTATTAATTATGTAGTATAAATAGTTAAGATGAAAAATATTAAATTAATAATACCATTCTTTTCCAATGTATATGATGAGGAGTTGATCCACCAGTATGAAGAGATACACCATCCATAGCCACACAATTTCTTTTGTTAGTTTCAGGCCTTTTCTTAAAGGCTAATGACTCCCAATATGCCTTTTAGTTGTACCCACATTCCATCTCCCATCCAAAATGGCTTTCTTTGTAAATCACTTTGGGCATATTGCATTAAATAGGACATTTTGGTTGCACCACTTCTCTCAAAGTTCTGTCGCACATCATCATTATATTATGATAGCCATGTAAATTTTGACTATTGATTTTGCAAAAAATAAAAGATAAAATATATTAGAAACATTTTCAAAAACAATATAAAATAATTTCAAAAGCAATATGTTAGAATTTTTCCTAAGTCATAACCTTAACATAGGCATTAGATTAAAGGCTAGAGAGATATTACATAATTTAGAGGTAAAACTACAATACTAACATCATATTAAAGAAAGCATAGAAAATTGGTTCGTAACATTTTCTAATTAAATTTGAAATTTTTAATTACCTTAAACACATCAAACATTTGCTTTATTTGTTCTTTAGATAATTTCTTCCATGATGGTTTTACCTTTTGCAAGTTAGTACGTATGTTTGAAGCAATTGCCCCAACCACAAACTTGTGTTGATCAAATCTATATAAGACATTGAAAATTTAAAAATAATTAAAAATTCAAAAAATGATAAGAGCCAAAAAGGATTATTGGCTATAACTGCATGAAAATTTAGGCATATCTACTATTACTTTCATATAGAATCACTTTTACTGCAAACTTACATTAAGGTGTCAGTTCAAAGATATAATAAAGAAAACAAATAATATTTAATTTAATTTTAAAATTTAAAAAATAAATGGTCCATCCCCTTCTGGACGTATCAACATTTTGCTTTCATTACTGTCTCTTGTAACATGACTGGAAGAGGAAGATCAAACTTCATTATTAAAAATTTGAAATTTAAATATTTAAAGACTATGAGTAGAGATAGGTTAAGATTGAGTGTACCGAGGTGAAGGTGGGCCTGGAGGAATAGTTGGAGCTTGAGATACAGGTGAAGGTGGAGGTGGAGGAGAAGGTGTTAAAGGTAAAGGTGGTTGAAAATGAGGTAGTCGAATAGGAGGGGGTAGTGGAGGTCGAAAGGGAGGTGCAGGTCGAGAATAAGTAGGTCGATGCAACTGAGATTGAGATAAAATGGATTGTGGTTGAGATTGAGTTGATTGGGGTTAAGATTGAGATAAAGTGGGTCAAGGATGAGATTGATTGATTTGGTTGGCAAAGGCTTCAAGGCTAGATGATGGGGCAATGGATGAAATATGATTTTGGGTATTTTTTTTTAGTTTCCTTGTCATAACTTTTGGTATCTAAGGTAAATACTAAAACAAAACAAGAAGTCATCAATTGGATTACTAAAAGCAAAACAAAATATAATTCATATCAATATTTTAAGAAGAAATTAAACAGGTAAAAATTTAAATTTAAAGAAATATGATTAAATTATTCTAAATTGTTCATTTAATAGAAAAAATTTAGCTTTAGGCATTACACATTTTCCATTAGAATTTGTTTTCAACCATAACTCTTTTCGACGACAATGTATTGCTAAGTCCAATCGAGTATTTTCATCGTCTTTAGTTTTATCCTTGTTGTCTATAACTGTATGAAAAATATTATCAAAGACATTTTTCTATATGCATCACATCTAAATTGTGTCTTAATAGATTATGTTTCCAATACGAAAAATCCCAAAATATGCTTCGCTTAAACCAATTATGGAAACATCCATGCCCTCGAACTTTGCATTTCCACACATCAGTCGATTTAGGTATATTGGAAATCATTTCCCACACTTGTTCACCATTTAATCTAGAAGGAGGCTCATCTTTCTCAATTTTATTTTTGTAGAAAGCATCCTTATTTCTCCTAAAAGCATGATTAAGAGGTACAAATTGACGGTGTCAATCAAACAAAGTCATTTCGTTCCATTTTTTAAGTCTAAAAACTTTTGATTTTCCATGCAAATTTTCCCGCAGTACTCCATCCAGACAACATTCCATATACAGGAAAATAATTTATTTTCCACATCAATGCAACTCTCAATACAAAATTTTGTTTTTTTTGAGGCATCATATGTTATTACACCGTCATTCCACAATTTTTGCAATTCATTTATCAATGGTTACAAATACACATCAATTTTATCTTTTGGATTGCGATGACTTAGAACAATCATGGTTAAGAACATGTAAGCAGTCATCATACATAACTCTGGAGGTAGGTTATATGGTGTGACAATTATTGGCCAACAAGAGTATGATTGTCCTAACTGGCTAAACATAGAGAATCCATCAAAACACAGACTAAGTCTAAAATTTTGAGGTTTCGAGGCAAATTCAGGAAATTTTTGGTCAAAGTGTTTCCAAGTTTCCCCATCTGAAGGATGACACAATACTCCTTCTTCCCTCCAATTTTCATAATGCCACCTCATGTGCTTTACCGATGTCTCAGAAGCATATAACCTTTGTAGCTGATGATGTAATCCTCCCTAGCATGGGCTTGAGCTAGGACCAATAAGAAGGGAGCATGACTTGGATGAAGCTTCAAGGAGCTTAGTTTAGGACATGTCCCATTTAATTGTATTAATTTGACAATTTTTAAGCTTGTATAAGCACCCTTAAGTTATTAGGATTTTACGGGTGTAGTTACTTTTATTTTCGGTCTTGTATTTTGGCCTATAGGTTCTTTTTTCTTTAAAAGGTGTAATTAGTCTCCTTTTGGAGTGTGTTAATTAGTTGGGCTTGGTCCATGAGGATTGAGACATGTGTAATTTAGTTTCTACACCCCTAATTCCTCTTCACACCCTTCTAACCAACACATGAAGCATGTAGGAGACATGTGGGCCTCCTTGTCCCCTTGTTTCACTCCACATGTGTTTTCTCTCTCCTACATGACTGATTCTAGTTTCTTCTTATTTAAATTTGAATTTTGGAGGTTCCATGTCATTTTTCCTCCAAAATTCAAATTCAAACAAGAGGGAATATAGATCCATTGTTTTAGGGTCATGTTTGGATCTTAGTTGAATTAACTTAGTGTTAATTGAGCCCATGCTAAATTAAGACTACATTAAGTCAACTAACCCCCTTAATTAGCACTTGAACATTCACCATTAGCATTTTAGGACCATGATCCATGTTTGCTCTATAAATAGAGCTCTACACCTCATTTTTAATTGAAAGATATATTCATTCTCTACACTTGAGAGTCTTTTCTTCTTTTAGAGAGAGTGTTCATGACTTCTCCTTGAGTGAGAGTCCTTCATGCTATTATCAAGGGTTCCTTCCCTTGTGGCTAGCTCCCTTAGAGGCTTATCTCTTACCTAGTAGAAGTCGCACCTATTATCACCACCACCTTCTAATCTTACACCTCCATTTCAAAGCTCCAAGAGAACCTCTAAGAGTATGATCCTAGGCGGCATTCTCTTCCTCAAAGATGACTCAACCATGGCTTAGGGAGGGTTGTATCATTAGGGATCAATGGCAAGTAACGCAATCTTTTGTATGGAACGTATTTAGATTTTTTATTGCATTCATTGCATGTTTTATATCGAGGTTTTCCACAAAATTTGCATTTTTCAAATTAATGTCTTCTTTATAATATAACATGCACCCATTAATGCGAAAATCTATTTTTATCCTCAATAAACCGAGTCCTGCTACAAGTTTGTTTGTTTCCCTAAAATTAGAAGGAATAACATTTTGAGGATGATTTGTCTCTTTCATAAACTTCATTACATCATTAAAACAAGCTTGTGACATGTTATGTTTAGATTTTAAACTTAAACATTATAATAGTAGCAAACAACTCTGATGTATTTTGACATCCTGATCACAATGGTTGTTGAGCTGAATTGAACATTTCATAAAATTTTGTAGCTTTCGTGTTTGGAGGTTCCTCTTCATTCTATATAAAATGTTGGTTACCAGTAAGACCAACAACATCAAACACCATGTCTTCATGTCTATTAACATCTTCATAGTTCCATTGTCAACTACTAAAAGGCATTGACTGCGCAACAACATCAATAATACGAAGAATACTTTCTCCATGAGATGTTCAATACCAATACCCAAGGGCATATTTTTGGTTTTACTTTTAATTTTAATTTTTATTTCAAATTTATAATTTGTAATTTATAATTTATAATTTTAAATTTTAGTTTTATTTAAACTTTTAATTCCTAATTTTAATTTCTATATTTAATTTTAATTTTAGGTTTTAGTTTTATTTTCTCATTTATTTCAAGTTATATTTTTAGTTATTAATTCATATTTTTTTTAATTTATTTTAATTTTTTATTTATAATTAACAATACCTAGGAATTTTTACATTTTATTATTAAATTTTAATTTTCAATTTTTAATTTTATGTTTGAGTTTTTACTTTTTATATAATTTTTAGTTGTTATATAATTTCTAGTTTTAGATTTTATTTTAATTTCTAATTTTCAAATTTTAATTTAAATTTAAATTTTTATTCTTTATTTTTAATTTCTATCTTTAATTTTGGTTTTTAGTTTTATTATTAATTTAATTTAATTTATATTTGTAGTACTTAATTCATATCTTTTAATTAGTTTGATTTTAAATTTAAAGTTTATATTTAAAATTTATAATTTTTATTTTTTAAATTTAAATTTTTACTTACTAATTTTTATTATTCAATTTTAATTTTAAATTTTTAGTTTTCATTTTTAACTTTTAATTTCTAATTTTATTTTTTAATTTTACATTTAATTTTTTATTTAATTTTAATTTTAGTTTTATTTAAACTAGTAATTTATAATTTTAACTTTTAATTCTGAATTTTAATTTTAGTTTCTAGTTTTATTTTCTCATTTAATTTTAAGTGATATTTTTAGTTCATAATTTATATTTTTTAATTAGTTCAAATTTTTATTTATAATTTATAATATTCATTAGGATTTTGAGTTTTAATTATTAAATTTTTACTTATTAATTTATAATTTTTATTTTTAATTTTCAGTTTTTAAATTTATATTTTTGTTTTTATTTTTTTATTTCATATTTAGTTTTAGTTTTTATTTTGATTTATAATTTTAAATTAATTTTGTTAAGATTTCCTAAAAATTGTAGGAAAATCCGTAGGTAATTTCGATAGATAATAAAATCGCAGGTAATTTCTGCAGATACTAAAACCACAGGTAATTCCTGCGAAAATCAAATTCGTAGATAATTGTTGTAGCATAAAGTTGTAGGTAAAGTTATAGGTAATTTCTGCCTACTTTAAAATCCGCAGAAAATTACCTACAAAAATATTTTCGCAAGAAAATCCATAGGAATTTCCTTCATATTTTTAAAGTGGTAGGAATATTTTCTACCGCTTTGGTTTTCGTTTGAAAATCTACAAGAATTACTTGCAAATTACTTTCCGCAAAAAAAACGACAGGAAATCAGTATTATTCTAGTAATGTCACCCCATTCATTTTCTTCTTCACATCTTAAATTTCATTTAGCCAAACCTCGATATTTCAAGTATTTTAAGTACCTGGATATCGATATTATATATTTAATTGAAGTTTTCATATGCTTTTTTTATCTAACAATTTTACTCAAAATACGTAACAAAGTTTGGCAAAAAGAAGAGGCATAACCATGAGTGAGAGAAATGAAAGTGCTCTAGAAATTGACTTGAATTTGAACCCACCTTAACCAAGACCAAGGGTTGTTGATCATATACTTGAGGTTCCAACCCAATCAGGTGTGGTGTCTCCAATATCACCACCAAGCTCACGTGTGTCAACAAGTATCAACCAAGATGTCCAACAACCTTGAAGTCGTTTCCATGGTGCTAGTAGGGTGTCCTCCTTGCCTTTATGTATATGATGCTTAATGAGGGTAACTACAAGTGTCCCAAATACAAAAGCACCATATTAATTCATTTTACCAAAGGAGGATATAAAGTACTAGGCTACCCTATTGTCATTTCTGCATTATTTGCTACAAGTAGGACATGCTAACATTTAAATTAGGAATCTTCTATTTAATATTTTTTTTAATATTATCTTTTGTTGTTATCTTTTTCTAAACTCTGTACTAGCAATAAGTGCTACATGTGTTCTACCTTTTACCTTTATTTCATATATTTAGCAAGAAAATTATTAGGGAGGTTGTGGTTAATAAATGGTTTGTCCATAGTACAAAACTTAATAAAAAAATTATATATTCAAATTATGTTAAAAAATTATTTTTAATTTTTTAAAAAATATTTCTGAAAAATTTTATTTTATTAGCTATAGATAGAAATTAATTTTTATAGAAAAAAGCATTTCAAAATATTTTATACAAAAACATAAATATAATTTATTGTTTATTTATAATATATATATATATATATATATATATATAAAATTACATAAATTGCATGTTGTGATGACGTGTATCATTATAACCTTTTTTATATTTTATTGCAAAATACCCTTATAAAATATTGTTTTATACCGTACATTTATTATTCTTTAAATCTTAAACACTTTTATGAATAAACTTAGTCATATTTGAGAGTTCTTCTTCTTTGAATATTCATGTTCTCTCCTAAAATGTGAGAGTTCTTCTATGGCTTTATCAATGGTTCCTTCTCTTGTGGCAAACTTCCTCAACCAAGGCTTATCTTTGAAGTACTAGGACCTATTCACCTTCATTTTCTAGTCTCTCCATCTCCATCTTCAACCTTGGAACTTCTTTGGAGCAAGATCATGGGAGGAGCAATCAAAGATTGCATCAGTCAATACTTATAGAAACATTGTTTCTAAAGTCGGATCCACATGTATCATTTGTAGCAATTATATTGGTTGCATTAGTCTTATTACTTTTGACAAAAAAAAGTAGTACCAATGCTCAAAACACTGAATATGCCTCCAAATGGAATACTTTTAGAGTGTGTTTGGATTGAGAATTTCAAAAGAAAAATTCATTTTATTTTGGAATTTCAAATGTTTTGTGATGAAATAAATTGTCTAGATGATGAATTTTAAAAGAATTTGAATTTTTAGTTATCTTGTAAAGAATTTTGATTAGTTAAAGTTGCACTATTTCAAATTCCTTAAAAAAAAGTAAGAATTTAAAATTGTTCAAACCTACTTTTCTTTATTGAAATTGGGCAAGTTATTTTTTGCTTGAAACCAATTTTTTTTGTTGACATTGACCAAGATGATTTTTCTGTTAACATCAGTCAAGATTTTTTTTTAGCCAATTTTTGTCAACATTTTTGTATGATATGTCCGTCAAATCTTTTGTGATTGAAGTTATTTCTTAGCATGCAAAATCCTAGAGCATTAACTATAATTTTTTGCCTTACTTGATGGTAGGATGGAAAAAAGGTAGTCAACCCACCCCATTTTTGTCCACCCTGTCTTGGGCAGTTAAAAAATGGGCCCAAACGAGATGGTATGTCATAGTTTGGATGAACCAAATAACTTGGTTCACCCTGCCCATATAGGCAGATTGGTGGGCAGTAGGCTAGCTTGTCAAAATTGATAATTTTTTTGTTCTTTTTAAAAAATAATATAAAATTTAATTTTAACAAAAACACTTTTTTATTTTCTCAACAAAGTCATGATTTTATAAAAATAAATAGAAAAATCACAAAAAGTAACCTTGTATCTTTTGTTTTATTTTCTTGACAATGTTACCATTTTACAAAAAATAAATGACATAGTCATGACAAAGTTTATTTTATTTTATTAAAAAATTTATTTTTATAAACTCTACTTAACCCTAAACCCTTATCTTATTAATTTATATAATATAATTTTTAAAATAAAATATAATACTAGCAGTCTAGTGGACCATTTCATCCTGACCCCCTAAATTGGTGAATTAGGCGGGGCAGGTCAAATTGAGTTGGCAAGTTTAAAACATTGCTACACCCCATCAAAATGAGGGTAAGCTGACAATTCAACCTGCCTAACCCACCTCATTGTTCCATCCCTGACTTAAAATTGTGGCTTATATATCACAATGATGTGGGAGATGTGTGGGAACTTGGAACAAGGTCAATGTGGCATGTGGATCTTTAAAGTATTAGACACAAGATTATGACCTATTTTACATTATTGAGGGAGGTATATTGATGACTTAATTTGGATCCATATCCTACCTTGTTGTGGGGGTTACCTGTGAGGTACATACATTTGTAGTACGTTAGCCACAATGCTATAAGTTGTCGTAATATATAATTTGGAGAAATTTTTTGCCTAAATCCATAAAAAAAATATCTATGGTCAATACCGGTTGAAAAATAACCTTAAATTTTGTTGAATAAGATAACGTTGACCAACATCGATCGAAAAAAAAAATGCCTAATGTTAGCCAAAACAATATTGATTAACGTTGTTGAAGACTAAAGTTGAAAAACACAACTTTGGTAAAAAAACATCACCAATCGATATTTTTGAATTATTAATTATTTTTTAATATTAAAATAACTTTTATTTTTATTGGGAATTAAAATACTTTATCTAAATAAGAAAATTAAAGTTCAATAAATTTGAATTACCTTATTTAAACAAAATTATTTAAAAAATAAAATCATTTTAATTAAAAAATTTTAAAAGCATATTTCAAATTTCTTATCTTTATATATTTCGCAATCCAAACAAACACATGGTTAATGTTTCCTTGTTTGTTTTAAGGAGAATACCTTTTAATGTTAAAGACACTAATTATTGAAATTTTTTAACGTAAAATTTGCAGATGAATTGACAAACGTAAAAATAAATTGTGTGTAAAAATGATACCATTTAATCAACCAACATAAACAAAAATTTGTCGTCGATAATAGTTAATTTTCTGCTCCAGCATGATAGCCTACATGTTATCTTAACAAAAAGAGTTAAATATAATTGATATTTTATTTTTTTTTTAATTTTAAACATTATGTATTCTATTTTAAAATTGTAATATTATGTCTCCAAATGTTAAAATATGTGTAAATTAATATCTTTTCATAGAATGGTTGATGTTGGTGGTTAGAGAATGTGACGTACAATTACTTTTTAATAAAAATATTAATTTAATATTTTAGAATTTATATGAATATTAATAAATAAAAGAATGTGACATATAATTTTTACGTAAATCTTAAAATGTTAAATTAACTATTTTATTAAGTAGTAATAAGAAATATTTAGTTTAAGATATATTGTATTTTTAAGAATACTAATGTTTTAAGATATATCGTTGTATTTTAATGAATATTATAACTATTCATGGACATGTTTACAATTTTGTTTGGTTATTTTTTAATATTCTTAAAAATGTTGTTTAAATTTTAAAATAATTAATAATAAAAATAGAATTGAAGAGACAAAAAATCTATATTGGAATTGAAAAATAACTTTAAAAATATGAAAATGTAATTTTTTCATCTTAAACATAGGAATAAAATCGACATAAAACATGAGAACATGACATTCCTAAGATTAATAGTCGATAATAAAAAATATTTGTTTATAACCTTTTAAACCTAAAAATAAGTATTCACACTTTAATATTCTTGAAAATGCAAAAGATTCAAATTTAAAAGTGAAATAGGTGTTTTTGTATATATAATATGTGTTTAGGGAAGTCTTAAAAGTGAAATACGTCTTTTTTTTTATAATTGACTCAATTTAAAAAAAAGAAAAGAAGAAGATATATAGTAACAATTAACGAAAATTGTGGAGGGACATTTCATACTAGAAGTTTCCTATATCTATTCTTTTGATTTCAACCGGTGCTATTGGTTAAATCGAGTTCATCTTGATTATTAATTTTAATTAAACAGTTTATATAATATCATCGATGATGGTTCCAGTCTTGTGAAAAAAAAAAAATTAGAATGAAAGATTTCACTAAAAATAGTCAACCAAATTCTCTGGATTAGTCATTAACAATGGATACTGCACACCAACATCATGAATATAAAAAATGGACCAATTAAAAAAATAAACGTTACTATGGATTTTACTTCTTGCTCCAATCAAATTATCTCATATCTTCTTCCTTTGCCCTTCTCCAAATGTTCTGTGGAGAGTATAATTCAAAACAGGAAGGTTCCGTTCCGGATTATGCTTTCCGCGAGAACTAAACATGTTTGATTATATCAGAGAACTTTAATTGAAGAATGTTAAAAAAACATCTTGCAATACCCATTTTGGAATGTAAAAAAAAAAAAACATTAAAGATAGTATAAGATTTATTTATTGATTTATTTTAAAAGATGATGTGAAAAGCAAAGTGGTGGTTGCAAAAAGTAAAAACCTATATTTATACAATTTTATATGGGGGAAAATGTGAGTAGATGAGCAACATAATGAATAGGGATGAAGCAAAAAGATCACAATGTAAGTGTTGTAAAATAATTTTTACTAGTAGGCAGAAATAGTTAAATGAAATAAAAATGTGGATGGAATTATAGAATAATGCCAAAAGCAGGGTTACAAGTTGCGAAGACCTGAAAGGTGCTTTAATCATAGCAATAAACCTTGACAAGTTCCTTTCAAGGCAAAAAAGAGAAACAGGGAACACAGAGTTTTAACCCTTTACCTTTTTCCCATGCATGCACTTGCATTCATACTATTTTACCTCCAATGGTTAACAACATGAAGAACAGAAATACCCATACGGCAGGTAACCCCATATGTACTTGTTGATAACAACGTTTCATCACTTAGCTTCAACCGATTGGTCAATAACCATAATACAAACCCCTTTTATCCACCATAACTTGCTATATATAACACACCCTTTTTGCTTTTGTTTTTGTCCAACTCCAAGTTTGTGATTCCCTTAATTGGTGCAAGAGTTAATAAAGCTAGCTCGAGAGATGGAAGCTACACAAACTGGAGGGAAAAAGGGGGTTCAGGGAAGTGTTGTAGAGAAAGAAAATGAAGACGTTCTAAAGAAGATTATTTCAACTCATCCTTTGTATGAAGTTTTGATTCAAACTCACATCAACTGCTTGAAGGTAATTTCTAATTTCCTATTTTCTTTTCTTCTATTCTTAATTCTTTTTGCTTTTTTTTTACTTAAAAACTATATAATAAAGTGTGCGAAATTACATATTAAGGTCCACAGCAGTCCACAATTAAGAGAAAAAGGACATAACCAATTATAAAAATTAAAAACATACTCTTTAATGTAAGTTTATAGTAACCTAGCTAACTATATAAGGACAACAGGGAAGACCTATACATGGCTACATTTTTCTCTAAGATAATTGATATAGAAATACTTAAAAGTGATAAATAGGATTTGAAAATGCAGTAGTGGCTTCGAGCAATTGAAAACCTTAATAGTAAACAGGACAAACATAGTTTACCTGGAGTAGAATTTTATTTTTTGATGGGCAACATGGAGTAGAATAGCTTATGGTTCAGAAAAAAAGCAATTTCATACTTCAGTTTTTCTTACAATTTTATGACTTTGGGAAAAATGTATCTTTTTAATTCAAAAGTGGAACAAAAAATTTTATTTCTTTTAATTTTGGAAATATTTTTCAAATGCGTATATAAGTAATGGATAGTTTTTTTTAATAAGCAATAGGTATTCATTAATATATAATTAGTTATGTATACTTTATCAAATACACTGTGAATTAATATTAAAATTATATAACTGTTTTTTCAATCTAGACATTTTGCATAAATATATAATTGCTTACATGAGAACTTGATTTTTTAGATTAACGTCAACTATAGGTCTAGAGCCTTCGCTAGATATATGATGGATCAGTTTTTGGGAAGGATTAACAATTTTTAAAGCTTAATTTGTGTGTCCCTCTATTTTACTGCATCACTTGAATTCAGGTCGGTTTTGCTGGAACTGAAGAGTTTGATGCAACAAGTGATGCATGGAAGAAGCTGATTAATTCGAAGTCCAAAGCAACCCCTTGTCCAAACACTTCAGAGTTAGATCACTTCATGGTATCACAACTAGTAAATTTATATATCCACATGTCTCACTTCGATATTTTTAAACTTTTCATTTATATAAAACAACATCTCTAGAAATCAACTTGACATACCAATGTAGGTAACTAGTCTTACTTTTTAACCATTTATTTAGTGTTCACCAATATCTAGTTTATGCATATAGAAAATCAACTATTTAT
Organism: Psophocarpus tetragonolobus; assembly: GCA_037954015.1. Taxonomy (NCBI): domain Eukaryota; kingdom Viridiplantae; phylum Streptophyta; class Magnoliopsida; order Fabales; family Fabaceae; genus Psophocarpus; species Psophocarpus tetragonolobus. The sequence continues at coordinate 99,340,776 of CM075689.1, forward strand.
AGAGGTAGTCTTTGCCTTTCGATCCAAAGAGATACACCCGATAAACAATGAACATAACAAGAAGTTGACAGCTTAATAAGGTATCAACTTGATGGAAGGAAATATTTTTAAATTAATTTTTTTAACATAAACTTTCAAGTCCAAAATAATACAAGTAAATGTTTTACCTCTTTAGCTGGATGAAAAGCTTTATTTCTACTAATAATTTTTTAATGAGAAGAAAATAGATAAACAATCTAAAATATAAGATGAGTAATGTGGTGGAGAGATAAAAAATTAAACTGTAAAAATATATATATTATAAATGTATACTTGAAGGAGAATTGAAAATATCTTTTAAATGTTTATTCTATTAATTATAACCCTCCAGAACTTTCTATTACATGCCAATGATGAGTTGACTCGTGAAATATGGAACAAAAGCACTCCATCCATTGCTATTGTTAAGTTTTACATGGCTTTTTACAAATTACTGATGGTGTAATTTGTTTTTTCGTATATATAAACAGAAGTAATATTGCTATATTTATTTAAAATTTTCAAAACAATAGCTGTAACAAATAGAAATAATAAGAACAAAATGCAAGATAAGATAAATGTTTTTTATAACTATATTATTAATAAAAAATATTGTATTTTTTTATATATAAGACTTAAACTTAAAACCTTATTTAAGAAAAGTCAGTATAGCTAGTTTGATAGATAAGACAAATGAATTCATGGAGAAAAGATTATTAAAAAATGAAATATTGAAAATGACATTACGTTAATTAAAATTGATGATAACCTTATTGTAAATTGTTTGACTGGATAGGAAGCGTATTGCATGGCACTGAGGAAGCTGAAGGAAGCGATAGAGGAACCAACAAAAGAAACCAATGCTTTCATAAGAGCCACGTATCTTCAACTGAGTGAACTGAATGACCCATAAGCAGTTCGAATATCGATGATGCTTTCTATCAAGTACCACATGCATGCTTTGCTCTTATTTTGAGAAATCAATTAACTCAAGCCAAATCGCTTTCACAACTCACAACTTTGTTTACCTTCGGGTATAAACTTAGTCACTTTAATTAACTGTTGTTTCTAGAACTTCTAGCATCAACTACTGTATTATATTGTTATATATATTGGTGTTGACAATTATACGCTGTATATTAGAGTAGTGCTATATATATTTACAGGAACGGCTATGTATTAATGGAAAAAATTATTCACAGCAAAAAAAACAACATATTTGTATTTAAATTATAAATGTTAATAGATAAATATATGTTAAAAAAATTAAATGTAATTAATTGAAATATTAAATTTTAAGATTTTTCCTTCAGAATTTTGAAGGTCTCGCATATGCATACACTAAGACTATTTTTATTCTTTACTCGTCAACCCTTTAATTACGAACCTTTCTCTATTTTTTATCTTAAACATTTTCAATGCGATCGACAGAATATAGAAGATCGCAAAACTAATTTTCTTCATTTATCTCACGCATGTTCAAATAATATCAAATACTACTTGTATATATAAAATAAAATCTAAAAATACATGATTTATAACACTCAATTAAAATCAATTTTAAAGATTTTAAATTGAAATCAACCTAAACAATTTGAATGCTGCAGTAAATTGAAATAAAAAATAAAATCTTCTACTTCCTCTGTTGTTAAATAGAATAGATATTATTTGTATTTTGTGTTAGCAAAAGATACAATAATATTTTACGTATAAGAAAAATAATTATCTACTTGATAAATTAAATTATTTAATTTAATTATTGTAATATTCTCAAATTTATAAATATATAATTGTACTTAATATATATTTAGTAAATCTAATCAAATTTAAATGTTACCTAATTATAAAATAATTAGGTTATTTTAAATTTTTATAGAATATTTACATATATATATAATATGATAATAATAATAGACAAAATGTTATAAACTTTTAATATTATATTATTATTAAATATTTAATTTGAAATATTTTTAGAATATATGGTATAAGTAAAATAATAGAAATGAATTTATAATTTATTTTGAATTTTTAACATATATATATATATAAGAAAAACAAAAGATACAACAATGTAATTAAAAAAAAAAACAAACAAAGAGTTACATAACAGATAAGGTAATAAAGGAAAAAAAAGTTGTAGTTCTGCAATTCTAGCGTAAATAGAGGAAAAGAAAAAAAAAAAGAAAACAAATTACAGCAACCTGAATAAAGAAAATAAGAGAAAGAAGATAAATGACAGTACAAAAGTCTATCAAAAACCAACAAAATTTATCTATAACTAATGAGGAATTAATAACTAGTAGCTAGAGGAAAAAATAATCATTATCTTGAGTTTATAAATAGGTTAACGGTGAAGGCTGGAACCATGAAAAATTTGGGAGAAGAACTTGAGAAAGAAAATTGAGAGAATAATAGTGAGTGAGTGGTTATTAAAAAAAAATAAATTCAAAATCCTGTATTATTTTAATTATTAAGGTAAGGGGATGAGACATTTATCACTTCTAATTATTATACTTACTTAATTGTTTATTTTATGTTACTTTTAATTATAATTATTTAGTAAGGTATCCCTAACTCGTTTTATTTATTATTTTATATTACTTTTAGTTATAATTATTTATTGAGGTGTCACTAACCTTACCTTTTTTATTATTTCATGTTACTTTTAATAATACTTATTTAGTAAAGTGTATCTAATCTTGTCTTGGTTATTATTTTGTATTACTTTTAATTATAATTATTTAATTTGTCATTCATTAATTGATTTATTAAATTATTTATTTTTTAATTGACCTTTTTATTTTAAATATAATGGTTATTTTTTTATTTCATATATAAATATATATAAAAAATTATAATAAAAGTTTTAATCCTTAAATAAAGGTTTGAATTAAATTGTAGTTAGAGGTTTAACCTTGGTAATTTAAAAGAGTAAATATTTAAGGTGAAATATCTTTGTATTCTTTAAAAGTCATGGTAAAGAAGCTCATTTATCTTGACTAGTCACTACAAAAATAATTCAAATATCTTTATATATATATATATATATATACATGTTTATATATGTGTATATATATATATATATATATATATGTGAGTGTGTTATATTTCTTTTATTATTTAAATTATTTACATATATTTGTTCTCACTCCTTTTATTTTCTTGTCTCATAAAAAAATGGAAATGCAAAATTTAAAAGATAGACACGACAAATTATCTGAACCATTTTTCTTTGGTAATTACAACAATGTTTCCTGGAACAGAATGGATCACAAATGTGATTGAGAATTTAGTCACGTTTAGAAGGACTGGTGTTTCCACTTTAGTATTTGAAATTATCATAGGAGACCCATGATAGAAGGAACAATAGTTGTTACATTTTATCTACCACTAACTAATTATACAAACTCATTGTTAAAAATTACGATTTTTCCACTGACCATATAAATATTGTAGTAGAAACAAAAACCAAGTAAAGGGGAGAACTACACATAAATGTTGTGTATATATATAATTATGGTTTTGTTTATGATTTTTTTAAAATTAATTGAAGAAAAGAAATTATTTGTTAAAATGAAAAAAATAATAAATAAGAAAATAAATTATTTCTTGAAATTAATAACAGGTTGTTTAAAAAAAATTATCATGAAATTGGGGTATATAATATCGTTACATTTAGATAGTATCAAAGCAACATTCCATGTGAAACTTGGGAAATGAGCTAACCATGTCATTAAGTTTTAACTTAAATAATTTTAGATGGCAGGAAGAAGAAGAAATATTGAATTAACAGAGGCAATACAAACAATTAGAGACATGACTGCAACTTTAATAAGAAACCAAAGGCTAAAATGAATTGTTGAATCACAAGGATTAATTGAATTTAGAAGAAATAAAATTTCACAATTTCATGGAGGTTACAATCTGAACAAAGCTGAAATATGGATTAAGGAAATAGAAAAAATATTTCAAGCAATGAATTGTCCTAATAATCAAAAAGTAAATTATGTTGTGTTTATGCTAGTAGAAGAGGCTGAATATTGATGGGATAGTACTAGAAGGTTATTAGAAGGAGGAGGAATAGATATTACATGTGAAGTATTTACCACTAAATTTTTAGAAAAATATTTTCCTAATGATGTTAGAAGAGCAAAAATAGATAGAATTTATGCAATTAAAACAAGAGAACGTGACAGTGGGAGAATATGTTTCTAAATTTGAAGAATTAGGTAAATACTCTAAAAATAATAGACCAAATACTAGAAATTTCTAATTTTCTTACACTTATTCACAAGTGTCATTTTCTGTAAGATATTGAAAATAATAAAAATAATAGACCAAATTATTTTTCCCTCGGCTAAATAAAAAGAGAAACATAAAGGAAAACCATATAACCGTTCTCAAAAGAAACCTCAAACTTCCCAAATTTCCTCAAGAAATTTCAATAGACCTATGACTAATCAGGTTAGGTGTCTTAAGTATGGGCAAAGACATTATGCTAAAGATTGTCATCTCAAAGGACCTGTTTGTTTCAAGTATGGAAAACCTGGTCATGTGTTTCTGAGTGTGGACAACCAAAAATGCATTCCAATATACCCAAGTTGAAGTCTACTACAATTAGAAGAGTTTATACCATGATTAGAACTGAAACTACCCAAAAAAATGATCTAATTCAAGGTATATGTTCCATTAAAGATAAAACTTTAAATGTATTGTATGATTCAGGTGCCACTCATTCTTTTATCTCTAATGATTGTGTTCAAAATCTTGAACTGTCAGTTTCTTCTTTAAATACCAGTCTAATTGTTTCAACACCTACAAATAAATCTATGATTACCAATAAAGTTTGTCTAGATTGTCCTATTTTCCTTAAAAATAGAAAATTTCTTGTAAATTTGATCTATTTACCCTTATTACAATTAGATGTGATTTTAGGGATGAACTGGTTATCTTCCAATCACGTCCTCCTTAATTGTGGATAACAATATGTAATATTTTTTAACCCTGAGGATATATTAATTTCATCTATCAAAACAATAAATAAGTATTTAGGAAATGAATTTCAAGGACATTTTATATTACCTTCCAAGGAAGAAAAAGAAAAAGAACAAGTAAATTTGGAAAACATACTAGTTGTTAAAAATTTTCCTAATGTTTTTCCCAATTACATTTCTGGTTTGCTACTTGACAAAGAGATTGAATTTTCAATTGATTTGATGTCTTGCACAAGACCAATTTCAATGGCACCTTATAGGATGTCATATTCTAAACTAGTTGAACTAAAGAAACAACTGGAAGATTTTCTTGAAAAACAATTCATTCACCCAAGTTCACCTTGGGGAGATTCTGTTTTGTTAGTTAAAAAGAAGATAAAAGTTTTAGGTTGTGTATAGATTATTGTCAGTTAAATAAATTTGCTATAAAAAATAAATATCTTCTTCCTAGGATAAATGATTTAATGGATCAATTGAGAGAAACAATCATATTTTCTAAGATAAATTTCAAATCAAGATATCATCAAATCAAAGTGAAAGCAGAAAACATTCAAAAAAATGCTTTTAGGACAAGGTATGGTCGTTATAAACATCAAGTAATGTCTTTTGGTGTGATTAATGCTCCTACAATGTTCATAGATTATATGAATAGAGTTTTTTGTCCATTTTTGGATCATTTTTTAGTTGTATTTATAGATGATATTCTTATTTGTTCTATTTATTATAGGACTCATGAATAACATCTTCATATTGTTTTTCAGATTTTGAAAGACAAACAACTATATGCTAAACTTTCTAAGTGTGAATTTTTGTTAAATGAAGTTAAGTTCTTGGGACATGCGATTTACAAAGATGGAATATTTGTGGACCCAACCAAGGTGGAAGTAGTTTTAAAGTGGGATACACCAAAAACAGTGACAGATATTCGTAGTTTTTTGGGTTTGGCTTGATTTTATAGACGATTCATTAAAGGGTTTTCTAAGATAGTCATGCCCTTAACCCAGCTCACCAAGAAAGGACAAGTTTTTAAGTGGGCAGAAAAATGTGAAAATAGTTTTCAAGAACTCAAGAATAGGCTAACCACTTCACCTATTTTAGCTTTACTAAATTCCAATGAACAATTTGTAATATTTTTGTATGCCTCCAAAATGGGATTAAGGTGTGTTCTTATGCAAGAGGGGAGGGTAGTGGCATATGCTTATAGACAACTGAAAGCACATGAGATAAATTATCCAACCCATGATTTAGAATTATCTATTATTGTTTTTGCACTAAAAATATGGAGACATTATGTATATGGTAGTAAGTTTGAGGTTTTTAGTGATTATAAAATTTTAAAATACTTGTTTGATTAGAAGAAATTAAATATGAGACAAAGAAGGTGGATGAAATTCTCTAAAGACTGTGATTTTGAATTACATTATCATTTAAGAAAAGAAAATATAGTAGCTGATGCATTAAGTAGAAAATCATTACATGTTTCTTCGTTAATGGTTCATGAGATGAATTTGATTGAGGAGTTAAGAGACATGAGTTTATCAATTGAAGTAAGTCATGATAGAATACAATTGAATTCAGTTCAAATTACCAATGACTTATAAAGGCAAATCTATGAGGCTTAGAGGATTGATGAATTTATTCAAAAGAGAAAAAAAAATGTTGGGAGAAAAGAATAATGAAAATTTTAGGTTAGATAAGAAGGGAGTCTTGAAATTCAACAATAGAATATGTGTACCTAATGATATAGAAATTAAGAAAATGATCTTAGAAGAGGCACATAAGAGCAAGTTGAACATACATCCAGGTACAACAAAAATGTATCAAGATCTTAAGAAAATGTTTTGGTGGAAAAATATGAAGAAGGAAGTAGCTCAATATGCGGCCATGTGTTTTGACTTGTCAAAAGGCTAAGATAGAACATCAAAAAGCAACAAGAATGTTACAATCTTTAGACATACCTGAATAGAAATGGGATAGTACAGTAATGGATTTTGTAGTTGGATTACCATGAACAATTTACAAATTTGATTCCATATGGATTATCATGGATAGACTAACAAAATATGTTCACTTCTTACCCAATAACATTAGGTATTCATTAGAAAAGCTAATAGACTTGTACATAAAAGAAATTGTAAGATTACATGGTGTTCCATCTAGCATATCTGACAGAGATCCTAGATTTACTTCCAGATTTTGGGGAAGTTTACATCAAGCCTTAGGAACAAAGCTTCAGCTTAGCTTAGCCTATCATCCTCAGACAGATGGATAGTCAGAAAGAACCATACAATCATTAGAGGATTTATTGAGAACCTATGTGTTAGAACATTCAGGTAGTTGGGATCGATACTTACCTTTGATTGAATTCACTTACAACAACAATTTCCATTCTAATATAAGTATGACACCCTATGAGGCTCTATATGGAAGAAAATGTAAAACACTTCTATGCTGGTTTCAGATTGGGGAAAATCTTAGGTCCTAAAATGGTGCAACAAACTCACAAAGAAAATCAAAATGATTCAAGAAAAATTGAGAATGACTCAAAGCAAACAGAAAAGTTATGTTGATAAGAAAAAAAGACCACTTGAGTTCCAAGAAGGTGGAATTAGTAAGGTAATGAAATCATAGAAACTCATTCCTCGATTTATAGGTCCTTATCAAATTCTCAGAAAGATAGGTTTTGTTGCTTACCAAATTTCTTTACGTCATTTTCTTTCTATTATGTGTCTCAATTAAGAAAATATATATATGACTCTTCTCATATAATAATATATGATATAGTACAATTAAAGGATAAATTTACATTTGAAATAATGCTTATACAAATTGCAAACAAGAAGATCAAGCATTTGAGAGGTAGACAAATTTCACTAGTAAAAGTTATCATGGTGATGTCACAGGAGATGCTACATCGGAATTAGAAGAGAAGATTAAAACAACATATCCTAATTTGTTTAGTCAATAAAAATTTCGAGGACGAAATTTCTATAAATAGGAAAGAATTGTAATATTCCCAAATTTATAAATATATATTTAGTAAATCGAATCCAATTATCTAATTATAAAATAATTAGGTTATTTTAAACTTTCAGACAATATTTATATATTATAATAATAATAATAATAATAATAATAATAATAATAATAATAATAATAATGATAATGATAATAATATTAATAATAATAATAATAGAAATGAATTTTGAAATTTTTAAAATATTTAATTTGGAATATTTTTAGAATATATGTTATAAGAAAAATAATAGAAATGAATTTTGAAATTTTTAACCTCTATATATATATATATATATATATATAAAGAAAAACAAAAGATACAACAATGTAATTAAAAAAAAAAAAGAGTTGCGTAAAAGATAAGGTAATAAAGCAATGTAGTTCTGCAATTCCAGCGTGAATTGAGAAAAAAAAAGAAAAAAAAAACAAATGTTATAGCAACTTGAATAAAGAAAAGATAAGAGAAAGAAGAAAAATCACAGTACAAAAGTCTACGAAAAATCAACAAAACTTATCTATAACTAATGAGAAATAAGTAACTACTAATTAGGATGATAAAATAATCATTATCTTGGATCTTTAAATAAGCTGATGATGAAGGCTGTACCTAAGAAAGTTGAGAGAATAATAATGAGTGGGTGTTTATAGGAGAAGAAAATTTAAAATCTTGTATTATTTTAATTATTAAGATAAGGAGGAGGAGACATTTATCACTTTTAATTATTATACTTACTTATTTATTTATTTTATGTTATTTTAATTATAATTATTTAATGAGGTGTCACTAACCTTGTTTTATTTATTATTTTATATTACTTTTATTTCTAATTATTTAGTGATAGGTCACTAACCTTGCTTTATTTATTATTTCATGTTACTTTTAATAATACTTATTTAGTAAGATGTCTATAATTTTGTCTTGGCTATTATTTTGTGTTACTTTTAATTATAATTATTTAATTTTTTGTTCATTAATTTATTTATTAAATTAGTTATTTTTTTAATTGACCATTTTATTTTAAATATAATGGTTTTTTTTTAATTTCGTATATAAATATATAATAAAAGTTTTAGTTCTTAATAAAGGTTTGAATTAAATTGTAGTTTGTGGTTTAATCTTGGGGATTTAAATGAGTAAAGATTTAAGGTGGAATATCTTTGTATTCTTTAAAAGTCATGGTAAACGAGCTCATTTATCCTGACTAGTCACTATAAAAATAATTCAAATATCTCTCTCTATATATGTTTATATATATATATATATATATGTTATATTTATTTTATTATTTAAATAATTTAGATGATAATTGTTCTCACTCCTTTTATTTTCTTGTCTCATAAAAAAAATGGAAATGCAAAATTTAAAATATGGACACAACAAATTATCTGGACCATTTCTCAGTGGTAATTACAACCATGTTTCCCAGAACAAGATGGATCACAAATGTGATTGGAACATAGTCACGTTTAGAGGGACTGGTATTTCCACTTTAGTATTAGTGAATGATCATGGGGGACCCGTAGTGATTGAAAGAAACAATAGTTGTCTACATTTTATCTACCGACTAACTATATAAACCCATTGTTAAATATTTTTCCATCGACCATGTAAATATCATAGTAGAAAAAAAAAGTAACTACAGGGGACAATTACACATGAATAAAATCTTTTTTTTCTCTCTCTCTATATATATATATATGTAGATATTGGAAATATGTAATATTTTAAATATGACTTATGTATATATAATTATGGTTTTGTTTATGATTTTTTTAAATAATTGAAGAAAAGAAACTATTTGTTGAAATGAACATAATAATAATAATAATAATAATAATAATAATAATAATAATAATAATAATAATAATAATAATAATAATAATAATAATAATAATTAAGAAAATAAATTATTTCTTGAAATTAATAAAAAATTTTTAAAAAAATATCATGAAATTAGGATATATATAGAATATCGTTACAATTATCAAATAACAATTTCTCTATAATAAATATTAGAATACTAATTAATGTGTAACTAGTAGGTTCAACGCTAAACTGTTAATAAGTTAACAACATTAATTTATTAATAAGGTTGGCGTCTAACAACGCTATTTAATATTTAGATAACATTAAATAATATAAACATTTTATATTTCCAAGAACCTTTTAGAAGATCAACATAATATTTCCTACTTCTATAACTCTAAATTAACTTTTAGAATATGGTTTAATTGTCAAATTCTATTAGTGAAAAAAATTTAAGAAACTACTTTTTTATTAATTCTTTCAATTGTCTTGGCCATGAATTTATTTTCGTTATAGAGTTGAAATTAATTATCAAGAGTTGATGCATTCTTTTTTAATTGATTATTTAATTCTACAGGAATTTAATTATGCCCAATAATTATTCAACTAATACCTTAAGGTACTAAGTGTTTGAAATTAAAGTCTAATAAATATTCTATTAATTATTATGATAATCTCAGGTCCAAGAAAATCATTATATTTCTATTGACAATTCTCAAGTAATATATAACCATTAGGAATTCAAATTCTTCTTCTAAGTTAGTTAAATAGTTGTATCACCCTATATGTGTTATTTATATCTGTAATTTAATAAATGAGATCTATTGATCATCTTTTACCAATAAAGACCATCCTACATATATTGATTTATTCGAATTAACGATGTCCTATCCTCTATAATCTTATGATCAAGATAAGTTTTGATAAAATTATAAAAGACTTATTTCTCGTTATTATAATCTTTATTATAAAACATAAGCCTCTAATTTTAATCAAAGACCTTATCACATTAATTATTTCACAAAAAATGAATATGATAATAAAGTATAATTTTTTTATTAATGTAAACATAATAGACCAGAACTTGGACATACTTCATATTCCTATCATGTATAATGTATGACACTCTCTCTATGTATGCATATAGACACACACCATTGCCTATAGGATAATGCAAGAATGTTTAAAGAAGCATAAATAATACATTTATATGTCTTGTATTAAAATTCAAAATTTTTATTAAAATATTAAGAATCAATTATCTCTAGATATTAAAAGACTTTTTCGAATTAAATTAATTTTGATTAAAATTATTTTTTTAAATAACATAATTTATATTTGAATGTTTTTATTATAAAAATAAATTTAATATAATTTTTTATCTAACTCAGAAACTTCTTTAAATTGTTTCAAATACAAATAATATTAGATTTTTTTAATGTAAATTATATACACATATAAAAATTATCAAAAATCAATTATTTATAGTTAATCAATTATACAATGCGAATTGCAAAACCAAACACGTTATGTTTGAAAATCAATATATAGTTATGCAAATGAGAGCTCACTTTCAAAAGCCTGAAACTGAAAGACAAATATCTCCTCCTTCTTTTACATTTGAATGGCCGTTTACGTGAAAGTAATACATGGCTGCTAGCCAAATACTAAATGAATGCATGGTTTAATAAAAATATATAAATAATATATGTTCCAATTTCTTTGAAGACTATAATAGTTTTTAATAAGTAATTTATGAAACATTATAACATCTGTAATTTTTAGCAATATATTTTTAATTAGTATATAATAAATTGTTGAAAATCTTTAGACACATTTAAAAAATATCACAAATTATGAATCACTACAAGCAAACAAGGTATTGTAGTGAGTTTGTTTTTAGTGGGTCATGAAGCCCACTTTAATACTTTGGGTTTATAGTGGGCTTATCTCATTGTAATTTAGTCACGCCTTTACAGTATGCTTAACTCACTATAAAATAGTTTGGCCACTATGATGAGATTAAATATAATTTTTTAAATATATTTAAAACAAATAGGATTACAATGACTGAATTAGAGTGGATTTTGACAACTATAAAAAATTATAGTAGTTATAGTGGGTTACGTCTATTGTAAATTAACAATTATTTATAGTGCGTTAACCACTATAATTTAAAATTCAGTTACAATGGATTTATAGTGGGTTAAGACCACTGTAATAACTTTACCAAGTGTAAATCTAACAACAACATGTTGAGTTTTTCTTTCTACACCTCCATATATTTTGCAAAAGACAATAATACTCTTAGGTAAAATCCCCATAATGCTACACACAACAACTTTCCATTTCACTCTTCTTTCATGGCGATAATGACAACCTCCATCTCCACCTCACATTTTTCATCTTCTAAATTTGGGCTTGTAAAATTTCATTCCTGTTCACGTTTACTTAATCTGAACTCCATTTCCATCTCAATCCCTCTCCCTCATCAAAGAACTTTAATCCGATGACAAAATTGGACTGTCATTAAGGATTCTAGATTGCCTAATTCATATTTGTGAAAGCATGTTTTGTAGTACAAGTTCAAATTAGGTAATTCAAAGCTGGACATGAATTCGGATTTGTAAAAAACAACCTTCAAATTACTTAATTCGAGCTTGTAAACAAACATCTCAATTAATTCAAATTAGGTAATTAGGAGGTTGTTTTTTACACATTGGGACTTATAAAAAAATTGTGAATCTAAATTAGGTAATTTGGAGGGTTTTTCACAAATTTGGATCACTTAATCTTTTAGTCCAGATTGGTTGATTCAGATTGAATCTGGATTGATTGTTCTAGACCGAGTCTAGATTGATTGATTGATTGAACATAGTGTTGGGATTTTGGATTACAAAATGTAGACTCCTTTACTAGACATGATTTCTTTTCATCTAGATTCTTCTATTTGAACTACTTAACTCCATAAATCAAAATATGTTTATAAACCCCTAATTTGGAGCAACAATTCACTACCATCAAATATTGAATCCAGATTGACACCTCCACCAATCCTAATTGCAACTTTGAGTGAACACAAAAAAGGACTTTAAAGTTAAGTTCATATCTAGTATGAGAAAGCTCATTTTACCTTCTTATAGCCATGAGGATCCATTTGCAACTCTAACGAAGTCCTATTTGCATTGTTTGTAGCTCAAGTGTAGCCTTATTTTCCAACACCGGCAACATCCTATTTCAACACCGGTGAGCTCTATTATGCAATTTTGTCATGAGTTAGCTGTTGAAGTGGGTTAGGAAATAAAAAAGCTTAATCTCTATATTTCTCTCTTCTCCACAACCAAGCTTAAGGGAGAAATATGTAAAGGAAGTGAAAACTATGTCACACTTCTACCCAAAACACTTTATTCTTTAATTACAAAATAATATAGAAATTTATTCATTTAAATACTAGACTTGACACTTAGGTAAAATGATTCACATTACACAATATACACTTATTTTCCAAAACTATGATGTAACAAAATGCGTACATATAAATAAACATGTTGGCTTTAAAAAAATGCATTTACAAGATTCTCAATTAATAAAACTCACAATAAAACTTTAAATAATTCATATACTAAATGAGAAACTATTAACTAATCATTTCTAGCCCAATTTCACACGTAATCAAAGCATCCCAACAAAAAGAGGTAAAGAAAAGCTGAAACTTCATCATCCATGGTATCATCAAGATCTTGCTCACTTGAAAGTGACGTTCAACCCAAACAAAATGCAACAACAAGTAGCAACGGATGAGAATACATCTCATACATGTTAAGACATATATAAAGAGAATGAGCAATCAACTAAAGCACAACAAATAAACATATAAATTCATTTCACACCCATGACAGGATTAAAAATCAATACACATAAATGATGTTCATGCAATGCAAACTCATGCATGCTCTCTCAGGTACAAGCCCGAAGCAGTCCTCTTCTAGATCAGTAACACGTAGGTACAATTTTGCAATGCAAAACAACCTAAGAAAACCTAGTCCAAAGCACCATATAATGGACAATCCTTGCAAAACTTCTTCGACTATTATAATCATGCGTGTTTTCTCAAGTACATGCCCGAAGTGGTCCTTTTCTATGGCAATAGCACATTGATACAACTATGCAATGCAAAACAACCAAAGAAGACATGATTCAGAACACCACACAATAGACAATCCTTACAAAACTTCTTCGATTGTCATACTCATATATCATGTCATCAACAACATAAATCACCATATCAACATCTAATAATATCGTCACAATTCACCCATAATCATATCTGGATGACACCTTGTTAGGCACATTCTGACTATCGTCATCACCACACTATACATCTAATTGTAATTAACATCAATATCATACAGTGAGACAAATCTATAATCTACGCACCTCAAATAACGTTCAAACATTCAATTATCCACCACACTCAATTATAAGACACATCACAATATTTCACACCACAATAATCAACGCCACTACAACTCACAAACCATCCCTTCTTATTTTACTCTTCTATTACATTGTGTAGCATAAATACAATATATATAGTTATGATAATGATATGCGGGTGATACCAATTTTATTAGAAAAAAATAAAATTATCTAAAAATTTTATGTTGAAATCTAGAGTTGATTTTGTCATTCACTATTTTTAAAAATTACAAAACTGCAATAATTAAACCCAAATGTGATAGTTTGACCTTTACTCACTATTTTATTCATAACTTGAGTTGTATAAATCTTTTTTAAGTGATTCTAACTCCATTGAAAAGATAACATTTAAGGTTATAACTTTCATGAAGAACATGAAACATAATGAGGTCGTTTATGTTACCTAGTAGGGCTTACAACATGCGAACTATGTTTTGTGCATTGGATTGGAAAGTCAACTTCTAACTCAGATAACTCGATTGATTCTTAACATTTTTATATGATTTTTTAGCCTAAATCGTAACTTCAAATGTGTAATTTATAAAATTTTGTTTTGAACATGTATTGAGCTTTAGAACAAGTCTTAAATAATTTGTAAATGATTTGAGAGATTGAGAATGATCGGAAAGAGATTTGGATTAGTAATTATTATGCACCACACCAAAGAGATGTGAAAATTCCACATGAATGTTTTGCTTAGTCTTGAACCTTCTTATTATTCAGGGTGTTTCCCCATACAAAATTCCTATATTTTCAATCAATTTGTTCATAAAAAGCAATAGGCAAATGGTTCGTTTGAATAACATACATTAGAAATGCTTGGATAACATATAGGTGAGAAATCCTACCATAGAAAGACAAGATGTCTTCCAATTGTTGAGACATGTCTCCACTTTTTTAAGCAAGAACCAAAAATTTTGACTAGACACCCTCTTATGATGAATAGAAATTTTAAGATATTTTCCTCAATTAGTAGTCCTTTGAAACACAAGGCAATTGATAATATCGTCTCTTTCTTGCCACTAAAGATTATTAGAAAAAACTACCCGTGTTTTATTTGCACTAACTTTTTGTCTAAAACTACCTCAAAAGGTTTGCATACCTAACTAATAATACGACATAGGAGACATTTGCTTTAGCAAGGAGGAGGAGATCATTTGCAAAGGCAAAATATGCTAATTTTAATTCTCCCTTGACAAATGATTAGGCTCCCACTTCCTCTTATCAATAATCACATTAATCAAATGGAAGAGCCTCACAATACACAATACAAATAAATATGAAAAAATTAGATCACCTTGGTGCACTCCACGACTATGCTTAAAGCTATCTAGAGCTTTTCCATTGCAAAGAACCTGCATTTTACTTGAAGGAACGCACTATTTCATCTATTATACAATGCAAATAAATATTTGTATTTATTTTTATACAATAAGAACAAATATATCATAAGCAAACAAATTTCTTAGATTGCTTATTAGTGGGTTTTTTTTTGTATTGCTTTGCTCGTCGAAAATTTTATTGGCATGTTTCATTGTCAACGATAATCATGCATCTCATTCAAGTATATATTTATATTTGGTTTCGATGCTTTATTACTACCAAAATGTCCAGAACTATATTGTTGTTTTGAAATTTCCTTTTGGATTTTGTATGTTGTTACAAAGATTTATCTCTAATACCGTGAAAGAAGAAGAATTAAAATATTACTTACATGGTATTTATATAAATTTGCTATCAAACAAAAAAGATGCGGGTGTATTCCATATTAGGATGATGCAAATAGCAAAAGCCTTTTTTTGTTTTTTGTACTACTAAGCTGATCTTTTGGGCTGGATACACGTTCAGACCCACATTTCATAAAAAAATAAAAAAAATTATTAACATTTTTTATTGTGTAATTATTTATTTATGTAAAATATTAAATAAACTTTTTATTTGATAATAATATGAAAACTTTGAATTTTGTAAACTTTTAAGTGCTAAAATTGATGTGCCCAAATTTTTTTTAATTTTAGACATCATATCCTTTGGAGCTTAAAATTGTCACATTATGTCCTCAAATTTTAAAATGTGTGAACACAGATTGTTGACATTAACAGTTAATTCTGAGTGTGTTGACTACCAGATTATGACATCACTTAACTTTTTTATTAAGCAATAATTGTTTGCCACATCGCTTAATTTCTTGTACGTGATGGTCAACATAGTCAGAGTTAATTGTTAGGGTCAACAACTCATGAGGTAGTCTCAATTCACACATTTTAAAATTTTGGACATAATGTCATAATTTTAAACTTTAAAAGTACAATGTCTAAATTTAAAAAAATTTGGAAACATCAATTGTATTTAATAAAGTCTAAATTTTGTACCGAACATTAATTGTATTTAAAAAAAATTAAATTATTTGTTTAGATTTAAATGTTTTTTGTTGAACATTTATGGTCTATTAGGGAATTAGGAGCATTTTGGTCATTTTATTAAAAAAATTTCCCTAAAATCTCTAAATCTATTTATTATCATAATTAATATTTTAAGCTTAAATTTTTTCATTATTTTTAATTATTTTATTATTTTGTCCTAATACCGTCTCTTTAGTATTTTTAGTGTTGTTTGGTCTTGTCCAAGTAAATTATTAAAAATTACAACTAAATAGTACTCATTATTCTGAATTGTAATGTGTATCTCATGAATGCTATACCTAGGGTGATTTAATTTCCTGCCAATGTCACTCTTAATTTTCTTTATTGCTGTTGGTGAGTAGAGGGTGAACAATAGCATGAAGACACTACATCTGTCGCCAGCAATGCAGAAATAACCCTACAGCCATTGATATATATATATATATATATATATATATATATATATTATTCACTTTAATATATATGAAATATTCACTTTAATATTTATGTATGATATTTTATTTTAATAGTAAATTTCTTGAATTTGATCTCGAAACAATTTATTATTGTCTACCCCCTGTCCTATGCCCACTTTTTTTTTTTTTTTTCTTGAGAAATTCTCACGTAACAAGTGCTCAACAAATCTCTCTTAGAGTAACCAGTAAAAATTTTGTATCTAATAAACTATAATGCCAACATGTAAAATAAAAAAGTCTAATATTTAAAATTCAAAATAAAATTTTTTAAATAATAAAAGATAAAACAAGATAAATCTATTTTAAAATAAGTACAAAATAATGGTAAAATTATAGAAAAAATGTATTGGTATGTGAGCTTTGCTTTATCTTTTTTAAATATTTGAATTTATAAAAGTCGTTCCTTTAAATATCTTAACCTCTATTAGTAAAAGAAAATATTATATTCATAAGCTCAAGATGTACAGCAGAACATACAAAGGAATGTAAACTTACAAAAATACACTACAAGTCAACAAGTCTAGAATATACTTACAAATAATCATTGGTCCAATAAAACTCCTCCCGCATAACCAGATCGAATGTTGACACTTACTCTATGTGTGTAATATACATGATCTATATACCTTGATTTCAATTTGGAAGTATGCATGCATCCATAGCCAGGATCCATTGTGAAGTCCATCATCGTATAATGTTGCTTTGAAGTTCTTGTTTGTTGTTTGTTGCCTTCATCCATTCCCACAATTTCATCTCAGGTGGAATTTTTTTTTTAACACATATTATATTTCTTTTGCCATAGATAACATTAAAAGTTTTAAAATATCCTTATTTTATACTGTTATCGATAAGTTATTTCATATCATAAAAAATATTATATACCTAAAGATCAATTGTTCCATAGGCTTAAAAAGAATTATATATTTATGAACTAGTTAGTCTGTAAAATTAAAAATTTATATACTTACAAATCACATAATGTGTAGACTTAAAAAAATTACACATCTATAAATCATTTGGTTTGTGTGTAGTTCATTTTAAACTTAGATTTAAAAAATTTGCACATCTACAAACCAGGTGTTCAATGCTTTTAAACCTACGGACTATCTGATCTGTAGATTTAAGAAAATTACATTATCGACTATGAGGAAAAAAATTGTTGAAATTACATTTTACTATTGACAATTTGACCCTTAAGTAAATTTTTTTATTTTATATTTAAAATTTGTAATTATATTTTACTAAAAATTGTTTATAATATTTAATATTTTAAAATTTTGTGTTTAATAATATAATTTTTTTATAATATAATATTTTAAGAATATAAAATAAAAATAATATAAACACATTTTAGTAATTATAATAAAGTTTTGTTAATATAAAATTAATAAGATAAAAGAAATACTTATGAAAAAATTAGTCGGTGGTAATAAAAATTTTAAAATATTATATTATATTTTAAAATATAAGCAAATAAAATATAAAATATTATAAATAAATTTTAGTAATTATAATAAAAATATTGAAATATAAAATTAATAAAATAAAAAAAAATTACTTACGGACCAAGTGGTCTGTAGTAATAATTTTTTAAAATATAAATAAAAATTTAAAATATTATATTATAAATAAATTATATTATTAAAATATATAATTTTAAAATATAAAATTTCATAAAAAATTTTAATATTTATGATAAAAGAAGAGAGAGTGAAAGTGTGAGGTACAAAACAAGTCAAAATTAGGTTAAAAGAGACTATGAATAGTTTTAGTATTTTGGATTTATTTTTTAAATAGTAGGTGAAAAAATTGCATCAAGTGCTAAAAGAATTTTCCCTGCTCAAACTATTTGAATATTGATTTATTTTTATCTAATGGTCTATCTGGTTTGTTATTTAAGCTAATTGAAAACTTAAAAACTATCTGAGATGATGGTTGAAATAGTAACAGAAATTGTTTCAGCTTTGTTTGGATTGCAAAAACTAGGAATTTTTTTTTAGAATCTACTAATTTTTTCTAAAAAGTTACTCCCAAGTAGTTTTTTTCAAAATATCTCTTATTTTCAGCTATTAGATAGTTTTGTTTTCAACTTTATCCTTCATTAATTAATATATTATCTCTTACTAATTCTCTCTCCTAACATGACACAACTTCTCTCTCCTTCATTAATGTAATTATAATAATTTATAATTTAAATATATAATCATAAAAAATTATAATTTAAATATAAAATTATAATAATTTATTATTTAAATTTGTAATTACATAAATTTATAATTCAAATATGTAACTATAATTTAAATATGTAATTATAATAATTTATAATTTAAATATTTGAGAAGTTTATAGATTAAAATATGTTATAATTATTTTAAATATCTCATTATTATTCTAATGATTAATAATGTCTTACTTGTCATTTTACAACCTTCAACTAGTTTTACAAAACACTTATTAGTTTTTCAGTGTTCAACTAGTTTTTCAGTTAGTTTTGCCATGAACAACTAGTTGAAATGGTTTCAACTTTGTTTAGTAAGTAGAAAGATAAGAACTTTTTAAAAGGTAACTTTCAAAAGCTCTTATATTTTCAACTACTCGCTGACTTTTTTTTTTTTACAACTTTACACTTCATTAATTAATTAATGTATTGTTTTCCACTAATTTTCTTTCCTCACATGATACAAGCTCTTTTTCATTTGTTTTTCTCTTTTATCTCTTTTATTAATGTAATTATACTAATTTATAATTTGAATATGTAATTACATAAATTTATAATTTAAATATGTAACTATAATTTAAATATATAATAATAAAAAATTATAATTTAAATATATAATTATAATAATTTATAATTTAAATATGTATTCAATTTTATTATTAAAATATATTATAATTATTTTAAATATCTCATTATTAATCTAATGATCAATAATATTTTTATTTGTTATTTTATAACTTTCAAACATTTACTATTAACTTTTCAAATTTTAGTCAATTTTTTACTAATTTTTTTATCAGTTTCACTAAATGCACCCTAGATATACAATAGTTTCTATAGATTCATATTGTCCATATGACAACAACCCCATAATATACTCCATGCCATTATTTTCTTTTTTCCCACCAAACTCGTTGATGTGCATGTGTTGGAATAAGTCATTTGGTAGTCATGCAATAAAGAGACACCCCAAATCTAACAATCAACATCTTCCTTCAAAACCCCTAAAAAAGTTGGCACAAAGTAGGCCATGTCCCCAAAAAAACCAACAAGCATGTCCCTTTACATTCCTCACCTTTATTAAAAAACTAGAATCTTCCCCAATCTCTGACACACCAGGTAACATCTTATCAAAAGCTGAAACTTGTGAACTGGACACAAAATCCACATAGGAACCTCAAATTGCAAATCTCACAAGAATCCAATATAAAGCCATCACCAGTCAATATACCCAAAGGCATATATATTCAACTAAAGTGTTTCTCCAAAGCATAGAGGTCACGGGGCTCGTGTACTACCAAAAGATGATATTAGCTCGAGTACTCAATCTCCATTTGAGATCATAACAAACAATACTGAATTAATAGTACTGATTACCTCTCGAAGCTAGGTAACATCTTCTTCCTTCAATTTCAGTCAATGATAGTTTCAAATGAAGACTGACAGGGGAAAAATCATGTAAGTAATGTATGTTCAATGTGCACTATTTTAGGTACCTTGTAACTTAATCATCAAAATATAACTACCGGTGTCCCAACTTGTTCAAGGAATTAAGTAGATGGAGACCTGAGTTTTTTTTAAGGCAAAATAAAGTATTTTATATATTTATACTTGTTGGAACAGAATGTTTTAATTGTTACATTAACAAATATTGTACATAACACTCAAACGTTATTCAATCAACTAGAATCTACTAGAAACTCCTATTTCATATTTAACATACATATTTTAGAGTTTTTATTTCAGTCAGAAAAGACATACCTCCTATTAAATCTAAAAGAATAATCTAACTATTTCCACGAAATTATCTTAATTGTCATCAAAGTATCCACAGACTCCATTGTTAACCTATAAAATATTATGAAGTTTTTGGATATCCAAATACTCCAACAATCAGCAAGCCAAAACACATATTTATATTTCTTCTTCCGCTTACCTGCTACCAATGCGCTAGATGAGAGAAAAAGCTGGGTCAAGTCCCCCAAAAGTGGCTCATGTATCCCCAACTAGTTAATCACTTTGTACCACACTATTTGAACTTGTGGGCACGTTGAAAATATATGATTTCTATTCTTTGCGCCATTCTTGTAAAACACACAAAGTGAATCAAGTGAAGAAATGTCCATTTCTCTCCTTAAAAGATTATCTGTGGTGGGTAGTCTATCTAAGAGTAGCCTCCAAGAAAAAGTTATCGCCTTAGATGACAATTTATAACATTTATGATTCTTGAGGGATTCAATTCACCTCCTAAAACCCTATATGCCCCTGACACCAAAAAACCCCCATCTGTACTTGGAATCCAACCCCATGAATCCAAAACCTACTCTTGGATCACCACATTCTGCAATAGCACTTCCAAAGAGTGTAGTAAATCAGGTTCCCACACAAATATCTCCCTCTTCCAAATCCATTTCCACCTTGATGTTGTTGCCGTTTATACTTAACCGTGATGAACTTATCTTTTGTTATTCCATACAACTTGGGAAACACTATACTTATTGCCTTGCCTCCTAGCCAATTTTGTTCCCAAAACGTGTCATTTCCATTGCCTACTCTCTTCTTCACACAACTGTCAAATCACCCTGGTCTTACCCCCTTTGGTCCATCAATAGCCTAAATGTCCCTCTACTACTAAGATGTGTTAGAGAATTATCTAGGTCTCTTTATGTATTTATGAAAGTCATATACCTACTTCTCATCATCGACCCTCGTATAGCATTATCCTCCATTAACATTCTATACCGCCACTTTGCAAGAAAACTCAAATTGAATTTCCACAAACACTTTACTCTGAGTCTCTCTCTTCCTTTGGTCTACACACTTTGTCCTAACTCACCCATGCAATTTTGGACTCTTGATCCTTTCCCTAATAAAAATGAACGCTGCATTCCCGTTATTACCTTCAACACCTTTTCTAGCACCTTATAAAACAAGAAGAAATACAACAAATACTTGACAACACTGGATTTACTAACACCAACCAACCTCCCTACAAAAGACGTATTGGTTGTCTTCCATCCTGACAATTTCTTTTCAAATTGTTCAATCATCGGCCTCCACACCTTTGCCTCCTTTGGGTTGACTACCACTAGCAACCCCAAGAACTTAAATGGCGGTGAACATACAGAAAAATTCAAAAGACAACTCACAACATTACTGAATGAGTCATTCACATTTAAACCAAACATTTGACTCTTACTAAAATTTACCTTCAATCCAGATGTCATCTCAAAACCATGTAGAGTTACCTTCAAATACATATTGTATTCAAACTTGCTTCCCCCATCATGATCATATCATCTACATATTGAAGCATTGAGAATTTTGCCTCGTTACCTACCATGATCTCTTTATACACTCCTTTATCAATAACCGATTTGAATAGTCCGTAGAGCGCTTCAGCCACCACCAGGAACAAAAAAGAAGAAAGTGGATCGTCCTACTTCAATCCTCTACCTATCTAAATTCAGTTGTGGGACCTCCCATTTATAAGAATATGCATATTGCTATTCATGACATGATCTTTAATTACTGGTTGTATTACATTTTGCTCAGGACCCTTGTACTGACCGTATACTACTATTGCGCTTTCTCCGTCTGTGTCTTCCTATTATGATGTTCCTCTTGCTGTCCGTATCTTAGAAGATTAACCCATAGCTTTTCCTTCCCAATGAAAATGTTATCCAGCTTTACAACTAACATTTTGACCTCTTTCACCTTTAACGAACCTTGCAAACCCGAACCACTGCCCCCTTCTTTCTCTTTTATTTAGGATGACCACCTCCTTCCACTGCCTCTCTACTTCTTTGACTGCCTCACTTATTGTTTGTGTCTCTTCTCTCCTTCCTTCTCTTCACCACCCTCCACTCTTCAATCATTATTATATATTATTTTGATGGAGACCTAAGCTAGTGAGTAAGCTGAAGGAGTTCAATCCATCCTTGGTAACTTCATGGTAGGAACAACAATTATAATTTTTAAAATTTTCTATAGTTTTAAGAAAAAGTAACTCAATGAATAAAATATAATTTTTTGTAATTTAGTAAAAAGTAAATATCTTATGAATAAAATAATTTCTCATTTAAACATAATTTATATAGCTAATTAAAATATCTTGTGAATTTTTATAATTATATAAATACTCATTTTATAATAATTAATTTCGTCATCCTAAAGAGTGTTATTGTAATGTTTTCAATCCTATAAATATTTTAGTATATGATGATTTTGGACTTGGAAGACGTTAGCATATATATGAAAGTAAAAGATGATGACCTTATGTATTATTTGATAAAAACTTGAAAAGTATTGTTGTAATTTGATGCAATTTAGATTATAAGATATTTTTCTCTAATTTGTATCCAAACCAAAATAATGTGAAAATCGATTAAGTTTGGTTTGATTTGCAGATTCAGGAGTTATAAGTTTGATCCAACCAAACCAAATCAATTACTATATATATATATATATTAAATATTTTATATTAAAGTTAAAAATTGTTAATGTCTTGACTTAATAAAATGTTTTGTTGTTTGGATTCTTAGGCTTTTTGCTCATCTCCTTCTCCATTCGCAAGTCTCACTCTCAGATTCATTATTCAACTTTAAACTCTCAACACTCAGAGTATCACAGAACCCTAATTACCACTATGTCTCAATCTCCACTGTGCTAATGCTAATCACCTTCTTTCCCAACTTTTCTTTGTTTTGTTCCGATGAGTATTCATTTCCTTTCTTTTGAAGGGTAAGAGTCTTGTATATCTATACTATCAACATGTCTGCTTAAACAATATGGAATTGTTTAGAATAGTCATATTTTGTTGTCTTTGAATGATTTGAAAGACTTACAATTTCTTATTGCTATTAATTGTAGCATTAATAAAATTTGTTAGCTTGTAAAAAAAATTAGTTATTGTTTGCCTGAAGGTGCAAAATAAATAGTGATCACATAATTTAATCTTAATTTTTTTATTAGATTTTGCCAATTTGAATTCAACAATCTAATTATTATTGGTTTGAATAAAGAAAAATTGTAGTCATCTAAACTAATTTAAAGCAATTAAAATAATTAATTTTAATTTTTATCTTCTAAAATCGAATCAACTTAGACCATAAATATCACTACTAGTTAATTATTTCGCCATAAATATATGATTAAAACTTATCTTGCTATTGTATCTATTCTATATTGTCCTATTACATCTTTTGTACTAGATGTGCCTAAAATTATTTGTCCAAATTATGAAAAAGACTTAAACGCAACTTAATTAAGTATTTTTTATTTATACTCCTAATGGTAATAATGTGCAACAAAAATTAAAATAAATTAATGATAATAAATTAATTTTGTAAATTTTTACTTTGTTTCGTTTACTGTATTTAGTTCTTTTGAGCCACATTTACTGCATTTATTACTAATGTTTATAAAAGGGCCTTAATATATTTTGGTTTCAACGACTCAAATAATGAAAAATCAATGAAACTATTCACGAACCTTCTTGAAACCCTCAGGCCCATTGACACCATTTGAATTCACGAACCTCACACATTTAATTTAATTGATCTGGAGCATATTACAACCTTCTTAAAATATTCGGTTCTCGTCCCCAGCGAAAAAACAATATTCGGTTCTGGGTCATGCATACGGGCAACGATCATTACATTTCATAACTTGCTATTAATATCACAAATTACAAATTACTTCTATTTAAATCCAAAATTCCTTCTTACTAGTAAAAAAATAAACCCAAAATATTTTTAAATTACCTTTTTAAAAAAGGCTTAACTATTATTTTTGTTTTTATTTTAGAAAATATTTAATTACTTACCTATTTTTATAAATTCGTAATTTTATTCACTCTATTTTAAAATAGAGATATTTAAATTTTTTACGTTAAATTGATTCTTATCAAATTAATATTAATTATAATATGAATTAAATATTTTAAAAATAAATTACTAATGAATTTAAAAATACATAAATTCTCACAATTAACTGTTCTAGTTTTCCGCGTGGAAGTGGTGTACGGAAAATGCATAACGTGGGACCATACCATATAAATACCCTCTTCCCTCGTTTTCCTTCCTTCCCGCAACTCTCATAACCGTTCAAACACACTTCCCACACTCTCTTCACTCAATCATTACAACGATTCAATTCAACGCTGCATTTTTCTCTGCAATGACAATCAGATCGAAAAAATCGAAGCGCAAGATCGAGCCGGAGCCACCTCCGGTCACTATCACGAAGAGGCTCCGGCAGAAACTCTCTCGCCGGCGACGGGAAAACATCTCACCTGTGCTTCTCATCAGCATTTCCAGCAAGAATCCTCGTTTCTCCTTCGATTCCAGCTCCGTATCAGACTTCGCCGCCGGCGAAGCTTCGTGCAACTCCAGCAGAGCTTCCATAACTGGCAAGGGAAACGCGAACTCGAGAAACGAATCGTCTATTGACTCAACTATAAATCGGAGATTCGAGAAGCGAAATGAGAACGAAGTGGAGGTGTCCGAGTGTTCGTGCGTGGACTCTGCTTCGTTCGCGAGCGAGCGAAGTAGAAATTTGATTCTCAAGTTCAAAAGAGAGAGTAAGAATCCGGAAGAAAACGATGACGTTTCGGAAGTTCTGAAGTGCACGAAATCAGAGATTACGAGCGAGGAACAGTTTAAATCAAAGTCCTCCGGTAATGGTAACGGAGACATTAAAATCTCTTCGGAGTCAAACCGAAACGACGTTGTGTCGTTTAGTTCCGGTGTTAGAGCGTCGTTTAAGGAGGAAAATAATAGAAACAAGGAAAACAGAGCAGAATGCGAATACTCTCAAGGTTCTAGAAGCCTCCACGTGGAAGAGAACTGCGCTGATTTAATAGCGCAATCGATTAGGAAGCAAGAATCGGATATATACGACGTCGTCGAGGATCTCGCTTGCTCTGAGGATCCATGTTTCTCGTACTGTGACGACGACGTATCCGAGTATTGTTCTAGCCAGGGAACTGTGTTCCCTGAATTTCATTCCCAAATTTTTGGCGAATGTTCGCAGCCTGAGCTTTCGGATTTCTCTCCGTCGCTGCTCATGGATTCCGGAAGCCAGTTTTCGCAGGGATCCGTCGGAGAAACTGCTTCGCCGATGTATTTGTTGTTTCTTCAGTACCGCAAGGAGTTCACAGCGCTAGTTTCTGTTTCTCCAGTGATTAACGCTTTCAGCGTCGAAGATCATGTTAATGTAGGTTTGGATTGCTTCGATTTCAGAGTTCAATGTTACTTATATTACTAGTTTTATTAGAAATTAATCTGTTTATTAGCTCATAGCTCTTTAAGCTTTTTCTTCTCTATTACAATTCTGAGTTCCTATTTTGGGTTTATATATTTTGTAATGTAATGTGGGTTTTAGTTTAAGAGATTCGAAGATTCGGATGACGAAGAGAGCTACCAGATGCTGAGGAAGAGGGAGAGTAAGCAAGGTTTTTTGTTGAATTATAGTCAGAGATATCACTCTGCCACTGAATTCGCAGAGACCGTGCTAGAGCAACGTGCGCAAATGGTTCACTGGATCGTTGAGGTAGGTTTCTCTAAAACAAATTCCAAGTCATTGTATTATTATGCTGTTGCTCTTGTCGCTTCATTGATTTCACTTCTAAATGTAGTAGTTTTTTTCCACCATAAAAAGTTATAAGGAATAACTAGGTATTCCACCTCAGTTGTGTTGGATTTGGGAAGAAGACGAAAGAGAGAGAAACTAATAAGTAAGTTGTGATAAGAAAAAAAATATAAATACAATTAATGAATATTCTTCATTAATAATTTGGGTTGGTACTTGAGCTTGTGACACTGAGGTAAGCTCAAAGCTGAGCTCGTGCTTTCTTTTTTATTAGTTAGTCATTTATTTATTTATTATTTATTATTTATTTTTCGGGTAGATAGTCGATCTTTGTTACTTCGTCGTGTTTTGGATTGGCTGAGAGAGAGAGAACACGTTCGAAGTGTGGGTGATTGAGAACCATACTTTCTTCTGTACAACAAGTTAGTGGAGTATGCTGAGAAGCATCCAATTGTATCATGACATGTCATTTGGAGAGGAATACCTATGCGTGTGTCGCGGCGTACTATAGTAATTCCCTGTATCGTCTGTCATGCATACTGATGATGCAATCACGCAACGCACTTTTCTCGTATTCGTGCGCATGTGGGTAGTTAGTTAGTTTGGGGATACATTTTGTTTTTTTACTTGAACGTAAATGTAGAGGACCATAGTTTGGGACTAGGGAAGGAAATCAAACCATCAATTTTATTTTTTAAATTATTTTTTATCTTAAATAATAGTCTTTAAAATATTGAAAATTATATAAATAGTATTTAAATATTAAAAATCATTCTACATAATCTTTCAAGCATTGGAGTTTCGTTTTAAATTAGACCATAAAATAACATAAATTTTCAATACTTTATGTGACAGATATGGGGTCTTTTTTAAAAAAAATCAATAGTGTGATCCCCCCCCCCGAAAGGATACAGTGTGAGAAGCTGTGTAAGGAATTATTCAGCTTTTATCGATGCGGTGTTAAAGTTAAGGAGACAGTTGAAGCATAATTTTTTAATTTAAAATACCTGTTCAAAATATTTTATTTTGTAAATTAATACTGCAGATAAATAATAATCTTTTTTTAATTTAAAGAATCCATTATTCCTTTTAATTTAAAGCACCCGTTACCACAAACCTGTTACTCCTTATAATTTAAAGATGTTCAAAATATGTGATTTTTTAAACTCCCTCTTGGAGATGCTAAAGGAGTAGGTAAAAGCCAAAATGGTATCCTAGTTAGGCCTCCACTAAGGGCCAAAAATGGTTTTATGTCCTTTTAGTTGACATCTTTCTTAATTAAATAGGTCAAACTATTTCATTTCCATTAATATTATTGAAAGTAGTTTATTCACGTAAACATTTTATAAAACAATCCGTGGTAAAAAAATCCCAGAAAGAATAATATATTGTTAATGTGGTTATTTTATTGCATAGTACATTTTATAAAACATTTTATTCAAGTCAACATTTTTGCATAGTGCATTCGAAAATATTTCGGAGTATTAATTATTAATGTGGTTATTTTATTGTTGTCATTTTTGAAGATTGAACAGCCATAAAGAGCATTCTTTCCTTTGATGAAGGGAATCCTTTTTCATCTTCCACCTGTTTCAGACAGCTAAACTAATAATGAACATATAATTTCTTTATCTATATAAAGCTTTTATATACTATTTTGCATACTGGCACCAAGCAACTCATATTTAAAAAAATTATTGTATGCGAGCCTATTTACATTTGGATAATAATGTTTTTAACTTCAGGCATTTATACTGCCATTTCTAAATGCTGCATCTGTGGAAGTTGTAGGGCTTTGAATTGCCAGCTGAAAATTTTAAATTGTTTAATCTTTGAAATTTGGCAGCAATCTGGTCGTAGACAGCTTCGGCAAGAGACAGTTTTTCTTGGAGTCAACCTACTTGACCGTTTCCTAAGCAAAGGATACTTCAAAGCCAAAAGAAACCTTCAAATTGTTGCACTAGCTTGCCTCACATTAGCGACCAGGATCGAAGAAAACCAACAACATAACAGGTTCATCATTTCTTCCCCATCCTCCTAGTTATCTTTTTTTTTGGGGGGGGGGGATGCCGTTTTCAAGTGATTGACTAGTAACGGCATCGGATAGGAAGAAGGGAAATGGAAATGTGATTAGATCGAATTTCTAATCCTCAATATATAATTGTGTCTTAATTAAAAGAATAACAACAAAAGTTTCAAGCATTATCCAATTTTTACATAAAGTTTATTTTGTAACACGTTAGATTTCTTGCAGTTAATAGGTTAAAATTAATAAGAAAAAACCATAAAGTTTGGAAGTTTTAATATACCATAAGTAAGTTAAAAGTGAGTAGTCAAACCCGTTTGTAATATTTTTAACTTACTTGTTTTCTTTTTGTAACTTGGATACCGAAAGTTAACGGAATTTAATAATTTTCTATTTCAATGAAACTCATTAAAGTTTTCTCCAATGAATAACTGAACTCTTTTGTGGGTACTCCGTACAGGGTGGGGCAAAAAACTTTCTACGTCGGAAGCAATGTGTACAGTAGATGCGATGTGGTAGCTATGGAGTGGGTGGTGCTGGAGGTGCTTAACTTTCAGTGCTTTCTGCCTACCATCTACAATTTCTTGTGGTATAACTTTTTATTCTTACAACGCGAATATGACTTGAAATTCTACATTAATTCAAGGTTAGCTAATACTCGTTGTTTTCGGTCTGCATTCATCATCAAAGATTTTTGTTTCATTCTGGGAAACAATTTGAATTTGAATTTTTAAAAGGAATGGTTCAAGTTCAAGCAAAGACTTACTGTTGTTTCTATAATAAGAGATTTCTTTTTGCCTTAAAAACTGTTCATAATTTAAAAATTAAAAGAAAATTTTGTAATTGTAACACCACATATAGCCTGCTTATAAAAAAAAACCCACATATAGCCTCAATAAGAACGACTTATAAGCGTTTTAAAAACTGAAACTCGAGTATCACAGAGAAAATTGACTTCTACTCACTCTTTTGTCATGAATTCAGCTAAATTACACTCCACTGTTTAATTTTCAGGTTTTACCTAAAAGCAGCCAATGCTGATTCAGTCGTTGAGAAGAGGGCCAAGTATATGGCGTTGCTGGCACTGTCAAGTCAAGAGCAGCTGTGTTACTGGCCATCAACAGTTGCTGCAGCAATTGTAATCCTGGCTTGTCTTGAAGTCAATAAAAATTCATACTTTAAAGTCATAGAGGTAATTATTATTGCAATAGAGAGCTAACAGATCTTTATTTAAAAATCAGGGGACTTTTGTTTTAAGGTATGGTAATGTATTCCTGGGGAATCACATTACCAGGAATGTTTTAAAAATTGTGATCGGATAGATTTTAATATTTCTAGAATGTTTTCTAATTTTTAAATTTAAAATAAAGACTTAAAATAGAAGTTACACACAGTGGAAAAAAAAGTAATTGCGTGTATTTTTATGAGAACATAATATACTCTTTCTTGAGCATGTGAATAAAAAAATCAAATAATATTGTAATCGCTTTTCCGGAAATAAATCATGTCTAGGAATGTTTTTATAAAACTTATAATAAACATAAGAATATTACATGTTTATATTTTCAAGAATAATATTTTAAACCGTAAAATAAAATTTGGGGTTAAACATTATAGGTCATGCTAAGCCATATACGTCTGTTAATATTTTAGTACATAAAATTAATCATGGAAAACAGTAGTATTTTAATGGTCTAGATTTGCACTGAATTTGTGAAAACACTAATTATTACTGCAGAGTTGTGCGTGCCACTTTTTTCTAAATGCTCAATGTTTGTTTTCATTTTAGATTTTAGACTAGATTATTCTGTAATGTCCATAAATGTCTTCCAGTATAGATTGTGATTCAAATTCATGTCTTAAAAAAAAAAAAAAAAAGAATTTCATGTAGATAATTAATCTTATGATTTTGCAGATCCACGTTAGATCAAAGGATGAGAATTTGTATAAATGCATAGAGGTATGATAGTCCTATTTATTGTAATTTGTCTGTGTACTTTTTCATTGATTTGAGGTTTAAACAAGCAAAATGATTAAAGAAAACACCTGAAATGTCATGATGAAAAAGCGCCTCACACTACAAGTATTATGTAATTGATCAAATCATTTCATTTATTTTGCTATCAAAATGAAATATATCATTTTGTTTATTATCAGTCACTTTCTACCATTATCTACGTCGTTCAAGTATTTAACATGAAACTTATATTCACTTCAACAGAGCCTGGACTGGTTATACGCTATCTAGGCTAACATAGTAGTTGTCGTGGAGGCAGTGGCTATACAATTCAGTTTGTCGGCGATTGTTCCTAACCATCAGAAGACAAAATGGCTTTCTTATGCATGGTTGATTCTTCATTATAATACTGAATACATTCCATTTGTTTCCCTACCTGCGAGCAAGCGAATTTTGTTCTTGTTCCTATGTAACCAGATTGATTGTTCTGTATACCAATATAGAAAAAATAAACATATTTTTTCGGAAATGGTGAGAACCTTACAATGGACAGTAAACTCAGCTCTTAACTGTTAATGACCTACAAAGGTATTCCAAGGTTATGCAAAAAGTTTATCTTGCATTATATGTGATTCTTTCTTTACTCTGCAGACACTATCGTTCGCAACCTTGTATCCTATTTGATCACGAGGAATTTTGATTTTAATCAGATAACACTAAAGCACCATCGTCCAAATGTCTACATTTTTTATTAAAGTTAACTAAAGAAATGCATACGAATTAGTTAAGAGAGAAATATATTTGCCTGTGCAGTTTTAACCACATTAATTAATACAGAAAATGAGGTAAATTACTGAATGACAATTGTATATTTCGCTGCATAGAACAAGCATTTTAGATTAATATCCATCAGTTGAGTTCAAATCGTTACCCTAGCAGGGCTAAGTGACATACAATTGTTAAAACTACTATGAAACAACTGTGATTTGCTGCTAAAATAAAAATAAATAGGACCAATGTATAAAACTATTATTTGCCGTGTTCAGGCCATTTATATGGAGGATAAACCTAAGGCTGTTTTTTCAGTTACAAAGCGTCAAAACCTAGAGCACGTTTGATTCCTTTCTCAGTATTTTTGTTTTAAACTGTTTTTTAAACAATTTCTTACCACATAGCAAATCAATTTCTAATCCAAACTATATTAAGTTTTGCAAATTGTTTCCAAACTAAATAAAAAACAGAAACAGTTGAGAGCTGTTTTTGCATCCTCTTTTGTTTTCTTTATGTGCTCTGATTAATTCAAAGGGATAAACTTTCACAAAACAGAAATCTGCTCAGGAGACAAACACATTCAATGTGCTCGAGCATAAACAAATTTTAGAAAACATAATCTGTTTTTGAAAACAGGTAAATAAACAAGACACTAGTCTGAAACAACTGCATTGTCGTGTGTAAAGTGAAAACATAGTAGGGATCATTAAAGTGAATTTCATTGCATCAAAGACATCAACTAAGAGGTCAACTGGCGGCTAAGAACCGAAGAACTTGCAAATGGAAGATCACCCAAAGCAAAGATATATATTTATTATTTATTTTCTTTGACACAATGTTCTGCAATATTAAATTATACTGATGGTCCTGTTCATATTAAAATCCCTACGTAAACATATGACCTAAAGGGAGAATTGAATGAAGAAATAATTCAAAAAATAACAAATAATTTTTTGAAATGAATGTTGACCATATTTAGGAACCACATCTGTCAGACAAACCTTTATATTTACTATATCAATCAAGAAGATTTACCTTTATACAACAAACTTGCAGGAACTGAAGTCTGACAATAACTATGCTAACAAATAAATCGAACTGTGTATGTGAGGATGTAAGAGATTGGGAATCAACTTGAGTTATGAGTTACATAATTGCCAGCTTGATGTCATTGTCTGAATTAACAGGAACTACAGCAGGGCCAATGTCTGAAGCCTCCTCAAAGTGTGTTTTTCCAAATTCATCAATAATCCCTTTCCTTTCACTATAAATGAACTCCTTCCTTTCCACCTCGGCCTGTTCAACCTTCTCCTTGGTCTTCATGCTCACATCCCCAGCTGCCTTTGCTATAGCAGTAAAGGCACTAGAAAACCATGAAGCTCCAGATAGTACATAAGGATTGCTCATGATAGCAGATCCAGCGCTACTTGCCTTCTGCTCTGCCGCAGCAAGAGCCGACTTTGTCATCTCAGAAAGCTGATACTTTTCATCCATCTCTTTCACCTTTCCGTTGACCATAGCTGTCCCAATACTTAGTTTATCACTTAAACCCATTCTACGATCAATGGAAGCAACCGTTGAAGAGGCATTTGATGTCAACTGATGACGTTCATCAAAGGCTTTTGCCTTGTTGATAGCATCCTTTCCTAAAATGAAACCCTTAGCAAGCATGGTGCTCATTACATCTTCAGCCTTCTGAACTGCATCAGGACTTTGGTTCGTCTATTGAGAAGAGCATTGTACAATGTATATATTAGAAATCCATTAATACTTACAACTAGAAAATAAATAAATTTAAATTTCCAACACTATACGGAGGGAAGAATTTTTATTCACATGCAGAGATTTAGCATCTAGATCGAACATCAGATCTAGAAGTCTCCTCTACATCTGTGCAGAAACGAAGTTTACAGTATATTTGACTTTGTCACCAAAAGTCTCCTCTACATATGGCACCAATATGTTCAACTAAAGTGTTTGTATCTCACGCATTTTGCTACATATAAATGTACTAGTAATAGTAACTGCACAGCAGTGGGCGATGATCTCAATTGCACACAATAACACAGCATTAATAATTAAGTACTTACTGGACTTGACGGAAGTGCTTCAGGGGGAAGCTGATACTTCTCCACAGGTATGATGGTGACATATAGATCACCTATCTTAGAACCCTATAATAAATATTGAATATTAAACAGGGGATTTAAAAAACAAAATCAACTAAAAGTATGTGTTTCTTTTTGTGCTATTTTTTTCAGTTTCAGGGATATAATGGAAAGGAGTAATAAGATATAGTGGTGCAAACCATGTGATTTTTAATAAATGTAATGTAACATTTTCCAAAATTAAAATTATTTGAAAACAAACATACTGTTAAGAGAACTGCTGTGTCTGCTCCTTTTGTATCCTTATACGTAACATAGGCAACCTGAGTTCGATCACTTTCCCTGTAGAATTAGAAACCAAAGATTAGGGAGATATATTTAGTGTAAAAGTTTAAACAATAACAATCATAAGAAATGAATAAAACATTACAATGCTCTGACCTTTGCATCTCAATATATCTAATATCACCAGAGAATGAAAAGAATTCTTCAATGTCCTTCTTGGAACAAGACAATGAGATGTTGCTAACCCTTACAGTTCTTATCTGTAAGAAATAAAAACAGAGTGAACTTGGACATTTCTCCATGATAGGATTTGTCACTAATAACTCTCTTGGTGTTTAGTCGTGGGTTCTATTTACATGCCTTTGGAACTTTTGAAGCTACTAAAAGCTTCAACATTTCATTAATTACTTCATATTTTTAATTCCTTAAATGTATCTATCACGAGTTTTTTCCAAACGCAGTTATTATTTCAGCACGCGTTTCACTGCAAAACAGAGGGCAAATTCGCATTGACGTGACCAGAAATACTGGAAACATAATATTGATTGCTAGATCACGTATTCTACAATCATAATGTGAGCCAATGTTACTAGGTAAAAATTTCCTCCTCACGTCTGGCACATGAAAAGCCCAATTTGTTGTAGCTGTGGATTGGGGAATAGCTTCAGCCCTTTGATCTGTATGGTCCACTGTGGCCTGCACAGAAAATGCTAATTTAAGGTATTTCTTAGAGCAGGGAGTGCAAGAAGCAATAATATGTGCAAAAAGATAAAATGTAAAATCAGGTAGTCAGTCCAACAGAAAAAGTGATCCCTTTTTAATTTTCTCTGGAAGAATTATGAATGGCAATGAAAAAATAGGAGGTCATAATTGAACCATGAAAGCAACAATGGAATTAAGAGGAAGAAATGCAAAAGCCTAATGAGTACTACCCTCATAGCTCAAAAGGACAGGTTATTACAACAGACAACAACAATGTGATAGTTTCTACTTGAAAAGCGGTAACTCAAATGGCATGAAGATTAATCATCGTAAATTCAAGCAATGGAGCTTCATGCCATAACAACAACCACCATCCTATCAAGTGAAAACTCTTAATATTGTCCATCCTTGTAGTTCTTATTTCTGATACTAACCACCAAGAGTCCTAACCAGATATGCTCTCCGGCAAGGCCAAATAACAAACCAACCCCCAAAACAATTCAAATTCATCATTCAGGTTTGCACTTTTCTGGAGGATAGAAAATGCCAAGACCATTTTCATTAGATCCAAAAGGATCATTAGCAAACATTGCAGATCCGAAATTCCATAGTACTACTTCTATTCACTTATTATATTCTAACTATAAGAACAACATCTAAACCACTAAAGGCTGCATCACTTAATATATAAATATCAACCAAAGTAATGCTATAGTCCCCACTTCCCATTAAACAATTAAAAAGAAATATGAGCATCAAGGCACAGCACAACACAACACAAGAAGGCATGGACAGAGAAAAAGAGAAGAAACCCAGATAGGATCTAAAACGAAAAGGAAAGGGAAGAGGGTACGAGGAAAAGGGGATTGAAAGGTATCGAGACTCACCGACATTTCGAATGTTGCAATGTTTTTTGTCACAAAGCAGCGTCGTAAAGAGGCAATTTTGAACGAAACGAAAGAGAATTGAGGTCGTTAGTTAGGGTGTAATGAGTCATCATGTGACTATTATTTGCTGTCATGTGATTGGAAGCGGCTGTTAGGTATTTTTGCAACCGACGCCACGTCTTGTTGCCAAATAAGAAAAGAGTAAATTGGGTCATGATTTCTCTCAAGATTGTAATTTGTAACTAAATAAATCAAATTCTAATTATTGAATTTTAACATTTTTACTTATTTTGAAAAAAAATATACTTTGATTTATTTTTTTTTTCATAGAAGGAACCCGATTCGGTATGTATGCCAGAAAGAAAATTTATACCAATGTAATTATTGAGTTTGATGAGACTTTTTATCTTCTTTAAAAACTATTTTTTTTTCTATTTTTTAATCTCAAAAGCTAGTTTGCTCAACTATCAATTTCAACAACTTTTTGCACATTGTGATAGTAGTTTTGCAGTCATCACTACTTGAAACTAAAGAGTTAAGATAGTATTAGAGATTTACAACAATATAGATATGTTATCAAGAATAGTAAATTTATTGGTTGTTAAATTTCATTTAATTGTTATAATATAATTTTCTTTAAAAATATATTTCTAGTATCTTGAAATTTTTTATTGTTTTAGTTTTTAAAATTTTAAAATTATGTGAAATTGGTTTCTTATTATAATTTTGTCAATACATGAAGATATAATAATAACTTTTATGGTGCAATGTTAATAGTTCTATGTATTTATTTTTTACTAAACTATGTCTTTAATCTCTTTTCTATTTATAATAATTGAATAGTATTAAGAAAAAAGAATTGCACAAAATTATCCTATCAAACTCTCATATCACAAAGTATTAAATTTTAATAGGAAAAGCATATTTAATCTTATTACTTGTATTTCTATGCATTTTTTCTTTTGGTTTCTCATTATACTACTATGTTATTTAATTTATATTTTTAACATTGATATTCAAGTATTTCATATATACTTTTATGTTATTTATTTTCTAATATAAATAATACTATCTATGCACAATTTCTTATTATCTCATTTGAGCAATGAAAAATTGACTTTATTTTATATATTTAACTTATAATATGTTTTAAAGTATAATGCAAAAAGACCTTATCATAGATGATATTTAGAGTAGTAGTAGTTTTTGTTTATTTGTTTCCCAGAATTAAGGGTGGGTATACAAACTTGAGTTTACGGACTTTTAAGTCCATGCGAGTTTTAGAGTTTTTTTTTAAAGAATCATAAATGTAGAAAAAATTTGAGCTTGGACCGCAAATCCATGAACTTCGTAGGCTAAGTCCATGAGCTCACGAATTTGACCCGTAACCCATTTAAATGAACAAATTTTTCATTTAGACTATTAGTTTGTGTTAATGTTATGACTTTTTGTTGTAAATTGTAATATTTCACATTTTTAATATTGAAAATATTTAATGTTTTAGATTATTATAAATAATGATATAAGTTTTAGCATGACATATTATAATTTAGTTAGTTTAAAAAATATTAGATATTTTTTAATTATTGTAAAAAATATATATGTGCGGATCTACAGACCAGTCTGTTAGCCCTTGGACTTAAGGGACCGGATATAGACATTTTAAAAAAATCCATTTATTTAAGTGGATTAAACTTATCCAACCCATTTAAAATGTAGGCTTTGTGAACTTAAATGGGTCAAACCGGTTTGTATACTCATCCCTACCTAGGACATCCTCAATCCTAAAGTCTAAGATTAATCCCTTGAAGTATTAAGATCCATTTAAGGGTTGATCCTCTAATGTAACACGCTAGTTGGATATTACCTTTTGTTTCCTTATATTAACAAATCTTATAATTTTGCATATAAGTATATTAGAGGTAATTATGCAGAATCATGGTTATCAAAATCTCGAATTAACTCTCTAACTTTCACAAGTTTACGAGTCCATTTTTCCTCTACGAGTTAACTTGTACGCAAACTTTCTTTTTAGTAAACTCCATGTAAACTCGTTAGACTCTATACAAACTTTGTAAGTTCCCAAGTTATCGAGTCAACAAATTGGGTTGTTTTGTGTGAGTTTAAAGTTTAACATACTTTCATTTAGTGTGTCATTCTTAAATCAAATAACACTTGTCTTTAAGAACATAAACCTTCATTTTTCAACAATACCAAAATCAATGAAAATATGCTACCATTATTATCACCTTTGCGATTTATTATCTTATAGTGATACATTACTAGACTTAGTTATTTCAGTATTGTGTAATGTATGGTTTACTATTTTGACTTATTATGTTGTTAAAATATTTAATTATATGTTATTTATAGATTTTTTTTTTTTACTATTTTTAGATAAAGTAACTCTTACGAGTCAAGTTTATGAGTCGAATTTACCAAACTCCTATGAGTTTACACCAACTCTTAAATTTGATAACCTTGACAGAAATTACAACTTTAACCTATATCATATTAAATAGATAAAATAACAAACTTTACTTTAGATGCCACAAATACCTAAAACTATACATAAAATAATAAGACAATTCCTATACATTGAGAACTACATCCTCAACATTCTCTTTGTAAGCAAATCCAACACTCTTTCACAAAATATTCACCTATTAACTTGTAAAAAACATGAAACCATAAATAGTAAGACATAATATCTCAATGAGTGCTCTTATAACTTTGGGCTAACTCTTTATTCTCAATATCATTTCTTAACTCTCATAACTTCTCTATTTTGTCATTATTTTCAAGTCTAATCCTTTAACATCATTCTTATATCCTTTGTAGAAATATGTACTGAACTTTTTTCAAACACTTACTATTAACTACCTATTAACTCTTAAGTTAATAATTAATGTCCTAAAACATCTACATAATATCCCTACTTGAGTCATATCATTAAACTTTTGCGTATCTATTATATTTGATTAGTACATTGTAGCCTTTTACTTTAACTAGCTTGTTCAACCTAGACTTCATTGTCTTTCTATGAGAAAGAACACATTACACACCTTTGTAGGTAGCTCACTTAACCTTACTATGAGATGCAACATTATATCTACTACCACAAAAAGTAGCACTCTACGTACTCATATTCTCACTTATTGACCTCACTACACCCATCAAACAACAAATCACCATTTTATTTATACATTATCACAAAACAGATACACATATGCATTGTCAATGTGGTAACATAAACTCATACATATAATTAACTATGTTAATAATATAATCTTAACATAAATTTTATGTTTTAATCTTTAACTATATAACATACTTAATATTTATTTTCTTTATATTTTCTATCCTATGACATTTATTGAGCTCAATACTTTGAGAAACATCCTTGTCATCTTATGTCTTGGTCTCATATTACTCTCCTTTGATTTGAGGAGTTACACCATATCTTAAAGAGTAGGAAGTGATTGAAGGATCTCACCTATCTTTCAAGAAAGGTGTTCTTTTGTTATATTTTGTATGCATGTCTTATAAAAGTTTTACTCTCTTCTTGTGATTCCATTAGGATCTCATTCTTTTAGCTTACTTTCATCTTATCATTACTATGACCTATATTATCCTCTTTTAGCCTAAGGAGTTACTTCACACCTTTAAAGTGAACATGAAGACCAAACAAGATACAATCTTCATGTCTTATTCTAAAAATTGGTGTAAACATGTCAAAATTGTTCACAATAGCTATAATATATCACAAAATCATGTATAGGTATGACAAATAGTAAATATATGCATTTACAACTATAATAAGTTCAAAACTAAGAGGTGTGGAAAAGGAGATAATAGGCGAATTTTTATCATTGAAATAATCTTAAATCCTACAATTATCACAAGCTCTTCCTAGTTTTATTACGTAAACTAATTTGTTACTTGTATCTGTTTGTAATATAATTGATAAGAAATGAAGGAATGTTGTCTAGGATGACTTTGATACAACAAGGAAAATTCATTGGATTTGTTGGGAGCAGTTGTGCAAACCGAAAAAGGTGGGTGGCTTGGGTATGAGTAAAATAAGATATGCAAATATAGCCTTTCTTTCTAAGTCTGGGTGGCATATGCTTAGTAGGAAGCATGTCCAATGGGTTCAACTCATTCAGGCCAAGTATAAGTGTGAGGGGAAGACCAAGCGTATCATTGATACTCAAAGGAAGGGACTAATTTCTAGAAAGACATTAAAGGGGTCTGGCCGAATGTGATGAAAAACATGATCTAATAATTGGGAAATGGGTGCAAGTGGATCTTGGGACAAGTGAAAACTGGTAGGACTTCTCCCTCCAGAGGTCATGAGTAATGTCTGCAATATTGAACCTCTTAAAAGGGGACATGTGTGGTGCAAATCCCTACTGGGAAAGTAGTCTGGATGGTCAATTCTCTACCAAAGAAGATTATCAGAGTATTTTGGACCCGAACAAGCCCCCCTTAAATTTGTTGTTCAAATTAGTGTAGAAGTGGGAGGGCCTTGAGCATATTCAACTTTTTTCTGTAGAAGATTGCATATGCTATTTTACCTAGTAATGAGCTACGATATACTAGGTATATGGTTGAGAGCCTCACCTATCCCTTATGTAGTAACGATAGAAAAACACTTTTACATGCCCTTCGTAATTGGATTTCTACTCACAATATTTGGAGTCAAATGAAGGTTGCCAATATTCCAAACTTCTTTTCTCAATAGAATTTTGAGCATTGATTTTGTGCTAACCTTAATTGTGCTAAAGATATGGGGTTGACATATGGGCTCAAACGTTTGAAATTGTTTTAGACTGTCTTTGGTGGAGACAACAATTTCATTTTCAATAAGAGGCAGTGGTCTCCGAATTAAGTAGTCAAAGTCGTGAGGTCCCTCCAGCTTATGCTTATGCAGGTGCACCAAATGCATATACTTATGAAGAACTCTAGGGTACAATATTCAAAACCAAGAAGTCAGTTTGCTTGTCAACCTCCTGACCTGGTATCCTCAAGTAAAATTGTGATGATGTTGTTCTCCACTCCAAAAGAAAGGCGATTATTGGAGGTGTTTTTCGTGACTGTAGGGGCAAGTTTGTTCTTGATTTCTCTCAGAAGATCTTTTTCTATGATGTTGCCTAGGTTGAGCTTTTAGCCATCCTGCATGGTTTAATAGTAGCATATGAGAATGGTTTTCTTCACTTAGTCATTGAGTTCGATTCACTTAGTATGATACAACTTTTGGAAGGTGGTTGTGTTGCTGATCACGATCGCTTTTTGGCTTAATAAAGTAGATTCACAAGTGAAGTGGGAATACCCAAGGTTGCTCTTTTGCTTTTGTACCACGTGCCTTGAATTTGCTAACTGATGGTTTTGTGAAGCTTAGGTTATATAGTCATTAAAATAAGACCCTTTTTCTCAAATTTTTCAGATTCTTTGTTCGTTATTTATATGCAAGACTTGCATTGTATGATATCTAATATTCTAATTTAATCTTTTGTTAGGGTGTTCTGTCCTTTCAGGTAAAAAAAACAAAAGAGAACGAAGAAAACATTAAAATAGAAGGACAATATCCTATTATAATAATAAAAACTTACTTTATAATAATATAGTATAAAACAATTTTATGGTTTTTTTATATGGTTTTTAAAATATTTATGAAAAAAATTAACGATACTTAATATATGAATCGTGAATTTTTGATTGACTGAATATACAAAAATTATTTATAGTTTTATATTGTCAGTAAATAATTCTTTTATTTTTATATGATAAGTCACCTTTTATATACTAATAGTGTATAAATATTATATTCATGAATAAAATGGTACAAAATCTAAAATTTTCGGGTTGACTCCAATAATGAATAACTATTCTGTTTTTATTTAACAATAATATATTTTTTGAAAAAAAGAATAAATCAAAGATTCTGAGCAATTTAAAATTGCAGATGTGGGGGCAGCGTGGGAGCGCCGCGTTTTGATAATTCCCATTTTGGGTCCGACTTGACTTCCAATTGAAATATACTACGGTGGTTTCCTTAATCATAATCAAACATATTTCTCTTACGAATTTCTTTTTAATCTTTTTTCCTAGTTTGAATTTGAAAACATTTCTTAAATTACCTTTTTTCTTTCTAAATTCTCTTTTCTGTGACTGAAAATTTTACTATTATATATTTTGTTCAACTTTAAAAGTTATCAATATCTGTTTCTTTAACATTTATCTCCTCTCCCTCTAAATCTAGAGAGAGTAAAAAGAAGAGCAGTGACATGGTTAGTACATAGAATTCTTGTTTTTGAGAATCTGGAATTCATTACTGGTTTTTCTCATTTTCTTTTTTATTTATCCCTTGCAAAATTGTGGTTGCAATTTCAAGACTATTTTTTGTTGATTCATAGCCTTCTCTATATTCTCAAAATTTCAGTGGATTCTTGAAAACATAGCTTATTAACAATTGAGACTAGCCCAATTTCGATCCCTAGAGCAGTGTCTCTATTTACCATAGCGGAATATCAAGATTGTAAATTTAATTTATTCACTATTTGTTTTGTTTTCCACCACATTTTGATTATTGAATTTGGAGTTGCAACTTGCAAGTGGGTTAGCAAAGGTTTGTGACTCCTAGTTGAATATTGATACGATTGTAATTTGAAGAGGACAATGGAGAATTGATTCTTGATCACAGAACTGTGTTGTTATTTTGGAATTCCTTTTTATGCCAATGGATTGATTTTGCAGATGGGGCAGAATCGTTTGCCAGAGGAAAAGAAAAGATATTGGCTTAGTGCCCTTTTGAAGTGCAGCTTTGGAAGTTGTGAATACCACAAAGACATTAAGTTTAGTGAGAAGAATGTGTTCTGCTTGGACTGCTTAGATGGCTTCTGTAGGCACTGCAAGGAACCTCATTCCCTCCATCGAAGGTTAAAGAT
This sequence comes from Psophocarpus tetragonolobus, assembly GCA_037954015.1. Taxonomy (NCBI): domain Eukaryota; kingdom Viridiplantae; phylum Streptophyta; class Magnoliopsida; order Fabales; family Fabaceae; genus Psophocarpus; species Psophocarpus tetragonolobus. The sequence continues at coordinate 99,383,470 of CM075689.1, forward strand.
TTACAAATATTCCTATCAGGATGTTGTGCGCCATTCTGAACTTCAGAACTATTTTGATTGCTCCAGTATTCAGGTTCTTTCTCTTTCAGAATCAGTTCTGTTTCTTAATTGTTGTCCTGTTTATGAAAATATATGGAACTTTGATATAGTTTTAATTGTTGAAATGGATTGTGTGTATAGCTAGCTATACTAACTTTTTTTCGTTGATCATAGCTTCGTGATTTACAGCATCTGCATTTTACAAAAGGGTTAACTGTAGATTCTAGGTACGGAGTATCTTTTAATGCGTGTTTATAAACTTGTTTGAAATGTTAAAACTCACTAGAAATGAGAAGTTATAACTACTTGATTATAAGTAAAGATGAAAAGCTACATGTTGGATGTGAAATCAAACACACTGCTAACCAGAGTGGAGTATATTACAATTAATTTTCGAATGACATCATTTGTGGAATAAGGTATTTTTTCCCCTTGCAAGTACAGTTGTTGTTGAACACTGTTATGGTATAATTTACTCTTATTTGCTTAATTGGAATATCTGACTCTCCGATCCCAAATCTAACATTAATTTGTGTTTCTGATTGAAAGATGAATGAACAATGATGTGAATTTTCTTCTTGCAATGGTGACATGAGCAGACTTATGTGTCCAACAATGAAAAGATTGTGCATCTCAGACCCCGGACGTCACCCAAAGAATTCAAGCTAAGAAAATCTGAGTCTAATGCCAAAGAAGGCAGAAAAGCAACACCTCCAAAGTGGGGTGGTGCTTGTGAAGAATGTGGAAAACATTTACAAGACTTGCATAATCGATTCTGCTCCATTTTATGCAAGGTAAGAAGCTTAAATTTAATGTTGAATTTACTCTTTACTTAACTCTATCACTCACTAATTTATAATCTGAATCGTTTGCATTGTTAGATCTCAGTGCCTCCGCCAAACCAAGATCGTAGGAAGAAAAATCTCTATGCACAATGGATTCCAAAGGAAGGTGTTAACCAACATGATAATCAAAACTCAGAAACTGAGTCAACTATATCAGTAGCTGAGTCATATGAATATCTTGAAGTTGTCAATTTCAGAAAGCGCCCAAGGAAAGCCACTCCTCAGAAATCATGTCATTTTGTCATACCTTATTGAAAATTGTCCATTCTTAGTTTTTCATATAGTTCTATTTTGGTTTTCTATTTATTGAATATAAGAATTCTTGTTACATTTGAGGGAACCACAACTCAACCCCACTGTATCCCATTTTGAGGTTCAAAGTTGGGAATTCAGGAGCTTTGAGAATAGTAACTTGCGGAGATTGTACAGCACAGGGTTGATAGTAAGTTTTTTTTTTGGGATAGGCAGGGTTGATAGTAATAGAATTTGCTTACTTTGAATTCCCAACTCTTTCGGCTCTTATAATGAATTGGATATTAGTAGCTGTAAGTTAAACGATGCTTTTCAAATAAAATTATCCAATTTTCATCCAATAATACTGATTCACGAATCATGACATCATTTGAATGCAACCTATTCAAGCCTTAAACACATGTATACATTCAACAATTGTTTCTTTAGTTTGAGATTACATGTATCTTTCATATCACATAGTTGTTTGAGCGGATAAGATTATTATAGATACTAAAACTATCAAATCACAAAATAATTAATACAATTGCTATGTTTAAACTTAAACTTATTAATTAAGTTAAAACATGTTAGTTGCACTCATATAGTAATGGTATGACTTTGCCCTTTTCCTCTAGGATTCTCAAATTATCTGACAGATAAGTCATGGGATGTTGTTCTAAGTGTGTGACTTTCATAATTGCATAATGAGGCCTGCTTCCTCACACTACATGGCAGCAACTTTAGTGTCCATGTTTGCCTTTGAATGTGGCAGGCAAAAAGGACGTCAAACCTCTAAAAGTTGGTAGATGAATAAGATAGAGAAGATTTAGTGTCCCCACAACCAATTTGAAAGCCAAATCTTGTGCATGTAGAAGGCACATGGACCTGGCCACTCTCACTTAACTTCAATTGTGTAAAATATTCACAATTTCCTAGATTCAGTTTTTTTTGGTTTTATCTTTATTAGGTAAGTCTCACGGCATATCCGATTTCTAATGTCCTTTGAACTCGGTTTTAAAATTAAACTAACCTTTACAGTATATATACCCTGCATTACCTCAGTATTTCATTTATGGATATGGGTGTAATAAGAAAAGGAAACTAAATATATTTTAGTGTAAATTGGTTTACTACTTATAGAAGATTATTTTTTCTGGCAAGTTACATTAATAAAAGATTGTCTCAATTATAATTTGTAAAATCATCTTCAATTGGTGTATGTTAGCCGTTTCTTAGTAGGAATCAATTTTCTTTTTTAACAAGAAATTTGCGTTGAAGGAGTAGATTTCTTAGATACAAAACTCATTTCTTATATTAAAAAAACCGTATCTTAATATTAAAACATATATTTTTCACCTGTTATCATCTAGTCATACTAAAAAACTATAAAAGTTTGAATTTTTTAAAATATCCGGTAATTTCTTAAAATTTGAATGTATTGCTTAATAATGATATAAAAGCAATTAGTTTTATAGGATGAAAAGTAAAAAGCGAAATTGTAAGGACTAACAATATATTTAAACCTAATAATATTATAATATATATATATATATATATATATATATTTAACGTATTATAAAGTTGTGAATATTATAATGTAATATTTATTTATTAAGTATGATATAATATAATTATTTATAAAATAATTATATTATATTAATTTATTATATAGTATACAGTGAAAGAGAAAGCTTATTATATTCTGTTGTTTCCTAATATAACTATTCTTTTAGATAAGAATTACATGCTAGACCAGTAGGATATGATAATAGATAAAATAAGATTACTATATTTTATCTTTAAAATTTTTGTTATATACTCATATTGCAAGTGTTTTGAATCTTTCCAAACCCCTTTTTAATGTTTCATGATCTCATTTTTCTGGTTGAGTAGTTGTCTTGATCTATCAATAACTTTTATTTATAGTCATAGCATACTAATTTTAAAATAAAAATCTTTAATTTATATATAATATTTTTAATTTAAACAAATATTAAATTTAAAATAATATTTTTTAATTTAAAAATAATATCGTAGAAATTTGAAATTAAATTCAATAACTATAAGATGACTTTCGAATGGATCCTTAAACACTAAATTAAGGGAGAGTAAAATAAATATTTTAATTGAAGTTATCATAAAAAAATCAAATGACATGTTTTATAAAATGAAAAAAGTGTATAATTACAGAAAAAGAAGAGTAATTTACCCAAATTATCCTTTTATATATATAAAAGAAAAGCTTGAACTATTTTGTTCATTGATGAAATTTTTAAGTTTACGACAATCAATTATTTGATATACTATATATGTAAAGAATATTTGAATGATTGAGAGCCTTTAAATTAATATTTTAATTTAACAATAGTCATTAATTTGATTATATGTGTGTTATATATGTAAAGAATACTTGAATGATTGAGAACCCTTAAATTAATGTGTGTATAAATTATACTATGATAGACGATAGATTTTTTATGATGACCAGGAAGAGGTGAGTATACTTATTATTTCTTAGATTAGAAGAGTCTTAGTTTCGGAAGGTTTTTGGAAATTTGTTTAGGAGGGGTGTGAATAGCAAGTTGAACTCACTAAACACACCTCTATCTTCTTCCTTCTTCCTTCTCTTCCTTCACTCCTTCTTTCTCTCTAGCATGACAAATTTCCTCTCCTTACATGGGGGATGATCTGGTGGCTGAATCTGACGAAACTTCTTTCATTATTCTTGATTCTGAGTGGTGATCAGTGTAGGTAAGTCTAATAATAATTCTTCGAACCTTTTTTAGTTTGTTTTCGATCCTATTGTACTCATTGAAAAATGAATTTCTTTAAAATCCTAATTTCTTAGGTTTATGTTTGAATTGGGATTCTCGTTAGGTTTTTGAGAAATTTCTTTAGGTGAATTCTCCTCTTTTGTTTGAGTTAGCTTTGGAAGGGAGAAATAGGTAAGGGAAGCTAAATCTGTGCTTTTAATTTGAAGAATTATTATTTAAGGGTTGTAAGGTTAACAAAATGTAATTGATTGAAATTTTGAATTGAATTTGATTATTATATGACATTGGTTGTGTTGGTAAAATTTATAATTGGAGTGTTATTGTGTAATGTTAAAAAGAAAAATGCTAGCAACATAGTCTTTACACACTCTACATGATTAGTTGAAATTTATCGAAAACAACAAATTATGTGGGTCTCACTTGTCCTTAAATGACTCTCTCTCCTAATTTTGCAGTTTTCAATAAATTTCAACCAATAATAGAGAGTGTGTTAGGAGGAACATGTTAGGAGGAATGTATCAAAGAATATGTTGGTACCACTCCTCATGTGAGAAATTGATGTTTGGTTGTTGATTTTAATGATAATTAGAACTATGTTGTAATGCATATTGTTGTAATGCATGGTAATGAGGTCTATGTTGAATTTATTGAGTGCGGATGGTTATAGGAGGTAACTGATGTAACCTCAAAAATGCTCCAAGCAAACTTGAGATCCCTCTCCCTTGATCTTGCTCCAATGAGGTCTACAAGGTGAACATGAAGGTGGAAGACAAGAGAATGATGATGGTAGGCACCACTTCTAGGAGAAGATAAGACATTGAAAAGGAAGTTTGCCATAAGGGTAGGAACCATTGATAAAAGTCATAGAAGAATTCTCACTATTTAGGAGAGAACATGAACAATCATAGAAAGAAACTCTCAATCTAGAGAAAGTAAAATCTATTCATAAAAGTGTTAAAATGATACAAGAGGTGGTGTATCCTATTTATAGAAGCAAATCCTAGGTTGTGGGCATATTAAAGTGGACGTCTAACTCACATAGGATTAGGGAGGGATTAGCTAAATTAACTAAGTGTTAGTTTGGCTAAGAACTAATTAACACTTGGTTAATTTAACTAGATCCAAATAAGGCCCTAATATTTAGGATCTATGTTCCCTCTAGAATTCAAATTTGAAATTGAGAGTGCCAAGTAGACTCCCTCAAATTCTAATTTGAATTCAAATGTGTCATGTAGGAAGAGAGTAGCACGTGGCACCATTTTTGGAGAGCAAAGGGGCCCCATTTGTCTCTCATTCTTCATGTGTGCTAGAAGGGTGTGGAAAGCACTCTAACGGGTGTGGACATTAAAATCCCACACGTCTAAAATGATAAAGAAGGCCCATACTTCATGCTCATACTCCACATAAAATACTAGTGATACCTCCTTCCTAAAATAAGGGAAATAGGCCAAAATACAAGGCGTAAAATGAAACTAACTACACCCCTAATTTACTAAGACATAAGGGTGCAATTATAAGCCTAATTCATTAATTATTTACAAAATTATAGACTATGGCCTAGATTAGGTTTCCTCATGCTCCATCCAAGCCATATCCTTCCTTTATTCTCCCTAGCTTAATTCCTTGCTAGGCGGGATTGCATCAATAACTTAGCCTTGGTTGATGCACATATATTTATATATATGTGAGGAGTATTGAGTTAGGAACACAACTAAGGTCAATCTAATACTAGTATTAGATATGCAAGTAGGGGTTTATAGGTGATTTACATGTGATCATGGTACTCCATAGTTGAGGTTCTCGAGGAATATACTTAGACAACAACTGATTTGTTAGAAGGGTGAAGTATACGCCAAACAATAGTGGAGTGGTTGTCAAATTAGTATGCTTAGACTAAATTGGTTGTTAGAGTGGGTTAGATAGACGTCTGAGACCAATTTTGAGAGGTCATTAGGCCGCCTTGGTGTCTGAGCTTATTAAGTCATTTCGAAAAGTGTAAGTTGAATGTTGTGATTGCTTATGTTCAAGGGAATGTAAGTGTGGTTGTCTACTATCAGTATTTATGTATCGATAGGACTAAATGATTAAATTGTGTAATTTAATGATTTATGCATTCTACAATGTTATATGCTTACCTTTGCTTGTATGCAAGGTATTAAAATCAAGAGTTTACGTAAATCCATGAGAGCTTAGTAAACTTTATTCGTAGAATCGTAAAAGTTTACTTAATTAAAAATATGACTATAAATCACATAAAAATTGAAAGATTTAAATACACAATAAGTTTAAATCCACATAATTAATCTAAAATACTCCAAATAAGTAGAAATTAGAGTTGAAACACTCAAAATTTCAAAACCTTGTTAGACATAAGAACAAATTATATTCAAAACACTCAAAATTAGAGTTATCGTAGAAAAACATCACCCAGGAAATTTGTTCATGAGTCTACTCATGAGTTTAGTTCTATTTTACTGAGTTTACTTATATTTTATCGAGTTTACTACTCTTCTAATTTTACATGCGATTTAACTTGTTAGGGGCTTGTAAACTCATAAACTTGTACGATTTTACGAGTTAATTGCGATTTTGATAACTATGCTTGTATGTGTTTTGTGTTTGATTCTGATGATTGTGCTTTGCACAAGAGCAAATGGCAGTAGTGGTGCTCAGAGGCAAGAAAAATTGGACTGAAGATTATGATGATTCTATAGGGATTATATATTAGATCTGACCTTTATAGACAACTTAAGGAATTTGCATGATGTTACACTGAGTTATGCTATGGTTTGGATTTTACAAGATTATGTCTTAATGTTATTACTATAGATACTTGAAGAGTATGTAATACTTGAATGTGCATAAACTAGACCTAGAAATTGGATCCTATAAGTAGGTCATATATACTGGATGTGTGAGTAATGTTCACTGGTGTAATTTTTTGTTTAAGTGCAAAGCTACAAAATGCTTGAACAAGACATAGTGTATGTATGTATGCTGAAATCAGTTAGACTTTATACCTGTTATATTGAATAATTCAATTTGATATATAGGACATTGTAATTTGTTTGCATGGTAGAAAGTTACATGAAATTGAATGACTTAGATATGCCTTAAATGCTAAAGTTAGGCAATTGAATTTTTGGTAGTTTGCAAAGCCTCGTTGGGTAACAAGTCTCGCCCAGCGAGAGTTAGTTTCTGTTAGATAAATTTTCACCTTTGTGTCCAGCGAGAGGTCTTGCACAATGCAAAGTTGTCTTAGGTTGGAATTTAATTGGATTTGTGCCCAATGAGGTAGTGTTGCCTAGTGCAAATTCCTTGCTCCCAATAATTATTTTGGTTTTTTTGCCCAACGATGTATCTCGCTGAGTGAAGTCCTTTTGTTGGAGTAATCTAATATAGGATTTGCACTGGCAACTATGCTTGTTAAGTGAGCCACTCTGTTACTCGTTGGGCGATATACTTCGCTTAATGAGCTTGAATAGTGGAAATCATCAGTTCTATGTTTGGAATTCTTATATCCTCATATTTATATTGGATTAGAAAGGTTGTGTTATGATTTTTCTTAGTACAGTTTTAGTATTTTGATGTTCTAAATTATTCGTGAAGTAAGTTTTATTTATTAAGTAATATATATAAGGAGGAGATCCACTTACTCCATGAATAAGTATAAATGACGTACTCTTCATTTATCCATTTATTTTCTTGAAATCGAATGGTTTAAATAAGTAACTAATCTTAACCATTAGATTAAAGAAAATAAATGGCGGGGTAAAGAGTAAGTGCTTGTTTGGCAACAATTTTATAAAACTATTTTCAGTATTTTAGTATTTAGAAACAAAAAAAGATGCATTTGGTTACTATTTTCTTAAAATAGTTTCCAAAAACAGTTCTGCTTTTTTAGTTTTTAAAAACTAAAAAATAGTTTCTCTTTTCAGTTTTCTGTTTTTGTTTTGAAAACTCAAAATATAATAAAAATATGTTATTTTTTTTCTTTTCATTAATGAAATTTGAGTAAACATGAACAATTTTTTTCATTTTCATATCTTGAAAATAATTTTCAAATAACACTTACCAAACAAGTTTTTTTTTTCTTCTAGAAAACATTTTTTAAAGACTATTTTTGTAAACTCTTTTAAAAAATTATAAAACAAAACCATACCAATCAAGCCCTATGTCTCTTATTGATGTACTCCATTGGATCTTCTTAAATCAAGGTCCTTCCTCAAAGAAGATGGAGGATGGAAAAGGCAAGGAATGGAAGAGGACTTGACGCCACTTCTCTAGAGAGAAGATAAGTCAAGAAAATTTTTACTTGGAATTTTTACTTGGGGGCTTGCCACAAGGGAGAGGACTCTTGATAAAAGCCTAGGAAGAGAATCCTCAAAGAGAGATTTTCCAAGACACTCAATTGATCAAAATTCTCACTAAAGGAGTCTTAAATTCATTAATTCAAGTATAAGGAATAAAAGAGGGGAATGAATATATATAGCCCAATGGGAGAGTTTGAGCACATATTTTTAGACAAGGTGAGACCTGGTCTTAATTAAGATTAAAACTAATTAACCCAAGTCTTAAGCCCTTAAAAGGTGGCACCTAATTAATCCCCCAAAGGTTTAAATAGAAACTCCAAACAAGTCAAAAATAAGCCCACATGCCTACAAAAGGACCTCTCTCTAAGCCTACTCCTTTAAAATAACTAAAAACACCTCTACATCCTTTTTTAAAAGGAAATGACCAAAATACATGGCCTTAATGGAAAATACCATGCGACCCTGATTAGCTAAGTCTAATTAAAATACTTACAAGGTAAAAAACCTAAGACTATGACTTCATGTCCTCATCCAAGCTCCCATCCAATCCAAGTCTCTTTTAAATCCTCTTAGCGATGATGCATGATAGGTGGGATTGCATCATCTTTTCCCCTTGGAGAGGATTTGACCCCAAATCTAGAGACCTTTCTTCCTCCCTTTCAAGGTTTGCAAGAAGATAATAAGATAAATGAGATTATGCAGACACATGTTATTATTGAAGGGAGTAAAAGGTTTTGAAAAGACCTCTTAGGAATGGGGTAGTAGAGGTGGGTACTTAGATTTGAAAAATTTTGGATGTGCCTCCATATAGCAGTTCCCCATTCCACTCTTAATGTACTAAGTATAAGTCTCATAGGGTTTGAAATTTGTTGTGAGACTATCTTAGGTGCATTGGAGCACTCATCCAAGAAGGCTAGACAAGCCTTGTCTTGTTGTTCACCCCAAGAAAGAATGATAGGGCTAAGGGTGGACCATTCTTTCATTTTCTCTTGAGTTAGAACTTGAGATTGGCTATTTGTGGAGGGTGTGGCTCAATCTCATGATCCAATATAGCCTCATCTTGAAGTAGAGCTTGAGATTGTAGTGCATTGTGCTCAAATTATATTGACACAACCTCAACTTCCACTTTTTGAAGGGAAGGAATAGGTTTTTCTAAGATCCTTCTTGGGGTCTAAGGGGCAATCTTATTGAAGTTCTTCCTTCCTTCCCACTTCTCCTAAATCTTGGACTTAAGATGCAATGTCAAGCTCACCAGTTAAAGGTTCAAGCTCAACATTTGGGGAAGTTTTCAAAGGTGTCTCTATCAGTTGATGGTAAAGAGATTGTTCAAGTAGGAGGCTAAGTTTAAAGTACACTTTGGTTGCAAAATGGCTCTCCTTTTGAACAACTTTCTTGGAAGAAACATTTTCTTCCAACCCATCAACTTTCAATGCATGTTTATTTTTTCTTTTTTTTCTTCCCCATCCTTTTTCTTTTTCAAGAGAAGTTGATCCTATGCCACTCTTGATGGTGAAAAAGGAGTCAACTTAATTTTCTTGTCATTGTCGAGGGTAATATCATTATAGTGGCCATGATGAATAACCTTTCGGTCAAATTGTCATTGCCTCCCAACAAGATATGTGTTGCTTCCATTGGAACTACGTCACAAAGAATTTTATCAATATATCCTCTAGTGGAAAATGGCACATCTACTTGTTGGTTGACTACAATTTCCTTACTCTCATTTACCCATTGAAGTCTATATGGACAGGGGTAAGGAATTATAGTCAAAGACAACTTTTTGACCAACCTCATAATACAATAGTTGCAACGTGAACCACTATCTACAATAAGAGAATGTGTTTTATAAAAAACTTTACATCTTGTATGAAAGATATTATTTCTTTGAGTAGGGCTAAAGTCATGAGGTTGGCTTCCAAGAAGCCTTCTTACCATAAGCAGATCACCATCATAAGGACCTTCCTCTATCAAAATGTGCATAATCCCCTTCTTCCCCACTCTCACTAGAAGAGGAAGACTCGCTTACAATGTCTTGGTCTTTTATGATCATGGTTTTCTTGGTGGGGCATTGGGAGGTAATGTGGCCTCTCCCAAGATATTTGAAACACTTAATGCTACTAGTCTTTGAAGAAGAGCTAGTAGGGGGATTTTCTCTAGAATGCAGAGGATTATGCTTTTCATACATGATTGTGGAATCTTCTTTGGGGTGGCTCTTGGAAGAACTCCTCTTGAGTTGGTCCCTATTTGAATAAGAGTGGTTTGAATTAGAATAGCACCCTTTCTTAGAAGAAGTCTTCTTCCTTAATTGTTGTTCCACTTTTATACAAATTTGGACCAAATCATATAGATCATTATGTGGAAAGAGTTCAACTTTATTAGGAATATAAAAAATTCAAGCCACTTAAGAATCTAGATAGGGTAGTCCTAAACTCTTCAGTTATGCTTGCCCTCATCATGAAAAGCTCCATTGTTTGGAGACACTCTTCAACACTCAAATTCTTTTGTTTGAGCCTTTGAAGTTTATCAAGGAGTTCCTTTTCATAATAAGATAGGACATGTCTTTGCCTCATAGCCCCTTTAAGAACAAACCAAAATTCAATTGGAGGAATATGATTGTGAAGCCTCTCATTAATTAGAGCGGACCATTAATAGATAGTGTACCCTTGGAAGCTTAGGGTAGCCAAAGTTACTTTCCTTTCTTTGCTCACTTGGAGGCAAGTGAAGAGTTGCTATACCTTCATTTCCCAATTAAGGTAGGCTTACACATCATCTTTTCCTAGGAAGGGTGGGAGGTCTATTTTTTAGTCTTTGGTGTTTTGGTTTCTCTTCCCTCTAGGTCTATGATGGCCCTCAAAATTTTCATTTTCACTACTAGAGCTAGACCTATACCCTATTCTTTTTCTTCTCTCTTTCCTCTCTTTCTTCTCTTGCTCTTCTTTCTTACCTTTCTCTCTTTTCTTTTTCTTTCTCTTCTCTTCTCCTCTTTTTTCTTTTTTCTCTTTGTCTTCTCTTTCTCTTAGGTCACTCTTATATCTTTCTCTTTGTTCTCTGTTCTTCTCTTCACGCCTTCTTTCCTCTCTTTTTTCCTCCCTCTTTTCTTTCTTTTTCTTTTTCTATTCTTCTTCTTTCTACTCTTGCATTTCTCTATTTATATTTTTGATATCTTTAACTCCCCAATCTCTAAATTCATTTTACAAATTTATCTATGGTTCTTACCTTAGGTGACACTTCTTGGTTAACACTATTATGACTTGAAGTGGGTGATGCCATTTAGAGTGAAAAGGTTGAAACTAAGATGAATTTGAAAATGCAAGCAAGCCAAGACTACTCCCTTCTTTTTAAGATTTTCTCAAATAAAATTAACTTAAGCATTTGGAACTTAAGTATTTTACCTAAACATGAAAGCACAATAAAGGAAATTAAAGAGAAGATTAAGGATCTAAACGTGCTCCTAAATATGAATAAGGGGTATCAATTCCTTATTCACACTAAAAGAGAAACTAAGCTTATTACAAACAAAAGAGGTGACCCTTATGGGTATCCAGCACCTCTATTAAAATGGCCACTTAAAAATTACACCCGATTGAAAAAAAAAAAAGTAATTAAACTAAAGAGCTTGTTGTAGATGTCCAAGTATTTGCCTCCCAAGAAGTGTTTCCCTCAATTTGGTGCTACTCCCTTGAATGAGTCCCTTCCCTGGCTTTGTCTCAAAAATCCTAAAAATGCCATCCTTGTGGAAAGCTTGATTTTGGACTTCCTTTTCCCTATAAGTGGCGCACAAAAACCAAACTAAAAGAGTGCAAAACAAATAAAGCAAGAAAAGCTCAAAAAGGAAAGTGAACACCCAAGTGGGTAGATTATAATAGACAAACTCAAGGATTTTCAAACAAGACAAGCAAGTAAATAAAAGGTGTAAAAAGAAAGTTAGGACAACAAAATGAAACCTAGAATGACACTAGATTAGATTTGGCCTGAAACAAGAAAAGACTTACAAAATTTTTATTGACTTGCACTTATTTTAATTTAAGTTGGCCAAATGATATATATGCAATTTCAAGCATGTGTCAATAATTTTAAAGCACTCCTTTAAAGATTTGAACAATTTGAGGTGCACTACAATTTCTTTTTTTTTTTTACTTTTCTTTTTAATAATTTTTTACTAATACGTTTTTTTACTTATTTTCTTTTGATGTTTTTTCTTTTCTTCCTTTTTTTGAAACAATTTTTCTACACCTCTTAATAAATTTTGAAAGCAAATATGACAAGGAGAGAACAGAAATTAAATGCTTGAAAAAGAATGGAGAGATAACCACAAAATTGTTTTGAAACAAGGTACAAATCAAAGAAAACAAGCAACTTAAATGGACTTATCAATTTTTAGGTGTATAATAGCATAGGCACAAAAGAGAGTTTTAATGGGTTTTAGGCAAGCTTGATTGCTCAAGTTTAAGCCCAAATCACACTCTCACACAAGGCCAATTCAAATTTCACCAAATAAAGCTAGTACTAGTTCAAGCTACTTTTAACAATTGAACAAGGAACATTAAGAAGGAATTTGAGCAATATTTTTTCTTTGGGAAAATTTTTAAAGATCATGCTAGATCTAATAGCATGTAGAACTTCTTGGACATGAACTTACACAAGAGGACACTACTCTTGGATGCTTACTACTTTAAGAAGACTCACACTCTTTTTTGGAAAAAAAATTCTAAAGAGTTAAACAAAGAATTTAAATGACAAATAAGGACTAAACATGATAATCTAATCACAAAACTAAAAGATTAAAAAAATAAAAAAAGTGCAGGAAATTAAAACAATAACTCACAATAAATGCTCAAAAGAAATAAAATGAAGAACAAAGCAAGAACAAAATTGTGAATCCAAGAATCTAGAACACACTTGGGTGGCTTCCTTCACAAAATTTGTGAAGTCATTATTAAATACTCTCTTAGGATCACAAGAATAAAAAAAGGAGACTTAAAACATAAAATGATTCAATGAAAGGAACTAGAATTGAACCAAAAAGAAGAAAAGTGCAAGGAATATAAATGACAAGAAATTAAAACCATAAGGTTATACTAACAAGACATAAAAAGAAAATTAAAAGACAATAAGGAAGCATAAAAAATTAAAGCAAAAAGCTGTTAAAAAATAGAGAAAAAATTATGCATAAAATAAAGAGAAAGGAGGAGGAATGATCATTCATGAAGATGCTCATGATACCAAATGATGTCCCTTGGATCTTCTTCAACCAAGGTCCTTCCTCAAAGAAGATGGAGAATGGAAAAGGCAAGGAATGGAAGAGGACTTGATGCCACTTCTCTAGAGAGAAGATAAGTCAAGAAAATTTTTACTTAAGGGCTTGCCACAAGGGAGGGGACCCTTGATAAAAGCCTAGGAAGAGAATCCTCAAAGAGAGGTTTCTTAAGACACTCAATTGATCAAAATGCTCACTAAAGAAGTCTTAAATTAATTCATTCAATTCTACTCCCTCTAAGCCTACAAAAAGGACCCTCATCTAAGCCTAGTCCTCTAAAATAACTAAAAATACCTCTACATCCTATTTTAAAGGGAAATAACCGAAATACATGGCCTTAATGGAAAATACCATGTGCCCCTAAGTAGCTAAGTATAATTAAAATATTTACAAGGTAAAAAACCTAGGACTATGACTTCATGTCTTCATCCAAGCTCCCATCCAAGCCAAGTTTCTCTTGAATCCTCCTAGTCATAATGCATGTTAGGTGAAATTGCATCACTTATAAGTGGATCCCCTCCTGATGCAATCCTACCTACTAAGGGTGATGCAATCCTACCAACCAAGGGCCCTCTCACTAGGGCAATGGCTAGGAGGATTGAAGAGGACTTGGTCCAGAAAGACTCATCAAGACCCCAGCTAATGATGGAGATAGACATTTTAGGCCATAGTCCTTAGTTTTCCTCTTGTAAATATTAATTAGTTTTTAATTCCCTTTTAGGCCATGTAATTTGGACATTTATGCTAGTTTCTAAAGTTTAGGGTGTAAATAGCGTAGAAAAGGAGGTTAGGGGATTAGAGGGCCTAATAACTCAAAGGAGTATGGATCTCTTTCCAAACCCCCTTGATTAGGCCATGACACTCCTTAGCTTAAGGCTAGGTACTCTTTTTAGTGGGCCTAAGAGGGATTAGTGCTCCTAATCCTAATTAAGCCCAAGTCCCACATTGTCTAGTTTTGAGTGTCTTGCTCCCTCTTTGGGCTATAAATACACCTAGTCTCTCTTGTACAAATCACACTTGATTGAATGAAGTAAGACTCTTTTTGAGCAATTTATTCTTGAGTGTCATTGAGAATCCTTTCTCTTGAGGAATCTCTCCCTTAAAGCTTTTATCAAGGGACCTCTCCCTTGTGGCAAGCAACATAAAATTTTTGACTCATCTTTCTCCTAGAAATTAGCGTCAACCCTCTCCCATTTCTAACCTCTCCATCCTCCATTTTCTTTGAGGAAGGAACCTTGGTTGAAGATATCAAGGGAGTCCATAATTTGGTATCAAGATCCATCTTTATGAAGGTTCATTTCCTCCTTCTTTTCTTTAAGTTTCATGCGTCTTTCTTAGCCATTTTTTTGTAGTTTTTTTTATGCTTTAATTCTTGTTCCTTTATTGTCATTTTATTCTCCTTTCATGTCTTGTTAGTAGTAGATTTATTTCTTGTCTTTTAATTCGTTGCACTTTTATTTCTTTGGTTCAATTTCTTGTTCTTTCATTGAATCACTTTGTCATGCTTTAGGATTCTTTTTTTTTTCCATTTTAATTCCTTCTTCTTCCTCTTGTGATTTTCCTAAGAAAGCTTATGTTAATGATTTCACAACCTTTGTGAAAGAAGCCACCCAAGTGTGGTCTAAGCTTTTGGAATCACTTCTTTTGCTTTCCTTTCCTTTCCATTTTTTTTGCTTTAGGCATTTTTTTTTTGGTTGTGAGTGTGAGTTTTATTTTTCTGCACTTTATTTTTCAGCTTTTAATCTTCCTTGTTTTGTCATTTAGATTGTCTTGTTTATTCCTTAATTGTCACATTAATTTTCCACTTGTGCTACTTTTTTTTTCTACATAAAAAGAGTGTGTGTTACTTCTTGAAATTGAGCATCAAAGAGGTTCATCCTCTTGAGTAAGTCTTCTAAGAAGTCTACATGCTATTAGTTCTAGCATGATCTCAAAAAAAAATATTTCAAAATTGTGCTTAATTTCTTCCTATAATTCTTGTTCATTTTAGTAGCTTAGCATTGCGTTAATTCTTTTGGGTGAATTGTTTTGGCTGTTGTTGAGATCAAAATAGGCGTGAGTTTTGGGCTTAAACACTTGAGAAATCAAGCTTGCCTAGACCCCCTAAAAGTGTCATTAAAGCTTGCTTAACACACCCTAAAATCTAGTGCATATTAGGTTGCTTTATTTTCCTTGATTTGCACCTTTATTATTAAATTTTGTTGGCTGAATTCTTCATTTTATTTCAAGCGAATCTCTCTCTTACACTCCTTATTTTCTTTTTAATTTTTCTAAAATTTTTGAAGAGGTGTAGCAAAAAAAAAAAAGAAAAAAGAGAAGAGGTAGAAGACAAATCAAGCAAAAAAAAAAAGAGTTAGTAAAAGTAATTAAAGAAAAAAAAACAAGTGAAAAGAGAACAAATTTATTTAGTACACCTCAATTTGTTTTGATTTGATTAGAAGGAGTGTGCAAACTTTGTTACATCTAGCTTGAATTTGATTTTTCGGTCAACACAAAGTGAATGTGAAAATCTTAGAAAATTTTTTAAGTGTCTTGTTGCTTTTAAGTCTATTCTAATCTAGTACCATTCTAAGTTCATTTTTGACGTGCTAATTTTCTTTCAATACCTTTAATTGTTTTCTTGTCTTGTTCTTATTTATTGTGTTTGTCTACATTTAATCTATCCACTTGGATGTCTGTCCTCTTTTGATTTTGAGCTTTTCTTGTTTTTCTTTACTTCTTGCACTCTCTTGCTCTTGGTGCACCACTTTTGAGAAATGAAAAGAGAGGTCAATCCAAGCTTTCCACAAGGGAAACATCTTGAGGTGTGTTGAAGCAAGTTAAGGAAGAGGTTCATTCAAGGGAGCAACACCAATTTGAGAGACGCAAACACTTAGAGTGGAAAAGCAACATCAAAACATCAAATCTTTTACTTTTTTCCTTTTTTGGGTGTAATTTTTAAGGCCATTTTAATTGAGGTGTTGGATGCCCATAAGAGTCACCTCTTTGATTGTAATAGCTTTTAGTTTTTCGTTTAGGTGGGAGAAGGAATTGGTACCCCATCTCTCCACCTTAGGTGCACGCCTTTAGACCCTTACCTTTGCTTTAATTTATTTTATTTGTTTTGATCTTAGTGTGAAAGGATTTTGAGTTCCAAAGACTCTTAAGTAATTCACTTAGGGAGAAAACCAAACAAAAGAGTGAGGAGTGTTGCCCTTAGGTTCTTCCCAATCACTTTCAAAAAACAACCAACATGGATAAGTTTGTGAGTGAATTTAGGGAGTGGAGGTTAGAAGAGAGAAAAGAAAGAAAATAAAGAGGGAAGAAAGAAGAAATGAGGCGTGAAGAGAAAGAAAAAGAAAAGAGAGTTAAGAGAAGAACAATGAAGAGAGGAGAAAAAACATGAGAAAAGAGAAAAAGAAAGAGAGGACAAAAGACAAAGACAAGAAAGAGAAGAGACAGAAGAAAGGCGAAGAGAAGAGAAAGAAAGAAAACGAAGAGAAAGAGAAGAAAAAAGGGAAAGAGAAGACAGAGAAAGGGAAGAGAGAAGAGAAGAGCGTAAAAGAGAAGAAAAAAGAGAAAGAGGAGTTAGAGAGAGGTATAGGAATAGATTCACCTCTAGTGAAGTAAGTGAAAGTGAAGGGTATAAAAGACCTAGGGTAAGGAGAGCGCAACAACATCATAACCAACCCCAAGCCCAACCTAGGAAACAAAAAGTTGACCTCCCTTATTTTCATGGAAAAGAGGATGTGGAAGCCTACCTTGATTGGGAAATGAAGATAGAGCAACTCTTTCTTTGTTATAACATAAGTGAAGAAAGAAAAGTTCTGCTGGCAACCCTTAGCTTCCAAGGGCATGCCATGTATTGGTGGACCTCCTTGGTCAATGAGAGGCGCCGCCTTCATAACCTTCCTGTCAATTATTGGAATGATCTCAAAAGGGCTATGAGGCGGAGACACGTCCCTTCTTATTATGAAAGAGAGCTTTTGGATAAACTCCAAAGATTAAAATAGTACAACTCAAGTGTTGAGGAGTATAGATAAACCATGAAGCTTTTCATGATGAAAGCGGGCATCACTGAAGAATCAAGGGCCACTGAAGCTAAATTTTTAAGTGGTTTGATCTCTTACATGAGAGACAAAGTTGAGCTCTTACCATATAATAATCTAGATGACCTAGTCTAACTTTGCATAAGAGTGGAAAATCAATTAAAAAGAAAAGGTGGAGCAAAAAGAGAATTTTCATCCTACAATTATGCAAAGAAGGACCTAGGCAAGGAAGCTCTTCCAAGAGCTCTCCCAAAGAGGAACCATCCAAGCATGTGCATAAATAACATAAACTCATGCATCATAGAGATAACCTCCCTGCTAGTTCTAGCAACAGGACTAGTAGTATTAAATGCTTTAAATGTCTTGGGAGAGGCCACATGGGCTCTCAGTGCCCCAATAAGAAAACCATGATCATGAGGGGCCAAAAGATTTTTAGTGAGAGCAACTAATCTTTCTCCTCTAGTGAGAGTGAAGAAGAAGAGGGTCATGAGCGTTATGAGCATAACATTGTTGAAAACCCTTGTGATGGAGACCTCTTAATGGTTAGGCGCCTTCTTGGAAGCCAACCCCTTAAGCTTAACCACTCCCAAAGAGAGAACATTTTTCATACACATTGTAAAGTTTTAGACAAAACCTGTTCTCATTGTGGATAGTGGATCCTGTTGCAATTGTTGTAGCTCAAGGTTGGTAGAGAAGCTAGCCTTACAACCAATTCCTCATCCTAGACTTTACAAGCTCCAATGGCTTAATGAGGAAGGGAAAATGATTGTAAACCAACAAGTAAAGGTGCCATTCTCCATTGGAAAGTATCAAGATGAGTTCTTATGTGATATAGTTCCAATGGAGGCTGGCCATATCTTGTTAGGGAGGCCTTGGCAGTTTGACAAACAAGTCATTCACCATGGTTACTCTAATGAGATAATCCTCATTCATAAGGGCAAAAGAATAAATTTGACTCCTCTCACACCTTTACAAGTGGATGAGGATCAACACATCATGAAACATAAAAGAGATGAGGAAAAAAAAGTTCAAAGTAAAAAAAAAAGAAGCTTCCACTCCTAAAGCTTGAAAGGGGTAAAGAGGGAGAGTTGGAAGGAGGTACCCCTTCCAAAGAGGTAATTAACAAAGAGAGTCATTTTGCAACAAAAATGGATATTAAAGAAGCTCTCTTGCTTGATCTACCTTTTTATCTCCTTCTTTATAAAGAGGTACCTTCTGGCACTGCCACAAGTCATGAAATTGAGTCTCTTCTAAAAGGGGTTCAAAATCTTTTAAAAGAATTTGATGATTTTTTCCCTCAAGAGGTTCCAAGGGGATTACCACCTCTAAGGGGAATAGAACACCAAATTGATCTTGTTCCTGACACAAGTCTGCCTAATAGGCCCGCGTATAGGACAAACCCCATCGAGACCAAAGAGATTGAGTCTCAAGTTTAAGACTTGTTGGAGAAGGGTTGGGTTCAAAAGAGCCTTAGCCCCTGTGTGGTCCTTGTTTTGTTGGTGCCCAAAAAGGATGAGAAATTGCGAATGTGTATGGACTGTCGTGCCATCAACAACATCACCATTAAGTATAAGCACCCAATCCCTAGGCTAGATGATATGCTCGATGAATTGTATGGAGCCAAAATATTTTCAAAAATTGATCTTATAAGTGGTTACCATAAAATAAGAATCAAAGAAGGAGATGAATGGAAAACAACTTTTAAGACAAAATTCGGTCTTTATGAATGGTTGGTGATGCCTTTTGGGCTCACCAATGCTCCAAGCACTTTCATGCGCCTCATGAATCATGTACTTAGGGATTGCATTGGTAGGTTTATAGTTGTTTATTTTGATGATATTTTAGTCTATAGTAGGTCTTTAGAAGAACATTTAGGACACCTTAGGGAAGTCTTATCTGTCCTTAGAATAAATAAACTTTTTGCAAACTTAGAAAAATACACTTTTTGTGTTCCTAGTGTAGTTTTCTTGAGCTTTGTCATTAGTGCCCAAGGGATCCAAGTGGACCCCTAAAAAATCAAGGTCATTCAAGAGTGGCCCACCCCTAAAAAACTAATATTGAAACCCAATCTAAGGGGTATGCTTCATCTAGCAACAAGGGGAGGAAGGAAGTTATCTTCGAAAAGGGCGATTGGGTTTGGCTTTACCTAAGAAAGGATCGTTTCCCTTCTAAGAGGAATTCCAAACTTAGCCCTAGAGGAGATGGTCTCTTCCAAATCCTTGAGAAGGTAAATAATAATGCATATAAGTTAGACCTTCCTGAAGATTATGAAGTTAGCACCACTTTTAATGTTTGTGATCTTACACCCTTTTTAGGTGTTGACACGGAAGAGGACGACTCTTCAAATTTGAGGACAAATCCTTTCGACGGGGGAGGAGATGATGCAATCCTACCAACCAAAGGCCCTCTCACTAGGGCAATGGCTACGAGGATTGAAGAGGACTTGGCCCGGAAAGACTCATCAAGACCCCAGCTAATGATGGAGATAAACATTTTAGGCCATAGTCCTTAGTTTTACTCTTGTAAATATTAATTAGTTTTTAATTCCTTTTTAGGCCATGTATTTTGGACATTTATGCTAGTTTCTAAAGTTTAGGGTGTAAATAGCTTAGGAAAGGAGGTGAGGGGATTAGAGGGCCTAATAAGTCAAAGGAGTGTGGATCTCTTTCCACACCCCCTTGATTAGGCCATGACACTCCTTAGCTTAAGGCTAGGTGCCCCTTTTAGTGGGCCGAAGAGGGATTAGTGCTCTAATCCTAATTAGGCCCAAGTCTCACAATGCCTAGTTTTGAATGTCTTGCTCCCTATTTTGGGCTATAAATATATCTAGTCTCTCTTGTACAAATCACACTTGATTGAATGAATTAAAACTCTTTTTGAGAAATTTATTCTTGAGTGTCATTGAGAATCCTCTCTCTTGAGGAATCTCCCTCTTAAAGCTTTTATCAAAATACCTCTCCCTTGTGGCAAACAACATAAATTTTTTACTCATCTTTCTCCTAGAAAGTGGCGTCAACCCTCTCCTATTTCTAACCTCTCCATGTATCAAAGGGCCCTCTCACTAGGGCAATGACTAGGAGTATTGAAGAGGACTTGACTCGGAAAGACTCATCAAGATCCCAGCTCATGATGGAGATAGATATTTTAGGCCATAGTCCTTATTTTTTTTCTTGTAAATATTAATTAGCTTTTAATTCCCTTTTAGCCTATGTATTTCGACCATTTATGCTAGATTTTAGAGTATAGCGTGCAATTAGCTTAGGAGGGGAGGTGAGGGGAGTAAAGGGCCTAAAAACACAAAGAGTATGAATCTCTTTCCACACCCCTTGTTTAGGCTGTGACACCCCTATGCATAAGGCTAGGCACCACTTTTAGTGGGCTTAAGGGGGATTAATGCTCCTGATCCTAATTAGGCCCAAAGTCCCACATTGCCTAGTTTTGAGTGCTAGCTCACTCTTTGGGCTATATATACCCCCAGTCTCTCTTGTAAAAATTACACTTGATTGAATGAAGTAAGACTCTATTTGAACTATTATTCTTGAGTGTCATTTTTGAGAAACCTCTCTCTTGAGGATTGATGTGACCATGCCTAGCTAAGGACCTATCACTAGGGTCATGGCTAGAAGGAAGAAGACCTAGCCCTTGCAGACAAAGGAAGACTTCACCTCCTGTGGAGAGTGAAGATATTAGGCTAGGGACTTTAGTTAATAAAATGTAATTTTCCTTTATTTTAATTTTGAAGAGCATTAGGAATTTAATTTGGGATATGTATTTAGTCCATTTTTTTATTTTAGGAGGTGTTTTAGGAATTTAGAGGGTGGATTTAGCTTTTTGGGTCTTTATGAAGGAAATGAGGGGTAGTGTTGATATCTACACCCCTCTTTTCCTACATAAACCCCCTAAGCTAATAAGAAGGAATCTTGGCCCTTGGTTTGAGAAACGTGGGCACTAAGTTTGATGATCTAAGGAGGGAATTGTTTCTCAATCCTCCTCCCTTAGATCTCTCCTTTTAATCCTAGCCCTTCTTTTTTAGCTTATCTTGTTCAAGAGGTTAGCTACCTCTATAAATAGGAGCTCCTCCCCTCACTTGTATTTTTTACACTTGAATTTAATCCTAGAGACCATATTGGTTGTGTGTTCTTACCTTTGAGTGTCCCCCCTTCTCCTTTGTGAGAGCTTCCAAGAGTTATCAAGGGACCCCTCCCTTGTGGCCTTTCCCCTTTGGCTTATCAAACCTAGTATTTGTGGCGCCTCACCCCATTTCTTTCCTCTCCATAAATCCATTTCCCTTCCAAGTGACCTTAGAAAGGATCCTTTGGGCACGTGATCATCAAAGATCACATCAAGTGGTATCAGAGCCACTTTCTAAAGGTCACGTTCTTTCTCAATGTTTTTTTCTTTGTTGTTTATCTCTTTGATCTCTTTATTTTAAAGTCCTTTATTTTTTGTCATCTCTATTTCCTTTATTGTCTAGTAGTATAGCTTTTTATTCTTGCTATTATATGCGCTTTTGTTTTCTATCTACGCGCCTATGTTCCATTTAATTTGATGCGATTTTATTTGTCCCTTTCTTTGCATCTTATTTCCGTGTTCAAGTTGCTTAATTTTCCCTTGGTTTTTTATGTTAAAGTGTGTCTAAGAAGTTGTGACCATTAAACCCGCATGGTTGAGGATTTTTCCACACCATTGTGGTGATCAACTTTGGCCACTTTGTTGTGCCTTTTGTTTTGAGTCTCTTGCTGAAATTTTGCTCTATTTTTAGGTGTGTTATTTTTTATTAATCTTGTGTTTTGTCAAATACTAGTCATGTTAGTTTCCTATTTTGTCTCATTTAAATTCCATATGTTTTAGCCTCTTAAAATTTTTACAAAAAAGCATTCAAAAACATTTTGAATTAAGCTCCTAAGACGTGAACCTCTTATTGAGTCTCTTAAGTCTTTTATGCTTTTAGCTCAAGCATATTAATCTCTTTGTTGTTCTTAAATATTTGCTCAATTCAATCTTTATATGTTTCTTGTTTTATGTTGAATTATTAGTAGCTTTCCACTTGGTTTACCTTCACTATTGGTGCCTCTTTATGGAATTTTAGCTTGGGTGAATTGTGTTAGTAATTTGAGCAATCAATTTACTTCAAAATCAGCGCTAAATCATTCCTTAAGCACCATTAGTTCAGTGGTATTCGGAACTACTAAGTTGTTTTGCCTTTAGTTGCATGCATTGCTTGAAAAATTGTGTGACCTTACTTTGTGCTTATTCACTCAAGCGTTATTATTTCAAGCATCCTCATTAAAATTTCAATTCAACAAGCTATTAGGTACAACAAAATGATTAGAAAAAGTTTAAAAAAAATATAAAAGTTCAAGTTAAAAAAAAAAAGAAAAGATAAAGGACTCAAAAGAAAGACAAATTTGAAGTTGTGTACCTAATAGTAGAAACATTTGATATGAGGAACCAATTGTAATTCAAAAAAAATTACTTGAGTAAGCTTTTTAGTTTTTGGTCACTTAAATTTTATTAAGTGTGCAACTATTGGTTTCATTTTTTTGTTTGAGTCTTTTTTCATCTCTACTCTTAGAGCTAATCTAGGAAAGTTATTTGTGTGCTACGTTCCTTTGTGAGCCTTATGTTTTCTTGCTTGTCTTCTTTACTTCTTTGAGTTTGTCATTGTTTAATCTATCCACTTGGATTTGTGAACCTTGTTTTATTATTCACCTTTGTTTGTTGTCTTGTGTTGTATTCAACCTTAGTAAGGAAAGGTTGGGAAAGGTTCCATATATAAAATTTTGGCAAGTCCAAACAAGAGGAAACAAGGGTAGCATTCTTGGGGTGGGTTGATGCAACTCAAAGAGGCTTGATCAAAAGGAGACAAACACCAAAAAGCTTGGAGTGAAGACTTTGTTTTATTTTTTTGTATTCTTTGTATTGTGTATACTTAATTTTAGATTAGGAGTTTGAGTGCCCTTAAAGCCCTTCCTTGGTTTGTAATAATTTTGGTTAATTTTAGCTTAGTTCCTCATTAATTAGGTGAAGAAGGAAGAAGTGGTACACTTCCTTCAACACCTTAGGATCACGATTAGAGCCCTTTCTCTTTTACATTCTTGCACTTTTATTTTATTTTATTTTATTTTAAAAAACGCGTAGAGGCTAAGAGTTCCAAAGACTCATCAAGCCACCTTAGGTGAGAAAACAAAAAAAAAGAGAGGAGTGTTGCTTGAAAAAAAAAGTTTTTGGCCTAAACTTTAGTTTTTCACATCCAAGCACCATGACTTCCCACACACATTCTAGTGCACATAGTTGTTCATCAAGTAAGAGTGTCAACCAAAGAAAACCTTCTAAGGGAGACACTCTTGAAAACCTTAACTTATAATTTAGGGAATGGATGGTTAAAGAACAAGAAAGGAGAGAAAAAAAGAAATAAAAGAAAAGGAAAAACAAAAAGAGAAGGAAGAGTTAAAAAAGAGATGTTGGAAATGAGAAAAGAGAAAAAAGAGCGATAAGGGAGAAGGAAAAGAGAGAGAAAAGAGGATGAAGAAAGGAGAAGAAGGAAAGAACTAGAAAGAAAAAAAGAAAAAGAGGAAGAAGAGAGAAGGAGAAGAGAAGAGTAAAAAGAGAGATGGGAGGGAGAGTGATCGAAAAAAGAAAGGAATACTATAGAAATTAACATAAGCATCACTCCCATTCATCATAGAATCATAATTCTCCTCAAGAGAACACAAATCATGCTAGGGAGCCAAAGGTAGACCTACCCCATTTTTATGGTAGGGAAGATGTTGAGGCTTACCTAGATTGGCAAGTCAAAATGGAACAACTCTTTCGATGCTATGAAATAAAGGAAGAAAGGAAAGTACCTTTGGCCTCCCTTAGTTTTCAAGGTTCTGCTTTGCATTGGTGGGATGAGTTAGTCAAGGATAGGGCCCGTAAACAAATGTCTGACATTCGCTACTAGAATGATTTAAAAAATTGTTTGCGAAGAAGGCACATTCCTTCATATTATGAGAGGGATCTTTTGGATAGGCTCCAAAGACTTAGGCAACATAACCTAAGTATTGAGGAGTATAGACAAAAGATGGAGCTTCTCATACTAAGGGCCAATATCATTGAGGAACCCAATGCCACCTTTGCTAGGTTTTTGTGTGGATTAAGCTCTAACATTAGAGATAAGGTAGAGCTTCTTTCATACTCAAACCTTGATGAGTTGGTAGAACTTTGTGTGAGAGCTGAGAATCAACTCAAGAGAAAAAGTTTTAAAAAAGATTTTCCCTTTTACTCAAAGAGAGACCAACTTAAAGGAAACTCTTTCAAGGGGTTTTCCAAAGAGGAACCCAAGCCTTTTCAAGATACAAAAGCACATCATATAGAGAGAAAACCCCCTACTACTAAGCCTACTGAGAGACAAAGTAGTATCAAATGCTTCAAATGTCTTGGGAGAGGCCACATTGCCTCTCAATGCCCCAACAAGAAAACTATGATCATGAGGGGACAAAACATTTGTAGTGAGAATAACTCATCTTCCTCCTCTAGTGAGAGTGAGGAAGAAGGGGGACATACTTTTGAACAAGAGTGTGAGGAAGCTTTTCCTTATGAGGGGGACCTTCTTAAATATAGTTTTTAAAAACTATTTTCGAGAAAAAAAAAACTTAATTGATAAGTGATATTTGAAAACTGTTTTGAAGATGTAAAAATGGAAAAACTTATTCATATTTATTAGAATTTCATTAATAAAAAACAAAAAACAACATATTCTTTGTATTTTGAGTTTTCAAAACATAAATAGAAAACTGAAAAACAAAACTACTTTTAGCTGTTCCAATTTTTTAGTTTTCAAAAATTAAAAAATCAAAACTTTTCTTGAAAATTATTTTCAGAAAATACTAGCCAAACAAAATTTTTAGTTTTTAAAAACTAAAATACTAAAAACAGTTTTATAAAACTGTTGCCAAACATTAACATTCTATGTTTTCAAGTTCTAAACCGTACCAGAAACAAGCAATTGTGGCTTTTGCACAGTTCATAGTTAAGACGATCCTGTTGATCTTGCATGCATAAGTATATCGTTCACGATGTGGAACCTATGGAATCTCTGCCTCTTCTATTATGTTAAAAGATATTATCGTTCACGATGTGATTTCCCTGCGACAATATAACCCTTTATCTTCAATACGCAGAAAAAAAATGAAACTATACTCAAATAAAATACGCGATATTAAAAAACAAAGTAATAGTCTGCCTATCCCTCATTTCGTTTATTTGTCATTGATCAAATATTGAGCATTACATGCTACCATGCCGGTGCAAGAGATAACAAAAAGAGCCTGATGGGGGGAGGGGAGATACACAGGTAAGCAAGCCTTGGGAAGAGAGGCTTCATACGTCACCCAAACAAAAACATTATCATTCATCTAATCCGGAGTGAAAATGCACGAACAGGATATAGGGAAAATTTCCAGAGGTACTGAAAGAAATTTCCATCTACTCTTCACCAAGGAAGAAAACTGTGGGCTTTTTGGGTTCAGTGATCTCCACAGTCCCTTCTAACATCTTGGCCACCTTTCCCATAGTGGGCCTCAACTCGGGCCTGTCCTGTAGACACCACATGGCAGTCTTCACCATTCTATTAACCATGTCAAAATGGGCCCTACTATCATAAGTATCCCTAATCTGCCCATCCAAAATTTCCTCAACTCTCATTTCCTTAAACATCTTATCAAAGGCCCAACCAGGGAAGTACCACTCATCACTTCTAACCACAGATCCTTGGATCTCAAAGTTCCTAATCCCACTCACAAGCTCCAAAAGCACCATACCAAAACTATACACATCAGCTTTTGAAGTGATTGGGTCAGCAGTGATCCATTCAGGTGCCATGTACCCTGGAGTGCCCCTCCTCCTTGACATGGTAACCATGTCCTCTTTTTTCCTCAACTTGGCCAACCCAAAATCTGAAATCTTGGGACAAAAATCATCCCCTAGTAAAATGTTCTCTGGTTTGATGTCACAGTGCAAAACCCACTCCAAACACTCCTCATGTAAGTATGCAATAGCCCTTGCCACACCGAGGGCTATTCTGTACCTGATGCTCCAATCCAAAACAGGCCTTTGTGGAGGTGTGTTTGGACTTGATTGTTCTTTGAGAAGGTTGTTGTTATGGGACTTGTTAACCCTGAAGAGGTACTTATCCAGTGAGCCACCAGGGATGTGTTCATAGACAAGTATCCTTTGGCCTTTCTCTGCACAGAAGCCCCACAACCTGACCAAGTTGAGATGGTGCATTCTGGCAATGATTGTGACTTCTGCCCAAAACTCAGCATCCCCTCCAGTGACATTCTTGAGGCACTTCACAGCCACCACCCTGTGATCCGGCAACTCACCTTTGTAGACATCTCCAAAGCCCCCTTTGCCTATTAGGTTGGAGAAGTCATTGGTTGCGACCTTGATTTCTGAGTAGGTGAACCTCTTGGGGCCACCAGCAGGAAGAAGCTCAAGACCAAGTGTGGTGGCCATGTCCCTATACTTTATGTACCTCTTCAAGAAGGACCAGAAAAAGGCCACCCCAGCTATGAGTTCTGCAGCAAAAAGGGTGCAGATTATGGCAATGTTTCTTGCAGTGGTGTTGGAGTCCTTTGGAGGAAGTGGGAGGCTTATGTTCACAGGACATGTGGTTTGCATCACCTCAGTCATGCCAATGAAGTTGGATGCTGATGACTCAGATTTGTCAACCTTCACGAACATGGCAGTCTCAGTGCCTGGTGACCAGTACCCATATTGAAGATTTGTGCCACTGAGCAACACACAGTATCCAGATCCATCATACTTGAAGCCAAACCCAAGACAGTTTTTGTCTCTTGTGCAACTGGACTCACAGATTGTGAAGTTATTAGCCTTGATTTCATGCAAACTACCATCACTGGTATAGTTCACATAATCGAGTCTCATAAATTGGGTTTGTTGGGAAAGAGGGATTTTCCTTTGGCAACCCTCTTCAGTCCCACCATGTTTTGAGGTGAACCCAGATGGACAAACACAATAAGTGGAAGTGCTCAAATCCTCTTTAGGCACACAAATTGCATTAGGGCCACATTTTCCTTTGATTTTGCACATCTCCCATATCCCTTTCCAAACCTCAACCCACTGATTTTTCTGCTCAGGGTAGAAGCTATATGTCCTGAGATTCCCATCATCATCAAGGACCAGTTTCCTGAATCTGGAGTCTCCATAGTCAGAAGTGAGGAAAGAGTTACCCTCCATGCTCATTTTTCCTAGATCATCCATGCTCAACAAGGTGTTTGGGGTGCTGTAGTATTCATCAGAGGTGGCGTTGAGGACCAGCGTCTTTGCCTTGATGAACCTGAATTTCCCATTGTTGGAGTGAAGCTCAAACCCTGTGCTGAAGTTCTGGTTGGGCAAAACGGTGTTGGTGGGGTTCTTGAAGCTGCTCCAGCTCCCAAAAACCAAGTTTCCATCATCGTGGAGAACAAGTTGGGTTGAATTGGAGGGGGATGTAGCATTGTTAGAGTCAGAATCTTGAAAGGGTGAACCATTGAGGAGAAGTTCACCTTTGGAGTTGATCTCAAGGGTACCAGAACCGTTCACTTTAGTTATGGTACTCCACACAAGAGGGCCTGCACTTAGAGGCACTTTGGAGTACCAAATTGAGAAGGTAAAAAGGTTGGAGTTTGGTACGGAAAAGAAGCCTGCAGTGAAGATTTTGTTGAGAGAGAGAAGGGTTCTGTTCTGTGATGGCTGCCATGGTGACTCTGAGAAGTTAAAGAATGTGAGTTGTTGTTGGGAAAGAGAGATTTGCAGATTGAAGAGTAACAAGAAGGTGAGGAAGAAGAAGAAGGAAGGGGTGCCGAGAGCCATGGAAGTTGGTTTGGTCAACTTTGGTGTAATGAATGAAATGCAAACATGTGCGGTTGGTTTGGATAAATTGGAATTAAAGGGTTACTATACTATTAATAGGTGGCGGCTTTGATATTTGAGTGTGTAGTTGTGGAAGATTGACTTGACTTTGTGCTAAGTTTTTGCTTCTGTCACTGTTTTATCGTCATACAATAAAAAAGCTTGACAGACTTGTAGGGTGGGTATTATAATTGCTTTGTAATTTTCTGCTACTACTTGCATTTCTAAATCTTTCTAAATCATAATTAGAGTATCTTTTCTCTAATTTCTTTTTCTTTTAAAATTATTGCTCAAGATAAGTAATTTAATAGTACAATAAGAATTGTTTAACAGTTTTCAGTTCTTTTCATTTACAGAGACCTAAAATAAAAATTATAAAGGGTTGAGAATCGAAGGAGAAGAATAGAAGAATCTCAACAGAGAAAAAGAGCATAAAAATCAAGTTTTTCCTAAGTTCTTTCATCTATTTTGAGAAACACTTTTTTTTTCCAAATTAAGTGGACTAGTTTTGTAAGATATTTTTTTAAAAAAAGTTAGATACTTTTTTGCTTTTAAAAACAAAAGAGAAGCCAAACAGAAGTTAAACCTTGCGTAAGTAAATGTGTTGTTTGAATGAAAATTACAAAAGCTATAAATATCATTCCTTTAAATTTTCCGATATGTTTTTTAACATTAATTTGTACGAAGATGTCAGTTGCAAAATCAATCGGTCAGTTTATTTTGTATAGTTAATGTGTATCCACTTTTTTACTATAAATCTTGTTAGTGATAGTTAGGAATACGGCACATTGGCATTATCTTCCATTTTTTCTGAAATTTATCTTCACTTGTGTTTTCATATCTTATTGTGATGAGATTTTTGTTTTTATCTTTATTTTCATTAGGTATCGAGTGAATCTATATCCTATTATATTTAAAAAAAATTAATAATAATATTTTAATGAGAAATAATTTATTTAAATATAATGATATTAATTCAAAAGTTATCTAATAAATATAAAATTTTTAATTTGTTAATTAAATATTAAATGTTTCTTTTGTTTTTAAACAAATAAATATTTTAATCATTAAAAGAGCGAGTGATAAGAGTGTTCAGAGGTTGCGTTGGATCAAGTATGGATAAACTCGAGACCCAACTTAATCATAAAACATCATATTATGTTGTGTTAGATTTTTGTTTTTTTATTATTAGACCCAACTCAACTCAATCAATGACGGGTTGGGTTGAGTTGATTGGTCATCATTTTAAAAAATATTTTTTAAAACAATAAACATATTAAATTATATGACTAAAATAAATTAAAAATTAACATATTAAATTGTCAATCAACAATAACATTTAGTTATTAGGATATCTGCTCATACGATCATAACACTATTTCTACATTTGTGTTTAAGTCATAATACACATCTATATAACTAGATAATGGCATTACTACTAGAAATAATAACTTCATAAACATGTCCAAAATAAAAGTAAAATACATAATATCAAACTATAGTACTAGACAATAAAAATAAATACATAATATCATAAGAAAGTCTAAATTAGTAAAAGCAATAACATCTCCACTGCATCAAGTATTGCCCAAAGTCACAAACACTACAAAAAAAATGAAAAAACATAACGTCATAATCAATTATTACTAATAACATCAAGTTGAGATCAATGTAATTTGCAGAATTTAAAGCCAAAATCAATTTTACTTAAGAATAAGTGGTCCTAACTCCCAATACTGTCAGTCCCTATAGGTGTCCTATTAGTAGTTCCAAGAGTAGCTATATTTAAAGTCAAACTATGCAGCTCTAA
This sequence comes from Psophocarpus tetragonolobus, assembly GCA_037954015.1. Taxonomy (NCBI): domain Eukaryota; kingdom Viridiplantae; phylum Streptophyta; class Magnoliopsida; order Fabales; family Fabaceae; genus Psophocarpus; species Psophocarpus tetragonolobus. Next base: position 99,413,669 of record CM075689.1, read on the forward strand.
CAATTTAAACAATTAGGACATAATATTAATTCCTATTCATATTATAAACAAATAACAAAAAAGAAAAGACAATAGGATAATGATAATATTATATTTCATACCTGATTCAATCTTTTCAGTTTTATCTAATTCAGTTTGCAAATTATTAACATGTTGCTTATCACCTTTAAGCCAATTTTGGGCACAAATCAAAGTCTCAACTATGGTTAGACTCAAATAACTACGAAATGGATCAAGTATACAACCTTCCGTGTTGAATGTAGACTCGGATGACACAGGAATAACCAATATGTCTCTAGCCATAAAAGAAAGAACATGATACTTGGTTGCTTTCATCCTCCACCATGCCAAAATAGTAAATCTAAGACAATCATCTTCAACATCATCTTCCAAATATCTATCCAACTCATTTCTTTGTTCATCACCTTGTTTTTTCTTCATATTCATTCTAAATTGACCATTCAATCATCATCCTCATCACCATTGTTTTCATTATTACTTACTAATATGTTTGATGCCAAAGTACTAGAAGCACTACTCTTAAGAGAAATAGGATATTTCGTTGCATAGTCATAAATAATTTTTTGATGAGATCATCTAACTTTTTTACCATCTCTTTACCTTTTTCAACACCATATCTTTTCTTAAAGCAGAATTGCATATTAGCTGTCATCTTTTGTATTACTGAATCCTCACTGTGTCTCTATTTATTTAATGATTTTTTAATATTAACCAACATCTTAAAGAAGTTATTAGCTATAACATGGATTGAACCAGAAAAAATAAAGTGTTGCTTCATAAAAAACCTCCAGAAAGGTAACAAAAACACGGGCACATTTCCAATCATCTAGTTTAGGATATCCTCCTTCACTAGTAAGAAGATTAAGAACATACACAACCTCAATATATTCAAAGCGGTAAAAAGCTTGCTCAAACTTTTCAGCAACTTATAACATTAAATAAGTAGAATTCCACCTAGTTGGCACATAAGACACAACATAGACTTTGAATTTACACTAACTTCCTTTGTACACTTCTTAAAAGTAGCCAACTTACTTGGAGAAGACCTTACAAACTTAAATGCATCTCTTATTTTACTAATGGAGGAATCAATTTCCTTTAACATATCAGACACAATCAAATTCAAAATATAAGTAGAACACTACATATGTATGAACTCTCCATTCAACAAAGTTTGACTATTCCAAACACTTAAAACCTCTATTTAAATGTGAAATGGCTATATTGTTAGCACTTACATCATCTACTATTATACAACCAATTCTTTCAATCCTTATTCTTTCAAACAATTTTCTAGTGTTATCTCTATTGTTTCACCTTTGTGGTCGGTTATCAAACAAAACTTCAATATTTTCTTGTGTAACTTCAATGCATCATCAATGTAATGAGTTGTCACACACATATAATTCATATTTTGAATTGATGTCCATGTATCAATTGTAAGTGAAACCATATATTTATTGCCAGACAACAAGCTTTTCAACTTCTCTTTTTCATCATTAAATACAAGAATGCAATATCTACAATGGTTACACAAGAAGGAATTTTAAAATAGGGTTGAGTTTCTTCCATAAACTTCCTAAATCCTTCACTTTCAACAAATTTAAAAGGAAGTTCATAAATAATTATCATCTTAGCAAGTACAATAATAGTCCAGTCTTAGTTAAATTCAACAAGTTTTAAATTCATGGCATTAGGATTACCCTCATGTTCCTTTCCAACAGCCAATGTCTTTTGTTTCTTGTCAACCTCCCTATTAGGGTTCTTCATACAAAATCTCACATGTTTGATCAAGTTAATGGTTCCACATTTTTTATTATTAGCCTTGTATAATTTCCCACAATATTTGAAAAATGCATCATCACCTACCCTATTAAAATGACCACATACCCTATTAGGGTTCTTTATACAAAATCTCTTGAGTTCATTGTGTTGTTCAGATGACCTTTGTTGTGTAGGAACCTTTGGCACTTGTTCTGATTGTGATGGAGCTGCAATTGGTGGAGGTTGAATAGCATCACCTAAAGAGGGAGTAATCGATGGCATAAGACTTGAGGCATTCATACTTGCAGCTCTACTTGTAGACCCAGTACTATTTTTCTTCGTCATTTGTGTGAACAATTTGTGCACTAGATAGTATAATAATAAAACTTAAAAGAAGACAATCAAGACATCTTACAAGTTAATTAATGTGTATTGAATTGTATCTGCATCTTATTTTATTTTTAAAAAAAATCATTTTATTATAATAAAGTATAGGAACTAAACTGTAATAAAGTAAAAGATCAAAATTGACATGTAAATAATATTGAAGTATGTAAATAATATTGATTGTTGAAGTTAATACAGAAAATTCAACAACATATAGTTTGCTATTCAACAATAATATTCTTACAATGCTTTGATTTGATATTAATATTATGTACAGTAATGGCATATACTATACAATGGCTATATTATGCTACTAATTTTATATTAGTTCCTATTGCAGATTAAATTACTATTACTATCATAGGTTAAATTGCTATTCAATAACAGGCAGTTTGATATTTAGCAATAATATTGCTCAAGTTAGTAATAAACTATTTTTGTGATAGAAACATGTAAACTAGACCAACATTAGTGATGTAAAAACAGTAAAACACTAATTACCAACATAGATTAGTGATGCAAAAACAGTAAAACACGAATCACCAACATTGATAGGCAACTTGACCATGAAAATAATAGAAAGAATTCAAGAAATAACTACAGAGTCTGACATTAGTTTCGTACCAATGACGACAAGTGAAAAACATTAGTGAAAGTAGAAATCATTGGTGAAAGCACAACGATTGTCGATGGGTCCGCACGGCACGAGGAAGAAGTGAAGAACCACTTGTTATTTAGGGTTTCTAGAAAAAGAAAACAAAGATGAAACGAAGAACTAGTGAAAGCACAACGATGACCGATAGGTCCGCACGACAACAAAAAAGAAGCAAAGAACCACAACCACTTGCTATTTAGGGGGGTTTTAGAAAAAGAAAAGAGAAGATGAAGTGAGGGAGAAGGTAGTGCAAAGAGTGAATAGTGACACAGACATGATGTGTGAAGAGTGAAAACTCTCGATTATATTTAAATTAGGACTATACATTAAAAATTTTAAATAATAAATAATGAGATATAAAAGATATTTTTTAAGTTAAAATAATAATAAATAATAATAAATAATAATAAATAATTATTTTTGGGTTGGGTTGAGTTAGGTCTCGGATTCAACTTCTAAACTCGTCACCCAACCTGTAGGTAATTGAGTTTGATATGGTTGGATTGAATTTCGCTCAATCTAAAAAAAACTCAACTCAATCCCTTTGGGTTGGATTAAGTTATTGGGTCACCCAACCCAATGAACACTCCTAGCGGCTGAAGCGAGTACGAGGACAGGTACCGAAATGGGATAAGTATGTATATCTCCATCCTCGTCCCTATCCCTGTTTTAAGAGATTGGGTATTTCCTATACCAGTAACCATGTTCGGTCAAATTAGAATTTCTCTCTCAATCTCGGAACGGATTTGGAGATTATCACCGATACGAATTTATTTATCATCCCTATTTATATATCTTTTGTTGTTACTATGTCAGCATATTTTATTTTCTATATTTGCAAGTTATCCTTAATAATATTTATTGTTTTATAAAAAGATAAATATATCATTTAATTAAAAGTCTTACGTTTGAAGTTTAGTGAATAACTGAAATATAACTTTAGAATTTTAGAACGAAAACTTTGGCTAAATTCATTATTCAATTCAACTTGATTATGATACTCAAAGACCGTTGTTTTAGTTTTAGACAAAAAGAAATGCATCGAATATGTACTTGATTATGAAGACCAAATGATACTCTATCTGTTCTGAAAAATTGAAAACCAAATAATAAAATTCTGCAGGTAAATTTGACTGATTCTGTGGGTCAATTGCCTTGTCAATTTTCTGATACCACTTGCACTTTAACTTCCCCACTATTAATCAGCATTTCACCAATGAGTTCATATCTAACGTGGTCATTCAAAGTTGTCAGTAGTATTATATTAACGATTAAGGATGCAATTGTTTGACAGAATTGTATTTCATTTTCTAAATTCTTATCCAGAATATAATTTGGAAATGACATTTTTTAATATATTAAAAAATATGTTTGATTAATTTTTAGTATTTCTAAAAATATTTTTTATACTTAAAAAATAAAAGATGAAAGAGGAAATGAAAATTATAATTGGGATTAAAAAATAATTTCTCATATTTGCACAGAAATATAACATTTTCACCTAGTTGTAAAAAAAAAAAAAATTATCAGCCCTCAGTATAAAAATAAAACATGAAGAAACATAAGAATATGACATTTCTAAAACTAAAACATATACTTTTAAGGAATATGTATTAGCATTTTAATTATTTTAAACTTCACAAAAAAGGCTCTATATTTCTAAAAATGTTAAAAGATTATGTGAAATAAACACGAAAAAATTTAGATAATTTTATTACTACCATTTTTTATTTTTAATTAAAATTAAAATTTTATTTTGGATAATATATGCAATCTTTTAATATAAATATTTGGTCCATATTATATATTATTGAATTGGAATTCCAATTCTAATTAAAAAAATAACACATAGAACACCAGAATTATATATAAAATTTGTCGAATATTAAAAATAAAAGGTTGACTTTAATAACCTTATGTCTTAAAAAGGAATTAGTGAGCATTTTTTTTCATTAGAATCAGTCTCCATTTATAGAATGAAAAGAAAAAAAACAAACTAAATTAACTTTATATGCCACAATGGGAATAAGCAACACGCTGTTTGGACTATTTAGAAATGGTTTTGTTTGTTCTGAGATTAATGGAACTTATTTTACGGGTCAAGAAATATGTTCTGAGATTAATGGAAAGCTCTATTTTACCATACCGTGTTATCTTATTTTTGGTACAAGACAGCCACGAAGAATAGAAAACCCCACAAGATGGTTAAATTAATTCCTTCAACCATGTTAAGTATTTTATTATTCCATCATTACAACTGGACAATGACTGATTATTTACTTAGCTAAAACATATTCAAAAAGGGATTTATATATTTTAATCAAGATATTTTAATATTTTATTAAATTTAATTTACCTTTAAACATGTTCAAAAGGTTTTCGTAAACTATATTAAAACTCTTTTAAATATACAGAAATCTTTAGACCTTTACAAACTCATGCATATATTATGGTTTAAATGTCGTATTAACTTAATTATTTATATTTTCAAGATTTTTCTTTTTCATTATTTGAAATACACAACGTTAAAATTTGAACCTAAAACATTCTGCATACTCTTTCAATTTCGACCGTAGGACATAACATTATTAAAGTATTATATTTTATTTCCTTCATGTTTGAATCTACTTACTATGATTACTACTATACATTGTTAACTATAAAAGTTTTGGTAAACATTATTAAAACTCTTATAAATACAGAAATCTTTCGACCTTTATAAACTCGTGCATATACATACTAATATGGTTTAAATGTTGTATCAACTTAATTATTTACATTTTCAAGATTTTATATATATATATATATATATATATATATATATATATATATATATATATATATATTTCAAAGTATACATTAAGATTTGAACCTAAAATATCTTATATACTATTTCAATTTCGACCGTATGACGTTAAGCATCTTGAAGTATTATGTTTATTTCAAAATATCATGTTTGGATCTACTTACTATGATTACTACTATTCATTGTTAACTATAAAGGCTTGTTCTTTGCTAAAAAACTTTTGAATAAATATTTCTATTGCGGAATATTTTAATCAATTAAACTACCTTCTCTTTGCTCAAATTTCACTAATCAAACATTTCACTTGAAATAAGAATATAATGCCAAAATTTTCTCCTTCAAAACCATAGACATCTCATAAAAAATTCTTAAATTTTGCTAAACATTAACCAAATTTTGCTAAGCATTCATCGAATTTCCAAATTTCTAAACAGTTCAAATCATTTTCTGTTCTAGATCCATTCTTAACACCAATATAATTTACATTGTGAGTAATATGGTTTACATCTTATAATAACATAGTTGATCATGAAATGCATAACCAAAACCTGTTTCTCATGCTCATTAGAATGAACTCTAAAGAATGAAAACACAAGTTCAACTACTTGTTCAGCATCTCTGTTGCTAAATATAAAAAACAAAAATCAATAGACCAAAATACCTTGATACTGTAAGGGAGTTTGTGGAGTAATTGGTGTAGTATATGCCAGTCCAACTAGACACTATAAAAAAAAAAAAAAAGCCTATAAAGAGCTCCAAAGTTTTGTGGAGAAGTAAAAAATAGGCACAAGCAATGTAAATGTAAGTCAAACATCATCTTCCATCAGAGGAAGCAAAGGAAACAGCAAAACCAGAAGGCCTAGTTGCTATGCTAGACTGTGTATTATCTCCACTAGTAAGCACTGATGAAGAGGATGAAACATCAAAGGTCTTTCCTTCAATAGCCTGCCACTTACTGAGTGCTTGAGGTAAGGTCATATCTAAGTCAATTCCATAAATGTCATCATCATCTTCTTCAGAAGGCTTCCAAATCTCAACAAGAGGAGCGAGCACATTCACCACATGACTCATGTCAGGACGCTGGTATGGCTCCCTTGCGCAACAATGACCGGCCAACTCGCCCACAGTCCTAAAACTTGGTAAGGTCTCCTCATCAACATCCATTATGGGGTCAATGAGCTTTCCGAATGAGTCTTTGTTCAGCAACATCCTTCTGAACCATGTAACAAGGTGGACATTCTCTTCTGTTTGGCTGTTGTCAATTGCTTTCCTTCCTGTTATCATCTCCATGAGAATCACCCCATAGCTGTATACATCAACCTTTGTTGTAACTCGTCCAGTGACTGCCAGTGACACCATTTTAATTAGCAAGGAATAGGACAAAGTGGCAGAAAAATGAACCCCCGTGCTGTAATGTCAACTAAACATTCTAATGATCATTGAAGAAAAAGCCAATATGTGATTGGCCAAGTAATTTGTTTTAATATATAATAATAACACGAAGCAACCAAGTACGGAGTTACAGATAATGCATGGCAAAATCATAAGTTATAAATCATGTTTCTCATTTCTATAAAAACAGCTAAGTAACAACCACGAAATTTCTTTCAAATCAACTACAAACTAAAAATCAGCCTCAAAGTAGAGGCACATAAATTGGCCATAGAATATTTCAAATCAATGAAAATTTTCAAATTTTAATGGATTTTAGGAGGCTTGCAGAAAAAAACCTACAAGCTATTAACTAGTTTTTGTTTTTCATAGTAAATTTTAATAAAAAATCTGTTATCTTTGCTTTCTCAATACAGTTATTTCCAAAAAAAATTTGAGGGAAAAAAAAGGTATAATGGTTAGGGTGATACAATCAATATTTTTCTGCTTAACTGTATTCACTATCTCCAGGAGCAGGTGTTTAGATGACACTAAAGTAAAACCTATAATACCAACAAGTACCAACAGTGGCAGGATTCATTCTTTCATTTTTTCCCTATCTACCATGCACATCCAACTTATATGACCTACTTAAATCATATGCCAATGGTGGATAGGAAATTTTGAAATATATCTACATCAAAACAAACAATTCTTCCCACAGAATATTAAAAAACTAACGTATTTACCATATGCAACACAAAATTTCCAAAGTAATTTAAATGTCTACCTGCATACTCTGGAGCCAAATATCCAAAAGTTCCAGCAAGCCTGGTCTCAAATGATGTCTGTCCTTCCGGAGCAAGCCGGACTAATCCAAAGTCTGACACTTTAGCCCGCATATCATCCCCGAGCAGGATGTTTGATGGTTTTAGATCCCTATGGATGAAAATTTGTTGGGCCAAACCGTGAAGATATTCGACACCTCTAGCAACATCCAAGGCAATGGAAAGCCTTCTCTTCCATGACAGTGGTTGTAACCCTTCCTCTTTCCAATCAAATAAATGTTTACTAAGAGGACCCTGAGGCATGTATTCATACACAAGAAGCTTCTCATTTCCATCCAAGCAATGGCCTTCAAGTGCTACCAGATGCCTATGTCGAACCTTAGTAAGTACTGAAATTTCAGACTCAAACTCACTCAACCCCTTCTCACCCATCACTCCAGATTCCATCCTTTTCACTGCAATCTTTGTTCCATCATGCAATTCTCCCTTGTATACAGTACCAAAACCACCTCTTCCCAATATGTTTCCCTGACTGAAATTGTTTGTAACTTCCCTCAAAACTTGTATTGAAATCACCATATTACCAGCTTCCACATGTTGAATACTACTAGCCGGACTAAGTGAACCAGTTCCTCCACCACTAGCCCCAGAAGCTGCACCTACAGCTGCAACACTTATCTTCAGAGCATTTCCATCTCCAGAATGACGAGGATGTATCACTATTGCACTGGGACTTTGAACTTTGCCATCACGCTTTTGTTTTCTACCATACAAAATAAACACCAGAGCCACTAAACCAAGCAAACTGACGCCCCCCGCCACAGTGCCAACAATTACTGGAGTATTACTTTTCTTACCTTTACCTCCTGATTTACCCCCATCCCCAGGATTTGAGGCAGGAGGGGCTTGAGGTGTATCCTTTCCAATATCAGGATTTCCACCAGTTTTAAGAACTACATCTGCACGGAAAGATGGCACCTTACCATACAATTTATTATTGGAAACATCCAGCTCTTTCAGAAGAGGCATACTGGTGAGTTCACTTGGTATGGTACCAATGAGGTTGTTGTTGGCAAGAAGCAACTTTGTCACAGATGTAAGCCTAGCAAAAGTGGGAGAAATGTTGCCAGAGAGATTGAAGTTCTGAAAATTAATAATGGAAATGTTTCCACCTGAGCAAACAATACCCATCCATGTTGGAGCACAAGGGTCATTCCCCTTCCAACTTTCAGCAAGTCTTAGAGGATACCCCAAAGGTTCAACAACAGACAACAAAGCATCCACAAGGGGGCTACATGGCTCACCAGCCTCCTTTGTGCAAAAACTATTGGTGCCCTTCTCTACATCATTATCAACCCGCACTCCGTTTTTGAACAAAGGAGGAGACCCTTGAAGCAAGTTATTGGTCAAATTCACAACTTTAAGAGCAGGAAGATTAATGAGTGAGGGTGGAACAACACCAGTCAACAGGTTATCTCTTAAACTAACATCAAACAGTTGTTCATGATCTGAAAAATCTGGTATAGGACCTGTGAATGAGTTACCGTGTACCCAAATTTGTTTCAAAGATGTCATGCTCTTTAACATAACAAGAGTACCATTGAGTTTACCACTACTTTGTTGACCATTCACCCAAAGGGTCTCTATAGAACTCCCAGAAAGGGTTGCAGGCAACCCTCCTTCAAGAGAATTAAAACTCAAGGAAAGAGAAACCAAACCTGGGAAGGGACCATCTTTGCCAAAAAAATCTGGGATTTTCCCATCAAAACCAGCACTGATTGCAGAGAAACTCCTGAGAGAAACACAGTCCTTGAGGCTATCAGGAATCCCCCAGTTGGGGAAAGGGTTATAGCCAATACTGACATCTTGCAAATTGGTCATGCCAGTGAAGAAATCAACTGGAAAGGAGTCGAAGTTGTTGTTGTGAATGAGCAGAAACTGAAGGGACTTTGGCATGTGAGGGAATGGTCCAGTGAAACCATTGCTCATGCACTCAAAACGTGTCAACTCTGAGAGCTGCCCCAGTTCCTTAGGCAGGGAACCATTCAGACTCAGTCCCCCAATCTGAATTGCAGTGACCCTCTTCATGGTGTTGCACTGAACGTGTGTCCATTTACACACATCTGCGTTATTCCATTGAAGATCGTTGGGTTCCTTAATGGCCTTCTTGAGCACGTTCATCACATCAACGTCATCCTGACACCATGCACACTCAAACCCAAGACAAAACAATACCACAACAAGCCAATAAACAAAACCCACATGGGTTTTCATCGTTCCTCTCAGGTTTTAAATTTCTTGCTGTTTGGTTGCGATCCTTGATATTGCAGAGAAGCACGGTTGATGTGACCACAATTGCAGCCACAACAACACAATTGTGATTAAATCCAAAAACCTTGACGTTGCGGCCAAAATCAGAACTTGGACTATTTTTTAAAACCTTGCATACACTCACAAGAGGGTGGGGGGTGAAGATTTGTGAACAATGAAGAAACAACAAGGGAAGAATAAAAAACAAAACGCAGATTTTTTCTCTCTTTTTTTTGTGATCACTCACACAGCATTGTGGACTTGATAAGGATTCCCCAATAGAAAACAAAAGAGCAAAAGGGAATTTTCTTTTGGAATATGATCATAAAAAGATGAAAAAAGATTCGCATTTGTAAGAGAATTGGAATATATAAGAGACGGCATAGAAAGAAGAGTGAATGAAGAAGTTTTGATGGGTTTGGATTAGAGGTGTGACACACACAACTACAGAACACAGCATGAACATGAAAACATGAACGAACTATCGAACATGCGTGTGGGACCGTCTTAATCGATTCGAGGACTTTTTAGGTAATTCATTCACGTTTAGGATGAGTTAAGTAGAGCGTGTTTTTTTGGTGAGTTGTTGCTTCGTGAGTTGGAATTTTAATTACGGTTTTATGGAATTTGTCCCAATACAGATATGCAAGAGCCACCAACTTTTTTTCTTTTTATGTAAATAATATTTTTTCTGATTTTTTCTTTCTATTTAGAAAACTTTAAACTGATTTTGTTAAAAAAAAAGTCAGACTTATGTTTATTTTGGTAAGCCAGATTTCTATCATCAAGTCATTCATGATAAAAATATGTCAGATCAATGAATATGTCAAAATATTAATATTATTATACTTGTATATTTTTATATTTATTAAAAATATTTATCATAAAATATATGCGTATTTATGATTTGAGATAAGATAGAAATTATGTGTATATATTAATAAAGAAAAAGTTATATTTATGAAAGTGAAAACAATCATAACATATTTTAAAGGTAAAACAATAATAAAATGTGAAAAGCAAATGTCATATCCCCATTATATAATATAACATCATACAGTCGAGATATAGTTGAATAATTATATATGTTAGATATTAATATTTTAAATATAGTTGAATAATTATATATGTTAGATATTAATATTTTAATGTAATTTTTTGTTTAAAATTATAAGTTGGTTTACGATAAAATTTATATTTATAAAGTTAAAAGTTGTGGGCTTAAATTGCATTTATAATAAAATAATTTATTTTTTAATTTTAAAATATGTATAAGATGGAATAAATATTTTAAAAAATATATAGATAAAAATATAGCACATTGGACTACACAAAACTCCATGTTACGTGTTTGACCTTAAAAGTAGTTATATAACAATAAATAAAAAGAAGGGCAACCCATAATAAAAAGAAAAAGTTTTGTAACTCATACGGGACAACTTTTTGTCCTGTCCTTGATAAATTGAAAATTAAAAAATTTATCTCTCACACACATATACTTTTCTACAATCAACTCTAAACTTTTACTGTGAAATATATGAAAGAAAAAAAAAATGTTGAATACGAAACATCTATCTTAGTACATAACTAAGTTGGTAGGCATATATGTTATACTATATAGTATATTTATATATTATAAAATATCTACATTATTTATGTATCACTATAATATATATAATATTTATAAATATATTACATATATAATTTATGTATTATTTTTTAATATAGTAATGATATTAATTATATTAAAATAATTAATATTTTGTTGTAAAATTTATGTTATTGTACTTGGACTTTCCATTGTTTACCTAACAACACATGAAATAAATGTAAAATTTCAAAATTTGTAATTTTGAATAATAAAATTTTGAAAAATAAAGATAATAGCTTACACATTTAGACATAGGTAGATGTCTCTAAATTATCCTAAGAAAAGTTAAATAATACGATAAATTTAGTAATTTGTAATATATTTCATATGTTATATTTTAATTAATTATATTAGAGTATATATTTACATTTATCACATATAAGTTAACAATGATAGATAATGCAATTATCTTTTCATATTCAAATTGATAATGTTAGATAATATATAACATGTTTTTTATTTAAATTAATGATAATAAATTATAAATTGATATTTATTTATTTAAGTTATTCATGTCTGACAATATATTTATCTTGTTATATTTTAAATAGTGATATTACATAATGTATTTTTCATAGTTATATGTACTAGTTACATACTTTAAAGCATAAATAACCACTATAAAAAATAGTAGTAGGGAAGGAAAAACTTTCTGTAGAGAGAAATCATACGTAAAGGAAATATCAAAGGAACGGGAAAAATAAAGAGAAAAGAAAAGTGTTTGACAAAAGAATACAATAAAGGTGAGTTACTTTCTTTACATGGTATAGATTTTTATGTGTGTTTTCTACTTTTCTTTGGGTTTTTGATAATTGATATTCTTTTATATAATTTAATTATTTGATTCTAATGATTGTAGTTGATATAATGTTGTTTGAAAAATTGATGTATTTATTGCTTGAGATACCTCCATTTGGGATGATGATGAAATTTTAGATATCTTTATCTATGATAGGGAAGAGATTCATGATACCTCTGTCAAAGGATGGGAAGGGCAATGAGACACTATTGTATGGAATAAGAGCTCATATACTTGGTGCAATCACAAGTTTAAAGAAGCATGGTATGGAAGAGGAACTTTGCCAAGGGTTGAAGAAGACTTGACTAGGAGGAGCACGAGAGTTAAGATCATAGAGTCTTAATCCTTGTCTAGTATTTTTGTTTTGAGTGTAAACAATATTTGCATTTTTATTTCTTTCTGGATCATGTATTTTGGCCATGTTTAGTAAATTTAGTACAGTATGAGGTGCTATTAGTTAGTTTTGAGAGTGTGTAAGAAGTTTGGGCCCAAAGGAGCCTAAGATAGAGAAAGGGCGTGAGAAGCACAACCTTGTGAGTTATGCCACAACATTTTGGCCGAAAACACATTTCTTATCTTTGAGTTTCATGCCAAGCTAGTCCCATATCTCCTAGATCAAATGCCTACCTCACTCCCTTTGCCTATAAATAATGTTCTCCTCTCATTCATTATATGTTTGAGCATTTGAATATAAAACTCCTTTGAGTTCATTCTTGACTGCTTTGAGTTTCCTTCTCTTAGGAGACTCATATTCTTTGTTTTTATCAATGGTTCTGCCCATTGTGGCAAGTTTCATCGAACTTATCTTCCTCCATTGTAACTAGCATTTCCACCATCATTTCTTGTCTCCTTCATCATGTCATTACTAAGAAAAACCAAGCCAATGGAGAAGGTCGTGGGTCAAGACTTTGAGATTGCACAATGTACGAGACCTATTCTTACCTCTTACTTCTTGTTGTTGCATTTTCTTTAGGTTGAATGCTACTTTCATGAAAGCAAGATTATGGGGATATCACGGGTTATGAAGCTTTGACTTTTTTTTTTCTTTTTACCTTTTTTCATTGAGATGCTCTGATTAGGTATGACATTGTGCTAGAAAGAATTAGTTAATAATTTTTCATTATGTATATGAATTTTTAAAATTTCATAATGGCTCTATTATGGAAGCTTGCGTGACAAGAAAGAATGAGCACGAAACTTGCAAAGGAAGAAATGAGAGAAACTAACTCTAACTAATTCTAATTAATGAACAAAAGTTGTTAGAAGTTGTTATAAGAGCATTTATATTATTTCACTAAAATGAGTCTCTAAACATGACTTCCTGGTATGATCTAAATTTGGCTTTGGCCCAAATGAAATTGGCCTAAAAACTATAGCAAAAGCTACTAGAAAATAAAATTAAAAGTTACAATAAAAGAAAAATTACAAACATACAAAAAAATACAAAAATACAAAAAAATAGAAAGACAACTAGTCCAATGCAAAGTCTAATCTAATAAAGTCCACTAACCTACAAAATAAGAGAAAATATATGGAAAAAGGTACAAACATGGCCTAAACATGAAAATGAACTAAAATAGAAAATTAAAAAATAATTACAGAGTTAGAAGGACTAAAAATAAAGTTGAAAAATCTTCCATTACTGCAATTGAATTACATTCCACAAAAAAGAAAAATTTTGCAGATTTTGAGTTGTAGCAGAAAAATAATCCATTACTTTTTCCAACTAAAGTAGCCCCTGTAAAGAGATTTGAAGTTGATAATGAGTTGCAGGACACATTCAAAAAAATGGAGGTGAGTATTCCACCAATATTTCAAGGAATTTGTACACATAAGAGGAGATTCAAGAATTATAAGAAGATCAAGATAGGAAGAAATGTCTACACTAATTCATGGTAAAAATGTTTCTAACATCACATAGCAACATCCTATGCCTTAGAAATGAAAGGATCCTAGAACCTTCATTGTCTTATGCACTATTGGAGATCGTATTTTCATAGATGCCATGCTTGATTTGAGTGCCTTAATTAATGCCATGCCTTATGCAGTTTTTAGGTCCCTTAAGCTTGGTGAATTAGAGCTAACTAACATTGTCATATAGTTAGAAAACAAGAGTATTGTGCAGCCTCTTGGTGTTTTAGAAGACGTGCTGGTGCGAGTTAATGGTCTGATTTTTCTAGTAGATTTTTATGTCTTGGATATGCAAGATAAGTCTTCTAGCCATGGCTCTACATTGATCCAAATGAGACCATTTTTGAAGATAGCTAGAACTAATATTGATATGCATTTAGGAACTCTCTTCATGGAGTCTAGAGACAACATTATACATTTTAACATATTTGATTCCATGCAACATCCCACAGAGAACCATTCAGTTTTATATATAGATGTGATAGATGCACTTTTACATGATTGTGAAAATTTGTATGTTGAGAATGAATTCTCTAAATTTGATGATTTTGCTGATATTGGGGAAATTGAGTGCACTTGTGATCGACCAGACATGTGTTTCATTTGTGCTGATATTAATCAAGCCATTGTAGGTGCAAATTTTGAGTTGTAGACCCAACATGATGTTGCAACAGATGTCGATTCTGTAGCAATTTTTTTTGCAGATCTTGATGGTGTTGAAGCAAACCCTGACACGTTTATGGTTCCAACAGTAACTAACATGGTTGTTATTGTTATAAGAGTTTTATGATTGAAACATATCAACAAAGAGTGGGGAGGATGAATTAGGTTTTAAAAATTTTGTTTCTTTTACCATTAAAAAATAAAAGCTTTTAACTTTTGAGATATGTTGAATCAATTAACTTGCAGCTAATTTGGATTGAATAGAATATAATATCTTTATGAAAATTACAATGAAGAATGTAAAGAACAAATTCACATAAGATTTTAATTTAAATTATTTACTAGTTAATCAAATCTTGCAAGTTATGTGAATAATGCTAATTTGCACGAAAGCAACAAAAACATAAAGAGAGATAGCAGAGATAGAGATACATCACACACAAATTTATACTAGTTCACCCAAACCTAGGGCTACATCCAGTTTTCCATGCGCAAGACAACCTGTCTTGAATCGAAATCCTCTGGAGTCAAAGAGTTGTATACACAAAATCACAAGCACATGAAGTCACAAATGCACTAGTTTTGAAAACCTATCAAGATTGATCTTAACCATGCAAAACTTATGCACGAATTTCATTATCTAGGAAACATACCTAGATGTAGTTTATACAACAAAAAAAAAACTTTAAAAAAGAATAAAGGGTTGATGTCACCTAAGAGATTTAATGCAAATGATAGAGCAAACTCAGGCTATCAACAAAATACAATGTTCAATGCAAAATTATCTTGATCTTGAGAGAATCTTGATTCAATCTTTGTGAGCTTCTTGTAGAGAAGTTTTAAAGCTTTTTCCTCTGAAAATTGCAGAAACTTATCTCACACTTTGAACTTTTGAAAAAATGTTCTCTTATTTCAAAGTTTCTATGTTCAGCTTTTATATAAAATCATCTAAGTTTTGATTTAATTGATTAAAATGAGCATTTAATTGATTAAAGTATTCTAAGCTCATTTCCAGATTTATCAGGATTAGATTAATAGATTATCTAAAGTATTTAATCGATTAAATTGTTCTTAAGACATGTTTTAGCCAACAAGCACGTATTAATCAATTAATTCAAGTATATAATCGATTAATACATAATTCAATTGATTATGAAGGTAATTTAATAGATTAAAATAGTAGTTGTGCATTTCAATCAACTTAATTACTTCACAAATCAATTGCTTGCCACATTAATGAGATAAATCAAATTTTCCAAAACATTTTAGATGAATATCTGATTCATGCTTCTTACAACTAATCCAAGTTAGGAATCTAGATCGATGATCACAAGAATGCACAATGAATTAAGGATATTTCTAACTACATGGATGCATGATATGAGTCATAAGCATTCAATCAGTAAAGCAAGTAACATCACATTCAATCAGTAAAGCAAGTAACATCCATCCTAGATTATGCTTAGAGTTAATCATCACAACTATAAATTTAATATTAATCAACCTAATACAATTTTATCGTTTTCATCTTTTAAGGTTGAGACATGAGAGTGATTTCCAACAAACTCTAACCAACTCTTTGAGAGTCAATTCAAACAATTGTAGCTGCCAATATAGCTCCACTTCCATCCATATTGTACTCACCTTCTCTTGAGTTAAAGCCTCTGCCTACACATCTCAAATATGCTTACCTTGAGGTAGATGAGAAATTACCAGTGATCGTATCAAGCAACCTACAAGTTGAACAAGAAGAAAAATTATTGTAGGTTTTGAAAGATCACAAAAGAGCAATTGGGTGGACACTAGTTAACCTCACATGCATTAGTCTAGCCATATTCATGCATTAAATACTATTGGAGGATGATACCTAATAGGTGAGGCAGTCATAGAGGTGCCTTAATCCACCATTCTTGATGTGGTAGAAAAAAGAGGTTACTAAGTTGCTTGCAGCAAGTATTATTTACCCTATTTCAGATAGTAAGTAGTTAGCCTTATACAAGTGGTTCCTAAGAAGTCTGGGATCACTATGGTGAAAAATCAAGATAATAAGTTGGTCTCAACTAAATTTTAGAATAGTTAGCAAGTTTGCATAAACTACCAGAGACTTAATCAAGCGACTCGCAAGAACCATGTCTCTCTTACATTCACTGACTAGGTATTAGAAAGGCTTGTAGGTAAATTCCACTACTATTTTCTAGATGGATATTCAGGTTACATGCAGGTTCACATTAACATTAAAACTTATTTACCTATCCTTTTGGCACTTCTTCCTATTCTAGGATGCCTTTTGACCTATGCAATGCTCTAAGGACTTTTTATAGATGTATGATTAATATTTTTATAATTTATTGGACTATTGCATGAAGGTGTTTGATGCAATCTCACCTAGCATGCATCATGGCTAGGAGGACTCAAGGAAGGCATGGCATGGACAAAAGCTCATTGAAGATTCGAAGCCATAGTCTTCGTTATTTTTAGCTTGTAAATATTTTATTTTAATTAGATAAATAGGAAAGTATTTTTAATTCCCTTAAGGCCATGTATTTCCGGCCATCTTCTTAGTTTATAAGGTATAGGTGTCTTTAGTTAAAAAAGAGGAGTAAGCTTATAATGGGTGCATAAGTTAAGACATGATTTTGGGCTAGCCCATTCACATTAAGATATGCTAATTGCACCCATAGGGGGTGAACCTAGGTGCCTCACTTAAGGCCTAAGACTTGGGTTAATTAGTTTTAATCCTAATTAAGCCCAAGTCCCACATTGCCTATAAAAGTGTGCCCAAGCTCTCCCATTGGGCTATATATACTCATTCCCCCTCATTGTAAAATTTCACCTTTGAAGTTGAATGAAAATAGTCTCTTTGTGAGCACATTCTTAGTAAAAGGTCTTGAGGATCCTCTCTCTTGAGGAACCTCTTCCTAGTTGGTTTTTATCAAGGGTTCCTTCCCTTGTGGCAAACCTAAACACTTTGGCTTATCTCTCTTTGAGAGTGGCGCCCCACCTCCATTTTGTTTCCCCTCCATCATCCATTTCATTGTGCTTGGAACCTCAAGGAAAAAGATCAAGGGAGGCATGCATCATTTGGTATCAGAGCCAACTCCATGAGGTTCTTTTCTAGTCTTAATTTTCTTTAATTTTTTTCAGCTTTTCTTCTTAGAGTTCTTGCTTTTTCCTTTATTTTTTCCAGCCTTTGATTCTTGTCATTTAATTCCATTTATGTCTTGTTAGTTTATGTTTTTGTAGTTTTCATTTTATGCAATTTATTTCCTAGTTTTTATTGCTTTCTAAATTCAATTTATCTTGTTATTTTCCATTGAATCTTCATATGTTTCCTTTAGGATTGTTTCTTTAATTTTCTGTCCAGCTTTTTATTTTTTCCTTATTATTGTGCAAATCCTAAGAAGATCATTGTAATGACTTCACAAAATTTGTGAAGGAAGCCACACATTGTGGTCTTGATCTTTGGATGCACGTTGTTCTTCTTATTTGAATTTTTAATTCTATTTTCCTGCATCTATTTTTCTATTTTTCCAGCCCTTTGTTCTCTATTTTGGGCATATATTTCTGGTTATTTTGAGTCATTTAATTTCAGTTTTTAATCTTCCAAGTTGTGTCTTAGTTGGTCATGTTGTAGCCCTTTTATTGTCTCTTAATTCTACATAGTTTTGCCTTTTTATTTTTACCATAAAAGTGTGTTATTTCTCTTTTGGAAATTGAGCATCAAAGAGGCTTATTCTTGATCCCATGTCCTTAGAGTCTCACATGCTATTTAGATCTTAGCATGTGCTTAAAGAAAAAATCTTCAAAAAAATTAATGCTCAATTTCTTCCAAATTTCATTCACTTGTTCAATAATTTTAGTATCTTCATTTTGTGCTAGTTTTTGTGGTGATTTTTGTTGATTGGCTTTGAGAGGCATGTTGGGTATGATTGGGCTGATTATTGAGTAATCAAGTTGTCCTCAACTTCCATAAAACTCTCCTTGTGCCATTTATTTTTTATCACCTAAAATTACTAGTTCATATTAGGTTGCTTTGTTTCTTAATTTTGCACTTTTGTATATCAATTATGGTGGCCATTTCCTATTCTTTGTTCAAGCATTTACGATTCTTTGACTCCTCACTATATTTGCTACAAAATGTGTTAAGAGGTGTAGCAAAATTGTTTAAAAAAAAAAGAAGAAGAAAAGAAATCAAAAGTGTAAAATAAGTAAAAAAAAAAAAAAGAGTTAGTAAAAAGTGCTAAAAACAAGTAAAAAGAGTACAAAAAAATAAAATAAAAATGAGTGCACCTCAAAATTATTAAAAAATTCAAAGGAGTGTTAAATTTTATTGAAATTTGCTTGAATTTATTTGACTATGATTTAGCCACCTTGCTTTACAATTGTGCAAATCATTGAATTTGTTGAGTCTTTTTTGTTTTAAGTCCAATTCTATTTTAGGCCCATTCTAGGAATTTTTTTTTGTGTGCCAACTTTCTTTCTACACCTTTTATTTCTTGCTTGTCCTTATTGGCTTTCTTTGTGTTTGTCAAATAAATTCTTTCCACTTGGATGTGTTCCTATTCTTGTTAAGTGCTTTTTATTGCTTTTTGCTTTCAAATTCTACTTCCCTTGGTCTCTTGCTTGGGCGCTTGTTTTCTCTTGGTAGGTAGCCAAATTGTTGAAATTTTCACAAGGGTAGCATCCTTAGGAAGTGTTGATTTAAAACCAAGGAAGAGGAGACTTGAAAAGGAGGCCAAGACTAGAGTGATACACTTGGTGAGGAGCACTTGAAGAAAGGAGCTACATTCAACTACTTTTAATTTTCTTTGTTTAATTTGGGTGTATTTTTAAAGGACATTTTAATTAGAGGTATTGGATGCCCATAAGGGTCACCTCTTTTGTGTGTAATAAACCTTAGTTTCTCGTTTTAGTGTGGATAAGGAATTGGTACCCCTTATTCATACTTAGGAGCACGTTAGAATCCTTTAGCTTTGCTTTAAATTGTTTATTTGCTTTCAACGTTTTAGAAAGTGTTAGAGTTCCAAAGACTCTTAACACTTTAGGAGAAAACAAAAAAGAGAGGAGTGTTTTGCATATTAGTTCCCTAGGCCTTACACTTTGACATGTTTTCACACACTTCTAGGAGTGTTAGGAGTAGTAATGAAACTAGGGGAAATAAAGGAGAAGAATGTGAGAATAGAATAAAAGAAAAGAATGAGAAGAGTGATAAACCAACCTTGCCCACATATCCATACTCTATTGATTGGGAAATAGTAGAAAAACAACGTAGGGAATTTTGGAAAAATGAGAGAAAACAAAGAGAGATGAGGAAAAGAGAACAAGAGGAACTAGATAGAGAGGAGGGAAGAGAGAAAGAACAAAAAGAAAAGGAGAGACAAGAAAGAAAAGAAAGAAGAGAAAAAGAGAGACAAATAGAGAGTAGGGAAAATGAAAAGAAAGAAAGAGAAGCAAGAGAAAAAGAAAGAGAAGAGAGAAGAGAAAAAGAGAAAAGAGAAAAAGAAAGAGAAAAAGAAGAAAACAAAAGAAAAGAGTTAGAGAGAAAAGAGAGAAGAGAAAGGAGAGAAAAAGAGAAGAAAGAATTGGAAAAGAGAGAAAAGGAACAAAATAAGTTAGAAAGAAGGGAAGAAATGAAGATACAAAAAGAGAGAGATGCCTATAAGAGCTCTTGTAGTAACATTTACACACATTATAGAGACTTAGAGGAGCCTAAAATAATCCATGACATTCATGCTTCTTCTAGTAAGAAGGAAAACCCTAAGAGGCATCCTAAGAAAAAGACAAACCCTTCTATAATTAAACCCAAAAGAGAGTCATCCAAAAGAAAGCATATTGAGAGAAAACCCTTGAGTATGAGTGACACCCCTACCACTAGTTCGAGCACTCGTTTTCGAAGTCCTAAATGTTTTAAGTGTTTAGAAAAAGGGCATATTGCTTTGTTTTGCCCCAAAAGAAAAAGGACTTTAAAGGGAACATCAAATGAAAAGGGTATTCATTCATGTGATGATCTCTTCAAAGTGAAACAACTTCTTGGAAGCCATCCTTGTAAGGAAACCCAAACACAAAGAGAGAATGTTTTTCAAACAAGATGCAAAATTTTGGGCAAAACTTGTTCTCTTATTGTGGATGGTGGATCATGTCATAATTTTTGTAGCACGAGGGTGGTGGAAAAGCTATCACTTGCTACTACTCCTCATCCTTCACCTTATTCTTTGCATGGACTTAATTATGAAGATGGTGTAGTAGTAAGAGAGCAAGTGGAGATTAGCTTCTTCATAGGGAAGTATCACGACAAACTGTTATGTGATGTAGTCCCTATGGAAGCTAGTCACATGTTGCTGGGAAGGCCATGGCAACATGATAAGGAAACTTTGCACAATGGTCTCACTAATAAAATCACTCTCTCTCATAAAGGGAAAAAGATCACCTTACTTTCTCTTACCCCTACCGAGGTTATGTAGGATAGAAGGATCATGAAGCTTAAGAGAGAAAGGGATAAAAATGAAAATAAGGTTGTTGGTAGGAAGACCGAGTCTAAGGAAGATCCGCCTTTGCCTTCAAAGGAGGTTCTCTACATAGAAAAATTTTCCTGCCAACTCTTACAAAAAGAACAAGTTGAATTTGAGGATGTGCCTATATCTTTTGAGCACCTTGATCCACACCCTCAAATCCAACTTGATGAGTGCTCCATTCCACTTAGACTAGTCTCGCCAACTATTTCAAAACTTTTGAGGCTAGTATCTAGTGCAATTGGAGGAGGATGGGGAGTTGTTGTGTGGAGGCACATGCACACTAGAATATTTTCAAACTTTAGTGTCAACCTCCACTACCCCATTCTTAAAAGGCCTCCTTATAGACCTCTCACTTCCCCAAAAATCACTTGTCTGCATATACTTACTGCTTTCCTTATTTTCTTGCAGACTTTGAAAAAGGGGAAGAAAGACCTCAGGATTTGAGGTCAAATCCTCTCCAAGGGAGAGGAGATGATGCAATCTCACCTAGCATGCATCATGGCTAGGAGGACTCAAGGAAGGCATGGCATGGACAAAAAGCTCATTGAAGATTCGAAGCCATAGTCTTCGTTATTTTTAGCTCGTAAATATTTTATTTTAATTAGATAAACAGGAAAGTATTTTTAATTCCCTTAAGGCCATGTATTTCTGGCCATCTTCTTAGTTTATAAGGTATAGGTGTCTTTAGTTAAAAAGGAGGAGTAAACTTATAATGGGTGCATAAGTTAAGACATGATTTTGGGCTAGCCCATTCACATTAAGATATGCTAATTGCACCCATATGGGGTGAACTTAGGTCCCTCATTTAAGGCCTAAGACTTGGGTTAATTAGTTTTAATCCTAATTAAGCCCAAGTCCCACATTGCCTAGAAAAGTGTGCCCAAGCTCTCCCATTGGGCTATATATACTCATTCCTCCTTATTGTAAAATTTCACCTTTGAAGTTGAATGAAAATAGTCTCTTTGTGAGCACATTCTTAGTAAAAGGTCTTGAGGATCTCTCTCTTGAGGAACCTTTTCTTAGTTGGTTTTTATCAAGGGTTCCTTCCCTTGTGGCAAACATAAACACTTTGGCTTATCTCTCTTTGAGAGTGGCACCCCACATCCATTTTCTTTCCCCCCCATCATCCATTTCATGGTGCTTGGAACCTCAAGGAAAAAGATCAAGGGAGGCATGCATCAGTGTTTATGGATGATTTCATTGTTTATGGTTCTTCATTTGATGCATGTCTTGAGAGTTTGTCTAGATTTCTGCATAGGTGCATTAAGACTAATATTGTTCTGAATTTGAAAAAATGTCATTTCATGGAACTAGAAGGTATAGTCTTAGGGCACCTAGTCTCTAGCAGAGGTATTGAGGTTGATAAGGCCAAATTTAATGTTATTTCTTGGTGCAACCCTACCTAACAAGGTCCCTTGGCTACAAAGATTAAAAAGAGTTCATGACTAGGGAGGAACTTCATGAAGACTTTAGAGTCATAGTCTTAAAATTACTTGTAAATATTGTGTAATTAGTATTTTGAATAGGTGTTGTTAGTAATTTTTGGGCCTTTGTATTTCAGCCATTACACCTTGTTTTCTCTTTTTTGGCATGGGGGTGCCATTAGTTATTTGTATGGGGTGTATGGTAGAAGGTGGACCTTTTTGGAGCAAGAGGATGTGTAAATATTAATTTATACACCCCCTTGTTTAATTTCCACACCTCCTAGACATACACATGTGCATGAGAGACATATGGGATGCACATGTCCCCTTTAGTAGGCGCCACATGGCTTCTCCATCCTAGGTGGCATCTAGTTGTCTTTTGATTTAAATATCAAGTCAACTAGATCCACTTTTTATGATCTAGGTGGCACATGGGGAACAAGATCCGCTTATTTAGGGTCTTGTTTGAATGATTACCTCTCCCTAGAGTAGAGTTCTTCACAAGATTTTATCAAAGGCTCCTTCCTTTGTGGCAAGCTTTCTCCAATGGCTTATCTTCCATAAAAGTGGCGCCATCTACCACCGCTTTCTCATCTTTTTTTATTAGGCCAAAAACTTGATTACATAATGTGCTAAGTTACTTTAAGCTATTTCTTCTTCTTTGATTTGCACCTTGTTCAATTTATTTTTTGCGGCCTTTTTTTTTTTACTTACTCCACTAAGATTTTAGTAATCCTACACTCCCCATCAAATTTTCTTTCATAATTATTAAAGAGTTGTAGCAAAATTATTTTTTTTAAAAAAAGATAGAAACAAAAAAGAACATATAAATATATAAAAATAAGAGTTAGTAAAAGTGTTAAAATAAAAGTAAAGAGAAAAAAAGAATTTAGTGCACCTCAAGTTATTAAATCTCAAAGGAGTGTTAAGGTAATTGAAAATTTGCTTGGAAATATAAGTGCATGATTCAGCCATCATCTTCTAAATAGTGCAAGTCATAGAAATTTCTGCGAGTCTTTTTTTTTTTAGTCCATATTCTAATCTAGTACCATTCTAGGTTCCATTTTGTAGTCTTAACCTACTTTTACACCTTTTAATTACTTGCTTGTCTTGATTTTAAATTCTGAGTTTTTCTACAACTATTCTATACATTTGGATGTGTACTTTCTTTCTTTGAGCTTTTCTTGCTTTTTGCTTCCATTGCACTTTCTTGGTTTTGCTTGTGCCGCTTTTGTAGGGAAAAGGACGTCAAGAACTTGCTTTCCACAAGGGTAGCCTATTTGAGGAAAATTGAGAATCAAGCTAAGGAGGAAATTTATCAAGGAGGGAGCACCAAATTTGAGTGAAACATTTGTCAGGCAAACACTTAAAGAAGGATCATCATCCAATATTTGCTTTAATTAGTTGTAATTTTAATAAGGCCATTTTTAATTAAGGTGTTGGATGCCTATAAGGGTCATCTCTTTGTTTTAAATAGTTTAGTTTCTCGTTTAGTGTGGATAAGGACTTGATACCCTTTATTCATACTTAGGAGTTCATGTAGAACCTTAATCTTGCCTTTACTTTCCTTTACTTGCTTCACGTTTAGGAAAAATGCTTAAGTTCCAAAGGCTTAAGTAACTCTTAGTTGAGAAAACCTTCAAAAAGAGAGGAGTATTCTTTGCTTGCTTGTATTTCAACTCTTTTAGAATTTAACCCTTGCACTTTAAATGGCTTCACCCACTTCAAGTCATAATAGTGTTAACCAAGAGTTATCACCTAGGGTAGGCACCTTAGATAAATTCGTGAGTGAATTTAGAGAGTGGAGAGTTGAGAAAAGTAAAGAGAGAAGATGATGCAAATCCTCCCAAGCCATGGTTGAAATTCTTGAACAAGGAGGAAGACGCCTAGGATTTACTCTTAGAGGTCCTTGATGAGCCTTGAAATGAAGGTAGAAGACTAGAAAATGAAAGTTAGGTAGGTGCCACTTCTACTTTGTAGATGATAAGCCATGAGTGAAGCTAGCCACTAGAAAATGAAAGTTAGGTAGGCACCTTAGATAAATTCGTGAGTGAATTTAGAGAGTGGAGAGTTGAGAAAAGTAAAGAGAGAAGATGATGCAAATCCTCCCAAGCCATGGTTGAAATTCTTGAACAAGGAGGAAAACGCCTAGGATTTACTCTTAGAGGTCCTTGATGAGCCTTGAAATGAAGGTAGAAGACTAGAAAATGAAAGTTAGGTAGGTGCCACTTCTACTTTGTAGATGATAAGCCATGAGTGAAGCTAGCCACAAGGGAAGAAACCCTTGATAATAGCATGAAGGACTCTCACGAGAGTGAAGAGAACATGGACACTCTCTAAGACCAAAGAGCTCTAAAATTTAGAAAAAGTTTATTTTAATTCAAATGAGTGTTAAAAGCTACATGAAGGAGGGAATGCTCTATATATAGAGCAAGGCATGGATCTATGGGCCTAGGCACTAACATGAACGTCCAACTCCTCTAATTAGGGAAATTCAACTAAGATCCAAACATGCCCTAAAAAACGGGATCTATGTTCCCTCTTGTTTAGATTTAAATTTTGGAGGGAAATGACATGACACCTCCAAACTTCAAATTAAAATACGTAGCAACAAGAATCAGCCAAGTAGGAGTGAGGAAGCACATGTAGAGTAAAACAAAGGAGCAAGGGGAGGGGGGGGGGGGGGCACCACACGTCCAAAAGCTCCTAGGCCAAACCCAAATAATTAACACACTCCACAAAGAGACTAATTACATCTCCTAAAGAAAATACAACCTCTAGGCCAAAATACAAAGTCGAAAATTAAACTAGCTACACCCCTAAAATCCTAATGACTTAAGGGTGCTTATACAAGCCTAAAAATTTTTAAATGAATATAATTAAATGGAACATGTCCTAAGCTAAGCTCCTTGAAGCTTCATCCAAGTCATGCTCCTTTCTTATTCGTCCTAGCTCAATCCCATGCTAGGCGTGCATGCATCATATCCTCTCTCTTGAGGAGGATTTGACCTCAAATCCCTTGGTCTTTCTTCATTTTTTTCCAATTCTGCAAAAGCACCCGCATAGGAATGAGTATATGATTATGTACACATATGTTAAGGGTAGGAGGCATATAGGAAGGCCTCATAGACTTGGGGTGGTGGGGTATGCACTAAGTGATGTGATCTTTGATGATCACGTGCCCAAAGGATCCTTTCTAAGGTCACTTGGAAGGGAAATGGATTTATGAAGAGGAAAGGAATGGGGTGAGGGGCCACAAATACTAGGTTTGATAAGCCAAAGGGGAGAGGCCACAAGGGAGGGGTCCCTTGATAACTCTTAGAAGCTCTCACAAAGGAGAAAGGGGGACACTCAAAGGTAAGAACCTCAACCAATATGGTCTCTAGGATTAAATTCAAGTGTAAAAAATACAAGTGAGGGAGGAGCTCCTATTTATAGAGGTAGCTAACCTCTTGAACAAGATAACCTAAAAAAGAAGGGCTAGGATTAAAATGAGAGATCTAAGGGAGGAGAATTGAGAAACAATTCCCTCCTTAGATCATAAACTTGGTGCCCAAGTTTTTCAAACCAAGGGCCAAGATTCCTTCTTATTAGCTTAGGGGGTTTATGTAGAAAAGAGGGGTGTAGATATCAAGGCTACCCCTTATTTCCTTCATAAAGACCCAAAGAGCTAAATCCACCCTCTAAATTCCTAAGACACCTCCTAAAAATAAAAAATGGACTAAATACATGTCCCAAATTAAATTCTTGATGCTCCTCAAGGATTGGCGCTCTATGTTAACTTTAACCCTCTCATGTAATTGTTTTACAAAAATGGCTTTTGCCTCTCCTTCTTTATGCACAACAACAGAAAGAGGAAGAGGTAAAAGATCTAGAGGAGTACGAGGATTAAAGCCATAGACCACCTCAAAAGGAGAATGCTTGGTGGTTCTATGAACCACCCGGTTATAAGCAAATTCAATGTGGGGAAGGTACTCATCCCAAGATTTATGGTTGCCTTTAAGGAGAACCCTCAACATAGTGGATAAAGATCTATTCACCATTTCTGTTTGCCCATCAGTTTGAGGGTGACAGGTAGTGGAAAAAAGAAGTTTAGTTCCCAGCTTAGCCCAAAGAGTTTTCCAAAAATGGCTAAGGAACTTCACATCCCTATCTGACGCTTTTGAAGAGGGTATACCATGCAATCGGACAACCTCTTTAAATAAAAGTCTTGCGATGTTGCTCGCATCATCCAATTTGTGGCAGGGAATAAAATGGACCATTTTTGAAAATCGGTCCACCACCACAAATATGGAGTCTGCACCTCGTTGGGTTCTTGGGAGCCCAAGGATGAAATCCATGCTAATATCCTCCCAAGGTGCAGAAGGAGCAGGTAAAGGTGTGTATAGTCCATAAGGCATTGCTTTAGACTTTGCTTGCAAGCAAGCTATACATTTAGAGCAATGTCTATGGACATCTCTACGCATATGGGGCCAAAAGAATTTCTCTTGTAAAAGCATGAGGGTTTTTCAAATCCCAAAATGCCCCATGAGCCCACCTTCATGACTCTCTTTTGTAAGTAAGTTCCTAATTGATCCTTGGGGTATACAAAGCTTACTCCCTTTGTAAAGATACCCCTCACTGATGAAGTACCCATCATGGGCCTTTAATGCAAATGCAGATGCAGAGGTAGCAAATATGGGGCCGAAATCCTTATCAGACGGATACATAGCCCGAATGTCATCAAATCCCAAGATTTTTGCACTCAAGGATGAATAAAGGGCATGATGCCTAGAAAGAGCATCAGCCACCACATTTTGTTTTCCTTTCTTGTACTTGAGGACATAAGGGAGGGATTCAAGATATTCCACCCACGTTGTATGCCTTTTGTTCAATTTACCTTGACCCCTCAAATATTTTAGTGACTCATGGTCACTATGAATGACAAACTCCTTGGGAGCAAGGTAATGCTCCCAAGTTTGAAGGGCCCTAATTAGAGCATAAAACTCCTTATCATAGGTGGGGTAGTTGAGGGGGGCACCATTGAGTTTTTCACTGAAATACGCAATGGGGTGTCCTCCTTGCAACAAGACAGCCCCCACACCTACACCAGAGGCATCACATTCAAGTTCAAATGTTTTAGAAAAGTCAGGTAATGCCAAGACTGGTGCATGGGTCAGTTTATGCTTAATTAGCTGGAAGGCTTTCTCTTGTTTCTCACCCCAAAGGAAAGGAACTTCCTTTTTCAACAAATCATTTATTGGTGCGAAGAGCATGGAGAAATTAGGCACAAAGCGCCTATAAAATCCAGCGAGACCATGAAAGCTTTTGATCTCTCTCACACTCTTTGGGGTGGGCCATTCTTGAATAGCTTTTATCTTTTCGGGGTCAACATGAACCCCTTTTGTGCTAACTACAAAACCTAGGAAAACTACACTATCTACACAAAAAGTGCATTTTTCTAAGTTACCAAAAAGATGATTACTCTTAAGAAGAGAAAAAACATGCCTTAGATGTCCTAAATGATCATCTAGGTTCCTAGAGTAAACTAAAATGTCATCAAAGTAAACTACACAAAATTTACCAAGGCAATCCCTTAGTACATGATTCATTAAGCGCATGAATGTGCTTGGGGCATTAGTTAGCCCAAAAGGCATAACCAACCACTCATAAAGACCAAATTTAGTCTTAAAAGCAGTTTTCCACTCATCACCCTCTTTGATCCTTATTTGGTGGTAACCACTTCTAAGATCTATTTTTGAAAATATTTTTGCCCCATGCAATTCATCCAACATGTCATCAAGATGGGGGATTGGGTCCCTATATTTGATGGTGATGTTGTTGATTGCACGACAATCAACACACATCCTCCATTGGCCATTCTTCTTGGGCACCAATAAGACTGGCACAGCACAAGGGCTTAGGCTCTTTTGAACCCAACCCTTCTCCAACAACTCATTCACTTGAGACTCAATCTCTTGGGTCTCCATGGGGTTGGTCCTATAGGCAGGTCTATTAGGTAGACTTGCGCCAGGCACCAAATCAATTTGATGTTCTATACCCCTAATGGGAGGAAGTCCTTTCGGAACCTCATTAGGGAATATGTCATCAAATTCTTTTAAAATATCTTGAACCCCTTGAGGAAAGTGCTCATGTGCATGGGCTGTGGCAGTGCTCTCAGCAGAAGAATGCAAAATGGAAGAAGGATTTGATGCTTCTTTGCAAAAGAGGAGATAAAAAGGCTTGTTAGTCAAAGGAGCTTCTTTTAAATCACATTTAGTAGCAAATAGACTCCTTTTACTAATATTCCCTTTCGAAGGGGGATCACCTTCCGACTCTCTCTCTTTACCCTTTTCAAGCTTTAAGGGTAAAGCTTGTTGTGCTTTTTTTTGTTTTTGTTTTTCCTCAACTCTTTTCTTTTTCATCGCAAATTGATCCTCAGCCACTTGAGAAGGTGACAAAGGATACAATTTGAAGCGTTTTTCATTATGGGTGAGAATTATTTGGTTGGAGTGGCCATGGTGAATAGCTTTTTTGTCAAATTGCCATGGTCTCCCCAACAGGATATGACCAGCCTCCATAGGAACTATGTCACAAAGAATCTCATCATTATAAGATCCTATGGAAATTGGAACCATAACTTGTTCATTGGCTACCATCTCCCCTTGCTCATTGAGCCATTGCAATTTGTAAGGTTTGGGATAGGGCATGGTAGTCAAGGCTAGTTTTTCAACCAACCTAGAGCTACAATAGTTACAACAGGAGCCACTATCAACAAGGAGAGAACATACTTTGTCATTTACTTTACATCTTGTATGGAAGATGTTCTCTCTTTGTGAATGGCCAAGCTCTAGAGGTTGGCTTCCAAGAAGCCTTTGAACCATAAGGAGGTCCCCCTCATAAGGAAAAGCTTCCTCACACTCTTGTTTAAAAGTATGTCCCTCTTCTTCCTCACTCTCACTAGAGGAGGAAGATGAGCTATTCTCACTACAAATGTCTTGTCCCCTCATGATCATGGTTTTCTTGTTAGGGCATTGAGAGGCAAGGTGGCCTCTCCCAAGACATTTGAAGCATTTGATACTACTTTGCCTTTCAGTAGGCTTAGTAGTAGGGGATTTTCTCTCTACATGAGGTGCTTTTGTATCTTGAAAATGCTTGGGTTCCTCTTTAGGAAAACCCTTGAAAGAGTTTCCCTTAAATTGGTATCTCTTTGAGTAAGAGGGAGAATATTTTTTAAAGCTTTTTCTCTTGAGTTGATTCTCAACTCTTACACAAAGTTCTACCAACTCATCAAGGTTTGAGTATGAAAGAAGCTCTACCTTATCTCTAATGTCAGAGCTTAATTCACACAAAAACCTAGCAAGGGTGGCATTGGGTTCCTCAATGATATTGGACCTTAGTATGAGAAGCTCCATCTTTTGTCTATACTCCTCAATACTTAGGTTATGTTGCCTAAGTCTTTGGAGCCTATCTAAAAGATCCCTCTCATAATATGAAGGAATGTGCCTTCTTCGCAAACAAGTTTTTAAATCATTCCAGTAGCGAATGTCAGGCATTTGTTTACGGGCCCTATCCTTGACTAACCCATCCCACCAATACAAAGCAGAACCTTGAAAACTAAGGGAGACTAAAGGTACTTTCCTTTCTTCCCTAATTTCATAGCATCGAAAGAGTTGTTCGACTTTGACTTCCCAATCTAGGTAAGTCTCAACATCTTCCCTACCATGAAAATGGGGTAGGTTTACTTTTGGTTCCCTAGCATGATTTATGTTCTCTTGAGGAGAATGATGATTGTATGATGAATGAGAGTGATGCTTATGTTGATTCTATAGTATTCTTCTTCACTAGAGCTAAAATGCCTAGATGGGGATCTTATGAGAATTCCTTTATTTTTTCTATGACTCTCCCTCCCATCTCTCCTCTTACTCTCTTCTCCTCTCCTTCTCTCTTCTTCCTCTTTTTCTCTTTTTATTTCTAGTTCTTTCCTTCTTCTCCTTTCTTCATCCTCTCTTCTCTCTCTTTGCCTTCTCTCTTCTAGCTCTTTTTTCTCTTTTCTCATTTCCAACATCTCTTTTTTTAACTCTTCCTTCTCTTTTTGTTTTTCCTTTTCTTTTATTTATTTTTTTCTCTCTTTTTCTTCTCTCCTTTCCTGTTCTTTAGCCATCCATTCCCTAAATTCTAAGTTAAGGTTTTTTTTTTAATCACAATTGGTTCCTCATATCAAATGTTTCTACTATTAGGTACACAACTTCAAATTTGTCTTTCTTTTGAGTTCTTTATCTTCTTTTTTTTTTTAACTTGAACTTTTTCTATTTTTTTTTAACTTTTTCTAATCATTT
This sequence comes from Psophocarpus tetragonolobus, assembly GCA_037954015.1. Taxonomy (NCBI): domain Eukaryota; kingdom Viridiplantae; phylum Streptophyta; class Magnoliopsida; order Fabales; family Fabaceae; genus Psophocarpus; species Psophocarpus tetragonolobus. Next base: position 99,445,049 of record CM075689.1, read on the forward strand.
TGCTGCACCTAATAGCTTGTTGAATTGAAATTTTAATGAGGATTCTTGAAATAATAACACTTGAGTGAATAAGCACAAAGTAAGGTCACACAATTTTCAAGCAATGCATGCAACTAAAGGCAAAACAACTTAGTAGTTCCAAATACCACTGAACTAATGGTGCTTAAGGAATGATTTAGGGCTGATTTTGAAGTAAATTGATTGCTCAAATTACTAACACAATTCACCCAAGCTAAAATTCCATAAAGAGGCACCAATAGTGAAGGTAAACCAAGTGGAAAGCTACTAATAATTCAACATAAAACAAGAAACATATAAAGATTGAATTGAGCAAATATTTAAGAACAACAAAGAGATTAATATGCTTGAACTAAAAGCATAAAAGACTTAAGAGACTCAACAAGAGGTTCACCTCTTAGGAGCTCAATTCAAACTGTTTTTGAAGGCTTTTTTGTAAAAAATTTAAGAGGCTAAAACCTATGGAATTTAAATGAGACAAAATAGGAAACTAACATGACTAGTATTTGACAAAACACAAGATTAAGAAAAAATAACACACCTAAAAATAGAGCAAAAATTTCAGCACGAGACTTAAAACAAAAGGCACAACAAAGTGGCCAAAGTTGATCACCACAATGGTGTGGAAAAATCCTCAACCATGTGGGTTTAATGGTCACAACTTCTTAGGCACACTTTAACATAAAAAACCAAGGGAAAATTAAGTAACTTGAACACAAAAATAAGATGCAAAGAAAGGGACAAATAAAATCGCATCAAATTAAATGGAACATAGGCGCGTAGATAGAAAACAAAAGCGCATATAATAGCAAGAATAAAAAGCTATACTACTAGACAATAAAGGAAATAGAGATGACAAAAAATGAAGGACTTTAAAATAAAGAGATCAAAGAAATAAACAACAAAGCAAAAAATAAAATTGAGAAAGAACGTGACCTTTAGAAAGTGGCTCTGAAACCACTTGATGTGATCTTTGATGATCACGTGCCCAAAGGATCCTTTCTAAGGTCACTTGGAAGGGAAATGGATTTATGGAGAGGAAAGGAATGGGGTGAGGCGCCACAAATACTAGGTTTGATAAGCCAAAGGGGAGAGGCCACAAGGGAGGGGTCCCTTGATAACTCTTAGAAGCTCTCACAAAGGAGAAAGGGGGACACTCAAAGGTAAGAACCTCAACCAATATTGTCTCTAGGATTAAATTCAAGTGTAAAAAATACAAGTGAGGGAGGAGCTCCTATTTATAGAGGTAGCTAACCTCTTGAACAAGATAACCTAAAAAAGAAGGGCTAGGATTAAAAGGAGAGATCTAAGGGAGGAGAATTGAGAAACAATTCCCTCCTTAGATCATCAAACTTGGTGCCCAAGTTTCTCAAACCAAGGGCCAAGATTCCTTCTTATTAGCTTAGGGGGTTTATGTAGAAAAGAGGGGTGTAGATATCAAGGCTACCCCTTATTTCCTTCATAAAGACCCAAAAAGCTAAATCCACCCTCTAAATTCCTAAGACACCTCCTAAAAATAAAAAATGGACTAAATACATGTCCCAAATTAAATTCTTAATGCTCCTCAAAATTAAAATAAAGTAAAATTACATTTTATTAACTAAAGTCTCTAGCCTAATATCTTCACTCTCCATAGGAGGTGAAGTCTTCCTTTGTCTGTAAGGGCTAGGTCTTCTTCAATCCTTCTAGCCATGGCCCTAGTGATAGGTCCTTGGCTAGGCATGGTCACATCAATGGTCCTAGTGATAGGGCCCTTGCTTGGGGAGAATGCATCATCTCCTGCCCCTTGGGAAGGATTTGACCTCAAATTTGATAGGTCCTCCTCTTCTTCATCAGTACCTACAAAAGGGATCAAATCACAAATATTAAAGGTAGTACTAACAACATAGTCCTCAGGGAGATCTAATATGTATGCATTGTTGTTCACTCTCTTGAGGACTTGAAAGGGACCATCTCCTTGGGGGCTAAGCTTGGACTTCCTTTGAGTAGGAAAGCGATCCTTCCTCGAATGAAGCCATACCCAATCCCCTTCATTGAAGATAATTTCTTTCCTTCCCCTATTAGCCTTAGCAGCATACCCTTTAGAGTGTCGTTCAATGTTGGGTTTGACCCTCTCATGTAATTTTTTAACAAAATCCGCTTTAGCTAATCCTTCTTTATGAATAGAAGAAGGGAAAGGTAAAAGCAAAAAATATCAAGAGGTGTAAGAGGGTTGAAGCCATAAACAATCTCAAAGGGTGAGTGCTTGGTGGTTCTTTGGACCACTATATTATATGAAAACTCTATATGGGGAAGGTACTCATCCCAAGACTTATGATTTCCCCTAAGAAGTGCCCTTACCATAGTGGATAATGATCTATTTACTATCTCAGTTTGCCCATCAGTTTGGGGATGACATGTGGTAGAAAATAGGAGTTTAATTCCTAGCCTAGCCCACAAAGTTTTCCAAAAGTGGCTAAGGAACTTAACATCTCTATCAGACACTATGGATTGAGGTATGCCATGCAAACGGACAACTTCTTTGAAGAAAAGTCTTGCAATGTTGCTCACGTTATCTATTTTGTGGCAAGGTAGGAAATAGGCCATTTTAGAAAACCTATCCACTACCACAAAGATAAAGTCCACTCCCTTTTGGGTTCTAGGAAGTCCAAGGATGAAATCCATGCTTATGTCTACCCAAGGAGCGGAGGGAGCCGGTAAGGGTGTGTAAAGTCCATGACGCATTACTTTAGATTTAGCTTATAAACAAACTATGCATGTAGAGCAATGTCTTTGGACATCTCTTTTCATATGGGGCCAATGGAATTTTTCTTTTAAAATGAGCAAAGTTTTGTTTATTCCAAAATGCCCCATGAGCCCACCCCCATGACTCTCTTTCGCAAGTAATTTTCTAAGAGATCCTTGGGGTACACAAAGTTTACTTTCTTTGAATAAGTACCCCGCACTCATATGAAACCCATCAGTTGGTTTGGATAAGAAGGTAGCAAAAATGGGGCCAAACTCTTGGTCAGAAGCATATTGGTCCTTAATATAATCAAATCCTAAGATTTGGGATCAAAGTGGCAAGAAGAGTATGTCTTCTAGATAGGGCATCAGCCACTACATTGTGCTTCCCTTTCTTGTATTTGATTATATAGGGAAAAGTTTCCAAAAACTTAACCCATTTTGCATGCCTCTTATTGAGCTTACCTTGACCCTTCCAATATTTTAGTGACTCATAGTTACTATGAATGACAAACTCCTTGGGAATAAGGTAATGTTCCCAAGTTTGAAGGGTCCTTATTAAGGAGTAAAACTTTTTGTCATAGGTGGGGTAATTGAGGGCAGCACCATTTAGTTTTTCACTAAAATAAGCCATGGGTGGCCGCCTTGCAATAACACAACACCTCTTCCAACACCCGATGCATCACACTCTAGCTCAAAAGGTTTTGAAAAGTCAGGTAGAGCTAGAACAGGGGCATGGATGAGTTTTTCCTTAATAAGCTCGAAGCCTTTTTGTTGTTTAGCACCCCAAAGGAAAGGAATTTCCTTCTTCACGAAATCATTGATTGGTGAGAAAAGTGTGGAGAAATTAGGCACAAAGCGCCTATAGAAACTCGCGAGACCATAAAAGCTCTTGATCTCAGTCACACTTTTTAGGGTGGGTCATTCTTAGATGGCTTTGATTTTGTCAGGGTCCACATGAACCCCATCTTTATTGACTACAAAACCTAAAAAAACCACACTCTCTACACAAAAATTACACTTTTCAAGGTTTCCATAGAGTTGGTGTGACCTAAGAATGCAAAAGACGTGCCTAAGATGACCTACATGCTCATCTAGGCTCTTGCTATACACTAAAATATCCTCAAAATAAACTACACAAAATTTTCCTAAGTAATCCCTAAGGACATGATTCATAAGCCTCATGAAGGTGTTTGGGGCATTGGTAAGCCCAAAGGGGATTACCAACCACTCATAAAGCCCAAACTTGGTCCTAAAAGCAGTTTTCCACTCATCACCTTCCTTGATGCGAATTTGGTGATAACAACTCTTAAGATCAATTTTTGAAAATAATTGTGCCCCATGCAATTCATCAAGCATGTCATCAAGCTTAGGGATAGGGTGCCTAGATTTGATGGTGATGTTATTGATTGCTCGACACTCAATGCACATCCTCCGTTGGCCATTCTTCTTGGGCACCAACAAGACTGGAACAACACAAGGGCTTAGGCTCTCTTAATCAACCCTTCTCCAATAGTTCTTGGACTTGAGACTCAATCTCCTTGGTCTCTATGGGATTAGTTCTATAAGCAGGCCTATTAGGCAGGCTAGCCCCAGGTACCAAGTCTATTTGGTGTTCTATACCCCTAATTGGAGGAAGTCCTTTTGGAACTTCATTAGGGAATATATCACCAAACTCCTTTAAAAGCTCTTGAACTTCTTGAGGTAGGTTCTCATGTCCAAGTCTATGGCAGTGCTAGAACTAGAAGGGAAAGAAGTGGATGGGGAAGAAATAGGGGATGCCTCTTTGCAAAGGAGAAGATAGAAAGGTCTATTAGTTAAAGGGGCTTCCTTTAAATCCAATTTTGTTGCAAATAAATTCCCTTTACTAATGACTTTCTTGGAAGGGGCACCAACTTCTAACTCAACCTCCTTACCCCTTTCAAGCTTTAGGGGTAAAGCTTTGCTTTTTTTTCTCCTCATCTCTCTTATGTTTCATGATGAGTTGGTCCTCCGCAACTTGTGAAGTTGTTAAAGGACACAAATTAATGCGCTTATCCTTATGAGTGAGGATGATGTTATTGGAATGACCATGGTGTATGGCTTTCTTATCAAATTGCCATGGTCTTCCTAGCAAGATATGACCAGCTTCCATTGGGACTATGTCCCATAGGATCTCATCTTTATAAGACCCAATGGAAATTGGAACCTTGACTTGCTCATTGGCCTCTATTTCCCCTTGCTCATTGAGCCATTAAAGCTTGTAAGGCTTAGGGTGGGGAAATGGGGTCAAGGCTAGGTTTTCCATCAACCTTGACCTACAGCAATTGCAGCATGACCCACTATCTATAATGAGAGAACATATTTTGTCATTCACCTTACAGCGAGTGTGGAATATGTTCTCCCTCCAAGAAGCCTTCTTATCATCAAGAGGTCTCCCTCACATGTATAAGCGGTTTGATCACAATCAGATTGGTATACATGAACCCCTTCTCCTTCGCTCTCACTAGAGGAGTGTGAGCTAGACTCACTACTATAAACATCTTGGGACCTCATTATGATGTTTCTCTTAGTAGGGCATTGAGAGGCAATATGGCCTCTCCCAAGACATTTAAAGCATTTGATACTACTAACTTTCTCATGAGAGTTAGTAGTAGGGGTTTTTCTCCCTACATGTGATGTTTTATGCTCTTTGAAGTGCTTGAGATGTTCCTCTTTGGGGTAACTCTTGAAAGAGTTCCCCTTAGGTTAGTCCCTCTTTACATAAGGTGGGTTATCCTTTTTAAAAGTTTTCCTTCTAAGTTGGTTTTCCACCTTGATGCAAAGTTGGACTAACTCATCAAGGGAATTGTATGAGAAGAGCTCCACCTTATCATGAATTTTGGGGCTCAACCCACACAAAAACCTTGCCATAGTGGCCTTGGGTTCCTCAATGATACCCGCCCTCAAGATAAGAAGTTCCATTTTTTGTCTATACTCTTCTATACTAAGGTTGGTTTGCCTTAGTCTTTGGAGTCTATCCAAAAGATCTCTTTCATACCAAGAGGGAATATGCCTTCTTCTTAGAGCACTTCTAAGATCATTCCAATATCTTATAGAAGGCATATTGGTGCGAATTCTCTCATTGGTTAACCCAACCCACCAATGCATGGCATGCCCTTAGAAGCTAAGGGCTACCATTGGAACCTTTCTTTCTTCTCTTACCTCATGGCAAGTGAAGAGTTGTTCTACCTTGATTTCCCAATCAAGGTAGACTACAACATCTTCCCTCCCATGAAATGGGGGGAGATCAATTTTGGGCACCCTTGGAGGGGCCCCATTATTATTCATGGATGAATGGGAGTTTCTCCTAGGATGATTGTAGTTTTCTTCCTCACTTTCACTCCTATAGGTATGTCTAGATGGGGAACCTAAGACTATCCCTTTCATTTTGTAATTCTCACCATTCCCATGCTTTCTTTTTTCTTCTTCTTTCTCTTTTCTTATTTCTCTTTCTTTTCTTTCTCTCCTTTCTTCATCTTCTCTCTTTTCTCTTATTCTTCTATCTTCCTTCTCTCTTTTTTCTCTCTTTTCTTCCTCTCTCTCTTTTATTTTTCTTTTCTCCTTGGCCTTTTTTTCTCTCCTTTTTTCTTCTCTTCTCTCTTGTTCTTTTGCCATCCACTCCCTAAAGTCCATGTTTAATTTTTCTAGAGTGTAATCTTTAGAAATATTTCTTTGGTTTACATTCATGTTTGATGAATAACTATGAGCACTAGAGTGGGTGTATAATGCCATTGTGCTTGAATTTCTAAGAGGAAAAAGGTGGCAAAAAATTTTTCACAAAGCACTCCTCCCTTTTGTATGTTTCCTCACCTAAAATGGCTTTGATGAGTCTTTGGAACTCTTTAGCCTTCTAAGCGTTTTGACAAGAAATTAAAGAAATACTTGAAAGGCAAAAAAAATTTAAAAAGGTAAGGGATCTAAAAACATGCTCCTAAGGTGTTGAAAGAAGTGTACCAATTCTTCCTTCTTCACCTAATTTTCGAAAAACTAAAGCTAAAAGAAATTAAAAACAATTATTACAATAAAAAAGGAGGGCCTTAAGGGCACTCAAACTCTCAATGCTAAAGGAAGAATTAATTACAACCAAATTAAAAATGCAAAATTTAAAGTCTTCAAGTCCTTTGGTCTCCAAATGTGCTCTAAAGCTCACGGCTAGTGTTTGCCCCTTTGAGTTGGTACCTTAAGCTCTTAGTTCAATTTTCCAAATTATGCTACCCTTGTGGAAAGTTCTTTCTTGAAGCTTATTAGAAATTAGCACTACTACACAAACCAAATAAACCAAAGAAAGTAGCAAGGGATATGCAAAATAGAAACTTAAAAGCAATAAAAGGGATAAACACAACAAAGGACACTAACCAATTGGTAAGATTAATTTGACAAGACTAAAGAATTTGAAAAAATAAGACAAGAAACAATTAAAGGTAAACAATGAAGAAAGCACACAAAGGAATACCTAAGAAAGGCACTAGAGTGGAATGAAAAGCAAACTAAACAAGACTTCAAAATTTCACAAATTGCACTAACTTTAAAATTATAGTGGCCGAATGCTTTTAAGAAGCTTCTCAAGCTCTTACAAGTAATTTTAAGTCCTCAAAGTGTCTTAATCAAATAGGTACACAAGTTTTTTCATAATTTTTTTTGTTCTTTCTTTGTTATTCTTTTCCTCTCTTTTTGTTTTTGAACTTTAACTTCTTTGGTTTGTTTTATCCTTTTCTTTTTCTTAAACTTAATGTTGCTGTACCTAGCTTAATGGAAAGCAAAATGAATAAGGAACAACAATATTATAATCGCTTGAGCTAAAGGTAAAAGGAACAAACCACGAAAAGTGTAAACAAATGCAACTAGTGAACATTAAAATGAAAGAAACAACAAATTTTAGTAGCCTCAATTGCCACTGAACTAATTTTATTTTAGGAGTACTTTAAGGCTTTTAAATGAGTGATTTGGTTTCCCAAGATCAACTCACAATTTGCCCAAAAAATTGTACTCAAAAGAATAACCAATAGTGAAAGCAAAACCAAGGGGGAAACTATCAAAAGCATGCACAAACAAGAAAGAATACAAAGGATTGAATTGAGCAATTATTTAATAATATTTAGAAACTAGAATACTTGAATTAAAAGCATAAACACATAAGAACACAAACAAGAGGATCACCTCTTAGAAGCTCAATCCAAAGATGTTTTATAAGGCTTTTTGTAAAAATAAGAAGAGGTTAAACCTAAGGAAGTTTATATGACATGAAAGGAAACTAACATGACCATTTTTTGACAAAACTTAGAGATTATAAAAGTAAAAATAAACCTATAAAGTGAGCAAAAATTTCAGCAAGAAATGCACCAAGGATTAGCCCAAAAGGAGACCCACAAGGTTGTGCAAAATGCACACTTATGTGGACTTACACTACCTCTTTTGTTTAGGCACTTAACCTCAGCACATTAAACATAAAATAAAGCTATACTAAGGGCAAGAACACTTAAAATGCAGCAAAGGATGCAATGAAAAGAACAAAATAAAATTGCATCAACAATAAAGACAATAGCGAATAGAATAAGGAAAATTAAGAAACTACTAATATTAACTTCAAGACATAAAATGAAAGAAATAAACAATAAGGGAAGACAAGAATAAAATTGCGGATATGAAGTAAAAAATATATAAGAATGCGCAAAATTAAAAAGATAGAGAAAAAGAAATTTTGACCTCTAGAACCTATGCTCTAGATACCAAATGATGCATGCCTCCCTTGATTTTTTTCTAGAGGTTTTCTTCTTTGGTGAAATGGTTTGTGGAGAGGTAAGAAGTGAGGTGGTTTTAGGCGCCACTTAAGGTAAGATAAGCCTAAGAGGGAAAGTGATGTGATCTTTGATGATCACGTGCCCAAAGGATCCTTTCTAAGGTCACTTGGAAGGGAAATGGATTTATGGAGAGAAAAGGAATGGGGTGAGGCGCCACAAATACTATGTTTGATAAGCCAAAGGGGAGAGGCCACAAGGGAGGGGTCCCTTGATAACTCTTAGAAGCTCTCACAAAGGAGAAAGGGGGACACTCAAAGGTAAGAACCTCAACCAATATGGTCTCTAGGATTAAATTCAAGTGTAAAAAATACAAGTGAGGGAGGAGCTCCTATTTATAGAGGTAGCTGACCTCTTGAACAAGATAACCTAAAAAAGAAGGGCTAGGATTAAAAGGAGAGATCTAAAGGAGGAGAATTGAGAAACAATTCCCTCCTTAGATCATCAAACTTGGTGCCCAAGTTTCTCAAACCAAGGGCCAAGATTCCTTCTTATTAGCTTAGGGGGTTTATGTAGAAAAGAGGGGTGTAGATATCAAGGCTACCCCTTATTTCCTTCATAAAGACCCAAAAAGCTAAATCCACCCTCTAAATTCCTAAGACACCTCCTAAAAATAAAAAATGGACTAAATACATGTCCCAAATTAAATTCTTAATGTTCTTCAAAATTAAAATAAAGGAAAATTACATTTTATTAACTAAAGTCCCTAGCCTAATATCTTCACTCTCCATAGGAGGTGAAGTCTTCCTTTGTCTGCAAGGGTTAGGTCTTCTTCAATCCTTATAGCCATGGCCCTAGTGATAGGTCCTTGGCTAGGCATGGTCACATCAGAAAGTTTGCCACAAGGGATAGAATCCTTGATAAAAATCTAAGGAATTCTCAAAGAGAGAAGGGTGAACACTAAGAGAATTTTGGCCAATTCAAGGTTTTTCCATTCAATAAAGTGTAAAATATACAAGAGTGTGAAGGAGCACTTTTTTATAGAGGGAGCTAACCTCTTGGACAAGTCATGAAGGAAATGAAGGGCTAAGATTAAAAGGAGTCATCCAAGGGAGGAGGATTGAAGCCCAAAGTCCAGTCAATCCCCTCCTTTAGATGAGAATTGGTGCCCAAGCTACCTCATCCAAGGTCCAAGATTACTCCTTTATTAGTTTTCAATTTTATTTAGGAAAATAGGGTGTAGTTATCAAACTACCCCCTTATTTCCTAAATAAAGGCCCAAAAGCTAATCTTACCCCTTCTTATTACTAAGACACCTCCTAGGAAATTAAATGGACTAATACATGTCCAACCTAAAATCCTAGGTTCCTAAAAGAAAAATAACAAGTAAATAAGTCATGGCTTGCATAACTTGATGGTCATATGGAGGTGAGATCTTCCTCCTTCTACTCTAGCCATGTCTTCTTCTATTCTCCTAGCAATGGTCCTAGTGATAGGGCCCTTTCTTGGGGAGAATGCATCACAAGTTATAGGACTATGGCTAGAAGGATTGAAGAAGACCTGACCCTTGCAGACAAAGAAAGACTCACCTCTTGTGGAGAGTGAAGATATTAGGAAAGAAATTTAGTTATTAAAGTGTAATTTTCCTTTATTTTAATTTTGAGGAGCATTAGGAAATTAATTTGGGACATGTGTTTAGTCCATTTTTTATTTTAGGAGGTGTCTTAGGAATTTAGAGGGTGGATTTAGCTTTTTGGGTCTTTATGAAGGAAATAAGGGGTAGCCTTGATATCTACACTTCTCTTTTCTTACATAAACCCCCTAAGCTAATAAGAAGGAATTTTGGGCCTTGGTTTGAGAGACTTGGGCACCAAGTTTGATGATCTAAGGAAGGGATTGTTTCTCAATCCTTTTCCCTTGGATCTCTCCTTCTAATCCTAGCCCTTCTTTTTTAGGTTATCTTGTTTAAGAGGTTAGCTACCTCTATAAATAGGAGCTCTTCCCCTCACTTGCATTTTTTAGACTTGAATTTAACCATATAGACCATATTGGCTGTGAGGTTCTCATCTTGAGTGTCTCCCATCTCCTTTGTGAGAGCTTCTAAAAGTTATCAAGGGACCTCTCCCTTGTGGCCTCCCCCCTTTGGCTCATAAAACCTAGTGTTTGTGGTGCCTAACCCCCTTCCTTTCTCCTCCATAAATAATTTCCCTTCGAAGTGACGTAGAAAGGATCCTTTGGAGCAAGTGATCATCAATGATCACATCAGTTTTCTTTTTTCTTCTTTCTCTTTTTTCCTTCTCTCTTATTTTTCCTCTCTCTTTATTCTCTCATCCACTCCCTAAAGTCCATAGTTAAGTTTTCAATAGTGTTATCCTTAGAATTTCTTATTTCGTTAACACTCTTGTTGGATGAAGCACAAGTGTGTGAATGTTGAGACATAATATGGAGGTCCTAAAACTAAGGATGGCCGAAAGTTACAAGCACACTTTTCTCCCTTTTTAAATTTTTCTCCCTAAGAGACACTTGAGTCTTTGGAATTCTTTAGCCTCAACTAAGAAAATTTGCAAAGAAAGAAATAAAAGGCAAGAAAATTATGGAAGGTGGTGTACCACTTCATCCTCCACACCTTAATTTCGATAAAATAAGAAAAAAAAACCAAACTATTACAACCAAATGGAGTGATCCCTTAGGATATCAACACTCCTAAAAATAAATACACACAAATGAAAGCAAAATTTAAAGGAAAGTTTTCAATCCTTGCTCCCTCAATTTCCTCACTCTATGCCTTGCTCCTCTTCTTGTTTGAGACCTTATTTGGCATGAACAACCCTTCCTTAATATGCCACCCTTGTGGACGAGTCCTAGTCCAAGGTTTTCCTACAAGGAATGGTGCCAGCAAGCAAGAAATTCAAGGGGAAAAAAACAAGAAATAAAGCAACAAAAGACACAAAAATAAATAATAGAAGACTTTTCCAAGTGGAGTGATAAATTGAGATAAAACTAGAAAGAATATTAAACAATAAAAACTAAAATTAAAGATAAGAAGGACGTAGGTACACAATAGATGTCCTAGAAAAGTTTGAAAATAGAATAAGGACTAAAATGTAAAATGACTAAAAGAATTTCAAAAATTGCACTAGCTTAGGTAATTATGGCCGAAAGCCTTAGCAAGTTTATCCAAGTAAATTACTCCAAATTTATGCACTCTTTTGCAATTTTCTTTACTTTACTATTAAATACATCATTTGACTTATATTTCTTTTTTTATTTTTTATGTTAATTTTCTTCTATTTTCTTATCCTTTTCTTTTGCTTTTGATGCACCTAATACCTCTTTTGATTTGTAATTTTGTGAGTGCACTAGTGGTAATATTCGCTTGAATAAAATACTAGGTTAAGGCACACAAATTTGAGTTAAGTGCAACTAATGAAAAACACTACTAAAGTAACTTAAGTGCACTAAGTTTAGAAGTGATTTAGGTATGCATAGAATTAGTGGTTGATGGCTCCACCTTCTCCATGGTGTCACCAACTCTTCTCCAAGATGAAATTTTGAAATGGATCTTCTTCAAGGGCTGAAATAGGTGTGAAAATGGAGCTTATGATGGGTGAAAGTGGTTCATGAAAAATGGTGTTTTGGGTAGTGGTGGTTAGATGGTGTCTCTTTGGCTAGCTTACTTCACTTGGAGAAGGTGAAGGCCAATCCTAGGGAGACCCAAGCTCCTTCTAAGGTAGAGAGGAGAGGAAGGGGGCCAAGAGATCCCTAAATGACTAAGGAAGAGGAATGATGAGGAAACTCTCTCAAATATCCAATATATCCAAAGTGACTACATGTAGTCTAACCTAGGGTATTTGAAGAGGGGGTGGGAGGCCTCTAGGCCATTTGCACCAAAATTTGAGAGCTAAATGCCTCTCAAGTGAACCCTAAATGGACCTCAAATGAAATGTAGGTCCCTCCCCGCTAAATGACTAAAATACCCTTGTGTCTAGAAAATGAAAGAAATAGACTTTTGACCTAACAAGTCAAGGTTTAAGTCCCAAAATAAATCCTAAACTAATTTTTCCCATAATACAAAGGCTAAATAAAAATACACAATGAAGTCCTAAGTGATTAAGGTTCCCCAAAATACAAGCAAAAAATAAGGAAAACAAGCAAAACATTAGGTAGATGCACCAAAGTCCGCACATGTGATCATCAATGCTCTTGGTGTGGTATGACCTTCCTCTTCTTCTATTATTCTTGCCATGGACCTTGTAATGGGTCCTATTTGATGCCCCAAGGATGGTCCTCCATCATGCCCTCCTTCTTGAGAAGGATTTGACCTCAAATCTTCAAGCTCATTAATGTCATTAGCTTCTAGTAAAGGTGTAAGATCACAAACATTAAAAGAGGAACTAACTCCATAATTAGAGGGAAGATCTAGGATGTAGGCATTATCATTAATTTTCTTAAGAACTTGGAAATGACCATTTCCCCTAGGACCTAGTTTGGACTTCCTTTGAGTAGGGAATCTATCCTTCCTCAAGTAAAGCCAAACCCAATCCCCAACTTCAAAGGTTACCTTTTTCCTTCCTTTGTTGTTGTACTTGGCATATTTTTGAGTTTGATTTTCAATTTGACTCTTGACCTTTTCATGATATTTCTTTATAAATTCAGCCCTAGATACTCCCTCTTTGTGATACAAGGAAGTAGTATTAGGGAGTGAAAGCAAATCCAGAGGAGTAAGAGGATTAAAGCCATATACAACCTCAAAAGGGGACAAATTAGTAGTCTTGTGGACCACCCTATTATAGGCAAACTCTATGTGGGGAAGACATTCATCCCAAGTTTTCTTATTCCCTTTTAAAATAGCCCTTAACTATGTGGCTAGGAACCTATTCACTACCTCAGTTTGCCCATCCATTTGTGGGTGGGAAGTAGTAGAATAGACAAGCTTTGTTCCTAGTTTTTGCCAAAGAATTTTCCAAAAATGACTTAGGAACTTAGCATCCCTATCAGAAACAATAGTCTTGGGTAGACCATGCAAACGGACCACTTCCTTAAAGAAAAGCTTAGCAATATAGCTAGCATCATCCACTTTGTGGCATGGTATAAAATGAGTCATCTTGCTAAAATGATCCACAACCACAAAGAATCAAATCCCCTTTGAGTCCTTGGAAGACTAAGCACAAAATTCATACTAATATCAACCCAAGGGTGCTAGCTATAGGGAGAGGAGTATAGAGTCCATGAGGCATCACTCTTGATTTTTCTTGAAGACAAGTGATACATTTAGAGCAATGTCGTTGAACATCCACTCTCATGTGAGGCCAATAAAATTTAGATTTTAGAAGACTAAGGTTTTTATCAACACCAAAATGGCCCATGAGTCCTCATGACTTTCCTTTACCAAAAGTTTTCTAATGGATCCTTGGGGTACCCCTCAAGGATGTACAACCCATCAAAAGGCTTTTGGAGGTATTTGGTGAAAGTGGATTGGAAATCTTGATCCACCTCATACAACTCTTTTATATTATCAAATCCAAGAATTTGGGAACCCAAAAGAAGAGCAAGGAGTGCCTTCTAGACAAGGCATCCGCCACCATATTACACTTTCCCTTTTTGTATTTGATAATGTAAGGGAATTGCTCAAGATATTCAACCCACTTAGCATGTCTTTTATTTAACTTCCCTTGCCCTCTAATGTACTTAAATGACTCATGATAAGTATGTATGATGAATTCCCTAGTCACTAAGTAATGCTCCCAATCTTGGAGGGCTCTAATAAGGGCATAAAGATCCTTGTCATAGGTGGGATAATTCAAGGTGGCCCTATGAAGTTTTCACTTAAGTAAGCAATGGGGTGGCCTCCTTGAAGTAAAACGACACCTATGCCAAGACCGAATGCATCACATTCTAGCTCAAAGGTTTGTTCAAAATTTGGAAGGGCTAGAATGAGTGCATTGGTGAGCTTTTCCTTAAGCACAATAAAACCTTTTCCTTGAGCTTCACCCCAAATGAAAGGTACATCCTTCTTAACAAGCTCATTAAGAGGGGATGCAAGTGTGGAGAAGTTTTCACAAATCTTCTATAAAAACTTGCTAAACCATGAAAACTTCTAATATCTCCAACACTTTTTGGGGTAGGCCAATCTTGGATAGCCTTGATTTTCTCGGGGTCAACTTTCACTCCTTCTTTGCCAACTATGAAACCTAAGAAATTTACATTTTCCTTGCAAAATGTAAATTTCTCCAAGTTGGCATATAGGTAGTTATCCCTAAGAATCTTTAAAACCTCACTTAGATGCTGATGTGATCTTTGATGATCACGTGCCCAAAGGATCCTTTCTAAGGTCACTTGGAAGGGAAATGGATTTATGGAGAGGAAAGGAATGGGGTAAGGCACCATAAATACTAGTTTAATAAGCCAAAGGGGAGAGGCCACAAGGGAGGGGTCCCTTGATAACTCTTAGAAGCTCTCACAAAGGAGAAATGGGGACACTCAAAGGTAAGAACCTCAACCAATATGGTCTCTAGGATTAGATTCAAGTGTAAAAAATACAAGTGAGGGAGGAGCTCCTATTTATAGAGGTAGCTAACCTCTTGAACAAGATAACCTAAAAAATAAGGGCTAGGATTAAAAGGAGAGATCTAAGGGAGGAGAATTGAGAAACAATTCCCTCCTTAGATCATCAAACTTGGTGCCCAAGTTTCTCAAACCAAGGGCCAAGATTCCTTCTTATTAGCTTAGGGGGTTTATGTAGAAAAGAGGGGTGTAGATATCAAGGCTACCCCTTATTTCCTTCATAAAGACCCAAAAAGCTAAATCCACCCTCTAAATTCCTAAGACACCTCCTAAAAATAAAAAATGGACTAAATACATGTCCCAAATTAAATTCTTAATGCTCCTCAAAATTAAAATAAAGGAAAATTACATTTTATTAAATAAAGTCCCTAGCCTAATATCTTCACTCTCCATAGGAGGTGAAGTCTTCCTTTGTCTGCAAGGGCTAGGTCTTCTTCAATCCTTCTAGCCATGACCCTAGTGATAGTCCTTGGCTAGGCATGGTCACATCATCTCCTCCCCCTTGAAGAGGATTTGACCTCAAATCCATGGGGTCTTCGTCATTTTCAGCGCCTACAAATGGAGACAAATCAGAAACATTAAAACTGGTGCTTACCCCATAATCCTTAGGCAGATCTAAAACATAGGCATTATTACCGATCCGCTTAAGGATTTGGAAAGGTCCATCTCCTTTAGGGCTAAGTTTGGACTTCCTTTGAGAAGGAAATCTATCCTTTCTCAAGTAAAGCCATACCTAGTCGCCCTTTTCAAAGATGACTTCTTTCCTCCCCCTATTGGCGAAAGTAGCATCTCTCAAGGATTGGCGCTCTATGTTAACTTTAACCCTCTCATGTAACTGTTTTACAAAAATGGCTTTTGCCTCTCCTTCTTTATGCACAGCAACAGAAAGAGGAAGAGGTAAAAGATCTAGAGGAGTACGAGGATTAAAGCCATAGACCACCTCAAAAGGAGAATGCTTGGTGGTTCTATGAACCACCCGGTTATAAGCAAATTCAATGTGGGGAAGGTACCCATCCCAAGACTTATGGTTGCCTTTAAGGAGAGCCCTCAACATAGTAGATAAAGATCTATTCACCATTTCTGTTTGCCCATCAGTTTGAGGGTGACAGGTAGTGGAAAAAAGAAGTTTAGTTCCCAGCTTAGCCCAAAGAGTTTTCCAAAAATGGCTAAGGAACTTCACATCCCTATCTGACACTATTCAAGAGGGTATACCATGCAATCGGACAACCTCTTTAAAGAAAAGTCTTGTGATGTTGCTCGCATCATCCACTTTGTGGCAGGGAATAAAATGGGCCATTTTTGAAAATCGGTCCACTACCACAAATATGGAGTCTGCACCTCGTTGGGTTCTTGGGAGCCCAAGAATGAAATCCATGCTAATATCCTCCCAAGGTGCAGAAGGAGCAGGCAAAGGTGTGTATAGTCCATGAGACATTGCTTGCAAGCAAGCTATACATTTAGAGCAATGTCTATGGACATCTCTACACATATGGGGCCAAAAAAATTTCTCTTGTAAAAGCATGAGGGTTTTTGAAATCCCAAAATGCCCCATCAGCCCACCTTCATGACTCTCTTTTGTAAGTAAGTTCCTAATTGATCCTTAGGGTATACAAAGCTTAATCCCTTTGTAAAGATATCCCTCACTGATGAAGTACCCATCATGGGCCTTTAATGCAAATGCAGATGCAGAGGTAGCAAATATGGGGCCGAAATCCTTATCAGACGGATACATAGCCCGAATGTCATCAAATCCCAAGATTTTTGCACTCAAGGATGAATAAAGGGCATGACGCCTAGAAAGAGCATCAGCCACCACATTTTGTTTTCCTTTCTTGTACTTGATGACATAAGGGAAGGATTCAAGATATTCCACCCACTTTGCATGCCTTTTGTTCAATTTACCTTGACCCCTCAAATATTTTAGTGACTCATAGTCACTATGAATGACAAACTCCTTGAGAGCAAGGTAATGCTCCCATGTTTGAAGGGCCCTAATTAGAGCATAAAACTCCTTATCATAGGTGGGGTAGTTGAGGGGGGGCACCATTGAGTTTTTCACTGAAATACGCAATGGGGTGCCCTCCTTGCAACAAGACAGCCCTCACACCTACACCAGAGGCATCACATTCAAGTTCAAATGTTTTAGAAAAGTCAGGTAATGCCAAGACTGGTGCATGGGTCAGTTTATGCTTAATTAGCTGGAAGGCTTTCTCTTGTTTCTCACCCCAAAGGAAAGGAACTTCCTTTTTTACCAAATCATTTATTGGTGCGAAGAGCATGGAGAAATTAGGCACAAAGCGCCTATAAAATCCAGCGAGACCATGAAAGCTTTTGATCTCTGTCACACTCTTTGGGGTGGGCCATTCTTGAATAGCTTTTATATTTTTAGGGTCAACATGAACCCCGTTTGTGCTAACTACAAAACCTAGGAAAACTACACTATCTACACAAAAGGTGCATTTTTCTAAGTTACCAAAAAGATTATTACTCCTAAGAAGAGAAAAAACATGCCTTAGATGTCCTAAATGATCATCTAGGTTCCTAGAGTAAACTAAAATGTCATCAAAGTAAACTACACAAAATTTAGCAAGGCAATCCCTCAGTACATGATTCATTAAGCGCATGAATGTGCTTGGGGCATTAGTTAGCCCAAAAGGCATAACCAACCACTCATAAAGACCAAATTTAGTCTTAAAAGCAGTTTTCCACTCATCACCCTCTTTGATCCTTATTTGGTGGTAACCACTTCTAAGATCTATTTTTGAAAATATTTTTGCCCCATGCAATTCATCCAACATGTCATCAAGAAGGGGGATTGGGTGCCTATATTTGATGGTGATGTTGTTGATTGCACGACAATCAACACACATCCTCCATTGGCCATTCTTCTTGGGCACCAACAAGACTGGCACATCACAAGGGCTTAGGCTCTTTTTAACCCAACCCTTCTCTAACAACTCATTTACTTGAGACTCAATCTCTTGGGTCTTCATGGGGTTGGTCCTATAGGCAGGTCTATTAGGTAGACTTGCGCCAGGTACCAAATCAATTTGATGTTCTATACCCCTAATGGGAGGAAGTCCTTTCGGAACCTCATTAGGGAATATGTCATCAAATTCTTTTAAAATATCTTGAACCCCTTGAGGAAGGTGCTCATGTGCATGGGCTGTGGCAGTGCTCTCAGCAGAAGAATACAAAATGGGAGAAGGATTTGATGCTTCTTTGCAAAAGAGGAGATAAAAGGGCTTGTTAGTCAAAGGAGCTTCTTTTAAATCACGTTTAGTAGCAAATAGGCTCTTTTTACTAATATTCCCTTTCGAAGGGGCATCACCTTCCGACTCTCTCTCTTTACCCTTTTTAAGCTTTAAGGGTAAAGCTTGTTGTATTTTTTTTTTGTTTTTGTTTTTCCTCAACTCTTTTCTTTTTCATCGCAAATTGATCTTCAACTACTTGAGAAGGTGACAAAGGATACAATTTGAAGTATGGGTGAGAATTATTTGGTTGGAGTGACCATGGTGAATAGCTTTTTTGTCAAATTGACATGGTCTTCCCAACAGGATATGACCAACCTCCATAGGAACTATGTCACAAAGAATCTCATCATTATAAGATCCTATGGAAATTGGAACCATAACTTGTTCATTGACTACCATCTCCCCTTGCTCGTTGAGCCATTGCAATTTGTAAGGTTTGGGATGGGGCATGGTAGTCAAGGGTAGCTTTTCAACCAACCTAGAGCTACAACAGTTACAACAGGAGCCACTATCAACAAGGAGAGAACATACTTTTCATTTACTTTACATTTTTTATGGAAGATGTTCTCTCTTTGTGACTGGCCAAGCTCTAGAGGTTGGCTTCCAAGAAGCCTTTGAACCATAAGGAGGCCCCCTCATAAGGAAAAGCTTCCTCACACTGTTGTTCAAAAGTATGTCCCCCTTCTTCCTCACTCTCACTAGAGGAGGAAGATGAGTTATTCTCACTACAAATGTCTTGTCCCCTTATGATCATGGTTTTCTTGTTAGGGCATTGAGAGGCAATATGGCCTCTCCCAAGACATTTGAAGCATTTGATACTACTTTGCCTCTCAGTAGGCTTAGTAGTAGGGGGTTTTCTCTCTACATGAGGTGCTTTTGTATCTTGAAAATGCTTGGGTTCCTCTTTGGGAAAACCCTTGAAAGAGTTTCCCTTAAGTTGGTCTCTCTTTGAGTAAGAGGGAAAATCTTTTTTAAAGCTTTTTCACTTGAGTTGATTCTCAGCTCTTACACAAAGTTCTACCAACTCATCAAGGTTTGAGTATGAAAGAAGCTTTACCTTATCTCTAATGTCAGAGCTTAATCAACACAAAAACCTAGCAAGGGTGGCATTGGGTTCCTCAATGATATTGGCCCTTAGTATGAGAAGCTCCATCTTTTGTCTATACTCCTCAATACTTAGGTTATGTTGCCTCTCCAAAAGATCCCTTTCATAATATAAAGGAATGTGCCTTCTTCGCAAACAAGTTTTTAAATCATTCCAGTAGCGAATGTCAGGCATTTATTTACGGGCCCTATCCTTAACTAACCCATCCCACCAATGCAAAGCAGAACCTTGAAAACTAAGGGAGGCCAAAGGTACTTTTCTTTCTTCCCTAATTTCATAGCATCGAAATAGTTGTTCCACTTTGACTTCCCAATCTAGGTAAGTCTCAACATCTTCCCTACCATAAAAATGGGGTAGGTCTACCTTTGGTTCCCTAGCATGATTTATGTCCTCTTGAGGAGAATGATGATTGTATGATGAATGTGAGTGATGCTTATGTTGATTTCTATAGTATTCTTCTTCACTAGAGCTAAAATGCCTAGATGGGGATCTTATGAGAATTCCTTTATTTTTTCTATCACTCTCCCTCCCATATCTCCTCTTACTCTCTTCTCCTCTCCTTCTCTCTTCTTCCTCTTTTTCTCTTTTTCTTTCTAGTTCTTTCCTTCTTCTCCTTTCTTCATCCTCTCTTCTCTCTCTTTGCCTTCTCTCTTCTCGCTCTTTTTTCTCTTTTCTCATTTCCAACATCTCTTTTTTTAACTCTTCCTTCTCTTTTTGTTTTTCCTTTTCTTTTATTTCTTTTTTTCTCTCTTTTTCTTCTCTCCTTTCTTGTTCTTTAGTCATCCATTCCCTAAATTCTAAGTTAAGGTTTTCAAGAGTGTCTCCCTTGGAAGGTTTTCTTTGGTTGACACTCTTACTTGATGAACAACTATGTGCACTAGAATGTGTGTGGGAAGTCATGGTGCTTGGATGGTAAAAAATAAAGGGTAGGCCAAAAACTTTTTTTTTTTTGTTTTCTCACCTAAGGTGGCTTGATGAGTCTTTGGAACTCTTAGCCTGTACACATTTTTTCAAAACAATATAAAATAAAATAAAAGTGCAAGAATGTAAAAGAGAAAGGGGTCTAATCGTGCTCCTAAGGTGTTGAAGGAAGTGTACCACTTCTCCCTTCTTCACCTAATTAATGAGGAACTATGCTAAAATTAACCAAAATTATTACAAACCAAGGGAGGGCCTTAAGGGCACTCAAACTCCCAATCTAAAATTAAGTATACACAATACAAAGAATAAAAAAAAATAAAACAAAGTCTTCACTCCAAGCTTTTTGGTGTTTGTCTCCTTTTGATCAAGCCCCTTTGAGTTGCATCAACTCACCCCAAGAATGCTACCCTTGTTTCCTCTTGTTTGGACTTGCCAAAATTTTATATATGGAACCTTTCCCAACCTTTCCTTACCAAGGCCGAATACAACACAAGACAACAAACAAAGGTGAATAACAAAACAAGGTTCACAAATCCAAGTGAATAGATTAAACAATGACAAACTAAAAGAAGTAAAGAAGACAAGCAAGAAAACATAAGGCTCGTAAAGGAAGGTAGCACACAAATAACTTTCCTAGATTAGCTCTAAGAGTAGAGATGAAAAAAGACTCAAACAAAAAAAATGAAACCAATAGTTGCACACTTAATAAAATTTAAGTGACCAAAAACTAAAAAGCTTACTCAAATAATTTTTTTTTTTGAATCACAATTGGTTCCTCATATCAAATGTTTCTACTATTAGGTACACAACTTCAAATTTGTCTTTCTTTTGAGTTCTTTATCTTTTTTTTTTTTTAACTTGAACTTTTTCTATTTTTTTTAACTTTTTCTAATCATTTTGCGGCACCTAATAGCTTGTTGAATTGAAATTTTAATGAGGATTCTTGAAATAATAACACTTGAGTGAATAAGCACAAAGTAAGGTCACACAATTTTCAAGCAATACATGCAACTAAAGGCAAAACAACTTAGTAGTTCCAAATACCACTGAACTAATAGTGCTTAAGGAATGATTTAGGGCTGATTTTGAAGTAAATTGATTGCTCAAATTACTAACACAATTCACCCAAGCTAAAATTCCATAAAGAGGCACCAATAGTGAAGGTAAACCAAGTGGAAAGCTACTAATAATTCAACATAAAACAATAAACATATAAAGATTGAATTAAGCAAATATTTAAGAACAACAAAGAGATTAATATGCTTGAACTAAAAGCATAAAAGAATTAAGAGACTCAACAAGAGGTTCACCTCTTAGGAGCTATATTCAAACTATTTTTTAAGGCTCTTTTGTAAAAAATTTAAGAGGCTAAAACCTATGAAATTTAAATGAGACAAAATAGGAAACTAACATGACTAGTATTTGACAAAACACAAGATTAAGAAAAAATAACACACCTAAAAATAGAGCAAAAATTTCAGCAAGAGACTTAAAACAAAAGGCACAACAAAGTGGCCAAAGTTGATCACCACAATGGTATGGAAAAATCCTCAACCATATGGGTTTAATGGTCACAACTTCTTAGGCATACTTTAACATAAAAAACCAAGGGAAAATTAAGAAACTTGAACACAAAAATAAGATGCAAAGAAAGGGACAAATAAAATAGCATCAAATTAAATGGAACATAGGCGCGTAGATAGAAAACAAAAGTGCATATAATAGCAAGAATAAAAAGCTATACTACTAGACTATAAAGGAAATAGAGATGACAAAAACTGAAGGACTTTAAAATAAAGAGATCAAAGAAATAAACAACAAAGAAAAAATAAAATTTGAGAAAGAACGTGACCTTTAGAAAGTGGCTCTAGATACCACTTGATGTGATCTTTGATGATCATGTGCCCAAAGGATCCTTTCTAAGGTCACTTGGAAGGGAAATGGATTTATGGAGAGGAAAGGAATGGGGTGAGGCGCCACAAATACTAGGTTTGATAAGCCAAAGGGGAGAGGATTAAATTCAAGTGTAAAAAATACAAGTGAGGGAGGAGCTCCTATTTATAGAGGTAGCTAACCTCTTGAACAAGACAACCTAAAAAAGAAGGGATAGGATTAAAAGGAGAGATCTAAGGGAGGAGAATAGAGAAACAATTCCCTCCTTAGATCATCAAACTTGGTGCCCAAGTTTCTCAAACCAAGGGCCAAGATTCCTTCTTATTAGCTTAAGAGGTTTATGTAGAAAAGAGGGGTGTAGATATCAAGGCTACCCCTTATTTCCTTCATAAAGACCCAAAAAGATAAATCCACCCTCTAAATTCCTAAGACACCTCCTAAAAATAAAAAATGGACTAAATACATGTCCCAAATTAAATTCTTAATGCTCCTCAAAATTAAAATAAAGGAAAATTACATTTTATTAACTAAAGTCCCTAGCCTAATATCTTCACTCTCCATAGGAGGTGAAATCTTCCTTTGTCTGCAAGGGCTAGGTCTTCTTCAACCCTTCTAGCCATGGCCCTAGTGATAGGTCCTTGGCTAGGCATGGTCACATCAGATGCCCAAGATGCTCATCTAAGGACTTGCTATAGATCAAGATGTCATCAAAATAGACGACCACAAACTTCCTTATGAAATTCCTAAGTACATGATTCACTAGACGCATGAAAGTGCTAGGGGCACTGGTGAGACCAAATGGCATCACTAACCACTCATACAAACCAAACTTGGTCTTAAAAGCGGTTATCCACTCATCACCCTTTTTAATCCTTATTTGGTGATAACCACTCTTAAGATCAATCTTGGAAAATATAATGGCCCCATGTAACTTATACAACATGTCATCTAGCCTAGGGATTGGGTGCCTATACTTTATGGTCATGTTATTAATAGCTCTACAATCAGTACACATCCTCCATTTTCCATCTTTCTTAGGCACTAAAAGAACAGGAACATCATAAGGGCTAAGGCTCTTTTGAACGCAACCCTTCTTCAACAAATCTTGAACTTGAGTTTCTATTTCTTTGGTCTCTTGGGGGTTAGTCCTATAGGCGGACCTATTTGGAAGGCTTGCCCCCGGGATGAGGTCAATTTGATGTTCTATCCCTCTTAAAGGTGGAAGTCCACTTGGAACCTCTTGAGGAAATACTTCATCAAATTCTTTTAAAAGATTATGGACCTCTTGAGGTAGAGACTTAAGTTCATGATTAGTGGCAATAAGTGTCTCTTTGAAATATAGAAGGTGTAAAGGTTGTTCAAGAAAGAGTGTTTTCTTGATATCATTCTTAAGTGATAAATGACTCTTGTGAACAACATCTTTATAGGAGACACCTTCCTCTAAACTTGATACCTTTTATTCCTTTACCTTGACCTTAGAAAGACCTTTTTTATCTTTTTTTTATTTTTGCTTTCTTTCTTTTTGGTCTTCTTATCTCCTAGCTTTCATTTTGAGTTGGTCCTCACACACTTGAGAAGGTGTTAGAGCGCACAACACAAATTTCTTGCCTAAGTGTTGGAAACTTATCTTATTGGTAAGGCCATCATGCATGGTTTTCTTATCAAATTGCCAAGGCCTTCCAAGCAACACATGACTAGCTTCCAAAGGCACAACATCACATCAAAACTCCATCTTTGTATTTTCCTATGGAAATTGGTACAAGTGCTTGTTGGTTAACCATAATACCTCCATCCTCATAAATCCATTGCAATTGATAAGGTCTAGGATGTGGTTTTGGGGATAAGGCTAGCTTTTCAACCAATCTAGTACTACAACAATTATAACTAGACCACTATCCACAATGAGAGAACAAGTGCTTTCTAAAATTTTGCATCTTGTATGAAATAAGTTCTCTCTTTGTGATTGGTCAATCTCACTAGTTTTGTTGTTAAGAAGCCTTCTTACCATAAGTAAGTCTTCATCACAAGGTAAGGTCTCTTCCATGGAATCCATGGCTTCATCTTCACTACTTGAAGTAGAAGAAGAAGAAGTAGCTTCATCAAGGCTACTATAGTGATTTGGCCTCTTAAAATCATTGTTTTCTTTGTGGGGCATTGAGAAGCAATGTGACCCCTTCCAAGACACTTAAAGCATTTGATGTCACTTGACTTAGACTCCTTAGAAGGTACTTTAGAAGGATATGCCTTTTCTTTTTCTATATCTTTTTCTTTTTCATCTTCCTTGGAGAAAGGTTTGGAAGAAGGACCCTCCTTCTTAAAATTCTTGGAATAAGATGAAGTGAAGTCTTTTTTGAAACTTTTTCTTTTAAGTTGGTGCTCCACTCTTGAACAAAGTTGAACAAGTTCATTAAAATTTCTATATGGCAAAATTTCAACTTTGTCTCTTATTTCAAGATTAAGGCCACTTTGGAACCTTGAGATGGTAGTCCTCTCTTCTTCCCTTATACCCACCCTCATCATGAGTAACTCCATTTGTTGCCTATATTCTTCCACACTTAATGACCCTTGTTTCAACCTTTGAAGCTTATCCATAAGCTCACAGTCATAGTATGGAGGAATATGCCTCCTTCTCAAGGCACTACGGAGTTCATTCCAATATTGAATTGGGGGCTCATTATTCACTCTCTTTTCTCTTTCTAAAGAAGTCCACCAATACATGGCATGCCCTTGGAAGCTAAGGGTTTCCAAAGAAACCTTCCTCTCTTCACTTACCCCATGGCAAGCAAAAAGTTGTTCAACCTTCATTTCCCAATCCAAATATGCATCAACATTGTCCTTTCCAAAAAATGAAGAAAGGTTGACATGAGGTTCCTTATTGGAGGATTCTCTTTGCTTATGTATTCTTGGGGGCCTTTGATAATAATAATTATTGTGATGACTACTATAAAGGCTAACACTAGGGGTTTTGGTATGATGATGATCACTATCCTCACTTTCACTCATAGAAACCCTTACCCCTTTGCCTTTCTGGGACCTAGATGATTGGACTCTATGTTTTGAACCACTAGTTCCTACCTCCAAAAGTAACTTAGCAAGCATTTCTCTAATTTCCTTATTTTGCTTATCATGTTCTCTCTCCCTCTTCCTAAATTCTTCCTCTTTTTTTGCATTTTCTTCTTCTTTTCTTCTTATATACTCCCGAAGTTCTCTAAGTTCATCTCTAAGGCTAGCATTACTAGGGTGTGAGTTTTGACCACGGACACTTGAATGATCACTCATCTTTGATCAAAGTAACTTAAGTGCACTAAGTTTGGATGTGATTTAGGTATGCATAGAATTAGTGGTTGATGGCTTCACCTTCTCCATGGTGTCACCAACTCTTCTCCAAAATGAAATGTTGAAATGGATCTTCTTCAAGGGTTGAAATAGGTGTGAAAATGGGGCTTATGAAGGGTGAAAATGGTTCATGAAAAATGGAGACAAAAGAATGCTGTTTTGGGTGGTGGTGGTTGGATGATGTCTCTTTGGCTAGCTCAGTTCACTTGGAGAGGGTGAAGGTCAATCCTAGGGAGACCCAAGCTCCTTCTAAGGTAGAGAGGAGAGGAAGGGGTCCAAGAGATCTCTAAATCACTAAGGAAGCGGAATGATGAGGAAAACTCTCTCAAATATCCAATATATCCAAAGTGACTACATGTAGTCTAACCTAGGGTATTTAAAGAGAGGGTGAGAGGCCTCTAGGCCATTTGCACGAAAATTTGAGAGCTAAATGCGTCTAAAATGAACCCTAAATGGACCTTAAATGAAATGTAGGTCCCTCCCCCCTAAATGACTAAAATACCCTCGTGTTTAGAAAATGAAAAAAATGGACTTTTGACCTCAAAAGTCAAAGTTTAAGTCCCAAAATAATCCTAAACTAATTTGCCCCATAATACAAAGGCTAAATAAAAATACACAATGAAATCCTAAGTGATTAAGATTCCCTAAAATACAAGGAAAAATTAAGGAAAACAAGCAAAACACTATATAGATGCACCAAAGTCTGCACATCATCAATGCTCTTGGTGTAGTATGACCTTCCTCTTCTTCTATTCTTCTTGCCATGGACCTTGTGATAGGTCCTATTTAATGCCCCAAGTATGGTCCTCCATCAGTGGTTACCACCAAATAAGGAATAAAGAGGGTGATGAGTGAAATACTACTTTTAAGACCAAGTTTGGGCTTTATGAGTGGCTAGTGGTGCCCTTTGGTATCCCAAATTATCCTAGTACATTCATGCGCTTAATAAATCATGTCCTTAGGGATTGTCTTGCTAAATTTTATGTAGTTTATTTTCATGATATTCTCATTTATAGTAGGTGCCTAGATGATCACTTAAGACATTTAAGGCAAGTCTTTTGCATTCTTAGAAAAAACCACCTTTTTGCAAACATTGAAAAATGCACCTTTTGTGTTGAGAGTGTAATATTTTTAGGTTTTGTAGTTAGTGCACAAGGGATCCATGTAGACCCTAAGAAAATCAAAGTCATCTAAGAATGACCCACCCCAACAAATGTGATAGAGATCAAGAGATTTCATGGTTTCACTAGTTTCTATAGGTGTTATGTGCCTAATTTCTTCATACTTGTCTCACCACTCAATGATTTTGTGAAGAAGGATGTTCTATTCCTTTGGGGTGAGAAGCAAGAGAAAACCTTTTTCTCTTATTAAAGAGAAGCTCATCGATGCACCAGTTCTAGCTTTCTCTGACTTTTCTGAAACCTTTGAGCTAGTTAAAAACTTAATTGAACCCCCCTCAACTACCCACCTATGAATGAGAGTTCTACTCTTTAATAAATGTCCTTCAGACTTAGGAACATCACCTTGCTTCCAAGATGTTTATCATTCACAGTGATCATGAGTCACTCAACTGTCTAAAAGGTAAGACAAGTTGAATAAAAGGCATGCAAAGTGGGTCGAATTCCTTGAATCCTTCCCATATATCATCAAGTACAAAAAAGGAAAAAAAATGTGGTAGTTGATGCCTTAAGGCCATGAGTCACTCTTTTTGCCACCTTGAGCACTCAAATTTTAGGCTTTGATGACATTAGTGCCATGTATCCCTCTGACAAGGACTTTGGTCCATCTTTGTTGCCTCTTTTGCTAAAGCCCATGATTGGTTCTTTCTGAGTGAGGGGTATTTGTTAAAAAAAGGCAGACTTTACATACCCTAATGATGTATGAGAAAACTGCTGACTAAAGAGAGCTATGAAGGTGAGCTCATGGGCATTTTGGAATTCATAAAACCTTGATGCTTTTAAAAGAAAAATTATTTTGTCCTTATATGGAGAGAGATGTCCAAAGGCATTATTCTAGATGCATAACTTGTCTCCAAGCTAAGTCTAAAATAATGCCTCATAAATTATACACACATTTACCTACTTCTTCTACACTTTGGGTGGATATTAGCATGGACTTTGTCCTTGGTCTCCCAAGACCCCAACAAGGTGTACACTCCATCTTTGTGGTTGTGGATCGTTTTAGAAAAATGGCCCATTTCATACCATGTCCCAAGGTGGATGATATGAGCAACATCTCAAAACTTTTCTTTAGAAAGGTTGTAAGATTGCATGGATTACCTTTTACTATTGTGTCTGATGCAAAGTTCCTTAGCCATTGTTTGAGAACTTTATGGGCTAGGCTAGGAACTAAGCTTCATGTTTCTACCACTTGTCATCCTCAAATTGATGGTCAAACTGAGGTGGTGAATAAATCTCTATCCACAATGTTAAGGGCACTTCTAAGAGGCAACCATAAGTCTTGGAGTCAGTACCTCCCCCATATAGAGCTTGCATATAATTGGGTGGTTCATAAAACCACCTAGCATTCCTCTTTTGAGGTGGTCCATAGATTTAATCCCTTCACTCTTTTAAACCTATTGCCTCTCCCTACTTCTAAATATCATAAAGATTAAGGAATCAATGAATGAATTTATTAAAAGGTTGCACAAGAGGGTTAAATCAAACATTGAACATCAATCAAAAGGATGTGCATCACATATAA
Source organism: Psophocarpus tetragonolobus (assembly GCA_037954015.1). NCBI lineage: Eukaryota > Viridiplantae > Streptophyta > Magnoliopsida > Fabales > Fabaceae > Psophocarpus > Psophocarpus tetragonolobus. Next base: position 99,473,323 of record CM075689.1, read on the forward strand.
ATAAGGGGAGGGAGGAAGTCATATTTGATGAAGGGGATTGAGTTTGGCTTCATCTTAGGAAGGATCACTTTCCTACTAAGAGAAAGTCAAAACTAAGCCCTAGAGGAGATGGTCTCTTCCAAGTACTAGGAGGGTGGACAACAATGCATATATGTTAGACCTCCTTGAGGACTATGAAGTCAACACTCTATTTAATATTTATGATCTATCTCTTTTTGTAGGTTTTGATGATGAGGAAGAGGACACCACAAATTTGAGATCAAATCCTTCTCTAGAGGGAGGAGTTGATGCAATTTTGCATTCTAAGGGTCTCATCACAAGGGTCATGGTTAGGAGGATTGAAAAGGACATGGCTAAGAAGGAGAGTGAAAGACCTCATCTCCTATTTGTAGTGAAAATTAGTCCATAATCTTCTTGCTTTTAGCTTTCTAATTTTTTCCATTTGTTTTAGGATTAAGGAGGTATAATTAGCTTGCTTTTTGGCCTTGTATTTTGGCTTATATTTCTATTTTAAGTTAGGAAGTGTAACTAGTCTTTTATATGGAATGTGTTGATTAGTTGTCCCACACCCCTCTAGTCATATGAAACATGAAACATGAGAGACATGTTGGCCTCTTGGTTCCCTCCTTTAGGCCCCATTCTTTTCTTTCCATCCTAGGTGGCACCTACATGGCCATGTCAAATTTGAGTTTTGGAGGGAGTCTACGTGACACTTTCAAATTCAAATTTTAATTTCAAAGGAACATGATCCACTTTTTTAGGATCATGTTTAGATCTTGCTTAAGATTAATTAAGTGCCAATTGGCTCTTGCTCAATTAGACAATTAATCCTTGTTTAGCCCCTAAGAGTGGACGTCTACCCTCCCACGCTCATAACCACGTCTTTTCTTATAAATAGCCTTCTCCTTTCATTTCTGCACTTTACACTTGAATGATCAAAATTTATTTAAGAGAATTTACTCTGAGTGTCCTTCTTCTCCTACCTTACGAAAATTTTCATGGCTTTTATTAAAGGTTCCTTCTCTTGTGACAAGCTTCCTACTCTTCAATGGCTTATCTCCTCTTGAGTGGTGCCATTTCACCTCTGTTTTTTTCCTCTCCACCAAACATCTTCACCACTAGAGATCTCTTAGAATTGATCTTGGGTTAGTAACTATAGAGGATTGCATCAAAGGGAGTGCAAACTTGGTTTGCATCAATTACCCTAGTGAGGAAACCCTTGGTAAGGAGGATTGCATTATATAAGCACTCAAAAGTTACTTACAATATGGTAATGATTCTATAGCCATTGAGAAAAACAGTAAAATTTCAAATATAAATATTGCTACCATTCCTATCATTAATTAATTTTTACACTATATTTCTTCTTTGTCAGATTCTTGTTGATGTACTAGTGTAAGTATCAGATCCGATGTTTCTTGTCATTGTTAATATAATAGTAATACTTTGTTTTTTTTCTTTTTTTAGTTTATCTTTCTTTACCATTTGAGTATATGATAACAATTGGCAAATTAATATTATGAGAACACATCTAGATTATTTAGGAAATGTATAAGGAGTTTGTCCATAATGTTGTGTATATTCCACAAAAGTGTAGAAAGGGCAACTGAAAAAGAATTGAAACAGGTTTATCCCAGACCATTGTGGATATTTGAAAACCAGTATGGATATTTTCACACTAGTGTGGATATTTCCACATTAGTGTCCTAAATATTTTTACAATGTTATTTTTTTATTAATAAAATATAACTAAAATTTTTTATAACGTTTTTAAAATGTTACCTCTCTATTAAAAAAATATTACTAAAAACTTTTAATAACCTTTTTGTAATTGTTATCCTTAATATGTGAAGATGTTATTAAATGTCATTAGTAACGTAAAGATATCTACAATGTCATATATACAATAGTGACACTACGTTTATGTTCTTACATATTTATTTATAGAATTTATGTCAATATAATTTCATTTAATTATCTTATTACAAATTTAATTAATTTATTTGAAAGTCCATTAATTATAAAATTTTTATGAAGATTTTTTTATATAACAAATATTAGTAATTAATGTGCTAGTTTTATTAATGTAGAAATTCGAACCCGCGACCGCTCCCTCCTCATCTCTCTACTTTACCATCAAACCAATCTTATTAGTCAAATGAAGGAATTCGAACTCATAACTTCTTCCTTTCTATCTCTCTACTAGTTTTTATGAGGATTAGGTAATAATGCATGCCTCCCTTGATCTTTTTCTAGAGGTTTTCTTCTTTGGTGAAATGGTTTGTGGAGAGGTAAGAAGTGAGGTGGTTTTAGGCGCCACTTAAGGTAAGATAAGCCTAAGAGGGAAAGTTTGCCACAAGGGGTGGAACCTTTGATAAAAACCTAAGGAATTCTCAAAGAGAGAAGGGTGGACACTAAGAGAATTTTGGCCAACTCAAGGTTTTTCCATTCAATCAAGTGTAAAAAATACAAGAGTGTGAAGGAGCACCTTTTTATAGAGGGAGCTAACCTCTTGGACAAGTCATGAAGGAAATGAAGGGCTAGGATTAAAAGGAGTCATCCAAGGGAGGAGGATTGAAGCCCAAAGTCCAATCAATACCCTCCTTTAGATGAGAATTGGTGCCCAAGCTACCTCATCCAAGGGCCAAGATTACTCCTTTATTAGTTTTGGGTTTTATTTAGCAAAAGAGGGTGTAGTTATCAAACTACCCCCTTATTTCCTAAATAAAGGCCCAAAAGCTAATCTTACCCCTTCTTATTAATAAGACACCTCCTAGAAAATTAAATGGACTAATACATGTCCAAAATAAAATCCTAGGTTCCTAAAATAAAAATTACAAGTAAATAAGTCATGGCATGCATAACTTGATTGTCATATGGAGGTGAGATCTTCCTCCCTCTACTCTAGCCATGTCTTCTTCTATTCTCCTAACCATGGCCCTGGTGATAGGGCCCTTGCTTGGGGAGAATGCATCATCCCCTCCCCCTTGGGAAGGATTTGACCTCAAATCTGATAGGTCCTCCTGTTCTTAATCAGTACCTACAAAAGGGATCAAATCACAAACATTAAAGGTAGTACTGATACCATAGTCCTCAGGGAGATCTAATATGTATGCATTGTTGTTCACTCTCTTGAGGACTTGAAAGAGACCATCTCCTCGGGGGCTAAGCTTGGACTTCCTTTGAGTAGGGAAGCGATCCTTCCTCAAATGAAGCCATACCCAATCCCCTTCATTGAAGATAATTTCTTTCCTGCCCCTATTGGCTTTACTAGCATACTCCTTTGAATGATGTTCAATGTTGGCCTTTACCCTTTCATCTAATTTTTTAACAAAATCCGCTCTTACTATTCCTTCTTTGTGAACAAAAGAAAGGAAGGGTAAGGGAAAGATATCAAGAGGAGTAAGGGGGTTGAAGCCATAAATAACTTCAAAGGAAGAATGCTTGGTGGTCCTTTGAACCACCCGGTTGTATGCAAACTCAATATGGGGTAGGTATTTATCCCAAGACTTGTGATTTCCTCGAAGAAATGTCCTAAGCATAGTAGATAGAGATCTATTTACTACCTCAGTCTGCCCATCAGTTTGGGGGTGACATGTGGTAGAAAATAAGAGTTTAGTTCCTAGCCTTGCCCACAATGTTTTCCAAAAGTGGCTAAGGAACTTCACATCTCTATCAGAGACTATGGATTGGGGAATTCCATGTAAACGAACAACTTCTTTAAAGAAATTCTCGCAATGTTGCTCGCATCATCTATCTTGTGGCATGGTATAAAGTGAGCCATTTTTGAAAATCTATCTACCACTACAAAGATAGAGCCTGCACCTCGTTGGGTTCGAGGCAGGCCAAGGATGAAATCCATACTAATATCCAGCCAAGGTGCAGAAGGAGCAGGTAAGGGTGTGTACAATCCATGAGCCATTGTCTTAGACTTAGCTTGAAAGCAAGCAATGCATCTACGACAATGTCTATAGAAGTCTTTCTTCATATGGGGCCAAAAGAATTTTTCTTGTAAAAGCAGAAGAGTTTTGTTAATTCCAAAATGCCCCATGAGCCCACCCTCATGGCTCTCTTTTGTCAACAGATTTCTCATAGATCCCTGGGGTACACAAAGTCTGCTACCTTTGAAAAGGTACCCCTCACTCACAAAGAACCCATTTTGGGTTTTACATGCAAATGTAGAGGCAACATAAATGGATCCAAAATCCTTATCAGAAAGATACATTTCTCTAATATTATCAAATCCAAGAATCTTTGCACTTAAGGTGGTGTAAAGGGTATGTCTACGAGACAAAGCATCAGCCACCACATTATGTTTTCCTTTCTTGTATTTGATGATATAAGGGAAAGTCTCAAGAAATTATACCCATTTAGCATGCCTTTTATTAAGCTTGCCTTGACCCTTCAAATACTTAAGTGACTCATGGTCACTATGAATGATGAACTCCTTGGGTACAAGATAATGTTCCCAAGTTTGAAGGGCCCTTAACAAAGAGTAAAACTCTTTATCATAGGTGGCGTAGTTTAAGGCGACTCCATTTAGTTTTTCACTAAAATAAGCCACGGGATGACCACCTTGTAACAACACAACTCCCACATCCACTCCCGATGCATCACACTCTAGCTCAAAAGTTTTAGAAAAGTCACGAAGAGCTAAAACTGTTGCATGGGTCAGTTTCTCTTTGATAAGTTCAAAGGCTTTTTGTTGTTTTTCACCCCAAAGGAAAGGAGTATCCTTCTTCACCAAATCATTGATTGGTGAGTAAAGTGTGGAGAAGTTAGGCACAAAGCGCCTGTAAAAGCTCGCGAGACCATGAAAACTCTTGATCTCAGTCACACTTTTTGGGGTGGGCCATTCTTGGATGGCTTTGATTTTGTCGGGGTCTACTTGAACCCCATTTTTATTAACTATAAAACCTAAGAACACCACACTCTCCACACAAAAATTACATTTTTCAAGATTTCCATAGAGTTGGTGTGACCTAAGAATGCAAAAGACGCGCCTAAGATGGCCTACATGTTCATCTAGGCTCTTGCTATACACTAAGATGTCATCAAAATAAACAACACAAAATTTTCCTAAGCAATCCCTAAGGACATGATTCATAAGCCTCATGAAGGTGCTTGGGGCATTGGTAAGCCCAAAGGGCATTACCAACCACTCATACAGCCCAAACTTGGTCTTCAAAGCAGTTTTTCACTCATCACCTTCCTTGATGCGGATTTGGTGATAACCACTCTTAAGATCAATTTTTGAAAATAATTGGGCCCCATGCAATTCATCAAGCATGTCATCAAGCCTAGGGATAGGGTGCCTATATTTGATGGTGATGTTATTGATTGCTCGACAATTAATGCACATCCTCCATTGGCCATTCTTCTTAGGCACCAACAAAACTGGCATAGTACAAGGGCTTAGGCTCTCTTCAACCCAACCCTTCTCCAATAGTTCTTGGACTTGAGATTCAATCTCCTTGGTATCCATGGGATTAGTCCTATAAGCAGGCCTATTAGGCAGGCTAGCCCCAGGTACCAAGTCTATTTGGTGTTCTATACCCCTAATTGGAGGAAGTCCTTTGGGAACTTCATTAGGGAATATATCACCAAACTCCTTTAAAAGCTCTTGAACCTCTTGAGGTAGGTTCTCAGGTCCAAGTTCTATGGCAGTGCTAGAACTAGAAGGGAAAAAGATGGAGGGGGAAGAAATGGGGGATGCCTCTTTGCAAAGGAGGAGATAGAAAGGTCTGTTAGTTAAGGGGGCTTCCTTTAAATCCAATTTTGTCGCAAATAAACTCCCTTTACTAATGACTTTCTTGGAAGGGCACCAAGTTCCAACTCAACCTCTTTACCCCTTTCAAGCTTTAGGGGTAAAGCTTTGCTTTTTGTTTTCTCCTCATCTCTCTTATGTTTCATGATGAGTTGGTCCTCCGCCACTTGTGAGGGTGTTAGAGGACACAACTTAATGCGCTTATCCTTATGAGTGAGGATGATGTTATTGGAATGACCATGGTGTATGGCTTTCTTATTAAATTTCCATGGTCTTCCTAGCAAGATATGGCCAGCTTCCATTGGGACTATGTCACACAGGATCTCCTCTTTATAAGACCCAATGGAAATTGGAACCTTGACTTGCTCATTGACCTCCATTTCCCCTTGCTCATTGAGCCATTGAAGCTTGTAAGGCTTAGGGTGGGGAAGTTGGGTCAAGGCTAACTTTTCCACCAACCTTGAGCTACAACAATTGCAGCATGACCCACTATCCAGAATGAGAGAACATATTTTGTCATTCACCTTACAGCGAGTGTGGAATATGTTCTCCCTTTGAGATGAGGACACTTTCAAAGGTTGGCTTCCAAGAAGTCTTCTTATCATTAAGAGGTCTCCCTCACATGCATAAGCGGTTTCATCACAATCAGATTAGTATGTATGAACCCCTTCTCCTTCGCTCTCACTAGAGGAGTGTGAGCTAGACTCACTACTATAAACATCTTGGGCCCTCATGATGATGTTTCTCTTAGTAGGACATTGAGAGGCAATGTGGCCTCTCCCAAGACATTTAAAGCATTTGATACTACTAAATTTCTCTTGAGAGTTAGTAGTAGGGGTTTTTCTCTCTATATGTGATGTTTTATGCTCTTTGAAGTGCTTGGGATGTTCCTCTTTGGGATAACTCTTGAAAGAGTTCCCCGTAGGTTGGTCCTTCTTTACATAAGGTGGGTTATCCTTTTTAAAAGTTTTCCTTCTAAGTTGATTTTCCACCTTGATGCAAAGTTGAACTAACTCATCAAGGGAATTGTTTGAGAAGAGCTCCACCTTATCACGAATTTCGGGGCTCAACCCACACAAAAACCTTGCCATAGTGGCCTTGGGTTCCTCAATGATACCCGCCCTCAAGATAAGAAGTTCCATCTTTTGTCTATACTCTTCTATACTAAGGTTGGTTTGCCTTAGCCTTTGGAGTCTATCCAAAGATCTCTTTCATACCAAGAGGGAATATGCCTTCTTCTTAGAGCACTTCTAAGATCATTCCAATATCTTATGGAAGGCATATTGGTGCGGATTCTCTCATTGGTTAACCCAACCCACCAATGCATGGCATGCCCTTGGAAGCTAAGGGTTGCCATTGGAACCTTTCTTTCTTCTCTTACCTCATGGCAAGTGAAGAGTTGTTCTACCTTGATTTCCCAATGAAGGTAGGCTTCCACATCTTCTGATGCAATCTCACCTAGCATGCATCATGGCTAGGAGGACTCAAGGAAGGCATGGCATGGACAAAAGCTCATTGAAGATTCGAAGCCATAGTCTTCGTTATTTTTAGATTATAAATATTTTATTTTAATTAGATAAATAGAAAAGTATTTTTAATTCCCTTAAGGCCATGTATTTCCGGCCATCTTCTTAGTTTATAAGGTATAGGTGTCTTTAGTTAAAAAGGAGGAGTAAGCTTATAATGGGTGCATAAGTTAAGACATGATTTTGGGCTAGCCCATTCACATTAAGATATGCTAATTGCACCCATAGGGGGTGAACTTAGGTGCCTCACTTGGCCTAAGACTTGGGTTAATTAGTTTTAATCCTAATTAAGCCCAAGTCCCACATTGCCTAGAAAAGTGTGCCCAAGCTCTCCCATTTGGCTATATATACTCATTCCCCCTCATTGTGAAATTTCACCTTTGAAGTTGAATGAAAATAGTCTCTTTGTGAGCACATTTTTAGTAAAAGGTCTTGAGGATCCTCTCTCTTGAGGAACCTCTTTCTAGTTGGTTTTTATCAAGGGTTCCTTCCCTTGTGGCAAACCTAAACACTTTGGCTTATCTCTCTTTGAGAGTGGCGCCCCACCTCCATTTTCTTTCCCCTCCATCATCCATTTCATGGTGCTTGGAACCTCAAGGAAAAAGATCAAGGGAGGCATGCATCATCTTCCCTCCCATGAAATGGGGTAGATCAATTTTGGGCTCCCTTGGAGGGGCCCTATTATTATGCATGGATGAATGGGAGTTTCTCCTAGGATGATTGTAGTATTCTTCCTCACTTTCACTCCTATGGATATGTCTAGATGGGGAACCTAAGACTATCCCTTTCATTTTGTAATTCTTACCATTCCCATGCTTTCTTTTTTCTTCTTCTTTCTCTTTCTTTTCTTTCTCTCCTTTCTTCATCTTATCTCCTTTCTCTTATTCTTCTCTCTTCCTTCTCTCTTTTTTCTCTCTTTTCTTCCTCTCTTTCTTTTATTTTTCTTTTCTCCTTGGACTCTTTTTCTCTCCTTTTTTCTTCTCTTCTCTCTTGTTCTTTTGCCATCCACTCCCTAAAGTCCATGTTTAAGTTTTCTAGAGTGTAATCTTTAGAAATGTTTCTTTGGTTTACACTCTTGTTTGATGAATAACTATGAGCACTAGAGTGGGTGTGTGATGTCATTGTGCTTGAATTTCTAAGAGGAAAAAGGTGGCTAAAAAATTTTCACAAACAAACACTCCTCTCTTTTTGTGTTTTCTTGCGTAAAATGGCTTGATGAGTCTTTAGAACTCTTTAGCCTTCTAAGCGCTTTGAATAAGAAAATTAAAGCAAGAATTTTAAAGCAAAAATTCAAAAGAGAAAGGATCTAAAGCGAGCTCCTAAGGTGTTAAAGGAAGTGTACCACTTGTTCCTTCTTCACCTATTTTTGAGAAACTAAAAAATTAACTAAATCTTATTACAACCAAAGGGAGGGCCTTAAGGGCACTCAAACTCCCAACTACAAAATTAATACACCCAAATTAAAGAAAAAGTAAAGTCTTCAAAAAATGATTTTCCAAATGCTCCCTCAAATCAAAGTCCTCACGGGTAGGTGTGTTTCCTTTTGAGGTGATCCCTTAGGCTCTTAGTCCAACCTTCCAAAATATGCTACCTTCGTGGTAAGCTCCTTTTTTCAAGCTTTCTCCCAAAAGTGGCACTAACACACAAACCAAAGAAACCAAAAGTAGCAAGGGGAGGTGCGAATAGAAACTCAAAAAGCAATAAAAGATAACACAATCAAAAGGAAACTTAACCAAATGGTAAGAGTATATAAGAAAAACTAGAAAGATGATTTAAAAGACAAACAACAACTAAAATGTAAACAAAAGAAAGAGAGCACACAATGGAATACCTAAGAATGGACTAGATTAAAGAGTAGAAAAACACAAATATCAAGTTCTAGTGTATCAAAAGTAATAAAATTTCTTTTAAGGTTCCAAGTTCAAAGTTGAAGCACTTGCTAATTTTAGGTTAGGTACATAAAATGAATTTTTCAAATTTTCTTTTCTTTTGTTTGTTCTCTTTTTCTTTTTTTTTGAATCCTTCGTAGTTTTTTTTTGTATTTTATTTTAGACTTTGTTCTCTTTTTTTTTTTTTTAATATTTACTAGATGCACCTAAATTGATTGTGAATTTAGTGCTTAATAACAAAGAGTTATGCGCTTGGAACAATAAGGAAAATTAAAAGCAACAATTTAGGTACTACTAGAAATGACTTCAAAATGCAAAGTAGCTATAGATGTGTTAATGGTTTAGTAGTTTGGTGTGCCACTGGACTCAAGCTTTGTTAAGTTTTTAGTAATTTTTTTAACACAAATATCAAACTTATAGCTTAAGTGAAAGCACCCACAAAAAAGAACTACCTTTACCACACAAATGAGCTACTAATTATACGTATAAGGAAAATAAAGACAAAGGGAATTGAGCAACTATTTTGGAATTTTTTTTAAGAATATGCTTGAAACTAAAAGCACATGAACCTCTAAAGAGACTTAGACATGAGGTATGACCCTCTATGTTGCTCAATTTAAGAAGTTTCAAAAGTTTTTTTGTAAAAACAAAAGAGACTAAACTTAAAAGGAATTAATAGACAAAATGGGAAACTATAAACATGACTTATAGACAACTACACAAGAGTATAAAAGTGAAAAATAAAAGCTAAAAATAAGGCAAAAACAAGGCAACTAGGCACAAGGAAACACAAGAATTTGGTCTAAACTTCTTGACCACAAGGTTGTGGAATTCATCACAAGGGCATGGATTTTTAGCAAGAAATTCTCAAAACCAAAATTCAAGCAAGAAAGCACCCAACTCAAAGCTTAAGCGGAAATTAATGAATATGGGAGAGACGTAGATGCAAAGAAAAGAACAATATAAATTGCATCAAGCAAAAAATAAATGGCGCAAATAAATTATAACTCAAAACAATAAACTCAAGACATAAATGGAAATGATAAACAACAATGGAAAGCTAGAAAAAATTGCGGAAATTAAAGATAAAATAAAATAGGAAAACAGAAAGAAAAAATAAATGAGGTAGGAAGAGAGTTTAGACCTCTAGAACCAATGCTCTAGATACCAAATGATGCATGCCTCCCTTTATCTTTTTCTAGAGGTTTTCTTCTTTAGTGAAATGGTTTGTGGAGAGGTAAGAAGTGAGGTGGTTTTAGGCGCCACTTAAGGTAAGATAAGCCTAAGAGGGAAAGTTTGCCACAAGGGATGAAACCCTTTATAAAAACCTAAGGAATTCTCAAAGAGAGAAGGGTGGACACTAAGAGAATTTTGGCCAACTCAAGGTTTTTCCATTCAATCAAGTGTAAAAAATACAAGAGTGTGAAGGAGTACCTTTTTATAGAGGGAGCTAACCTCTTGGACAAGTCATGAAGGAAATGAAGGGCTAGAATTAAAAGGAGTCATCCAAGGGAGGAGGATTGAAGCCCAAAGTTCAATCAATACCCTCTTTTAGATGAGAATTAGTGTCCAAGCTACCTCATCCAAGGGCCAAGATTACTCCTTTATTAGTTTTGGGTTTTATTTAACAAAAGAGGGTGTAGTTATCAAACTACCCCCTTATTTCCTAAATAAAGACCCAAAAGTTAATCTTACCCCTTCTTATTACTAAGACACCTCCTAGAAAATTAAATGGACTAATACATGTCCAAAATAAAATCCTAGGTTCCTAAAATAAAAATTACAAGTAAATAAGTCATGGCTTGCATAACTTGATGGTCATATGGAGGTGAGATCTTCCTCCCTCTACTCTAGCCATGTCTTCTTCTATTCTCCTAGCCATGACCCTAGTGATAGGGCCCTTGCTTGGGGAAAATGCATCAGGTAAGTTGTACCATTTTATTTCAGGAAAAGGGTGTTAAAGTGTTTATGCATTATCAATGACTCTTACGTCTGAATAGGTTACCGTTAAGTTTATTTATCCATATTTGTTTTTTAAAAAAAAAAGGTTATCAAGTTTTGAAAGACATTGAATTGATGTTATGTATTAAAGGACAATAAGAATTAAATTAAAATTTTTAGGCGATGTTTGTAAACAATAAATTAGTTTTACACGATGCAAATTAGTTTAGTTGAAGCGGTAGCGACCTGTCGACCCGAGACATGTAACTATTTTTTTAATTACTAAAAAATTATTCTATATATGTTTTTCTATTAATTATAGTATTTTTTATTAATATGTTGCCATGCAATGTGATTTGTTATTGCAATGTGATTTGTTGATTTGGCGTCACCAAACCCGGACAACCCTACCTACGATGTAGCAAACAAGAAAAAGTGATAGCATTTTTATGTCAATTAAGATTCTATATATCCTGCCTATATATTATTATTTCAACAAATTCGAAGATTTCAAAAGTTAAAACTTAAAAAGATTCACATATTTTAAGGGTAGACGCATCTTAAATAGAGAGAGCATTCTGAAAAATTTACAGTGCAGCATCATGATAATTGCAATTTGTCTCCACAGGTGGAGTGTGGCGATCCATTGGCAGCTTTAACTTGCTTAGTGAATCAGCAGGAACGAGTTTCAGATTCTCGCAGTTGCATATTTCCACCATGAACCCATCTGGGTCGTTGAAGAATATTTGATCTATTGTCCTTCCATCTTCTGCATCCACACTCCTTTTCATGTACTTCACATCCTTCTCTTTCAATTTTTTCTCCATTGCTTCTAGATCTTCACACTAACATACATATGCAATTACTATTAGTAACAACGTAACAATGTGTTATGGGGTCAAAAAGAGGAATAAACAAACCTAGTTGGATAAAAAACTGTGATTTTTTACCTTTATTTCGTATTGAGCTTACTGTTTTATTCCTGTTTTGTTCATTTGGTTGTATTGTTACTTTACTATTTAACTTTGGTTACACAACTAGGATTTTGGAGAATGAAATAGCCACTTTATTTTCCTTTCTCTTGTCTCTTTTGTGCCATTGTAGCTATTTAGTTAATGCAGTAGCAAGCCTAACAATTTGGTGCTTTCATCACTAAACAATGTCCTGCTCCTCCAAAGAGACTAATGATCTTCTCAAGGCCATCCATGAGTTACTCAGTTCACTACAGACCCAAATCACAACCCAAGATGCAAGGCTACAGACCTAGCTAGCCAATCAAGAAGAAAAATAACAGCAATTGCAGGCAAGCATGGACTCATGAGCAAGCGTGGACTCTCGGCATGAAGACCTTTCCCAAATCATTTCTTCTATCCCAAACCAGGTTTCATCCTTTACTTCTACCCCTCCTTTACTTACCAGTATTCCCCAAACTATCCCCTCCACCACTGTTCCTACCACTACCCCTACCATCATTTCTCCTAATTCCACTCCCCCAATATCAGTTCTGTTCATTTCCTCCCAACCCCTTATCTCTCATTCCCATTCACCATCCCAACAAGTGCTTCCCCTTCCCAATATCCATATGGGATTTTTCCATTTCCAATAGCTACCATTTCCTTATACACATCCCTCACAAACTTATCTATCACCCCTACACCACTAATTTCTGAAACAATCCCTCACATACCTATCTATACCTAGCAACCCCCTTCAGTTATTACAAGCCCTTCTTAAACCCCTCACCCACCCTCTACTAGTTATATAACTCACCACCCTAAAATCCAACTACCCTTTTTTATGGAATTGACCCATAAGACTAGTTGTTTCAAGTTGTCCAGTACTTCCCTTTATATGAAATTCCATTGAGTCACCACCTGTACCTGGCATTTTTCTATATGAAAAATAAGGCTTTGAATTGGTTCAAATGGGTGAACAAAAACTCCCAATTTACAGATTGGGATTCTTTAACTCAAGCACTTGAACTCCATTTTGGCCCTTCATATTACGAGAACCACCAAGCGGAATTGTTTAAACTCAAACAATTGGGATATGTTATAGAATATTAAGCTCAACTTGAGAGGCGGCTATGTAACAGGTAATGGGTATTTCTAATGAGGCCATCCTAAATTGCTTCCTTTCTAGTTTAATCCCAAATATCCAGAGGGAATTAGCCATTCCCTAAACCCTCAAGTTTGAAGGTCTCATTTAGAACCTTTCGGTCACTATCTTAATTGACTCGAACAGTTCACACAACATACTCCAACCAAGAATTTCAAAATATTTAAAACTACACTCTACCCGAACTCCCCCTTTTTGGTGATGGTTGACAATGGTGATAAGATTTAATACCAAGGGTTTTGCCCGAGTGTGACTATCTATCTTCAAAAGGCTATGTTTTCTATCCCACTCTACCTTTTACCTATCAAGGGTGTTGATATGGTTCTAGAAATGGAATGGCTTCAAGCATTAGGCCCAATTGTTGCAAACTTTTCCATACCGAACCTATCTTTTACCCACTACAACCCCCTTTAACCTTTAAAAGTGATAACTCCCCAACCCCTTCCCAAACCACTTATTCTCAATTATGTCAATTAATCTTATACAGACTCTATAACATCCCTCAACTTACTAAACTATGATCCATGACCCACTTCACTTTCTAATGACCCTCCACTTGACCCATTTACCTAACCTAAGTCAAATTTTCACTCCCTTCCCATCCCCATTCAAAATTTGTTAACCTACCACAAATACAAGCTTTTCGAATAACCCTAAATCTAACCCTCCACACACCCATGACCACCAGATTCCTTTATTATCCAACACCCCACCTGTTAACATGACACCCTACCATTACCTTTATGCCCAAAAATCTGCCATGACCAAATTAATTAAAGACATGCTTGAATAAGGTATCATCAAACCTAGTACAAACCCCTTTTCTTCCCCAATGTTGTTAGTAAAAATAAAGGATGGAAACTAGTGATTTTTTATGCAAACTCACCTAGCATGCATCATGACTAGGAGGATTCAAGGAAGACATGGCATGAATAAAAGCTCATTCAAGATTGGAAGCGATAGTCTTCATTTTTAGCTTGTAAATATTTTATTTTAATAAGCTAAATAGGAGGGTATTTTTAATTCCCTCAAGGCCATGTATATTCAACCATCTTCTTTTAGTTTAGAAGGTATAAGTGTCTTTAGTTAAAAAGGAGGAGTAAGCTTAGAATGGATGCATAAGTCAAGACATGATTTTAGGTTGGCCCATTCACTTTAGGAGTTGCTAATTGCACCCTTAGGGAGTGAACTTAGGTGATGGAGGACCATCCTTGGGGCATCAAGTAGGACCCATCACAAGGTCCATGGCAAGAATAATAGAAGAGGAAGGTCATACCACACCAAGAGCATTGATGGTCACATGTGCGGACTTTTGTGCATCTACCTAGTCTTTTGCTTGTTTCTCTTATTTTTTCCTTGTATTTTGGGGAACCTTAATCACTTAGGATTTCATTGTGTATTTTTATTTAGCCTTTTTATTATGGGGAAAATTAGTTTAGGATTTATTTTGGGACTTAAACCTTGATTTGTGAGGTCAAAAGTTCATTTCTTTCATTTTTTAGACACAAAGGTATTTTAGTCATTTAGGGGGTGGGACCTACATTTCATTGGAGGTCTATTTAGGGTTCATTTGAGAGGCATTTAGCTCTCAAATTTTCGTGCAAATGGCCTAGAGGCCTCCACCCTCTCTTTAAATACCCTAGGTTAGACTACATGTAGTCACTTTGGATATATTGGATATTTGAGAAAGTTTTCCTCATTATTCCTCTTCCTTAGTCATTCAGGTATCTCTTGGCCCTCTTTCTCTCCTCTCTACCTTAGAAGGAGCTTGGGTCTCCCTAGGATTGGCCTTCACCCTCTCCAAGTGAAGTGAGCTAGCCAAAGAGACACCATCCAACCACCACCACCCAAAACACCATTCTTTTATCTCCATTTTTCATGAACCACTTTCACCCTTCATAAGCCCCATTTTTACACCTATTTCAACCCTTAAAGAAGATCCATTTTAACATCTCATCTTGGAAAAGAATTGGTGACACCATGGAAAAGGTGGAGCCATCATTAGATGCCTCACTTAAGGCCTAAGACTTAGGTTAATTAGTCTTAATTCTAATTAAGCTAAAGTCCCACATTGCCTTGTTTTGTGTTCCCAATCTCTCCTGTTTGACTATATATACTCTTCCCATCCTCATTGTAAATCTCACCTTTGAAGTTGAATGAAAATTGTCTCTCTTGAGCACATTCATGAGTAAAAGGTCTTGAGGATCCTCCCTCTAGAGGAACCTCTTCCTACTTGGCTTTTATCAAGGGTTCCTTCCCTTGTGGCAAACCTAAACACTTAGCTTATCTCTCCAAGGAGAGTGGTACACCACCTAAATAATTTATTTCCCCCTCCATTAATCCATTTCTTTAGAGCTTTAGGACCTCTTGGAGGAAGATCAAGGCAAGAAAACTTGGGTTTGCATCAAGTGACATCAGAGCCAACTCCTAGATGTTCTTTCATAGTCCTAATTCTTCCTATTTTTGTGCATCACTTTATGTTCTTCTTGCTGTTGTTGTTTTAATTTTTCCAACCTTCATATTATGTCAATTTAATTTCCTTATTGTCTTGAAGTTTATGTTTTAGTTGTTTTATTTTTTTTGCAATTTATTTCCTAGTATTTATTGTTTTCTAGATTTAATTTGTCTTGTTATTTTCCATTGAATCTTTATATGTTTCCTTTAGGATTGTTTCTTTAATTTTCTGCCTAACTTTTTATTTTTTTCCTTATTTTGCTGCAAATTCTAAGAAGGTCATTATAATGACTTCACAAAATTTTTTAAGGAAGCATACAATTGTGGTATTGATCTTTGGATGCACATTGTTCTTCTTGTTTGAGTTTTTAATTCTGTTTTCTTGCAACTATTATTCTGTTTTTCCAGCCCCTTGTTCTTTGTTTTGGGTGCATATTTCTGGTTATTTTGAGTCATTTAATTTCAATTTTTAATCTTCCAAGTTGTGTCTTAGTTGGTCATGTTGTCGTCATTTTATTGTCTCTTAATTCTACATATTTCTACATAGTTTTGTGTTTTATTTTTACCATAAAAAAGTGTGTTTCTCTCTTGGAATTGAGCATCAAAGGGGTCACGCCTCTTGATGTTGTGTCCTTGAGTCCCACATGCTTTAGATTATAGGCTCTTTCTAAAATAAAATTCCAAAAATTTCTCAATTTTTTCTTAGAGTATTTGGTTCAATTTTTGTTAGTTGCTTAATTTTTGTGCTAGTTTATTGGTGTAGTATCATTGCTGGATGTTGAGACCAATTCGGGAATTTAATTGGGTTGCAAAACTTGAGCAATCAAGCTGGCCTAAGCTCTATAACACTTTCCTTTTATGCCTTCTTTGTTCACCTAAATTTACTAGTGTATTTTAAGTTACTTTGCTTTCTTTGGTTTGCAATTTTAGATTCAATTTTGTGGCTATTCATCTATTCTAATTCAAGCGTCTATCCTTATTAAACTCCTTATCATATTTGTGTTAGAATTTTTTTAAGAGGTGTGGAAAAAGTAAAATGAAATCAAAAGATTAAAATAAGTCAAAAAAAGAGTTAGTAAAAAGTGTTAAAAAAAAGTAAAAAGAGTACAAAAAAATTTAGTGCACTTCAAAATTATTAAACAATTGAAAGAAGTGTTAAATTTTATTGAAATTTGCTTGAATTTTTTTGCATATGATTTAGCTACTTTGCTTTAAAATTATGCGAATCATTGAATTTGTTGAGTCTTTTTTGTTTTAAGTCCAATTCTATTTTAGGCTCATTCTAGGAATTTCTTTTGTGTGCCAAATTTCTTTCTACACCTTTTATTTTTTGTTTGTCTTTATTGGCTTTCTTTGTGTTTGTCAAATAAATTCTTTCCACTTGGATGTGTGCTATTCTTGTTATGTGCTTTTTAATTCTTTTTGTTTTGAAAATCTACTTCCCTTGGTCTCTTGCTTGGGCGCTTGTTTTCTCTTGGTAGGTAGCCAAATTGTTGAAATTTTCACAAGGGTAGCATCCTTAGGAAGTGTTGATTTAAAACTAAGGAAGAGGAGACTTGAAAAGGAAGCCAATAATAGAGTCATACACTAGGGGAGGAGCACTTGAAGAAAGGAGCTACATTCAATTTCTTTTAGTTTTATTTTTTTTAATTTGGGTGTATTTTTAAAGGATATTTTAATTAGAGGTGTTGCATGCCTATAAGTGTCACCTATTTTGTGTGTAATAAATTTTAATTTCTCGTTTTAGTATGGATAAGGAATTGGTACCCCTTATTCATACTTAAAAGCATGTTAGAATCCTTTGGCTTTGCTTTAAATTTCTTTATTTGCTTTCAAAGTTTAGGAAAATGCTTAAGTTCCCAAGGCTTAAGTCACTTTTAGTTGAGAAAACTTCAAAAAGAAAATAGTGTTTCTACCACTTTACTTAGTTCCCTAGGCCTTGCACTTTTAAATGTCATCACACACATCTAAAAGTGTTAGGAGTGTTAATAAAAGTAAGGAAGATAAAAGAGAAAAAGAATGGGAGGAATATATGAAAAGATTAAGAAGAAAAAATAAGAGTATGAAAAAGAGAGAAAAGAAAGAGAGGAGAAAAGACAAAAAGAAAGAAAATAATATAGGAGACAAAGAGAAGAGAGGGCATAAATAAGACGAGAGAGAAAAAAGAAAGAGAAAAGAGAAAGAGAAAAGAGGGACCAAAGAGAAAGAAAAGAAAGAGATAAAAGACAAAAAGAAAGACAAGAGAGAATGGAAAATGATAAGAGAGAAAGAAAAACAAGAGAAAAAGAAAGAGAAGAGATGAGGGAAAAAGAGAAAAAAGAAAAAGAGGAACGAGACAAAGAAAGAGAAAAGAAAAAAACATAAAAAAAGAGTTAGATAGAAAAGAGAGAAGAGAAAGGAAAGAAAAGAGAGAAAAAAGAATTGAAAAAGAGAGAAAAAGAGCAGAAAGAGTTAGAAAGAAATGAAGAAGAGAAGATACAAAAAGAGAGAAACGCCTATACATGCCCTTATGGTAACCTTTACACACTTTATAAGGACTTAGAAGAGCCTAGAATAAGCCATGACATTCATGCTTCTTCTAGTAAGAAGGAAAACCCTAAGAGATATCCTAAGAAAAAGGCAAACCCTTCTAGAATTAAAATTCAAAAGAGAGTCATCCAAAAGAAAGCGTATTGAGAGAAAACCCTTAAGTGAGAGTGACACTTTTACCACTAGTTCAAGTACTCGTTCTAAAAGTCCTAAATATTTTAAGTGTTTAGAAAAAGGGTACACTGCTTTGTTTTGCCCCAAAAGAAAAAGGACTTTAAGGGGAACATCAAATAAAAAGGGTACTCATTCATGTGATGATCTCTTCAAAGTGAAACAACTTCTTGGAAGTTATCCTTGTAAGGACACGCAAACACAAAGAGAGAATGTTTTTCAAACAAGATGCAAAATTTTGGGCAAAAAACTTGTTCTCTCACTATGAATGGTGGATCATGTTGCAATTATTGTAGCACAAGGGTGGTGGAAAATCTATCACTTGCTACTACTCCTCATCCTTCACCTTATTCTTTGCATAGACTTAATGATAAAGATAGTGTAGTAAAAAGAGAATAAGTGAAGATTAGCTTCTCCATAGGGAAGTATCACGACAAAGTTTTATGTGATGTAGTCCCTATGGAAGATTGTCACATGTTGTTGGAAAGGTCATGGCAACATGATAAGGAAACTTTGCATAATGGCTTCACTAATAAAATCATTCTCTCTCATAAAAGGAAAAAAATTACCTTATTTCCTATTACCCTTACCGAGGTTATGGAGGATAGAAGGATTATTAATCTTAAGAGAAAGAGGGATAACATTGAAAATAAAGTTGTTGGTAGGAAGACCGAGTTTAAGGAAGATCCACTTTCGCCTTCAAAGAAGGTTCTCTACATAGAAAAATCTTCCCGCCAACCCTTACCAAAAGAACAAGTTGAATCTAAGGATGTGCCTGTATCTTTTGAGCACCTTGATCCACACCCTCAAGTCCAACTTGATGAGTGCTCCATTCCATTAGGCTAGTCTCATCCACTATTTCCAAACTTTTTAGTCTAGCATTTAGTGTAATAGGAAAAGGATGGGGCGTTGCTGTATGGAAGCATAAGCACACTAAAAATCTTTTCAAAGCTTAGTGCCAAACTACACTACCCCATTTCTTGGAGGTCTCCTAATAAACCTCTCGCTGCCCCCAAAATCACTTGTCTGCATATACTTACTGCTTTCCTTATTTTCTTGCAGACTTTGAAAAAGAGGAAGAAAGGCCTTAGGATTTGAGGTCAAATCCTCTCCAAGGGGGAAGAGATGATGCAATCCCACCTAGCATGCATCATGCCTAGGAGGATTCAAGGAAGGCATGATATGGATAAAAGCTCATTGAAGATTGGAATCCATAGTCTTCATTATTAGCTTGTAAATATTTTATTTTAATTAGCTAAATAAAAGCGTATTTTTAATTCCCTTAAGGCCATATATATTTGGCCATCTTTTTTTTAGTTTAAAAGGTATAGGTGTCTTTATTTAAAAAAGAGGAGTAAGCTTGGAATGAGTGCATAAGTCAAGACATGATTTTGAACTAGCCCATTCACTTTAGGAGTTGCTAATTGCACTCATGGGGAGTGAACTTAGGTGCCTCACTTAAGACCTAAGACTTGGGTTAACTAGTCTTAATCCTAATTAAGCCCAAGTCCCACATTGCCTTGGTTTGTGTTTCCAAGCTCTCCCATTTGACTATATATACTCTTCCCCCCTCATTGAAAATCTCACCGTTGAAGTTGAATGAAAATTGTTTCTCTTGAACACATTCATGAGTAAAAGGTCTTGAGGATCCTCCCTCTAAAGGAACCTCTACCTAGTTGGCTTTTATCAAGGGTTTCTTATCTTGTGGCAATCCTAAACATTTGGCTTATATTTCCAAGGAGAGTGGCATACCACCTAAATCATTTCTTTCCGCTTCCATTAATCCATTCCTTTGTAGCTTTGGGACCACTTGGAGGAAGATCAAGGGAGGCAAACTTGGGTTTGCATAAATTTTGTGCAGAATACCGCTCACTCAATGCAATCATCGTGAAAGAACACTTATTTATTCCAACCATTGACGAGCTACTCGATGAGTTAGGCATATGTGATATATGATAGGTGGGACTTAACTTCCCGTTTTATGTTTGAAATCTGTCGACTCCATGGTTTCCCAAAGTTCATCATAACAGACCATGATCCCCTCTTTATGAGCTCATTTTGGAGGACACTATTCAAGTTACAAGGCACACAATTAAAATCCAGCAGTGCTTACCATTTTGAAACTGATAGTCAATAAAAGGTTCTAAATAAGGTGTTAGAAACTTATCTCCATTTGCTAGCGAGCAACCCCGCAGATGGTTCCAGTTCATTCACCTTGCAGAGTAGTGATATAACTCAACTCACCATTCTGCCATCAACATGTCTCCCTTTAAAGATCTTTACGGTCACTCGCCGCCAGCGCTCTATGACTTCATACGAGTTCCACCAGCATTCTTCCTTTAACGGCAACCCTACAGGAATATGCCCAAATACTCGCTCAGCTCGAAGAAAATCTCCATCAAACCAGGCAGAGGATGACAGATCAAGCTAATAAACAAAGAATAGATCGTACCTTTTTGGAAGGAGACTAGGTGTAGCTGAAGCTCCGCACCTACCACCAAGTTTCTGTCCATCGGCAGCCATCATAGAAGCTCAACCGTCGCTTTTATGACCCTTTTTATGTGCACAGCGTCTTCCACATCTCCTTACTCAAACCATTTTAAAGCAATCTGCCAGTACCTTTGCTGCAATCAGATCCCACTCAGGTCACGACCACTTCGCCGTCACCATCAAAGCCCACATTGGTTACATACACTCTTCCACTGTCGTCGGAGCTCACACAAGTCACAAATGCTCCTTTGTCACTGCCTCGATCGTCATCACCACCCTAGTCTCCATCACAGTCGCCGCCTCAATCAAGTGTCTCACTATGCCTTAACAACCCTTTAGAAACCCTAATCACAACTCTCTCAACTCTCAATACCCAATCTCTAAAAAAGCCAACCCTAACAACACCAAATAACCTTATCTGCACTACCTACCCACTTAACCCTTTCTCACACGCTCTTGTGGCCCCACCTCACTTCTTCAATCTCAACCCTTGATCTCACCCTACTCCTACTAACAAGTTCCCAAACAATAAAATCTACCTTGACCACTTCACCCACTATACACTCACTTTAGGCAACCAACCCTTCACATGCCCACCATTTGATCTTCAACTGCTTAATCTTAACCCTTTATCCAAACTTGCCATGTAATTTATCCCAACTTTTAACCCTCAGCTAATTACCCTTTCTCTTGTTCTTCTCTTTTGTGCCATTGTAGCTCTTTAGCTAATAGAGTAGAAAGCCTAACACAATGTCTTTGAAGAAAATACATGTTATATTAGGACAACATATATTTTTTCCTCATAAATTATATATATATAATATATATATATATATGAACAGATTTAATCTTGACCAACTGAATTAAGGTATCCGTGTTTGTTCTTTTAGACAACAAAAATTGCATTTTTTTCACTTTGTTCAAATAAGAGTTGCACCCGTATAGAATTCTCTTGTTTCTCAGTATGATCTCTATCATCATCTTTATTCCCTTTATCCATTCTCCTATCCTACCTTGGTCTATGAATTTCTCTATCAATTCCATTACCTTATCCTTACCCATGAGGTTCCAACATTTAATCCTTAATTGAACTAGGAGTGGTTCCTGGACATCCTCAAAAGAAAGGTTATTATAAAAACCAACTCTATTCCTTGAATAGAAAAAGGTAGCACCGGAGAAAGAAAAGAGCGAGATGATTGTTTTTGTTGTTCTTGTAAAGTGAATGAAGTGGGTCAACCTCTTTTTGGCTGCGGGCAAACACTTTTTCTCACTAGTCGAGCTTTCTAAAAAAAAGCGATGCGAGAACGTATTCTCTTATCTAAGCCTTTTCCCTGTTTTGCTCCCCCATCATGGATGGTTTAGCGACTGGTGCCACGAAATGATTGAGAACTACGACAGGTCGAAATGCATTTGGTTTGTGCTCTTCACCTTTTTCCTCCTATCATTTCAACTTAAGTGTAATGTACATGGTTCAAGTGTCATTAGAATGTGTGTAAGTATCATATTAGAATGTATGTATGTGTGTCTCATTTGGAAAATAAATGTTTTCCAATTACGGATAAATTTTATTTTACAGTGTTGTACTTCTTGTACGTCCCACATTTTGATTATAATATAAATTAAATATATTTATTTTTGTCAGTAAAAAAATAAAAATATATGGCTTGGAAAATATAAATCAAGCTTTTATCTACAAATATAAAATGTTTAATTGAGTTACTACAATATGTGAACATGATATTGCAATATCCATAACCCAAATATTATTGGAGATTCCCCGTCTTTCTAATATAATTAGTAGTATGATCAAAATATATAGGATATAACATCAGAGAAATATACTTAGTAGTATCATCAAAATATATAGTATATAACATCAGCTTCGAAGCCGATACAATTTTTTTATAAGACAATTTGGTAAGATTGAATTAAATTACTAACCAAAATCTCTAATTCTAATATTAAAACATATCCTAGTATATTTATTGTTTGGTATATCGTGTCACCTGCTGTTAATCGGAACACCAGCAAACTTCACCTTCAATGTGTCTAATCCTTAGGCTAAAATAGTATAGAATGAGGTACATAACTCGTATTACAGCCCTATCTATTTTGTAAGACTGATTTGGTCCATCCACCCAAAAACATTTCTAATTGTACATAGTTTTTTTTATCATAGCTAATGCTTAATTAATTTATACCTGAAAAGATATATGGTTGTTGTGGGGATCCAAGTGTGGAGTATCGGAAGGAAATCTCTGATCATTCTCCTTGGATTCCACCAAGTGGATACCAACTCCATAATTGAACAACCACGCACCCTTGACGTCCAAAGCTTGAGGCCTCTCCACCAGAACAAATCCCAGCACCTTTGTGTAAAACTCTATGGACATCTTCACATTTCTACACAACCTTGAAACGTGGTTCAAAGCCATTAATGGAGGTTCCTTCTCCTCCTTTCTTATATCCTCTTCTTCTCTAACCATCTCTTCCTCCTGCTTCTGCATTTTATTGATTCATATGCTTTCCGGTTCATCAAAACTTCCAAGTATTTGACAATATATTATAATGCTCACAAATGCACCGATGTGAGTTTTAATTAATTTTAAGTAGTATAATTTCAAAATATATTGATAAATTGGCTTTAAGACGATTACAAATGACCAAGGGAGGGACGGACACGTTGAAGATGCCAATAGAAAGCTTGAACGTGTTGTCCTGCATGCATGGTTTTATTGAATAGTAGACACGTAAAAGGAGAAAAACAAAAGAAGAAACCGGTTTCAACGGAATGGGTGCGTGGCAGTGCTTCTTTCTCTTCTAGTCTGTCTACCCATTTGTTTTCACTCGTACCGCTATATGTTACTATTAAGATTTAAATAACTAATTAATCTATCTACTGTTACTTTGTTTTAATTTTTATGAATTTTTTAATTGCTTCTTCGTATCTATGACAAAATTATACGATTCTCACGTCTCATGTTCTTAATTGTCACCCGGTTTAGATCCATTTTTAGATAAATATTTATTTACTTTTTCTTTATTATGATCATATATTTTTTAATCCAATCTTAAAATTTTAATTATATTCATATATATTTTTCAATCCAATCTTTCGAATTCAGTTATTTTTTTAAAACTTTCAATTTTTTTAAATAATAAATTAAAATACTAATAACTAAAAATTGTCACTATTTTTCTTAATTCCATTAATTTCAATTACCTCTGTCATAATGATGTTTTTTTAAGATAAAATTTATCTTGTCATAGTCATTATAGCTAAACATAATTATTATGTCACTAATACAAAACGTGCATACAAATGTGTGACTAACATTCATTAGGTGGGTAGGGATTAAACTTGTGCTTATTTTTTTTATAAAAGATAAAAATGAAACTTTCAAAAATTAATGATTAAAATAAAAAAATACTAAAATAATAATAGACCAAATGATCCATCCTTGCTAATACTTCTCTTAAGAGCATTCAAGTGTAAAATAGTACAATGTGGAGGAGTTGCCTATTTAAAGAGAAAACATGGGCTTTAGAGATTAGGTGAGCATCCACCATTAGGAGGAGTTAAGAGAGATTAATTAAGTGTTAATTGACTTAGAGTCAATTAGCAGTTGATTAATTCTAGGAAGATTCAAACATGTCCCTAGATTTAAGGATCTTGGCCCCCTCTATATTTGTATTTGAATTTTGGAGGGAAGTCACATAGCACCTCAAAACTCAAATTAAAAAATGAGAGTAACAAGAATGTCAAGTTGACGCCATATGGAGTAAAGAAAAGAAAGTGGTGCCACTTGAAGAGAACGATAGGGATCCACATGTCTCTCATGTTCCATGTGAGTTAGAGGGGTGTGTAACTAACTTAAGGGGAGTGGTTAAAAAATCACACTCCTAAGCTTTTCCAAAAAGACCCTAACTAATCAAAACACTCCACAAAAAAGACTAGTCACACCTCCTAATTTAAAATAGAAACAAAAGCAAAAAAAAGAAACTAAATACATCTCCAAGTCCCAAATTAAAAACGTACACTACAAAGATTAAAAGGAAGACTATGACCTAAATTCAAACATCTTGATATCCATGACAAGGTAAGGCTTTTTTCCTTTTCTCTTGCCATATCCTCTTCAATCCTCCTAAATTCAACTTGTTCTTTTACTGAGAAAGTAAAATAATTTTAATTTGTGATTCTTTTATTGAATTACATTTGAATTAGTTATTTGTATAAATATTTCAACAACAAAAATTATAAAGTAATAAAGAAATTAATAATTTTGAATACAATTTTATTTTATATAAATAATAATTATAGTCTCTATCATTATTAAAATTACTTATATTTACAATGTGTTAATAAATAAATATACGTGTAAACAAAGTTAAAAGTAATGTAGCGGTATATTTATTAAACTATAATGGGATGTCATTGTAAAATTTTATTAAAAACTTTCATGTCTAATACTTTACACTTTATGTGTAAGCACAATATTGGATGTTAATATATAAGCATAGTATCGAATATCATTATAAAGTTTTTTTTACTGTTAGTGTATATATAAATTATTCTCTTATAATTTATTGACTAATTATAATTAATTTTATTATAATATTTGAAATATTATTAATTTTTTTAGAGTAACGTTTAACTTATAAATATTTATTTATGATAACTTTAATTATTAATACTTTAAAAATTAATGTAAAACTCTCTTCGAGTGAAAGCATGTATACTAATGACACTTAAATTATAAAAAAAATATAAAAGTTAATGTCCTCAATCATGATCTTGTTTCTTATGAATAATATGCTTAGTTTTTTTTTAGTAATTCAAAATAATTTTTTTCTTGAGATACTAAAAAAAGCTTTAGTTTATCATAGTTTAACTATTTTTATTGCAAATATTTTAATAAAAACTTATAAATTAATTACATTAAATCATATAAATTAAGAATCTTAATTAAGATTTGTTACGAGAGCTAAAATCTTAATTAAGAGGAATATTTGTTAGCAGAGTGAGGATTGTGATTATATAACGTAACATATATTTATATATCGTAACAAATATTTATAGTCCTTAATTAAGATTTGTTACGAGAGACAAAATCTTAATTAAGGATTAAAAATCAAGATTATATAAATTATTACAAGAGAGAGGTGAGAGTTTATGATAAAAAATAAGAAAAATAAATAATAACGGTAGGATTAAATTTAATAATTAACCGTTTATGTTGTTTTATTTGTTAAAAGTAATAATGTAACTGAAACGCTAAATTTAAAATGATATTGATGGTATTGTTTATTTATAATAATAAGAATTAAATATTTTATTATTAATAATCAATATAATTTATATCGTTAAATTTAATTTTACTGTTATTCTTAATTTTTCTCTTTTTATATATATGTGTTGTGTCTGATTATCTTAAAAAAAAAAGGAAGAAATCACAAGTTCTTTAAAGAAATGACTACTACAAGAGTTGATGGTGATAGCTATGTGTTGGGATTTATGTGTATTGTTTTCCTTTTGGTTTCAGGTAATAAACTTGGATCCTTTTGTTTAGTTTTTTTTAAAAGTTAATTTGAATTTGTTAATTTTCATAAACTTAAAATATATAGATTAAATAATATAGTTTTTTGACATAACAAGTAATGTTGAGTTTAATCTTTGAATATGCATTTATATTAAATATTTAGAAAAATAGCTTTGTTATTCATAGTTAAATTATTCGATTAAAAATGTTGTTTTGTGAAAGAAAGTATCATTTACAAAAATGAGATGAAATGAGAAAGAATAATGAAAAGATAAAAAGTAAAGAGATAAAAAATGGTAATGAGGAGAGTAAAAAGAGAAGAAATATATAATTTTAAAAGATCATTCTTTATTTTCCTAATACGTATATTTAATAAAATTAGATGAATTATTAATATATTTAATATTTGAAGCATATTATAAAAGAACTAGAGAATAGTTTAATCTGTTCAACATAATTGTTAATTCATACTTGTATATGTATGGATTAAAATAAAGATTAACTCGTTAAGTATTTGGTAAAAAGAATTCTTGCTAAGATTAATCTAGCGGTGGAGATTGAGGAAGCTATATAAAAACTTCAATTAATAATTATTGTCAATAGCATATTTAAATTTATTAAAATAAAATAAAACTATGATTTGTATAAAATTTCTAATAAGACTCCATTGATTTTAGGATCGGCAAATACAGGCGACTGCAGGCTGAACGGATTTTGTCCAGATCCTAAGCTGTGTTACAGTTTTTGTGTTTCTATTGGCTATGAAAAATATGGTGGCTTTTGCAATAAACTTGACAACCTATGTTGCTGTATAAGTAATGATGTCTCTAGTCATGTCACTCCTTAATACTTTCATTTCGCTTCTCATTAATTATTTCATAATAAAGTTTACTTTGACTACTCCTCTGCAATATTTATTTGACTATTTTAATCGTTTTAATATATTTTCCTATTTTGTTTTAATATCTTTTTTATTAATTGATTTTTTGTATAGTTTTTAACTTTTTTAATATAGTTAAACAAAGGATATTATGCTTCCTTCCTTAGTTTACAAATACTACTTTAACATAATTTTTTAATTATGAATTTCTAATTAATCTTCATTATCCATCTAAATATTTTAAAATGTATCTTCAACATGCGTAATTTATGAAAAATAAAAATGTGTGATTACTATAATTTACAAGTTTTATAAATAAACGTTAAAGGAAAATGGTAAGCGAAATATGATTGCACTAAAAAAATAACAGTTTACTTAAATTTTTAATTTTATATGTTTTATAAAATCTATTTTATATATTAGAAAATAAATTACGTTAAAAGTATACTTGATTTAAAAAATTAGCAAACAACATTACCCTAATGTCCCAAAAATTATATTTTGATATTTCTGTAACATTAAAATTAAAACAACATTTTTAATTGATATTTAGTAACTGTTTAATTAGTAAAACATATTTTTTTACTTTATTAACTGTTACTCAATATTATTTTTATAGATATTTATTCACTTCATTTAGTTATCTCACATTCATTTTTTTCGGTTGAAATGCAAATAATTTTTCACTTATTAACTTAAAAATACACAATTATATTAATTAAGTAATTATAATGAAAATAATATTTTAAAGATCTTCAAATTATAATCAGTATATACATGAACTTATGTATATGTTTTTCATGATTTCAAATTTCAATTTCATGTTAATTAATTTTTCTAATAAATTATTTCCATAAATAAATTTTAAACATTTACAATAAAATTGAAATATATTTCTAAATAAAATTTTAGTTGAATTATAATATGATTAATTTATACTATTAGATTATATTAATTTTCAATTTATTTAATATGTCGTGTAATATGGAATGTATTTGGACAAATATAAACAAAGCAATCGTGAAATAGTAATTATTATAATAAGTGATTTTTAATATGTAATATTGAATGTAAATTATTACTTAAGGTAGTGTTATATATAATTATGGTAATTATTAATTTTTCATTAATAGTGTTAGATATAATAACCAATTAACATGAATCTTTTGAGAAAATAATTAATCAGCTTCAATAAAAAATTCTTCCAAGTCATTTCACGTAAAGAATTATAAGGAAAATATACAATCTCATGAATACATAAAATCTTATCTGATAATTAGTAATAATTATAAAATAATATTTTATTTATTTTAACAATAATTACGATGAACTTATTTGTATATAAAAATATGAAAAAAAGTTGAGCATTAATGGAAATATAAAATTGAATATTAAAGATATTTTTTTCTTATTTAGAAAATAAATTATTAATTAACGTCAACACAAATGATTGAGTACCTTAATGTAAAATATATTTTTTTAAAAGGCAACATAAGCTGTATAATTTACATATCACTATGAAACAAAATGTTTCATAAGTTGTACATCCATAAAAAAATAGAATCTTTTCTAACCTGTTCACCACACTTTACACGCATAACAATAAATTACTACACCAATAAAAAAAAATATTTCTTATTAAAACTAAGCCTAACAATAATCCTTTTAATATCTGAATATAAATAAAATATTTAAAGACTTCAATGTTTTGCTGTTAAAACAATGGCGTTTTTTGGATATCCACATACCTCACCAAACTGCATGTCAAAACAAATATATGAATTTACTCTTTATGCTTCTCAGTACCCAAGAACTAGTCAGAAGAAACAATGGTGTTAAATCATCAGATAGGTAAAGGTAATTTAATTCCAATTCAGGTTGTTCATCACCCTATACCACAATGATGCAAACCAAGTTTTATCTTTCTCCTTGAGGTTCCAAGCATCCAAGAAATGAAGGATTGAGAGGAAAGAAAATGGAGGTAGAGCGCCACTCTTTAGAAAAGAGATAGCACCTAGCGAGAGGTCTCGCCAAGTGGGAACCAAAGTATCTCGTCCAATGAGACATGTCACCTAGCAAGAGGTCTCAAACATGAACTTATAGTTAAGGGTCTTCACTCAGCGAGAGGGATCACTGGCAAAAAACCATGCAAAATTTCTAGTAAAGAAAACTTTGCACTAGCAAGACATGTCACTGGGTGCAAAATCACAGAATTACTTAACAAAATAAGACTATGCAAGATTAAAAAACATACTCCAACTACATAATTCAATAAATAAAACATGCTAAAAACATGTGTTCACTACGTCACTTTAAATACTACAACTTATCACTTACAAATCCAATTTACAATACATGATTATACATTTACTTGCTCAAAACAATGAAGTCCCTAACATACTTTTCATGTGTACATACATATCCGTCTAATACTCTTAGCACTACAATAGACCTAACCTACATCATAAGGTTTCATCCTAATTATGTATATACATACATATATAAATACATGTATACATACATATATACATACAAAACCAAGTTTAATATCATACGTCTATATATATTTTAGCACACTATAACTCCATCACTATATATATTTACATTATCAAGTAGTCAAACTTATACCATACCTTCTATACATACACCAAAACTCAAACATTATAAAATGTCCTAATAGAACATTATTTGCTTCCAAGCTAAGTCTCAAAATCATTTTCAACATTGAATCTCAGGCCTCTTAGCACCACCACTATTATTTTCTCTTATGCAAAGCACGATTATCACAATCATAAACATAAAATAAACAATGCAAGGGTAAACATATAATAACATAGGTCAATTACAATATGAAAATCGGTACCAATTAATTTAACAAAAACAATAATTCCATAATATTATCAACCTCACTAACACACTTATGTTCCCTCTGAATCCAAATAATTAAAATAACTCAAACACATAACCTAACACCTTCCATAAAAACTCATTGAATTTGAATACTTGGCGGGCTATTTGACTTTCCTCCACACTAATTTAAGTTTAGTCATACTCATATGATGTTCCCAACCAGGGTATGGATTAGTGTTCACAGTGGCTTCATGCTATCCTCATTGCATAGTCCTCACTAACTCTCTGTTGCTCAACTAATATTAACAGGTTTTTCATCCAGGAACGTACCTCGCTGAGGGAGGTTCCTTCATTGGAACAGTTTAACTCAGGTAACTCGTTAATCGACCATTGTCGCTAAGCAAGATACTTTGGTTCCTCGTTGGACGACCTTTTTCTCCTAGCAAGAGTGTGCAGTGCATGTATGAAGTTTATTATTTGCAATTTTAATATGCTAAGATTTATGTTGTATTGGAATAGTTGTATTGATGATTAAAAATGTTTATTATATTAGTAAATACTTTGGGATGTTACAAATATAGGCCTAATTTTCCATACTTTGTCTCTTAAACATTGTACTCAGAATTGCATGTATCTCAATACAATACATGCGATTTGATATGAGTCAGAAGCCCGACGATGAGAATCATTGGTTATATCTTTTCTAGTTGAATCGTGTGATTCAAATCTAGTGTTTGTAACGTTCCAAACTAGGTTGAATCTCGCAACTTGGATTTGAAAAATACATTATCCCCCCCCCCCTTTTTTAAGAAAATAGGTCTAGAAAGTGAAGGGAACTAGAAAAAAATTTCACTCCCTAATACCCAAATGTTCCGTTGAGAGAAACACTCTCTCTTTGTGTTCTCTCCTTTTTTTATCTTTCTTTCTCTATAACAAAGCTTGTATTTCTCTCTCTACAACTCCTCTCTCTACAATATTAGTTGTTTTTGTGTTGGGTTATTGGCTAATGCACAGTTGTTTATCATGTTGGACTTTGGAATATGGATAAGATCATAGGAACTTTTCGAAATTACAATGCTGAAAAGCTAAATTAGTGTAACATCATCAACTATTGTTTGTTTTAGATATGCAGCTACAGACCCATATTTTTTGGGTGGCTACATTGTTGAATTAATATAGCAACAAATAGTCACCGTTTTAGAAATTTATGCAACAACAACACGAGTTTCTTTAAGGCTTTGTTGCATAGCTGTGTAGGAGCAAACAATCTTTTTCTTTTACCTTGTGATTTGATACATTCTCACCTAGCATGTATCATGGCTAGGAGGATTAGAGAAAGAGACGACATAGATGGGATCTCATTGACAAATTCAAGTCATTGTTTTCATTGTTTTTACCTTGTAAATAATTTCTATTAAGTGTAGAATTAGGGGCATGGGGTTTCCTCGTTATAAGGTCTTGTATTTTGTCCATTTTACCTTATAAAAAGCATGTAGTACCTTAAGTAAATTATGTTGACTGTGTAGAAAAAGAGGTGTACCCATATTTAGGAGTGTGGGTCATTTCCACACTTCCTAACTCCTTTTTAAAGCCTACTTTCTAACACACAAAACATGACAAACACAAAGGCCTACATGATCTCCCCTTCCTTGATTTTAGGCGTCATTTTAGGAGCTTGTCCCCTAGATTAGTTAGTTAATTTTACTTAGGGGTTGGACGTTGTTGGGAGGTCCATGATTAGCCTCCTAATCCTAACCTCTCACTCCCTATAAATAGGCTCTTCATGCCTCATTGTAACTCATCTTTGAATTTGAATGAAAATAGTCTCTTTCTAAGCACATTCTCTAGTAAAAGGTCTTAAGGATCCTCTCTCTTGAGAAACCTTTTCCTAGTTGACTTTTATCATGGATTCATTCCCTTATGGCTAGCCTCAACAATTTTTAGCTTATAGTGGCGCCCCACCTCCATTTTTCTTTCCTTTCCATTCTCCATTTCTTGGATGCTTGGAACCTCAAGGAGAAAGATCAAGGAGTGTAAACTTGGTTTGCATTATGATTGTTATTTTGTATAGTTGTGTGTCTTGAATTGAAGCTTATATATCACTATATTAGTTGTTTGAATTCAAAGTGCCATTAGATACGTGTATGGTTTTTATTTTAAATATGTTTCTTGATGTTAAAATACTCCTAGAGTTCTTTTATGTCTTATATATATATATATATATATATATATATATATATATATATATATATATATATATATATATATATATATAGTGGTTGTGAACTTCACGATTCACAATACAATTAGATTCAAGATTCATAAATTTGACTTTTTTATGCATAATGTGTATCGTGATTCGTGAATCACCTACCATTCTTCAGAAACTTATCCAAACAGAGTCGTTATGGTTAGCATCCTCCATCTCCATTTCCTAATGAGTGTCGTATTGAACTTTTCTAGTTCTTTAATCCCTAATCCTCCATAATCATTCCTCCTACAAATAGGTTCTCATTTTATGCAGGCTACCATGTTACTGACCTCTTCTTTCCCTTACTAAAACCTTTTCTGCACATTCCTATACTACTTACCACTTGGGAAATTTGAAAAAAAAAAGTAGAATAAGGGATTTCAGATAGGCTAGAGTTGATGAGGCATATTTGTACCCGCAAGGCATAGCTGATTAACTTCTA
Organism: Psophocarpus tetragonolobus; assembly: GCA_037954015.1. Classification (NCBI taxonomy): domain Eukaryota; kingdom Viridiplantae; phylum Streptophyta; class Magnoliopsida; order Fabales; family Fabaceae; genus Psophocarpus; species Psophocarpus tetragonolobus. The sequence continues at coordinate 99,506,171 of CM075689.1, forward strand.
TATTAGCTTCTATGAGATTTTAGTAAAAGTTTTAAACAAGGTACGTATAAATTAAGCTTAAAGTTTACTTATGAAATTTGTGTACATTTTTATTTCCAATTTTTCATTTATCCCTTAATTGATAAAACACTTACACACATTCATTAAAATATTACGAAGCAAGTTATCACTCTTCTAATAGCTATTTCTAGACACCTACTGACATGTTAGATTCACCAATTACGATGGAGAATTTAGATACCTAGTTTTGTCCAGGTAACATTTTTAACTCAAAAAGAGGAAGACTAAAAGAAAAAAAACTATATAAAGTGTTGTGATAAGTGTTCATTTTGTACAAAAAATCTAAATCTTTATCACACTTATCTAACCATAAAAATTATAGAAAACTTTTTGCACAACCCAATTTTATCTAAAGATAGAGTGTTAAAATTGCACCTGTGATTTCTTGTGTCCAATTTCTCCTTTAAACCAAGAAGAAGTAAAGAACAGAAAGGAGTGACATGATGCTACCAAATGAATCCTAGAGCTAGTTCATGTGAATTGTAGGATGAAAGCCCAAGCCTCAACCAAAGATATCAATAAATCAAGAGAAGACGTTAGTCTATGTGAATTGCAAGACAAAAGGCCAAGCCTCGACCAAAGGTATCAATGGACCAAAGATCATGTGAATTGTAGGGCAATAGCCCAAGACTCAACCAAAGATGTCATAGGACCAAAAAAGGGTGTTGGTTCATATGATTTGTAATGCCACAAGTCAAAACTCAATTGAGATGCCATTGGAACAAAAATAGGAGCTGATTCTGGTCAAAATTCGTTAAGCCACGAAAAAAATATGTCTCAGAGGTCGCTTAGTGAAACAAATTTCGCTAAGCGAAGCCCCTAAAAATAACTAGAAATTCAAAAATTCACTCAGAAAATTTATTTTCGTTCAGCGGATTTTCTTGCACAAAGGCTATAAATAGGGGCGCAATTTCATTTTTTGGAGGAGATTTTTGGGAGACTCTTGGGAAGTTTTTCGAGGCTCTTGGGGGGATTGAAGCTCTTGCAAAGGCTATTCTTAAGGGCTTAAGAGAGCTTGGTAGGGCTCTTGAGAGAGAATTTCTAAGAGCTTTTGGGAGAGGTTTTGAGAGAGAGATTTGAGAGAATTTTGGAAGAACTTGGGGAGAGTTTGGGGAAACTTTTCTTAAGAAATTCTTGGGTTTTTCTGAGGAGTTTTTTTAGAGTCTTCTAGAGGTTTTTGGGACCCTTAAGAGGACCTTCCTTGGAGTTATCCTTGTAGCTCTCGACAAGGTCTATCTTGGAACCTTTTCTTGAGGCACTTTTCTCAATACTAATTGTGCAACTCTCTCTGAGTTTGAAACCATATTTTACTTTAATAATTGTTATTTTGTTTCATAATCTTAAAACACCATGGTCGTGATTTTAACTTTCTCTTTATCTTTTATTTGTTAAAAAACTCTACACCTACCAACTATGTCATTTTTTGTCTGAATGTAATATTCTTTTTTTAGATAAAGGGGTTGATTTAGATGTGATATCTCTTTAATTCTGAGGTTTTAAGGCATAAGTGGTGACAATTTTTTTGTCTTAGAACCTTAAAAAATAAATCGCCAGTCAAAATTATTTCAAAAAAAATCTAAAAAGAAAAATGTTCAAGTAGATTGACTTAGGTGTACACCCGTATCAATTCTAAATTTTAGGACGTATGAATTTTGATAGTTCAAAAATCCTTAAACTTAATCAGACGTCAAAGTTAAAAAATATTAAAACATAAACTTTTGCTACGAAAAACTATGTAAACTTTTTTTTTGTTGTTCTCAGATATACATAAAAGCAGGATGTCACTCCTGGTGAGCCAAATAAACTAAAACAAGAATAACAACCATCTTCTTGGTTATCTACATTAACAACAATAATAGGACAGTTATAATAATAATAATCACAATAAGGTTTTTTTACTTTAAGATGAATATTTTAAAAGAAAAATAATTTTCTTAGTTAATTAGAAATAAATCATCTTTATGATGAATATTTCAAGGTGTTAATACCTTTCTTACACGTAATCGACTTCCGAACTCAAAATTTAGTTACACAAATCATTTTTTATTTTTAAAAATTTTTCTAATGTTTTCCGTTATCAATATAACGACTATTTTATTTTTTAAATTATATTTTCGTCGTCACATCAAAATTCACTTTTCAACGACAAAAAAATGATAGAATTATGGTAGCTGCTTGAAGAACACAGGTATACTTGTTATCTCCAAAATTAATCTTATTTTACGTTTTGAATTATGTAGCAGCCAGAGTACTACAAAGGCAATTTTGACCTGTAATTATCAGATATTAACCCACTAAGGTGGTGTACAAGTCAGATTCACATCGCTATATGTTAAAAAGAGCTCGTTCAACCAGATCTTAATAATCTGTTTGATAAATAAGACATATTGTCGCATTGGGAAAATTGATCAAATATTTTGAGTGACCATAATTTCAAGTGATAAATAAAAACTCGAGGTTACTTTATCAATGTCATTCAAAGACACATTTATAATGTAGTTTATTTAAGGATTTCCTCCATGAAAAGTTGATATTCATGAAAAAATGGGTGGCCATGGCTCCCCATCTACACAAAAGATGATTGTCATGTAAATATTAGTAGGAACATATGGAGTTCGTATTTCATCAATTATTAAAATAAATAATATTCATTCAGAAAATGATTTATAACTGCTCCAGGATCTTAAGCCAACCTTCCGTGTCAACGAATCTAGTACTTATCATCTCGCTAATGGTTGATGAATCCAAATTCTTTAACCATTTTACTCTATTGGTCGTGTTAGAACCAGGTCCTGAATTACCATATTCTGCGAATGTTATAAGATTCCTGCAAAAAATGGATGAAAAACCAAAATTCCGATCAAGAAAAACAATGAAATAAAAAAATGGAAGCACAAATTATGTATAGAGAGAATAAAAACAATTTTTATTTTAAAAATATGAGAAATATAAATCAAAATCATATAATTATACACAAATGTTGATTAGGCTTAAAAGTTGATTATGTTATTTACTTTAAAAATTATGTATATTAATTGGCTTATAAGTTTACCCATTTACAGACCTAGCCACCCTTTAAGCATTACTATATTTTGATGAGGAGTTGTGTGTGAATTTGTTTATATATGTAGACACAATGGAAACCGGTAAAAAGACACAAACATTATAATATTTATTAACATTTGTCAAAAACATTCAGTAACGTTTGCAGGAAAAAAAACAGAGACTAATAAGAGATTTAGAAGAAGGATCTTACTCTTGCCCTTTAGAAGTCCATGGCTGCCAACCTAGCGGTTGTATAATGTCGGCCATTGTAGTGTTGTAGAAAAGAACTCTAGCGTAAACTCTCCATGGTCTTCCCAAGTAAGTTGTACCATTTCCATCGATGCTGCAACTCTTAAAAACAAACCCATTTGCATCGTTTTCACTTGCTCTCCCTTGTGCGGTTATATAACCAATAATTCCAGGACCTAGAGCCTCATCAATAGCTGATATTCTACATAACTGCAAAAATAAATAAATATACACAAACATACATTCAAAACAAATAATATTTCATACGTTAATAATACATATATTTTTGTGCAATTACCCAATGGGTGTATAATTTGTGGCCTATGACCTCTGATTAAGAATACACTCTTGAGAAAAGGTGAGACTTCTCTTAGTCCAACAATAATGATATTGTCTATAAAAAAAACATTTGTGCAATTCGATCGAGAAGCTTCTTTTTATACAATAACTTAATATTATTGAATAAATACATGTGCTATTGAAATTATGAATATTAATATTTAATATTAATAACTCACAATGTGTAAAATTAAATCTTCAAATCATATTAAAATATTTAAAAAGGTTAATACTTCCAGCTTGTATGTTTAAAGGATCTTGATACCTTTACAAGATGAGTCAATAATTTTCTCTTTCACCTCTTAATGATACCTCAAAAACTTATTTAATTTTTTATGTATTTACAGGAACTTAATTAAGTAAATTTAATTAAGATAATTGGGTAAACAAAATATTTTTATATAGTATATTAATTCATACACCAATTTAAAAATTAAATATAAGTAAGTTTTAATTTAATTTAAATATTCTTTAAATTTTTTGAAAAAAAAACTTTATAGGCATTTTACATATTTAATTATTTAATTCATAACTAAATTGTGAGAAAAAGTTTATAGACATTTTATGATAATTAATATATTAATCCATTATTTTCTAATCATAATTTAATTTTTATTTTAATTTAAATGTCCTTTAAATTTATAGGCATTCCTTAAGTATATATTACTTGTAAATTATGAAAAAATATTTATGTCTCCTTAAAAATTAATAATGATGTATTTTAACATATAAAATAATATTTAAAAACATATATATATATATATATATAATATGTATAATGGAGATTAGATAATTTTTTTAAGTTTTAAAACTGAAATAATATATTTTTGAGTTTTATTTTTTAATCAAAATATAATCCTTATAAAAATATATGTAACAATTATCTTTATTAATTTTTTTAAAAAGAATAATATATATTTTATATGAATTAATTCAAATATTTTTTTAATAATTAATTCAAATAATTAAAGCATAGTAATTTTAATAATAGCAACATAATTTTATTTTATTCACATAGTATTATAATCATTTATTATTTAAAATTGTATGAAAATCCTTAAATATATTCATGCAATCTCACCTGGCATGCATCATGGATAGGAGGATTAAGGGAGACATAACATGCATGAAAGCTCATTGAAGAAGATTTGAAGTCATAGCTTTCATTATTTTTAGCTTATAAATATCTTTAATTAGCTTTTTAATTCCCTTAAGGCCATGTATTTTTTGTCATCTTCATTTTAATTTAGAAGGTATAGGTGTCCTTAGTTAAAAAGGAAGAACAAGCCTAAATGGGCACTCAAGACATGATTTTGAGCTAGCCCATTCACTTTACGAGTTGCTAATTGCACTTATGGGTGAACTTAGGTGCCTAACTTAAGGTCTAAAATTTGGGTTAATTAGCCCAAGTCCCACATTGTCTAGAAAAGTGTGCTCAAATTCTCCCATTAAGATATATATACTCCTCTTCCTAGTTGGTTTTTATCAATCTTTGAGAGTGGCGTCCCACCTCCATTTTATTTCCCCTCTATCATCCATTTCATGGTGCTTGGAACCTCAAGGAGTGTAAAAGCATTTTGCATCATATATAAGGAATAGTAAATATTGTATTAGTTATATTTTTTACCTATGTAATTATTTAGTATATAACCATCGTATAAATTGTTATTAGAAAATAATATATTAATCATGATAAAATGTATATAGATTTTTTTAAAAAAATTAAAAAATATTTAAATCACAGTTAAACTTAATTTTAATCTTATTAATTATAGAATCTACCTTTAATATTTAAATCAGTGTATAAATTAATTCACTATGTAAAAAATACTTTTAATCTTATTAATTACTTATTAATATGTTAATTTTTGTGAAGGGAGAGATTCTAATTAAGGAGTTCTCCCTCCCATCTCTTCATTTTACCAACCTTATAACTCTCTTTAGTTTACTTAATTACCTTAACTAAATTGATATAATGTGTGTACACAGTAAAAGTTTATCATCTATTGTCAGCCGCTTAAAAGTTTACACACATAAATATTAAACTCAATCTTTATATAAAATGTAATTTTGGAGAGTTAAAAAATATTGATGGTTTTATTTGTAATTGTAGTTTTATGTTTTTTGGTAATTTGTAAATATTTAGATCACCATATGAAACTAGATGTCATGTATATGAGAAAAAAAAAATGATTATATTACCTCATATATGGATTGGGCAGCACCATAGATAAAATCCATAGCACCTTGAATGGTACAAGCTTTGTAGTAATGTCTTCCTTGTTGATCCCACAAAGTGTCTTGCAAACCATAGAAGCCAACATCATAGAAGTATGACCTGTCCCCACTTATCATTGCAGCTACCGCAGGTGCCATGGTATTAGCATTTTTATTTTTATTGTATGTATTCTGCTCCAGATTATAAAGCTAATTAAATTAAACAGTGTGTTCAAAAATGGATCTTTTTGGTTCATGAACAAGGCTACAAAAGCTCAGGACCCAACAAATTGAAACACAAACTAGCAAGAAACATAAAATGGCAAAGATACAACTAGATACTCTTAATAAACTCTTTATTAATGGTTAATATTTATTTTTAAAATATAAAATTAAGAGAAATAATCATTTAATATCAAGTGAAACATTTATAAATTTGTTGTTTTTATAAATTTTTACAAAAAAGTATGTTAAAAAAAGTGTAATAGAGAGTGTATTGCTTGTATTTTTTAAATTAAATTTCTATATATTTTATCTTAATTGATTAAATTTAATTATTTATGAAGAAACTCTTTTGCTGATTATTTCTTTTTTACATATATAAGAACAATAAAATGTTAAATAGGGATGAAAATGGGCGAGGTTGGATAAGATTTAAGTGAAACTAATATCCAACCCAATAATAACACATTATATTGGGTTTTTTTTTTTTATTATTAATTCAACCCAACTCAACTCACCCCTGTTGGATAAAAAATTTAAAAAATATTTTTAAAAAAATTGAATGTTTAAAATTTTTTTGTTATATTTTTTAGGAGATTTTTTTTAAAAAAAATAGATTATATCATTGTCATAACATAGAAATAAGCAACAAATTATATTTACAAATTACTTATCAAAACTAAAACAAATTAAAATAAACATATAATAATAACTAAAGAAATATTTGTTCAAAATAAAAATAAATATAGTCAATTCATAGAGAAACTCATAATAATAACATACATAATTTTAAATAATAATAATAATAAATTAATATTATGGTGAGTTAAGTTTCTCGTCACTCAATATATATATAGTGGATTAAATTTGATTAAATGAGGTTGATTTTTACTCATTACAAGAAAATTTAATTGAGTTGAATAGAATCTTTGAGTCGTTGGACTAACTATAACTAATATTAACTAGTTAATAATATACCAAAAATAAAATTTAACTGCTATAAGTTTGCATATTTTTTTGTTTTCTCCAAATACCGAAAAACACCACGTAATCTAAATTTTAATTTTTTTTACTTAATTGCCAAAAAATATTAAAATTGGCCACTATTAATTATTGAAATTAAAATCAATTTTAAAATTGCTAAGTAATTTTTCTTTGAAAACGACTGATATATTTCTTTTTATTTCTCAATAAATAGTGAATATTTCTTATTATGGGAAAATGAAACTATATTTAAAAACTAAAGTTTAATCCTCTACACACAGGATTATACATTATCTTATATTCTTAGCTACAGACGATTTACCTTGTGTTCTCACTAAAATGGAAAAAATTATGCCAAAAGTTTTAAAACTTCTTATTAGACCAAAGAATTTATCCTCATTTATCCGGGTGAATCAGATTTTCTTTGCAATAAATTAAATAGAAGAAATGCATCGGTAGGAGTGAACATTTAGCATAAATTAGTAGCATAAACTATACATTAATGGCTAGTTCAGTTCACGACACAATTGGGGAACAGAGAAATGAATATGAATGACCAAATTTCTCACCGTAAATGTTATGGACTTGACAACAAGATAGTCAGCCATGGCTGAGAATGTAGGACTCTGTGCACTTGACGCATGGTCATCCCACTCAACATATGTTGTCTTTTGTCCTTCTCCTTTTATTATGATGTAAGGCTTGTCACCTGGGATCTTCACTTTCTCCCTTTAAACACATAACACATATATCATTTTTCACTTAAATCATTCAAGGGTAGATATCTTTCAACAAATATTTTTTATATACATATCAAACCTAATCATATATATAAAAAACATGTTTAGTGTTTGAGAATACATGCAAATAGAATCCAATATAATTGTTATATATTACAAATACACTGACTTTTATCAATGTCATAAACTTATGTAGTATAAACAAATTAAATCATCATTCTCTTAATTTAGTGGAGAAATTTGCTTATATTTCTTACCTGTAGGTGCCTGCCTTCACATTGATATATACCCAGCCATTGTTCTTGGAAGGGATTGAATCAATAGCAGATTGTATCGTCGAAAAGTTTCCGTGGCCAGATTGGTCCACGTTAATTTCCCTGTAACTACCAACTCCTTTACTTGGAACTTGTTTGGTGCTGCCATGGTAACTGTGCCTGTGATATCCGTGGTGGTTGTGGTGATGATGATGATTATGGTGATGATGATGAATATGATTAGTATGTGCTACTACTACTCTTAACGTCGCCAAAAGAAAGAGACCTAGAAAATTATACCAAATAAGAGACATGATTAGAGAAATGAAAAAAGATTCTCAGACTTTAGAAATTCGAACTCTTTGATGAATATATTGCTTGAATGAATGTGCAAAATGCAAATGAGAATTAAGTAGTATTTAAAGAGACAGACGTTAAAAGTATCAAGATGCTTCGAGACAGGGTGGTATAAGGAATTTTTTTCAATGCTTTGTGCTTTTCCAAAATCAAACAAAATTTGTTTACATTTATAGTAAGAGAAATCATACTAGGGATGGCATCCCGCTGAGGTTGAGATGGAGACAGATTTGCCCTCCCTATCCTCGAAAAATGGAAGGGGAAGGTGGGAACAAGTATAAAAAAGATAGATATGAAATTTTAATTCTCGTTTTCATTTTCATTAGGTATTTTTTGGATATAAGTATACATGTGAGTATCTTGTTATATTATTTTTTATACTTTGTATTTAATTTTTCTTACAATTTATTAATAAATTATATGTTAATTTATTAATTATGTTTAATTTATAGTTATTAAATAAATTATATGTCAACCTATTAATTATATTTAGTTTTAATGGTTCACATGCATGTGAATTTGTACACAAATACATGAAATTTTGTTTAACATATAATTATATAAAAAACATAAAAGTAGGAGCAGAGACAGGGGTGGGGATGGAGTGGAAACTAATAAACTCAAATACGTCATCATTCTCATCCCCGATAATCCTAGGCAGAGACAGAGACGGAGACCAACAACACAAATTTTTTCAATTAAAATCGGGGTGAGAAGGTAATTGCAGAGGTGAGTATGATTGTCATTCCTAAAGATATACAAAATATTTTTTTTATAAGCATTATTGTTATTGTTATTATTATTATATTATATTATATATAAATATGTTTTTCTTTCCATATTCATCAGTTCTTTTATTGACTTTGAATTTGTGTATTCTTCTTATGTAATGCATCCGAGGAAACTTCCCTTTTTGTAAATATTTTTTCCCTTCAAACCTTCTCAATTATTTTTTTCTTAATTAATAAAATAGAGACCAGGTTATATAAAATTCTAAACAGAACAATCAAGCGCGTGGATCCTTATCATGGGATTGATACAACTTAATTAAAGGAATTGAGTGGAGGATGGTTGTAGTTTGGACAAAAAAAAATCTTACATACATCAACAAAACTTAGTTTAATACAAGATAGAATAATCATTAATTGCATTATGATCTTCGATCATAATATATTTAGTTTAATATTCAAGGATCAAGCTCTAAATATTAACGAAATTATTTTTGCCAATCAGCAGCTGACTTTCTCATAGTGGTGTAACGCAGGAAAAATCGTGATTCATTTTTTTTTTTTCTTAATGAATTATAAAATCGTCTTCATTCACTTAAGTTTTAACTTTTAATCATTATGTTTTGCAATTTGTATTTATCTTATTTGTATTTATCTTCTTTATCAAAGGACACATCTTGTACTCAGCTCAAATTTTTAAACAAAATTCATTTGCTTATAAAAAAATTTAATAATTTTTTTAACTTATAATGTTACCTCAATTTCAAGATCTTTTCTTCCATTTCTTCAATTCTATAACTATTTATAAGAACACTTATTCAAAGTATTCATAGATATATTTGGCCTTTGTTTTACACTTAAAAGTTGGTTAAAGATAAAGCAAAAAACTTAAAAGAAAATAAGTAATAACAATTTACTATAATTTAATTTTATAACTGAAAAACTCAAGCTAAAAGTTGTTAGGTATACATTAAAATTTTCTATATATTATTTTTTAAGTTAAAAATTTTATTATAAATAGCATATATTAAAATGAGAATTAAAGAAAATAAATTTAAATTAATATTTTTAGGAGATTTTGGTTTAAAATAATTAAAAATTTAAATAAAAAATAATTTTGTGTTAATTCAGAAAATAATAAGGTTTCTTAAATATTTAAAATAAGGAATTCAAATAATATTTGTATGTATTTAATTTTAGTGTCAATTTTATTTGTTGCTAATAAATATTAATCACAGAAATAGATTTAAAATATTTATAGTTGTTACTTGTTATGAAAGTAATTGTTATGAAACTAGTCATTCAGAAAATAATTGTTTCAAAGTTAGTCATTAAAATAATTATAAGATTTTGTGTTGTTTAAATTTAAAACTTGTAAAAAAATAATATGAGTTGTTTATGAGTGATATAGAGATGAGTTAGAGTTACTCTTAGAGCAACCAATATTGAAGTTGCTCTTGGTGAAAGATAAGTCTAGAGTCAAGACTCTTGATGAGTTTTCATGTGAGTAATTAGTAATTGAATTGTTTTTAGGGCATATCCAATAGTCCAAGTTTAAGATACCTACTCTAAGTATCTTAGAGAATATTAAATAATTTTGTAGTTCCTACAAATATCATGTCAATTTTAAGTTACTCATACATAATTTTTCTCTAATGATTAAAAAAATTAAAAAACTATCTTTTCATATTTTTAATTAATTAAGTTTGAAATAAAATCATTAATACCATTAATTTGTTATTTATAAAAAGATTTTTTTTTATTTTAAGAAATAGAAGCTTACAAAACACATGGATCAAACTCTAATAGAATTTTTTTAAAGATACTATATACTGGACTTCTTCGATGGATTTCTTTCTGATTTCTTCAAATAAAGCAATGATTGTTTATCATTGGAGTGAATTTACATAACAAAACAAAAGTGTTTAATCGATATATGCATGGATAAATATTTTTATACAACAAAAGTGTTTAATTGGTATACATATGGATAAGTATTTTTACACTGACATTCAAGCACAACCCTCCATACATGTTAAATGTGTTGACTTTACTCATTATTATTTCAAAAGTCACATAAATTAAAATTCATGATTGAATGTTAGTATAAAAAATTTTTATAGTGACAGTGTATACAATTAAACTCATATTTAATATGTGGATCACCTAATATAATTAATTAGGGAAAATAAAAATAATATAAAAGATAATTTTTTTTAGTTTCTTACCATTAAAACAAATTTATGTTTAAATGACTTAATACTACCGTAATACTATGAAAATTGTATAATACTTTCAACCCATGAAACAACCCAAATAAGTGGCTTCCATGAGAGATTCTCTCAAAAGCAACTAATAAGAAATTCCCACTAAAAATTTGTTAACTTTAATAATAATAATAATAATAATAATAAACAACCAAAAAATCAAATAAAAATTAACTCCTATTGATTTTTAACGTAAAACATTTTATATCGTACATATCCATTATTAAACACATGATTTTTTTTATTGTATTAGCAAAATAAACATGAAAAAACAAACAAAATGATTCACAAATAATACTTAAAGAGATTAATTGGTATACATTGTGAGAACACTCACATTCAATGACAATTCTTTGTTTACGGTAGATTTGTTGACTTTGCTCATTGCTACTTTAAAAGTCACATAAATGAAAAGTCATGATTGAATATTAGTGTAAAAATATTTTACACTGACCATGTATACCAATTAAACTCATAGTTAAATACTAAATTCCTAATTATAAAATGAGTTTGATTCGTATGTACTACAACAGTAAAAAAGTTTTATAATAACGTTTAATCACATCTCTTTACTTGTATAACTTTTAAAATATTTTATAAATAAAGTAAACGACCTTATTATAAATAAATTGTTGTGATTTATTGTATAAAACTGTGATGCGTGCAATTACAATTAATAATTTATAATAAATTAATATTTATTCCCTTAATTATTTAAAAATTACACAGACTCTAACATGTTATTTGTTCAGAGTGTAATATAATATTAATGGATTATTACAATAACTAACTTTAAATTATTTCAGTACATCACATTTAAACTTTTTCAATTATTTTATATAAATAAATATGTGATAATAATTACAATTATTTAATTTAATAAATATCTATTAAATATCAGTTATTGATGAAAAATTGCATGTTGATAAAAAATATTAAATATCAATTATTGTCTATTACAGAAATAATTTCCAATTAAAATAAATGCATTTATTATTGTTACAAAATTATTATTTAATTTTCATTTAATCATACATTAATTAATTATTTTTAAATCAATTTACAAATACTTATTTGACTGTCTGAAATCTGAATTATAGAATACTATTTATTTAATTATTTAATAATTATTTACTATTTATGACATCTTATGCTACGAGACTCTTATTATTAAATACAAAATTTTTATTTAATTTTTTGTTTAATTACAAATTAATTAATTTTTAATCATTTTCAAATACTTATTTGATTCTCTGAAATCTGAATAATAAAATACAATTTATTTACTCATTTAATAATTATCCACTACTTATAACTTCTTTTGCCACAAGACTAAATTAAAGAATAATTTAATCTGAAAAAAGAATTTCATGCAGATAAATAAATATTAAATATCAAATTATAGACATATTTTTAAATGAATTACATTATTATTAAATAAAATTAATTATTTATGTTTAATTTGATTATAAATTAATTAATTATTTTTATTATTTTTCCAATATTTATTTGATGACTGAAATATGAATAATAAAATACTATTTCATTTACTTATTTAATAATTGTTGAGTATTTATGACTTCATTTGCTACAAGGCTAAATTAAAGAATAATTTCATATGAAAAGATAATTGTATGTTGATCATAAATATTAAATATCCATTATTTCTATTAAATAAACAATTTTAAATGAAAATAGATACATTATTAAATAAAAAATTATTTATTTAAGTTTTCATTTGATATAAATGAATTAATTATTTTTCAAATACTTATTTGATGTACTGAAATATTAATAATAAAATTTATTTATTTATTTGTTTAATAGTTATTTATTATTTATAAATTCTTTTGCTACGCGGCTAAATTAAATTATAATTTTATATGAAAAAAGAATTGCATGTTGATAAAAAAATATTAAATATCAAATTATAAAAATAATTTTTGTAAGATCCATTTTACATAATATATTAATAAAAAAATATAATTTATAATAGTAGGTTTAAATTAAGTTATTATTTGTGTTTATTAGAATAAATTAAAAATTGGTTTTACAAAATAAATGTGAGTATAAATAGTAAGACAATGTAAAGGTTAATTTTTCTATTCTAGAAAGCGCAATCAAATAGTTAACATAAAGTAATTATGACTCTGGAAGTTTGAGAGAAAACTGCATAGGGGACATTGTTGAGGAAGCTTGAGGAACAACATTTGGAGACTTGAAGACACATCCATCCTTCATGTGGCGTGTATAAGAAAAATGAGTTGTGAAGTGATCTCTAAGCTTCCACATATTTTATATATATAATTGAAGGGTTTATGAACACCTGCAGAGGGTGCTGATAACATATTTTATACATGGATGTGGTGAATATATTATTCTATTTAATTGGAATTTTGTATTTAAATAATGGAATTTTTTGCTAAATTGGAATTTATTTGTAGTTGGTCTAATGTAATATCTCTATTAATTTTATATTGTTAGATTGTTAGGGATCATGAATTATCGGGTAAAATAGATTAGATATAGTGATTATATTGACATTGAGGTTTTTATTTTTGTACAGTAGAGGTTAGTGTCACTGAACATAACAATAATAAATGTTTGTATTAATCTATTGGACTATTGATATATTTTTGGATTGTTGATATATTGTTGGATTGTAAGGGAAGTTAAACCATTGTTTTGGATTTGAGAATTATTGATTTAATTATGTGTTTGTGCAATTAGTTGTTGATTACTATTGTTTGGAACATTTAGAGGTCTGGAATGAGTTTTTAGTTCATTGTAGGCGATATGATAGATTGAAAATTATGTAGACGCGCAACACATACCTGTGGCAAATCCCACATTGGTGTGGGTAATGCGTAATATGAGAATATGCATAAGGAGTTTTCCCATAGAGTTGAGAAAAATCCCATAAGGTTATGGGCGATGTATTGAAGGATAACATATGATTACGATTGTTTGCAATGTTATTGTTTGTTAGGGTTTAGATATTCATTCAATGAATTTATGTGTTTTATTCAATTGATGGATAATTAAATTATGAAGAATTATAATTTTATAATCGATTGATCGTGAAACTGATGATTATTGATGTAATTGTACTGTGTAATATTAATTAAATATTAAAGATACTAGAAATAGAATGGTTGATGGTGTGGTGTTGGAGTTATAATTTATGAGTCTTGAATAAGTTGAATACTTATTATTTGAAAATTTTGGTATGAATTTATCTTAGTGTTTCTGTAACATTTTTTTGTGTCTTTAACCAAATTAATTTCTGTTTGTTGGGCTATAAAGTAGACATTTGGTGTTATAGTTTAGGCTTAAGAATCATATAAATGTTAAGAATTGACCGAGTTGTGTGAGTTGGAAGTTGAGTTTCCAATCCGTGCGTGAAACATAAGTTTGTGTATTGTAAGCTTTGCGAGGTGACCTAAATGACTCATTAAGTTTTGCGTTTGTCATAAAAGTTGTATACTTGAATGTTACCTTTTCAATGAAGTTGGAATCACTTAAAAATTATGTATATAACTCAAGTTATGAATAAAATAGTGATTAATGGTCAAGGTGTCTTATGAGTTTAATTGTTGCGCCTTTATAATTTTTAAAAATAGTAGATGATTAGATCAATTATAGAAATCAACATAAAAATTTTAGTTAATGGTAGTATCTTTCTAACAAAATTTGTATCACCCTCATATCATTACTACAACTATGATATTGTATTTAGGCTACAGAGTCTAGTAAAAGAGTAAGACAAAAAGGGATAGTTTGTAAGTTGTAATAGTATTGATTGTTGTGGTGTGACATATTATGATGTATTAATAGTAAGTATGGTGCATGATTGAATATTTGAAAATTAATTGAGGTTCGTGAATTGAGGATTTGTATCACTGTATGATATTGATTACATTTTGATGTATAGTGTGTAGATGATGATAGTTAGGGTGTGCCTAACAAAGTGTCATCCTAGCTACAGTTCGGGGGTGGATTGTAATGTCATTATTAAATTATTGTGATGTATCTTATAATTGTGAGTGTCGTGAATGATTGAAAATTATTTGAGATGCATGGATTTGAAATTTTTCTCAATGTATGATATTGATGTTAATTACAGATGGACGTATAGTGTGTTGACGATGATGGTCAAAGTGTGTTTGACAAGGTGTCATCTCAATTGCAGTAAGGGATGATTGTTAGGACATTATTATATGTTGATATGGTGATTTATGTTGTTGATGACATGATGCATGAGAATTGCAGTCGAATAAGTCTTGTAAGGATTGTCCATTACATGGTACTTTGGACAGGTATTCTTGGGTTGTTTTCCATTGCACAATTATACCTAAGTGTTATTGTCGTAGAAGAGGATTCACTTCGGGTGGATCTAGTTATACCCATGTGTTACTGACATAGAAGATTATTCCCTTCAGATGGACCTAGTTGTACCTACATGTTACTGATGTAGACTTTGATGGACCTAGTTGTACCTACATGTTACTCACGTAACAGAAGATTCACTTTGGGTAGACCTAGTTGTACCTATATGTTACTGCTTAGAAAAGAAGTATTGCTTTAGGTATATGCCTACGAGAGTATACATGAGTCTGCACTGCATGAGTACCATTAGCATGAATGAATTTATGTGTATTGATGTTTAATCCTTGTCATAGGTGTTAAATGAATTTATATATTTATTTGTTGTGCTTTTGTTAACTGTTCATTCTCTCTTTATGTGTCTTACATGTGTGAAATGTAACATTTTTTTTATATCCCAATTTTATGATAAAATTTTTTTTATTTAAACCTGTTATTAGTTACAATGAAATAATTTATGTTTCTAATTAATTATTTTATTTTATTTTTTTACAAATAATTTGTTTTCTTCAATTATTTATTTAACAAAGTAAAATAAAATCATAAACAAAACCATATTTATATATATTCACAAGTCATATTTACAATATTATATATATTTCTACTATATACATATTTATATATATATATAGGGAAAATTTATTTATGTACGGTTCTTCCCTTTACTTATATTTTTTTTCTACAATATTTACATGGCCGGTGGAAAAATATTCAATAAGGGATTTGTATAATTAGTCGGTGGAAGATAAAACGTAACAACGATTAGTCCCTCAATCACTATGCGTTCATCTAGCTCGTACTAAAACATCAGAGTTGATATACAGCTCCTCTAAATGTAACTGAATTCTCAATTACATTAGTGACCCAATTGTTGCCTGAAAAGGTAGTTGAAATAACTACAGTAAAAGGGGTTGGGGCATTTGGTACATTCATCCTTTAAGTTTGCAAATTTTATTTTTTTTATAAGAGACAAGAAAATAAAGGAGTGAGAACAATTATCATATAAATACTTGATTATAATAATTACGCATATATATATATAATTATGTTTTTAATAATCATATATATATATATATATATATATATATTCTTCTTCTAGAAATTTGAATTATTTTGTAGTGACTAGTCACGATAAATGAGTTTTTTTACTATGCTTTTTAAAAAATACAAGGATATGTCACCTTTAATATTTACTCATTTAAATCTCCAAAGTCAAACCTTCATCTACAATTTAATTCAAATCTTTATTTAAAGATTTAAACTTTTATTAATGTTTTATATACAAAATAATTAAAAAAACCATTATGTTTAAAATAAAATAGTTAGTAAAAAAACTAATTTAATAAATCAAAATAAGATTATAAATAACAAATTAAATAATTATAACTAAAAATAGCATAAAATAACAAATAAGACGAGGTTAGAGACACCTCAATGAAAATGTATAGTTAAAAGTAACATAAAATAATAAATAGAACGAAGTTAGGAACACCTCAATAAATAATTATAGTTAAAAGTAACATAAAATAATAAATAAAGTAAGATTAAAGATACCTCACTAAATAATTATAACTAATAATATTATAAAATAATAAATAGAACGAGGTTAGAGACACCTCACTAGGTAATTATAGTTGAAAATAACATAAAATAATAAATAAAGTAAGATTAGGGACACCTCACTAAATAATTATAACTAATAGTATCATAAAATAATAAATAGAACGAGGTTAGGGATACCTCACTAAGTAATTATTATAGTTAAAAGAAACATAAAATAAACATGTAAGTAAGCATAATAATTAAAATCAATAAATGTCTCCTTCCCTTACCTTAGTAATTGGAATAATACAAGAGTTTGAATTTTTTCTCTGAATAAATACTTTATCACTATCACTTCCAATTTTCTTCCCAAATCTCCTTCTGCTATTTCATCTCGTGTTACCCGTTATTTATAGTTTCATGTAGTACTTCACTATTTATTTTTATTTTTTTTGCCATCATTACATAATTTAGTTTTAATGTTTTAGTTACTTAGAGATATCCTTAGTTAGATAAGGATAATTTCATCCAACGTTATCCTTTTATATATATATATATATATATATTAAAAATATCATATATATATATATATATATATGTTAAAATAAATTGTAAATTTATTCTATTATTTTACTTATATCATATATTAAAAATATTTCAAATTAAATATTTATATTTAATATTATGTTATTATACTAAGAGTTTAAAAATAAGGTATTTATTTATTTTAAAATATTTTAGTTGATATTTAAAATAGCATAATTATTTTATAATTAGATATTTTTAAAAAAATATAATTAAAAATTTGGAATATTACATGAGACCTATTTATGTGTATTGATGTTTAATCCTTGGCATAGGTGTTAAATGAAATTATATATTTATTTGTTGTGTTTTTGTTAACTGCTCATTCTCTGTCTTACATGTGTAAGACATATTCTTACCCCTTGTTGTTGTTTGTTGTTATATTTTGTTTGGGCTAAACATCACTTTTAAATGAGCAAGATTTTGATGATATCATACGTGATAAAACTTTGATATTTCTTTCCCTTTTTTATGTTTTGATTAGGTGTGAAATTGAGTTAGAGATGATTGCTAATAATTTTTCTTTATGTATATCAGTTATTTGAATTTCATTATAACTTCATTAATTGAAGATCTTGCAAACCTCATTTAGAGATTAACATATTTTCATATATATCTATATTTTGTTATATCATTATAACATAATGTAGATCATTTTTCCTCAGTGTCACATCTAATATTTAAATTAACATTTTTATATTGTTTTATAATTAAAGACCGTAGTGTTTGAATAAAAGAATGTCACAATTTTCAATGATAGCAGGTACATTATTATTAAATAAAAAATTATTTATTTAATTTTTCATTTAATTATAAATTATTTAGTTATTTTTTATAAGTTTTCAAATACTTATTTGATTATCTGAAATCTGAATATAAAATACGATTTATTTAATTATTAAATAATCATTGCCTATATATGATTTATTTTGCTAAAGAGTAAATTAAAAAATAATTAAATAGGAAAAAAGAATTGCATGTTAATAAAAAATTTAAATATCCAATATTTCTATCAAATAAAAAATTTTCAATAAAAATAGATACATTATAAATTAATTAATTGTTTTTAACTAGTTTTTTCAAATATATATTTTATTATCTGAATATTAAAATTCTATTTAATTACTTATTTAATAATTATTTATTATTTATGACTTCTTTTGCTACAAGAATAAATTAAAGAATAATTTAATACGAAAAAGAATGCTTTCAGATAAAAATATTAAATATCAAATTATAGAATTAATTTTCAATGAAAATATATTCATTATTCTTAAATAAAAATTATTTATTTAATATTTCATTTAATTATAAATTAATTAATCTTTTTTAATCATTTCCAAATACTTATTTGACTGTCTGAAATTTGAATAATAAAATTCTATTTATTTACTTATTAATAATTATTTACTATTTATTACTTCTTTTTTTACAAGACTAAATTACATAATAATTTATTATGAAAAAGGAATTTCATGTTGATAAAAATATTAAATTTCTATTGTTTCTATTAACTAAACAATTTCAATCCAAGTAGATACATTATTATCAAATAAAAAATCATTTATTTAAGTATTCATTTGCTTATAAATTCATTATTTTTTTTAATCAGTTTTCAAATACTTATTTGATTGTATAAAATCTGAGTAATAGAATGCTATTTATTTACTTATTAATAATTATTTACTATTTATTACTTCTTTTGCTACAAGAATAAATTGAATATAAAAAATAATTTTATTTTGATGAAAAATATTAAATATCAATTATTTCTAATATAGGAATAATTTTCAATGCAAATAGATACATTATTATATGAAATCTTATTAAATACAAAATTATTTATTTAATTTTTCATTTAATTATAAATTAATTAATTATTTTTTAATAGGTTTTCAAATACTTATTTAATTATATGAAATCTTATTAATTGTGAAATAAGGTTAATAACGTATAATAAGAAAATTAGCCAGGATCATTATCACATGATCGTACTGGAGTTAAAGAATTAAATTATTTCCATATCAGTATTTGATTTAGATAAATTACTGAAAATTTTCAAAATAATTAATTTTATTTAGATGTAATAAAAAATTATTTTATACAGTAAAAGAGTATAAAAATAATAATAAATTACAAATCTTCAAATTATAAAAGGGATTATTTTTCACTAAAAATAATGTTTTAAAAATTCAGTTTACTGTGTGAAACATGTTAATTATTTTAAAAAACACTTAAAAAATGAAATTATGAGATTTAAATTGTCACAAACATACCGAAATTACTTTAGGTAGATCTGCCTCAAACAGTTGAAGTTGCAGAGGATTAATTTTTTTGGTTAATTACTTCATTTTTCTGGCAATTAATTTCTTTGTACATCTTGAGAATGACTAATCTAAGATAAAAAATACAGCTTTAAAATGAGTTTGTAAGAAATTTCAGAGATAAACAAAGATAAACCAGATTGGTATTAGAATTGTTGGTCCGGTTACATTCAGAAAAAGAATTATTGGTCCGGAGGCCATCCTAAAGTGTCAACGAAATTGGTGCACGTATTTTCAATTGTCTTTAAATGTTTATTTGATTTTGAAAAAGGTTTAGAAACTAAAAATCTAATTTCAAAAAGTGTACTAACCTTGATTTACCCTTTAAAACCCTCGTTCATATGAGGAAAATTCAATTCATCAAAATCACGTTATGCATTTTCTAGAAAAAGATATATTCAAGTGTTAAAAAAAGTATTCTTTTATTGGCAAATACAATTTTTTTTTCTTTTTCCAACAATATCCGCGTCCATATGTGGGCAGTTGACTATCTTGGTTGCGTGTTATATATCAAAATAGGTCTTTTTCAAAATTAATTAGTTACATGAATAGTATTTTTATGAATTATGATTTTATTTTATTTTTCAATTGAGCAGCAGATAACACATTTTACATGGTAAACTTAGCAACATTTAAATTACATGGAACTTAATTTACAGGTTAAATTGCAGTTTGGCCCGTCAATAATAAACCACTCGTTTTGATAAATAATTTACAGTAAATCCAAAATATTCAATCACTTGATATACTATTTCTTGCGAAAAAAAAAAACTATTTTTTTAACCTAGTGAGAGATGTGGTATGTGTTTCACCGTAGGAACTTATCAGTCGCTGGATATATATATTTTTGTTGGATAAGTGATGGATGACCACCATAAGTTTTAATCACTCTGAATTTTTATTTTTGAATAAATTTTAATAAACGGATTTGGTGTCATTGTATATAAATAATTAATTTTATCTAGAACAACTTAAATTTATGAATTAATAAACAATTCAAACTCTTTTATATTATGATAATACTAGTGATTTAATGTATTAGTTTTATGTAATTTTATTTAGATATTTTATCTCATACAAACTGTACCTCATAATAAAATATATGCATTGTAACATAAAAATGAAAAAAAATCTAATAGTTTAAAATTTTGTTTAATAAAATTCTAATCAATTTTTAAATATTTAAAATATAAAATTATGATAAACTACATCGTATCCACCCTAATACATATGATTAATGATGCAAACATCAAACAAATAATACAAGAAGTGCCAACTCGCCAGAAATTACATAGCTCTTAAAGAACAAATAAGCAAAAGAATAGATAAAGAGATACTAAGCACACAATCTGGGGTATAACACCTATTCTACTAAGGAGGGTTACACAAAGAGTTAGTCTACCTTCATTTTCCAATCAAGGTAGGCTTTCACATCCTCTTTGCCATGAAAATGAGGGAGATCAACTTTTTGTTGCTTAGGTTGGGCTTGGGGTTGGTTATGATGTTGTTGTGCTCTTCTTACCCTAGGTCTTTCATATCCCTCACTTCCACTTAACTCACTAGAGGCGGACCTATACCTATGTCTCTCTCTAACTTGTCTTTCTGGCGCTTCTCTTCTCTTCTCTTTCTCTTTCTCTTTCTTCTCTCTCTTTCTCTTCTCTCTGTCTTTCTTCTTTCTCTTCTCGTTCTTGTCTCTCTCTTTTCTCCTCTCTTTCTTTTTCTCTTTTCTCACGTTCTTTCTCCTCTCTTCGTTGTTCTTCTCTTAAATCTCTTTCTCTCTTTTCTTTTTCTTTCTCTTCACACCTCTTTTCTTCTCTCTTTTTCCTTTCCTTTCTTTCTTTTCTCTCTTCTACCCTTCACTCCCTAAATTCACTCACAAATTTATCCATGTTAGTTTTTTTTAAAACCTTGTTGATTTACACTACCTTTAATAGATGTGTATGAGCTCATTTTGAAAGTGATGTAGGCAACACTCCTTACTCTTTTATTTTGTTTTCTCCCTAAGTGAATTACTTAAGAGTATTTGGAACTCAAAAGCCTTTCACACTAAGACGCAAAGCAAATAAAAGAAATTTAAGGCAAAGGGAAGGATCTAAGGGTGTGCACCTAAGGTGGAGAGATGAGGTATCAATTCTTTCTTCCACCTAAACGAGAAACTAAAAGCTATTATAATCAAAGAGGTGACCCTTATAGACATCCAACACCCTAATCAAAATAGCCTTAATAAAATTTACACTAATTAAAAACAAAAAGAAACAAAAGGCTTGATGTTTGAGGTTGCTTTGTACTCCAAGTGTTTGCCTCTCTCAAAGTGGTGTTGCTCCCTTGAATGAACCTCTTCCTTAGCTTGCTTCAACACACCTCAAGATGTTTCCCTTGTGGAAAGCTTAGTTGGACCTCTCTTTTCCTTCAACAAAGTGGCGCACCCAAAGAGAAACCAAGAGAGTGCAATGCAATAAAAACAAGAAAATAAAACTCAAGAAAGGGAGATAAACATCCAAGTAGAAAGAATTATTTAGACAAACACAAAGATAACCAAAGAAGACAAGCAAGTAAAAAT
Organism: Psophocarpus tetragonolobus; assembly: GCA_037954015.1. Classification (NCBI taxonomy): domain Eukaryota; kingdom Viridiplantae; phylum Streptophyta; class Magnoliopsida; order Fabales; family Fabaceae; genus Psophocarpus; species Psophocarpus tetragonolobus. Next base: position 99,529,030 of record CM075689.1, read on the forward strand.
GGTGTAAATAGAAAGATGGGACACAAAAGGATCCTAGATTAGCACTAGAATAGAATGGAATAAAAATAAAAGACTTAACAAAATTCAATGAGTTACACAATTTGAAAGCTTATGGTTGAATCTTAAATACATTATTTCAAGCAAGTTTTTAACAATCACTCCTTCAAATAACAAAGTTGTGGTGCACTAAAAGTTTTTGTATCTTTTTTTTTAAAACACTTTTACTAACACTTTTTTTTAATAATTTTCTCTTTTGAGTATCACTTTTTCTCTTCTTCTTTTCGTTTTTTTTTTTATATTTTGTTGCACCCCTCAACAACAATTTTGAAAGTAAGAAATAATAAGGAGTATGAAGAAGAATTTGCTTGAAAACAAAGGAAAAGAAAACAACCACAAAAGTTGAAATCAAGTGCAAACCAAAGAAAGAAAAATAGTTCAACATAGACTAGTAAAATCAAGTGAACAAAGAAGGCACTAAATGAGATACTTAATGAGCTTAGGCCACCTTAATTTCTCAAGGATTTCAGCCCAAATACATGCTCAAATGATCTCAAAGAAGTCAGCAAAAACAATTCACCAAAGACTAGTACAAAACTTTAAACTATTAACACAACAACAACAAAAGGACTCTAGGAAGAATTGAGCAAATTTTGAGAAAATATTTTTTAAAACATGCTATGATCTAAAGCATGTGGACTCTAGGAATTATGATCAAGATCATATGCTCAATTCCAAAGACATTTATCACAAGAATTTTAGAAGCAAGACACACTTTTTGGTGAAAATTTAAAAGGCAACACAACATGAAATTAGGAGACAAATAAAGGACTAAACAAGACTACACTATGACACAACTTTGGAAGATTAAACTGGAAATAAAATGACCAAAAAGCTGCAGTAAACTCACGCCCAACAGCAGGGGAGGGGGTTGGAAAACAGAATTAAAAACGCATGAACACTAAATGAAAGAAGAAAAAGTGCATCTAAGGATTAAAACCACAATTATGTGGCTTCCTTCACAAATTTTGTGAAGTCATCACCATGATCCTCTTAGGATAAGCACTAGAATAAGGAAAAAATAAAAAGATGGCAAAACTTTAAAGAAACAAACCTAAAGAAAACATACAAAGATTCAATAGAAATGAACAAAATAAATTGAATCTAGAAAGCAATAAAGACTTGGAAATAAAATTGCAAAAACTAAACTACTAAAACATAAACTTCAAGACAATAAGAAAATTAAATGACAATAAAGGAGGCAAGAAATAAAGTATAAAAACTGCTGAAAAAAAAGGCTAAAAGTGACGTATAAATTTAAAGGGAAAGAGGAGGAAATGAACCTTCATGAAAATGACTCATGATATCAAATTATGCACTCCCTTGATCTCTTCAACCAAGGTTCCTTCCTCTAAGAACCTAGAGGACGGAGACGCTAGAAATGGGAGAGGGTTGATGTCACTTTTTAGGAGAAAGATGAGTAGAAAATTTTATGTTGATTGCTACAAGGGAGAAGTCCCTTGATAAAAGCTTTAAGGAAGAGAATCCTTAAGAGAGAGGTTTCTCAAAAATGGCATTCAAGAATAATAATTCAAAGGAGTCTTACTTCATTCAATCAAGTGTAATTTGTACAAGGGGTACTAGGTGTATCTATAGCCCAAAGAAAGAGCAAGGCACTCAAAACTAGGCAATGTGGGACTTAGGCCTAATTAGGATTAGGAGCACTAATCCCTTTTAGGCCCACTAAAAGTGGCTCCTAGCCTTAAGCTAAAGAGTGTCATGACCTAATCAAGGGGGTATGGAAAGAGATCCACACTCCTTCGGGTTATTAGGCCCTCTACTCCCCTCACCTTTCTTCCTAAGCTAATTACACCCTAAACTCTAGAAACTAGCATAAATAGTCGAAATACATGGCCTAAAAGGGAATTAAAAGCTAATTAATATTTACAAAAGGAAAACTAAGGACTATGGCCTAAAATGTCTATCTCCATCATGAACTGGGGTCTTGATGAGTCTTTCCGGGCCAATTCCTCTTCAATCCTCCTAGCCATTACCCTAGTAAGAAGGTCCTTGGTAGGTAGGACTGCATCAAGTCTTTTCATAGAATGAGTTAGGCTCAATTTCACCATTTCTAATACCTTCAAACTTGCTAAATAGACTTCATTTTATTGCTTTTCCACTCGGTAACCTTCATTTCTAAATTCTTGATATTTACATTGTCGAGCTTGCTAAATACACCTTGTCTTTTATCTTGACAACCAAGTAAGTAGTTTAATAGAATGAGTAAGGCCCAATTTCACCATCTAATACTCTCAGACTTGCTAAATAGACTTTATTTTACTTCTTTTCGACTCAGTAACCTTCATTTCTAAATTCTTAATATTTACATTGTTGAGCTTGCTAAATACACCTTGTCTTTATCTTGACGACCTAGTAAGTCTTTTTGCAGTATGAGTTAGGCTCAATTTTACCATTTCTAATACCTTTAAACTTGCTAAATAGACTTCCTTTTACCGTTTTTCAACTAGTAGCCTTCATTTCTAAATTCTTGATATTTACATTGTCGAGCTTGCTAAATATTGTCTTTTATCTTAACAACCCAGTAAGTCTTCTCATAGGATGAGTTAGACCCAATTTTACCATTTTTAATACCCTCAAACGTTTTAAATAAATTTCATTTTACTGCTTTTCAACTCAGTAACCTTCATTTTTAAATTCTTGATATTTGCATTGTTGAGCTTGTTAAATACATTCATTTTACTATTTTTTGACTCAATAACCTTCATTTCTAAATTCTACATTGTTGAGCTTGCTAAATACACCTTGTCTTTTTTATCTTGACAACCCAATAAGTCTTTTCATAGGATGTACTTTATCAAAGATGTAAGTGTAAATGGCAAGTATATGTTTTTCTTTATTTTTTTTTTCTAATTTTCTATTTTTTAAACTATAACATTCCCAAATTTATAATAAAATATTTATATATTTAAAATATATTTAGTAAAACCAATAAAATTTAAATAATATCTGAGTATAAACTAATCATGATATCCTAAATTTTCAGTTACAATATTTTTAAATATACAGATATTATATTTTAAATTTTAATAAAATATTACATTATTATTGTTAAATGTAAAATTTTAATATTTAATTTTGAATTTTTAAAACATATTGTATAAATAAAATAATAGAAATAAATTTAGAATAAATTTAAATATTTAAAATTATATAAGTAATAATAAAAAAATTTATGTTATAATAGAAAAAAAGAAAAAAAACATATCGAATGAAAATCGTACGTAACATAAATTTTATATATATATATATGAACGAAAGGGATAAGTCTGAAAACTTATCCATAAGAAACTAAAGGTAATCCATAAGTAAAAAGAAAATTGGAATGCAGTAACCAAGTAGCTATGCAATAATGAATTTGTACTGGAAAGCTTAATCTTCACAAGCCTATAAATATTGGTTGAAACCATGAAAAATTTTGGGGGGAAGAATTTGAGAAAGAAAGCTGAGAAAAATAGTGATAGTAAGGGAATATTCGGAGAAAAAAAATTCAAACTCTTGTATTATTCCAATTATTAAGGTAAAGGGAAGGAAACATTTATGATTTTTAATTATTATACTTACTTGTTTATTTTATATTACTTTTAAATATAATTATTTAGTGTGGTGTCTCTCACCTCACTTTATTTATTATTTTATATTACTTTTAATTATAATTATTTAGTGAGGTGTCACTAACCTTGTTTTATTTATTATTTTATGTTACTTTTAGTTATATTTATTTAGTGAGGTGTCCTTAACCCTATTTTATTTATTATTTTGTGTTACTTTTAATTATAATTATTTTATTTTATAATCTTATTTGCTTTATTAAATTAGTTATTTGTAAACTATTAATTAACCATTTTATTTTAAATATAATGGATATTTTTCCCTTCTTATATAAATAAAAAAATAATTATAATAATAGTTTTAATTCTTAAATAAAAAATTTGAAATAATTTGTAGTTGGAGGTTTGACCTTGGGGATTTAAATGAGTAGAGATTTGAGGTGAAATATCCTTGTATTCTCTAAAAACCGTGATAAAGAAGTTCATTTATCTTGACTAATCACTACAAAAATAATTCAAATTTCTCTAAAAAAATATTATTATAAACAAATTTATATATATTTCTTTTATTATTTAAATTGTTATTATGCAAAGTATTTACATGATAATTGTTCTCACTCCTTTATTTTCTTGTCTCATGAAAAATGGAAATGCAAATTTAAAAAGATGAACACGTCCAACTTCCCAAACCCTTTTTCAGTAGTCATTTCGGCCACCTTCTAGACACCAATTTGATAACAAAAACTTAATTGAGAATTCAATTACATTTAGAGAAACTTTACAACGAACAAGAAGGACCAATAGTAATTGAAGGACCAATAGTTGCCACTTTTTATCTTCTGCCTACTACTAACTATACAAATCTGCTATGCAACATATTTCCACTAGCCACATAAATATTGTAGTAGAAAAAAAAGTAAATAAATGAGCGATCTACACATAAATAAAATCTTCTCTATATATGAATATATATAGTAGAAATATGTAATATTATAAATATGATTTATCAATTATAATAATTAGTTTAAATTATAATAATTAGTTTTTATTTTGTATATCTGTTTTCCCTTTATTTAGATTAATTGTCAGTGCTAAATTGATGGAGTTTGTTTCCTTAACTCTCTCCAATTTAAGTTGTCAGTTTGTATATTTATACTACTGTAACCAGTAATAAAACATTATTAAAAAAAAGAATTTCTTTATATGATATCAGCCTAATACACGATCCTCTTCTTCCTTCGTTTTTTTTTCCAACACAGGACGCCGCTCCTTCCTTTCTCTTTGCCTCCCATGGCCAACGACAACTCTTCATATATTAGTAACCCTCACGAGCCATCAAAACCCTTTACTTGCACCACTCTTAGTAGTGTCACCAAGCTTTTTCCCTCTAATTGCCTCACCTGGAAACTTCAAGTTGAAGCTCTCCTTGATGGCTATGATCTTCTCAAATATCCCGATGGATCCTTTCCTGCACCAGCGCTGACGGTCTCCACCACCGGTGCCAACTCCGAGTCCTACTTATCAAACTTGGCATCGACAGGACCGTCTCATATACGGTGCTCTCCTCACCACTCTCTCTCCTGAAGTGGCATCCCTGGTGTCTCAAACAACGACATCACATGATTTTTGGACTCTTCTCCAGCACACCTATGCCAAGGCATCCCGTAGCCACCTCAAGCAGTTAAAGGAGCGTCTCCACATGGCGTCCAAAGGTACCCAATCCATCACCACCTACATGCATTCTCTGAAGCAAACGGCAGATCTCCTTGCCTCACTTTGCTCTCCTCTCTCCGTTGAAGACAAGACCGACCATGTCTTGCATGGCCTCGACGAAGGTTATAAAGCTGTCATTGACGGCGTCAATGCAAGGGACACTGTCATTCCTTTTGATGATCTCCTCAAGAAGCTTCTCATTCAAGAACTCTCTCTTGTTGCTGCTTAACGATAGGTTCCTGCTCCCATGACAGCCTTGAATGCACAGGCTCGACCCAACCATTATGACAAAACTCGGTTTGGGCAATTTTCTACATCATCAACTTCACGCCCTGGCAATCGAAAACCATTTCTTGGTCGTTGTCAGTGGTGCAATGTCAAGGGCCATGTCCTGTCTCAGTGTTACACCTTCTAGCAGCAACACCCTTGTGTCCCGATGCCTCCTCGTTCCTCTTCTGCTAACCCTAGATAGGTTCAGGTTCATACTACAACTGCTGGCACATCTCAAACTAATTTTCTGGTTGACATTGGAGCAATGCATCACGTCACCAATGATCTTACCAATCTAGCGCTTCATCATCCGTACACGGGTCCAGACTCATTGTATATGGGTAACAGTCCAGGTTTAAACATCTCTCATTCTGGAGCACTTTTACTTAATGATTTATCCCTCTCACATACTTTGTGTGTTCCTTCCATGCAACAGAAAATCCTTTCTGTTTCTCAACTCACCAAACAAACTAACTTTGCTGTTGTTTTCTTGCCAAACTCTTTTTATGTGAAGAACTTGCAGACTGGTCAAACAACCCATTATGGGTCATGTGTGGATGGACTCTATCTTTGGCCAACCAACTCTTCGTCTGTCCACTCTGTCCGCACAGACTCCTCTGCTTCATGGCACCATAGACTTGGGCATCCCTCCTCTTCTATCTTCACATTTATTCAGCAACATTTTTCTTTGGGTTCAAATAAATTCCAGCAATCAGATTGTAACTCATGTCAAATTAGCAAAAGTCATAGCTTCCCTTCCATGAATCCACTCTTAAATCATCTTATCCTTTGGAAATAATTTTCTCTGATGTACGGACTTCCCCTGTTTTATCAATTGATGGTCTTCGCTACTATTGCATGTTTGTTGATAATTTTACTCACTATATTTGGCTATATCCAATAAAACGTAAATCTGATGTGCAAACTCTATTTCCCAAATTTAAGTCGCTTGTTCAAAATTTCTTTCATCACAACATCAAAATTCTTTACACGGATAATGGGGGCGAATATATTGGTCTCCATCCTTTTTTAAGCACTCATGGAATAAGTCATCACACCACCCCACCTCATACACCTGAACACAATAGAATTTCCGAACGCCGATATCGGCACATTGCCGAAACCGATCTCTCTCTTCTCCACCACTCAAGTTTGCCCATCACATATTGGCCTCACGCCATGACAACAGCCGCCTATCTCATAAATCATCTCCCAACACCAATTCCTCGGTACCAGTCACCCTATTCCAAATTACTCAAAATTATCCCGGATTATCATAAGTTAAAGTGTTTTGGTTATTTGTGTTTTCCCTGGATTAAACCATATGCTAACCATAAACTTGCACCAAAGTCTGCTATGTGTGGTTTTGCAGGTTACTCGGCTGATCAACATGCATACTTATGTCTTGATCCAACCACAGGAAGGATCTATACCTCTCGCCATGTCAAGTTTGTTGAATCTGAATTCTCGTACAGCTTTCTAGTACTTCAAGCCAGTCTGAGTGCAGAGCAACAACAAGGCCCACTTCAACTCTCCATACTCCATCCCATAAACCAACCCATGGTCAGTACCACTCTAAACTCATCAGAGGAGATCTCGGCTGCCCCTTCATCTTCATCCTTCCCCAACTCCTCGACTTCGGCCCAACCCGATGCCAACCCTAACAGGAGACCCAAAATCGATGGAGGTGGCATCATCACCGGTCCAAAAAAAACATTGTCAAACCCCTCAAGAAGCTTAACCTCCATGTCCAACCCTTTTCTCCACTCGAGCCCAAAACCATCACCCAAGCTCTTTGCAACGCTGATTGGCGCTCAGCTATGCAAGCTGAGTTCGATGCCTTACACTGCAACAACACTTGGGAACTTGTCAGTCGGTCCTCTACTCAAAATTTGGTTGGCTGCAAATGGGTTTTTCGAATCAAAGGACACTCGGATGGCTCAATTGATCGGTACAAGGCTTGGCTAGTTGCCAAAGGTTTTCACCGACGCCCTGGTTGGGACTATACAGAGACATTCAATCCGGTTGTCAAACCAGTCACCATTCGCATTGTTCTCACACTTGTAGTTCGTCAATGATGGTCCATCCACCAACTTGATGTCAACAATGCGTTTCTTCAAGGGACGCTCAAAAAGGAGGTTTTCATGCTCCAGCCCCCTGGTTTTGTCAACAAAAGCTTCCCTGATCATGTTTGCCGCCTCAAAAAGGCACTCTATAGGCTAAAGTAAGCACCCCACACCTGGTATACGGAGCTTCGAGTGTTTCTACTTTCTCTTGGCTTTGTCAATTCAACTGCAGATGCATCTCTCTTCATCTACCAAAAATCAAGTTCCACACTATATTTATTAGTATATGTTGATGATATCATTGTCACTGGGAGTTCCTCTACAGAGCTGTCCAACCTTATTTCCACACTTGCTGCTTGGTTTTCACTGAAAGAACTTGGCTGCTATTTCTTGGGCATCGAAGAAATTCCTTCCGCTACAAGACTATTTCTTTCACAAAGGAAATACATCACTAATCTACTCCATAAATCAGGCATGGCTAACACAAATTCAGCATCCACTCCCTTGTCCGCCAGTGCTCAATTACTCAAGGATTCCGGTGATCTCCTACCTTGCCCAACTGAGTATCGCGCACTCATGGGAAGTCTTCAATACTTAAGTTTTACTCGCCCGGACATCGCCTTCAGTACCAACAAACTTGCACAGTTCATGTAACACCCTAGAACAGCGTATTGGTCTGTCCTCAAACGGGTGCTCTGTTATTTGGCGGGCTCTTGCAACAAAGGCATCTTCATCTCGGCAACTGCTCTGCTAACCTTTCATGCTTACTCAGATGCAGATTGGGTGGGTGATAAGGATGATTATATCTCTACCACTGGTTATTTGTTGTATCTTGGTAGTACTCCCATCTCTTAGAGCTCCCGGAAACAACGCTCTGTTGCTCATTCCTCAACCAAAGCAGAATAGAAAGCCTTGGCTGACACAGCCAGTGAACTTCTATGGGTCTTATCCTTGTTCACTGAACTTGGTCACATGCCTACAGCCAATCCGGTTATCTATTGTGACAAGGTGCCACAACTCTCAGTGCTAATCCTATTTTCCACTCTCGGATGAAACATATAGCCTTAGCCTATCACTTTGTTCGTGAAAATGTTCAAAAAGGCAAGTTTTGGGTGTCCTTTATATCTACTGATGATCAACTTGCTGATATACTCATAAAGTCTTTGCTTCGCCCTCGGTTTGACTCATTACTGTCCAAGTTGCATCTCTCTTCCAGATCGTCCAACTTGCTCGGGAGAATATAAATTATAATAATTAGTTTTAAATTATAATAATTAGTTTTTATTTTGTATATCTGTTTTCCCTTTATTTAGATTAATTGTCAGTGCTAAATTGGTGGAGTTTGTTTCCTTAACTCTCTCCAATTTAAGTTATCTATTTATACTACTGTAACCCAGTAATAAAAGATTATTAAAAAAAATTTCTCTATATGACTTATATATATATGTGTGGTTTTCTTTATAATTTTTAGTTAAATAAATAATTAAATAATAGAAATTATATGTTAAAAAAATAGAAAATAAATTATTTCCTTGTAATTAATTATAGGTTTAAATGTAAAAAAAAATTATCATGAAATAGGGATATATATTAGACAACAACAAAAAAAGACATTATTTGATACAAATAAATAACATAAAAAATAATAAAACCAAATAAAATTGGATGTATACAAAATATTAATGTATAACCATTAAACTAAGAGGTGTAAATATAATTTATTCATTTTTTAATGTGGGAAAAATATAATAATTAAGTTTTAATTATAGTAAAGCATTTGAGATTTCAACATGTAGTGAATAACTTTAATATTTTTTTCACTGAAATTCAATCACAATTCTTCATCCATGATAAATTTGTTAACTTTACTCATTACTAATTAATTTAAAAGTCACATAAATAAAAAATCATGATTGAATGTCAATGTAAAAATCTTTTATACTGGCAGTGTATACCAATTAAACTCTAACTTTAAAATATGCTTCATGTAATGCGGAAAGGATGGACATAGAGACCACCAAATATAAAGAAAAGAAAATGATTTATACATTAATTATCTAAACAATTTTATACCATTATTTAATCGTAATTCATCATTTATCATAAAAATAATACTTTAATAATAATCATTCAAAAACTCATACAAATCATAATTTATAATTAATTGATAATGTGAATTGAACTGTTTTACAATGCATTACCTTTAAATTCCGCTTAATAATAAACTGTGTATTATTTGAAGATAATAATTATAACTTGTATATTTCTTTTTTCTTCTTTCCTTAAATCAGAAGGGGATTTGAGATAAAACACGAATGCAAAACAAGCAGGTAATACTTAATAGAACTATATGCCTGCTCATCCAGTAAAGGATGTAGGACCCCACGACTAGTAGAGATCATTTACTAAAAAAATAAATTTTATAATATCATATATATATATATATATATATATATATATATATATATATATATATATATATATATATATATATATATATATATATATATATTAAAGAAAAGATAAAAATAAACTTTCGATCAAATCAAACATATATATAATAATAAATATATAAAGAATAATGAAAGAGTTTCAAATCTAAAAATTAAGAGGTGTAAAATATAAAATGTTAACACTTATACATGTAACTTTATTGATAATGTATCGTATGTAGACTCACTCATGTGTTCGCTCGTCTATAGCTGTAAATTTAATTTATCAAAAAGAGTTAATAATGTATCATATGCGATCCTGAAAAATTAATTACTTTTGCTGAAACCTTCTTTTTATTTGTTTAGACATGTTTGGAGCAGCTAGCTTCTCTTAGAACTGTTGGTTCTTAATCCATCCTTCATTATCAATGAACTTGGTGCTTGCCATAAAATTAATTGTTTTTAAATCCAACTTCTTAGTCCAACTTGCTCGCTTAGATGTGTCAGAACCTGGTCCAAAATTGCCATACTCTGCGAATGTTATGTCAACCCTGCAAATTTTTATAAACAAATATGAAGAACAAAATTAACTTTGATTAAAGTCATTATCCATCTTAGCAAATTCAATTGATCGAAATATTAATGTTATGCATTTTATGGGAAATAATATTTATGTATGCAAGTGTTTTTTATTGGCAAAAGCAAAGAAAATATATAAATCCTTACGTATTTTCTTGAAAAAAATAATCTATTTTCTTTTTGTAATCAAAAGAAATTCGATTTTCTTTAATGTGTAGGAATACTCGCAAAACAAATTGTACTATAGTATAATTCAAATAGTTGCATGATAAATAAAAAATAAGTTTCTTTACTAAATGACTTAATTAAACTCTTAAGATAGTGTCTGACCTAGTTATGTTCTCTCTCTTTCTCCTAGCTTTATCTCTCTCTGGCCTCTCTCCCACTAACACTTTTAAGTTAACAAAAACAGAAAACTATGGAACAGTTTGTATTTTACTTTTTTTTTTGTTTTGATCATTAACTTTAAACTAACTTAATTTGAAAATTAAAAAAGTTGATTCTCATATATAGCCTATAATAATATCTTCTTAAGCGCATTAAAATTTATCTTGTAAATTTATCTATTAAACTTATTGAAATAAGAAGGGAAAAAAAAAACACCTTCCTTTTCACTAAAATAAAGTTAATAAAATATGAGTTTAATTGATATACACTCTCAAGATTTTTACACTGACATTCAATCATGGTAAATTTGTTGATTGTACTCGTTACTACTTTAAAAATCATATAAATAAAAAGTCATGATTGCAAGTCAGTGTAAAACCGTGTATACCAGTTAACGTATAAAATATTATCTAAAAAATTAGTAAGAGGCACAAAGCAGTTCCATAAATTAAGTAAAAGCTCTCCCTTAATTACATATACTAACAATACTTGATATTGAATATGATTAATTAAATCCATGTATTAACACATTTATGAGTTTGTTTGGAAACACCTTATATTGCATGTAAAAAATTTCACATTTATGAATGGGTAAATCACATTTCCGGGGCAGGCATATAAGTTAAAGAAACTTCATTGTTATTTTTCTATTAGGTTTTAGTATATGTTTCTTTTAATGTTTGACCCTATAAAAGCTACTAATTTTTAATTTTCACAAAACATGCATAAAAACATGTGAGCTTAATCTAACATTAGACGAAAATGGTAAAAGCGGGATGAGAAAGAGGGATTTGAACGTACTCTGTTTTAGAGTAATCCCATGCATTCCAACCACTAGGTTGAACAACGTTGGTCATGTTGGTCTTGTAAAACAAAACTCTAGCATAACTTCTCCATGGCCTCCCCAAATAAGTTGAACCATTTCCAAAAACGTGGCAGTCTTTGAAAACAAACCCATTTGAATCTTCTGAATTTATTCTCCCTTGTGCTGTAATAAAACCCGGAAGGCCAGGATCTAGTGCACCACCAATAACAGATATGGAACACCTCTGTCAATAAATATACATAAATCCGTGATATATAAAAGCATTTTTCTTCAAGATGTAAAAGATATGTATATTCAACAAAGTTACCCATATATATATATATAATATAATAGATGACCTCTTCTCCCTCAGTAATTTATATTTCCAAATTTATACTACTTGTATTTTAATCTGCATATCATACGAGATAAATATTTATTTTTATATAATTTATAGTCATAAATAATTTTAATATATATAAATTGTATTTAAATTATCACTAAATTATTTAATAATTTTTAAATCATTGTAATTTAATTTATAAAAAATAAAAAATATGTATCCACAAGAAAAAAAATAAAAAAGAATATTATAAATATTCATTTCAGAAAAGTGATACCACTCTAATTTATTTATATTATATGATATTTTTAGAGTGTGTAATATAGGAAGGAATTCACTTATTACTTTAAAATAAAATATAAAAGACTTATTTCTCATCTTCACTTTTCATTCTCTTAAAAGCTAATAGGTAAGGTCGGTTACACATTATAACCATTAGATTTTAATAAAATAAATAAATAAGATAAAAAATAAGTTTTCTATACTTATTCTTGAAGTAAGTATATATATATATATATATATATATATATATATATAAAATAAATTAAGATAGAATATTTTGTTGTGACTCAATTTTGTTAATCATAATTTGCTGTTTACGATAAATTTGTTAACTTTTACATGAATATTTCAAAATTTTCACGAGATAAAATAAGAGTTTAATTGGTATACATGCTCACGGTAAAATATTTTTCCCGTGACATTCAATAATAACGTTTTCATTTAGGTGACTTTTCAAGTACTAATGAGTAAAATCAACAAATTTACCATGAATAAGAGGTTGTGATTAAATGTGAGTGTACACATCGCTGACAATGTATACCAATTAATCTCATAAGAATAGTAGTGCAATATTATGCTACATGGTAGTATACCTTTAAACCTCATAAACTAACTCTACTTGATATTTTTATTTGAATTTAGTTAATTCCAATTGGAATTTGAATTTTAAAATTTGGCGCACTATGCATCAAATCAAATTAATAAACATAAAGATAATATATTTTAATGAACAAAATAATTTATTTTTATACTTTCTTCTTTCTTAAAAATACATGAGTTCACCATCGTATAATTATGATGACATACACCTTTATCTCATTTATTTTTTTATTTCAAAATTTAGTCAAACCTAAAATTTTCAAAACATTAAAAAATTGGATGATAGTAGGTTTTGCATACAAGTGCATGCCCAGGCAAATTAATTGGCTATGATTTCCATTATCTGTTCAACATTTTATTCATAAGCATAATCATGAGTGAGAAGAAAATAAAGAAAGGTATTATTATTACCTCAAATAAAGACTGGCCTGCACCAAAGATAAAATCAACAGCACCTTGAATGGTACAAAGCTTATAGTAATGTCTTCCTGCATCGTCCCATAAAGTGTCTTGTAAACCAAAGAACCCCACTCTGAAAAAGTATGATTTGTCACCGCTTACCATTGCAGCCACTGCAGGCACGTTCCGTCTACTATTTATTGGATTGTTGTATGAATTCTGTTCCACATACACAGTTTTTTTTTATTACTCAGCTTTCGATCAACAATTTTCTTTTATGCTAATACCATGCAAAGCACAATCTGTGTCTTTATCATCATGCTACAACAAATACAATACATCAAAATCTAAAAACATGAGTCACACGTAGTAGAAAATAGAGATAGACACAAACAGTAATAACTAAGAATTCCATTTATGATTATAACCTTAGTTTAGTTTATAGGTAAAATTAAATTAAGAAAAGATAGTAAGTTAAAATTCTTTTATTAACATACTAAGAATTATTATAAAGTCCATCTAAAATAATTCACGATCCTCCTACATAAAATCTAATTTTTTTATGTTTGATAGTTTTTTATATAAAAGTAAGATAGGAAAAATTATCATACATCTTTTTATTCAATACAAAAATTAATCCAAATTGTTTAAATTCAAAATTAATTTTCTATAAAATTTAATTTTAAATTTTTCTCTAACAGGCAACCAAATATACAAATTTTGATCCAAAATTAATTTTGAATCTACAGTCGATTCTGTAAGTTGAAACTAAGCATCCACTAAAAACATCACAGTTCTAATTAAGCTAAGATTTGTACTAAAAAAGAAAAAAAAAACTAAACAGAGATTAGGACGATGAGCAGCTATATATGAGGTAAAACATTGAAGCACATCTATTTTTATTCCTCCACGGTAATCCTCCGTGATTTTGTTTGGTTATATTTACGATGAAAATCTTATAAAAATTAAATTCTATGTACAAGAATCATCTGATTATATGTATATTATAAGGAAAGTGCCAAGTTTATTGACCACTAAATTTATATTATTAAAAATGTATTATATAGTCTCCCAAAAATAATAGTGTCTGCAAACTGGCTTCTAGAATATTAGTTACAGAGAAAATTGTATGTAAGTCTAAACACAAATCATTTAGATCCTGCCAAGGACTCTAAAACTTTTTAAGCCAAATAATTTTTCATGATCAATTGGAGAGCAATTCTTTCTGAAAATACATTAATTAATTAATTAATTAAGCTTTTACACTGAATTATTCAAAGTTACTAATAAGTTGGTAGAAATCAGCATTGGTTTTCCAACGAATTCAGTCAAACACTGAAGACAAAAACTCAATACTTTGGTCAAATAAATGTAAAATTAATTTTCATCCAATTTTCAGTTAAATTGCAATGACCGGAAAAGTAAGTATGAAACAAACGCACACAAATTCGTGGTAGGACATACCATGCATGAAAAATAGAATTATTAAATATGTTTTGTATCTTTTATATATCAAAAATGTAAAATTGGTGTTGTGTTATATTTTAAATAATTTGTATTATTTTAAGTTACTAAAAAAATTACCGAAATTACTTTTAAAATAGTTTAAAACGCTGTTTAAAGCACTTCAAGATACAAAATATAATCAAAATTTTATTGACAATTTAATATAAAACAAAAAAATTATAGAAATTAACACAAAATCAATTAATATATGTTTACACCTTAAATATGACTAGTATTTAACCTTTTATATAGAATAAGTATTTTTATATAATTAAAATTCATAACAAATAAATAGTTTTAAATATAAGAATTGTATTTTAGATTTTTTAATTATATTATAGATAAATTATGTCAAAAAATATATTAATAATAAATATTTAAAATACGTAAATTATATTTTAAATTTGTAATAAATAATTTACTTCAACGGAAAATTGCTTATGTTACGTACCTCTGTCAATAAATTCATAAAATTAAGAATATGTTCCCAATAACTCAAATAAAACGTTTTGATTGACGATTTAATGCCTAATAGTATATATTTATTTGTTTCTCTATTAAATATCTTAAGCGAATTGGCTACCAAATATTTTCTTCTTTCATTGATATTCCTGGTTCATAATCCTATGACTTAAATCAGAAAAACACTATAAAAATATATACCCCTGAACAAATAAGTAAACAAGAAAAGGAAAAGGTTTTACATAGTGAAATTAATAAACTGAGTATAAAATAAGAAATAAATCATATAATGAAAAGAAAAAAGAAGTCAGAATACAAATTTGCATGTTCATGGCAATGAGAAAAGGTTAAAATGAAAGAGTGGACAGAACATTCTTCTCACCCTAAAGCTCATGGATTTGACAATAATATGGTCAGCCATGGCAGTGAACGTAGGGCTCTGTGAAGTTGTATCATGATCATCCCACTCAACAAAAGTTCTCCTCTTTCCCTCTCCTTTTAGTATGATGTAAGGCTTATCATAAGGAATCTTCACTTTTTCTCTGAAAACAAACAAAAATAACAGCAAACTCAGATTCCAGGGAACCATAACAATATTCAATTAAACTAGTATTACATTATCATTATATCCTAGCTGCACTACAAAAGAGATTCATTTACTAAGACATAAAAATTATTTCATAATAATTAGTATAGTTTTATTTGTATAATAATTAACTTTTAAAATTAATTACAAAACTCAATCATTTTTAAATATTTAATAATATCTAACTAAATAAGAGCATAAAAAGACAAAATCTCTCATTACAAATTACTCAATAACACGATTTAGTCATTAATGTTTTAACCATGGTTGTAATGCAATGCATAATTTGATGGAGGAGAATATATTGTTGGTTTACCTGTAGGTACCTGCCTTCACATTGATGGAAACCCAATACCTATTGTCAGAAGGGACTGAATCAATGGCAGATTGAATGGTAGAGAAGTTTCCATGCCCTGATGAATCCACCACTACTGACCAGTAAGGTAAGTGTTTATTTCCCACTGTTCTATAAAACTGAGCATTAGCTACCTCTACTCTCAAAACCACCAAGACAAAGAGACATGAAAAGCAGCACCAATGAAGAAACATAATGGTTTTGTCAAAGAGAAAACAAGAAAAATTAAGAAGAGAAAGGAGCAACCCTCATATAAGAAGTGACAATGCAAAACTTGTTTGCAAGAAATTGATATCCACAAAAAATAGTCTCTGTATTTAAAGACCAAAATGTTTCTATGTGCTGTGGAGGGTAAGTTAAGAAAGTCAAAAGGGTAGAGGGTAATGCAAAGTTACTAAATCATTGGCACCAAAAATTTTTTAATTTTAGGAATAATATAAAGAAGGTCCTAGGTAATCTCGTGGAATTAATATATCAACAATGTATATTTCGATGTTATGTAATTTTACCTAAATTGGTGCACTTGACTCTTTGGTTCTCCATTGTGTGATCACATTTTTATTATGTCAATGATATGTTACTACTAATTAAGAGAAATTAGGGGAGAATCAATGTGACGTTAGGTATAGTATTCATATATTTGACTCCTAACTTTGAGACTTGAGAGACATCAAAAAATGCCCGTGTGCCCTGCATATTTATTTATTATCTAAAATAGAGGCTTTGAAATTAGAATGAAAATTTGACTTCCAATTTCATCTGACATTAAAGACAAAATAGCATCAGGCACTTGGTAACTGAATATTGACTTCACTTTCTCTTTCTCTGTTTCCTTCTCTATGTTGGTGATGTAGAATAACAAAATACAAGAATGCATGAATGTCAATGGATTGCGAACAAACTTTCTTGTATAAGTTTGCTTTCATCTTCTGTTCTTAAAGTTATTGGTTTATTTCCACATTCTAACAAAGATAAAGAAAATAGGAAAAAAAAAGTTTTTCATTTAAGGAATTTTCATTTTATTATCTTCCTTCTCATTGTAAGTAGTTCAACTTTTTATTTAATTATAAGCTATTATGTAAAAAAATAGTTTACTATAGAAAAGAATTATATAATAATAATAAGTATAAAGTAAAACATACAAAAAACAAATTACGAAGTAAAACATCATTGTTACTAATTAAGAACCAATCTGAATCACATTTTGGATAGGTTATGCAATGTACTTAGTTTGAACAAGTAAGGTTGGTTGATTCGATTGGATGGTTGAACTTATAACACAATTTGATTGACCTGATTTGACTTATGTTTTTAAAAAAAAATGTTATTTTAATAAAATAAATAAAAATAACATGCTTAAAAATTATATCGTGGACTTGAAAATTATTTAATAGATTAATTTACCACTAAATCATAATAATTCATTAGTAGCTTATAGGTAAAAAATAAATCCTAGTTTAATTTGATAAAATTCTAATATCTAACCAATATTTAATATAATTTTAATGCCTAATTATTAGAATTTATAAGTTAAGGTATTGGTTTTATTAATAATTTTTAATTATTAATTTATTCAATTAAACTTAAAGAGATCATTTGGAGAACTTAAATGTAGAGTATCAATTAATCAAATTATTTAATAATATTATTCTTTTATAATTTTTAACTGTAGACCGGGTCAAGTGATCAATCAGTAACTTATCAGTTTCACCGTTGATCCATTAATCCAGTGTCTCAATCAAGTTTCAATTATAAGTCTATTTTAATAACTCAAGAACAAAATGAAAATTATTTTATGCATAAACAAAAATAAATGAAATAAAATAAAAAGATTTTGCTCTATCTTTTCCTTCTTTCCTTTATTTTATTGCTTTTAGCAAAACAATAATATAACCTTTCTTAAACCGCTTTTTTTAAAAAAAAAAAAAAGAAAAAGAAAACTCTTATGTAAAATATTTATATATCTCAAATATTTTATAAACTCTTATGAAAAAAATGTCAAAAAAAACTCTTATGTCAAAAATTTAAGTTTAATTAGTATGCATTATAATAGAAGTATTTAAAATCAAAAATTGAAAACTGCAAAAAATTGTTTTAGTTTGGGGTTGTTTTATTTTTTAAATTTTCATACTGAGTGGTTTGATTCAATTTGTAATTTGAGAAGTTGAAATGGCATCAACCAAACCAAACCACCCATCAATACTTATTTTATCAAATTTGCAAAAAAAAACATATACAATTACTCATTATTTTCTAAGTTTCAATTATTTTACTTAATATTTAATTAGAATTTTTTATTAATATATATTAGTTATGAATAAATACTTTAGCAAAACTATTTAATTTAAATTTCATTGGATAAATTTAATAACAACCATTAAATGTAATGTTTAAATGAATTGATTATTTATATTTTAATTTTAATGGTAGCTACTTTTATATAATCTTGTTGAAGATGAATAAACTTTATACAATTTTAGAAATAAGATTTATATTTATTTTTTAATACTTAATAGAAATTTTAAAACGCAAAATCAAATCAATCCAAATGGTAAAATATTGGCTTGGTTTTGTTCAGATTTTATAATTAATCATTTTTTATAAGTCAATCTAGCATTATTAATTAAGAATTAAATATGATCCAGCAGCACAAGATGTCCTAACTCAAAAACTACAAGATAATCCAAGAACTAAATTCAAATAGAAGGAACATTAGACACATAAAGTGGGATTCATAACTCATTCAACAAAGGAATGTGAAGTTAAATTTGCTAAATGGTATCATTCCCACACTTGTAATTAAACAACTTGAATAATAACAACATTTGGATCAAAAGTTTGGCTTGTAAATATAGTTGCATTTTTTCGGCTTCTAGATTTGCCAAATTTTTTGTATATCAAACAAAAGGCCAAGCACAACTAGCGTTGGGCCCATTGACTAAACTCTACATAACTGATAACAATGACTACGACACTCATGTTGAAAAGTTGTAACAATTTCCCACTATGCGTATAATTTTACCTATATCCAATGAATCAAAGGGCAGTTGAAGAACAAGTGGAAGCATGTTTCCTTGCCCTCCCCACAAAAAACACAAATAGTGTCATCGTTTGCTATAATGTCTCTTGTTCGTAAATTATCACATGTTGGTAACTTGTTTGCATCCAACTTCCCTACAATAGATTGAACCTTTGTAGAATCTCACTAACCTAACAAAAATTGTATATTCCCTGCATGTCCATCGACGTGTTAGCTACCAGCATCTTGTAAGCAGAACTCACAGAATACATCTCTGACCTTTCCACAGTCCAAACCAACGCATTTGGGTTTCATGGCATCAATGAAACCCCTTCCAAATGACCCTGTAACTCTTTGCAATTCTTCCTCTCACACAAATAACTTCCTTCTCCAACGCCACCTCTAACCCAACAGGCCCCCCTTCATTTCCTTAACAGACATATTTGGATGAACTACTAAACCAAATAATCTTTCAAACGAATCACTCACACTCTGGATCTTCTCACCATTCCCTAACTTCTAAATTACTTGGCGAGACCATCCCTCTTGCGCCTAATAATTATCCTCGATTGAATATAACTCAACCCACCATCTTGACATCACTACCTTGGACCACCCAATTCCCTTTTTGTCTATTCATATTTAGATTTTGAAATTCATACCCACAACCCATTAGACTCCACCATTAGTCACCACTTTCATTTGCCCTGCAATTCAAGATTGAAAGCATGCATATTCCTTAATTCCAGACCCCCCCCCCCCGCTCCTCCTTTAACTTACATATAGTTTTCCAAGATACCCAATGCATCTTCATACAGTCTTCATTCCCACCCCATAAAAATTTCTTAAACGAACTTTCAAGCGGAGAGATAATACTTGTCGGTGCTTTGAGAAAAGACAAGAAATAAAGACGTAAAGAGACAATAGTGATTTAATTAATACAACTCATCTTGCCCGCGAAAGATCTTTATTATCCCACAATTTTATAATTAATCTAAACTAAACAAAATTGCACCGCATTGCATATTTTTTTTAGTTTAATTCAAACTAATTTTAGATTAAAAACCGCACCACAAACACCCCTAACTGTTAGTGTAAAATTTAGTGCATACTAAACTCAAAATATTTATAAATAATGTTTATAGGATTTTTAAATTTCATCAGACGAATATTTTTCAATGTTATATTTTGGTCATTTAACCTATTAAACATTACAATTATGCACAGAGAGATAAATGAACTTCAATTTTTCTACTTAATAAGATTATCTTTATTGAAATTTTTTCACGAATTATTTAATAGTCTGAAATATTATATTTTAAAAAAAAATTAATATTCGTTGGAATGATCTACAGTGAAATCATCTTTACTTAATTAGAGATAGGTGAAATCATCTTCACTTAACTTTTTATAAATTAGGTAGATTTTTCTCTGTAGGGTTTGAACATTTGACTTTGTCACCATCTCATCGTAGGCCTCTCAATCAGGTGCAGTTGGACCAGACCGTGCCTAATACCCATCTCATCAAATTGTGCAGTTGGGAAGAAAATATGAACACAAATCTACCTAACATTAGCTTTGTGCATCATTCAATTGTTTGCCCATTACGCACTAAAGTCTAAAACATACCAAGAAGAAGAAAAGCTTAAATAAAACTCAAATTAATCATATTGATAACAACATATCGCCACATAACCATAGGAATTGTTTTCCTATAAGATTATTAACATCGATACTTTACGAAAGAAATTGACACAAAGCTTAAAATAAAGACTAAATCATACGAACTTATCTCTATTTTATTACATTATTCTTAGCTTTCTAAAGGGTCAATGTAATATTATTTTTGCCGAAGGAGTATAAAACTCTAAATAGAGTCATTAAAATTTATTTAGATTTTAAAAAATAGATATTTATGAGTAGGAGTGTTCATTGGGTTAGGTGACTCAATGACCTTATCCGACTTAATTCAACCCAATACAATCCAAAGTGATTGAGTTAAGTTTTTTTTAAAAAAAATTAGGTGAAATTCAACCCAATCCGATCAAATTCAATCCCCTATAGGTTGGGGACGGGTTCAATGAGTTGAAACCTGGAATCCAACCCAACTCGATAATAATATTATATTATTATTATTATTATTATTTATTTTAAATAAAAAAATGTCTTTAGTAGTTTAATTTATAACTTTTAAGCCAAGACTATCATGCACTATGGCAAACACTCTGCACTAGGCATGACAACGGGGCAGAGTGGGGAATGATATGACATTTCCATCTCCATCCTCGCTTCTAAAACCCATCTCCGTCCCTGTCCCCATACCCGACGGGTATGAGACGAGTATGAGATTTATGTCCTCATCCCCATTGGGTATCGGGTATACCCGTACCCGTTCCAGACCCGCAAAAAAAATTAGTAGAAAATAATTCATTTAAATAAAATGATATTAATTTAAAAGTTATCTAATAAATACAAAGTTTGTAATTTATTAATTAAATATCAAACTTTTCTTTTTTTTAAGATAAATGAATATTTAGTCATTAAAATAAAAGCAAAGTGAAGCAGGTACGGGGACGGGGTGGGTATGTATATCCCCATCCCCATCCCTGACTTAATAAATCGGGTATTTCCCATACCCGTACCCGATCAAACCGGGGATTCCTTGTCAACTTCAGGGCGGGTTCGTAGATTACCTACGGGTACGAGTTTATTTGTCATCCATATTCTACATTACAAGGGCACACCTTCACTCTAATTAGCTATTGTATATGTAGATTAAAAACCAAAAATAAGCTCTTATCCAATAGTTTAAACTCTTCTAAGGATTGATTATTCACACTATCAGAGTCAATAATTTATTATTTATTCTTATGTTACAACAAATGTATTAAACCTGGTTCGAACCGACTGGTTCAAATGAGAATCGGCCATATAACTGGTTCAAGCCATTCTTCAAATCATAAATGCATCAGAACTGGATTGACCTGAAGTGACTTGACCAGACTCAGCTGGGAACTAGTGACCGGCAACTCAGAGGGTCATGTTTTTTCTTTTTTTCTTAATAGTAAAATGACATTGTTTTGAATAGGAGAAAAACCCTAATAGTTCTCTCTACATTTAGTCTTTGCTATCTGTGACTCAGTGTGTTTGTATTTTGTTTCAATATCTACGATTTTGCCTTTCTGCGATTGCAACTTGCAATAAAAATTAACATTAAATAAGCCACTAATTTGGTGTTGGTACTATCTTCTTTAATTTGTGTTCTTAATTTTTTATATAATTTAATTGTTTTATGATTTTTATAGTATAAAATTATATAAGTTTTAAAATATTTATATTTTTTAATGTAATCCGAGACGTGGGTTAATTATCGACTCTCTGGGTTGACTCCTGATCACATGACTCCTTGCCTTAGCCAGGTGAGAGACTGGGTCGGGTTTGATAACATTAGTTACAACAATGATATATTCTATTCTTTTAAAAAATATAAGAAAAAATTCTAAACATTCAATTTATTCTTTAAAAAACTTTTTTAAAATGATGACACAATTAACTCAATCCAACTTGTTAAATGACGAGTTGGGATGGGTTGAGTTTAATGAGAAAAAAAAAAAAGAAAACCTAACCCAACCCGATCAGTTGTATTGGGTTGAGTATTGAGTTTGTCTAAACCCGAATCAACATGTGCACACCCACCCCTAAGTATTATGTGTAATAAAATATCAAATTTAGAATTTTTTTTGTAATTTAATCTAAAAATAAGAACTAAAACTTTAAATATATTCTTTTATATAAAATAAATCTTAATATAAAATTTTCTAAAAACGCAAAAGTAACGTTTGACAAAATGCATATAAGATTACTGTAGATGTACAAAAAAGTGTTTCGTATTAATTTATTATGTATTATAGTTTGCCTATTTATAAACTTAAACTACTCGCTAATTCTGTTAAGTTTGATGTCATTTTCTTAAGATTAGATTGATTGTAATGTTTATATTATTGCAAAATTTAATTTAAAGCAATTGCTAGAATTCTAGAAATCATCATTTCCAACCAAAACAAATAAACTAAATAGAAAAATTACGGTAATCATGATTTTCCATTGTAATGTTAAATGGATTTAATATATTTTTAGTCCCTATTCTTTTAGGATTTTTATTTTTAGTTCCTAAACTATTTTTTAACTTGTGTTAGTCGCTGAAATTTTTTTTCTCACTGATTTTAATCCCCTCAAATCAATAAAAAAATTCGGACTAAATTAGTCAAAAAATTTTGAGGAATTAAAATTAATCATAAAAAATTTAGAGACTAAATAAAACCGATCCGAAAAAAATTCAAGCACTAAAAACAAAAATCTTTTAAGAAAATAGGAATTAACAACACATGAACCCCTTTAAAAATTAAAATTTCTTCAAAAGTCGAATTAAACACACTTCTTTCTCATGAACCTCTGATAACACTATTTTCGATTGTATGAAAGCATAAAAAAAGTATGATGAATGGAAAAATATTTATTCAGAGAAAAATAAACATAAAAATAAAGAAAAAATTGAAGTGAATCTTTTAGATAATAAATAAATAAAATAAAATAAGTATTCACAAAAACAATAAAATAAGTAATTTATATTAAACAAACATAGCGCAAGAGTTGCTAACAAACATGTGAGATTACATGGTCAACTGGTAATAATCAGCAAGAATTGCATCAGCCAAGTTAAACCCTAACATTGTAAATCTGAAAAATTTTCAAGACTAATTTTTTTATTAATCCTATATAAAATTAGGTTAAATTAATAATTTAGTCTCTGGACATGTATAACATTATGTTTTAAACCTCCACATATAAAATCTAAATTTTAGTTCCTACATGAACAAAAATGTTGAAAATCAGTTCCATTTTTTTTTTTTTTTGTGATTCTCGGAGTTAAGAAAGTGGCAGAAAATTTATAATAACCCACACATTCTGTTAAATTAATTGAGATAAATCACCTTGACATTGGTTCCTTTACTTACTCAAACATGTTTTAATCCCACACAAATTTAACGGCTTGGACTGATTCTGAAAATAAGGACTAAATTGGAATTTATATACGTAAAAACTGAAACATAAAGTCTGCAAAAATAGGGACTAAATTATTAATTTAACCATAAAATCACTTCAGCTACATAAAATATTTAACTGCACATCCTTGTACATGACTAAATCATTTTTTGCCTGCACCAAAGTTACGCTACACTACTCATTAGCACATATTTTTTAACATAAACAACACCTTTACATGAAAAGCTATTTGCTATAAAAACCTGATGGGGGAGTAACAAGGTGGGAAAAAAGCATTGAATTTACATAATTTCACTCATCCCCTAAGCAGAATCTGTACACAATTGTGGGGTGCAACGTGCTGTATACATTTACTCTAATAATGCCAAACTGCAGCCGGTTAGTAATTGTAATGATCCCTCAATGAACTCAACTCAACTCAAACTCAACTCAAATATGTTGGAAAAACAAGTGTGACTCTGAGCATGAAAGCATAAGAACAAGTTAAATGCGACATGTTGAAAGTGCTAGTAGTAGTGATCAAAATAAAATGTGTTGTCTCCAATCTTCTAGCAGGTTGCTATCTGCTAAGTTCAGTGCAAAAGAAGCACTCGGTCATGAGTCTGAGATGGTCTTTGATTTGAAAAACCTTGCAACTTCCTGATACAGATTCTCTTCCTCAAATGGCTTTGAGACATATCCATCCATGCCGTATTTCACACACTTGTCGTATGTAGCATGGATCACATCAGCTGTCATGGCCAATATAGGCACATGCCAGTTACTCCCATTATTCATCTCATTTGCTTTGCTCTCCATCATCCGGATTCGGCTCGTTGCTTCAAATCTGCACAATGTGTAGCATTTGTTTAGATGGTTTAAGGTTTTGAGAGTTTATGCTTCAACTCTGCACAATGTGTAACATTTGCTTAGATGGTTTACAAAAGTCAATGCATATCTCAATTTTCATCCCATGAATTAGCACATTTCTTCTCCTTGGCACTGAGGATTGTTAACAAGTTTGTACAAACCAAGATATACAGAGAAAATTAAGATTGCATTACTATAATATGTAACAAACTTATATCTGATAGATCTAAGAAGGTGATAAAACTGATATGCTATTGAAGCCGTTGCTTGTCACTGTGGAGTATAAAAATGGATTTGATTAGAGTACGGAATGATAAAATCTATTAATACATATGGATTAAAAATACAAATATCCAAATTTAGGAACTTTCACATCTTGCCAGATTGGTTTATGTTTTATGGTTGAACTTGGAAGAGAAGAATGCTGTGAGATCATCATCTTACTTTGCAAACCTGCTTTTTCCCTCTACTCAATTCTTTTTTCACTTTAAAGAAACTTTAAGCACCCAAATTCTTTACAACCAAAATTTATCTCAACCAAAAGCTGTGTATTACTACAAATGTACAATATCTGAGCTTATTTTAATATGATAGCCTCAACTACACATGATGCTTCTTGACAAAATAATAGTAGATAAGAGTTGGTGAAGACTATTTCCTGATCTAATGTTAAGAGTAACTTCATACACAATAGCAGCCACGAACACTAGATGCATTTTTTATCACATCATACGAGAATCTACAATTTCCTAAGTAAAAATATTTCCAACATTTAAAAAAAGTGAAAAAAAGAAGCAATAACAATCAATACATATATGCATACCCGTCCATTTCTGGCATTTGAATGTCCATGAAACAAGCATCAAAATTGTGAGGCAATTGAAGCATTTCAAGTGCAGCTTTACCACTTTCAGCGCACTTCACATCAGCTCCAAACTTTTTTAGTGCACCTGCAGCAACCCTTCGATTTACCCCGTTGTCATCAACCACCAAAATTTTCTTTCCATAGAGAAGGCTATGCAGAAAAGGAGAACCATTAGGCATGTCTTTCCCTAGCTGCCTCTTCTTCCCCACCCCCAAAACTTGCTGAAGACAAGCAGCCACCATACTAGCTCTCAGAGGCTTCATGATCACAGTGTCGGTGAAACCCATGGCCTTAGCTTTATCAAATTCAGTATTACTAATATTGGTTGCTAGAAGGATCATTTTAGGCACCTTAAACATGTGACAATTCTCTTTCCATGCCAGCCAGTCCAGTTTACATATATTGAAAACCCCACCCTCTCCAGATATCCATGTGTCCTTCTCAACCATGATAATATTAGGCTGGAACATTCTGCCACATCCAAGTAGTTTCACTTAGTGAATGAAATTAAGCAAGCAACTTCAAAATAAATTTTAATAGCATATCTTTTGCAAATGTATTCATTTATAAGAAAATCACTTCACATTTAATGTCTGAATAAATGAGTCAAAGCAGATTCATAATATGTCTTAAAGGAATTATACAAGAAAAAAAAAAAAAACTAGTGGGGCAATAGCAGGGTATATACCCTGATAAAACTGCAGAATATGTATTCTAAATTTCTAATAAACTTGCAAAATAAGTTTCAAGGATTTTTTTAAAAACCACAATCGTGTAACAACAAAATCAAAATGTTATACCACTGTTGTTTATTATCACTTTCAGTCTCTTCACAATTAAAAACAATTCTGTCCCCAGAAGAAAATGAAAACAAAACTTACCCTGATTTCAAAGAACCACTTAAAGCAACAGCCTTACTGATGCTATTTGCAACTTTAACTAGTATCCCTAGTCTCTTCAAATGGTATCTAGTTACAGCAGCTCTAACAGGTTTTTTATCAATCACAATGGCTTTCAACCCTCTAAAACTTGAAGGAAGATCTTCCAAATTTTTCTTCATGTCACTAACTGAACTTTTCTTAAAAGGTCCACAAACTGCGGTAAATGAAAATGTGCTCCCTACTTGTGGTCGACTTATGAAGTTTATCTGACCACCCATTAGTTCAACCAGGCATTTACTGATACTCAAGCCAATACCAGTACCCCCATAATTTCGTGAAGTCGAGCTGTCGGCCTGCACAAAAGGCATGAATATCCTATCCTGCGCTGAGAAAGGAATTCCAATTCCAGTGTCCTCGACGCACACCCTCAAGGTGACTTGCTCAGAAGACTCACCAGCAGCTGCTGTTTCTCTTGAAGAATCAAGACAGTATTCTTCATCAGCAATTAGATGCTTAAAATTATCCCAGCTGTTCCGTTCATCAGCTGCTTCACATCCACTTATGGTTTTGAAATGATAATCACCAGATATATGGAAAACATCATCTGTTTCTCCATGTAGAAAAGTCTCATTTTTTCCATTCATCACTGACTTTCTATTATCTGCCAGATGGACTTTAACAAATATATGTCCTTGTTCAGTAAACTGTAAAGAGCACAAATTAAATAGTAATATTATCAACAAATACATTGTGAATAAATTTAATAAATACAATAAGACAAATGTGAAGCTTTAAGCATCAATTTCACTATTCCACAGTTGCCCACCAAGGGAAGGAAAAAAAGGGCTAAATCTAAAAGTGAAGATAAAAATATTGAAACAATTAGAAATAGAATGACATTTCAAAATGCAAATAATGCCAGACAGATGAACAAACTTCATAAATTCCACTTACTTTAACAGAGTTGCCAACAAGATTTGTTATTATTTGTCTGAATCTCCCAGGATCTCCCATGATAATATCTGGAACTTTATCAGAAACAAACACGGCCAACTTTACTTCCAAAATCATTTATATAAGTTCAGATTGAGGATCAGCAGGAGCATCAGAAACATGAATATCCAGTGCCATAAGATCCCAGAAAGGTAAAAAGAGATGAAAGAACAACATAAGTTCATAAATTAAAAATAAATAGAATGGTGAAATTATATAACTTGCACAAAGCAAAACAATTTTACAGCACTCATAATAGGTTAATCAACAATAAAATACCTCTAAACCTTTGTGTCTAGATTTCTCAGAAAAAAGAGAAAGGACATCATCAATTATGGAACGAAGATCAAATGGAACAGCCTCCAGCTCTAACTTGCCAGCTTCAATTTTAGCACGGTCCAGCACCTCATTTATTAATGTTATCAGTGCCTTTCCACATGCTTGAGCAGTCTGAGCATAATCTCGTTGGGTAGAACTCAATTCTGTATCTAGAAGCAAAGCAAGCATTCCTACAGTAATTTGGAGTTAAATAACATCATCATCAATGGAAAATTGCAAGTTATGAGCGCATGTCATTTTTTGTTAATAAGGTAGAGAGGCAGCAGACTCTTGAAGTTACCTAAAATACCATTCATGGGTGTTCTAATTTCATGAGAGACTGTAGCTAAAAACTGGAATTAAAAACAAAATTTAGGTTATTGTGGTCAGTAAGTAATCCTGGAAATAATGAACCATAACAATATGCCTGGAAAATTACCTGGGACTTGGCAACATCGGCTGCTTCTGCTCGAACTTTTAGTTCCTCCATTTTATGGAAATCATCTTCGACTTTGACAATATGATTTCCAGCACCGTATAAAATGTAACCCACTAATAGAAGAATCACAAAGAATAGGAATGCCGTGGTAAGAGCTATCCAATTTGTTGGTGCCTTTTGATGGTACCTATTCAAAATTTGATGCTAAATATCTGTTCGCAATGAATATCTGTTGACAATATTGAAGCTCCTTGTGAAAAAGTACAGCAGCTAGAAGCACCTACCTACATATCATTTGATGTTTCCTGTATGGATCTCCAAAATCAAGCTTGCTTTCATGGGCAAGAGACCTATCACCTTCTTCAGGTTGGTTGCCATACATGATTAGGGGATTAGTATAGTTTGTTATGTCATATACATTCACCAAAATTGCTTGGTTACCAGCCAGTTGCCCAAGTAAATTCTCTACAAGAGACTCAACATCAAACGATCCTCCAACATATCTGATGTCAATTAGAAATTTATTGAATACATCAGGACACAAAAGAAGCTTACAGTAAACATACAGCCACAAAAATTGACCTAAAGTTAACAGGCTTATCAAATGAATTTTTAGTATGTAACCACAGAACTAAAAGTTCAAACTATATTTTAGACAGAACAAGAATACAAACCACACAAGCATCCTGGCTTTTGCGTACAGCACATACATAAAAATAAACAAAAAAAAAAAGAAAAAGAAAAAAAGATCAAGCCCATGAAAATAGAAAAACCAAAGGAACAATTTTAAAGAAGAGGGATGATCGGTAAAATAGGAACAATTAACTTCAATCGGTTAAGTATGTTAGTAAAAGGTTAATTCATAATCATTAACTAGTTAATTGGTTGTGCCAGTTGCATAGGTAACAGTTGTCCTCAAACTCACTGATAGTGATCAGGGGAAATGGCAATGACACCCAACGTGGTATTGACAAAAATAAAACGTGTAGCACAAAAGTCACAGGTATTGTGACACTATTGAAGTTAAAATGTAGAGGTCACAGCTTTAATATTTAGCATGGCCCATTATCTAATTGAGAAAGAAGTGGCAATGGCTTTTGACAATTACTAGAAAAATGTGAAGATATTTGACACAATGACAGATTTATGGTGAAGAGAACTTGACAGCAGTGGATATTGTTATTTAGGATGTGAAAATAGCAGACATGCATAATAACAAACTGCATACTACAATGCCACGTGACACAGAATTTTCCGAAATATCACAAAAACTTGAAAAACAAAATAGAAGTGAAACTAGAACCCACCCCGCTGTCGCTTTAATGCGTTCCTCCACTGTAGGCTTCTGGGGGAGCTTAGATTTGTACACAGGGAAGGTTAAAACCACACCAAGATGGTGAGAACCCAACAGCCTGAAAGGGCTAGTCAGTACTGCTTTCCCCGTGGCTCTAGCCCTTAGAATGTTTTCTCGATCCTCCTGAACATGCAAACGCAAAAGTTGAAGTGCAAATTTGAGAAAATATAATTAGAATACCGTTCATCAGTGTTGTAATAATCTACCTCTCCAGACATCATATCAAGAGACTCGAGATATGAGACAGTTTCTTGGGCGAATATCACTGGTGCATACTCATCTCTAACCAATGAAGACTTCCTTTCCATTGTCTTTATAACCCATCCATGTTCTTTTTCAAATTTCTCTCTCTCAGAGTTAACAACTCTTTGTGCATATGCCACACCACTCAGCAACGGTCGTTCAAATGCAGTCCTGGCTGTATACTCAGCAAAGGTTTCCTATTTATGATGAACAATGACCAACAGTAAAGATACATGAAAACGGATGGAGAAACTTGCACAATTTGAATAATAAGTTGATGTGTAAAAATTCGAAATAGCGTTTCATTTCTTTCAAAACATTATACATATTACCATGTTTAGCTCGTGTTGTGTCAAATCAACATTAGATTGGAAGATAAACACTAACCTGATCAATGGCAGAAGGGTATCTGTAGTAATGGAAGGTGGAAACAAGGATGGCAAGGGCATGGACATGGTTAACACTAACACTAAACTGATCTTGCAACATTCTTGCCCTTAGATCACATAGGCTACCCAACACCTCTTTCCTTCTGACTTTAGTGTCATCGTCCATTTTGCTATAGATGCACCAACTGATCAAAGCCATAAGGAGGATCCACAGCAGCAAAAACTTCGGAAGCCAGGCTCTATGAGCCTGAATGAAAGTGTACTTTCTTTTAGACCCCATTTGATCATGCAACCTCAAAGCCACAGGATGGTGGCTCTGCATCTTCAAACTAAGACCCATCAGCAAGAATTCACACTCTGCCTAGTTTTCCTGGGCTGCTATACTGTGTTCCCTTGCTCCCCTTCTGCCCCCTTCATATCTATATTTAGAAAAGCCCCAACAAGAGAAACTTATAGTTAGTGCTCATATAGGAGGGTTCACTTTCTTTAAAGTTATGACAAAATTGCGGACACTTTTCTCTGGGGGTAGAAAAGAAAAAGGCTCACGATACAAAACTCCATGTAAAAGCATCATTATAGCATTGTTTTGCGTGATTCCTAACCTCAGAAAGGGCAAGCACATACACACTAAGCATAATGAAGGATAGACCAATATCTCTCTTTCTCTCTCCTAACAAGCAAAACCCACTTCAAAAATCACCAAGACAAAAAGAAATCAATAGAGACAGAGAAAGAGAGACAAGCAACCCAGAATTAAAAGAAGAAACTTTTCAAGCTCAGACAGAAGCATGGGTCTCAAAAGATGGAAAAACAGCTCAAATTCCCAAGAGGCACCTCTCTCTCTCCCTACACCCCCAATACTTGACCTTGTTTCACACTTTTGAGTACTGAGGATCACATTAAAAAAACAAGAGAACTCTAACCAATAATCATGCTATGTAGGCGTGAAACTAGTTCACACTCCCTCTTGCATATAATATTCCAAACCAGGAACACTGACCCCAAAAACACAAACACACAAAACCCAATGAAAGGAGAGAGACATGCTAGAAAATCAAAATTAGTAATGGTATTATGTAGAAAGAAATAATGTTTATGTTTGTTACCTGTAACAGGAAAGAAAAGGGTTGCTGTACAATGAACCATAGAAACCAAAGTTTTGTTTGGTCCAAATCTGTGCTTCTCACTCTACACACTGCTGCTTTTATTTTATGCCCTTTTTATGCTACTTTTCTCTGCTGTCACTTTTTTATTTATATTAACAGATAAGAAAAAATCGAATTTTTAGGATTTCCCTTGATACGCTCGTCTCCCATGGCCTTCACAATAATAAAAAAACAAGAAATGATTAATTAAATAATACATTAGTCTACGACTCTACACTATAGCCCTTCCCTCTTTCTCTCTCTCGCAACTCTCATTTTCATTCTCTCTCTCTTTCTGTTTATGGCACAAACACTAATGCATTCCACACCAACAGTGTCTCCCCCTTCTCAGTTCTCATTGCTGAGGTGAGAAGCTGAGAATAGAAACACAATGTTCCAAGGATGGTGGAAAAGGTTTCAGGAAAAGAAAAACAAAGAAAAGAATAAAAAAAAAAAGCAACCTTTGTTGACCAGTGAGTGATGGAAAAAACTGAAGCAAGCACTGTTTTTTTTCTTCTTCTTTTGTTACTCACCGCTCCAGTGTGCAGTTTTTTTCTTCTGTGTGGTCCATAAGTGGTTTTCTGATTCTGAAAGTGGGTCGTTTTTTTCTCACCTGGTTCTGTCTTTCTCTCTCACACACTTTTTTCTCCTTTGTTTTTTTTTACCTTTTTGTGTGTCCAAATTTGAAGGATTGGAATTGGAAGAACACACAAAAGAAAGAGAGAGTGAAATGGAAAAAGAAAAAACTGGGAATGGCATTCACAAATCTGTGTGATAATGACATGGCGACCAGGCACGGATTTTATTCCCATGTAAATTACCGACATTGCCCTTCCATGTTTTTTAGATTTCGTAAATGCGCTTGGAAGATAATTACCAACTACTACTATTAGCTTTCAATGTTGATTAATACTAACTTCTCAATAAATGCAAAACTCGTATACTTAATTCACGTTTTTTTTTATAAAAAGTTGGCTAATTTAACTTAAAATATTAAATTTAAAA
The DNA here is from genome assembly GCA_037954015.1 of Psophocarpus tetragonolobus. NCBI lineage: Eukaryota > Viridiplantae > Streptophyta > Magnoliopsida > Fabales > Fabaceae > Psophocarpus > Psophocarpus tetragonolobus. Next base: position 99,562,005 of record CM075689.1, read on the forward strand.
TTAAAGTTTTAATTTTTTAACACGTATAATTTTTAATTAATTAATATATTTTACTTATATTATCCGATCTTCATACGAAAAAGAATACATTATTTATAAAGTTAATTGCATTTAAGAATAATTAATGCATATCATAACTTAAAACAGAGCCTTGCTAAATTTAGTTTTATATATTTACATTTATGGTAGTCATTTTTTAAAAATTAATAAAAAATTTAATTATTTAAAATTAATTTATATTTAACTTATTATAAGTTAGTGTGTAAAAAATTATTTACATAATTTTTAAAAGATTTTAGTTTATAAAAAATTAAACTTTTTATTTTATATTTTCTTTTAAAAAATGGTTCTGAAAAGTCCATTCAATAAATCTTAATCACTTTTAATAGACGGTGGTTTTAATTGACGTTGTTTTTTAGATAAAGATTTAGAAATATAATTTTTAATCATAAGTTTAAGAGATAAAGTTATACATTAGTATAAAGTTGTCTAATAACAAAGTTCATTAATAAAGAAAAGAAAGAGAAAGAAATCATGTTTTCACATTCCTTCGTTAATGAGAAAAAGATTAATATTTTATTAATTAATATTTAAACTATAAAAAATTATATTAATTATATTATATTATAGTTTTGTCAGTTTCAATTTTTTGAAATTTTTTTTTAATAAAGTAAGAAATTTTTTTATATTTTTATATTTTTAATGTTTTTTAAAATTTTATATTTAAAATAATATTTTTTCTTTATATTATTTTTATTTCGTTATCTTCTTCTTAAAAAACCTTTTTTAATCTATTATCTTTTATTCAAATTATTTTTAAAAGTATATTAATAATATTTTTTAATAATTGATACTAAAAAAATTATACACTAATCATAAAAGAAAATGCCCTTTTAATTCGCCAGTTTTGTGTCTATTGTCGCTTTCAAATAAATCAATCTTCCTCTCTTTGATGGCATACGGATTATGGACGCTTTTGAAAATGTGTTGCCTTAAAGTGAAGAGTAAAATGCACCTCAGCCACTTTGATTTTTCTTTCATGATCCTTTCATGAGTTACATCACAAATTATGCTTTATTAACTTTGGCTTACACAATCCGAAATATATATCTCTTCATTTATATAAATATGATTTTTAAAAAATTAATTAATTAAGTTAACAAACTTATCATTAATAGAGTTAGAAGTAGAGTATCCAATCCAGTGAGCGAAACATTATTTGCGTATAACCTCATTAAGGTTTGTGCTCTTCATAAACATTATTTATATATGGATGTTATCTTTCCAATGGAGTTAAAATTACTTTATATATATATATATATATATATATATATATATATATATATAAAAGGTTTGTGTTCTTCATAAACATTATTTATATATGGATGTTATCTTTCCAATGGAGTTAAAATTACTTTTTATATATATATATATATATATAAAGTAATTTTATATATGGATGTTATCTTTCCAATGGAGTTAAAATTACTTTATATATATATAAAACTCAAGTTATGAATAAAATAAAGGTCAAATTATTATCTTTCTAATAAAATTTGTATCACCCTCATATCATCAGTAAAACTATAAATATTGTATTTAGATTACACAATGTAGTCTAAATAATGATGTTTATTGTTGTGGTGTGAAATGTTATGATGCATCTTATAATTGTGAGAGTGGTGAATGATTCAATCTTTGAAAGTTTTCTTAGGAGCATGAATTGAGGATTTAACCACTATATGATATTGCTATTGATTACAATTAAGTGTATAATGTGTTGATGATCAATGATAGCTAGAGTGTGCCTGACAATGTGTCGTTCCAACTGCAGTTAGGGGTCGATTGTGATCGTTATTAGATTATTCTTATCTTATAATTGTGAGTGTGGTGAATGGTTGAATGTTTGAAAGTTATTTGAGGTGTGTGAATTTGGGATTTGATCCACTGTGTGATATTGATGTTGATTGCAATTAGACGTATAATATGTTGATGATGATGGTCAAAGTGTACTTGATGAAGTGTCATTCCAGCTGTGATTGGGGGTTAAGTGTGACAACATGATCACATATTAATATTGTAATTTATGTTGATGATGATAGTTAGGATGTGTCTGATGAAGTGTCATCCCAGCTATGATTATGAGTGGAGTGTGATGACATGATTAAATGTTGACGTTATGATTTATGTTATAGATGACATGACATGAATATGGAAATAGAAGAAGTTTTGTAAGGAACGTCCATTGTATGGTGCTCTAGACAAGTTTTCTTAGGTTGTTTTGCATTACACGATTGTACCTATGTGTTACTAACATAGAAGATTATTTATTTCAGGTGGAACTATGATGAGATGATTGTACTTATGTAGAAAAGGATCACTTCGGGCGCGTAACTGAGTGTGACAATTAGAGAAGTTTTATAAGGATTGTCCATTGTGTGGTGCTTTGAGTTAGATCTTCTTGGGTTGTTTTGCATTGTACAATTGTAGCTACATGTTACTAGCGTAGAAGAGGATTCACTTTGGGTAAACGTATGGTTAGATGGTTGTACCTATGCGTTACTAACATAGAAAAGGACCACTTCAGGTGTGTACCTAAGAAAGCATGCATTAGCATCATTAGCATAAAATAATTTATGCCTGTAGATGTATAATCTATGTCATGAGTGTGAAATGAATTTATATGTTTATTTGTTGTACTTTAGTTGACTGCTCATTCTCTTTATATGTACCTTAACATGCGTGAAACGTATTCTCACCCCTTGTTGTTGAATTTTGTTTGGGTCAAACATCACTTTTAAGTGAGCAAGATCTTGATGATATCATGGGTGATAAGACTTTGGTTTTTCTTTACCTCTTTTGTTGGGCCATTCTTATAAGGTGTGACATTGGGTTAGAGAGAATTAGCTAATATTTTTTCTTCAGGTATACGAATTGTTTAAAGTTTCATTATGAGTTTTATTAATTGAGGATCTTTTAAAGGAAATGTTTAAAGCCAACGTGTTTACTTATATGTCTATGTTTTATTATATCATAGTTTTGGAAAATAAGTATATATTGCGTGAGGTGAATCATTTTACCTAAGTGTCAAGTCTAGTATATAAATGAACAAATTTCTACATATATTATTTTTTAATTAAAGAATAAAGATGATGCATGCCCCCCAAGCAAGGGTCCTATCACAAAGGTCATGGCTAGAACAATAGAAAAGAACATGGCTAGAATAGATGGAGGAAGATCTCACCTCTATATGACCATCAAGATGTGCAAACCATGACTCACTATTAGCTTGGGCGGATTTCTTTATGCTTTTATTATTTGTAATTTTTCATTGATTTTATTTAGAGGAGCCTAGGATTTTATTGTGGACATGTATTAGTCCATTTAATTTTCTAGGAGGTGTTCTAGTAATAAAAAGGGGTAAGGATAGCTTTTGGGCCTTTATTTAGGTTATAAGGGGATAGTTTGATAACTACACCCCTCTTTTCCTAAATAAAACCCCTAAGCTAATAAGAAGGGATCTTGGCCCTTAAATCTACTTGCTTGGGCGCCAATTAAGAAGCTAAGGGAGAGGATTGATTGGACTTTGGGCTTCAATCCTCCTCCCTTGGATTCTCCCTTTTAATCTTAGTCATTCCTTTCTTTTATGTCTTGTTCAAGAGGCTAGCTACCTCCATAAATAAGTGCTCCTCACCACTCTTGTATTGTATTTTTTTACACTTTGATCAATAGAAATTTTGCTTTGGCTGAATTCTTTCTTAGTGTCCCCTACCTTCTCTTTTGAGAGTTCCCTTCTCTTTTATCAAGGGTTACATCCCTTGTGGCAAGCCAACCTTCGTTAGGCTTATCTCCCTTGAGTGGCACCTAAACACTTCATCCCTTACCTCTCCATACACCATTTCACTAAATACTTTAAACCTCTAGAAAAGATCAAAGGTATGTATCATTTGGTATCTAGAGCATAGGTTTTAGAGGTCAAAATTTCTTTTTCTCTATCTTTTTAATTTTGCACATTCTTATATATTGTTTACTTCATTTCCGCAATTTTATTCTTGTCTTCCCTTGTTTATTTCTTTCATTTCATGTCTTGAAGTTAATATTAGTAGTTTCTTAATTTTCCTTATTTTATTCGCTATTGTCTTCATTGTTGATACAATTTTATTTTGTTCTTTTCATTACATCTTTTGCTGCATTTTAAGTGTTCTTGCCCTTAGTATAGCTTTATTTTATGTTTAATGTGCTGAGGTTAGGTGCCTAAACAAAAGAGGTAGTGTAAGTCCACATAAGTGTGCATTTTACACAACCTTGTGGCTCTCCTTTTGGGCTAATCCTTGGTGCATTTCTTGCTGAAATTTTTGCTCATTTCATAGGTTTATTTTTACTTTTATAATCTCTAAGTTTTGTCAAAAAATGGTCATGTTAGTTTCCTTTCATGTCATATAAACTTCCTTAGGTTTAACCTTTTCTTATTTTACAAAAAGCCTTATAAAACATCTTTGGATTGAGCTTCTAAGAGGTGATCCTCTTGTTTGTGTTCTTATGTGTTTATGCTTTTAATTCAAGCATTCTAGTTTCTAAATATTCTTAAATAATTGCTTAATTCAATCCTTTGTATTCTTTCTTGTTTGCGCATGCTTTTGGTAGTTTCCCCTTTGGTTTTGCTTTCACTATTGGTTATTCTTTTGAGTAAAATTGTTTGGGCAAATTGTGAGTTGAACTTGGGAAACCAAATCACTCATTTAAAATCCTTAAAGTACTCCTGAAATACCATTAGCTCAGTGGCAATTGGGGCTACTAAAATTTGTTGTTTCTTTCATTTTAATGTTCACTAGTTACATTTGTTTACAATTTTGGTGGCTTGTTCCTTTTACCTTAATGTACAGCAAGATTAAGTTTAAAAAAAAAAAAAAGAAAAGGATAAAACAAACCAAAGAAGTTGAAGTTCAAAAACAAAAAGAAAGGAAAAGAATTCCAAAGAAAGAACCAAAAAAAAATTATGAAAAAACTTGTGTACCTATTTGATTAAGACACTTTGAGGTCTTAAAATTACTTGTAAGAGCTTAAGAACCTTCTTAAAAAAATTCGGTCACTATAATTTTAAAGTTAGTGCAATTTGTAAAATTTTGGAGGCTTGTTTAGTTTGTTTTTCATTCTATTCTAGTGCCTTTCTTAGGCATTCCTTTGTGTGCTTTCTTTATTGTTTACCTTTAATTGTTGCTTGTCTTCTTTTTTCAAATTCTTTCTAGTCTTGTCAAATTAATCTTACCAATTGGTTAGTGCCCTTTGTTGTGTTTATCCTTTTATTGTTTTTAAGTTTCTATTTTGCATATCCCTTGCTACTTTCTTTGGTTTATTTGGTTTGTGTAATAGTGTTACTTTCTAATAAGTCTCAAGAAAGAACTTCCCATAAGGGTAGCATACTTTGGAAACTTGAACTAAGAGCTTAAGGGATCAACTCAAAGGGGCAAACACTAGCCGTGAGCTTTAGAGCACATTTAGAGACCAAAGGACTTGAAGACTTTAAATTTTGCATTTTTAATTTGGTTGTAATTAATTCTTCCTTTAGAATTGGGAGTTTGAGTTCCCTTAAGGCCCTCTCTTTTTTATTGTAATAATTGGTTTTAATTTCTTTTAGCTTTAGTTTCTCGAAAATTAGGTGAAGAAGGAAGAATTGGTACACTTCATTCAACACCTTAGGAACACATTTTTAGATCTCTTACCTTTTTATATTTTTTTTTTCCTTTCAAGTCTTTCTTTAATTTCTTGTCAAAATGCTTAGAAGGCTAAAGAGTTCCAAAGACTCATCAAAGCCATTTTAGGTGAGGAAACATACAAAAGGGAGGAGTGCTTTGTGAAAAGTTTTTGGCCACCTTTTTCTTCTTAGAAATTCAAGCACAGTGGCATCACACACCCACTCTAGTGCTCATAGTTATTCATCAAACAAGAGTGTAAACCAAAGAAATATTTCTAAAGATTACACTCTAGAAAACTTAAACATGGACTTTAGGGAGTGGATGGAAAAAGAACAAGAGAGAAGAGAAGAAAAAAGGAGAGAAAAATAGGTCAAGGAGAAAAGAAAAATAAAAGAAAGAGAGGAAGAAAAGCGAGAAAAAAGAGAGAAAAAAAAGAGAAGGAAGAGAGAAGAATAAGAGAAAGGAGAGAAAGAAAAGAAAAATAAAGAAGAAGAAAAAAGAAAGCATCGGAATGGTGAGCATTACAAAATGAAAGGGATAGTCTTAAGTTCCCCATCTAGACATACCCATAGGAGTGAAAGTGAAGAAGAATACTACAATCATCCTAGGAGAAACTCCCATTCATCCATGCATAATAATGAGGCCTCCCAAGGGAGCCCAAAATTGATTTCCCCCTATTTCATGGAAGGGAAGATGTGGAAGCCTACCTTGATTAGGAAATCAAGGTAGAACAACTCTTCACTTGCCATGAGGTAAGAGAAGAAAGAAAGGTTCTAATGGCAACCCTTAGCTTCCAAGGGCATGCCATGTATTGGTGGGTTGGGTTAACCAATGAGAGAATCCACACCAATATGCCTTCCATAAGAGATTGGAATGATCTTAGAAGTTCTCTAAGAAGAAGGCATATTCCCTTTTGGTATGAAAGAGATCTTTTGGATAGACTCCAAAGATTAAGGCAAACCAACCTTAGTATAGAAGATTATAGACAAAAGATAGAACTTCTTATCTTAAGGGTGGGTACCATTGAGGAACCCAAGGCCACTATGGCAAGGTTTTTGTGTGGGTTGAGTCCCGAAATTTGTGATAAGGTGGCCTTAATGAGTTAGTCCAACTTTGCATCAAGGTGGAAAACCAACTTAGAAGGAAAACTTTTAAAAAGTATAACCTACCTTATGTAAAGAGGGACCAACCTAAGGGGAACTCTTTTAAGAGTTACCCCAAAGACAAACATCCCAAGCATTTCAAAGAGCATAAAACATCATATGTAGAGAGAAAAACCCCTACTACTAACTCTCATGAGAAAGTTAGTAGTATCAAATGCTTTAAATGTCTTGGGAGAGGCCATATTGCCTCTCAATGCCCTACTAAGAGAAACATCATCATGAGGGTCCAAAATGTTTATAGTAGTGAGTCTAGCTCACACTCCTCTAGTGAGAGCGAAGAAGAAGGGTTTCATGCATACCAATTTGATTATGATGAAACCGCTTATGCATGTGAGGAAGACTTCTTGATAATAAGAAGGCTTCTTGGAAGCCAACCTTTGAAAGTGTCCTTATCTCAAAGGGAGAACATATTCCACACTCGCTGTAAGTTGAATTACAAAATATGTTCTCTCATTGTAAATAGTGGGTCATGCTGCAATTGTTGTAGCTCAAGGTTGGTGCAAAAAGCTAGCTTTGACCCCACTTCCCCACCCTAAGCCTTACAAGCTTCAATGACTTAATGAGCAAGGGGAAATGGAGGTCAATGAGCAAGTCAAGGTTCCAATTTCCATTTATAAAGATGAGATCCTTTGTGACATAATCCTAATGGAAGTTGGCCATATCTTGCTAGGAAGACCAAGGCAATTTGATAAGAAAGTCATACACCATGATCATTCCAATAACATCATCCTCACTCATAAGGATAAGCGCATTAAGTTGTGTCCTCTAACACCTTCACAAGTGGCGGAGAACCAACTCATCATGAAACATAAGAGAGATGAGGAGAAAAAAAAATAAAGCTTTACCCCTAAAGCTTGAAAGCGGTAAGGAGGTTGAGTTAGAAGTTGGTGCCCCTTCCAAGAAAGTCATTAGTAAAGGGAGTTTATTTGCGACAAAATTGGATTTAAAGGAAGTCCCCTTAACTAACAGACCTTTCTATCTCCTCCTTTGCAAAGAGGCATCCCCGATTTCTTCCCCCTCCACTTGTTTCCCTTCTAGTTCTAGCATTGTTATAGAACTTGGACATGAGGACCTACCTCAAGAGGTTCAAGAGCTTTTAAAGAAGTTTGGTGATATATTCCCTAATGAAGTTCCCAAAGAACTTCCTCCAATTAGGGGTATAGAACACCAAATAGACTTGGTACTTGGGGTTAGTCTGCCTAATAGGCCTGTTTATAGGACTAATCCCATGAAGACCAAAAATATTTAGTCTCAAGTCCAAGAACTATTGGAGAAGGGTTGGGTTCAAGAGAGCCTAAGCCCTTGTGCTGTGCCAGTCTTGTTGGTGCCCAAGAAGAATGGCCAATGGAGGATGTGCATTGATTGTCGAGCAATCAATAACATCACCATCAAATATAGGCACCCTATCCCTAGGCTTGATGACATGCTTGATGACATGCTTGATGAATTTCATAGGGCCCAATTATTTTCTAAAATTTATCTTAAGAGTGGTTATCACCAAATTCGCATCAAGGAAGGTGATGAGTGGAAAACCGCTTTTAAGACCAAGTTTGGACTTTATGAGTGGTTGGTAATGCCTTTTGGGCTTACCATGCCCCATGCACCTTCATGAGGCTTATGAATCATGTCCTTAGGGATTGCTTAGGAAAATTTTATGTAGTTTATTTTGATGATATTTTAGTGTATAGCAAGAACCTAGATGAGCATGTAGGTCATCTTAGGCGCGTCTTTTGCATCCTTAGGTCACACCAACTCTATGGAAACCTTGAAAAGTGTAATTTTTGTGTAGAGAGTGTGGTGTTTTTAGGTTTTGTAGTCAATAAAGATGGGGTTCATGTCGACCCTGACAAAATGAAAGGCATCCAAGAATGGCCCACCCCAAAAAGTGTGACTGAGATCAAGAGCTTTCATGGTCTTGCGAGTTTCTATAGGCTTTTTGTGCCTAATTTCTCCACACTTTTCTCACCAATCAATGATTTGGTGAAGAAGGACGTTCCCTTCCTTTGGGGTGCTAAACAACAAAAAACCTTCGAGCTTATTAAGGAAAAACTCACCCATGCCCCTGTTCTAGCTCTACCTGACTTTTCAAAAACTTTTGAGCTAGAGTGTGATGCATCGGGTGTTGGAATAGGTGCTGTGTTATTGCAAGGCAGCCACCCCGTGGCTTATTTTAGTGAAAAACTAAATGGTGTCGCCCTCAATTACCCCACCTATGACAAAGAGTTTTACTCCTTAATAAGGGCCCTTCAAACTTGGGAACATTACCTTATTCCCAAGGAGTTTGTCATTCATAGTGACCATGAGTCACTAAAATATTTGAAGGGTCAAGCTAAGCTCAACAAGAGGCATGCAAAGTAGGTTGAGTTTTTGGAAACTTTTCCCTATATAATCAAATACAAGAAAGGGAAGCACAATGTAGTGGCCGATGCCCTATCTAGAAGACATACTCTTCTTGCCACTTTGAGCTACCAAATCTTAGGATTTGATTATATTAAGGACCAATATGCTTCTGACCAAGAGTTTGACCCCATTTTTGCTACCTCCTTGTCCAAACCTACTGATGGGTTTCATGTGAGTGAGGGGTACTTATTCAAAAAAAGTAAACTTTGTGTACCTTAAGAATCTCTTAGAGAATTGATTGTGACAGAGAGCCATGAGGGTGGGATCATGGGGCATGTTGGAATAAACAAAACTTTGCTCATTATAAAAGAAAAATTCCATTGGCCCCATATGAAAAGAGATGTCCAAAGACATTGCTCTAGATGCATAGCTTATTTACAAGTTAAATCTAAAGTAATGCCTCATGGACTTTACACACCCTTACCGGCTCCCTCCGTTCCTTGGGTAGACATAAGCATGAATTTCATCCTTGGACTTCCTAGAACCCAAAAGGGAGCGGACTCTATCTTTGTGGTAGTGGATAGGTTTTCTAAAATGGCCCATTTCGTACCTTGCCACAAAATAGATGACGCGAGCAACATTGCAAGACTTTTCTTCAAAGAAGTTGTTCGTCTGCATGGCATACCTCAATCCATAGTGTCTAATAGGGATGTTAAGTTCCTTAACCACTTTTGGAAAACTTTGTGAGCTAGGCTGGGAACTAAACTCCTATTTTCTACCACATTTCATCCCCAAACTGATGGGCAAATTGAGGTAGTAAATATATCCTTATCCACTATGCTAAGGGCACTTCTTAGGGAAAATCATAAGTCTTGGGATGAGTACCTTCCCCATATAGAGTTTACATATAATAGGGTGGTCCAAAGAACCACCAAGCACTCACCCTTTGAGATTGTTTATGGCTTTAACCCTCTTACACCTCTTGATATTTTACCTTTACCTTTCCCTTCTTCTATTCATAAAGAAAGATTAGCTAAAGCGAATTTTGTTAAAAAATTACAGGAGAGGGTCAAAGCCAACATTGAACAACACTCTAAAAAGTATGCTGCTAAGGCTAATAGGGGAAGGAAAGAAATTATCTTCAATGAAGGGGATTGGGTATGGCTTTATTTGAGGAAGGATCACTTCCCTACTCAAAGGAAGTCAAAGCTTAGCCCCCGAGGGGATAGTCCCTTTCAAGTCCTCAAGAAAGTGAACAATAATGCATACATTATAGATCTCCCTGAGGACTATGGCGTCAATACTACTTTTAATGTGTGTGACTTAATTCCTTTTGTAGGTACTGATAAAGAAGAGGATGACCTATCATATTTGAGGGCAAATCCTTCCCAAGGGGGAGGAGATGATGCATGCCCCCCAAGTAAGGGCCCTATCACAAGCGTCATGGCTAGAAGAATAGAAGAGGACATGGCTAGAATAGATGGAGGAAGACCTCACCTCTATATGACCTCAAGATGTGCAAACCATGACTCACTATTAGCTTTGGCAGATTTCTTTATGCTTTTATTATTTGTAATTTTTCATTTATTTTACTTAGTGGAGGAGCCTAGGATTTTATTGTGGACATGTATTAGTGCATTTAATTTTCTAGGAGGTGTTCTAGTAATAAAAAGGGGTAACGATAGCTTTTGGGTCTTTATTTAGGTTATAAGGGGATAGTTTGATAACTAAACCCTCTTTTCCTAAATAAAACCCTTAAGCTAATAAGAAGGGATCTTGGCCCATAGATCTACTTGTTTGGGTGCCAATTAAGAAGCTAAGGGAGAGGATTGATTGGACTTTGGGCTTCAATCCTCCTCCCTTGGATTCTCCCTTTTAATCTTAGCCCTTCCTTTCTTTTATGTCTTGTTCAAGAGGCCAGCTACCTCTATAAATAAGTGCTCCTCACCACTCTTATATTTTTTTACACTTTGATCAATAGAAATTTTAGTTTGGCTGAATTCTTTCTTAGTGTCCCCTACCTTCTCTTTTGAGTGTTCCCTTTGCTTTTATCAAGGGTTCCATCCCTTGTGGCAAGTCAACCTTCCTTAGGCTTATCTCCCTTGAGTGGCGCCTAAACACTTCATCCCTTACCTCTCCATACACCATTTCACTAAATACTTTAAACCTCTGGAAAAGATCAAGGGTATGCATCAAAAGAGTTTTGGGATAAAAGGGTGTCACATTAGGGTCTTATTTAAGGTGATGATACATTGGTGTTAGGGTATTGTTTAGGGTGATGATACACCAAAGGATATACTCATATAACAATAGCATATCAAATTTGGGTCAGGTATACTATATGTTAGTTGGGTATCAGACGAGTATGCTCAGACTTCAACTGATTATCAGATAGGTCACATAGATACTAGATACCAGTGTGGGGAAAGTCAAACAGGTCGTTACCTTAATATCTGAATTCAATGTAGTTCGTCTTTCCAGAAAGCGTCTTATTATGTGATTATGAGATTTTGAATGCTTATATTTTTAGGGAATAGAAGTCTGACTGTTGAGTGTGATTTGAGCGCTTGGTATTTCTATGTAATGAATGTTGATGTTAATTTAACTTGTTTTTCATATTTTAAGGTGTATGTTATAATGAGTTTAATATTGCATTGCTTTTGTGTGTTGTATGATTGTGATATGATCATGCTATGAATGTAGTAGATGACAACAATGGTTTTCATAGGCAAGAGGGACTAGACTGAGGAGAATGATGGCTCGACATGGATTACAGATTGCCTTTTGATTTGTATAGACTGTGTATATTGGAAACTTAGTGAGACTATGTTGTATTAACTTGAGTGAGGTTATGGTTTGAACTTGTGCAAAGATTATGTTTAGTAATAGCACTATAGAACACTTGACTGAAAATTTAGTATATGTATGAATGTATGTGGAAGCTTGAAACATGATCTTTTAAAAAGGTTTTGTGCTAGATGTGTTAATTATAGTTTGGTCGATATGTCATTGATGATTAAATTATGGTTTTGGGCTTGGAATGGTTGAAGATTGTAGCAGAGGTGTTGTTGTTTTGCAAGGTCTAACTGTGCGACATGTCTTGCTCAGTGAAAAATTGCCTTTGTTGGGGAATTTCTTGGCTTTGTGCTAGTGAGGTATCTTACCAGTGCAAAGTTTTCCCTATCAATAATATCATGAGTTTTTCACCAAACAATATATCTCACTAAACAAAGTTCCTTCATTGGAATAATTCAATCTAGACTTCTCGTTGGGTGACTATCGTCACTAGGCAAGATACTCTGGTTCTTATTGAGCGATCTGTCTTGCTTGACGAGCTTGTGCAATGCCTGTCATGATTTAGTTGATTTTAATATTATGAGATTAATGGTTAATTATCCAAAATATATTAGGAAAAATCGTAAAACAAGAAAGTGCAGAAAAATAAATTCGCAACAAAAAACAAATGTGTAAGAAATATGAAGAAAGTGCAAGAAATGGAATTCACAGGAATCAAGAAATTCGCAGGAAACTATGAATTACAGAAATTCAAAAATTAAGAAACATAAACGTCGCAGAAACTGAAAGATTACAACTATTAAAGATCACAGAAATTGAAATCAAACAGATTGGTTTCTTATCCTAACCTTTCATCACAAGAAAGAAATTAATCAATTGTAGTTCTTGTTGTTAAGGATGATTTACGAAATCATATACAGTTCTTGATCAACAATTGTAATCAAAAGACAAGAATAAGGTTAAGAATCAAACTCGAAGCGTGACAGAAAAGATGAACGAATGTTGGAAATCAAAAAGCTTGAAAACGTAAAACGGAAACTGAAAACAGAAACTAAAACTGCCAAATTGAAAAGAGAAAAAAATCTTCTCTCTCTCACTTTACAAAATCTTTAAAAAAATGACAAATGAAAATCTCAAAGTGTGAACATGTGTACTTCTATCTCAGCCCCCTGGGTTTTACTCCAAACAAAGTGTTATGCATTCTCCCCAAGCAAGGGCCCTATCACTAGGGCCATGGTTAGGAGAATAGAAGAAGACATGGCTAGAGTAGAATGAGGAAGATCTCACCTCCATATGATCATCAAGTTATGCAAGTCATGACTTATTTACTTGTAATTTTTATTTTAGGAACCTAGGATTTTATTTTGGACATGTGTTAGTCCATTTAATTTTCTAGGAGGTGTCTTAGTAATAAGAAGGGGTAAGATTAGCTTTTGGGCCTTTATTTAGGAAATAAAGGGGTAGTTTGATAACTACACCCTCTTTTCCTAAATAAAACCCAAAACTAATAAAGGAGTAATCTTGGCCCTTGGATGAGGTAGCTTGGGCACCAATTCTCATCTAAAGGAGGGGATTGATTGGACTTTGGGCTTCAATCCTCCTCCCTTGGATGACTCCTTTAATCCTAGCCCTTCCTTTCCTTCTTGACTTGTCCAAGAGGTTAGCTCCCTCTATAAAAAGGTGCTCCTTCACACTCTTGTAATTTTTACACTTTATTGAATGGAAAAACCTTGATTTGGCCAAAATTCTCTTAGTGTCCACCTTTCTCTCTTTGAGAATTGCTTAGGTTTTTATCAAGGTTTCCATCCCTTGTGGCAAACTTTCCCTCTTAGGCTTATCTTACCTTAAGTGGCGCCTAAAACCACCTCACTTCTTACCCTTCCATAAACCATTTCACCAAAGAAGAAAACCTCTAGAAAAAGATCAAGGGAGGCATGCATCATTTGGTATCTAGAGCATTGGTTCTAGAGGTCTAAACTCTCTTCCTACCTCGTTTATTTTTTCCTTCCGTTTTCCTATTTTATTTTATCTTTAATTTCCGCAATTTTTTCTAGCTTTCCATTGTTGTTTATCATTTCCATTTATGTCTTGAATTTATTGTTTTGAGTTATAGTTTATTTGCGCCATTTATTTTTTGCTTGATGCAATTTATATTGTTCTTTTCCTTGCATCTACGTCTCTCCCATATTCATTAATTTACGCTTAAGCTTTGAGTTGGGTGTTTTCTTGCTTGAATTTTGGTTTTGAGAATTTCTTGCTAAAAATCCATGCCGTTGTGGTGAATTCCACAACCTTGTGGTCAAGAAATTTAGACCAAATTCTTGTGTTTCCTTGCACCTAGTTGCCTTGTTTTTGCCTTATTTTTAGCTTTTATTTTTCACTTTTATACTCTTGTGTAGTTGTCTATAAGTCATGTTTATAGTTTCCCATTTTGTCTATTAATTCCTTTTAAGTTTAGCCTCTTTTGTTTTTACAAAAAAGCTTTTGAAACTTCTTAAATTGAGCAACATAGAGGGTGATACCTCATGTCTAAGTCTCTTTAGAGGTTCATGTGCTTTTAGTTTCAAGTATATTCTTAAAAAAAATTTCAAAATAGTTGCTCAATTCCCTTTGTCTTTATTTTCCTTATACGTATAATTAGTAGCTCATTTGTGTGGTAAAGGTAGTTCTTGTTTGTGGGTGCTTTCACTTAAGCTATAAGTTTGGTATTTGTGTTCAACAAATTACTAAAAACTTAACAAAGCTTGAGTCCAGTGGCACACCAAACTACTAAACCATGAACACATCTATAGCTACTTTGCATTTTCAAGTCATTTCTAGTAATACCTAAATTGTTGCTTTTAATTTTCTTTATTGTTCCAAACACATAACTCTTTGTTATTAAGCACTAAATTCACAATCAATTTAGGTGCATCTAGTAAATATTCAAAAAAAAAAAAACAAGAGAACAAAGTCTAAAATAAAATAAAAAAAAACTACAAAGGATTAAAACAAAAGAGAACAAACAAAAGAAAAGAAAGTTTGAAAAATTCATTTGATGTACTTAACCTAAAATTAGCAAGTGCTTCAACTTTGAACTTGGAACCTTAAAAGAAATTTTATTACTTTTGGTACACTAGAACTTGATATTTGTGTCTTTCTACTCTTTAATCTAGTGTCATTCTTAGGTATTCCATTGTGTGCTCTGTTTCTTTTGTTTACCTTTTAGTTGTTGCTTGTCTTTTAAATCATCATTCTAGTTTGTCTTATATACTCTTACCATTTGGTTAAGTGTCCTTTTGATTGTGTTATCTTTTATTGCTTTTTGAGTTTCTATTCGCACCTCCCCTTGCTACTTTTGGTTTCTTTGGTTTGTGTGTTAGTTCCACTTTTGGGAGAAAGCTTGAAAAAGGATCTTACCACAAGGGTAGCATATTTTGGAAGGTTGGACTAAGAGCCTAAGGGATCACCTCAAAAGGAAACAAACCTAGCCGTGAGGACTTTGATTTGAGGAAGCATTTGGGGAATCATTTTTTGAAGACTTTACTTTTTCTTTAATTTGGGTGTATTAATTTTGTAGTTGGGAGTTTGAGTGCCCTTAAGGCCCTCCCTTTGGTTGTAATAAGATTTAGTTAATTATTTAGTTTCTCGAAAATTAGGTAAAGAAGGAAGAAGTGGTACACTTTCTTCAACACCTTAGGAGCTCGATTTAGATCCCTTCTCTTTTGAATTTTTGCTTTAAAATTCTTGCTTTATTTTTCTTATTCAAAGCACTTAGAAGGCTAAAGAGTTCCTAAGACTCATCAAGCCATTTTAGGCAAGAAAACACAAAAAGAGATAAGTGTTTGTTTGTGAAAAGTTTTTAGCCACCTTTTTCCTCTTAGAAATTCAAGCACAATGACATCACACACCCACTCTAGTGCTCATAGTTATTCATCAAGCAAGAGTGTAAACCAAAGAAATATTTCTAAGGATTACACTTTAGAAAACTTAAACATGGACTTTAGGGAGTGGATGGCCAAAGAACAAGAGAGAAGAGAAGAAAAAAGGAGAGAAAAAGAGTCCAAGGAGAAAAGAAAAATAAAAGAAAGAGAGGAAGAAAAGAGAGAAAAAAAAGAAAAGGAAGAGAGAAGAATAAGAGAAAGGAGAGAAGATGAAGAAAGGAAAGAAAGAAAAGAAAGAGAAAGAAGAAGAAAAAAGAAAGCATGGGAATGGTGAGAATTACAAAATGAAAGGGATAGTCTTAGGTTCCCCATCTAGACATACCCATAGGGGTGAAAGTGAGGAAGAATACTACAATCATCCTAGGAGAAACTCCCATTCATCCATGCATAATAATGGGGCCCCTCCAAGCGAGCCCAAAATTGATCTCCCCCCATTTCATGGGAGGGAAGATGTGGAAGCCTACCTTGATTGGGAAATCAAGGTAGAACAACTCTTCACTTGCCATGAGGTAAGAGAAAAAAGAAAGGTTCCAATGGAAACCCTTGGCTTCCAAGGGCATGCCATGCATTGGTGGGTTAAGTTAACCAATGAGAGAATCCGCACCAATATGCCTTCTATAAGATATTGGAATGATCTTAGAAGTGCTATAAGAAGAAGGCATATTCCCTCTTGGTATGAAAGAGATCTTTTGGATAGACTCCAAAGGCTAAGGCAAACCAACCTTAGTATAGAAGAGTATAGACAAAAGATGGAACTTCTTATCTTGAGGGCGGGTATCATTGAGGAACCCAAGGCCATTATGGCAAGGTTTTTGTATGGGTTAAGCCCCGAAATTCGTGATAAGGTGGAGCTCTTCTCATACAATTCCCTTGATGAGTTAGTTCAACTTTGCATCAAGGTGGAAAATCAACTTAGAAGGAAAACTTTTAAAAAGGATAGCCCACCTTATGTAAAGAGGGACCAACCTAAGGGGAACTCTTTCAAGAGTTACCCCAAAGAGGAACATCCCAAGCACTTCAAAGAGCATAAAATATCACATGTAGAGAGAAAAACCCCTACTACTAACTCTCATGAGAAAGTTAGTAGTATCAAATGCTTTAAATGTCTTGGGAGAGGCCACATTGCCTCTCAATGCCCTACTAAGAGAAACATCATCATGAGGGCCCAAGATGTTTATAGTAGTGAGTCTAGCTCACACTCCTCTAGTGAGAGCAAAGGAGAAGAGGTTCATGCATACCAATCTGATTGTGATGAAATCGCTTATGCATGTGAGGGAGACCTCTTAATGATAAGAAGGCTTCTTGGAAGCCAACCTTTGAAAGTGTCCTCATCTCAAAGGGAGAACATATTCCACACTCGCTGTAAGGTGAATGACAAAATATGTTCTCTCATTGTGGATAGTGGGTCATGCTGCAATTGTTGTAGCTCAAGGTTGGTGGAAAAGCTAGCCTTGACCCCACTTCCCAACCCTAAGCCTTACAAGCTTCAATGGCTCAATGAGCAAGGGGAAATGGAGGTCAATGAGGAAGTCAAGGTTCCAATTTCCATTGGGTCTTATAAAGATGAGATCCTATGTGACATAGTTCCAATGGAAGTTGGCCATATCTTGCTAGGAAGACCATGTGAATTTGATAAGAAAGCCATACACCATGGTCATTCCAATAACATCATCCTCACTCATAAGGATAAGAGCACTAAGTTGTGTCCTCTAACACCTTCACAAGTGGCGGGGGACCAACTCATCATGAAACATAAGAGAGATGAGGAGAAAAAAAAAGCAAAGCTTTACCCCTAAAGCTCGAAAGGGGTAAGGAAGTTGAGTTGGAAGTTGGTGGCCCTTCCAAGAAAGTCATTAGTAAAGGGAGTTTATTTGCGACAAAATTGGATTTAAAGGAAGCCCCCTTAACTAACAGACCTTTCTATCTCCTCCTTTGCAAAGAGGCATCCCCCTTTTCTTCCCCTCCACTTTTTTCCCTTCTAGTTCTAGCACTGCCATAGAACTTGGACATGAGAACCTACCTCAAGAGGTTCAAGAGCTTTTAAAGGAGTTTGGTGATATATTCCCTGATGAAGTTCCCAAAGGACTTCCTCCAATTAGGGGTATAGAACACCAAATAGACTTGGTACCTGGGGCTAGCCTGCCTAATAGGGCTGCTTATAGGACTAATCTCATGGAGACCAAGGAGATTGAATCTCAAGTCCAAGAACTATTGGAGAAGGGTTGGGTTCAAGAGAGCCTAAGCCCTTGTGCTATGTCAGTCTTGTTGGTGCCTAAGAAGAATGGCCAATGGAGGATGTGCATTGATTATTGAGCAATCAATAACATCATCATCAAATATAGGCACCCTATCCCTAGGCTTGATCACATGCTTGATGAATTGCATGGGGCCCAATTATTTTCGAAAATTTATCTTAAGAGTGGTTATCACCAAATCCGCATCAAGGAAGGTGATGAGTGGAAAACCACTTTTAAGACCAAGTCTGGGCTTTATGAGTGGTTGGTAATGCCGTTTGGGCTTACCAATGCCCCAAGCACCTTCATGAGGCTGAATCATGTCCTTAGGGATTGCTTAGGAAAATTTTGTGTAGTTCACTTGGATGACATCTTAGTGTATAGCAAGAGCCTAGATGAACATGTAGGTCATCTTAGGCGCGTCTTTTGGATTCTTAGGTCACACCAACTCTATGGAAATCTTGAAAAAAATGTAATTTTTGTGTGGAGAGTGTGGTGTTCTTAGGTTTTATAGTTAATAAAAATAGGTTCAAGTGGACCCCGACAAAATCAAAGCCATCCAAGAATGGCCCACCCCAAAAAGTGTGACTGAGATCAAGAGTTTTCATGGTCTCGCAAGCTTTTACAGGCGCTTTGTGCCTAACTTCTCCACACTTTTCTCACCAATCAATGATTTGGTGAAGAAGGATACTTCTTTCCTTTGGGGTGAAAAACAACAAAAAGCCTTTGAACTTATCAAAGAGAAACTAACCCATGCACCAGTTTTAGCTCTTCCTGACTTTTCTAAAACTTTTGAGCTAGAGTGTGATGCATCGGGAGTGGGTGTGGGAGCTGTGTTGTTACAAAGTGGTCATCCCGTGGCTTAGTTTAGTGAAAAACTAAATGGAGCCACCTTAAACTACCCCACCTGTGATAAAGAGTTTTACTCTTTGATAAGGGCCCTTCAAACTTGGGAACATTATCTTGTACCCAGGGAGTTCATCATTCATAGTGACCATGAGTCACTTAAGTATTTTAAGGGTTAAGGCAAGCTTAATAAAAGGCATGCTAAATGGGTAGAATTTCTTGAGACTTTCCCTTATATCATCAAATACAAGAAAGGAAAACATACTGTGGTGGCTGATGCTTTATCTCGTAGACATACCCTTTACACCACCTTAAGTGCAAAGATTCTTGGATTTGATAATATTAGAGAAATGTATCTTTCTGATAGGGATTTTGGATCCATTTATGTTGTCTCTACATTTGCATGTAAAACCCAAAATGGGTTCTTTGTGAGTGAGGGGTACCTTTTGAAAGGTAGCAGACTTTGTGTACCCCAAGGATCTATGAGAAATCTGTTGACAAAAGAGAGCCATGAGGGTGGGCTCATGGGGCATTTTGGAATTAACAAAACTCTTCTGCTTTTACAAGAAAAATTCTTTTGGCCCCATATGAAGAAATACCTTTATAGATATTGTCGTAGATGCATTGCTTGCTTGCAAGCTAAGTCTAAGACAATGGCTCATGAATTGTACACATCCTTA
Organism: Psophocarpus tetragonolobus; assembly: GCA_037954015.1. Lineage (NCBI taxonomy): Eukaryota > Viridiplantae > Streptophyta > Magnoliopsida > Fabales > Fabaceae > Psophocarpus > Psophocarpus tetragonolobus. The sequence goes on from CM075689.1 coordinate 99,581,680, forward strand.
CCTGCTCCTTCTGCACCTTGGCTGGATATTAGTATGGATTTCATCCTTGGCCTGCCTCGAACCCAACGAGGTGCAGACTCTATCTTTGTGGTGGTAGATAGATTTTCAAAAATGGCTCACTTATACCATGCCACAAGATAGATTATGCGAGCAACATTGCGAGACTTTTCTTTAAAGAAGTTGTCTGTTTACATGGAATTCCCCAATCCATAGTCTCTGATAGAGATGTCAAGTTCCTTAGCCACTTTTGGAAAACATTGTGGGCAAGGCTAGGAACTAAACTCTTATTTTCTACCACATGTCACCCCCAAACTGATGGGCAGACTGAGGTAGTAACTAGATCTCTATCTATTATGCTTAGGATATTTCTTCGAGGAAATCACAATTCTTGGGATGAATACCTACCCCATATTGAGTTTGCATACAACTGGGTGGTTCAAAGGACCACCAAGCATTCTCCCTTTGAAGTTGTTTATGGCTTCAAACCCCTCACTCCTCTTGATATCTTGCCCTTACCATTCCCTTCTTCTGTTCACAAAAAAGGAATAGTAAGAGCGGATTTTGTTAAAAAATTACATGAAAGGGTAAAGGCCAACATTGAACATTATTCAAAGGAGTATGCTAGTAAAGCCAATAGGGGTAGGAAAGAAATTATCTTCAATGAAGGGGATTAGGTATGGCTTCATTTGAGGAAGGATCGCTTCCCTACTCAAAGGAAGTCCAAGCTTAGCCCCCGAGGAAATGGTCCCTTTCAAGTCCTCGAGAGAGTGAACAACAATGCATACATATTAGATCTCCCTGAGGACTACGGTGTCAGTACTACCTTTAATGTTTATGATTTGATCCCTTTTGTAGGTACTGATGAATAAGAGGAGGACCTATCATATTTGAGGTCAAATCCTTCCCAAGGGGGAGGAGATTATGCATTCTCCCCAAGCAAGGGCCCTATCACTAGGGCCATGGCTAGGAGAATAGAAGAAGACATGGCTAGAGTAGAAGAGGAAGATCTCACCTCCATATGACCATCAAGTTATGCAAGTCATGACTTATTTACTTGTAATTTTTATTTTAGGAACCTAGGATTTTATTTTGGACATGTATTAGTCCATTTAATTTTCTAGGAGGTGTCTTAGTAATAAGAAGGGGTAAGATTAGCTTTTGGGCCTTTATTTAGGAAATAAGGGGGTAGTTTGATAACTACACCCTTTTTTCCTAAATAAAACCCAAAACTAATAAAGGAGTAATCTTGGCCCTTGGATGAGGTAGCTTGGGCACCAATTCTCATCTAAAGGAGGGGATTGATTGGACTTTGGGCTTCAATCCTCCTCCCTTGGATGACTCATTTTAATCCTAGCCCTTCCTTTCCTTCTTGACTTGTCCAAGAGGTTAGCTCCCTCTATAAAAAGGTGCTCCTTCACACTCTTGTATTTTTTTACACTTTATTGAATGGAAAAACCTTGAGTTGGCCAAAATTCTCTTAGTATCCACCCTTCTCTCTTTGAGAATTCCTTAGGTTTTTATTAAGGGTTCCATCTCTTGTGGCAAACTTTCCCTCTTAGGCTTATCTTACCTTAAGTGGCGCCTAAAACCACCTCACTTCTTACCTTTCCATAAACCATTTCACCAAAGAAGAAAATCTCTAGAAAAAGATCAAGGGAGGCATGCATCAAAGTGGGTCAAGGATGGGCCTAAAAATATAAAAACAAAAATGAAAAATAAAGCCTATACACAAAACTAGTGTTTTCTACCCAAACTTCTAAAAATCGCCAAAAATAGCTCCAAACTCCAAACACTATGCTCCATATGTCCAAATTGAAGCCCTAAAACTCAGAAATCAAATGCAAAAAGAATAAGCCAAAAATGATATCTACAGAAAAAAGTTATGGCCAAAACATTAGATAGTGTCAGAATAGAAAAAATGCAAAATATAATGTAAAAAATGTAAAAACTCTTATTTATGCAGAAAAATATAAATGCATGCTAAATGCAATAAATAAGGAAGAAATAAGATTTTAGAAGATGAAGCAAGACAATAAATGTGAGCACATAATATGAGTCAAGATCCTTAATTGCTGTATTTTACATATGTCATTCTCGTATTTAGGAATTCCAGTGGGGGTAAATGCGATATGTGAGCGAGTGTGGAAACCAATTCTTGATATGATACATGCAAAGCTATCACCATGGAAGCAAAAAAAACCTATCATTTAGTAGGTGGATTAGTTTGATTAAGTCAATCTTTTCTGCTTTACCTTTATTTTATTTTTATTTTTTCAGGGTCCTAAAGAAGGTGTTTGATTCCATTCAGTTAATGCAAAGGAGATTCCTTTTGGGGTGCGGGGTTGGATGAGAATCCAAAAGTGGCTTGGATTAATTGGGAACAAATGTGTAAAAATAAATGTTATGGAGGGTTTGGAATAAAATATGTACGAGCTTTCAACAAAGCTCTACTGGGCAAGTGGAATTGGAGGATCTTACAAGGAGAAGATGCATTCTGGATCAAAGTTTTGCAAACAAGATTATGGGGAGGATATTGGGAGAAATTTGGAAGTGGGCAGAAGGAGTGGAGGATCTCAATGGTGGAATGACATTGTAAAAGTTATTGCTGAAGAGGGAAGGGATAACTGGCTCTTAAGAGAGGCTAAGGTGGTAACTGGGGATGAGTCCTTCTTTAAGTTATGGGAAGGGGATTGGAAGGTAGATGGTGGGCTGAAATCTTTGTTCGCCAGGCTCTATGCCTTGTCTAATTAAAGGGAGACACTTGTTTTTTAGGTAGGGGACTGGAGGAATAATTGATGGGTTTGGCGGATTAGTTGAAGGAGGGAGATCTTTAGTTAGGAGGATGGGTGGGTGAGGGAATCGAAAGAGATATTGGAGGCGGTCAACCTGAGACAGGAGGTGAGAGATGGATGAGGAGTTAGTCTGGGAATATCAGATCAATATCTGGTGAAAAAGGCTTATAAGCTAGTGTTGGAAGTGCCCCAATCTAATGCATCTTTGTTTTTTAACAGGTTGTGGAGGTCCAAGGCATCGTCCAAGGTGGTTGCTTTCGGTTGGAAAGTGGCCCTGAACAAGATCCCATCTAGAGTTAACCTGGCTAAACAATCTATTGTCTCCTTGAATGTGGTTGTCTATCTGCTCTGTGGTTTTGCACCTGAATTAGTACATCTATTGTTCTAATCTAATTGCAATTATTCGATCTGAATGCGGTGTTGCAAATGGCTCGGGTATATCTTTGTCCTGCCTGAGACTTGTGAAATGAGCTTCTGGCATTTTTTAGGCCTTTGTAACCCAACTATTAGAGGTTTTGCTCATATTTTAAGTATAATTTGGTTATTTGTACTATAGGGTATATGACTTGCTAGGAATGAAGTTGTTTTTAAAGGCGAATCATTCCATCCTGTGGAAGTATAGCAGTTGGCCCTACAAAGATTGTTGGTATGGATTAAAGGGTTCTAAAAAACTTCCTCGGTGTCTTTTGTGGAATGATCTATGTCCCCACTCTTGTGTCTGAATCGTATTAGGGTTTAGTTGATTTAATGACTCTGTGTTGGGAAAATATTGTTATACTTGATATCTGATTACTCGATGGGATGGTCTTGCTTGATGATTTAGGCAGGGTTTATTGATTGTATTGTCCTCTATGGTGTATCTGTATCTCGTTGACCATCACTATGATTGTTTTTAACCTTAATAAATTTGGCCTTTCAAAAAAAAAATACATACTAACGTATTTATATAAATTAAAACAATTGAGATATACATTTATCATGGTAATGTAAAAAATAATAAACTAAATAAAAAAATTATAAATTTAATCATTGTAAAACTTTTATTTTTTTACATTTTGATATGTTAAAAGTTACATTTTTGTGTGTAGATAGCTTTTATTTTTACTCTTCAACAGACGTCGGTACGTGATTCTTTCTTTCTTTATTTTTTACAAGAAGTCTCGTTAAAACATCTTATCCATATTTTATATGACAGACTCTGCTTTTTAAAATATCCAGTTATGAATCCAATATTAAAATGCTAATGCTTAATAAGTTGTATAGGTGATGTTGTATAATATATTAAAAAAAATCGTGTCCTAAAATGATCATGACAATGAGAAAATGCGACCTTTCGAAGTCCCCATATAAAAATAAAATCATACCGGAAAGGATCAAATTTCTAATAATTGAGCTCATGTTCTCAGTGACCCAGTCAAGCCTTAGCAGCATATCTTCTAACCCAACAAAAAGCAAGATATATCCACATTTTTTAATATGATGGCGAGTGAAGGCTGAAGACCTAGGATTCTTCACTTTTCTAATAATTTAGAAATGTACAATAACAAAGGTCAATTTGACAGATAGCTGCAATGCTGCTTGATATCGACGAATAGAATTTTGTATATATAGAACAATTTTTAAGAGAATTAATTAAAATAATTTTTACATCTAAAACAATTGTTATTTAACTATAAATTAAAAGATACCTTGGTCACGCCACAAATAAATAGGACAACATTAATTAAATTTATTTATATCTGACTTAATCACACAAACCAATTATTTTACTGTTATATATATATATATATATATATATATATAAGTTCAAAGGGAGAATTATGAATGAGCCATAGTCCATGGGATTTACGTTGTAGGTTATCCTTATAAGTTTACTTTTACTATTTTCACTTTACTTGTTACTGATACACTTATTTTATTTTCTGTCACTCTCTTTACAATCACCAATGTATATACTTAGAAATTTAGAAATTGCTCCAGATGTAGTACCTCACCTATTCCTTTCCTCTCCATAAATCCATTTCCCTTCCAAATGACCTTAGAAAGGATCCTTTGTGCAAGTGATCATCAAGGATCACATCAAGTAGTATCTAGAGCCACTTTTTAAAGGTCATGTTCTTTCTCAAAAAAATTTACTTTCTTTGTTGTTTATCTCTTTGCTCTCTTTATTTTAAAGTCCTTCATTTTTTTGTCATATTTATTTTCTTTATTGTCTAGTAGTATAGCTTTTTAATCTTGCTATTATATGCGCTTTTGTTTCCTATCTATGCGCATATGTTCCATTTAATTTGATGCAATTTTATTTGTCCCTTTCTTTGCATCTTATTTCCGTGTTCAAGTTGCTTAGTTTTCCCTTGGTTTTTTATGTTAAAGTGTGCCTAAGAAGTTGTGACGATTAAACCCACATGGTTGAGGATTTTTCCACACCATTGTGGTGATAAACTTTGGCCACGTTGTTACGCCTTTTGTTTTGAATCTCGCTGAAATTTTTGCTCTATTTTTAGGTGTGTTATTTTTTCTTAATCTTATGTTTTGTCAAATACTAGTCATGTTAGTTTCCTATTTTGCCTTATTTAAATTTCATAGGTTTTAGCCTCATAAAAAATTTACAAAAAAACCTTCAAAAACATTTTGAATTGAGCTCCTAAGAGGTGAACCTCTTGTTGAGTCTCTGAAGTCTTTTATGCTTTTAATTCAAGCATAGTAATCTCTTTGTTGTTCTTAAATATTTGCTAATTCAATCTTTATATGCTTTTTGTTTTATGTTGAATTATTAGTAGCTTTCCACTTGGTTTACCTTCACTATTGGTGTCTCTTTATGGAATTTTAGCTCGGGTGAATTGTGTTAGTAATTTGAACAATCAATTTACTTCAAAATCAGCCCTAAATCATTCCTTAAGCACCATTAGTTCAGTGGTATTTGGAACTACTAAGTTGTTTTGCCTTTAGTTGCATGCATTGCTTGAAAATTGTGTGACCTTACTTTGTACTAATTCACTCAAGCGTTATTATTTCAAGCATCCTCATTAAAATTTCAATTTAACAAGCTATTAGGTGCATCAAAATGATTAGAAAAAGTTAAAAAATATATATTAGAAAAGTTCAAGTTAAAAAAAAACAAAAGATAAAGAACTCAAAAGAAAGACAATTTTGAAGTTGTGTACCTAATAGTAGAAACATTTGATATGAGGAACCATTTGTGATTCAAAACAAATTACTTGAGGGCGTGAGCTTTGTGTTTTCTTGCTTGTCTTATTTACTTCTTTGAGTTTGTCATTGTTTAATTTATCCACTTGCATTTGTGAACCTTGTTTTGTTATTCACCTTTATTTTTTGTCTTGTGTTGTATTCGACCTTGGTAAGTAAAGCTTCGGAAAGGTGTCATACACAAGATTTTGGCAAGTCCAAACAAGAGGAAACAAAGGTAGCATTCTTGGGGTGGGTTGATGCAACTCAAAAGGGCTTGATCAAAGGAGCCAAACACCAACAAGCTTGGAGTGAAGACTTTGTTTTATTTTTTTTATTCTTTGTATTGTGTAAACTTAATTTTAGATTGGGAGTTTGAGTGCCTTTAAGGCTCTCCCTTGGTTTGTAATAATTTTGGTTAATTTTAGCGTAGTTCCTTGTTAATTAGGTGAAGAATGGAGAAGTGGTACACTTCCTTCAACACCTTAGGAGCACGATTAGAGCCCTTTCTCTTTTACATTCTTGCACTTTTATTTTATTTTATTTTAAAAAATGTGTAGAGTCTAAGAGTTCCAAAGACTCATCAAGCCACCTTAGGTGAGAAAACAAAAAACAAAAAAAAGAAAAAAGAGAGGAGTGTTGCTTGAAAAAAAATTTTTTTTGGCCTACCCTTTAGTTTTTAGCATCCAAGCACCATGACTTCCCACACACATTCTAATGCACATAGTTGTTCATCAAGTTAGAGTGTCAACCAAAGAAAATCTTCTAAGGGAGACACTCTTGAAAACCTTAACTTAGAATTTATGGAATGGATGGCTAAAGAACAAGAAAGGAGAGAAGAAAAAGAGAGAAAAAAAAGAAATAAAATAAAAGGAAAAATAAAAAGAGAAGGAAGATTTAAAAAAAGAGATGTTGGAAATGAGAAAAGAGAAAAAAGAGCGAGAAGAGAGAAGACAAAGAGAGAGAAGAGAGGATGGAGAAATGAGAAGAAGGAAAGAACTAGAAAGAAAAAGAGAAAAAGAGGAAGAAGAGAGAAGGAGAGGAGAAGAGAGTAAGAGGAGAGTTGGGAGGGAGAGTGATAGAAAAAAGAAAGGAATTCTCATAAGATCCCCATCTAGGCATTTTAGCTCTAACGACGAAGAATACTATAAAAATCAACATAAACACTGATGCATACCCTTGATCTTTTCTAGAGGTTTAAAGTATTTAGTGAAATGGTGTATGGAGAGGTAAGGGATGAAGTGTTTAGGCACCACTCAAGGGAGATAAGCCTACAGAATGTTGGTTTGCCACAAGGGATGGAACCCTTGATAAAAGCTAAGGGAACTCTCAAAAGAGAAGGTAGGGGACACTAAGAAAGAATTCAGCCAAAGCAAAATTTCTATTGATCAAAGTGTAAAAGATACATGAGTGTGAATGAGCACCTTTTAATAGAGGAAGCTAACCTCTTGGACGAGTCAAGAAGGAAAGGAAGGGCTAGGATTAAAACGAGTCATCCAAGGGAGGAGGATTGAAGCCCAAAGTCCAATCAATCCCCTCCTTTAGATGAGAATTGGTGCCCAAGCTACCTCATCCAAGGGACACTCAAAGGTAAGAACCTCACAACCAATATGGTCTCACAATATTTATAGAGGTATTTTTGGAGAGAAATAAGGAGAATGTATTTCATCAAATACATTAGATTTAGCTTGTAAACAAGCTATGCATCTAGAGCAATTTCTTTGGACATCTCTCTTCATATGGGGCCAATGGAATTTTTCTTTTAAAATAAGCAAGGTTTTGTTTATTCCAAAATGCCCCATGAGCCCACCCTCATGGCTCTCTCTCACAAGCAATTTTCTAAGAGATCTTTGGGGTACACAAAGTTTACTTTTTTTGAATAAGTACCCCTCACTCACATGAAACCCATTAGTAGGTTTGGACAAGGAGGTAGCAAAAATAGGGCCAAACTTTTGGTCAGAAGCATATTGGTCCTTAATATAATCAAATCCTAAGATTTGGGAGCTCAAAGTGGCAAGAAGAGTATGTCTTCTAGATAGGGCATCGGCCACTACATTGTGCTTCCCTTTCTTGTATTCGATTATATAGGGAAAAATTCCCAAGTTTGAAGGGCCCTTATTAAGGAGTAAAACTCTTTGTCATAGGTGGGATAATTGAGGGCGGCACCATTTAGTTTTTCACTAAAATAAGACACGGGGTGGCCGCCTTGCAATAATATAGCACCTAATCCAACACCCGATGCATCACACTCTAACTCAAAAGTTTTTGAAAAGTCAGGAAGAGCTAGAACATGGGCATGGGTGAGTTTTTCCTTAATAAGCTCGAGGGCTTTTTGTTGTTTAGCACCCCAAAGGAAGGGAACTTCCTTCTTTACCAAATTATTGATTGGTGAGAAAAGTGTGGAAAAATTAGGCACAAAACGCCTATAGAAACTCGCAAGACCAGAAAAGCTCTTGAGCCAGTCACACTTTTTAGGGTGGGTCATTCTTGGATGCTTTGATTTTGTCGGGGTCCACATGAACCCCATCTTTATTGACTACAAAACCTAAAAACACCACACTTTCTACACAAAAATTACACTTTTCAAGGTTTCCATAGAGTTGGTGTGACCTAAGGATGCAAAAGACGCGCCTAAGATGACCTATATGCTCATCTAGGCTCTTGCTATACACTAAAATATCATCAAAATAAACTACACAAAATTTTCCTAAGCAATCCCTAAGGACATGATTCATAAGCCTCATGAAGGTGCTTGGGGCATTGGTAAGCCCAAAGGGCATTACCAACCACTTATAAAGCCCAAACTTGGTCTTAAAAGCGGTTTTCCACTCGTCACCTTCCTTGATGCAGATTTGGTGATAACCATTCTTAAGATCAAGTTTAGAAAATAATTGGGCCCCATGTAATTCATCAAGCATGTCATCAAGCCTAGGGATATGGTGCCTATATTTGATGGTGATGTTATTGATTGCTCAACAATCAATGCACATCCTCCATTGGCCATTCTTCTTGGGCACCAACAAGACTCGCACAACACAAGGGCTTAGGCTCCCTTGAACGCAACCCTTCTCCAACAGTTCTTGGACTTGAGACTCAATCTCCTTGGTCTTCATGGGATTAGTCCTATAAGCAGGCCTATTAGGTAGGCTAGCCCCTGGTACCAAGTCTATTTGGTGTTCTATACCCCTAATTGGAGGAAGTCCTTTGGGAACTTCATTAGGGAATATATCACCAAACTCCTTTAAAAGCTCTTGAACCTCTTGAGGTAGGTTCTCATGTCCAAGTTCTATGGCAGTGCTAGAATTATAAGGGAAAGACGTGGAGAGAGAGAAAATGGGGGATGCCTCTTTGCAAAGGAGGAGATAGAAAGGTCTGTTAGTTAAGGAGACTTCCTTTAAATCCAATTTTGTCACAAATAAAATCCCTTTACTAATGACTTTCTTGGAAGGGGCACCAACTTTTAACTTAACCTCCTTACCCCTTTCAAGCTTTAGGGGTAAAACTTTGCTCTTTTTTTTCTCCTCATCTCTCTTATGTTTCATGATGAGTTGGTTCTCGGCCACTTAGGAAGGTGTTAGAGGACACAACTTAATGCGCTTACCCTTATGAGTGAGGATGATGTTATTGGAATGACCATGGTGTATGGCTTTCTTATCAAATTGCCATGGTCTTCCTAGCAAGATATGGTCAGCTTCCATTGGGACTATGTGACACAGGATCTCATCTTTATAAGACCCAATGCAAATTGGAACCTTGACTTGCTCATTGACCTCCATTTCCCCTTGCTCATTGAGCCATTGAAGCTTGTAAGGCTTAGGGTAGGGAAGTGGGGTCAAGGCTAACTTTTCTACCAACCTTGAGCTACAGCAATTGCAGCATGACCCACTATCTACAATGAGAGAACATATTTTGTCATTCAACTTACAGCGAGTGTGGAATATGTTCTCCCTTTGAGATAAGGACACTTTCAAAGGTTGGCTTCCAAGAAGCCTTCTTATCATCAAGAGGTCTCCTTCACATGCATAAGCGGTTTCATCACAATCAGATTGGTATGCATGAACCCCTTCTCTTTCGCTCTCACTAGAGAAGTGTGAGCTAGACTCACTACTATAAACATCTTGGGCCCTCATGATGATGTTTCTCTTAGTAGGGCATTGAAAGGCAATGTGGCCTCTCCCAACACATTTAAAGCATTTGATACTACTAACCTTCTCATGAGAGTCAGTAGTAGAGGTTTTTGTCTCTACATGTGATGTTTTATTCTCTTTGAAGTGCTTGGGATGTTCCTCTTTGGGGTAACTCTTGAAAGAGTTCCCCTTAGGTTGGCCCCTCTTTACATAAGGTGAGTTATCCTTTTTAAAAGTTTTCCTTCTAAGTTGGTTTTCCACCTTGATGCAAAGTTGATGCATTCTCCCCAAGCAAGGGCCCTATCACTAGGACCATGGCTAGGAGAATAGAAGAAGACATGGCTAGAGTAGAGGGAGGAAGATCTCACCTCCATATGACCATCAAGTTATGCAAGCCATGACTTATTTACTTGTAATTTTTATTTTAGAAACCTAGGATTTTATTTTGGACATGTATTAGTCCATTAATTTTCTAGAAGGTGTCTTAGTAATAAGAAGGGGTAAGATTAGCTTTTGGGTCTTTATTTAGGAAATAAGGCGGTAGTTTGATAACTACACCCTCTTTTGCTAAATAAAACCCAAAACTAATAAAGGAGTAATCTTGGCCCTTAGATGAGGTAGCTTGGGCACCAATTCTCATCTAAAGGAGGGGATTGATTAGACTTTGGGCTTCAATCCTCCTCCCTTGGATGACTCCTTTTAATCCTAGCCGTTCCTTTCCTTCTTGACTTGTCCAAGAGGTTAGCTTCCTCTATAAAAAGGTGCTCCTTCACACTCTTGTATTTTTTACACTTTATTGAATGGAAAAACCTTGAGTTGGCCAAAATTCTCTTAGTGTCCACCCTTCTCTCTTTGAGAATTCCTTAGGTTTTTATCAAGGGTTCCATCCCTTGTGGCAAACTTTTCCTCTTAGGCTTATCTTACCTTAAGTGGCGCCTAAAAACCACCTCACTTCTTACCTCCCCACAAACCATTTCACCAAAGAAGAAAACCTCTAGAAAAGATCAAGGGAGGCATGCATCAAAAGTTGGACTAACTCATCAAGGGAATTGTATGAGAAGAGCTCCACCTTATCACGAATTTCAGGGCTCAACCCACACAAAAACCTTGCCATAGTGGCCTTGGGTTCCTCGATGATACCCGCCCTCAAGATAAGAAGTTCCATCTTTTGTCTATACTCTTCTATACTAAGGTTGGTTTGCCTTAGTCTTTGGAGTCTATCCAAAAGATCTCTTTCATACCAAGAGGGAATATGCCTTCTTCTTAGAGCACTTCTAAGATCATTCCAATATCTTATGGAAGGAATATTGGTGCGGATTCTCCCATTGGTTAACCCAACCCACCAATGCATGGCATGCCCTTGGAAGCTAAAGGTTGCCATTGGAACCTTTCTTTCTTCTCTTACCTCATGGCAAGTAGTTGTTCTACCTTGATTTCCCAATCAAGGTAGGCTTCCACATCTTCCCTCCCATGAAATGGGGGGAGATCAATTTTGGGTTCCCTTGGAGGGGCCCCATTATTATGCACGGATGAATGGGAGTTTCTCCTAGGATGATTGTAGTATTCTTCCTCACTTTCACTCCTATGGGTATGTCTAGATGGGGAACCTAAGACTATCCCTTTCATTTTGTAATTCTCACAATTCCCATGCTTTCTTTTTTCTTCTTCTTTCTCTTTCTTTTCTTTCTCTCATTTCTTCATCTTCTCTCCTTTCTCTTATTCTTCTCTCTTCCTTATCTCTTTTTTCTCTCTTTTCTTCCTCTCTTTCTTTTATTTTTATTTTCTCCTTGGCCTCTTTTTCTCTCCTTTTTTTTTCTCTTCTCTCTTGTTCTTTTGCCATCCACTCCCTAAAGTCCCTGTTTAAGTTTTCTAGAGTGTAATCTTTAGAAATATTTATTTGGTTTACACTCTTGTTTGATGAATAACTATGAACACTAGAGTGGGTGTGTGATGTCATTGTGCTTGAATTTCTAAGAGGAAAAAAGGTGGCAAAAAACTTTTCACAAAGAAACACTCCTATCTTTTTGTGTTTTCTTACCTAAAATGGCTTGATAATTCTTTGAAACTCTTTAGCCTTCTAAGCGCTTTGAACAAGAAAAATAAAGCGAGAATTTTAAGGCAAAAATTCAAAAGAGAAGGGATCTAAAGCAAGCTCCTAAGGTGTTGAAAGAAGTGTACCAATTCTTCCTTCTTCACCTAATTTTCGAGAAACTAAAGCTAAAAGAAATTAAAACCAATTATTACAATAAAAAAGGGAGGGCCTTAAGGGCACTCAAACTCCTAATTCTAAAGGAATAATTAATTATGACCAAATTAAAAATGCAAAATTTAAAGTCTTCAAGTCCTTTGATCTCCAAATGTGCTCTAAAGCTCACGGCTAGTGTTTGCCCCTTTGAGTTGTCCCTTAAGCTCTTAGTTCAAGTTTCAAAAGTATGCTACCCTTCTGGGAAGTTCTTTCTTGAAGCTTATTAGAAAGTAGCACTATTACACAAACCAAAAAAAGTAGCAAGGGATATGCAAAATAGAAACTTAAAAGCAATAAAAGGATAAACACAACAGAGGACACTAACCAATTGGTAAGATTAATTTGACAAGACTAGAAAGAATTTGAAAAAAGAAGACAAGTAGCAATTAAAGGTAAACAATAAAGAAAGCACACAAAGGAATACCTAAGAAAGACACTAGATTGGAATGAAAACAAAATAAACAAGACTCCAAAATTTCACAAATTGCACTAAATTTAAAATTATAGTGGCCAAATTCTTTTAAGAAAGTTCTCAAGCCCTTACAAGTAATTTTAAGTCCTCAAAGTGTCTTAATCAAATAGGTACACAAGTTTTTTTTCATAATAATTTTTTTTTCTTTCTTTGGAATTCTTTTCCTCTCTTTTTGTTTTTGAACTTCTACTTCTTTGGTTTGTTTTATCCTTTTCTATTTTTTTTTAAATTAATGTTGTTGTACCTAGCTTAATGGAAAGAAAAATTAATGAGGAATAACAATATTATAATTGCTTGAGCTAAAGGTAAAAGGAACAAGCCACCAAAATTGTAAACAAATGCAACTAGGGAACATTAAAATGAAAGAAAAAACAAATTTTAGTAGCCTCAATTGCCACTGAACTAATGGTATCTTAGGAGTACTTTAAGGCTTTTAAATGAGTGATTTGGTTTCCCAAGTTCAACTCACAATTTGCCCAAACAATTGTACTCAAAAGAATAGCCAATAGTGAAAGCAAAACCAAGGGGGAAACTACCAAAAGCATGCACAAACAAGAAACAATACAAAGGATTGAATTGAGCAATTATTTAAGAATATTTAGAAACTAGAATGCTTGAATTAAAAGCATAAACACATGAGAACACAAACAAGAGGATCACCTTTTAGAAGCTCAATCCAAAGATGTTTTATAAGGCTTTTTGTAAAATAAGAAGAGGTTAAACCTAAGGACATTTATATGACATGAAAGGAAACTAACATGACCATTTTTTGACAAAACTTAGAGATTATAAAAGTAAAAATAAACCTATAAAGTGAGCAAAAATTTCAGCAAGAAATGTACCAAGGATTAGCCCAAAAGGAGAGCCATAAGGTTGTGCAAAATGCACACTTATGTGGACTTACACTACCTCTTTTATTTAGGCACCTAACCTCAGCACATTAAACATAAAATAAAGCTACACTAAGGGCAAGAACACTTAAGATGCAGCAAAAGATGCAATGAAAAGAACAAAATAAAATTGCATCAACAATAAAGACAATAGCGAATAGAATAAGGAAAATTAAGAAACTACTAATATTAACTTCAAGACATGAAATGAAAGAAATAAACAACAAGGGAAGACAAGAATAAAATTGCCGAAATGAAGTAAACAATATATAAGAATGCGCCAAATTAAAAAGATAGAGAAAAAGAAATTTTGACCTATAGAACCTATGCTCTAGATACCAAATGATGCATACCATTGATCTTTTCTAGAGGTTTAAAGTATTTAGTGAAATGGTGTATGGAGAGGTAAGGGATGAAGTGTTTAGGCGCCACTCAAGGGAGATAAGCCTAAGGAAGGTTGGTTTGCCACAAGGGATGGAACCCTTGATAAAAGCTAAGGGAACTCTCAAAAGAGAAGGTAGGGGACACTAAGAAAGAATTCAGCCAAAGCAAAATTTCTATTGATCAAAGTATAAAAAATACAAGAGTGTGAAGGAGCACCTTTTTGTAAAGGGAGCTAACCTCTTGGACAAGTCAAGAAGGAAAGAAAGGGCTAGGATTAAAAGGAGTCATCCAAGGGAGGAGGATTAAAGCCCAAAGTCCAATCAATCCCTTCCAGGTTTGGTTTTAATAAAAGTTGTGTGTTCTCTAATTGGTGTAGTAATTTCCGTTTGTGTCTTTTGAATATGAAGTAATCTGTTAAGGAGGTTTTTTGGCTAGGTTGACTACCACTTCATGTGGTTTTGTAGGTTTAGAGGAGACCCTCAATAGTTTCTACATGTGTTATTCAACTACTAGCCATACACATGGCCAATGCTACCAAAAATGTTGAAATGTACATGCATTTTAAGCGGTACAAATTTCATATATACTTAGTTGAATAATTAATTCATAGAGATATTAATTTTAGTTTTTAATGATAAATAGTTTTTTTTTCATATAAGAATTAAATATCGGTGTTAAGAGATTTATAATAATTCAGATACCTATCTAGTTAAATGAATTAGATCTCCTAGATATAAATAGTCTTTCATTGATATTGTTTTAAAAATTATACGATAGTGACATAAACATAATTCATTAATATTTGTAAGTTTTATTTACATGTATAGTGGATAATATAGTTCATTTGATATAATCCCCCCTAGCATGCATCATGGCTAGGAGGATTCAAGAAAGGCATGGCATGGATGAAAGCTCATTGAAGCTTAGAAGTCATAGTCTTTATTTTTAGCTTGTAAATATTTTATTTTAATTAGCTAAATAGGAGCATATTTTTAATTCCTTTAAGGCCATGTATATTCGGCCATATTCTTTTTAGTTTAGAAGGTATATGTGTCTTTAGTTAAAAAAGAGGAGTAAGCTTAGAATGGGTACATAAGTCAAGATATGATTTTGGGCTAGCCCATTCAATTTAGGAGATGCTAATTGTACCCATGGGGTGAACTTAAGTGCCTCACTTAAGTCTCATATTGCCTAGAAAAGTGTGCCCAAGCTCTCCCTTGGGGCTATATATACTCATTCCCCCTTATTGTAAATTTCACCTTTGAAGTTGAATGAAAATAGTCTCTTTGTGAGCACATTCTTAGTAAAAGGTCTTGAGGATCTCTCTTAAAGAAACTCTTCCTAGTTGGTTTTTATCAAGGGTTCATTTCCTTGTGACAAACCTAAACACTTTGGCTTATCTCTCTTTGAGAGTGACGCCCTACCTCCATTTTCTTTCCCTTCCATCATGCGGAGAATAAATAACATGAATTGAAGAAAAGAGTTTTCTCATTCTCATGGCTACACATCACTCAATCAAACCAGAGATACAAAAAATCTAGTTTAATATGGGTCACACGACAAGGTTTAGAATTAGTGAATAAATTAAAAAAAATCCTTATGAAAAAAAAACTTAAAAAAATAATTAAAAGGAAAGAATTGGATGTACAAGTACAAGTAATAATTCTTAATCAGTATGGTGTCCTGGTGATGCGCTTGGCCTAGAAGGTCCACTATCATTTTAGAAAATATAGTGCATTAATAAGTATTGATTAAAAAATTAATGATTAAGATTATGATTAATTTTAAATTTTGTAATATATATGAGTTTATAAAAAATATTAAGTGTATATTTTTTAATCAACGATCCTGCATTAATAAGTATTGATTAAAAAATTAATGATTAAGATTATGATTAATTTTAAATTTTGTAATATATATGAGTTTATAAAAAATATTAAGTGTATATTTTTTAATCAACATCCAAAATTAAATAATTTTTTAGTTAAGAAAATAAATTAGTTAATTAGACCTTATAATAAAGACTGCAAGAAGCGAGGATAAACTACTCTCTTTGTCCTATAATAATTATCATGTAAAAATAAAATATAAGTCTTTTAAAATAATAATAATTTTACTTTTTTATGTAATATTAATTTTTTATTTATATTTTTTATAATATTAATTATGATAAACCTAAAAAAGACTTTGTAATAAAAAATAAGGTATACTTGTACTAAAAAAAGTTATATGGTTAATTTTAAAATGTATCAATAAGTTAGATTCATACCTAAAGTTGTTTCATGCCCTAAATAACTATAATATAACACAATTTATAAATTAATTAATGATAATAAGGTTAATCTTATATAATTACTATACTTTATCTATTCTATCTTTTCTGTCTATGTAAAAATAATTAAGATAATAAATATTATATTATGAAAAGAATATAAACTTTTAGCTATCGATTAACTTTTTAGTTTTTAACAAATTTTGTTAATTATTCTTCTAAATCTTAATTGTCTCAAAATAATTTCAAATCTAAACTTGATTAACAATTAATGGTACATGTTTTGTTTATCTTTAAGAATGAATATCAGTGAGTGAATGAAAATAAACTGAATTTGTTTGGTATGAGAGAAATAGATAAGAAATGAGTAAGACTTGCATATATTTTTTACTTTCATCTATCTATCTCTTTCTTTTTAAAAGAATACAACATATTAAAATTATTTTATGTATGTTTGGTAGTATATATTATATTTTTTTTTCTATTTCTAACATTTTTATTTTCATCATCTACACTCGATGGAGAAGTAATAACAGTGTAAAATAATTTTTATTATTCAATCACAACTTTTTTTTTTATTATATTTTAAACTAATCAAATTAATAATCCATCAGATCATTTGATCCAAATTTTCACCGTGTTAGCAAGTCAAAACCTAGACCGAATTGTTGGATGCTAAGAGGCAAAAGCACCAAAGGAGGCAGCATATTTTTTTTAGAAGATTTGTTAAATCCCTTCTGCTAACCATCACTATGTAGGACTATGAAGAAAAATGTAAAATATGGTATTAGACATAAAGTGTAAAAATCATTTAATTTCTCAATTATTGCAAAACTTTCTGTGAATTATTTTATCATACTTATATATAAGGGAAAACAAAAGCAAAGGAGCTGCATGTCTGTGATGTCATCACTTTCTTTATCCCTTTCTTTCATTTGTTTTTTTTTTTATTTCTTTTGAAAGAGGACAAAATCTTGCGGAATGGAAATTAACAAAAAGTATTCTGAAAGTCTCATGTTCATTTCATATTAATTATCTTCATTTCTTTAAGAGGTAATTATCTTCATCTATAAACTATGAATGTAATTATGTTCATAATTTATTACATTTGATTGATCTAGTAGGATACATGAGTTATTATAGATTTTAAATATCTTAATACATGTTCATCAATTCCCGTGTGGACTAAAAATAATTTTCTAATCAATTTTAATTCCTACAATAAAATATCAATTTTAATTCATTTTACACACATAAAATATAAAGAAAAAATCATTTATATACAAGAACTTTTAATTTCTAAAGTTATTAAAAATTAAAGGAAAGTTTAAATATGTTAGTGATTCTTATAATATATGTGTTTTACAATTTTATTTTATATAATTTTTTCAATTTTAATCTTTATAAAATTTTGTTTTACACTTTTAGTTTCTGATATAAAGTTTTTAGTTCTTAAAACATTATAATTTTCTTACATAAATCTTATTTATATTAAAAAACAGAGTAAATTAAATTACATTAATCATCCCTAAAATTTTATTAAATATTTTTTATAGGCATAAAATTTTATTAAATTAAACCAAGACATAATCTTTTAACCATTACATTAATTAACCTCCTCCCTTATAAAGTGCAACTATCATTTATTCTATTTCTTAAATATTATGCCACAAACCCTAAAAATATAATTTTAATTACTAATATTTAATAAATATTAGGTTTGTTTGTCTCGTCATGAATAAACAACAATATAAATGTGAAGACAGTGATGAAAATCCACACTTTTCTTTAGTGAGACCGAAATCATAAAACAAATATGTGATTAAGACTAAAAACATATTTATTTAAGTCATAAAATTAAAATATCTAATTGAAGTGAATCATACACCTGAAATAATTTGTTTAGCTGAAGGGGATAAAAGAAAACATCCAAACAGGAATATTGGAGAAGCAGTGGCAGCCACAGCTAGTTTTGTCGTCCCTTGAAGCAAGCATTGTGTTGGTGTTACTTTCCTTTGACACCTTTTTTGAGTCAAGGTTCACACATTTGTCACAAAACTAGTCAATTTCTATGTAGGACCCCATTCCCTTTTCACTCAAAGCCATTGATACTGCCTTCACTACCCTTCCAATTTGCAAGTGCATTCTTTTTCTATTATTTTCTTCAACCTTTTCTATGGTAAGGATTTGACCCATAAATTGACCACCCACATCATAAAATTTCAAGTGCTAACTAAAGTGATATCCTAGCCAATGATAAAGTGCAGGAAAAGAGAGTAAGAAGAAAAGAAAAGAAAAGAATACTCTTTAATTACCTTTCCTATAGGGCTATAAAACAGTACCTGCATGTTTACTATAGACAATGTTTGTTGAGCTTTTATTAGGCCACTCAAGAATAAAGATGAACAATGCGTCTCTCTTTTTCTTGCAATATGTAAATAAGTTTCACACTTTCGCACATGTATTATTTTAAGGTACGGCTATTTATTATCACTTGCTACACTACAACATTGTAAAAAAAAAAAAAAGCTAGTAACTCTACATTAACAAATCCCACAAAAATAATACTAATACACATTTACCTTTTTTTTTTACAAAAAAATAAATTATTAAATTATACTTTAAGCATATATAGTTTAAACTGAATGTAATTACATTTTTTAACATGTGTATCCATAAGATTGAGTACTCCTCATACAAGCTAGGTCTTATAATCTCAATTGCCTTCCCAATCTAGCATGCACCATGGAACAAAGAATCATTGAGTCTTCCACTTTTTTGTTATGGAAGTTATTAATGTTAAAGTTAGTTAAGTAGTTGTAACTGTTTTCTATTAAGCTTGCTCTTGCACCTCTCACTCCCTCTTTCCATCTTCCTCATGTATAAAACTCTCCTTGTACCATAATTGAAGATAGAATGGAATTTTGCTAATTATTCCCTTGCTTCCATTTTCTCTTTTCTATTACTGCATTCTTTTATATGGTATCAAAGCTCTTCTTGGAAGAGCTTTGTTGTGCATGCTCTAATTACGTTTGATATGTCATCCAATTCTTCAGCCATGAGCGAAGACCTTGATCCTTCAATTAATCCTCACATTTATCTCTATCTACATCCAAGCAAAAATCCTACTATAGTCCTCGTTTCACGACTTCTCAAATTATCACCTGTGGTACAAGGTAATGGCCACTGCCTCGAGTGCCAAGAACAAGCACAAGTTCATCAATGAAACTGCGAAAGAACCCAATGAAGATAGCAGACTTCATTTCACATGGAAAAGGTGCAACAACACAGTTCTGTCATGGATACTTCATTTTGTTATTCATCATATTCATCAAAGCATCCTATGGATAGATAAAGAAGATGCAATTTGGAAAGACCTTCAAGCAAGATATTCTCAAGGTGACCAAATTAGAATTTCAGATCTGCATGGAAGCAGCATTGCTGAGGCAAGGCAAGTCATCTATAATAGAGTACTTCACCAAAATAAGAACGATATGCGATGAACTTGAGAGCTTTAGACCTAATCCTATTTGCAAGTCCTCGAAAAAATTTCATTGTGCAGTTGTAGAGGCCATAACTAACTAAAATTCTGAAGATCGTGCAATGTAGTTCCTCTGAGGGTTGAATGAAAATTTCCGCAATGTCAAATAAAATATTCTCTTGATGGAACCTCTCTCATCCATTTCAAAAGTATTCTCTTATATGGTGGTGCAACAGGAGAGACAACACGAAGGGAGCAGCTTCGCTGCTGCAGGTATAAGTCTGGAAAACAGAAACACAACCATTAGTAGAGGAAGTTCAAATTTGACTTGCAAATTTTGTAGGCGCATTGGTCATACAAAGAATATTTGCTATCGCAAACATGGATTTCCATCCAACAATGATAGGAATAACAGTAAAGGAGGGTCAAATAGAAATAGGAAAACATGTACTCACTCTAGAAGGCTGGGACACACCATTGATGTTTGCTATAGGAAACATGGCTTCCCCCCTGGGCACAAGCTATACGGAAGACATCTATGATCAACAATGTGACTGCTGAAGAGTGCAAAGCCACAAACAATCAGCAAAATTCTAATACAGTTGAGGTCTGTCAGCACAAGTTATCTTCTCAAGAGTATCAAGCATTAAAGGCTTTAATCCATTATTCTAGCATTGGAAACTTAGCTGCAATTACGAGTCCTGCCAACACCAATTATTCTCATGTCAACCAAGTAGCTTTAGCCTCCATTTGCAATGCACAGACATCAAATAATCCCACACATAATGCACTAAGTATAGACTCACTGAGCACAACACCCTGGATTTTAGATTTAGGTGCTACGGACCATGTCTTATCTTCATTAAAGCACTTCTCTTCTTATAAAAGTATTAACCCCATGATTGTAAATCTTTCCACAAGTCAACAGGTTAGATCCACACACTTAGGCATGATCATATACACAAAAGACTTCTTCCTTGATGATGTTTTGTATATTCCCTCATTTTGTTACAATCTTATCTCCATATCTAAACTTGTGAAATCACTCAAATACCAATTAATTTTTTCTCACTCATTATGCACTATACAAGATACGAACTTGAAGAAGACGATTGGTATAGTTAAAGTGGATGCAGGCCTCTACACCCTCTCTGCCAATAATCTGCTTACACACACTACTTTGTCTACTATAACACAACCTCTTTGTGATGTTTTCCCCATTCCTATTTAGCACCTTAGGCTTGGACATCTATCACATGAAAGGTTGCATGTTATGAGTCACAATACAAATGTATTTCGAATAATGCTAAATGGAATAAAGAATTTGTATGCAATATATGCCATCATGCTAAACAAAAACATTTTCCCTTCCTTTTGAGTCAAATTCATGCATCTAAGACTTTTAATTAATCCATGTTGACATTTGGGGGCCTTGCTCCAAGCTTTCTATGAATGACTAGAGGTACCTTTTAACCATAGTTGATGATCACTCGTGTTTCACTTGGGTTTTCTTAATGAAAAGCAAAGCTAAAACATGCACCCATCTGCTGAATTTTACTGCATTTTTCAAAAACCAGTTCAATTTTACCATTAAGATCATATGATCTAACAATGGGAAATGATGCAATCCTATCTACCAAGGGCCCTCTTACTACGACCATGACTAGGAGGATAGAGGAAGACTTGGCTCGAAAAGACTCATCAAGACCTCAACTTATGATGAAGATAGATGATGTGACCATGCCTAGCCAAGGACCTAACACTAGGGCCATGGCTAGAAGGATTGAAGAAGACTTAGCCTTTGCAGACAAAGGAAAACTTCACCTCCTATAGAGAGTGAAGATATTAGGCTAGAGACTTTAGTTAATAAAATGTAATTTTCCTTTATTTTAATTTTGAGGAGCATTAGGAATTTAATTTAGGACATGTATTTAGTCCATTTTTTATTTTAGGAGGTGTCTTAGGAATTTAGAGGGTGGATTTAGCTTTTTGGGTCTTTATGAAGGAAATAAGGGGTAGCCTTGATATCTACACTACTCTTTTCCTATATAAACCCCCTAAGCTAATAAGAAGGAATCTTGGCCCTTGGTTTGAGAAACTTGGAAACCAAGTTTGATGAGCTAAGGAGGGAATTGTTTCTCAATCCTTCTTCCTTAGATCTCTCCTTTTAATCCTAGCCCTTCTTTTTTAGGTTATCTTGTTCAAGAGGTTAGCTACCTCTATAAATAGGAGCTTCTCTCCTCACTTGTATTTTTTACACTTGAATTTAATCCTAGAGACCATATTGGTTGTGAGGTTCTTACCTTTGAGTATTCCCCCTTCTCCTTTGTGAGAGCTTCTAAGAGTTATCAAGGGACCCCTTCCTTGTGGCCTCTCCCCTTTGGCTTATCAAACTTAGTATTTGTGGCGCCTCACCCTATTCCTTTCCTCTACATAAATCCATTTCCCTTCCAAGTGACCTTAGAAAGGATCCTTTGGGCACATGATCATCAAAGATCACATCAAGTGGTATCTAGAGTCACTTTATAAAGATCACATTGTTTCTCAATTTTTTTCTTGCTTTTTTGTTTATTCTTAATCTCTTTATTTTAAAGTCCTTTATTTTTTGTCATCTTTATTTCCTTTATTATCTAGTAGTATAGCTTTTTATTCTTGCTATTATATTCACTTTTGTTTCCTATCCATGCGCATATGTTCCATTTAATTTGATGCAATTTTATTTGTCCCTTTCTTTGCATCTTATTTCCATGTTCAAATTGCTTAGTTTCCCCTTGTTTTTATGTTAAAGTGTGTCTAATAAGTTGTGACCATTAAACCCACATGGTTGAGGATTTTTCCACGCCATTGTGGTGATCAACTTTGGCCACTTTGTTACGCCTTTTGTTTTGAGTCTCTTGCTGAAATTTTTGCTCTATTTTTAGGTGTGTTATTTTTTTTCTTAATATTGTGTTTTGTCAAATACTAGTCATGTTAGTTTCCTATTTTGTCTCATTTAAATTCCTTAGGTTTTAGTCTCTTAAAATTTTTACAAAAAGCCTTAAAAAACATTTTGAATTGAGCTCCTAAGAGGTGAACCTCTTGTTGAGTCTTAAGTCTTTTATTCTTTTAGTTCAAGCATAGTAATATCTTTGTTGTTCTTAAATATTTGCTCAATTCAATCTTTATATGCTTCTTTTTTTATGTTGAATTATTTGCGCAAAATGGAGTAGTCGAAATAAAACACCAGCACCTTTTAAATGTGACTTGAGCACTCTTATTTCAAAGTCATTTACCTCATGCATTTTGTTCCTTTGCACTCATGCATGCTGCATTTCTTATAAAGTTCATACCTTCACCTTTTCTCAAAAACTCATCTCCATATGAAAAGCTTTATGCGGAGAAATATGACATTGCAACTATTTTCATGTGTTTGGATGCCTTTGCTATGTTTCCACAGTTACTTCACATAGAACCAAACTAGATCCTCAAGCTCACCCTTGTGTTTTCCTTGGATTTCAACCACATTCAAAGTGTTTTCTCACTTATGATCTTCACACTTACAAGCTCGAGCTTTCTCAAAATGTTATTTTTCATGAATAACATTTCCCATACCTTACTAGCCAGCTTCCTCTTGTGCCACCTAATTCTCTTTCTCCAACCCTCCTTCATTTCATGCCACATATGAATTTCTTGCATGCCTAAAAACCCATGCCATGCAACTAGCTACTGAGACCACACCACCTGTCCCAATTACCTTTTCCTATGATGACAACCCAACTCTCCCATGAACTTTCTCTAGTCCACTCCTACTCACTTTAGATTAGCCATGTGCCCCTTTTCCCAATGTACCATCTATCCAAGTTTCCTCTTTTCCCATGAAAAGACACTCCACCAGTCAAAGAACCACATCTTCATACCTCAAAGATTTTCATTGCTTATGCAAGTTAATAATGCAGACTCTTCTTCAGATACTCACCATCCAATTCAATCATAATTTTTTTATGATCATTTATCTCTCTTTTTCCACCATTTCATTTTTTCAATCTCCACCCATGAAACACCAAAGACCTATGCTGAGGCCGCCAAACATGAATGTTGGTTTAAATCCATGAATGCTAAGATCAAAGCTTTTGAAGCTAATTGCACTTGGACCTTGACTTTTTTTCCTCTAAACAAGTCTACAATTAGATGTAAATGGATATTCAAGATCAAATATAATCTGGATGGCTCCATTGAACAATATAAGGCTTGCCTTGTTGTGAACGGTTACACCCAAATGGAATGCCTTGACTTCATTGATGCCCCTATGGCAAAGCTCACTATAGTTCGAGTGGTTCTTGCCCTTACTGCTATCCCCGGTTGGCATCTAAAGTAGCTTGATGTCAATAATGTGTTTCTTCATGGTGAATTGCTTGAAGAGGTATACATGCATGTGCCACCTGCAATGTCTTCTCATCCAGGTCAAGTGTGTTAGTTGCAACGTTCCTTGTATAGGCTTAAGCAAGCAAGTTGACAATGATTTGCTCACTTATCTTGTGATACTTTTCTACCCCCAAACACTTTATTCTTTAATTACAAAATAATATAGATTTTTTTTTTCATTTAAATCTTAGACTTGACATTTAGGTAAAAGGATTCACATCACTCAATATACACTTATTTTCCAAACTATGATATTATAAAACATAAAAATATAAGTAGATACCTTAGACTTTTAAAAAATCTTTACAAGATTCTCAATTAATACAACTCATATTGAAACTTTAAATGATTTGTATACATGACAAAAAACTATTAATTTATCCTCTATAGCCTAATGTCACATCTAATCAGAACAATCCAACAGAAAGAGGTAAAGAAAAGTCAAAGCTTCATCACCCACAATATCATCCAAATCTTGCTCACTTGAAAGTGGTATTTAGCCCAAACAAAATGCAACAACAAGCAACAAAGGGTGAGAATACATTTCATGCATCTTAAGGCACATATAAAGAGAATGAACAGTTAACTAAAGTATGACAAATAAACATAAATTCATCCCACACTCACGATAGAAATTATCCATCCATTATACATAAATTCATTTATGCTAATGATGCTCATGCATGCTGATGTGATCTATGATGATCACTTGCCCAAATGATCCTTTCTAAGGTCACTTGGAAGGGAAATGGATTTATGGAGAGGAAAGGAATGGGGTGAGGCGCCACAAATACTAGGTTTGATAAGCCAAAGGGGAGAGGCCACAAGGGAGGGGTCCCTTGATAACTCTTAGAAGTTTTCACAAAGGAGAAGGGGGACACTCAAAGGTAAGAACCTCACAACTAATATGGTCTCTAGGATTGAATTCAAGTGTAAAAAATACAAGTGAGGGGAGAAGCTCCTATTTATAGAGGTAGCTAACCTCTTGAACAAGATAACCTAAAAAAGAAGGGCTAGGATTAAAATGAGAGATCTAAGGGAGGAGGATTGAGAAACAATCCCCTCCTTAGATCATCAAACTTGGTGCCCAAGTTTCTCAAACCAAGGGTCAAGATTCCTTCTTATTAGTTTAGAGGTTTATGAAGGAAAAGAGGGGTGTAGATATCAAGGTTACCCCTTATTTCCTTTATAAAGACCCAAAAAGCTAAATCCACCCTCTAAATTCCTAAGACACCTCCTAAAATAAAAATGGACTAAATACATGTCCCAAATTAAATTCCTAATGCTCCTCAAAATTAAAAAAAGGAAAATTACATTTTATTAACTAAAGTCCCTAGCGTAATATCCTCACTCTCCACAAGAGGTGAAGTCTTCCTTTGTCTACAAGGGCTACGTATTCTTCAATCCTTCTAGCCATGGCCCTAGTGATAGGTCCTTGGCTAGGCATGGTCACATCACATGCTCTCTTAGGTACACGCCTGAAGTGGTCCTCTTCTACCTTAGTAACACGTAGGTACAACCATCTCGCACAGGTCCACCAAAGTGAATCATCTTCTACGTCGGTAACACATAGGTACAACCGTGTAATGCAAAATAAACAAAAAAGATCTGCTTTAGAGCACCACACAATGGGTGATCCTCACAAAATTCTCCAACCGTCACACTCATGCATGCCCTCTTAGGTATGCGCCCGAAGCGGTCCTCTTCTATGTCAGTAATATATAGGTACAACCATCTCACATAGTTTCACCCGAAGTTAATCCTCTTCTACGCTAGTAACATGTAGGTACAACCGTGCAATGCAACACAACCTAAGACATTTGCTATAGAGTGCCTCACAATTGGCAAGCCTCTTAGACTGCCATGTACATGCATCATGTCATGTAACATAACTCATAATATCAATAATTAATTATATCATCACAAAACACCTCCAACCGCAACTGGATGGCACCTCGTCAAGCGCATCCTAACCATTATCATCAACACAACATGCATCTAATTATCATTCACATCACTTTCATATAATGGGATAAATCCCCAATTCATGCACCTCCTCACTTATGATCATTCATTTAGTCACCACCAACACAATTTACAAGATGTATCATAATATTTCTTACCACTATAATTAAAATCATCACAATTCATAAACTATTCCTTCTTATATTACTCCTCAATAACTTATAAACATTCAAACATCTACAACACTCTGAATTATAAAATACATCATACATATAGACCTATGGCTGTACAAAAAAACTAAAGCACGTTAGACAAAGTCTAGACTTAACAAATGATCAAGCAATTCAGAGTTCACACACTGATAACCAACAACTTAGACTTAACTTTTAGCACAAATAAGTTCTTAGGCACAAATTATCCAAAACACATATTCTCATGCACAAAATATCATTTATAATATTGAATATATTAATTTTCTCACATATTCATGTAGAATTATTGCATTCATAGCTCACCACAACATTTTCTAAGTTTTGAAGATTTCCTCACTCATTTTCTAATAAGTGTTTATGACCTTTATCTAGTATAAACGCAATATCTAGAGATTTATTAATCTCATGATATTGTTTCTTATCTAGTTTGAAAGCTAGAACATTTATCTACAACTCTTATGCTTACCTCAAGGGCTAAAACAAATATCTACTATTTAAAAAATTGGAGGAAACATGAATCTATCACTTATTCCAACAGTTTGACCTTCAGTTACTAATCTGATCATAACTTGAACTTTAGGTATCGTTTTTGGGTAAAACCAATGTAATTAGTTATATAACATCTAGGGCTATAACTCATATGAAGACAAGTTTCTCAAATTACATAATTTACCTATCGGTTTTCTTATCCAAAAATTATGAATGTTGATTGTAATATGCCTAATTCTAACAGTTCCACCTTTAGTTACTAATTTTATCATAACTTGAGTTATATACATCCTTTTCTAGTGATTCCAACTCTTTTATAAAGATAACATCGATATATAAAACTTTTATGCATAACATAAAGCCTAATAAGGTCATCTAGGTGACCTTGCAAGGCTCACAACACACAAAGTCTGTTTCATGCACTGAATGGGAGATTCAACTTCCAACCCACCTAACTGAGTGTATTCTTAACATATTTACATGGCTCTTGAGTCTAAACTGTAGCCCCAAATGTCTAATTTCTAAAATAACAAATGTAACTTGATTTAGTTAACTACACAGAAAGATATGACATAAACAATAAGGTATGTTCATACGAACATTTTCAGATAACAAAAAAGTTCAACTTATATAAGGTTCTCAAAATATAATTCCAACTTCAAACGTTCAAATATTTTACTTATATTTTTATAATACTTAAGTATCATCACACTCTACCATTCTAGTGATAATTATCAATATTGTCAATGGAACCAACCTTCAACTCCTCACGCCTAATCCTTTTTATATAGAACAATTCAAATAACATAAAAGTTCTACAATCATCACATTAATCAATCAATCATATAAATAGAATACTCATCTCTAATCATTCATAACGTTCATGCATAGAAACTAATGAATAAGTCAATTTCACAACACTTAATCCCTACGGAGGTTTAGGGTTCACCTCCACTATCTCATTTCTCATATTGAATAAAGCTTTAAAGGCTAATCAATACTATCTATTTTCAAGGTATTAATCTCTAAGGTATAAAAGGGAAAGCTCAATGCCCATATAATCATCACATCCAAATAATCTTATAATGTACATGTAATACAATAGTCCAACAAAAATAAATTAGTAAGACATGTAATACTTATTCATGACCTATCAAAGCTTAGGGATCGCTTCACTACCCATTTTCCCTATACATGCCACATGAGAGATAATTTCTCACCCCCGCTTACCTCGATGAAAAAACAAGGACAAACAGATATTTTTCTTTTCAGATCCGACAAACCTTGCCAAAATGGAGCTTCTATTGTGTTGCTGTTTTCTCCCAAACCAAAGCTCCAAATGAAGATCCGAACGGTCAGAATGGAGATCCCCACGTCTGGAAGCTACTGTCCAATTTTAACCTCGAACCAATGGTTAACCAATTCGCAATGTAGAGATTACGAAAACTGCATAGGTTTATGTGGGAATAGCCTTCTCTTTAACCTTTGGAGTCAGAAATGTGAAAATTGAAGTGTTTCCCCTTACCCTCTGAATTACCCTAGGTTAATAGTTGGATTCGGCTTTTTATCACTAGACCAAAACTTAACCTTTACATTATTTTACTATTTACACCAGCATTTATTTTATTTATTTATTTTATAAAATCAATTATTAATTTATTCTAATAAATACCAATATTAAATTAATTTAAGTCTTATTAATATAAAATCATACATTTTTATTAATATTTCATTTTTCTAAAAAAAATAGGATGTTACATATCTTGCTTCCTTAAGTCTTATGGTTATCACCAATCCACGACAGATCAATCCTTATTTTTTAAGTTTTCTGGTTCTTCTACCACTACTTTGCTCATTTATGTCGATGACATCATCCTAGCAGGCAATAACACCTCTGAAATCCAACCTATCACCTCCCTACTTGATTCTACTTTCAAGATCAAGGACTTGGTCAACCTCAAATATTTTTTGGGCCTCGAAGTTGCTCGCACAAAATCTGGCATCCATATCTGTGAAAACAAGTATGTGTTTGACATACTATCTAACACAGGCATGCTTGTTTGTTGTCCTGCCTCTACCGTCATAGACTACACCACCCATCTTCCCAAATTCTTTGGTGCATTCCTTGATGACCCTTCTTATTATCATCACCTCATTGAAGGCCTCATATATCTGACAACCATTCGCCCTGATATCACTTATCCAGTCCAACACTTAAGCCAGTTCATGTCCCAACCATTTGATGTTCACCTCAAGGGAGCCTTTTGCATCCTTCTTTACCTCAAGCATTCCCCTGGCTCGTGCATTTTCTTTGCCAAATCAAGTTCCCTCTAACTTTATGCTTTTAGTAATTCTGATTGGCCGGCTGCGTGCACCTATCACTCTGTTATGAGCTTTTTTGTTTACATCAGCCATTCTCTTATTATGTGGCAATCGAAGAAGCAAGATATCGTATTTAAAAGCTCCTTTGAGGCCAAATATAGAGCTTTTTTGTTTACATCGGCCATTCAATGGTTGCACTACTTATTAAAGGATTTTTGTGTCCCCTTCCAAAAGCCTTCCATTCTATTTTGTGATAGTAACTCAACATTGCAAATTGCTTCCAACCAAGTTTTGCATGAAAGAACCAAGCATATTGATATCAATTATCACATAGTTCGAGACAAGGTTAATGTTGGTGTCATCAAACTCATGCTCATTTCCTCCACCATGCAACTTGTTGAAGTTCTCACTAAAGCTTTATCGCCTCAAGTTTTCCGCGAGTCATGTTCCAAGTTGAGAATGCTTAACATATATTTCCAGCTTGAGGGGGAGGGGGCTCTCAATGGTCTTCCCAATCCAACGTGCACCATGAAACAGAGATCATTGAGTCTTCCACTTTTTTGTTATGGCAGTTATTATTGTTGAAGTTAGTTAAGTAGTTGTAATTGTTTTCTGTTAAGCTTGGTCTTGTATTTCTGGTTCCCTCTTTCCATCTTCCTCATGTATAAAACTCTCCTTGTATCATAATTGAAGATAGAATGAAATTTTGCTGATTGTTTCCTTGCTTCCATTTTCTCTTTTTTGTTACTGCATTCTTTTATATGTAAGTTAGGGAATAGGTCAACAAACAACAACCCCTCTGTTATTGTATAGTCGAGAAGGATCCAACCTGGTGATGACCAAGTGACAGTATTAGAGGAGATAGTTAAGTATACATTAAATACAACCTAATCACAACTAATAAATGATTAAGAGGAGATCAAAATCAAGTAACCATGGATTAACTCAAGGGCTAATGCTGTTCCCACTTCCTCTTGTTGCTAGTGCACTATCCCCCTTAGATTTGTTTTTCCTAAACTTCCCAATAAAATACATTCTCCTTATTTCTCTCCAAAAATCTATTTGATGAAATATTGTGAAACCATATTGTGAATTGATAAGCTAAAGGGGAGATACCACAATGGAGGGGCCCCTTGATAACTCTTAGAAGCTCTCACAAAGGAGAAGGGGGGACACTCAAAGGTAAGAACCTCACAACCAATATGGTCTCTAGGATTAAATTCAAGTGTAAAAAATACAAGTGAGGGGAGAAGCTCCTATTTATAGAGGTAGTTAACCTCTTGAACAAGATAACCTAAAAAAGAAGGGATAGGATTAAAAGGAGATATCTAAGGGATGAGGATTGAGAAACAATTCCCTCCTTAGATCATAAAACTTGGTGCCCAAGTTTCTCAAACCAAGGGTCAAGATTCCTTCTTATTAGCTTAGGGGTTTATGTAGGAAAAGATGGGTGTAGATATCAAGGCTACCCCTTATTTCCTTCATAAACACCCAAAAAGTTAAATCCACCCTCTAAATTCCTAAGACACCTCCTAAAATAAAAATGGACTAAATACATGTCTTAAATTAAATTCCTAATGCTCCTCAAAATTAAAATAAAGAAAAATTATATTTTATTAACTAAAGTCCCTAGCCTAATATCTTCACTCTCCATAGGAGGTGAAATCTTCCTTTGTCTGCAAGGGCTAGGTCTTCTTCAATCCTTCTAGCCATGACCCTAGTGATAGGTCCTTAGCTAGGCATGGTCACATCACCTGGCCTTGTGGATTTTGTCTGTGAGGGCGTGCACACTGATGTAGCTTCCGCACAACCCCTTGTGGACTTCCCTGATGACATATTCGGCATGGGTTAGGGACAAATAGGGCAAAAGAAGGGCTGATAGGTCACGATGGTAGAGTGCACCATCGATAAATGTGTAGCGAGTAACCTCTTTAATAACGTGATCAGCAGACCATTTTTTTGGGGACAGAACACCTTCATCCAAGTACTTTATGATATGGCTTGTTCAAGAGTCCAAATCTTCTAGTAGAAACAGAACCTCATCGACCTCGGCAGAAGAGGTGCTCGGGGCTGTTAGGGTTTTCTGGAGGACAGATCGGTTGTGGTTAATTTTCTTGGTGCTTGCTAGTTTAGAAAGCATATCGACTTAATTGTTTTAGTCGCGTGGAATATGGTGCAAGTCGAAACAGGTGAAGAAGTTTTTGACCTCCTTAATGCACTGGATGTATTTCATTAGTTGCGGATCCTTTGTTTGGAGCATCCCCAACACTTGACCTGTTAGAAGTTAGGAGTCGCTACGTGCCAACAATTCCTTGATTACCATTTCTTTGGCGAGTTGCATGCCGACAATTAGTGCCTCGTCTCCGCTTGGTTGTTGCTGGCGATGAAGGAAAAATGTAGGAACTGCTCAATCATCACCTCATTTAGTCCTTTGATGATGACCCTTGCACTACTGCCTTTCTAGCTGGATGATCCATTGACCAATAAGAACCAGATCCAATATTTCGTTTTCGTGGGTGGTGAAGACAACTCAAGGAGGAAATATGATAGGATCTGGGCTTTGACATGGCCTCGTCACTCGAAGAGGATCCTATATTCTGGCAACTCAATGACTTATCACATCATGCGTCCCGCTAAGTTGGGCTTGTAGAAGATCTGGCGAATGGGTTGGTCGGTGTGCACGATTACCTGAAAGCTTTGGAAGAAGTGACGTAACTTGCAAGCAGTAACTAATATGGCTAGCTCCAATTTGTTGATCTTCTAGTACCTAACTTTGACCCCTCTGAAGACGTGGCTAACAAAATAGACTAGGACTTGGTGATTGGTGTTTCCCTAGGTTAGAACTAAAATGAGAGCTTTGTCTAAGGTAGAGATATAGACGTAGATCGATTTATCATGGCAGTGGCAGTGTAGGACTAAGGGCTGAGATAGGTAGCTCTTAAGCTCTATAAAGGCATCATTGCACTCGATGGTCCATTAAAATTGGATGCTCTTGTAGAGGCACTGAAAGAATGGGAATGCCTGATCTCTCGATTTGAAAAAAAGTCGCGATAGGGAGGCAATCTGTCCAGTAAACGCGTGTACTTCCTTCATGGTTGAGAGGGGTCTCAGGTTTAGAATCGCCAAGCATTTTTCGGAATTCGCTTCAATGCCTCTATTGGTTAGCATAAATCCCAAGAACTTTCCCACTTTGACACTGAACTAGCACTTTGCTGGGTTGAGCTTTAGGGAGTACTTGTCAATGGCAGTGAAAAATTCCTAGAGGTTCGCCTCATGGGTGGAGGCGGTGGCCAACTTGACGACATGTCATCCATGTAGACTTCCACATTGCGGTTGATCATGGCTGCGAGTATACGGTCCATGAGCTGTTGATATGTTACCCCGATGTTCTTTAAGCCAAACGACATGACCTTGTAGCACAAGTTACGTTGTTCGGCGATGAAGGCAGTCCTATCCTCATTGGTGGGATGCATGCATATCTGGTCGTTTGTCGAGCAGCTTGCCCCGCAAGTCTAAATCCAATAAATGAACTTGGTCAGGCTCACTAGCCAAGTAGGTCTGTTTGCATTTGAGGCTCTCATTGTAGCATTTTTGGGCAGCCTTTTGGTCGACACAGATGACCCTGATACGACCATTGTCGAGGGGGCATTTCACTTTCAAATGTATGGTAGAGACCATAGCCCTAAGGGCATTGAGGGTAGGCTAGTCAAGCAGTACATTGTATGATGACAGTGCGTTGATAATCAGGTATTGCACCATTACCATCTTTGCCATTGCCTAGGAACTAAAGGTTGTGCGGAGGTCAGCATAGCCCTGCACCTTCACTTATTAGCTGGTGAAATTGACCAATACCTTGTTATGCAGCTGCAAGAGGTCCTAGGGGATTCCTAGGCCCATATACGTCTTACAAAACAAAATGTTAGCAAAGCTCCCTTGATTGACTAAAACGCGGTGAATGTTATAGCCCATCATCACCACCGAAATCACGATCGAGTAATGGTTGTGAGGGACGAATCCCATGTAATCCTCGTTAGTGAAAGACAATGCTGGGGTTGAGGGGCGTTCCCTTTGGGTGCTAAGACATTGGGGACTGATATGACATATCTCTTCCTTGCCGAGGATGTAGCTCTGCCATCGGCTATAATGTTGAAGTCCCCCTTTATTGGTCTCTTGTAGGGGCTTTCATCTGTCCGAACTCGCTTCTACTCCTCCGCATGTAATGGCATAAGTGCCCCTCCTTTATGAGCCTCTCGATTTATTTTATCAAGGCATAACATTTTTCGGTGTCATGCCCATAAGTGCAGTGGAACTTGCACCATGAGTCTCGCTCCCTTTCCATTTGCTTGTCGGTCGAGGGAGGGAAACACATCATTCTAGTGGTGTTGACGTCCTGCAGGACTTGCCATCATGGGATAGTCAGCAGAGTAGGATTTTGCAGGTCTTAGTCGTAGCAAAGTGGCCTCTGTGACGGGGTGCTCGTGCTTTTGTTGGGCGTGCTATACTTTTGCTGCGTATCGCTCGATCTACCATTTTTTCTCGTCCTCTAGATGGGGTTTTTGGCTTGTCGTTCTTCTTTGGTGAATTCGGCCTACTCGTCCCCTCGACATTCTCCCTTACTTTCTTTTGTGTCTATGTGGCAATCAGCTTGGTGCCTTATCTCTGCCATGTTCTTGGGCTCTCAGTAGACCAACGGTTCTCCGAACACTCTAGCTTGGAGACCTTTCACAAAAGAGGCGACGAACATCCACTCATTTGGGTTCAAAATCTAACTGTGGACTGGTAAAACGTGTCAAATACTTTTTCAAAGTCTCATATGATCTTTGCCTTATGTCAAAATAGGTCGGCTACAAAGGGGGGCTTTTTCCTGTTTACGGCAAATTGGATTACAAACAGCCTCGAAAAGTCTTCGAAGCAGGTGATCGATCAGCCGGGCAATGAGTTGAGCCATTCCAAAAGCGGACCTCCTCAAGTCCCTGCGAACTTTTTGCATCTGATGGTATCGTTCCCATCATTGATGAACATATGCGAGCGAAGCTTTCGCAGGTGGAGGTTCATATTGCCACTTCCATTAAACGCCTCCATTTTGGGGACAAGGAAGTGAAGGGGAACAAACTCAACCTCAATTTCTAGTGAGAATGGCTAAAAAACACGCCAGGGCTCGGGGTAGGCATCCAGGTCCTGCGCCGAATAGTGTCTAGTTGTGCCCTAAACTTTTGCTGGGCCGCCTCCACATTGTGTTGTGCATCTGACTGTGCTTCACAGTAACGCTCTTCAGCCTCAGCGGCACGCACTCATGCTTCTTCTGCCTCTTGGCGAATTATTTGCACAACAATTCTTAATTTAAATTTTGTTAATAATTTTAATTTTTAATTTAAATTTAACTATTATTTACATTTTAATTTAACTTTTAGTTGACATTTATTTATATAAAAGCATAATATTATAAAAAAAATAAAACCAATTATGCAAGGTTTACTTTTGTGATTTTTCTATTTATTTATTGTAAAATCATTACTTTTTTGAGAAACTAAAAATTTATTATTAAATAAAATTTTATATTATTTTTTAAAAAGAACATTTTTTTTTTCAAAATATTGTTTACTAAAATAATTTTTTATGTTTTGTAGGAATTGAAATACTCTATAAAAAAAAACTAAAATTCAATAATTTGAATTACCTTATTCAAACAAAACATTTGAAAAATGAAATCATTTAAATTGAAAGAATTTCAAATTCAATATATTTTAAATTCTTACATTTATAAAATTCTCTATTCAAAGTGTAAAAAAATTTTAAATATAATGTTAAAGGATAAAATTTGTATGATTATAAGACTAAAGAAGTAATTAACTTAAACCAAAATAAACAAGCAAGAGTGGTAGAAAGTAAGAGAGAAAGCAAGCATAAGATGGAGAATGGGAAGAAGAAGAGAGTGTCACTGCAAAACACGCACGTGAAGCTTCTGGCCTTCGATCTCCTCTCCCTAACGCAATCCCCTTCCGACCCAACGACGTCGTTTTCCCGCAGAGGAATCCCGGTCTCGCTGGTGGAGACCGTCGGCACGGTCACGCTGCGCGACCTCAAGCACGGCAGGTTCCTCCGCTTCGCCGTGGACGACGGCACGGACTGCGTCCCCTGCCTGCTGTGGCTCAACGACGCCGACTCCCCCTCGGTGGCGCGCCGCCGCCGCCACGACCTCGCTTCGCGCTTCGCCGCAGTCGTGAAGCTCGGCTGCGTGGCCAGAGTGAGGGGCCGACTCAGCCGATTCAAGGGGAGTGTGCAGATCACGGTCTCCGACGTCGTCATCGAGAGAGATCCTAACGCTGAGATCTTTCACCGCCTCGATTGTATGCTGTTGGCTCGTAACTGTTACAATCTTTTACTCCCACCCTCTTCAACTAAGTAGAATCTATTATCCTCTTTTTCTTTTGTGGATTATTCTTCCTTCCCTGTACTAAAACAATACACATCCTTCTCTTTTGTCATGTTGATATCCAAACAAGTCTCCAATTTAATAATACATGGACCATGCTCAATTAGCAAAGTTATCGATTGCATTGCTCATATGTTCAATCTAAGCAATTCACATCTGAATGACCAAGTAATAACAATAAATTTGGAACTTGTCTCAACTCAAAGCACATGTTGCAACCCCTAACATGTTTCAAAATGCAACCTGATGTCTTAAGTGCGGATATATTTTCTTTCTTCAGGCTGAGATGTCAACTGTATCATCCCTTTACTGCCAATAGTATATTACTTCACTTTCCTTAGATGTTATACCCTTTACATTCATCAACCTTTCCAAAATTTTGGATGGAAAGCCCTCTTGACTGCTCTCTAAGCAATCTGCATGTTTTGAAAATAGTTGAATTATATAAACCAAACAGAAAAATGACATATATGTATGTAGCCAAAAGCAATCATATACATTTGGTTCCTGACCATATTTCACTTCACACTTTTCAAAGATCTCATATGTTACTGTTTCTCATCAACATACCCAAAGATGAGGAACATCCTTATCTCAATACCATTGCATTGGACTTTATAGTTTACAATCAAGTTGATATACAGTTTGACAATCATTTGCCAACTAGATTGCTAGCATGGAATTCCTAAATGGCACCATCTCTAAAATACCTACTAGACAGGAATAATCTTCCCACTAATTCTATCCCTTATAAATGTCCTTAATCTGTGTAAATTGAACTCCAATTTTCTTTTTTTATTATAATAAATGTTAATTTTTCATCAAATTTATACATACTATTTATTATCTGTGTACCATGTGCGCACTGTCCTCATTGACACATCTGGATAAATTCATAAAATTTTTTCATTTAAGCAAACACAAGGTGATTAATGATTGAAAACAATGACATTTCTATCTTTTCCTTAAAAAGACAAGAAAATAAAAATGTGCTAGCACATTTTTAAAATCGCCAGGCTTTCCGAATGTAAAAGAAACTAAAACTAACTTTGCAGAACCACATTGTACAACATATAACTTATACATGTGTGACTATTTGTCAGCATTGAAACAAACCTACAATATGATGGAAAAAATAACTTTAAGACACCACCATATTAATGAACATACAATGTATGTGAAGTTTCAGCGTTTCTAGGAACATATAATGTCCTAGAATATAAAAATAACTTATTTATAGCTTCAAATTACCCATCTGATAATAATAACACAAATTGAAGTCCTTAACTCTGATATCAGAAAAGAAAAATGTCAACCCCAAAATTTATACTGCATTTTAAATAGAAACGAACTGCAACTAAAAGTACCAATGTGATTCACTTGTATATTTAAGTGGATCATAAAATGCATCCGTTTAATTTAACATTTAAAATTATTGTTTTTCATCAATAGAATTGGATTTAGATGGATTTTCACACCCTTTAGAATTATTAATATCTAGTGTCACATTATCATTCTGATAACATTAATATCACACAACCATCCTCATCACCGTATATAGCTCGCGAATTCACCATTATATATTTTTCTCTTCAAGATCATCTCATAGTCAACCACATCGGTCATAAATTAAAAATCAATTTTTGGAGAAGCTAATCCAAATTAATTTATACGTAAATGATTATCTATCTAATACAATATACTACGTGAATGATTTTTCAATAGTAGTTTTCCTGAATGTTCTTTTATACATTTTAGGTTTAATAATATCTCTATATTACTGAATTTTGACATGTTTTTAGAAAACAAGAAAATCATTATAATTAAATAAATTATCTTCAAATCATAAAATTATAGCTTATCACATTTTAAATTAGTGTTATATGTTAGTCAATTTTTTGTATGAAAATAGATTTAATAATTTAAAAAATTGAGGAATATAATTGTATAATTTAGATACAGATGTAAAAGGGAAGAGACACAAATTGTAATTAAGTGTAAATTTAAAGATTACTTAAAATGATTTTTATGGTAATTTAATTTAAATTTAAATCCAGGGCTGTAATAAGTGGAGGACAAAAAAATGGAGCATATTTGGGGAACGGCGTTGTGTTGCGTGTTGGTGATCGAAACGCAGTGTCGTTGATTACAAAACATTAACCCCTTAAACCTCAAAATCCCCAGCCACCATAGCAGCGAGAGTTCCCTTGTGGAATTCCCCCACGTAACAATGAAAGCTCTTAGAACCCTAAGAAGAGCACTCTATTCCCCTGCCTCTCACACTCACACCACTCTCTTCCGCGCCTTCTTTTCTGCAGAACCACAACCGCACGAGGACCCCACCACCTCCTCGGACTCAGTCTTCGACAGTTCGCACTACGCCCTCGACGAGCCCGAGCCCGAGCCCAAGCCCACGTGGGATGAGAAGTACCGGGCCCGCGCGGACCGGGTGGTGTTCGGGGAAGATGGCCCGAAGGGGAAGCTGCGATTGAAGGAAGAGGCAGATGAGAGGAGAAGAAGAGTCCTCGCCAAGGCCCTGCTCGAAGCCGCCATGGACAACGAAGAAGAAGAAGAAGAAGAAGAAGAGAAGCGCGTTGCTATGGTCAAGGACGAAGACCAGAAATCCTTGTCCGTTGGAATCATCGGTGCTCCCAATGCTGGCAAGTCCGCGCTAACTAATTTCATGGTTCGTTTCCACCATTCATAAACACTTGTTCCACTTAGTATCGTTGCTGATTTCACTGCCATGATTCACGTTTTCAATTTGTTGTTGCGGTTTCGTGCTCATACTTCATATTTCAACAAATTGTAAACTAGGAAGCACCAACACCTCTATTGTTTCACGTGTCTTGACTACACATGTTGGACACTTTTAATTTGTGGTGGACAAATGCGATACAATTTTGTCTGTGGAGTGTCCAAAAGCCCTTGTGAAATTCAAGTTGTCAACTTTTTTTTTACAAAAAATTTGTAGACAAATATGAAAACTGTGGACAACCTTCATGTTGTGGTTG
This sequence comes from Psophocarpus tetragonolobus, assembly GCA_037954015.1. Lineage (NCBI taxonomy): Eukaryota > Viridiplantae > Streptophyta > Magnoliopsida > Fabales > Fabaceae > Psophocarpus > Psophocarpus tetragonolobus. The sequence goes on from CM075689.1 coordinate 99,620,365, forward strand.
ATATTGTTGTAGACTGTTTTTCAAGATAAATTGTGGATAAATGCGGTTCATGCTGCCACTAATTTGGTTGTGGAGATTCTAGAAACCTTGTTGTGGCTGAAGCCTGAAAGTGTGGTTACCAACTGTTGTTTTAAAACCTTGTGTGATTTGATTACATTCTCTGCAATTTCTCTTTGAAAAGAGGTTGTGGGGCTAAGTTAATGTTTTAGGGTGATTTAGTGGTTGTAAATACTCTATTAACCAATTTTGAATTGATGCTGAATTTATTTAGAGGCAGTTGATATATTCCTGTATTTGTTCAGAATTTTGCTTCTAGAACCTTTTGTGGTCTTTGATCTTATTGAGTGGTTTCTCAAAACGATATATGCTTTTTCTGATTTGTCATAAGGTTGGAACAAAGGTGGCAGCGGTTTCTCGGAAGACAAATACCACAACTCATGAAGTTGTGGGAGTGTTGACGAAAGGAGACACCCAAATTGTGAGTGACTCGGCTGATTGTTTTATTTCTTTGTGTGTAAAGCGCACACAATGATAGTACATGTAGATTTGTTGCATTAGAGCTAGAAGTTTGTGCAATTATAGTTCACATTTTTAGAATATAAATTATATAATACTTGCAAGGTCTTAGTATATTTTTGTTTGTGGATATACAGTTTTTTCATTTGAACCAATATATGGACATAGTTTGATATAATTTTAAATGCTTGATTAAATGGATTTCAGTTTGAGAATGGTATACTTGACCTATAAAATTACGTTTCAGCTGGACACCTGGTAAAACATTCAAATTGTTTGCTTGTCCATTTTTATTACTATGGGTAATTGGTAATAGGTATGCCTGTATATGGTAGTGTATTTGTATGATCACTTTTCAATGAACCTTGATATTCTTTATGTAAATCATTCTGATTTATGAAAATTGAAGGGAAGATCCCATAGTGAAATGAGAACATTTTGCTAATGTATTTGTCACTTGAAGCAGTTAGGTATCTTTTCAAATCTATTGCTAGTTATAGATTTGTACAGCCTTCTAATACTTAATAATAGCTTAGGTGTTTTTGGATCACATAAAGAATAGCTTAGGTTCTTTTGTTGTACATTTCTCTAAAATATCATTTTACATGAGTTTATAATTTGGAGTATGTGTTGCCTGCTGAACACTAAAATTTAAATTTTAGAAAAGTAGATTGTATGACTTTTAGCCCTGTGCAAAGAAAAGAGAGACCTAAGAGAACTCTGGAGGATTTAATCAAGGCCGATTTAAGGTTAAATAATATTTTTCCATCTTTGGTCTTTAATTGGGCTGAATAACGGCATGTGATCCATGTAGCTGATCTTAGTTAATGGTATAAGACTTGATTGTTGTTGTTGGTAGTAGTGGTGGTGACATAACAAGGAAAAAATGTCTCAGGAAGACGGAAGTTATAATTATAGCTTATAATAAAAGTACCAACTGCTGTAGATTTCCTTGAACTATTGATATAGCTTATGAGTTATGACTAAAAACCAATTAAACTTGTGCAAACTTCTTAAAACCCAAAACTTGCTACTCTATCTTTATAGCCTTAATATTTTCATAGCTTCATATTGTTCTCAACCTACCACTTGTATGTTTTGCTTTCTGTCATTTGTTTATTATTTGCTGATTATATTTATCAAGAACTTAGGATATTTGCATTGTTATCCATGATCTTTCTATTTTGCTCTTTTTTTAATAGGTTTTCAATATGATATTTAATAATACATTTCACTTAGCTACATGCTCACAGCCATGTAATATTCGCTATGCAGTGTTTTTTTGATACACCAGGGCTCATGTTGAATTGCGGTGGATTTCCATATAGGGATGTCAAGGCTCGTATTGAAAGTGCTTGGAGTTCAGTCAATCTCTATGAAGTGCTTATAGTCATTTTTGATGTTCATAGACATATTACCAGGTCAAAGGTTTATTATGTAAATTGAGTAGTCTTGCACTTATGTTTCAACCTATTTCTTTCTATAATCTATATTAAGTCCTCATTTGGATAACCTTCTCTTTAAGTACTTATAGGAGAAGAAAATAAGAAGATAAAATGGATTGAACTCTTGTAAGTTAAAATCAATTTATCATCTTAGCTTTTGGAGAAGTTAAAAGAGAACTTTTTATAAATTGTTATGGGAGAAGCTCAACTCATTGTACATTTTTATTTTCTTCTCCTATAAGTGCCTATGAAAAGGTTTATACAAATAGAGCCTACATTTTTTGGGAGGAGTTGTAAATAAGGAACTCATATTAAAATTGTTTATGTTCAAACAGCAAGGGGGAAGGAACCACTTAAAATGTCTTGGTAATTTGTCAAAGTGTTTCTTGATCATTACTATTGTTTTAGCAGGACTTCATTGTCTTCATATTTTAGATTCTCCCAACTTTTCTGTTAAATATATTTGTCCTTAGTGTTATTTATGATAGTACTGTCTTGGTCATCTATTGTTTCACAGCTATAGTCATAGGTTCAGGGGACTGTATAGCCTGCACCTCGTAATTCCTTCTTGTACACTCTTATCAGCTGGGTGAAGCAAGTCACTCCAGCATGTTCAGTTTCTAGTTTTTCTATTTTACTTATCCTAGCAAGTATTGCTTTGGCTATGTTTCCCTATAAGATATACCTTTGAATCTGCACCTCAAATGCAATATTTTATCATATTTTTCTCTCTTAACCTTTTTGCCTTATTGTAGTTTATGATTTGATGGAACTTCTTCATTCTTGTTGTTGGTGTGACCCCAATCCCATCTGATTAAACATTTTCTCAATATAGGCCTGATCCAAGAGTGATACAATTAATTAAACGAATGGGAGCCCGATCTATTCCTAATCAAAGGAGAATTTTGTGTATGAATAAGATTGATTTAGTAGAGAAAAAGAAAGACTTATTGAAGGCTGCCGAAGAATTCAAAGATCTTCATGGATATGAAAGGTGTGGTTTTTCTTGTAGAAAGACTAGGGTGGACAATGATCTGCAGTATGATTGTAACTTTTGTGTGGATTAACTCTAGTTCTTAAGCTAGCTTCTAATACCTTTTTCTTTTTAAATATTATTGTTATTTAGGCATTTCATGATATCAGGACTGAAGGGGGCTGGAGTAAAAGATCTGACTCAGTACTTGATGGAGCAGGCATGGATTTTTCTACTTCTACTGTTTACTAGGTGTAAATGAATGATTTAGTAGTTCCTTAAGGAACCAGCAATGTGTTTTTTGGGGTGTATAGTATGAGATTGCCCCACCTGGTGGGATGAACCATAAGACTTAGTTATTACTTTTAGAATCATGATTGCTTTATTTTTTACCATGCATATTTGCATTTATTTTCTTTTGTATTTACATTTTTTTTATAGTTCTTCCAAGTATCTTTGACAAATCACTGACTTAATTCTGGATTTTTTATTGTTTCTTATGCATAGGCAGTTCAACGACCCTGGGAAGAGGATCCGTTTACCATGAGTGAGGAAGTTATGAAGATGATAGCATTAGAAGTTGTGCGTGAAAGGTTATTGGACCATGTACATCAGGTAGTTATTGATTCCATTCATTTTTCTAATATGTTTCTAAAATATTTAAGAAATGTATTGTAGGATTTGGCTAATAGTGTTGTTATTATATTATATATTGATCAGCAAATTTCTCCATTCAGGAAATTCCATATGATGTTGAACATAGATTGATTGACTGGAAAGAGTTACGAGATGGTTCACTTAGGATTGAGCAACATTTCATCACTAACAAAATAAGCCAAGTCAAGATTCTCGTGGGCAAGAAAGGCTCAAAAATTGGGTAACTTATATTTTTACCCTTCTCTTTCTGTAGATTAACAGCTTTTGCTATTAATATTTTGTCAGTTTCTCCTGTTTTGAATAATGATAAGACAAGATTGGAATGCTGTGGTAAGTTCTGTCAAAACAAATTGGAAAAACTAGTGATATCTCTATCTTCTTTTGTGTTATATATTTGAGATTTTCAAGTATAATTGTCCACTTGCCGTCTGTTGAAGTTGAGTATTTAGATAGGTTCATCATGATGCTTTTCTGAATTCAATAATAGAATCGATAAGCTTATGCATGAAATGAAAATTTCCATTTCCTGTAGATTGCTTCTTTTTCATCTCAGGACATGCCTCCTATAAGGCACTGTATGCTTTGGATTCATTTTTTCTTCCCTGCTTCCTTCAGATGAACAGTTATTTAGGTTTTATGATGTGTCGGTTACAAACTTTTGTGTTCACTGACGTTTCTTTAATACAGGAGAATAGGAATTGAAGCCAATGAAGAGCTAAGGTCCATTTTCAAAAAGCAAGTGCATCTAATTCTCCAAGTTAGGCATAAAAAATGAATCAGGCAAATGGGTTTGATATTGTGTACATTCTTTGCCACACCATGTTATGCTGTATGCATGTGAAGTGTCCATGCCGCGGCGTGTCTTACCCTTACACCTGAAGTCTGCAAATAACAAAACCATGCTAGATGTCATGGTGATCATAGAGGAAATCATCGGCACAGTGACACAAGGTTGAGTTCATTGCTATCATGCGAGCAAATATTTTTGCCATTTACTCTTAGGTTACTCATGTTTAATGAGTTGGACTCATTAAATTTATTGTGGATGAATATCGAAAGGAAATTTTCATATTATTTTTGTTTACTCAGATATAATTTGATTTATACATGTTTTACCAAAATGGACGACTGCCGCATTTTGTCTTTAGTTGTATAATTTTTACTTGGGTGCGTTTGAAATTGCCCATGGACCCCTCCCCGCATGGTGAGATAAGAGGCTTTGCTATTGTATGATCTTATGTACAGTAATTTTGATGATCAAACTTTGGCAAGCTAGTTATTTTGCTTGTGCATTGCCCTCTTTTTTTTCTTTTCTTTTTTTTTGTGAGGGAATATAGAGTTTTTACATACTAACTGACAAAATCCTAGTGGCACTAGGTTTTACAAAAACTACAAAAGTCTCCCTTAATATAACATAGGGTTGGCTAAAAATCGAATCACAAGGAAACATGTCACAAAAATTGCTTCTATTTCTAGTTAGTTTTAAAATTGCAAAAAATTCAAAGAAGAAAATTGCAGAAAACTGAAAAATAGCGGAAAACAAAATTTACAGAATTTGTTTCTATACCTAGCCTAACTACAAGAATTGTAATTAATCATTAGAATTCTTAAGGTTAACATGCAATCAATCAATTATAGAAACTGCTCATTCTTAATCAAGAATCATGCATAAGAAAAGGGCCACGGAAGAACACAAATTCAGAGCAAAATCGAAAATTGAAACTGAAGATTGAAAAAAAACTCTAAGAGAGAAAATCCTTTCTGCAAAATTGTCCAAACTTTACAAAAATGAAAACTCATTAATGTGTGTGTAGTCTCTCAACCTTTGTTGGGTTTTTACTCACATGAATAATGGGTCAAACATCAGGCCAATAAACCTAAAACTAATTTACATGAAAAAAAAACAAATTATAATATAATAAGCTATAGCTTTCTGCCCAAACTTCTAAAAATTACCAAAAATAACTCCAAATATCCAAATTGAAGCTCTGAAAATCAGGAATCCAATGCAAAAAGAATCAGCCAAAAATGATATTCACAGAAAAAGTAATGGCCAAAACATTAGACAGTGTTAGCACAGAAATAATGAAGAATTTAATAAAAATGTAACTTATAGTTATGTTTTATTCAAATTATTATTTTATGCAGAAAAACATAAATGTATACTAAATGCATGAAAAAAATAAGAAAGAAATCCTTAGAAGATATAACAAGAGTATAAATGTGACTATACAATATGAGTCATCACTAACCAATAATAATAAAGTCACAAAGACATTACTACCTTTGTTTCTAATTATTTTACAATATCTGATAAATCATCAAAACCAAGAAAAGAAGTTAATTCTAATTTATAAATTTAAACTTCATTCTAGAGATATTCTTTATTTTAAGTAATTGTTATATTTATGAATATGAAAGAAATTTATCTGCTAGTAACTTTTAATATTAGTGTATGTTGCTTCTAATTGGGATCTAAAAAAAATTTAATACGAATGGACCATTGCCATCAATTTAACCTTGTTAACGTGATACTAGGGAATCGAATGAAAAAATCCCAACAAAAACTTTCCTGTGGTCACGGACTAACCCCCCCCCCCCCCCCCCGCCCTTTTATTTAGGAAAGTAAAACCCCTGCATCATAGTTGATTTTTATCATGTATGGGATTGGGGACACCCAAACAACCTGATGCCTAACATCAACATACTGTGATCCCTTTTCCTTCATAATTGAAACCTGGGTATATTTACCTTGAAACACATACTGATTTCACTTCTACCATAGCCTGTCTAAAATAACCTCAAAATTTTGACTCCATTCCATACCTACTTCAAATTTGTGAAAAGCCACGATGCAAAATCTTGTTGCAAGAAAAAATTGATTGTCCGCAACTACAAAATTCTGCTAAACCTTGTCAAAATGGATACAGTCACATAGAGCACACATTATGGATTTAGGCTGTAAACCACATTAATCTTTTTTTATACACTAAGACTTCTATAAATACACTTTTGGCCTAGTCAGCTTTTTTTTTTTATTTCTCTATTGTTTTTATTGATAATCATGGGTCATTAGTTAATCCTGTTGACTTTGGATATATATATATATATATATATATATATATATATATATATATATATATATATATATATATATATATTAAAAGATTAAAAAATATTATTAATGTAATTTGATCAATTTATACTCAAAATTTAAGTTCAACATAATCAATAATTTAAAAAATTGTTATAAAAAAATCAATAACTGGACTTATAAATTCAAATAGTTAGATATAAAAATTTGAAAAAAATACTTATACACTATCTGTATAAAAAATTTTACATTAACATTCAATCACAATACTTTATACATGGTAAATTTGTTAACTATACCAATTACTACTTTAAAAGTCATAAATAAAGAGTTGTGATTAAACGTCAGTCAAACTCTTTAACACTGAAAGCGTATAAGTGTTAAACTCTAAAAATTTATATATTTGAATATCAAAATTTTATCAAATTAAACTAGACTTCCTTTTTTTTTTTACTTATAAGTTACTAACTAATTATTATGAATTATTTGTAAGTTAATCTATTGAATAATTTTCAAGTCTATGATTTAATTTTGAAGTATGCTCTTTTTTAGTTATTTTTATTAAAATTATCATTTAAAAAAAAGTAAAGTTGAGTTAACCAAACCGGGTTGTCAGCTCAATAGTTTGTCATCAATTCAACCAGCTCAACAAACTAAGAGTTGATTGGGTAAAGCTGAGTTGATTGCATAACTCGTCTAAAATACAGCTTGGACTAGTTAAGTAACTAGTTTCAGATTCAACTAGTCTAAACGGTTGAACTGGATTAATTTATATAATTTTAGTTTTAGTAGTTATTACCTTAAAGATAAGTGAGAGAATTAAAAAAATAATGTGAAAAATAAATAATATTTATTTGTATTAGTACATAATTATGATTTTTATTATTAAATTTAATTATTGTTTTACCAACATGGGTAATAATTGATTTTCTTAGATGGGTATTGGTACGAGGATCAACATATAGTTACCTATTTCCATCTCATACCTACCCAATCTCATTTCGAATTAGTAAAATACCCTTAGTTTGCTTATAGTTTAGTGTTATTATTAGTGTTTTTAGTTGCTTTAAAGAATCATAATTTATTTGGTTGCTAAAGTGCTTTTAATTGCTTTAGAGAATCATGTTTATTTTTGAAAAAAAATATTTCTTTAAAAGAAAAAACTGGCAGGTATATAAGGTGGGGAGGGATATACTTGATGCCCAACAAAGACGAGGATAAGACACATTTTACACTTGTTGGGTGTCATGGACAAGGATGAGTATGTGATTCAAAATCGGGGACAAAGACAATAAACATGTACCCATTTCCTCCAATTACTACTCTAGTTAGCATGCTAGAGTGTTTCTTTTTTCTTTTTCTTTTTTTTTTGTCCAAATTATATTATCTATTACTAAGGTGAAATGAGTTACTTTGTTCCTCAATGTTAACAAAATAATTCATTTTTTTGAGATAGTGGTGTTAGTTATATATGTTTTGAGATTACTTTTTTTTGTTTTTCTTAATAAAATAAAAAACGAGAGTAATTTTTTTTACATATATATGTTTTAATCTTTAATAGGTAGTTATTTAAAAACAATTAAGGATAAAATTGAAAACTAATTCTAGAAAACGGTGAATTCCCTTGATCTATGATATAGATATTTTATATTTTTTATTTATTTTCCTTTTCTATTTTTTTTATCTTTATGTGGTTGTGATACTAAATTAAAGGTTAAGTTACTAAAATTATTCATACATTTATATATTTTATTCGATTAGATTCTTATTTTTTAAATTTCTAATTAGGATTTCATACAAAAAAAAAAAGAAAAATGTAGTTTTTTTTGTCCAAAACATTTTATTGGATTAAATTTCACACTAAACTAGAGCTGTCAAAATGAGCTTGCCCTACTGGGCCAACTTACGGACTTACAAAATTGGTTAGAGTCTAAAAAAGAAGGTCCAAATAGAAACAGACATCTTTCTATACTTCCATTTGGCCTGACTATATAAATGAATTTGACTTAGTCCAACCCAATGGGGCCATGGGAGCCTAAATATAAATATAAATATATAAATTTTAAAAATACATATTAATAATATATAATATATTTTTTAAAAATATATTAAATATAAATATATACATAATATACATTTGATGTGAAGTTAATTTATACATATTGTTAATATATATATAAAAAAAATATATAAAAGTATGCTTGATGATATTTAATAATATTTTTAATGAATGAAAATTATGTTGTTCTAAAATATATATTAAATTAAAATATACATACAAATCTATTTTGATGTTATTTTAGACTTATTTAGGATGTGTTTTGAATTGATTTAGTGTGTTGCTTTTAATTGGTTTGAGTTTATATTATAAAATAAGTTTTATTTTTTAATAAAAATTTGAATTTTTTTTTTAAATTTCTATTTTGGCCTAGTTTCCCGATGTCAAATTAGACTTAAAAATATGTAGTCCTAATATAGGGTTAAATTGAACTTAGAAATATGTAACTCAAATAAAAGTATGGATCTAATCCATCTTACTCGTTTCGATTCCAATGGACCAGACTGGGTCAGGCTTACTCACCCAGATTGTCAACTCTACACTAAATGGGGAAAAATATAGTAAAAATAAATGTGTCAATTTCTCATGACTTTTTTTCCTCAAATCTTTTGTTTTGTTTTTTAATCTTTATATACTATCGACTTTCATTGTTATTTTTTATAGGCTATCAACTTTCATAGTATTACTTATTTTAGATAATAAATTAAATAAATACAAAATTAATATTAATTAAACATAAATTGAATTAAATAATAATTTAGGTTTTGATTAATCATAATAAATTTATTATTTATTATGTTAATATACACAAAACTCCAATCTTTGTCATCTCCATCGTTCAGACTACTAAGAACAGTGGACTCCACAGAGTTGAATTGCCAGTGTTACACCACTATAAAACCTTCTGGTTGATGCCAAATCCACCAATCAAAACTTCTTGATCTTTTCTTGCAACCCATTCAGTTCATATATTTAACCATGAAATCGAAAACTCGTCCGATTTTTTTTATACGCCAAAACTCGTCTGATCTAACACTCAAATGTAACATAGTTTCAAGTTTCGACTACTCTCAGCAACAATCATAGAACCCTGATTCCTGGTCATTGGGAGCATCGTTACAACAAAAATTCATAAATACTGAAGAGAGGGAGTGATATTCTTCTAATTTCAGCTTTGATCTTTTTACTTTTTATTTAGATCTACCAAGTTAGACTGAATTTAGCACACCCGTTAGAGAAGAGAGAGAAGAAGAAAAGATACCTGACATTGATGAAATAATCTGAAATTCTGAATCTCAAGGTCGTGGTTATAATGCTGAAGTGGAGCTGACGATGGCATTTTTTGAGTGTACTAGCTAACATTTGGAGATAAGCTTACTCCAGTCAAGAAGAGCGAATTTATAAATCAATCGCCTACAATATCAGATTCTCTTAGAAGTAGGACAGCAAGCATTATTTGAGTTCACCATCCCCCAATAGATATTAGCTAAATCATTTTCCCCCATGGTCCATAAATATGGAACATTGTGTATTCAGGCAGGGATTGTCGGCAAAGTTTATGCAATTGAAGAGTTGGACAGTCCAAATAAAACATTTGAATGTAAAACTGCCATTTTGCATTTGCTATTTAAAAATTCACTATTGAAATTAAAAGATTAGAATCCCCTTTAGGAAGACCAATTTTGGTCTGGAAATGGGAAAGGGCCCTCACTCAACCTCTGTTGCCACTTGCCATCCACCTCAATGGCACTGTATCCTGGCACCTTTTTTATTCCCAGATCTTTCATCTTACTTCTCACCTTTCTCACATCTTCCCATCTGTCAGCAGAAGCATAAATGCTAGCAAGAAGTGTATGAAGACTTGAATCATTTGATTTAACTTTTGCTAGTGCTGTAGCAAGCCTTTCACCCATATCAATGTTGCCATAAGTTCTGCAGGCACTTAGCAAAGCTCCATAGAGTGGAACTATTATTTCCTTGTTTTGATCTGGTAACTTCCTTATCAACTCCTCTGCCTCTTGCAACAGTCCTGCTCGACCAAGAAGGTCAATGAAACACCCATAGTGCTCTAAATTTGGCTTAATGTTATACATACTTGACATGGAATGGAATAACTTGCGGCCTTCTTCAACCAATCCTGCATGACTACAAGCACTCAAAATAGCAATGAAGGTAACATCATCAGGTTTTAACCCAGACATTTTCATTGCCTCAAACAACTCAAGTGCTTTACTTGTTTTACCATTCATGGCCAGCCCACAAATAATTGAAGTCCATGAGGCAGTATCCTTTTGTTTTAATCCATTAAAAATTTCCAAAGATTTCTCTATGCAACCACATTTTGAATACATTTCTATAAGAGCAGTACCAACTACAGCATCCACTGTGATTCTGTTTTCATCTACGAAATTATGAATCCACTTCCCTTGATCTAGAGCTCCTGATTGAGCACAACCTGTGAGGAGAGTAACCACAATGAATTTATCTGGTTTTACACCTCTGATTTGCATTTCCTCAAATAACGCAATTGCCTCTTCAAAACGATTAAACTGCACATAACCATTAATCATAGCAGTCCAAAGAACAATATCCCTATTTGAACTCCTTTCAAATAAATCCCGAGCTTTATCCAAGTGACCACAGATCACATACCCGGTTACCATACTAGTCCAACAATTCACATTCTTCACCGCCATTGCATCGAAAATCTCCCTGGCCAAGCTCACATGCCCACACTTACAATACATGTCCAACAAAGCATTCCCCATCGTCGTAGTAAAATCCAGTTCATTTGCAATGTAACCATGAATTTCCTTGCCAATCTCCAAATTTCTCAAAACTGCACATGCTGACAGAGTGCTCACAACCGTGGCTTCAGTAGGCTTCTTGTCACTCTCCATTCTCATTCTTCTGTAAACTTTGATAGCCTCCTCAAACATCTTGCATCTGACATAACCGGAAATCATGATGTTCCAAGAAACCTGATCCCTCTCAGGCATTTCCTCAAACACTTGTGTGAATCCCTCAACTAGGCCCAATTCAGCATACATATCCATCAACGAGTTACACACATAAGGGTCAAACTCAAGGCCAGTCTTAACCACAAAAGCATGAACTTTTCCCCCTTCCCCAACCTCCCCAATGTAACCAATACCCTTCAAAACATAAGGGTAGGTGTAGTTATCAGGCCACACCCCAAGTTCCCTAAGTTGCTGAAACAGAGAGATGGCACTCCTAAAACTACCCCTTTTCACAAAGGCCTTGATCATAAGGTTGTAGATAAACAAAGAGGGTTCATGAATGCATTTGAAGACTCTGTTTGCATAGTCAAAATCACCAAGTGATGAGTCCATGGAAAAGGCCATAAGCTTGTTGAGGGTATCTCTATCTTGTTGAAGGCCAACACAGAATATGTGCGCGTGAATTTGCTTCAATTGGGACATGGATTTACAGTTTTTGAGAAGAGAAATGTATGTACCCTTCATTAGCTTTAAACACTGCATTGTGGTATTGGTAATTTGAAGTTTATGTCTTATATCATTGATTTCATTCACCAAGTAGCTGTAGAATGATATAGGTAGCCATTAACCAAGTTATTCGGAACAAAGTTATGATGAAAAATCAGAGAACAATAAATTTGGTGAGTGATAGTGATAGATGGAGCGAGTTTGAAAGGTGTTGAGTGTGGCTTTCGTGAGTAGTGGCTGCAATCTTGTGTACATATTTGAGAATTATAGCATGAAAAACAATTTATGTTGTTTATTTATTTATTTATCCATGGTAAAAAAACCCTAGGAAAATTTTGTACGCAATAATTTAACTTAGAATTATGTATTTATTACCTATAATAAGTTTGTTGAATTTATATATTAAAAATTATATAAACAATAATATATGAATATATATAATTGAATAACAATATCAAACTTTTTTTACACTATGATTAAAATCTATATATGTAAATTAAAAACTGTACGTTCGAAATAAAGCTTACATATAAAAAGAAATTATGAAAAATAAATTATTTTTATTTGAAGACGTGTAGTTTAATATATTTTTTTTAATATTTGTGCTTAAAAAAAGTATTTTTTAAAATTGTTTAAAAAATTAAAGATTCTTATATAATTAAAAATAAATTTTCATTTGTTATAACCATAAAAAATCATTTTTTTTAAAAAACAAAATTTGAGAAATAGCTGTTTTTTCTCTTTTACTAGTCATTTTTTATAAACAATTCTAAGTTGTAATTCATTGAAATTTAGTGTAATTATATGTGCATGTCTTTTTATAATCATTTTACTAGTAATTTTTTATAAACAATTCTAAGTTGTAATTCATTGAAATTTAGTGTAATTATATGTACATGTCTTTTTATAATCATTATTTTTAGATCATAAAGAATGTGAATGTAAAATTTGACCAGAATGTAACGTTATCAAACACATAGAGAACGTTAGTGTATTTGGATAGAATATCTTAACAATTCAAAAAATTTAAATTTCATAATATTTAAATTTTTTTAATTGTTTAAATATCTTGTTTTGATAGAGAAATGTAAATTCTTTCTATTTTAATTTTAATTTCCTTATTTCTAAAGAGAAATTCAAATTGTTGGTATTTTGATTTTGTGTTTTCTTTCTCTACAGTGCTCAGTACTGTGTGTTGGTCTACAGTAATGTGACTTGCCTGCTGCAAAAAAGTCTTTTTATTTTCATTACGTGCATCAATCACAGAATCATGATCTGTCCGGAATCATGTAACCTACGTTTTAAACAAAGACTTTTTATATTCTTTTAAAGTGTCATTCACAACAATGTGATTTCACAAAGACTTTTTTTTTCATAATTTAGAAAATTGTTATTTAAGAGGAAATTGAGTAAGTTAGATACAACTCAAAGACAAAAGATGCCATGATTCTTATTGTAAGATTTTTAATATAAGTAATTTATATAATTTTTAGCTTACAATTATAAATTGAAGGCATTTGAATGTTAAATTACTATCGTATTTATTCTTTTTTTTTATAAACTAAATATTAATAATTAATATATTAATTTTTATTTATAAAAAAATACGTATTTATGTGACTCTTTATTCTTTCTTCTCTTACACATATTTGTCAATAAATCAATCTTATATGTCTTAGTATATTTAGATTCAAAGATTAGAAATCACATGACCCAACTTTGATCACGATTCAATGGCACTATATCCTGGCACCTTTTTTATTCCCAGATGTTTCATCTTCCTTTTCACCTTTCTCACATCTTCCCATCTGTCAGCAGAAGCATAAATGCTAGCAAGAAGTGTATGAAGACTTGAATCATTTGATTTAACTTTTGCTAGTGCTGTAGCAAGCCTTTCACCCATATCAATATTGCCATAAATTCGGCAGGCACTTAGCAAAGCTCCATAGAGTGGAACTATTATTTCCTTGTTTTGATCTGGTAACTTCCTTATCAACTCCTCTGCCTCTTGCAACAGTCCAGCTCGACCGAGAAGGTCAATGAAACACCTATAGTGCTCTAAACTCGGCTCAATGTGATATATACTTGACATGGAATGAAATAACTTGCAGCCTTTTTCAACCATTCCTGCGTGACTACAAGCACTCAAAATAGCAATGAAGGTAACACCAACAGGTTTTAACCCACACCTTTGCATTGCTTCAAACAGCTCAAGTGCTTTACTTGCTTCACCATTCATGGCCAGCCCACAAATAATTGAGGTCCATGAGGCAGTATCCTTTTGCTTCAATCCATTAAAAATCTCCAAAGATTTCTCTATGAAACCACATTTAGAATACATTTCTACAAGGGCAGTACCAACTACAGCATCCACCACAATTCTGTTTTCATCTATGTAATTATGAATCCACTTCCCTTGCTCTAGAGCTCCCGATTGAGCACAACCAGTGAGGAGAGCAGCCAAAGTGAACGTATTTGGTTTCACACCTCGGATTTGCATCTCCCCAAACAATGTAAGTGCCTCTTCAAAACGTTTAAACTGCACATACCCATTAATCATAGCAGTCCAAAGAACAATGTCCCTACTTGGACTCCTTTCAAACAAATTCCTAGCTTGATCCAACTTACCGCATTTCACATACCCAGTTACCATACTGGTCCAACAACACACATCCTTCATGGCCATTGCATCAAAAATCTCCCTGGCCATGCTCACATATCCACACTTACAATACATGTCCAACAAAGCATTTCCCATTATAGTATTAAAATCCAGTTCATTTGCAATGTAACTGTGAATTTCCTTGCCAAGCTCCAAATTTCTCAACACTGCACAAGCCGATAGAGTGTGCACAACCGTAGCTTCATTAGGTTTCTCATTGCTCTCAATTTGCATCCGTCTGTAAACATCAACAGCCTCCTCAAATCTCTTGCATCTGACATAACCGGAAATCATGATGCTCCAAGAAAACCGATCCTTCTCAGGCATTTCCTCAAAAACCAGTGTAAACCCCTTAACCAGACCCAACTCAGCATACATATCCATCAAGGAGTTACATACGTAAGAGTTAAATTCAAAGCCAGTCTTAACCACTAAAGCATGAACCTTTTCCCCTTCTCTAACCTCTCCACTGCAACCAAGACCCTTCAAAACATAAGGGTAGGTGTAGTTATCAGGCCACACCCGATGTTCCCTAAGCTGCTGAAACAGAGAAATGGCACTCCTAAAGCTACCCCTTTTTACATGGGCTTTGATCATGAGGTTGTAGATAAACAAAGAGGGTACACGAATCCATTTGAAGACTCTGTTTGCATAATCAAAATCACCAAGTGATGAGTCAACGGAAAAGGCTATAAGCTTGTAGAGGGTGTCTCTATCTTTTTGAAGGCCTACACAGAATATTTGGGCCTGAATTTGCTTCAATTGGGACATGGATTCGCAGTTATTGAAAAGAGAAATGTATGTACCCTTCATTAGTTTCAAATACTGCATTTTGTGGTGTTGGTAATTTGATGTTTATATCTTATATCATTGATTCCATTCACCAGGTACCTGTAAAGTGATATTGGTAACCATTAACAACACATTTTGTGTGTGATTGTGAAGGACCGCTAGATGGAGCTAAGTTTGAAAGGTGATACGTGTGACTTAACCGTCAGTGTTAATGTGTTACGGGCTTTCAATGTACTAAATATTTGAGAATTATAGTATATTTACTAAAGATAATTTTTCAAGAATTCAATTATTATTTATTTATTTTTTTGCAGAAGTAAGCTATTTGTAAAATGAATACAGTAGTATGATTGGACAAAATTAATTAAAAGAAAATTATTTTTTATGAAAACCCGTTTTTCATACTTTTTTATTATATAAAATCTGTTCTTAATAGAAGTTAATTTTAATTATAATAAATAATTTATTTTTTTTATCTCAAACACACCTTAGATTCCATTTTATTTGCTACAAATTAAGGTAATTGACAATACAATTTTTTTTTCATGTTTGATTTAAAAATAGATTATCCAACAATAAAAGTTAAATAGACGAAGACAAAGTAAAAACTTAAATTTTTGTTATTGAGAAAACCATGTCTAACTTTCTTGTTCAAAGGATTCAATAAATATATATATATATATATATATATATATATATATATATATATATTTTAATAATTGTATTTTAATTTGCATTATTTTTTATCTGCATCAATTTTATCATTTCGAACACATTATCTATCAACTACAAAAAAACGCATATCATGTATTTTGAATTCTTATTATTTATTAGCTAGTTTACTTGTATATATTTTATATTTTGAATTGATATTATTTTAAGATAATTAATATTAAAATAATATTTTAAAAAATTTACATGATAAAAAATTATTCTATGACTAGAGATGAATATTTAAATTTAGACTCACAAACTACCTACATAGTATGTGTTAAAAATTTAGCTCATTTAGAGATACTACGGTTTGAGAAAATGTTTTCTATTTTTATTTTCTAGAAACAATTTTTATTTTCAATTTTTCAACATTCAAAAAATATGTTTGTTTTAACTTGATATTTTCTATTTTCAAAAGATAAAGTTATTAAATTTAATCAAGTTTAGTAAAAAAGTATAAAATATTTATATATAATTAAAAATACATTTATATATAGTTTTTTTATCATTTGGTAGATTTGAGTTTGTGGTCTATTTTGGGTTCACTAAGAGCTTTTGGCAACTATCGTAGGAGGTGTGATGTACATGCACTCATTTCAAAGGGGTGCAATACTTCTCATTATGATTACAATATTGTTATTAATTTTTTATATAATTTTGATTTTTGAAAACACTAAAAACAATTTTTTTATTTGTATTTTTAGTTGATTTTTTATAATATTTTCTAAATTGTAACCCAACGTATTTTCACTACTATAAAAATGAAAACATAAAATATTTAAAACAAATGACACCTTAACTTTTTAGGTTCGAACGGCTAAACTTAAAATATTAGTAACATAATTCTTTTATAAAAAGTTATTTATGCATAGACTTTGTTAGCACTTATCAAACCTAAGAATTGGAGGTCATGACTTTGGAACTCAGCTTACAGTGTCGTAGAGATTCCCCACCAGGTGCATAAACCAGCTCAAACTCTAGTAGCCATTGAACAAGAGAAGAAAAATGGGATCCTATTTCTAGTACTCCGTCACACATCCTACACTAGTCCGCTTCCTTTTGGATTATTCCACACTTTACCAAGTTCGACCTTATAGGTAGTCTATAAGTTTACAGTTTACAAGCTATTAATTGAACCTTTGCAAGAAACACCTTTTACCCAAATAAGATTAAAGAAAGCATCCTTCTGTTTTCGTGTTTCTGTTACCAGAACCCGGTATGCTGATGAGATAGAATAGCATCCTGAACTTGTTGTTGCCCATAGCCACTAATCTTGACCCCAACTAATAAGACAATATTACCCACTCTAATCCTAAAGCCTTTAACAATTCTACCTCCCAAGTAAATGACTCCTTATGCCATTCACATTTCCACCTATTTTCCCCCTCATCCCACATGTCTCTCACTGGCATATTTGTGTTCAATGCTAACTTAAAGAGACGACTGTAATCATATTGCAAACTATGTTCCCCTCACTACCTATCTCGCCAAAAGCTAGTGTCATCTTCATCCCCAATTCGCCAATGAACATTACTTTCCCACCACCCTACAAATCTCCTCACCTCACCTGCAACAGAGTTCAAATCATTCCACCACTTGGAGCAATGTCTACCCTTCCCCTCCACAACCCATCTACACACTCATATTTTTCTTTCAAGACTTTCACCTAAAGGGCCTTCATTTCCTCCCTTATTCTCCACTTCAAATTTCCTACCAAAGCGAGATTAAATTTCCTTCCATCTCTCAACCCCAAACCTCCTTCCTCCTTTAACAGACACAATTTCTTCTAAGACAGCCACCTAACCTTTCTACCAGCTTAAGATCTTGCCCACAAGAAATTACAAAATAAATACCTAAAAAGACTAATCAATTAGGGCAAGGGATATGAAATTGCTAAAACCTTAGCAAGGAGAAGTTTTGGATAAGTTATGGAAGGATTCTCAGTCCTTAATGTCCATATATTTTTATGAATTAGCAAAGTGGAAGCCAACAGATGTAGCACGAGACAAATATGTTTGGGTAAGGCTTAAAGGAGTGTCAGTTCATGCATGGTTGAATAGTTTATTCCAATGCATGGTGGGAACATTAAGGAATTAACTATGGATGAAATAACAGCACAAACATAAAAATTAGATGTACCTAGAATAATGATAAGAACTACTGACTAGAATCCTATCAACGTGACAAAAAAGGTGAATATCAATGGTATGCTTTTTGTTATATGTATAGTGAATGCGGTATATACATCTGTTGATTTTTTTCACGATTATTAGAACAGAGTATCGATGTCTGAGGCATCTTTGTCATCGGAAGAAAACACTATCTAGTGGTTGTGGCAGTGGTTAGAACACAAGGAGATGATGTTAGATTCAAACTTTGAATCATGGATAAGAAAACAAAAGGAATTAACTCTGGAAGATTTGCTAATAAAAAATATGGAATCATTGTAATGAATGGGAAAGATAAGAATCCAAATAATTTTAAATGGTTTACTAATATCATTTATAGGCAATACGATCTAAGATAACCAAAATATCAATATGTAATTAATGGCACTAATGGTCATTATAAAGAAGAAAAAGGAAAATTACATGAAGGGGCTGGGCAGAAGTGCATGATTTGGAGTTATATGGACCGGTTGAAAGTTTAGGGGGGTACATAAGCAAAGGTTTTGTCACAGACTGGTAGGGGCAATGAGGCCCACTTGCTGGATGAAACGGTTAGCAGAAAATTAATTAATGAATATACAGTATGAGAAAAGGATGTTTTTGTGGGCCTAACTAAATAGAAGATGATGGGCCTCAACACAATGACTAGAATGAGCCCAACACACACAAGACAAACAAGGGGAATTTCAATTAACACCTTCATAATTTGAAGTCACACCTACTTTTATAATTTTTCCCAAATTCTGATTTTAGACCTAAACCAAATTCACCTCTTATCTATGCTTAAATATCCTGAAATTTTTTTAACTCTTCATCAAGAGCTCGTTGAAGAGTTAAAAAAGTTTTTGCAGATTCATTTCACAGCTTGTTTACTGTTCAACTACTCAAACTTCTTTATAACCTATATACAAAACTAGAGAAATAAATCATGAAAAAAGCTGTGATGCATTCACCCCTAACAAGGGCCTAATCACAAGGGTCATGGCTAGGAGGATAGAGGAGGACTTGGAAAGGGAGAAAAAGGAAGACCTCACCTCTTGTTTAGGGTGAAGATTGGCCATGGACCTCACCTATGTAACTAGGTTGATTAGGTTGATTGTTTAGGAGGACAAAGTCTTTCTAGATTAGGGTGCTAATTGTTTTGGTCGTGTATTTTGGCCTTTCTTCTAAGAACACCCCAAAAATCATATTAATACCCGCCTAACCAACTAGGACACATGTGGGTCCCCCTTGTTCCCTCCAAATGGTGCCTAGCACTTTCTTTCCTCCACTTGTGCACCTACTTTGTTGGTTCCTAACCAACCAAATTTGAATTTGAATTTTGGAGTGCCATGTGGATTCCTTCCAAAATTCAAATTCAAATTAGGGAACATAGATCCACTTAGCTAGGGCCTTGTTTGGATCTTTATTTCTCTTAATCATGTGCTAAGTTAGCTTTGCTTAACTAACACATGATTAAGCCTCCATTGGCCTTAATTAGGAGATGGACGTTTACTCCTACTCCTAATCCCTCCTAAGACTATAAATTCATATCCTTCCCTCACTTATACTCTTTAACACTTGATTTTATGAAAATAGAGTTCTACTTCTAAACTTAAGTGTCTTTTTATTTCATTTTTTTGAGAGAATTTCTTAAGCTTTTATCATGGGACCTCTCCTTTATGGCAAGCTCCTCCACCTAAGGCTTATCTCCTCTTGAATGGAACCTCCACCTCCATTTCTTATCCCTCCATCTGCCATTGCTATTGTTTGGAAGAACCTTGGAGTAGATCAAGGGCAATGCATCAAGTGGATGCATCAAGATGTCTTATCCTACCTCGAATGCTATAGAGCCATGTTATATGTACCTTTGGTTTCATGATGTTTCACTTTAAGTATTTTGTAACATTCTACTAAGGATGACAATGGGGCAGGACAAGGGCAGGTTTTCCTTCCTATCCTTGTCCCCATCCCTGTCGGGTATTTTTGGGTTCGGGTATACTCGTGGATACGCCATTATATTATTTTTTATAATTTATATTTAAATTTACTTATAATTTATTAAATAAATTATATGTTAATTTGTTAATTATATTTAATTTATTGATTATTAAATAAATTATATACTAAGTTATTAATATATTTTAGTTTTAATGGTTCATAGGGAATGGTGTGGATTTATACACAAACATGTGAGATTTTGTTTAATATATAATTATATGTAAAACATAAAGGCCAGGCGGGGACAGAGACAACAATGTGGGTTTTCCGAGTCAAAATCGGGGAAGAGGGGGGGAGAGGGGGCGGTACTCGCAGAATCGGGTATGATTGTCATCCTATGCTCTACTATATTTTGCCAATGACACAACTTGATGAATTTGAGGAAAATCATGAGATGCAATGCCAAGAATACTCGTACTTGTATGCCAACATTAATCGATTCCATTTGGTTTAACTATTAACTTTCTCGAGTCCTCAGTAAGTAAGATCATCTAATTAACTAATTGGGTTGAAGTAGGTTTTAACTCTCCAATGAGCTTTTGCTAGAGAGTTAAAAAAAATTTAAAAAGAAAGGGGGAAAGTAGGTTTAGGGGTAAAATGGGAATTTGAGAAAAATTATAAAAGTAGTGTGACTTATGGGAGGTGTTAATTGAAATTCCCCAAACAAGGGGGCAACACTAGCCTAAGGAACATACAAAAATAAGAAATACACCATGTCCACGATAAATCAACAATTTTAATTGAAACTTTTGTGAGTGGAAACAGAAATCATAAGGATGTCGATCATGAAAGGTTGGTGCTCATTAAATGTGTATGAGCAAAACAAAAATCGAAGGCATATTCCAATTGAGTATGATTTTGGGGTTTGACTTTATGTTATTTTTATGAGAAGAACATAAATCTTTCCTTTTAAATATTTGGGTTTATCAATTGTTGATTACAAATCAAAACTTGAGGCGTGGAAGCCACTGGTGGATGTTGTAAAGAAACAACTATTCTCATGAGATAATAAATATATCTTAATGGTATGAAGGTTGGTGCTCATTAAATTTGTACTGTTCGCTTTGTCAATATACTATCTTTCATTTTTTAAGCTCTGAAATCTCAACTTGAATCTCTTTTAAAAAAATTATAGTTCGGTGTGGGAAAGAGTATAGCTGGAAAGTAAGTTCGAGTCATGGGAAAGAGTATACAGGAAAAAGGAGGAAAGAGGTTTGGATTTGAGGGATATGTTTAAGTTTAATGTTACATTATTAGGTAAATAGAAGTGGAGACTAAAGATGGAAAGTAAGAGCTTGTGGGCAAGAATCTTGAAATCCAATTATGAATATTTTGATGGGTATTAGGAGGTACAAGGTATAAGAGGTTTAGAATTGTTTGGAGTTAAACTTGAAAATTGTTTTTTTATGCAAAGATTCATGAAAGAACTAGTTAGCTCTAAAAGAGGGATTAAAAAATAAAGCTATAAAAAGATTTTCTTATAAGTTTATTATGAGGTAAATAAAGATAGTTGTTGAGAGTTTTAAGGAATTACTCTACTTCTGGCAAGTACATAAGCCGTATTGTAGTATAGAACTCATAACATCAGGTCATCTCTTTAGGAAATTGACAATTATAATTGATATTCAATATTCAAAGTCAAACTCAATGAAATTCATGAACAAATACAAAATGTGATATGAACAAAAGTAGAAGTAGTCAAATATCAATACCAATATAATCTAAAGAAATTTAATAGAAGTAAACATTGAGACCTCGACTTCTATCCAACTATTCATAAACTTTAACAATGGAATCTCCAATTAATTTTCAAATCTTTTTCTCTCACCAAAAGTATTCAAACACTAATCCCTCGATGAAAGAACCTTAATCATAATAATCAATCCATCGATCCCTCAATTTGAAAGATTAATATAGTTAGATTATTGATTAAGGGAAAGACGAAAGATGCATAAACACTGCTATATTCCTAGATTCAATGTTCATACAGTGTTTTCTCAAATCCTTTTGCTCAAAATCCTTTCCAATTCATTAAATAAGATCAAATCGAGTTAAAGGTTGATTAGACAAAAAACAAGCATTAAAATTAGAAAAGAACAAACATTGAAAATTAACTTTTGATTATGAATTAAAGTTTACAAAAGTTGACAATAGACTAAGCTCTCAACTGAGAAATTTAGTTGCTCATTGTCATGAACAACTTACAAGAATAAGAAGATTACAGAAGAAATTGAAGATTGATGACCTCTGTACTCCCACTTCGACATTTCTGTTCTCACTTTCTCTATTTTCCCTCTCTTTTCTTTTTTGGAATGAAATCTCCCTTCAAGCTCCTCCTTTTTTTCCTTTTAAGTCCTTCATTTCATTTGACAAGTCAGACAACTTTCGCCCAGGGATAGCTCTCACCTAGCAAGACCTTCAGACCTTTCCTTCCCTGGTGGTAAGTTGCTCATTGGGTGATGCACACTCGTGCCCTGTTCTGTCGTTGGGTGCCATATAGCTTCAGCAAAAGCATTTTTCAACTCTCTCATTAGGCGACAGGTCTCACCCAGCGTGTTTTAGGCTATGTCTGCATTTTCCCTAGATTTGCACCCAACGAAAACTCTTGTTGGCCGACCTGTGATAACTTGCAAATGCTCTGAAACCCCTTACTGGGTGAGGGAACATTGCTCTAAACTTCATGTCTTCTTCTCAAAATTGGTGTAAACATGTCAAAATACTTCATATTAGCTATACTATATCACAAAATCATATATAAGTATAATATATAATAAATATATGTATTCACCACTAAAATGAGTTCAAAACCAAGGGAAAGTTGAGGAAATAGAGATAATTTACGAATTTTTATCACTGAAAATAATCTTAAATTCGACAATTATCAATAACACAAAAACACGTAATAATAAAAGGAAATCAAAAAGTAGTTTTTATACTAGTTTACTCTTAACTAAATTAGGTTTAGTTCTCTTTCAAACACCTCTTGGAAGGTTCCATTATTTCAAATAGAAATACAACTGAATATTCTTACCACCACTTCTAGCTTACAACGAATATTCTATATCACTCTTAGTTTACCCTTACACCCCCCTTAGTTTATTAACTATGTCTTCTTTGTCACTAGGTAAATTTTGAATTTTGAGGCAAGAAACAAAGTTTTACAAAAGAATAACTCTCAAAGAGAAGATTTACAAATAAACTTTTTCATACAAATAACTTCATAATAGTGAAGGTTTTACAAAGAGAGCTTAAAACAATATTTCTATAATTACCTAAAGGTGTTGATCAGAAGGTTGATGAACACATGAGATTTTTTGCACATATAGAAATGTATGTATAAATTCACACTTCATTATTTTCATTTTCATGCATGGCATCTTTTATATAGACATGTGTTACATGTATCCGTTGAGACTCATCTTTGTGAAATCACTTTCTTGTTGATTTCTTTTTCGCAAAACCCATTGAGTATCACATTGAATCATTGTACAAATGAATTTGTCTTCTTCTAACAGCTTGAGACCAACCACGCTAACACTTGTAAGAATAAGAAATTTGAACATTGACTTTTCATTGTGTAATCCAAAAGGCAAGATCATCTTTAGGATGTTACATGCCTTTGCTTGATAAGATATTGCCTTTTTAAATTTTTCGATGATAGTGACATCTATAATGATATTAATGTGTATAGTAGATTCTAATACAACTAAATTTATAAAGATAAGAATCTTTTGTATTACCGTTAGAAGTTGTTTACCATGTAAAAATTTTATATGAAATATAAATAGAGATTCTTTTGTTATTATAGTATCAAATAGTCTATGGACAACATCAAATGCTTCTAATAACTCTCTGTGTCGACAATAGAAAAAAGGTCTTCAATCTTCTATTTCTTATTAGTGTGTATCGACTTATTTACGTCTACTACATTCAATTTAACATCACAGTATACAATGAGTATGAATGCGTAACATCCCAAATAATTACCAAAACAAATAATTTTCAGAATAAAAATAGATTCAATACTCAACATCTTATGTTTTCTCATCCAAATTTAAAACTTTCAAGAAATACAAATAAAAACACATCTTGCACACTCTCACTAAGCGAGTATAGTCGCCTAACAAGAAACTAGGGTATCTCGCCCAAATAAAAGGGTCACCTAACGAGGTATCTGAATTAAACTATTCCAGTAAAGGAACTTCGCTCAGCGAGATATGTCCTTGGGAGAAAAAGTCAATAAATTCCTAACAGGGGAAACTTTGCGCTAGGCGAGACATCTTATTGGGTGCAAACCCAAGAAATTCATCAACAAAAGCAACTTTTCGCTAGGCAAAACCTCAATTGCATAAATCTCTACCAAACAAATTCCAAAACCGAACATTCCAACTATCCATAACATTCAAACACTAATAATTTACATATACTTCTTGCATATTCTCATATATTATAGTTATGCTTTCTGTTCTCATTTCTACAAATCCACCACATAAAATTTAACGGTTATATTATATTATATGATAATGAAGTGATAATCTACATGTCATAAGCTATATAAAAAAGAAATGGATCCAATGCCATATCTAGACTATACTCTTTAGTCCTGTTGTCCCCAACCTTCAACTCTAACACTAGTATCTGCTCCTGTGCAAAACAGAATCATCACAGTTATATACAACAAACAAACAATACAAGGGTAAGCATACAATAACATAGATTAGATACAATAGAAAAACTAGACAATTTAACATAAACAATTCTTCCATAATGCTACCAATCTCACTAATACACTTATATGGATATGTTCTATCTGAACCCTAAATACTTTGAATAACTTAATCAAATAACATAACACTTTCCGGATAACCCATAGAATTCAAATACTCAACGACTTATCAGAATTTTCCCTACACTTGATGCAGTCCCACCTAGCATCATGGCTAGGAGGATTCAAGAGAAGAAGACTAGGCTTGGATGGAAGCTTACATGAAGACATGAAGCCCTAGTCTTAGGATTTTCTACTTGTAAATATTTTATTTTCTCTTAGATAAATAGGGTGCATTTCACTCTCATTTAAGGCATTGTAGTTTGGCTATTTTCCATATAATTAGGCACATGGATACCTAAGTAATTATGTAGAATGTGCATAGAAGAGGTGCAACCCATTTCACACCTCCTAGGCACTAAAAATGGGGTTTGTCCCCTAGTTAGTTAGCTTAATCCTACTTAGGGAATATGCCTCGTCAGGAGGTTCATAATTAGGTCACTAATCCTAAACTCTAACTCCTTATGAATAGGAGCTCTCACTCATTGTAAATCTCACCTTTTGAAGTTGAATGAAAATAGTCTCTTTGTGAGCACATTCTTAGTAAAAGGTCTTGAGGATTCTCTCTCTTGAGGAACCTCTTCCTAGTTGGTTTTTATCAAGGGTTCCTTGTTTTGTGGTAAACCTAAACATTTTGGCTTATCTCTCTTTGAGAGTGGTGCCCTACCTCCATTTTCTTTCCCTTCCATCTTCCATTTCTTTGGAGCTTGGAACCTCAAGGAGAAAATCAAGGGGAGTACAAAATAATTTTGCATCAACACTGGTTGAAGTCCAAGAATACTAATCTGATGTTCCAAACTAAGGTATGATGTCCACACTTATGAGACTTGTCGCAGTCAATGTCAAACAACTAGTTTTTTTTCCAAAATTTTCAATATAGGGATCAACCTAGGTCATCTGTAGGATACAATTCACATATGGTTTGGATTCTATTAAAAAGAAGCATATAAAGCAATAAATCATATTAAAATGAATTCAAAGAAAGAAAACACCAATATGAGATTCCTAGTGATGCACTTAAGTAATCAAAATTCTAATATTTTCATGCGAATTGCATCAACAGACAATGATAATTCAATCGAACTGGATCACAATCACAATCTCAAGATTCTCATGAATTTTTAGAAATCTAATCAGTTGAATTAGGTTCTCAATCGAGTACCTAGCCTCTTGCAATTCAAATCAATCGATCTAAACCCTAACCAATTCATATCAAAACCCAATCAGAATTCTACATGAATTGGAAAGTAAAAGGGAGCAATAAAACACAAGATTCACAAGAAGAAGAATGTACAAGATATCAGAATTCATACTCTTACTACGCAATTGCATCAAAGACCTAAAATTGGCTAAGAGATTAGCCTTCCATGGAATCTTGTGTGAGAAGCTAGAGAATAGAGGAGAGAAAATGTGCAAGAAAAGCTTTAGAAAATCAAAATCTAAAAATTAAAAACTAAATGATAATATTCATTACAAGTAGTTATGAAAGACTTTTTATATTGTCTCCCTAAAACTTCTAGAGGAAGCTACAACAACCAAACTAAAGGTCTAAACTAAATTAGGCTAAGGCCCAAATGAAATTATCCTAAAAGAGACAAGGAAAATAAAACTAAAAATAATAATTAGAAAAAAATTACAAAAATGAAAAAATACAAAATATGAAAATACAGAAAAAATACAAAACAACTAGCCCAATGCAAAATCCAATCTAATAAAGTCCACTAACTTATAAAATTAGGGGGTAAATATGAAAAAGGTCCAAACTTGGCCCAATTATGAAAATATATTCAAATAGAAAATTAAGAAACAACTATAGAGTTAGAATGACTAAATAGATATAAAATGTGAGGTTATGTGTAGAAGAAACTCTTGATGTTAGCAAATTTCCTGTAATATGTGAATATCTTATTGTTTTCCTGAAGATGTTACTGGATTACCTTTAGAGAAAGAAATAGAATTCACCATATATTTGGTATCAGGATCTATATTCATAGCTCCTTATAGGATGTCACCTTTAGAACTAGTAGAATTAAAGAACCAACTAGAGGAACTATTAGATAAGGAATTCATTAGACCTAGTGTTTCTCCCTAGGGTGCTCCAATGTTGTTAGTTAAGAAGAAGGACAACAATATAAGGTTCTGTGTAAATTACCGTCAGGATCGATTATTTAATGGATTAGTTGAGAGGTGCTTCAATATTTTCCAAAATTGAGTTGAGATCTGTCACCATTAGATTAAGGTCAAAGCATAAGATATCCCTAAGACTATCTTTAGGACAAGATACAATCATTACAAGTATTTGGTAATGCCCTTTGGAGTTACCAAGCTCCCACCATTTTTATGGATTATATGAATCATATTTTCATTTATTCCTTGACAAGTTTGTAGTGGTTTTCATTGATGATATTTTAATATACTCTAAGCGTTATGAGGAACATTTGAGGATAGTGTTGCAAATCTTGAGAGAAAGAAAGTTGTATGGGAAGTTATCGAAGTGTGAACTTTTGTTAGAGTAAGTGCAATTTTTAGGACATGTAATCTCATGAAATGGGATTACAATCGATCCTTCCAAGTTTGATGATGTGTTAAGTTGGATGGGATTGGCAGGTTATTATAGGAAATTCATTGAAGGGTTTTTAAAATAGCATTGTCTTTGACTAAGTTAACATGTAAAGGTCAATCCTTTGAATGGAGCGAAGTATGTGATAGTAGTTTCTAGAAGCTTAAGGAAAACCTAACCTCTACACTTGTGTTAATTTTACCTAACCTAACTAAGAAGTTTAAAGTGTATTGTGATGCCTCTAAATAAGGATTAGGATGTGCGTTAATGCAAGAAGGGAGGGTAGCAACTTATGCATCTAGGCAACTTAGAAAACATGAAGTCAACTATCCTACCCATGACTTAAAATTAGCAGCAGTAGTATTTGCACTTAAGATTTAGAGACATTACTTGTATGGGGGCAAGATTCGAGGTGTTTAGTGATAATAAGAGTTTGAGGTATATTTTTTATCAGAAAGAGCTAAACATGAGGCAGCGTAAGTGGATGGAATACCTTCAAGATTATGGCTTTGAACTACAATATCATTTGGAAAAGCAAATGTAGTAGCAGATGCTTTAAGTCAAAAATCATTGTGTGCATCTTGGTTAGGGAGTTGCAATTGATAGAATCATTTAGAGATCTAAATTTGTCTGTAGAAGAGAGGCCCAAGAGTCTATACTTAGGAATGTTGACAATCTCAAGTGAAATTTTAGAACAAATTAAGGAAGCACAAGGAAGAGATTCGTCGTTACAAGAGAAATTAAAGAAGAGGCTAGAAGGAAAGGAATTAGAATTTCACAAGGATCCAAGTGGAAGTATAAAGTTTAGAGATAGATTTTGCATACCTAAGGAAGAAGAGATAAGGAAACTAATATTGGAGGAAGCTCATAAGAGTAGGCTTAGCATTTATCCAGGATCCAGAAAGATGCATCACGACTTGAAGAAGATATTTTGGTGGTCTGGTATGAAGAAAAATGTAGCAGAGTTAGTTGAGCATTGCTTAGTACGTCAAAAGGAAAAGGTAGAATATTAGATACCTTTTAGTGAACCTTTAGACATTCCCGAATGGAAGTGGAAGAGCATATCTATGGACTTTGTTTCAAGATTGCCTAGGACATCATCTAGTCATGATGCGATTTGGGTAATTGTAGATAGGTTAACAAAATCTGCTAATTTCCTACCCATTAATATTAGGTTTTCTATGGAAAGGTTAGCTCATGGTGTACCCTCTAGTATTGTGTCTGATAGAGACCCTCATTTTACCTCTAGGTTTTGGAATAGTTTGTAACAAGCCTTAGGAACTAAGATAAGACTGAGTTCAGCTTATCACCTTCAAACAGATGGATAGTCTAAAAGGACCATCCAATCTTTAGAAGACATGTTGAAAGCATGTGTTTTAGAGCAAACAGGAAGCTGGGATCAATTCTTACCTTTGATAGAGTTCAGCTATAATAAAAATTTCCACTCTAGCATAAGGATGACTCCATATGAGGCTTTATATGGGAGGATTATGAGACTGAAAGTCCTTTTATTCTAGGTTCAGAGATAATTCAGCAAGTAACAGATAAGATCAAGATGATTAAAAAAAGTTACTATGACAAAGGAGGAAGCCGCTTGAGTTTTCAGAGGGAGATCATGTTTTCTAGAAGGTTAAACCAATGACTAAGGTTGGTAGAGCTCTGAAATCTCAAAAACTTTCTCCTAAATTTATTGGCAAATACCAAATCCTTAAGAAAGTTGGTTTTGTTGCTTACCAAATTGCTTTATCCCCAAACAATTCTAATCTTACAATGTATTCAAAGTATCCCAACTTCAAAAGTACATTTTCGATCCCTCTCATGTGATAGAACCCGATTTAGTACAGATACGAGAGAACCTTACATTTGATGTATTTCTGGTTGGAATTAGGGATCAAATGATTAAATGACTTTGAGGGAAGGATACACATTCGGTAAAAGTATTATGGAGTTAGCATGGGGATGAAAATGCAACCTGGGAATTGGCATACAAGATGAGAGAAGTGTACCCTCATATATTTACAAAGCTCATGAATTTTGAGGACAAAATTCCTAAAGAGTGGGGGAGAATTGTAACACCCTAGTTTTCAGCTTAGTAGATTATGTGTTAGAAATACTTTTGTATGTAAACAATTGTTAAGATAGATTAATGATAAATTATAAGCATTTGAATTAAAATCTAAGAGCTTGATTGGTTTGGTTTTGTTTTTTAGTTTTTGAAAAGAGTTTTCAAGAATAGTTTTCAAAAACTATTTTTGGGAAGAAAAAAAAACTTGTTTGGTAAGCGTTATTTGAAAACTACTTTTGAAGATGTAAAAATGGAAAAACTTGTTCATATTTATTAAAATTTCAGTAATGAAAAGTAAAAAACAACATATTCTAATTGTTTTTTGAGTTTTCAAAACAAAAATAGAAAACTGAAGAGCAAAACTATTTTTAGTTGTTACTGTTTTTTACTTTTTAAAAACTAAAACACCAAAACTATTTTAAAAAAAACTACCCAAACGAGTTTTTTAGCTTTTAAATACTAAAATGTTGAAAACAGTTTTATAAAATTGTTGAAACACAAGTACTAAGTTTTTTTCCCTAAAAAATTCGCCCAACGAATTTATTTTTCACTTAGTGGTTTATGGTGATGTATAATGGTCTAGCGGTGCATGGTGGTGTAAGTATGGTAGTGCAGGAAAATTTTCTCAACAAAATGAATTCTGCTGAGCAAAATTGGCCCAAATTTTCCTATAAATAAGTATAACCAGGGTGCATTAAAGGAGAAAAATTAGAAGGAAACAAAGTGAGAGAACAGGGGAAGCAAAGAGAGAAACTTTAGTGAGAGAGAGGGAGATTCTTGAGGAAGGAAGAAAGGACGAAGAACTTACAAGGGAGATTAAAGCTTTAAGGATTTCTTCACCACTCTTGATCAATCTCTTATCAAGGTAAGTAGGAGTAAGATTTGTAACCCTTTGTAGTGTTAGTCTTAATAAACTTATGTATGTGATTGTTTTGATCCATTAATGCTTATTCCTTTTCTCTAGGTAATCTTCTGGTCATGTGATTGTTTTCTCCAAATATCTTCTGGTACTTTAATTATTCTTTCCAGAACTTACTATGGTCATTTGATTATTTTCTCCAAATAATTCTTCTAGTCCTTTGATTATTCTTTCTAGAATCTACTTTGGTCCTTTCATTATTTCTTCCAGATACTTACTATAGTCACTTCATTATTCTTTCTAGATGTTACTCTAGTCTTGGTATAATCTTTCTAGATGCATCGTGGTCCTTTGTTTATTTTCTGCAGATACTTTTTGGTATTTTGTTTATTTTCTCCAGATATTATTTCTAGTCCCTTGTTTAAATTCTCTCAAGATGTTATTTCTGGTCCTTTATTGTTATTCTCCAAATACTATTTTTTATCCTCTATTTATGGTTTTCAGTTACTGTTTTTTATTCTTACTTATGTTATGTTGATTCTTTGCTAATTATTTCTAAATACTACTCATGATACTTTGTTTATTGCAAATGGGTTCTTAATACTATCATCTTGGTTTTCCATAATAATTTTTCTATAAATCAAAGTTTTCAAAATTTATAATTTTTTAACCTTCGATAAAACTACTCTTTACTATCTTTACATGATATATTTTGGATTCATTGATGTTATTCATTTAAAGTTTTGTCTTAAATTTGATCATTCTTATTACTAAGGAAATGAGTTGAACTTTGGTTTCCGTAAATTTGATTAATTAAATGTTTGGTATTCATGGTAAAGTATATCCTATAAAATACTAAAAAGGATTTTTTTATGAAAATTGGTAAATATAATGTTTCTAGAAAGTTATAAGAAGACAATCTGAGTATGCTCTATGATTGCAGTTTTATTTGATCTTCCATATCAGAAAATATATCTTTTAATAATAATGTGCCAATAATGCAATGTTTGTTATGATAAAATTTTGTTCTTAAAATAGAAAATTTAAAGAACTTAATTCACTTATGCATATTCATTGTAATCTTCTGTTAAAAATGATGTTGTAATTGAGTCTAAATGATATGTGATCTGTGATTGATGTTCTTTGGGAATGTGTTGTGAGGTGAACTTAGCAAAAAGTCCTAAGTTCCCTGGTGAAGCTACCATACAAGAGCATGAATGACATGTTTTGAGAAGTAATAATTTGGTATTTTATGAGATGAAGCAAGATTGTTAGAGTATATCCTTCTCGAACTAAAAGAATGTCTAGTTGTATTTTGTGTTCTAGTTAGGGACCAAAATATTGAGACTACCAGGAGTTAGGATGTTATGACTGGTCGGGGACCAAAATATTATGATTGGGTGGGGGCTAGAATTATATGGACAAATGTTTTTTTGTTAGAAAATTATTTTTACCAAGTTAGAAAAGGAAATACAGTTATCAATCACTTCCAAACAAAATCTTTGATGATTAGGGTGGATCATCATGGATTGGTTATGGATTCATACCTAGAGTCCAATTGGATTGATTCTAATAATTAAGATGAGTGAGATTGAGTCTATAAGATGAGTTATGTGGAACTGAGTCTTAAGTCAAACCTTAGCCCCCTGTTGTTTGTTTAGGCCTCGTTTGGGGTGGTTCTGAGTTTCTGGTTTTTTGTTTTGAAATGTATTTTGAAAACAGAAACGTGTTCGGAAAAAATGATTATGTTTTGGTTTTTTACTTATTTTCGAAATAGTTTTCACTTAATTTCAAAAACAATAAAATTTGGTTTACAGATTTTTGTTTCTATTTTTATTTAAGTTTATTACTTGATGTCACTTTTCACCATTTATCATCACCTCTGACCGATGGTCATCAGCTGCCACCTTTGACTGGAAGTCACTGGCTGTCACCTCTGACCAGAAGTCACTGACCGCCACCTTCATCCAATGGTCACGACCATCATTTCTAACTAACAGTCACCAGCCCCCACCTCCAACCAACAGTTACAGGTTGTCATCTCCGATTAACGGTCACCGATCGCCACCTCTGATCGGCGGACACCAGCCGCCACCTCTGACCGCTAGTCACCAGTTGCCACCTCCGAACAACAGTCGTCGGTCGTCACCTCTGATCGGCAGTTACCAACTACCACCTCTGACTGACAATCACCAATTGCCACCTCCAACAAGCGATAACTGGCTGTCACCTCCAATCGTCACCGACCGCCACTTTCGATCGCCAATTACCAACCGCCACCTTCAACGACTGTCTCGACCACTACCTCTAACTAGTGCTTTGGTTAAGATTTGAAAACGATATTTTAAATTTGGAAAATAAATCAATGTTGTTTTTAAAATTTTAAAAACTTAAAACCAAAACTAGTGTTTTGTTTTTATAAATTTCAAAACTAGAAACTAAAAATCACCCTAAACGAGGCTTAGTTTATTAAGATTAACATTTATGGTTTATAATCATCTCACTCCTTTGTGTGTTTTCTCCTATGTGTTTCTTTTCATATATGTTTAGAACACGAACAGACGATGAGTCAGACCAACAAACTGAAGTAAAGAATTCTGAAGATTTTCTTTGAAAGCATGATGTTTTGTACTAAATTACTATTGATGACCGACTAGTTTTGATTTTGTCAAAGTTCCACTCTCTGAATTAGGTCTAATTGGGGTGGTGGTAATAGTTGATATATGATGTATTTTGAAACAACTTGTAAAATGAGGTTTTATAATAAATACTTTTGTTTCATACTTGTTATAAGAAAATTATGGTTCTTTATGTAATATCAAATTTTTAAAATTTCTCATATTTGTATAAATACCTTTGACAAATCTTCTGCATTTTTATAAAGATGTTGGATAAAAAATTGGTCATTACACTTCTCCTCTCTTACTTAACTAATCTCAACCACTTATATAACATTATTTAATTCATTGAAATCAATCATATTTATAATTAAATAATCATACTTCATCAAGATAATATATATATATATATATATATTTCAATCAAATATTTCGTAGTTAATTTATTAACTACGCTTAAATTAAATTTATTTTTTTTCTTTCATTTATTTCATATACTTATATCATAATATTAAAAACATGACCTTACATAAGGAAAGTCTAGTACATTCAACTTAACATAGCAAAAAAAACTTACTAATTTTAATATATTTTTTATAAAAAACCTAGAAATTAATTAATTAAGAAGAAAAGTATACTCAATTTAACATACATTAAATATTATATAAGTGAGAATACTATTTATGATTATTTTGTTTAGATCCATGTTATTACTGCTGTTCTGCTATCAATTTGTGAGCAGCCTACAGTATTGGTTATATGAACTTAGGTAGCTAGGTAGAAGTATAATGGTATTAAATCATTTTAGCAGCAGCACTGTGGTTACCCTTTATTATGGGTTAAGATTTGGTAACCACTTTTATGCTTGTGCTTGGTATGAGGTAGTTTGTATTATCTTTTTTTGAAACTATTGTAAACTTTTTGCTTACACCTATGGTGCGAATAAATACACTTATCTTGCTTAAAAAAATATATATATTCACCGCATGTGAATTTCTTCTCAATGTAAAACTTCATCATAACACTTCAACTCGGCATATAAGTTTATGTTTCACCTTCCAAAACGTATTCCTTACTTTGGAAAGTTTATATTGGTATTTTCATGATACTTGATGGGTTGTCTGCTGTCCCACACTCCCAATGATTCGATCCATTTGCTCCAAAGTCCAAAGTATATCTACTAAGTCAAGAATTCACCCAAAAAAAACAATCTACTTAGTCTAGTTGCAAATGATTTTTATGGGACACCTCCAATTTTTTTCTTCTTGCAATTGTTGCATGAGCTCTTCAATAACACAACAATTATTCATTTTTCCAAGCAACTTCTGAAACATCACCATCATCTAACTGTATTGTTTTACCTACATTATGGTTTCTCGTATGAGTCACCCAAAGCCACACAAACTTTCACCTTATGACATTATTTGAAAGCAACAACTCAATTTCTTCAAACCAATCACCAAAAAGTATGGAGAAAAGTGGGAGATGATACATTTACTTTAAGAGTACTTTTTTTCTTCACTCATTTTTACTATTAAATTTTAAGAAAATAAAGTGTTAAAATAGAGATTAAGTATTTGTTTAAAAACATTTTTATAAAACTGTTTTCAGTATTTCAGTATTTAAAAACAAAAAAGCTCGTTTGGGTAATGTTTTCTGAAAACAATTTTCAAAAATTATTCTGATTTTTTAGTTTTTAAAAACTAAAAAACAGGAACAACTGAAAGTAATTTTGCTTTTCAATTTTCTATTTTTGTTTTGAAAACACAAAATACAATTAGAATATGTTGTTTTTTTTATTTTCATTAATAAAATTTTAATAAATATTAACAAGTTTTCCCATTTTTACATCTTTAAAACAGTTTTCAATCATTCTTACAAAACAATTTTTTTTTCTAGAAAATAATTCTTAAAAACTATTTTTCAGAAATTAAAAAACAAAATCAAACCAAGTCTATAGTTTTGAACATTTTGAAATACAAAATAGGTAACCCAATTTTTTTTTAGTTGTAAGAAAGAAATTAATAAAAAACGTTAACTTATTTTAAATAAAAATAATTTTATAATATTGAAATTATGTGAATTTAAGTAATATTAATGAAATTTTCATTAATTTTTATTATTTAATTACTGAAATTTCATTAATAAATGACATCATTTCCATTAATGTTACTTAAATTTCAATTATTTATGTACACATTTTATATTATTTTAAGAAATTTACATGAATTTCAATTGATAACAAAGTGAATTTAATTTTTTTATTAAACAAGAAAAAATTAAAACAATTACAAATGTTCTCTACTGAGAAAGTTATACCCACCACATCAAACCATAACAGGTTAATACAAATAGGAGGAAGAAAATGAAAAACATAATTCTCTAAGCTCAAAGAGTGTTGTCCATAAAAAATATATAGAAAATTTGATTAATAATATCATTGGTTAGCGACACTGTGTGTATGCCAACAAGGAGAAGAAGACAAAACTTTCTCCTTTATGGAAAAGTACCAAAGAGTGTTTTTGGTAGCAACTAGAAGATATTTTAAATTAGTGGATATTAGTGTTGGGCCGGCCAAGCATATATGATATTTTGTGGTCAATGTGGGTATTGTGGCCCTATCAATTATGACCTACAACCATTTGTAACATCTATTTTTCTTTTTCAAGTCAACTTAAAATGCTTTTAATATATTTTTTAGTATAATTAGTATTGTAAGAGAATTTTAGACTGATAATACCAACAAACTGGTTTTAAAACAATTCAGATTTTTTAACGGAAATTAGGGTCAACACAGTTTAAAGGACTATACAATTCAGAATTTTTAAACTTGATCCATATCAATATTATAGTTAATAAAAATATATTTTTGTTTTTAAATTTGAATTTAAATTTTCCAAATTCAAAATGTTTCTTCTCCTAAATTTTGAAAAATACTTGTTTAAAATACTTATTTTAGTCTCTTGTAATGATATTAACTAGATGAGTTGCTAATGTGAGTAATGGTGTTTGTGACAGCATACATTACGTATAATTAATTAAAGGATGTGGATTTTTTTAAAATTACTTAAATGTAGTTTTGGTTTTCTACATTTTAAACTGTTGATTTTAATCCCAAATTTAAATGTAGTTTTGTAGTTTCAAAATTTAAAAGTGGTTGTTATGATGTTACTTTAATTTAAAATAATTCATTTTGATCATGAAAGATGATATGTTAAAAAATATATTGATGTGACTAATAGTTAGTGTGTCTTTTTGCAATTTTATAATATATTTATGAAATTTTGAAAGACAACTAAATGCTATATCAACGAGTAATATTTTAAAATATGTTTTGTAAAGGTTTTAAGTCTCCAAAATTAATTCAATAAAGGCAAGTATAAAGATGATAACAGCACATTCAATTTTCTTTTTTTTAATGTTCGATTCATTTTTCAATTTCCATTGTTTTTAGCCTTTCCATCTTTCCTATCTCAATAGTCTCCATCAACCTTCATGTTTGCCTCTATGGCTTCTACTCCCATTCCACTCTCACCTTTTCTTGCACTTATTTTCTTTTCCTTCTTTTTTTCACTCTTCTCAACTCACGGCATAGGTGGTCACTACCATTGTTACAATGTTACGACGAGGTGGTCCCATCTTGTCTTCTTCCTATTTGTCTCTCTTTCTTTTGCTTTCTACATCTCTTGCTCACTTTCTCTTCGTCTCTCTTACACATCCTTTCCTTTTCACTTTCTCTTGATCCTCGTCATGATGTAATGAATGGGGTTTTGAAATGCATTTCATTTTGAGACCAAGATGTGGTAACTTTTAGCTAGAAAGTGCAAACATAATGTTTAATTTTTTGTTAATTGGATTTTGGAATTGTGAAATAGTAAAAAAAACATTAATCGTTATTCGAAGAGAAAATCCTTGGTATGTGAGAACTTAATTCATTTCCATGGAGAGTTTGAAATAATCAATGTTTTTTCATTCTCAAAATCCTAGTTATTAAACTTGACTGGATTAGAGTATTTGAGTCATTTGGTTAGAGTCAATAACTAGGAAGTCTGTAGTTGATTTGCTTAACTCTGTAGATATTAAACAAAATTAAATAGTTTATATCTTGTAAAATAGGTTTTGAATTAAAAAAAAATGACCCGACCAAGTTAAAACTCTCTCCAATTTATAGTCAAGTTAGACCAAGTCAGACCAGTTTTTATTGGTTCATCACATGAAACAATCCAAGGAATTGAACAGGTTGGAGGAACGGTTCTCAGGCTAATAGGTTGACTGCTAGTTAGTTCAAGTTGAGTTGAATAATTCCTAAGAACTATGAATCCTCATGAGGAATAAAATTTATTTATTTGGTCGTATATATTTTTTGAAATACACAAATATATGATTATATATGTTCTTTTTTTAAAAATTGAATTATTTATCACAATAAATAATTAATAGAGTTTAATTGGTATACGCTGTAAGTGTAAAGATTTTTATACTAACATTCAATCACAACCTTTCATTCATGGTAAATTTGTTGATTTTACCATTATTACTTTAAAAGTTACAGTCATGATTGAATGTCAGTATACCAATTAAACTCTAATTAATAAGAGTAAGACAATATTTTTATTGAAATCTTTAATTATTTGCCACATTAAATAATCTTAATTAAAATAGTGTGATATTTTTATTATAATAAAAACTTAACTTTAAAAAACTTATCATTTTGCGGTGTAGGTGTTTATCAGTTCGGGTCAACCTGACGAACCCAATAAACCAAATTGAACAAATTAGTTTGGTGTAGTTTTTTCACTTAATTGGATCTAGAATCGATCATGTCCGGTTCAATTTGTGGTTGTCGCATTTCAAAACCTTAACCTAACCCGAACCAACAAAAAGGTATATATATATATATATATATATATATATATATATATATATATATATATATATTATATTTTTAAATGAGTAAATTTAGTAACTTGTTTCCATGTTTTGTTTAGGGTTTTAGTTTCGAAAGCATTTCATCTTTAATCTTTCACATTATTTAATATTTTTAAGTTAGTAAATTTTAAGTTATTGTATATATTTATTGATAATTTTGTATTATATTGTGTTGTTTTAATAGCTTAATTTGACTAATTTAATATATATGAAATACTTGATATTTTGTTATAAAATTATTAATTTAGTAAACTAATAGATTTGGCTAGTTTCAGTGTAAAATTATTTTTTTTACGATTTAATGAAAAAATTGATTTCTTAATTTTTTTTTATCGGTTTCCTTGAAACCGAACCTAAAGTATTGGTTCAATTTGGTTTAAGTCAGGAAAAATTTCAGAAAATTTAACCAATTCAACTCAATTAAAATGAATTGGTTTAGTTTTTATTTTTCTTCAAAACTAAATTAACCCGAACTGTGAACACTCCTTATTTTGTAGAAAAATTCGCTAAAGATATTCTCACAAAATATTTTCTTCTCAAAATTATAATTTTTTTAAATGGATAACAAAACATAGAAAACCTTCCAAAATTAAAAGTGAAAATTTCTTCCCGGGCAAATGTATCCTTACGCTAAGACTGATTGATAAACTTTTTTACACACAATTTTACACAACTGGATCGTGACTCAAACTTCATTTCCTCTTAAACAAGAAATTGACCAAAAGATTGATTAATGCAACAAGGGTATAGGTGATTGTGACAATACTAGTGATGGTGCCAATGAGCCAATAGTGTTGACAATTTGTAACGGTATTAGATTAGTGGTGAAGGAGTGTATTTTCAAATCTAACAATTATATGATTAAAAAATAAATTTGAAAATCTATTTTTCTTGTGAAAATGAATGTAAAAATATTTTAAATTTGAGTTAAATATCAGTTTAACCAAACACATTTCATTTTGAAAATTAAATTTAAAAACTAATTAAGAATAAAAACTCACATTCACCCAAACATACCCAAATTAACATAACTAATTTGTTGAATATTGAACTAAACTAGACATGTATTTTCAAATAAGTTTTTTTTTTCACATATATGTGATATGTTTAATTAGCAGAGTTGAATAAAATAAAAAAAGTTAAAATATTTAAACTAAGATAGAGTATTAAAGATATGAGACTCAACACTCAACTATTAAAAAGCATGAATTAGAATAAAAGATGAAAAGCAATTGGATGAAAAACATAAACTTGTTATTAATAGATTTCGAGAAATAACTATATCAAGTCATTTATAAAATATAAAATAAATATTGTCAACAAATTATTAGTCTCCGTGACACTAAATTCAATTCTTTTAAACAAAATCCTAAATTTGAATTTTATATATGGAAAAAATCTAATTGGAGAGGAAGACCCACTAAAAGAGGATCAGCAAGATTCTTCAATGGATTAAGAAGGTATACTCACCTGGTTAAAGATAAAAAAGGTAGATTATTACAAATTTTCTAACCTATATTTGATTCTTGGATAGATATATAAAAGAAGGAAAAAAATTAACAACAAAAAAAAAACTAACTATCGACAACCACAGCATAGCTCTTACCCTCATTTCCCTCTTCCC
Organism: Psophocarpus tetragonolobus; assembly: GCA_037954015.1. Classification (NCBI taxonomy): domain Eukaryota; kingdom Viridiplantae; phylum Streptophyta; class Magnoliopsida; order Fabales; family Fabaceae; genus Psophocarpus; species Psophocarpus tetragonolobus. The sequence continues at coordinate 99,660,372 of CM075689.1, forward strand.
CTGTAAGTGACAACTTTTGTCACCTTTTGATATGATATGAAGATAAATAACTCAACCGCTAAAGGATATTTTTTAACTGTCAAATTTGTACTTTAGATTATATATATCACAAGATATCAAAACGACAATGCATATATACACAAATGTCAAAACGACAAAACCTAAAAGTTGTTTACTGTGCAACCATTTGTCACTCTTGTTGAGGAGAAAACTCGTGTCTTTCATTTCATGTTGAGGAGAAAACCTAATTGGTAGTCCAATAATACGTACCCACTATTTATCGCGTTTAATCAAAGTCATCATCTTATATAATGTGATTAAGAGTTTGTGATAAAATTATACAATACATATATTATAATATAAAATCAATCATGTATAATTTCAACCATTGATTTTTAAATCAGTATTTATTAATATGCTTTATACTCTAAAAAGGTGTATTTAAACACTTTAGAAGAACCTACATTTAAGTATAAATATGAATGAGGAACATTATTAGTTAGCACAAGTGATATGTTAGACTTATGTCATCCGTTAATAAAGTTGTCGAAGGTTTGAATCTTTCTAATGTCTGTTTAACATAAGTCGTACGTGGTTCACTTTGAAACAATGGAACTTCGCTAGAAAGGATATTTATCAAGGATCAAACTCACCGAGTGTGCACTCAAGGTTATGACAGAAGTAATATTTCTTTTCAGGATGATTAATTTATATAAATACTGGTTAAATATAAAAATTAATGCGAGTCATAATAGTCTAAAAATACTTTATAATTACATCTTTAAATTTTTTATCTGGGTCTCTGAACTTGTATTTATTTTTTAATTAGATCTCCGTAGGAATCTAATTAGAAATAATTATAAATTTAAAAACTAAAAAAAACGATACTTACTTAAAAATAACAAATAATTTATACATCTAGTAGTTTCATTCCGGCTGCTGTACGGCAGAATTTTCACTTTTTCAAAAATTATAAACTCGGTATTCTTAACCTTTAATTTGTAAATTCTTGAATCGGTTTAAACTTTAAAGTTTATGGAGGTGAGAATACGTGTATGAATGACAAGAGTTCGCGGATTAACCTATCCGATTTGTAATATAAATCGTTAAAAAATTTGTTAGGTATTTATTATAGAAATACTTGTGGCTTTTTTAATACCCACAAGTATCTGCAGATATTTTAAAAAAAATTAGAATTAAGTATTTTTTATAAGAAATTTTATCAAATAAATAATTTATTATTAAAAAATCTAGAAATAAAATTATACTAGTTTTTATAAGATTAATTAGATATAAAAGTATCTTAATATAATATATTATAAGAAAATATTTAATACAAATAAACTCTTTATTTTATATTATCGACATTTGTATAATAAATAATTTTATTAATTATAAAGTTTTCATAAAAAATAATATTGATATCAATGAATTTTGATAATTAATATTTTAATTTGATTTATTTCACAAAAATATTATCTTTTTTTAACTTATATATATATATATATATATATATATATATATATATATTATTTTAGTTTAGCGGGTACCCGTAGGTAGGGTAGTATGATATCCATACTTGTGCCCGTTAAGGAGCAGATAGAAAAAAACTCGTACTCGTGGGTGGCGAGTACCCATTTATACTATCTGTGCGGATATTTTTGCGGGTTTTATTTATGAGTATCTGTGGGTATGAATTTTTTTGTCATTCCTAATTTAGAGTTTACCAAGTTTTCATAGCAGGCACCAAAACGTATGAAAATTTTCTAACAACATTTCTTTTTTTTTTTTAAGGTAAAGATAGTATGTAAATTATATATAAGAAAAGGGGTGAAACAAAATGTTTTAAATACCCTGTACAAGCATGACCAGGAAATGAACAGAATACTCGGTAACAATATAATCAAACCCCAACAAAAAACCTCCCTAGAGAATTACTTCATACTCATAAGGCACAAACAAGGATTACCACACCAATAACCTGAATAAGCCAAACTTGACAATTTCCAAGAAATAGCCTGAATAAAGCTCGTAATATCCAAAGACTCTATTGTTCTATTATTGAAAACAATGGAGTTTGTAGATATCTAGATACACCAACATACCACATGGTAAAAGAGATATCTATATTTACTTTTATGTTTACCTACCACCCAAGAACTCGCTAAATGAAACAACTGGGGAAATTCATCAAGCAAGAAAGAAAAATATGCTTACTCCCCTCTGCATGATTTTTGCACATTGGGCAAGCCTGCATCTCTGAATGACTGATGAGTCCTCTCTTCAACAAATTATCAACTGTAGATAACCTATTTAGAAGAAGCTTCCAAGAAAAGGCTAAAACTTTATACGACAATTTATCCTTTAAAGCCACTTGCACACTTATGAATCATATGCATATAAAGTTGCATTATTGAGGCCATCACTTAAATGCTTGTAGGTATCTGCAATAGAGAAGTGACAATTACTACTCAAGTGCCATGACCACCGATCCCGCATCAGCTGATCAAAAACTACATTCTGCAAAGAACCTTCCAATGCTAACAATACCTCCTCCTTCAATCCCAACTCCACCCATGTGAACCTAACTCGTTGTCACCCATATCTTTAACTATTTCTTGTTTATTCAGTGTCAAATTATACATTCTAGGAAAAAGCACTCTTAATGGTCCACCACCTAACCAATTATAATTCCAAAAAAGAGTGTCTCCCCAATCCCCTATCTGCCTCCTCATGTTGTTTTCAAACCACCTTAGTGACTCTACCATTGAGTCATCTAATGCCCCAATATCTTTCCACCATATTGAGCATTTGGACCTAGGTGCAATTTGGTATGGTTGATTTTGGAAGTCTCCATACCTAATATGAAGCAAAGGATCCCATAAATGATTTTCCTCATATAAGAATGTTTATCTCCATTTGACAAGCAGACTTAGATTAAACTTCATTAGACATTTAACTCCTAACCCCCTGTCATGCTTAGGCTGACACACCCTCTCCCAACTGACCTATGCAATTTTATTTTCATCTGTATTCCTTCCCCACAGAAAATTATGTTGCAATCCTTTAAGTATATTAACCACCTTTTCTAGGGACCTTATAGAAAGAAAAATAGTAAACGAAAGGTGATATGAATGTCGAAGACAATGACTTTTCATTTTTCGTAACATTTCATTAATTTAGGAATTAATATAACATGCAATTAATGATATGCAATAATTGCATGATAATAGAGTATTTAATTTTTCTTTTGGGAGTTATGATTTTGAACAACCACCTAGTTCTATAAATAGGGGTTGAATTATACTCAAAAGACAACTATTGAATTAGTAAAATTACCATTGACCCTCCTATGGGTGAACCTGTTACTCAAGCCCAAGCTCAAACACAAGCTATCCTTCGTCTTGAGGAAGCTGTCACCAAGCTCATAACTTTCAAGCTTCCATTATTGAGGACCAGAGCTCCCTTTATTCCAAACTCAATGATTTGCTTTATCGCCTTCCGCTATACACAAATCTAGGTTCTCTAGGGGACTCATTGGGCTCATCTCACTCCATTCGTTCCAATCAAACCCATATGAAGCTTGACGTTCCCAGGCTTGACGGCACTAATATGTCACCATGGATCTTCAAGATTTCCTAGTTCTTCAAGTTCCATGGTACTTCTAAGGCTGAATGTCTTCCAATTTCCTCTTTTTATCTTGAGGGTCCTGCCTTGAGTTGATATCTGTATATGTACCACAACCACCAGTTTTCATCTTGGTCGGAGTTCCTCCATGCCCTCGAGATGCAATTGGCCTGCCTTCACCATTTCTACTCAATTGTTTTGTTTTCGGCCTTCAACCAGACATCCGTTGCAAGGTTCAAGCTCTCCAGCCCCTTTCCTTGGTTCAGGCTGCCACCCTCGCACACCTCTAAGAGGACAAACTTAATTATGTTGTTCCCAGAAGGGAATCTAGAATGGGGGTTGAATAGATTCACCAAATTATTTTTCAAAATTTTTCTATTCAACAGTATCAGAGTATTTTCAAAAATAGCCCCTTTCAGAAATTTCCAAAATCTACCTCCTTTTACAAAAATGGGTTTTCAATGATTCAACCCTTAAGGAAAAGCACCAATCAATTCAATTCCTTCAATAATGATTTCAAATGTAATAGAAGAAAAACTTAACAAGAACCCTATTACAAGAGTTCAGAATCAAAAGGAAAGGGTAGAAAGAATGAAAATCAAACCACAAAATATGGGTTAAAACCCAAATTTAATATCAAGCAAATGAATGAAAAGAATTTGATCCACAGCAAGAAAACTTAATGAATCAAATATAGTTGAAAAAACACAGTTGTTAATACTCCAAGAATTCAATAAAGACTAAAATTAAAAAGTAGAAGGAAGAGAGAATTTGCACAGTGATTTATACTGGTTCGATCCATCTGACCTACATCTAATTTACAGACTTAGTCTTCCGCTAATCTGCTTTGCACTAAAATCTTAGTACATGCACACCACACATACAAATTTTAATCTCGAAAAGATTTAAACCAAAAAAGAAGAGACTTCCTCTTACACCCCACAATAGTTTGTTATACCGTGACACCCTGTCACTCACAATGCCTCACTTGCAACACCCAGCTGCAAGATTTCCCAACAATCTAAATAATACCTCAAGAGATTGTCCAACTTCTGTAAAAGCAGAAAGAAGGGTATAGAACAATATTACCTGAAGTGAAGAATACCCAAATGGAAAGATAAAAACTCAATAGAGTCTCTTCCTTGAATCTTGAAATTGAAGCACCTTCAAACCATAAAAAAGGGGTATGAATCTTGGAGAGAATTTTGAGAAATCATACAAGAGAAGCAAACACTTGATTGGATTGATCAATTTTTTTTTAAAAAAATTTGTTTTCAAAAATGCTTTTATATTAGGTTTGTTTCAGGGTAATCGATTACCCACTTGATTACCTGATATTCTACACAAAACTGGTCCAAAATGCTTATTCTCGGGGATAATCGATTACTGATTGTAGGTAATCGATTACCACAGAGATCATCAATTCCTTATCTCAAAAATCTCGAAGGGTAATCGATTACTGATTTTAGGTAATCGATTACCTTACTAAAAAAAACCCACTTTTGAAGCTTTTCCAACATAACTAGTCTATGTAATCTATCTAAAACCATCCCAAACACATTCTCAAGCCTATCTAAACACATTCTCAAGCCTATCTAAACACACAATACAAGTATCATACCTATAAACATGTTTGGTACCATAATAATTAATTTAAGTGCAAAAATAAAGAGAGGAAAAACAAAACCAAAACTTCAATACAATGCCTTTGGTTCCAACAAATGACGCCAAACACCACTCTCGACCTCGTCCTATCCCAGCTTCTCCTCTAGACCCTCTTGGCCCACACTCTACTTCGCCTACCACCATCACTACCCAGATTCCCACCATAACCCCATGTCTTTGAACTCCCTCAAGTCCTACTTTTAAGCGCCTTACCTACCGAGCTTATGACCTGTCGAGACCGTAGTCTATGTTATCATTGCGACGAATAACGGAACCTTTCATACAAATGTAAATCACAATTTTTACATTCTCGTTGTGGAGGAAGACATTCCTCTTTACACCATGCCGTCAGCCATCATCCCAGATGCCTCTGAGTCAGAGGATGCCCACAGTGACATGTTATCCCTGGCTCATATTAGCATGCATGTCATGGCTGGACATTCAACTCCTGAGACATTGCATATACCTGGGTTCATCAATGGACATCAGGTCATTGTTCTTATTGATGGAGGTAGAACCCACAACTTCATCCAGTGGGATGTCATTTGGTTTTTGGGTCTCACTCCTTAGGCAATCGCCCCCTTGAGCGTCATGGTTGGCAATGTTGAACGACTCACTTGCTCCACCATTTGCCATAAGGCCCACTATTGCTTCAGTCACACCTATTTTTGATGGACCTTTAGGTCATGGATCTCATCGGCGTTGACATCATCTTGAGTGTTGCTTGTTTGAAAGCACTTGGACCAGTCCTCACTGACTACCCGAGTCTTTGCATGCGCTTCCAATTCCAAGGCCTATGGATTGATCTACAAGACCTCGTCCAATTGGACCTTTTTTTCTTTGCCACCACCAATTTAAGCACTTAATTTTTATGAATTTGTTGCTGATTTTTATCTCTTAAAATTGGCTCCCATGACCTAGTCGAGCCCATAGCCATTAACCTTATCCATATCTCTTTCCCTACAAACCTCTCTCATGTCCTTTCCACCCTCTACACACTCCTTTCTATATTCCAGCCACCCTTTTACATTTCCCTTCAATCACCCCATTGACGATATTCACCTCCAACCCAATGCCTCACCTATCAACGTCCACCCTTACAGCTATCCATATTCCTAAAAACATAGGATTGAATGCCAAGTCATAAACATGCTTCGCATTGGTCTCATCCTGATGCAATCCTCCCTACCAAGGGTCCCATCATGGGAGTCATGGCTAGGAGGATTGAGAAGGACATGACTAGGAAGGAAGGTGGAAGACCTCAATTCATCATGGACATGACTAGGTCATAGTCTTCATTTTCATGCTTGTATTTTGTGCTTTTATTTAGAACTTGTGGAGGTGTCCTTAGTTTTCTTCCTTGATCGTGTATTTGTGCCTATTTTTGTAATAGTTCGATTAGGAGTTGTAGTTAGCCTCTTATGTGGAGTGTGCTAAGTAGATGAGCCTTTTTTGGATAGTCATGGCCATGTGGGTTTGATAACCAAACCCCTAGATCTTTCCCACACCCTTCTAACTCCATATGAAGTATGAGGAGACATGTGGGCCCCCTTTGCTCCATCCATGAGGTGTCATTTTCTTCTCTCCTCCCGTGTGGCGCCTACATGGCACTCTTGTTCGAATTTGAATTTTGGAGGGAGTCTACATGGCACTCCCAAATTCAAATTCAAATTTAGAGGGAACATATATCCATGATCTTAGGGTCTTGTTTGGATCTTGTTTAATTAAGTAAGTGCTAATTAGTCATGTGCTCAATTAACACTTAATTAAATTAACTAAGATCCCTCCAATCATCCTTGAGTTGGACATCCAACTCAAGGCCCGTGGCCTAGGTTTCCTCCTCTATAAATTAGCAAATTTTTCCTCATGTAACACTTTACACTTCAATTTTAATCAAAAGTTAGAGAGATTTCGAATTTGAGTGTCTTCATTCTCTCTTTGAGAGAACCTCTTTCATCACTTTTATCAAGGACCCCTTCCCTTGTGCCAAGCTTCTTCATGGCTTATCTTCCTAAAAGTGGAGCCTCCAACCTCCATTCATCTCCTATTCACCTTCATCTTCTTCCTAGTTCAACGTCTTGAAGAGATCCTTAGAAGTATGCCAACCTTGGATGCATCACATCCAACCCAGCTGTAGCCCATTTTCCTCAGGTATCTTCTTAGTTCGTAAGAAGGATGGTTCGTGGCATGTGTGTGTTGACTACAGGGCCCTTAATTCCCTCACCATCAATGACCACTTTTTGATTCCGACGATCGATGAACTCGTTGACGAACTTCATTCTACTAGTTGGTTATCTAAGCTCAACCTTGCCCAAGGTTTCCATCAAATCCGCTTGACGTCAGAAGATATTCCCAAGATGAGCTTCCGCACTCATCATGGTCATTTCAAATATTTGATCATGCCCTTTGGGCTTTATAATGCTTCCTCAACTTTCCAGGCTACCATAAACTCCCTTCTTCTTCCATTCTTACGACATTTTGTCATCATTTTTTTTATGATATCCCCATCTTTAGCAAAACATTTGAAAGCTCTTAGAGGCTCATTTTCGTTTGCATTTGAGAAAATGTGTATGTGGTCAACGCACCATTGAATATTTGGGGTATATTATTTCTATCAACAGTGTTTCCTCGATTCCTTCTAAGGTGGATGCCATGTAAGCTTGGCCCTCACCCACCAATCAGAAGTCTCTCTATAGCTTTCTTGGCCTTACTGGGTTCTATCGTCGTTGTATTAGGGATTATGCTAAATTAAATTTTTCCCTTACCTTGTTGACTCGCAAAGATTGTTTTGCTTGGAATCAAGCTGCATAGGTTGCTTTCGAGGACCTTAAATTAGCCATGACGTATGCACTAGTCCTTGCCTTGCCAGATTTTAGCTCCTCGTTCTATGTTGAAACATATGCATCTGGTTCAGGCATGAGCGTCATCTTATCTCAACATGGTCATCATTTGGCCTACTTTAGCAAGTAGTTCTGCCCCAAGTTGTTACATGTTTTTACTTACATTCGTGAACTTTATGCCATCACCACTTCTATCAAACGCTGGCACTAATACCTTCTAGGGCACCATTTTGTGGTACTGAATGATCATTGCAGCCTCAAGGAACTTATGAGTCAGGCAATCCAAACACCTGAACAGCATGTCTACTTGACCAAATTCTTAAGCTATAATTATACAATTCAATATAAGTTTGGGCTCCATAATCTTGTGGTTGATGCCCTGTCACGACTCCATGATCCTTCATCGTATTCCTCCTCTGAAGCTTATTGGGTCCTCTCTATTCCGCATTACCAATTTGATAATTTGAAGCAGGAGTTGGCTTCTAATTCAGATTTAGTGGCTTTACAACACTAGTATCTTATAGTGCTGCCTCTCACTCGGATTACATAATAGTGGATGGTCGTATTTGATTTAAGGGTGTATTTGGCTTCCCCCAACCTGCTCCTTTATTCCCTTCTTGTTGGAAAATTCCATGCATCTCCTTTGGACAACCATATGGGAGTTTCGAAGATTATTAGTCATATTTCAGAACTTTTTTACTGGTCTGACCTTTAACAAGTTGTTCGAACCTATGTTATTCGTTGTTCCACCTACCAACAGACTAAATATATGACCCAAAAACAAACAGGGTTGTTGCAACCTATTCCTCCTCCCTCTATTCCTTGTAATACACTCCCTTGATCTCTTCAACCAAGGTTCCTTCCTCTAAGAAGATGGAGGATGGAGATGCTAGGAAATGGGAGAGGGTGATGCCTCTTTCTCCAAGGAGAAAGATCAGTAAAAAATTTTATGAGGCTTGCCACAAGGGAGAGGTCCCTTGCTAAAAGCTTTTAGGAAAAGATTCCTCAAAAGAGAGGATTCTCAATGATACTCAACTAAGAACAAATAGTACAAAGATAATAATGTTCATTCATTCAAGTGTATTACAAGGGAGCCTAGGTGTATTTATAGCCCAAAGAGAGAGCTAGGCACTAAAAAATAGGCAATATGGGACTTTGGACCTTATTAGGATTAAAATGACTAATCCCTCTTAAGCCACTAAAAGTGGCGCCTACCTCTAACCTAGGGGGTTGTCACAACCTAATCTTGGGGGTGTGGGAAGAGATCCAACACCCCTTGGGCTATTAGGCCCTCTAATCTCTTTACCTCCCTTTTTAAGCTAATTACACCTTTTATCTAAAAACCAGCATAAATGGTCCAATACATGGCCCAAAGGGAAATTAAAATACTAACTACTATTTACAAAGGTGGTTCCATGGACTATGGCCTAATGAAATCTATCTTCATCATCAGCTGAGGTCTTGATGACTCATTTCGGATCAAGTCTTCTTCTATCCTCCTAGCTATGACCCTAGTGAGAAAGATCTTGATAGGTAGGATTGCATCACCTTGGGAGGACTTGGCCTTAGATTTCATCATTGGCTTGCCTCTGTCTTCTGGCCAATTCGTTATTTTGGTTGTGGTAGATCATGTCACTAAGGGTGCTTACTTTGGATCTCTTCCATCTCATTTCTCCGCCACCTCCGTTGCTCAATTATTTCTTGACATGGTGTGCAAACTGCATGGGTTCCTTAAGATCCTTATATCGTATCATGATCCCATCTTTGTTAGTCGCTTTTGGCAACAACTATTCAAACTCAATGGCACAAAGCTTCGTATCAATACAGCATACCATCCTCGGAGTGATGGTTAAATTGAGGTCCCCAATCAAGTCTTGGAGCAATACCTACGTGCTTTTGTTCATCATAAGCCCACTATGTGGACCAAGTTCCTAGCTCTTGCTGAGTGGTGCTACAACACTACTATCCATTTTACCACTGGAATCACATCTTTTCAGGCTACATACGATAAGCCTCCTCTATCTATTCCAAATTACCTCCTAGGTGCCTCTGCCGTCGAAGCATTAAATAATTTGCTCTCTTCTCATGATGACTTGTTGGCTACCCTTGCTCGCAAGCTTGCTAAGACGTAGGATTCCATGAAGATTTTTGCTAACAAACATGGTCGTCACATTCAGTTTAATGTTAGGGATTGGGTCTATGTTTGTCTTTGACCTTATCGTAAACTCTTTGTTATAGGTTCACGTTACCAAACGCTTGGCAACTGTTATTTTGGCCCTTATGAGATTACTGAAGCCATTGACCTTGTTGCTTTTAAGGTGGCTCTTCCCTCATCTTCTAAAATTCATCCAGTTTTTCATTGATCCCTGTTAAAGAAGCACTATGGCCCCTTACTACGCCTTTTTGATCTTCCAACTTATTTTTCCGATGATCGTCTTAAGGTCACTCCCTTAGCCATTTTGGATTCTAAACTTGACCACTTCACCTCTTCAATTGTTCGCAAAGTTCTGGTATAATGGCAAAGCTTGCCTCCCGAAGCCCGAAGACACACTTGGGAGGATTGGACTTTATTATCTTCCACTTATCACCTTTAAGACAAGGTGTTGTTTTTAGGGGGCGGAATGATATGTCTCAGACCAAAGTCAGCCTAATGCTGATAATGAGCCCAAGGTGACTGAAGGAGGGAATAACAAACCCAAAAGAGACTCTAGAAGACCACCCAAATTTGATGATTTCATTAGGTGATTATTCTAAATTTGGGGAGAATCTATTTAGATTTTATTTTATTTGAGTTGTCATTATTAGATTGGGTTTGTTATGAGTTTGTTATTGCCTTTTTCCCTTTTCAATTCTGGAAGGTTTTGTTATTATTCCCTATATTTTTGGTTGTAATGAGAAGAAATACAAGGTAGAATCAATAAATTTCCTATTTCTTTTCTCTAATACCTGTTGAAGGGTAAGTTCCTAGCCTCTTGGTTTAGGAACGAACCTATGCTTATATCATCCTAGAACAAATTAATATACCAAGTATGAGGAGGTACTTCAAAACATTTAAGCCAAACCAATCTTTCATTATTAATTACTGACAATTCCTGTTGATATATATCACTAAACCACAATCTAACCCATTCAAAACTTTCATTAGTGTACTCTTTTACATCCTTGGCATCATTTGTTTCAAGTAAAACCAAATTCAAACCCAAAGATGTTGCCCTTATACCGAAAACTCCTTCTTGATGCAGCAATTGTTGAGAAATATGAGTGCTTCCTTTTTTTACTACCTTCCCTATGTATGCTCTTGAAAGTTTAGCCACTTCTTTTGCCTCTGATTTGAAGGAGAAATTATAACCTGGAGGTTTGAGACTCCTCCCTACTAATGTTGGCTTGTTAGTAAAGAAACCAATTGGGGTTTTAACCGCATTGGCATATGACGTTGGCATTTCGTTACAGGCAGTTGCCATGCCACTCCTCCGAACATTCTGATCATCTACTTCATTCATGGTCGTAGGGTTTCCTTTACCTTGACTCCCTCCTATAACACCATTATGCATCTTAGCAAACCTTGGCAAGTTAACATAAATCTTCATATCCCCTAACTAAATCCGGTTATTCTTTTCGATTGTCCCCTTTACCTTGACTCCCTCCCATAACACCACTATGCATCTTAGCAAACCTTGGTAAGTTAACATAGATCTTCATATCCTGTATCTAAATCCGGTTATTCTTTTCGATTGTCCCCATTTTAACAGCATTTCTTTGCTTATCATATCTCCAATAAAAAAATATTTATTATTTAATGAGTTATACATAATTATTTTAATAATTTAATAAATTATATTAATTTTTTTATTAATTTTTATCTTTTATAATATTAATTAAAAATGACATAATTATCTTTTATTTATAAAAACAAGATAGAAAATATAAATTGGGAGTAAATGATTTTCACCTTATGAAAAATCATACACAATATAAATTAGATTCCATATCTCAATGACTTACACAAGTCTCAAAAGGTTATAAAAATTGATATAATAACAAAATTTTGAAGAAATATGAGAAAAAGCATTTATCAACTTATTATAAATAAACAATTATGATCGATTGACCATGTTTTACATTTTACATTTCACTACGTCACCCATTTTTTCATAAAAATTATCAAACAATTCATTCAACATAAAATTATTTTTTCCTTATAAATATTATTCGGAAAGAAAATCCTTGATATCCCATAACTTGTTCGTTTAGTGTTACATAAATGGGTGAATTCAGTCGTACGTTGTTCACTTCTAAACCGTGTGATCTTGATGCTAGCTTCGAATCTCACATCCTTTAAACCAATTTTACAAAAATCCAAAAATCAATAAAATATGTTACATGGATTGGTCCTTTTGAAAGTTATAGCACTCAACCCAAAGACTGATTCATGTAGCAGAGTGATTAATTTTTCTACACACTGAACCTGTCGCATAAAATAGCACGCCAGAGAAACACACATAATGAGAACATGCATCAGCAGTTGTTGTGTGAAACCAGAGCCATACTTTTCTTCACTCACTAATTGAATAAACTTCTGGTATTTAAAATATGTTAAGGTTGTTGATAGATTTCATCATATTAACTTTTCAATTTTTTTATACTAACATTGTTAATCCTTTAAAACACTAGTATATTAATCACTTTCAGGTACCAAAACCATGTTTTACTTCACATTGATTTGGAAACTGCTCCATTCATTGTCCCCACAAAAATTTAGTTCATTTTTGTTGCATTCGTCTGTCACCAGAGCTGCTCAGTACATATATATGCACATAGATCTTAATTAATTTGTTTCATTCTCTTTACTGGGAACTACCAATTTCTTGAAGGGAAGAACATGTTACATGTGATGTTGCATCTGTATGCATTCGCACCTGTTCCGTGGTCCAACAGGGTTATATAATATAATATAAGTTTCACAGTACTTGATTTAATTGTCGTGATCCCGTTAAATTATATATATAAATCATGATGGGACCATGCTGATATATGGACCAAAAAATTCGAAGTTCATATCTTAGAACCTACATTCATGTATGAGCAACGCTTTTCATAAGCTTACAATTGTATTCAAAGACAGTTGCAGAGACTTGCAGTACAGCATTCTGTCCAGAACGCGATCCAATAATTGCCTCCAAAATATCCCAAACTAGATTCTCAATATCTTCCATGCTTTTCTTCAAATGAATATTCATTTTATTAATTTCTATAAGTTATCTTGTCCGTCTATGATCATAATTAAGAGGAAATTTTTTTATTTTTTATAAGACGTCTTTTATATTTTCTCATATAATTAGCTAAATTTATTAAATTTAAGAATGATTATTTTTATTTAATAATGTTTTTGAATTTTGTTCGTCGAGCTTATATTTTAAATATTTTTTATGAAAATTTATAAAATATTTTAGAGATATATAATTTTTTTCTCAAAATTCTATTAGCAGTATTTTTAAATTGAATAGTAAATAAGGTAGGTAAGTAAGCAAATTATAGTTGATTAAGAATAATTAGTTGCCTAAAAATAATAATTTACTTATATATAATTTCAAACAATAAATAAATTCTTTATGGTAATATAATGCTGATTATATAAGATAATCAATCTGAAAATTATCATTATTATATAAAATAATTTTATATTACCATTAAATTGTTATTCACTACTATATACATTACTTTAAAGTATCTCAAGATTGGTTGACATTGGCTCCTACCTTTTTTAGTTGAATTTAAATAGAGATTATTCAAATCGCTGTCCTATAATCCTGAAATAGTCAAATTGCAATTGAAGGGTAAAACCATTCAAATTCATCAATGGATGGTTAGAGTGTGTTGGTTTCTGAGAACTTATAATTTAGTCCTATAGCAAAATAGAAGTGGAGTGGGGAGCTTATGTCTTAAAAGAAAAACTAAAAGTCCTTAAAGCAGATATAAAAAACTAGTGTAAAGAGAATGTTGGCAAGGTGGAGGCAAGGATTCTAGAGTTGAAGAATAACATTGTTGGTTTTGATTAGAAAGTTGAGGAACAAGTTCTAAGGGATGAGGAGATCAGATTGAGGATGGAGGCAACTGGTGAGCTAAAAAAATGGAGTTCCTATCAAGAGACTTTGTTGACCAAAAAGCAAATATTAAGTGGCTAAAGAAAGGGGTTTCGACTCTCGTTTCTTCCATGCATCAATTAATTGGAGAATGAGAACGAATATCTTATTTGGATTAATGATCAATGGTGAATGGATAGAAGAACTTTTTCAAGTTAAACAAGTAGTCCAACAGTACTTCCAAGCAAGATTTCAGTCACAGGCGGATGAAGTGGTAAGATTAGATGGCGTGAATTTCAAAAGCCTTTTTGTTGGCCAAATAAATAACTTAGAGAGAGAGAGAGAGTTCTCTAAGGAAGAAATTTGAGCCGTTTTATGGGAGTGTGACAGTTCAAAAGTCTCTGGACCAAATGGATATAACATAAAGTTTGTTAAACAATTTTGAGATATGTTAAAAGGTGATATAAGAAAGGTTTTGTCTGATTACCACCAAAATGGGAAACTTCTTAGGGGTTCAAATGGCTCATTTCTAACTTTACTTCCTAAGAAAGAACGACTTGACAACCTTGGGGACTATAGGCCCATATCTTTGATTGGTGTGATTTATAAAATCATTACAAAGATGTTGGCTCATCAGGTCTAAAGCATGATACCTAGTATTATAGAAGAAAACCAGACTGCATTCATAGAAGGCAGACAACTATTGGATAGGGTGGTCATTGTAAATGAAATTTACCATGAAGCAAAATAGTATCATAAGTCGTTATTGGTATTTAAAGCAGATTTTGAGAAGGCCTGTAACGCAGTTAGTTGGCCTTTCCTATTATATATGTTTGGTGATAAATGGGTTAGTTAGATTCAAGGATATCTCTAATCATCATCTCCTTCATTTCTAGTAAATGGAAGTGCATCATAGCAATTTTATATGTAAAGAGGTCTAAGACAAGGGGACCCAGTGGCTCCATTCTTTTTTTTATTATAGCTGAATGACTTAGCGGCTTAATTAAGAGTGCACTTCATGTAAATCTCCTATTTGGATTTAAGTTAGGTAGGCAGGATCTACAAGTTGTTTCCAAACAATACGAAAATGATATTATCTTTATGGTGACTCCAAAAGTCCATAATGTGTATACTCTTAAGAGTGCTCTTAGGTGTTATGAATTGGCTTTGGACTTAAAAATTAATTTTCACAAGAGAAGCTTGGGGGTTATAAGGATGACTAATAAGGTAATGCAGTTCTTTGTAAGGATTCTAAATCGTGGGGTAATGCAATTTCCATTTTTGTATCTGGGGGTACCAGTGGGGTTCAAATGTGAGAAGTGAAAAAGTATGGAAACCCGTTCTTGAAAAAATGAGAGCAAAGCTAACATCTTGGAAAAAAAATCTTTGGGAGAGCAAATTTGTTTAATTAAATCTACCCTCTCATCCATTTCTTTATACTTTGTGTCTTTTTACAGAATTCCAAAATAGGCGGATTTTACCATTCAAAGCATGCAAAGGCGATTTCTCTAGAGTGGATCGGAATACAAAAGTTTTGCATGGATTAAGTGGGGGCTAGTGTGTAAAGAGAAAAGCCAAGGTGATTTGGGAATTAAAGATATGATGGCATTTAATAAAACGTTCCTTGGTAAGTGGCGATGGAGGATACTTCAGTGGAAAGACTCTCTTTGAGTCAAAATTCTACAACCTAAGTACGAGGAAGACGTGAGGATTAACATAAAGATATTATATGTGAAGGATATTTTGACTTATGCTTAACTTGTAGAATTTTGACCCAGAGAGAGTCCTCCTCCTGAAGTGTTCTTCATCACCACTTACCAAGGAGCGCTTTATTAAATGTCATCACATCTTTAATTCTCAAACCACCTTGAATTTTTTTCTTTACACACTAGCTCCCACTTAATCCATGCAACTTGTTGTATTCATCCAATCCATACCAGATAAATCGCCTTTTGTATGCTCTGAATGGTAAGATTCACCTCCTTCGAAATCTTGTAAAAGACATAATATAAAGAAATGGATGAGATGGTAAATTTGATTAAACAAAATTCATGGGAGGACTCTCTCAATGGTGGAAGGATATTTTGAAGTAACAACTGATAAAGGTGTGGGTGATTGGTTTATCGAAAATATCAAATCTCCGGTAGCAGACAAATCATTATTCAAATTTTGGGAAGGGATGGGGAGAGCTGGAAGGCTTAAATCACTATTTCCTAGATTATATGCATTATCCAATAAAAAATAGGCTCTTTTGTGTGAGGTTAAAGGTTGGAATGATGAGAGATGAGAATGAAGGTTTAGGTGGAAGAGAGAGCTATTTAGTTGGGTAGAAGACTGGGTAAAGGAGTTGGAGAGGACTCTAGACAGGATACAATTGAGGTGTGACGTGAAAGATGGTTGGAGATGGGTAGGCACTCCAAGAAACAATGTGCTTTACTCTATAAAAGAAGCTTATAGTTTAGTTTAAGGGGATTCTGAAGGTTATGACTCAGTTCTTTAACACGATATGGAAGTCAAAGGTATCTTCCAAGGTCTTAGCATTTTCTTGGAAGGTAGCTCATAATAGGATACCTACTAAGGTTAAATTGGCAAAGCAAAATATGATTCTATCAGTTAATACTTCATGTCTTGTTTGTTGCAATAATCTAGAATCAATGACACACTTGTTTTTTCACATATGAGTTAAGTTATCAAGTTTGGATGAACTGTTATCGATGGTCAGGTTACTTATGTGTAATGTTCTCTGATTGTCAATCTCATCTATGACAATATTTGGGTATTATAAAAGCCAAAGGGAAATAGCATATGGATATACTTTGTATAATTTGGTTAGCTACTTTGTGGGGTATTTGGTTGGCTAGAATGCTTTGGTGTTTTAGCTGTTCCTTTTCATGTAGAACAAGTTTGGTAGCAATCCTTGTAAAGATCTGTGTTATAGGTCCATGGGCTCTATAAAAATTCTTCTACTTATTTCTATGAGTGGTTTGTTTAGCCAGAATATTGTTTCACTAAGTTTAGCTACATGTAATTGTTGGAACCTTTCATGTATTGGTCTATCTTTATGTTCAGGGGGGAATGTAAAATTGAGGTTTATACTTTGCTGCTATTGCAATGTACGTGCAAATACTATCATCTTATTTCTTGTGACATGGTAATGTTTTGTCTTCGTTGAATAAAATTTGTTTTTTTCAAAAAAATACTATTCAGTCAAAAAGATATATAATTAGTTAAAAAATTAATAAACTATTTTTTTTTGTGAAATTTAATAAACATATATAATAATTTATGATTGGATAATAATGAAAAATTATTTTGTATTTTATGAGAAAATGAATTATACACTGTTAGTATAAAAAGTTTTACGCTAGCATTTAATCACAATCCTTCATATATGGTAAGCTTGTTAGCTTTATTAATCAATACTTTAACTAAAAGTCATATAAATGAAGGATTGTGATTTAACACCATTGTAAAACTCTTTTACACTATCTGTGCATAGTAAATAAACTCATATTTTATTATATTATTGTTTTTCAAACTAAAATAGACATATATTTACTTTTCAATAAACCAACACCTATAGTATGTTTTTTATAGTGCAAACAAAATTAATTTGTACTTTACATGTATTCAAAATATATGAAAACTACAAAAGCTAAAAGTTGTTCACTGTGCAATAAGCCAACTATTAGTGTCACTTAATTCTGCTAAGGGGAATACTAATCTCTCTTGTGTTTTATTGTGCAAAAGAATAAATTCATACTCCAAATTAAAATATAACATCAACACTCAACGATAGATGCTATTTATTCCAATATTACACTAATGAGATTACTCTCTCCTACTTAGGCACAAAGTTCAAGTTGTGTTCTCTTACACTTGCCTAAGTGTTAGAGGACCAACTTATCATGAAAAAGAAAAGGGAAGAGGAAAAGAAAAAGAAAAAAGCAAAAATATAAACAAGCATTTTTGTTGATAGGTTGGAAGGAAATGCCCTTTCCAAAAAGGTTGTTCTAAAGGTGAGCCATTTTTCTACTAAAGTGGACTTCAAACATAGCCTTCTTATGCAACAACCTCTCTACCTTTGAGAAGCACCATTGCATACACTCCCAAGTGTTGAGCTTGAACCTTCATCTTTTGAGCTTGATCATGCATATCAGGTTCAAGATTTGGGAGACATGAAGGGGGAGGATGACCTTCAAGAAGATTGCCCCTTGGACTCCAAAGAGGATCTTATTGAAGACACTTTTTTCCCATAAGACAGTAGAAGTTGAGGTTGTGCTCATTACCATTGAGCACAAAGCTTCACAACCTCAAAATCTACTTTGTAGATGAGGCCACTATAGTTGAACCTAAGATTGAGCCTATATTATTGGAAACTCAAAGCCAATCTCAAGTTTAAATTCAAGAGACCATACAAGAATGGTCCACCCCTAGGCCTATCATCCTTTCTTGGGGTAAAAAAATGATAAGGCTTACCTAGCCTTCCTTGATGAGTGCTATAGTGCACATAGTATAGTTTCATCTCCTTATTCTCAAGTGAGGCTCACACTTAGTGCATTAGGCATAGGTTGGGGAGATACAAGGTGGAGGCCCTGCACTACCTCCACTACCCCAACCTTGAGGGGCTATCTTATAGACCTGTCACTTTCCCAACCCTTTAGGTCTACACATGCTAATAATTTTTCTTATCCCTTTGTAGGATTGGAAGAAAAGGAAGAAGGAACTCTAAATTTGAGGTCAAATCATTTCCAAGGGAGAGGAGTTGGTGCAATCCTCCCTAGCAAGGTCCCTTGGCTAGGAGGATTAGAAAGAGGATATGGCTAGGAAGGAGCTTCATGAAGACCTTAGGGTCGTAGTCTCAATATTATGTAAATAAATTGTGTAGTTTGAGTAGGTTGTTGAGTGAGTATATTTTTGTAATTTTAGGCCTTGTATTTTGGCCTATAGGATGTATTTTCTTTAGGAGGTGCATTTAGTCCCTTTAGTAGAGTGTGCTAATTAGATGGGTTTGGCTTAGGAGTGGTTGGACGTGTGGTTATTCATTTCCATATCCTTAATTGCTTCTAAAAACCCTTCTAACCAACACATGAAGCATGTAGGAGACATGTGGGGCCCTTTGTTCCACTTAGTAGACATCACATCACCTTTCTCTCTCCTATATGGCTTTTCTTGTTCCTTCTTATTTAAATTTGAATTTTAGAACTGTCACGCCACTTCCCTCCAAAATTCAAATTCAAATTCAAATTAGAGGGAATATAGATCCATTTTATTAGGACTTGTTTGGATATTTTCTCTTTCTTTTCCTTAGCTAGTTGATGTTTAAGACCATGAAGAATGACCTATATATAGCTCTTCACTCACTCTTGTAAACACTTTTGATGATTATATGAAATTTCTTCTTGTGATAGTTCTCTTTGTGAGTATCTCTTCTCTCTATCTTTGAGAGTTATCATAGGTCTCTTCCCTTGTGGCAAACTTCATCAACAAGGTTTATCTCCTAAGAAGAATGGTGCAATCATCCAACTATTTCTCTCTTCTTCATCACCATCTTCTTCAACCTAAAGAGCCTATTGAAGCAAAATACTAGGGAGAGCATTCCAAGAATGCATCACTAATATACCAAAATAAAAAACATTAAAACATAATGGAGCAAAATTAACATTTATCCTCTCTCTCTCGTGTGTGTGTGTGCATATGTGTATGTCGCATATGTAAGTAATTTTATGCAATCCTCCCTAGTAAGGGTTTCATCACAAAGGCCATAGATAGAGGATTGAGGAGGAGGGTGGAAGACCTTAAATCCTCATGAACATCAAGATCATCAGTATTTAGGCTATAATCTTCATTTTCATGCTTGTATTTTGTGCTTTTATTTTGAACTTGTGGAGGTGTTTTTTTTTTCTTCCTTGGTCGTGTATTTTTGGCTTATTTTTGTAATTTTTTTATTAGGAGATGTAGCTAGTCTCTTATGTTGAGTGTGTTAAGTAGATGAGCCTTTTTGGAGAGTCATGGCTATGTGGGTTTGATAACTGCACCCCCTGGATCTTTCCTACACCCTTCTAACTCACACATGAAACATGAGGAGACATATAGGTCCCCTTGCTCCCTCCATAAGGTGCCATTTTCGTCTCTCCTCCCATGTGGTGCTTACATGACACTCTTGTTTGAATTTGAATTTTGGAGGCATGGCATTCCCAAATTTAAATTCAAATTTAGAGGAACATAGATCCATGATCTTAGGGCCTTGTTTGGATCTTGTTGAATTAAGTAAGTGCTAATTAGCCATGTTCTCAATAACACTTAATTAAATCAACTAACCTCCCCCTAATTTTTCTTGAGTTGGACATCCAACTCAAGGCCCATGGCCTAGGCTTCCTCCTCTATAAATTAACACCTTTTCCATGATCTTAGGGCCTTGTTTGGATCTTGTTGAATTAAGTAAGTGCTAATTAGCCATGTTCTCAATAACACTTAATTAAATTTAGAGGAACATAGATCCATGATCGTAGGGCCTTGTTTGGATCTTGTTGAATTAAGTAAGTGCTAATTAGCCATGTTCTCAATAACACTTAATTAAATCAACTAACCTCCCCCTAATCTTTCTTGAGTTGGACATCCAACTCAAGGCCCATGGCCTAGGCTTCCTCCTCTATAAATTAACACATTTTCCTCATGTAACACTTTACACTTGAATTTTAATCAAAGCTAGAAAGATTTTCAAATTTGAGTGTCTTCCTTCTCCCTTTGAGAGAACCTCTTTCATGACTTTTATCGAAGACTTCTTTCCTTGTGGTAAGCTTCATCATGGCTTATCTTTCTAGAAGTTGTGCCTCCAACCTCCATTCCTCTCATACTCACCATCTTCTTGCTAGTTCTAACCTCTTGAAGAGATCCTCGGGAACATGACAACCTTGGATGCATCATAATTAGGGGCTTTGCTGTATTTTGGGATTAATTTCTATAGCACTATAAAGGTTGCTCCTATGGTGCAAAACATTTTTACTTCTTTATCTCCACTTATAAAAGCATATCTTGTGCTTTATAATGTCTTTTAATAATATATATTTGACTTATAAAAGAAGTATTATTTTAGATTTTGAAAGTAATAAGCATTAACATTTAGGTACCAAGTAAATTAGTTTAAGATGTTTTTATCTTTATAAAAATCAATCCTTAAGTGTTATCTAAAACTACTTTTTTTAAAGAATCTTATATCTCTATGAAAAGTATTTTAGAAACCAATTTGTACAATAGAAAAATCATGGTGGATTAATTTGAATGAAAAATTTTCTTCAAACATAATTGAACTAGTCTTTTAAACTAACTTTTTTAAGTCCCAACAATTAGTGCTTTTATTAGAAATTATGTAGTTATCCATATATTAGGTTCTGGTATGATATACTACCAAATTCGATAAGACTAATTCAATTGATTATGTGACTATGTGAGATTGATACTTAAATGACAGAAGAATGTGAGGGACATTCTCTCTCAAACTATCTTTATGATTGCTTAAATTTTAGAAAGAGAGTTTAAGAGAACTTTTTTAACACTCCTCTTAATTCATAAAACTCTCTCAATATTAATAGAGTTTGAGGACTTAAGAGGAGAAATTTAGCCACTTGAATTGTGCGAGAGAAATTTCTAAATAAGTCCTCGCTAATCCGCCATAAGATATAGTTGTGAGGGATTTCCAAAGAAATAGTGAGGAACTGCTCTCGTTAATCAGCAAATTTCTTAGAGTGAGTTAATAATTAATCTTGAGTGGGTTTTTTAATGTTTTAAAAAAATGAACTTATTTAAACATAATAAGAACTTAGTGTATTTTTTTTATGTTTGGGTAATTAAAAAAAAAAGAAGATAAAAACAAACTAAAAAACGACTTATTTTGATAAACTATTTCTCAAAACAAGTTCACATAAAAGGTGAAATTTAAAGAAAAAAAAGAAGTGTCTTTAATTAAAAAAAATTATAATTTACCCTAAGATAAAAAATATTTTGTTTTTATTAAGATCACTTATAAATAAACAACTACATATGTATGCATATTGTGAACTTTTTAAAGAACCAATGTATTTTCTTTGAAAGAACTAATTTGATGCATGTTTAAATAATCTTGATAGATCAATTTAATATTTCAATCACAACTGATAAAAGAATATTTAAATCACAAATATATATATATATATATATATATATATATATATATATATATAAATAAAGAAATAAAGGAGTCATGAGAAATGTATTTATCAACCTGATTCATTCTGTGTCATCAGTTAATTTGAAAAATATGCATGTTAAATTCCCACGTTCAAGTATTTGATTTTTCTCTTCCTTTTCTCTTTTCTTTTTGTTTATGCAGTTCTGAGCTTCTAATACAGAATCAAATACCCACAACATTATTTAACTAGTCCCTGGTACCAAGAAAATTATAGCTATATGCATGTGTTTGTGAGATGCATTACTGAGGAAAAAGAAAAAAACTAAAGTTGTTTGCCATCCCCAAAATGTACACTCCTTCTAATGACACGATTGTTGCTTCTTAAAGAATTTAAAAAGGTTAATAAAAAAAAACTTTAAAAAAATGTAGCTTATAGCTATTGGGGCAAAAAAGTAATTGAATAAGGAAATAATATGAAATACTACAAACAAATCTATATATTGCGACAGTTAAAAACTCCTATTTGACACTTATAACCATCACGAGATAATATTTCCAAAAGATAATATCGCAATGATTAAAATAATTGTCATATAAACTGCCGCTAAATAAGCGATATATTTGCAGTAGTTACCAATCCATTGTAATATTGTTTATTTGATTTGTGTAACATTAACCGTCGCAATGTTGTTTGCCACAAGATAATATCGTGACAGTTAAAATCATGGTTATCAAAATCGCGAGTTAACTTATAAAATTGTACGAGTTTACAAGTACCAAACGAGTTAAATCGTAGTAAAATCGAAAAAGTATTAAACTCAGAGTAAACTCATGAATAAACTTCTTAGGTGATATTTTTCTATGTTGACTCTAATTTTGAGTGTTTTGAATATAATTTGTTCTTATGTCTAAAAAAGTTTTGAAATTTTAAGTGTTTCAACTTTAACTTCTACCTATTTGAAGTAATTTAAATTTATTATGTGATTTGAAATTATTATGTATTGAAAACTTTCGATTTTACGAGTCAAGTTTATGAGTCGAGTTTACTGAACTCTTGCAAGTTTACATAAACTCTCTATTTTTATAACCTTGGTTAAAATAACTGTCAAACAAACTACTGCTAAATAAGCGATACATTTGCAGCGGTTACCAATCTGTTGTAATGTTGTTCATTTGATTTGTGTAACATTTGGCGATAGTTACATAACCATCGGGACATTTGTAATGCTTTTTTTAGAGCTGTGATTGCAACAGTATCATACCTGTTGCAATCTTTTTTTAATTTTTTTTTACTTATCACATTTTCTACATTCTTTTAAAACTCATTATTGCAACAATTATGTAACTGATGCAATATTTTATACATATTTTTTATATTTTAATTTTAAAATTTTTATATAAAAATATATTAGTTTTTTTTAAATGTATAATAATTATATTCAATTTCTACTATGCTTTCAAATTTTAACTTTTTTAATTATTATAAATTACAATTTATGATGAATTAAAATGATTTTTTGTTATTACCTTTTTATAATTTTATAGTTAATATTAAATAAAAATAAAGAAACATTAAATATGAAAAGGAAAAAAATAAATTAACATAGTATATACTGTAAGCATACATATCATCCAATATAGAAATAATTTTAAACTAATTCACTATCTCACAAATTGAAAAAATAAATCTTAGAGTTGATAAATAAAAACAAGAACAATTTAAATAAATCCTAGAGTTCTTACATTTGTGACTAGATTTAGAGGAGCGTCTTGCGTCTCTTGGTGACTCCAAGTCATGTGGCTTGAATGGAAATGATAAATAAACAGATAAGTAGCAATTTAAAACACAAATGTAATAAACAAATAATTATCAATTAAAATCACCAATGTAATAAATAAAAAAGTAGCAAATTAAACCACTAATGTATGGACAACCCCTTTTAAGAAGTAAGAACAAAATCATCAATGTAATAAAAAAATAATTAACAAATTACACGACTTACATATATTTCATAACTAACATCAAGAAAGTCAAGAAATTGGACTCATTGTACATGTTCATAATCAAAGTTCAATATTCTTAAATTCTTTTATAAGTCAAATGTTGTCTTTGCAAATATCAATCTTCACCCTAAACATTAAACAAGGAGAGCAACACAACTAACAGGTGATCCAACTAGTATCATATGACAATTTGGAGTTACTGTCTGGCACCACGCACTGCTATGAATTATGATAAACTAAAAAATGCATCAAGCTTACCTTGGTTAGAAATGCAGATCAACTTTTTGGCAACAGGTCCAATCAAAGTTTAAAAAAATGAAGCCAGGTTTTTCCCTTGAGAGAATCACATAGCATCAAGGTTTCATCTTGATAACTACACAATTTCTGAAGAAAAATGGAAAAGTTAAGAACCACCGATGCAATCTTGGATTTCTCCTCCTAGGATCTTTCTTCTAGAAGTTCCAATGGTTGAAGAAGATAGAGATGGTGAGAAGAGGAGTGTTGGTGGAGGCGTCACTTCCATGGAAGATAAGCCTATGTTTGTAGAAGCTTGCCATAAGGGACGAAATCCTTGATAAAACTCATAAAAGCACTCTCAAAGTTAGAGAGAAGAAACACTCACAAAAAGAAGTGTTGCCTAGGCTCTTAAGTTATTCCTGCCCTTATTATGAAAATCTCCATTTTTTGTCTATATTCTTCAACACTCATATTGTGTTGTCTTAATCATTAAAGCTTATCAAGGAGTTTCCTTTCATAATAAGAGGGAATATGCATTCACCTCATGACCCTCTTTAGATCATTCCAATGTTCTATAGAAGGATCATGAAAACAACGCTTTTCTTCCTTAAGAGAGGTGCACTAATACATAGCATACCCTTGGAAGCTAAGGGTTGCTAAAGGAACTTTTCTCTCTTTATTTCTTTTAAAGCGTTTGACGAGTTGCTCTACCTTCATCTCCCAATCAAGATAGGCTTACACATTATCTTTGCTATGAAAAGGTGAGAAATCTATTTTTTGTTCTTTTTGTTCATTGTGTTGATTTCTCCTCTCCCTAGGTCTAGGTCTCCCATTATATCCATCATCTTCACTAGTAGATTCACTCCTATGGGAGTTACACCTATTCCTTCCTCTTCTTCTCTTGGCTTCATATTTTTCTCTTTTCTCTCTTTCTTTTTCCTCTCTTCTATTTTCTTCTTTTTCCTCTTTCTCTTGTCTCCAACCTAAAAAATGTTTCGAATCAAGCGAAGAAACTAAACTAAAACGGATTCCTAATGGTGCAAGAGCTTTTGGAACTCAAGGCACCTTTACATGGTTTTAAGCAAATTAAAAGCAAGAAAGTAAAAGATGAAGGACCTAAATGTGCTTCTAAAGGAAAGAAGAGGTGTACTACTCCTACTTCAGTCCTTAAATCGAGAAACTAATGCAAACTAATACAAGCAAAAGAAAGTGGCCTTTTGGGGTATCTAATCCAACACTTCTTAAAAGAGACCTTTAACACAAGGAATTAAAAGCAAAAGAAAAAAAATGGTCTTCACTCCAAGCTCGTCACACGTGTTTGCATTCTTGCCTTACTTATCCACTTGTCAAGTCCTTCTTGGCTTAGACAACTCTTCCTCAATGTGCTACCCTTGTGGAAGGCTCCCAAACCAAAGGTGTCTCTACAAAAGTGGCACAAACACCAAGCAATCCAAGAAGCAAATAAAAGCACCAAAAGCTAAAAACCAAAGAAAGGAAACTATCCAAATGGAAGGAGTAATATGAACAAAACTAGAAAGAATAAGATAGAAGACAAAACTTGAATTAAAGTATAGAAAGAAGGCTAAGCACAACTAAGAAAATCCTAGAAAAGCACTAGATTAAGAGTAGGGACTAACAAGCAAAAACATACAAAAAATTTCGAAAATTGCAAAGTGTAAATTGATTTGGGCGAGAGCTATTAGAATTGTTTTCAAGCCAATACAACTAAATTTGAGCACTCTTTTAATAATTTTCAATTAGCTATGAGGTACATCTAATTTGCACTAATTTCTTTCAATTTTCTTTTGACTTCTTTTTTTTATACTTTTTTAAGATGCACCTAACCTCATGTTTTGATGAGAATTTTATGAGTGAATTATAGGTGGTATTTGCTTGAAAGAAAGAGTTAGCCAAGGCACAAAAAATTTCAATCCAAAGTGCAATTTAAGAAAATTATAAGTAACTCAAAAATGCACTAAAATATAGAGTGATTTAGGCAATGCAGGAAGAACTTTTGGTTGTGCTTTAGAGCTTCTTGAAATAAAGCATGAGTTCTTAAGAGACTTAATTAAGAGCAAAATTCCTCTTAGAAGCTCAATTTCAAGAAGCTAACACACTTTTTGAAAGCAAAAAATTCAAAATAAAAAAGGTAAAACCTAGAGAATTTAATGTGACAAAAATTAAGGACTAAACAAGAATCTAATGACAAATACTTGAGATTATTAAAACTGAAAAAGTAAAACCTAATAAAGCAATAGGAAGAACGAACGAAAAATAGCCAAGAAAATGCAAAAATGAAGCCAAAACACATGAACCATAGTGTTGTGGCAAACACCATAAAGGTGTGGGCCCATGGTTTGGTGTTTCTTAAGTACTTCATCATGCGCAAACTCAACTTAAAAACAATCTAATGGTAAACATGAAGTCCTAACACATAAAATAGTGGTTCAATTAAGATATTTGAACCAAACAAATGCAAGAAAAATAGCATAGAATCAAGTAAGCACACAATAAGAAATTTAAACTCAAGAAATGTAAGAAATATGGAACAACATGGATTTAAGGCTGAAAAAATAGAAGAAGATAAATGAAGGAGAAAAACCTCAAGAAGTAGGTTCTTGATACCACTTGATTCAATCTTGGATTGCTCTTCCTAGGATCTTTCTTCAAGAGGTTCCAATGGTTGAAGAAAATGGAGATGGCGAGAAAAGACGTGTTGGTGGAGGTGCCACTTCCATGGAAGATAAGCCTAGGTTTGTAGAAACTTGCATAAGAGACGGAACCCTTGATAAAAGCCATAGAAAGACTCTTAAAGTTAGAGATAAGAGACACTCACAAAAAGCTCACATGCAAAGTGTAATTTAATAAAATGATCAAAAGTTGTCTACAAAGAGAGTGTGCTTATTTATAGACTGGGGAGGGGTCTTGGACATTCACACTAGCTAAGGCTTAGGAAAAATAGAAGATCCAAACAAGCCCCTAAATAATGGATCTATGTTCCCTCTTAATTCAAATTTGAATTTGAGAGTGCCATGTGGACTCTCAGCAAATTCAAATTTAAATTCAAAAATGCCACCTAGGAGAGAGAATATGTGGCACCTATAATGGAGAATAAGGGGGTCTTACTTGTCTCTCAAACACATGTGTATATTAGAAGGTATGGAAAACAAACAAAGGGGTGTGGGAATTAAAAATTCACTCATACTCTTGCTCCAAAAAGGTCCACCTTCTACCATATGCCCCACACAAATGACTAATGACACCTCATGCCTAAAAATAAAAGAAAACAAGGGAGAATGGCCAAAATACAAAGAAGTAAGAACTACTAATCACTCCTACAAAATACTACACAAACTACATTGAAGACTAGTAGTGTTTTGGTTTTTATTTTCTCTCTTTGTTTTTTCTCTTAAATCAATTTTATATTTTTGGATATATTACATAGGCTGGGTTGTACTGGAAAAAACTTCATCCCCCCTGGGACCAACATAAAGTTGTGTTTGAAAATTCTAACTTACGAACTGCAACCTCTGCTCACAATTAGATTTCTCAATATTTTCTAATCAAAAGATTATATAATCTAAATATGTATATATCTCCCCTTACACTGAACTAAATTTACCAACTTTCCATGATACATTAAATTTCAAGACAACACAAAATATCAATATAATTAATATAATTAATTACTTCTTAATTATTTATTAATAATAACCCAACTTAAATTTAATTTCTCTTTTCTATTTATTTTACACACGTGTAATATACAATTTTAAAACAAGAACTTACACTTGTAGCGCTAACGAATGCAACGTTATAGTTTATTATAACAAATAATTACTAAGATTCTTAGACAAAAAAAGAAACTGATTCATGGTTTGGTATGCTCGACAGAAAGAAGAGAGGACAGAAAGCAAAAGAAAAAAAAGTAAAAAACAAAATCCTTATATATAATTTTGATCTTTCTATTTAAAATTTTTAATTTATTTGTTCTCCACTTTTGAAGATATGTAATTTTGTTTCTCTGTTTTAAAATAGTGATGTTTAGTATGTTAGTTTTAAAAAATTCACATTTTGTTTCCTAAAACTAAAAAATTATTGATTAGTATAAAATTACAATTAATTATGACATGATTTAAATAAATAATCTCATATCAAATACATAAATATAGGACTAAATATTTTTATTTTAAAATACGAGAATTTTTTAAAAAGATAGAGGAATTAAATGTCTCTATTTCAAACTAGAAAACCAAATTTATAGATTTTGAAAAATAAAAAAACCAAAACAATATTGAAGTTAAAAAAATAAGATTAATTTGGTTGGAAAGAAACACAAGAAAAGTTTTAAAAAAATGAGTAGGTCCACGACATTTTATTTCTTCTAACTTAATAAATACACATAAACTTACTTTTAAAAAAGAAAAAAAAAATACACTCAAGAGAGAAGGAGTGGTCCCTGTTTTTATGTTTTATATTTTGAAAGTGTTAATGTTGCCTGTATTTGAAAGCCTCGTACCTGTCCCGTGGTCCAACATGTTGAGACTTTGGATACATGTTATTGACTGAATACATTATAATTAGAATTATTTAGTTGAGGAAAATTATAATATATAATATTTATATATTTATTACCATGCGAGTAAAATAGAAATAATTTTGTAGGCATAAATATTTTATAATTTTTTTTTTGCATTTTATGTTTGTCTTGAGTGTAAAGAAAAATATCTAAAATTCCTTAATTTTTTATATATTTTTTATTACTGTTTTTTGTCACTTCATTTATCTTTACTTAGATTACATGTGAAAGCACATCATGCTTGAGCATTATTAGTGTGTGTCTTTATACGTTTTAATTTTGAATCTAAAATTGATTTTAAATAATTTTTTATATGTTTAGTTTTCTATGATAAAGAATTCAAAATAAATTTTTTAGATTTATAATTGATTATGATTTGAAATAATTTGAAATTACTTCTGCATTAAATAAAAAATTTTATACTAAATCTTTTACGGTTAACTTACGTTTATGGTACACACTAACATATCATTATTAAAATAAAAATAAATATATTATTTTAAAAATATCTTACACTAACATTTCATGCATCGAAAGATATAAGTATTATTATTCTTCACTTTTGTATTTTATGTAAAGTACACACTCTCCTCTCTCTCTATCCAAATAAAGAATGTATTACACTTTACTATGTTTTAAAATTTTCCTTCACAATAATGTTTTATCACAATAATGTATTACACTTTAGTATTTTAGTTTGTGTAATTCACAGAATAAATGTTTGCTTTTATATGAATAAAATTATAATAAAAATATTTTAAATGTATAAATATGGTATATAGCTAAAATTTATAATAAATAAATAAATATATTGTGATACAACATTATTTTTAACTATTTGGTAGTTTTTTATAAAAAATATTAAAACTTATTTTGATATAAAAATGAAAAGGATAAATTGAAAGAGATAATCAATTGAATATATATATATAGAGAGAGAGAGAGAGAGAGAGTGTGAGTGTGAGAGTGAGTGATATCAATTCTTAAAAATGCTCTCGTTTAAGAAAACTTGCTAAAAGGGTTCTCTTTGAAGTATAGATCCTAAAATAATTTAATTCAAAATACTTTTAATATATATATATATATATATATATATAAATGAATTTATAGTGTCTTTTTTTGCCATAATTCTTTGTCTATTGAATACACTTTCTAATTAATCTTTTAGATATTATTAACAACAGATTAAATTTTGTTAGACATTTTGTGATATTTAGCAACATGGATAGATTCATAGATTTTATATATATATATATATACATAAATATATGAAATCAATGCTAAGGGCATCGCACAAGTGAAGATTAATTTTCTCAATAAAATTTTTTTAGTGTGTATTTTATTTAAAAATTAAAATATATTTAAAATATTTTAAAGAGCATTGGTTTTAATATATTAATTTAAATGAGTTATACGGTATATTTTATGTAAATTTTGAGGACAATATAATACTTGTATTTCTTAAAAAAGTGTATCGATGTAATTTATTTAAGAATATTTTAACAATATTAAGTCAAATAAACTAAATTATGCATCTTAAAATATAATAATTAATGTAATACTTATATGTATAAAAAAGTGTAATTTAATTTTATTTATTTTCTATTATCACAAAAGGTGGCTTTCAATAATAATATTGCTATAATCTACTTTTATTTATTTTATATTATCATAACAAGTATAATTATTTAAAATATATATACTTTGATTTAAAAATAACCAGTGCATTGAATCAACAAAAATATAGACGTGTACTATAATATTTTATTTTTTTTTTAAAAAAAAAAAAGTTTACATAAGTTGAGTAGGAAAAAAAATATGTTAAGTCATTTTTAATTTTAGACAATTAACCATTCACGCAACCTTGCAACATAAATGTGCCTATCTTTTATTTCCTTTCGTGTTCATTCTTTTGTCACATCAGAAACAAAATGTGAAGTAAGTGTTTATGTAGAAAACCAGAGGGGTCGTTCAAAACAAAAGGTTAAAAACTCCCAATTAAGTCCAACCATTAGAATATATGAAAAGAAATTGAGAAAGAAAAAGGTGAAGTTGTTATGATAGATTTAGTGAAATAAGTACATCAAATCATTCATAACTCATAAGCTTAACTTTTTCAAAATGATTTAGATATATTAACTAACAACAAAATATACACTCCACAAGTGGCTCCACCCGGTGGATGGTAAGCGACACCTTTGATACAAACATACCTAAAGCTTATATTAAGGGTTTTATTACTGTGCAAGTCAATTTTGTACTTAAGATTTCATATATAATATATAAGCAAAGTATCAAAACGACAAAACCTAAAAGTTATTATGGTGCTAACATTTTTGTCACTCCTCTGTTGTTGAACAGAACACTCATGAGTCATGCCTATCTTTTATTGTGCAGACCAAATGGCCACTCCAATAATATACATCAGATCAATATCAACATCAACATCCTTAAAATGATATTCACTGTGTTAATTAAATTAGTCTTCCAAAATATACTCAAATTATTTGATTTTAGTCTTAATTATTTATTTTTAAAAATTATAGTGTGTACAGAACGAGTGACATTAGCATCTCAACTTATCCCTTTCTCAGGGACTTTGAAAAAAATAATCCAACATAATTTTTTTGGTAAACTATTTTTAATAACTTATAAATTTAATATATTGTTTTCTGTTAAAAGCAAAGTTTATTTTATATTATATTATATTATATTATATATATATATATACACCCTAATGATGTAGCACGCCATTGTCTTGTCAAAGTTGTATAATTAATATTGTTACTAAAAAAATAAAAATTGATTCTTCATAATAGCACTAATTAAAACCAAAAAAAAAAATCTTCAAATGACTAAATTAAAAAAATAAAAAATGTTATTTTTTAGAGACTAAAAATTTATTTAAATCAAATTAAATAAGTTTATGATTTTTAAAAATCCATTTAATTCTTTAAATTAATTACTTTTTTTTTTCATTTTAGTTTTTAGTAGGAATGACAATAGGGCGAGGGGAGGGTGCAGATTTGAACCTCCCTATCCCCATTCTCGCCACTCCCAGAAAGTGTAGGGTAGATTTGAGGTCGAATATATGAAGAATAAGTATGACATTTTAATCCATATCTTTATCCTCGTTGGGTATTTTTGGATTCAAGTATACCTGTGAGTACCGGTTATATTATTTTTTACAATTTAAATTTACTTATTTATTATTAAATATATTATATATAAGTTATTAATTATATTTTAATTTAAAAAGTATAAAAAGAATAATTAATAATAAGAAATTATAAATTAAAGTTTAAGAATTAAAAGTTTTAATTAAATATATAACTTTTAAACTTATTATATAATTATTAAAATTATAATAAGCCGAGTAAGAGTTCGGGTACAGGACAGGTAGTCAAAGCGGATAATACTTATCAAAATTGAACAGTACCCACAGGTATAAATATATTTGTCATCCCTAGTTCTTAGTCTTTAAAATACTCAACAACAACAACAACTTTAGTAACAAAATATTATTTGACTTCAACAAAACTAAACAAACAAAAAATATTTCAATTTCTTAATTTTAGAAACGAATATAATAATAAAAATAAAATGGATTGAAAGCAATTTTTGAAATATATACATTTACTACCCAATTTTGCAAAATATAGAATTTTGGTTCTTCCGTTAAACTAATATGATGGTTATTAACTAATTAACATTGAGTATAATGTGGATTAAGAAATAATTTAATGTATGTCAATAAATTTAGATTACATCTGGTTAATCTCGTTATTATAAAAAAAATATCTTTATTATCAACATTTCTAATTTTACACAAAAAAAATCATGAATTCTATAAAATTGAGATTAGATGTTTTTATTTTAAAATAGAGAATAAAAAATAAGGATTCTGAAAAATAAGAAACTAGGGGTTGTTTAGTTGAAGTTTTTTAAGAAAAACTGAAAAAATTATTTTAGGAATTCAAGAAAAATCAGAAAACATGTACCATATGATCTTTAATCACACCAAGTTCCTTTCCCTCGGTTGTGCCTTTGCCTCTAAAACTCCTTTTGTGCCGTTCACCCTACCCTTTGTTGCCACCTTTCACTTTCCTTCCACGTCTTCCATACTGAACTATGTGTCTCTTCATTGTTATTTTCGCTGTCATTACCTTTTATACTTCTTTCATCTCTTCCATCCATGATTTAAAAAATTGACTCGAAAGTTGACCTGGTTGAGGCACGAGGTCACAAAGTGAATCGGAAAGTTAGTAATTAGCCCACATGACTATATCTAACAAGAATAAAATTTAAAAATTTCATACTCTAACTTTAATAATATACAAAATATTAAAAAATCACATTTATAACATCACAAATAAATATAATTTCACATACTTGTCTTTTATAAAATCACAAAATATTAACTAATATCACAAAAAAAATAAAATTTAAGAAACTCATTATTTGAGTTCAAATCAAATTCATTTACATTTATCTATGATTCTAAAGAAATAAAAGAAAAGTTCTAAGTTTATAATAACTTGTAACCATAACCTCCAATAACAAATAATAAATAAGTTTCATAGTACATGAATGACAAATTTATAATTTTAATAATCACATAGTAATAAAAAAACAAAATTTGTAATATGAAGAAGAAACTATAATGAAGGAACATATTTAACAAAATATTGATAAAAACACTATAATTCATTAAAAATAAAATATTTTTTATTAATTTGCAAAAAAAAATAATTGATTGATTGGGTTAGATGAATACTTTAACAAGATTGGGTCACCAATTCATAATGGGTTATTGTCTAGATTGATAACATGATTGGTCTAATAATCAACTTGATCCGGTCAAACTATTGGTTGATTGGTTCACGATCCAACAACTCATATAAGTAGAGGTAGTTTAGGTTTTTAAACTATTCTCCCACACTTACTTTCATTAATCGTCACTTCCTCATCTTCCTTTTTGTCTTTACAATTGTTTTTTCTTTGTTGAGAAATGAAGGTGATGTTTATTTTAGATGTTTTCTGTTTTCATTTTCAGAAAAAACAGAAAATAGTAGTGAAAATATGTTTAGTTACAATTTAGAAAATATTTTAACTGAAAATATTTTAAAAAATAATTGAAAAAAGAAAAAAATTGTTTTCAATGTTTTTAAAAGTTAACATTATATAAAAACTTAATAACAATATTGTAATTATATAAAAAATAATATATAAATATATTTTAAACAATATATATAAATAATTATAATATTTTTTCAAAAATGTAATTAAATTTAATAATATTATTTCTTGAAAATAGAAAATATAAAAAAAAGCAAGCATCTTTTCTAAATGTCAAAAACTTTGAAAATGAAAACAACTTTAAAAAATAAAAATAAAAATAAAAAATGAAAACAGAAAACATTTTGTTAAACCAAATGCTACTGAAAATTTGGAAAAATGAAATGTCTCCAAACAATTTTTTTTTAATCTTTTATGAAAATAAAAAATTTAAAAAACTCACAGAAAACTATTAAAAATTAAAATAAAAAAAATTAGAAGAGTAACTAAACATCTATTAAAACAAATAATCATATTACAATTTCAAAATAGAACAATCAAAATTAAATTCAAGTCAAAGATAATTCAACAACTAAATCAATCATTTAATCTTTAAAAAAATATAAAACGAAGAAAGGTACTGCCTCGTAGCTTATTGTTGCAAAAGTAATTAAGAAAGGAAATAGAGAACATGGCAAATCAGAAAAGTGTAGAAGGAGTTATGGGGGTCCATGTAATATATCTGAGCACGACAAAGGGAACTAGGTTAATGATAGCATGGAGAAAGATCTTCCAATTATATAACATGACTATTATATCACTTACAAGAATTGAACTCCAATGTTATTATTAAGAGAAAATTCTTTTTAGATTTTTCTTTTTAAATTTTTTTTATGATAAGTTGAAATTTATTAAAAATTATTAATTTAAAAAAATATGAAATAAACCATAAAACTGATCAAAATTAATAATAAATTATAAAATTTAATGTTTATACTATTGTATAGTTTTTAAAAAGTTTAAAATATTAATTAATAAAATCGATAAACTTAGTTGGAATTGAATGACACCATCTTATATTTCTAAATTATATCCTATCAAAAGAGTTTCACAAGAAAAGTATGGAAGCGAATTTGGTTAGCATTACTCTATTATTCAATATAATGGACCGTTCCTTTTTCTTAGTGGAAGCCGAAGAAGCACTAGTGTATGATATGGCCATGTCTTGATGTTTTTGGTTGGTTGAGTGGGGCTTCACACAAAGCACCCCACTAATTTCCTTGTCTTTCTGTTTGTCCATATTTTTGCTCCCACAGACACACTCTGATTATTAATTAAGAGCTAAAAGCACAGGAAAAATGGAACTACATATAGAAACTTCAAATTGGACAAAAGAAGTGGTTCTAGTGTTTGTACATGTTATCTGACATCTCTGACTTCGTTCATCATTCCCATTTCTCTTTCCTCAGCTTTTCCATTATTTACACTTCTCTCTGTAATCTTATCTCCTTTTAGTTTGTCTCTCTCTCACATCACCACTTCATAGTGGTAAATACTTAAAAAAAAGTACTAATAATAGCACAATACCCGGCTTGTTGCTCATATTCTTCAAAGTCCAAAATAGCTTCTCACTGCAGAATCTTTCCCTTTTTTTTATAGTACAGTACTAGGTAAGTGCCTCTTTCCACTCATCTTTTCACCTAAAGACTAGCATTTCATTTCACACTTTCTTCTTCTAATTCGTACATGCATTTTCAAGCCTTGTGCTGCTTTAAACTCCATTTCCTCACTTTTTTTGGGGTCTGTTTTTGCTTCTCTTGTGTTGTGGAGGCTCACTCTACCTTGCAAGTAAACAATTTTTGTTGTTTATTTGAGGAATTTGTGCTTACTTATAGTTTGCTTAAGCGGTTCTTGCAACCAGATGCATTTTGCCTGCTATTTTAGTGTAAAAATTAGATCTAAGGGCTAAATAATTATGGGAGTTCTTCAATTTGACGTTACTGGCTGGTCTTTCCTTTTTATTTGCTTTACTAATTTTAGATACTCTTGGTTCTAGATTCTTTTCTTTCTAGTTTGTTTTCGTTAGTATGAACACTAAAATAAGTATTTGTGTTCTTTTGTTTGAGGTTGTACAATTTTTTTTCAATTACCTGTTTGAGTTGAATGCTTTAAGAAGGCTTGGGTTGTTGGTCCGTTGCAAGAGATGTTTTTTATGGGAAAGTATGCCAAATGAACTGATGGGTAACTTAGGAATCTTTTGTTTAGCATAATCTGATGGGAGAGGGAAATGTTTTTACTTTTAATTAAAATTCAATTTCGTGATTTGATTGTTTTCAATTGCGTTCTAGACATTAAAAAAAAAATGAAAATAGAGAATATTTTCTCAAATTTCTTGAACTTATGATTCCCTCTGTGAGTTATGTTAAAATCTATCTGATTTTAATATAAATACACTAAAGTTTTAATTTTTTCCTCAAGGTTACAAAAATTTGAGGAATTATTTTGCCAGTAAATAAAGGTTGTATGACTGCAGCAACTGGCAAAATAATCTTCCTTAAGATTCATGATTTGCGAAGGACAACAACCTAATTTGTGATTGATGAAGGACAGAATACTAGTTGGCCTCAGCAACAAATTAAAGTATGTAATGCTAGTTTTTTTGTTCAAAATAATTAGCATGTCAGAGAGGCAGCTTATGTGTTTTCTTTGGTACTATGAAAATATGAAGTGTAATTCGTATGTTGTTCAATGTAATGTAATGTTTGTAGTTGTCTACTTATCCCTGACTAAATAGCCTGCTGGGTTGTCATAGATCATATCACATTTTCATACTGTAATCTATACGAATAGATGGGCCATTAAGTTACTTGAAGAAGAAAGATAACATGATGTTGATCAGTGATGAAATTGAGACATGAGGCCAATTTTGGTCTTGTTATAAGCTACATATTCTCTGGTGCTTTTGGTAAATTTGTCTCCATGTTACTGTTGAAAAGTGAATAAAAATTGTTAAATGAACATCTGCACTAAATCTTAACTTTGTAACTTGAATGCCTTGGAATGGTGTTGGAAGCCTGGCTTTTAGTTTTCTTTCTTTTTCTCTTGGAGTTCACATGTTATACCGTATTTGCTTTTGTTTATACTTTATATTTTGTTTACATAATTTCAGACACAAACTCTTTCCCCAAACTGTGAAAACTAGTGATATGGCTGCATTAGTTTGATGCAAAGAAGTTTGAGAGGGAACCCTTGAACAAAGATACAGCCTTATTAGCAGTTTGAGAAAAGATATTGTATTACTCTGACTTCTCTTTTAGTGATTCGTATTTCCATTGTATTGTTTTAATTTAATTCAACCCGTTGTTTAATGAGTTTAATATTTATATACTGTGAGTGTAAAAGAGTTTTATACTTAAATAAGTTTATTGACTTTATTCATCAATATTTTATAATTCATATAAAAGGTAGATTGCGATTGAATGATAGTGTATAACTTTTTTACGTTGTCTGTGCATGAACCTTTTTCTCTTGTCTTATTAGACTTCACTTGTTGAACATGTTACATGCTAGTTCAATTACTTGCAATTATCCCTGAACATCGTAAGTGTATATATTTAGAGGTTTTGAGAAATTTGAAATGGAGTTCTGAAATTTTAGAATGAAACTCACCAGTTTAATTCTAAATAGAAAACTTTTTATGTTCTTTTTTAAAATAAGAAATATCAAAATCAGCAGTTAATTGTGTTAACTTCCTATACCTTAGCTTAGACAAACCTTTTAAGAAAAAGGGAAATAAAAAATTCCTTTCTTGTTGGATGAAAACTGCACAAAATGAGTGACATTCATACTCTCTAGTGCTCATTGCTGGAGGGTTATTAAAGCATTTGCAAATTACACGTGAAAACTGTTTTGCTAGATTGTGGTTATAAAAGGCTCCAATAATACAAAAAAAAAAAAAAATATAAAAATTCCTTATGTTTTGATTTTGGATCTCTGATTACCTATCCCTTCAACTACAAGGTTAGCCAGAGTAATCTAGCATTGGCTGGACTGAGTAGTTAAGCCCTTAAAATTAAATATTTGTATCTAAAGTTAAAGCTCCTTTTGTAAGAGCAGTACAAAATTTTGGATAAATAAAAGTGTACTTAGTTGTCAAAAGAAAAAGAATTGCTTAATTTCGTTTTCAAAATCCAAGCGCTTTTCTTTTTGACAAAACTTGTGGTTATTCGCCTCTGTTATTTCGTCTATCAACAAGCACTAGATGAGAGGACATAATGGAAGGTAGATGATTGTTTGGAGTAGTTTATTTTCTTTCCAGAAAAGCTTGTTTCTCTTTTTAAAGTTCTCAATAGAGCCCCCTTTGAATACAAAATAAATTGATTCAAACATTTTCACTAGGTTTGTATAAGTTCATGTTTGAAATGGCAGTGTTGATAGGATAAAGATTGAGTTTTAGTTCCTAGGTCTGTACTCTAATGAAAAATTGCTGACAGTTTGTTTGATCATGTCTGTCGCTATTCTTACCCTGAGTGATCAGTAACCATATTATAAATACAGTTTCCGAAATTAAATTTCGACTTGCATGATGGGTCAGAATTGAGACTTGAGATTGGTAGATTACAAATAATTTATTGTTGACTCTGATTTAGTTAAATACACAGGTTATTTTGCAGCTGGCTATCTAGAGTAATTTGCCATTGCTGTGTTACTCAGATCAGATGTTTACAGTTCTAACATTTGTTTGATTAAGTGCGGACCTTTTTTCCAAAAGTGTGTAATGTTTTCTTTTGGGTTGTACTGAGGCCTAAGGTTAGGGGGTGTATTTCAAAGATGAGTCCCAAATAATGTGTGAATGTTGATGGGGTGATGAAAATCTTGCCAATTATGGTATTTAAGGGTACTGATAGATGATGAAAATCTTGCCAGTCACTGTAGACGACTATCAACATTTGCTATCTATCACTCAATAAATTACTCTATCTCTTCATAGCAATTGTATAAGATGATAGAAAAATATTTTTGATATGCATTGGTACAAAGAAACATAATCATATTGGGAGTTGGAACACTCAGCATCTAAAGATAAGTCTAGTAATTTAACTTGTTGAGAGCTGGCAAAGTAAACAAGATACAGAACCTTTGTCACATATGGTTTGAGTTATCCACAAGAAAAAAATTATTTATACTTGTGATCCTTCAAAGGAATTACATTATTTTTTCTATATTCTCTACTACCTTTTCATTGATATCCCTTCTGATTACTTGCATATGTTATTCCAAGTATTCTCCTTTCCTTTTATATGTTGTTTTTTTCTTTTATCTTTGCTTTGTGACTCTCCCTTTAATATATTTTTGTACCTTAAATGCTCAAACTTTCTATAATAGAACTTCCATTTTAATAATAAGTTATTTTAAATAATTAGTTCATGTAATGTGACCATGAATCAGCTTAGGCTTGTATACTGGGAATTAATTTATAAAAGATAGACACTAAATAAATGACTTCAACATTCAGGTATTATGTGAATAAAGTTACATTAGATGTTTTGTGTTGTTCCCTTGGTTTTTGTATCATTGATAATCACTTCTCAGGCTATAGAAAAACATAAGATGTATGTTAAATGACAAGAAAATTGGGTAGTTTTTTTATATATTTTTCATCGTATTTGTTTGAGAAAGCACTAATGTAATTGAGGCAGTTTATATATGACAAATCTACTTGTATGATGTGTGAGTTTTCTTGGTATCTGGATGTGATGTATTTTGCAGTTCACTTGTTCTTAAGATTTTACCTATGATTAAACTTTCTGTAAATTTCTAAAAGTCTTAATGCTTTTCTGCAAAGTTAATTTCTAATTTACTTTCTGAAACAGGTAGTATTTTTGCTTATACATATATGAATGAATTGTTTGCCCCTGCTTTGCTTGCATGACTTTGACTGAATGCTTTATTTTAACACTATGTTCCATCATCCATGTCTTCATTACTTTGTCATAACAAATAATGCGGTTCATCATCAATGCAGGTGATGCCTAAATGGTAAGCTGACGGAAGAAGAAATTTGTTCCATTCTTAAAAGAAGCTAGTTGACAGCAGATCCATATAAACATGATGGCACCAAACTTGAATGCTGAACCCGATGATGAATTAGAAGTCCTGAGCCAAGTAGGTTCCGATAAATCGTTACAAGAAACATGGCATGATGATCTTAACAAGGACTGCAGCACCACTTCCTCCTGTCTCACAAAGGCTGTTTCCCTTGACTTGACTCTTAACTTGAATGCCAATGACGAAGAGTTGAAAGGTGCAAGTGATGCTGCTAGCTGTGAATTAGGAGGTGAAACTCATGGCTCAGCATCAGCAATTCCTAGAGTTTTCTCTTGTAATTATTGTAGGCGCAAATTCTTCAGCTCACAGGCATTAGGTGGCCATCAGAATGCTCATAAAAGGGAGAGGACAATGGCAAAGCGCGCAATGCGAATGGGGATGTTTGCTGAAAGGTACACAAGCCTGGCATCTCTGCCTCTCCATGGTTCGGCTTTTCGGTCCCTTGGACTCCAAGCTCATTCTGCAATGCACCAAGGACAAGTGCATTCACTCAGGGCGGCTCCTGACATGAGAGCTGCAGCAAAATTCAGTAACGACTGTTTTAGGACACCAAACTTTGTGGAGGATGACGATGTTGGTCTCTTTTGGCCTGGAAGTTTCAGACAGATTGATAAAAGGGTTGGTGTTAATTTGAGGCATGGTGAGTATGCTAATAATTCAAACACCCCCCCAGCTCAAACATCTGCACCTCCTGATCTCACTCTCAGGCTTTAATATTTTTCATCTTCATTCAATTCAAATACTAGTTTTGTACTTTTCTGGCATGCACAAACATCTGTATAAGCCTCCTTGTGTTCTCACTGTAAAGCTTTAAAAGCTTTTTCATCTTTGGTTTCCATCAGACTTTAAATTATTAATTTATGATGATTGTACTGTACAGTGAGACTTGTATTTCCAATGCCTCTTTTAGCTTATTTGAATTTTCATTATTAAACTTTTCTTGTGGCTTATATTTGGCACCATTATTTATGCTGTAGCTACCGCACCATGGTCAATGGATTCAAATGTCAGTGTGTTTGGATTTCTGTTAGGAAAGTAGTGTTGGTAAATTTGGTCACTTTTTGCTTCAACCATGGTCTTATAGTTGCCATGTTGGCATAAGAATTATTATGTTTTTATCATAGGAATGAAGATAATGTTAGGATTTTATAAGATTCCAACTGTTTTCAAGCAACTGAATTAGACACTGACAAACAATGATTAGTCTTCAGAGTTTAGAACTTCAAAGCTTATAGACTTTTCCAAGCCTTGGTATATAAAGGAGGGGAGAGTTCTGCATCTTAAGGCTTGAAACAGTCCTTTAATTTATTTTATTTTTTTAAGTGATGAGTAAATGCACAATCTCCAAAAGTAATAACTTGCATATTTTTTATGAATGTTAAACACTTATCTTGCTAAACAAAAAAAAAGAAATTAACTTGTATTATTTTGGTTTTTACAAAGTGCATGTCTATACAACTTAATTTTAAAAAAGAAAACAATTTCTAACAAGTTTTATCTTACACAATTGTAGACAATATTCTCCTTCAAGAATTTAATTTGCATAGACATGAAACCTTCAAGGGAATAAAGCCAAAAAAAACACTTCAAAGACCTAATTTATAGAATTATGTGTCACAACTTGCCAACATAAGTCACGACAAAAGATCACTAAAATTTATTTTGTAAAACAAATGAAGTTAATGCTAATTTTCATTTTAAAAAGTAATTGGAAAAAGTATTCCTTTTAAAAATTGGTCTTGAAAAAATTAAATTAGGTTTTAATCTAATTATGCACAAGTAATTAAATGAAAATAGATTTAAACAAATTATTGATAAACATGAAAATAGATTTTTTTGCCACAGTTATTCTCTCTTAAAGGCAATAGTCTTTAAAGTATGGTGAGGTACTAATTGTAGATACCTCTCCAGTGTACATTCCGACCTTGGTTCACAAGGTGAAAAACTACCCCCTTCAATATTTTAGAAAATTAATTAAAATTCAAAAAGAATTAAAATAATATAATTTATAAAAGAAATTGAATTATGTGAAAGAAACAAAATTTTAACTTGAGGGTACAATTCCTATTCCTACATATTTATTTTAATAAAATAAAATTTATACATAAACGTTGTTTTGTTTTTTTATAAACTAACAGGTATTGGTTGATTCACTTGAGTGCTTTTGATTTTGAAA
The DNA here is from genome assembly GCA_037954015.1 of Psophocarpus tetragonolobus. Taxonomy (NCBI): domain Eukaryota; kingdom Viridiplantae; phylum Streptophyta; class Magnoliopsida; order Fabales; family Fabaceae; genus Psophocarpus; species Psophocarpus tetragonolobus. The sequence goes on from CM075689.1 coordinate 99,702,913, forward strand.
AGTACAGAAAAAACATTTTATTGTAAAAAAGATGTATTTGATCTAAATAAAAAATATAATTAACTAAGATTTTACACCTTAAATTTTTTGAATTTAGGATTTTAGTCCCATGAAAAAAGTTTGATGGATAAAAAATGTTATTTGTTTTTTGTTAAACATTCCATTTTTGTCCCTAAACAAACGGTTAAATATTTGTTTAATATAAAAATCTTAACATAAAAAGGTTGAGTGACTTTATCCACTCAAACATTGAGTGACTAAAATTGAATTTTAAATAAATTTAGTTATGCTAGAAAGTATTTCAAACCATCAAGTTGTCATAAGCAACACTAGGTTTCTGTTCTTTTAGGTGAAAGCAGATGCGTGGCACCTTTGGGCTCTTGACCCACAAACAATTGACTAAGTGTTCCAAATTATGTCATAGACAATATTTCATGGACACCTAGATGTCACTAATTGACATTTAGAAAGAGAAAAAGAGAAATCAGAATATATATATATATATATATATATATATATATATATATATTGATAAACTATATATATATATATGTATAAAATAGGGTTAATTATATTTTTATATTTTATTAATTTTAAAAATGACACTGTTTAAAATTTTTAAAATTGAGAAATTTGTGATGTACTATTAGTGAATAAGTGAATCACTGTTAACTATTAAATGAAAAATAAAAAAACATGTGAAAATTATTTAAATATGGAGAATATTTTAATTTTATATTTAAGATATTTAATTAATTATAATTATTTTCATTATTTAAATTATTTTTAAATTATAGATTAGGCCTGTCACATCATTAAAATTATTTTTAAAACTGAAGACACAATATAAAAATTAATAAAATAGAGTAGAAAGTGTAATTAAGTTTATACCACAAAGAGAAACGTAAAAAAAAAATTGATGATAGTGTATGGTTTCTTTTTTCCCAAGAAGAAAGCTAATAGTCAAATTTGTTTTCAAAATGTAAAAATTGTCGAAATTATCGAAGTGAATTTTGTCTTTAGTTTCACAGATAACTAGCAATTAAATTATTGATAATATAGAAAAATAATTATTTACCGACAGAGTTGGACTTAGAGAAAATAGTCCCCACAAACTATGAGGGTGTGTGTGGAATGTTGTTGGTATACTATTTCCGTTATTTGTGCATGTGGATATAGATGCACCACCACGTACACGAAACTTGGTGGCAGCATCCCATGTTGATTGTTGACATCCAAACAATAATAAAATTTAAAGAAACACGACAATTGCTTAGATGATGCTGACCTTCTCTCACCAAATATACTTTTATTAATGTCCACTCTTCATAATTCATCAACTTGTCTCACATTTTAATTCTTTTTACCCAAGTATCACTATGACTAATAGTTGCAGTATTGCCTCAAATATTCTTTTAAAAGATATTTTTAATATTACTAGAATTTCCAGTATTACCTGCGAAATTTTCTGCAGATTTTGTCCAAAAAAATTACATAAAAACCACTAATTTCCGGGAAAAGAAACATCAGTAAGGATAGGCGGATAAAGGTAGGTGCGTTTAATATCGAAGTAGCAGCCGTTAGAAGTCAACGCGAAGTTCTTGTTCTATCTCTTTTTTCTTATTAAGGGTAATTTTTAATAGAAAAAGTATTTTTATATATAATAAGTTTATTGAATTTATTAAATAATATTTTAAAAGTCATATAAATAAAAGATTGTTATTAATATTTTATATTGAATATAAATGTTAAACTCAATTTCTAAAAAGACGAAGATAACTTCAAAATTCTTTGAAAAAATGAGAGATTTAAAAAATAACTAGTCCATCAAGCGTGAAATTAAGGAAAGCACTGGCAAATTAAGATTGAGTACAAAGCGTAAAGTTAGGAAGAAGCTTCTTCGTAATGCACCTTTGTGGCAGCTCCCAATTCCCAGACATTTACAAATTGAGAATAAAGAGGAGAATGACTATTCTATTTTTCTTACAATGTTGTGAACATGGCTCGTGATCGAGAATGCAGTTCGCAGTTCGTGATTGTGAACGCAGCTTGGAGCAAATTAGGACGTAGAAAACGAATTGGGCTTTGAGGTGGTTTTTATGATAAGTGCGAATAGAAATTGTAAGGTGCTAACAATAATTTTCTTTAACAAAACAACAAGTAGCTCATGTCAAACATAGAGATCAAGAGAGTTAGGCTAACACTGTGTTCCCCTCAACAGTTCTTATTTATATACTATTAATAAAAAGAATAAGACATAAATACATACAATAATTGCTTAGTTGTTATATAATTCTATTCTAATTCAATCCAGTATTTTCCCCTTCATTTTATGATGTGTTTCAAATATTTATGTAAAACATTATTATTGTTCAATTAGTTTTTGGAATATTATAATTAGTTCCTTGAAATTTTTAAATCAATACCAAAATTTTTAACCAATATATTTATAAATTATCAATAAAATAATATTTTAAATAAATTAAACTATTTTTAAATATTTAAAGTTTTAATTGCACATAATTTTATATTTAAATTATTGTTTGTTACAACTAAAATAGCATTTGACTAATTAAATCCTGCAAATTTAAGTTAAATATATTTAAATTATAATTTTCTATATTTCATTAATATTAAAAAATATACATGTTTGATATAAGATTTTTAACTGCAACAATGGAAAATATCTGGTAGCATAATCGGCAGGTATTTCCTAGGAAAATATATTTTACAAACATCCGCAGAAAATTCATAGGATTATATTGCCTATAAATATTTGTAGAAAATTCCTAAAAATTAATTTTTGCATTAAATTCTGCAAAAATCAAGAATATTAAGTAGCGGAATTCTGTTTTTTATACTTTTTTTGCTTAATCTTAGTCTTTATTGGCACATATCAATTTTGCTTTTACTCTCTATTTTCAAGTAATAATGCTAGCTAAGTGACTAACTTTTCCCATCATTATGAGGTGTGAATGGAATAATCTCTTACGATTTATAATGTCATATAAGTTTATAACTAATAAAAATACTTTTTACCAAAAACATCATATTGAGATATAATGTGATACGTCGTTATGCTACTAAAGCGTTATGATTACGTTTCAATTAATATATTATTGATATTAAAAAGATTAAAAAAACAAAAAAAATTTTAGGAGACCAAAATAAAAAAAAATCTTGAAAAGATCAAACAAATATAAGAAAAAAATTGAGAGAATAAGAGAAAAAGCACACAAACGTGGAGGGAGGGATATTCTTTTTTTTTTTATTACAACATATGGCCACTATATATATACAACTTTCACCTAACAAAATTTGCTATATGGCCACTAAAAGAATATAGTTGTACAAAAGAATTACAAAAAAAGAAAAAAAAAAGATTTGTAAAGATTGAATCAATAAAAAAGGTGGAAAGGTGTTGAAACAAATAATATATAGGTAAAGACTAGGATCCTTCTAGAAGCCTATTATCAATAGCATCAACATTTTTTTATGCCTTCACAAGTAGGGAGACATATGTCTGTCAGCCCTAGCTTGTGACAAATAGAGTGACATGAATATGGAATTAATGCTTTGGTGTATATGTTTGTCAATTTTTCAGATGATGAAATTGGAAGCAAATGGATTAAGCCTTTCTTGAGTTTCTCTCTTACAATATGACAGTCTATTTCTATGTGCTTTTTATGCTCATGAAATATTGGGTTAGCTGCAATGTGTCAGGCAAAATCATTATTCCAATACAGTAGAGCTGGTTACTAAAAATGAACCTTGAAATCTTACGAAAGGTAAGTCAACCACCGAACTTCACAAGTGAGAGTGGTCATTGCTCTATATTCTGCTTCATAAGAACTTTTAGATGTAGTATTTTGTTTCTTTGATTTCCATGAAATGAGAGAGTTACCAAAGTAAACCACCAAAGTTTGTCATTGATCTTCTTGAATCTCCACAAGTCCCCTAGTCACTATCACAATAGGCATTGAGTTGAGGGATTGAATTTCTTAGGAAAAGCAAACCAAGGCCTAGTTCCCCTTTTATGTATCTTAAAGCTCTTATTGCAACTTGTACTAAGACATTGGTGACTAGAAAAGGAATTGAGATAATTGTTGTACAAAAAATTGTTGTACAAAAAATGTCATGTCTAGTCAAGTGTTTGTCAAATACATCAACCTTTCTACCAGTCTCCTATATGCAAAGGCATTTGAAAATTCTTCATATGTCATGGATGAGAGTTTCTTGACATTATCAATTGGTATTGTTATTGGTTTGCTTCTTGATAGTGACTTGCTTCTGACAACAATTATAAGGCATACTTCCTTTGATTTACCGTTATCCCTTGCTTTCTCAAATTTCCCAAGTCTTCAATTTTAAAGGTATTGTCCAAAGCATGCTTGATATTATTGATATCTTCCTTATCATTTCCAACCACAATTATATCATCTATGTAGACCAATATAGGTGTAAAAGATCCTTCAGAGCAATTGCTAAATGTAGCAACTAAAGTTATGAATTTGAGAGCTTTGGTACCATATAATAAAAAAACTGATAGAGAATAAGGGACAAAGCACACAACCGTGGAAAAGAGGGATGTAAGGACCTATTTATTTAATAGATTACAAGTGTGTGAAATAAATAGTAAGAGGAATTAAATTTAATTTTTATCTTCATTTATAAATCAATTGAGAAGAAATTGAGATTATTAATTGTGTCATTGAGAGGTGATCGAATTTTAAATTATGACTAGTTGGGTGGAGAGGTGAGCATAATTGTAATTTCTTTGATTTGTTGAGTTTAGAGTGGTTTTTGAGAAGATTTTGGAAGTTTGTTAGTATGGGGTGCAAATAGCAAGCATAACTTACTAAATACACCCTTGTACCATAACCTTATTCTTCCTCCTTCTTTTCTTCACTATCTTCTCTCTCTCCTCCTTCACCAATTCGCTCCTTCTTGCACCACCAATTCTTCTTCCTTGTGCATGGTAAGTGTCTTGCTGACAAAATCTGGTGCAATCTCTTCCACTTCTTCTGATTCTAAGTGTTCGTCATTGTAGGTATGTCTGGTTATAATTCTTCAAATTTTTTTTTTCAGTCTGATAGTTCTCTTTATAAGGGAATTCTCTTGAAAATCCCAATTTCTTAGGTCTGTGTTTAGTTTGGGATTTTGGTTAGCTTTTGAGTAACTTCTTTGATTGGGATCCTCTCTCCTTGTTAAAGCCAACCTTAAAAGGGAGAAATAGGTAAGGGAAGTACAATATTTGTTTTTATTTGATAGAACAATAATTTAATAGTGCAAATGTATTTCTATGTGAGTAATTGTGGTTTCGATCAGTGTTGTCAGCTTGAAGTATGTTATATGCCTTTTGCGGAAGAATTGTCAAGTGGAATACTGTTAAAATTTGAATGTTTGATGGAATTGATGTAGTGAGATAATTGTTCTTTATGTATGTATTGACGTGGATTCTATGTGAGAATGCGGTTTTCAGAGATTGAGATAAATGATGATATGTTGAGTTTATGCTCATTTTGGAATTTGGTGAATGATTGAGATAATTCATTGATAAATTGTATGAGAGGTTGTTACGGGGAGGTAATAGAACCCTGGAGGTGGTGCATTGAATTAGGGATGTCGATTGGTTTAAGTGATCCTGGTGCTAAGGCCTTGTGTAGGCAATGATGTAGTATTGGGGCCGTGTAGGGCGAGCATTGGTGTTAGGCCCTGAGATGAACAAGAATACACCACGAATATACTTGCATAAAAACGTAATGTAAGATTAGGTCAGTTAGACTATACATTAGTTGGTTATCTATGAGTATACTCATACTTCAACTGGATGCCGGATGGATCAGATAGATACCAGACATCAGTGGGGGGAAGTCAGATGAGCCGCTACCTTGGTATCTAAATTCAATGTAGTGAGTCTTTTTGGAAAGCATTTAATTTTGTGGTTCTTCGTATCTATGTTCTATGGGAACATAGGGTTGAATGTTTTAGTGTGATTTGTTGGTTAACATGTTTACGCAATATGAATGAATAATAATTTACATGATCTCTGCTTGACTTTCTATTTTATATTACTTTGAACTTAACCCTTACATTACTTGTGTGTTTTGTATGTCTGTGATGATTATGCTATGCAAGGGAGCATATGACAGCAGTGATTCTCAGAGGAAAGAAAAATTAGACTGAGGAGAATTATGGTTTGACAAGGATCATATATTTCATTTTGATTTGTATAGAGTATGTATACAAGCAACTTAGTGAGACATTTCACCATGTGCAAAGTTAATTCTGTTAGAGAATTAAATTAGATTTATGCCCAACGACGTATTTTATTGAGTAAACTTCCTTTCTTGAGACAATTTATTTTAGGGTCCTCGCTGGGCGATTGTAATTGCTGGACAATTGTGATCGCTGGATGAGCTACCCTGTCCCTCACTGAGTGACCTATTTAACTTGGCGAGTTTGTATAATGTAATTTGTGAGTTACTTTATTTGAAATTGTAATACACTTAGATTTATATTGTATTAAAATAGTTGTATAGTAATTAATAGTTTTGTTTCATATTTTGAGTTTTAATATTATATTTAAAAGGAATTTTAGTTATCCAGTAACATTATGAAAATCATTAGAAATTCTAGGATATTACAGGATATTCTTTCTCAATGATTAATTATAGAAAAGGAGACTCGATGTATACAATTTTTACCTAACAAAAATTTCTATATAACTACTAGAAAGAATACAACTATACAAAAGAATCACATAACACGACAAAATAAACATGCAAATATCTAATCAATAAAAAAGTTGGAAAAATTCTGAAAACAAATAACGGATTGGTGATAAGTAGGATCCTTCCCAAGCCTATTATCAATATTAGAGAAAACACAAGCCCGTGTGTCTGTGTATTTGTATTTTTATTTTAATATATTTGTGTATTTGTATTTTTATTTTAATATATTATAATAATTATAAGATTTTAATTTAATATTTTTTGTAAATTTTTATATTTTGAAATATAAATTATTATATAACATGTTTTGAAATATATTTTGTTAATTTTATATTTTTGTTTATGATAACATGATAAAAACATGTCAGATCATCAATGGATATGTCAAATATGCAATAAATATAAAAAAAATGGAAAGATGAGAGTTTGAATAGAATTCAAAATATTATCGCACCTGTGTATTTTGCATGCTTATTAAAAATATTTATCATGAAATATACACATATATTAATAGGGAGAAGTTATATTTGTGAAAGTGTGAACAGTCATAAAATATAGACACCAAAAGATTATATTTTCATTATATAATATATAGTATATATATAATATCATATATTAGACATCGCATATATAATTGGACAATTATATATGTTGGATATCAATATTTTAAAATAATTTTTGCTTGAAGTTATAAGTTTAGTTTAGTAGTAAAATATATGTTTGAGAAATGAGAGGTTATGGGTTCAAGTCTCTCTTATAACAAATTAGTTTATTTTTTTAATTTTAAAATAGGTATAATGATAAAATGTGTATTTTGAAAAGTATTATTAATAATATAGATATATAATCAACATTCTTTGATAACAATAATCACAATTTTTCAAAGAAAAGAATTTATTTAAGCCAAGAAAAAATAACATAAAAAGTTGTTTGGAAACCTGAAATAAAGCCACCAGAAAAAGTTATGAGTAAATTAAATTGCATGATAATTAGCTATATAAAAAGAGACATTAATATTATTCTTTTTACGTTATTAAAAAGAGTGAGATATTAAAAAACACATTCTAAAAAATTATTAAAAAATATGCTTGTAATAAATAACATTTATGATATATATAATTAGCTTCCGATACCACTAGTGATATCATTGGCTTTAAAGTTAAAACATTATTATAAAAATATTGTAACATATTTAGATACTTTTTTAATGATTTAGGGATTAAAAAATGTAAAACAAAATTATACATATTATATATTTAAAATTTTTGGTAAAAAATTAATTTATTTTTTTAAAAACTTAAAATCAATTATAAGAAAAAACTAGTCAGCTGCGATTACCCTGATTGCAAAAAAAGAGGGGATAAAGTACATTAGAATCTCCTGTTAAAAAAAAAAAACACACTAAATTAGAATCTTATCCATTTCGGCAGACACGATCCAACAATTTCACCTACTTCGACCACGAATCTTGACCTCAAACTAACCTCTAAAAATCAAATCATTTTCGAAACGGAAATTGAATGATAAATTTGGCCCCAAGTGTTGAAACAAGAAAACGATGGCATTGCAATTGCAAATAATAAGAATAAAGAGGTTTTGAAAAAATAAAAAGACTCGGTCCTGGTCATGTTTGCAAGGAATAAAGAGTAAATTTTAAGTTTCGTCCCAGTTTTTTTAACCTATTTTCACTCTTAAATATCTCTTTTGATAAACTAATATTTTAAAAATGCAAATAAATTTAATAGATATTTTCATTATAATTAAAGTTAATTTTAATCTTGTGTATTATTCTTTTATGACACTTAATCACAGTACTAATTATTCATTCCAATTTCCTACTATTTTTCTTTCTCTCCCACCACCGGTGAGTGATGCCACTGCCACTCTCACAATTGTTGATGCCATAGTAAGGGTGGTGGTGATAATTATGAGGGTGATAGTGATGACAGTTAGAGGAAGGAGGTATAATAGGTAGTACCGATAGCTGTGGTGATGAAGATGATGGTAGATAGGGAAAAAACAAAAACAATAATAATAAAAAACTAAAAATGAATAATGAGTGTTATAATTAAGAGTCATAACTCATAATAGAAGAATATACCAAATTAAAATCTGCATAATAATCCTAGTCTATAAATTTAAGAATTTAATACTTATATACTGTTAGTTTAAAAAAAATTTATACTAATAATTAACCAAAACTCTTTATTTTTAGGTGACTTTTTACGCTAGGTCTTTTCTAAATTTAATGACACAAAAATAGACTGTGAATGTTTGTGAAGTTATTAATGTTATACCATTCATGTGTACGTGGACTATTTTGAAGAATTTAAGGCTAAATTTGAAAAGTTATAATATCATATTAAATTCACGTGAAAGCTTCTGACATTTAAACCTTCTTTGGCTCTTTCACTCAAAAAATATTATCAAATTAAAAAATATGTTATAAATTAAATTATCATCCAATTACGACTACTCTGCACAACTACTAAGTTTTTTTTTATAAAAATAATTATCTATATAAAATAATACTATAAAACTATCATATATTATCGGTGATATATAGTGGTTAACGAAACTCATATATGAGTTACTTAAAATTTATAATGATTAGCTTTATAAATTCAGATAATGACATTCATAGATAATTTGGTACTTTAGATTATTAATATTGTGCAACATGGTTAATAAATAGTTTTTCCTTAAATATATAACTAGAAATTTCATTCTTGGTCATGAAAAAACATCCATTAAAAAACATGAATCCTTTAAATGAATGTTAAGAGTTTAACATCTATATAAAATTAGTGTAAAAGATGTTGGTTAATAAAAACTTTTCGTTTATGTTTTTCTTAAATATTAATACCTTGAAAAAACTTTCTGTTCTCGTATATCATAATAAAAAAAAGAGTATATATTTTAGTTGATACATTGTACATCATAAATATTTATTTTATAACTAAAATTTATATTAAATATGTCAATTATACTACCTCTCATTGTATTTATAAATAACAATCACTACTTTTTAAATATTTTAAATGATTTTATTTACGAATAAAATCCCATTTTATCTTTTTTAAAGTAATTTCCATTTTTATACATAAAAAAATTGCAGGTTTTGATAATTTGATCTTTGCAAGGATTTTAAAGATAAAATAGTTTTAAGAAATTAATCCTAACAATACATAATTATAATAAATTTAGTTTGTAAAAGAATTATACAATTTAGTTGAATTAGTGCTTCCAAATCAAATATCATAGATCAATTAGTCCCTACAAGGAGAAGGAAAACTCAAGGTTTTACATAGAACACTCATATAGAATTAGTCAAAAAAGTTTGATTTAAGGAAGAGGGCATGTATGAAAAACAGCAAAAAAACTCATTAGTAGTTGACTCCATTTTAGACAAGTCATCCATACATTGATTGCCTTTACACAAAATATGATTAAAGCATAAGAGCTACTCTTGATGAATGTGTCGTACGATAGGTATTGAATCGATCCCACGTAGATGGGATTAATACTTAGAATTCTAATATTATTACTTGCATAATAGGAATTTAATGAAAACTATTCTAATGCTACAGAAATTAAAAGAGCATAAAAATAAACTAAAATAAATATGATGAGAAGTTTGGTGGAGTTCTGATTTCACTATGTCTTCCTTCTAATACATAAATACTCTATCAAATCCTCGTTTATCATTCATGTTCCTATCACTCATAAACATACTCTTTCTCTGATTTCTCAAGAGTCAAAGACTAAGCTATTTGGGTTTTAGATCATGGATTCCTCACACAATCTAGAGTCAAATAACATGCATTACGAACAGAAGCTCGAGATTACCAATGGTTTTTACTCTCTCCTGAAACATAAATCTCATTGGGAACTCTTCTCATTTCGAAAGCAAGATTCCTCTCCCGAGTTCATTCGAAAAACGAAATCCATAAAATATCAGTAAATCAAATGCAAGGTAAAGAAAAACTCTAATAATGAATAATAAAATTAGATTAATAGAGAAAAAATACAACAGAGTTCAGGATAAAGTTACATCAAAATCCCAACCAAAAGAATCTAGTAGTCCATGGAGGTGGAGAGCTTGATCAATGGCATGAAGGTACAAAAATAGAGTGAAATGGAGGTAGAAATGATGAAGAACGATGATGGAAGGTGGATGTAGGGTTTTTCTGCGCCGCTTCTCTCATTACGCTCGCACTTCGTGTCTTATTTTCTATTTATATGTCTTTGTTAGCACATCAACATTGGGCGCCCGCTTCAAAACCACTAGGTGCCGAACAAGGTAAATTAACCCCTCTCAAGTTGATGGGCATTGGACGTCATCTTTGCCGCTATTGGTGCCTACTAGCGCTAGGCGAGCACTTCTTGGCTGCTGAGTGCTAGCTCCAGACTTAAAAATTTCCACTTCTTCTTCAACCACTCTTCCAAATCCCGACTTAAATAGTATAAAACAAGAAAATAGAAGTAATATATGCCTAAAATGTATATTTGTAATGAATTTTTATAAATTTTAAATTTATGTATAAAAAGGAGGGAAACAAGCTTTAAATAAGTTGGAATGAAGATAATTGCTTTATTTTACCTGTGTAAAAATAGGTATTTCAGGCAGTTATCAAACTTCCCCACTCTTAAAGCTTTGATTGTCCTAAAAAAAAAGACACTTTAGAGGACTTAACAAACAACACAACATGATGCATCATATTACAACATAAGTACAAAATGAACAGAAACAGAATACACAATGACATAATGAATAAATGCAAAACAACACAGTCTAGAACCAAAATCTTCCCATCATAAGTAACCACAATCATGGAGTGCTCACAACAAATTAACAATTCAATCATGGTACTCACATGAGTAAACAATGTTTTATCATGCACTAATTAGATCAAAAGGCGAGCCATGCAAATCACGGAATTTGAGCAATCTCATAGGCAAGGTGTTTCACTCCAAACATTTAGGATAGACAAAATTAACATTCATGTCACACAATGCACCCATACAAATCAACTTTGCTATTCATCTCAACACAACCAAAAACCAAACATGCATATTTGAAATCACAAGGGCTTTATTAAGCTTGTAACTTGGTCGGGCTAGAAAAAAATTGGTTTTTCTGGAAAAACAAATAGAATGGTCGAAAGAGAAATACACAATGAGATCAATTTCTACCTTTTACAAAGTAATCCCAAAACCCCAAAAAAATTCTCACTAACAACACTAATTCAAATAGATTTCAAATAAGCACCAATCAATAACCAAGCTTTTTATTCAAACTTTCTTTTTCTTTTCTCTTTTTTCTCTTTTTTTTAACACTGAATGATGTAGCACACTTAAGTTTCAGAATGTACTTGACTCTCCATAAGCATTCTCCCCCAAACTTGTTGCAAAATCAATCTCATGTACACACTTTCTCAACCCTAAGGTAAAGGAGTGTGTAATGTACTAATTTAGCTCAAAGGTTCATAAAAACAAGAACCAATTCAATTAAGGCTCAAACAGGAGAATCAAGGGTCAAGCATTTAACAAGTAGGCTATTTTGGCTAAGTGGCTACAAATAGAAACAGGGCCTTGATCATTTTTGAATCAGGCATGTAAACAATTAAGTTCAAAATCTCACACAGGTTAGTGCTCTCTTTCACAAATCCACACAAATTTTCCAAAAGAATCAACAATACACAATTACTCACTCACTCTATGGCATCCACAAGTAAAAATTGCATAGAAAAATAGCATAAAAGCATTTTAATCACCAATAAAGGGGAAGATAATGAATCTAAACATAATGGACATGCAAAATTGTGTCCGCTAAAGCTACCTAGCAAGCAATTAATGCAATTATGAAAAAAAATGCAAATGCAATGAAATGTATGAAAGAATTACAAACGGTGTGTTCTTAACTCACTCCGTAGGACCCTACCTTTTACAAAGTAATCCCAAAACCCCAAAAAAATTCTCACTAACAACACTAATTCAAATAGATTTCGAATAAGCACCAATCAATAACTAAGCTTTTTATTCAAACTTTCTTTTTCTTTTCTCTTTTTTCTCTTTTTTTTAACACTGAATGATGTAACACAATTACAAACGATAATGAATCTAAACATAATAGACATGCAAAATTGTGTCCGCTAAAGCTACCTAGCAAGAAATTAATGCAATTATGAAAAAATGCAAATGCAATGAAATGTATGAAAGAATTACAAACGGTGTGTTCTTAAGTCACTCCGTATGACCCTTCCCCCTCTCACAAAAGTGAGCCTAGTTGATGGAACCTTCCCCAAGCATAATGTGAAGAATGATGAGGTAGAAGGATGTTCTCCTAGAATCTTGCTCGTAGAGGTTCCTTTGAGGTAGAAATGGAGGTGGAAGACTAGGAAGTGGAGGAGAAGTAGGCGTCACTCTTATTGAAGGAGATAAGCCTTAAGTAGTGAAGCTAGTCACAAGGAAAGGAACCCTTGATAATAGCATGAAGGAATCTTACTAAGGAGAGAACAAAGAACACTCTCTAGGAAGAAGAAGAGCTCTCAATTTAGAAAAAGGTAATTTTCATTCAAATGAGTGTTAAAGTTTTACAAGAGAAGGGGAACTCAATATATAGAGTTCAGCATGAATCTATGGGCTTGGATCTCAAGTTGGACGTCCACATACCTAATTAGAGGGATAAGTGAGGTGGTGCTAACTAGAGGGAGCAAGGGGGCCCCACATGTCTTCTACATGTTTCATGTGTTGGTTAGAAGAGTGTTAGAAGCAATTAGGGGTGTGGTTAACAAGTCTACATGTCCAAACCCTCTAACTAAGGCGCAAATAATTAAGACACTCAACAAATGAGACTAAATACACCTCTTAATGGAAAACAACCCTATAAGCCAAAATATAAAGTCAAAAATCAAACTAACTATACCCTTAAAATCCTAAGGACATAAGGGCACAAACTATAAGCCTAAAAATGTCTAATTATTTACAAAACAAGGGACCATATCCTAAACTAGGCTCCTTCAAGCTTCATTCAAGTCATGCTCCTCCTTTATTGGTCCTAGCTTAGTTCCTTGCTAGGCAGGGTTGCATCACTGGTCCCTTAGCTCCTTTGGACTGAGTGAAAAGGAAGTTCATGGAGAGTGCTCTTGCAAAAGAGATTCAGAAAAAAAGAACAAACATGGTGAAAGAACACAAAACTAAAATATGAAAATAATGCATGAGAGTACAAAATAGAAAGTTGGAAGGTGGTCTTTGTGAGTCAGCATCCAGCAGAGACCAAAAACCAGATGCATAGACATATAGGGATAAACGCCCAGTGGCCATATGACAGGCGCTAAGTGTTCATGTGAAAATGCAGAAAAATGCATGAGTGTCCAGGGGCCCCAAGATAGACACTGGCATTCATATACGCAACACACAATCTGTAGAATTCTATAGAAGCAGTGCCCAATGACCACTTGGCGAGCGTTGGGCGTTGTAGTATACCAGATTGCAAAATCTTGTTTAAAAAAACCATATTTTTTCCAAAAAGCTCACAACTCACGCACCCAACTTGAAATCTATAATGAATTTGGCATATTTAACAACACAAAGAGCACATGCAGACCTAAGCAAACATAACTAAACAATCAAAATCACAAAATTAACTCTAAAATGCATGAATTATGCATATTTAAATAAATGATTAAATGAGTCAACACACTTCTTTATTGGCTAGATGATAAAATATTTTAAAATGATTTCTTCATTTTGTGGTCTTCATGTCAACATGTTTCTTTAGCTTGAACGTGCCAACATCCATGTCAATCACAACCCTTGTGGCCTTCATGAAGAGTCTACCAAGAATACATGGGACTTCAACATAATCACCAATGTCCATTATGATGAAGTCACCGAAAAAAAAATTGATCCACCTCCACTAGCACATCTTCAACAATTCCAAAGGGCTTTTTGATGGTGTGGTTTGCTAGTTGGATAACCATCTTGGTTGGCCTCACTTCCACATTCCCAATTCTTCTGAGTATTGAGAAAGACATGAGATTTATGCTAGATTCCAAGTCTATTAATGCCCTCTCAACATGTAACTTTCCCACTATGTAAGGGATGTTGAAGCTTCCTGGATCTTTAGCTTTAAGTTGAAGCCACTTTTGCATGACGACATTGCATTTGCCACTAACTTCAATCACCTCTTCATCAGTGTACTTCCACTCATTTTTCATAAATTATCTCATAAATTTTGAGAAGAGGGGCATATATTGTAGAGCTTCACAGAGGGAAAATTTATCTCCAATTACTTGAAGATATCCAGACCTAGCTAATTGCCTTTCAGTATCCTTCCTAGATGGAGTAGGTGGGTATGAAAACTTCTTGGTTGTGATAGATTCTAATTTCTTCTTCCTTTCTTCCCTGGCCACCTGATGCCTAAACCTACCCTCTTTATCCCTCACTCAAATTCCCCTTTTTCTCTCTTTCTTTGTCTTTTTCCTTCTCTTCCTCATCTTGTTCCTTTTCACTCTTATCTTCACTCAAACCCAACTCACTTGTTTTTTCACTCTCATATTTCTTATTCTCCACTTCCTCTAGGTTCTTTCTCTCTTCTAACATTGTCCTACTTCTAGTAATTATAGCATTGTAGTGTTCCTTGGGATTAGTTTGGGTCTAAGCAGATAATGATCCATTTTTTACCTTAACCACCTAATTGGCTATCTATCCCATTTGAGTCTCCAAGTTCTTAATTGAGGCATCTATTTGCTTTTTCCTAGACATTGAAGCTTAAATAAATTCCTTGAGAGTCTCCTGAAAACTAGTAGAGGGTGCTTATTGAGTCTTTTCTACCTGTGGTGGTTGGTGGAGAGATTGATAATGATTGTGCCCTTGGAACCTTGAGTGGAAGTGTTATTGTTGTTGAAATGGAAGTCTACGTGATGGGTTGGTGAAATTATTGTTATTTCTCCAATTTGGATTAAAATAATTTGGTGGAAGGTTGTTGCCATAAAAATTAAGCCGACCTTGATTGCCCATATCATTAACCTCCTCATGAGAGTTGCCTTGAACTAAGCATTGACCAGTGAGATGGATTCCTCCACAAAGCTCACAACCTTCACTATTTTGAACTTGAAATACAGGTTGATTCCCCTGAGGAGGATTGAGTGAAAGATTCTAAAGTTGTTAAGGGATGAAAGCTATCTTCTTTGTGAGGTGTTCTAGTTATTGAGCCAACTTGTGGTTTTGAGCCAAAAGGGAATCCTACCAATTCAATTCAAATAAAATTTTTCTTTGAGACGACACTTTTTCATATTGAGCTTCTACATCTATGGCTACCATATTTCTATTATCCTTTTGGCTTGCTCAAGAGTCTTCTAGAAAATAGTACCTTCAGCTGAGGCACTCAATAAGAGCTTGGTGTGAGGGGCTAGTCCAGATATAAAGATGGTTAGCTGAGTCTCTTCATCAAAACCATGAGCTAAACACTTCTTGAGCAATAACTTGTACCTCTCCCATGCTTCACAAAGTGGCTCATTAGCTCTCTGCCTGAAGCTGGATATGTCAATCTTTTCAATCTTTTTTCAATTCACTTTGAATGGGGAGAAAAACTTGGTGATGAATTTATCCACCAACTCCTCCCACGTCATTTGAGCATTATAGGGAAAGGATTATAACCACTTTTTTGCTCTCCCTGATAGAGAAAAGGGAAAGAGGATCAATCTGATGACATCATCATTCACGTGCTGGTTCCTTACTGTGTTGTAGATATCTACAAATGTGTTAAGGTGGGTGTAGGGGTCTTCATGGGATAACCTAGAGAACTGATTGTTCTAAACCAAGTTTATAACTGTAGGTTTCACTTTAAGATTCCCTGCCTCAATGGGAGGCCTAACAATGTTGTTAAACTGCCTTGGTCCAAAGTATGAACTGTAATCCCCTAGAGTGCATGCATGATGATATACTTCTTCTTTCTCTGCCATAATAATTCTTCTATAGATTCAAGTAGAGGGGATTGTGGAATTGATGTCTCTTAGCTAAATTGCTTCTCAAAAATCTTCCTTCTCCTAATTAAGCTATTGTTTCTCTGGGGTGTCCCCTTAATCTTAGGATCAAATAATAGTTGATAAGCCTGGAGTTTGTCATGCATAAATATGAGAACAGGAAACTAGAGCCACAGGTCAACACAGGACAAAAGAATATATAGTAAAAATACTAAATAAACAAGTAAAAGAATACATGAATATAGATAAGATAAAATTACTAAAATTCTAAAGTATCATACACTAGTCCTTGGCAACATTGCCAAAAACTTGGTAGAGCACAAATTTTTTTCTCTGCTCCCGACAAGTGCATCGATCGTATTGTAGTATCCAATAGGCATCGGATCAATACACATGGACCAGATTAATACTCATAATTCTAATAATAATTACTTGCAAATAATAGGAATTTAATTGAAACTATTATAATGCTACGAAAATTAAAAGAGTATAAAATTAAACTAAAATAAATACAATGAAAAGCTTGGCGAGGTTTTGATTTCACTCTACCTTCCCTCTAATACATAAATGCTCTATCAAATCCTCGTTCATTATTCATGTTCCTATCACTCATAAAAATATTCTTTCTCCGATTCCTTACGAGTTAGAGATTAAGCTATTTGGGCTTTAGATAATGGATTCCTCACACAATCTAGAGTCAAATAACCTGCATTAAGAACAAGAGCTCAAGATAGCCAATGATTTTTACTCTCTCTCGAGACATAAATCCCATTGGGAGCTCTTCTCATTTTGAAAACAATATTCCTCTCCCGAGTTCATTCAAGAAAAGAAATCCACAAAATATCAGTAAATCAAATGCAGGGTAAAGAAAATATCTAATATTGAATAATAAAATTAGATTAATAGAGTAAAAATACAACAGAGTTCAGGACAAAGTTACATCAAAACCCCAACCAAAAGGATCTAGCACTCCATGGAGGTGGAAAGATTGATCAATGGCATAAAGGTACAAAAATGGACTGAAATGGAGGTAGAAATGGTGAAGAACGATGGTGGAAAGTGGATGTAGGGTTTTTTTGTGTCGTTCCTCTCATTACGCTCATGCTGTGTCTTATTTTCTATTCATATGTCCTTGTTAGCACATCTGCACTGGGTGCCGAACAGGTTAAATTAACCCCTTTCAGGTTGACAGGTGTTAGGTGCTAGTGTTGCCGCCGCTGGGCGCTGGCTCGAGACTTACGAATTTCCACTTCTTCAACCATTCTTTCAAATCCTAACTCAAATAGTATAAAAAAAGAAAATAGAAGTAATATATGTCTAAAATGTATATTTGTAATCAAAATTTTATAAATGTTAAATTTATGTATAAAAAGGAGGAAAATAAGGCTTTAAATAAGTTGGAATGAGGATAACTACTCTATTTTACCTGTGTAAAAAAGGTAACTTAGGTAGTTATAACCCTCTTAAAGTCCTAATATAGAGCAATAGACTTCTTACGAAACTAAAATTACTTAAACATTAGAGAGTAACTTGCTTAGAATATCAACACATTCGGAGGAAACCTTCTAAATTTTGTAATGTCTCCTCTTAGTTAGGTACATCCTCTATTTGTACCACGATACTAAATGAAAGGAAAAACATGAAAGAAAACACATGAAATGAATGAGATTTTTATAAATAATCAATGTTAATCTTAATAAACTTAACAAACAATGAAGGCCTAAGGTTTGACCTATGACTTAGAATCACATGACTCTATATATAGATTCAGCAATACTTATTTCAATGACTAAACTCAATCCCATTCGACTCTATGTATGGATCCATAATCAATCCATGATGATTCACCCTAATCATCAACGATTTGTTTGCGAAGTATATTTTTCCCTAGTTGGTACAACAATTTTCTCGAGAAATCGGGTCATCTACACATAAAAAATTCTGGTTATTTGTCAATCGAATTACCTGCCCATCACAATAATTTGGCTAACTTTCAATCGGGCCTTCTGCCCATCACAAAACACAATAGAGCCTTCTGCCCATCATGAATATAAACTGACATTCTTTTAGCTTGAAAAGGATATACCTTACCAATCATGAGATGTTGAGCATTTATGGAAATTTTAAATATATGAATATTTCATCCAAGTGCCAACATGAACTATCCTAAATATTCACCCACCTGATAAGCATCCTCAACCCCAGTGACAACATAGATCATCCTGAATATTCATTTATTTAAAACCATCTTAGGACTTATCGTAGTCTTATCTTTCATCTCAAAGTGTATCAAGTTGTGACTTCCTAAACCACGACACTCATACACCCACATGGTATCTTCACTAGGGAACTTAGGACTTTGATAAGTTCACCTAACCAAATCTCAACACAATCCCAAATGTCACTAGACCTAACAATCACAAATCACATGTACTTACATCTTAATCATCATTCACAAAATAATCCTCAAAAGAAATTAACGATCATAGTATGATTTAAATTCTCATTTCCAATTCTATAGTAATAATTAATAATATCAATAGTCATATTAAAATAATTTTAATACTAAAATACATCTTTCTAATGTGGAAGATCAGATTAAACTGCAAACACAAGGCATACTTGAATTGACTTTTATAAATTTAAGAAAATCATATTTATTATAAAACTTTCACAAAATCCTTTGAATGTTTTATAAATTATATTTTACCATAAAATTAAAAGTATAACTATTAATCAAACACATATAAAATTATAGCATAGTTATCAACCAACCCAAAATTTATTTAAAGCAAAACTTGAAATAAATGATGGCAACAAAGTAGAACATATTATATGAAATAATATAAAGTAGTTTTATAGAAAATGATCAAAATAATAGTAAAAGTCAACTTGAAATAAATGATCAAAATATAACTTCTAGAAAAATGAACAATAAAATAAAATATTATAATATTTGGATAACAACTTGAATAATAATAGTAAAAGTTAAACTGTAATATCTGGAAATAACAAACAAAGTATCAAAAGTAATATCTAGAAATAATGAATAAAGGAACCAAAGTAATATATGGAAATAATAAATAAGAGACCAGAAGTAGTATCTAGAATAATTAAAGGACCAGAAACAATATCTGAATATAAATAAATAAAGGAAAAAAAGTAATATAAATAAGGAACCAGAATAACCTCTAGAGAAAATAAACAATAGACCAAAATATCTTCTAGAGAAAATAAAGGTTAGCATAATTAGATGTGATTCAGAAATCAACTAAGCATTATATTAATAGACAACCCCAAAACATAGTTTTTAGAAGTAGTAATAATCACAAACGTAGTGAAAACACATAAGTCTATTAAGATTAACACCACAAAGGTTTATAAATCTCACTCTCCCCTTATCTTAGTAAGAGCTTGACGAAGAGTGGTAGGAAACCTTTGAAACCTTAATCTCCCAGCTAAGAGTTTTCCCCTTCTTTCCTCTCCAAAGCTCTCTCTTTCTCCCTCTCCAAAGCTTTCCCTCTTACTTTTCTCTCCCATTTCGCACCATGGACGCCCATATTTATAGGAAAAGTTTAAGCATGTTTGCTTAGCGAAATTATGCTCGTTAAGTGAACATAGGTGCAGAGTACTTTCGCTGAGCGATGAAATATTCACTCAGTGAAATTCAGGTACTTTTGTCTCATTTCTCTAAGCCATGGAAGCTTAATTAAGCAAAATTCTACTATGGGTTATATTCGCTGAGCGACCTAGGTTTCATTGAGTGGCTGATTGTTCGCTTAGTGAATTTATTTTTTTTTTAAAACAATATTTCTTGTTGTCAAATCCATTGAGCGAATTTGATAAATCCGTTAAGCAAATTGTCGAAAAAAGAGATTTTGAAAATTTTAGTAAAAATACTTTATATGCTATAATTAATTTATTTTATAAGTTTTCCAATGTATAACTAAGTTGCTAACTTTAACTTTTAAATTAAAATGTAAATAAATTATATAATAATTTTTATGAAAATAAGGGTGTTACATTGAGAGCATAAGTGAGTCAGATTTGCAAATGACTTTTTTATATCTTGAGTCCCGACAAGTATTAACTTGTTAAATGAAGGAAACTTTTAAAAATATGTTGTTTCTAAAATTTTTTAGGAACTAAAATTTATTGTCTATATTTTTAAATGCAAAAATAGAAATTAATTTACTCTTTTTATGTTAAATTACTATACGAATCAGTACCCTTAAATAAATTTTCGTGATCGAAAAAATAAAATTTACTTAGTGCTAAGTATGTTATTTCAAGCGTATAGACGTAAATCAGATGCACTAGTAGAACATGCATGAATATAGGATATAAAGAAAGACAAGTGTTAACTAGCACAATTATCACAAAGATGCATAGCAGACACAAGAAATTAGCACATGTTAAAAAACACAAGGATAAACTTTATGTGTCTACACTTTATGCATCCATGAGTGTTTTTAATTAATTCAGAATGAAATAAATTTCAAAATGGAATTAAAAGGTATGAAAAATATAGGTTCACAGCTTCAAAAGTTGAGCTCGTACCTTGGTGAGAGAGATTTGACATAATTCCTAAGTATTTCCTGCTATAGAAGTCAATTAGTACAAAAGGGAGATACATGGAATGCTATATCATGTAAAAGGTTATTTTATTTGATTTAATTATTTGTATTTAGTTTTTTTTTTGTGAGTTCAATCATTATAAATTCATGAGCTAAGAATGTAATTGATATGAATAAAATATATAAAACTATTTTTGTTTATTCAAGTTGATATTAGAGTTCCTAATTCTTGAGGTATGTTATGTTTCCACGCAAACAATAAAACAAGGGTGTGACTCCACTGTTCATCTCATTATCGTCGTTGAGGTGGGTGATAGGTTAGAAAGGTTCTCCCCACTCTAGAAAAACGCACCCATTGCCGCCACCACATGTAATATTATTTGGCTCAGAACAATAAAGGATGAATCCACCAATTGCTCCATCACCTACTCAAGAGATGAAGGCTTACAAAGATGAGCTTGATCGCCTTAGAACAATGATTGAATCAATAAGTAAGCACTTTGGCTCATGTACCCTATCCATGAAAGGTTAGATTTCCTTTAATGTCATAAGCCATGTGTCTCAAGAAACATGAATTCATGATTTAAAGGCAAGATACCACATGACTTCCTTCCTAGAATGTTTCAGCTTATATACCAAAGCTACTAAAGAACAACTCATTAAGATTGCAAATGGTGATAGTGTACCCATTAATGGAGTTGGAAATATAGCATTATGCTCATCTGTTGTGTTAAAAAGTATTTTACATGCCCAAAAATTGGCCAATAGTCTCATCTCTATACCCAAACTCACTAAAGATTTGAATTGCTCAATAACATTTTTTTCTTCTCATTGATTCTTTTAGGATCTTGCAATGAGGAAGATGATTTTATTTGCTAAAGAACAAAGTGGGTTATACCTGTTGGAATCCAAGGATCAGAATAATGCAATTTTCATTAGCAACAATGCTACATTAACTACACGTCGCATGCTCTCAAATATGGCTTCACCATCAAAGATTTGGTCAACTTTCTTTCAGTCTGCTAAAAGTCCTTGTTTCCTCATTTGTTTAACAAAGAATTTGTTGAATCCTTCAAGTGTGATGTTTATCAACTTTCAAAACACTATTGTGCGTCCTACCCTGTGAGTAATAATAAAAGTAATTCTCCGTATGAATTAATATGTTTGGGGTCCTGTCTTAGAATCCACCTCTGGTGCATAATTGTTTATTACTTTTATTGACGATTGTACTCGTATCATATGGACATACATTATGAAAAGTAAATATAAGGTTTTTCAACTTTTTCCATCTTGTCCAAAATCAACTTGGGAAAAGCATTAAAAGAATTAGGTCAGATAATGAGGCTGAATATGTGAATCACGACTTTTCAAAATTTTTGTCTCATAATGGTATTCCCCATGAACTAACATGTGCGAATACTCTTCAACAAAATGGGGTTGCAAAAAGAAAGAGTTGTCATCTCTTAGAGGTTGTTAGATCCCATCTTCTCCAAATGTCTGTTCCAAATATGTACTGGGGTGAAGCAGTGTTAACTGCCACTTATCTCATTAACAGGTTACCTACTCGTGTCCTAAATGGTATTAGTCCTATTAAGTCCCTTTTGGCTTTTGTTCCCTTATCTCCCTTAGATTTTTTGAAATAAAATATCAATCGTGGGAGTAACCCATTGTGGTTGTGCAACAAACAGAATCGTCCGACCCAGAGGGACGGTTTCCAAATGATAACAATAAGGAGGTAATTAATATTGAGAATTTTCCAATTGCAGTGAGAAAGGGAAAGAAATCTTGTGTAAAATATCATATTTCCAATTATGTTTGCACTAACAATTTCTCAATTCAGCATTAAGATTTTATTGTTGTTATTGATTTCATACATATCCTACCTCAGCTTAGCAAGCCAAGCAAAGTGAACACTGAATGCATGCCATGAAAAAGGAGATGGATGTGTTAAAAAAAATTTGACTTGGGAAATTGTTGATAAACCAAGAGATAAAAGGGTAGTAGTGTTTTATTATCTTAATTACTTTGATTGTTATTGCTTTTGTAATTTGATTATTCTCTCCAGATAATCTTCTAGTCTTCTGTTTATTATCTTCTAGATAACTTTTTGAACAATCGTTTGAAATAATCTTTTGGTCATCTCTTTATTGTCTTCCACATAACTTTCTGGTCAATCGTTCCAGATGATCTTCTGGTCATGATTATTGTTTTCTTTTCTGGTACTCTAATTATTCTTTCCAAATAATCTTCTGGTCATCCATTCCAAATTACTTTAAGCTTCCTTTGTTTAATTTTCTCTATATGTTATTTCTGGTCTTTGTTTAAATTTCCTCTAGATGATATTTCTAATTCGTCATTATTATTCTTCATATATTATTATTGGTCTTCTATTTATTATTTCGAATTACTACTATTGATTCTTTATCATGTCCATATGTTACTTTCATTCTTTACTGATGATTATTGAAATATTACTTTTGATACTTTGTTCAGCGTAAATGGATTTTTAATACTATCTTATTGGTTCTTTTAATAATTACCCTATTGATTAAAGTTTTCGAAAGGATTATAAATTGGTGAACTTTCGATAAAACTACTTTGCACCATTTTTTACGTGATACATTTGAGTTCATTGATATTACTTATTCAAGTTTTTTCTTAACTTTTAACTTTCTACTAAGCAACGGAAGAACTTGGTTTTCAAAAGTTTAATTATTCCTCTGAATTCATCAAATAACCATCTTAAAGATTCATCTATACTTTTCAAATAATAATTAGCCAAATGATTTTCATGGAAAAGAATGTCTTATAGAATACTCACAAAGGAATTTTTATTGGTAAATATAATGTTTCTTGAAGATGATAAGAAAATTATCTGAGTATGCTCTGTGATTGCAATTTTAATTTGATCTTCAAAATCAGAAAAGGTGTCTTTTAGTAATAAGAAAATGTTAACATTCCAATTATTTTTTATTTCATAGATTTTTAAAGAAGTTAATTTACTTAAAGATCTATATTTGAATATAATGTTCTGATTGGAAATTACTATGTGATATGTGATTGATGGATTGATAACTTTTGGGAGTGTGATGTGGGACTAAAAGATTGTCTGTGAATATGGTATTTAGGCTGAACAATTACCGGTGGATGATTTGATAATTTGTACTGGAAGATTGTCCAATGATTTGATATGTTAGAATGAAATGATGTGTTGATACTATCAACCTTGAAATTTAGTTTACTTATGTGTGTGTGTGTATATATATATATATATTCCCCATGATCTTCTATTTGAAAATGATGATTGTGCATGGTGATTAATGTATGAACATTGTGTGGTTGATGATTGATGAGTTGGTGATCTTTGCGAGCGTGCTGAGAGGTTGTAAGGTGATCTTAGCAAAAAGTCCTAGGTTCCCTAGTGTTTCGTAAGTCACAACTTGGTATACTGTGAGATGAAAGTTAGGACAATTAGTTTCGTGGATAGTTTTACATAAATGGATATTCAGGATAGTCCATATTGACACTTGGGTTGGGGATGTTGATCGAGTAAGTGAATATCCAGGGTAGTCCATGTTGATACTCGGATGGAATATTCGTTTATTTAAAACTATCGATAACGCTCAACATCTCATGATTGGTAGGGTATATTTTACTTGGCCTTATGGGGGGTTAGTTGTGGTAATGGGCAAGTAGCCTAATTGGCAATTAGCCAAATGATCATGATAGGCAGGTAGCCCATTTGGCAATTAACCAAATGATCATGATGGGTAGGTAGCCTAATTTCTTGAGAGAATTACCGTACCAATTGGAGTAAAATATAAACTACCAATCACTTTCTAAAACAAAATCCTTGATGATTGGGGTGAATCATCTAGGATTGGCCATGGATTCATACATGAAGTCCAATGGGATTAAGTTTAGTCATTGAGATGAGTGATATTGAGATTATATAAAATTGAATCCTTGGTTAAGACTTAGTCCCCCATTATTTGTTAGTTTATTGAGATTAACATTTATAGTTTATAATTATCTCACTCGGGATATGAATGGAAGGGGAGACAGATCAGACTGCTATGATGGGAAACTCTAAAGATTTCCTTTATGCATGATGATTTGTATTAAGTTACTTTTGTGAACTAATCTTCTCAAAGGTCCACTATTTTGATTTAGGGTTAATTGGAGTAGTGGTGATAATTGATATATGAGGTATTGAGAAATATTTTGTAAAAGAAAAGTTTTATAATGAATATTGTTGTTCTATATTTGTTTTAAGAAGTATATGGTTCTTTATGTAAAAACTTTGACAATTTTTCCACATTTTCATAAGTAAATTGGGTAGAGAATTGGGTCGTTACAGAAAGTCTACTACTAGATACTGTGTGTTTCTTGGGGAAAGTTTGGTTACTATAAAGTGTTGAAGTTTTTGAAAATACTAGATAACATAAATAACAAGCTTTCAAATTATTTTCTAAGGGCGAACTTCATTCTCTCTTGTAAAGTTTCTTTGTTTGAAAATATTCTCAAATTGTTTGTATATCTTAACAGCTAGACTTGATATTCATTGTATATATATCTTATAAGACAAATGGACATTATCATGTTCTTTGTCAACCACTAAATCATTTGATTTAATACAAAGCGAGACTTGGTATAAAAGAATAATTGGGGATAAACTTAAAGAGGTTGAAGAAATACTACTTATAACTTTGAGAAGTTAGTGAAACCTTATTGGTTGGTAAGGAAGTAAATTTAGTCTCTAGAATGACATGAACCAGTATAAAATTGGATTATTTTTTTTATCCAACCATGAATTGTGATAATTTGTTGTGAAAAACATTTGTGAAATATTTTTCTTCAAATAGGTCTTATATTTCGACAAAACCTTTTTAATAACTTTACAAATGCATTTGTTTTACAAAAAAGTTTCTAAAATATTTTAAAACACAATTGAACCCTTCTTCTCGAAACTTACAATTTATTAGTAGGTATGAAACCTGTGCTACATGGTTGCTAAAAAAATATAAATACAGAAAGACACAATGGTAAAAAAAGATAGTAAAATCTATAGTATTGTCAGAGATTGACATGTGGTGATGAGTGTGTCCCCCCTTCCCCTACACACATATACATGCACACACATGCATACATACACCTAGACGCACACGCATAGACACATGCCCACGCACACATAGACGCAGACATACATAGACACAGACACACAAACAAACACACATATACGCATAGACACAGATATATACACACGCACACACGTACAAACACATACACTCACAAGCATAAACGCACACACACATGTAAACACGTATAGACGCACAAAAACACAGACATAGACACACACAAACACATAGAAATAGACATCAACCTAGACACACACACAAGCACACAAACACATACACAAACATACACATACACAAACATGGACACAGACACATTAACACATGTCTTAAATTTATGTTTCTTTACAAAACTACTCATAATTTAGTGTTCCCAAACACACACACATCTTAAATTTATATTTCTTTACAAAAATACTCATAATTTAATGTTCCTAAACTTGTACTTTAAAAAAAATAAATCAAACTATATATATTACACCTGGTTATTGAACCAAGAGAAAGGTATTTAATGAAGATATTGTTACAAAGAAAATATTAATGCATGATACATTATAGATGCGATCATGGAAGGCATCAGACATTATAGATTCAGCCTTGTGAAAATGAGAAAACCATTTTAAAGGTTTGGATCTTTTAATAAACATAAGATAATATATAAATAAATCTTTAATTTGTATAAATTATTTCCTTTATTCTTGTGCTTAGAGAGAGGATTTTACAAATGTTAGGAATTTAACATACATTAAATTTGAAATTATTTTAATTCAAAGAAATTTATTTTTCAAATATTTTGTTTAAATAAGATAATTTAGATTTATTGAATTTCAGTTTTCTTGTTTAGATAGAGCATTTTAATTCCCACTAAAAATAATTTATTTTAATATTAAATAATATTTAATAATTTAAAAACATTGATCAATGATGTTTTTTGCCTAAAGTTTTTTTTAACATTCAAGAATTTTTTTCAGAACCTTAATTAATATTTTTTTATTAGCATTAGCCAAGGTTTTTTTCGGTCGATGTTGATCGAAGGTATTTTATTTAACAAAGGTTAAGATTATTTTTCAACCTTGGTCATGGTTATTTTTTTATCAATGTTGGCAAAAAAATTCCCCCAATTGTATATTACTGTAGTGTGAAATAGCTCACAACATATTGGTTGACATAGTAAAGCTCTGTATACCTCACACACAACTCCCACAACAAGGTAGGATACCCAAATCAAGTCATTAGTACACCTTTAACATACTATGGATTTGTACACAACCTTGTGGCTAACACTGTAGAGTTCCACATGCCACAATGAATGGTCTCAAAACATCTCACACAACGTTGTGGAATATTTCATAGTGTTATGACTTATCGAAGCTCCATATACCTTATACACAACTCCCACAACAAGGTGGGTCAACCAAAATAGTGTGGACCTAATTATGGTCATCAATGCACCTTCCACAATACTACTATGGTGTAGACCACAATTTAGAGTCTAGTGCTTTAGAGCTTTTCATGCCTACTAGGGTTTTAGAGCATCTTCCACAAGTGTGAGGAATAGGCCACAATATTGTGGCTAACACACTAGAGTTCAATATACCTCACAAACAACTCTCACAACATGGTGGGCTAGAAACTTGATGCTACAAAGTACACTTATAGGGCAAACGTACGTACACAATAATAATAGTGGACCTTAAGTCTGGATATCATACTCAAGAGACTAGGATATGGATATCAAGAATTAATGGTTCTCATGTTTTCTCAGGGAGTAAATTAGATAACATTTGAATTAAATAAAAAAATTAAAATAAAGAAAACAAAATAATGGGTTAGAGCATAGTCTTAAATTTGGAACGTTGGGGTCATGTTTTCCTAGGTAATTACTACATATATGTTCACTTCCAATTAATTAACAGATTACCAACTACACTCCTCTAAAATAACCAATTCTCTATTATCAAGCAAGACTGGTTAAGCTTCCTAATGGAGATCGCTATTTGGTCATGTAGAAATCTAACGTTAATTAGGATTAAGAGCAAGGAGGTTGAAAGTTTGGTCATACACTCACTTTGGAAGCTAAGAAACATGGTTTTGTCATACAACAAATTTTAACCCTATTGTTTTAAAATTTGCCTATTAACCAATTGGGCATAGATCACACTCTAATCAATACGTGCTAATTCATGCATCAAAAGTTTGATCATACATCTAATGCACTGTTAAAATAGTAAAAAAAAATAATTTTAAAAGAAACAAGATGCAATAATTAATTAAAAAAATTAAACAGAGGGTTCCATATAGATGTACATCATCATCTCAAACAATGTGCCTATTAACTAATTAGGCATAGATCACGCCCTAATTGATATGTACTAATTCACACATTAAAAGCTTGATCATACATCTAATGCACTATTAAAATAGTAAAACAAGATAATTTTAAAAGAAACAACATGCAATAATTAATTAAAAATAAAAAAGAGGATTTCATATCGAGGTACATTGTAATCCCAAACAATTACAAGACAAAAGAATCAAGAATAGCAAAAGAGTCATCTCATAAACAAGGTTCCTGACTACTAACCTCTACCTAATCTTGTTTCTCATCCTTAAGCTTGCTCCTAAGTCAGGGGGGTTAAACCCCAGAGTCTAACACAAACAAAATTTAAAACTATTGGCTAAAATAAGAATGACATTCTCATTTTTTAAAAGTGCAAAAATGTGCTTCTTTTGCTCATTTTTTCACATCGTCTAAATATAAAGACCTTAACTTGCAATAAACTACAAAATTAGATAATTCTAACATTAAAACACAACAAAAGACATAAAACTCAACCTAATATACCTTAAGAAAATAACCAATTTAGGGTTTATTAGTGAGTTTGACCATAGAAGCATGAATTTAAATTTGATCGTTAATACACCTACCATAGTATTGTGGAGTAAAGCAAAGTGTTGTAGCTAGTGTTATGTAACTCCATTAGCAAAAAATCTGATAAACATATCATAAAATTTTCAACCGAAAAATAATTCTAATCGATGTTGACAAAAAAAATCGATATTAAGCAAAAAATAACCTCGGCTAATTTCAGTGAAAGAAAAGTAGATTTGAAGAATTTCAAATTTTTATTTTTTTAATACATTTGAAATTTTACACTTTTAACTAATAAAAAGTTTCAAAATTACTAGAATTCCTGATTTAAGCAATGTATTTCATCATAAAATATTTAAAACTTTCAAATGAAATAAATTCTCAAATTTTCTCCGAAACACATAAATTCTTAGATAGTTACAATCTTAATACTTTATTCTCATAAAATTGACAA
This sequence comes from Psophocarpus tetragonolobus, assembly GCA_037954015.1. Taxonomy (NCBI): domain Eukaryota; kingdom Viridiplantae; phylum Streptophyta; class Magnoliopsida; order Fabales; family Fabaceae; genus Psophocarpus; species Psophocarpus tetragonolobus. Next base: position 99,732,674 of record CM075689.1, read on the forward strand.
CTAATAAAAGAAAGTTACTTGTCATTTATTACATTTATTTTAATTGCTTATAATGAAGATATAATATAATTATTTTTTCTTAATAAGAATTTAATCTTATAAGGATGTGTTAGAATAAAAATATTTACAAGAAAACAAAATAAAAATCAAAAGTAAAACTATAAATTTTTTATAAGATATGTTTTATTTCATTCACAAACAAAAAACAACAAAAAAAATATTTCAATCTTAGTTCTAATATTATTTTTTCTTTCAGTTTTTATAAAATCGTATAGTTTTTTTTTGTATTTCCCTCTTATTTTAAATTATATTTTTAATTATTTATCATTAAAAAAATCATCAGGTATATTTTAATATATAATTTTCAAGTCATCATGACAACTAAAAATAGTGTTTGTTTCCGTTAAAACGTTGTTCAACAAAAATTTTACACATTTCAATGTAAATGTAGAAGGGAAGATGAAATTAGATTGAATTGACGTTTCCCTTGATTCAATTGAGAAACGCGTACTAAAACTGTAATAATAATATTCAGGAATAAAATAACCAAAACTGTAAAATAAAACTAATAAAAAAACTGTTAAACAAAATTTATCAAAAGCTAAAACCATAAAACAAATACATTATAGAATTACATCCATATTTAAGCCAAAAGAAACTGCATGAGAATAGGATCCGTTTTGATAGAGACCATTGAACATTTTCACTAACTTTGACCAGAGAGTATTTGACCTCAGAAAACCCTCTCAAAATCAAATCACTTTCCAAAGGTAATCGGAACGTTAAATTTGGTCCATAGTGTTGAACAAAATGAGTGAAAAGAAGAGGGAACAGGAAAATGATGAAGACAGTGCAAAATTACAAAAAGCATAAGAATATGAACCAAGTTGTAAGAAAACAAAATAAAAGACCTGGTCCTGGTCTTGTTGGCAGAAGAATAATAAACTTTTGGTCAAAACCAAGTCCCCACTCTAGTTAGTAATTCTATCCATCTCCAAGGGCTAAGACTGTAAATTGACTGTGCCATAAGCTGCTGACCCTTTCCCATTTTGACCAATTCACCAAATTCATTTATTTTAATTTTTAAACTTATCAAATAATTATTTTAATTTAAGAATATATTATTAATTTATTTGTTATCTTATTCATCCTAAAAATTAGGTGAATATAAATTATTTGTTATCTTATTCATCCTAAAAATTAGGTGAATATAAATTAACAAATATATTCTATATATAAAGTAATATCTCATTTTCATTTACACTTTTATTAATACTAATTATATCCTTACACCTATTTTGAAAATTAAAAAATAAATAAACTACTATTTGACAAATGGGAATTTAAACCTACAACCTCTTACTACCTTAAACATCAATTTTACTAATAGATTAATATTATAACTTTAATAATAAAATCACTTTAAAACTTTTATATCTAACATTTATAATTGTTCTACTAAAAAAAACTTATAATCTATAATATATATATATATATATATATATATGTATATGTATATATATTATAATATATAATGAGAATATGATATTTTGGTATCTACATCTTATAACTTTTATCATGATAATAAATATACATCTTCACATATTCTATCTTATCATAAGTCAAACTTCATTAAATATCTTTAATATATATTTACCTTCGATCATAAATAGAAATGTGATAACATAAAGGTTGTTGCGCCTGTTTTCGCTCGTACTTGTAAAATTTGCTAGCTTACACTCATTTATATTTTAAAAAAAATAAATTACAAGTTATAATTACACATTTTTTAAAAAGTTTAATTAGTATGTACGGTTAGTATAAAGATTGACATTTAATCAAACATTTTTATTTGTAATAAGTCTCTTGACTTTACCAATTAATACTTAAAAAAATTATATAAATAAAGAGTTATGATTAAATGTTGTGTAAATACTAATTAAACTCTTTTTTAAATATACATCAAGATGTAAATTGTTAAAAACTAATTTTTTTTTAGAAAATGAATAAGTGTATTCAATTTTAATTGTTTAATCTAAAATTTTAAATTAAAACATTTATGTAATATAAGGGACATTCCATGACCATCCATGGTAAATTACTTGGTAAGTCATATAAAACTGAACTGTTGAGAAGTGAAACAGGACGCGTTGTTCAGAGTTGAGTTTATCTGTCTAGTGTTATATATCTAGGAATCAAAACCCAAACTCAGAACTAAAAAAGCACGCACCCGCGATTCTCGCTTGTTTTTTTGGAACTATACCTGTTTGTTTTTAGAACACAGATTTGGTTTTGGTCTTTGTGTTCTGTCTCTCTCCTTCTCCTTTGTGTCTTTGCCTTTGCTATCCCTTTTCTTTGTCTTTATTTCTTTGTTTGGTGCTCCATCAGCCATGATTGAAGGCAAAGATCTTGTTCCCAATAACGTTGACTCCGAAGGTGAGAACTCAAGGAGCAAGGTGCAACATGAGCATCGTGATTTTGCTCATGGCAAGGAACACCCACAAGAGAATAAACAAAGTTACCCAGAGAAGAAGGTTGGTGCTGACGAGTTTCAGCCGACACCCTCAAAAGTTGGGACTTCTGGGTTGCAAGAGTTGACCCTCAGCTATCTCTGTGACAACCCAAAATTGAGTCTTGTTGAGAGAGAGGTTGGTGGTAGAAGCTTGGTGAAGGGCAAAGAAGTTGTGGTTTATGGGAATTCAGATCAAGATGAGATAGCAGAAGGGGTTGGTCTCTCACAACGTGATGAATTAAGGTTTAAATCATCGTTGGCAGAGGTGTCCACATTTAGTGCGCAACAGTATTTTGGTGGAAATGGAAACCAAAAACAAGATCAAGATGAGAAATGGGTGGAGAGGGATTTTTTGAGTTTGAGTGAGAGTAGGGAGAATTCTTCAAAGAGATCCATCGAGGAAGAGTGTGAGAGGGAGAAGAATTGTGGCAACAAGAAGCAGAAGCTTGAGACTCTTAGTCTATCTCTTGCTTTGCCTGATGTCTCGCTCTCTCTCACAGCCTCAAACGCTTTGCAAAATGGTGACCAACTTGTTAGGCCAAAGGCTAGTAAGCCATCCGCAAGGACCACAACTACGATCAATTCGTGTTCCAATGATCACACAGCAGCAGCTTCTATGTCTCACTCTTACTCCCACCCTTTCTCACACAACCCAAGCTGCTCACTTACCCGTAATTCAACTGAGAATTTTGAGTATTCATTCAGCAAAGATGATCACATTTGGCATTGTGGGGAGGGGACTAATGGATCGGTTCATAGCAGGTTCAAGCCTGTAGGAGATGGTGTTGCTTTGGTCAATCATTCCTTTATGCAAGGGAATAGTCAGTATAAGGCTACTAGCTCAGATAACCAATCTTTTTACCCTTCAGAATTGCCTGCTAGAGTGAAATTTGAAGCTCAGTCAGAGGGCTCAAAGGGTAAGAATTCTGAGAATCTGAGAGGCTTGGATGGTAGGAAGATGAAGTTTTCTACATCAGAGAGAGTTCTTAGAGAAATTGTGTCTGAGTCTATCCCAGACATGGCATTGACATTTCAGGAGTTCACTGATGAAGTCATAACTTCAATTAAGGAACACTTGAAAGGTCTCATTGAAATGCCAGAGAAGAAAGGGGAATTAGTGAACCTCCAGAACCGGCTCGACCGAAGATCAGATCTCACCAGAGAGACTCTTTCAAAGTGTCACAAGGAGCAGCTAGAGATTTTGGCTGCTGTCAAGATGGGGCTTGGGAGTTTCTTGTCTGGTAAGTTCCAATTCTTGGAGATGGTGGAGGTTTTCTTGTATATGAGATGTAGAAATGTTAACTGCAAGAGCTTACTGCCTGTTGATGATTGTGACTGCAAGATGTGCTCAGGAAATAAGGGGTTTTGTAGTTCTTGCATGTGTCCTGTTTGTATGAACTTTGATTGTGCTAGTAACACTTGCAGTTGGGTTGGTTGTGATGTTTGTTCCCATTGGTGTCATGCTTCCTGTGCCATTCATAAGAATTTAATCAAACCTGGGCCTAGTTTGAAGGGTCCTTCTGGGACCTCTGAGGTGCAGTTTCATTGTATTGGCTGTGGACACGCTTCAGAAATGTTTGGCTTTGTTAAGGATGTCTTTGTGTGTTGTGCCAAGGATTGGGGCCTAGAAACCTTGATGAAAGAGCTTGACTGTGTGAGGAGGATTTTCCAAAGAAGTGAAGATCGTAAAGGGAAGGAATTGCATATTAAGACAGATGATTTGCTGTTAAAGCTTCAAGCTAAGCTGGTTTCTCCTTTGGATGCTTGCAGCTACATTATGCAAATTTTCAGCTGTAAGTCTATATGAACTGTGTGGTCTTTATCTGTTCATTTATTTATCAAAACAATTTTGTTATTAAACACCATACACGTTTAAATGGGAATCATGCATTATGAGTATACATCATAATTTTCTTCACGGATTAGTAACACACATCAATTTTATGAAAAGTATATGATGTGGTGAAGAGAATGTGTTATGCTGATTTATGAAGATTTTCTTTTTAAAATTAATAACATAAATGAGTTATCTTTATATTATTTCAATTTTAAAATGAGACCAGAACATTGTCTTGTTGTCTTTCTTATAATTTTATAGTCACAGACACAATACTTGAGAACACTATGTATAATATAAATGATTTTCAGATTCTGGCAGATGTTCAAAAACATTGAATAAAGCTATGTGGAGTATTATATAAAATTAAATATCAGGCCAAGGCTTTTGATGTCTCACTGTTTCAAGATGTAGATGTTATTTGACAATTGGGTTGTGGATTGTTTTGTAATTTATAAATCATTTGCTCCTGGCTGTTATTGCATTTGTTATCTAGCTGAATATGTTGTTTATCATACGTTGCAGAAATAAAAGACAAGGAATGCCCTTTTATCACTGAGACGTCTGTAGTTACATAATAATCGGTTCTAGCCTTCTGGTGCTTGTTTTTGGTGAATAATGAATTATGTTACATTTAGCACTCTTGCCTAAGATGATTTTTACAGAGTTGGCAGATGACTTATATGAATTTCTTTTATCATTAGGCATTAACTATTTAATTAATCCAAAATATGCTATAAATGGTTCAAATGTATGTGTATGTACTCCCCTTCCAGTATTAGCAGCTGAATCTTAAGATTTGATATTTCAATATGCGCGTGAGTCTGTGTTTTACCCTCAAATTCAAGTGACCCCACAAGTGTGAATCCTTTTTCAGGTTTCCTTTAGGTCTTGTTAAGTTTTCCATGACAAATGTTTGATTGATTTAATTATACTGATGATGTCTGAGATCTAACTTTGAAAGATTTTTTCTGATAAATAGATGCAGATGGCATGGCAGACTTTCCTGCTCCTGCTATACCCTCAAAAGATTTGTCAACATCTAAGGCTAACCTTAGAATGGACACAACATCATGTCTTCCAAAATCTACTTCTCTTGTACCAAAATATACTTATGACATGAGCTACACAAGGTCAAATGATCTTCAACAGAAAGAGCTCAAATCCTCCCTCTTAAGTGAACATAAAAATGAGACCGATTTCCATTTGGAGGCTTTGTTAAGGAAAGGAGAAGGGCTTGAAAGCTTGGAAAGCATCGTGCGAATCAAAGAGGCCGAAGCCAGAATGTTCCAGAACAAGGCAGATGAGGCAAGGAGAGAGGCAGAAGGGTTCCAGAAGATGATTAAAACAAAGGCTGCACAGATGGAAGAAGAGTATGCTGATAAAATTGGCAAGCTTTGCTTGCATGAGGCAGAGGAAAGAAGGAAGAAAAAATTTGAGGAACTCAATGCCTTGCAAAATTCCAACTACGATTACTTCAACATGAAAAGCAAAATGCAAGATGAGATTCATGGTTTGTTGAAGAGAATGGAGGCAACAAAGCAGCAATGGGTTTAATATATTATTATTCTTGTTTGATAATTTTCTCTCTAAAAGAACACTAGTAAGCTGTGTGTAATTTATTGATCTAGTAGTGCCCATTTCTATTCTGCTGTTTCTTCTTCAGCATAGATAACTTTCTGTTCTGATAAATTGAAGAATCAAGTTTTGTATCATGCATAATTTTATTTTTTTACAAAAATTGAGAGAGGCTTAAACATTTGTTTAGCCTTAGTCTTCATGAGCGCATATGCAGTTCATAATTATATTATATTATTATGTAAGACAAGAAAAACTAGTGAAAAATTTTCTAGTCCAAAATAAGCTTTATATATATTGGTATAGATTTTCTTTTAAAATAAATTATATAAAAAAGAGAGAAATTGGAAATTAGGGAGGGGTGGAAATATAGGATGTGATTAATAATACTTTTTTATTATTCGAAAAATATAATGATAGTACTTGGATTTTTAAGATCATAAAGTAAAGTATTCTAACCTTTTTTATCTTTAGGTTGATCTTAGTGGTTAGATGTAATTTTTGTATTCACAGGAATCAAATAGTATTGTTACAAGATTTCCCATAACTAATGTATTTGTTCAATCAACTGATGTATTGTAAATTATATAATTCATTTTTTAAACACATTAATTTGGTAACTTTAAAAACAAACTATACATTAAGTTGGTCAAAAACTCTTATATAAGCCCTGAATTTGGATAAGACAGTCTGGAAATGGATCCATTTTGTGATTTGTTCAGGTTTGTACTTGATATGCTTTATAGATTAAGATTCTAGGGTTCTTATGAATTTGTTACATACACAAAACTATACTAGGATGATCACCAATAAGACTACCACAAGTGGAGAAAGAATATTTGATATGATTAGGTTTATGCACATAGCATATGGGGCAAGAGGGAGAATAATGTTCAATGGTTCCCTTCCTATACATTAGAATTATTCAGGGACTTGTTTATTTTTTAGCACTAATTATTGAGGCTATTCGTGCACAATAGGAGGTTCACTGCACGTTTTTATCCTTAAATATATATTATTTCTTATTTGGATTGACGTTAATCAAACGTATTATATATATATATATATGTTGTGGTCAACTCACTTACAATTTTGTATTGCCAATTTTGGTCAACACTATATCTTACAACCGAATTAAATTCAAACTAAATTCACTTCACGCCTAAACAATGTAATGGTAATACACCTGTATATAAATATGATTGCTTATCATGCAAACTATGAAACTATAAGAATAAGAAAACGAATCCGAAATATTATAAAATCTTTTCTTAAAACACTTACTAATAAGTAAAATTATGTTAATACTTTTGCTGTGATAATTTAAAAATAATTGATCCATAGAAGGTTTTCTTTTTTTTTTTTTTATTTCTACAAATCCGTAAAACACATGTCTAGTTTTATGTTCCACTATGTTCGTAAAGATAAAAAAATACCTTTTACAGACCAACTCTTTCATAAAAGGTTTAATGTCAGAACTGGAAGTTAAACTCTGGGAAATTGAATAAGAGGAATATGCATGTCTCCTTGTCAATGCTTGAGATATCAATGGTTATAGTCTTGGCATTATTTGTCATGCTCATGCAGCATATAACCCTTATAGTATTTGTAATGGATTAGGTACCAATACTTTTGTTACCAACAGGTGGAAAGGATGAAGTTTTTTTTTTCTTCTGCGGATCAAGTAATTTGTGAAACACATGTCCAATTCTATGAATCATTCTGTTTATATAAATAAAATCTTCTATAACCAATTACTTCTTAGAAGAAAAATTATGAAGGAGTGAGCTTTTTTTCTTGAAGAGTTTTAGTTAAGAGGAAGAGATAAGCGGTATGAGAATGAGAGAAAGAGATGATAGAATTAGGTTATATGCGCTAAGAATATTTTAGGTATTTTGTTTTTAATTTGTAGGTTTTTAAGAAAAACTCAATAAGCATGCACATATTGTGAATCTTATGATATACAATGTGTATGCATATGTCATATTGAGGATTTATTAATCTCAATATTACGTATGCATATTGTAAAACATTTGATTCACAAGATTCAATGATATTGACCTAAAATAGATAAGGACAATTCTAAAACTTAAAAAAATTGGGGGTGAAAAAGAATTGGAGGTGAAGAAAAGGCTTAACATCTATATAAAGTTTTGTATATAGATTTTTTTTTTTAACTTTGAACATATTTTATTAAATGATACAATATTAATGACGAACATATAATCAAATAAATGTGAATATCTTGGAAAGAAAAATTATATATCTTGAAATTTAGGAATTATTTTAAAACTAGGTACAAGCCAACAAATTGCACAGCTAATTTACAAAAGACTCTTCTTTCATATTTATTTAAAAATATCTATAAAGATTTCTCTTCTCTCTTTGACTGGTATTTGACTTGGGATTGCCACCTCTAAAATTAAGGCAAGAATACAGATGGGTTGGAAACCAATATAACTTATATTTGATAATATGATGCTTTAGTATATTCTTTTCGCCTTAAAACATGATTGTGGACAAATTTAAGATTAAGAGGATTAATATAAAAAAAAAAGACAAAATTATACAAGAGTTGAAGAGAGAAAATTAATTTTTTATCTGATAGTTATTAACTTTGCTAGTCAAAACTAGGGAAATTTTAACCTAAGACTTTTTCTTTATTCTCATCAATTTTTAACTTTTAAGAGTTTGTTTGGTTTAATGTTTGAATAAATGGATATGCATTTTCATGAATATTACATGAAAAGTAAAAATTTGTAGCTGTAACTCTAACTATTTTGGGTTTTATAATGATTAGGGGTGATATATGGACCTTGGCCTATAGATCAGTTCGCGGATTTTCATGTCGTGCGAGTTTTAAACTTTTACTTTTTTAAAGAATCAGAATTGTAAAAAAAAATTGAATTCAATCCACGAAACCTGTGGACTTTGCGGACTAAGTCTGCAGGCTTAGTTTATGACTTATTTAAAGGAATAACTTTGTCATTTTAACTATTAGTTTGTGTTAATATTGTGATTTTTTTTATAAATTATGATATTTTAGACTTTTTAATATTGAAAATTTTACTATTTTAGATTATTATAAATAATAATATCATTTTTAATATGATATATTATAGTTTAGTAAATTATAATTTTTAAAATTATTTTTAAGAAATATATGTGTGTGCGCGAACTTGTGGACCGATTTGTTAAATCTGTGGACTTTATGAATTAAATACAAATTTTTAAAAAAATCTATTTATTTTAACCTACCAATTTAAAATGTGAATTTCACACATGTGAGTATATGCATTGTTTCATCCATGTGAGTATATGCATTGTGTCATCTTAACGTTTTTAAAGAGAGTTATAAGATGAATTAAACAGTTAAAAAGGTACGTAAGGAGAACACAGTTACAAGTTGAACTTGTTTGCTACAGAAAAGGAAACCAAACATGTTAAAGATTTGCTTTTGACACAAAGGAAATTACGTAATTTGATTCATATTTAATACAAGTAGAAACAAATGTTTCAACATAAGTAACTTTTGAGTTGGATCTAAAATTTTAGACTAGAAATTATAACTAATTTGAGTTAATGATAAAAACATATAAATAATTTTAGAAAAATGAATTTTATTAGAGAAATGTACACAGCAAAAAGATGAGGTTTCTGTCTAGAGCTTCCGACAATGAAACCAAACTCCAAAATTGTTTTTGAATTTGACATGAAAATAATGAAAGATGCACGTTAGACGAAACGTGTGTACAAACGCATTATTAAAGGTTCAATGGTGCCCTCCTCCCTAGAAAGTAGAAATTATTGTTCTTGATTGAGAACCAATTATTGCGGCTTGGTGCATCACACGTGGCTTGGTGCATGCATCTGTGTTCAGAATTTCTCTATATCCAAAACTAAAATTAGTATTGTGGTATATCTGATCACTACCACTTAAATCAGTGTGTGACCAAAAAGCTTAAATTGGAGTACATATGCACCTTTTATCCTTTTATATGTTTTTTTATTATCTCTCAATTGGATTCATTGACTTTACGCAAACTATTTTTATATTTTTGTGGGCAAGTCACTTGCAAATTAGAATTTCATATCGTCGATTACTTGGGAAATCTAATTTTTTTCAATGAAGTGAGGAATTTAAACAGGATATAAAGTTTCTACAAAATCCTCATAAGGCTTGTTTACATTCATATGTGTAAGATGCTGATTTGCTGAAAGATATATAATTTTAATAAAAGAAGACAATGTTGGTTACACTACCATATATGACATTCTCTTTTGTAGATTTTTTACCTCTTTTAGTATGCAGTTTTTGTTTTTCACTTGATGTTTCTCTCTTCCCATTAATATTCAAATACGTAATTTTTAATATATTCTAGCTAATTATAAAAAAATATTTTAAAAGAGTGTCAAAGAAAAGAGAATATTGGTAGCATTCTTCTAAAATGAAATATCTTCTTGGGTTTAATAGGGGGTATGCTAATCCGAGAGAGTGCTTATTAAATATGTCTTAGGCGGTGAAGGGTTAATTACCACGTTCTAATTGGACATCAAGTAGTATGGTGTCTGCATACTTGTATTTTCAAGAAACTCTCGGTTTCTCTTTCAAATAAAACTTTGCTTTTCAAAAAAAAAAAAATGAAATATCTTCTGCATGTATATCTTTTATGAGCACAATTTTTTGTATTTTTTATTTTTTATTATTACATAATAAAATTTAACGATGTATTATAAATAAAATTTGAATGTTATAAATTTAAATTAAAATTTTTATTATTTTTTCATTATGTAAAATGTTATATATTATAATCAATCAAAGTGTAAAGTAAACAAATTCATTTAAGGAAATAATTACAGTTTATCACGGCTTTTTTTTTTTTCATTCCCAAATATCAAAATTCAGGTTTTATTAAATTGAAAGGTATTAAATTAGTTATTTATTTCAATTAATATCAAAATTCACGTTTCATTTAAAAGATACTAAATTATTATTAATTTAAAAATAATTAATACAAGAAATAATATAAGCCGGATATTAAAAAAAAAAAAAAGAACAGATCAAGACTACTATGTAATATGGCACTATCTTTATGAGCTTATATTTTTCAATATAATTTTTATGATTATTTTGAATTTTTAGCAAATACTATATAACTTTTTTCCTTAATATATTTAATTTTTATAAGGTTTATAATAATTTTTTCACACAATGTTTTATTAGAAGTTATAAACTTAATTGTACTCACTGTAAGAAACAAGTTTATTTGCGATCACTATTTCACGGCCAAAAATAACAATATTATTACCAAAGTAAATCTTGGAATTCTTTCTTTTAAAATATTTCAGTACATCGATCATATGACATTTATTTTGGATAACTAAATAGGTTGTGGTGGTGTGAAAATGAAATAATCTGTATGTTTGAAATGCTATGAAAATCTACATTTGAGGACAAAATAATTTTATTCTTGGTTGAAATGTGGTAGGAGTGTTGAATTAGGGATACATAGTGGTCAATGTAATTTAGAGTGTCAGTGTAGGTATTAGAGTGATATGCATTGTAATCCAGGGTGTCAGTATGGACACTAGAAGGATATACTCATATTTGTGTTCTAGGATATCAGTGTGGACACCAAGAGGATATGTTCTGATAAGTAAATGAGCGTCAGTGAGGACTATGTCAGTGAAGAGTATGAAGTCAGTGTGGACACCATACAAAGTTGGGAACATTAGATGAGTAACTAGGAGTTAATGAGGACTATGTCATTGAGGACAGTATGGAGCCAGTGTCGATACCATACCCTAGTTGGGAACATTATATGAGTAATTGGGAGTCAGTGAGGACTATGTTAGTGAGGACAATATAAAGTCAGTATGAACACCACAACCAGTTGGGAACATTAAATGAGTAATTGGGAGTCACTAATGACTATGTCAATAAGGATAATATGAAGTTAGTCTGGACACCATACCTCATTTGGAAACATTAGATAAGTAACTAGGAGTTAGTGAGGACTATTGATAAGTGTCCATTTTATACAAATATTTGCATGTTTATGCACTAATCTAACTAAGAAATTAAAGAAAATACTTTGTATAACCCTATTTTTTTACGAAAGTCCAAAGATATTTGATAAATAAGATTATTTTGAAAAATGTACTGAAATTATGCACTTAACTCTTGAATTGTTGTTGAATCTTACCCTTGAACAAGCATGAAACAAGGAATAGAAAGGAACAATATGATGCTAACAAATAAATTCCAGCACTATTTGATGTAAATTACAGGATAGCAGGACAAATCTTAACCAACTAAACCACAAGATCAAAAGAAGTCACTAATTCAAGCTAAAATTTGCTAAGCCACAAGGAGAACCAGACTTCAGAGGTCACTTAGTGAATAAATTTTCGCTAAGCAAAACCCCCCAAGAATAACTAGAAACTTTGGAAATTCGCTAAACGAACCAATTTTGATCTACAAAATCATGGAGGTTGATGCATTCACTAAGCGATTAACCATGCGTTGAGCAAATTTGCTTGGGCAATATAAATAGGAGTGCAAGAAAGGAAAGAAGACAACCCCTAAATCTCTTATTTTGTCTTATATTTCTCACCTTTCTTCTTTTCCTCCCACACTTCTTTCCACCCTTATAAATATTCCATGGTGGGATCTAATTAAGCAAGATTATCATGGGAATGAGACACTATTCAATGCTCTGTAATTTACTTTCACTTTTATCTGAGTTTCATTTATCTATTTTGAATCTTCCTTATGTTTAATACTCATTTTCTATCTAATCAACTTATAACATTATCTATTTGATTTCTCTTATCAGAAGATTTTCATGAAATTAAAGAACCAGGAAGTTCTCATATATTAAGTACGCTTAGGAATAACGTAATATATGTATGTCTGATTTAATATTTCTTTTGTGCTAATCAAATTATTGAAATCATTCTTGCTCAGGAATAGGAGAAACTTTAATAATTTAGTTCTCTATTATTAAGGAATTGGGATAAAGAAACCTTTAACAATTCCAGAACTAGGTAAATGAACCTAGGTAAGAGTTTGTAATTTATGGGTATTGTGAAGTAAATCAAACCTGATCATTTTGCATTATTATTAGTATTTATCAAACATCACAAAAATATAATTTATTTTCCAACTCAAATTAGTTATTTAGTTTTCTTTATAAAATCTCACAAAAAGTTTCTATAAAGGAATTATTGAAATTCTTAATGATCTTCCAAGTTCCTGAGGATACAACTTGATATTCATCAGATACTACAGACAATATGTACATTTGCCAGAAGTAGTGTAGAAAACTCTCAACAGCTATGTTAATGAGAACAGTATGGATTCAGTGTGGATATCATACCCCAGTTGGAAATATTGAATGAGTATGTCTAGACTTCAACCAGTATAGGGGAAAGTCAAATAGGTCGTCAAGTATTCAAATTAAGTGGGTTGTCTAAAAAGTGTTAGGTTACGTGATTGAGTTATTTTAATTATTTGGGTTCAGAGAGGACATAAGTGTATTAGTGAGGTTGATAACATTATGGAATTATTTTTTGTGTTAAATTGATTGGTTTTTCATATTGTAATTGATCTATGTCATTGTATGTTTACCCTTGCATTGTTTGTTTTATGTTTATTATTGTGATGATCAAGCCTTGCACAAAAATAGATGGTAATGGTGGTGCTGGAAGGCCAGAGAGTCAAGATTAAAAGTGATTTGAGACTTAGCTTAGAAGCAAACGATGTTCTATTTGGACATTTTATAATATCTGAGTTTTGGTGTATGTATAGGAGAGAATGGTATAGGTATGACTACTAGATAATGTAAATATATATAATGATGGAGTTATAATGTGCTGAAATAAGTATAGACTTATGAGATTAAATTTGGTTTTGTGTGTGTATATATATATATATATATATATATATATATATAATATACATATTGATATATAATTAGGATAAGACTTTATGATATAGGTTGGATCTATTGTAATGCTAAGAGTTTTAAATGGATATGCACATATGATTATGTATTGTAAATTGGATTTGTAAGTGATAAGTTGTAGTATATAAAGTGTAGCGAACACATGTTTTTAGCTTCAATTGGAGTATGTTTTATGTTCCTGTAGAGTCTCACTACAGGATGAATCTCGCCCAGTGAAAAATTGCTTCTGTTAAGCAATTCTATAACTTTGCCCCCAAAGATATGTTTCGCTTAGTACAAAGTTTTCTCTATTAGAAATTTTGCATTATTTTTTGCCTAATGAAAGCTTTTGCTAAGTAAGGACCCTTAATTAGAAGTTCATGTCTGACATCTCCCATTGGGCAACACGTCCCACCGGATGAGGTGCCTTAGTTCCCATTGGGTAACATGTCTGGCTAGGTGAGCTGTCCATTATAATAATTTTTATATTGTTGGTAAAATTTTATATTCTGAGTATAATTTTATATGTAATTGAATGCATTAACTCAAAGAAAGACATGAATTGTATTGTAAATTGTTATGTTAATGAGTAATAGTAAAGATTATATTAGTCTTTTTTACACTAGGCTATTGTTTCATCTTTGTATTTCTTTATCTCTTCCATCTGTTCATTTTTTCTCTTGCTCAACTCTTCTTCTACTTGTTTTAATAGAGAAACCATTATCTTCTTTTTACAGTGGTTAGTAACAGAATTATGCCATTCAAAAAGTTTTCACCCTCTTCTACCAACCCACATCTAAGCTCGAGCTAGCCAAAGAACAAAGAACATAAATTTTGGATTGCAACATAAATTTTGGACAAGGAACAAACCAAATAATAACCACACCCAAAAAACCTTCGACCTAGGTTATTATTGGTCCACGAGATAACCGGTGGCACTTTCAAATTGTACGGGAGAATAAGAAGAACCACAAGAGAAAAAAAAAAAACGAAGAATGAGAGAAGACGAAGAACAAGAGAAGAAGAATGCTACACAAGACAATAAACTCGGAGCAATTAGGTTTTTCCTCCTCTTCTGTAACAATCGGTTAATATTAGCTTATTGAATTTATTTTTTAGACAATTAAGTCTTGAATTAATTGTTAATCCGTACTTTTTAATTAGATTAATTCAAAATTAAATTAAATAAATTGGTCAACGCTTAACCTTCACTGTCATCTATCACAATTTAACTAATGGATTAAAAATAGGGATCAAATCTTACAATAAAATTTCAGGGTACTAAAATTAAGAAACCAATAAGCATGGGGAACCAAAATTTCCTTTTAGCCAATTATTTGAATTGCATAAACTAATTAGTAATTGTTGGAACAACCCTAGATACATTGTGTATGTTTATTAGTGTACGTTGGATGTTTCCAAACAGTGGTTCAAAAAAGTTACACATTTTTATTTCTAACATGCATAGGAAATGTGTCAAGTTCATTCAAACATTAAATCAAACAAACCATCTATGATCAATAATTTCTTGGGAGAATGATTGAGAGGATAACAAGGACAGCAAAGAGAAAGAGTAAGAGACCAGTGGAGTTAACTATTAGAGCCTCTTGATTTCTGAAAAGGTGCAAAAACTCAAAATATTCAACCAAACCCGTCTCAGCTGTGGCAACTGCAAAGAGAAAAATGGCCATGCCCACAAACCTATGCCATGGCAAAAGGGAAGCTCTAGTAGACATTTCTGCACCGGGGAAGAAATATGCAAAGAATCCCAAGATGTACTGAATTTAAAAAGGAAAATTATTTCATTATAACTTATAAAATATACCATAATTTTAAAGGTGATATACAAAAATAAAAGATTAGTGAAAAAACTCACAAAAATATTATTAAGCTGATACACAATAATTTTTACTAGAGAAATTACAATCTCTTTTAAAATTTAGTATAATTACATATGTATTTTTACTTTTTTTTTAATAATTATTTTTGTATTCAAATAAAATATTAGTGTACGGTTTAAGAATAATTTAAGAAAAATTTTAGTATAACATTTTTAAATATATAGAGAATATTAGAATTATGTTTTTAAATTTAAATAAAGATTAACGTATACAAATAATAAAAGAGTAAAGTTAATAAAAGAGTAAAATTATGTGTAATTTGATAAAAAATGAGGATGTTATTTTAATTTTTCTTTTATTAATACTATATTATTAATAATAATATAAAATTCTTTATCCTATAAATGCATACAATTTTTATTTTTATTAGTACTAAAATTTATGCAGCAACCGATTATTATCTACTAAAGAAAGAGACAGCGGGTAGAAGAATTATTATAGAATTCATTTGAATTTATAAAAAAATTTATGTTGGAACTTGGAAGTACTTTAAGACTTAAGTAACAAATACTCTCTAACACGTATATTCTTATTCATATATATATATATATATATATGTAAATATTCTTATTATTTATTAAAATTATGAATGTTGAATGAAATTCATTAATCCAAATTAAAACACATGTAATTGTTGAAAATTTAACAAATGATTGCGACAGATATATGATAAATAGATAATTATTATTTTACTTATAAGTCAACAAATTTCTAAATAGACCTTAGAAAATTACAATTTACTATACACTTGGATTCCTAGTTTATATATATATATATATTCTTATTATTTATTAAAATTATGAATGTTGAATGAAATTCATTAATCCAAATTAAAACACATGTAATTGTTGAAAATTTAACAAATGATTGCGATAGATATATGATAACTAGATAATTATTATTTTACTTATAAGTCAACAAATTTCTAAATAGACCTTAGAAAATTACAATTTACTATACACTTGGATTCCTAGTTTATATACATACATATATATATATATATATATATATATATATATATATATATATATATATATATATATATAACATAAAACCTTTGCCAATGAATGTAAAATACAATTTAAAAAAGATACTTTTTTTATAAGATTTTTTAATGTTTTTCTACATTAATTATTTTTTACCAAAATATTCTTAATTAATTTAAATGATATGGTTAAAATACATTAATTAATCAGATAAAAAACAACTAAATAAAAAAAAGGATGTGTCCTAATAAAATTAAACATAAAAGGTAATCACAAATGCACCACTTCAAGTTTAGTGTAATAACATATGTATTTTTTTTTTTAACTACAAATGACTCTCTTAGTTTTGTATACTCATTACAATTATATCCCTCTTTTCAAAGCACGATGTAATATCATACATAAATTTATTACATATGTAATTCCTAAATTTCTCCCTAAGTTTTATATGTTATTACATATACACTCCCTATATTTTCAAACTTTACAAAGCAATACCCCTCTCACCTTTATTGTCACACCATTAAAAACCTTAAAAAAAAACAATTTATATCACATTCACATAAAAATAAATAATGTTGTGTAGTTTGAAAATAAAAAATATAACTATAATAAATATATAAAATTAACAGAATCTGTGTAGTTTAAAAATAAAGAATTTTTAATTACGCTAAACCTGAAAGGATACTATCATAATTAATACTAAAGATAATTATAGCAATTAACAATAAATTTAATGTTTTACCTTTCTTAAAAAGTGTGAATTAAATTAATTTAAAAAGTGAAAACTAGGTAAATATACGTTATATCTAGCTAGTTACAGTAAATATTAGGAAATTATGTGTTTTTTCGAGTATTCGTTAACACTTAAAACTCTTCAATGTGTAATTAAGTATTTAATTGATTCACGTGGACCAGTTTGACTGACTAAGGTCCTTGGTCTCAAAAGACCAATTAAATCATGCCGGTTTCATAGCATATTTCTCTCCGCAGCTAACTTGAATTAATTGATTATATCAATGGTCCCTAATTAGGCCGATTCAACCAATTAATCTAAATTAATTTTTGACATACAATTAGTCTAAACCCTATCATCAAGTGTATGTGTTTGAAAAACCAATTCAATATACGTATATTTTGGAAAAACCATATCAAATTGTCCCTCTTAATTATATGTGGAATATATATATAGATTCTGCATTTGGAAAATTTAATGTAAACACAACCTAAAGTCAAACTTATAAATGAAATTACCTGTAAACCAAATAGGCATGTTGTTGAGATGCCTAGCCAAGAATGTAATGTATACATATCGGCAAGACCTGACTCTTTCTTATATTTGAAAACTGCAATAATACCTAAAATTCCAGCCACTAGAGCTATCAGATGCAACACGAGGTGAACCACCTTTACTGACCTTCTTTTTCCAGGCAATGACTTGAATGTCATTATAGCTGTTGCAATTAATGTTCAGTAAGTTTCGTTTAACTTGTTTAAAGAAAAATTAAACACTTATATAACAAACAGTTGTTATAATTTTTTTAAATGTTTGAGTAAGTTTTAAAAGAATAGAAACTAAAAAAAGTTAAAAATAACTTATTTTAAGAACTTGAAGTAACTTCTCAAAACAATTTTTCATAAAACTGAAAAACATAAGGATGGATTCGATTAAAAGTGTTCACATCGCTTATATGGTAAGTTTGGTAAAATTTGTTTAATATAACACTAATATCTGTTGATACGATACTATCACTTATATATGATTAACACATTTGTCATGAAATTGTCCCAACATGCTTCCTATAAGACTTCCCTATAACACACTGGTCACAAAATTCCAACTTCTCCAATGTATCACCATCAACAACATTTGCTTCTCTAGCTTGACCAAGCTTCTATCACTAACATGGCCCAACCTCAAGATGTCACAACATAATAATCTTATCTTGCATCATTTGACTTGCTATAGATGCATGCATGCACTATGAGGATAGAATTGTCTAGGATGTACAAACTTATATCACCTTTAATAACTATAGATACTTCGTTGGATACCCACATAATCCCACGATCAATTTTGGTGGAATGCCCCAAGGCATTAAACATGCTTATAAACAAAAAGGTTTCTTCTAAGTTTTGAAACATACCTCACTCTCTACAGCAACATCTCAAAGTTATAAAAAATCTTGAATTTCATCGTCCTCGTGCTATGCACTTTACAGACCATGTTGTTCTCCTAAGGAGGATCGTTTCACCCTTCTCTAGCTCTAAATATTCAAAGAAATTCCTAAATGCATATGGTACATATACCTTGAATCCATGACCCAACTCCTGTAACAAATTCATAACCATCACACACTTGAACCATCTTATCTGCTTCTTCCGATCAGGTTTCTCCTCTTGATTCTTCTTGGACTTTTTTTCCTTTCCCTCTTTTTTCTTACCCTTACCTTTTACCATACTTAGACCAACCACTATATCGTCTATTCCTTCCTGTATAGCAGAACATTCTTGAAATGCTCAATGGATTTTGGTAACAAATTTAGGAGCAACAATTCCTTATCTTCATGCTTAAGCTTCATGTCGATATTATCCTAATCATCTAGAATGTTATTAAAATTTGTTGGTTATACTTCCATCATTCTTAATTTTGTCATCTTAAATGAATATAGCTACTACTTTAGCACAATTTATGGGCAAGAGACTTTGTCATGTACAAAGATCCAACTTAACCCTCTTTCTAGCGACAGTTCTCTCCCTAAAAACTTCCCTTAGTGCCTTATCCTCAAGACACAAAATGATGATAGTTCTCACTATAAATCAATATTCATATTCTCCCATGGCATTAAAGATGATGACATATTTACCTCCCCTTTAGCGCTTCTACACACCCTTGTTGCACAAAGATGACTTACATCTTGATCTTTCACAACCTAAAATTGTTGTTGTAGTAAAACTTCTCGATATCAAACTTGGGGGTTGTTGTTTCTTGAATTACATTATTCCCACAAACAATGCCACTTGTTGAGATTTGATAAGAAACTTAGCAAGACAAATCAAATTACACCAAGAAAACAAGAGTTAAAAATGAGACAAAGGTTATATTTAACTGTCTAGAAAGCGCAAAACTAGATAATAGTTACAAGGTTATTATGTGGATGGACACACACATATAGTTTCATATGGTGTAACCAACTCACATGACTTAAGAACAGAGTGATAACATAAGCTACTATAAGAATACTACCATCTGGTGTCTACATACGTTAGTCACCAGATACTCTTCAATAGATGTGGCTCAAAAAAATCATCCAAAAACATATTGTATTTATTTGAATCCCTCTGTTTTTTAAATATATTATTTTTAGTCCTCCAAACATTATCTAACTAATTTTTTTTTGTCTATAAGGGATTATCTATAACACTTGAAGGACTAAAAATTATACATTTCAAAATTGGAGGTATCAAATACATACAATTTTTTTAAAAAAATATATTTAATATTTAAAAAAGTCAGAAACATAATGTAATTGTAGTCACATCAATAGCATTTAGCTATAATTTGTTATAATATCAAAAGATCCCAACTAAATGGGTGTCATGGTGAAAGTTTAAAACTTGTGTACATGATGATGACCTAACTAAAATGGAAGATGTTTGATTTCCCAATCAATTATATATTATCCAATAACTTGGCATAAGTAGAGGTCTCCTTACCTTCTCCACCAACTAAAATGAAGCCAATTACCATTAGAAGTGGATGCAGCTACATATAAAAGTAAATAACATGTTAGTAGCTAGAGATGCTGGTGAAAACAAATATCAAACAACAACACAATCAATTTGCTTGGTTTGATCCAACTCACATGGAAAACCTTAATGGGGTTGGAAGAGCTGAAGAAGGCGACACCTTCTCGGAAGTGTAGCAACCAAACTAACACAAGGGTTGTTATTGCTATGAACAACAAATGAGCAAATATGGTAATTGAAGCCGTTTGAACTTGGAAGCCACGAGGCATTTTTGTTCAATTCAAAGTGTAAAAACAAACCTCTATGCTACAAATACAAGTCACTAACTATTGACCTGTAGTAGTATTTGATTGCAAATGGATCTAGGAGACTACGATGTCCTTTCAATAGTTCTGTATAAATAAAAGGTAAACTGATGAAAGAATCAAACTCTGCTCATATATTGCATGAGGATGGTAACAAAAACGAATTTGGAAAACGTACGGCTTGGCCGGCAAGTATCACAAATGCAACAACAAAGCCCTTTTTACTCTTATTTGGTTGTAATTATATATTTATATCAATGAAAGCTAGCTGCTTATGATTACGGAAATCTAATATTGATCGATGGCTAGGATTAGATATAAAGAGTTACAATTTGAAAAAGGTAAAATGGATCTTTTTTATTCTAGGTAAGAGAATATGAGTTTTCTAATTCATAGGTTAAAGACTAATTTTACTTGCACTACTTTTGCTAGCTCAAGATATTTTGCACACATGAAGAATCAGACAAAACCTCTCAAGTTCAATTAGATTGTTCTTACATTGAAATTCTCAATCATATGTTTAAAAGACCTTTTCTTTTGAACCGTAAACCGAACACATAGTTACTTATTATACTCTTTTACTTTCTTTAGCATATTTGTGTTGTGTTGTTATTTCATTTAACATTTTTTCAGTTTATTTTTTATGAGAAGAAAATGATAAAATTTATAAAATATTAAAACAAAAATTAGAACATGTTTTTAGAACATATTACCAAAACACATATATTAAATAATTTAAAAATAAATAATAAATTAAATACCTTTCAGTTTGGACCTGTCAAAAGCCGGCTCGATTTATCTTGCATAATCTCACAGGTTTTGAATGTGGTAGTTCATTGAATGAATTTTTTTCAAAACCAAATTCACCAATAGTTCCAATGAACAATAATTTATTCTTTAAAAATTAAATCATAATATTATATATATATATATATATATATATATATATTATATAAAATTCTAAAAAGATATCATAGTCTAAATTAAAGTAATTATGATTAATATATATTTATCCGTATTAAATAAAAAAAAAAAAGCAAATCATCACAGCCAAACTTGCATAATTGAAATGTGAAAAATATGCAAATTATGCGGCGTCAAAATGTTGAAAATCACAATGATCCCCAGATGTTTTTGTCAAGACAAAATTACTCTAATGAGCTGGACCCAATCTTTAAGGATGGGCATTTTCTTTTAACACACCTCCATTTGCTATTTTCACTCTCCCAAAGTTTATATTTTTTGTAAATTTTTAATATACCCTTATCCTTATTTGATTAAAATTTTTTGAATTTAATTTTTTATTTTCTTGTCTTTTTGTGCCTTCTTTTGCTACTCTTGTGTGCCAAACACAAATTTTCACATTCTGTCTTATTGTAAATTCCTAATCATTCTTACAAGTCTTTAGGGTATTATTTGTTGATTTAAGCGCTATTTGAAAAGGAAAACACAATTTTATTCAGGTATGACTTTCTTCATTTAAATTTTAGGGTTTTGGGATTTTTTATTGAGGGTTTGTTTGCGTTTTTATTCATACTATGTCGAGTGTTACAGTATTCCGGATCAATTGATCCAGAACTAACAATATTTACCACAGACCACCTAGTCCAGAATACACATTTGATCCACTTCCTGATTATTTGATCTGGAATATACATAATATATTCTAGATCAGGAATGGACGTAATCCATTCCGAATCAACTGATCCAGAATGGACGTAATACATTCCGGATAAACTGATCCGGAATATATTCCAGATCATGTTGTCCATAACATACTTATTGAGTCTCATTTGCCTTCTGGATGATGTGGTCCAGAATATACTAGCTGAATCCCATTTGAATGTACTTCATTACGCAAGTAGGGTAAAAAAGAGGAGGGTATTTTTGGGTTTTGAAAAAAATTGTAAAGCCTGGGGGGTGCGAATAGAAGATAGGGGGGTATTAAAAGTAATTGCCCCTTATGTATTTGCTAAGCTTGGCCCAAATTCAAAACAATGACAAATGGACCAAGTCATAATCAGGGATTTTCCTCCTAGCTGTATCCCATAAATTTCTCTGCGCACCTACATATCATATTAAAAGATAAAAATATCCTTGAGTTGAGAATGGGTAATTTAGATGTTGATTTTAACAAACCGAATTACCTATTCCGAACACACCTATGTTAATTTTAATGAATGTAGAATATGTAATCCGTGTTTTGTGTTTATAAATCTATGTTACTTATTAGAAATTCACTCCAGAACACTTGTTTTAAACTCATGTAATTAGTCTGGAACAAATATTTTAAAGTGAATCCAAAATAAATAATCCATATTTCTAAAAAATAAAATCTACTCATTTCAAATTCAGTAAAATTAGTATATGAGTAATTCACAATAAGTAATCCAGATTTGGCAAAAACAAAAAACAAAATGTAAATTACCCATTGTAGAGCATCACACTTCACCCCAACCCCTCATATTTGCAATGCATCTTTTCCCCCTGCGCATACTTGCTCCTTGGCACTCTATCCGCCCCCATTGCAAATGCACTACATCCGTCACTTCTCATCCACTTGCAATTTGTCTCCTTCCACACACTCCTCTCCCCTCCTCATTTTGCCTCCCAACTATCACAACACCTTCATCTTCTTTCATGACCACTCCTTCCCATAACTACAACCCTCCCACATGCCCAACCCATCTCCTCCTTTCCACTTCTAGCCTTTCCCTCCTACAAATTGGTCAATCTAATCAATTGTAAAATAATTTTAAATAATTTCGTAGATAATTATTTTATTGATATTTTTATTAAATAGTAAAATTTTCAACCTAAAATTTTATTTAGATTAAATTAGTTAGTATATTTATAAGAAACAATGTCTTGAGTCTAAGTTTAATAATTTCATATAGGAAAATTTTGTTTGATAATTTTTTATATAAATTCGTAATTATTTGAAATAAAATATGTGAGAGTACTCTTAATATATTTTTCTAATTCTATTGTCTTTCAATTATTTTACTATTTTAAAAGAACTTTATTAAATAAAAATAATCTTAATAAAAATATTTAATTTTATAAATAGATGTATTTTAATTTATGTGGGTAAACATATATGTATTGTACTAATTTGGAAAATATAAAATGATTAAAAAGAGAGATTTGTCATGACCATTCCCTATCTTATGTTCCTTGAACATCTTTAAAAAACCATTGTATCAAGGATCGATCTTAGTCAATTGTATTAATATATTGCTGATGGTAGGGTGAACCACTAAAATTTCTTATAAAACATAATAAAAATAAAAATTTTAACCAGTAATTTATTCAAATTATAAATTAATCC
Source organism: Psophocarpus tetragonolobus (assembly GCA_037954015.1). NCBI lineage: Eukaryota > Viridiplantae > Streptophyta > Magnoliopsida > Fabales > Fabaceae > Psophocarpus > Psophocarpus tetragonolobus. The sequence goes on from CM075689.1 coordinate 99,756,823, forward strand.
CTCCTATTTTCTTAAATTTAAGTTTAATAGTTTCTTTTTTTTTTCAATGTAACATCACAAAAATGAGAAATTAATATTTTAGTCCTATTAGTTTTCACATGACATATAATCAAGTGTTATCATGTAAATTGTAAAATTGAATATGTGTTATGCAATCTACATATAATAAATTTTAACTAAAATTTTTCTATTAATTTATTAAATTTATGTTTTACATAAGGTTCGAGTGGAAGTGTGAATATATAAATTTTTAATAAGTATGGATATGGAATGACGACTGAAACTGCAAATATAAATTAAGATAGGTACTTTCACATATATTATATATCATTTATCGTCTTTACATTTAATTAATAATGTTGTTTCATGTAAAAAGAAAGAGAAATTGTGAATGTTTTATGCATTGATCTTGCGTGGAGTTATAAGGATGGTTTACAAGCAAATTAACATAAAATGAAAAAATGAGTAGAAAGTTTATAGAGTTCGCGTGAATTCGAATTATTCTTGTTAATAAAACTTATTAACATTTGATGATAAAAAAATACAGTGATCTTATTATGTTAAACTTGTTTATCCTATTTAATTTCAATTAAGGGGAAATGCAAATAATCGCTTTGATTTTAATTTTCCTTTCGTGGGATAGAGACTATCCACAATGCAAATTCACACCTAGCATGTTTGAAGTTACCCATCTCCCCATTTTTTTACCTTCCTTTCATATATATGCAGTTATTTCCGAAAATGTAAAGTTGTTTGGAATAAAATTAAGCTGCAGTTCACGAGTCATGACATGACATGATTTGATTCTATTCTTTTCTTTTCTTCTTTTTATTCCTATAGTTTCATAACAACCCAACCTTAAAACGAACATGCTCTTAATTAATTCTAATATCCCATCCTCATTCTTGAGCTCTAATGTGCCCACATTGAATTTCATAATTGAGTTAATTAACTGGACCCGATGTGCTTACCTACCATACCATACACTAAGAAGCAAGAATATATACGTATGTATACGTTCAAATAGAATTGGCTTGTTTTAGGAACCAAGATTCTTGCCAAATTCCTAAGTTTCACTGTTCAAAATTCCAAAACTAAGAACACAAGCAATGCTTTCGCCCCATTTTTCTTTTCATCAAGGGTATAAGAATAGAGCAGTTACCCTATTACATCATCACTAGTCTTTCTTCCTTAGTTTGCATGATATCATTAGTGTGACACGATGGGTTCTTTGAATGTCTCAGTTTTGGCACACTTGTTTGGCATTTTAGCATTCATCCTCTTGCTCGTTTGGTTGTTGCATTATCGTGAAGGAATTCAATATGATTCAAACAATGGACTTCGCGTCTTCAATGTAACATTGTTTCCTCTCACCCTCTTGTTTTTTCACATCATATTTTATAAATTAGGCTGCTAGTGTTAGAGAGTAAGGGTCTCTTATTTCATTCATATGAGAGAGGGGATATTTAGTACCAAGAGTTTCACTACCAATTAGACCAAGTTAAAGTATTGTTTTATTAAATAATAATAATTTAATTAACACAAGCATATCATTAAAAAAAATAGAGTTGTTCATAATTTACAGAATCGATTTCGTAATAATAAGCATTTCTGATTTCATATTCTCTCAATTAACATTTTCAATCCAGTATTTTTTTTTCTCATTTGAAGGTATATTTTACACATTACTAAGACATTTGATAATTTTTTTTTCTTTCAACTATTTCAAATTATTATATTTTTATTTTTATCAATATACTTATTATTTTTAACTATTTTATCTCTTTCATTTTATCACCTTTTATTTTCATTTCTTGATCAAGTTTGAATAATTAAAAATTATGTAATTTCAATTTTAATAAATTATTATAATTTATATATTTAATTTTTTATATATTTCAAAATAAATATTTGTTCTGTTTAAAATTTAGATACTAAAATACTAGTTCTTACATAAAAAGGGGCATATATGCATGGCTATATCCCAGCATGCTCTCACTTATTTAAAAAGAAAATCAATATTATTATTGTGACTTAAATTTGTTCCTTTGTTTTATCTTTTGAAAATTTTCTTGTTTTTTAGTCCTTGTGCGAAATAGCAACATTAAATAAGGATGACATGTTAGTAGCTAGGTCACTAATATTGTTATGTTATCCATTCATGATTCATCCATATAGTAATATTGTTATAGGGCAGGAGGAGTGAGCTAAAACAAAATAAATCTTTAAATAATTAAATAAAAAAGTTATTTTTGAAAGGACAAATTATTATTCAAGGTTAATATGATTATGTTGAAAACGTTTGCATGCCCTCGTTATATTAAACTCTTGAGCTACGTGTTTTCTCATATGAAGTAAGAGATGTTATCTATTAGAGATATATTTGTCCCTTGCATGTTACGTAGTTAACAACCATATGATGTTAATTAAATTCACCTGTATATATAAAACGTTCTGCAGGTTCACCCTTTAATGATGTACTTGTGCTTCATTTTCCTTGGTGGTGAAGGTATCTGCTAATTAACTTCAATATTCCCCAGCTAGTAGAGTTATATGTTATGTAAATGCAAAATTGATACTACCTCAGAGTTCAAATTAGCACGTAGTTGTTACAAAAAGCAACAAAACTTTGTGTCAAATTAGTGCAAATTAAAAACATAATTTAAAAAGTTTCTTGACTGATTGGGTTGATCTTAAATAAATTGAAACAGCTATTATGGCATTCCAAACGATACCAGCAGAAAGGAAAGTGAGGAAGTTTGTTCACATGACATTGCATTTGATTGCTTTCATTCTTGGCATTGTTGGGTTGAATGCCGTTTTCAAGTTCCATGATATGGCTGACATTCCCAACGTTTACAGCCTTCATTCATGGATTGGCATTGGCACCTTCTGCTTGTATGGATTACAGGTAACATCAACACAAACATATGTAATTGTTTTCTCATTCGGAATATAAGTATTGTTATTTTGGTTAAAAATAGTTTATGATATCGGAGTTGTCTTATCACAACCTCATTAGCCTAATTAATTGATCATTAGTTTTGAATTGAAATCGCTCAATTGCACTATGATTAGCAAAATCACAAACATTAATTAATTAAAAGTAACAAAATTATGAAAGTACGTTATAAATAAAAGTTGTTGATGATGTCGTAGTTGGGATATTGAGTTGTGCGGTGTTTAAATTATAAGAGTAAATATGATTCATACGTAGCGTATAGAGTTAGGAAAGTTCAACAATTCGTAAAGTCTGCAACTCGTTATCAAAACTGCAATTTTTTACGGTAAGCTCTCGTCATCCCACATATTAAACATGTCGATGCGATATATATATATATATAATAAAAAAGTACTTTTTATCATTTTAAATTAGAAACTTTTTCAAAAGTGACTTAATTGACTTAATATCTTTTTTTAATATTTTAAATATTTCTATATTAATATTCAATAAAAATAATTAAAAAAATTTATATACATATATATATATATATATATTATTTTTAAAATTATATATATATTATTTTTAAAATAATGTGTTGGTTGGCCAGTCTCATAAACTAGATCCGGTTAATGTATGGGTAAATGGACTAGATGAAAAAATCCACATTTTAGTTGTGCCAGTCTATATAACATATATATACCTTGTCGATTAACTAATTTATAGGTTGGCACAACTTGAAATAAATCTATCATTTTAATCCTTGAAAGTTATAGATGTTGACATTTAGATTACTAAAAACATTTTAAAGCAAATTAATAATTCTCATATTATAGAAATTGATCTCTAAAGTACTAACATTTTAAAAAATTTTAAAAGTGACAACGTTATAGGAACCAATTTCAACAAAGACAAAAACAACATATACTGCTTAAAAATTTCTTACAATATCTTAAATACTAACACTTATAACTTTTAAAGACTAAAATAATACTTCACTCCTACCTTGAGTAAGGCTCCACTATATAAGTTACAAAACTCTCTCCATTTCATCTTTACATTTCTCATTAGATTTTCTGAAATGTAAAAAGTTGAATTTTTTTTTTTTTTTTGAAAAGCAAATATTTATTTATATAATTGGAAGAGAAACCAAGAGTTTCTTGAAAATACAAGGATGCAGACACCATACTACTTGATGTCCAATTAGAACGCGGTAATTAACCTTTCACCGCCTAAGACATATTTAATAAGCACTCTCTCGGATTAGCATACCAGTCTGAGAAAGCGCACCCCCTATTAAACCCAAAAGAGTATGACAGCCATTTCCAGGAGATGATCTTAATAGTCATCATAATGTCCACTGAGTCCACCTGAATTCTATCAAAGACAATCTGGTTCCTAGTCATCCAGATTCCCCAACAAGCAGCCAGCCAGAAAACATACCTGCACTTCTTTTTCCTCTTTCCAACCACCCATGCTGATGATGATGAAAACAATTGATGCAGATCCCCCGGGATAGGTCCGTGGATTCCCAGCCAGCTCATTATATTACTCCACACTGATTGAGCTTTGGCGCACGTTAAGAACAGATGAGTCCTGCTTTCCATATTGCTTCTGCAAAGTACACAGAGAACCCCTTCTTCTGGAATCTCAACGCCTCTCTTCAGCAAGTTATCAATGGTGGGAAGCCTATCTATCAATAATCTCCAAGAGAATGCAGTTACCTTTGATGGGAGTCTGTCTTTTCACATGCGTCTCCATTGATTGGGTTCCACCTCGGAGAAAATCATTGAGTTCTGATGCGAGCTCAGTACTGCATAAGCCTCGGCTACTGAGAACCCTCCATCACTGCTAGTCCTCCAGGTCCATCTATCCAACTTGTCGACCGCAATTACTACTGGCTGTAGCGTAGTAAGTAATTGACTAAGCTGGTCTTCCTCCCAGACAAATAACACCCGCCTCCATACCCAACACCACCCGTCGGCTGGTAGCTTTTTCTGGTTAATACTGGTGCCTTTATCAGCCGCTAACCCATAAAGCCTGGGGAACTTTAAACTGAGAGGACCGTCACCAATCCAATTCTGTTCCCAAAACAACGTATCGTTTCCGTTCCCCACTTTTCTCCTGACGTTATCCACAAACCAGTCTGGCTTCTCTGCTTTAGGCCCATCAATGTCCCATAAGTCCCGCCACCACTGCGAAGCTGAGGCTAAATTGTGTTGCCTTTGATTAGAGTTATATGTGGATCCATATTTAGTCTCCAGCAAGCTGACCCATATTGCATTTGGCTCTGTTAATAGCCTCCACCTCCACTTTGCTAACAGACTCAGATTAAAGTTCCACAGGCACTTCACTCCCAGACCCCCTTCTTCCTTGGGACGACACACCTGATTCCAGCTAACCCACGCAATTTTGTTCTCCTGGCTAGTCCCACCCCACAGAAAGGATCGTTGTAGACCAGTGATGACTTTTAGGACTTTCTTAGGCACCTTGTAAAAGGAGAATAGGTATAACGGAAGACTTGACAGTACTGAATTTATCATCACTAACCTTCCTGCGAACGACATTTGTTTCGCCCTCCACGATGCCAATTTCCTCTGAAATTGTTGAATAATGGGTTCCCACATTTGTACCCTCCTTGGATTCGCTCCCACCGGAACCCCCAAAAACTTAAATGGCGGTGAAGAGGTTGAACAATTCAAAAGATTTTTTGCTGCTGATATAAATGAGGCTCCAACATTTAAGCCAAAAAATTGACTCTTGCTGAAGTTCACCTTTAGCCCCGATGACAGCTCAAAACCCCGGAGTATGGCCTTCAAATACCACACTGATTTCAGATCAGCTTCCCCCATCATCAAGACATCATCTGCGTATTGCATGATAGAGAACTTTGTCGCTGCCCCAATATTGAGGTCTTTAAACACCCCCTTCCCTACCGCTGACCTGAACAAACCGGCTAGACCTTCAGCAACCAAAAGGAACAAGAAAGGGGATAGTGGATCTCCCTGCTTCAATCCTCTCCCCGGCTTAAACTCCTCTGTCGGGCTTCCATTAACTAGAATTGAAACCTGGTTATTCCTCACGATGCTGAACATCCACTTTCTCCATGTGCACCCAAACCCCATCCTTGCCAACATATAATCTAAAAAATCCCAATTTACCGAGTCGAACGCCTTTTGGAAATCCACCTTAAACAGAAAACATGGTTTCTTTTTCCATTTTGCCCAATCCACAATTTCATTTGCTACCAATACTCCATCCAGGATTGATCTGCCTTGCAAAAAAGCTGACTGACACTTTGAGATTAAGTGCCCCATGACTTTCTTCATTCTCAATGCCAGCAGTTTAGATATAATCTTGTGAATACTTGAAATTAAGGAGATTGGCCTATACTGTTCTAACCTGACCGGCTTTGCCACCTTGGGGATAAGCGTAAGAAATGACGATGACGCTGCTCTTGGGAGAGCGCCTGACTGATGAAATTCTTGAACTGCCTTTACCACATCTTCCCCTATTATATCCCAACATGATTGATAGAAATGAAAGCTAAAACCATCGGGACCCGGACTTTTACCACCCTCACAAGCCCAAACTGCCTCTTTTATCTCCTCCGCTGAAAAAGGCTCCTCTAGGCTCTGCCTCTGATGATCATTCAACTGATTAAAAGACACCCCGTCCAAGTTAGTTCTCGGCTGTCTATCCTCATTGAAGAGCCTTGAGAAATGGTTGAACACGTGTTGCCGGATATCCTGAACTCCCTCCAACCACCCCTCATCAGATGTAAGTGACAGCAAAGAGTTAGCATAACATCTCTCCTTAAAACATCTGTGGAAGTAGCTTGTATTCCTGTCCCCCTGACGAGCCCATTTTACTCGAGATTTCTGGAAAATGGACTGTTCCATGCGCCTTGCCTTTCCCCAATACTCCGATAAGATTTCTTGTCTCTGGCTATCACTCCCAGTGACTCCTAGGCCTAGGCGGATATCCGCAGTCTCCAATTCCAGAACTTTCTCAGCCAAGAACTTCTCGTCTTTACTCCCGTCGCCTTGTTTCCATGTCTTAATCGTCTTCTTCAAACCTTGCAGCTTGCACGCTAGCTGGTACAGCCGCCAACCTTGCCCATGGTGATCTGCCCAGAAGTTTTTCACTAGGTCCCTGAATCCCGGCTCCTGTAGCCAATGATCAAAGAACTTGAACGGTTTAGGACCCCAATTCTGAGACTTCACTTCTGTGATTATCCAACTGTGATCAGAGAACTCTCTAGAACCCACTCTTTGTGCTATGATTCCCCACTCCTCCATCAGATCCGTGGAAAATAGAAACCGGTCCAACCTACTCGATGACTCTTCATTCGGACTAATCCACGTTGGTCCTTTTCTGATGACTGGGATGTCGAGGAGCCCCATGGAGTGAACAAAGAATTTGAAATCAGACATCTCAATGTCTGAATGATAGTCTGATCTCCCTGTAAACTCGCTCCTGTCCAACACAGCGTTAAAATCTCCACCCAACGCCCACTTGACCTCCGGAAAGCCTCGCTTTGTCAACATTAGATCATCCCATACCTTTCTCTTGCCTTGAAGCGTGCATGGTGCATATACATTAACCACACAAATTGTTGCGGGGGAGTTCTTTCCTCTGAAGCCGATCCCCAAAAAACCTTGCCCTTGTATATCCCAGACGACTTCGAGCAATTGTTTCTTCCAGATTGTCAGGCAACCTCCGCTAAGTCCTGTAGACGGTAAACTTTTCCACTCGCACCCCGTCGACCCCCAAACCTCCTGCACCTCCCACTCCTTTAACTCCCTGCATTTTGTCTCCTGAAGTAGACAAATATCGATGTCATTATTTTTTAGCAGTCTCCTTATTCTTCTTCGCTTAATCCGATCCCGGAATCCCCTCATATTTAAAGACAGAATCTTCATTTAATTATACTGATTACTCCTCATCTCCCTTCTTTCGTGCTCCTGTTTGTCCCTCCTTTCCATATTTCGTAGTTCCTGAATATATACTATGTCTGGTTGTTGGCCCGATATTCCGATTCCCGTCATGGCCCTCCATATTTTCTCCTCTGCATCCTCCATAATTCGTTCACCTGGCTTAGGCTCATTTGGTTGCGTTGGGCTCGTTACTTCCCCCTCCTCCGTACTATTCCTCTTTAGTTGTTTCCATATTGATACCATTCCCTTTGCCCCTCCCCTCCTCCGGACACCTCTTCTCCACCTACTAAAACCCATTTCTTGTAATCATATGGTAGTGTAGAAATCGAGTCATTTTCCTGATAAGCATTATTCACCGTGGTTGCCTCGTTATGTTGGTTACGAAATTGTATTCCGGAAACTTTCCTGCGGTGTCCAGTAGTGAAAATGGTGACTGCATCCGAAATTTCAGGCGCACTATTCCTGGCCCCGGCCCAATCGGGGCTCCCGCGAATGAAGCTCGGCCCGGAGGAGAGCGCGCGCTGGGCCTCCGCGCGGTCAAGCCCGACTTCCATGGTCGGCGCGACTCCCGAGGCTGCCTGCTGCGCCTGCACGACACCCGAGTCTGCCAGCTGCGACTGCGCGGCTCCCGAGGCTGCCGGCTGCGCCTGCTGTTCCTGCGCGACTCCCGAGGCTGGCAGCTGCGCCTGATGCGGCTGCTGTGCCTACTGCCTAAACCCTAAACCCTAAAAAGTTGAATATGGGATATGTTTGTGGGTTGCAGCATCATGGAGAACCAATATTGTGTTTAACTATGTAGTCTTACAAATGTTTCTGGCCCAATAAGGACAAAGGACTAGCTTCGTTACACAGAAACCACCATTTAGTTTCTAAAATTTGGAGACAATAGCATTTATATTATTTAGGTTAACTAGTTCTTAAATAATTATGTTGTTATGCTAATTGATTTTTAATACACTTTAGATAATACTTTTAAATATTTTAAAGTGTCATCTAAAATTGTTTAATACAAGAACTAAAATATTTGTTAAGAACTACCGGTAACTTGTAATATTTTTTAGAATCACTTTCAGGGTTTATTTCTTGATTACATTTTTCATAAAAGTTCCATGATGAGAATTGTGGTTCTCTCATTCTTGTTTGCAGTGGGTATTTGGTTTCGTTATGTTCATGCTTCAAGCAGCTTCAGCTGGAACAAGAGCTAGCATGCTACCATGGCACAAAGGTTTTGGTAGAGCACTGTTGTTCATGGCAGTGTGTGCTGCTTTAACAGGATTGATGGAGAAATCTACTTTCTTAACCAATTCAGGAAAATTGAACCCACATGACAGACAGTCCAAATTGATCAACTTCACAGGCCTTGCAATTCTGTTGTTTGGAGTTTTTGTAAACATGACTGCTAACTCTTAGTTTGCCATAAATGCACTTTCTCATTCCTACACCTATTCAACATCATAATTTGGATTGCTCCAATGTCATTTTATCTTTCTTATTCTTTATTGATTTTTTAATGAATAAATTATTTGTTTCATGATTTATAACTTTATATTGATTTTTTTTTTCTTTTGAATGCCCAATGGCACAAGTATATGTTGCTTAATGACTGGTTTTCTCATTATTTTTCTTGTATATATATCATTTTATTTTTTACTTTCAAACCTAATGTGTTTGTCTAAAAAATATTATTAAGGTTTAATTGTATTTTTTATCATTCAGATTATGTACGCTTTTAATCTGTGTTATAAAAAATAAGGTTGCATTCCCTCAAGTATAAAATGGATTAACCTTCAAACCCTTGCTTTAGACTTCTAGAAAGAAAAATATATAATATTATAATTTATATTAGCTAGTCTAATGTAATAGTAAGTAAGGTATATTCTTTCTTCTTCTAAAAAAAATGATATTTTTTTTCACTAAACGAGGTCTATAGTTCGTTAGAGGAAAAATCATTTTTATTGTTTGCAAAGTCCCTATTTTCTTTTCTTTTTTTTGTTATTCTCTATCGCTTAAAAGTTAATTAGTCATAATTTTAATTGAATAGTTTCATATAAAAATTGCTTAAATTTATTTTTTTAATATCTTAATATTCTAAATAATAAATTAATTTTTAAAATGATAAATAATGAATCAAAACTAGGGAAACTTTTGAATTTCTTTGCATTGGGCACGGTGTTGGGCTCGGGTCAAGGCTTGGGATAATTGGGCTCTGGCTAATTTTTATAGAGTTTTTTATTTAGCACCTACTCATTTTTCATTTCCCACGGGTGGAAAAAATATCATTATGCCCTTTATTTTTTACTCTTTGGCAGTGCAACGGTTACTCTTCGGCAGTGCATCGCCAAAGAAGAAAAAAATTTGCATTTTTTTTCCTTCTCCGGCGATGCACTGCCGGAGAAGAAAAAAATTGCAAATTTTTTTCTTCTCGGGCGGTGCATCACCGGAGAAGAAAAAAGATTTGCAAATTTTTTTCCTTCTCCGGCGATGCACTGCTGGAGAAAGAAAAAAAATTGCAGATCTTTTTCTTCTTCGGCGGAAAAGAAAAAAACTGGAAAAAAAAATTATTACTCATAAATGTTATTAATTGCAATTTAATTGTAATAAAAAATTAAATTACTCATAACTGTTTAAAAATTATATTATAAATAACCAAAAATAATAATATATTACAATATTTATAAAATTTGCAAATATTTAAAACTTTTGAATAACAATAATATTACTTATATAATATATTATAATATTTATAAAATTTTCAAATAAAAATAATATTACTCATATAATATATTACACTATTTATAAAATTTTCAAATAACAATAATATTACTCATATAATATATTACAATATTTATAAAATTTGCAAATTTTTTTGCACAACTGGAGAGGAAAAAGACCAAAAAGAAATTATTACTTATAAATGTTATTTGTGTAAATTAAATTGCTCATAAATATTGTTAGTCTCAATTTAATTATAATAGAAATAATAATAATAATAATAATTAGAGTAATTAACATCAGTATAATAATAATAATTAGAGTAATTAACGTAGTGTAATTAGAGTAATTAGACACAAAGTAATTAACGTAATGTAATTAGAGTAATTAGACTCAAAAAAATAATTAGAGTAATTAACGTCATGTAATTAGATAATTTTCGAAGAAGCAAAAAATTTAAGAGAAGAGTTTGTAATAAATTTTATATTTTAAAATATAAAATTTTAATAAAATTTTAAAAAATTATGTTATAAATAAATTATATTATTAAAATATAAAATTTTATAAAGATAATGTAAATAGTTAAATAAATTTTTAATTAATTTTTTTATTTGAAAAAGCTTATTTCATAGAATAAGTTATTTTATTTTGAAATGTGAGTCAGTGTGGTTAATTTATTACAGTAGTGTTCAGAGAGATAAGATTAATTTATTGTGGTAGGTGTTAGGATATAATTAGGTTAAAGAGTATTTTTGAGTTTTTCCAAAATTATTTAAGTGAATAGGTGTTAAATGAGAAAAGAATAAGTGTGAAATGAAAATGTCATTTTTACACTCTTACGCATTGAAAAAGGGTTCAATAATTCAGTAAAAAACAAAAAACGATTGGGTAAGAAAATGTAAAAATAAATTATAGAAGAATATATAAGAGCAAAAGCTGTACGACCATAAGAGATATAATTAATTTTATTTCATAACTTAATAAACATTTCAAAAGATAAGAGAATATTTTTTTATGAATTTTTAGGAGAAAAAAATAAAAACTAAAAGAAACTTAGGACTTGTTTGGATAAACTTAGAGATACTTTTAGAGAAAGAAAATAAAAAAAAAAATAATTTTATCACGAATTAAAATTATTTTATGTATAAGTTAAAAATCATATTTTAACTTCTATAAATTAATTTATATATTAGTTAATTTTACATTATAAAAATATAATGTTATTTTTATTTTGTTTTATTCTTTCAAAAATATTTTTAAGAGGTTTATTCAAAAAATTCCCAGTTACAACTAAGGAAAATATAGATTAATAGTAGAAATAGTTGTATTAAACCCATGAATGAAATCAAGTTTCATTAGGCCGAATATATACAAATACTTTGAACCTGAAACTGCTTTCGGGATATTAAAAAAAAACAACATATATTTTCTTATGCTCACAGTATTTTCAAAATTTCATGCGACAAAAATGTTCTCAAATTAACCTATAGTATTAACAAGATATTGATCTAAATAATATTGTACACGATCCTCTTAAATAAGTTCTTCAATTTGAATCTTAAAAAAATGTGATTAAGATGAAAGATTTTTTGACAAAAATTAGTCAAAACTTAACACGGCTGATTAAAGTTAACCCATGGTTAATGTAAAAACATGATGGACAAAAAAAAAGAGAGAGATTATTTCTTAACAGTTGGCATAGGCATAGCATAGAGTGGTGAATATGTTGGCTCATTCTTGGTCACCTGAAAAGGGTAAAGAACTTTTGAAACCCTTAGGGGATCATCTCCAAAGCAAAAGTTAGCCCTTAAAATTGTGTTCATTTGTGCACGCGCTAAGGTAGAACCAGTCTTGGTCCACGGCATAAAGTGCTTATAATTACGCCAGACAAGAAAACCTCAACATTTGAAACAAAAAATACTCTATCTCTCATGCACTTTTCAAATGGTATGAGGATGATAATCCATTTCAAACAAGGAAATCGAAATAGTGGAAGGAAGAGGACCACAGTCACAATATGTAGCTTGCTATCATTGTTGTAATTGTTTTTCTTTTTCTTTTTGGTCAATCACCTCATAACTTTTTAGGCATAGTTAATTATGATACTGGCCTCAAGGAAAAACCCTATTTAAAAATGGTAATTTACTAATTATAAGATGTAGATCCTTAACCTTATGATTTCGATTGGGGTCACAGTTTACTTTTGATATGGGTACAAATAGTTCTGTTGGGTATCATTGATTTAATTAAGGTTAAATTTTTTAAACATTTCAACTTTTTATTCACCGGAAACCTTGATTATTTGAAATTTTATTTTTTTTAACTTTTTACGTCTTTTAAAATATTACTTCAAGTACTATTTTTAAAACGCTAACTTCTAACTTTAAGAATTTTATGTTTATATATATATATATATATATATATATATATATATATTATATATTTTTATTTATATAATTTTACCTTCCTAACAACGTTGTTAAGTTACAATGTAACCTCTAAGATTCCTAATATTTTCTATACTAACTAATCAAGTAATCTAATCCATTTTTTTATCACAACACAATCACATAAACTTAACAACAGTATTTGTAAATTCAAATAATAATATTTCTACACAACTCTCTTATATACATATTCAAGAACAAAATAACATTTTCTAAGACTTCCAACCACAATTTGACATAATTCCTTCGAGAGCAATTTGTCACTCTGCATTATCAATATTATTTGCTCTCGTATAAAGTACGATTATCACAGTCATACAAAGATCACGAACAATACAATAGAAGCATAGGATAAAAGACATATTATTATAATATTATAATTTAATAAACCAATCAATCACCATTAGGTTCCATATGAACATAATAACTCACAGCAATAAATCACACTTATGTTTCACGTGAACACAATCACTAACATTCAATCATCATACTTATGTTCCACATAAACATAAGTATTAACAACATTCAACTTATGTTTTCTAGAAAGACTCACTACATTTGATTCGGATACCAAGAGAGTGATTTATCTGACTTCCCTCACACTAGTATCTGATATCTATCTAACTCATCTGATAACCAGTTGAAGGCTAAGTATACTCATTGAATAACACTCCATCACGTTGTTATTCTAGTATATCTTGTGGTGTATCATCGTCCAACATAAGGCCCTAACACTGCATCATCACCCGAAATATGGTCTTGGCACTATGATCACTTAAATTTATTCATCTCCCTAGTTCAATGTATCACCTCAAGAGCTTTGTTACTAACTCGTAACAACCCACAACACAATTCATTAATGCTTATTATTAATTAATTTCAAACATTCAAATCACAATATCATTAACTGATCACATGAACATAATATCTCATAAGCATGCATCACATTTAACATGCATCACCACAACATGGAGCACAAAACAATCTCGTTTAACACCAAAATCAATACCAGAACATCAATTTCAAAGGATAAATGTTTCCAACTCATTAATTCCACCAAACATTCATATCTCAAAATATTCCAAATTACAATTCAAGAACAAAACTCAAATCCTCAACCACACAAAACACCTAATTTTGCATAACACTCAAATCATAATTAAACCCTAATTGCTCAAAATTAATTGACTTCTCAGCTATTAAATCATAGTTTCTCGAATTAAAATCAATAATTTAACTTCTCTTACATATTTCTCCTTTTCAGAGTTAACATAAAAGAAAAAAAGGAAATCCACCTGAAGAATTTTCACATGAACTTGACAAAAATTCCAAATTCAATAGGAACCTTAGAAATTAGGATTTTCAAAGAAATTCCCTTTTTAACAAGAACGGCAAGGTTGAAAACAAACGAAAAAAGATTTTAAAAACTACAATAAGAGATACCTATATTGATCATCACTCTCAAATAAGAGCAATGAAAGAGATCGCATCAGATTTCATTAGCCTGGAGGCCACCATGCAACGGAGAGAAGGTTTCAGCAAAAGATGGACGGTGTCATGGAAGAGAAAACTAAAGAAGAAAGAGAATTTTGTATGAAGAAGAATAAGAATTTATATAATATTGGGAGTTATTTAGTAAAAATAGTTTGCTAAATATAACCCTCTCCCTTCTAATAACCTATTCTTCAAAAATATCTTGAAAATCAATTAAAACATTCCAAAACAAAAAAAATAATATTTATTTTCATCTTTCATAATTTTTCTATCATCATTAATAAAATCATCACATCTCAATTCAATTAGTATTTAAATAAAACTTAAATTTAATTTCCTTCACTATTTATTCTATAAATTTATAACCTATTAAATAAACATGTTCTTACATCACACATATCCTTTGTTCAATAATGTCATCAAAATTGCTGGTTAAGTTGATCAATCTAGTAATAAACTGGGTTTTTTTATTTACTAATATTATATTTTATTTTTTTTATTTTTAAATTAAAAAATTAACATATTTTAGAAAATAATAAATACCTACGAATTAATAAAATTTTCAATAAAAATATTTTAAAAAATTATTCTCAAAGATATAATTCAATCCAAAGTAATGAAATAGGACTAAAACCTTTTAAAATACTATAAATCACACAACATAAAATATTTGCAATTTTCAAAAGTTATAATAGTGAGTCATTATATCAAATGGGCAGTTAATGAAATTTTCAAAAGTTACTTTTTTATTTTATTTTTTTTTTTGTTTTCTTGTAATCATCATTAAAGAGTGAATCTCAAATAGCTATGAGTAAATCAATTCATTCACACCAAAATTGTTGATGCAATGATATATAGATATAGCGCAGTAAAGAGTATTATATTATAACTAAATTAACACTTCTATTAAATTACATCATCAAATTTTATTTCTAGCATAAACTCCATCAAGGTGGCTGAAATAAAAATTAAGAGAAATAGAACCTAGGATACTTAGCTGAAAATATATATATTTCACTAACAAAATAGAATGGAATACCATTATAGTGCAAGTCTATGTGTTATGATATGAATGTCTTTATCATTTAAGTGTGTCCATGTTTCCTCCAAAAGGGCTAGAGAAAGTTGAGCATGTCTGACAGTTGTGTAAGAAAAAGACTTCCCACATACATGAGAAACAATTCATTTTTCCACTCAAATTGCAGCTACTTAACGTGGATAACGAGAAATTAATACTACCAAAATTCTCTTATATTTTTTTCTTAAACTCTAATCAATTATAAGAAGAGACTCTAAAAAAATGGTCAAAAACAATTTTTCGCTAGATTTCACTCGGTACATGCAATTCTTTTCAATTAACAAGCATTCTATTATTGATTATATATATATAAATAAATAAAAGAGGTAATCGATCAAATCCATTACATCTAAGGAAAATTATTAAACTTGCATGGGGTAGATAAAAGAATGATTCTCTCCCTATACTAAATTAAGACTTGCAAGAAGAAATATAAATGCATGAGCCACACTTTTCCATATGGCGTTTTCACCTTTTTCGTGTTTCAAACATAACCACTTTCATGCTTAATAAATAAAAGGCACAGCTTCAATAAAATTTCCATAAATTTCTATTCATCTTGCATTTGATAAATATCACCATTTTTCATTATTTTTTTTACTAATAAGCAGTAGTATCTCATAAAATTTTATAAAAAATAGAAACTAAACTCAGCAAAACTGTCCTTTATAAACTTTTACTTTAAAACTAAATATTGTACGCACTTCAATTTTTAAGAAGAGAAAAAAGAGTTATAGATTCTGTCATCCAATTAATATAGAGTATGTTTGGGAACTTTAAAATATTATAATTTGTTTTTTAATTATAAGAACGTGTTTTGGAATAATCGAATATATAATTTTAATAGTGATTATATGTATAATTGATTATTTTATAATCGATTATAATTAAAATTAATTTTTTTTAATTTTTTGAAAAGCAATTGAAAATAATTAATTAATCATGTGTAGATTTAACAAAAACCCAGCTTTTATAAGTAAAAGAGTGTAAAAATAATGAAACAAAAAATATGTTATTAAAAAATAATCATAATCTACAAATGTTTAATCTCTTAAAAACAACTTTCTTTTAAATTTAGTCATTACCTAAACATGCAATTTGTTTTTTAAAACCTTTTATAATCTAAAAAAAAAATATTATAATGCAGACAATCTTTCCTAAATACATTCAAATTTATTTTGAGAAATAAAGTAGACGCGTTTAAATTTAGAAAAAAAAAAGTCTGTAAAAAATAAGTTATTTTTTAGAAGTTAAAAATTTTCGGTTTATGGTTATTTTTCAATATATTTTTTCTTTCAGTTATTTTTGCACCCTTTATATTATAAAAGTTGATTTTTTTTACACTCAACAAAATTAATTATATTTAAGAGTTTAATTGATCATATAAATAAAATATAAAAATCTTTTACACTAACAATATATACTAATTAAACTCTATATTTTAATTATTCTGTAGAAGAATTCGAATAAAATTAGTTATTATTATCATCAATTATATATATAATTTATAACCAAAATTATATTTTTTTCAATTTTTCTATACGAACTCATACATAGTATAATTATTATCTTCAGTAACTACTTTAAAAATTGAAAAAATAGTTATATTTATAAATAGATGACTGTGAGATATTAATAAGATTAAACTTTTTAAAGAAACTATTTTATAGAAACCAATGAAATAGAGGCCACAAGTTTCATGTGGCTTATGGGGCATAATAGTTGTCAAGATATTGAAAGGGCCCTCTGACGTGTCACACTGGGGATGAGCTGTGCAGTGATTGAATCATTCACTTTCTTGTATTCTATCCAATTCTCAAATGGAAAACAAAAAGCTCAAATGAGGTCAATTAATGCACTCAAATGCAGGGAATTGAAGGGACATATATTATATGTGTAAGCTGTTCCATCATAAAATATACATATCATGTGCAAATAAAAGGCTTCAGTATATTATATTAAAATTTTAATGTTGATATTTTTATTTATAAAACAGCTTCAAATTATCTTCTTATTATAAGCTATTATCAATATGACTTGATAACTTTTACAAACCATTATAAATCATAATCCTCATTGATAACAATTATATGAAAACTCCTATAAAATTGTTTTACACTATTCTTATATTATATTTAATCAAAACTTATTTATTATGTGTCAATTTACAATATGGAAATTATTTTATATAATAGTGCATAATCCATATATTAACAATATAAAATACCTATACGTTATTGACAAGTCAAAACATTCGGTAGCAAGAAGCACGTCACGGATGTTTTTTCTAAAAGAAATCTTGAACTTGATTACGGTTTGAGTATTTGATAGGGGCCTATATAGCTAGCTAGTTTTACTGGCTGATGTCTGCTTTTTTTTTCGTGGCTTTTAATTTGAATTGATTAGAACTTTCTTTGTAAAACAATAGTTATTATTAAAAAAATAAATTTATTACACAAATCATATAAAATTATTTTACAGTATATATAACTTATTTTCTCATATTAGAAAGATATCGTTGAAGAATTTAAAAATATTCTTCCCTTTCATCTCTCCTGCCATGGGATAGGATTAAAATCATCTTATATCAGCACTTATTTCTAGATTTTGAATTTTAGGCATTAATAATTTGACCCTTCCAGATGATTTTGAGTTTTTTATTTTTTTTTTTGAAATATATTTTAAAAATAAAAATATATTCGATAGAAATGGTTTTATTTTTATTTTTTATTTATTTTTTAAAAAAATTCATTTAATTTTAAAATAATAAAATTTAGTTTTCACTGTTTTTATTCAAACTCTTCACTTGATGTCACTTGTCACCATTGACCACCACTTCTGATTGGCAAACACTAATTGTCACCTTTGACCGGCAGTTACAATTGCCACCTCTGACCAGCGGTCACAACTGTCACCTCCAACCAACGGTCACAATCGCCACTTCCGATTTGTTGGAAAATTTAAGTATTACAATAGGCAAATTAATTTGTAAAATATAATTTTTAGAGCTGTTAGAAATCCATATATGCATTGGACTAATTTTTCTATTGTGTCATTAAACACAATTAAAATAGCTGTCATATTTATTATAGTTGTCATATTAATTGTGTTTAATGCAGTCATCATATTAAATAAATTTTAATGTGTCTTTTATTGCTTCCAACTGCTATGACTCCAACAGCTATATAGAGGTTGAACGTGTTGCCACTATAAATAGTGTCTCTAGCTCTCACTTCCAGATACACCTTGCCGTTCTCTTCTCTCTACTCTCTAGTTCTCTGTTTACCTTGCTAGTTCTGTAACCTCAAAATATTACTGAGAGATTCCTATTGTGTCCTTAGGACGATACCTAACATGCCTCGGGAAGTTTATTTTGCACCGGAGTTACCAACAATCTAAAAGACTTATGGCTGACCAATTCGATTTTGTCGTTGCCCACCAAACCACCAATCCTGCACCTTAGATCTAATGCACCTTCACGAAACATTTCTCAAATGTCTACAAGATTGAGATTATTGTTGGATTGTTGTTGGGCAACTACAAAAATTTACACCGGCAAAAGTAAGGTCAAATTACAATTACTTCAAAAAGGAACGCTTATGAAACTGATCACAATAATAATTCTCATACCCCACATGCAGCTTTGAACCTCATCTTTAAGAAAAATAATTATTTTTGTGAAGAGCAAAAATATTTTATGCCTTAGTGCTTACCTATGAGAAATGACAATCCTCCTAAGCCTAAGGTTAACTTGGCTGAACGAGATGATAATTTTATTACGTACATTCCTTTGGTAAATATTGTGACCAATGTGAGTAAATAGATGATAGAATCTGGGGCTACCAGCACATACGTGCTAATATAAATGCATTTTCCTCCTACACTCCTGTGGGGGATGAAAAAGAACAAGTTTTTCTTGGTGATTCTGGATCTACTCTAGTTTTAGGGAAAGGAAAAGTTCTTTTAAAATTCACATCTGGAAAAACATTGGCTCTAAGTGATGTGTTGCATGTGTCTACCATTAGAGAGTAAACTATAAGGTTGGGGTAAGAGTAGCTTTCGAGTCTAACAAGATAGTCATGATATATATATACATATATATATATATATATATATATATATAATGTGTTTGTGGGAAATGATTATTGTGATCAAGATCTCTTTGTACTTAATACCTCTAAAGTGATTAATGAGAATAAGACATATGCTTATATGATTGATTCGTAGGATATGTGACATGTTAGATTAGGACACGTTAATTCCTCACATGTTATTAAATTACATCTATTAAACATAATTAACTTGCATGATAAACAAATTAGAAAATATGAAATATCTTAGAGTGTGGGGGTGCCTAACTAAGGTTATGTTACCTGGTTCTAAGGGAAAGGAAAATATAACATAATACCTCCAATAGCAATACCATCGTAGAGACTAAGAATGTTGATGGTTTTTATTCTAGTGGTGTTGATAGATGCTTGTACACAAAACTTATGAATGACGAATGTGTCATTATATCTTTGTATGTGGATGACATGTTAATCTTTGATACATGCCATGACATAGTTTTTCGAAACTAAATCTTTCTTATCATCAAGTTTGATATGAAAGACATAGGTGAGACAAATGTAATTTTAGGAGTTGAATTAAGGAAGAGAGATAGTGTAATTTTATCCTAAGAACATTATGTGGAGAAACTTCTTAGGAAGTTTGACTATTATGATTATAAATCTGTGAGTACCTCTTATGTCACTAACTCTTAACTAATGAAAAATAGAGGAGAATCAGTTTCTCATACTCAATATGCCTAGATTATTGGGAGCTTACTACACTTGATGAATTTCTCAAGACCAAATATAGCCTATGCAGTAGCTAGATTGGGTAGATACACTCATAATCCTAATAAAGATCATTAGGAAGAACTTGCTAGATTCATGAGGCATTTGAGAGGTATCATCAACTATGGTATTGAATACAATGAAGTCCCCTTTATACTAGCAGGGTACAATAATGCTAATTGGATATTTGATTCACATGAGACAAAATCTACTAGTGACTATGTATTTACACTTGGTGGTGATGCAAGTACACGGAGATCATCCAAATAAATCATTATAGCTACATCAACAATGGAATTCAAGTTTGTTGCTCTAGAAATGGTTGACATTGAGGCTAAGTGGTTGAAAAACTTCTTCGCTAACATTCATTTAGGAATGAAACCTGCCATTCTCTTCTCTCTACTCTCTGGTTCTCTATTTACCTTGCTAGTTTTGTAGCCTCAAAATATTATTGAGATCCTGTTGTATCCTGAGAGACTTGCGGGATTGCTTAGATAAGTCTTTTAGGATAATGTCTAATATGCATGGGGAAGTTTATTTTGCATTGGAGTTACCAAGACGACTGATGGTCAGCAGTTGTCAACTCCGATCAACAATCACTGGTTGCCACCTCGACCGACGTTCACCGGTCGCCAACTCTCACTATCGATCATCGGTCGCCACCTCTGACCATCAATCATTGACTGTCACCTTCGACTATTGGTCATCAACCACCACCTCCAATTATTGGTCATTGACCGTTAGTTTTCAATCTCTAAGAAGGAAATATTCTATTTAATTAAGATTTGAACATAATGCTTTAAATTTAAAAACCTAAACAATGTTGTTTTCAAAAATTTGAAACTTAAAACTAGAACTAGTTTTTGTTTTTATAAATATCGATATCTATCCTTATCAGTAAGGTTTCTTGCAGTTTAGATATCGATACATGGTTATAGATATCGATACACGGTCTCAACTATTATATCAATATCTATCTTTATCAATAAGGTTTCATGCGGTAAGTTATTTGAAAATTTAAAACAAAAACTAGTTTCTTTTTATTGAGTTCATTTTAACCGTGTATTGATATCTACTCTTATCAATAAGGTTTCTTGCAGTAAGGAGAATATAACTGTTTTTTTATAAGTGAAAATTTTATTAATAATAAAAAATTTAGAATATAGCTGTTAATAAAAATAATTATAACTCGAGCTGTTTTTCATAGAGGATTTACATTATTAAGTGGATTTACATTATTAAGTACATGTTTATAGAAATACTTCTATGAAAAAAAAATTAAAACTATTTTTTCATAACTCTTTAAAAATAATATAAAATTTTTACAAGTTAAATTTTAAAAAAATTTACATTTTAAAAAAAAAAACTATGTAAGATAACTTATATATATCAACTAAAATTAACCTAAAAAAAATCTCATATCTTTTAAAATTAAAACTTGAAAAATTTATTTTGATTTTTTTCTTTGAATTTTTTTCTTCTAAAAGTGATTCTTGAAAGTTTCCAAACAAACCTTAAAAGAATACTAATGTAGCCATAACTCGAGTTTTTTATGAAGTTTTAAGGAAATATGAATAGGGAATAAAATCTTTAATTTTGGCAAACACGTATTAGGAACATGTAGTTGCTTATGAACTAAGAATGATTTTTGTTTTCTTATGTGTTAATAATGTATGCACTGTCTCCTATACCAGTACTTAAGAGCATTTAATGAGAAAAAAGAATAGTGTGTAAAGAAATTAAAAATAAGCCAATCACATATGCATGTTACAAATCCATATATAAATTTCCTAACCAAGGAAAGCAATGCCATTTTCTAACCCCATAAGGAACCTTCTCTTTCAAAAAGTGCATACCTTATTTTCTTCATACCTCCCCATTTGTCTGCTTCTTCGACAAGAAAACCACCTTTAGATATAGTGTACAATTTTACATCTTAAGATCATAAAATTAATCATTTAACTTGGGATATAAGCAAAGAATAGTTCAATAATACAAATTAAAGTGCATGATGGTTCAGAAAGAGAGAATGGCCCGGATTTTTTATTAGTTGGACTTATCTTATGTGTTTGACATGTCGGGAATAAATGATGTGAAGAGGCCCTACAATAGCATATGCCTCAGTAACTAAACCGCTAAGAGTGTGGGGGAAAAGTATATGTTGAACATGGATATATATATATATATATATATATATATATATATATATATATATATATATATATATATATAATGATTTAGTTTAAGAGTTACTCTTTGTTTTTATAATCTAATGTTTAATATAAATTTACTCTTTTTTATATATAAGGGTATTATGATAAATTTGTCTTTTTAAATAAGTTATAAGTGTCATAAAGGTCATGGGCAAACTCAAATATCTTTTTATAATTATGTTTTTATGTTTTTTTTAAAAAAAAAATCTAAACTTATACATATTTGAGAGGTCTACACAACCATCTACAAATTCAAATCCTATACCCACATAAGAAAAAAAAGTAAAGAACATTCAAAAACATAAAAAAGATATTAAGATAAAAAAATTAGATTTGTTGGGAAATCTATAGAAATCCCCAAAATTTTATATATTCATTGAGGTACATTCTTATTACATGTGCATATGTAATAAGGCTTCATATGAAGCAATTCTTTCAGATAAGTTGTCTAATTATCTCCCAAGAGATGAAAAAAGCGAAAAAATAGATAATTCCTTAATTTTATTACTAAAAATATAAATATTAATAATTTGATCTTTAAAAGATTTTTAGAAATAAAATAAAAAAACTTATACATTGTTAGTATAAAAAGTATTATATTGATATTTAATCATAACTCTTAATATATACTAACTTTGTTTACTTTACTATTAGTATTTTAAAAGTCATATAAATAAATAAAGGTGTTGATTGTAGGTAAGTGTAAAACTTTTTTAAACTGTTACTAAATAAGAATTAAAATCATAAAATAATCTTAAAATTTTCGTTTTGAAGATTAGTTTTTTTATACAAGACTATGAAAGATTAATTCATCTAAATATTGAATCCAATGTAACTAAAACATTAGTAATTCATTACTTGTGTCATATTATTAAAAAATCTAATGAGATAATACTTTAAACTTTCCATGGCTTATCAATTTTTCAAGATCATTAACTACTCTGAACAATTAAAAAATTAAAATAAAATTTACTAAAAAGGTATTATAAAACTATCAATGAAACTCCTTAATGATATATTAGATTCTCAGCATTGTTTTCATATCATTAGTTAATAATATTACTTACCAATAGAGAATAAACCAAAAATATTAATAATGACTAATATAGAATGGAACAATTAACACTATATGAAAAAACAATATATTTATATTTTATATAAATTACTATATTAACAAAGTTAATGACGGATATGGCACAATTCATATATAGAGAGACAGGACAATGCAGGTGAGAAAAATGATTACAATGAGAAATGAGAAAACATAATAATAATCATAAGATTTCAATAAATAATTCAGAATGAGCTCTTAATTAAACATGCTCACATGATTCTCTCACATAGAGACCTCTCCCATAAACTCTTATCGCACTGCTTTCTCTTGTCTCCCTTGTAGAATCCTTTGCAATGTCGCCACTACCCCCACTTCAACACCACCACTGCTGGTACGGTTATTGTCAACGGCAGTGGTGGTGGCGGCAGTATCAACAGTCAGGGGTGGAGCCAGAAACTTTATTTGAGGGGCCAAGATAATTTTTTTTTAAAAAAATTATTTTATATGAACAAAAAGTATTAGATAATTATATTATATAAAAAAATCTCAATATTATACACACTTCTTTAACATCTATAATTTTTTTTTATCTTTTTCTATTAATCATGTTAGTTATCATGTTTTTATTTTACTCTTTTTAGATGTTAACTAACATTAATTTTTATATATAATTTATTTTATTTTAAATATTAAAAAAGTTATATGATTTTTTATAAAAATTTAAATCACTTTACAAATTTGGGGATGACCATGACCCCTACCAGTCCCCTTTTCGTCTGTCCCTGTTGGCGATGGTGGTGATAGAATTGATCATGGTGTCAATGGTGATCATGATGACAACAATGAGGGTGGTGGTGATAACAGTGGTATGGTGGTAGTGACGATAGGGAGTAGCGCCACCACCATCGTGACTATTATCACTAGTACTAGGCGCAACACTAGGTGGAGAAGCTCCTCATATATGGTCTATTGACCATCTATGTTTACATTATGCTCAACTAGTGCATCTGCAAGTTGATTTGCTTTACCGAAGACATGAAAATAGAACCCCTTGTGTTCTACAAAGGTTGTGTATCTAACACATTAGGTTGGCATAGGGTGGCACATCATGAGGAAAACAGTGGGGGTTGGTGGTGGTGTTTGTGGGAAAGGTTTATGTGTGAGATAACCACGGGGAACTGTTTAATTAACAACTCAATGTTAACCATTTAATGAAATTCTACGATTATATTTTCTCATTTCTCATTGTAACCTTTTTTTCTCACTCCAATTGTCCTCATATATATATAAGACAACTCGGGTGAGAAAAAAAGTTACGATGAGAAATGAAAAAAACATAAAAATTACTGTATGATTTCAATAAAAAGTTCAGATTGAGTTGTTAATTAAACAAGTTCATGTGGTTCTTTTAGACACATACCTCTCCCAGAAACGCCACCGCCACTATCCTTACGTCTTCCTCACTAATGTGTCACCCTCATGCTAACATGATGTGCTAGATACATGACCTTTGTTGGATATGAGAGGTTCTATTTACACATGTCTTCAATGAGACAAATCAACCTGCAAATGCACTAGCTGAGCATGGCGTAAACTCAAATGGACAACAAATCATATATGATGACGTTCACTTTTTTCTCTTCTCTCTTCTCAGCAAGTCCAACATCATTGAGGAACTCCTCCGCTAATGTCATGCGCCTAGTACCAGTGATGGTAGTGACGCTAGTGGTGGCGCTGCCCTACCTTACTGTCACCACCACCACCATTGTCGTTGCTACCACCCTCATTGTTGTCACCACTACCAACACCATGTCGGTACCACCGCCGCCACCGCCATCGGTGCTGGCAATGATGGCGATGGTGGTGGCAGAGTGTAGGTGGTGATAACCTTGTAGAGGATTCCATGGAAGTGATAAGAGAACAGAGTGTCAAGCTTTTGTGAAAGATGTCTTAGAGTGAAAGAACCATGTGAGTTTGTTTAATTAACACCTCAATTTGAACCGTTTACACACACACACAAATATATATATATATATATATATATATATATATATATATATATACACATACATACATACACACATACATGTGTGAGTGAAAGAGATGTGGTTTGATATTAAACGTGAGAAAAAGTAGGTCTTTTTAGAGTTACAAAATAAAACAAATTTATTCGAAAAAATACATTCATAAGTTAACTCCTCTTAACCATTTCTTGAATGTTAGTTGTGTTAACATATATATATATATATATATATATATATATATATATATATATATATTATTTGAAATCTTTTAAAGTCCAAAAAATTCATTGCAAATTGCAAAGTTTAATTGAGTTAAAAGTAGGGATGATAATGGGCAGTGTCTGCTTGTGTGGGTAGATAATGATATAGTACCTTTGTCCATACCTGGTTTTAAAAATGTATTGGTACTCAGTCTGATACCTGCGCAGATAACAACTTTAATCCTCGTCCCTCTACCCGTTAGGTACCAATATACTCATACCCTCACTCGTGACTCATACTTTATTTATATACAGGGACAATAAATCAATATCTTTTACATATAAATAGACATAAACATAATATAAAAAACAAACTAACATAACATTAAACATAGAATAAATTATAAAATACTCTTTAAAGTTTTATATAATTACACATAAACTTATGTTTTTTTACCCAAAACATTAAACAAAATGTTGTAAATTTATTAAGAGTTCTTTTATAAATAACTTATTTTTTCTTTAAATTGTATTTTCATCTTATTAAATTTGTGTAAAATATATTACATGTCTTTTTTTTATTCTATAATTATATTATGTATCATAGATTATAATATAAATAATATTTTTAGCAATATTTTTACTCAAAATTATAATTATGTAATATTATATAATATAATTATATTAAATAATATATATATATATATATATATATATACATATGAGATATATCTAGTGAGAAAACCTTATTTATATGAGAGTGAGGTGTCTGTCATCCAAAACAAATTTATGAGAATGAGAGGAGCAAATCTTAGTCATTGAGAGAGAAGAGAGAAAAAAAGTGACAGATAATAAATATTAGAAAAGAGAAAATGAGTCGATGTGTACGGTTTTATCTCAACCATTAATTTTTATTTCAATGGGTGAGATTTAGTTTTTCCACTCTCATATAATATACTTTATTCTCATATTTGAGTTATGTGTATATATTATCATTAAAAAAAGTTTAAAGCATCTCAAACATTATGTACGTATTTGGATAGGATATATAATAAACTTGAGTTGGGGATTAAACTTAACTAGAGTTAAAAAAAAAATTGTTGTAACTTTTAACTAAGATGACAAAATGGACTCAAATTCTATGATATTTGCAAAAATATTCTCATGCGGAGCGGGTAATTACTTGCAAAAATGGATTTGAGATAGGCCTAAACCCACAAAAAATATGTGGGTATAAAGGTGGATATTGGGGAATTCAAAATGTCACCTACAAAAATTTCAAATGTCATCTACCCTTTTAAATTCTTTTTCAAAATTTCCATTTTACTCCTAAACCTAACTTCTAACTAAGATGACAAAATGGACTCAAATTCTATGATATTTGCAAAAATATTCTTATGCGGAGCGGGTAATTACTTGCAAAAATGGATTTGAGATAGGCCTAAACCCACAAAAAATATGTGGGTATAAAGGTGGATATTGGGGAATTCAAAATGTCACCTACAAAAATTTCAAATGTCATCTACGCTTTTAAATTCTTTTTCAAAATTTCTATTTTACTCCTAAACCTAACTTCCCTTCTCTCCTTAAATATTCTTCACCCATCATTTTCTCATGCTAGGCCACTCCTGGTAACTTCTTTATTTCTAATTTCAAATATTTTTACTCTTCGTAGAGATATTTTCGGAAAGTAAAAAATATTTGAAATTTTTTTACTCTCTAGAGAAATATCTACAGAGAGTAAACAAAATTACAATTTTTTTTTTACTCCCCGTAGTGGCCTCTTCAGGGAATAAATTTGAAATTTTTTTACTCTTCGGAGAGATTTCTACGGAAATTTTTTTATTCTTCATAGGTATCTCTCCGAAGAGTAAAAAAATTCAAATTTACTCTTTAGAGAGGCCTCTACAGAGAGTAAAAACAATTCAAATTTTTTTTACTCTACGAAGAGTTAAAAATTTATAAGCAAAATTTTAAGAGATGAAGTGAAGGGCGTGTAGGTCTTTTCATACCCCAGTAGGTGTGAGTTCAAATTTTAGGAGGTGTTAATTCAAATTCACTAGATATGAATACTGTAATACTAAACTCACCTCGTCTCATATCTTTTATATATATATATATATAACATATCATGAGAATAAGGTCTCTTATAGTAAATCTCAGTAAGTGAAATAAAAATTAATAGTTTAGATAAAATCATACACATTAACTCATTCTCTCTCTTCTAATATTTATTTGTCACTCCTTTTTCTCTCTCTTCTTTTAATGGTTGAGATTTCTCAAATTCTTCTCTCTCCTCGGGCTGGAATTTGCTCTTCTTACTCTCACGTAAATTTAATTTTCTCACTAGATATGTCCCCAAAATGAAAATTTCTTATCCCAAATTGGTATCTGAATTCATATTACAATCAATTAATAAACATTATGTCATTTAATGATTTAGATAAGATATAAAAAAATTATAAAAGAAAATTTATTAAATATTTATTGATTGATTAGGAAAGAAATTGAGACACCAATTTCACACAAAAGATTTTGATACATGTCCCCAAAACAAAGCTTTCGACTCTTTGTCCTTATATACCAACCCTTCTATTTTTTTTATTTTTTAAGCTGCTAATTGTTTTATTAAAGAATTACTGCAGCGATAAAATTAACGCCAATAATAGGCTTTTATTAATTATTAATATGTACTCACTTTTTCATTTATTTTTTATTTTATTTTCCCATTTTATCACTTTATTTATCAATAATACTATAAAATCCATCAGTTACTTTATAATAATTTTAGGGTTTTAATTTAATATTTTTTTGTAAATTTTTATATTTTGAAATATAAATTATTATGTGACGTGTTTTGAAATATATTTTTTTAATTTTATATTTTTTGTTTATGATAACATGATAAAAATATTTATCATGAATAATAATTTTTTTATATTTGCATGCTTATTAAGAATATGTATCCTAAAATGTATACATATATTAATCATGTAAGGTAGAAATTGTGAAATTGTGCATATATTAATAGGGAGAAGTTATATTTGCGAAAGTGAAAACAGTCATAAAATGTTTAGAAAGTAAAATAGTAATAAAACATAGACACCAAAAAATCATATTCCCATTGTATAATATATAATATATAATATATAATATATAATATATAATATATAATATATAATATATAATATATAATATATAACATATAATATATAATATATAACATATAATATATAATATATAACATATAATATATAATATATAACATATAATATATAATATATAACATATAATATATAATATATAATATATAATATATAATATATAATATATAATATATAATATATAATATATAATATATAATATATAATATATAATATATAATATATAATATATAATATATAATATATAATATATAATATATAATATATAATATATAATATATAATATATAATATATAATATATAATATATAATATATAATATATAATATATAATATATAATATATAATATATAATATATAATATATAATATATAATATATAATATATAATATATAATATATAATATATAATATATAATATATAATATATAATATATAATATATAATATATAATATAATATATAATATCATGTTTTATACATGATAGATATAGTTGGGCAGTTATTTATATTGGATATCAATATTTTAAAATAACTTTTACTAAAGTTATAAGGTTTGCTTAGTGGTAAAGTATGTGTTTGGGAGTGAGAGGTTGTGTGTTCAAGTCCTTTATTTATATATATAGTATATAATATAATAGTATAAGGATAGAATAAATAGGTTGTCAAACACCGTGATTTGTGCAGCAGTAATTGACGTGACGTAATTTTAGGATGCCTTTATATTTGATGTGCTGTATTCATGCAACAGTTGTGTGTTGTTTTTATTAGGATCATTTATGTTTAATTAATTCCATAATTATAGGGATCTGTTTTAGGATTGGCAGTCTGCATTTCCTAAAATATGTAGCTGACTCATGTATATTTATAGAGGTTAATAACCTCATAATAATAAGATAAGAAACTATCCTATTTCTTCTAAATTTCATATGGTATCAGAGCACCCGATCCCTGGGAGTCTCTAACCGTGCCGTCAAACCTAAACCGCAGCCTTCTTTGTTGCGCAACCTATAACCTAAAATCGCAGCCTTCATTGTTGCGCTACCTTTAAGTCTTGGTGCTAGCCTTCATTGCAGCAGAATTTTCTACCTTAATCTCACCTTGTTATGGCTCAAGTCGTGAACCTGGAAACTAGGGACAACCCTCAAACTGTTGGAGAAATGCAGAATATTCATCCAACTTATCGGTTAAATGGGAAGAACTATCTCAAATGGTCTCAAATCATTAGGACCATCTTGAAAGGAAAAGGGAAGATCAGTCACTTGCCCGGTAATGCACCTAATGAAACTGATCCTAAATTCAAATCATGGGATGAAGAAGACTCTATGATTATGGCGTGGCTGTGGAATTCGATGATTCCAGAAATCAGTGATACCTGTATGTTTCTGAAATCAGCAAAGGAAATTTGGGAGGCAGTTGAACAAACTTATTCTAAGGCGAAGGATGCTGCTCAAATCTATGATGTAAAAGTGAAAACCGTGGCTGCCAAACAGGGAAATAAATCAGTCACAGAATATGCCAATCAACTCAAGTCTCTATGGATGGAATTGGATCACTATCGAGTTATAAAAGCAAAGTGCTCAGAGGACTCAGCAATTCTAAAGGAGTATATTGAACAAGATATGGTCTATGATTTTTTGGTAGGCCTAAACCCTGAATATGACCAAGTCCGAGTCCAAATCCTGGGAAAAGAAAAAGTTCCAGGGCTTAATGAAGTGGTGGCCATTATCCGGAGTGAAGAAAGCAGGAGAGGGCTGATGCTGGAAAACCCAACCATCGAAAGCTCTGCAATGATAGCCGAAGGAGGAACAATTATGATTGCTAACCAGAGAAAAAATTGGGTTCCCAGTATGGAGAAAAAACATGAGGAGGTTTGGTGTACTTATTGTAACAAGCCGCGCCACACAAGGGAAAAATGTTGGAAATTACACGGAAAACCCCCAAGCCGAGAATAGGGGCTGAAAGATGGAAAGACCTCAAGCAGAGAATGGGGATCGAAAGGAGAAAACTCAAGCCGAGAATGGGGGCCAAAAACCCCAAGCCGAGAATGGGGGCCGAAAGGAGGCTTACACAAAAAAGGAGGGCAAGGACAAGCATACATTGCTAATGGGCAAAGTGAAGAATCTGTACAGTTGAATCATGAAGAAATAGAACGGGTAAGATTCATTGATGATTGCACCCGGGTGAGTTGGGTGTTTTTATTAAAACAAAAATCTGAAGTCAGCTCCGTTTTTATCCAATTTGTCTCAATGATTAAAAATCAATTTGGAGTTAGTATAAAAAGAATTAGGTCTGACAATGCCAAGGACTACTTTAATCTTGTACTAAACTCCTTTTGCCAACGGGAAGGGATAATCCATGAGTCCTCATGTGTGAACACACCTCAACAGAATGGAATTGCAGAAAGGAAAAATGGGCACCTATTAGATCAAACTAGAGCTCTACTTTTTCAAAACCATGTTCCTAAGAGATTTTGGGGGGAAGCTCTTCTTACTGCCACCTACCTAATTAATAGGTTACCCACTAAAATTTTAAACTCAAAAAGTCCCATAGAAGTTCTATCCTCATTCTACCCACACTTAGACCCTATAAATAAACTCCAACCTAGGATTTTTGGGTGTGTATCCTTTGTGCATATTCATAGTAATGAAAGGGGAAAGTTGGATCCTAGGGCTGTTAAGTGTGTCTTCTTAGGGTACTCTACCACACAAAAGGGGTACAAATGTTTTCAACCTCTCTAAAAAAGATTCTATGT
Organism: Psophocarpus tetragonolobus; assembly: GCA_037954015.1. Taxonomy (NCBI): domain Eukaryota; kingdom Viridiplantae; phylum Streptophyta; class Magnoliopsida; order Fabales; family Fabaceae; genus Psophocarpus; species Psophocarpus tetragonolobus. The sequence goes on from CM075689.1 coordinate 99,788,680, forward strand.
GTCAAGAGATGTCACCTTCAATGAACAAGAAAGTTACTTTAAACAGCCTCATCTTCAGGGGGAGACAGTAAGAGAGGAAGATGAGACTCTCATGTTCCCAAATATGATGATGTTCGGACCTGAAATTGTACCTGAAACTAAGGGAAGTATTGAGCATTCTGCACCTGAACCACCTGAACCAGTGAGACCTCCTACATCTGCACCTGAACCAATGAAACAGCCTGCACCTGAACCAATGAAACAGCCTGCACCTGCACCTGAGGCCATTCCAAGATCCGGCAATGTCCAAGAATCCAACCCACCGTCACTGCATGAGGTAACACCTTCAAATCCTATAAATTTAAGTGATTCTAATGAACTCTTGTCTGAAAATATAGAAGCACAGGTAGACCAAAATCTGGACTTGCCCATTGCCCTTAGAAAGGGAACTAAAACATGCACCCAACAACCACGTTACCCATTGTCAAATTTTTTATCCTTTGAAAAATTCTCTCCTACCCATAAAACTTTTCTCACTAACCTCAACTCCACACACACACCTTCCTCTGTATCTGAAGCATTGATTGACAGGAAATGGAAACATGCCATGGATGTGGAAATGGAGGCGTTACACAAAAATAGAACATGGGAACTTGTCATCTTACCTCCTAGAAAAAAACCAGTTGGATGTAAGTGGGTGTATACAATAAAGTATCGGGCCGATGGGACAATCGAACATCACAAAGCAAGGTTGGTGGCTAAAGGCTTCACTCAAACCTATGGAGTTGATTACTTGGAAACATTTGCCCCGGTTGCTAAGATGAACACGGTCAGAGTAATATTGTCATTAGCAGCTAATAATGATTGGGATCTGCAACAATTTGATGTGAAGAATGCCTTTTTGCATGGAGATCTTGAAGAAGAAATATACATGGAATTGCCACCTGGTTACAACGGACATGTTGCTGCTGAAACTGTTTGCAAACTAAGAAAGGCTCTATATGGGCTGAAACAATCCCCAAGAGCATGGTTTGGAAGATTTACCAAGGTCATGACAGGTTTGGGCTACAAACAGAGCCAAGGAGATCACACATTATTTATCAAACATTCAGTTTCAGGGGGAGTAACACTTTTATTAGTGTATGTAGATGATATTATAGTAAATGGGGACGACAAGCAGGAACAACAAGTGTTAAGTGAATGTCTTGCCACTGAATTTGAGATCAAGACGCTAGGGAGACTTAAATATTTTTTGGGAATTGAAGTGGCTCATTCCAAGAAAGGGATCTTTATATCTCAACAAAAGTATATTACTGACTTGCTTAAAGAAACAGGGAAGACACGCTACAGACCAGCAAACACTCCAGTTGATCCAAATATAAAATTGGGAAGTATGGAGGAGGATATTGCTATGGACAAGGAGATGTATCAAAGACTTGTGGGCAGACTTATCTACTTATCTCATACTAGACCAGACATTGCTTTTGCTGTAAGTGTAGTTAGTCAATTTATGCACCAACCAAAGAAAGCTCATCTACAAGCTGCCCTTAGAATTGTTCAGTACTTAAAAGGAACCCCTGGAAGAGGAATTTTGTTCAAACGAAACAAGACTGTAAGTCTTGAAGCATATACAGATGCGGATTATGCAGGGTCAGTTATAGATAGAAGATCAACCATGGGATACTGTACCTTCCTTGGTGGAAACTTAGTCACTTGGAAGAGTAAAAAACAAAGTGTAGTGGCTAGATCAAGTGCTGAAGCGGAATTTCGGGCAATGGCTCACGAAATATGTGAACTTCTATGGCTGAAGATTATATTGGAAGACTTGAAGATAAAGTGGGACGAACCTATGAGATTATACTGTGACAATAAATCGGCAATTAGCATAGCCCACAACCCGGTGCAACATGATAGAACTAAACATATTGAAGTTGATAGACACTTTATCAAGGAAAAACTTGACAGTGGCATGATTTGCACACCATATGTGTCTACTCAGAACCAACTTGCAGACATCCTCACCAAGGGACTGAACTGCAGTAACTTTGAAGGAATTATATCCAAGCTGGGAATGGAAAACACCTATTCACCAGCTTGAGGGGGAGTGTCAAATACCGTGATTTGTGCAACAGTAATTGACGTGACGTAATTTTAGGATGTCTTTATATTTGATGTGCTGTATTCATGCAACAGTTGTGTGTTGTTTTTATTAGGATCATTTATGTTTAATTAATTCTATAATTATAGGGATCTGTTTTAGGATTGACAGTCTGCATTTCCTAAAATATGTAGCTGACTCATGTATATTTATAGAGGTTAATAACCTCATAATAATAAGATAAGAAACTATCCTATTTCTTCTAAATTTCATATAGGTATTTTGAAAAATGGACATAAAAATAGGTATTTCCTTTATTAATAGTATATATATATATATATATATATATATATATTACTTTTTTTTTACATTTTAAATAAAATATGGGTCATTGTTCGAATAAAGTTAACCTACTCTAGTTATATTATTTTCTTTCATTTAAATTCATACATCCTAAAATAATGTAATGCGAGGTTGTCATTTACCATTTCATTACAAGAATTATTACTAGTCTATATAGTAAATAACTAAAGTATAAGTTATAAGATTGTTACCATGGTTTGGCTAACATTATTTTACCAAAATATTAAATACTAATATTTATCATCTAAAACAAACTCACATATCAATTTGACTAAATATTATTTCTATTTTTGAGATATTATGTATAGATTTTTTACATTTGTTAAGTAGTCCTTTATTTGGAATTATCTAAAATGTTTTTTACTTTAACTTTTTTTTAATATACAAATGTTAGTTGTTAATATGTTAGTTTTATTAGTAAAGAAACTTGAACTTATGGTCTCTCCCTCCCACATTCTCTCCACATGTGGAGATTGTCACTAGACTAATCTTATAACTCCAAAATTGCATTGTCAAATATCTAAAACAATTACATATAGATACTTCTTAAACATAATAAATTAAACAAACAATATGATAATAAAAAACAGCAAAACAATATCATTTGACTTTCGAGTGGATTGATAATCTTGAAAAGTGTAAAGCTTATGAAGAGATAGGAAGGACTCAAGTCTTTACTTTTTATATCTTTCAATATACTCTTTGAAATTTATTGACTTTTCAAATATGAGTAGCTTATTTTCTTAAAATTTGAATTGTAATGAAATTCTTCCTTTCCATATTTTATAAATGATTTAATTGCTATATTTATTGTCTATTGGATCTAATAGATATATATCTAGTTAATGAACTACTAATTTTACTAAATATTATAGTTAAGTTATTAAATTATAATTATATTAAATGTATAATTTTATAATTGATTTACAATTTTGCTAACGGCATTAAACATCTTGAAAATGAACCATCACAAAATGTTATAGTAGGTAGTGCTTCAACGTGATAGTTGAACTATGCATTTTGAAGGTTACTTTTTTTTTTATCACTTTTTTACTTATTGAAGGTTATTTTTTAATACATATCAAACTTCTATTTTTTTTTAATTTTTGAAAAGCATTTCACATAATATAATATCTAAACATAATTATACGTATTTTTAAATATATTCAGAAATAATATTTCTAATACTATTCTCAATTCTTAGAAATATAATATAAAACCTTAAAACAAACGAAGACGTCTTTTATATTTAAACATTTGGTTTTATAAAAAAGATATATAAATATATTTTTACAAAAGCTATGAAGCAAATACATAAAGAAATAATTTTAAATTAAAAGTTAAAATCAAATAAGAAGTTTTATAATTAAACATTTAGTTTTATAAAACTGATGTAGAAATATATTTTTACAAAAACTTTAAATGATTATTTGTAAATAAGAAGTATTTTTTTCCACACGATTATAAGTTGAAACTTACTTATCATCAATATTCTAGACATAATTAAGTCTTACTGTGTACGTTCATAGTTTTCTTCAACTTTAAACTACAATGCAAAATGAGAGGAAGTGAAGGGAGCACAGAGAGTGTGAGAAAAGGTGGAAAGTGCTATAAAGAGGTAGGTTGAGAAGGAGTAGGGAATAGAGGGCGCGCCAAATGGAAAAGGAACTCATTTACATGACAGTTTTATGACAATTTCGTCCTTCTACTTCACTAATTTCCTAGTGGTTTTCAATGCAAGAGATATGTGGGAGGTTTTCAAAAGATATGGGTGAATCAAGGAAGTGGTTATCCCTAACAAGACAGACAAAAGAAGGGCAAAGATTTGGCTTCGTCTAGTATGCAGGGGTGGAAGATGAAAGAATTATGGCTCTCAAGTTAGATCAGATTTACATTAGGGATACAAAGATTTGGATGAACAAGTCAAGGTTTGCTAAAATGCACTCTAGAGAAGCAGGAGGGAGTTACCAAAGAGACAACTAATAGTCGAAGAATGAAGTTAACGAAGGGAATGGTCTGAGGATAGGCATGGCAAACGTCCTTATCAAAAAAGGCAACCTCGTATGCCAATGTGGTTAAAAACCCAGTAGTTTTTTTAGGAACAAGCCATTCTATACAGGGAAGAGTCTTAAATCTCTAGCTGATAATCTCTCGTTCAAAACAAAGAAAAAAGAAGTGGCTAAACTCTCAAAAGCATATGTAGGGAAGATAATAAAAAAAGGAAGCACTTATACCACTTAGAAGATGTTGCACCAAGAAGGTTTTTGGTATAAGGACACCAACAATGAGCATGAATTTGGTTATACTAGAAACAAATGATGACAACGATTTAAAGGAGTATGTTAATGAAAGTTTTTAATGCGTTTGTTCGTGGTTCAGTGAAATATATCAATGGGTGTTGTCGGTTATTGATAATGAAATAATGGTCTGGGTAAAATGTTATGGGGTACCTCCTCATGCATGGGCATAAATTTTTTCCATTTATTGGATCCTATTTCGGTGAGTTTGTGCGTAGATGAAGTCACTAAGAGGAAGGAAAGGTTGAATGTTTCAAGGTTTGCTATCACAACAAAAGTTCAGGACATAATCAATTATACAGTGCAAACGTTAATATTGATGATATGTAGTTTAAGGTTAAAATTGTTGAAGACAACAAAATGGAAGGTAAGGAGGAAGACAAATCAGTTGGATCATATATCTGATAGGAAAATAGCTCGTGTAGTGAAGGGTTTGAAGTGGATGAACTGAAGGAGGTGGCCAGCGATTAGGGGCACTTATATAGGACATGTTTCATGAAGGAGATAAGGAGTTAACATGCAAGTGAAATTTGAATTCAAATGTTAAAAGATGTTATGATGTTGTCATGCTCATAAGTTTAGACACAAATGTTTCACCAATTTTGCCAAGGAAAAGCAGAAATAAAAGAAAGGAATCCAACCTCTGTAGATAAGGCCAACAGGAATCGGACTTGGGTAAGGGTGGACTGGGCCTAAGCCCATTAGTCAAGTGTGAAGGGGAGGTATATGTAGCATTAAAACAACAAGCTTCCTTCATCTTAGACCTAAGGAAGAAAAATAAACTTGTACCTGCCTTGAAGTTGATAGGGAATCCCTGGTTTGACCGACACGGATGCGGGTATTGGGAATACACGATTTGTTAAGTTAGGGATGGAGATATACATATCTACCCCGTACCCGTACCCATCCTCGCACCCATTACACCCCGGTCTTATTTTAATGACTAAATATTCATTTGTCTAAAAGAAAAAGAAAGGTTTGACATTTAATTAACAAATTGTAAACTTTGCAATTATGATAACTTTTGAATCAATATCATTATATTTAAACAAATTATTTTTTACCAACATATTCTTATAATTTTTTTTGCAGGTATGGGTAACTCGATACCTGACGCGGCTGGGGTCATAAATCTCATACTCACCGGGTATGGGGACGGAGATAGGGATAAGTTTCAGAAGTGGGGACAGAAATGTCATACTCGTCTCGTCCCCACCCAGTTGCCATGCATACTTGGACCAGGGGCCCAAAGTCGTGGTATCAAACTGACTAATTCAATTATAGGTCAACTCGTGTGTAGCTAGTGATAAAACAGTCCGACAGAACAATCAAATTCAACATCAGAACTTGAAATTCATCTTCCATGATATTGGCTCAGTTAGCACGGTGCGAGTCACTCAAAACAAAAGTGTGCTACAAAATTTAAGTTGCAAGGTGTCCAATGCGACAAATCTTATGAGCACAAATATTGGGAGTTTTTGGGGTATGAAGAGGTGGCAACAAATGATGACCATAATCAAAGGAAAGTTAAAGTGTGGAAAGAGACAAGGCGACAAAGTATCGATGGGAGTGAATTGGGGATTGATAGGTGGTGGGAAGATGTCAACCAAGTATCACATTCTATCTCGCTATATCCAAAATAGAGAGTTTTGGTAACTTAACCCCGATTAAAGGCGGATTCTAAGTGTGCTACACAAAATGAGGCAATGGTAGATTCAATTAAGATGTGGGAAACTTTGAAAGAACTCAGGGCAGTAGGGAACGAAGAAGATGAACGATTAAGGAGGAAATTGTTACTTGGCTAGCATGATCGTTTTGCAACTTATAAGATTCTTTGTGTATATGTATTACATTGGTTTGAGAGGAAATCTAGAAGAAAAGTGAATAGATTCAGTTAAAATTTCTCCTTTTTCAAAAGAAGTTTTTTCTCAAATTAATCCCTTTATTTTTTCCTTCAAGATTATTTCACAAAGATTGATTTTCATATTAATCAAAACAAGTTTTGAGTGTGCAGCGGATCAATTATCATTGAAACAATTTAATACACCAAGATTTCTTGTTCAAGAATATTCAATCAAGATTTGCAAACCCACCAATAAAATGTTTCAAGAATTATATCCAAAATTTAAGATTCAATTTAATTATGCAGAATAATTAGAGGTAAATTTATTGAAATGAAAGAGTGTAGAGATAGAAAGATTGACTTAGTTGTTTATACTAGTTCAATATTAAAATAACTTACATCTAGTGTAAATTAGTACTTGTCAAACCCGCTTCAATATAGAATTGTATACAAACACCATGATTCTTCTGTACGAAAAAAGTGGTCACCAGCTCAAGTAAAATGTTGCTCTAAACGTTTTCACCAATTAGTTTCAGGAAATAGTTTTATAGTCATTATTAAAACTACTTAAAGAAAATGTGTGAAAGTCAAAATGTTGATGAAATTAGATGGCTACATTTGTAACATCCCATTTTTTTTAGAAAAATGAAATATGAATAAAAATGTGTAATTTTATATTAATAGACTTAAATTAATTTATTATTTGTATTTATTAGAATGAATTAAGAATTTATTTTATAAAAAAAATAAAATAAATATTGGTGTAGATAGTAAAACAATCTAAAGGTTAAGTTTAAGTCTAGTGTTAAAAGGTTTAATCTAACTATTAACCTAGGGTAATTCAGAGGAGTTAAGGGAGGACACTTCAGTTTCCATGTTATCAGACTTTGGATGATAGAGAGGAAAGTTGCAGAGAGAACCTTGTCGAGAAAGATTGAGGAGCACAACATTGGAGAACTTGGAGACAAATCCTTTACATCCAAGGTCACCATTCGAGGTAAGGGGGGTGAGAAATTATCTCTCATGTGGCATGTATAGGGAAAGTTGGTAGTAAAGCGATCCTTAACTTCGATAGGTCATGAATACGTATTACATATCTTACTAATTTATTTTGTTGCATGGTTGTGTTACATGTACATTATCGGATTTTTTGGACGTGATGATTATGTAGGCATTGAGGTTTTTCCCTTTTTATACCTTAGAGATTGATACCTTGAAAATAGATAATATTGATTAGCCTTTAAAGTTTCGTTCTATATGAGAAATAAGATAGTGGAGGTGAACCCTAAACCTCCGAAGGGATTAAGTGTTATACAATTGAATTATTCATTTATTGCTATGTATGAACGTTATGAATGATTATATATGAGTACTACTCTATTTATATGATTGATTTATTAATGTGATGATTGGAAAACTCCTATATTATTTGAATTCTTTTGTATAAAAAGGATTAGGCGTGGTGAGTTGAGGATTCCTTCCATTGATAATATTGATAATCATCACTGCAATTATATAGTGTTATGATAATTAAGTATTATAAAAATATAAGTAAAATGTTTAAGAGTCTGAAGTTAGAATTATATTTTGAGAACTTTATAAAAGTTGAACTTTTCTTTTTGCTATCTGAAAATGTTCGCATGAATATACCTTAAAGTTTCCCTCATATCTTTCTATATGGTTAAACAAATTTATTTATATTTGTTTTTTTAGAAACTAGACATTTGGGGCTACAGTTTAGACTCAAAATTCATGTAAATATGTTAAGAATAGACTGAGTTATGTGGGTTGTAAGTTGAGTCTCCTATCGAGTGCGTGAAACAGAATTTGTGTGTTGTGAGCCCTGCAAGGTAACATAGATTACCTTATTAGGCTTTGTGTTCTTCATAAAAGTTTTAACTCTCGTGGTTATATTTCCAAAAGAGTTGAAATCACTAGAAAAGGATATACGTAACTCATGTTATGATAAAATTAGTAACTACAGGTGGAACAGTCAAAATTATGCTATTACAATCAGCATTCATGATTTTCGAATGAAAAACCCGATAGGAAAATGATGTAATTTGAGAAAGTTGTCTTCATAAAATTTGTAGCCTTAGATGTTATATAACCAATGACATTGATTTCACCCCAAAAAGATACCTAGAGCTCAAGTTATGATCACATTAGTGACTGAAGGTCAAACTGTCATAAATAAGTGATAGATTCATGTTTCCTCCAATTTTTAAAATAGTAGATGTTTGTTTTAGCTCTTGAGGTAAATATATGAGCTGTATATAAATTTCCTAGATTTTAAACTAGATATGAAACAATATCATAAGATTAATAAATATCTAGATAATGTGTTTATACTCGACTAATGTCATAAAGACTTATTAGAAAATGAGTGAGCAAATCTTCAAAACTTAGAAAATGTTTTGGTGAGCTATAAATGTATAATTCTACATGTATATATGAGAAAATTAACATATTCAATATTATAAATAATATTTTGGGCATGATAATATGTGATTTGGATAATTTGTATTGAAGAGCTTACTTGTACTAAGAGTTAAGTCTAAGTTGTTAATTATCAGTGTGTGAACTTTGAATTGCTTGATCATTTGTGAAGTCTAGTGATGTGATCTTTGATGATCACGTGCCCAAATGATCCTTTCTAAGGTCACTTGGAAGGGAAATGGATTTATGGATAGGAAAGGAATAGGGTGAGGCGCCACAAATACTAGGTTTGATAAGTCAAAGAGGAGAGGCCACAAGGGAGGGGTCCCTTGATAACTCCTAGAAGCTCTCACAAAGGAGAAGGGGGGACACTCAAAGGTAAGAACCTCACAACCAATATGGTCTCTAGGATTAAATTCAAGTGTAAAAAATACATTTAAGGTGGTTCATAGAACCACCAAGCATTATCCATTTAAGGTGGTCTATGGCTTTAATCCTCGTACTCCTCTAGATCTTTTACCTCTTCCTCTTTCTGTTGTTGTGCATACAGAAGGAGAGGCAAAAGCCATTTTTGTAAAACAATTACATGAGAGGGTTAAAGCTAACATAGAGTGCCAATCATTGAGAGATGCTACTTTCGCCAATAGGGGGAGGAAAGAGGTCATCTTTGAAAAGGGTGACTGGGTATGGCTTCACTTGAGAAAGGATATATTTCCTTCTCAAAGGAAGTCCAAACTTCGCCCTAGAGGAGATGGACCTTTCCAAATCCTTAAGTGGATCGGTAATAATGCATATGTTTTAGATCTGCCTGAGGATTATGGGGTAAGCACCAATTTTAATGTTTCTGATTTGTCTCCATTTGTAGGTGCTGAAAATGATGAAGACCCCATGGATTTGAGGTCAAATCCTCTCCAAGGGGGAGGAGATGATGTGACCATGCCTAGCCAAGGACCTATCACTAGGGTCATCGCTAGAAGGATTGAAGAAGACCTAGCCCTTGCAGACAAAGGAAGATTTCACCTCCTGTGGAGAGTGAAGATATTAGGCTAGGGACTTTAGTTAATAAAATGTAATTTTCCTTTATTTTAATTTTGAGGAGCATTAGGAATTTAATTTGGGACATGTATTTAGTCCATTTTTTATTTTAGGAGGTATCTTAGGAATTTAGAGGGTGAATTTAGCTTTTTGGGTCTTTATGAAGGAAATAAGGGGTAGCCTTGATATCTACACCCCTTTTTTCCTACATAAACCCCCTAAGCTAATAAGAAGGAATCTTGGCCCTTGGTTTGAGAAACTTGGGCACCAAGTTTGATGATCTAAGGAGGGAATTGTTTCTCAATCCTCCTCCCTTAGATCTCTCCTTTTAATCCTAGCCCTTCTTTTTTAGGTTATCTTGTTCAAGAGGTTAGCTACCTCTATAAATAGGAACTTCTCCCCTCACTTGTATTTTTTACACTTGAATTTAATCCTAGAGACCATATTGGTTGTGAGGTTCTTACCTTTGAGTGTCCCCCCTTCTCCTTTGTAAGAGCTTCTAAGAGTTGTCAAGGGACCCCTCCCTTGTGGCCTCTCCCATATGGCTTGTCAAACCTAGTATTTGTGGTGTCTCACCCCATTCCTTTCCTCTCCATAAATCCATTTCCTTTCCAAGTCACCTTAGAAAGGATCCTTTGGGCACGTGATAATCAAATATCACATCATCTAGACTTCTTCTAGAGGTGGTTAAGTTTTTTTTTGTATAGCCATATGTTTAGATGTGTGATGTATCTTATAATTCAAATTGTCGTGGATGTTCAAATGTTTATAAGTTATTGAGGTGTAAGATAAGAATGAATAGTTTGAAAAATATGATGATTTTAATTATGGTGGTATGAAATATTGTGATACATCTTGTAAATTGTGTTGTGGTGATTGGATAAATGTTTATAAGTTATTGAGGTGCATAAATTGGGGATTTCTCACACGATATGAAAGTGATGTGAATTATAATAGGATACAATGGTATGTTGATGATGATGGTCAGGGTGTGCCTCACGAGATGTCACTCTAGTTGCAGTTGGGGGTGGATTGTGATGGTATAATTAATTATTAATATTGTGAGTTATGGTGCTACAAGACATGTTGAATGAATATAACAGTTTAGGAGACTTGTAAGGATCACTCGTGAGGAGTTATATGACAAGTTTCTTACATTGATTTATTGCACTGTTGTACCTTCGTGTTACTAGCGTAGAAGAGGATTCACTTCGGGTGAACCTATGTGAGATGGTTGTACCTATGTGTTACTAACATAGAAGAGGACCACTTTGGGCGCGTACCTGAGAGAGCATGCATGCGTGTGACAGTTGAATAATTTTGTAAGGATCACCCATTGTGTGGTGCTCTAGACTAGATCTTCTTTGTTTGTTTTGCCTTGCACGATTGTACCTACGTGTTATAGTGTAGAAGAGGATTCACTTTGGCTTGACCTATGGTGAGATGGTTGTACCTACTACTGACGTACAAGAGGAATGCTTCGGGCATGTACCTAAGAGAGGATGCATGGACTTCATTAGCATGAATGAATTTATGTATGTGGATAAATAATTTCTATCATGGGCATAAGATGAATTTATATGTTTTTTTGTTGTACTTTAGTTGACTGTTTATTCTCTTTATATGTGCCTTAAGATGCATGAGACGTATTCTCACCCCTTTGTTGCATTGTTGTTGCATTTTGTTTGGGTTAAACGCCATTTTTAGGTGAGTAAGATCTTGATGATATCGTGGGTGATGAAGCTTCGACTTTTCTTTACCTCTTTCTGTTGGACTTTTTTGATTAAATGTGACATTGGGCTAGAGAAGATAAATTAATAGTTTTTTTATCATGTATATGAATCATTCAAAGTTTCAATATGAGTTGTATAAATTGAGAATCTTGTAAAGACAATTTTTTAAAGTCTAAGGTGTCTACTTATATGTCTATGTTTTATAATATCATAGTTTGGAAAATAAGTGTATATTGAGTGATGTAAATCGTTTTACCTGAATGTCAAGTCTAAGATTTAAATGAAAAAAAGAATTCTATATTTGGTGAATAATGATTTTGAAATTAATATTTTTTATTTTATGATATGTAAGGTGATGGTTGGTTACTCTCAAGGGTGACTAAAAATCAATTACTAATTATAAATAATTTTTAAATCAAAATTGTTGAATATATTTTAAAGATGTACATAATTTTTAATTAACTGGGTGACTGAAAATCAATTACCAATTATAAATAAAATTATTAAAAACTATATCACTAAGTTATAATTAAAAAATATATCAATTTATTTTTTCATAAATAATTTTAAACATTCCTATCACTATTTCAGTTACCCCAACCATATATTTTTTTTTGCCACTGTTAAGCCATTTTCTAGTAATTTTATTAATTTCTCTAATTTTTCATAATAGGTTTTTTTCTCATTTGATATGTCATATCTCTATGTTATATATATATATATATATATATATATATATATATATATATATATATATATATATATAAAGATTCAGTTATTTTATAAGTAAGTTTAAGAAAGTTACTCTTCCTCCTAACAATTTATTTTATCAAAATGAATGCTTAGATGAAGAGTAAATCTCTTATACTTACTCTTAGAGTACGTGAATCTCTTCTCATATATGGTAAGGGATTTACTTCGTCTAAGAGCGAGTATAAGAGACTTACTCTTCATCCTAAGAATTTATTTTCTTAAAATCTAATGATTAAAATTAATTATTCAATACAAATACTAAATTATATATAAGACATATCTAGTGAGAAGGTAAATATATATATATATATATATATATATATATATATATATATATATATGAAAGTAAGATGAGCAAAACTCAACAATTGAGAGATGAGATAGAGAATATTTAAAAGTTTTCAGCTATTAAGAGAGGAGAGAGAGAAAAAAGTGACATATAATGTATAAATGTTCAAATTAAAGAGAGAGAATGACGAGATGTATATGTCTTGATCTTAACTATTAATTTTTATTTCAATGACTGAGATTTGTTCATCCACTCTCATATAAGGTATCTTATCTCATATGATATGTCATAATATATATATATATATATATATATATATGTATATATATATATATATATATATAAAATATTTAAGTCAAGGCGAGTAAAAAATATATGTTAAATCAATTTTTTTATTAACAAATGTTAGTTTTTTTTTTAACAATCAAAATCGAACTCACCACCTTCACTCCTTTGTTTAACTAAGTCATTCATCTTTTGCCTACAATTTACTGGCCTAATTAGTGGAACTATTGAGCTGAGGCAAGTTTGGTCATTCGTTTGGTTCTTAGGACTCTGACAAATTTGGAAGGCACGCAATACAAGAATTTTCAAAGATCGACCAAAGAATTGTTGACATCACCTAAACACTACAATTGACAATGTGATATGTGATGTTTGGTACGTATCTCCTTTTCATAGGCACATCTTGTGCTAGTTTTTATAAACTCTTCTTAATCTTAATAAATTTTTTTGACATAAAAAAAAAACTAAGTCATTCATCTTATAATTATCATAAACATCATATTTATAATAATTACAAAATCAAGCTACAAAAGTCTAGCCTAAGCTTATTAAAAAGAAAAAGAAAAAGTCTAGCCTAAGCTTACTCATTTTGACTCCTAGTATAATGTAAGTCTTAAATATGATAAACAAAATCCAAATAAACATTACTTTGTTTATTTCGTTGCAATAATTCCCCTTCCTCCTTTCCTTAATCAAATTTCCATGTTAACATCTATCGAAACTGGAGATAGGTTCTGGCAGAAATGCAACTGAAAACTTATATAGATATTTTATTGAAAAAAACAAATTAAATTTGCAAGTATGTGGACAGAAGATAAAAATTTGGCAGAGATAACCATCATATTTAAAAACAAAAGCAATGAAAGTGATTAACGTTACTTATGGGATAAAGAGAACTCGGAAACATGTAAACATAGACGTATATTAAAAGCTTTTGTCAAGTGACCCTGGATCGTGTTGTTTCAGTTTCAATTGAACACTCAAGGTATACCCCAGTAACAAAGGAGAATTCGAGGCTAGGGTAGAAAAGAGGGTAATAGATACATCAAAATCAAATGATGAACCATGTGCATTTCCCCTTTTTATCATCATTACTATTAATTACAAATCAGTGAAATCGAGGGTTTCCAAATGGTTTTTCTTCTTAATGTTTCAAAATAGAGTTTAATTGGTATTCTGAAATTTAATGTAAAGATGTTTATACTAAAATTTAATCTCAATCTTTCATTCGTGGTAAATTTGTTGATTTTACTAATTATTACTTTAAAAATTATATAATAAAAAGTCATGATTAAACGACAGATTAAACTCTTCAAAATATTAAAAGTAACTTTCAATAAGAAAAAAAATCAATAATTAAACAACATCTATTTTAAAGTTATTTTATGTTTAAAAACGTTCATTTAACTTCTCATTTAAGTATAACTTATTTTTAAGTTAATTAGAGATGGATCCCTCAGATTTAGCGGAACTACATATATATCTCCTTTTCTTTTTTACATTAGACATAGCCTCCTTATTTTCATGGACATTCATCACAAGTGTACCCCTTATACATTTGAAAACTTTACACTAACACCCTCTCAAACCTTACACTAACATCTTCTCCAGATGTGTAGAATAGGGATGACAACGCGGTTGGACGAGGACGGATCTGCCCTCCTCATCCTCATCCCCAAAAAGTGCAGGACAGGGGTAGGGACGAGTATAAAGAAGATAGACATGCAATTTTAATTATTGTCGAGCATTTTTTGGTTCAGATATCCCTGCGGGTATCCTGTTAATTATATTTAATTTATTAATTATTAAATAAATTATCTGTTAAGTTATTAATTATATTTTATTTTTTATGATCCACAAGATGTAGATTTATACACATACATGTGAGTTTTTGTTTAAGATATAGTTATATGTAAAACTTAAAAGCAAGGTGAGCACGAGGCTGTGACTAACAAACTCATGCATGTCCCCATCCCCGATCATTTTAGGCAGGATTAATAACACAGGTTTTTCCCTTTGAAATCAGGGTGAGGATGAGGCGATACTTATAGGGACGAACATGATTGTCATTCCTAGTGCAAAAATAATATTTAAAAAAACAAAAAATACAAAGGATGCAATTAACTCTTTATTTTATATTGAAAAAATGTCACCATTTTGAGTTTGATTTGCATATATTATTATACATGTAGATCTTTCTATAACCATCTAATAAGATCTGATAAGTGATCTTATTTATTAATATAAATGTTTAATTTTATGTATTATAGTGTAAAAAATATATATTTTAGTATTAATTGATTAAAAAATTTACGTATAATTTTTAAAATAATAAATATATAAGTTAATACAGTTATTATTATAATTACAATTATGTGTATTAGCTTCCAATATAAATGATAAATATACTAAAAAATACATACAACATCGGTTTTTAATCGATGTTATAATCACAAAGGTTGTATGTCCGACTTTTCGACATTGGTTATTAAATCAATGTTAAAATTTTATGATAACATAGTTATAAGAAAACCGTTGTTAAAATGTGCATAGATACTGTGATTTGAACTGTTAAATCAACATAAGTTGTAGAGCAACAACGATGTTGATATGTATATATATATATATATATATATATATATATATATATATATATATATATATATATATATATATATATATATATATATATATATATATATATATATATATATATATATATATATATATATATATATATATATATATATCAGAGAATTTTATAAATAAAATAGAAAGTAAAATTAACTAAATAAATAGTTTACAAGAAGAAACTGAAAATAAATCTAATTCTCCTAATTTTGAATCTGTTCCGGGTCCTTCTGAATTTAATCAATTAAATGTTATTAAAAAATTTGAAATAAATAAAGAACTATTAAGAGAAGAATTTCTAAATCCAGAAAACAAAGAAAAACGCAAATGGTTTTTCCAAACTTTTTCTCAATCAGAATTAAAAGAATATCGGGAGAAATACTATGATTATTTGGAAGAACAAGAAGAAAATATCCCCTTCTTTGAATGGTTTTCTGAAAAGTGTTTTAATAATCTCCAGATAAATGTTCTTAAAACTGCTGAAAAAATTTGGAAAACGACTAAAGGAGAAATAATCAGTATAATTCCCCCTTTAGAAGAAGTTAAATTTCCAAATATTCAGAATAATGAAGTAATAGCTTCACCTTTTAAAATGATTAATGAAAAAAGAGATATTAACATAAAAGATACCCAAAATATTCATACTCAGCTAAATTATACTAATCAATTAGTACATATAATTGCAACTGAAGTTATGGATAAAGGATCAGTTAATAATAATAATACACCTAAAAAATTAGAAAGAACATTAATTAAACCCTTTAAATTTTCTGAAGAAGAATTAAAACATATAAAACTAGGAAAAGATTCTGTTTTAGAAGAAAAATTAGATGCTTTAACTTTAAATAAAATTAATACTTTAATAATTCCAGAACAAGAAGTAGGAGATTTAGATAGAGAACAGTTTGATGATGAATTATTTAAAATTAATAAGTTAAGAAGAAATGCCCGAGGTAGTTCGTCTATAGATCCCACACCTAGACCCACTACTAGAAATTATTATAATAGGCCCACTCTCCCTGACATTCAATTCGAAGAATGGGAGCTAGAGTCACCATCTTCTTTTGATGGCTCTAGTATCTATGAATGGAACATAGATGGGCTAACCGAAATGCAAATTTTAAGAAAAACTAATGAAATGACTATGGCAGCATCTGCCTACAGAACTAAACAAGATGCAGCTACTACTGTGAAGCTGCTCATAACAGGTTTCACTGGCCAACTTAAAGGTTGGTGGGATCATTATCTTTCAGAAGAAGAAAGATTTAATATTATGAATAGTGTAAAACAGGAGGCAGACCAAGTCATGCCTCTAATGGTAGAAACATTAATTTTAGCAATAATACATAATTTTGTAGGTGACCCTCAATTATTTGAACAAAGAATTTCATTGATTCTCCATACCCTTAGGTGTAAAACCTTAGGAGATTTCCGATGGTATCATGATAATTTTATAACCTTGGTACTGAATAGACCAGACTGCAGAGAAGTTTTTGGAAAGAAAGATTTTTGGCAGGTCTTCCTGCTACCTTTGCAGATAAGGTTCGAGGAAGTTTACCAAGATTATATAATGATATACCTTTAAAACAATTAACGTATGGAAGATTAAGTACCGCAACTAAAATGATAGGGTTAGAAATTTGTGATACTCTTAAAATTCAGAAACAAATTAAGAAAAACCATGAAATGGGGATAAAAGAATTAGGAAATTTCTATAGTCAATATGGGTATGAAAATCATATTCCTCCATAAGAAAAAAGAGAAAAGCAATTAAGAAAACAGAATAAAATTAAAAGTAAATTGCCTCTTAGAAATAATCTACCTTTTAGAAAACCTAAAAGAAATTTTAAAATCTCTAGCAATCCCACTCAATCTAATATAATATGTTACAAATGCGGAAGATTTGGTCATATGAAAAAAGATTGCAGAATAAAAGAAAAAATAAAAGCTTTAAACATGAGTAAAGAATTACAAGAGCAAATAGCTAATTTATTAATACTTGAAGAAGAATCATCTACTGAAGAAGAAAATGATTTAATTGAAAATAATGAAGTAAGTGAAAATTTAAGTACAGATAGCGAAGATACTTGTCCTACTTGTGAAGATAATGAAAATTGTATTTGTTCTTTTAAAATTAATATGATAAAAGCAGAAACTAAATTAGCCTTAGAAATGGTAAATAAAATGGCTAACGAAGATGATAAATTTGAATATTTAATGAAATTAAAAAAATAATGGTTGAACAAGAAAGTGGTAAAACAATTCAAGAAAAAGAAAAGTTAAAGGATATAATTTTTCAGAAATCTTAAAAATGAAAGCTGCTAATAGACCTATCACTATAAAAGAACTTCAAGCTGAAATAAAAGAATTAAAACAAGAAATGCAAATGCTAAAATTTGAATTATTTAAGTTAAAAGAAAAGGTCGAACATAGTATAGATACTAATACTGATGATCAAGAAGATGAAACAGAATTAATTAATCAAATAAAAATATTACAACAAAAATGGTATCAGAGCCTTTGAAAAATATTTTGACGGAAGGATATAAGTATGCTCTGTGGTTGCAACTTGTTTGATCTTTCACATCAGAAATATACTTCTGTTTAAAACCTGGTTCATTTGTTCATAAGTTTGTAAAATTCTGCATTCAAGATTATCATATTTTCTTAAGTTTCGACTTCTTCTCTGCATTAACTAATATTCTTTTCGAACTCTTTTAAAAGGCAAGTTTAATAATCAGGAATGAGTGTAGTAATTAGGATAAAAACGTTGGTCAGCCGGTAAGGGTGGTCCCGGTAGTAAGTCTTAGAGAAGCAGTAAAACCGTTGGTTTAGCCTGATGGTCCCGTCGTAATCCTAATTGCTTGCATAAAATGTCCAGATTAATAAAATTGTTTTCTAAAGGAAAAGAAAAGGTAGAAGTTAATAACGAAGAATTAGAAGAAACTAATTTAAATATGATACATCATGAATTAAGAATTCCACAAATTGAACATGAATTAAGTAAATGGACCATACCTAAACTAGACATTAAATCTATTTATAAAACTTCGTTTAAGGATATATTTAAATCTGAATATATAATTAAAACCATTGAAAAAGAAATAGATTTAAAATCAACTCAACAAGAAATCCCTTTAATTTCTAAACAATTAATTTCGGAACATATAAAAGAATTTAGGTATTTACATATAGGGTCAATCCAAATAGCAATTAAGCCCCTATTTAGGCTAGGAATGGACATGCCCTTACTAGCTATCCTTAGGGACAACCGCCCTAAAGACTTTGAAAACCAGACCTTAGCAATAATGGAAACTAATTTACATCAAGGTCCCGTATACATTAATAATTATCCTAATTATTCAATTGCTCTTAAAAGTCTTCATGAAACCCATAATAATATAATTTTAACCATTAAGATTCTTGAAGATAAATGGAATCATAGTTCCTTTCCTCTCACCATCGCCTATAGGTTATACTATAAGGTTATGAAAACTCAATTAGCCCCTGGAGCATTATTAATGTCCCCTAAAGATGTTACCACTATGCTACTAGTAAATCCTGAAAAGGTTAGTGCTACTGTTCTGCGAATTTTAAAACATGAAGAAATTACTTCTGGACTTAGGTGGAAATTAGAAGAAATACTTCCTCCAGAAAACCTTGAAAATCCACTCTTAGATAATATAGTTGAATTTAGGGATGGGGCAGTAGAGGTTGCTTTTGCTCCCTTAAGAAGATCCCTATCTTATAGGTCTCCTCAAACTTCTTTTGCTACGGCAAGAAGATCATTAGACCGATCTGGGTTTTCTATGCCTAGATCTCTTCAATATATGGGAACTAGGTCTGACCATACGGTCCCTCATCCAGAATATGAAGAAACTGAAAATAAACCTAATTCTCCTAATTTTGAATCTGTTCCGGGTCCTTCTTAATTTAGTCAATTAAATGTTATTAAAAAATTTGAAATAAATAAAGAACTATTAAGAGAAGAATTTCTAAATCCAGAAAACAAAGAAAAAAAAGAATGGTTTTTCCAAACTTTTTCTCAATCAGAATTAAAAGAATATCGAGAGAAATACTATGATTATTTGGAAGAACAAGGACAAAATATTCCCTTCTTTGAATGGTTTTCTAAAAATTGTTTAATAATCTCCAGATAAATGTTCTTAAAACCGCTGAAAAAATTTGGAAAACGACTAAAGGAGAAGTAATTAGTATAATTCCCCCTTTAGAAGAAGTTAAATTTCCAAATATTCAGAATAATGAAGTAATAGCTTCACCTTTTAAAATGATTAATGAAAAAAGAGATATTAACATAAAACATATCCAAAATATTCACACTCAGCTAAATTATACTAATCAATTAGTACATATAATTGCAATTGAAGTTATGGATAAAGGATCAGTTAATAATAATAATACACCTAAAAAATTAGAAAGAACATTAATTAAACCCTTTAAATTTTCTGAAGAAGAATTAAAACATATAAAACTAGGAAAAGATTCTGTTTTAGAAGAAATAAATAAAAAATTAGATGCTTTAACTTTAAATAAAATTAATACTTTAATAATTCCAGAACAAGAAGTAGGAGATTTAGATAGAGAACAGTTTGATGATGAATTATTTAAAATTAATAAGTTAAGAAGAAATGCCCGAGGTAGTTCGTCTATAGGTCCCACACCTAGACCCACTACTAGAAATTATTATAATAGGCCCACTCTCCCTGACATTCAATTCGAAGAATGGGAGCTAGAGTCACCATCTTCTTTTGATGGCTCTAGTATCTATGAATGGAACATAGATGGGCTAACCGAAATGCAAATTTTAAGAAAAACTAATGAAATGACTTTGGCAGCATCTGCCTACAGAACTAAACAAGATGCGGCTACTACTGTGAAGCTGCTCGTAACAGGTTTCACTGGCCAACTTAAAGGTTGGTGGGATCATTATCTTTCAGAAGAAGAAAGATTTAATATTATGAATAGTGTAAAACAGGAGGCAGACCAAGTCATGCCTCTAATGGTAGAAACATTAATTTTAGCAATAATACATAATTTTGTAGGTGACCCTCAATTATTTGAACAAAGAATTTCATTGATTCTCCATACCCTTAGGTGTAAAACCTTAGGAGATTTCCGATGGTATCATGATAATTTTATAACCTTGGTACTGACTAGACCAGACTGCAGAGAAGCTTTTTGGAAAGAAAGATTTTTGGCAGGTCTTCCTGCTACCTTTGCAGATAAGGTTCGAGAAAGTTTACCAAGATTATATAATGATATACCTTTAAAAGAATTAACGTATGGAAGATTAAGTACCGCAACTAAAATGATAGGGTTAGAAATTTGTGATACTCTTAAAATTCAGAAACAAATTAAGAAAAACCATGAAATGGGGATAAAAGAATTAGGAAATTTCTGTAGTCAATATAGGTATGAAAATCCTATTCCTCCATCAGAAAAAAGAAAAAAGCAATTAAGAAAACAGAATAAAATTAAAAGTAAATTGTCTCTTAGAAATAATCTACCTTTTAGAAAACCTAAAAGAAATTTTAAAATCTCTAGCAATCCCACTCAATCTAATATAATATGTTACAAATGCGGAAGATTTGGTCACATGAAAAAAGATTGCAGAATAAAAGAAAAAATAAAAGCTTTAAATATGAGTAAAGAATTACAAGAACAAATAGCTAATTTATTAATACTTGAAGAAGAATCATCTACTGAAGAAGAAAATGATTTAATTGAAAATAATGAAGTAAGTGAAAATTTAGGTACAGATAGCGAAGATACTTGTCCTACTTGTGAAGATAATGAAAATTGTATTTGTTCTGTCAAAATTAATATGATAAAAGCAGAAACTAAATTAGCCTTAGAAATGGTAGATAAAATGGCTAACGAAGAAGATAAATTTGAATATTTAATGAAATTAAAAAATATAATGGTTGAACAAGAAAGTGGTAAAACAATTCAAGAAAAAGAAAAGTTTAACGGATATAATTTTTCAGAAATCTTAAAAATGAATGCTGCTAATAGATCTATCACTATAAAAGAACTTCAAGCTGAAATAAAAGAATTAAAATAAGAAGTGCAAATGCTAAAATTTGAATTATTTAAGTTAAAAGAAAAGGTCAAAAATAGTATAGATACTAATACTGATGATCAAGAAGATGAAACAGAATTAATTAATCAAATAAAAATATTACAACAAAAATGGCATATAAAAATAGCATTAAAAATAGGAATCTCTTTTCATAAAGATTTCATAGCATTAGCTGACTCTGGTGCTGATTTAAATTGTATAAGAGAAGGTTTAATACCCACTCAATACTATGAAAAATCATTCCAAAAATTATATTTTGCAAATAATTCCAAATTACAAGTTCAGTATAAAATATCTAATGCTAATATCTCTGATAAAAGATGATGTTTTAAAAATAGTTTTATTTTAACAAAAGATATTACTGAGGAAATAATTTTGGGAACTCCTTTTTTAACACAGATATATCCTTTTGAAGTTTCTAAACAAGGAATTAGGCATAAAAAACATTTATTTGAATTCATTAATCCCCTTAAGCAAAAGGAAGTATTAACCTTAAAAGATATAACTGAAAATAATTTTATAAATAAAATAGAAAATAAAATTAACCAAATAAATAGTTTACAAGAAGAAATAAAATATAAAAGAATTGAAAAATAAATTAATGATAAAAGGATTAAAAAGAATTTTGAAAATATTCAAAAAGAATTTGAAGAAGAAATTTGTGCTGAAATTCCTTCCGCCTTTTGGAATAGGAACTCTTTTACTATTGAATTACCTTATATTGAAGGATTTAATGAAAAAGATATTCCTACTAAATCAAAACCAGTACAGATGAATAAAGAAACTCTTAATTATTGTAGAAAAGAAATTCAACAATTTCTAGAGAAAAAACTAATCAGGCCAAGTAAATCGCCATGGAGTTGCTCCGCTTTTTATGTAATGAATGCTTCCGAAATAGAAAGAGGAGAACCAAGAATGGTAATTAATTATAAACCTCTTAATAATGTTTTAAGATGGATTCGATATCCACTTCCTAATAAATAAGAATTAATAGGAAGGTTATATCAGACAGTAATATTTTCAAAATTTGACTTAAAATCTGGTTATTATCAAATAAAAGTCACCGAGAAAGATAAATATAAAACTGCGTTTATAGTACCTTTTGGACATTATGAATGGAATGTAATGCCTATGGGTTTAAAAAATGCTCCTTTAGAATTCTAAAATATTATGAATAATATATTAAATCCTTATTCCAAATTTGCTATAGTTTATTTGGATGATGTTTTAATATTTTCTAACTCAATTGATCAACATTTAAAACATCTAAAAATATTTAAAGAACTAATAAAAAAGAACGGTCTTGTAATTTCTAAAAAGAAAATAAAAATCGGACAAACTAAAATACGATTTTTAGGTCATGAAATATTCCAAGGAAAAATAACTCCTATAAGTAGAAGTATTGAATTTGTAAATAAATTCCCAAATGAAATTAAGAATAAAACTCAATTACAAAGATTTTTGGGATGTATTAATTATGTAGCCGACTTCATTCCAGATATCCTAATAATTTTCCAACCTCTTTTTTCTAGGTTAAGAAAAAATCCTAAACCTTGGACTGAGAACCATACTAAAATAATTATAAGAATTAAAAATCTTGTTAAAAATCTTCCTTGTTTAGGAATCCTTCATCCTGAAGCTAAAATTATAGTAGAAATAGATGCTTCTGATATTGGGTTTGGAGGAATTTTAAAACAAAAAATGCAAGATAAACCAGAGCAAATAGTTAGGTATCACTCGGGTGCCTGGGTAGGAGCTCAATTAAATTACAGTGTAATTAAAAAAGAAATTTTAAGCATCGTTTTATGCATAAATAAATTTCAATATGATTTAATAAATAAAGAATTTCTTCTAAGAATTGATTGTAAATCTGCCAAAGAAGTATTAGAAAAAGATGTTAAAAACATTGTTTCAAAACAAATTTTTGCTAGATGGCAAAGTATTTTATCATGTTTTGATTTTAAAATTGAATTTATAAAAGGAACAAATAATTCTATTCCTAATTTTCTAACTCGTGAATTTCTTCAGGGCACACCCCAACTGAATCCCCATGAAACCCTCCGGTAAATCCGCCTTGACAGACAACCCCTCTAAATCCAAACCACTAAATATTTCAGATTTAGCTCCCTCCTACGCCATTGCGTCCTCTTTAAATACTCCCTCTAAAACTAGAAAATTGCCTTCCTCATTAACCCTTAAAAACAATTCTAAGGTTTTATCCTCTAAAAGTAATTTTTCTCCCATAACTACTCCTTCATCCTCTAAACCTCTAAATTCCCAAAAGGACTATTACATAAAAACCCCTTGCATTCCTGTATTACCCCTAGAACCAGAATGGGAAGAAGAAGACTCGTCCACCATAATTACCCAGTTAAGTCCTCAAGGATGGACTTGGATACCTGAAAACTTTGAAAAATCTATTACATTTTATCAAATGATTTTATTGGATACTAATTCTGTCGAGTTAATTCCAGAAAAAGATCCAAAAAATCCTCAAATTACTAATTATTCCAAGCTGAAGATTTTAAATGTTTTATGTCCTTCAGAATGGAATCAGAATTGGTGGACTCCAAAAGTTTTTTCCAGACCTTTTAAACCATCTTCTTTTAATTACTTTGATTATCAAGAAGCTTGGTATAAATTTTGTTAAATCCCAATCCCAAGCATTCCTGGTACATCAGTTTCAAAAATGAATTACCTATTCAACTACCATCTTGGTTTATTAAATGGGTAATTGATTTTGGACCAGTTAAAAGTATTTTACCTTTAAAAATTGTGAAAATGTATGATAATTTTAAAGAATTGTCTCCTTCAATTCCTGCCCGCTATAAGTTAACTAGTTTCCTTTCAAAAATGGGAATTGGTTGGCTTTTGCAACCTCAATACCAAATACATCACCACTTGGGAGAGCCATTTCCTAAACAACTGTGCTTAACCATAAAAGTATTTTGGTGGCAGAAATTTAATATAGAATATGTTGAAAATAAATTTCGTCAATTTAAGAATTCGCCTCTTAAAACTCCAATCACTGCTGCTTCGTCCTCCTCTTCGCCATTAAAGATCGAAGACTTGGTAGTACAGGCAAAAGATAAGAAGAAATTAAAGAAAAAGCTTCTTGAAGCCTTGTCTTCATTGGATTCAGAAGAATCAGATAAGGATGATAATGAAGAATTATTAACAGATGACTGTTACGCCATTCAAATGGCCCAAGACCCGAATTTGGACTCTGATTAGCAATTATTGCTAAAAAATTGCCCCGTATGTAAGAAAATTGTTACCATGGTAAAAGCTTTGAAGTAAGGAGTAAAAAATGGTTTATCCTCACCAGACAGCTGTCAATAAAAAGGGGTCCTTCTCAGAATTATGTTGTCGACCATTTGTAGAAGAATCTTTGAATTTGTCAAGTCTGACGGCTAAAGAAAGGTTGTCGGCTTCTTTTCAAGATTCGCATCATTAAAGCAGAGACAGCTGGCTCAAGACTCTGAAGACTTAAGTAGTTTTAAGAATTTTGAATTCCGATTGTAATTAATTAAAGTTCGGATTTCACATCCGGCCCATGTAATCCTATAAATAGATAATTAAATGGGAGGAATAGACACAGCTCGACAGAGCCATAAAATTCTATCTCCCTCCTCACTTTGTAAATTCTCTCCATCTCTGAATAAAATTCCTTTCATAAACTCTGTCAGCCTTTCTTCTTTAAGTGCCTCTGTAAGTGAATTCTGTTCTAATAATTTCAATTTCATATTCTCGCTTCAAAAATGGTATCAAAGCCTTTGAAAAATATTTTGACGGAAGGATATAAGTATGCTCTGTGGTTGCAACTTGTTTGATCTTCCATATCAGAAATATACTTTCGTCAAGTAGGACAAGTATCTTTGCTATCCGTACTTAAATTCTCACTTAATTCATTATTTTCAATTAAATCATTTTCTTCTTCAGTAGATAATTCTTCTTCAAGTATTAATAAATTAGCTATTTGTTCTTTTAATTCTTTACTCATGTTTAAAGCTTTTATTTTTTCTTTTATTCTGCAATCTTTTTTCATATGGCCAAATCTTCCGCATTTGTAACATATTATATTAGATTTATTGGGATCGCTAGAGTTTTGAAAATTTCTTTTAGGTTTTCTAAAAGGTAGATTATTTCTAAGAGGCAATTTACTTTTGATTTTATTCTGTTTTCTTAATTGCTTTTTTCTTTTTTCTGATGGAGGAATAGGATTTTCATACCCATATTGACTACAGAAATTTCCTAATTCTTTTATCCCCATTTCTTGGTTTTTCTTAATTTGTTTCTGAATTTTAAGAGTATCACAAATTTCTAACCCTATCATTTTAGTTGCGGTACTTAATCTTCCATACGTTAATTCTTTTAAAGGTATATCATTATATAATCTTGGTAAACTTTCTCGAACCTTATCTGCAAAGGTAGCAGGAAGACCTGCCAAAAATCTTTCTTTCCAAAAAGCTTCTCTGCAGTCTGGTCTAGTCAGTACCAAGGTTATAAAATTATCATGATACCATCGGAAATCTCCTAAGGTTTTACACCTAAGGGTATGGAGAATCAATGAAATTCTTTGTTCAAATAATTGAGGGTCACCTACAAAATTATGTATTATTGCTAAAATTAATGTTTCTACCATTAGAGGCATGACTTGGTCTGCCTTCTGTTTTACACTATTCATAATATTAAATCTTTCTTCTTCTGAAAGATAATGATCCCACCAACCTTTAAGTTGGCCAGTGAAACCTGTTACGAGCAGCTTCACAGTAGTAGCCGCATCTTGTTTAGTTCTGTAGGCAGATGCTGCCATAGTCATTTCATTAGTTTTTCTTAAAATTTTCATTTCGGTTAGCTCATCTATGTTCCATTCATAGATACTAGAGCCATGAAAAGAAGATGGTGACTCTAGCTCCCATTCTTCGAATTGAATGTCAGGGAGAGTGGGCCTATTATAATAATTTCTAGTAGTGGGTCTAGGTGTGGGACCTATAGACGAACTACCTCGGACATTTCTTCTTAACTTATTAATTTTAAATAATTCATCATCAAACTGTTCTCTATCTAAATCTCCTACTTCTTGTTATGGAATTATTAAAGTATTAATTTTATTTAAATTTAAAGCATCTAATTTTTTATTTATTTCTTCTAAAACAGAATCTTTTCCTAGTTTTATATGTTTTAATTCTTCTTCAGAAAATTTAAAGGGTTTAATTAATGTTCTTTCTAATTTTTTAGGTGTATTATTATTATTAACTGATCCTTTATCCATAACTTCAATTGCAATTATATGTACTAATTGATTAGTATAATTTAGCTGAGTGTGAATATTTTGGATATGTTTTATGTTAATATCTCTTTTTTCATTAATCATTTTAAAAGGTGAAGCTATTACTTCATTATTCTGAATATTTGGAAATTTAACTTCTTCTAAAGGGGGAATTATACTAATTACTTCTCCTTTAGTCGTTTTCCAAATTTTTTCAGCGGTTTTAAGAACATTTATCTGGAGATTATTAAAACAATTTTTAGAAAACCATTCAAAGAAGGGAATATTTTGTCCTTGTTCTTCCAAATAATCATAGTATTTCTCTCGATATTCTTTTAATTCTGATTGAGAAAAAGTTTGGAAAAACCATTCTTTTTTTTCTTTGTTTTCTGGATTTAGAAATTCTTCTCTTAATAGTTCTTTATTTATTTCAAATTTTTTAATAACATTTAATTGATTAAATTCAGAAGGACCCGGAACAGATTCAAAATTAGGAGAATTAGGTTTATTTTCAGTTTCTTCATATTCTGGATGAGGGACCGTAGGGTCAGACCTAGTTCCCATATATTGAAGAGATCTAGGCATAGAAAACCCAGATCGGTCTAATGATCTTCTTGCCGTAGCAAAAGAAGTTTGAGGAGACCTATAAGATAGGGACCTTCTTAAGGGAGCAAAAGCAACCTCTACTGCCCCATCCCTAAATTCAACTATATTATCTAAGAGTGGATTTTCAATGTTTTCTGGAGGAAGTATTTCTTCTAATTTCCACCTAAGTCCAGAAGTAATTTCTTCATGTTTTAAAATTCGCGGAACAGTAGCACTAACCTTTTCATGATTTACTAGTAGCATAGTGGTAACATCTTTAGGGGACATTAATAATGCTCCTGGGGCTAATTGAGTTTTCATAACGTTATAGTGTAACCTATAGGCGATGGTGAGAAGAAAGGAACTATGATTCCATTTATCTTCAAAAATCTTAATGGTTAAAATTATATTATTATGGGTTTCATGAAGACTTTTAAGAGCAATTGAATAATTAGGATAATTATTAATGTATACGGGACCTTGATGTAAATTAGTTTCCATTATTGCTAAGGTCTGGTTTTCAAAGTCTTTAGGGCAGTTGTCCCTAAGGATAGCTAGTAAGGGCATGTCCATTCCTAGCCTAAATAGGGGCTTAATTGCTATTTGGATTGACCCTATATGTAAATACCTAAATTCTTTTATATGTTCCGAAATTAATTGTTTAGAAATTAAAGGGATTTCTTGTTGAGTTGATTTTAAATCTATTTCTTTTTCAATGGTTTTAATTATATATTCAGATTTAAATATATCCTTAAACGAAGTTTTATAAATAGATTTAATGTCTAGTTTAGGTATGGTCCATTTACTTAATTCATGTTCAATTTGTGGAATTCTTAATTCATGATGTATCATATTTAAATTAGTTTCTTCTAATTCTTCGTTATTAACTTCTACCTTTTCTTTTCCTTTAGAAAACAATTTTATTAATCTGGACATTTTATGCAAGCAATTAGGATTACGACGGGACCATCAGGCTAAACCAACGGTTTTACTGCTTCTCTAAGACTTACTACCGGGACCACCCTTACCGGCTGACCAACGTTTTTATCCTAATTACTACACTCATTCCTGATTATTAAACTTGCCTTTTAAAAGAGTTCGAAAAGAATATTAGTTAATGCAGAGAAGAAGTCGAAACTTAAGAAAATATGATAATCTTGAATGCAGAATTTTACAAACTTATGAACAAATGAACCTTGCAATAAATAAATAAATATATATATATATATATATATATATATATATATATATATATATATATATATATATATATATATGCTTTCTTAAAAAATCTCTACTTATAGTCATTTAGTTTAAAAAAATAAGTGTATATGGCCTTTAATTTACAAACCTCTAGTGTTCTTAAGTGCTGATAAAGAATTATACCTAATTTGTATTTGGCATTGATATTGTGAAATACCTATAAAGCCTCAAATTGCAAGAGAAAAAAAATTATTTACTAAAACCATACCTAAAAGTTTCCACCACATTCCATCAATATCCCTAAACCAACTAGTCATTATCCTAGTTTCTAAACTTAAGTTTTTATAAACAACTCTATATAGTTCCAAACAAACTTTTTATAAACAATCATCAATCAGCACTGCAGCAATTCAGGAAAAGGAAATATTCATGCATCATAACCCATGTCTCTACCAATACAACAAAATAAAATAAAAAATATACATGTACATCATTAAAACAAAATACATGTTATTTTTATGTTGAATTGGCTATAAATTTATTCATTGTAGTAAATATTGATTATGCATAGCTCGTAATTATAGCCATCAAGCCCTATACCTTAGGGGTGTTTGTTTAGTTCTGCAAAATAGAAAAATTTATATGAGGAAGATAATGAGATGAATATTGGGGATGTAGGTCTTTATTCGTAAGACAAGTCAAATTGAATTGTTTGCCGTAAATCATCATGAGCATTTATTTTTAATTGCTATCAATAATTAGTTTAGATAGAATTCTAGATTTTTAGTTATGTATTTTAAGAATAAAATATTTAAAAGAGTTAAAGTAATATGGAAATTAGTATAAAGTGTTTTACCATAACATTCAATCACAATCCTTTATTTATGGTAAATTTGTTGATTTTATTCATTAATACTTTAAAATTCATATAAATGAAAAGTTATTATTGAACGTTAATGTACTCTATTTTACACTATAAACACATACTAATTGAATCCTATTTAAAAAGACATTATTATATGTCAATCACATTATATTTGTTGATGTAACACCCATATTTTCGTAACAAGGTTAGTATATAATTTTAGGTGTTAAAGTTAAAAACTTAATTATCACAAACATCCAATTTCGTTTGGAAAAGACTTTCAGCCAAGAGAGAATGAACAAGAAAAGGATTCATTAGACCAAGAGAGGGCGGTGGTCCTCATGAGAATCGTAGGACAACAACTCAAGCCTCAACAAAAGGTTTCAATGAACCAAGAAAGGACATTGATTCATGTGAATTGTAGGATAATGACCCAAGCCTCAACCAGTGGTGTCAAGGGAGCAAGAGAGGACATTAATTCATGTAAATTGTAAAGTCATAGGTCAAACATCAACCTACAATGTCAATAAACAAAAAAATTTGTTGATTCAAGCTTATTTTCACTAAACCATGAGGAAATTGTGTCCTAGAGGTCGCTTAGCGAATGAATTTTCATTAAGTGAAGTCGCAAGAAATAAATGGAAATTCAAAAATTGCTCAACGAATTTTAATTCGGTCAACGAAATTTGGAAAATTCACTAAGTGAATTTTCCTACATAAAGACTATAAATAAGGGTGCTTGAGTGCGTTTTTGGAGCAGAAAGTTAGTGAGAGGGAGAGTTTTGGAGGGAGAGCTTCTGAAAGGAAGGGAGAAACAGTGCTTCAAAGAAAGGGAAAGAAAATAGTCATTATTAGGGAGGAACGAGAAAGAGGAAGCTCTTGAGAAGAAGATTAAGGCTTCAAAGATTTTCCTACCACTCTTCATAAAGCTCTTACTAAGGTAAGGGGGTAGTGGGATTTATAAATCGCGAGAGTTGTTAATCTTAATAAATTTTATGTGTTTATTGCTTTTATTTTGTTATTTCTTTATTGATCTGTTGATATGTATTCCTTCTGGATTGTTATTTACTCCAGATATTATTTCTGACCCTTTGTTCATGATTTTCAATTATTGTTTATGATTCGTGTACATGTTATTCTTGCTGGTTACCTTGATATCTTAGTTATAACAAGTCAATTGGGTTTCATAATAATGGTTTTATAAATCAAGTTGTGAAAGTTATGATTTGTGATTTTTTTATGAACTATGCTCGAAATAGATTATCTTAAACTTGTCAATATGTTTCCAAAGGATAATGAAGTAATATGTATTTTTGAAAGAATGAGAGAAAGGAAATTTAAGTATGCTCTGTAGATGCAGTCTAATCCAATCTTCCACATCAGAAAAGATGTCTTTTAGCCTAAGGGGGAATCTAGAAGAGGGGTTGAATAGATTCACCAAAATATTTTTCAAACTTTTCTATTCAAATCAATATCAAATTTTTTCAAAAGTTTCCCCTTAAAGAAATTTTCAAAATCTACCTTGTAATTTTCACCAATAGTTTTCAAGAAAAGGAATAGAAGAAGATCAAGACTTAATCCTTTTAATGTATTTGACAATAAAGTTAATATATAGCAATTCCTTCAATAATGGTTTACTATTGAAATTGGTGAAAATACAATATGAATTGCTGCAACAAGTTTATCAAACTTAGAAAGAAAGAGTGGAGAAAGAATTGAATCAAACTTTAAAACCCACACTTCTTGTTACAATAACCCAAATCTAATTTCAAATTAAAGATATTACAGAATGTAATATACTGCAAAAAAACTGCGGAAAATTGTTTCAGCTGTAAAAACCCAATCTATGGTTATCCAAGATCTCAATAACATTCAAAATTAAAGAGTATAGGAAAGAGAGAAATTGCAAAATGATTTATACTGGTTCGGTTAACCTGACCTATATCTAGTTTTAAAACTTAGCCTTCGGCTAATCTGCTTTCCACTAAAATCTCAGTACATGCACACTATATATACAAATTTTACACCCAGAAAGATTCAAACCATACAAGAAAAGGCTTTCTCTTGCACCCCACAAAAGTTTGCTACACCGTGAAACCCCATCACTCATAACACCTCTCTCACAACACCCTGTTGTAAGATTTCACAACAATCTCAACAGCACCTCAAGAAATTGTCAAAGATTGTGCAAGTATAAAACAATATCACTCGTAGTGATGAATACCTAGCAAGATAGATCAAATCTCAATGTAGTATTTTTCTTAAATCTTGAAATTTCTTGTACCTTCAAATCATAAAAAATGAGTATAGTTCTTGGAGAGAATTTGGGTAAAATAGTTAAGAGCGGTAAGCATTCAATGGACCTTTCGAAGTTGTTAAAATCAATTTTGAAGATGTCTTTATTTGAGTTTTGAAGCAGGACAATCGATTACCTACTTTATTACCCAATATCCTACTCAAAACTAGTCCAGAATGCATCTTCTCTAGAATAATCGATTACCACTACAGGTAATCGGTTACTCCCAAGAGTAGTAATCTCAATACCCAAATTTCCTTGAAGGATAATGAATTACCATAATAAGGTAATTGATTAGCTTACTATAATTTTCACTTTTGAATATTTTTCAACACTTTTCAGCCTATGTAATCTATTTCTAAACTTCCCAAACACATTCTCATGCCTATCTAGACACATAATACAAGTACCACAACTATCAAACTTGTTTGGTACCATAAAATTGATTAGAGCAAAACTAAGAAGTAAAATTCAAAAGCAAAACACCAAAAGGGATACTCCATATTTTCCAAAGTCTTTAGTTCTAACATATACTACTCTTTTGATGGATATCAACTTGAAAATTTGAAGAAATAAATTACTAAGAACTGCTATTTTAAGCATATAAATATTTTTTGAATTGAGAAGTGATATTTGATTTGTGATATGTGGTTGTTGAATTAGTATTCCTTGGGAATGTGCTAAGAAGTGGTGATGAGAACGTAGTAAAGGTCTAGGTTTCCCAGTGGAGGTACCATGTAAGTGCAATACTTCGATGTTTAGGAAGTCAACATGGTACTTTGAGATATGGAAGGCTAGACCGGTAGATCCTAGGATGTGTTTTTAAGTAAATGATTATTCATGTGTGATTGTGATTGTTAGTTTGAAAGACTGCCTGTGTGATTATGATAATAGGTTGGAGACTTCCTGTGTGATTGTGTTATTGGATTGAAAGACTGCCTGCATGATTGTGATAATTGGGCTCAAAGACTGCCTGTGTGATTATGATAATTAGGTTGAAAGATTGTTTGTATGATTGTTATAATTGGGCTGAAAAACTACTTGTGTGATTGTGATAATTAGACTGAAAGATTGCTTGCGTGATTGTGATTATTGGGCTGAAAGACAGTTTGTGTAATTATGATAATTGTGCTGAAAGACTGTTTGTGTTATTGTGCTATTGGGTTGAAATACGATTTGTGTGATTGTGATAATTGGGCTAAAAGACTACTTGTGTGATTGTGCTATTAGGCTGAAAGACTGCATATGTGATTGTACTATTGGGTTGAAAGACTGCCTGTGTGATTATGATATTTGGGCGAAAAAAACTGCCTTTGTTGATTTGATATTTTGGACTGAAAGATTGTCCGATGATTTTATATTTTGGATTGAAGGAATGTCTGCTTATATTATGTTTGAGCCATTAGGGTTGGTTATGAACTTGTATGTATAGTCAAGAGGGATAGAGTTTAGTAATAAGATGAGTGAGATTGAATTATATGATGAGATTATGTGGAACCGAGTCCTAGGTTAAATCTTAGGCCCTATTATTTGATTAGTTTATTAAGATTAATATTTATGGTTTATAATTGTCTGACTCCTATGTCTATTTGCTCTATGTGTTTTCCTTTCATATATATATTTGGGATATGAATAGAAGAGGAGTCGGATCAGCCTACTGTGATGGGGACTATTGAAGATTTCATGTACGAATGATGTATTATGAATAATGTTTCATATGATGTTAGTTTTGTTAGCTTTTCATGTGAAAGGTTCACGGTTCTGGATAAGATTAATTAGGGTAGTGGTGGTGAGTAATATATGATGTACTATGAAACATTTTGTAAAAGAAAAGTTTTTGTAATGAATATTATTGGTCTATCCTTGTTTTAAGAAGATTATGGTTCTTAATGTAAGAACTAATTTTGAAATTTTCTCATAATTGAGTAAAAGTCTTTGACAGATATCTGCATCTTCATAAATAAATCGGGTTAGTAAAATAAGTCGTCACAGTTTTTAAACATTTTTATTGTATATAATATTAATGTAAATTATAAAGAGACATATATTGAAATATTTTTTAATATCTTGTATATTTTTTAAAGATAAATTATTTTGAATATGGTCAAATATTAAATATAAATCTTTCTTTAAACTAAGATTTAAATTTGAATAAGTTTAATGGTGTTCGTTGATATATAGTGTTATTCTATACTATCATTATATCATAAACTATCATTTATATGTATTATTTTAAGATAATTATAATAAAAATTATCAAACCTATCATCTATGATAACTTATAATTAAATAATAATATAAAATTATTTTACACTCACACTCATATCTGGAGAGTGCATCACAATTATTCTCAACTTCAATCATTATACTTTAAGGGCTAATTCCTTCCGCTAAACTAAACTTTAGTGCTATAATTTGTTCACCAAAATGGATCCATATGATGGTATGATGTAATTAAGACAACAAATGAGGAGGTGGAGTATCACTGATTTAGAAGAAATATGACCTTCTCACATGGGATAGGATAATGTTTTCATTCTAGGAAGAAAAATGGTCATGTGTTGTTTATTGATGCTGTTCTTAAGGATAAATTTGTTGATTATACTTGTGCCAATCAAAAGATATGTATTTCGCTTATATGAGAATCTAGGTAAATTTAGAGTGGAATTGATGTTCAATTGGAGAAAGGAATTGCTGGATAAAGAAGTTGAATAGGTAAGACGTATTGTTGGTTGCTAACTTAAATAGGTTTAAGCTAAAAGGTAACCAACATGATAATTTGTGTTGGTTAGATAGGAATATGGATGATTATTATGTCAAAACTTGTTATGAGCTATTGCAAAACGACTGTTAGCCTCAAAATTATGATATATACAAGTTATTATAGAGTATAAAAGTGTCTTTGAAGGTTTATGTTTAGTTGGTGAGTTTTCTTTAAATGAATACAAATAAGGGATGAATTGTATAAAAGAAAAATCCTAAATGATGAGGATGATTTGTCATGCCCATCCTACAATTTAGAATAATATGATCTTTGAGGCTTTTTTGTAAATTTTTTTATTTTTAGTATAATTTTATATGTAAATTGATGTATTGGGTCTGTGAATGATATTAATTATATTAGAATTTCTTGGAACATTATAGTATTTCTGAGAAGGATATAGGTCATGCTCTCTATTACAAAGGAAAATTTAGTTTTATTTGATATTATTCTTAGCAAATCTTTATCACATAACCCTTTTGGTTTGATCAAACGTCATGTCTCTATAGATTGTACAAGTGGACGGGCTAAGCTCCAAACTCCACAACCTATTCCTTTGCACTGATTGACTAGCAACATACATGTGCCCAATGATGGTAAAACCATTTAGGATTTACAACCCATTAATCTTATGACCTCTAGCAATTAGAGATTATCCTTTGGATACCTTAATCATTACACATTCCACCTTAGTAAAATAACCCATAACATTAAATAAACTTATGGACAAAAGGTTTCTTCTAAGCTCCTAAACAAATCTCACCCTCTACAGTAGCATCTCATAGTTGTTAAACATCGTTAGCCTGATTGTCCTTATGCTCTGCACTTTACAGGCCTTGTTCCTAATTTGGATCGTCTCACCTTTCTTCAATTTTAGAGTCTCGAGGTAGTCCTTCACTAGACACATATGGTAAGTATATCCCGAATCCATAACCTAGCTCCTTCGTTAGTCACAAGAAGAGGCCATCAGAACTTCATCATGCTCATAACCTTCTAATTCTTCTGCAACATCAACCGTCTCTTTCGAATGCCGAGGATCCTCCTTTCCATTCTCAGGACATTCCCTCTAGATATGTTCAAGGTTTTGACATCTAAAACACCTCACCTATTTCCTCGAGTCAACATTCCTCTCTTGATTATTCTTGGACTTCTTGCCCTTTTCTCCTTCTTTTTTCCTTTTTCATTAGATGTTGTTGTTAGACCAATAACCTTACTACTCCACTAATAAACTGAATTTTCATCTTATTTTTATCATGTTTAATACATGTTTGTAAGGAAAAAAATTGCATATTACTCACTTCTTAGTGTTTATTCTCACTTTAGATAGGTAGAGAAAAAGGAGAAAATTAGACCTTTTAAAGCAATTATTGAAGATCTAGGCCAGCATAATCGTGTTCCATTAAGAACAATTGTGCTATGTCAACGTATCTAAAAATTTAGCCAAAAGAAGCACAATCATGCTTAATTCAGCATAATCATGCTACGATTTCAAAGCCTTGAGCACGACCATGCTTACAGGAAGCAAGATCGTGCTATGATCACAAAGCCTTAAGCATAGTCGTGCTTACTAATAACATGATAGTGATACTTAGATTTCAAGAATGACGCTTTAACAAGCACAATCGTGCTTAATTCCTGCACATCTGTGCTAAAAAGCCCAAACTCTTCCTATAACTATTAGAAGATGAGAAACAAAAGGAGACTCACTTTGGCTGGGACGAAAAGTCAGATTTGTGTCCTAGAGGTGAGGAACAGGAAGGAAGCTTGGATTGAGTCAATCCATGGTGCTCCATATCAGTAATTCTTTCTTTTATCATTGATTCATTGTGTAAAACACATGATATTTGACTTTTCATCACCCCTGTCTATTTAATTTCCTTTTTTTAGGGTTGTAATGTAAACTCTTTGTGATTCCCCCTTATACTTTGCATTATTATTCAATGTTATTTGGTGATTAAATTGTTTCACTAATTTATTTGTTAATATTTTAATTGTTTGATTATTCATGATTGTTGATTTTTGAATGATTGAATTGTGAATCAATTGAGTTTGTTCCATTACAATTAACTAAATTTATTAGGTAAATCTCCAATTGATTAATATGGAAACCGATCCTAATTTGGAGTCTTGCACCGCCAAACTGGATAACAAGTTATGGCTATAGTTTGGTATGAATGATCAAACACACCATAACAATTTTGATAAAATATAACAGAGAATGAAATTGCTTAGTATATAGGGGGTAAAAATATTGTATTGCAATCACTACCCTAAGTCTTAATCCATTGAATTCCAAGCTTATTACTCTCTTCCTATTTTCTCTATTTTAAGTCCAATCTATTGAGCACATAAAGATAACATCATTGTTTTCCTGTACTGTTACTTTATTCTCATAATTCATTTATTTGAGAAATAAATCTGATCTTTTAGGTACGATATTCGAACTTAAGTCCACTATAACTACTGCATAGGGTATGCTTGCTTTTAAGCGGTCATATTTTACGCATCTTCCACCATCAAATCTTGAAGCTTTTGGAAGTCCTTGGTCCGAATTGAGGTCACCTCCTCCTCTAAGGTGATTGTTTGGTCCTTGCCATACAAAAATGCATTTGTAGAATGCTCAGATGACTTCGACAATGAATTAAAGAGAATGGTCCCCTTGTCCTTGTAGTAAGGTTTACATCAATATTTTCTAGATTGTCCACCATCTTATGGAAATTTGTAAGCTGCTTCTTTATCATTCTTGATTCCATCATCTTAAACAAATAGAATTGCCTTTTCAAGCAGATTCTGAGAGCCAAGGACTTCATCATATACAAGGTATTGAACGTCTCCCATATACTAGCAATTGTTCTCTCTTTGGCGACTTCTTCAGTGCCTTATCCTCAAGACACAAGACAATCTCACTCCTCGCTCTATCAATAATCTCTTTCTTCTCCATCGGCATCACATGTGGTGACGTATTCACCCCCTCTCTTCAACACTTCTTCACACCTATGCTTAGGGGTGAATACATGTTGGGTTGAGTTTAGGCGAACCTAAGACCCAACCCAATCATAAAATAGTGGGTTGAGTTGTGTTAGGTTCTCGCTTTTTTGCATTAAACTCAACCCAACCCTCCCTTGAACGAGTTGGGTTAATTGGCCATAATTTTAAAATTTTTAAAAAAAATAAATTTTAGAATATTGTTCTGTTATTTTTTTTAGGATTTTTTTTAAAAATTAAATAATATCATTCTTATAACATAAAAATAAACAATAAATTATAGTTACAAATTACATATCAAAACTAAAACAAATTAAAATTAACATACAATTAAATTCTTAAGCAATAATAACTAAAGAAACATTTGTCCAAAATAATAGTAAACACAATTTGTCCAAGCTAGCCAAGCCATACAAAAAATACAAACTACATAATTTGTCCAAACTAACAAAAACATAATATCAAAAGAAACACATAATTTCAAATGATAATAATATTATAATAATTTAATATTATGGTTAGGTTGAGTTGGATTGAGTCTTAGGTTCAACTTACTAAATCTAGCACTCAATCCGTAATGGATTGAGTTTGATTAGGTTGGGTCAGATTTCACCCAATCACAAGAAAACTCAACCTGATCTGTTTGGGTCGAATTGGGTATTTGGATCATTCGACCCAATGAACACACCTAACTATGCTGGATCTAGATCGCCTCCATTTTTATCTTCCACAATCCAAAATCATTGCCTTTGAAAAACTTTTTTATGGTGAACTTTGTTGTCATTTTCACTGATCTTTCTTAATTATTTTGCCTTTCTATAGTCGGTGTCACTTGTTAGGTTTCTTAGCATAGAAATAGACACAAGACAATACGAAGAACAAGTGATTAGCGAATACAAGAACAAAACAAACAATTGAGAGTGAGAACAAAAAATACCAAAACTATATCTCAACCGAAAGAGCGTAATATGCATCCAAATAACATAAATCATTACTAGATGTATTTATAGGGCTTACAACATGTGAATACCAGACAACCCACTTCATATGCTCCCATTAAACACTACTTATGACACGCTTTTACCAGAAGTTACCACAAAACGCTCTTGACTCCAACAGAAACTTCTACTCGACTTATGCCCAAAAACAATCTCACCCCAAACAAAAACTTTTATGACTCACTCAAAAACCATAAAAATTTTTTACTTTTTGAAGATTTTAAATCTATACTTCGTACATAATATTCTACTGTTTTGTAACGGTGACCCACACTTCCTGCAACATTGGAGAATGATGCAATGCAGAAATTACCAAGAGGTATTCTTAGCACTATGGTGTGCAACGATATGGACAATATGGAACCACAAAACAATTGCTTGTTTATGGACAGCATGGAACCACAAAACGATTGCTTGTTTCAGAGTAAAAGTCCATCTCTTAATTCAGCTGTGGAGACTATTAAATTTAAATTGTGGAATTACCTTAAGGCAAGGTATAAGGGTGCAATGTTTTGACCCTATGGTGGAGCATCGATTCAATGCTATGTGTAGCTAAGGTTGTCCTATTCTTAATTGTTTGACATGTCTTATTTTCCTCTTGAGGAACAACTAGACGTGCTAGGGAATAGATGAAGCTTGTTGCTTCTACGCATTGCTTATTTGCTGCTATCTCAGTTGCAATTAATATGATTATTTCGCACTATGCAATTGAGGGTGCATATGATGATTTCATCTTGTAATTGATATCTCGACTGTAGGTGGGAGTGCTTTGGAAATTCTTGTTTCCAATTAATGTTAAACGGTTTTTCTAATGTGTTCTCAAGTACACATGTTAATAATTGTTAATAATTATTAAAACTTGATTTTTAACATAAATTTGAATGTATTTAAATTTGTCATGGACACATAATAGAAAAATTGAATATTAAATTTGGGATTATTGTAATTAAATCTGTAAAATTGTATTTTTTTTTTTGTCTTGATCCTCCTGAGATCTGCCGTCATTTTTGACTCTATAGATATGATTATAATCTAATAGTTAAAATTTTTAGTATTTTATATTTTTTAATTATCTCATTTGTTATTGTAGTTGAGATTCTATGCTGTCACACAAATGACTACAGCGAATCCATTTTCATCCTCCTCATAAAGTTGAAGACATTACAATAACTCACACATCTTGCTTAACCAACTGAGCTAGACCCTTCAACTTAAAATTGTATTGCTTCTTTCCACATCTTCTGGGTAATGCTTGTTTTCTACGTACCAAAATTTCCATAACTTTTAAGGTATTAATTCACAAAATCAACAAACTTGTCGTATATAGAAAAATATTAGATTGGGTGAATTTCATTGAAAATTAAATTATATTTATGGAACTCAGTCAACTCACTTTTCACTTAATAAATTTCATGATTTTAGAATTTTGAATAAAATTGAACTAATAAGAAAAGTGTTACAATACAAAGGACGTTACCATCACTCTTCAAAATTAATATGACAATATTAAAAAAAGTTAGTGGATGGAAATTTAAATAAGAAACTCACAAAAGAAGAATTAAAAATGTCTACATATGAACAGCTCCTCACAGCACATTCCCAACTTCCAAGTCTCTGCGAATAAAACGTTATATTCCAACCTCTCAAACTCTCTCTCTCTCCCCCTCCCATTCTTGTTCATCACTCTTCTCTCCTATAATATAATAATACATCACACACAAAACACAACAACAGTCGTAGACAAGTAGCCAGAACAAGAAATCCTTTGATACATTAATCACTTTAAGGAAACAAACATGGGAGGGAGTCACATGGGCTGGTTCCTCTTGTGTTGTTGTGCTCTCATGGCTTCTTCTGTCTCACCCAGAAACTTGCCCATCATAGCCTTTGAAGATGGCTACACACCCTTGTTTGGGGACCATAATTTGGTCATCCATAGGGATGGAAAATTAGTTCACCTTTCACTTGATGAAAGAACAGGTTCTCATTCTTCTTAATTATATGCTCACTTTTTTCTTTGTCATGATTTTTTTTTTTAAATTTGCAATCTTTTCTGGGTTGTGATTACAGGTTCTGGATTTGTGTCTCATGACCTTTACCTTCACGGGTATTTCAGTGCCTCTATCAAGTTGCCTTCTGATTATACTGCTGGAGTTGTGGTTGCATTTTATGTGAGTGATGGGTTCTAATGCATGATGATCAAATAAAAATGATATCTTTCTTGTTATAATTTCATACCCTTTTTATAGAAATTTAACCTTTCATCATAATTAGAAACTGTACATGTTTTCTTTTTCTTCACTCCTTCATCACAATTATGATCATTCATATAGATTTTCTTCCCTTTCTATTTTCCCTTTTTTTTCATTTAACCAAGCTATTAATTTGAAAAAATGATGGAACAGGAATTTCTAGAAAAGGTTTTGAAGCTGCTTGTAAATTATGTGCTGTGATAAATTAATATGTAAAAGAAAAAAACTGATTGGTTTCAGTTTCATTTACTTCATTTCAGTCTAATGGGGACAAAAATTTATTTTATTTTTTTTCGTTTTCGACCTGTTTTCAAGGGAAAGTTCAGTGTTTGTTTGTATTGTTGAAATGAAAACGCCAGTTGGTTTGCTTGTCTCGATTTTCCTTTTTTAATATTTCTATTAGAAAATAGGGGCACCAAGTCATTTACTCCTCATATTTTCTGCTGCAGATGTCAAATGGTGACATGTTCCAGGACAACCATGATGAGATAGATTTTGAGTTTTTGGGGAACATTAGAGGAAAAGACTGGAGGATTCAGACCAATGTTTATGGAAATGGAAGTACCAACATTGGTAGAGAGGAAAGATATGGCCTTTGGTTTGATCCTTCTGAGGATTTTCATCAGTACAGTATTCTCTGGACTGATTCTAAGATCATGTATGCAATCTATTTGAATCCCACATGGCATATTTGGTTATTACATTTTCCTTGTTATGGTAACTCTAGTTTCTTTACGTGTCCTATTATTGCCTTATATACTCTAGCAATCTCTTGCTTGGATGGAGTAGTTTGATGGCTTTTCTTACTAGATTGGTGGGGTTTTGTTCAAAAGATTCTCTGGTTTTCTTTTACCGTTTTCTACATCCACAGTTTTTTATGAAAACCAGTTTTTGCCTGTAATGGGATTACCATGTACAATTCATGCATTCATTACTTGCTTATAGTGAATAAAAACCAGATATGAAAAAGCTTAATCTTAAAGTTGTGTATATCCTTATGGAGAGGAACCCACATGATGAAATTTGGTGGGATGTGAGACCCACAGTATGAATTGTTAGTTGTTAGAGAACTATTTTTGTCTACCTAATCTCATGAATTAGTGATCAATATTCATTCTAGATACTATAGCTACCATCCGAAGTGGGTCTTGTGTGTCCCTTGCGTATACCAGATAGATGGAAATTGTTCTGGATTTCCTTTTTATGTCCCACCTTGTTACTTACTACTTTGTAATGCTAAATTTATTAGAGTTTAATTTTATGCATTGCCATCATCTTATTTGTGGTTTACTTAATTTCATAGGTTTTTAATACTCATGGATATAGACTATTTACTCTACTTGTTTAGTAATTGTTCATTTTTTTTCCTTATGCAGATTTTACGTGGAAGATGTTCCGATTAGGGAAGTTAAGAGAACAGAATCTATGGGAGGAGATTTCCCCTCAAAGCCAATGACTCTGTATGCCACCATATGGGATGCATCTGATTGGGCAACCAATGGAGGCAAATACCGGGTAAATTACAAGTATGCACCCTATGTTGCTGAGTTCTCTGACCTTGTCCTGCATGGTTGTGCAGTTGATCCCATTGAGCATGTGGCCAAGTGTGACAGTGCCCAAGTTTCTGAGGCAGTTCCTTCTGGTGTCACCCCAGTACAAAGAACCAAAATGGTAAACTTCAGGTTAAAGCACATGACATACTCTTACTGCTATGATACAGTTAGATACAAGGTCCCTCCACCTGAGTGTGTCATCAACCCCCAAGAAGCTGAAAGACTAAGGAAATTTGATCCTGTCACCTTTGGCAATGGCCGCCGCCACCATGGAAAACGACACCATCGTGGTGGTAGAGGAAGCCAGCAAGAAATTGCTTCTTCATTTTAATGTATGGATCCATATGCAGATTTTGTCATAAAGGAAATATATTTTCATCATTGAATCAGTTTGATTTACCCGTCTTAACAATATATCTTTGGATTAATGGTGTTTTTAGTCCTTGAAAAATGGGTGTTTTTTATTTTAATCGTTATTATTAAAATCATGAGTTTTGGCCCCTATTGTTTGAAACTTGAGTTTGAGTATTTAAAATATATAGGACCAAAACTCAACAATTTAAAAGTAAAGGACTAAAATATAAGAGAACCTAATTTTTCAGGACTAAAAACATCATTAACTTTATATTTGTTTTCCTTTATCCTTTCATTTTGGTATATATAGAAAGAGAAGGGTTTGGACATAGAAGTCCTTAATATGATAGTTTATGATATGATTCTTGCTTCTGAGTTGCTGTATAGTCCTCTTATCATTCCTTTAGGTCCCAGCCCAGGTATTTTATCATTGATGTCTTATGCTACCTTACAAGTTGAACCTCTTGATGATTTATGTATTTAGACACTCATCAGGGTTTCGATAACCTATTTACTTATCAGGATGAGTTAATTCATGAGTGTTAGGTATGAATTATTTTTGTGTTGTTATGCCACATCCAATATGAAACCAACCAAAATGATTTTATATTTAGTCCATGACTGTACTGAAGTGTGTTGGACTGTCTGGAAAATTACATGGTCAGATTTGTCAGCTTGAGGACATAAAATGTGGCTATTTTGTCAAGGTAATTGGAATCCAAAGTCAAGTCTTGAATGTGACAAATGCTGCAGGCTGGTTTGTTTACTGGTGCTTTCATTAAATAGTGTGACCAAAATTTCTCTCTCCACTTTTTCTTTCCCATGCTTTTGTCTTCTGGCACATAGTTGGGAATTTCAAATGGGCAGTTGGGATCTCTAAGGTACAACATTGGGAGTGGTTAGTGGTTATTGGCCTCTTATCCTGTTGTACTGTCTCTATATAAAAGAAAAGCATACAAGGAAGGCAATTTGTGCCCTTCATTTTTTAAATAAGATTAAGGGCATTTCACTATTAACCATTAACTGAGAACTACTAAGTATTTTTTCTATATGCTTGTAAAAAAAAAAAGTATTTTTTCTAGATCATTTGTTAAAATGTTAGTGATAGAAATTTTAATTGACGATTTTTTTTATCTCCTTCTCTTTCTAACTATCAAGACAACTTTATAACTTTTGAGAACTACTAACTATTAGGATTAAATTTATAAATTTATTCTAACTTAATCAATAGT
The DNA here is from genome assembly GCA_037954015.1 of Psophocarpus tetragonolobus. Lineage (NCBI taxonomy): Eukaryota > Viridiplantae > Streptophyta > Magnoliopsida > Fabales > Fabaceae > Psophocarpus > Psophocarpus tetragonolobus. The sequence continues at coordinate 99,832,884 of CM075689.1, forward strand.
ATAATTTAAATATTGGATATGTAATGTGATAAATAGTTAGTAGAAGAGTGTTGTTACTCATAATTCAACTCAACCAGAATGGTTTTCTGTGAAGGATATTTTTTTTTTTTTTGAAAAGCTTTCTGTGAAGGATATATATTCTATTTTCTATTATTATTATAATATTAAAACATGTTCTGCATGTAATTTTTTTTATTAGATTTCCATCAATTTTTAGTAAAAGTGATTTAGAAAATTTACCAAACATATTGTGAAATCATTTAAGAAAGAAAGAGATAAATAAAATTGTTTGTTATTTAAAAAAAGAAAGTAAATGATAGAGTAGTCTAAGTTTGTACAAGAAAAAACGTTCAATAATGAGAGACTGAATTAAAAAACTGATAAATATGTCTGAAACTGATTTAATTACTTTGGGAAAATTAGTAACAGCGTATCAATTACAAAATATATAAACAACAGTTTAGAAATTTAATTTACAGAAAATAATGTATAAATAATTTGTATATTTAATCCCTTTATGTCGTAAAACATGAATAGTTTCCCAAAATTTGTGCTGATATTTTTGTGAAATTTCTCGAAACTATCATTTCACTCTCATGAAAGTGACAACAATTCATATCATTAGTTTTAGTGTAAATGATAATCCTAGTTAGTACAAGTAAGTAATCAATGATCCGCAATCCACTCTACTTTTAAATGCATTTTGGAAAAAGCAATGGCCCTTGTTTGACAAATATCTGAAACTTTAAAAAAAAAAAAAAAAGACAAGCAAAACTTGATAAAGCATTTCTAGCTCTATTATTTTAATTTAGATTGATTAAAACAATAGGCAGACGGTTGGAATAGGATTTACAATCATGTTCTTGTGTTCGCATTTAAAATAATACCGTATATATACTTTATATTTATACAAGTAGAAACTTTTATCTTTTTATCTTCGTATCCGTTGTATATTTGTATATCTACCTCCAAAATCCATATTTTATTTGCGTATATAGTGAATTTATGTGTATTGAGTGAATAAATTAGTATATATAATTACAAAGATAATATAAAAAACATGTACATAATATTAAAAATAAGCAAACATAATTTATGCAAATTTAAGTTATAAACAAACATTATAAAAACAATAATCCAACATTACAATTAAATGTTTAAAAATTGGTTTTAAGTTTATTAAAAACAAGCTTTAAATATATTTGTTTTATTTTTTGTATGTGTTTGTGTTAAAAGAATGTTTGATTTTAGCCTTTGACTTGATACTTAGTTTATACACTTCATTTTTTAGTCTATAAAATTATAAGCTTTTAACATAGGTCTCCTTTATATTCAGATATTTTTCTTTCGGTCCATATTATTTAAACAACATGAGCCATATTTTTTTCAATTAACTGAGCTACATCATCACAGAATACCAAATCCTGTTGTCAAAAAGTAATATAGTTTAGCCCATATTAGGGAGAACCTGCAGTGTCCACATTGATGAAAGGTAAAAAAAACATAATGCTTAACTGCAGCATGTAAGTTATGTAATGCTTATATTTTTTACTGGGTCTCACATAGAAGAGAAGGAATAATTACCCCTAGAATGAATGTCAATGTGAGTTTTTGGTATTAAGTACCTAGATTAGAAATAATCAAGGGTCATTATCATACCCACAAAAGTAGTAAAAATTCAAACCTCAACTCGTCCATTGGCTAACAGGAAAGATGAAATGATAGAAGAGAGAGATTGCTTTTTAAAAATTACCCAGAAATTTAGGCCATTGAATGAACATGCTTCTCCTTTATCACAGACCATCTCATTTGTTTTCCCCCATTGGTTGCCCAATCAATGCCATTTTTTATGTAAGATTCAATTGTTTTGGAAATTCTCAAATTTCAACTTTATTGCAATGAAAACTACAGTCTACAAGTTTGCTTGTATTAGGACCATTTTAGGTCAGTCACTAAACTGTCTATCCTTTCCACGAAACTAACGAGAAAAACAACAACATTATGGGATTCGAAAAACAAGAAAACACATGTATTATGTTGAGTAGAACTATTTTCCTAATCCGTATTCCTACATTTCTAGATATCAAATTACACAGGTAAGTAGAAGTCGTTTAAATAACTTGTACAGGTCTCTTTTCCTTAGCGAAATCATTTCATAGAATTTAATTAGTATGTATAGAAAATATAAAAAGTTTTATTTTTATATTTACATTAGATTATAATTTTTTATTTATAATAAGTTTATTAATTTTATCAATTAATAATTTAAAAGTTACATAGATAAAAAAGTATAATTGAATGCTAGTTTAAAATTTTCTCTTTTATACTGTTAGTACATACTAATTAAACTCATAATTATATCATTTAGATATAGAATAAATCTTGTTAGAAGAAAAATATCAGAATTCAATAAAGACTTAATCTATAATAATACTATTAAAAAATTATCCTAGTATAATAGGTTTCTTAAAATAAAGTTTATAGTTCATAAGGATGGGAATAAGGTGGGCCGGGGCGGGTTTATCCTCTCTATCCTTGTCTCTGAAAAGTGTGAGACGGGCGGGTATGAAATTTTAACCTTTATCCCTGTTTCCGTTGAATATTTTTGAATCCGGATATCTCACGGATATCCCGTTATATTATTTTTTATAATTTACATTTAAATTTATTTATAATTTAATAAATAAATTATATGTTAACTTATTAATATTAAATAAATTATATACTAAGTTATTAATTATATTTTAGTTTTAATGGTCCAAAATAATGTAAATTTGTACACAAACATGTGAGATTTTGTTTATCATATAATTATATATAAACTATAAAAGCGGGGTGTAAGTGGATACAGAGACTAACAAACTCACACTTCTCCCTATTTTTGATTATCTTAGGCCGAAATGGGGCGGAGACTAACAACACAAGTTTTTTCCATTAAAATCGGGCGGGGACAAAACAGTATCGCAGGGTAGGCATAATTGTGATCCCTAATAATTTATGTAATGGTGTATTAAATTTATTAATTTTTATTATAATTATCTTAAAATTCATATTTACAAATTCTTATTAATTTACCGCGTCAAATTTTTTATATTGAAAATACATAAAAATTAAAATCTTAAACACGGTTTAGGACTACTTGCAAGTTGCAAATAAACTATGGCTTTATTTTATTTATTATTTTTATTTTTCACATTGCACTATGAATTATGAAACTCAAGTAAAATATTTATGCTAGCAGAAAACGAGACACCAAGCGGAGATTCCAAACCGACCTGTGTGGCTCGTGTTGTGCTTTGTAACTGATTCGTTATTTTAATATTGTAAGTTTGTAACTGCTGAATTGAATGTTAAATATTAATGTTTCTGGCTGCACATTGATGCGTGTTGGGTATGAAAACATAACTGACACAACTTTAACACTTAGCTGATAAATAAATATTATTTTATGTTGGTGTTGCTAATTTGGAGGGAAAATTTTGGAGAAAACATTTTTTGTATGATTTATTTAGCACTCCTTTTTAAGGTGATTAAATTAACATTAAAAGGGGACACTGCTCTCGTTAGACGATAAAAAAGAATGAGAACAATATATAATTTGGAATTTGGGATCAAAGACGGTTGCAGTGATGAATTAATAATAAGTAAATTCAGCTTAAACTGCAAATGTGCATTTTCTTTGTCACTGAATATCCTAAAAGTTAAAGCTCAGAATAGATTCTTTAACCCTGCCAATTTTCAATTAATTTAGTTTTTCCTCACCTTATTTAAAAGAATAATACAATTAATTCACTATCTCAGTAAATAATTTGGAATTTTCGTTTAATAACAAGAGAAATCTATTAAAACTAGTGATTTTCTTTAATAACAAAACAAAAATGTACTAAATTCAAGAATTTCATCATCTTTAATAATAAAACTTTGGAATTTCTAAATATTTTTAGATTTTCTTATTGGTGTATAATTGTTTGTTATGTTTGCTGAGTTTGTAGATTAATCAAGAGTGATTGGATCATGTATAGACTTGTTGTTCATAGCTATGATGTGTGTTTTGTTGAGTCCAATTTTAAGATTGTGAGTGTAGTCTTTTGACATGTTCAGATGTGAGACAGTATGTTTCATTGATTATTATAGATACACAAGTTCTTTTGACAAGAGAAATCTATTAGAACTAGTGATTTTCAATAATAAGAAGACTTTCTTATAGAGTTTTTTATCACATCTCTTTGCATGAAATGCTGATTGAAATTTCATTGTAGCCATTAAAATAAAATATACTCCCTCTGATTTTTTTTTTAGTGTCGGATTTTTTATATGCTTTTGTTTTTATTTAATTATCGTTTTCAGAGTTTAAGTAACGTTAATTTCTTTAAAATATATATTTATTACTTGTTAATAAATAGGAAATAATTTTTTATTGAGAAATATTTAAATAATGGTTTTAATTATGAAATTTTTTAAATAAAAAAATTTAATTACTTTATTGGTTTCTCTAATTTAATCTTAAACAAAATTAAGAAAACGGAAAGCGTAACTATAAATGAAAGAGAAAAGTTTGTTAAAGAAGCGATTAGCTTATATCATAGTAATATGTGTCCAGAAGAAAGAGTTTCTATTTTTTTTAAGAGAAAATGTTTTTATTTAATCACTATATATTAATTGCTAGGAAATAGTTTCTTCTAAAAAAATATTAAGAAATAGAATAATTGAGATTGGTTGAGTTGCAATTATAGTTTAAGTAGTAATAATAAATTCAGTCAATAAAATGATTAAATAAGTTCAAGAGAGTCTACTTATTTCGAATCTCAAGTAAAAAAAAAAAAGCTATTAATTTTTATTTTTTGTCAACTAAATTAATAGATCATTCACATTTATGATGAAAAAATACCTAAATTTCTTATCAATATTAAACATGTATAAAAGTATCTACAACGAGGTTCCTTCGATCAAAACAATGATTATTTATTATTAGAATGCATCTATATGGGACAGTCTGTTTTTTTATAAGCTAAATATTAGTGTTTTTAATAATGTTGGTTTTATTTTGTTAATTGTGAGAATCAAAGGCACAACTTTTATCTGCTTTTCTCGTTTTTTAACCGACTCACTCACCTTATATATCTTATCTTATACGTGGCACAACAACCACTTGCTTAGAGCTAAGGTGGTTGCGTTAAAGCAACAATTGCTATATATTAAAATAATATATTTAATATAGAAACATTAAACACAATTAATGAATAAAAATAACTTCTCATTAAAATAATACATTTAATATAGATACCATCTAACACAATTAATGAGTGAAAATAAAAAAAAAATATAAAAGAAGAATTTCTTACTATTGAATGAATTTGTGTGAGTTGCCTAATGTTGTCATGGTACTATGGGATCACCTAAGACAATTTTCAATGTATATGAAGCAATCCAAAAAGTTACTTAGTCCCTGTTTGCAAGAGTTTATTTATTTATAACTTATTTGATCTTATCTTATCATATAAATACTTATACAAGTGTTTGGATAAATTTATAAAAACACTTATAAAGGATATATGAGTTTTTTTAAGCTTATTTGAATAAACTATTTAGAGTAACCTTTTGAAAAAAAATTTGCTTTAAGTTTATTCAAAATTTGCACTTCTTTTAACTCTTACATCTCATTTTTTTGTCTTTTCTATAATTAAAACTTGCTATAGAGTTCCTCTCTCTTTCCTTTTTTTTCTCTCCTTTTCTCTCTCTCCTTCTCCCTCTCTCTTTATATATATTAGAGTTTTTAAATTTATATATTCAAACATACATAGCTTATTGAATTTTAAAGAGTTTATACTATAAACTCTTACAAACAAGACCTAAATAGTATACTAGAGTCTTGTTACCTTAAATGAAAGTCATATCTTTGAACTTTATTAATGAGGAAAATGCTAACAAATGCTCTTATGACACTTATTAAAAGTAATGAAAGAACATTGAATTTTACAAAAATTTATAGTTAATTGTGACATTAAATAAATTCTAATCTCAATAATTATTAATGTATTTTTCTTTATTTAAAGAAAAAAAATTATCATCATTAGTGTTATGTGGTTGTAATTGATATTTTATTTAATGCACATCAATAGACTAAAAAAAATTTAAAACCACAAAATAATTTTATCATTGTTTTGTAGTTTCTTTTTCATTTCAATGCCACTAAAAACTACAAAATAATTAAACATAAAATATCAAAATACTAAGTATATAAAGTGAACCTAAAAAACTTAAATTAAAGGAGAAAGTGACAAACGAAACTTAAAAACTTAAATTAAAAAAACATTGGCTTGCTTACATTTTTATTTTCCTTTGTTGCTTTCTACTTTAATGTATGATTTTTTTATGTTTACTTTATATTCTTAATATTTGGATATTTTATATTTAATTGTTTTTTAATTTTTAGCTGCATTAAAATGAAAGAGAAACCGTAAAACAATATTAAAATTATTTTGCATTTAATTTTTTTTTAATTTTTTGTGTATATCAAATAAAATACTAATTACAGTTGTATAATATTTAAGGATATTTTTATCTTATATAAAGTAAAACACATTAATAATTATTAAATAAATTTTTATTTTAATGTCATTAATTCATTTTTATTTTATTTAAATGATAAAAATATCCATAAATGTTTTAATTGAAATTTAATTTATGGACACCAAAAAAACTTTAAAAAATTAAAAATAAAATAATTTTAACATTTTTATACTATTTCTTTTTTTATTCTAACGCTACTGAAAATTAAAAATAAAGTATCAAAATATTAAAAATATAAAGTAAAACGTTAAAACTATTTTATTTTTAATTTTTAATTTTCAACAACGTTAAAATGAAAAAAAAATAATAAAATAATATTAAAATTATTTTATGTTGAAGTTTTTTGTATACATCCTATAAAATATGAATTAAAACTATATAACATTAATAAGATATTTTTATCCTTTAAATAAAGTAAAAATATATTAATAATTATTAAAATCATAATTTATTTAATAATACAGTTAATTTCAACTTTTGTCAAATTCAATATTAATGTCCTTAAGATACACATTAGTAAAACTCATAATTATTAAGATCAAAATCCATTTAATGAATAAGTACCTATTATGAACTTTTGTAAAATTTAATGTTAATTAATTATTTTTAGTTAGGCCCCATTTAGTTGTGAGGAAAGAATATGGAAAGAAAAAAAAATAAAAAAAAATAAAAATGAAATAGAATAGAAATCAAAATTGTTCTATTGTGTAGAAAGTGGTGGAAAATGAAAAAAAATTATAATGTAAAATTATTATAATTACAAAATTTTTCATCATTTATTACTTGATTTTTATGAACTCTACAATTGAGAGCAAGCAATTTTAGAAGCACGGTTTTATTTACACTTTCTTTCATGTTTTGAATGGAAAGTAAAATACGGAAAATTATCATATTAATAGTATTTTCCTTTCTACTTTTCAATATACCAAATAAGAAAAAGTGCATCTTACTTGGGACATTTTCCACTCTAAGCAACAAGAGGTTAAAGGTTAGCAAGACCAATAGAAGATAAACATTTTGTTTTATTTATTTTGTAGAGAATTTAGGCAAGAAATGTGTTAAAGATCCGAGACCCAAACAGTTTGTGGCCACAGCCATTGAATTTTTAATATTGTGTTTTTAGTTTATTTATATTTTGGTCTGGTGTCTTATAATTTTACGACCTCAATAAATGATATCTAACCACACAGTCCCACACCTGGTATTAAGTAGGGTGAGATTTGCTGGGCCAGATTGCTTGAATTGGAAGACCAAAAGCCTTTACCTATGATACAAGCAATCTATAATCTCCATTGACCATTGCATTGCACCTTAATCACAAGACTCACATTTATTCCTCATCACTCACAATTATTAACATATTCTTGCATGTATTGTTTACAGCTCTCTAACCACCACTAAATTTGTATAGCCAAACCTTTTCCTCAGTCTCAAAATGACAATCCTCGTGAAGTATGCAATTTTTAACTATTAAACAATTCATTCACACCCATTGTTTCGTACAACTTGTTTCTTTATAAAAAAAATACTTTTAAGGAGAAGTTAAGTGTTTTATTTATAAATACATATTTTTATTATAAAATAAAAAATAATTTATTGTTAAATTTTAATTTAAAAGAAATTGTAAGCTAAAAAAATGATAAATAATTTAGGCTAATACTTTGGTCTCTTCTTATGATTTTGATACCCTTTGTGATATAATAATTTTCTTCCATCTATTTGATAATGACACTTCATCAAAATTTTCTAAATTTGTTTAATTTTTGTTTATTTGCAAAAACTTAAGTAATTTTAATAAAGATAAATTTAATTAAGGTAATTGGGTAAACTAAATATTTTTATATAGTATATTAATCTTATGGATGTTCATGGGTTGAGTTTGGTTGGGTTTAGACAAATCCAACACTTAACTCAATCACAACTAATTGGGTTGGGTTGAATTTTCATTTTTTTCCCATTAAACTCAATTCAACCCAACCTTCCATTGAACGAGTTAGGTTGGGTTAATTGGGTTATCATTTTAAAAAATATTTTTTTAAAAGAATAAATTGAATGTTTAGAACTTTTTTTATATATATTTTAGGATATTTTTTAAGAGAATAGAATATATCATTGTTGTAACATAAAAATAAACGATAAATTATTGGTTCTAATAGTGTGAAGAATCAATTCCCAGTTTAAACGATTGGTTAAGAGCTCTTTTTTTGTTTTTATCTACCAATAAACATTAATTAGTTAGAGTGAGAGTGTGTCCTTGCAGTGTAAAGTACATGCCTTAGTGTGTGATAGTCCCAATTCATGAATTATAAATTAAAATATTAAAGATATTTTTTAACTCACTCAACTTGTCAGGTTGGGTTGGGTCTCGGGTTCAACTCACTCAACTTATCACCCAACTCATAGGGATTGAGTTTGTTCGGATTGGGTTGGGTTTCACCCAATCTAAAAAAAATCCAACCCAATCACTTTGGGTTGGATTGAGTCATCTAATCTAATGAACACTCCTAATTAATTTATACACGGATTTAAATATAAAATTTAGATTCTATAAATAATAAAAGTAATTTTTACTTTTATTTAAATATTCTTTAATTTTTTAAAACAAAGTTTATATAATAAATATTTCTCATTGTAATTTATATGATGGTTATATATATTTTACTTATTTAATTTATAATTTATATAGTGTAATTAATACCATATTTGTTATATTTTTAGAGTAGTCATATAATTTTAAATAATAAATAATAATTTAATTTCAATACACTAATAGTCTAAAAAAGTTTTACACTAACGTTCAATCTTATCTCTTTATTTATATGACTTTGAAAGTATTGATCAGTAAATCAACAAACTTATCATCATATATAAGAGTTGTGATTAAATATCACTGATAATACATAAATCATTTTCTCAATAAATAATCATATTTTTATATGAATAAAATAAAAAATCATGATTAAAATTACTATATTTTAATTATTTAAATTAATTCATATAAAACGTCCACTCCCAATATTAAAATGAAGACAGAAATATACTAATAACAAGAAAGAAGACAAGAAGCTTTTATGAATGGTGTATATTATCACACTAAATAAGAGGGGCCAAAGTCGGCATATATATAATAAAGAAGCAAGAAACACAATGGATAACCAAAACCACTATTCTAAAGAAAAGGACTAACAACTTCCAAGAACAATTACTATCATGTACAAAAGGACTATTAGGAAGAACTACTATATTGTATAGGACAATGTATTTTCTGCCTTCTTCATTATTAGAGTTTGTACCTTTTCATAAGGACTGAATCAATGGTGTTAGTGCTTGTTTAGAATATTTATTCAGACACAATGATGAAATTACTTTTTTACTTCTGGAACCCTTTAAAGAAAATTCTTTTGCTGAAAAAAAATCATAATCAATTTTATAATCAAATTCTATTTTGTTTTATCACTTTAAGGAGAATTTCAATTGGAAATTCTGAATGGTATAAAATAAGATGAAAAATTATAAAGATGTAAAATAATCCCACATTAGTTAGCTTGATACTTAATGTGGTACTTAAGCTTGAGGTTATCCCACTTAATAGATTAGTGTTTCAGATTGAATATTTCTCTTATTCTTAAGTTCTAACAATAAAATTTTTTTTTTGCATTTCCTAAATTACAATTAGACCCTTCAAAATCTAAGTAGTTGTTTGACAATAAATCTAAGTAGTTGGTTGGCAATAGTTTTATAAAACTCTTTTCAGTATTTTAATATTTAAAAATTAAAAAATTCGTTTAATTATTATCTTCTTATAACAGTTTACAAAAAATAGTTTTAGTCTTTTAGTTTTTAAAAACTAAAAAATAGGAACAATTAAGGACTAAAACTGTTTTCAAATAATACTAAAATACTAAAAACAACTCTATAAAATTATTGGTAAACAAATACTTATAAGTAATTTTGTTTTTTAATTTTTTATTTTTGTTTTGAAAATTTAAAATACAATAAGAATAATTTATTTTTTACTTTTCATTAATGAAATTTCAATAAATATAAACAATTTTTTTTTTCATTTTTACATTTTTAAAACAGTTTTCAAATAATACTTATAAAATAATTTTTTTTCTCTTATACCAAGAAACAGTTTTTGAAAACTATTTTTCAAATCTCTTTTAAAAAACTAAAAAACAAAACAAAAACAATCAATCCTAATATTCTCACATTATCCAGTACTTTGTCACAAGATGTCGCAACCGTCTTCCTTCACTGATCATACGAGGGGGTTGGGCAGTTCGTGTAATTTACCTTATTATCAATATGAATTTTATCTAATAATAGAATATGTTAGAAAAGATGGTTAAAAGCATCTCTTTGGAAATATGCTACCGGAATTTGCATGCAGATAAACATTCATATGGGGATAACTACTTTAAGATTTCGCACACAAGAGAAGCAAGATATATGAATCGAACAAGAAACTAAAATCAAATCTTCTATAGATCTTATTTCAAACTGTGGCTGACAAAGATAACTGGCCATTCTTTTTTATTTAAGTTTGCTGCAGAACTTCAGACAGTGTCAAGCCACAGTTTTGACTATGCACATCAAATATTGTTTCAAGAACCACCAGCCTCCCTTCTCTGAATAAGCTTGACAAAGTTGTGGACAATTGTCTTACCCTCAGGGGTTATAATGCTCTCTGGATGAAACTGAACTCCCTGTAGTTGCAAAAATATTAAATTCCAGTATGTGATGAGAATGGAGTCAAAGTGCAAGTTCAGAGATAATAATAATAATAATAATAATACTAACATAAAAAAAGGCATGAACTTCAAATCAATTATAAAGGTTTAAATTTTGATTGTAGACCACCACCAACAGTAGCTAGCTAAGGCTCCTACTTCCTACCTTTAAAACACAGCATAACATGTAAAGATTTTGCTCTATAAAAGTATAAGATAGATGACAACTCACAAGATATAGGGATTGCATCCATTTGCTAATGGTAGAATTAAGTACATCTACTATGTGATTCAATTTGCCGAAAACAGGAAATTAGCTGGTTAGAAAGTGATTATTTTTCCACAAGAAGTTGAATCAAACACAAGCTAGTTCTACTACAGCCAATAGAGAAATAATGTTTTATGACTTATCAGCAACGAGTGAATAGTGTATAAAATATGTTCCGAGTCTGGAAAATTTAAGGACAAGTAAAAGAATACTGGGAATTAGGTGATTTGAGTCCAGCTGATAAAACTGCAGGTTTTAGACACACAGCTCATCAATTCATAGCTCATAATTCCACTCAACTTTTAAAATTTCTGAATATGTAGCCTGTAGATAATGTCTACTAAACTCCACATCAAGAATGAACCTGATTCCACTATTTTCCTTTATTTCTGGAAAGAGCATAGATTCTTTCCATGTTGTGGATTTATCTTCCTAAATGAACACAGGGAATTAACATTAACAGTTACACTTACACCAATTAAGCTACAATAAGAATTCACCAATCCCATAAATTAATCATCAAGTTCAGATACTCCAAATTTATCTATTCTTCATAAGATATTCGAACACTCGATCATGCCTAGTTACCTTACATAGATACAAATAGTGGAAAATTATCTTGATAGAACATCGAATTTCAAAGCTGAATAAAACAAACAGCTCAGACGGAAGATTAAGATGTTACCTGTATATGCTTATATTTCTTATGACGAACAGCCATTATAAGACCATCTTCTGTCCAGGCTGTTACCTCAAGTTCTTCATGAGGAAAGCTCTCTTTCTCAATTACAAGGCTGTGATATCGACCAGCCAAGAAAGGACTGAAAATGTTATGAATTAAATGGAGAAAAATTATGTCAGCTGAGAAAAAAGATGGAAGTTGAAAAGAAAGAGAATGCTGCTTCTGATAATCAATGGTAAATTATAGAGTGGTTAAAAAAATTGAAAGCAGAGAACAAAACCGCAAATTTCATATAACAGTAACAAAACCCTACTTTGATAGTCCAGCAAGTACTCCATCTTCTCCCTTCTCATCATAGTAAACCATAGAACTTTTTCCATGCATGACACCATAAGGAGAACGAACAATCTTCCCTGCACAGGTTAATGAGAAAGTTTTGATCTTATTGTAGTGACCAAAAGGAGAAATGAAGTTGTGAGGGAGATTTAATGGTAAACATAAAAATGGCATTAAAAATAGAAGTCAGGTTAACAATGAATGACATGACATATAAATATATCAAAAATATTTTACACTCATTTTTTAGAACCTAATAACAGATCTGTGAATAAGGATATTTAATTATTCAGAATCACCTCCAAAAGCCTCTCCCATGCACTGCAAACCCATGCACACACCAAATACTGGTACCGTTGGTCCAAGCTCCAAAACTGTTTGCAAAGATATGCCAGAATCTTGAGGTTCACCTGTAAGGATGAAACAATGTAAATTAGCTGTTTTTGTCTTTATTCTATTATTCCTTTTTCTTTATCCATTATCTAAATTTTGATCATATATTAGGCTTTCACCTTACCTGGCCCAGGTGATATTAGAACTCCTCTAGGATTTTTCCTACACAAAAGAGACACAAATAAATATAGTTAGCCTTTTACTGTTTTTACATTAAGGAACTTCAAGTTCGCCGAAAAAAAGAAATATAAGGAACTTCAAAGAACATTCATATACCACAAGCTACTTCATCAACAAGAAAATGTCAGACATGCATAACCAGCAAAAACAATTTTACCTTTTTAACTCCTCCACTGTCAACTCATCATTGCGGTAGACCTCAAAGTGAAACCCTAACTCCCCCATATACTGCCGATGTAAATGATTCAATGTTAGAATAACTACATTTCAAGGACAAACAGATGCACTGGGCTGTTTTTCGTACATAGAGTAGTTTTGGTAAATAATTACGAGAATGGAATACGTTTATGAATATTTATGAGAATGGTGTAATTTGACTACGTAGACTACCAACCTAGCATCCCAAGTGGCAGGTTCCTTGCTTTTTTGGTGCAAACCTCCATTCTGAAAGACAGGTTGTGTTTTCTCTCTCTAACCCTCCATTCAGAATGATAGGTTGGTCAGTTCTGGCTGACGGCTCAGAGATTCCTCACGTTTTGTAACAAGAATCTGCAACCCGTCATTTTGAATGACGGGTTTGGTACACAACTACCCCTCAGCCCTGCCCCCTATAAACAGACATACGTGTCTGTAACTAGGGGAACCCTCCATCCTGAATGGTGGGTTGGGGAAGACTATTTTACGCACTTCGTGCATGCTTGGGTTAAAAATAAATACTGAAAAATATTAAAAATAGTTGTGATAAAAATATATGAATAATTTTCCAAAATAATTATTATAGTTTTCTACTAATGTTATTATTTGCATGAAAAGATAAGAACCATTTGCATGATAGCATGTATCTTTAAAAAGAATTGTTTTACATATGTAAAAAACTAACATCCAAAAAAGTAATAATTTCTCTGCCTTGTTTTCTTGTCTTGGATTTTATTTCTTATAAGATAAGATTGAAACTTTTTTTGTCATTCAGAAAGGATAATATTAATTTATTACTCTTTTCTATTACAAAGCAATGTTGTTAAGTGTAAACTGTATGATAATTATATTACGTTCCCTACAATTAATGGAAAATAAACTAACATCCAAAAAAGTAATAATTTCTCTGCCTTGTTTTCTTGTCTTGGATTTTATTTCTTATAAGATAAGATTGAAACTTTTTTTGTCATTCAGAAAGGATAATATTAATTTATTACTCTTTTCTATTACAAAGCAATGTTGTTAAGTGTAAACTGTATGATAATTATATTACGTTCCCTACAATTAATGGAAAATAGTTTCCTTTTAAAAAATTATGTATGATACCTAGTACAAAACAGTAAAAAAATAAGAACATTTTCTAAGAATTTGTAGAATGCTTAAGTTTAAAATAGTGGTCTTTTAAAAAACGTTGTAGTAAAAATGTATTTACATAACAATAGGAGTTTGTTAAAAAATGTACAGTTTGTTAAAATTAAACTTTTAATTATCACTAATTAATTATACAATAATTATATTAAAATTCCCAAATTAGATATCAACTAAAAATATAAAAGATAATTTTTTTTCAATCATTAGAAATACCTATCAAAATTGTATATAAATTAAGATGACACTATGAAAATTAAGTATTACAAATACCTAATAAAACAATATTGTAAAATAAATGTGCTATTCCCACAAATAATGAAAGCAATTTAAAAGTAAATGTTTGGTCATTTTAATTCTGTGCACCGGTATATGATGGATACCTTAAATTACTTAACTTATAATTTAGGTAAATTGAAAACCCACTTGGTAAAAAAAAGTGTAAAATAAAAGTATTTATTTATTATATTTATTTGAAGCTCGTATCTAATGATGATTTTATATATAAAATAATTTTATATATTATAAAGTTAAATATTTCAAAATTAGTTTAAAAACAAAATTCCAAATACAATTCTCGCACTCTAACTACAAAATAAATACCATAAAACAACACAAAAGGAAATTCCATTATAACTACAAAAAAACATAGATAAAACAACACAAATCCAAATTATAACAACTTACAAAATTTTATTGTTTTTCGTCTCTTAATAGCTTCTTCACCCAATCTTCAGGAAGTTTCTTCACGCAAAGTTCTGTATTTTTTTGAACGTTTCTTCCCCTATTTTATACAAGTTTAACAGCTGGGAGGGGGAAGCATGCAACCCCAACCTGCCACTTAAGATGGAGGGTTCGAATGAGTTGTCACCGGTCATCATTTTTAGTGAAAAGCCTCCCAACCAGCCATTCAGGATGGAGGGTTCCCCTAGTTATAGACATGTTTGTTCCTAGGGAGCAGAGCTGAGGGGTAGTTGTATACCAAACCTGCCATTCAAAATTGTGAGTTGCAGATTCTTGTTACAAAACGTAAAGAATCTCTGAGCTGTCAGTCAGAACTAATCAACCCGCCATTCTGAATGGAGGATTGGAGAGAGAGAACGCAATCCACCATTCAGAATGGAGGTTTGCACCACAAAAGCAAGGAACCTGCCACTTGGGATGGCAGGTTGGTAGTCCATGCAGTCAAACTACACCATTCTTGTGAATATTCATAAATGTACCCCATTCTTGTAATTATTTGCCAAAACTACTCTCTATACGAAAAAAAGCCCACATGTACCATGTACAACAAATTTCATACAAAGCTCTCCTATCTGTTCCAACTGGCGCACTTCTTAAAACAAGGAAGGAATATTGTCAAACTTGTTATGGCTCATTTGAAAAAAGTTCAGTTAAAGATTAAGAAAGAGCAGCAAGGTAGAAGGATTTAGGATTCTTTTCCAACTGTTAGTTTAGGAAATAGTATTGTTATCTTCAATTCATTTTCCAGAGTTCCATATCCCCTGATATAAAGTAAACGGGTACAGAAATTGCTCTACAATAGTTTCTTTTGGCATATTAAATTCAGGATTAAATTGCTATTTGTCTCTCCCCTTCACAGAAGGAGGTTCATATCTCAAGCAAAAAATCATCTTATTCAAAGCTGATCTCGTACCAGCCTGCTAATAAATTTGGTTCCCTTAAAGTGTAACATTTTCAGATGGCAAACACAAAAGTTCTTGAAATTAGAAATACTCTACTTGAAATTTCACAAATCGTGTCTAGAATTTGAATTACAAGTTTGATGTCATCAAGAATTTGAATAACAATGAAAATTTGTCACAGAAAAAGAAAATTTCAAGCATCATGAGGTATACTTTGTTCCTGCACTTTCTTGCAACTTTGCTTTTATAGCAAGTTTTTCTGATCTTTATAATTGGTTTTGCAAGTGAGGAAAAGTAAATTTGGAAGATATGGTATTCCTCAAGTTCACTGATTTTGAGGGTTCACTGTCAATCCTCCTTTCTAAGCTATGAAGTGAGACCAATTTAACATTGGAATTAAGGAACAGGTTCTCAGACTCAGATAACATGGAAACTTATCCGAGTAGGCCTCACGATAAGTGAATTTCATACGCGTGGAGATTTTGCAAAAGCTTACTAACAGATATTAAAATTCCATATATCAACAAATTGAAATGTTACTCCTATCTCAAGTGAACATATAACATTAGTGTTGTTCTAATATTCAGTACATATTAAAAAATGAAAGAGGGTACAGCCTCTAAAATATTTCTTCAGGTACAACTGAAATTACAATCACAAGTGATTTCATCATGCAGGCAAGATGCAGAAGAGTAGTATTAGTTGGTCTATTTGTCAACACTTATTTTCCCCCCATTTTAGTAGGTAAAATGGTGATTATGATTTTCAACTTTATTTGCCGAGAAGTACTTGCCTTTTTGCACCACTTTATGCTTTATGAAGAATAAGTATCATTCTGCACCATTATACATTTTAACAATCACACAAAAAACACAGTTGTGATCTATTTTATTATATTTTAGTGGCTCAATGAACTCAGCAGAATTAAAGCATTCAAATCAGAGTAGGATGAACCTCCTTCTTCCATGGCCAGCCTAGCTAGCTGCGAAAGCACCTTTGTTCTGTTCCTCATTTTCCCCAATCATTATCCTCCTCGCAGCCATCTCCACTGCTTCCCACCTAACACTATCTCCCTCCAATGGTACCTATTTTTCAGCACCGACAGGTACCCCAATTTTAAGGACTTGAGTGACCAACTTCTCATTGAAAAATTGTTCAGCAGCAAGAGGCCAAGTAACCATGGAACCCCTGCAGCCACTGCTTCCAATATCGAATTCTATCCAAAATGAGTCACAAACACCCCAATTGCTTCATGTTCAAGAATCACCACTTGAGGTGCCCACCCTCTTATGATTAGTCCCTTACCTTTCATTCTCTTCTCAATCCATCATCACATGCCCATTCCTTTTCCTCTTCTCCACTTTTCCTCACAACCCAGATGAATTGTTGCCTTGAAGCCTCAAGACCCATACCAATTTCCCTAAGTTGAGAATCAGGTAAGTTTGCTATACTTCCAAAGCACACATAAACAATGGAGTTTGGTTTCTTTGTGTCAAGCCATTTCAAGCACTCATCCTCATCAATAGAGGCCTCATTTCCTCCGTCCAAGTCTTTGTTGCAAAGAGACAAGGGACCAATATGCCATGGTTTTCTTCTAAGTACCTTCCTGAAATCATCTGCGTAAACCTTCTCAAGTTCATAGAAGCTGTTAACAACAACCCCATAGAGCTGACTCTTTTGCTTCCACCAACAGTTTAACCATACCCGTTTTCTCCTTACTGATGATAAAAGGTGGTAGCTGCATCCTTGTCATTTTAATCTCACCACAAAGATTAGGAATAACAAACGACTCAGAATCACAAGAAACACCACCATAGAGTGTCAGGCATGTGATAGCACACAAGGAGAAGAAACCGGTTCAATGGAACACAAAACTAGGAATTCCAAATTTGGCAGCAGAATAAGTTGTCCATGGAAAGAACACATCAGCTACAATGCAATTTGGACGTTGCTCTAACAACAGTTGCTCAAACGGCTCTTGTAGCAAAGCGGTGGCCATGCAGAAGGGTTGAATTGAATCAAATATGGGGAAGGGATTGAGTGAATATTTTCACAGCCACTCTGTTGTTTGGATATGGATATTGTTGTTAGTAGTTTTGAATTTTCCAATGGCTTTGGAGATGAAAGGTGCGTTGAGCGGTGTGATGACTATAGTGGCCTTCACACCCTTTTCAGCAAATAATTTAGCCATGTCAACAGTTGGTATCATATGGCCATGAGTCAAGAAGGGGAAGAAGAAAACGTGTAGAGTGTGATTTTCACTACTCATGCTCCCCTTAATTTGAGACTAAGCAAAACATCGCACGCAAACTGGAATCAGTAATATAGAGAAAATTTTTGGAAATTATCCGCAATGTACTGGTGTGTTAGGGTATTTTCGTTAGAACTTTATTGTTTTGTGAAAGCAGTTGTTAAGATCATCAAGAAGCAACCACAGAAACCTTTGAAAAAATGACACACAAAGCCATAACAATGAACATCAAGAAGGAATCACGAAAGAGCCAAAGAAACAAACCTGGCAAAGATTATAGGTGAAGCTGTCATAGTTGTCAATAACAACAATGGGGTTGTTGTTGGACTTCTTGGCAGGAACGGAAAAACTCGAATTGGTTTCCAAGGCATCCAAGGTGGCGTTTGGCACAACCCCACTTGCCCTTTTGCCCACATAAACCGGACCTTGCATCAAAATCCAAAACTTGAATCAAAAACCAAAATTTTTGCAACAAAAGGGAACAGCAAAGAACAAGAGGCAGTACTTACTGAGGGAGGGTTTGACACGGTTGGCGAGACAATGAGGGGAGCGAGGGTGTGAGAGTGAGAATGAAAGGTTGTTGTTGGATTGAAGAAGCGAAAAGTGAGAGAAGAATGTGGCAGCCATGTTCAAAGTTTTACTTCTGTTTCGCAGCAACGACAAGTGAGAATCAAGGACGTTTGTTTATATCGCATAATAATGCAATTCCATCCCTCGTTTTAGTTTGCCTTAATTTAACTTTTTCTGTCCTATTATAATTATACTTTTTTCTCTGTTTTATTAATTTCGTAATATTTTCTCCAATTCTAAAACTAACACACTCTTACCTTAAAATTTTTTAAATTATAAATTGGTGTCCAACTATTAACTGTTTGTATTTTCAAGAACAAAAATGTTCATTAAGTCTTTAATTATTGGTTTATTAAAACTATACTCTAACTAGGGATAGATTCAAACATGGTTAAATACTTTGACACAAATATTTAAGTATCTAATATTTTAACACAAATATAAATAAAATTTTTAAAAACATAAAATATCAAAATAAATCTTTTAAAACTTAATGTAATAAAACAAAAAATACTAAAATATAATAGATCAAAATTTACTAAAATATAATAGATCAAAATTTATATTTAGCCTTTTTTTAATAGAACATGACTGCAAAGTTAATACGTATTACTGGAGACAATTTTGAATACATTTAGTTTTTTATGACTTGTCTATTTATTATAGATATATTATTCATATTTAAAAAATAAAATATATTTTCTTACCGTTACAGAAATAATTATATATACATATATATTATTGATTGAAATTTATACAACATTTATTACATATGTATAATTTAATAAAATATACTTGAAAAAATTTTGAATATGAAATTTCGTTACTATTTTTTGTCCTTTTGGAATATGAAATTTTATTTGAAATCTGTTTAAAAAATTTTATCTTTTTAATAGAAGTTTTTTTTACAAATCAATTTAATTGGGACATTATTTTCTATATATTATAAATAAGAGTTTAATTGTCAGTGTAAATATTTTTATACTGACATTCAATCACAACCATTTATTTATGATAGATTTGTTAACTTTAAAAGTCACATAAATGAAAAATTATGATTGAATTTCAATGTAAAAATCCTTTACACTAACAGTATATACCAATTAAATTCTATAAATAATAACTACATTATATATTATTTATTAGAATTTGAAATTTATGTAATATTGATTACAATAAAAAATAGTATACTTAAACTGGTAAAAAAAATATACTTAAACATGAAACTATATTAATTACATCATAAGTTTTTTTTTAATATGAGACATTTTTAGAAAAAGTAAGAAATTTGTTTCTCGAAGTAATAACATGTTTTCAAGACTTTATCATCTAATAATATCTAAATTATGACTAACCAGTATTCTAGTAACCACCTTCAATATGATTTTCTCTTCTTTTTAAATACAATACTTGAATTAAAAAGATCAAAACCAATATCATTCTTGCTAGTTCATAGATGTCATTTTGTATATATAGATTTGGGATTTTTTTATTTTGAAAAAATTCTCATATAATTAAAGCATTGTATTTTATTAGAATATTTTTATTGGTTGACTTTAGAAACTTTTTTAAAAAATAAAACTTTAAATACAAAATGTAAGTTTATTTGAGGTTAAAATATTTATTTATAATACAATAGACTTAGATTTTTTATATTATTAGTGGTACAATCCTGCCTACCAAGGATCCTGATGCATGCCTCCCTTGATCTTTTTCTAGAGGTTTTCTTCTTTAGTGAAATGGTTTATGGAAAGGTAAGAAGTGAGGTGGTTTTAGGCGCCACTTAAGGTAAGATAAGCCCAAGTGGGAAAGTTTGCCACAAGGGATAGAACCCTTGATAAAAACCTAAGGAATTCTCAAAGAGAGAAGGGTGGACACTAAGAGAATTTTGGCCAACTCAAAGTTTTTCCATTCAATAAAGTGTAAAAAATACAAAAGTGTGAAGGAGCACCTTTTTATAGAGGGAGCTAACCTCTTGGACAAGTCAAGAAGGAAAGGAAGGGTTAGGATTAAAAGGAGTCGTCCAAGGGAGGATGATTGAAGCCCAAAGTCCAATCAATCCCCTCCTTTAGATGAGAATTGGTGCCCAAGCTACCTCATCCAAGGGCCAAGATTACTCCTTTATTAGTTTTGGGTTTTATTTATGAAAAGAGGGTGTAGTTATCAAACTACCCCCTTATTTCCTAAATAAAGGTCCAAAAGCTAATCTTACCCCTTCTTATTACTAAGACACCTCCTAGAAAATTAAATGGACTAATACATGTCCAAAATAAAATCCTAGGTTCCTAAAATAAAAATTACAAGTAAATAAGTCATGACTTGCATAACTTGATGGTCATATGGAGGTGAGATCTTCCTCCTTCTACTCTAGCCATGTCTTCTTCTATTCTCCTAGCCATGGCCCTAGTGATAGGGCCCTTGCTTGAGGAGAATGCATCATCTCCTCCCCCTTGGGAAGGATTTGACCTCAAATCTGATAGGTCCTCCTCTTCTTCATCAGTACCTACAAAAGGGATCAAATCACAAACATTAAAGGTAGTATTGACACCGTAGTCCTCAGGGAGATCTAATATGTATGCATTGTTGTTCACTCTCTTGAGGACTTGAAAGGGACCATCTCCTCGGGGGCTAAGCATGGACTTCCTTTGAGTAGGGAAGCGATCCTTCCTCAAATGAAGCCATACCCAATCCCCTTCATTGAAGATAATTTCTTTCCTACCCCTATTGGCTTTACTAGCATACTCCTTTGAATGATGTTCAATGTTGGCCTTTACCCTTTCATGTAATTTTTTAACAAAATTCGCTCTTACTATTCCTTCTTTGTGAACAGAAGAAGGGAATGGTAAGGGCAAGATATCAAGAGGAGTGAGGGGGTTGAAGCCATAAACAACTTCAAAGGGAGAATGCTTGGTGGTCCTTTGAACCACCCAGTTGTATGCAAACTCAATATGGGGTAGGTATTCATCCCAAGACTTGTGATTTCCTCGAAGAAGTGTCCTAAGCATAGTAGATAGAGATCTATTTACTACCTCAGTCTGCCCATCAGTTTGGGGGTGACATGTGGTAGAAAATAAGAGTTTAGTTCCTAGCCTTGCCCACAATGTTTTCCAAAAGTGGCTAAGGAACTTCACATCTCTATCAGAGACTATGGATTGGGGAATTCCATGTAAACAGACAAATTCTTTAAAGAAAAGTCTCGCGATGTTGCTCGCATCATCTATCTTGTGGCATGATATAAAGTGATCCATTTTTGAAAATCTATCTACCACCACAAAGATAGAGTCTGCACCTCGTTGGGTTCGAGGCAGCCCAAGGATGAAATCCATACTAATATCCAGCCAAGGTGCAGAAGGAGCAGGTAAGGGTGTGTACAATCCATGAGCCATTGTCTTAGACTTGGCTTGCAAGCAAGCAATGCATCTACGACAATGTCTATAGACGTATTTCTTCATAGGGGGCCAAAAGAATTTTTCTTGTAAAAGCAGAAGAGTTTTGTTAATTCCAAAATGTCACATGAGCCCACCCTCATGGCTCTCTTTTGTCAACAGATTTCTCATAGATCCTTGGGGTACACAAAGTCTGCTACGTTTGAAAAGGTACCCCTCACTCACAAAGAACCCATTTTGGGTTTTAGATGCAAATGTAGAGGCAGCATAAATGGATCCAAAATCCTTATCAGAAAGATACATTTCTCTAATATTATCAAATCCAAGAATCTTTGCACTTAAGGTGGTGTAAAGGGTATGTCTACGAGACAAAGCATCAGCCACCACATTATGTTTTCCATTCTTGTATTTGATGATATAAGGGAAAGTCTCAAGAAATTCTACCCATTTAGCATGCCTTTTATTAAGCTTCCGTTGACCCTTCAAATACTTAAGTGACTTATGGTCACTATGAATGATGAACTCCTTGGGTACAAGATAATGTTCCCAAGTTTGAAGGGCCCTTATCAAAGAGTAAAACTCTTTATCATAGGTGGGGTAGTTTAAGGCGGCTCCATTTAGTTTTTCACTAAAATAAGCCACGGTATGCCCACCTTGTAACAACACAACTCCCACCCACTCCCGATGCATCACACTCTAGCTCAAAAGTTTTAGAAAAGTCAGGAAAAGCTAAAACTGGTGCATGGGTTAGTTTCTCTTTGATAAGTTCAAAGGCTTTTTGTTGTTTTTCACCCCAAAGGAAATGAGTATCCTTCTTCACCAAATCATTGATTGGTGAGAAAAGTATGGAGAAGTTAGGCACAAAGCACCTGTAAAAGTTCGCGAGACCATGAAAACTCTTTATCTCAGTCACACTTTTTGGGGTGGGCCATTCTTGGATGGCTTTGATTTTGTCGGGGTCCACTTGAACCTCATTTTTATTAACTATAAAACCTAAGAACACCACACTCTCCACACAAAAATTACATTTTTCAAGATTTCCATAGAGTTGGTGTGACCTAAGAATGCAAAAGACGCGCCTAAGATGACCTACATGTTCATCTAGGCTCTTGTTATACACTAAGATGTCATCAAAGTAAACTACACAAAATTTTCCTAAGCAATCCCTAAGGACATGATTCATAAGCCTCATGAAGGTGCTTGGGGCATTGGTAACCCCAAAGGGCATTACCAACCACTCATAAAGCCCAAACTTGGTCTTAAAAGCTGTTTTCCACTCATCACCTTCCTTGATGCGGATTTGGTGATAACCATTCTTAAGATCAGTTTTCGAAAATAATTGGGCCCCATGCAATTCATCAAGCATGTCATCAAGCCTATGGATAGGGTGCCTATATTTGATGGTGATGTTATTGATTGCTCGACAATCAATGCACATCCTCCATTGGCCATTCTTCTTAGGCACCAACAAGACTGACACAACACAAGGGCTTAGGCTCTCTTGAACCCAACCCTTCTCCAATAGTTCTTGGACTTGAGATTCAATCTCCTTGGTCTCCATAGGATTAGTCCTATAAGCAGGCCTATTAGGCAGGCTAGCCCCAGGTACCAAGTCTATTTGGTGTTCTATACCCCTAATTGGAGGAAGTCCTTTGGGAACTTCATTAGGGAATATATCACCAAACTCCTTTAAAAGCTCTTGAACCTCTTGAGGTAGGTTCTCATGTCCAAGTTCTATGGCAGTGCTAGAACTAGAAAAGAAAAAAGTGGAGGGGGAAGAAATGGGGGATGCCTCTTTGCAAAGGAGGAGATAGAAAGGTTTGTTAGTTAAGGGGATTCCTTTAAATCCAATTTTGTCACAAATAAACTCCCTTTACTAATGACTTTCTTGGAAGGAGCACGAACTTCCAACTCAACCTCCTTACCCCTTTCAAGCTTTAGGGGTAAAGCTTTGCTTTTTTTTTTCTCCTCATCTCTCTTATGTTTCATGATGAGTTGGTCCTCCGCCACTTGTGAAGGTATTAGAGGACACAACTTAATGCGCTTATCCTTATGAGTGAGGATGATGTTATTGGAATGACCATGGTGTATGGCTTTCTTATCAAATTGCCATGGTCTTTCTAGCAAGATATGGCCAACTTCCATTGGGACTATGTCACACAGGATCTCATCTTTATAAGACCCAATGGAAATTGGAACCTTGACTTGCTCATTGACCTCTATTTCCCCTTGCTCCTTGAGCCATTGAAGCTTGTAAGGCTTAGGGTGGGGAAGTGGGGTCAAGGCTACCTTTTCCACCAACCTTGAGCTACAACAATTGCAGCATGACCCACTATGCACAATGAGAGAACATATTTTGTCATTTATCTTACAGCAAGTGTGGAATATGTTCTCCCTTTGAGATGAGTACATTTTCAAAGGTTGGCTTCCAAGAAGCCTTCTTATCATTAAGAGGTCTCCCTCACATGCATAAACAGTTTCATCACAATCAGATTGGTATGCATGAACCCCTTCTCCTTCGCTCTCACTAGAGGAGTGTGAGCTAGACTCACTACTATAAACATCTTGGGCCCTCATGATGATGTTTCTCTTAGTAGGGCATTGAGAGGCAATGTGGCCTCTCCCAAGGCATTTAAAGCATTTGATACTACTAACTTTCTCATGAGAGTTAGTAATAGGGGTTTTTCTCTCTACATGTGATGTTTTATGCTCTTTGAAGTGCTTGGGATGTTCCTCTTTGGGGTAACTCTTGAAAGAGTTCCCCTTAGGTTGGTCCCTCTTTACATAAGGTGGGTTATCCTTTTTAAAATTTTTCCTTCTAAGTTGATTTTCCACCTTGATGCAAAGTTGAACTAACTCATCAAGGGAATTGTATGAGAAGAGCTCCATCTTATCACGAATTTCGGGGCTCAACCCACACAAAAACCTTGCCATAGTGGCCTTAGGTTCCTCAATGATACCCGCCCTCAAGATAAGAAGTTCCATCTTTTGTCTATACTCTTCTATACTAAGGTTGGTTTGTCTTAGCCTTTGGAGTCTATCCAAAAGATCTCTTTCATACCAAGAGGGAATATGCCTTCTTCTTAGAGCACTTCTAAGATCATTCCAATATCTTATGAAAGGCATATTGGTGTGGATTCTCTCATTGGTTAATCCAACCCACCAATGCATGGCATGCCCTTGGAAGCTAAGGGTTGCCATTGGAACCTTTCTTTCTTCTCTTACCTCATGGCAAGTGAAGAGTTGTTCTACCTTGATTTCCCAATCAAGGTAGGCTTCCACATCTTCCCTCCCATGAAATGGGGGGAGATCAATTTTGGGCTCCCTTGGAGGGGCCCCATTATTATGCATAGATGAATGGGAGTTTCTCCTAGGATGATTGTAGTATTCTTCCTCGCTTTCACTCCTATGGGTATGTCTAGATGGGAAACCTAAGACTATCCCTTTCATTTTGTAATTCTCACCATTCCCATGCTTTCTTTTTTCTTCTTCTTTCTCTTTTCTTCTTTCTCTTTCTTTTCTTTCTCTCCTTTCTTCATCTTCTCTCCTTTCTCTTATTCTCCTCTCTTTCTTCTCTCTTTTCTTCCTCTCTTTCTTTTATTTTTCTTTTCTCCTTGGACTCTTTTTCTCTCCTTTTTTCTTCTCTTCTCTCTTGTTCTTTTGCCATCCACTCCCTAAAATCCATGTTTAAGTTTTCTAAAGTGTAATCTTTATAAATATTTCTTTGGTTTACACTCTTGTTTGATGAATAACTATGAGCACTAGAGTGGGTGTGTGATATCATTGTGCTTGAATTTCTAAGAGGAAAAAGGTGGCTAAAAACTTTTAACAAACAAACACTCCTCTCTTTTTGTGTTTTCTTGCCTAAAATGGCTTGATGAGTCTTTGGAACTCTTTAGCCTTCTAAGTGCTTTGAATAAGAAAAATAAAACAAGAATTTTAAAGCAAAAATGCAAAAGAGAAGGGATCTAAATCGAGCTCCTAAGGTGTTGAAGGAAGTGTACCACTTCTTCCTTCTTCACCTAATTTTCGAGAAACTAAATAATTAATTAAATCTTATTACAACCAAAAGGAGGGCCTTGAGGGCACTCAAACTCCCAACTACAAAATTAATACACCCAAATTAAAGAAAAAATAAAATCTTCAAAAAATGATTCCCCAAATGCTCCCTCAAATCAAAGTCCTCACAGCTAGGTGTGTTTCCTTTTGAGGTGATCCCTTAGGCTCTTAGTCGAACCTTCCAAAATATGCTACCCTTGTGGTAAGCTCCTTTTTCAAGCTTTCTCCCAAAAGTGGCACTAACACACAAACCAAAGAAACCAAAAGTAGCAAGGGGAGGTGCAAATAGAAACTCAAAAAGCAATAAAAGATAACACAATCAAAAGGACACTTAACCAAATGGTAAGAGTATATAAGACAAACTAGAAAGGTGATTTACAAGACAAGCAACAACTAAAAGGTAAACAAAAGAAAGACAACATATAATGGAATACCTAAGAATGACACTAGATTAAAGAGTAGAAAGACATAAATATCAAGTTCTAGTGTACCAAAAGTAATAAAATTTCTTTTAAGGTTCCAAGTTCAAAGTTGAAGCACTTGCTAATTTTAGGTTAGGTACATCAAATGAATTTTTCAAACTTTCTTTTCTTTTGTTTGTTCTCTTTTTTTTTTTTTTTTGAATCCTTCGTAGTTTTTTTTTTGTATTTTATTTTAGACTTTGTTCTCTTGTTTTTTTCTTTTTTTGAATATTTACTAGATGCACCTAAATTGATTGTGAATTTAGTGCTTAATAACAAAGAGTTATGTGCTTGGAACAATAAAGAAAATTAAAAACAACAATTTAGGTACTACTAGAAATGACTTCAAAATGCAAAGTAGCTATAGATGTGTTCATGGTTTAGTAGTTTGATGTGCCACTGGACTCAAGCTTTGTTAAGTTTTTGGTAATTTGTTGAACACAAATACCAAACTTATAGCTTAAGTGAAAGCACCCACAAACAAGAACTACCTTTACCACACAAATGAGCTACTAATTATACGTATAAGGAAAATAAAGACAAAGGGAATTGAGCAACTATTTTGGAATTTTTTTAAGAATATGCTTGAAACTAAAAGCACATGAACCTCTAAAGAGACTTAGACATGAGGTATGACCCTCTATGTTGCTCAATTTAAGAAGTTTCAAAAGCTTTTTTATAAAAACAAAAGAGGCTAAACTTAAAAGGAATTAATAGACAAAATGGGAAACTATAAACATGACTTATAGACAACTACACAAGAGTATAAAAGTGAAAAATAAAAGCTAAAAATAAGGCAAAAACAAGGGCAACTAGGTGCAAGGAAACACAAGAGTTTGGTCTAAATTTCTTGACCACAAGGTTGTGGAATTCACCACAACGGCATGGATTTTTAGCAAGAAATTCTCAAAACCAAAATTCAAGCAAGAAAGCACCCAACTCAAAGCTTAAGCGTAAATTAATGAATATGGGAGAGACGTAGATGCAAAGAAAAGAACAATATAAATTGCATCAAGCAAAAAATAAATGGCGCAAATAAACTATAACTCAAAACAATAAACTCAAGACATAAATGGAAATGATAAACAACAATGGAAAGCTAGAAAAAATTGCGGAAATTAAAGATAAAATAAAATAGGATCTTATGAGAATTCCTTTCTTTTTTCGATCACTCTCCCTCCCATCTCTCCTCTTACTCTCTTCTCCTCTCCTTCTCTCTTCTTCCTCTTTTTCTCTTTTTCTTTCTAGTTCTTTCCTTCTTCTCCTTTCTTCATCCTCTCTTCTCTCTCTTTGCCTTCTCTCTTCTCGCTCTTTTTTCTCTTTTCTCATTTCCAACATCTCTTTTTTAACTCTTCCTTCTCTTTTTGTTTTTCCTTTTCTTTTATTTCTTTTTTTCTCTCTTTTTCTTCTCTCCTTTCTTGTTCTTTAGCCATCCATTCCCTAAATTCTAAGTTAAGGTTTTCAAGAGTGTCTCCCTTAGAAGTTTTCTTTGGTTGACACTCTTACTTGATGAACAACTATGTGCACTAGAATGTGTGTGGGATTTCATGGTGCTTGGATGCTAAAAACTAAAGGTTAGGCCAAAAACTTTTTTTCAAGCAACACTCCTCTCTTTTTTTTTTTTTTTGTTTTCTCACCTAAGGTGGCTTTATGAGTCTTTGGAACTCTTAGTCTCTACACGTTTTTTAAAATAAAATAAAATAAAATAAAAGTGCAAGAATGTAAAAGAGAAAGGGCTCTAATCGTGCTCCTAAGGTGTTGAAGGAAGTGTACCACTTCTTCCTTCTTCACCTAATTAACGAGGAACTAAACTAAAATTAACCAAAATTATTACAAACCAAGGGAGGGCCTTAAGGGCACTTAAACTCCCAATCTAAAATTAAGTATACACAATACAAAGAATAAAAAAAAATAAAACAAAGTCTTCACTCCAAGCTTTTTGGTGTTTGTCTCCTTTTGATCAAGCCCCTTTGAGTTGCATCAACCCACCCCAAGAATGCTACCCTTGTTTCCTCTTGTTTGGACTTGCCAAAATTTTATATATGGAACCTTTCCCAACCTTTCCTTACCAAGGCCGAATACAACACAAGACAAAAAACAAAGGTGAATAACAAAACAAGGTTCACAAATCCAAATGGATAGATTAAACAATGACAAACTCAAAGAAGTAAAGAAGACAAGCAAGAAAACATATGGCTCACAAAGGAAGGTAGCACACAAATAACTTTCCTAGATTAGCTCTAAGAGTAGAGATGAAAAAAGACTCAAACAAAAAAAATGAAACCAATAGTTGCACACTTAATAAAATTTAAGTGACCAAAAACTAAAAAGCTTACTCAAGTAATTTTTTTTTGAATCACAATTGGTTCCTCATATCAAATGTTTCTACTATTAGATACACAAATTCAAATTTGTCTTTCTTTTGAGTTCTTTATCTTCTTTTTTTTTTAACTTGAACTTTTTCTATTTTTTTAAAACTTTTTCTAATCATTTTGCTGCACCTAATAGCTTGTTGAATTGAAATTTTAATGAGGATGCTTGAAATAATAACGCTTGAGTGAATAAGCACAAAGTAAGGTCACACAATTTTCAAGCAATGCATGCAACTAAAGGCAAAAGAACTTAGTAGTTCCAAATACCACTGAACTAATGGTGCTTAAGGAATGATTTAGGACTGATTTTGAAGTAAATTGATTGCTCAAATTACTAACACAATTCACCCAAGCTAAAATTCCATAAAGAGGCACCAATAGTGAAGGTAAACCAAGTGGAAAGCTACTAATAATTCAACATAAAACAAGAAACATATAAAGATTGAATTGAGCAAATATTTAAGAACAATAAAGAGATTAATATGCTTGAACTAAAAGCATAAAAGACTTAAGAGACTCAACCAGAGGTTCACCTCTTAGGAGCTCAATTCAAAATGTTTTTGAAGGTTTTTTTGTAAAAATTTTAAGAGACTAAAACCTATGGAATTTAAATGAGACAAAATAAGAAACTAACATGAGTACTATTTGACAAAACACAAGATTAAGAAAAAATAACACACCTAAAAATAGAGCAAAAATTTCAGCAAGAGACTCAAAACAAAAGGCACAACAAAGTGGCCAAAGTTGATCACCACAATGGTGTGGAAAAATCCTCAACTATGTGGGTTTAATTGGCACAACTTCTTAGGCACACTTTAACATAAAAAACCAAGGGAAAATTAAGCAACTCGAACACGGAAATAAGATGCAAAGAAAGGGACAAATAAAATCGCATCAAATTAAATGGAACATAGGCGCGTAGATAGAAGACAAAAGCGCTTATAATAGCAAGAATAAAAAGTTATACTACTAGACAATAAAGGAAATAGAGATGACAAAAAATGAAGGACTTTAAAATAAAGAGATCAAAGAGATAAACAACAAAGCTAAAAAAAATTGAGAAAGAACGTGACCTTTAGAAAGTGGCTCTAGATACCACTTGATGT
Source organism: Psophocarpus tetragonolobus (assembly GCA_037954015.1). Classification (NCBI taxonomy): domain Eukaryota; kingdom Viridiplantae; phylum Streptophyta; class Magnoliopsida; order Fabales; family Fabaceae; genus Psophocarpus; species Psophocarpus tetragonolobus. The sequence goes on from CM075689.1 coordinate 99,863,241, forward strand.
GATCTTTGATAATCACGTGCCCAAAGGATCCTTTCTAAGGTCACTTGGAAGGGAAATGGATTTATGGAGAGGAAAGGAATGGGGTGAGGCACCACAAATACTAGGTTTGATAAGCCAAAGGGGAGAGGCCACAAGGGAGGGGTCCCTTGATAACTCTTAGAAGCTCTCACAAAGGAGAAAAAGGGACACTCAAAGGTAAGAACCTTACAACCAATATGGTCTCTATGATTAAATTCAAGTGTCAAAAATACAAGTGAGGGGAGGAGCTCCTATTTATAGAGGTAGCTAACCTCTTGAACAAGATAACCTAAAAAAGAAGGGCTAAGATTAAAAGAAGAGATCTAAGGGAGGAGGATTGAGAAACAATTCCCTCCTTAGATCATCAAACTTGGTGCCCAAGTTTCTCAAACCAAGGGCCAAGATTCCTTCTTATTAGCTTAGGGGGTTTATGTAGGAAAAGAGGGGTGTAGATATCAAGGTTACCCTTTATTTCCTTCATAAAGACCCAAAAAGCTAAATTCACCCTCTAAATTCCTAAGACACCTCCTAAAATAAAAAATGGACTAAATACATGTCCCAAATTAAATTCCTAATGCTCCTCAAAATTAAAATAAAGGAAAATTACATTTTATTAACTAAAGTCCCTAGCCTAATATCTTGACTCTCCATAGGAGGTGAAGTCTTCCTTTGTCTGCAAGGGCTAGGTCTTCTTCAATCCTTCTAGCCATGGCCCTAGTGATAGGTCCTTGGCTAGGCATGGTCACATCACCCGTGCTTTACCAAGTTGTCCTTCGTCGATAATATATTCACATCCAATTTCCAAGCTAGAATTTGAACCTTTGGAGGGATCCCTTTTGCCCAATGTGATTGAAAAAAGGATCTTATTGTTGACTTGTCACAGTTGCCAAAATCCTATGAGCAGAAGACACTGAATAAATTCCTTATCCATCTATTGGCTAAATCCATTTGTCTAGCATATCGTTGGATAAAAGAAATGATCCCAACTGATTCTGCAATGCCTCCACCATCTCTGACTCCTAAGCAGAAAGTTTCCTCGACCATTGCCAATTCCATTTTCTACCTTCCTCATCCTACATATCTTTAACCGATATGTTTTTGTTACCTACTAGCCTAAATAGACGAGGGTAGATCTTCTAAAAACTTTGATCGCTTGACCAAATATCCTTCCAAAATGCGACATTTCCTCCATCCCATAGCTCACACCTCATAGTATGCGACCACCACCCTGTATTCCCCCCACTTTCTCCATCAATAACTGCCAAGTCCAACCACCACCGAGAATAATAACTACCCCTGCCTTCCCAAAATCCATATGCCCCCTTATATTTGGGTTTGAGAACTTACATCCATAGGCTCTTAGATTCCAACCTTAGTTTACACTTCCATTTTTCTAACAATGCCAAATTAAATTTCTTCATATCTCTTACTCCCAAGCCTTCATCCGCCTTTTACTGACGCATTATGATGCATGCCTCCCTTGATCTTTTTCTAGAGGGTTTCTTCTTTGGTGAAATGGTTTATGGAAAGGGAAGAAGTGAGGTGGTTTTAGGCGCCACTTAAGGTAAGATAAGCCTAAGAGGGAAAGTTTGCCACAAGGGATGGAACCCTTGATAAAAACCTAAGGAATTCTCAAAGAGAGAAGGGTGGACACTAAGATAATTTTGGCCAACTCAAGGTTTTTTCATTCAATAAAGTATAAAAAATACAAGAGTGTGAAGGAGCACCTTTTTATAGAGGGAGCTAACCTCTTGGACAAGTCAAGAAGGAAACGAAGGGCTAGGATTAAAAGGAGTCATCCAAGGGAGGAGGATTGAAGCCCAAAGTCCAATCAATCCCCTCCTTTAGATGAGAATTGGTGCCCAAGCTACCTCATCCAAGGGCCAAGATTACTCCTTTATTAGTTTTGGGTTTTATTTAGGAAAAGAGGGTGTAGTTATCAAACTACTCCCTTATTTCCTAAATAAAGGTCCAAAAGCTAATCTTACCCCTTCTTATTACTAAGACACCTCCTAGAAAATTAAATGGACTAATACATGTCCAAAATAAAATCCTAGGTTCCTAAAATAAAAATTACAAGTAAATAAGTCACGACTTGCATAACTTGATGGTCATATGGAGGTGAGATCTTCCTCCTTCTACTCTAGCCATGTCTTCTTCTATTCTCCTAGCCATGGCCCTAGTGATAGGGCCCTTGCTTGGGGAGAATGCATCACATTATCTCCTATGACACTCAGTGCACCTTCCTACTAACAACATTACCTACCCACAAAAAGATTAAAAAACAAAGAGTGTAGTTAAGAAATGATACCTTTAAGAGCCTTGAAGAAGGAAAGAAAGTAGATTGACAATGTAGATAATACAACTTTGATGAGAACCACTCTATTGATCATGGACACAAACTTATTTTCCCACCTCTTCAAGTGCCTTTTTACCATAGCAACCATTGGCTTAAACATCTCCAACTTTGAGGGATTGAACCTAATTAGAAGACCCAAGTATATGAAAGGAAGGGAAGCCACCTTAAAATTTAGCAATGTTGATGCCTTAGCCAAATTTTCTACGTTCAAGTTCACCCTTATAACCTGACTTTCGTGGAAGTTTACCTTGAGTCCAGACACCAATTAAAAGTTTAATAGTAATGTTTTCATCACCTCAATTGTTTTCCAGTCCATCTGGGCTAAAAACAAAGTGTCATTTGCAAATTACTAATAGGAGACACAAATTCCTTCTTTCCCCATTGGATAACCCTTCCAAAGCCCCTGCTTTACAATTGTTGAAACCAATTGACTTAAACCTTCTACTGCAATTAGGATAAAAAAAGGAGATAACATGTAACCTTGTCTGAGTCCCTTACCGACCTCAAATTCTTTTTTAGGGTTGTCGTTTAGCAAAATCGATAATTTTTCCCAGCTCAAACATTCCTGAATTCATCATATCCATTTGACCCAAACCTTATCATTTTCATAACTTTCCATAAGTACATTCAGTTAATAGAGTCAAAATCCTTTTCAAAATCTACCTTTAGACATAACAACTCATGTTTCTTTTTTCACACATCATCCACCTCCTCATTAACAATTAAATCTCCATTAAGGATTTGTTTACTCTGTATAAATGTAGTCTATTTTAAAAAATAACTGTTTGAATAACCTTTCACAACCTGAGCGCTAATACCTTTGCCAAAACCTTGTATATGCATCCAACCAAGGAGATTGGGCGATAGTCTTTTGAGAAGGGCAAGCTGATTTTGGAATCAAAGTAATAAAGGAGTTATTTGATTACCAACTTGTCATTACAATGAAACTCATTCAGAAAAACCCATGAAATCCTCTTTCACCACAGGCTAGAATTCTTTAAGAAACCATAAATTGAAACCATTTGGCCTGGGACACTTATTATTGCTACATTCTCAAATGACCATGTTGACTTTTGCTTTTGAGAAAGGCTTATCTAAGTCCACTTATGCATCTACTGGCAACTTTTGAAAGGAAAGCCCAGTTGGCAGAATTCTACACCTGGATCCTCTCTTTCAGAATTCTCACATCACCTACTTCTTCTTTGTCAAAATTTAGGCTCAATATTTCATTTTCTTTCTTCCTTTTCACCAGGGAATTGTGAAAAAAAAATTGAATTAGCATCCCCTTCCTTTAGCCAATTCACCTTTGATTTCTGGTGCAATAAAGAGCATTTCCTCCCTATCCACTTCCTTAAGTTCACCAGGTTCTCAGTTCTATCTCTAATGGCATCCTCTTCCACACACCCTACTTCTACTTTCAAGTCTAAATCATTCATTCTTGCCCCACCTCTATTAATTTCCTTTTTAAGGTCATCAAACTCATTCTTGTTCCATTCTCTCAACTTGCCTTTGAGCATCTACAATTTCTCTTTCAAAACAAATGTCATAAATGTATTAATTAGTAAAATCAACAAACTTACCATAAATGAAGGATTGTTATTGAATGTTAGTGTAAAGCTTTTTACACTAACAGCTCATACTAATTAAACTCTATAATAATATCCAATATTTAGTGTATACTAGATAAGAAATAAAATAATTTAAGTTTAATTAGTATGTACTACAATGTAAAATGGTTTTACACTAATGTTTAATCACACTTCTTCATTTACATGACTTTTAAAGTGTTAATTGATAAAGTCAACAAACTTACCCTAAAATAAAGGAGTCTGATTGAATGTGAGTATATAAAAGTCTTATATAATTTTTGGTAAAAAATCCTTATATAATTTGTTACATATTTTAGTATATTATATAATATATAAATATTACAATAAATAATGCTAATTATTTATATAATATAATATAATTATCTATAATAGTTGTTCTGAATTAAATATATTATATTATATGAAAGCTATTATAACCGAGGATAGAATAACAATCAGGATAGTGTAATTATATCAAAGTAGCAAACAAAATATCAATTAATAAAGAATAATTATTTTGTCGCGGTCTAAGTGTATAAAATCTATCTACTAAACCATCGTAAATTGCTTATGTTTACATTTATACCAGATAAAAATAAGGTTAATAAATTAATAATTAAAATATAAAAAATTTAGACACATTTTAATCTATAATATATAGAGAGAGAGAGAAAGAGAGAGGGAGAGGATGCATTTACTACGAGAGTAAGTTAAGAGACTTATTCTTTATCCTTGTAATATCCCAAATTTATATATACTACTTACACCATGAATACTCTTTTTAGTTATTTAAATTACTACTATCTATATTTCCAAATATTGAGATAAAAAATTTTTATTACATTATACTCAATATTATAGTATATATTACAACACTTTCAAAGTTTAAAATAAAATATAACATAATACACATAATCTCAGCTCATTCAGCAAATCTCGTTAGTTGGCGAGACACAGGGTAGTTTGTCCAATGACAATTGTCACCCTACGAAACCCTGCAGATAACAAAACCTTTGCTGTCAAAACCAACCAACCTGCTGACATATAACTCTATATTCTTATAGCATGCATTTAATAATTCATCTATCTCTTTTTACACAATGTTTACACAACTTCCATATAAAACATAATGATCACATAACTTAACAACAATGCCTCTAAATTCAAACAACGATATTTCTACACAACTTTCTTATATACAAATTCAACAATAAAATAGCATCGTCGGAGATTTCCAGCCATAAATCGATATACTTCACTCCAAATTTTGCTGTCTCTCTGCATCATCACTGCTATCTGCTTCCGTGCAAAGCACAGTCATCATAGTCATATATAAAACACAAATATTACAAGGGTAAGCTTACATAATACGCAATGTATCATTACATCAGTCATAAAACATGAAAGTTACACAACATTTATATTCAGTACAATCAACACATATTCACTGATAGTAAACAACTAATCAATCATTCTTATGCTTCACTTGAACATAAATACATACAACCAATTAATCAAATCAAACACACTTATATTTCCCTGAATACAAGTTTTTCACACAACAACATGTTCAGACACGACATATTCTGGAATATCTACATTGAGTTTGGACACCGAGGTGGCTTAAGACCCTTTTCCATTTGGCGATAGACATCCAATCTGCCTGTGTTACCACCAATTTAAGTCTAAGCAATACTCATTTGACAACCACAAACTGATGTCTAGTGTCTACCTAACACCTTGTGACACACAGTCATTGTCTGAGTATGTCCTTTAGGCACTCCTTACATGTCTGGTACTAGGACCATAATACAAATCACAGAAATATTCCCTTACATAATTGATACTCTGAATTACATTGATGTCAGTTGTGTCCCTAACATCAATGTACCCCACCAAGCATATCATCAAAGGCTAAGTTACCCAACTGTAACTACCCATAACCAACAATATCAATAAATATACCCTTATTATGCATTTCAATCATATGCATTACATCACAATTCCAAATAAAACATTATAATTCCAATAATTCAATTCTAGTCAAAGAAAATCAATTCAACCAAAACTAAGTTACTCTATTGTAACCACCACATCCAAACTATCCAATAAATCATCCAATTCAATATCAAACATCACTCCCATCAGAATTATAAACTACACAACACAACATATATCTCAACTATGAAATCCTAATATACGCTATCTCAAATAACTCAAATTATAATCAATATACGCTACCCAATTAGCTCACATCATTATTAACAAATATGCTAACTCAATTAGCTCACATCACAATTAAAAAATACGCTAAATCAAAATCAAATACACACTATATTAAATAGCTCAAAACACAATTAAAATAAATGTTATCTTAAATAGCTCAAAATATATTCAAAATACTAGCTATTTCAAATAGCTCAAATCTCTCAACTACCAAATCATGGATAACAAAAATTAGAAAAAGAGTTTCCCTTACCTATTTCTCCATCCAAAATTTGATTAAAACAGAAAGGGAAGAATCAACCGAAGAAATTACACAGGAAACTGACAAGAATCCCAAATTAAACAGGAGCCTTAGAAATCAAGATTTTCAAAGAGATTTCCTCTTGAACAAAAACGAATGGATAAAAAATTATTGGAAAAAGGTTTAGAAAACTAAGATCAAACATACCTATACTGATCACCTCTCAGAATCAAGAGCAATGGAAGAGATAACATCAGATTCTATTGATGTTTTGACCACCATACAAAGGGGCGAAGCATGGAGCCCCACGAAGAGAAGAAACCTCAGAGAAAGATGAAGAAGAAAAATAAAGAAAAAAATTATATAATAATGAGGGTGTATTTATTAAAAATAATTTGCTAAGCCCCCAATTACAATAGTGGATTATCTTAGAACTTCCTCAAATTCAACTAAACCCTTTGAAACAAAACAATAATAATTATTATCTTCTTTCCTATCCTTCTACCTTCAACCAAAAACAATGACATATTATTAACACAACTAATAAATTCATCACATCTCAAATCAATAGTAATTTAAGTATAAACTTAAATTTAATTCCTCGTAATATTTATTTCCTTTTCACTAATAATTTATTAATTAAATCGATCCTTACAATCGTAACCCTTTATTTTCTTGAAATTTAACAGTAAAGATTAGTTATTATAACCATTAAATTTTAATAAAATGAATGGTTAATATGAAAAGTAACTTCCTTAAACTTACGCTTAGAGTAAGTGGTGTGTGTATATATATATATATATATATATATATATATATATGAATGAAATGAATAAGTTGTTAAAATTATGTTTTTGCATATTGAGAAGTATATTGTTTTATACTTTTTTGTCTTTTAAGTTTTATTTTCTTTTTTAATTTCTTTTTATTTGTTATTTTTTGTCTTTTAATTTTAATTTTTTAATTAATTTTTTTTTTATTTTTTATCTTATATTTTAAAATTTCCATATTATTTAATTTTTAACTATCATAAATTTAAATTACTTTAACAAAAATATGTAAAATATTTTTAATTTTTTAAAAAATTATCCTATTAAAATTAATACTTTGTACATTTTAATTTTAAATTTTATTAATATATTTTATTATTTATTTCTTTAGGATTATGTTATTTTTAGTTTTTTTATTATTTTGTTCTTTTTATAATTATATTTTTAATATATTAAAAAGTAATTATTAAATATTTGAATATATCATAGCATAATTTTAGTGTATGTTAAAAAATAATTTTAAATTACATTAATAAAATTATGTTAAATATTTTTAATTTTTCAAAAACAATTATCCTATTAAATATAGTTAATATAAAAATAAATATATATTACTTTGACAAAATATGTTGAATTAAATTTTATATTTGTATATTTAATGTATTAAAAATTAATTATTAAATATTTGAAAATATGATAAAATAATTTTATTGTATGTTAAAAAATATTTCTTAAATATATTTTAACATATAAAAAAATAATTTTAAATTGCTTTAATAAATATATGTTAAATATTTTTTATTTTTTTAAAAATATATTATTAAATATATTTAATATTAAAATAAATATAAATTAATTTAAAAAATATCTTGAATTAAATTTTTTAATTTATTTATAGTATAAAAGATATTATCGTTCACTGTATCAAGAAATTATGGTTGATTAATATTTATAAATTTCTAACTATGTGCAAATTTTTTCTTTTGCAAGCCAAAGGTTTTTATTTCTATAGAAAATGTTAAGATAAAACACAACACATGTCTGCTTAACAATATACAGCAGAGTCCAAAGCAAGAAAATAAAACCTAAAAATGCATAGCATTTGATTCATAATTCATCCTGGAAACAAATGAGTTGTTAAGTTTGCCCAATTTGACCATTCCCATGTTATTCGGAAAAAAAAATCATGCATTATAAGTGAGATTAATATACAACGCGATAGGTTGAGAGAGATTACTTTTGGTCTTTGATCCAAGATAAGAAAATATAGCATATAGATGTTAATTAGTAAAGTATAAATTTTATACTTATTTTAAAATTTATATATTTAATATATTAAAATTAATTATTAAATAATTGATCATATAAAAAAATAATTTTTTAACAAGTGTTTCTTTTTATGAGATATCTAACCTAATATATCTATAAGAAAAGAATAAGCAAGTAAAAGTATAAATTTACCCTTTCTAAAAAATTCACATGTCTTTTTGGTTATATTTTTTGTCATTTAATTGTTTTTATCTTTTTTATGTTATTTCATTTTTAAATTTTCCATTTTATGTTATTTTATTACTGTATTTTATTATTTTTATAGTTATCTTTCTATATATTTTTAATTTTTCTTTTTTTTTTAAATTTTTCTTATATTTTTTGTCTTTTCAATTTTTTCATCTTTCTTAATTTATTTCTTCATGTTATTTTTAGTTTCCATTTTTATTTTTATGTTATTTTAATCATTATCTTTTATCTTTTATATTTATATTTCTATATTTTTTATTTTTTCTTTATTTTTTATCTTTTTGTTATACTTTTGTCTTTTCAATTTCTTTATCTATCCTAATTTTTTTCTTCTTACTTTTCTTTATATCTTATTTTATTTATTATCTTTTGTAATTTTATTTCCTTAGTATTATGTTATTTTTATGTTATTTTTCATTATTTTTATTTTAATATTTATATATTTAATATATTAAAAATTAATTATTAAATACTTTATTACATAAAAAAATAAATTTAGTGTAAGTTAAAAAATATTTTTAATTTCTTTCTTCTTTATATTCTTTATAAGTTATTTTATTTTTATTATTTATGTTATTTTAATTTTTATAATTTATTTATTTAGGATTATGTTATTTTTATGGTTTTTATTATTTTATTTTTTATATTTATATATTTAATAGGTTAAAATTATTAAATATTTGATTATATGGTAAAATAATTTTAGTGTATTTTGAAAAAATATTTTTAATATAATTTAATATTTAAAAATTAATTCTAAATTACTTTAATAGAAATTTATTAAATATTTTTAGTTTTTCAAACAATTATATTATTAAATATATTTAATATAAAAATAAATTTAAATTAATTTAAAAAAATTATCTTAAATTGAATTTTTTAATTTATTAATAATAGAACATCAGAAAATTTTTAAAGTAAAAATTATCTCACATAATAAATAACTATTATCTAGATGTATAATAATTTAGTTACCTCGTAAATAATAATATTATGTTGTTATCTGATTTAAATAAAAAACTATTAAAATAAAATATTCATTTAAATTTAAAATAAAATAAATAATTATTTTGGATATTAAAAATAAAATATGATAGAATCTATATTCAAATTAAAAGATTAAGAGTTTATGATTACAAAATAATTATTATAGTTTAGATAAAATAGTTGTTATATTTTAATTGGTGATCCTTATTAATGATACAAACATTTATTATATATTATTTGAATACATCTATAATATGAAATTTAGATAAGATGATGATATATTTTATTTAGTCATATATCATATTCAAGAAAATAAAAGAAAAAAGATAATAATAGGTGAGAATCAATCAAATAGCTAAAAGACTAAAGATAAATTGATTTAAGATAACATTACTTTTAAAATAAAAATAAGATAAAATAAATAAAGATTTGATAGCATCTTGAATTTACATTGTAAAAACTAATCTTTTATCAAAAAGAAAATATAAAGACAGGAAAATCAGCCTTAAGCTATTATATACAGGGTTAAGTAGTTCGCTCAAAGAAATATATAGATTAGTTGACTATTCAAGGGTTGAGAAAGGGGGGAAGAAGAGCCGAAGAAAATAAATTTAAGTTGTGGATCTCGCTCAAGAGAGGTGAGTAAAACAATTTTTATAAACCTTCATGGTATACTTCTTAAATTATGTAATTTTTAGCGTTTCAACTATTTAATTTATGCATAAAACTTTTAGATTTGTTTTAGAAATTTTCGTACTTGAAATTCATGTATAATAGGATATGATGCCTCCATCAGGAATGGAGATCAAATGTGAGATACCTCCATTTAATATGGGGAAAAAGTTTTAGATACTTCATCTGGGATGGGTAAAAGATTCTAGATACCTCTATAATGGCGTGTTGAAGACAATGAAATGTCGTTGTATGTATGGAATATGAGCTCATAAACTTTTTTTATGAATCTATTAAAAACCACCTTGGTTCTGAGTAGAATGAGAGTGGATCATCATGAGTATCACTATATTTTGTGAAAATTGTGTGCATTATAAGGGTTTTAATTAAAACACCATTCTTTTATCGTTTTTATTAATTATTTACATTAGAAATTATTTGAATAAATTATAATTTATGTTTAAAAATATCTTTTCATTACAAAACCTTTTGAAATTGGTTTTAATCACTGAGATTATTATCTCATTAAAGTGTTATTTTAAAAAGGGTGAACGCATTAGCTATCCGTTCTCAGGTTGGACAGTAAGGGTTGGAGAAGGGCAATTACTCATTCTTAAAAACCAGTATTCTTAAGACCAAAGAGTCGGACGGAAAAAAAGGGAGGGAAAACTCTCTGTTCCCGATTCTCCTGTAGCTAGATCCTCCAGAACCACAAGAATCCTTAGTTAGAATTGGATTCCAACTCAGCACCTTTTGAGATTTTGAGAAGAGTTGCTCTTTGGAGAGCACAGTATGATGAAAGTTGTAAGTTGTGTTTGGGGGGAGTTATTGTCTATCGTTGGCCTCTATGGTAGAATCTGTCGGGGCCTGAGAGGCGGTTGTTTACCCTGCGATGGATGTCAGCGGTTCGAGTTTGCTTATCTCCAAATTGTGAACTTAGCTGATACATAGCTATACAGATATATAGAAGCACCTAAATTTTTATGATTTGGCATTTTGATCTATGCTATGATTTATCATTCATGGAAGTTGATAAGATCCTTCCATCTAGCAGCACCTTAGGATGACACAACCTTAAAGAAAGTTAAGGGCGAGGTTTAAATGAAGAAAGGCTTATGGTGGATGCCTAGGCACCCAGAGACAAGGAAGGGCATAGTAAGCGAGGAAATGCTTTGGGAGTTGACACAACCTTTTGAACTGCTGCTGAATCCACGAGCAGGCAAGAAATAACCTGGTTAACTGAAAAATCTTAGTAACCAGAGGAAAAGAAAGCAAAAGCGATTCCCGTAGTAGTGGCAAGCGAAATGGGAGCAGCCTAAATCGTGAAAACGGGGTTATGGGAGAGCTATACAAGTGTCGTGCTGCTAGGCGAAGCAGCGGAGAATGTTGCACCCTAGATGGCCAGAGTCCAGTAGCCGAAAGCATCACTAGCTTACACTATGACCCGAGTAGCATAGGGCATGTGGAATCCCATGTGAATCAGCAAGAACCACCTTGCAAGGTTAAATATTCCTAGGTGACCGATAATGAAGTAATACCGTGAGGTAAGGGTGAAAAAAACCCCCATCAGGGAGTGAAATAGAACATGAAACCATAAGCTCCCAAGCAGTGAGAGGAGGAGTTCAACTAGGGACTCTGACTGCGTGCCTATTGAAGAATGAGTCGGTGATTCATAGGCAGTGGCTTGGTTAAGGGAAACCACTGGATTCGTAGCGAAAACAAGTCTTCATAGGGCAATTTTCACTACTTATGGACCCGAACCTGGGTGATCTATCCATGACTAGGATGAAGCTTGGGTGAAACTAAGTGGAGGTCCGAACCGACTGATGTTGAAGAATCAGCGGATGAGTTGTGGTTAGGGGTGAAATGCCACTCAAACCAGAGATAGCTGGTTCTCCCCGAAATGTGTTGAGGCGTAACAGTTGACTAGACATTTAGGGGTAAAGCACTATTTTCGATGAGGGCTGCAAGAGCGGTACCAAATCGAGGCAAACTCTGAATACTAGATATGATGCAATCCTATCTACCAAGGACCCTCTCACTAGGGTCATGGCTAGGAGGATATAGGAAGACTTGGCCAGAAAAGACTCATCAAGACCTCAACTCATGATGAAGATAGACATATTAGGCCATAGTCCATAGATTTCCCTTTGTAAATATTAATTAGCTGTTAATTTCCTTTTGGGCCGTGTATTTCAGCCATTTACTTTGTAATTAGGAAGAAAAGGTGTTATTAGTTAGTGAAAGGAGGTAAGCTTAGTTAGGGCCTCTTGTCCAAGGCGTGTTGGGCCCTCCTTCCCACACCTTTGGATTAGCTTTTTCACCTCTCCTAGGTTTAGAGTAGGTGTTTCTAATCCTAATTAGGCCTAAAGTCCCACATTGCCTAGTTTTGAGTGCCTAGCTTTCTCATTGGGCTATATACACACCTATTATCTCTTGTAACCATCACACTTGAATTTGGAATTGATATAAGACTCTTTAAGAGCATTCTTCTATAGTAAAGTGTCATTGATAAACCTCTCTCTTGAGGATTCTCTTCCTTTAAGCTTTTATCAAGGGCCCTCTCCCTATTGGCAAGCCTCCTAGTAAAATTTTTCTTGACTTATCTTCTCCTTAGAGAAGTGGCGTCAAGTTCCCCTCCATTCCTAACCTTTTCCATCCTTCATCTTCTTAGAGGAAGGAACCTTGGTTGAAGAGATCAAGGGAATGCATCATTTGATATCAGAGTCATCTTCATGAAGGTTCATTCGTCTTTCTTTTTCTCTTAGTTTAGGCGTCAATTTCTTCTATTTTTCTGCAGTTCTTTTACATTATTTCTTGCTTTCCTTATTGTCATTTTCATTTTCTTTTTATGTCTTGAAGTAGTACTTTATAATTTTATATTCTTCCAATTTAATTTCCTTGCAATTTTATTCTTGTTGGTTCAATTATCTTTGTCCTTTTCATTGAATCAGTTGTCATATTTTAGGTTTCTTTTCTTACCTTTATTTTCTTGTTCAAACTCTTGTGATCTTCCTAAGAGAGCCTTTGTAATGATTTCACTATCTTAGTGAAAAAAGCCACCCAAGGTGGTCTAGACTCTTGGAAATCGCACTTTGTGTTTATCTTGCCAATTTTTCTTCTCTTTCTTGTTGAGTGTTTCATCTTGTGATTTTAGTGAGAGTTTGTTTATTTTTATGCACTTGATTTTTTTCAGTTTTTATTCTTCCTTGTTTTCTTTAGATTGTCATGTTTAGTCCATTTATTGTCATCAAAATTCCTTGTTTAGCTTTTTCATTTTTTCCCCATAAAAGAGTGTGTGATTGCTTCTTGAAATTGAGCATCTAAGAGGAGTTTTCCTCTTGAGTAAGTGTTATAATAAGTTCTACATGCTTTAGTTCATAGCATGTTTTTATGAAATTTCTTTCAAAAGGAAAAAAAAAATGCTCAATTTCATCTCTATATCTCCTATTCATTTTGGTAGCTTAATATTGTGCTAGTCTCTTTAGTGAGTTAATTTGGCTAATTTGAGATCAATTTGGGCACATGTTTTGGGCTTAAAAACTTGAACAATCAAGCTTGCCTAGACCCCATAAAGCTTTCATTGAATGTGATGTGATCTTTGATGATCACCTGCCCAAAGGATCCTTTCTAAGGTCACTTGGAAGGGAAATGGATTTATGGAGAGGAAAGGAATGGGGTGAGGCGCCACTAATACTAGGTTTGATAAGCCAAAGGGGAGAGGCCACAAGGGAGGGGTCCCTTGATAACTCTTAGAAGCTCTCACAAAGGAGAAAAGGGGACACTCAAAGGTAAGAACCTCACAACCAATATGGTCTCTATGATTAAATTCAAGTGTAAAAAATACAAGTGAGGGAGGAGCTCCTATTTATAGAGGTAGCTAACCTCTTGAACAAGATAACCTAAAAACGAAGGGCTAGGATTAAAAGGAGAGATCTAAGGGAGGAGGATTGAGAAACAATTCCCTCCTTAGATCATCAAACTTGGTGCCCAAGTTTCTCAAACCAAGGGCCAAGATTCCTTCTTATTAGCTTAGGGGGTTTATGTAGGAAAAGAGGGGTGTAGATATCAAAACTACCCCTTATTTCCTTCATAAAGACCGAAAAAGCTAAATCCACCTTCTAAATTCCTAAGACACCTCCTAAAAATAAAAAATGGACTAAATACATGCCCCAAATTAAATTCTTAATGCTCCTCAAAATTAAAATAAAGGAAAATTACATTTTATTAACTAAAGTCCCTAGCCTAATATCTTCACTCTTCATAGGAGGTGAAGTCTTCCTTTGTCTGCAAGGGCTAGGTCTTCTTCAATCCTTCTAGCCATGGCCCTAATGATAGGTCCTTGGTTAGGCATGGTTACATCATCTCCTCTCCCTTGAAGAGGATTTGACCTCAAATCCAAGGGGTCTTCGTCATTTTCAGCACCTACAAATGGAGACAAATAAAAAACATTAAAACTGGCAGTTACCCCATAATCCTCAGGCAAATCTAAAACATAGGAATTATTACCGATCCGCTCAAGGATTTGGAAAGGTCCATCTCCTTTAGGGCTAAGTTTGGACTTCCTTTGAGAAGGAAATCTATCATTTCTTAAGTGAAGCCATACCCAGTCGCCTTTTTCAAAGATGACCTCTTTCCTCCCCCTATTGGCGAAAGTAGCATCTCTCAAGGATTGACGCTCTATGTTAGATTTAACCCTCTCATGTAATTGTTTTACAAAAATGACTTTTGCCTCTCTTTCTTTATGCACAGCAACAGAAAGAGGAAGAGGTAAAAGATCTAGAGGAGTACGAGGGTTAAAGCCATAGACCACCTCAAATGGAGAATGCTTGGTGGTTCTATGAACCACCCGGTTATAAGCAAATTCAATGTGGGGAAGGTACTCATCCCAAGACTTATGGTTGCCTTTAAGGAGAGCCCTCAACATAGTGGATAAAGATCTATTCACCACTTCTGTTTGCCCATCAGTTTAAGGGTGACAGGTAGTGGAAAAAAGAAGTTTAGTTCCCAGCTTAGCCCAAAGAGTTTTCCAAAAATGGCTAAGGAACTTCACATCCCTATCTGACACTATTGAAGAGGGTATACCATGCAATCGGACAACCTCTTTAAAGAAAAGTCTTACGATGTTGCTCGCATCAACCACTTTGTGGTAGGGAATAAAATAGGCCATTTTTGAAAATCGGTCCACAACCACAAATATGGAGTCTACACCTCGTTGGGTTCTTGGGAGTCCAAGGATGAAATCCATGCTAATATCCTCCCAAGGTGCAGAAGGAGCAGGTAAAGGTGTGTATAGTCCATGAGGCATTGATTTAGACTTTGCTTGCAAGCAAGCTATATATTTAGAGCAATGTCTATGGACATCTCTATGCATATGGGGCCAAAAGAATTTCTCTTGTAAAAGCAGGAGGGTTTTTGAAATCCCAAAATGCCCCATGAGCCCACCTTCATGGCTCTCTTTGGTGAGTAAGTTCCTAATTGATCCTTGGGGTATACAAAGCTTACTACCTTTATAGAGATACCCCTCACTAATGAAGTGCCCATCATAGGCCTTTAATGCGAATGCAGATGTAGAGGCAGCAAATATGGGGCCGAAATCCTTGTCAGAAGGATACATAGCCCGAATGTCATCAAATCCCAAGATTTTTTCACTCAAGGATGAATAAAGGGCATGACGCCTAGAAAGAGCATCTGCCACCACATTTTGTTTTCCTTTCTTGTACTTGATGACATAAGGGAAAGATTCAAGATATTCCACCCATGTTGAATGCCTTTTGTTCAATTTACCTTGACCCCTCAAATATTTTAGTGACTCATGGTCACTATGAATGACAAACTCCTTGGGAGCAAGGTAATGCTCCCAAGTTTGATGGGCCCTAATTAGAGCATAAAAATCCTTATCATAGATGGGGTAGTTGAGGGGCGCACCATTGAGTTTTTCATTGAAATACACAATAGAGTGCCCTCCTTGCAACAAGACAGCCCCCACACCTACACCAGAGGCATCACATTCAAGTTCAAATGTTTTAGAAAAGTCAGGTAATGCCAAGACTGGTGCATGGGTCAGTTTATGCTTAATTAGCCAAAAGGTTTTCTCTTGTTTCTCACCCCAAAGGAAAGGAACTTCCTTTTTCACCAAATCATTTATTGGTGCGAAAAGTGTGGAGAAATTAGGCACAAAGCGCTTATAAAATCCAGCAAAACCATGAAAGCTTTTGATCTCTGTCACACTCTTTCGGGTGGGCCATTCTTGAATAGCTTTTATCTTTTCGGGGTCAACATGGACCCCTTTTGTGCTAACTACAAAACCTAGGAAAAATACACTATCTACATAAAAGGTGCATTTTTCTAAGTTACCAAAAAGATGATTACTCCTAAGAAGAGAAAAAACATGCCTTAGATGTCCTAAATGATCATCTAGGTTCCTAGAGTAAACTAAAATGTCATCAAAGTAAACTGCACAAAATTTACCAAGGCAATCCCTCAGTACATGATTCATTAAGCGCATGAATGTGCTTGGGGCATTAGTTAGCCCAAAAGGCATAACCAACCACTCATAAAGACCAAATTTAGTCTTAAAAGCAATTTTCCACTCATCACCCTCTTTGATCCTTATTTGGTGGTAACCACTTCTAAGATCTATTTTTGAAAATATTTTTGCCCCATGCAATTCATCCAACATGTCATCAAGACGGGGGATTGGGTGCCTATATTTGATGGTGATGTTGTTGATTGCACGACAATCAACACACATCCTCCATTGACCATTCTTCTTGGGCACCAACAAGCTGGCACAACACAAGGGCTTAGGCTCTTTTGAACCTAACCCTTCTCCAACAGCTCATTCACTTGAGACTCAATCTCTTGGGTCTCCATAGGGTTGGTCCTATAGGCAGGTTTATTAGGTAGACTTGCGCAGGCACCAAATCAATTTGATGTTCTATACCCCTAATGGAGGAAGTTCTTTCGGACCTCATTAGGGAATATGTCATCAAATTCTTTAAAAATATCATGAACCCCTTGAGGAAGGCGCTCATGTGCATGGACTGTGGCAATGCTCTCAGCAGAAGAATGCAAAATGGGAGAAGGATATGATGCTTCTTTGCAAAAGAGGAGATAAAAGGGCTTGTTAGTCAAATGAGCTTCTTTTAAATCACATTTAGTAGCAAATAGGCTCCTTTTACTAATATTCCCTTTCGACAGGGCATCACCTTCTGACTCTCTCTCTTTACCCTTTTCAGGCTTTAAGGGTAAAGCTTGTTATGCTTTTTTTTTGTTTTTGTTTTTCCTCAACTCTTTTCTTTTTCATCGCAAATTGATTCTCAGCCACTTGAGAAGGTGACAAAGGATACAATTTGAAGCGCTTTTCATTATGGGTGAGAATTATTTGGTTGGAGTGACCATGGTGAATAGCTTTTTTGTCAAATTGTCATGGTCTCCCCAACAGGATATGACCAGCCTCCATAGGAACTATGTCACAAAGAATCTCATCATTATAAGATCCTATGGAAATTGGAACCATAACTCGTTCATTGACTACCATCTCCCCTTGCTCATTGAGCCATTGCAATTTGTAAGGTTTGGGATGAGGCATGGTAGTCAAGGCTAGCTTTTCAACCAACCTAGAGCTACAATAGTTACAACAGGAGCCACTATCAACAAGGAGAGAACATACTTTGTCATTTACTTTACATCTTGTATGGAAGATGTTCTCTCTTTGTGACTGGCCAAGCTCTACAGGTTGGCTTCCAAGAAGCCTTTGAACCATAAGGAGGTCCCCCTCATAAGGAAAAGCTTCCTCACACTCTTGTTCAAAAGTATGTCCCCCTTCTTCCTCACTCTCACTAGAGGAGGAAGATAAGCTATTCTCACTACAAATGTCTTGTCCCCTCATGATCATGGTTTTCTTGTTAGGGCATTGAGAGGCAATGTGGCCTCTCCCAAGACATTTGAAGCATTTGATACTACTTTGCCTCTCAGTAGGCTTAGTAGTAGGGGTTTTCTCTCTACATAAGGTGCTTTTGTATCTTGAAAATGCCTGGGTTCCTCTTTGGGAAAACCCTTGAAAGAGTTTCCCTTAAGTTGGTCTCTCTTTGAGTAAGAGGGAGAATCTTTTTTAAAGCTTTTTCTTTTGAGTTGATTCTCAGCTGTTACACAAAGTTCTACCAACTCATCAAGGTTTGAGTATGAAAGAAGCTCTACCTTATCTCTAATGTCAGAGCTTAATCCACACAAAAACCTAGCAAGGGTGGCATTGGGTTCCTCAATGATATTGACCCTTAGTATGAGAAGCTCCATCTTTTGTCTATACTCCTCAATACTTAGGTTATGTTGCCTAAGTCTTTGGAGCCTATCCAAAAGATCCCTCTCATAATATGAAGGAATGTGCCTTCTTCGCAAACAAGTTTTTAAATCATTCCAGTAGCGAATGTCAGGCATTTGTTTACGGGCCCTATCCTTGACTAACCCATCCCACCAATGCAAAGCAGAACCTTGAAAACTAAGGGAGGCCAAAGGTACTTTCCTTTCTTCCCTAATTTCATAGCATCGAAAGAGTTGTTCCACTTTGACTTCCCAATCTAGGTAAGTCTCAACATCTTCCCTACCATTAAAATTGGGTAGGTCTACCTTTGGTTCCCTAGCATGATTTATGTTCTCTTGAGGAGAATGATGATTGTATGATGAATGTGAGTGATGCTTATGTTGATTTCTATAGTATTCTTCTTCACTAGAGCTAAAATGCCTAGATGGGGATCTTATGAGAATTCCTTTATTTTTTCTATCACTCTCCCTCCCATCTCTCCTCTTACTCTCTTCTCCTCTCCTTCTCTCTTCTTCCTCTTTTTCTTTCTAGTTCTTTCCTTCTTTTCCTTCCTTCATCCTCTCTTCTCTCTCTTTACCTTCTCTCTTCTCGCTCTTTTTTCTCTTTTCTCATTTCCAACATCTCTTTTTTTAACTCTTCCTTCTCTTTTGTTTTTCCTTTTCTTTTATTTCTTTTTTTTCTCTCTTTTTCTTCTTTCCTTTCTTGTTCTTTAGCCATCCATTCCCTAAATTCTAAGTTAAGATTTTCAAGCAACATTCCTCTCTTTTTTTTTTTCTCACCTAAGGTGGCTTGATGAGTCTTTGGAACTCTTATCCTCTACACGTTTTTTAAAATAACATAAAATAAAATAAAAGTGCAAGAATGTAAAAGAGAAAGGGCTTTAATCGTGCTCCTAAGGTGTTGAAGGAAGTGTACCACTTCTCCCTTCTTCACCTAATTAACGAGGAACTACGCTAAAATTAACCAAAATTATTACAAACCAAGGGAGGGCCTTAAGGGCACTCAAACTCCCAATCTAAAATTAAGTATACACAATACAAAGAATAAAAAAAAATAAAACAAAGTCTTCACTCCAAGTGTTTTGGTGTTTGTCTCCTTTTGATCAAGCCCCTTTGAGTTGCATCAACCCACCCCAAGAATGCTACCCTTGTTTCCTCTTGTTTGGACTTGCCAAAATTTTATATATGGAACCTTTCCCAACCTTTCCTTACCAAGGCCGAATACAACACAAGACAACAAACAAAGGTGAATAACAAAACAAGGTTCACAAATCCAAATGGATAGATTAAATAATAACAAACTTAAAGAAGTAAAGAAGACAAGCAAGAAAACATAAGGCTCACAAAGGAACGTAACACACAAATAACTTTCCTAGATTAGCTCTAAGAGTAGAGATGAAAAAAACTCAAACAAAAAAAAATGAAACCAATAGTTGCACACTTAATAAAATTTAAGTGACCAAAAACTAAAATGCTTACTCAAGTAATTTTTTTTGAATCACAATTGGTTCCTCATATCAAATGTTTCTACTATTAGGTACACAACTTCAAATTTGTCTTTCTTTTGAGTTCTTTATCTTCTTTTTTTTTAACTTGAACTTTTTCTATATTTTTTTAAACTTTTTCTAATCATTTTGCTGAACCTAATAGCTTGTTGAATTGAAATTTCAATGAGGATGCTAGAAATAATAATGCTTGAGTGAATAAGCACAAAGTAAGGTCACACAATTTTCAAGCAATGCTTGCAACTAAAGGAAAAAACAACTTAGTAGTTCCAAATACCACTAAACTAACGGTGCTTCAGGAATGATTTAGGGCTGATTTTGAAGTAAATTGATTGCTCAAATTACTAACACAATTCACCCAAGCTAAAATTCCATAAAGAGGCACCAATAGTGAAGGTAAACCAAGTGGAAAGATACTAATAATTCAACATAAAACAATAAACATATAAAGATTGAATTGAACAAATATTTAAGAACAATAAAGAGATTAATATGCTTGAACTAAAAGTATAAAAGACGTAAGAGACTCAACAAGAGGTTCACCTCTTAGGAGCTCAATTCAAAATGTTTTGAAGGCTTTTTTGTAAAAATTTTAAGAGGCTAAAACCTATGGAATTTAAATGATACAAAATAGGAAACTGACATGACTAGTATTTGACAAAACAG
This sequence comes from Psophocarpus tetragonolobus, assembly GCA_037954015.1. Taxonomy (NCBI): domain Eukaryota; kingdom Viridiplantae; phylum Streptophyta; class Magnoliopsida; order Fabales; family Fabaceae; genus Psophocarpus; species Psophocarpus tetragonolobus. Next base: position 99,884,114 of record CM075689.1, read on the forward strand.
AAGATTAAGAAAAAATAACACACCTAAAAATAGAGCAAAAATTTCAGTAAGAGACTCAAAACAAAAGGCACAACAAAGTGGCCAAAGTTGATCACCACAATGGTGTGGAAAAATCCTCAACCATGTGGGTTTAATGGTCACAACTTCTTAGGCACACTTTAACATAAAAAACCAAGGGAAAATTAAGCAACTTGAACACGAAAATAAGATGCAAAGAAAGGGACAAATAAAATCTCATCAAATTAAATGGAACATAGGCGCGTAGATAGAAAACAAAAGCGTATATAATAGCAAGAATAAAAAGCTATACTACTAGAAAATAAAGGAAATAGAGATGAAAAAAAATGAAGGACTTTAAAATAAAGAGATCAAAGAGATAAACAACAAAGCAAAAAAAAATTGAGAAAGAACGTGACCTTTAGAAAGTGGCTCTGATACCTTTTGATGTGAACTTTGATGATCACGTGCCCAAAGGATCCTTTCTAAGGTCACTTGGAAGGGAAATGGATTTATGGAGAGGAAAGGAATGGGGTGAGACGCCACAAATACTAGGTTTGATAAGCCAAAGGGGAGAGGCCACAAGGGAGGGGTCCCTTGATAACTCTTAGAAGCTCTCTCAAAGGAGAAGGGATGACACTCAAAGGTAAGAACCTCACAACCAATATGGTCTCTAGGATTAAATTCAAGTGTAAAAAATACAAGTGAGGGGAATAACTCCTATTTATAGAGGTAGCTAACCTCTTGAACAAGATAACCTAAAAAAGAAGGGCTAGGATTAAAAGGAGAGATCTTGACTTTGTAGTATTAAATGCTTTAAATGTTTTGGGAGAGGCCACATTGCCTCTCAATGCCCCAATAAGAAAACCATGATCATGAGGGGTCGAGATATTTTTAGTGAGAATAGCTCATCTTCCTCCTCTTGTGAGAGTGAGGAAGAAGGGGGTCATGAGCATCATGAGCATGACATTGTTGAAAACCCTTGTGATGGAGACCTTTTAATGGTTAGGTGCCTTCTTGGAAGCCAAGCACTTGAGCTTGACCACTCACAAAGAGAGAACATATATCATACAAGGTGTAAAGTTTTAGACAAAACGTGTTCTCTCATTGTGGATAGTGGGTTTTGTTGCAATTGTTATAGCTCAAGGTTGGTAGAGAAGCTAGCCTTGCAACCAATTCCTTATCCTAAACCTTACAAACTTCAATGGCTTAATGAGGAAGGGGAAATGGTTGTAAACCAGCAAGTAAAGGTTTCATTCTCTATTGGAAAGTATCAAGATGAGATATTATGTGATATAGTTCCAATGGAGGCCGGCCATATCTTGTTAGGAAGGCCTTGGCAGATTGACAAACAAGTCATTCACCATGGCTACTCTAATGAGATAATCCTTACTCATAGGGGCAAGAGAATAAAGTTGATTCCTCTAACACCTTCTCAAGTGGTTGAGGATCAACTCATTATGAAACATAAAAGAGATGAGGAAAAAAATCAAAATCAAAAGCCAAAAAAAAAAGCATCTACCTGTAAAGCTTGAAGAAGGGTAAAGAGGGAGAGTCGGAAGGAGGTACCCTTTCCAAGGAGGTTATTAGGAAAGAGAGTCATTTTGCAACAAAATTAGACATTAAAGAAGCTCTCTTACTTGATCGACCTTTCTATGTCCTTATTCTTAAAGAGGTACCTTCTGGCACTATCACAAGTGATGCATGCTCCCCAAGCAATGGCCCTATCACTAGGGGCATGGCTAGGAGAATAGAAGAAGACTTGACTAGAGTAGATGGAAGAAGATCTCACCTCCATATGACCATCAGGTTATGCAAGCCATGACTTATTTACTTGTAATTTTTTCTTTTAGGAACCTAGGATTTTATTTTGGACATGTATTAGTCCATTTAATTTTCTAGGAGGTGTCTTAGTAATAAGAAGGGGTAAGATTAGCTTTTGGGCCTTTATTTAGGAAATAAGGGGGTAGTTTGATAAATACACCCTCTTTTCCTAAATAAAACCCAAAACTAATAAAGGAGTAATCTTGGCCCTTGGATGAGGTAGCTTGGGCACAAATTCTCATCTAAAGGAGGGGATTGATTGGACTTTGGGCTTCAATCCTCCTCCCTTGGATAACTCCTTTTAATCCTAGCCCTTCCTTTCCTTCTTGACTTGTCCAAGAGGTTAGCTCCCTCTATAAAAAGGTGCTCCTTCACACTCTTGTATTTTTTACACTTTATTGAATGGAAAAACCTTGAGTTGGGCAAAATTCTCTTAGTGTCCACCCTTCTCTCTTTGAGAATTCCTTAGGTTTTTATCAAGGGTTCCATCCCTTGTGGCAAACTTTCCCTCTTAGGCTTATCTTACCTTAAGTGGCACATAAAACCAGCTCACTTCTTACCTCTCCACAAACCATTTCACCAAAGAAGAAAACCTTTAGAAAAAGATCAAGGGAGGCATACATCAACAAGTCTAGAAATTGAGTCTCTTCCAAAAGGGGTTTAAAACCTTTTAAAATAATTTGATGATCTTTTCCCTTAAGAGGTTCCAAGAGGATTACCACCTCTAAGGGGTTGAACACCAAATTGACCTTGTTCCTAGAGCGAATCTACCTAATAGGCCTGCATATTGGTAGAAGGGTTGGGTCGAAAAGAGCCTTAGCCCTTGTGCTTTCCATGTTTTATTGGTACCTAAAAAGGATGGGAAATGGTAGATGTGTATGGACTATCGTGCCAGCAACAACATCACCATTAAGTATAGGCACCCAATCCCTAGGCTAGATGATATGCATGATGAATTGCATGGAGCTCAAATATTTGCAAAAATTGATCTTAGAAATGGTTATCATCAAATTTGAATCAAAGAAGGAGATGAATGGAAAACCTCTTTTAAGGCCAAATTCGGTCTTTATGAATGGTTGGTGATGCTTTTTGGGCTCACTAATGCACCAAGCATTTTCATGCGCCTCATGAATCATGTACTTAGGGATTACATTGGTAGGTTTGTAGTAATTTATTTTGATGACATTTTAGTTTATAGTAGGTCCTTAGATGAACATATAGGACATCTTAGGGAAGTTTTATCTATCCTTAGAATAAATAAACTTTTTTGTAAACTTAGAAAAATGCACTTTTTGTGTTCTTAGCGTAGTTTTCTTGGGATTTGTCATTAGTGCCCAAGGGGTCCAAGTAGACCCCCAAAAAATCAAGGCCATCAAGAGTGGCCCACCCCTATAAGTGTGACTGAGATCAAGAGTTTTCATGGTCTCGCGGGATTTTATAGGTGCTTTGTGCCTAATTTATCCACACTAGCTTCACCACTCAATGACTTGGTGAAGAAGGAAGTCCCTTTTTTTTTGGGGTGAAAAACAAGAAGAATCTTTGCAACTGCTCAAGGTTAAATTCATTAATGCACCCGTTCTAGCTCTCCCCAACTTTTCAAAAACTTTCGAGCTAGAAAGTGATGCATCGGGGTGAGTGTGAGAGTTGTGCTGTTACAAGGGGGGCACCCAATTGCCTATTTTAGCGAAAAACTCAATGGTGCCCACCTCAACTACCCCACCTACGACAAGGAGTTTTATGCCTTGATTCGTGCCCTCCAAACTAGGGAACATTATCTTGTTTCCAAGGAGTTCATCATTCATAGTGACCACGAGTCACTTAAGTATTTAAAAGGGCAAGGAAATTTGAACAAGAGGCATGCTAAATGGGTTGAATTTCTTGAAACTTTTCCTTATGTCATCAAATATAAAAAGGGAAAAACAAATGTGGTGGTCGATGCTCTTTCAAGGAGGTATTCTCTCCTTGCCACCCTCAGTGCTCAAATTTTGGGATTTGATGACATAAAGGAAATGTATCTTTCTGACCAAAACTTTGGAACCATTTTTGCTACCTTATCTCCCAAAGCCAAAGATGGTTTCTACCTATGTAAGGGGTACTTGTACAAACAGGGCAAACTTTGTGTACCCCGAGGATCAATTAGGAAATTGCTGACAATAGACAGCCATGAAGGTGGGCTCATAGGGCATTTTGGAATTGATAAAACCTTAATATTTTTGAAAGAAAAATTCTTTTGGCACCATATGAAAAAGGATGTCCAAAGACATTGTTTGAGATGCATAGCTTGTTTACAAGCTAAGTCCCGAGTAATGCCTCATGGACTTTACACACCCTTACCCACTTCCTATACACCTTGGGTAGATATTAGTATGGACTTTGTCCTTGGGCTCCCAAGAACCCAACGAGGTGTAGACTCCATCTTTGTGGTAGTGGACCGCTTTAGAAAAATGGCCCATTTCATTCCCTGCCACAAAGTGGATGATACGAGTCACATCGGAAGACTTTTCTTTCGTGAGGTTGTCCACTTGCACAGAATACCCTTGACTATAGTCTCTGATAGGGATGCTAAGTTCCTTGGCCATTTTTGGAAAACTCTTTGGGCACGACTAGGAACTAAGCTGCTCTTTTCTACCACTTGTCATCCTCAAACCGATGGTCAAACTGTGATGGTGAATAGATCCTTATCTACTATGTTGAGGGCACTCTTAAAAGGAAACCACAAGTCTTGGGATGAATATCTCCCCCACATTGAATTTGCATATAATAGAGTGGTCCATCGAACCACTAAGCACTCCCCTTTTAAGGTTGTATATGGTTTTAATCCTCTCACTCCTTTGGATTTGTTACCACTACCTAACACCCGAATTTTTCATAAAGAAGGGGAAGCTAGGGCTGAATTTGTTAAAAATTACATGAGAGGGTCAAAACCAATATTGAAAACCAATCTAAGTGGTATGCTTCATCTAGCAACAAGTAGAGGAAGGAAATCATCTTCGAAAAAGGTGATTGGGTTAGGCTTCACCTAAGACAGGATTGTTTTCCTTCTAAGAGGAAGTCCAAACTTAGCCCTCGTGGAGATGGTCCCTTCCAAATCCTTGAGAAGGTAAATAATAATGCATATAAGTTAGACCTTCCTAAGAATTACGGAGTTAGCAACACTTTTAATGTTTATGATCTTATGCCTTTTTTAGGTGCTAACGTGGAAGAGGACGACCCTTCAGATTTGAGGACAAATCCTTTCGACGGAGGAGGAGATGATGCAATCCTATCTACCAAGGGCCCTCTCATTAGGGTCATGGCTAGGAGGATAGATGAAGACTTGGCCTAAAAAGACTCATCAAGACCTGAACTCATGATGGAAATAAACATATTAGGCCATAGTCCATAGATTTCCCTTTGTAAATATTAATTAGCTCTTATTTTCCTTTTGGGCAATGTATTTTGGCCATTTACTTTGTAATTGGGAAGAAAAGGTGTTATTAGTTAGTGAGGGGAGGTAAGCTTAGTTAGGGGCCTCTTGTCCAAGCAGTGTTGGGCCTCATTCCCACACCTTTGGATTAGCTTTGGCACCCATTCTAGGTTTAGATTAGGTGTCTCTAATCCTAATTAGGCCTACAGTCCCATTTCTTTGCATCTTATTTTTGTGTTCAAGTTGCTATTATATGATCTTTTGTTTTCTATCTACGCGCCTATGTTCCATTTAATTTGATGCGATTTTATTTGTCCCTTTCTTTGCATCTTATTTTTGTGTTCAAGTTGCTTAATTTTCCCTTGGTTTTTTATGTTAAAGTGTGCCTAAGAAGTTGTGACCATTAAACCCACATGGCTGAGGATTTTTCCACACCATTGTGGTGATCAACTTTGGCCACTTTGTTGTGCCTTTTGTTTTAAGTCTCTTGCTGAAATTTTTGCTCTATTTTTAGGTGTGTTATTTTTTCTTAATCTTGTGTTTTGTCAAATACTAGTCATGTTAGTTTCCTATTTTGTCTCATTTAAATTCCATAGGTTTTAGCCTCTTAAATTTTTTACAAAAAAACCTTCAAAAACAGTTTGAATTGAGCTCCTAAGAGGTGAACCTCTTGTTGAGTCTCTTAAGTCTTTTATGCTTTTAGTTCAAGCATATTAATCTCTTTGTTGTTCTTAAATATTTGCTCAATTCAATCTTTATATGTTTCTTGTTTTATGTTGAATTATTAGTAGCTTTCCACTTGGTTTACCTTCACTATTGGTGCCTCTTTATGGAATTTTAGCTTGGGTGAATTGTGTTAGTAATTTGAGCAATCAATTTACTTCAAAATCAGCCCTAAATCATTCCTTAAGCACCATTAGTTCAGTGGTATTTGGAACTACTAAGTTGTTTTGCCTTTAGTTGCATGCATTGCTTGAAAATTGTGTGACCTTACTTTGTGCTTATTCACTCAAGTGTTATTATTTCAAGAATCCTCATTAAAATTTCAATTCAACAAGCTATTAGGTGCAGCAAAATGATTAGAAAAAGTTCAAGTTAAAAAAAAAAAAGATAAAGAACTCAAAAGAAAGACAAATTTGAAGTTGTGTACCTAATAGTAGAAACATTTGATATGAGGAACCAATTGTGATTAAAAAAAAAATTACTTGAGTAAGCTTTTTAGTTTTTGGTCACTTAAATTTTATTAAGTGTGCAACTATTGGTTTCATTTTTTTTTTGAGTCTTTTTTCATCTCTACTCTTAGAGCTAATCTAGGAAAGTTATTTGTGTGCTACCTTCCTTTATGAGCCTTATGTTTTCTTGCTTGTCTTCTTTACTTCTTTGAGTTTGTCACTGTTTAATCTATCCACTTGGATTTGTGAACCTTGTTTTGTTATTCACCTTTGTTTGTTGTCTTGTGTTGTATTCAGCCTTGGTAAGGAAAGGTTGGGAAAGGTTCCATATATAAAATTTTGGCAAGTCCAAACAAGAGGAAACAAGGGTAGCATTCTTGGGGTGAGTTGATGCAACTCAAAGAGGCTTGATCAAAAGGAGACAAACACCAAAAAAGCTTGGAGTGAAGGCTTTGTTTCATTTTTTTTATTCTTTGTACTGTGTATACTTAATTTTAGATTGGGAGTTTGAATGCCCTTAAGGCCCTCCCTTGGTTTGTAATAATTTTGGTTAATTTTAGCGTAGTTCCTCATTAATTAGGTGAAGAAGGGAGAAGTGGTACACTTCCTTCAACACCTTAGGAGCACGATTAGAGCCCTTTCTATTTTACATTCTTGCACTTTTATTTTATTTTATGTTATTTTGAAAAAACGTGTAGAGGCTAAGAGTTCCAAAGACTCATCAAGCCACCTTAGGTGAGAAAAAAAAAAGAGAGGAGTGTTGCTTGAAAAAAAAAATTTTTTGGCCTACCCTTTAGTTTTTAGCATCCAAGCACCATGACTTCCCACATACATTCTAGTGCACATAGTTGTTCATCAAGTAAGAGTGTCAACCAAAGAAAACCTTTTAAGGGAGACACTCTTGAAAACCTTAACTTAGAATTTAGGGAATGGATGGCTAAAGAACAAGAAAGGAGAGAAGAAAAAGAGAGAAAAAAAAAATAAAAGAAAAGGAAAAAAAAAGAGAAGGAAGAGTTAAAAAAAGAGATGTTGGAAATGAGAAAAGAGAAAAAAGAGCGAGAAGAGAGAAGGCAAAGAGAGAGAAGTGAGGATGAAGAAAGGAGAAGAAGGAAAGAACTAGAAAGAAAAAGAGAAAAAGAGGAAGAAGATAGAAGGAGAGGAGAAGAGAGTAAGAGGAGAGATGGGAGGGAGAGTGATAGAAAAAATAAAGGAATTCTCATAAGATCCCCATCTAGGCATTTTAGCTCTAGTGAAGAAGAATACTATAGAAATCAACATAAGCATCACTCTCATTCATCATACAATCATCATTCTCCTCAAGAGAACATAAATCATGCTAGGGAACCAAAGGTAGACCTACCCCATTTTCATGGTAGGGAAGATGTTGAGACTTACCTAGATTGGGAAGTCAAAGTGGAACAACTCTTTCAATGCTATGAAATTAGGGAAGAAAGGAAAAAACCTTTGGCCTCCCTTAGTTTTCAAGGTTCTGCTTTGCATTGGTGGGATGGGTTAGTCAAGGATAGGGCCCGTAAACAAATGCCTGACATTCGCTACTGGAATGATTTAAAAACTTGTTTGCGAAGAAGGCACATTCCTTCATATTATGAGAGGGATCTTTTGGATAGGCTCCAAAGACTTAGGCAACATAACCTAAGTATTGAGGAGTATAGACAAAAGATGGAGCTTCTCATACTAAGGGCCAATATCATTGAGGAACCCAATGCCACCCTTGCTAGGTTTTTGTGTGGATTAAGCTCTAACATTAGAGATAAGGTAGAGCTTCTTTCATACTCAAACCTTGATGAGTTGGTAGAACTTTGTGTAAGAGCTGAGAATCAACTCAAGAGAAAAAGTTTTAAAAAAGATTCTCCCTCTTACTCAAAGAGAGACCGACTTAAGGGAAACTCTTTCAAGGGTTTTCCCAAAGAGGAACCCAAGCATATTCAAGATACAAAAGCACCTCATGTAGAGAGAAAACCCCCTACTACTAAGCCTACTGAAAGGCAAAGTAGTATCAAATGCTTCAAATGTCTTGGGAGAGGCCGCATTGCCTCTCAATGCCCTAACAAGAAAACCATGATCATGAGGGGACAAGACATTTGTAGTGAGAATAGCTCATCTTCCTCCTCTAGTGAAAGTGAGGAAGAAGGGGGACATACTTTTGAACAAGAGTGTTAGGAAGCTTTTCCTTATGAGGGGGACCTCCTTATGTTTCAATGGCTTCTTGGAAGCCAACCTCTAGAGCTTGGCCAGTCACAAAGAGAGAACATCTTCCATACAAGATGTAAAGTAAATGCCAAAGTATGTTCTCTCCTTGTTGATAGCGGCTCCTGTTGTAACTGTTGTAGCTCTAGGTTGGTTGAAAAACTAGCCTTGACTACTATGCCCCATCCCAAACCTTACAAATTGCAATGGCTCAATGAGCAAGGGGAGATGGTAGTCAATGAACAAGTTATGGTTCCAATTTCCATAGGATCTTATAATGATGAGATTCTTTGTGACATAGTTCCTATGGAGGCTGGTCATATCCTGTTGGGGAGACCATGGCAATTTGACAAAAAAGCTATTCACCATGGTCACTCCAACCAAATAATTCTCACCCATAATGAAAAGCGCTTCAAATTGTATCCTTTGTCACCTTCTCAAGTGGCTGAGGATCAATTTGCGATGAAAAAGAAAAGAGTTGAGGAAAAACAAAAACAAAAAAAAGCACAACAAGTTTTACCCTTAAAGCTTGAAAAGGGTAAAGAGAGAGAGTCGGAAGGTGATGCCCCTTCGAAAGGGAATATTAGTAAAAGGAGTCTATTTGCTACTAAACGTGATTTAAAAGAAGCTCCTTTGACTAACAAGCCCTTTTATCTCCTCTTTTGCAAAGAAGCATCAAATCCTTCTCCCATTTTGCATTCTTCTGCTGAGAGCACTGCCACAACCCATGCACATGAGCACCTTCCTCAAGGGGTTCAAGATATTTTAAAAGAATTTGATGACATATTCCCTAATGAGGTTCCGAAAGGACTTCCTCCCATTAGGGGTATAGAACATCAAATTGATTTGGTGCCTGGCGCAAGTCTACCTAATAGACCTGCCTATAGGACGAACCCCATGAAGACCCAAGAGATTGAGTCTCAATTGAATGAGCTGTTGGAGAAGGGTTGGGTTCAAAAGAGCCTAAGCCCTTGTGCTGTGCCAGTCTTGTTGGTGCCCAAGAAGAATGGCCAATGGAGGATGTGTGTTGATTGTCGTGCAATCAACAACATCACCATCAAATATAGGCACCCAATCCCCCGTCTTGATGACATGTTGGATGAATTGCATGGGGCAAAAATATTTTCAAAAATAGATCTTAGAAGTGGTTACCACCAAATAAGGATCAAAGAGGGTGATGAGTGGAAAACTGCTTTTAAGACTAAATTTGGTCTTTATGAGTGGTTGGTTATGCCTTTTGGGCTAACTAATGCCCCAAGCACATTCATGCGCTTAATGAATCATGTACTAAGGGATTGCCTTGGTAAATTTTGTGTAGTTTACTTTGATGACATTTTAGTTTACTCTAGGAACCTAGATGATCATTTAGGACATCTAAGGCATGTTTTTTCTCTTCTTAGGAGTAATAATCTTTTTGGTAACTTAGAAAAATGCACTTTTTGTGTAGATAGTGTAGTTTTCCTAGGTTTTGTAGTTAGCACAAAAGGGGTTCATGTTGACCCCGAAAAGATAAAAGCTATTCAAGAATGGCCCACCCCAAAGAGTGTGACAGAGATCAAAAGCTTTCATGGTTTCGCTAGATTTTATAGGCGCTTTGTGCCTAATTTCTCCACGCTCTTCGCACCAATAAATGATTTGGTGAAAAAGGAAGTTCCTTTCCTTTGGGGTGAGAAACAAGAGAAAGCCTTCCAGCTAATTAATTATAAACTGACCCATGCACCAGTCTTGGCATTACCTGACTTTTCTAAAACATTTGAACTTGAATGTGATGCCTCTGGTGTAGGTGTGAGGGCTGTCTTGTTGCAAGCAGGGCACCCCATTGCGTATTTCAGTGAAAAACTCAATGGTGCCCCCCTCAACTACCCCACCTATGATAAGAAGTTTTATGCTCTAATTAGGGCCCTTTAAACTTGGTTGCATTACCTTGCTCCTAAGGAGTTTGTCATTCATAGTGACCATGAGTCACTAAAATATTTGAGGGGTCAAGGTAAATTGAACAAAAGGCATGCAACGTGGGTGGAATATCTTGAATCCTTCCCTTATGTCATCAAGTACAAGAAAGGAAAACAAAATGTGGTGGCTGATGCTCTTTCTAGGCGTCATGCCCTTTATTCATCCTTGAGTGCAAAAATCTTGGGATTTGATGACATTCGAGCTATGTATCCGTCTGATAAGGATTTCGGCCCCATATTTGCTACCTCTGCATCTGCATTTGCATTAAAGGCCCATGATGGGTACTTCATCAGTGAGGGGTATCTTTACAAATGGAGTAAGCTTTGTATACCCCAAGGATCAATTAGGAACTTACTTACAAAACAGAGTCATGAAGGTGGGCTCATGGGACGTTTTGGGATTTCAAAAACCCTCATGCTTTTACAAGAGAAATTCTTTTGGCCCCATATGCGTAGAGATGTCCATAGACATTGCTCTAAATGTATAACTTGCTTACAAAGCAAAGTCTAAAGCAATGCCTCATGGACTATACACACCTTTACCTGCTCCTTCTGCACCTTGGGAGGATATTAGCATGGATTTCATCCTTGGGCTCCCAAGAACCCAACGAGGTGCAGACTCCATATTTGTGGTGGTGGACCGATTTTCAAAAATGACCCATTTTATTCCCTGCCACAAAGTGGATGATGCGAGCAATATCGCAAGACTTTTCTTTAAAGAGGTTGTCTGATTGCATGGTATACCCTCTTCAATAGTGTCAGATAGGGATGTGAAGTTCCTTAGCCATTTTTGGAAAACTCTTTGGGCTAAGCTGGGAACTAAACTTCTTTTTTCCACTACCTGTCACCCTCAAACTGATGGGCAAACAGAAGTGGTAAATAGATCTTTATCCACTATGCAAATTCAATGTGGGGAAGGTACTCATCCCAAGACTTATGGTTTCCTTTAAGAAGAGCCCTCAGCATAGTGGATAAAGATCTATTCACCACTTCTGTTTGAATAAAGGGCATGACGCCTAGAAAGAGCATCAGCCATGACATTTTGTTTTCCTTTCTTGTACTTGATGACATAAGGGAAGGATTCAAGATATTCCACCCATGTTGCATGCCTTTTGTTCAATTTACCTTGACCCCTCAAATATTTTAGTGACTCATGGTCACTATGAATGACAAACTCCTTGGGAGCAAGGTAATGCTCCCAAGTTTGACAGGCCCTAATTAGAGCATAAAACTCCTTATCATAGGTGGGGTAGTTGAGGGGGGCACCATTGAGTTTTTCACTGAAAGACGCAATGGGGTGCCCTCCTTGCAACAAGCTGATGCGTGCCTCCTTTAATCTTTTTGTAGAGGTTTTCTTCTTTGGTGAAATGGTTTATGGAAAGGTAAGAAGTGAGGTGGTTTTAGGCACCACTTAAGTTAAGATAAGCCTAAGAGGGAAAGTTTTCCACAAGGGATGGAACCCTTGATAAAAACCTGACGAATTCTCAAAGTGAGAAGGGTGGACACTAAGAGAATTTTTGCCAATTCAAGGTTTTTTCATTCAATAAAGTGTAAAAAATACAAGAGTGTGAAGGAGCACCTTTTTATAGCGGGAGCTAACCTCTTGGACAAGTCATGAAGGAAATGAAGGGCTAGGATTAAAAGGAGTCATCCAAGGGAGGAGGATTGAAGCCCAAAGTCCAATCAATACCCTCCTTTAAATGAGAATTGGTGCCCAAGCTACCTCATCCAAGGGCCAAGATTACTCCTTTATTAGTTTTGGGTTTTATTTAGCAAAAGAGGGTGTAGTTATCAAACTACCCCCTTATTTCCTAAATAAAGGCCCAAAAGCTAATCTTACCCCTTCTTATTACTAAGACACCTCCTAAAAAATTAAATGGACTAATACATGTCCAAAATAAAATCCTAGGTTCCTAAAAGAAAAATTACAAGTAAATAAGTCATGGCTTGCATAGCTTGATGGTCATATGGAGGTGAGATCTTCCTCCTTCTACTCTAGCCATGTCTTCTTCTATTCTCCTAGCCATGGCCCTAGTGATAGGGCCCTTGCTTGAGGAGAATGCATCATCTCCTCCCCCTTGGGAAGGATTTGACCTCAAATCTGATAGGTCCTCCTCTTCTTCATCAGTACCTACAAAAGGGATCAAATCACAAACATTAAATGTAGTACTGACACCATAGTCCTCAGGGAGATCTAATATGTATGCATTGTTGTTCACTCTCTTGAGGACTTGAAAGGGACCATCTCCTCGGGGGCTAAGCTTGAACTTCCTTTGAGTAGGGAAGCAATCCTTCTCAAATGAAGCCATGCCTAATCCCCTTCATTGAAGATAATTTCTTTCCTGCCCCTATTGGCTTTACTAGCATACTCCTTTGAATGATGTTCAATGTTGGCCTTTACCCTTTCATGTAATTTTTTAACAAAATCCGCTCTTACTATTCCTTCTTTGTGAACAGAAGAAGGGAATGGTAAGGGCAAGATATCAAGAGGAGTGAGGGGGTTGAATCCATAAACAACTTCAAAGGGAGAATGTTTGGTGGTCCTTTGAACCACCCGGTTGTATGCAAACTCAATATGGGGTAGGTATTCATCCCAAGACTTGTGATTTCCTCGAAGAAGTGTCCTAAGCATAGTAGATAAAGATCTATTTACTACCTCAGTCTGCCCATCAGTTTGAGGGTGACATGTGGTAGAAAATAAGAGTTTAGTTCCTAGCCTTGCCCACAATGTTTTCCAAAAGTGGCTAAGGAGCTTCACATCTCTATCAGAGACTATGGATTGGGGAATTCCATGTAAACGGACAACTTCTTTAAAGAAAAGTCTCGCGATGTTGCTCGCATTATCTATCTTGTGGCATGGTATAAAGTGAGCCATTTTTGAAAATCTATCTACCACCACAAAGATAGAGTTTGCACCTTGTTGGGTTCGAGGCAGGCCAAGGATGAAATCCATACTAATATCCAACCAAGGTGAAGAAGGAGCAGGTAAGGGTGTGTACAATCCATGAGCCATTGTCTTAGACTTAGCTTGCAAGCAAGCAATGCATCTACGACAATGTCTATAGATGTCTTTCTTCATATGGGGCCAAAAGAATTTTTCTTGTAAAAGCAGAAGAGTTTTGTTAATTCCAAAATGCCCCATGAGCCCACCCTCATGGCTCTCTTTTGTTAATAGATTTCTCATAGATCCTTGGGGTACACAAAGTCTGCTACCTTTGAAAAGGTACTCACAAAGAACCCATTTTGGGTTTTACATGCAAATGTAGAGGCAGCATAAATGGATCCAAAATCCTTATCAGAAAGATACATTTCTCTAATATTATCAAATCCAAGAATCTTTGCACTTAGGGTGGTGTAAAGGGTATGTCTACGAGACAAAGCATCAGCCACCACATTATGTTTTCCTTTCTTGTATTTTATGATATAAGGGAAAGTCTCAAGAAATTTGATGCACTTCCTTGATCTCTTCAACCAAGGTTCCTTCCTCTAAGAAAATGGAGGATGGAGAGGTAAGAAATGGGAGAGGGTTGACGCCACTTTCTAGGAGAAAGATGAGTCAAAAAATTTTATGTTGCTTGCCACAAGGGAGAGGTCCCTTGATAAAAGCTTTAAGGGAGAGATTCCTCAAGAGAGAGGATTCTCAATGACACTCAAGAATAAATTGCTCAAAAAGAGTCTTACTTCATTCAATCAAGTGTGCTTTGTACAAGAGAGACTAGGTGTATTTATAGCGCAAAGAGGGAGCAAGGCACTCAAAACTAGGCAATGTGGGACTTGGGCCTAATTAGTATTAGGAGCACTAATCCCTCTTAGGCCCACTAAAAGTGGTGCCTAGCCTTAAGCTAGGGAGTGTCATGGCCTAATCAAGGGGGTGTGGAAAGAGATCCACACTCCTTTGTGTTATTAGGCCCTTTACTCCCCTCACCTCCCTTCCTAAGCTAATTACACCCTAAACTCTAGAAACTAAAATAAATGGCCAAAATACAAGGCCTAAAAAGGAATTAAAAGCTAATTAATATTTACAAGACGAAAACTAAGGACTATGGCCTAAAATATCTATCTCCATCATTAGCTGGGGTCTTGATGAGTCTTTCCGGGCCAAGTCTTCTTCAATCCTCCTAGCCATTGCCCTAGTGAGAGGGCCCTTGATAGGTAGGATTGCATCATCTCCTCCCCCATCGGAAGCATTTGTCCTCAAATCTAAAGGGTCATCCTCTTCCATGTCAGCACCTTCTCAAGGATTTGGAAGGGACCATCTCCTCGAGGGCTAAGTTTGGACTTCCTCTTAGAAGGGAAACGATCCTTTCTTAGGTGAAGCCAAACCCAATCGCCTTTTTCAAATATGACTTCCTTCCTCCCCTTGTTACTAGATGAAGCATACCCCTTAGATTGGGTTTCAATATTACTTTTGACCCTCTCATGTAATTTTTTGACAAAATCAGCCCTAGTTTTCCCTTCTTTATGAAAAATTCAGGTGTTAGGGAGTGGTAACAAGTCCAGAGGGGTGAGAGGATTAAAACCATATACAACCTCAAAAGGGGAGTGCTTAGTGGTTCGATGAACCACCCTATTATATGTAAATTCAATGTAGGGGAGATATTCATCCCAACACTTGTGGTTGCCTTTCAAGAGTGCCCTCAACATAGTGGATAGGGATCTATTTACTACCTCAGTTTGTCCATCTGTTTGAGGATGACAAGTGGTAAAAAATAAGAGCTTAGTTCCTAGCCTTGCCCAAAGAGTTTTCCAAAAATGGCCAAGGAACTTAGCATCCCTATCAGAGACTATGGTTGAGGGTATTCCGTGCAAGCGGACAACCTCACGAAAGAAAAGCCTTGCGATGTGACTCACGTCATCCACTTTGTGGCAGGGAATGAAATGTTCCATTTTACTAAAGCGGTCCACTACCACAAAGATGGAGTCTACACCTCATTGGGTTCTTGGGAGCACAAGGATAAAATCCATGCTAATATCTACCCAAGGTGTAGAAGGAGTGGGTAAAGGTGTGTAAAGTCCATGAGGCATTACTCGGGATTTAGCTTGTAAACAAGCTATGCATCGCAAGCAATGTCTTTGGACATCTTTTTTCATATGGGGCCAAAAGAATTTTTCTTTTAAAAGCATTAAGGTTTTATCAATTCCAAAATGCCCCATGAGCCCACCTTCATGGCTCTCTTTTGTCAGCAATTTCCTAATGGATCCTTGGGGTACACAAAGTTTGCCCTCTTTGAATAAGTACCCCTCACACATGTAGAAGCCATCTTTGGCTTTGGAATATGAGGCAGTATAAATGGTTCCAAAGTCTTGGTCAGAAGGATACATTTCTTTTATGTCATCAAATCCCAAAATTTGAGCACTGAGGGTGACAAGGACAGAATGCCTCCTTGAAAGAGCATCGACCACCACATTTGTTTTTCCCTTTTTATATTTGATGACATAAGGAAAAGTTTCAAGAAATTCAACCCATTTAGCATGCCTCTTGTTCAACTTTCCTTGCCCCCTCAAATACTTAAGTGACTCATGGTCACTATGAATGACAAATTCCTTGGAAACAAGATAATGTTCCCAAGTTTGGAGGGCACGGATCAAAGCATAAAACTCTTTGTCGTAGGTAGGGTAGTTGAGGTGGGCACCATTGAGTTTTTCACTAAAATAAGTAATGGGGTGCCCCCCTTGCAACAGCACAACTCCTACACCTACTCCCGATGCATCACATTCTAGCTCAAAAGTTTTTGAAAAGTCAGGGAGGGCTAGAACGGGTGCATTAGTGAGTTTATCCTTGAGCAGTTGAAAAGCTTCTTTTTGTTTTTCACCCCACAAGAAAGGAACTTCCTTCTTCACCAAGTCATTGAGTGGTGAAGCTAGTGTGGAGAAGTTAGGCACAAAGTGCCTATAAAATCCTGCGAGACCATGAAAGCTCTTGATCTCAGTCACACTAGTAGGGGTGGGCCATTCTTGAATGGCCTTGATTTTTTGGGGGTCCACTTGGACCCCTTGGGCACTAATGACAAAGCCCAAGAAAACCACACTAGGAACACAAAAAGTGCATTTTTCTAAGTTTGCAAATAGTTTATTCATTCTAAGGACAGATAAGACTTCCCTAAGGTGTCCTATATGTTCTTCTAAAGACCTACTATAGACTAAAATATCATCAAAATAAACAACTACAAACCTACCAATGCAATCCCTAAGTACATGATTCATGAGACGCATGAAAGTGCTTCGAGCATTGGTGAGCCCAAAAGGCATCACCAACCATTCATAAAGACCGAATTTGGTCTTAAAAGTGGTTTTCAATTCATCTCTTTCTTTGATTCTTATTTGATGGTAACCACTTCTAAGATCAATTTTTGAAAATATTTTGGCTCCATGCAATTCATCAAGCATATCATCTAGCCTAGGGATTGGGTGCCTATACTTAATGGTGATGTTATTGATGGCACGACAGTCCATGCACATCCGCCATTTTCCATCCTTTTTGGGCACCAACAAAACAGGAACCGCACAAGGGCTAAGGCTCTTTTGAACCCAACCCTTATCCAACAAGTCTTGAACTTGAGACTCAATCTCTTTGGTCTCAACAGGGTTTGTCCTATACGCGGGTCTATTGGGCAGACTTGCTCCAGGAACAAGGTCAATTTGGTGTTCTATTCCCCTTAGAGGTGCTAATCCCCTCGGAACCTCTTGAGGGAAAAGATCATCAAATTCTTTTAACAGATTTTGAACCCCTTTTGGAAGAGACTCAATTTCATGACTTGTGGCAGTGCCAGAAGGTACCTCTTTACAAAGAAGGAGATAAAAAGGTCGATCAAGCAAGAGAGCTTCTTTAATATCCATTTTTGTTGCAAAATGACTCTCTTTCTTAATTACCTCTTTGGAAGGGGTACTTCCTTCCAACTCTCCCTCTTTACCCTTTTCAAGCTTTAGGGATGAAAGCTTTTTTTTTTTTACTTTGAACTTTTTTTTTCCTCATCTCTTTTATGTTTCATGATGAGTTGATACTCAGCCACTTGTGAAGGTGTGAGAGGAGTCAACTATATTCTTTACCCTTATGAGTGAGGATTATCTCATTAGAGTAGGCATGGTGAATGACTTGTTTGTCAAACTGCCAAGGCCTCCCTAACAAGATATGGCCAGCCTCCATTGGAACTATATCACATAAGATCTCATCTTGATACTTTCCAATGGAGAACGACACCTTCACTTGTTGGTTTACAACCATTTCTCCTTCCTTATTAAGCCATTGGAGCTTGTAAGGTCTAGGATGAGGAATTGGGTGTAAGGCTAGCTTCTCTACCAACCTTGAGCTACAACAATTACAATAGGATCCACTATCCATAATGAGAGAACAGGTTTTGTCTAAAACCTTACAACGTGTATGAAAAATGTTCTCTCTTTGGGAGTGGTTAAGCTCAAGGGGTTGGCTTCCAAGAAGGCGCCTAACCATTAAGAGGTCTCCATCACAAGGATTTTCAACAATGTCATGCTTATGATGCTCATGACCCCCTTCTTCCTCACTCTCACTAGAGGAGGAAGATGAGCTACTCTCACTAAAAATCTCTTGGCCCCTCATGATCATGGTTTTCTTATTGGGGCATTGAGAGGCAATGTGGCCTCTCCCAAGACATTTAAAGCATTTAATACTACTAGTCCTATTGTTAGAACTAGTGGGGGGGTTGTCTCTATGATGCATGGGTTTATGTTCTTTATGCACATGCTTGGATGGTTCCTCTTTAGGAGAGCTCTTGGAAGAGCTTCCCTTGCCTAGGTCCCTCTTTGCATAATTGTAGGATGGAAATTCTCTTTTTGCTCCACCTTTTCTTTTTAATTGATTTTCCACTCTTATGCAAAGTTGGACTAGGTCATCTAGATTATTATATGGTAAGAGCTCAACTTTGTCTCTTATGTCAGAGTTCAAACCACTTAAAATCTAGCTTCGGTGGCCCTTGGTTCTTCGGTGATGCCCGCTCTCATCATGAAAAGCTCCATGGTTTGTCTGTACTCCTCAACACTTGAGTTGTACTATTTTAATCTTTGGAGTTGATCCAAGAGCTCTCTTTCATAATAAGAAGGGATGTGTCTCCGCCTCATAGCCCCCTTGAGATCATTCCAATAATCCACCAGAGGGTTACGAAGGCGGCGCCTCTCATTGACCAAGGAGGTCCACCAATACATGGCATGCCCTTGGAAGCTAAGGGTTGCCAGCGGAACTTTTCTTTCTTCACTTATGTTATAACAAACAAAGAGTTGCTCTACCTTCATTTCCCAATCAAGGTAGGCTTCCACATCCTCTTTGCCATGAAAATGAGGGAGGTCAACTTTTTGTTCCCTAGGTTGGGCTTGGGGTTGGTTATGATGTTGTTGTGCTCTCCTTACCCTAGGTCTTTCATATCCCTCACTTTCACTTACTTCACTAGAGGCAGACCTATACCTATGTCTTTCTCTAACTCGTCTTTCTCTTCTTTCTTCTCTTTCACGCTATTCTCTTCTCTCTTCCCTCTCTCTCTCTTCTCTTTCCCTTTTTTCTTCTCTTTCTCTTCGTTCTCTTTCTTTCTCTTCCCTCCGTCTTTCTTCTCGTTCTTGTCCCTCTCTTTTCTCCTCGCTTTCTTTCTCTCTTTTCTCACGCTCTTTTTCCTCTCTTCGTCTTTCTTCTCTTAACTCTCTTTCTCTCTTTTCTTTTTCTTTCTCTTCACGCCTCTTTTCTCCCTTTCTTTTCTTTCTTTTCTCTCTTATACCCTCCATTCCCTAAATTCACTCACAAACTTATCCATGTTGTTGGTTTTTTGAGAACCTTGTTGATTTACACTACCTTTACTAGATGTGTGTGAGCTCATTTTGAAAGTGATTGGGAAGAACCTATGGGCAACACTCTTTAGTCTTTTGTTTTGTTTTCTCCCTAAGTGAATTACTTAAGAGTCTTTGGAACTCAAAAGCCTTTCACACTAAGATGCAAAGCAAATAAAAGAAATTTAAAGCAAAGGTAAGGATCTAAAGGCGTGCACCTAAGGTGGAGAGATGGGGTACCAATTCCTTCTCCCACCTAAACGGGAAACTAAAAAATTATTACAATCAAAGAGGTGACCCTTATGGGCATCCAACACCTCAATTAAAATGGTCTTAATAAAATTTACACCCAATTAAACAAAAAGAAACAAAAGGCTTGATGTTTGAAGTTGCTCTCTACTCCAAGTGTTTGGCTCTCTCAAAGTGGTGTTGCTCCCTTGAATGAACCTCTTCCTTAGCTTGCTTCAACACACCTCAAGATGCTTCCCTTGTGGAAAGCTTGGTTTGACCTTTCTTTTCCTTCAACAAAGTGGCGCACCCAAGGAGGAACCAAGAGAGTGCAATACAATAAAAAAAAACATGAAAAGAAAACTCAAGGAAGGGAGATAAACATCCAAGTGGAAAGAATTATTTAGACAAACACAAAGATAACGAAAGAAGACAAACAAGTAAAAATGGTGTATATAGAAAGATGGTACACAAAAGAAATTCCTAGAATGAGTCTAGAATAGAATAGACTACAAAAACAAAAAAAATGACTCAAAAGTTTCAATCATTTGCATCATCTAAAATCAATATGGCCAAATTATATGCAAGTATGTTCAAGCAAGATTCATTAATTTTTTTTTTCTTTTTAAATCACTCCTTTTAGTCAATGGGACAATATGAGGTGCACTAAAGATATTTTGTTCTTTTCACTTCTTTTTTTTTTTTTACTAACACGTTTTTTTTTCACTTGTTTTCTTTTTAATTTCTATTTTTTTATACAATTTTGCTACACCTCTTAACAAAATTTTGAAGCAAATATGGTGAGGAGTCAAAGAATCATAAATGCTTGAACAAAGGATAGGAAATGGCCACCATAATTGATATACAAAAGTGCAAAATTAAGAAACAAAGCAACCTAATATGAACTAGTAATTTTAGGTGATAAGAAATAAATGGCACTAGGAGAGTTTTATGGAAGTTGAGGCCAACTTGATTACTCAATAATCAGCCCAATTACATACCCAACATGCCTCTCAAAGCCAATCAACAAAAATAACCACAAAAACTAGCACAAAATTAAGATACTAAAATTATTGAACAAGTGAATGAAATTTGGAAGAAATTGAGCATTAATTTTTTCAAGATTTTTTTTTTTAAGAACATGCTAAGATCTAAATAGCATGTGAGACTCTAAGGACATGGGATCAAGAGTAAGCCTCTTTGATGCTCAATTTCCAATAGAGAAATAACACACTTTTATGGTAAAATAAAAGAGCTAAACAATAGATTTTAAGTGACAATTAAAAGGACTAAACAATACCAAAATAAGACACAACGTAGGAGGATTAAAACTGAAAATAAATGACTCAAAATGACCAAGAATGTGACACAAAAACAGAGAAATAGGGGCTGGAAAAAAATAGAGAAATAGGTGCAGGAAAAATTAGAGAAAAAGGTGCAGGAAAATAGAATTAAAATATAAGAACTCTAAAGAAAGAAGCAAAAGTGCATCCAAGGATCAAAACCACAATTGTGTGGCTTCCTTCACAAAGTTTGTGAAGTCATTACTATGATCCTCTTAGGGTAAGCACTAGAATAAGGAAAAATTCAAAAGATGGGCAGAAATTTAAAGAAACAAACCTAAAGGAAACACACAAAGATTCAATAGAAATGAACAAAATAAATTGAATCTAGAAAGCAATAAAGACATGGAAATAAAAATTGCAAGAACTAAAACATAAACTTCAAGACAATAAGGAATTTAAATGACAATAAAGGAAGCAAGAAATAAAGTACAAAAACTGCAGAAAAAAGAAACTAAAGAAAGACACATAAACTAAGGAGAAAGAGGAGGAAATGAACCTTCATGAAGATGACTCTGATACCAAATGATGCACTCCCTTGATCTCTTCAACCAAGGTTCCTTCCTCTAAGAAAATGGAGGATGGAGAGGTTAGAAATGGGAGAGGGTTGACGCCACTTTCTAGGAGAAAGATGAGTCAAAAAATTTTATGTTGCTTGCCACAAGGGAGAGGTCCCTTGATAAAAGCTTTAAGGGAGAGATTCCTCAAGAGAGAGGATTCTCAATGACACTCAAGAATAAATTGCTCAAAAAGAGTCTTACTTCATTCATTCAAGTGTGCTTTGTACAAGAGAGACTAGGTGTATTTATAGTGCAAAGAGGGAGCAAGGCACTCAAAACTAGGCAATGTGGGACTTAGGCCTAATTAGTATTAGGAGCACTAATCCCTCTTAGGCCCACTAAAAGTGGTGCGTAGCCTTAAGCTAGGGAGTGTCATAGCCTAATCAAGGGGGTGTGGAAAGAGATCCACACTCCTTTGTGTTATTAGGCCCTTTACTCCCCTCACCTCCCTTCCTAAGCTAATTACACCCTAAACTCTAGAAACTAAAATAAATGGCCAAAATACAAGGCCTAAAAGGGAATTAAAAGCTAATTAATATTTACAAGAGGAAAACTAAGTACTATGGCCTAAAATATCTATCTTCATCATTAGCTGGGGTCTTGATGAGTCTTTCCGGGCCAAGTCCTCTTCAATCCTCCTAGCCATTGCCCTAGTAAGAGGGCCCTTGATAGGTAGGATTGCATCAAAATTCTACCCATTTAGCATGCCTTTTATTAAGCTTGCCTTGACCCTTCAAATAATTAAGTGACTCATGGTCACTATGAATGATGAACTCCCTAGGTATAAGATAATGTTCCCAAGTTTGAAAGGCCCTTATCAAAGAGTAAAACTCTTTATCATAGGTGAGGTAGTTTAAGGCGGCTTCATTTAGTTTTTCACTAAAAAAAGCCATGGGATGACCACCTTGTAACAACACAGCTTCCACACCCACTCTCAATGCATCACGGTCTAGCTTAAAAGTTTTAGAAAAGTCAGGAAGAGCTAAAACTGATGCATGGGTTAGTTTCTCTTTGATAAGTTCAAAGGCTTTTTGTTATTTTTCACCCCAAAGGAAAGGAGTATCCTTCTTCACCAAATCATTTATTGGTGAGAAAAGTGTGGAGAAGTTAGGCACAAAGCACCTATAAAAGCTCGCGAGACCATGAAAACTCTTGATCTCAGTCACACTTTTTGGGGAGGGCCATTCTTGGATGGCTTTGATTTTGTTAGGGTCCACTTGAACCCCATTTTTATTAACTATAAAACCTAAGAACACCACACTCTCCACACAAAAATTACATTTTTCAAGATTTCCATAGAGTTGGTGTGACCTAAGAATGCAAAAGACGCGCCTAAGATGGCCTACATGTTCATCTAGGCTCTTGCTATACACTAAGATGTCATCAAAATAAACAACACAAAATTTTCCTAAGCAATCCCTAAGGACATGATTCATAAGCTTCATGAAGGTGCTTGGGGAATTGGTAAGCCCAAAGGGGATTACCAACCACTCATACAGCCAAAACTTGGTCTTAAAAGCAGTTTTCCACTCATCACCTTCCTTGATGCGGATTTGGTGATAACCACTCTTAAGATCACTTTTCGAAAATAATTGAGCCCCATGCAATTCATCAAGCATGTCATCAAGCCTAGGGATAGGGTGCCTATATTTGATGGTGATGTTATTGATTGCTCGACAATCAATGCACATCCTCCATTGGCCATTCTTCTTGGGCACCAACAAGACTGGCATAGCACAAGGGCTTAGGCTCTCTTGAACCCAACCCTTCTCCAATAGTTCTTGGACTTGAGACTCAATCTTCTTGGTCTCCATGGGATTAGTCTTATAAGCAGGCCTATTAGGCAAGCTAGCCCCAGGTACCAAGTCTATTTGGTGTTCTATACCCCTAATTGGAGGAAGTCCTTTGGGAACTTCATTAGGGAATATATCACCAAACTCCTTTAAAATATCTTGAACCTCTTGAGGTAGGTTCTCATGTCTAATTTCTATGGCAGTGCTAGAACTAGAAGGGAAAGAAGCGAAGGGGGAAGAAATGGGGGATGCCTCTTTGCAAAGGAGGAGATAGAAAGGTCTATTAGTTAAGGGAGCTTCCTTTAAATCCAATTTTGTCGCAAATAAACTCCCTTTACTAATGACTTTCTTGGAAGGGGCACCAACTTCCAACTCAACCTCCTTACCCCTTTCAAGCTTTAGGGGTAAAACTTTCCTCTTTTTTTTCCTCCTCATCTCTCTTATGTTTCATGATGAGTTGGTCCTCCGCCACTTGTGACGGTGTTAGAGGATACAACTTAATGCGCTTATCCTTATGAGTGAGGATGATGTTATTGGAATGAGCATGGTGTATGGCTTTCTTATCAAATTTCCATGGTCTTCCTAGCAAGATATGGCCAGCTTCCATTGGGACTATGTCACATAGGATCTCATCTTTATAATACCCAATGGAAATTGGAACCTTGACTTGCTCATTGACCTCCATTTCCTCTTGCTCATTGAGCCATTGAAGCTTGTAAGGCTTAGGGTGGGGAAGTGGGGTCAAGGCTAGCTTTTCCACCAACCTTGAGCTACAACAATTACAGCATGACCCACTATCTATAATGAGAGAACATATTTTGTCATTCACCTTATAGCGAGTGTGGAATATGTTCTCCCTTTGAGATGGGGATACTTTCAAAGGTTGGCTTCCAAGAAGCCTTCTTATCATCAAGATGTCTCCCTCACATGCATAAGCAGTTTCATCACAATCAGATTGGTATGCATGAACCCCTTCTCCTTCGCTCTCACTAGAGGAGTGTGAGCTAGACTCACTACTATAAACATCTTGGGCCCTCATGATGATGTTTCTCTTAGTAGGGCATTGAGAGGCAATGTGGCCTCTCCCAAGACATTTAAAGCATTTGATACTACTAAATTTCTCATGAGAGTTAGTAGTAGGGGTTTTTCTCTCTACATGTGATGTTTTATGCTCTTTGAAGTGCTTGGGATGTTCCTCTTTGTGGTAACTCTTGAAAGAGTTCCCCTTAGGTTGGTCCCTCTTTACATAAGGTAGGTTATCCTTTTTAAAAGTTTTCCTTCTAAGTTGATTTTCCACCTTGATACAAAGTTGAACTAACTCATCAAGGGAATTGTATGAGAAGAGCTCTACCTTATCATGAATTTTGGGGCTCAACCCACACAAAAACCTTGCCATAGTGGCCTTGGGTTCCTCAATGATACCCGCCCTCAAGATAAGAAGTTCCATCTTTTGTCTATACTCTTCTATACTAAGGTTGGTTTGCCTTAGTCTTTGGAGTCTATCCAAAAGATCTCTTTCATACCAAGAGGAAATATGCCTTCTTCTTAGAGCACTTCTAAGATCATTCCAATATCTTATGGAAGGCATATTGGTGCGGATTCTCTCATTGGTTAACCCAACCCACCAATGCATGGCATGCCCTTGGAAACTAAGGGTTGCCATTGGAACCTTTCGTTCTTCTCTTAACTCATGGCAAGTGAAGAGTTGTTCTACCTTGATTTCCCAATCAAGGTAGGCTTCCACATCTTCCCTCCCATGAAATGAGGGGAGATCAATTTTGGGCTCCCTTGGAGGGGCCCCATTATTATGCATGGATGAATGAGAGTTTCTCCTAGGATGATTGTAGTATTCTTCCTCACTTTCACTCCTATGGGTATGTCTAGATGGGGAACCTAAGACCGTCCCTTTCATTTTGTAATTCTCACCATTCCCATGCTTTCTTTTTTCTTCTTTTTTCTCTTTTCTTCTTTCTCTTTCTTTTCTTTCTCTCCTTTCTTCATCTTCTCTCCTTTCTCTTATTCTTCTCTCTTCTTTCTCTCTTTTTTCTCTCTTTTATTCCTCTCTTTCTTTTATTTTTCTTTTCTCCTTGGACTCTTTTTCTCTCCTTTTTTCTTCTCTTCTCTCTTGTTCTTTTGCCATCCACTCCCTAAGGTGGCTAAAAACTTTTCACAAACAAATACTTCTCTCTTTTTGTGTTTTCTTGCCTAAAATGGTTTGATGAGTCTTTGGAACTCTTTAGCCTTCTAAGTGCTTTGAATAAGAAAAATAAAGCAAGAATTTTAAAGCAAAAATTCAAAAGAGAAGGGATCTAAATCGAGCTCCTAAGGTGTTGAAGGAAGTGTACCACTTCTTCCTTCTTCACCTAATTTTCGAGAAACTAAAAAAAATTAACTAAATCTTATTACAACCAAAGGGAGGGCCGTAAGGGCACTCAAACTCCCAACTACAAAATTAATACACCCAAATTAAAGAAAAAGTAAAGTCTTCAAAAAATGATTCCCCAAATGCTCCCTCAAATCAAAGTCCTCACGGCTAGGTGTGTTTCCTTTTGAGGTGATCCCTTAGGCCCTTAGTCCAACCTTCCAAAATATGCTACCCTTGTGGTAAGCTCCTTTTTCAAGCTTTCTCCCAAAATTGGCACTAACACACAAACCAAAGAAACCAAAAGTAGCAAGGGGAGGTGCGAATAGAAACTCAAAAAGCAATAAAAGATAACACAATCAAAAGGACACTTAACCAAATGGTAAGAGTATATAAGACAAACTAGAAAGATGATTTAAAAGACAAGCAACAACTAAAAGGTAAACAAAAGAAAGAGAGCACACAATGGAATACCTAAGAATGGCACTAGATTAAAGAGTAGAAAGACACAAATATCAAGTTCTAGTGTACCAAAAGTAATAAAATTTCTTTTAAGGTTCCAAGTTCAAAGTTGAAGCACTTGCTAATTTTAGGTTAGGTACATCAAATGAATTTTTCAAACTTTCTTTTCTTTTGTTTGTTCTTTTTTTTTTTTTAATCCTTCGTTGTTTTTTTTTTTGTATTTTATTTTAGACTTTGTTCTCTTGTTTTTTTTTTGAATATTTACTAGATGCACCTAAATTGATTGTGAATTTAGTGCTTAATAACAAAGAGTTATGTGCTTGGAACAATAAAGAAAATTAAAAGCAACAATTTAGGTACTACTAGAAATGACTTCAAAATGCAAAGTAGCTATAGATGTGTTCATGGTTAAGTAGTTTGGTGTGCCACTGGACTCAAGCTTTGTTAAGTTTTTAGTAATTTTTTGAACACAAATACCAAAGTTATAGCTTAAGTGAAAGCACCCACAAACAAGAACTACCTTTACCACACAAATGAGCTACTAATTATACGTATAAGGAAAATAAAGACAAAGGGAATTGAGCAACTATTTTGGATTTTTTTTTTAAGAATATGCTTGAAACTAAAAGCACATGAACCTCTAAAGAGACTTAGACATGAGGTATGACCCTCTATGTTGCTCAATTTAAGAAGTTTCAAAAACTTTTTTGTAAAAAAAAAAAGAGGCTAAACTTAAAAGGAATTAATAGACAAAATGGGAAACTATAAACATGACTTATAGACAACTACACAAGAGTATAAAAGTGAAAAATAAAAGCTAAAAATAAGGCAAAAACAAGGCAACTAGGTGCAAGGAAACATAAGAATTTGGTCTAAATTTCTTGACCACAAGGTTGTGGAATTCACCACAACGGCATGGATTTTTAGCAAGAAATTCTCAAAACCAAAATTCAAGCAAGAAAGCACCCAACTCAAAGCTTAAGCGTAAATTAATGAATATGGGAGAGATGTAGATGCAAAGAAAAGAACAATATAAATTGCATCAAGCAAAAAATAAATGCCGCAAATAAACTATAACTCAAAACAATAAACTCAAGACATAAATGGAAATGATAAACAACAATGGAAAGCTAGAAAAAATTGCGGAAATTAAAGATAAAATAAAATAGGAAAATGGAAAGAAAAAATAAATGAGGTAGGAAGAGAGCTTAGACCTCTAGAACCAATGCTCTGATACCAAATGATGCATGCCTCCCTTGATCTTTTTCTAGAGATTTTCTTCTTTGGTGAAATGGTTTATGGAAAGGTAAGAAGTGAGGTGGTTTTAGGCGCCACTTAAGGTAAGATAAGCCTAAGAGGGAAAGTTTTCCACAAGGGATGGAACCCATGATAAAACCTAAGGAATTCTCAAAGAGAGAAGGGTGGACACTAAGAGAATTTTAGCCAACTCAAGGTTTTTCCATTCAATCAAGTGTAAAAAATATAAGAGTGTGAAGGAGCACCTTTTTATAGAGGGAGTTAACCTCTTGGACAAGTCAAGAAGGAAAGGAAGGGCTAGGATTAAAAGGAGTCATCCAAGGGAGGAGGATTGAAGCCCAAAGTCCAATCAATCCCCTCCTTTAGATGAGAATTGGTGCCCAAGCTACCTCATCCAAGGGCCAAGATTACTCCTTTATTAGTTTTGGGTTTTATTTAGGAAAAGAGGGTGTAGTTATCAAACTACTCCCTTATTTCCTAAATAAAGGTCCAAAAGCTAATCTTACCCCTTCTTATTACTAAGACACCTCCTAGAAAATTAAATGGACTAATACATGTCCAAAATAAAATCCTAGGTTCCTAAAATAAAAATTACAAGTAAATAAGTCACGACTTGCATAACTTGATGGTCATATGGAGGTGAGATCTTCCTCCTTCTACTCTAGCCATGTCTTCTTCTATTCTCCTAGCCATGGCCCTAGTGATAGGGCCCTTGCTTGGGGAGAATGCATCACTATAGGACCAACCTCATGGAGACCTAAGAAATTGAGTCTCAAGTGAATAAGCTATTCGAGAAGGGTTGGGTTCAAAAGAGGCTAAACCTTTATGTTGTGCCAGTCTTGTTGGTGCCCAAGAAGAATGGCCAATGAAGGATGTGTGTTGATTGTCGTGCAATCAACAACATCACCATCAAATATAGGCACCCAATCCCTCGTCTTGATGACATGTTGGATGAATTACATGGGGCAAAAATATTTTCAAAAATAGATCTTAGAAGTGGTTACCACCAAATAAGAATCAAAGAGGGTAATGAGTGGAAAACTGCTTTTAAGACTAAATTTGATCTTTATGAGTGGTTGGTTATGCCTTTTGGGCTAACCAATGCCCCAAGCACATTCATGCGCTTAATGAATCATCTACTAAGGGATTGCCTTAGTAAATTTTGTTTAGTTTACTTTGATGACATTTTAGCTTACTCTAGGAACCTAGATAATCATTTAGGACATCTAAGGCATGTTTTTTTCTCTTCTTAGGAGTAATCATCTTTTTGGTAACTTAGAAAAATGCACCTTTTATGTATATAGTGTAGTTTTCCTAGGTTTTGTAATTAGCACAAAAGGGGTCTATGTTGACCCCAAAAGATAAAAGCAATTCAAGAATGGCCCACCCCAAAGAGTGTGACAAAGATCAAAAGCTTTCATGGTCTCGCTTGCTTTTAAAGGTGCTTTGTCCCTAATTTCTCCATGCTCTTTGCACAAATAAATGATTTGGTGAAAAAGGAAGTTCCTTTCCTTTGAGGTGAGAAACAAGAGAAAGTCTTCCAGCTAATTAAGCATAAACTGACCCATGCACCAGTCTTGGCATTACCTGACTTTTTTAAAACATTTGAACTTGAATGTGATGCCTCTGGTGTAGGTGTGGGAGCTGTCTTGTTGCAAGGAGGGCACCCCATTGCGTATTTCAGTGAAAAACTCAATGGTGCCCCCCTCAACTACCCCACTTATGATAAGGAGTTTTATGCTCTAATTATGACCCTTTAAACTTGGGAGTATTACCTTGCTCCTAAGGAGTTTGTCATTCATAGTGACCATGAGTCACTAAAATATTGAGAGGTCAAGGTAAATTGAACAAAAGGCATGCAACATGGGTGGAATATCTTGAATTCTTCCCTTATGTCATCAAGTACAAGAAAGGAAAACAAAATATGGTGGCTGGTGCTCTTTCTAGGCGTCATGCCCTTTATTCATCCTTGAGTGCAAAAATCTTGGGATTTGATGATATTCGGGCTATGTATCCTTCTGACAAGGATTTTAGCCCCATCTTTGCTGCCTCTGCATCTGTATTTGCATTAAAGGCCCGTGATGGGTACATTATCTTGTACCTAGGGAGTTCATCATTCATAGTGACCATAAGTCACTTAAGTATTTGAAGGGTCAAGGCAAGCTTAATAAAAGGCATGCTAAATGGGTAGAATTTTGATGCAATCCTACCTATCAAGGGCCCTCTCACTAGGGCAATGGCTAGGAGGATTGAAGAGGACTTGGCCCGGAAAGACTCATCAAGACCCCAGCTAATGATGAAGATAGATATTTTAGGCCATAGTCCTTAGTTTTCCTCTTGTAAATATTAATTAGCTTTTAATTCCCTTTTAGACCTTGTATTTTGGCCATTTATTTTAGTTTATAGAGTTTAGGGTGTAATTAGCTTAGGAAGGGAGGTGAGGGGAGTAAAGGGCCTAATAACACAAAGGAGTGTGGATCTCTTTCCACACCCCCTTGATTAGGCCATGACACTCCCTAGCTTAAGGCTAGGAATCACTTTTAGTGGGTCTAAGAGGGATTAGTGCTCCTAATACTAATTAGGCCCAAGTCCCACATTGCCTAGTTTTGAGTGCCTTGCTCCCTCTTTGGGCTATAAATACACCTAGTCTCTCTTGTACAAAGCACACTTGATTGAATGAAGTAAGACTCTTTTTGAGCAATTTATTCTTGAGTGTCATTGAGAATCCTCTCTCTTGAGGGATCTCTCCCTTAAAGCTTTTATCAAGGGACCTCTCCCTTTTGGCAAGCAACATAAAATTTTTTGACTCATCTTTCTCCTAGAAAGTGGCGTCAACCCTCTCCCATTTCTAACCTCTCCATCCTCCATTTTCTTAGAGGAAGGAACCTTGGTTAAAGAGATCAAGGGAGTGCATCATTTGGTATCAGAGCCATCTTCATGAAGCCCCTATTTCTCTGTTTTTGTGTCACATTCTTGGTCATTTTGAGTCATTTATTTTTAGTTTTAATCCTCCTACGTTGTGTCTTATTTTGGTCTTGTTTAGTCCTTTTAATTGGCACTTAAAATCCATTATTTAGCTATTTTATTTTACCATAAAAGTGTGTTATTTCTCTATTGGAAATTGAGCATCAAAGAGACTTACTCTTGATCCCATGTGCTTAGAGTCTCACATGCTATTTAGATCTTAGCATGTTCTTTAAAAAAAAATCTTGAAAAAATTAATGCTCAATTTCTTCCAAATTTCATTCACTTGTTCAATAATTTTAGTATCTTAATTTTGTGCTAGTTTTTGTGGTGATTTTTGTTGATTGACTTTGAGAGGCATGTTGGGTATGTAATTGGGCTGATTATTGAGTAATCAAGTTGGCCTCAACTTCCATAAAACTCTCCTAGTGCCATTTATTTCTTATCACCTAAAATTACTAGTTCATATTAGGTTGCTATCTTTCTTAATTTTGCACTTTTGTATATCAATTATGGTGGCCATTTCCTATCCTTTCTTCAAGCATTTATGATTCTTTGACTCCTCACCGTATTTGCTTCAAAATTTTGTTAAGAGGTGTAGCAAAATTGTATAAAAAAAATAGAAATTAAAAAGAAAACAAGTGAAAAAAAAACGTGTTAGTAAAAAAAAAAGAAGTGAAAAGAACAAAATATATTTAGTGCACCTCATATTGTCCCATTGACTAAAAGGAGTGATTTAAAAAGAAAAAAAAAATTAATGAATCTTGCTTGAACATACTTGCATATAATTTGGCCATATTGATTTTAAATGATGCAAATGATTGAAACTTTTGAGTCATTTTTTTGTTTTTGTAGTCTATTCTATTCTAGGCTCATTCTAGGAATTTCTTTTGTGTACCATCTTTCTATCTACACCATTTTTACTTGCTTGTCTTCTTTGGTTATCTTTGTGTTTGTCTAAATAATTCTTTCCACTTGGATGTTTATCTCCCTTCCTTGAGTTTTCTTTTCATGTTTTTTTTTATTGTATTGCACTCTCTTGGTTCCTCCTTGGGTGCGCCACTTTGTTGAAGGAAAAGAAAGGTCAAACCAAGCTTTCCACAAGGGAAGCATCTTGAGGTGTGTTGAAGCAAGCTAAGGAAGAGGTTCATTCAAGGGAGCAACACCACTTTGAGAGAGGCAAACACTTGGAGTAGAGAGCAACTTCAAACATCAAGCCTTTTGTTTCTTTTTGTTTAATTGGGTGTAAATTTTATTAAGACCATTTTAATTGAGGTGTTGGATGCCCATAAGGGTCACCTCTTTGATTGTAATAATCTTTTAGTTTGACGTTTAGGTGGGAGAAGGAATTGGTACCCTATCTCTCCACCTTAGGTGCACGCCTTTAGATCCTTCCCTTTGCTTTAAATTTCTTTTATTTGCTTTGCATCTTAGTGTGAAAGACTTTTGAGCTCCAAAGACTCTTAAGTAATTCACTTAGGGAGAAAACAAAACAAAAGAGTAAGGAGTGTTGCCCATAGGTTCTTCCCAATCACTTTCAAAATGAGCTTACACACATCTAGTAAAGGTAGTGTAAATCAACAAGGTTCTCAAAAAACCAACAACATGGATAAGTTTGTGAGTGAATTTAGGGAATGGAGGGTAGAAGAGAGAAAAGAAAGAAAAGAAAGGGAGAAAAGAGAAGAAAAGAGGCGTGAAGAGAAAGAAAAAGAAAATAGAGAAAGAGAGTTAAGAGAAGAAAGACGAAGAGAGGAAAAAGAGCGTGAGAAAAGAGAGAAAGAAAGCGAGGAGAAAAGAGAGAGACAAGAACGAGAAGAAAGAGAAGAAAGACAGAGGGAAGAGAAAGAAAGAGAACGAAGAGAAAGAGAAAAAAAAAGGAAAGAGAAGAGAGAGAGGGGGAAGAGAGAAGAGAAGAGCGTGAAAGAGAAGAAAGAAGAGAAAGACGAGTTAGAGAAAGGCATAGGTATAGTTCTGCCTCTAGTGAAGTAAGTGAAAGTGAGGGATATGAAAGACCTAGGGTAAGGAGAGCACAACAACATCATAACCAACCCCAAGCCCAACCTAGGGAACAAAAAGTTGACCTCCCTTATTTTCATGGCAAAGAGGATGTGGAAGCCTACCTTGATTGGGAAATGAAGGTAGAGCAACTATTTGTTTGTTATAACATAAGTGAAGAAAGAAAAGTTTTGCTGGCAACCCTTAGCTTCCAAGGGCATGCCATGTATTGGTGGACCTCCTTGGTCAATGAGAGGCGCCGCCTTCGTAACCCTCATGTGGATTATTGGAATGATCTCAAGGGGGCTATGAGGCGGAGACACGTCCCTTCTTATTATGAAAGAGAGCTCTTGGATAAACTCCAAAGATTCAAACAGTACAACTCAAGTGTTGAGGAGTACAGACAAAGCATGGAGCTTTTCATGATGAGAGCGGGAGTCACCGAAGAACCAAGGGCCACCGAAGCTAGATTTTTAAGTGGTTTGAACTCTGACATAAGAGACAAAGTTGAGCTCTTACCATATAATAATCTAGATGACCTAGTCCAACTTTGCATAAGAGTGGAAAATCAATTAAAAAGAAAAGGTGGAGCAAAAAGAGAATTTCCATCCTACAATTGTGCAAAAAGGGACCTAGGCAAGGGAAGCTCTTCCAAGAGCTCTCCTAAAGAGGAACCATCCAAGCATGTGCATAAAGAACATAAACCCATGCATCATAGAGACAACCCCCCTACTAGTTCTAACAATAGGACTAGTAGTATTAAATGCTTTAAATGTCTTGGGAGAGGCCACATTGCCTCTCAGTGCCCCAATAAGAAAACCATGATCATGAGGGGCCAAGAGATTTTTAGTGAGAGTAGCTTATCTTCCTCCTCTAGTGAGAGTGAGGAAGAAGGGGGTCATGAGCATCATGAGCATGACATTGTTGAAAATCCTTGTGATGGAGACCTCTTAATGGTTAGGTGCCTTCTTGGAAGCCAAACCCTTGAGCTTAACCACTCTCAAAGAGAGAACATTTTTCATACACGTTGTAAAGTTTTAGACAAAACCTGTTCTCTCATTGTGGATAGTGGATCCTGCTGCAATTGTTGTAGCTCAAGGTTGGTAGAGAAGCTAGCTTTACACCCAATTCCTCATCCTAGACCTTACAAGCTCCAATGGCTTAATAAGGAAGGGGAAATGGTTGTAAACCAACAAGTGAATGTGCCGTTCTCCATTGGAAAGTATCAAGATGAGATCTTATGTGATATAGTTCCAATGGAGGGTGGCCATCTCTTGTTAGGGAGGCCTTGGCAGTTTGACAAACAAGTCATTCACCATGGCTACTCTAATGAGATAATCCTCACTCTAAGGGTAAAAGAATAAAGTTGACTCCTCTCACACCTTCACAAGTGGCAGAGGATCAACTATCATGAAACATAAAAGAGATGAGGAAAAAAAAAGTTCAAAGCCAAAAAAAAAAAAAGCTTTCATCCCTAAAGCTTGAAAAGGGTAAAGAGGGAGAGTTGGAAGGAGGTACCCCTTCCAAAGAGGTAATTAAGAAAGAGATTCATTTTGCAACAAAAATGGATATTAAAGAAGCTTTCTTGCTTGATCGACCTTTTTATCTCCTTCTTTGTAAAGAGGTACCTTCTGGCACTGCCACAAGTCATGAAATTGAGTCTCTTCCAAAAGGGGTTCAAAATCTTTTAAAAGAATTTGATGATCTTTTCCCTCAAGAGGTTCCGAGGGGATTACCACCTCTAAGGGGAATAGAACACCACATTGACCTTGTTCCTGACGCAAGTCTGCCCAATAGACTCGCGTATAGGACAAACCCCGTTGAGACCAAAGAGATTGAGTCTCAAGTTTAAGACTTGTTGGAGAAGGGTTGGGTTCAAAAGAGCCTTAGCCCTTGTGCGGTTCCTGTTTTGTTGGTGCCCAAAAAGGATGGAAAATGGCGGATGTGTATGGACTGTCGTGCCATCAATAACATCACCATTAAGTATAGGCACCCAATCCCTAGGCTAGAGAATATGCTTGATGAATTGCATGGAGCCAAAATATTTTCAAAAATTGATCTTAGAAGTGGTTACCATCAAATAAGAATCAAAGAAGGAGATGAATGGAAAACCGCTTTTAAGACCAAATTCGGTCTTTATGAATGGTTGGTGATGCTTTTGGGCTCACCAATGCTCCAAGCACTTTCATGCGTCTCATGAATCATGTACTTAGGGATTGCATTGGTAGGTTTGTAGTTGTTTATTTTGATGATATTTTAGTCTATAGTAGGTCTTTAGAAGAACATATAGGACACCTTAGGGAAGTCTTATCTGTCCTTAGAATGAATAAACTATTTGCAAACTTAGAAAAATGCACTTTTTGTGTTCCTAGTGTGGTTTTCTTGGGCTTTGTCATTAGTGCCCAAGGGGTCCAAGTGGACCCCCAAAAAATCAAGGTCATTCAAGAATGGCCCACCCCTACTAGTGTGACTAAGATCAAGAGCTTTCATGGTCTCGCAGGATTTTATAGGCGCTTTGTGCCTAACTTCTCCACACTAGCTTCACCACTCAATGACTTGGTGAAGAAGGAAGTTCCTTTCTTGTGGGGTGAAAAAAAAAAGAAGTTTTTCAACTGCTCAAGGATAAACTCACTAATGCATCGGGAGCTAGGTGTAGGAGCTGTGCTGTTGCAAGGGGGGCACCCTATTGCTTATTTTAGTGAAAAACTCAATGGTGCCCACCTCAACTACCCCACCTACGACAAGGAGTTTTATGCTTTGATCCGTGCCCTCCAAACTTGGGAACATTATCTTGTTTCCAAGGAATTTGTCATTCATAGTGACCATGAGTCACTTAAGTATTTGAGGGGGCAAGGAAAGTTGAACAAGAGGCATGCTAAATGGGTTGAATTTCTTGAAACTTTTCCTTATGTCATCAAATATAACAAGGGAAAAACAAATGTGGTGGCCGATGCTCTTTCAAGGAGGCATTCTCTCCTTGCCACCCTCAGTGCTCAAATTTTGGGATTTGATGACATAAAAGAAATGTATCCTTCTGACCAAGACTTCGAAACCATTTATACCGCCTCATCTTCCAAAGCCAAAGATGGCTTCTACATGTGTGAGGGGTACTTATTCAAAGAGGGCAAACTTTGTGTACCCCAAGGATCCATTAGGAAATTGCTGACAAAAGAGAGCCATGAAGGTGGGCTCATGGGGCATTTTGGAATTGATAAAACCTTAATGCTTTTAAAAGAAAAATTCTTTTGGCCCATATGAAAAAAGATGTCCAAAGACATTGCTTGCGATGCATAGCTTGTTTACAAGCTAAATCCTGAGTAATGCCTCATGGACTTTACACACCTTTACCCACTCCTTCTACACCTTGTGATGTGACCATGCCTAGCCAAGGACCTATCACTAGGGCCATGGCTAGAAGGATTGAAGAAGACCTAGCCCTTGCAGACAAAGGAAGACTTCACCTCCTATGGAGAGTGAAGATATTAGGCTAGGGACTTTAGTTAATAAAATGTAATTTTCCTTTATTTTAATTTTGAGGAGCATTAAGAATTTAATTTGGGACATGTATTTAGTCCATTTTTTATTTTTAGGAGGTGTGTTAGGAATTTAGAGGGTGGATTTAGCTTTTTGGATCTTTATGAAGGAAATAAGGGGTAGCCTTGATATCTACACCCCTCTTTTCTACATAAACCCCCTAAGCTAATAAAAAGGAATCTTGGCCCTTGGTTTGAGAAACTTGGGCACCAAGTTTGATGATCTAAGGAGGGAATTGTTTCTTAATTCTCCTCCCTTAGATCTCTCCTTTTAATCCTAGCCCTTCTTTTTTAGGTTATCTTGTTCAAGAGGTTAGCTACCTCTATAAATAGGAGCTCCTCCCTCACTTGTATTTTTTACACTTGAATTTAATCCTAGAGATCATATTGGTTGAGGTTCTTACCTTTGAGTGTCCCCCTTTCTCCTTTGTGAGAACTTCTAAGAGTTATCAAGGGACCCCTCCCTTGTGGCCTCTCCCCTTTGGCTTATCAAACCTAGTATTTGTGGCGCCTCATCCCATTCCTTTCCTCTCCATAAATCCATTTCCCTTCCAAGTGACTTTAGAAAGGATCCTTTGGGCACGTGATCATCAAAGATCACATCAAGTGGTATCTAGAGCCATTTTCTAAAGGTCACGTTCTTTCTCAATTTTTTTTTTTTGCTTTGTTGTTTATTTCTTTGATCTCTTTATTTTAAAGTCCTTCATTTTTTGTCATCTCTATCTCCTTTATTGTCTAGTAGTATAGTTTTTTATTCTTGCTATTATATGCGCTTTTGTTTTCTATCTACGCACCTATTTTCCATTTAATTTGATGCGATTTTATTTGTCCCTTTCTTTGCATCTTATTTTCGTGTTCAAGTTGCATAATTTTCCCTTGGTTTTTTATGTTAAAGTGTGCCTAAGAAGTTGTGACCATTAAACCCACATGGTTGAGGATTTTTCCACACCATTGTGGTAATCAACTTTGGCCACTTTGTTGTGCCTTTTGTTTTGAGTCTCTTACTGAAATTTTTGCTCTATTTTTAGGTGTGTTATTTTTTCTTAATCTTGTGTTTTGTCAAATACTATTCATGTTAGTTTCCTATTTTGTCTCATTTAAATTCCATAGGTTTTAGCCTCTTAAAATTTTTACAAAAAAGCTTTCAAAAACATTTTGAATTGAGCTCCTAAGAGGTGAACCTCTTATTAAGTCTCTTAAGTCTTTTATGCTTTTAGTTCAAGCATATTAATCTCTTTGTTGTTCTTAAATATTTGCTCAATTCAATCTTTATATGTTTCTTGTTTTATGTTGAATTATTAGTAGCTTTCCACTTGGTTTACCTTCACTATTGGTGCCTCTTTATGGAATTTTAGCTTGGGTGAATTGTGTTAGTAATTTGAGCAATCAATTTACTTCAAAATCAGCCCTAAATCATTCCTTAAGCACCATTAGTTCAGTGGTATTTGGAACTACTAAGTTGTTTTGCCTTTAGTTGTATGCATTGCTTGAAAATTGTGTGACCTTACTTTGTGCTTATTCACTCAAGCGTTATAATTTCAAGCATCCTCATTAAAATTTCAATTCAACAAGCTATTAGGTGCAGCAAAAAGATTAGAAAAAGTTAAAAAAAAATAGAAAAAGTTCAAGTTAAAAAAAAAAAGAAGAAGATAAAATAACTAAAAGGAAAGACAAATTTGAAGTTGTGTACCTAATAGTAGAAACATTTGATATGAGGAATCAATTGTGATTAAAAAAAAATTACTTGAGTAAGCTTTTTAGTTTTGGTCACTTAAATTTTATTAAGTGTGCAACTATTGGTTTCATTTTTTTTGTTTGAGTCTTTTTTCATCTCTACTGTTAGAGCTAATCTAGGAAAGTTATTTGTGTGCTACCTTCCTTTGTGAGCCTTATGTTTTCTTGCTTGTCTTTTTTACTTCTTTGAGTTTGTCATTGTTTAATCTATCCACTTGGATTTGTGAACCTTGTTTTGTTATTCACCTTTGTTTGTTGTCTTGTGTTGTATTCGGCCTTGGTAAGGAAAGGTTGGGAAAGGTTCCATATATAAAATTTTGGCAAGTCCAAACAAGAGGAAACAAGGGTAGCATTCTTGGGGTGAGTTGATGCAACTCAAAGGGGCTTGATCAAAAGGAGACAAACACCAAAAAGCTTGGAGTGAAGACTTTGTTTTATTTTTTTTATTCTTTCTATTGTGTATACTTAATTTTAGATTGGGAGTTTGAGTGCCCTTAAGGCCCTCCCTTGGTTTGTAATAATTTTGGTTAATTTTAGCGTAGTTCCTTGTTAATTAGGTGAAGAAGGGAGAAGTGGTACACTTCCTTCAACACCTTAGGAGCACGATTAGAGCCCTTTCTCTTTTACATTCTTGCACTTTTATTTTATTTTATGTTATTTTGAAAAAACGTGTAGAGGCTAAGAGTTCCAAAGACTCATCAAGCCACCTTAGATGAGAAAAGAAAAAAAAAACAGTTTTTGGCCTACCCTTGAGTTTTTGGCATCCAAGCACCATGACTTCCCACACACATTCTAGTGCACATAGTTGTTCATCAAGTAAGAGTGTCAACCAAAGAAAACCTTCTAAGGGAGACACTCTTGAAAACCTTAACTTAGAATTTAGAGAATGGATGGCTAAAGAACAAGAAAGGAGAGAAGAAAAAGAGAGAAAAAAAGAAATAAAAGAAAAGGAAAAACAAAAAGAGAAGGAAGAGTTAAAAAAAGAGATGTTGGAAATGAGAAAAGAGAAAAAATAGCGAGAAGAGAGAAGGCAAAGAGAGAGAAGAGAGGACGAAGAAAGGAGAAGAAGGAAAGAACTAGAAAGAAAAAGAGAAAAAGAGGAAGAAGAGAGAAGGAGAGGAGAAGAGAGTAAGAGGAGAGATGGGAGGGAGAGTGATAGAAAAAATAAAGGAATTCTCATAAGATCCCCATCTAGGCATTTTAGCTCTAGTGAAGAAGAATACTATAGAAATCAACATAAGCATCACTCTCATTCATCATACAATCATCATTCTCTTCAAGAGAACATAAATCATGCTAGGGAACCAAAGGTAGACCTACCCCATTTTCATGGTAGGGAAGATGTTGAGACTTACCTAGATTGGGAAGTCAAAGTGGAACAAGTCTTTCGATGCTATGAAATTAGGGAAGAAAGGAAAGTACCTTTGGCCTCCCTTAGTTTTCAAGGTTCTGCTTTGCATTGGTGGGATGGGTTAGTCAAGGATAGGGCCCGTAAACAAATGCCTGACATTCGCTACTGGAATGATTTAAAAACTTGTTTGCGAAGAAGGCACATTCCTTCATATTATGAGAGGGATCTTTTGGATAGGCTCCAAAGACTTAGGAAACATAACCTAAGTATTGAGGAGTATAGACAAAAGATGGAGCTTCTCGTACTAAGGGCCAATATCATTGAGGAACCCAATGCCACCCTTGCTAGGTTTTTGTGTGGATTAAGCTCTGACATTAGAGATAAGGTAGAGCTTCTTTCATACTCAAACCTTGATGAGTTGGTTGAACTTTGTGTAAGATCTGAGAATCAACTCAAGAGAAAAAGCTTTAAAAAAGATTCTCCCTCTTACTCAAAGAGAGACCAACTTAAGGGAAACTCTTTCAAGGGTTTTCCCAAAGAGGAACCCAAGCATTTTCAAGATACAAAAGCACCTCATGTAGAGAGAAAAACCCCTACTACTAAGCCTACTGAGAGGCAAAGTAGTATCAAATGCTTCAAATGTCTTGGGAGAGGCCACATTGCCTCTCAATGCCCTAACAAGAAAACCATGATCATAAGGGGACAAGACATTTGTAGTGAGAATAGCTCATCTTCCTCCTCTAGTGAGAGTGAGGAAGAAGAGGGACATACTTTTGAACAACAGTGTGAGGAAGCTTTTCCTTATGAGGGGGACCTCCTTATGGTTCAAAGGCTTCTTGGAAGCCAACCTCTAGAGCTTGGCCAGTCACAAAGAGAGAACATCTTCCATAAAAGATGTAAAGTAAATGACAAAGTATGTTCTCTCCTTGTTGATAGTGGCTCCTGTTGTAACTGTTGTAGCTCTAGGTTGGTTGAAAAGCTAGCCTTGACTACCATGCCCCATCCCAAACCTTACAAATTGCAATGGCTCAATGAGCAAGGGGAGATGGTAGTCAATGAACAAGTTATGGTTCCAATTTCCATAGGATCTTATAATGATGATATTCTTTGTGACATAGTTCCTATGGAGGCTGGTCATATCCTGTTGGGAAGACTATGGCAATTTGACAAAAAAGCTATTCACCATGGTCACTCCAACCAAATAATTCTCACCCATAATGAAAAGCGCTTCAAATTGTATCCTTTGTCACCTTCTCAAGTGGCTGAAGATCAATTTGAGATGAAAAAGAAAAGAGTTGAGGAAAAAAAAATACAACAAGTTTTACCCTTAAAGCTTGAAAAGGGTAAAGAGAGAGAGTCGGAAGGTGATGCCCCTTCAAAAGGGAATATTAGTAAAAGGAGCCTATTTGCTACTAAACGTGATTTAAAAGAAGCTCCTTTGACTAACAAGCCCTTTTATCTCCTCTTTTGCAAAGAAGCATCAAATCCTTCTTCCATTTTGCATTCTTCTGTTGAGAGCACTACCACAGCCCATGCACATGAGCACCTCCCTCAAGGGGTTCAAGATATTTTAAAAGAATTTGATGACATATTCCCTAATGAGGTTCCGAAAGGATTTCCTCCCATTAGGGGTATAGAACATCAAATTGATTTGGTGTCTGGCGCAAGTCTACCTAATAGACCTGCCTATAGGACCAACCCCATGGAGACCCAAGAGATTGAGTCTCAAGTGAATGAGCTGTTGGAGAAGGGTTGGGTTCAAAAGAGCCTAAGCCCTTGTGCTGTGCCAATCTTGTTGGTGCCCAAGAAGAATGGCCAATGGTGATGCATGCCTCCCTTGATCTTTTTCCTTGAGGTTCCAAGCACCATGAAATGGATGATGGAGGGGAAAGAAAATGCAGGTGGGGTGCCACTCTCAAAGAGAGATAAGCCAAAGTGTTTAGATTTGCCACAAGGGAAGGAACCCTTGATAAAAACCAACTAGGAAGAGGTTCCTCAAGAGAGAGGATCCTCAAGACCTTTTACTAAGAATGTGCTCACAAAGAGACTATTTTCATTCAACTTCAAAGGTGAAATTTTACAATGAGGGGGAATGAGTATATATAGCCCAATGGGAGAGCTTGGGCACACTTTTCTAGGCAATGTGGGACTTGGGCTTAATTAGGATTAAAACTAATAAGCCCAAGTCTTAGGCCTTAAGTGAGGCACCTAAGTTCACCCCCTATGGGTGCAATTAGCATATCTTAATGTGAATGGGCTAGCCCAAAATCATGTCTTAACTTATGCACCCATTATAAGCTTACTCCTCCTTTTTAACTAAAGACACCTATACCTTATAAACTAAGAAGATGGCCGGAAATACATGGCCTTAAGGGAATTAAAAATACTTTCCTATTTATCTAATTAAAATAAAATATTTACAAGCTAAAAATAACGAAGACTATGGCTTCGAATCTTCAATGAGCTTTTGTCCATGCCATGCCTTCCTTGAGTCCTCCTAGCCATGATGCATGCTAGGTGAGATTGCATCATCTCCTCTCCCTTGGAGAGGATTTGACCTCTAATCCTGAGGTCTTTCTTCCGCTTTTTCAAAGTCTGCAAGAAAATAAGGAAAGCAGTAAGTATATGCAGACAAGTGATTTTGGGGGAAGTGAGAGGTCTATAAGGAGGCCTTTTAAGAATGGGGTAGTGGAGGTTGGCACTAAAGTTTGAAAATATTTTAGTGTGCATGTGCCTCCACACAACAGCTCCCCATCCTCCTCCAATTGCACTAGATACTAGCCTCAAAGGTTTTGAAATAGTTGGCGAGACTAGTCTAAGTGGAATGGAGCACTCATCAAGTTGGATTTGAGGGTGTGGATCAAGGTGCTCAAAAGATATAGGCACATCCTCAAATTCAACTTGTTCTTTTTGTAAGAGTTGGCAGGAAAATTTTTTCTATGTAGAGAACCTCCTTTGAAGGCAAAGGCGGATCTTCCTTAGACTCGGTCTTCCTACCAACAACCTTATTTTCATTTTTATCCCTTTCTCTCTTAAGCTTCATGATCCTTCTATCCTCCATAACCTCGGTAGGGGTAAGAGGAAGTAAGGTGATCTTTTTCTAGAGGTTTTCTTCTTTGGTGAAATGGTTTGTGGAGAGGTAAGAAGTGAGGTGGTTTTAGGCGCCACTTAAGGTAAGATAAGCCTAAGAGGGAAAGTTTGCCACAAGGGATGGAACCCTTGATAAAAACCTAAGGAATTCTCAAAGAGAGAAGGGTGGACACTAAGAGAATTTTGGCCAACTCAAGGTTTTTCTATTCAATCAACTGTATCACTCTAGTCTTGGCCTCCTTTTCAAGTCTCATCTTCCTTGGTTTTAAATCAACACTTCCTAAGGATACTACCCTTGTGAAAATTTCAACAATTTGGCTACCTACCAAGAGAAAACAAGCGCCCAAGCAAGAGACCAAGGGAAGTAGAATTTGAAAGCAAAAAGCAATAAAAAGCACTTAACAAGAATAGGAACACATCCAAGTGGAAAGAATTTATTTGACAAACACAAAGAAAGCCAATAAGGACAAGCAAGAAATAAAAGGTGTAGAAAGAAAGTTGGCACACAAAAAAAAATTCCTAGAATGGGCCTAAAATAGAATTGGACTTAAAACAAAAAAGACTCAACAAATTCAATGATTTGCACAATTGTAAAGCAAGGTGACTAAATCATAGTCAAATAAATTCAAGCAAATTTCAATAAAATTTAATACTCCTTTGAATTTTTTAATAATTTTGAGGTGCACTAATTTTTATTTTATTTTTTTGTACTCTTTTTACTTGTTTTTAGCACTTTTTACTAACTCTTTTTTTTTTTTTACTTATTTTACACTTTTGATTTCTTTTCTTCTTCTTTTTTTTTTTTTGAAACAATTTTGCTACACCTCTTAACACATTTTGTAGCAAATATAGTGAGGAGTCAAAGAATCATAAATGCTTGAACAAAGGATAGGAAATGGCCACCATAATTGATATACAAAAGTGCAAAATTAAGAAACAAAGCAACCTAATATGAACTAGTAATTTTAGGTGATAAAAAATAAATGGCACAAGGAGAGTTTTATGGAAGTTGAGGACAACTTGATTACTCAATAATCAGCCCAATCATACCCAACATGCCTCTCAAAGCCAATCAACAAAAATCACAACAAAAACTAGCACAAAATTAAGATACTAAAATTATTGAACAGGTGAATGAAATTTGGAAGAAATTGAGCATTAATTTTTTTGAAGATTTTTTTTTTTAAGAACATGCTAAGATCTAAATAGCATGTGAGACTCTAAGGACATGGGATCAAGAGTAAGCCTCTTTGATGCTCAATTTCCAATAGAGAAATAACACACTTTTATGGTAAAAATAAAAAGGCAAAACTATGTAGAATTAAGAGACAATAAAAGGGCTACAACATGACCAACTAAGACACAACTTGGAAGATTAAAAACTGAAATTAAATGACTCAAAATAACCAGAAATATATGCCCAAAACAGAGAACAAAGTGCTGGAAAAACAGAAAAATAGGTGCAGGAAAATAGAATTAAAAATTCAAATAAGAAGAACAACGTGCATCCAAAGATCAAGACCACAATGTGTGGCTTCCTTCACAAATTTTGTGAAGTCATTACAATGATCTTCTTAGGATTTGCACAAGAATAAGGAAAAAATAAAAAGCTGGGCAGAAAATTA
Source organism: Psophocarpus tetragonolobus (assembly GCA_037954015.1). Classification (NCBI taxonomy): domain Eukaryota; kingdom Viridiplantae; phylum Streptophyta; class Magnoliopsida; order Fabales; family Fabaceae; genus Psophocarpus; species Psophocarpus tetragonolobus. The sequence goes on from CM075689.1 coordinate 99,927,754, forward strand.
AAGAAACAATCCTAAAGGAAACATATAAAGATTCAATGGAAAAGAACAAGATAAATTGAATCTAGAAAGCAATAAAAACTAGGAAATAAATTGCATAAAATGAAAACTACAAAAACATAAACTAACAAGACATAAAAGGAATTAAATGACAAGAATCAAAGGCCGGAAAAAATAAAGGAAAAAGCAAGAACTCTAAGAAGAAAAGCTGAAAAAAATTAAAGAAAATTAAGACTAGAAAAGAGCCTCATGGAGTTGGCTCTAATACCAAATGATGCATGCCTCCCTTGATCTTTTTCCTTGAGGTTCCAAGCACCATGAAATGGATGATGGAGGGGAAAGAAAATGGAGGTGGGGCGCCACTCTCAAAGAGAGATAAGCCAAAGTGTTTAGGTTTGCCACAAGGGAAGGAACCCTTGATAAAAACCAACTAGGAAGAGGTTCCTCAAGAGAGAGGATCCTCAATACCTTTTACTAAGAATGTGCTCACAAAGAGACTATTTTCATTCAACTTCCAAGGTGAAATTTTACAATGAGGGGGAATGAGTATATATAGCCCAATGGGAGAGCTTGGGCACACTTTTCTAGGCAATGTGGGACTTGGGCTTAATTAGGATTAAAACTAATTAACCCAAGTCTTAGGCCTTAAGTGAGGCACTTAAGTTCACCCCCTATGGGTGCAATTAGCATATCTTAATGTGAATGGGCTAGCCCAAAATCATGTCTTAACTTATGCACCTATTATAAGCTTACTCCTCCTTTTTAACTAAAGACACCTATACCTTATAAACTAAGAAGATGGCCGGAAATACATGGCCTTAAGGGAATTAAAAATACTTTCCTATTTATCTAATTAAAATAAAATATTTACAAGCTAAAAATAACGAAGACTATGGCTTCGAATTTTCAATGAGCTTTTGTCCATGTCATGCCTTCCTTGAGTCCTCCTAGCCATGATGCATGCTAGGTGAGATTGCATCAAATGGAGGATGTGTGTTGATTATCGTGCAATCAACAACATCACCATCAAATATAGACACCCAATCCCCCGTCTTGATGACATGTTGGATGAATTGCATGGGGCAAAAATATTTTCAAAAATAGATCTTAGAAGTGGTTACCACCAAATAAGGATCAAAGAGGGTGATGAGTGGAAAACTGCTTTTAAGACTAAATTTGGTCTTTATGAGTGGTTGGTTATGCCTTTTGGGCTAACTAATGCCCCAAGCACATTCATGCGCTTAATGAATCATGTACTAAGGGATTGCCTTGGTAAATTTTGTGTAGTTTACTTTGATGACATTTTAGTTTACTCTAGGAACCTAGATGATCATTTAGGACATCTAAGGCATGTTTTTTCTCTTCTTAGGAGTAATCATCTTTTTGGTAACTTAGAAAAATGCACTTTTTGTGTAGATAGTGTAGTTTTCCTAGGTTTTGTAGTTAACACAAAAGGGGTTCATGTTGACCCCGAAAAGATAAAAGCTATTCAAGAATGGCCCACCCCAAAAAGTGTGACAGAGATCAAAAGCTTTCATGGTCTCGCTGGATTTTATAGGCGCTTTGTGCCTAATTTCTCCACGCTCTTCGCACCAATAAATGATTTGGTGAAAAAGGAAGTTCCTTTCCTTTGGGGTGAGAAACAAGAGAAAGCCTTCCAGCTAATTAAGCATAAACTGACCCATGCACCAGTCTTAGCATTACCTGACTTTTCTAAAACATTTGAACTTGAATGTGATGCCTCTGGTGTAGGTGTGGGGGCTGTCTTGTTGCAAGCAGGGCACCCTATTGCGTATTTCAGTGAAAAACTCAATGGTGCCCTCCTCAACTACCCCACCTATGATAAGGAGTTTTATGCTCTAATTAGGGCCCTTCAAACTTGGGAGCATTACCTTGCTCCCAAGGAGTTTGTCATTCATAGTGACCATGAGTCACTAAAATATTTGAGGGGTCAAGGTAAATTGAACAAAAGGCATGCAACGTGGGTGGAATATCTTGAATCCTTCCCTTATGTCATCAAGTACAAGAAAGGAAAACAAAATGTGGTGGCTGATGCTCTTTCTAGGCGTCATGCCCTTTATTCATCCTTGAGTGCAAAAATCTTGGGATTTGATGACATTCGGGCTATGTATCCGTCTGATAAGGATTTTGGCCCCATATTTGCTACCTCTGCATCTGCATTTGCATTAAAGGCCCATGATAGGTACTTCATCAGTGAGGGGTATCTTTACAAAGGGAGTAAGCTTTGTATACCCCAAGGGTCAATTAGGAACTTACTTACAAAAGAGAGTCATGAAGGTGGGCTCATGGGGCATTTTGGGATTTCAAAAACCCTCATGCTTTTACAAGAGAAATTCTTTTGGCCCCATATGCGTAGAGATGTCCATAGACATTGCTCTAAATGTATAGCTTGCTTGCAAGCAAAGTCCAAAGCAATGCCTCATGGACTATACACACCTTTACCTGCTCCTTCTGCACCTTGGGAGGATATTAGCATGGATTTCATCCTTGGGCTCCCAAGAACCCAACAAGGTGCAGACTCCATATTTGTGGTGGTGGACCGATTTTCAAAAATGGCCCATTTTATTCCCTGCCACAAAGTGGATGATGCGAGCAACATCGCAAGACTTTTCTTTAAAGAGGTTGTCCGATTGCATGGTATACCCTCTTCAATAGTGTCAGATAGGGATGTAAAGTTCCTTAGCCATTTTTGGAAAACTCTTTGGGCTAAGCTGGGAACTAAACTTCTTTTTTCCACTACCTGTCACCCTCAAACTCATGGGCAAACAGAAGTGGTGAATAGATCTTTATCCACTATGCTGAGGGCTCTCCTTAAAGGCAACCATAAGTCTTGGGATGAGTACCTTCCCCACATTGAATTTGCTTATAACCAGGTGGTTCATAGAACCACTAAGCATTCTCCTTTTGAGGTGGTCTATGGCTTTAATCCTCGTACTCCTCTAGATCTTTTACCTCTTCTTCTTTCTGTTGCTGTGGATAAAGAAGGAGAGGCAAAAGCCATTTTTTTAAAACAATTACATGAGAGGGTTAAAGTTAACATAGAGCGCCAATCCTTGAGAGATGCTACTTTCGCCAATAGGGGGAGGAAAGAAGTCATCTTTGAAAAGGGCGACTGGGTATAGCTTCACTTGAGAAAGGATAGATTTCCTTCTCAAAGAAAGTCCAAACTTAGCCCTAGAGGAGATGGACCTTTCCAAATCCTTGAGCGGATCGGTAATAATGCCTATGTTTTAGATCTGCCTGAGGATTATGGGGTAAGCACCAGTTTTAATGTTTCTGATTTGTCTTCATTTGTAGGTGCTGAAAATGACGAAGACCCCATGGATTTGAGGTCAAATCCTCTTCAAGGGGGAGGAGATGATGTGATCATGCCTAGCCAAGGACCTATCACTAGGGCCATGGCTAGAAGGATTGAAGAAGACCTAGCCCTTGTAGACAAAGGAAGACTTCACCTCCTATGGAGAGTGAAGATATTAGGCTAGGGACTTTAGTTAATAAAATGTAATTTTCCTTTATTTTAATTTTAAGGAGCATTAAGAATTTAATTTGGGACATGTATTTAGTCCATTTTTTATTTTTAGGAGGTGTCTTAGGAATTTAGAGGGTGGATTTAGCTTTTTGGGTCTTTATGAAGGAAATAAGGGGTAGCCTTGATATCTACACCCCTCTTTTCTACATAAACCCCCTAAGCTAATAAGAAGGAATCTTGGCCCTTGGTTTGAGAAACTTGGGCACCAAGTTTGATGATCTAAGGAGGGAATTGTTTCTCAATTCTCCTCCCTTAGATCTCTCCTTTTAATCCTAGCCCTTCTTTTTTAGGTTATCTTGTTCAAGAGGTTAGCTACCTCTATAAATAGGAGCTCCTCCCTCACTTGTATTTTTTACACTTGAATTTAATCCTAGAGACCATATTGGTTGAGGTTCTTACCTTTGAGTGTCCCCCTTTCTCCTTTGTGAGAGCTTTTAAGAGTTATCAAGGGACCCCTCCCTTATGGCCTCTCCCCTTTGGCTTATCAAACCTAGTATTTGTGGCGCCTCACCCCATGTCTTTCCTCTCCATAAATCTATTTCCCTTCCAAGTGACTTTAGAAAGGATCCTTTGGGCACGTGATCATCAAAGATCACATCACCTTGGGTAGATATTAGCATGGATTTTATCCTTGGGCTCCCAAGAACCCAACGAGGTGTAGACTCCATCTTTGTGGTAGTGGACCGCTTTAGTAAAATGACACATTTCATTCCCTGCCACAAAGTGGATGACGCGAGTCACATCGCAAGGCTTTTCTTTCGTGAGGTTGTCCACTTGCACGGAATACCCTAAACCATAGTCTCTGATAGGGATGCTAAGTTCCTTGGCCATTTTTGGAAAACTCTTTGGGCAAGGCTAAGAACTAAGCTCTTATTTTCTACCACTTTTCATCCTCAAATAGATGGACAAACTGAGGTAGTAATAGATCCCTATCCACTATGTTGAGGGTACTCTTGAAAGGCAACCACAAGTCTTGGGATGAATATCTCTCCCACATTGAATTTGCATATAATAGGGTGGTTCATCGAACCACTAAGCACTCCCCTTTTGAGGTTGTATATGGTTTTAATCCTCTCACCCCTCTGGACTTGTTACCACTCCCTAACACCCAAATTTTTCATAAAGAAGGGAAAACTAGGGCTGATTTTGTCAAAAAATTACATGAGAGGGTCAAAACTAATATTGAAACCCAATCTAAGGGGTATGCTTCATCTAGCAACAAGGGGAGGAAGGAAGTCATCTTTGAAAAAGGCGATTGGGTTTGGCTTCACCTAAGAAATGATCATTTCCCTTCTAAGAGGAAGTCCAAACTTAGCCCTCGAGGAGATGGTCCCTTCCAAATCCTTGAGAAGGTGCTGACATGGAAGAGGACGACCCTTCAGATTTGAGGACAAACCCTTCCGATGGGGGAGGAGATGATGTAATCCTACCTATCAAAGGCCCTCTCACTAGGGCAATGGCTAGGAGGATTGAAGAGGACTTGGCCCGGAAAGACTCATCAAGACCCCAGCTAATGATGGAGATAGATATTTTAGGCCATAGTCATTGGTTTTCCTCTTGTAAATATTAATTAGCTTTTAATTCCCTTTTAGGCCTTGTATTTTGGCCATTTATTTTAGTTTCTAGAGTTTAGGGTGTAATTAGCTTAGGAAGGGAGGTGAGGGGAGTAAAGGGCCTAATAACACAAAGGAGTGTGGATCTCTTTCCACACCCCCTTGATTAGGCCATGACACTCCCTAGCTTAAGGCTAAGCACCACTTTTAGTGGGCCTAAGATGGATTAGTGCTCCTAATACTAATTAGGCCCAAGTCCACATTGCCTAGTTTTGAGTGCCTTGCTCCCTCTTTGGGCTATAAATACACCTAGTCTCTCTTGTATAAAGCACACTTGATTGAATGAAGTAAGACTCTTTTTTAGCAATTTATTCTTGAGTGTCATTGAGAATCCTCTCTCTTGAGGAATCTCTCCCTTAAAGCTTTTATCAAGGGACCTCTCCCTTGTGGTAAGCAACATAAAATTTTTTGACTCATCTTTCTCCTAGAAAGTGGCGTCAACCCTCTCCCATTTCTAACCTCTCCATCCTCCATTTTCTTAGAGGAAGGAACCTTGGTTGAAGAGATCAAGGGAGTGCATCACTGTGAGACTTTGAGAGCATATTTATTAATAGTTCCATTTCTAGTTGAAAACAAAAAATTAGAATTCAATCACCAAGTGGATTCAACTTGAAATGAGGATAAGGGTTCCAACTAGATATGTATGATTCACCTGGTACCTGGTATTGGTAGTAGCATCCGTCTCTTTCCCCTCCCTCTGTATGAGTAGAGAGGCTGAGGAGAGGTCTACTAAAGGGCTACTCCACCGAACGATTGTTGTCTTCTTTCAATAATGCTTTGTTGGTCACCGCAGCGAGGCATCGCTGATAACATCGCCTGTTGTATAGTTTAGCCTAGGAGCCAACCTAGCTAAGGTTAACTTCTTTTTTATTTCCTTAAGAATGAAAAGTCCTCATCCTCACCTGCAGCAAGCACTTTTCCTTTGTTTGTTCTATGTGTGAGTTTAGTGCTTCCCTGATTCATAGTGGGACCGGCTATTCATTAATAGGGGTTCTTCCTTTTCTATCTATTTGGAACTGCTTGTAGAAGAAACAAGATCAGGTAGTTTACTCCTAAATGGGGCTAGTAACTCTGGGTTGAAAGGTGAATAGACGACCTACTAAGGACAAATCATCATTCATTTTCCCAGGATACAAACGGAGCTTCGCCATATCACAAGGTCGCTCTGAAACCTCTTGTCGAGTGGTCTTTCGCTCCTGCCCTTGTTAGGACAGTGCCTTTCAGCTCTTCTCGCCTATTGATATAGTTGTTTGTAGCTTCTATTCTGACTTTCCCCATCCTGTGGCTTCAAATGGATGATGGGAACTTAGATAAGTCTCGAAACTCATTTCCCTCAGTCTTTGACATTGTTGTCCCCCTTCTCTGATTCCGTACTAAAATCCTTGGCACTTGCCTGAATAAACAGATCATCAAATGGTGACGTATATAAAGGTTCCTCACAAACTTAATTACTTTCTCGAGTTGTCGAAGCAGAGCTTAAAGAGCTTGTTCTATCCACTTTTGCTGCTTTATTTGCTATTGCTTCTGTTGAATGGTTGAGGGGTGAATTGAAACTTCTACGGCATAGTGCTATGGAAATGGTTCTCCACACGAAAAACCTATCCCCCCACTCTATGAAAGAAATGAATGAATGGAAGACAGCCAGAGGAATTCTGAACTACCATGTGAGGTTCTTATACCAGCATTCCCTTTAGGCCAAATCGAAGACTAACCTAAAGACGGAATGGAAGACTCACGAGGTAAAAAAACCTGACTGTAAAAAAGTCCAGGAAAAGGAAATGGGCACTTACACTATAACTATAGATAGACAACTAGCAAAATTTCAAGACTTGGCAATAGTCCATTCCTACCGTACTCCGGTTATTCTGTATCACGCAGAGCACGTACTATGAGTCCAAGTCCAAGTTCCCTAGTTTAAGACTCAGTCTGGTAGTATCCCCTTGTATGGTATAAGGGGTTGTAACTTTCAATGTGTTCCTTCTTGCAGTGAAGTAAGGAATGATTGATCTCTCTTCCTTAAGGGGTTGTAACCCCCGCAGGATTAGAATCGTTCCCTTTGTTGAGTGAGGAGGGCTTGAAAGGATTTCTCTTCCGTCTAAGCCAGGGTAGGAATTGGATCGCCATATCCCCCACACTTCTTATTGTGCTAAGGGCCCATTCCTTATCCTTTTTTGATAAGGTCAACCTTTGTTTTCTCTCCGGCAGTGGTCTAACCTTAGTATATGAGAAATGCAACTAGTGATGCCTCAATTGATCCTGGTGTGGAACCCACTGATTTATGGGGAAGGAAAGGAACTCTGATTTCCCATTAGTAAGGGTAAGCGGGATAAAGGCAGCTGCATTTAATATTTTTTATATCAGAGTAGCAGTTATTAAGAGTTAGCGCGAAAGAGCTCTTTTGCAGTTCTATCTCCTTTCCCTTATTCAAAGGTAATTTCTAGAGGGGCAAAGACAACTTCAAAATTCTTCGAGAAAGGCAACTAGTGCGCTCTTTGAAGGAAGAATGCGTAGTTAGGATAAGCTCTTTTTTGGGCAATGGACAGTTAATCCGTTAGTTATGTGAAAGAAAGGCTTGTTTGCGACGTGAAATGGCATAGGTTTCTCTCAGATGCGAGATTACTGGTCTTTACTGTATTGCTAAGAGTTAGCACAGGATTGGCAGGTGAGACATCTATTGAATGAATGAACGGTAGGGATATGATTTTATTAAAAAAGCTGTCTAATTGGCTAAGGGACATAGCTAAGGAAAAACTCAAATCCAACTCATCAAAGATGCCCAAAAGGAACTGCAAGAGATGAGACAGTTGTTTTCACCAAAAGGTCGAAGTAGCCATAATAGGATGAATAAAGACTTGCCTTTGAAAGCTACCAGAAAGCTTTTCTTTCGTCTGCTCCGGTCTCTACGTGTTATAGGTCTATGGTTAACTCAACCTCTCTCTTACTCCCACTTCAAAAACTACTCCTTATTCAATTTGCTTATGGAATCCAGCAAACCAAAAAGAAAACAAAAGTAATTTGTGCGAGTTGTCGAAGCAGAAAAAAATCATTAATAAATAAGTAAAAAGTCAAAGGAGTGATCGGAAAGAATGCAAGTGGCAGAAGCAGCGAAGCAAGAGCAATAAATAAGTTGAAAACTCACCTGGAAATGCCCCAGCGCTCGCCTATAGCCAAAGCAAAAAGGGCAGAGGGTGTGGATACACTCATAAAGCAACAGACCTAACCGGAGAGCTAACTAGCCCTTGCGCGGCCAAGAGGAATGTGGCCACTGCATGCAGTTAAAGAGTTTTCACTTCCTGACTCTTTTCTTAAAAGAACAAGGAATTCTTCTGCATAAAGTAAAATGAAACATTTACTCAACCATTTCCATTTCATCATCATATCCAGTTTTCTATTCTAAGACCAATCTCGTTTCTTCCATCGAGAGCTACTGCTTTTTCAAGAAGGATTTTTTTCGCGACAACTAGTCGAGAAAGAAAGCCTAAGTGAGACAAAAAGGAATTAAAGAGCAATTCCCTTAGTGACAATAGCATCTTGCTTTCGAACATTCGGACAGTGTAGGCTCTCCTCCAAATAAGGACTGGGAAACAAAGACTTACATTCCTAGATAACCAGACAGTCTTGGAAGATATCAACCATGGAAGGTCTCCTGTAAGCCAGAAGGTGCTACTAAGTAGTCTAACTCGAATCTCTTCCTTGAATGGGTAAATGGGACAACTTTCATCTAATGCCTTTGTTCAGAGTGGACTTTTGACTTGTCAACTTCAGCCAATTTCAGGTGCTAGAAAAAAAACAAACTCAAACTTTTAGGATTGGAATTTAGGGACAGATCTAGTATTGCTGAACAACTAAAGTCAACAGTAACATTAGGTTCTCCAACTCGATAAAAAAGAAGCTATACCGAGAAAGAGACACTTCTCTCTTTAAATCTTTAAATTAAAAAGGATAGGCGGAAAACCAGTCGTTATCTTGGAACCTTAGCCCGGACATCTTGTTATCATATCTTCGAGACTTGTTGGTATGCTCTGTTAGGAGAACAAGTCCTCCCCCAGCCCAGCTGTACATTTAGGAAGTAGATCGAAAGAAAGGCAATTTGGATTATCCTATCCTTTAAATAGTAACCACACCCACTCCTGATGCAATCTCACCTAGCATGCATCATGGCTAGGAGGACTCAAGGAAGGCATGGCATGGACGAAAGCTCATTGAAGATTCGAAGCCATAGTCTTCATTATTTTTAGCTTGTAAATATTTTGTTTTAATTAGATAAATAGGAAAGTATTTTTAATTCCCTTAAGGCCATGTATTTCCGGCCATCTTCTTAGTTTATAAGGTATAGGTGTCTTTAGTTAAAAAGGAGGAGTAAGCTTATAATGGGTGAATAAGTTAAGACATGATTTTGGGCTAGCCCATTCACATTAAGATATGCTAATTGCACCCATAGGGGGTGAACTTAGGTGCCTCACTTAAGGCCTAAGACTTGGGTTAATTAGTTTTAATCCTAATTAAGCCCAAGTCCCACATTGCCTAGGAAAGTGTGCCCAAGCTCTCCCATTGGGCTATATATACTCATTCCCCCTCATTGTAAAATTTCACCTTTGAAGTTGAATGAAAATAGTCTCTTTGTGAGCACATTCTTAGTAAAAGGTATTGAGGATCCTCTCTCTTGAGGAACCTCTTCCTAGTTGGTTTTTATCAAGGGTTCCTTCCCTTGTGGCAAACCTAAACACTTTGGCTTATCTCTCTTTGAGAGTGGCGCCCCACCTCCATTTTCTTTCCCCTCCATCATCCATTTCATGGTGCTTGGAACCTCAAGGAAAAAGATCAAGGGAGGCATGCATCAACTCCTCTGGTAAAGTGGGATGACAAAGAAGTGGGTGAGAAAGAGATCAAAGAGATGGATTGGATTTCAGCCAACCGCAATGTCCAGCTGAAGACTGAAGTGAAGAGATCAAAGAGATGCCTGTATAAGTGTAGCCCAAAAGGGCGGCTAGTACCTTAGGAGCCCTTTGTTACGAAATCCTCTAGAAAGAGAAAAGTCTTTCCCTTTTCGTTCAGGGCCAACTAGTATGACGATTAGTTTCTAATATGAAATGCTTATATTATATAAGATGAATCCAATGATCTAATGAGAAAACGTCTGGAGTTACTTATAATTTGTAGAGATAGAGGGAAAGAAGCCAAGTAAGCTAGTAGCACCAAAGTGGCTTCTTCTGGAGCTCGCTTGGGAGACAGAGAAATCTTCTTTTTAAAATGGAATTTACTTTTAGTTCTGAGTTCTTATTCGAAAGTGAATTAATGTGAAATTTGCTTTTCGAATGTAGCTTGAACCTAGCAATTAGACCCAAGTGAGAAATGGAGTAAAGAAAGCAATAAGATAAAAGAGGGGAAGGACCTAAACACCCTTGGCGTTCTGCGCACAAAGGGGGAGCACACTTATAGCGACAGAAGTGAGAGAGCCAGATTCAGAAGACCCCTTGGGGCTCGAGGAAAGAACTGAGACTCTACAAAAAGAAAATGGAAATGAGATCAAAGGTAACGATATACCTCTCATGTCAAGGGTAATGGTAGAAGAGTAGTCCAGAGAAACCCAGCGCCTCCATTCAGAAGGTGGTTTAGCTTGAGAAGAACATACTGTAGCTCCCACTTTTTCAGCCCCTAGCATCTCCATCGAAGCTTTGGGACGAAGCTGTGGTGGACTAAGACTCTTTTCATTGGGTTGCCTTTCTGGTAAGAGAGTAAGCGTATGAAGAAGAGTTCATAGGCGGATCAAGTCCAAGCAAAGTTTAAAACGGTAAGGCATTCAATTAATTAGGCTGTGGTCAATCTTTAGATATGGAATAGGTACCAAACCGGAGTCAGAGTCAGCTGCGGCATTTCATTTAGTCATCTTGGCTTTTTCTCTAGTTTGCCTTTTCCTTGGCGCCCTTCTTTAGTCAATCTCACATTGGTCCATTCAGGTCTTGAGTTAGTCAAGTTAGTGTGCACCAAGTAAGCAAGCCAATGAATTAATCTGAAGGTGAACAGACTAAGGTAGTGAAGTCATCCTAGCTCAATGCTTTCCTATCTGGTCCTGGAGCCTTAAATTAAAAAAAAAGACCTTACGAAACTAAAAAATGGAATCCTCTGAGATAGGTTGAGAAAGCGAGTTAATATCCTGTTGAGAAGTCATCTTGCCACTAAGATAAGGATCTAAATCAAATAATATGAGGAATAATGGTCAGTAGTAAAGAGCTTTTGGTAATCTCACACGATGTAGCCGCCAAGGATATTGGTGTGATTAAATATCCAATTTCCTACAGAGTCCTTAAGGGCTAAAATCCTATTACGCCTTACACATTTAAGGGTGGATAACTGAAATGAATAGTGTTGGACTCCCCTTTTAAAATCCAACTGATACGGGATTTAAGAAACAAGAAGTCCTCTTCCCCCCAGAGTTCAATGTGTTAGGTGGAATCACATATGAGGCAAGTTTTTTCTCCCTTAACTTCTTTTTTTCCCCCAATCAGTCGGGACATAGTCAAGGAGGGGAACTACAAGTAAAGTAAGCACATATGTCAATCTCTTCCTCTTATCTAGCTAACCATATATTTTTTTTTAAAGGATTTCATTCAGGTTGTGTTTTCCTCCCTCCGATCGCCATAATGAATAGCATTTATTACAGGAATTTTGGGTTATACCCCCTAACTTGATCTAAACCTGAAGTCTAGTAAGGACAGATTCACTCTGAAACTATTATCTATATGAAAGCATACTATCTTCGTCTTATGCGATCTATGAATATCATTATTGGTAAGTAAGGAGAAGATTGTTTAACGATGAAATAGAATTCTCCCCCAGAAGTCTGTTTTGCTGAATATCCGGTCGGTCTTCTTTCTTTCCTGATCTCAACCCGCTCATTGGTACTGAGGCTACTGTTCTCACCCTTTTATTTACGAAATGCTTTCTGAAGAGCTGATCAGAGGTATGGTAGAGGAAGGGCTATTCTGACCAAATTGATGCAGATTGGATTCTCCTGTTTTTGCAAGAATATAGTGTTTAGAAAAAGACGGTCTTTGACAGGAATAACCTTCATTGCCTTTCCTTTTGCTTTGCTGTAAATTACCGCCCTGTGGGTCCTATTCAAAGCATCGAGCTTGGTAGTGAGCCTCTTGTCCTTATCCTCGTCTACTTCAAATGGCTTAAAGAAAGGTCCCTTTTTTCTTTTCGCATCTCGGATGCTTGGAAGTCTCCTTCTCGGCTTCAAAAGGACTGAAGGTTGGACTACATTCAGGGATTAGGATTACTCTTTGTTCTCAACCGCTAAAGGAAGAAGGATCTTTATCTCTAATCCAGTGGATGCTTGAAAGTGAGGTAAGTCATGCTTTTTGGTAAGGGCTAATTCAAAGATCTTAGTGAATAGGGCACAGGATAGAGATCTCCTTGATCTAACTTTGAGCCACCTTGGACTTTGGTCAGGCCCTGGTTCCCAGGGTTAGATTATTCCCTATTATAATATAAGCCTACTCAGATCAAAACTAAACTAGTTTATTCTCTTTCGCCTATCGGCCGACAAACTTTAAGCAACCTTCATATTTCCTGCTGAGATCCCAAGTCTCCAAGTGGGCCCTCTTGGCCAGCCGCGACCTTGGCCTTTTAGAGAATCCCGCTTCTGTGCCGTGGGACTTGTAGCTCGGCAGTCCACCAAGTGAGTTTGTTTATCCTTCTAGTTTTGAGTGTCTTCTTGGATAGTTATAACGGCCCATAGGCGCGAGATGTACCTTGTGTGTGTGTGGGGAGGAGGGGGGGGGTCCACGGGACATAGTCCTTTCAGGCAGTGGCCGTTTAGTCCATGGTTAATTAGAGGGTCGGTGCAAGGCCAGGAATTGGAACACATTGATTCCGCTCGTTCCTTTCCTCCTCCCTTTTCTGCTCACTCGTAAGGGGTCCGAACCCCCATAAAGGTTAAGGAGTCAATTGAATATCTCAGCCATTGGCGGGAATTTTTCCCGCATCCGATCCCCAATTCTTGTTCACCACAGATGATCGTGTTGGGTGAATTGTGACCTCGTACGATTGTGTGAGGTGAGCAACAACCGCTTCGTTATAGTACTTACTTATGGGCTAACAGGTCACACTTTGGCCAAGTATCTACAAAGAGACTCCCGAGAGCCAAAAGTATTAAAGGAATGGCCATAGGAATGGGTGCATCATGACATCGTAAGATGTCTCGCCCGAATGAATTAGTTGGTACTAGAAATGTTAGAAAAAGTGAACGAAAAGAGTAATAAGAAGTGAAAAAGACAGAGACACTTCCCAACCAGAAAGCAAAATTCCCACTTATGGTATACTTAGTGTAAGTGAGCTCTAATATCACATCTTTGGAATAAAATCCAATTAGAAAAGGAAATCCAATTGGAGATAAGTTGTACCCGCAATAAAAAGATATTTTTAAACACAAATTATAATTTATTTCAAATAATTTCTGATATGAATAATTAATGAAAATGATAAAAGAATGGTGTTTTAATTAACACCTTTATAGTGCACACAATTCACAAAAATATAATGATACTCATGATCATTCACTTACATTCTACATTCTACAGTTCTCAGAAACAATGTGGTTTCTAATAGATTCATAAAAAAGGTTTATAAGCTCATATTCCATATAATGACATTCCATTGTCTTCCCCACGCTATTATGTAGGTATCCAAAATCTTTTCCTCATCCTAGATGGAGGCATCATAAATTCTCCATTATAAATGGAGTATATCAAGCAAGACAATTTCTAAAATAAATTTAAAAGTATAAATTAAATAATTAAAACGCTAAATATCACATAATTTAAGAAATATACCACCAAGGTTTAGAAAAGTTGTTTTACTCACATCTTAAGGCGAGATTTACAACTTGAATTTATTTTCTTCGGCTCTTTTATTCCTCTTTCTCAACCCTTGAATAATCAACTAATCTATATTTCTCTTCGTCAACTACTTAACCCTATATATAATAGCTTAAGGTTGATTTTTCCCTCACTATATTTTTTTTTTATAAAGATTAGTTCTTACAAATTAAATTCAAGATGATATTAAATCTTTATTTATTTTATCTTATTTCTATTTTAAAAGTAATGTTATGTTAAATCAATCTATCTTTAATCTTTTAGCTATTTAATTGATTCTCACCTAATTATTATCTTTTTTTCTTTTATTTTCTTAAATATGATATATGACTAAATAAAATATATCATCATCTTATCTAAGTTCATATTATATATATATATATATATATATATATATATATATTCAGATAATATATGATAAATGTTTTCATTAATAAGGATCACCAATTAAAATATAACAACTATTTTATCTAAATTATAATAATTATTTCGTAATAATAAACTCTTAATCTTTTATTTTGAATATAAATTCTATCATCTTTTATTTTTAATATCCAAACTAATTATTTCTTTTCTTTTAAATTTAAATGAATATTTTATTTTAATAGTTTCTTTATTTAAATCAGATAACAACTTAATATTATTATTTACTAAATAACTAAGTTATTATACATCTAGATAATAGTTATTTATTATGGAGATAATTTTTATTTTAAAAATTTTAGGATGTGACATTTCTCCCCTTTTAAAAATCATGCATAGTAAGTGACATTAGGATATGTCTCGATATGTTGAGAGATATTAGTTTTAGTCTGTGATTTAAGACAAAAAAAAATATAACATATAGATATTGATTAATAAAATATAAATTTTATACTTAAAACAATTACATTTTACAGATTTCAATTTTTTTAATAAAATATTTTTTAACATATAGATGTTAGTTAAGAAAATAAGTTTTAAATATATTTTAATATATTACACAATAATTTTAAATTACTTTGATAACAAATATGTTAAATATTTTTAAATTTTTCAAAAAATTATCTTATTACATATATTTAATTTAAAAATAAATTTAAATTACTTTAACAAAAGTATCTTGAATTACATTTTTTAATTTATTTATAGTATAAAAGATAATATCATTCATGGGATTGAGAAATTATATTTTATTAATATTTAGATATATCCGTCTATGTGCAAATTTTATTTGAAAACAAAAATAATGTGTAATAGACTCGATATATTAGGAGACATTACTTTAATCTTTAATCCAAAATATAACATATAGATGTTAATTAATAAAATATAAATTTGATACTTATTTATATATTTAATATATTAAAAAATAATTATTAAATATTTGATTATATGACAAAATAATTTTAGATTATGTTAAAATTATTTTTTAAATATATTTAATATATTACAAAATAATTTTAAATTAATTTAATAAAAATATGTTAAATATTTTTAATTTTTCAAAAAAGTAATTATTAAACATATTTAATATAAAATAAATTTAAATTACTTTAACAAAATTATCTTGAATTATATTTTTAATTTATTTACAACAGTATCATTTACAGAATCGAGAAATTATATTTGACTAATATTTATATATTTTCATCTATTTGTAATAAATTTTTATTTGACGAAAAAAAATCAGGCATTATAAGTGAGATTAGTATAATTATTAGTTAGTATATAACTTGATAGAATTGGAGACATTACTTTTAGTTTTTTATTCAAAACAAAAAAAAATATAGATGTTGATTAAAATATAAATTTTATATTTAATACAATTATATTTTAAAGATTTAAAATTTTTTATTTCTACTTTGATATCTATAAAATCATTTCTATTTTTTATAAAAAAAAATTTCATAAAAGCGTATTATTCAATGTGATTTTTATTGCAAATTATTTTATTGAATTTATTTTTTAGAAAATATTATTTTAGTTTCTTAATTATTTTTATTTTTCACTATTAATTTAAAATATATTAATTTTAATTTTATAAATAATTTTAACAAAAATATTGGATCAATTTTTAAGTTCTATAGTGGCTTAATATAATTTAAAGGGTGATGCGTGGTGAATAAGACATGAAATTTCATAATATTTTTGTTTTAACATAAAAACATGACCTTAACCCAACCCTAGATCTTCATTCTTCAACAACAGCAACTCTTTTTTCTCTTCTACTCAACAATATTATATCACACACTTCATTTCATTCTCAGATCTCCCAAATTCCCTCACATCGGCTCCCTCTGTACAGACACCTCGCAATCATCCTACCCAAGTCTTCTTCCTCAACAATTTTTCACCTTTCAGCTTCAAAACCCCTCAATTTTGCATTTCATATTGCGGGATCCACCTGAATTGCATTGGATTAGAATCCCACTAAAAAAATCACTTTTTTTCAACTGGGTATGCTCTGTGTGTGGAATTAGTGTAGTGTATTATAAGTAGTGAGTTCTCATGGCAATGCCATCGGGAAACACGGTTATGCCGGAAAAATTGCAGTGTCCGGGTGGTGGTGGTGGTGGCGGTGGCGGTAGTGAGATCCATTACCGGCAGCAGTGGTTTGTGGATGAAAGGGATGGGTTTATCAGTTGGCTTCGCAGTGAATTCGCGGCTGCGAATGCCATGATTGACTCTCTGTGTCACCATTTGCGTGGTGTGGGGGAGCCTGGGGAGTATGACATGGTTGTTGGGGCAATTCAGCAGAGGAGGTGTAATTGGACTCAGGTGCTGCTTATGCAGCAGTATTTTTCTGTGTCTGAAGTGGTGTATGCACTGCAGCAAGTGACCTGGAGAAGGCAGCAGAGGTTTGTGGAACCAGCCAAGCCCGGTGCCAAGGAGTTTAGAAAGTATGGTTCCGGGTTTAGGCATGGCCACAGATATGAGGTTGCCAAGGAAGGTTATAATTCTAGTGTAGAGTCTTTTGGTCATGGGGTAAATGCTGGAGAGAAAGGGACTCGTATTACTGACAAGAATGGAGAAATTAATTTTGGTGCCAAGGTTGGGACCATGGACAACAAGAGTTTAGCATCTCCTGACGAGAGGAAAGGTAAATAATGCCCCTTTATCATGGTCTCGATTGTGGAGATGGGCTTAACCGTGTGAGTTATAAATGTAATGCTGTGGTCTCAATTGTGGCTATGGACTGTAATAGTGTAATTACAGTGTGAACTGTAATTGTAAATGAAGATCCATTGATATGATAAGATCATTTTATTCACATTTAACAAACAATATTGGCAAGAAAATGAAGATCATCTTGTTTGGTAGACATTAAAAATTAGCGGGATGTAGCTTAATGCTTGATTTCATGATGAAATACTATTCATGAAATATACACAAGGTTTTTATATTAAATTTTTTCTTGAGCAGTAGAATTGATGACATGGTTGAGAGCCAGAGGATAAATTCACAGATCACTGATAAATTGAACTGATTTTAATGCTATGAAATGCTAATTATGGCTGTTTCTTTATGATCATGTGGTTCCTTCTGCCCAATTAATAATAAGACGTTTTGCCAACACTGGTACACTGTAAATCAATGATACTTAATGATTGGAGTTAGCCATTGTTGGAATAAAATGTTTAAAATTGATCTAATTGTTTCCATTAAGCGCATGTAGGTGAGGGGAGATGTGTGCTTACATAAGAGTAGTCTAATACATAGCAAACTGAGGACAAAATGTATGTCCTTTGCACTCCTGTTTAGTTTCCCCATCTGTCTTCAGCTGAAATCCAGTGTAACATTAGTTTTTGAAGGGCTCTGTACTTTGTTGTTTGCTTTGAAGCACATGAATTCAGATTCCCTCACTTTTAAAAATAATAATACATTTCAGACTTCTAACTTTATAAATACATTACACATTCTTGTGACCGTTTCATCATTTGGTTGCTTGAGCAGATAGTTATCCAAATCATCAATCTGATAGCAATTTGAAGAGCTCTGGGAATTCTCAAGGATCTCTGTCCAGCTCAGAAAGTGAAGCTGTGGGTGTGAATGAAGAATGTATATCAAATTCTAAAGGTTTTCTTACTGCTGATTGTGATTAAATAAACATATACATCAAATACTAGAAGGCGGAAGACCATGTTCATTATAGGCATGAATTTTTGGAATTAGTAAATAATGCTCAGATTCCATCCCCCATCTCCTGTATTTGCGAATGGCATGTGATGCATATTGACATACCAAATAAGAAAAGTCCATACTATTTCCTTGCTTGCAGCTGCACACCTATAGAGTCACATTCAATTATAGAATCAGAGTCAGCTTATAGACATAATTTGCTTTGCTTATTGATTTGATATTTGTGATTCATCTTATTTTGGTTATTTGTGACTCTTTTGCAATGTGTTACAGGGAATGATTCGTACCCTATGCAAAATCACCGTCAGAGTCAGAATGCTTCTTCAATGGGAAAAACTTTTATTGTCAATGAGATGTTTGATGGGAAGATGGTATGGTCCTCCTTTAAATGTTAGTTTGCTTTTGTTCATTTGATATATTTTTGAAACTTTGCTTAACGATTGTACTGAATGGTGGCCGTAGTAAATAGTGTCATGTGATCCATGTAGCTGACTTCTCCTAATTCTATAAGGCTTTGTTGTTATTGACTTATTGCTGCTTTTGTTCATTTCTTGTTATTTTTTCTTGATGTGGATTTCTTCATAATTTTTCTTCAATCTCTTCTTTCAATATTCTATATATGAAGTGCACCTGTTTTTTAATCTTAGGTGAATGTGGTTGATGGACTGAAGTTGTATGAAGATTTATTGGATAGTACTGAAGTTTCAAAACTTGTTTCATTGGTCAATGATCTTAGGATTGCTGGAAAAAAAGGACAATTTCAAGGTAACTTTGTCATGTTGGAACTTGGAATATCACTGCTTCTCCATTTAGCTTTCTTTCATATACAATAGTCAATGCCTTTTCCCATGTACTCAAAGTTGATGGTTTCTGTATGTATATTTTTTAATTATAATAGTTGAATAGTTATCATGTTTGGAATTATCAACTAAAAACTGTTAAGTAGTAGCATGACATTTGCATATAACAAGTTAAATACTTATTATTATATACTAATATGCAATTATGCATTTTCAGATTCTTGTAATTGCTGTGAAGTTGCGTAAGATGATGAGTTAACAAATACTTATTATATGTATTTCAATTTGCGTAAGATGATGAGTTAACAAAAGGCACCAACTCTTCAACACTCTAAAGTGTGATAGAAGGCACTTGCCTAAGTAAAATCATTGCAATCTTTTTGGATATTTGGTTATAAGAAATCTTTATTCATAGAGGTGAGTTACACGGAACAGAAGAACAACAAAAATCTTCTCAATACAAAGAAATAACAAGAGGAAAAAAATATTAAACTTATATCAGCTTAAAAGGTTTCCTTGTTATCACAAAGAAATAAATATTCTCTTCTATGTTTGCTCTTAGAGAAGATGCATAATTGAAAATCTCTTGCTAAAATTTTGGCTATTTGTTCCAACAAAATCTGCACCTCATCCTAGTTAGTAGGATACAATTACATAGCTGTTTTCTCTATTTTTATTTGGCTTAATATGGACAAATTACAAAATACCAACCTTAATAAAGGAAGGCTGCTACTTTGTTAATGTAAGACTTTCATTCACCTTTAAAAACCACTTCATTCCTAGCTAACTATATTGACTATAAAATAACTAACCATATAATGGTTCCAATCACCTTACCTGCTTTTCTAGATAATTCCCCAAAATGTTGCTACAAGTGACAAATACTATCATTAGGCAAGACTACAATTTTACGTAATCACCTGTAGTAACTGCCGAACATGGTATTCCTGCTTTTTCTATTGTCCAGACATTATTAAGGCCTTATGTTAATAAAGTTTCAATCTTCCAAAGGAAGGAACAAGGGCTAAGGAGAAGGTTTTTAAATTAGTTGAAAGACTTTGTAGGCATGGCAACTGTAAGAATTTGGAGTTTAGGTCTGTGCCAAATGATGTCCTATGACCCATTAGTTGACCTCACCTATGAGACAAGACTTGTTGTCCCAAAGAACTACCATATCATTGTATATTATTATTTCATACAGTTGAATAAATTGAGTTGATCCTTTATAACGTACAGGTGCTTCTCTCATGCAAAGAACTTTCTCTTTTTAACATCTGCTCATTGTTAATGATTTTTTTGTAAATAGGGAGTCAAACATTTGTGGTTTCAAAAAGGCCCATGAAAGGACATGGAAGGGAAATGATTCAATTGGGTGTTCCCATTGCCGACGCACCTCCATACGTCGACAATGTGTCAGGAATCTCCAAAGGCATGTATAGTTTGCATATTTTTTCTTTTTGCAGCTGGGTGATTTGTCTTTTACTAGCCCTGTAGTACTAGTAATGATTGATGAAGTTCATCAATTGAATCTGACAGATAAGAAAGTAGAATCTATACCTTCGTTGTTCCAAGATATTATTGAGCGCTTCATTGCCTCTCAAGCGATGACTGTGAAGCCTGATGCTTGCATTGTGGATTTCTATGATGAGGTTTTCTTCTTCTTTGTTGAGGGGAGTGGGCGGTATTTATATTGGTGTCAAATTTGCTTACACAACTAGCTATATTGCAATTGTCTATAGGGTGATCACTCGCAGCCCTACAGTTGGCCAGTTTGGTTCGGAAGGCCTGTTTATATGCTTTTCCTAACTGAATGTGATATGACTTTTGGGAGAATAATCGTCTCGGACCATCCCGGAGATTACAAGGGTGCTATCAAGCTTTCACTTTTACCTGGGTAATATTTGTTAACTTTATCTATTTTTTGTGCCTGTACTTCTGATATTACTATTGTTGTTATTATTTGTGCATAGATCATGATCATCTGAACATTATCAAAGCCGAATGATATTTCAACTTCAAGTTAGAGTTAGATCTAGTTTTAGTCTCTAGTAGGTAGTATTAGGTAATTGTAATTTGACTGACTTAGTTTGGAAATTGTAGATCGCTTCTGGTGATGCACGGGAAATCAACTGATATTGCCAAACATGCTCTTCCTTCTATCCACAAACAACGCATACTTGTGAGCTTCACAAAGTCCCAACCGAGTTCTTTGTCAAATGATTCTCAACGTCATGCTCCACCAGCAGCATCTCATTGGGCCCCACCACTGAGTAGATCTCCCAATCACATGCGTCATCAATCAGGCCCCAAGCATTATCCCACTGTTCCAGCAACTGGAGTACTGCCTGCTCCATCCATATATGCACCTCCGAAAGGTATGCAGCCATTGTTTCTGCCAGCGCCCGTTGCGCCTCCCATGTCATTTCCTACACCTGTGCCAATCCCACCTGGTTCTACCGGATGGACCTCAGCTCCTCCTAGGCATCCTCCTCCTCGAATTCCTGTTCCCGGCACAGGAGTCTTCCTCCCCCCACCTGGCTCAGGCACGCCGCAGCACTTAACAGGTACTGTGCCTGAAGTGAACCCAACTGTGAAAATTTCAACTATGTCAGAAAAGGAGGATGGGAAATCTAACCATAACAACACCAAATCTTCACCAAAAGGCAAAACGGATGGAAAGATGCAAGGAGAAGAAACCAATGGAAATGCAAATGGAACTGAGTCTGAACAAGCTGTAGTAGAAAAAGAACATGAAAACAATGACACGACTGTTGCAAACCATTAAGCTGTCGCTGATTATAGAGAGAGGGAGAGAAAAAGAAAGCTTATCAAAGGAAAGGGGTAGGCTAATGACGTTACGAGTTTAAATCAAATGTAAAGAGCAGCAACATTTGACACGACATGATACAATACTGCAAAGGTGAGAACAAGGGAAGGTGGCAGAACTTTTTAGTTCACTTCTTAATCCTTTGGTTTGCTCCATTCTTTTTGGTTGTCTTATTATATTAACTTTTACAGCAAGGGAAACCCCATTCTTAATTCTTGATTCAGATTTTGATTTTTCCTTTGAATTATTTACGACTTCTGCTGTTGATTAGTTTGTGGCATTGTTTCTTCTTCTTCTACCATTTATTTATTTTTTTCGGAGTGTTAGTTTGATGAAGTGAGAAAGAACTCTCTTAGTAAAAGTAAGTGGATGTAAGTAAAATAATGCGAGAACTAATTTGAAACTTTACAAATATAGACAATGTGGATTTGAATACACGATCTCATGGGAACTTCATCATTAAACTAATTTTAAGATTGATTTTTTATAAAACTTTATTTAGCACCAGTATGATGCACCTTTATTGGAGAGATTCTTAAGTTGTATCGATTTCTTTATCAATTTTGGTTTAGAAACTGTTTTAAAATAATTATGCACTACCTAGCAATTAATTTTTTATTTAATATTTATTTTCTGAAGTAAAATAATTTTTAATTTGAAAAGTAGAAAGCTTCTAGTTTGATTTAAGTAAGAAATAAACAATTTTTTTATATTATGTATTTTTTTTGTTGTGTGATTTTCTTTTAAAAAGAAGATTCAATTATTTATTGAGTTTTATGATAAAAATTAAAAAGGATGAAAATAATTATAACTTTTTATATAAAATGTTAAATATAAATAAATGATAAATATTTAATAAAACTTAAATCATAAAAAAGCAATACATTAAAAAATGAAGTGAAATATATGGTGTTATATGCAATATTTTTTTTATCCTACTATGAAAGACAATATCAATGGGTTTACAACAATTTATTTATTTATTTATATATATATATATATATATATATATATATATATATATATATATATTCCAACTAGTTGAACTACACTCCATTGAAATATGTAATATAAATATTTAATGATTATAAAAATATTTTATAAAGATATTTACATGAACAAATATTATAGATTTATAGTAGAGCAGCCAAATATTTCACTTCCATTACGTATTTTTAAGTTTAAATGACTCAAATTGTGGCATATAAAGAAATTGTTGATCTCTATTTTTATAAATTAGTATAATTTATACTTTTAGAGAAATATAAAATAAAAACACAATGAAGACTCAAATTGTTACTAGAAAAAAATCAGTTTTTTTTTTTCAAAATAAACAATATACTCATTATCGACTTATATAATTGTAGGAGTAAAATAAAATCATCAAATTATAGCATATGATAAAGTCATTAATCTTGGAAAATAAGTAAAAGTTGAACATCTTTTAGAAACCAATGGTCTGCTGTAAAGACTCAAATCATGGTTGCAAACAAAGGAAAAAGCAATTTTATTTTATTTTTAAATAATATACTTATGTTGTAGAAGTAAAATAAAATCCTAAAAATTTAGCATGTCCGGTACTCAAACAATATTTAGGAAAAATAAAGTTCAAGATAGAATATTTGTTACCTTAAAGAAATTCATAATGAGACCACTTGTTCTAGAGATTAAAATCATGATCGCAAGAACAAAAAAAGAAGCCATTTTCATCTTAAAAAATTCATTGTACCGATTCTACGTAAATGTAGTAATCACATACACAATTTTAGGAAGAAACATGAGAAAGTAGTATTTAAAAAAAAATAAAAACCATGTTTATTGAAAAATAACATTTGTGCTCAACAAAAAGTGAGAGAAAACTCCAAAAAAAAAAAAAGAAAAAAGAGAGAAAACTCCAAAAAAAAAAAAAAGAAAAAAGAGAGAAAACTCCAAACACACTCCAAATTTTATAGAAAGGAGAAATATACTCCATATGGTAATTCAAAATTGTGAAGATCATTCAAAATTTGAGATGATAATTCGAAATTATCTTGATAGAAAAACGTGATGATCATATTAATTTTTTTAATATTCTCTTTCTCTCTTTTCTGGCTTAGACTACCAAGGAAAAAGGCAAATTAATGATTGAGATTATATATTAGTTCTAAATTTTGTAATATATATATTGGATCTGTATTTTTTTGTTGCAAATCCTCTCGATCAAGGGAGTGATTTTTGGATGTATGGGTTTGATGGAATATTGCCCAAGGATCTTTTCTAGGAGTACATGAAGATTTTTTTTTTCCATTTGTATATATTTTAATTTAATTGACTTGTATTGGGCAATTGACTTTTTACCTTATTTTTAGGATCACCCTTTTATTGAAGGGTATGTTGGGATTGGTCCTAGGACTAGATGAGTCATTTGACTTAGGGCTATGTGCATAATAGGTTTGGACATAAGTGAACCAACCAAGGTTGGGTTAACTGGCCCCTAAACTAACCTAATCTGATGGTGCAACATCAAAAAGTGCTTGAGATACTGGTCCCTTGATCTTGCTCCTTAGAAGTTCTTGTTAGGAAATGGAGGTGATGAGATAAGAAGGTAGAGGTGTTTAGGTGCCACTCATGGTTGAGATAAGCCATTGAAGATGGAGTTTGCCACAAGGGAAGAAACCTTTGATAAAAACCATAGAAGAATTCTCATTACATGAACACTCTAGAAAAAAAACTCTTAATTTAGAGAAAGAAAATCTATTCATCAAAGTGTTAAAATGATACAAGAGCAGGTGTAGCCTATTTATAGAATTAGTCCTAGGCTATGGGCCTCTAATAGTGGACGTCTAACTTAGCTACTAGTTAGGGAGGATTAGTTGAATTAGCTAAGGTGTTAGTTTGGGCTAATAGCTAATTAAAACTTGATTAATTTAACTAGATCCAAACAAGGCCCTAATATTTAGGATGTATGTTCCCTCTAGAATTCAAATTTGAATTTAAGAGTGCCATGTAGACTCTTTCAATTCCAATTTGAATTCAAATATGCCATGTAGGAGAGAGATTGCTAATTAGTACCAACTAAGGGGGGACAAGGGGTTCCACTCGTCTCTCATGCTTCATGTGTGCTTAGAAGGGCGTGACAACAAAAACCACATGTCCAAACTCCTAAAAAGGCCCACTCTTCATGCTCACACTCCACATAAAAACTAATGACACCTCCTTTCTAAATTAAAGAAAATGGGTCAAAATACAAGGTCTAAAATAAAACTAATTACACCACCTAATTACTAAAAATAAATGGCGCAATTACAAGCTAATTATTTACAAAGTAATAGACTATAGCCTAAACTAACTCTTCATGCTTCATCCAAGGCATGTCCATTATTTTATTCTTCCTAGCTTAATGCCTTGCTAGGCGGAATTGTACCACCTAAGTTAATCTAACTAAGGTGTGGTTAGCTTAGGCTTTAAGACTTTTAATACTATATATCTTTGTAATGCAATTTCCATGTTTTTTTTATCAATGATCGCCTCCTTGGGGAAAACTTCTTTTCAAGGTTTATCTTTTTCATGAAGTGACACCTTTATCTTCTTCTTCCTATTTTCATTTTCTACTTCTTCTTCTTCAAGTATTAGAACCATTCATTGAAAGATTGATCTTGGAATGGATCTTTATTCCATCATGTTCCCAACCATTTTCTCTTTTCTCCCTAAGATCAAACAAGTTCCTAACCATCATTTTCCTCTTTTTTTCCTTTAATCAAACGGAACAAAAAAATTTCAAGAGCGTAAATCTTCACTCCCCAATTTCTCTATTCGAATTCAAACCAGAACGAGATGTAAGACTTTTATTATCCTTATGTTAGTATTCTTTAGAGATTCCAATAAACTTCTCGCTACAAGGATTGAAATAATCGTCCATTTCGCATAAACAAAAATACCCTAAACCTTAGTATACTTAAAATATGAGAAAAATACCCTTAAGTAGATACATTTCCATAATTCGATCTTTGTTTGAAACACTTAATCCGAACCCATCACTCTTCGTCTGCAACTCGCCATTCTTCGTCCCCACTCCTCGTGTGCTCCTTGTTCCTTTAGCCAACCTTGTGCTTCAGAATCGGTAATCGAAATTTGTCAAAGATAACATTCCGGATGATTTCAATTTACTATGAGGGTGGTCTGAGATTACTAGTCTAGACTTGTCAAAAGACTAAATCCTAGATATGCTTTCAGAATTAAAATACTAAGAGTAATATGGGCATTTAAAAAAGTATGGAAGTGTAGAGAGAAAACATGGAATGTTAAAAAAAAAGCCCATCCAGAATAGCTTTTTATCAATAACTGTATTTTGAGTTTTTCTCCTTGCACCTCCATACTTTCTCAATGCACCCCATAGTCTTGCAAAAAGACAAAAGTTTCCTTAGATTAAAAAATGCATAAGATAAAAATTACATGGTTCATCCGTCTTCTGTTGTTTTCTTTGTTCTTGTGTTCCTAGTGACAACGTCGATGCTCGCTGTTCTTTTTGCATTGTATCTTCTCTACCTTAATCTGAACTCCATTTTGCATCTTTCTCTGTCTCTCTAACATAGCAGGTAAATGATTGTATCTCGCAGTTAATTCAGACTCAATGTAATTCCAAAACACTAACTATTTAGGAAATCCAGATTAGCTAATTCGGACTTGTAAAAAAAATTGTTTTACTAATCCAGATTAGATAATCCGGACTCACAAATTCTTTTACAAGTCCAATTCGAACTTGTAAAAAAATTTGTAAGTCCAGATTACCTAATCCGAAATTGTAAAAACAATTGGTGAACATGCAATCTAGACTCAGTCTTGAATAGACAGTCTCAGTCCAAAATGACCAGTCCGAATTTGATCCATTTTAATTCATCGGAATTTGCTACACTTGCATGCAGTATGGAACTACTATTTAGACTTAGTGATTTAGTCATTCAGATTCCCAATCAGAAACTAATCCGAACTACAAAATTGCCCAAATTAGAACCTATTTGAGAGCAAAAACTAAACTCATTGGATACAGAATTTGGATTAACACCTTTACAATTTGGATTGCTTGTTTCATTGTATGAAAAGACAGATATTACGCAAGAAACACATACCTGATTATAGGAGGAAGAAAAACACAAAAGGAAGACTCACAATCCAGATAGGCATAGGAAGGAAACAACAAAGGAGATGCACAAAGAAAAAGAAGTGTAGAGAGCAAAAGAATTGGGCTAGAGAAAAGCTTTTAACTTTTTTTACCTACGAACATTTTTGCTATTTTTAAAAACTACGGAGAGATGAAGTGAGAAAATATAGAGGTGTACGGAAAAAATCTCATGTATTTTCCTTTAACTACCGAAACCCAAAGTAAGGTAAAAATAAACTACAAACAGCCTTCAGAACAAATGTCAAATTAACCTTCGTTGCTTTACACAGACCGAAACCACTCTTGCTTTTTGGGACACAAATATTATTCCAGTGATAAGATGCATATGACTAACATTGTCATGATCTCTCCAAAAGGATAAACTATCTGGTTCCTTCTCTGCTGGTTAATACTTCTAGAAAAATAAAGTCTAGTTTTATTTGGGTTAACTCGTTGGCCAAAAAAACCTACTACCAAATAGCTCTAAAATAGTTTTATGTACTATTTTTATGAGCAAAATGAAATTTGGTGTTCTC
Source organism: Psophocarpus tetragonolobus (assembly GCA_037954015.1). Lineage (NCBI taxonomy): Eukaryota > Viridiplantae > Streptophyta > Magnoliopsida > Fabales > Fabaceae > Psophocarpus > Psophocarpus tetragonolobus. The sequence goes on from CM075689.1 coordinate 99,955,218, forward strand.
AAATGGCTTGCAGAGAAGCATGCGTAAATAAATAAACCGAGCAGCAAATATATATATATATATATATATATATATATACCAAATATAAATTACTATAAACAGCCTGATAAAAAAGAACGTAGCTGATGACAACATGTATGTTTTGCAAACAGTTGTTTTCAACGTAAACATCTGTAATATTTAACGAAACACTGCAGTTGCTTCTTTGTTTCTCCCAGAATGTGCAAACGTTTGCTTTTGTTGATACAAATGGTCATCCAAACATATTTTGCATCAGTGGATTTCCTGCACCTCCACTTCTCCAACATTTGTCATCAATGATGATGGTACATTGTACCTATGTCCGAATCTCAGGTGGGTTTGGAGGAAAAGTTTGCAAAAACTGAGTCATTGATGCATCAATCAAACTCCCAAATCCCCAACATGTCAGAAACCTTCAGTAAGCGCAAAAGTTCGACCTGCTAAACTTGGAGGCAATGCACTTACAGCTTGTTGAATTTCCTGAAAACATCATAAGCACCACCCGGTTCATTACCAAAAAAAAGCATCACTTGACTAAACTAGTATTCCAATAACTAATAAAAAGAAGCATCACAAATGAGTTGTTGCATTAATCTGAAACGTGGAAGGCACCTCTACTGTGTAACGTGCTGAAAAATGAATCAAAAGAATTGCTCTGTTCTGTAACCTCTCAGCATAACTTATTATCTGAAGAACATTAATTAGAAAAATATCCAAAGAAATAAAAACACAATGGTAAAATCATTAGGATTAACGTGAAACTTGGGTGCTAAAGATTGCAGCAGGTAGCATACCTCGGACAGATGAGTGTGTCCATAATCTCTGGCATGATCCACAGTGATTGAATTGTTAACAAAGGTGCACTATATGAATAAAGAAAAAGGGAAAAAATTGGCTTTAAAACCATGATACCAAGCATCAAGAAAAATTATATAGATTAGTGAAGTTTCTGAATATCACTTATAGCATATAGTACGATCTTAGGTGAGAAGTTTAACATTAAAATAATAGTTTTAATGTTAAGTATCCTACCTAAGATCTTAGCATTGTTGATGCTCTTACTAATCATTTATACCACAAAAATATAGAATAAATAAAGTAATTCACCTCCAATACAAGAATTCTAGCCCGTAGGACGTCTGTGTTATTTTCATCAACTATGAAATCTGACATGGTATCTCCCGTGAAAGCAATCTCTGGTTCTGTCAAAGTGTACGTTATCTGCCAAGATCCAGTTTGATTGAGCATTTAAAACCCAAAGATATAGATGTAGCTACTACCCAAAATTCAATGTAAATAGTTCATATATCACGGTTTCTTTGAGAACAAATGAACAAATAAATAATATATTGTTAAAAAAATTATCAATTGAAATTATATGATTTAACATATTTGAAGCAGAAATAATACTGAACAACAGAAATCCTTTATTTTCCTTGTGTTCGTAATCACCTTCAAAATGTGCTAATTTTTTTTAGAATTATATACTGCATTGGATCCAAGGTTTAAGAGAGAGAAACTAACACAATTATATCATGGAAAAATATTGTATTCATGTAATGAACATAAATCACAGAAACATTGTGTTGAGCAGTGGTCTATGAGTTCAAATCCTCCTTCATGGTCATATTCACCATTTGTTATTCAGCTGCATGTTCATTACTTTCTTCACATCAAAAGTAAACAACAAAATAAATGAAAATGCTACATGTCTGTTAATATCAGTTAGTGAGAGTTTATTTTTAATATCAATTAGTTTGTTGGGTTCAGATAGAGAAGAATTAAGGCATATTTTCTATAAATAAGAGGAGTGGTTGAACAAAAGAGTTATATAGAGCCTTCAGAAATTAGAAGCTAAAGACTCGTGATGTTCTATCTTTGTAATTGGGGTTTATCTCTATTACTTCTAAAAAGGATACCAGGTTTCTATTATAAAACAACAAATTACAAGTATTAAAGTCGGTTGATACAGACAGATCATAGTAAAGACTGACCTCCACACCAGATGACTTCAAATTCTTTATTTCATTTCCAGAAAGGCCAATATGCTCTGGTTTAAGTTTCTGCTTTACAGAATATAGTATATAACCCTGCCAAAAATATGCATTATAAATGCTTCAGGTGTCAAGATAAGGAAGCTGTGGAAGGGTTTACATTTTGTCTGGAGAAAATGTGATAAAAGGAGCAATAAATTGCACATCTATTAAAAGGATAGTTTTTAAACACAGTTTTAAAATTGTTTTACATATCATTACAAAGCATATGTTATAAAGTATAAACTACTAAAAACACAAGTTTAAAATTTGAAAAGATAAAGCATGGATTTAACATAACATAAAGGTTCTATATATGTTTAACAATTTAAAAGAACTCAAGTTTGTGACTTTCAATCTCAAAAAGCACCAGAAATCTACAATCAATAACCAAAAGATATTTTTAAACAGGGACTAGTGGTGAATAGCTTAAGACCCAAAATAAACACATTGCACTGACTGGCTACCTGGCTAGGTATTACATGGTAAGTCCGGAAAGCTTTTACTTTAAGATCCTTTCTCAAATAACACTCTTCTCCTGCAATATGGCATGAGTTAGCAACAAAAGAGTACATACATAGGAAGAAAGACATAGTTTAACTGTAATTGCTGCATTTTAATTGAGACCAACAATTACCTACATCCAAGCCAATCAGTTTGTGCTTAAGTTCTGATTGATCCATTTTTCTGTGAATCTCAAAAAGCCTCTCTACATCCTCTTTCACTGAAATTGGTACAATAATTGTTGGGGGCTGCATACGATACAAACCACGTGTGGCAACATACATTGGTAGCCCTCCCTGTCAAAAGTAAATCTGTTAATGTAAGTCCTAAAATGGCAGTTCAACAACAAACTAATTCAGCCATACATTCATCAGATCAGATAAAACCTCATGTAAAAATATTGATATTGATTTGAAGGAGAAACAAAAAAAAAAAAATGAATTGTTGACTAATTTAACAATATTACAAGATAACAATATTGATATTGAGTCTTGTGCATGCATTTGCAGGAAAGAAAGAGACTAACAATGTGATCCATGTGAGCATGGGAGATCAAAAGAAAGTTCTGGGAAACAGCACGAGGTGGGCAGCGACCAATATCAAAGGCTACTTTAAGAGTGGGGAAAATTACGCATGTTTCATGTCCTCCAATGGACAATCCCCCAACTGTGTATCCTTCAATTTCCAGATCCTTTGTTGTCTTTGAAGAAGTGGCTGAACCTTGTATTTCTCTATTTGAGTTTGATAGCTCATTTTTGGGCTCCATGAATAATAACTGAAGATAAAGGGATCAGAGCAGAAAGGGAATAAGAGGAAACAGACATTAAAACAAATACACTGAAAGCAAAATGTATTATATTAGACATGTTACTCATTTACAATTATATTATAAAAATATTATAACAGTGAAACCTACATTTTAGTATAAATAATATACTCTTAACTAAAATGCATAAGCGACTGCTACATTGTAAAATAAAAAACAGAAAATGTCTATATTTTATAATTTTATAATTATGAGTGTTTTCCCTAATAATATAGACAAAAGGTAATATAAATAAACAAAAAAATCAGATATTAACACTTTTAGTATTTAAATCTAAATTTTAGTAGGAGCTTTGCGATACAAAAATAATCACAATGAATTAATCATGACAATTCAATCAATCATAATCAAACATCAGGCTGTAAATAGCAACTTTATTTTCTTGATTTCTTCCTAATCGATACTATTCAAATGAAGACACAAGTTTACTAATGTTATAAGCTTCACTTTCAACACCCAATCCTAGGAAGTTTCTTTGATATCTCGATAAGTATCAAGTATTAATGAGTTCAGATGTTATACTTATAAGCCCCTTAGAAGCCACCAAAATTAAAATTATTGAAAATATATTATCATCCTTTACAAGACCCATGGCTCTTGTCTATAATAATCTTGAAATACAATTCTGAAGTAGAACAAAGGACACAAAGCAAGACATAGTAGCAGACCCTGTTTTAGATGCACAACACGACCACTTTAAATATCTACCAGATTGAATTCTATCCTAAAGCTAAATACCTATATTACGAATATTAGGTTGCTACTTGCTAGAGTGTTAGTCCATATTGCCAGCAAGGCTGTTTCACATTGAACAACATCCTTAAACTCAGGAACCTGTTAAATTAATGTTGGGTTATTTAGTTATTAGTTGTTTGTTGAGGTATACTATGTTTCATTTATTATTGTATGTCAGAGGTTGGCGGTAGTTGTAGTCACTACTCTGATTGTATTGCATCTCTATTTAAATAAGAATTCTAAACTAAGTAAAGTTAAATCTCAAGCTTTTCTTATTCAAGTTGCTTCAGATCATATCTCTGGTAATAACTCCTTGTTTTCGTCTTTATTACCTCCAAAATTTTCACATCTTGTCACATTAGCCAATGGGTAAAAGGTTTCAGCTCAAGGAGTGGGTTCAATTTCTATTTCTCCCTGTTAAATTAATGTTAGATGTTAGTTATTAGTTGTTAGTTGAGGTATATTATATTTCATTTATTATTGTATGTCAGAGGTTGGTGGTAGTTGTATTCACCACTCTGAGTTTCTAGATTGTATTGTATCTCTATTTAATAAGAGATTCTAAGCTGAGTAAGGTTATCTCAAGCTTTTCTATATTCAAGTTGGTATCAGAGCAAGTTCGATTCTGCTCTTTAGAGTTTAGAGTCACACAGTAGGCTGTCCGCCACTGTCGCCGCCGTCCGCCACCGTCTCCGGCGAGCACAGATCCAGGTCTGCCTTAACGTGCGTGTTCTACCCCTGTAAATCGCTCCTCCATACACCGCTCCACGCGCTGCCTCAGTCACGCCAAACAGAAAGCGCGTGAGCTTCACCCACCGGCGAAACGGTCTCCGTCCATCGTCGTTCCGGTGCTGGCTGACTCGCCAGAGCCTCCTGAAGCCATTGCTGACCTGCGTGGTTCACTTTGAGCAAGATTTAGTGGATTTAAATCAAATCTCTCTCTCGATCTCTGTTTTTCCTCTTTTTTCAGATCTAAAAAAATGTCTTCTTCTACCTCAGTCAACTTTGGTCTCATTCTTCCTATTTCTGGATCTGCCGTCATCACAACAGAAAAGCTCAATGGTAAAAATTATTTAGCTTGGGTTGATTCTGTGGAACTCTGATTCCTTGGTCAAGGACACCATGAGCATCTAGAAAAGGTAGATATTGAGTGATCAGCTGAACAGCAAGCGCAGTGGAAGAGACTTGACTTTCAGCTTTGTGCACTTCTATGGCAGTCAGTGGAGCCTAAGATATTGAGGAACCTCAGAGCTTTCAAAACCTGTTACTCGTTTTGGAAGAAAGTCCAAGATATCTACTCTAATGATATCCAACGCTTGTTTGATTGTGTTCAAAAGCTAGCCTCCTTAAAACAAAATGATTCAGATATGGTATCATATGTTTCCGAAGCTCAAACCGCTGCAGAATAATTGAAGCATTTCTTAGAAGCTGATTCTATAGAAGAAATAAGGAAACGACTTGATAACCTCTATATGGTTATGATTCTTCGTGGTATGAACCTGACATTTAATCACATTCGTGATCAAGTTCTGACTGGTCAAGGTATTCCTTCCATGGAGAGCTTAACTACTCGTCTCCTCCGTGTTCATACCTTGAGCAAATAAGGTACCTCCCTTGAAAATAATATGGAGTCCTCTGTTATGATATCTTCAAGAGGAAGGGGAGGACGTGGAAACAGAGGTCGTGGTGGAAGAGGTAATCGTCCACAATGCACTCATTGCAAAAGGATGGGTCATACTCATAAGACATGTTACTCTCTGCATGGTTTTCCAGACAAGTCTGCTCATGTATCAAGGTCTGAAAAGCCGGAAGAGAGGAAACTGTCTGAAGAAGAATATCAAGGATACCAAGAGTATTTGAGGATGAAATCTAATAGCCTTGCTGGACCTTCTTCTGGACCTAATGTCTCAACGCCTGCATTTCTCAATCTGTGGAAGGTCAAAACCCATGGATTGTTGACTCTGGTGCTTCAGACCATATCTCTGGTAATAACTCTTTGCTTTCATCTTTATTACCTCCCAAATTTCCACATTTTGTCACATTAGCCAATGGGTCCAAGGTTTCAGCTCAAGGAGTGGGTTCAATTTCTATTTCTCCCTCCTTAAATTTATTTTCTGTTTTGTACATTCCTTCTTGTCCCAATTTACTTTCCTTGAGTCAATTAACTAAGTTCCTAAATTGTTCAGTTACATTTAACTCCGACTCCTTTGTCATTCAGTACGGGCAGACAGATTGGCGCAGGACATGAATCACAAGGCCTCTATTACCTGGAATCTAGCTCTTCGGTGTCCTGTCTTGCATCCATTTCTCCTAAATTGTCGCATGATCGGTTTGGACATCCTAGTCTTGCCAAATTAAAGATAATGGCTCCTAGCACTCAGTAAATCCAAACTTTAGAATGTGAAGTTTGTCAATTTGACAAACATGTTAGGTCTTCTTTTTCAAGTAAAGATAAATCAAGAAGTAATTCAGCCTTCTCTACTATTTATTCAGATATTTGGGGTCCTAGTCGAATTACTTCTTTTGGATTTAAATATTTTGTCACCTTTATTGATGAATATTCTTGGTGCACGTGGCTTTATTTAATAAAAGAAAGGTCTGAACTTCTATCCATATTTGTGTCCTTCTTTCATGAAATAAAAAATCAGTTTGGAAAATCAATCAAATGCTTCAGAAGTGATAATGCAAAAGAATATTTTTCTTTTGAACTCTCGTCATTTTTGTCCTCTCAAGGTATATTACATGAGTCCACTTGTCCCCACACTCCTCAACAGAATGGGATAGCCGAAAGAAAGAATCGTCACCTTATTGAAACCGCTCGCTCTTTAATGATTAATGCAAAAGTTCCATTACATCATTGGGGAGATGCGATTCTTTCTGCCTGCTATCTTATCAATAGGATGCCCTCTTCCTCTCTTGATAATCAAATTCCTCATTTCATCCTATTTTCAGCTGAACCTCTATATCATGTTTCATCTCGTGTATTTGATTGTACTTGTTTTGTTCATGATATGTCTCCAGGCCTCAATAAATTGTCAGCTAAGTCGATCAAGTGTGTTTTCCTGGGATACTCCCGCCTTCAAAAAGGATACAACTGTTATTCTCCTCATAACAAGAAGTATTACATGTCTACAAATGTTACCTTCTTTGAAGATTCTCCCTTCTACTCATCCTCCACACCCGACTCCATTTCCATCCAAGAGGTCTTGCCCTCTCCCTCCTCGAGTCCAGAGATTGTCATTTCTCCAGACATGTCTCATCAATCTGACCACACCAATATTAGTCCAATGCCTATCTTATCTGAAACTGATCATTCTCCCTCAACTCCTCCTCATGGCATAACACCTGAAGCTAACCCCATTATTCCTGATGACTCTCGTGGCTCATGTCCATCTCCGTCTGCTTCTTGTACAACGGCTCCTAATTCTCATTCCATGGCCGATGACAACTCATGTTGGCCTGTTGCCCTTCGAAAAGGTATTCGCTCTTCTTGAAACCCTCATCCTATTTACAATTTTTTGAGTTATCATCGTTTGTCTCCATCTTATTGTTCCTTTATAAATTCCTTATCATCCATTACTATTCCCAAAAATGTTTGTGAAACACTTGATCACCCTGGATGGCGACAAGCCATGATTGATGAAATGCAGGCCCTTGATCACAATGGAACATGGGAATTGGTTCATCTTCTTTCTGGGAAGAAAATTGTTGGTTGTAGATGAATCTATGCTATTAAAGTTGGTCCAAATGGTGAAATTGAATGTCTTAAAGCTCGTTTGGTAGCCAAAGGTTACACTCAGATATATGGACTTGATTATTGAGACACTTTCTCTCTAGTGGCCAAGGTCACTACTATTCGTCTTCTTCTTGCCATGGCAGCTATTTGCCATTGGCTCCTGTATCAGATGGACGTTAAAAATGCATTCCTACATGGTGAGTTAGATGAAGAAATTTACATGGAGCAACCTCCAGGCTTTGTTGCTCAGGGGGAGTCTGGTCTAGTATGTAAACTCAGGCGATCTCTTTATGGTCTTAAGCAGTCGCCAAGGGCTTGGTTTGGAAAGTTTAGCAATGTTGTCAAAGGTTTCGGAATGAAAAGAAGTGAAGCAGATCACTCTGTCTTCTACTATCACAAATCTGTTGGCAAATGTGTTTATTTAGTTATTTATGTCGATGACATTGTCATTACAGGAAATGATGAAGTCACAATATCTCAACTAAAACAACACTTATGCAATCACTTTCAAACAAAAGATCTTGGTCATCTGAAATATTTTCTGGGAATAGAAGTAGCTCAATCCAAAGAAGGCATTGTAGTTTCCCAGAGGAAGTATGCCTTGGATCTTTTGGAGGAAACAAAAATGTCTGATTGTAAGCCAGTCAATAATCCTATGGACCCATACAAGAAATTAGTAGCTGATATGGGAGACTTATACTCAGATCCAGAAAGGTATAGAAGGCTGGTTGGGAAGCTCATATATCTCACTATTACGAGGTCAGATATTTCCTTTGCAGTTGGAGTTGTAAGTCGATTCATGAATTCACTTTGTGTTGATCATTGGAATGGAGTAATGCATATTCTCAAGTACATAAAAAAGGCTCCAGGCCAGGGTCTGTTGTTCGAAGATAAAGGAAATAGCCAAATTGTTGGATACTGTGATGCTGATTGGGCTGAATCCGATACAGATAGACGCTCTACTACTGGGTATTGTGTGTACCTTGGTGGTAATCTTATCTCATGAAAGAGTAAGAAACAGAAGACTGTTGCTCAATCTAGTGTGAAAGCTGAATATAAATCTATGGCTCTTGCAGCTTGTGAGTTGGTGTGGGTTAAACAACTCATACAAGAATTGAAGTTCTGTGAAATTTCTCCAATGCAACTTTATTGTGATAATCAGGCAGCTATCCACATTGCTTCCAATCCAGTATGTCATGAAAGGATTAAACACATTGAAATTGATTGTTACTTTGTAAGGGAAAAAGTGTTGTCCAAGCAAATTAGGACTGAATTTGTTGGTACCAATGACCAGCTTGCAGACCTATTAACCAAACCCTTAAAGGGTCCTCGAATTGAATACTTGATTTCCAAGCTTGAAACATATGATTTATATGCTCCAGCTTGAGGGGAAGTGTTAAATTAATGTTTGATGTTGGTTATTAGTTGTTAGTTGAGGTATATTATATTTAATTTATTATTGTATGTCAGAGGTTGGTGGTAGTTGTATTCACCACTTTGAGTTTCTAAATTGTATTGTATCTCTATTTAATAAGAGATTCTAAGCTGACTAAAGTTATCTCAAGCTTTTCTATATTCAAGTCTCTCTCTGTAAATTTATCTTCTGTTTTGTACATTCCTTCTTGTCCCAATTTGCTTTCCTTGAGTCAATTAACTAAGTCCTTAAATTGTTCAGTTACATCTAACTCTGACTCCTTTGTCATTCAGGACTGTGGTACAGGCAGGCAGATTGGCACAGGACATGAATCACGAAGCCTTTATTACTGGAATCTAGCTCTTCAGTGTCTTGTCTTGCATCCATCTCTCCTAAATTGTTGCATGATCGGTTTGGTCATCCTAGTCTTGCCAAATTAAAGATAATGACTCCTAGTACACAGAAAATCCAAACTTTAGAATGTGAAGCTTGTCAATTAGGCAAACATGTTAGGTCTTCTTTTTCAAGTAAAGATAAATCAAGAAGTAATTCAGCCTTCTCTACTGTTTATTCAGATATTTAGGGTCCTAGTTGAATTACTTTTTTTGGATTTAAATATTTTGTCACTTTTATTGATGAATATTCTCGGTGCACATGGCTTTATTTAATGAAAGAAAGGTCTGAACTTCTATCCATATTTGTGTCCTTCTTCCATGAAATAAAAAATCAGTTTGGAAAATCGATCAAATGTTTCAGAAGTGATAATGCAAAAGAATATTTTTCTTCTGAACTCTCTTCATTTTTATCCTCTCAAGATATATTACATCAGTCCACTTGTTCCTACACTCCTCAACAGAATGGGATAGCCGAAAGGAAGAATCGCCACCTTGTTGAAACAGCTCGCTCCTTAATGATTAATGCAAAAGTTCCATTACATCATTGGGGAGATGCGATTCTTTCTGCCTGCTATCTTATCAATAGGTGTCATCTTCCTCTCTTGCTAATCAAATACCTCATTCCATCCTATTTCCAGCTGAACCTCTATATCATGTTTCACCTCGTGTATTTGGTTGTACTTGTTTTGTTCATTATATGTCTCCAGGTTTCGACAAATTGTAAGCTAAGTCGATCAAGTGTGTTTTTCTGGGATACTCCTGCCTTAAAAAAGGATACAAATGTTATTCTCCTCGTACAAAGAAATATTACATGTCTGCTAATGTTACATTCTTTGAAGATTCTCCCTTCTATTCATCCTCTGCACCTGACTCCATTTCCATCCAAGAGGTCTTTCCCTCTCCCTCCTCGAGTCCAGAAATTGTCTTTTCTCCAAACATGTCGTATCATTCAGACCACACCAATATTAGTCCAATGCCTAACCTCTCTAAAACCCATCATTCTCCTTCAGCTCCTCCTCATGGCATGACACCTGAAGCTAACCCCATCATTCCTGATGACTCTCGTGGCTCATGTCCATCTCTATCTGCTTCTTGTACAACGGCTCCTAATTCTTCTTCTATGGTCGATGACAACTCAGGTTGGCCTGTTGCCCTTCAAAAAGGTATTCGCTCTTCTCGAAACCCTCATCCTATTTACAATTTTTTGAGTTATCATCGTCTGTCTCCATATTATTGTTCCTTTATAGATTCTTATCATTCATCACTATTCCCAAAACTGTTTGTGAAGCACTTGATCACCCTGGATGGCGACAAACCATGATTGATGAAATGCAGGCCCTAGATCACAATGGAACGTAGGAATTGGTTCATCTTCCTCCTGGGAAGAAAGCTGTTGGTTGTAGATGGATCTATGCGATTAAAGTTGGTCCAAATGGTGAAATTGAACGTCTTAAAACTCGTTTAGTAGCCAAAGGTTATACTCAGATATATGGACTTGATTATGGAGACACTTTCTCCCCGGTAGCCAAGATCACTACTATTCGTCTTCTTCTTGCTATAGCAGCTATTCGCCATTGGCCCCTGTATCAGATGAACGTTAAAAATGCTTTCCTTCATGGTGAGCTAGATGAGGAGATTTACATGGAACAACCTCCTGGCTTTGTTGCTCAGGGGGAGTCCGGTCTAGTGTGTAAACTCAGCCGATCTCTCTATGGTCTTAACCAATAGCCAAGGGCTTGGTTTGGAAAGTTCAGCAATGTTGTCCAAGGTTTTGGAATGAAAAGGAGTGAAGCCGATCACGCTGTCTTCTATTATCATAAATCTGTTGGCAAATCTGTTTATTTAATTGTTTATGTCGATGACATTGTCATTACAGGAAATGATGAAGTCACAATATCTCAACTAAAGCAACACTTGTGCAATCACTTTCAAACAAAAGATCTTGGTCACCTAAAATATTTTCTGGGAATAGAAGTAGCTCAATCCAAAGAAGGCATTGTAGTTTCCCAGAGAAAGTATGCCGTGGATCTTTTGGAGGAAACAAAAATGTATGATTGTAAGCCAGTCAATAGTCCTATGGACCCATACAAGAAGTTAGTGGTTGATATGGGAGACTTGTACTCAAATTCAGAAAGGTATAGAAGGCTGGTTGGGAAGCTCATATATCTCACTATTACGAGGCCAGATATTTCCTTTGCAGTTGGAGTTGTAAGTCGATTCATGAATTCACCTTGTGTTGATCATTGAAATGGAGTAATGCGTATTCTCATATACATAAAAAAGGCTCCAGGCCAAGGTCTGTTGTTCGAAGATAAAGGAAATAGCCAAATTGTTGGATACTGTGATGCTGATTGGGCCTCTGTATCAGATGGACGTTAAAAATGCTTTCCTTCATGGTGAGCTAGATGAGGAGATTTACATGGAACAACCTCCTGGCTTTGTTACTCAGGGGGAGTCTGGTCTAGTGTGTAAACTCCGCCGATCTCTCTATGGTCTTAAGCAGTAGCCAAGGGCTTGGTTTGGAAAGTTCAGCAATGTTGTCCAAGGTTTTGGAATGAAAAGGAGTGAAGCTGATCACGCTGTTTTCTACTATCATAAATCTGTTGGCAAATGTGTTTATTTAATTGTTTATGTCGATGACATTGTCATTACTGGAAATGATGAATCACAATATCTCAACTAAAGCAACACTTATACAATCACTTTCAAACAAAAGATCTTGGTCATCTGAAATATTTTTTGGGAATAGAAGTAGCTCAATCCAAAGAAGGTATTGTAGTTTCCCAGAGAAAGTATGTCTTGGATCTTTTGGAGGAAACAAAAATATATGATTGTAAGCCAGTCAATAGTCCTACGGACCCATACAAGAAGTTAGTGGCTGATATGGGAGACTTGTACTCAGATCCAGAAAGGTATAGAAGGCTGGTTGGGAAGCTTATATATCTCATTATTACGAGGTCAGATATTTCCTTTGCAGTTGGAGTTGTAAGTCGATTCATGAATTCACCTTGTGTTGATCATTGGAATGGAGTAATGCGTATTCTCATATACATAAAAAAGGCTCCAGGCCAGGGTCTGTTGTTTGAAGATAAAGGAAATAGCCAAATTGTTGGATACTGTGATGCTGATTGGGCTGAATCCGATACAAATTGACGCTCTTCTACTGGGTATTGTGTGTACCTTGGTGGTAATCTTATCTCATGGAAGAGTAATAAACAGAAGACTGTTGCTCGATCTAGTGCAGAAGCTGAGTATAGATCTATGGCTCTTCCAACTTGTGAGTTGGTGTGGGTTAAACAACTTATACAAGAATTGAAGTTCTGTGAAATTTCTCCAATGCAACTTTATTGTGATAATCAGGCAGCTCTCCACATTGCTTCCAACCCGGTGTTTCATGAAAGGACTAAACACATCGAAATTGATTGTCACTTTGTAAGGGAAAAAGTGTTGTCCAAGGAAATTAGGACCGAATTTGTTGGTACCAATGACCAGCTTACAGATCTATTAACCAAACCCTTGAAGGGTCCTCAGATTGAATACTTAATTTCCAAGCTTGGAACATATGATGTATATGCTCCAGCTTGAGGGGGAGTGTTAAATTAATGTTGGGTTATTTAGTTATTAGTTGTTAGTTGAGGTATATTATGTTTCATTTATTATTGTATGTCAGAGGTTGGTGGTAGTTGTAGTCACTACTCTGATTTTCTATATTGTATTGCATCTCTATTTAAATAAGAATTCTAAGCTGAGTAAAGTTAAATCTCAAGCTTTTCTAAATACCTATATTACGAATACTAGGTTGCTACTTGCTAGAGTGTTAGTCCATATTGCCAGCAAGGCTGTTTCACATTGAACAACATCCATAAACTCAGGAACCAAATAAATATACTATAAAAAGAAATTCACTATATACCAACAAAGCTGTTATTGAAACTACCAGCTCCAAGACCTGCAAAAGAGTAAGGGTATATTTTTTTATGCCTTAGTTATACACAATTAATTATACATGCCACCAGGCACAGCTGCCACAGAAAGAAAGACACACTAGTTTTAGGGAATCCAAAATGCTGGAAATCTCAGTATGCCATAACACGGCTGCAATTGAAATAAATTTTAAGATAATTGCATATGAATATATGTCATCAGTATAAGCACAACAAACATAAGATTCTCCATTTCCTCCAGCAACAAAGTGTGAAAGTGAACAAATTGAACACTTCTACATCCTTACCTATCTATACACACTCTTCATCTTTAAAAAAAACAAACCATTCTGTGCTATAGAACAGATTCATTCAATCTAACCTATTAAAGTATTAATCATTATTGTACATAACATATTAAACAGCTTACCAACTGGTAGTTCAGAGCCTTGAACACATGGCTCATAGTGTTAAATAAACAAGCACACAAAATATGCAAAAGCAAAAATAATGAGCTAAGTACAAAGTAGTCCACATCCTCATATGTTCCAACAAGTTTTGTGAAACCCAGTCTGGTCACGGTCACTGACCTTGTTGAGACAGTAAGTCAAAGTCAGCGGTTGGACTTGTGCTGCTCACTAGTTTACCCGGGTTGACCTGATTTATGTATCTATGTCATATAATTTGACTAATCCACTCCAACTTCAAATAACAAATATAGAGTTCTACAAAATCCAATTCCACAAAATATACTAGATGAAAATACAGAATAGACCGCAATACTAATGAACAAGTTTACAAAAGTAAAAGAAATGATAGTGCAAATCTGAAACATAAGCCCCAGATGCAACAAGATATATTAGAAATGAGTGCGTGTTTAAGTTGTTATGTACCATGGCAAAAACTATCTGCGGTAAATTACCAACATTATGACTACAACAGCGAACACACATAAAGAAATTAAATCTTGAATGGCAGCATTGTTAACAAAAAGTGAAATTGATTTGAGTAAGTGAATAACACATATATAGATAAACTCCAATTGAGCAGGCATACACAAATCTGCGACACTGAAAGCTGAGCTACCAAAAATAAACATATTGGAGTGAAAAAAAGATGAAATACACTCAATTAAAGCATACTTGTGGAGGCTGACAGGCATGGGGCGACGGTGTGGCCGTTAATGGAGGTGTTGCAGCGACTCGCCGCCGGTGACGTTGTCGAATGGGGGATCCAGGCAAGGAAGGCCGCCCTCGCGCACTAACCAGATTAAACTCTAATCAAATTCTAAATACACTCATCGCTGAATTTCAACATTCTATAAATTTACTCTAATTTCCACCTTTATTTTTGTTTTTTTTTTTACTATTATTTTTCTCCTCTGTAAAAATATATAAATTTGAGAGGGACGTTTCTACAATCTTTCTAAGCATGTAAAGAGTCTTGGTGTAATCATTTTAAATATAAAGAGAAGTTAGAGCATGAAAAATAAAAGAAAAATGAAAATTATATAATTTAATAAAAAACAAAGGAATTTACTTATTAATTTATTTTAGCACTTTTTATTTTTGATTTTTTTGCATAAGTTCTCTAAAATATTACCCCAACATCGAGCACCTAGATACTAATCTTAGGTTTTAAACACTAAAGATGCATTTCTCATACTATTTGGGAGAGTATCTAGTGTCAAATACATGTATTTTGAACGAACAATAGGTGCTAGGCAGTAGGTAGTGTAGTGGTGCCAAACTATAATGATATGGATTGACAATTTGTTTTGAATCTTTTAATCAAAAGAAAAAGAGGTTCGGAAGGGTCGGCATTAGGGAATACAAACATTCTTGGAGCTTTTAGCTAGGGACTTTGGGAAAAGATTCAATAACAAAGTGTAAGGAGTTGATTTATTTAGTTTTGTTTTTTAATTTTTTAAAAGAGTTTTTAAGAATAATTTTAAAAATAGAAAAACATTTAAACATGCTAGAACAAGATATATTTCCTTTTGAAACAAAAGAAAATACAAATAAATCTAGTAATAAGATTTAACTGATACAAGAGTTTCTGTATTAGAGACTCGCATAAATTACCTAGAAGAAAAAGTTATTCTTTTAGGAAAAACTAAAATAGATACACCTGAGACTGGTCAGCTTTCTATACAAAATAATATGATGGGAACAACAGAATGTATCCCATTAGTTTGTAATAAACAACAATTAATAGCTTTAAAAGTACAAGTAAAAATAACTTTTCAAAAAATAAATAATAAACCTTCTACAGAAAAAATTATACAAGCCTTACTAGATACAGGTTGTTCAGAAACAGTCATTTATAAAATTGTAACTCCACAACAAAATATACTTAAAAGCAAACATATATAAAAGACTAGAACTATGTCTGGTGAAATCATGATAAATGATGAAGAAATTAATAATGTTATTCTTCAATTTAGTACAAACTATGAAATTTTTTGTTACAAGACTTTCATCAAAACAATGAGGGTAGAAAACCTAGTTCCCTCTAAACAAAACATGATAATTGGTTTAGATTTTATCTTAAGACAAAATCGATCAATTACTATAAATAAAGATTATGTCTTAATAAGTGATAAAACACAAATGACACCTATAGTCAGTGGCGATTCATTAAAACAAGAAACTATTACTGATAACTGTAATTGTAAAAATTCAAATACATGCAAATGTTCAACAGAATATTTATACACATTAGAGGAAACAAATGAAAATTATTTTTTAAATAATATCTTAGACGATACAGCTGAAGTATTCTCTTCTATAAAAATTTTAAAATCAATAAAATTTGAAAGTATTCAACAAATCCTTGATAGGTTAAACAAAACCAATATAATAGGAGAAGATCCAACAAAATTTTGGGATAGAGATCCCGTAACATGTAAACTGGAAATAATCAATCCTGATTTAATTATAAAAACAAAAGATATTCAATTTAACAATTGGGAACAAGAAGAATGTCAAACACACATACAAAATCTTTTAAAATGAAAAGTAATAACACCCAGTGTTAGTCCCCATAGAAGTCCGGCATTTATAGTTAATAAATCTTCGGAACAAAAACGTGGTAAATCTAGAATGGTTTACAATTATAAAAGATTAAATGATAACACTGTTGAAGATGGATACACAATTCCTTCTAAAGATATTTTAATAAACCGAATTCAAGATACCAAATGGTTTTCTAAATTCGACCTAAAAAGTGGATTTCATCAAGTAAAAATGGATCCTGATTCTATAAAATGGACAGCCTTTTCATGTTCTGAAGGTCTATTTGAATGGAATGTTATGCCATTCGGTTTAAAAAATGCTCCAGCTGTTTTTCAGCGCAAAATGGATAACATTTTTAAAGATGTAAAATCTTTCACTTGTGTTTATATGGATGACATTTTAGTCTTTTCCAAAACAAAAAATGAACATTTTCTTCATTTGAAACAAGTTTTATACAAATTAGAACATTATGGTTTGATAATTTCTAAATCAAAAATGGAAATTTGCAAAAATTTCATTGAATTCTTAGGAACAGAAATAGGTAATGGAACCATAAAACTCCAACCTCATATTTTTAAAAAAATACAAGAATTTCCTGATAAAATGGAAGATATAAAAACACTTAGATCCTTTTTAGGGTTACTAAATTATGCAAGAAATTTTATTCCTAATTTAGGAAAATATACATCTTCTTTATATAACAAAACTGCTTTAAAAGGAGAAAGAAAATTTAACTCCGAAGATATAAAATTAGTTCAAAAGTTAAAACAAATGGTAACAAATTTACCAACTTTACAATTACCATTAGATTCAGACTATTTAATAATTGAATGTGATGGTTGTGAACTTGGATGGGGAGCAATCCTCAAACGAAAGAAAAACAAACATTTATAAAAAACAGAAGAACAAATTTGTAGATATTCCTCAGGAAAATATACTACAAAACCAAAAATTTATCAAACAAGCACTGACTATGAAGTTAATGCTATAATACATGCTATGAATTCTTTTAAGTTATTTTTAATAAATAAGAAAAAAATGACAATCTGAACCGATTGTGAAGCTATAGTTACATATGGTAAAAATCAAATTAACAATGACAAAAAACCACACAAAAGATGGTTACTCTTTAAAGACTATATAAATTTTTCTGGGAAAACTATCAATTTTGAACATATTAAAGGAACTGACAATACTTGTGCTGATATTTTGTCCAGGTTTATCAAATAAACATCAGAATCGATACAAAGACCTGGTTGGTCATATCTACACATATCCATGACATTAGAACCGACAAAAAAAGGCCTAAATGGCCCCAAACAAGTTAAATCACCCTTTAAGGCAGATCAATACACAAAATATGGGAGACAAGAATTACCCATACTCACAAATATTTATCAATATTCTGGTAGAGATTCCACAAATGTTAAGCTTAATGTATTAATAGACAATATTTGGAATATTCCAAAATACACATCTGAGAATGAATCTCAGGTCACAAAAGTCAAACAAAGCATTATATGCGCTCTATACAATTTTTGTGGACAAAACAATCAAGGAGTTGTTTTAACATCTCCGGCCTCTCCTTCGGGAAAAGGTTTTACACACTTTGCTCTAATAGATGGGCCAAATAAAGGGGTATATACCTCATTCAGAGATCTCTCTGAAGCCAAACAAGACCAATTCTGGTCTACATACAAAGGATTTTATTCAAAAGAAGAAGCACAAATGGCTTTAAAACTTCAGACCATAGATGAAGAAAAAATTAAGACTGCCCTTCAAATGGAACCTAGACCTCAAACACAAACCTATGCTGGTGCAACTAGTATCCTACCTAGTCTTAACCCAAACATTTTTTTGTCAAAATTCAACCTTATACAAGAATTTCTTTTTGAAATACATTCAGGAGCTATAAAATTTGATGGTTTATTTGTAAAAATACAAGCTTATTTCAACCACAAAACTATTTGTATCACCTCCTCTGAGTACTGTAAACCAGTCACCAAAGACTGCACCTGTCAAATAAAATACTTAGTCAGAAAAGCCCATATTGACTTACAAAACTTTGAACAACATTTATATAGAGATATCCTCATTACACCTATGACATTCCTAGAAATAGGTTGTTTACATTCCATACTAATCCCTCCCATAGACAGATTTCTTTCTTTATCAACTCCCATAAATTCTGTCATTAATGAAGTACAGGCTGAACACATGCAAGATGTTGCTTTACAAATTACTACCTCTCCAAAAAGTATAACACTACCAGATAGCTTCCCTACACATGTAATTAAACTATATACAGAAACCAACCCAGAATTTCATTTGTTCAAAACAACAGAGCATGATAATTTAAAGGGCTCTCTTTAAATAAAAATAAAACTTACCAATACACTCTCTGGAAAGCTCACATTGAAGGATCAAATTGGGGTTTTTGTGCACATGACTCTGAAACAATGATCTTATTAAAAGAAACACCCGATACCAAGCTTTTTTGGAAGAAGAAAATGGGAACAAAGTTTCATCCTTTCCCTACTGAAGCCAATCCTACATTGTTTCGGCATTTTGAACGAGAAAGGATTTATAAAGAAATTTATGAAGAAACTGGCTGTTATGGCCAACAAACACCTGAAGCATCTTCTGTCCCTTCTGAAGGTGGAGACGACCAATCTCTCCCAGAACAAATGGAAGAAGAAATTCAAGACTTCACCACATCTGTAACAAGATTAAAATTATTTTTCACCTGTGACACAGTAATTTTACCTCACGGTAATAGACTGAAGGGTGAAAACCGACACAGCCGGTTGCCAGTCATCAGGTAACCTACACAGCCGGTTACCGGTCACACTTTTTGTATATAAATAGACCTTAAGACTCTTATACAGAGCAAGTCTTCAGACACACCCTCCCTCTCTCTCTAGACTCTCTCCCTTCTCTCTAAAACTCTCCTGTGTAAACTCTCTTATTCTGCAATAAAATACGAAGTTTCTCTTCACCCCTCCCTTCTTCTCCCCTCTGTGAGTAGATTATTTTCCTTTTATGTTTATGTAATTTAAAATATGGAGTAGTCTATCCATTAAGATATCTTCGGATGCCTAAAACATTAAATATTTAAAGATGCGATAATCATTTAAAGGCTTATCATATGTCTGTATACTCACCATCTTTCTCATCTTCTTCTGAAAACCTAGGTTTTTGCCCTTAATTTTTGAAAACCTGGGATTTGTAAGCCTGGTCGAGTTGATAACTGGTATTGTGTGGACTACCGCTGTATAAATCCAGCTTAAACTCATAAGGTGTGCCCTTGATAACTGGTATTGCGCAGACTACCGCCGTATAAATCCAGCTAATTGCCTCTCTTTTTCTCTTTCTTTTCTCTTGTATATTTCACTCTTTCTCTTTCTTTTCTCTTTGGTATCAGAGTAGTTCTTTCCAAGGACAGTTTTTATATCAAAATTTGTAAATATTAATTTTAATCGAAAATAGAAATCTATCAAGAGTGGATAGTGTTTGTTAGGATACTCATGGTAGTTGAAGGGCAGTGATAGCCAGTGGAGAGCCGGTGTAAGTCCCTAGTTTCCTACCGAGATGAGTTGAGAAACACGTGCATATTGCGCCAACAAGTACAGATGTTTATTTTTTATTAACTTTGTAATTAATTTAAAAAAAAAAATTCTGATAAGCCTTATGATTTTCTATATTCTTTAATATTTATTGTTTTATAGTGTATTCCGTGGATACCTTACTTTTATTATCTAAATTACTGCTTCTGCTTTGCTTCTGCCCTCTTTTGTGTTTCTCTTAATTTACTGCTCTTTGTTTGTTATTTTTCTCACAAATTAAAACTAAATAAATACAAAATTTCACAAAATGACAAATATACAACCCATAAAAGGGAAAGACTATCAATCAGCCCTTTCAGCTATTGAAATTTTTACAAAATCTCCTCCCGTAGGATATATAAAACCCACTCATGACACAGATTTTGTTCATACAATATTAATAGGACAAAACAACACAATAATAGCTTTACTAGAAGAAGTTTCTAGAAAACTATCTACTCTTATTAATCAGCAACACAAAAATATAAACATGACTGGTGACATAAATGATTTAGTCAATAAATTTTCTAAGTTATCTTTAGGAACAACTACACAAACTAAAACAGTCTGTAAAAATACTCACAAATTTGTTAAAGTTATTTCAACACCAAACAAAGCTGAATCTAGTAATAGAAATCAGACTACACAAGAGAACAATAACTCCAACAAAGATAAAACTATTAGTTAAATATGAATTTTACACCAAATAATAATTCACAAACACAAGTACAAGAAATTTCTATGGATAGTTCATCTAATAGGAATCAAACATCAGAGAGGTTTCCGGAAACTTCTCGAAGATTAAGAGAACACAATACTAGGAGACAAGATCTCACCCAACATCCTGGAATCTTAGATAGATTTCTACACAGAAGAAGATTTACTAATGTTAGAAGACTAGAAGACTTAGTAGATATACAACAAAATGTTGAAATAGGATCTAATTCTAGTATAGATTCTTTAAATCCTAGACAGTTATACAACATAGGTTGGTTAAGCTTCGAAAGAACTAGCCTTGACAGGTATAGGAGAATAGAAGACTTTCACCTACCTGACAATACTTACGAGATAATACCATTAATATCTCAACAAACAGCCACACAACTCCTAAACCAACATGGACGATATGTTCATATGGGATTGGTTACTATTGGTGTAAGATCCCTAGCTAGACATATGATTGGTGCTAGAGCCTTAATAGTTCTCCATGACACCAGATTCCAAAACAATGATTCCCAAAGCATTATAGGTATACTAGCAGTTGACCTAAATCAACCTATATCTTTGATATACCTTGCCCCTAACTTTACACTTACTCTTCCAGACTTTGTAAACCACATCAGTCTAGAAGTACAAACCATAGGATTTGGAACAAATTGGATAGGAGATAACCTACATTTAGACATAACCTTCATAGGAAGAATAAGTAATTATATCTCTTCTATGTATAGAATAAATACCAGACCATTAGAAGAAACCATTAGTTCTATTGGTACACAATTTTTGCCAGCACAAGCTTTCACTCGAAGAAATGAGGGTCATCTATGGCAAACCCATTTACAAAGGGATGAACGAAATCCCATTACAAATCCAAACACTGCCATTTTACACAATAGGTCTAGAGGCCTTAGTTTAAGCTTCACTGATTACAGAAGCACTTCTCTAACAGATTTAGAACAAGATCGAAGGGATAGTACATCTGTTATTCCCGACAATGATCATATTGCTATGATGAATATCATAGATAGTGATGATGAAGAAGATGATGACATGACTGAAGAAGAATGGAATCATCATCAAGCAAACATAGCCATGCTTAGGCAAGGAACTTTAGAAACAATTTCTAGACAAGATTCTTTACAACAAAGCATTCTTAGTGAGTCAAACTGGGAACCCTGGGATAATTTCCCCCCATAACATAATGAGGTTATAACACCTCAAGAAAATGATATAAATGATATAGTTAATATCTTTTTACAAAATTTAAAACTTGAAGAACAAACTGAAGAACACGAATATTTTTACAAACTTCAAGAAAAATTTAAAGACAAAGAAGATGATGAAGTGTCTACTACCTCTGAAAACACAAAAGTAGGATTAATCAATGAATATGAAGAATCCACTGCTACAAATTATAGGTTAGATCCTGCTGGTACTCAGAATTATAGTCCAGGATTTTTATCTAGAGAAACAGTTCAAAATATTGTTCTTAGTGATAATAAATATATCTCACATGGTAAACGATTACCAGTAGAACCACATTTTCAAATTCCAAATCTACTTCTTAACTTAGGAGGAATAGATCCACAACTCCTTCCTACATACATCGAACAATGGACTGCTGCTGTAATCCGTGATTATGGCATACATCATGAAAAAGATGTACAGTCTTCACAAGAAATGATCGCAAAAGGAGAAACATATCTCGGCGACAATCCTTTAAGAAAAACTTCCCTAATGATCTGAATACTTTGGTCATAGAACCCGGTCCAAACATTTGTTGATTTATTTAGTTTTGTTTTTTAATTTTTTAAAAGAGTTTTTAAGAATAATTTTAAAAAATTGTTTTTAGGAAGAAAAAAAAACTTGTTTGATTACTTTTATTTGAAAATTGATTTGAAGATGTAAAAATGGAAAAACTTGTTCATATTTGTTATAATTTCATTAATAAAAAGTAAAGAACAACATATTTTGATTGTATGTTGAGTTTTCAAAACAAAAATAGAAAACTGAAAAGAAAAATTACTTTCAACTATTACTACTTTTTAGTTTTTAAAAACCAAAACTATTTTCAAAAACTATTTTCAAAACACACTACCCAAATAAGTTTTTAATTTTTAACAACTAAAATATTAAAAACAGTTTTATAAAACTGTAATAAAATAAATATTAAGTAAACCTTTATTGAGTTTTTATAGTGATGTCTGATAATTTGTAATGAAGTTTCAGGTTGGGCATTTTACTCCTATCTTTGAAAAGAAAAAAACTTCTTTAAGTTTGTAAAAAGTTGATTTAAACTATTATGTAATTACAAAAAAACATCATCATAATATGAAAGAATTTTACTCAATCATCTAATCATAACGAATTATATATAATAAGGTTTTTAATTTTATTATAATTATTTTAAAAGTCATACAATATTTATAATTAAATATCAATGTAAATTTTTACACGATAAAGTATCACCACTAAATTTTTATGTTTTGTTTATCTGATATAAGTTTATTTTAAAAGTTATGCCTAGGTTGAGTAATAAAAATAGTTTCAGAGGTATATAACTTATATTAATTTTATTGGTATATATGTAAATTTTAATTCAACTCCAATAAATTAATTTTAACATAGCATGTTACCTTGCTTTCAACTTTCATGCGCTTAAGCATTTCCTTTTTAGTTGTCACATTATTCATGTAAAGCTGAAAATGAATATTAAAGGTTTAAATAAAAAATTCCTTCTCATTCATTTGTAAGGTTTATATATTTTATGTGGAATGGGTAGTTTTGATTAAACAATTAAAGATAGAAGACCAAGCATTTATTTTATTTTTTTTATATTTTTATGAGTTTTGAGAGGGTTATTCGGGTATGGGATTGAGGACACACTATTCTTTTACCATAATTATTTATTCCTATAAGCCTTTTGCAACTATTTCCCATTTGTTGCATACCGTAAATAGTAATCTCCCTTGAAACTTGGACCCCTAGTTGCATGAACAACCTCTCTATCCAAAAGCAAATTGTCCAAGAGATTCAACCATTCTTTATCTCTCAATTGGCCTTTTAGAATAACCATTCATCTTCATATATGACTAATAACTATCGTTTTTGCAAAACCATGGTTTGTTTGCCATGGCTTCCCCTTCACCTCCCTTTCACTCGGCAGCAATTTTATGCATATATTTTGTGCTACCTGCTTTTGCAGAGC
The DNA here is from genome assembly GCA_037954015.1 of Psophocarpus tetragonolobus. Classification (NCBI taxonomy): domain Eukaryota; kingdom Viridiplantae; phylum Streptophyta; class Magnoliopsida; order Fabales; family Fabaceae; genus Psophocarpus; species Psophocarpus tetragonolobus. Next base: position 99,979,355 of record CM075689.1, read on the forward strand.
TTCAGAGGTTCAAACATCAAACAAAACATGATGGATCCCTTAACTTTCTAGTCATTGGAGATTGGGGTAGAAAAGGGCAATATAATCAATCCCTTGTTGCCACACAGGTCCATCTTCTTAGTCACTAAATTTTATTTTAATGCTATTGTCGAAATTCCTACTTATTCTATCACCTAAGTTATGCAAAACATAAAAAATAAAAATTCTTCCATTATATGTTGTGTCACCAAAGGAGTTCATTATGCATGAAGTGAAAAAAGAAACACAATCATTTCTTAACAAAGAGCTAGGCTCCCCAAAGTTAAAACTTCTGCTAACGAGTTAAGGTTGACATAGATTTGACTGTAAATTATGTTATATGTCATTGTTGCTTCTTGAGTTGAAATAATCCTGTTGACTAACCTCAAACATTAATATTGGACATTGCAGATGGGAAAGATCGGAGAAAGAGTTAATTTAGATTTTGTCATATCAACTGGAGACAATTTTTACAGTAGTGGGATAAAAGATGTAAATGATCCAACGTTTTTAGAGTCATTTTCCAATATTTACACTGCTAAGAGCCTTAGGAAGCAATGGTACTCCAGTAAGTCAAAGCACTCTAACTTTTTTTCCAATATAAATCACTGTATGATGATATATAAAAATGTATGAGTAGGAAAAAAAAGAAGGAAAAATAGTGAAAACCAATAACATTCATCATTTTTTATCTTATATGTCCTTAATTATTATATATTATTATTATTTGTATGTATATAAATGCTTAATTTTAAAACCCTATCTTGTACAGTTTTGGGAAATCATGACTACAGAGGTAATGCATTGGCACAATTAAGTCCTATCTTAAGGAAAATTGACAGGAGATGGTTTTGCCAAAGATCATTCATCCTTAATGCAGGTATAATAATAGCACTTTCAATTTTGAACCTTTTAAAGATAATTTGTTATAATAATTTTAAATCCTCTACTAACGTCCTAAAAATTATCTTCTTATTATGAATTAGTTTATTTTTTAGGTAATACTATATTCAAAAGGAAAATTTGTAGAATGATGTAGCATTATTCCATTTGTAGCATGTTAATCACATTAAAACAATTTTGTTTGCTACCAACTTTCTTTTCCTAGGAGTTGCTGAGTTTTTCTTCATTGACACAACCCCATTTATGAACAAATATTTCAAGAATTCTGATCACAATTATGATTGGCGAGGTGTACTTCCTAGACAAAAATATCTCAAAAAACTTTTGAAGGTACCAAAATAATTAGTGATTGATTCTAGAAATTAAATAAATAATAATCTTTATTTAAGATTTTTATAAACTTTTTGCAATAAGGACCTTAAAGAAGCATTGACGAAATCAACTGCAAGATGGAAAATTGTTGTGGGCCACCATGCTATAAGAAGTATTGGGCATCATGGTGATAGTCAAGAGTTAGTAGAGCACCTTGTTCCTATACTTAAGGTATTAGAATATTCATTCCATTTGAAGGAAACATCCAAAAAGAATAAAAATAGAAAAATTACTAAAGTTATAATTTTTTAAGAAATTAATCTTATCTTTAATTGAACTTTGCTAACATTACATACAACTTTTTTATTTTCTTGAAATTACACGAATCCGAGAATTCTTAGTTATAAAAGAAATAGTCATATATATAAATTTGTAAGGACAATACTTATGAAATAACATTTTTTATATCACATTTAAAAAAAAGTTATGGTATGCTACCATTGTAGAATATTTACATCCAACTAAATTAACATCCAAAAGCTTAATTATCATTTCCAGCATAACAAATATATTAAAAAAAAAGATAAGATACAACAAAACACATGGAGACTAAACTAAACTTGTGCTAAAATAATTAACAAAACATATAAAATGGAATACCTAACCAAATAAGATGAGTAGTACAATCTTGAGTTAAACCTTAACTAAATCTTAATGCCATAATAATTATTTTTAAATCCTTTTAGCTATTATCATAGTGCAATAATTCTTGTTAAGAAGAATGCTTATGTTGTGACAATTCCACCTAGAAAGTAATATGTTACTCTTATAGCACATCTCTATATCATGCTCAAGACTTTGGACCGAGTACTAAGAGCAACTTTTAACTTATTATGATCCTAAAAAATAGATTCAATAAGTTATTGCCAATACCAATTCTTTTCTAAAAATATAAACATAGGATATTTTGAACCTTTTCCAACAGTTCTACAAATTCTACTCGGCTTTGTAAGTCAGCCAAGAGTTCTAACTCTCAGACAAATAATTTCCTCCTCCACCCCCACCTCCAACACTTACCCTCACAGTACCACATATCTTTCACTGAAATATTTGGGTTTACAGCTACTTTATAGAGCCTCTGATATGCATCTTTTAAACTATGTTCCCCTGCCCATATTTCTTTCTAGAACTTAAATTTCCTCCCATCACCAATGTTGCGCCTTAGGTTGTTAAACCACCAACTCTGGCTCCCTTCCCTTCCCCTAATTACAGACTGCAGATCCTTCCACCATCTAGAACAATGTGTGCCCTGACGTTCCCAAGTCCCATCTGCACACTCATATTTAGCTTACAGTAATTTCACCCAATGACGATCCTATTCAACTTGCAAGTGCCATTACCATTTTCCTAACAATGTTGTGTTAAACTTCCCTAAATCTCTCAGCCCCAAACCTTCCTCCTCCTTCTTCCAACAAATTTGCTCCCAAGATACCAAAGTTACCTTCCTTGTTTCCTCCTTGCCACCCCACAAAAACTTAGAAAAAGTGCATGTAGTTAAGAGATTATACCTTTGGGTGCTTTAAAAAACGCAAGGTAATAAGTTGGAAGTGCCGACAAGACCGCCTTTATGAGCACCACCCTTCCAGCTAGAGTAAGATTCTTGTTCCCTTAGCCCTGCAATTTCTTTCGCACCACATCCACCATTGGTTTTCACATCTCCAATTTATACGAGCTTGACCCAACATGTAATCCCAAATACTTAAACGGCATGACACCCACCTTACAATTTAACTGAGATGCTGCTTTGTTTACCCACGAATCATTGACATTAACACCTATAATATGACTCTTATGAAAATTTACCTTCAGTCCCGAAATTAGCTCAAAATTTTGTAATACTGCTCTCATCATGCCCACTGATTCCTGATCCACCCTTGATAACATCATAGTATCATTAACAAACTGAAGGTGTGAAACACCAAAGCCCTCCTTTCCCACCATATATTGCTTCCTCCCTCCATTCTCCGTTGCAAAATTCACCAAATGGCTTAAACTATAAGTTGCAATAAGAAACAAAAAGGTGAAAGGGGATCTCCCTGTCTCAACCTCCTACGTATCTTGAACTTCTCTGTAGGACTGCCATTTATTAGAATGAAAATTGTTGTTGATCTCACACATTTCTTGATCCAACTTATCCACTTACTCTCAAACCTCATGCCTTCCATAATGTTCCACAAATAACTCCAGCATACATAGTCATATGTTTTTTCAAAATCCATTTTCTTACATACCAATGCCTCTTTCTTTCTACGCGTATTGTGTCTAAGTATTGCAATTATAGGATTTTAATCCCTTTATCAATCACAATCTACTAATATGATATTAACTAATGACATTAAAATTATATAATGATATCAACATGACATCAAATGATGGTTGTTGTTATAAGCTTATATGGTCCCTAGTTTGCATGTGTGATTCTAATATCTTAACTATCATAACTATAATAATAATAATAATGGGACAATTTAAATTACACAATTATGAAACTTGGAGATTAAAATTGCATAATAATGAAATCCAAGAGACTAAAATTGCACGTCAAATTGGGAACTGCATAAGCATGTTGAATCAACCACCATGTCATTAAGACTACTTCATGCAAGTACCGCTCAAGTAACACATTATCATTTAATGTCACATTAACATATTTCAATTAACATAGGGACAAAAATCGCATAGTTATTATATTTAGGATACGTAATTGGCATAATTCGAACCTAAGAAATTAAAATTACATATTTTCAAGACCCAAGGAATATCGTTTGGCACAATTGAAACCTTAAACATTCTAATAAGGACAACTAAACATTTATTCATCCATCTTGAAATAATACTATTAATCAATGTCAATAAATTCAAGTGGTAAGAAATAGTTTTAAAGTAAGATCTTAAGTTCAAGTTTTATAATGAAAAAGTACATATAGTAAGAATTAGAGATTATTTATATAATTTAAATATCTTTGATAGTAATTTTTTCGTCTTTCATTGTCTTGGTATGAAAAAATTAAGATATTTTTTTAGGATTTTTCACTATACATGATAACAATTATGTTATTCTTGTCTCATGAATATATATATATATGCTTATGATATTTTGTGAATATTCAGGCCAACAATGTTGACATGTACATGAATGGGCATGACCATTGCCTCCAACATATTAGCAGCACAGACAGGTAACAACAAAAATACAAGCCACCACCATATATATTGCATGTGCTTTTCATGAAGAAATCTAATACCAATATCAAAATATTAATGCAGCCCACTTTTGTATTTAACGAGTGGAGCAGGCTCAAGGGCATGGAGAGGTGATGTTAGAGAAAGTTACTTTGATGTGAAGTTCTTTTACGATGGCCAAGGTTTTATGTTTGTGCAAATGACTAAAACTAATGCAAATTTTGCCTTCTATGATGTCTTTGGTAAGAATATACACCATCGGAAAGTGACAAAATCAATAATGCATTCTTCTGTATGAAGTATATGGTTGATACATAAGAAAATGTGTACACAATTTTATGTGACTTTGTTTGTACATAACATTTATCTTCTTTAGATATTTCACTATTGATTAATATAGGACAAGTATTTTTGTTATATTTTATTGGTAATTATTAAAAGGGAAATTGACATCTACATAATTATTTTCCTAATACAACATATAGAACACAATCATAGTTTCTTGCATATTATTCATTACTTTTCATGGATAACTTATTTAGTTTGAGCTAATTTAGTAAAAAAAAAATATTTCAAAACAAATAACTTCTAAATCCAAATTTAAGCATCTTAGGAAATAAAATAATGAATTACATGAGTTTTTTGTCTTTAAAGTTTACCAAAAATAATTTTTGATCTTTGAAATTCAAAAATATTTTTTTAATCCCTGAAATTATTTGTTTTTTATTAATGTTGTCCGTTTATAAGTTCTAGTATATTTGGTTGTGTTGGATATGAAATTAAAGATTAAGGGGTTAGGATTGAGGAGGAGAGTAATTCAGGAATACAAAAACATGCTTCTTGTCACCTATTTTTTAATGGCGATAACAGGAGAAGAAAGACTAAAGGTGAATCAGGGACTAAAAAAATATTTTTCAATTTTAAGAACTAAAAATAGCTTTTAGCAAAACTTTAGGATAAAAAACTTATTTAAATTTAAAATAATAGAATTTGAGCTTAAACTAAACTATAATTCTATACTATAGCAAAATGGTTTAGAAATCACATGACATTTCTAGTGTATAGTGTTTCATACTCATCAAGATTATACAAGATATAAAATTGAAATAATCTTTATTACTAACAAGACTTGATTGTTAACTTGAGCTACATGTAGTTTTTTACAATTTATTACTAGTGTAAAAAATGAACCGAAATTGATTTTAGCCTTTTGATAAATAAAAAAACTGGGTTTGGTGCTTAAAATTTTGAATAGGTGAAATTAACTGGTCCTTCATCTGACTCAATTAACATTTTTTTAGTTAACTGATTTGTCACATTATCTAGAAGTTTGAAAAGATATTTTTTTTTTAATTTTTGTCGTTAAAATGTCTTTTTAATATCTTATCTCTTCAATACAGATGATGATGTAAAACAAGTTATTAAGTGATTAAAATGCAATTTACTAGACAAATTACACAAAACTATCCTGTTTGACTCCCAAACAACGTCACAAGTTACTTGACTATTAACATTGCAATAATGTTCTCAAATGTTAAAAGAGTTAAGGTAATACACCAATTTCACCTAATTTAAGAATTTTGAAGATAATTTTTCAAAGGATTAAATCCAAATCATATATATTTTTGAAGGAATAAAACGATATTTGATTTACAATGTTAATTTCTTCAAGATGCTTTCTTCAATTTTTGTTTTGTGTGTTGTTACAATCACTTCGTTAGTAATCACTACTAAAACTAAATCATATATATTCTCGAAGGGCTAAAAACATATTTAATTTATAATATTAATTTCTTTAATATACTTTCTTCAATTTTTGTTTTGTGTGTTGTTACACCCACTTTCTTAGTAGTCATCACTGAAACAATAAAACTACATGCTCCTAATAGATTTTACTAGTTAAAAAACTATTTTAGTGTAAAAATAGATTGTACGTTGAATCAATTTTAAAATTATTTTCATACTAATTTTGAACTTCAAAACCAATTTTAAAACTACATTGATGCTTGAAATAAAAAATTAGCTCTAAAAGAGGTTAAATGAAGTTATAAAAAGTTTCTCGCAAATCTTTCGAAAATACTTCTTTAAGAAGTTTAATGAGAGGATCTTAAGAAGACATTTAAAAAAGGATCTTATAATTTTGATAAGAGCAAGAACAAACAACGTAAACTTGAAGTAATAAAATGTAGCAAGACCAACAATTTTTCTTTATACAAGTTCACTCTTAATTGAACTACGTATGGTTCTCTTCCAAGTACCTTTTGGAAGGTTCTAATATTTCAACAAAATTATATTTATTATTACTCTGACTTTTAACTTACAACAAGTATTATTTATCACTAAGTTACTTCTAGTTCTTGATACAAATAAATAAAATGAAATGAAATAACCCTTAAAAGAGAGGTTTTACAAATAAAGCTTAATAAACAAATTAAAAAAAGTGAAGAAATTTACAAATAAAAACGAAAAGATTCTTTCAAAACACCAGAAGGTGTTGATCAAAAGGTTGGCATGAAAATCTTTAGCATGTAAATAAATGAATGAATATTATGTACACTTCATTGTTCTTTTATTTATGCATGACCTCCTTCATATACACGTCGAATGAATGTAGCCGTTGAGAGTAAGCTCTAGAATGTCACTTTCTTGTTCACAACTTTTCCTTAAAGTATGCTAAGTATCAGACTGAATCACCATTCCAACTACTTTGTCGAATTTTGGCAGCTTGAGCAGTTACCCTTACACTTGCACAAATAAGATATTAGAATGTTGGCTTTTTGAGGTATATTCCAAACGGCAAGATCATCTTTGGGATGCTAGATGTTTGACACAACATTTTCCTTTTTAGATTGTTTGATGATAGTGACTATTTGCATTGAAGTTAATGCATATAGTAGATTCTGATAGAGTATTTTTATAGAGTTAAGAATCTTCTGTTTACCATTAACAGGTGTTTACCATTAGAATCTTCATATAGAAGTTTATAGTCAATTATAGCATTGGATGATCTATGGATAACATCATATTCTTCTAAGGCTCTTCCATATATAAAACAGATAATAAAGCCTTATGATATTCTGTTTCTTATAATCGTGCAACATCTTGTTTTTGTATTTATTCTTCTTATCATTTTTAAAGTGTGTTAATAATTTTGTGTAAGTTATTTTTGTTTTAAGCAACTTAGTTCTTTATTGATTCCTATTTATACGATGTATATATATAATCAAATAAATAATTAGTGATGCAATACTCCCTAACAAGGGTCCTTTCACAAGGGTCATGGCTAGGAGGATAGAGGAAAACTTAGCCAGGAAGGAGGAAGGAAGACCTCAACTCCTTTTTGAAGTGAAGATTACATCAAGTGGTATCTAAAGCCACTCTTCTAAGAGGTTTACCTTATCACTTGTTTTCTTTATTTTCCTTGTTTAGTTTTCTCCAATTCACTTCTTCTTCATCTCAATTTTACTAAAACTTTTAGAGCTTCTGTGTTGTGATGTTTAATTTCCATAATGTTTAGTTTGTTATGTTTAGTTGTTTTGTACTTCTAAAATTCTATGCCCATTGATATGCTGAAGTATGTGTTTGGTTCATTTGATCTTATTCCATGCTTTGAATTGCTTAATCTGTTTAATATCTTGTGTTTTCTACTTTTCTCCTTCAGTTTGTGGATCTTTGCTTGAAGTGAGCTACCTAAGAAGCTTTGTGCTCTAAATCCACACGGCTATGGCAAATTCCACAATGTTGTGGTCACTAGCTTTGGTCTCACATCTTGCATTTCCTTGTTTCATTATTTGTGTTCTGTTTGCTTTGTTTTTAGGCGCAATTTTTTTTCAATTTTAATCCAAAGTCTTTTCATTAGAGTATTGTACACTCCTTTATTTGTCTCAATGGTTTTACCTCCATTTTTTTTCTAAAGAGTGTGTTGATCTACTTCTTAAAATTGAGCCTCTAAGAGAAGTTTTCTTCTCTTGTTCTAAGTCTCATAAGAAGTTTCACATGCTTCATTAATCAAGCATGTTCTCTTAAAGATTTTCGATCAAACAATATTAGCTCAATTTCAATCCAAATTATGTTGTACTTTGATTAAATTAGTAGCTCTTGTGTGTGCTAGTCTTTGTAGTGGCTTTGTTTGGTTGCCTAAAACCTTGACCTTATTTTGATGAGCATAAAACCTACTTGAAAAGGTGAAGCTCTTACACATTCAAAGGTGATCTAAGGCATACCTAAGTAACTTTTTTATTTTGGCACATAATGAGTTACTTGTGTTGTTTTTTCTAATTGCATTTTTAGTAAAATTTTATGTGCCTTTCTTTCTTTGGTCTTTGGCTTAAGAAAATAGCACCTCCTTGTTACTCATCCAAATTGAAATTTAATCAAGAGATTAGGTACATCTAAAAGAGTATAAAGAAAAAGAAAAGAGAAAATCAAAACAATTTCAAAACAAAACAAAAATGCAAAAAAGTACAAAAAAGTAAATAGTAAAATTATGTGTACCTAATAGTACTTCAAAGCAATTGCAAAAAGAGTTTAAAGTTGGCTTAATATTGCTTGCCTAGGACCATTGACCTTTCGGCCATAACTTGAAACTTTGGTGCAATTAGCAAAAAATTTTTGAGTCATATTTCTTTTAGTCCTTACTTCTATTCTATAACTCTTCTAGGAATTCTCTTGTGTGCTTACCTTCTTTTCTACCTTTAATTTTAGTTTGTATCATCCTATTTCTTTTAGTCTTGTCTCGTTCTTCCTTCCACTTGGAAAGTTTTACCTCTTTTATGCTTGTTTTTATTGCTTTTTGCTTCTACTCCTTACAACCTCTTTGGTACTTTGTTTGGCTAGTTTTAGTGCCTCTCTTGTAGGTGAATTTTTGCTTAAAGGCTTCAGCTCAAGGGTAGCATCTTAAGAGGTCTTGTAAAGCTAGGTCGAACTCACTTAAGTAGGAACAAAGGCTTGGAGTGTAAACACTTGCAGAAGCTAGGATGAAGACTTAAAGAATTAGCATCTTTTACTATAATTTTTTATTTGTGTGTAATTCAATTTTTAAGGAGTGTTGATATCCTAAGGGATCACTCAATTTGGTTGTAATAGTTTGGTATTTTACTTAGTTTCTCGTCAATTAAGGTGTGGAGGAGGAAGTGGTACACCACCTCCTATACCTTTAGGAGCATGTTTTAGTCCCTACACTTTTTAATTTTCTTGCCTTTGCTTTTCTTTACTCAATTTGCATGTAGTGTGAGGCCTAAAGAGTTTCAAAGACTCATTGTCTCTTAGGGAGAAAACTCAAAAAAGGGAGAAGTGTTTACTTGTATTCTCAACCTTAACCTTCCTTTCATCTTAGGTAACTTTACACATGTCTAACCCTTCACAAGTATGTTTGGTAATAAGAGTGTTAACCAAGGGGGTTCTCCCAAGGTTAACCTCTTGATCACCTTGTTATGGAATTTAGGGAATGGAGGATAGAGGGAAGTAACCTTAGAAGGAAGATGGAAGCTAGAGATGAGAAAAGAAGTGATGTGATCTTTGATGATCATGTGCCCAAAGGATCCTTTCTAAGGTCACTTGGAAGGGAAATGGATTTATGGAGAGGAAAGGAATGGGGTGAGGCGCCACAAATACTATGTTTGATAAGCCAAAGGGGAGAGGCCACAAGGGAGGGGTCCCTTGATAACTCTTAGAAGCTCTCACAAAGGAGAAAGGGGGACACTCAAAGGTAAGAACCTCAACCAATATGGTCTCTAGGATTAAATTCAAGTGTAAAAAATACAAGTGAGGAAGGAGCTCCTATTTATAGAGGTAGCTAACCTCTTGAACAAGATAACCTAAAAAAAGAAGGGCTAGGATTAAAAGGAGAGATCTAAGGGAGGAGAATTGAGAAACAATTCCCTCCTTAGATCATCAAACTTGGTGCCCAAGTTTCTCAAACCAAGGGCCAAGATTCCTTCTTATTAGCTTAGGGGGTTTATGTAGAAAAGAGGGGTGTAGATATCAAGGTTACCCCTTATTTCCTTCATAAAGACCCAAAAAGATAAATCCACCCTCTAAATTCCTAAGACACCTCCTAAAAATAAAAAATGGACTAAATACATGTCCCAAATTAAATTCTTAATGCTCCTCAAAATTAAAATAAAGGAAAATTACATTTTATTAACTAAAGTCCCTAGCCTAATATCTTCACTCTCCATAGGAGGTGAAGTCTTCCTTTGTCTGCAAGGGCTAGGTCTTCTTCAATCCTTCTAGCCATGGCCTTAGTGATAGGTCCTAGAGGAGTACAAGGATTAAAGCCATAGACCACCTCAAAAGGAGAATGCTTAGTGGTTCTATGAACCACTCGGTTATAAGCAAATTCAATGTGGGGAAGGTACTCATCCCAAGACTTATGGTTGCCTTTAAGGAGAGCCCTCAGCATAGTGGATAAAGATCTATTCACCACTTCTGTTTGCCCATCAGTTTGAGGGTGACAGGTAGTGGAAAAAAGATGTTTAGTTCCCAGCTTAGCCCAAAGAGTTTTCCAAAAATGGCTAAGGAACTTCACATCCCTATCTAACATTATTGAAGAGGGTATACCATGCAATCGGATAACCTCTTTAAAGAAAAGTCTTGCGATGTTGCTCGCATCATCCACTTTGTGGCAGGGAATAAAATGGGCCATTTTTGAAAATCGGTCCACCACCACAAATATGGAGTCTGCACCTCGTTGGGTTCTTGGGAGCCCAAGGATGAAATCCATGCTAATATCCTCCCAAGGTGCAGAAGGAGCAGGTAAAGGTGTGTATAGTCCATGAGGCATTGCTTTAGACTTTGCTTTCCTTTCTTGTACTTGATGACATAAGGGAAGGATTCAAGATATTCCACCCACGTTGCATGCCTTTTGTTCAATTTACCTTGACCCCTCAAATATTTTAGTGACTCATGGTCACTATGAATGACAAACTCCTTGGGAGCAAGGTAATGCTCCCAAGTTTGAAGGGCCCTAATTAGAGCATAAAACTCCTTATCATAGGTGGGGTAGTTGAGGGGGGCACCATTGAGTTTTTCACTGAAATACGCAATGGGGTGCCCTCCTTGCAACAAGAAAGCCCCCACACCTACACCAGAGGCATCACATTCAAGTTCAAATGTTTTAGAAAAGTCAGGTAATGCCAAGACTAGTGCATGGGTCAGTTTATGCTTAATTAGCTGGAAGGCTTTCTCTTGTTTCTCACCCCAAAGGAAAGGAACTTCCTTTTTCACCAAATCATTTATTGGTGCGAAGAACGTGGAGAAATTAGGCACAAAGCGCCTATAAAATCCAGCGAGACCATGAAAGCTTTTGATCTCTGTCACACTCTTTGGGGTGGGCCATTCTTGAATAGCTTTTATCTTTTCGGGGTCAACATGAACCCCTTTTGTGCTAACTACAAAACCTAGGAAAACTACACTATCTACACAAAAAGTGCATTTTTCTAAGTTACCAAAAAGATGATTACTCCTAAGAAGCGAAAAAACATGCCTTAGATGTCCTAAATGATCATCTAGGTTCCTAGAGTAAACTAAAATGTCATCAAAGTAAACTACACAAAATTTACCAAGGCAATCCCTTAGTACATGATTCATTAAGCGCATGAATGTGCTTGGGGCATTAGTTAGCCCAAAAGGCATAATCAACCACTCATAAAGACCAAATTTAGTCTTAAAAGCAGTTTTCCACTCATCACCCTCTTTGATCCTTATTTGGTGGTAACCACTTCTAAAATCTATTTTTTAAAATATTTTTGCCCCATGCAATTCATCCAACATGTCATCAAGACGGGGGATTGGGTGCCTATATTTGATGGTGATGTTGTTGATTGCACGACAATCAACACACATCCTCCATTGGCCATTCTTCTTGGGCACCAACAAGACTGGCACAGCACAAGGGCTTAGGCTCTTTTGAACCCAACCCTTCTCCAACAGCTCATTCACTTGAGACTCAATCTCTTGGGTCTCCATGGGGTTGGTCTTATAGGCAGGTCTATTAGGTAGACTTGCGCCAGACACCAAATCAATTTGATGTTCTATACCCCTAATGGGAGGAAGTCCTTTCGAAACCTCATTAGGGAATATGTCATCAAATTCTTTTAAAATATCTTGAACCCCTTGAGGAAGGTGCTCATGTGCATGGGCTGTGGCAGTGCTCTCAGCAGAAGAATGAAAAATGGGAGAAGGATTTGATGCTTCTTTGCAAAAGAGGAGATAAAATGGCTTGTTAGTCAAAGGAGCTTCTTTTAAATCACGTTTAGTAGCAAATAGGCTCCTTTTACTAATATTCCCTTTTGAAGGGGCATCACCTTCCGACTCTCTCTCTTTACCCTTTTCAAGCTTTAAGGGTAAAGCTTGTTGTATTTTTTTTTTTTTGTTTTTGTTTTTCCTCAACTCTTTTCTTTTTCATCGCAAATTGATCTTCAGCCACTTGAGAAGGTGACAAAGGATACAATTTGAAGCGCTTTTCATTATGGGTGAGAATTATTTGGTTGGAGTGACCATGGTGAATAGCTTTTTTGTCAAATTGCCATGGTCTTCCCAACAGCATATGACCAGCCTCCATAGGAACTATGTCACAAAGAATCTCATCATTATAAGATCCTATGGAAATTGGAACCATAACTTGTTCATTGACTACCATGTCCCCTTGCTCATTGAGCCATTGCAATTTGTAAGGTTTGGGATGGAGCATGGTAGTCAAGGCTAGCTTTTCAACCAACCTAGAGCTACAACAGTTACAACAGGAGCCACTATCAACAAGGAGAGAACATACTTTGTCATTTACTTTACATCTTGTATGGAAGATGTTCTCTCTTTGTGACTGGCCAGGCTCTAGAGGTTGGCTTCCAAGAAGCCTTTGAACCATAAGGAGGTCCCCCTCATAAGGAAAAGCTTCCTCACACTGTTGTTCAAAAGTATGTCCCCCTTCTTCCTCACTCTCACTAGAGGAGGAAGATGAGTTATTCTCACTACAAATGTCTTGTCCCCTTATGATCATGGTTTTCTTGTTAGGGCATTGAGAGGCAATGTGGCCTCTCCCAAGACATTTGAAGCATTTGATACTACTTTGCCTCTCAGTAGGCTTAGTAGTAGGGGTTTTTCTCTCTACATGAGGTGCTTTTGTATCTTGAAAATGCTTGGGTTCCTCTTTGGGAAAACCCTTGAAAGAGTTTCCCTTAAGTTGGTCTCTCTTTGAGTAAGAGGGAGAATCTTTTTTAAAGCTTTTTCTCTTGAGTTGATTCTCAGCTCTTACACAAAGTTCTACCAACTCATCAAGGTTTGAGTATGAAAGAAGCTCTACCTTATCTCTAATGTCAGAGCTTAATCCACACAAAAACCTAGTAAGGGTGGCATTGGGTTCCTCAATGATATTGGCCCTTAGTATGAGAAGCTCCATCGTTTGTCTATACTCCTCAATACTTAGGTTATGTTGCCTAAGTCTTTGGAGCCTATCCAAAAGATCCCTCTCATAATATGAAGGAATGTGCCTTCTTCGCAAACAAGTTTTTAAATCATTCCAGTAGCGAATGTCAAGCATTTGTTTACGGGCCCTATCCTTGACTAACCCATCCCACCAATGCAAAGCAGAACCTTGAAAACTAAGGGAGGCCAAAGGTACTTTCCTTTCTTCCCTAATTTCATAGCATCGAAAGAGTTGTTCCACTTTGACTTCCCAATCTAGGTAAGTCTCAACATCTTCCCTACCATGAAAATGGGGTAGGTCTACCTTTGGTTTCCTAGCATGATTTATGTTCTCTTGAGGAGAATGATGATTGTATGATGAATGAGACTGATGCTTATGTTGATTTCTATAGTATTCTTCTTCACTAGAGCTAAAATGCCTAGATGGGGATCTTATGAGAATTCCTTTATTTTTTCTATCACTCTCCCTCCCATCTCTCCTCGTACTCTTTTCTCCTCTCCTTCTCTCTCCTTCCTCTTTTTCTCTTTTTCTTTCTAGTTCTTTCCTTCTTCTCCTTTCTTCATCCTCTCTTCTCTCTCTTTTCCTTCTCTCTTCTCGCTCTTTTTTCTCTTTTCTCATTTCCAACATCTCTTTTTTTAACTCTTCCTTCTCTTTTTGTTTTTCCTTTTCTTTTATTTCTTTTTTTCTCTCTTTTTCTTCTCTCCTTTCTTGTTCTTTAGCCATCCATTCCCTAAATTCTAAGTTAAGGTTTTCAAGAGTGTCTCCCTTAGAAGGTTTTCTTTGGTTGACACTCTTACTTGATGAACAACTATGTGCACTAGAATGTGTGTGGGAAGTCATGGTGCTTGGATGCTAAAAACTAAAGGGTAGGCCAAAAACTTTTTTTTTGTTTTCTCACCTCAGGTGGCTTGATGAGTCTTTGGAACTCTTAGCCTCTACACATTTTTTCAAAATAACATAAAGTAAAATAAAAGTGCAAGAATGTAAAAGAGAAAGGGCTCTAATCGTGCTCCTAAGGTGTTGAAGGAAGTGTACCACTTCTCCCTTCTTCACCTAATTAACGAGGAACTACGCTAAAATTAACCAAAATTATTACAAACCAAGGGAGGGTCTTAAGGGCACTCAAACTCCCAATCTAAAATTAAGTATACACAATACAAAGAATAAAAAAAATAAAACAAAGTCTTCACTCCAAGCTTTTTGGTGTTTGTCTCCTTTTGATCAAGCCCCTTTGAGTTGCTTCAACTCACCCCAAGAATGCTACCCTTGTTTCCTCTTGTTTGGACTTGCCAAAATTTTATATATGGAACCTTTCCCAACCTTTCCTTACCAAGGCCGAATACAACACAAGACAACAAACAAAGGTGAATAACAAAACAAGGTTCACAAATCCAAGTGGATAGATTAAACAATGGCAAACTCAAAGAAGTAAAAAAGACAAGCAAGAAAACATAAGGCTCACAAAGGAAGGTAGCACACAAATAACTTTCCTAGATTAGCTCTAAGAGTAGAGATGAAAAAAGACTCAAACAAAAAAAATGAAACCAATAGTTGCACACTTAATAAAATTTAAGTGACCAAAAACTAAAAAGCTTACTCAAGTAATTTTTTTTTTGAATCACAATTGGTTCCTCATATCAAATGTTTCTACTATTAGGTACACAACTTCAAATTTGTCTTTCTTTTGAGTTCTTTATCTTCTTTTTTTTTTTTAACTTGAACTTTTTCTATTTTTTTTTTAACTTTTTCTAATCATTTTGTTGCACCTAATAGCTTGTTGAATTGAAATTTTAATGAGGATTCTTGAAATAATAACACTTGAGTGAATAAGCACAAAGTAAGGTCACACAATTTTCAAGCAATGCATGCAACTAAAGGCAAAACAACTTAGTAGTTCCAAATACCACTGAAGTAATGGTGCTTAAGGAATGATTTAGGGCTGATTTTGAAGTAAATTGATTGCTCAAATTAGTAACACAATTCACCCAAGCTAAAATTCCATAAAGAGGCACCAATAGTGAAGGTAAATCAAGTGGAAAGCTACTAATAATTCAACGTAAAACAAGAAATATATAAAGATTGAATTGAGCAAATATTTAAGAACAACAAAGAGATTAATATGCTTGAACTAAAAGCATAAAAGACTTAAGAGACTCAACAAGAGGTTCACCTCTTAGGAGCTCAATTCAAACTGTTTTTTAAGGCTTTTTTGTAAAAAATTTAAGAGGCTAAAACCTGTGGAATTTAAATGAGACAAAATAGGAAACTAACATGACTAGTATTTGACAAAACACAAGATTAAGAAAAAATAACACACCTAAAAATAGAGCAAAAATTTCAGCAAGAGACTTAAAACAAAAGGCACAACAAAGTGGCTAAAGTTGATCACCACAATGGTGTGGAAAAATCCTCAACCATGTGGGTTTAATGGTCACAACTTCTTAGGCACACTTTAACATAAAAAACCAAGGGAAAATTAAGCAACTTGAACACAAAAATAAGATGCAAAGAAAGGGACAAATAAAATCGCATCAAATTAAATGGAACATAGACGCGTAGATAGAAAACAAAAGCGCATATAATAGCAAGAATAAAAAGCTATACTACTAGACAATAAAGGAAATAGAGATGACAAAAAATGAAGGACTTTAAAATAAAGAGATCAAATAAATAAACAACAAAGCAAAAAAAAAATTGAGAAAGAACGTGACCTTTAGAAAGTGGCTCTGATACCACTTGATGTGATCTTTGATGATCACGTGCCCAAAGGATCCTTTCTAAGGTCACTTGGAAGGGAAATGGATTTATGGAGAGGAAAGGAATGGGGTGAGGCGCCACAAATACTAGGTTTGATAAGCCAAAGGGGAGAGGCCACAAGGGAGGGGTCCCTTGATAACTCTTAGAAGCTCTCACAAAGGAGAAAGGGGGACACTCAAAGGTAAGAACCTCAACCAATATGGTCTCTAGGATTAAATTCAAGTGTAAAAAATACAAGTGAGGGAGGAGCTCCTATTTATAGAGGTAGCTAACCTCTTGAACAAGATAACCTAAAAAAAGAAGGGCTAGGATTAAAAGGAGAGATCTAAGGGAGGAGAATTGAGAAACAATTCCCTCCTTAGATCATCAAACTTGGTGCCCAAGTTTCTCAAACCAAGGGCCAAGATTCCTTCTTATTAGTTTAACGGGTTTATGTAGAAAAGAGGGGTGTAGATATCAAGGCTACCCCTTATTTTCTTCATAAAGACCCAAAAAGTTAAATCCACCCTCTAAATTCCTAAGACACCTCCTAAAAATAAAAAATGGACTAAATACATGTCCCAAATTAAATTCTTAATGCTCCTCAAAATTAAAATAAAGGAAAATTATATTTTATTAACTAAAGTCCCTAGCCTAATATCTTCACTCTCCATAGGAGGTGAAGTCTTCCTTTGTCTGCAAGGGCTAGGTCTTCTTCAATCCTTCTAGCCATGGCCCTAGTGATAGGTCCTTGGCTAGGCATGGTCACATCAATTTGTTTTTTCTTTTCCACTGTGAATGATTGATTAACTAGTTTGCCTTCCTTGCTTGGGGTCCTCCCTTTATCTTTGTCGATTTTACATTTTTATCATGTCTACATTTTTTTTCATGCCTTGAAACTTATTTTTTCCTTTTATAAAATTAAGCCTTGGGTTATGTATTTTGTTTTCGTGAATTTTGTTCTCACTCTTTGTTAGACTGGGATATTCATTTTTCATATTTTTTTTTATATATTACCCTGTTTTGTGCTCTGTTAGATATGCATTTTATGATTCTTTCAATTTTAATACAAGCATGTAATAGACTGTTTAGAAAATGTTTGAAAATTCTGTGTAATGGGAAAATATTTTTTTTTTATGATAAAAGTGATATTTCTTGTTAATACATACATAGACACACTAAACTAAGCATTTTGGCTTTACTAGTTTATAATTTCATATTCGGTACTCCACAATCTTTTATAATTATTTCATACTTTAAACCAATGAAATATTGTGAAACAACTCTTTTGTTGCATAATGAGGGCAAAATTGTAGGTCTCTATAAGTACCTTATTGTATTTTCTTGCTTAGGATAAATCGTAGAGTTAAAATATGAGGAAAACTATGATATTATACCCAAATTTGAAGCTAAGAAATGAATGTAGCAGGTGAGAAATCAAGAAACTCCAAAAAATAATTCTATGATGAGAAAGAATATGACTAAAATCACTAAACAATTTGTATGATTCAGATTAGTTCTTTATGACACAATAGTGTCTCTCTGGTATATGATTCACATTGTATTTTTATGACAAGTTTGTTTAAATACTCAATAACCACTCTTCAGATTTAAGGATATACATGCATATACTCGCAAGATATTTTCTTTTCTTTTGCACACCGGCAGATAGTTTGGCATACAGGCAAGCAAAAAACAAACAGGTAAAGTTCAACTTTGAAAAAAATTTATGAGGTTCTTTTTTCTCATGCTTCATTAAAAGATAGTTTCACCCATACTCTAATTATAAGTAGCAAATAAATTGAGGGTATTCTTATTTTTAAAACAAATATAAGTGTGTTTTGTTGCATGACACAGGAACTCAACAAGCTAAGCAACTAAGTTGAGGCATGAACCCATCCTTCATAGAAAACAAATTCAGTTCACTAGACTTCAACACTTCACAATAAAGTTTAATTTATTTTTACATTGACTAATATCATCATGAGATTTGACTGTTTAATCATCTAAGAAAACTTTTGAGTAGAATACATTGTTTCCACGTGCTTGAGGGGTTGCTTTGATTCTATTTAATGTTGTAATACTGTTGTTCCTATTGGTAGTTTATAGATTGTATTCATGACTATTTTTCTCAATGCTAATGTTAAATTAAAACTAATGTTAACATTTAGAAGTTATTGGTCCTTTGCTATAACTGATTGTAGAAGCAACTTGTAAGCTTGTAGTTTGAATTGAATGGAAGGGATTGCATTAGTACAAAACTATTAGCAGTTAGTTCTTTTTAAGTTAGAATAACTCCATTAACTTGTTTTAACTAGATTTTTTATTATCTCATTATGATCATTGCACCTACGAACCTTTCTCTATTTTCTTCTCACCTCCCTACCTTATTAAATTGCTAATTATTTGTTTATTACATTTGTGCTTTAAATTTTTAATTATTTATTTATTACATTGGTGGTTTAAACTACTAATTATATGTTTATTTATCATTTTCATTCCAATCACATGACTTGGAGTCACTAAGAGATGCAAGATGCTCATCTGAATCTAGTCACAAGCCTGAAGATCTTGAATCAAAGTCACTTACAACTGTTTAAATTGTTCTTGTTTTTATTGTATCAACTCTAGGATTTATATTTCAATTTGTGAGACAATGAATTAATTTAAAATTATTTCTATATTTAATGATATGCATGTTTGCAATATATACTATATTAATTCATTTTTTACTTTTCCTATTTAATGTTCCTTTATTTTTTTTAATATTAACTATAAAACTATAAAAGGGTAATAAGAAAAATAATTTTAATTCATCATAAATTATAATTTATGATAATTAAAAAAGTTAAAATTTGAAAGCATTGTGAAAATTGAACATAATTATTATATATTTTAAAAAAATATCCTAATATTTTTTAATACAAAAATTATAAAATTCAAAATATAAAAAATATGTAGAAAATATTCCAACGGTTACATAACTGTCCCAATCGCAGTTTAAAAAAGGCATAAAAAAATATTGCGAGAGTTATTCAACTATCGCAAAATAATTAAAAAATAGAAAAAAAATATCGCAACAGTTATGCAACTGTCGCAAAATATTACACAAATCAAATGGCCAACATTACAACAGGTTTGATAACCGCCGCAAATGTATCATTTATTTAGCGACAGTTTGTATGATGGTTATTTTAACCATCGCAATATTGGCTTGTGGCGGACAATATTGCAACGATTTACTAACCGTTACAATGTGAATTTTGTGGCAGTTATAACTGTCGCAAATTGGGGTTTTTAACTGTGGCAATATCTATATTTTTTTGTAAGGGTCTCATAGGTCATTTTGGAATTCAGAAAACCCTAATGCTTTTAAAAGAAAAATTCTTTTAGCTCTATATGAAAAGAGATGTCCAAAGGCATTGTTCTAGATGCATAGCTTACTTGCAAGCTAAATTTAAAGTGATATCTCATGAACTTTACACACCTTTACGTGTTCCTTCTACACCTTGGTTGCATATTAGTATGACTTTGTCCTTTGACTTCCTAAAACTGAACGAGGTGTAGATTCCATCTTTGTGGTTGTGAATCGCTTTAGCAAAATGACTTATTAATTTTGTTCCATGTCACAAGGTGGATAATGCGAGCAACTTCGCAAGAGTTTTCCTTAGAGAGATTTTCAGATTGCATGGGATACCCTATACCATTGTGTCTGATAGAGATACAAAGTTCCTTGGCCATGTGTCGTTCTCAGACTGATGGGCAAATTGAGGTGGTGAATAGATCTCTATCCACAATTTTAAGGCAACTCTTAGAGGCAACCATAAGTTTTGGGATGAGTTCCTTCCCCACATCGAGTTTGCATATAATAGGGTGGTTCATAGGACCACCAAGTATTCCCCTTTTGAGATTATTTATAAGTTTAATCCTTTTACGTCTTTGGATTTATTGTCTCTCCCTACTTCCCACGTATTTCATAAGGATGGGGAATCTAGGGCTGAATTTATAAAAAAATTACATGAGAGGGTTAAATCTAACATAGAGAGTCAATCAAAAGGGTATGCATCTTCTACCAATAGAGGGAGGAAGGAGATGATCTTCCAAAAGGAAGATTAGGTTTGGCTTCATCTTAGGAAGGATTGCTTTGCTACTAAGAAAAAGTCAAAGCTAATCCCTAAGGGATATTATCATTTCCAAGTCCTAAAGAGGATAAACGATAATGCATATAAGTTAGACCTCCCAGTGGATTATGGAGTCAGCACCACTTCTAATGTTTGTGATCTATCTCCTTTTGTGAGTGTTGATGAAGAAGAAGACCTTGCTAATTTAAAGTCAAATCCTTCCCAAGAGGGAAGAAATGATGCAATCATGCCTTCCAAGGGTCTTATCACAAGGTTCATATCAAGGAGAATAGAGGAAGCCTTAGCTAGGAAGAAGTATGATAGACTTCAACTCCTATTTGAAGTGAAGACATTTAGGCCATAGTCTCTTTGTTTGTGAATACCTTGTGATTTGCAGCCTTTTTATTTAGTAGTTTGGTGGTGTAATTAGCTTCCTTTAAGACCTTGTATTTTGGCCTATTTCTTTTATTTTAATAAAGAGGTGTCATTAGTCTTTTATGTGGAGTGTGTGCATAAGTGTGGGTTTTTTGAAGCCTCAGGAAGTGTGGTATTTTCCCTCCACAACCCCTTGTTTGTTTCTCACACCCTTCTAGCATCACATGAAGCATGAGAGACAAGTGGGACCCCCTACTCCATCCATTAGGTGCCAAATACTATCTCTCTTAGGTGGCACCTACATGGCCTTTTTGAATTCAAATTTTAATTAGAGAGAAATCTATATGACACTCTCAAATTCAAATTTGAATTAAAGAAACATAGATTCACTTTTTTAGGAACTTGTTTGGATCTAGTTAAATTAAATATATGTTAATTAGCTCTTAGCTAAATTAACACTTAGTTAATTCAACTAACCCTTCCCTAATGTTGGACGTCCCCCTTAAGCCCATCTATCTTGGCATCCTCAATTCATGAATCATTAACTGGCTTTATGCATTGGCCGAGACTGAGAGAGTAACTACATATTAGAATTCTCATACACTTATGAGCTTCTTTTGAGAACCTCTTAAAGTGATCATGGGAGTAGCAATCCAAGATTTCATCAGTTTATCTCATCAAGATAAATTAGTTAAAGATGTTTGTGTAAAAATTACCTTATTTTATCAAATTATACTTATGAAATACTTAAACTTACAAAATATGTGATTGAAATTTATCACTTCTATAAGTTGTTCATACCATAAAGGAGAATGAAGTCATTAATGAAAGAATTGTAAATGGGGATTTTGGTCATACACAAGTTCATGCAAATTTTGGTCTAAATGTTGAGTTTGCATGACATATTTGCACTAGCTCATGCTTATAGACATGTGGACTAAGGGATAAATTTAGAAATAAACCAATTTTTTAAAGGAAAAATGTAATTGAACATTTTATAGTTAAATCAATTGAAAAGTTTGGCAAGTGCCACTTCTTAAATGAGTTAAAGGATTGATTGACTTATGTTGGCGGTGCATGCAATGGTCATGCTATTGGTGATAGTATTGCTTATGACCATGACAATGGTCATGATTACAATGGAGACGGAGGTAGTGACAGTCGTGGTGGTGATGAGGACGAGTTGACATGATAATTGAGATATTTTTTAATTTGATAAGCATTCAAAAGATCCAATGGTTACATAAAATTTAATTCAAATTTTAAATATTTTAATATTTATTCTATAGTTGCTTTTCCTTGTTCTCATATAAACATTTGTTTTCACCAAGAACTAAACTCTCTCTCTTAACCACTCATAGATATATGTGTGTATGTGCGAATGTATATATTAGTTACTTATTACAATCACTATATTTCAAGAAAATAAAATATGAGAATGAGAATTCTCTTAAACTTATTTTTAGAATAAGTAGATTTACCCTTCTTTATAAACAAATGTAATTTTAAATAATATAGATAACAAATGGAACTTGATTATAGTAGTTGTTTCTCATAAAACAATATCGAAATGTAAAAAAAAAACTCAAAATAACCTCATAGGTCGATATGGAAGGTTTAAATAGTTTACACAAAGTTATATTGAACTTGATTATAACCTTTGTATGAAAATAAATTATCTAAAAAAAGACCACTCCTATAAGGGGGTTTAATTGTAATACGTAATTTTTTTTTAATTAAATGGACATAGTAACATATTGTCCATGGTTATAAGACTTGATTTACATTTTCATTTACTAATAATCAGAACCTAAAAGATTTAGAAGGAAATCTTTGTAATGGCCTGATGTGTCTGAACGAACAGCATGCGTTAATGGTTTTTCATACTTCTTATAATATGCTATTTTTATATGGTGCATGTCTATCTCAGTCCTTGTTACTATTATTCTTATTAGTCTCTTATCATCTGTTCCCACGCCCTTCATTGACTTACGCAAAAGCTGCAAAATATAATGTAAATATTATTTTGAAATAAAAGGTAGACTTTAAATTAAAGGCAAGACTTGATAAAACATATTGTAACCTTGAATTAAGCAAAAATATAGTATTGGAATAGAAGTACATATAAAGGTTGATGCAATAAGCTTTGTTAACCTATAGTACATCATTAACCAAGTAGCGAGAAGGAAGGATAATACAAAAATGGATAGTGTTAGAATACATGAAAAGAAAGTCTTAGACTAAATAAGAGAATACAAAATAGATAATGTTATAGTATATTTCAATTAAAATTTTCATTTTTTTTTAGTATAAATGGGGTGGATTGGATTGAAATTTTAGAAGATTATTTTAACATAATTTTTTTAAGATTTTAAAAGGAATATAATGACTTATAAGATGTTTTAGGTCTCCATTGACTTTGTAGTTTGTATAACATGAATTTATAAGATTTTGAAAAAGACTTTATGAATTTATAAGATTTTAATGTATTTCATATATTTTTAAAACATTCAAAGTTATAAGAGTTAATAAAAAATAAATAAATGATAAGATTCGAATAAAGAAGAGTAAAATTGATATAAAAATTTCAATCTTTTTTAGTATTCTAGGTTCATGTCCTCCTAAGTAACAATTTTCTACATATTGAAAGCTATATCAGATTTCCATGCATTAGCTTATTCTCATTCCTGTTGTTGGGTTTGAATAATAGAATCAAAATCATGGTCTTTGTCAACAAGTAATGTTAAAGATGAAGATCCATCTATTGTTTCAATTAGAAATTCATCATAATAACATTCATTGTAAAAAAAAAAGAAGTTATAAGTGATGTATATGAATGTATATATTATCTAACAAAATCTCTAGATTTTGGGTGAGATTATTTAAAGAAATTTTTTTATTAAAGTCTCACAAAATCCATTGAAATTTGTATGTATTTAAATAATAGAAGACCTTTTATAAGTTATAAAAAATATTAATTGAATACCATAAAACTTTGTATCCTCTTTAAAAAATCCTAAAAGTCTTAAATAAATGTCATAAAATTCTTTTATATCATTTAACAATATATCTTGATTGGATACTACAGCATAAAGTCTTTCAAAATCCTAACCCAATATGCTCGCCTAACTAAAAATAATGCTTATGTTTATTTTTTATCACATTTTAATGCATGTAATACGTCATATATAAGATGTCGATAGATATATTCTATAAAGTAATTGATGTATCGGAATAAAATTGAAATTTTATTTTTTAAAATAGAAATCGTTGAACTAATTCATAAATATAACTTTACATAAAAATACATGTATAATTGTTTATTTTTCCTATAAAATTATTTCCAACTAGTTATAGTTTTAATATTTATTAGTTAATGTTTAACTCTCACTATTTTTTAAAGATAAAATATTTTATTTATAAATTCAAAATCAGAGTGCATATAAAATAACAATCCAAAGATTAGTAATTAAAATAAATATTTTAGATTCTTTTAATTGTACTATATTATGTCGTCCCAAAATAATAAACAAAATAACCAGAGAGAAATATGGAGGTTTTTTTATTAATTAAGATATTAAAGCTAAAAATAAAAAAAATGCTATAAGTTGCATACACTTTAATTCCAAATAATGTTTAAAAAATTTTATAAAATAGTGAAATAAATATATTTTACTACACAAGTATAATGCAATCAAGTAAACATAAATTAATCAATATATGCGTTGAATTTTATTCTCTTTCAAGTCAAACTAATCAAACACTCTAATGTCATGCAAAACAATATTTGGATTTTATTCTCTATTTTTCCTATACTTGAATATCCATAATTCATGTTATATGTAGGAATAGAACAAATGAAAAAGGCGTTGAAGAAAATATTCAAATAAAAATATAAATTCCATTTACAAATGACAAAAAATATGTATATAGTGTGTTTTACTATTTACTTTCTCGGTTACTCCAATTAACAAAAAAAATACATTTTGTTTTAATTTTCTACTCCCTAGACATTTTATAATAGAAAATGAAATGTAGAAAGTGTTTAGAAACTAATAGTAAAGCTAATGGAGCATGATATACCAAATAGAAATGTAAGTTGATGGAAATTAGGAAACCAGAAATACCTTTGCAAAATACAAAGCAGGGTCAGTGGCACAACGTAGTATGGTTAAGAGGGCATTCCCAAAAGAGCCAGATGTTTCTTTCTTTATTGCCTGTGTGAGAAATATGAAGGTTGGAATTTGTAATATATAATACAACTAATTGTTATAATTTGTTTATATATATATAGAGGAGGTATATCTAGTGAGAAAGTTATTTTCACTTGAGAGTAATATGGTATAATATTAGTTACTAGATCATAATATATTGTCTAAATTAAAACAACTCACTCAAAGATATCATCATTAATAATAGTAACGATGACAGTAAATTACGGTAAATAAGACATGTACTATCTTTAAGTAAGTGTTTTAATATGGATCATATGTAATGATCTAATGGCTAAAATTAAATTTTTTCACTCTCATAAAAATATCTTTTTTTTTTACTAGATACGTCCCTCTACACACACACATATATCACTTTTTGAAATATATCACTTTTAATCATCAAATATTATCTATATAATTTTTTATCTCTAAAAAAGGTTATCTAAAATACTTAGAGGACAAAAATAATGAAATTTAAGTTAAACAGATCAAATAAACAAAAAAATTTTGAAAGACATATTTAATATTTAAATATGTATATATAAATAATTTTATCACACTATTTTTTAACCACACTGAAAACAAAGTTAATCATATTTATTGATATAATTAATCACATGTAGTGATCAATATTCACACGAGAATATCAATCATTTGTAAAACAAATTAACAATTAATATATATACATATAGCCAATCACTTATGGTGGTTTAATTTTTCTGACACTATCAAGTATTAACAACCATATACCAACAATTAGTTTGATTTATTTTTAACTAAATTAATCATATTTTAATATATAACTAATCTCGTATTCGGGAGAATGTCAGTTGTAAAAAAGTTAGATACAAGTTTATCTTTTTTCCTAAAATAAAGACTTAAAAAGGTAAAGAAAATAGGTTATTACTAATTTGGAGGCATATATACCTTTTCTAGTGAGTGTCCATATGAAGTTACATAGGCAGAGTTGACTGCAGCCAAATGTGTGCTACTTTTTTCACTAAAAATCTTTATAAACATCTTCTCATCAGTTCCAAACCTTTTCTCCCCTGATTTATAAAGTTTTTTTGCATCCTCTTGTACTATTGCAAGGTCCAACTCAGGGCCTTCATAACGTGGTGTAGTTACATAGGCAAGCAACAACTATTAAAGTATCCAACATTAACAAGTCAGGATTTTGAAATAGTTTTGGTAAAGTGTTCTATCTACCAAAATGCTACCGTTAAGTTTCTAAGAATATGTACAATTGCAAGAATTAACTTTTAGAAAATATAAATATGTAATTAAGAACACAATTATTTACATTATTCCCAAAATAATAGTATAAGGGGTTGTCTAACTTATTCTATGTAAACATAGATTAAACAAACTAATCATGAGAGATTAGTGTAATTAATACATGGAACAAACTATTTTGAAGTACATAAAAGAATTGCACTAATAAACTACGATAAGAAATTAGAACCTTATTATTATTAGAGCTAAACAGTTGGAAAAGGACATTTTTTAGCTGTCATAATTAAATATTTCTACACATTTTGTGGTTGTTTTAAATTTAATTAAAAGGTTGTTTGTGTGTAGAGAAAGTAATTTATAGTTGTTAGCTAATTATGCCTAGTTTTAGGTAGGCATAATTTGTTGTTTATTTTGTCTAGTGAGAGACTTGTTGGTTTTCTATTTAAAGCTCTTAAGTGTAACAATTCAATGTATGCATATCTGCATTTGAAATAAAAAATACATTATATCTATTTTATCCATTGTTGTCCTCTTTTTATTCATTTATATTTTGCTCTTCTCATTTTTATGCTATGTTTTTTTCGCTCTATGTTTTTTTAGCATAGTATCAAGAGCTTCATTGATCTTTAGGGATCTATGAGAGAAAGAAAGAATAGTTAGTGAAGAAGAGAAAAAATTGAAAAATATAACCCACACAACAAAAAAACCTCCAAACACCAAAATGACTTCCAATAATAATTCTTTACCTCCACCTCCTATATTTGTGGGTATATACTATCACTTGTGGGCTGAAAAAATGAAAACCTATCTTAGAGCTAAAAGTTTATGGGAGGTAGTGGAAAATGGAAGTAACGCACCTTCATCACCACAAAATCCAACAATAGCTTAAAGCAAGTCAAAGCACTTGTCATTATACAAGCAACACTACATAATGATGTTTTTATGAAGATCATGACTCTTGAAACTGTAAAAGACGCATGGGATCAATTGAAGAAGGAGTTCCAAGGGAGTGAATGAATGAAAACAATTAAGTGTTAAACCTAAGAAAAGAGTTTGAGGTAGTGAAGATGAAGAAGAATGATTCTGTAAAAGATTTTACATATAGATTTTCCAAGGTTATTACACAAATCAGATTACTAGGTGAAGAACTTAGCAATCAACGAGTCATAGAAAAAAAAATGGTTTGACTTCTAATGAGGTTTGAGTAAAAAATCTCCTCTTGAAGAAAATAAAGATTTGTCAAAATGATCAATTGTAGAACTTGTGAATGCTTTACAAGCCACTAAACATAAAAGATCTTTGAGAATGAAAGAAGTTGAAGGTGATTTTGTGGCAAATACAAAAGGCAAAACCCAAAAGTTATAAAAGTTTTGGGGAAAAAAAAATTGAGGCAAAAAAAGGTAATAAGAAAGGAAGTTGGAAAAGAATTCCACCTTGCCACCATTGCAAGAAATAACAATCATACTTAAAGTTTTTGTTTTTTTAGACCAAACATCAATTGTATTAGTGCAATCAATTTGGTCATGTAGGGAAGGCTTGCAAAAATAAAGCAATCCACCAAGTACAACAAGCTCAAGTTGTTGAGTTTGAAAAATGAAAGGAGGAACATTTATTTGTTGCAACTTGTTGTCCAACAAGTTATAACAAAGAAGTTTGACTTATTAATAGTGCATGTTCAAATCATATGACCTTTAATGCTGCCGTTTTCAAAAATTTAGATCAGTCCTATGTCTCCAAAGTCACAATTGACTACATAAAGTGTGTTGATGTTAAAGGAAAAGGAGTTGTCACTGTTCAAACTCCAACATGTCCAAAATATATTTCAAATGTTTTAATTGTGCCTAAGATAAAACAAAATATTTTGAGTGTTGGACAAATATTAGAAAGGAATTATTCCTTGGTTTTAAGAAAATAAGTTGCACTATATTTGATCCTTCCGCTCGTGAACTTATATCCATAAAAATGAAAAACAAGTTTCCCATGGAATGGAAGAAAAAAGCTTGCATACCATTTTAGAACAAGTCATGAAGTTGGATAAGGTTCCAATTAAGGAGGAGCCATAAACCAAAGTTATTAAGAAGATGAACTTCTTTGGTGGCAACAAAGTTGAAGAGAAGAAGAAAATAAAGAAAAAGAAGTTTTTGAAGTCAAATTTCATAAAGAGATATAATGCTGCTATAACTGTCATGACTCATACATTACCAAAAGTTGAATTTTTGCAAGATAAAAAATGTACTAAGAAAACTACAAGTATTGTTTCAACTTCTATTAAGCAAGAGAATGGAAATGATTATCTAATTTATGGAGATCCTCCATTAAAAGGCGAAGAACAACTTGGAGTGTTAAAGAAAAATCTCAAGGAGGAGCATTGGAAAATGAGATTTTTTAGCTTTCATAATTAAATGTCTCTGCACATTTTGTGGTTGTTTTAAATTTGGTTAAAAGGTTGTTTGTGTTCAGAAAAGTAATTTATAGTTTTAGATAATTATGCCTAGTTTTAGGTAGTCATAATTTGCTATTTATTTTGCCCAATACTTGTTAGTTTTTTATTTAAAGATCTTAGTTGTAACAATTCAATGTGTGAAAATTTGAGTTTGAAATCAGAAATATATCATATCTATTTTGCTCCATTGTTGTCCTCTTTTTATACATTTATATTTTGGTCTTCTCCTTTTTATGCTTTGTTTTTTCCGCTCTATGTTTTTTTAATAGAAACATAAGTAGATCTTATCAAATGAAGTAGATGCATACATCATTTAGTGAGATTCACTTGTATTTCATCCATAAAGTTGTAGTGTTACTTTGAACAATTTAAGGATTTTGGTACAATTGTAGTTAGAGTGATAATGAGTTTAAATGTATTAAAAAAAGGAAGAAGAATGATATAGATAAAAGGGGATTGCTAGTAAGAGTAGTAAGTGCATGTTTGATTGAAGCTTATAAAATTGTTATTAGTATTTTAGTATTTACAAACTAAAAACCTAATTTGGTTAGTGTTTTTTTAAAATAATTTCTAAAAACTTTTTTTTAAAACTAAAAAAGAAGAACAATTGTAAATAGTTTTTCTTTTAAGTTTTACACTTTTGTTTTGAAAACTTAAAAACACAGAGAGATGTTATTTTTGCTTTTTATAACTAAACTTTTGATTTTCATTAATGACACTTATCTAAATATGAATAACTTTTTTTTTATTTTTCTATCTTCAAAACAATTTTCAAACAATATTTACTAAATAAGTTGTTTCCATCTTCTTCTAAAAAACAATTTTTGGAAACTTTTTTTCAAAAACTCTTTGAAAAAACAAAAGAAGAATTAAACCAATCATGCCCTAAAAATTCTAAATTTTGAGTGTACTATATAATTTCTCATAATAAAGTTTTAGTATTAGAATATACAATATTTAGATGAAATTATTAAGAGGACAAAATTAGTCCAAATTTATATTTAACTAAACTGCTTTTATTATCCTATTTTTTTCATATAAGACAAGACTATAAATTTATTTGTGTTGAATTTGAAATTTCTCACATAATATACATAAATTTTATCTCTGTCTATTTGTATGAGTATTCTTGATTTAAATTTTTAACATGGGATAATCATCTAAGTAAAGAGATAAATGAAAAATCATATATAAGAGGATATATATATATATATATATATATATATATATATATATATATATATATATATATATATACACAAAAAAGGGGATCTATATCAGTACTTGGAAATTTATTACTTTCTTTAATAACTAGTGTTATAAGTAAAAATAAAAGGAATAGATATACTTTAGTTATAAAAATGGTTAGGTTAGTTATATAATTATTATACTACCAACCAATGTTATAAAACTCCACCTAGTCAAAGCGTTAGGTTAATGAGATAGTGGTCGAAGTGATGGATCACAAGTTAAAATAATTGACTAAATATATATTAAAAAAAGTATAAAATAATATTTGTAAAATGATGTTATCAATCCATACTTCAAATGTTAAATCATAGGCATAAATGAAGCTTAGGTTCAATAGATGACATCTTCAAGTCTAACAACAAAATTAATATTCAAGTAATTACATAGTGAACTTATAAATTTTAGTGATCATATATTAAAACTTCTATAAAAGATTGTTCGAGTGTTTTCACTTTATCGAACTAAATTATACTTGTTATGTTTTCATCCACAAATTACTAATTTAGTGGTAAGTTAATATATTAAAAAAAAAGTTTTGGATTTGATTAATAGGTGTGTCATTTTTGTTGTATTTTTCATTAAAATTTTCATTTTAAAAAAATATTATTTCAAACTGGATTAATCGTGTCACTCATTTTAATTAGTCTAGGTCACTTATTTTATCGGTTAAATAGTCCATGTCAATTTAGTCAAATTGAGTGATTACATAATTGATTTGATATTTGACTCAAATTGATTAATTGATCAATTCTTAGTCATATAAATAGGTACAAAATTATTTTCATAACTATTTCATCAACTAATTTTATTTTCATTGTTTAACCTAAAAAAACATCATTGCCTATATCATGCTGGCTTTTAATTTAATAAATATTTGCATCTAGGATGATGTTGCTATTGTTGATAATAATAATAATATGTTTGTGTGTATTATACTATAAATAAAACATACATAACTAAAAAAACCTTACATAAAGATATAACAAGGATAAAAGATGGATCAGAACCTTTTTGAGATCACCACTGGTTTTATTTTCAATGTCTTGTTCAAGAGAGGATTGATAAGTTGACAAATAAACTTCTTTCAATTGTCTTAATTGTGATGGGAAACGAGAAAATATTATTTCTATTATAGTCTGATTATCAACAACTGGACTAGTTAAGGCTTTTCTTACAAGTTTAGCATCCCTAGTTGCAGGATCATGCAGCCAAAGTGACATTGCTTTCTGAAACAATAATTTAGAAGGAAGATGATTTTAAAATATTGTCACATTAACATTTTTTAATTTGATAGAAATGTTAAACGATATTATCACATTAAGGTTTTTGTTAAAATTTAATACCAAGTAATAAATGAAAAAAGTTATAAAATTAAAATAATAATGAATGAATTTAATATAAAGGTAAACTAGATTTAAAAATAATGATAATAAAGAAATTAATTCCAAAAGTTAGTTATACTAAAAGACATATTTATCCTTTAATTATTTTTTAGCTATTCAATCATACAAACAAAGTACTTAAGAATTATGCTAAAAGTGAAATTTTTTGAAGTACCTTAACATGCCCATGAAGTTCTTTTGATATTCGTTTAGAAAGTAGTTCAGAGTAGTTGGTTTCATATTCTTGTTGAATAAGACTGCGTTGCTCAACATTCCTATGAGCAAGGATTTGGATAACTTTAGATGTGTCACAACCAATACCTGCAATGAGAAATATTATAAAATGTCTCAAATGGTAATTTTGTATCTTGTTCCTATATGATCATTGAAAAAACTTGAATCATGTTATAGTATTCAAAATGGTATAGAAAAATAAAGAAAATAAAAAAGGAAAAGTTGTACATGCAATTTCAAAGAATTAGCATACCTTAATTTCTTTTACATGAAATTATGAAACAGAGGGACTTTTAATATAGGTGGGAGAAACCTGCTAGAGCTTATGAAATATCAAAAGGGGAAAAAATCAAAGGCATATTTTTTTTCTCCTTTATTTTATCTTATTTAATTTTCAATTTTTTTTCTACCTTTACTAACCATACTAAAGATGTGTTTCTCCATTTTTGAATTAACTTATTCATGTAATTAATTAAGTTATCTGATATAACATGATCAATTTTTTGCTTATAAAAAAAATCAAATTTTAGTATTTAATAGTATTGAAATTGACTAGACTTCTTTTTTTACTATTTAAAAATGATCATGCTAATTTCAATTTATGGTATTTCCTCAACTATTCATCACCAATTATTAAATTATGCAATATATATGGTGACTCTAAAAGTATTTAGCAAGTCTAAATGATAAAAAAAAATCAAAATATCAAAATATATACTTGTTTGTGATTTGTAAGTATTCATTAACAACCTTTGAAAGCTTTATGTAGCTTGATAGCGTCTTCTCGAGGTGATGGTATTAGCGGAGGTATACTTAAAGTTGACATTCTCTATTATTTTGTCTCTTTGGCTTTCTACAAAACTCACTAAACATAGACAGGTTAGTT
Organism: Psophocarpus tetragonolobus; assembly: GCA_037954015.1. Taxonomy (NCBI): domain Eukaryota; kingdom Viridiplantae; phylum Streptophyta; class Magnoliopsida; order Fabales; family Fabaceae; genus Psophocarpus; species Psophocarpus tetragonolobus. Next base: position 100,012,133 of record CM075689.1, read on the forward strand.
TTTGTTATCTGATCATGACATCTAAATGAAACACACACAATAAACTTAGCTAGCGCTTTATGCTAAACTTGATTGTCAATTTACCAATATTGATCTTATAGCATATCAAATTTAGAACACAAAATATGCCTAAACTAATTTCAAGGACAACAATTCACAAATATAGTCAAGTAGAGCAATGGCTTAGAGATACATATTTGTCTAGAGTTACGTATATCCTTTGATTTGATTGTTGTAGTATAAATTTACGAAATATGTAAATTTTGATTATTGTGTTTATAGACAAAAAAATGTAAATATGAAAACAAAAATTATATAATTCAACAATGTGAAATATATATATATATATATATATATATATATATATATATATATGAAACCAATTTTTAAATATTTGAATGAGAAATAAAATTATATAAAACCATAAAGACTTAAAATTAGAGATGACAAAATAAGTTGTTCAACTCACTGTAACACCCTCACTTTTATCTATTTTATTTATAATATTTAAGTATTAATTATTGTTGTTGCATTTAATATTGATAAATCTGGATAGAATATAAAATGTTAATTCATAATAGCATAGTTAGATTTTATTTAATGATTATTTTTAATAATTATTCGATAACATAATTCATATGAATATTAATATAAATATTGTATACCAACAATATTTTTTTAGCATACATGACGAAAGTTTCTATAAAATAATTGTTTGATCCTAAAATCATGTTATATAGTATAAAATGTGGATATAAAAAATTTCTTAAAAATTGATTTATGAGAAACTCCTTGATGTAAATCAACCTAAGGATCTCTTCCATGCATAAAGGTTGGGTGAATCAAAGGGAGAAATGGAGGATGAAGAGGTAAGGAATAAAGAAAGAGGCACCATTCATTAGGAGAGATAAGTCATGATGCTTGTCATAAGGGAGTGAATATAAAAGGAGACTCTCTCTAGATGGAGAGAACTTAGACTTAAGGAAGGAGACTACCTTTACTCAAATTCTCAAATTCATAAATGACTCAAAAGTGTTACAAGAGAGTAAGATGGGTCTATTTATAAGTTAGGTGATCTTGGTAACCTATAAGCTCAAGAGGGAGTTTGACCTATAAAGTCTGGGTAGAAAAAAGGGGGTGAAGAGATGAAACATGCTTTAGGTATGACTAAGAGGGTGTTAGAAGTTCAAGAGGGCGTGTGACCCATAAAGTGATGCTTACTCACTTGTTTGGGCTTCTCAAGCCCATTTGGTTGCACTTAAGGTAAATGACTCATCTACCCTTTAGTCCAAAGGCTATATGCCTTTTAAATAAAGGTGACCCTCAAATACAAGGTCAACTATAAATGTCAACAAAATACAAAAGAAATTCTAAACCTAATATATATATAAGGAAGATAAAAGAATATTCATGATTCATTCAAGGGCAAGATTGTATCATCATTTCCCCCTTTAAAGGATTTGTCCTCATACCTTTAATGGCTAGGTAAGCCTTAACTTGTTTTCCACTCTAAGAGATAGGGTCAAGCTTCGGGGAGGGCCTTTCTAAAGTGGCCTCATGCTCAAATTGAACTTGAAATAAGTTGAATTGAAACATGTTATAAGAAATGATTTGAAGGTTATTATGGATAAAAAGCCTTTTTTTTTTTTGTGAAATAAAGCTCTTCTTAGGGTCATCCTCCTTACCAACTTCTCCATATTTTTATTTTTCTTTTCTCTCTCTATTTTAAGTTTCATTTGTAGTCATCTTTTGCCACCTGAATGGTGTAAAAGGATACAACCACAATTGCTTATATTTTTAAGAACTCACACTCATCTTAAGAAACCCTTACTCTTAAGGATGAAGACTCAATATTTTGTATGAGCAATCTTTGTGAGATTGAGAGTTGTAATAGTTTGATGTTGTTTTGATGATGAACACTAGCAAGCCTAGGATGAATGTTATATGCTTTATAATTGAATGCTTGTGATTCATGTATCCATCTAGGCTAGAGCATTTCTTGATCCATTGAGCATACTTGACAATTCATGATTTTGATTCTAGCTATTAACTATCTTGAATTAGCCATGAGAAAACATGAATGAGATCTTTTTAGAAAAGTTTTAAAAATCTATTTTGATCTCATCCATGAAGCATGTAGTTGATTAAGGAAGTTATTTGATTGATTGGAAAAGTATAGCTACTATTTTAATATAGTAAATGATTAAGATAATCAATTATAAACAGAGTTAATAGATTAATTACTTAAAAATAATCGATTAATTTGTGTTTCTATAGCTAAGTCAAGTCTCAAGAACAATTTAATTGATTAAGTACTTGAGATAATCGATTAAATTGCTCTTGAAGTATTTAAATCACTTTTGAAAAACAATTTAATTGATTATATATATTAATCTATTAAATTAGAAAAGATGTGTGTTTGTATAAAAGCATGCACCTGGAAAACTTTATACACATATCTATATGATTACACATTACTTGATATCTTTTGAGAGATTAGAAATTGTGTGATTTTCTCTGGTAAAAGCAAGGTGCAAACACATCTTTCTCAATAATCAAATGATCTAAACAAGTTGGCATCAAGATTCATTATCGTTAATCATTCACTAGTACACTCAAGAAATAGGTGATATAATTCTTGATCTATCTTTTACATGTTTTGTGATTGTAATTTGATTTCTAGGTAGTTTTCCTGGAGGTAAGATTGCATGTAATAGTTTTTTGCATGTAAGAATCATTCTTGATAGGTTTTCAAGAATGTGTGAATGTTGTATTGCATGTGCATATGAGTTTGGTTGTAAACTCAAATTGATTCTAGTGGAATTAGTCCAAAGACAAGTTGTCTTATGGATTGAAACTAGATGTATAAATCTTTTCGTGTTTCTTTTTCCTTTTTCTACATCTCTTTACATTATTTTAATTGCTTCTAAATTGATTGTGTAAATTCTGAATAGAATCATAATTTGCATACTCTTGTATTCTTTGTATTAGTGAGATTAATTTTTAAGCATACTCAAATCTCTACATTGATTCAACAAAGAAAACATGTTTTATTTCTTTAAGTTAAAGAAAGAAAATTTGTAGAAACCAATTCACCCTCTATTGATTTTGAACATTTTAGCCATTAGTTTTTACAATATTGTGAGTAAGGATGTTTCATTGGTATGACCATGGTGTATAGTATTCTTATCACATTGCCAAGACCTTCCTAATAAAAGATGACTAACTTCTATGGGAACTACATCACATATAACTTCATCTTCATAGTCCCTAATGGAAAATTAGATCTTTACTTGTTGTCCACTACAACTTTCCCTTTTTCATTCAACCATTGTAGCCTATAAGGTTTGGATGAAGGGTGATAATGAGAGCTAACTATTTACTAACCTAGAACTGTAATAGTTGCAACATGATAATGAAAGAACATTATCTATTAGAAGAAACTTTACATCTTTTGTGAAAAATGTTCTTTCTTTGTGTGTGATTAAACTCAATGGGTTGGTTGTCAAGTAGCTTTCTGACCTTTAAGAGATCACCATCACAAGAATAAGTACCCTTTTCCTTTTGGTTCTATACCCCCAAATCCCTTTGTCTTCTTTTGGGGACAATGTAAAACAATATGTCCTTTGCTCAAGCATTTAAAACATTTAATGACTCTTTCCTAGGATGGTTCTTTGAATAGTACTCTTTATTGTTAAGAGTTTTTCTTAGCTTTGTCTTTGTCACTATAAGAGACATAATGGTTGGAATTTTTATGTCTATGCTCTGTTAGGTTTATATAAGGGTTATAATCTTTATCACCCCTCTCTTTAGGAATCTTTATGAACATGTTTCTTTTCTCTAATCTTATCCATAAGTTTGTTTCTCATTTTTTCTATTACCTGCTCTCTCTCAAGCTGAAGAAATTTTTTAATCTTTATTCTCTTATTTTCTTTTCTTTCTTTCTCTCTCCATTTCTTTTTATCTTTCTTTTTCTCACTCTCTTTCTCTCTTTTCTTTTGTCTTTTCTTTCCTTCTACCTCTTTATTGAATCTAATTTCTCTTCTAAACTTGATAGTACATCTTGTGTTGAGGAACCATATTTATAAACATTGCTAGCACTACTTGATATGTGTGAAGCCATTAAGGATGCAAGGCTAAGGTACTAAGATGCAAAAGGAAAAACAAAAGCAAAGAACTTTTCTTTCTTTTGGTTTTTGATTTCTCAATACCCAAGTGTTTTAGGATCATGGATCCAAATAACACAAAACTAACAAAAATGCACAAAAGAAAAGAAACTACCAAAAATGTTTTTGACCTAGTTGTTAATTTTGGGTGACCCTTTGCTGACTATCAGTATCCTTCCTTCACTCTAAGAGTTTTGACTTTTTGAGCAAAAAGATTACAAACAAAGGATGTGGTCCTTATGGACCTCCAACATTTCCTAAAGATGACCAAAAGAATACAAGAAACTAAAGTCCTATACAAGTCTAATCTTACTGTTTAATTCTATCCATGTGTTCACTCCTTTTGGTGAGAGCTTCCTCATAGAGAGCTTTTCCTTGATGCTTACTATTAACATGCAAGATGCTTACTATTTAATCGAACCTTTATTAAAATGCTTTGTTAAATTAATTTTTATATATGTATCATATGTTTATGAAAAATAATTAACATTATTATATAAATATTCATAAATAATATTTGAGTAATAAAATTTATATTTTATTAATTAACACCTATATAAAAAATATTTTGTCAAATTAATTTTGATATTATGTATCATGAAACGTCATTAGTGTTAGTATATACATATTAATAAATAAAACTTGCATGATAAAATTTGTATCTTATTAATTAGCACTACATAAAAAAAGTTTCATAATAAAATTTATATTTTATTAATTAGTAGTTAGCACTTATGGTGGACACTTTTAAAAAAAACATGTATAGTAATTTGATTAATAATATTTGATTTGATTTAGAGGTAAAATTTAATTTTCATTTATGGTTTCAAGTAAAATTATTTCCTATACAATAAAATATTTGTAATAAAAAATTGAAATTAATTTAATTTTTTTATTATTAATCAACTTATTTATATAAAAAAGTTAATATCATTATATAAATAGTAATCAACAAATTTTAATATTTTATTTCTTAAATATACCGTAAAAAAACATTTTCAGGGGGTGGGGGACACATGGTTAAGGGTGGGGAGGAGACATGAGAATGGGTAGGGATGGCAAAACGGGACGCGCTCACTAGCTCACTCTTAGTTTGGTGAGTCGGACTAGTGTTTTTAGTCCACTGGCCAATTTTGGCTCGCCTCGCCTAACCCGCCAATTGGCGGGTCCACCCGTCAATATTTATTTTGTTTTAAAAAATTATAATATTTATATAAATTAAATAAATGATTATAACAAGTAAAATATAAAATAAATTATTAAGTAGGATTTATAAAAATGACTTTTTATTAAGCAAATAAAATAAAATTTATCATAAATTTATTTGTGTAAAAACATAATATTGTCAAAAAAATAAAACCAATTATGCAAGATTTACTTTTTGTAAAATTGTGACTTTTTTAAAAAATAAAAAAAAATTTTAAAATAATTTTTATATTATTTTTTAGAAAATAACAACAAAAAAGTTTTCAAATTTTGGCAAACCAATCTAATGGCATACCAATCTGCAACAAAGGCATGTTAAGCAATGTGACCTGTCTTAATGAAGATGGATCCGCCTAATATGTTTTTTATGGATCAAAGACGGTGTGAACGAACAAATCTTGCTACCCTCTAAAAATGAGGTAGTGAAAGTAGGTAGAAAAAGGGGATGAAATGTGTGTGAAAAAAGATAAATAATATATTTTTTTTTTAATTTTTGAGTCTAAAAGTAGTGTAAAATGTAATAAAATTATAAAATAATTTAATTAATAAATAAGATGACATGTTATTACTTAACAATAAAAATAAATAGAAAACCTGAAATGTTGGATAAAAAAATGGTTATATACCTTCATAGTGAAAAAAATTGTATACCAAAATTTTAAATTTGAGAAAGTTCCAATATAAAAAATATACTTTACCCAATAATTGAAAATTTGAAATTATTTTAAAAGAATTGGGAATTTAATTTTGAATACGGGAACAAAATAAGAGGCGGAGAGGGACATGTCAGTTGTACAGTGCAGTATATATGCAGAGACAACATTATTTGACTCTCGTGGCTGTGTGTGTAACAGTCCTCAGAACAGAAGCAGGTAAAAAGATTGAAGCATTGCAGAACAAAGATAAAGGTGATGACTTCATTGTTTTACAATTGCTCACAACTTTGAGCCATCTTATGTTTATTACCTCTCAATTTCATCTTGGCACACTCGTATCATCATTTTTTATTTTATTTTTCATTTGGGTCGGGTAAAATGGTGTAAAAATTGGACCTTTTAATTTTTTGCCCCTCTTTCTCTCTCTAGAACTTTGGCTTTCGAGTTTCTCTCTCTTGGATGTTGTATCATCTGTCAGATATTAATGGGCACTGCAGATTCCTGTGGTTTGCAACTTGGGTTGTGGCTTTTTCAACCCCAGCTGTCCTATTTGTAGCAAAGCAGTTGTTGGGATGGGACCAAATTGACCCATCCTGCACCACTTTGTGGTTTTTCAAGACAACCATCAATGTCATTTATGATTTTTGTGTGAGTTCTATGCCCTTGAAATTTTCACCAAATGTTAGGGTTTTTACTAAAACCTAAATTCATCATCTATGTGTGTTTGTATTTTTTTTCTTTTTACTCTTTGAGCTGTTTTCATCTGTCTTTGTCAGATTGACCGTGAATTTTTTATTTTATTTTAATTAGGCTGAAATTAAGTTAGTTCCAAATGCAGTTTTATGGAATATTGTTTTCTATTTTTTTTGAAAGAAAATTGGTGGGTGAATTTTCTTTTACTGTCACACTCCGAATTAGGTTTTACTCGACTGTGAATGGAATATGTTAGGTGGCGTTGAAGAAATCTTTTTATTGTTGGTTGGTTAATGTGTCAGAAGCATCCAGTGTTTTAAAGTGGAGATTAGTTGTTAATTGAATTTAGCTCTTATAACATAATACTATTTTCATACACCTACTGAATGGATTCTATAGTTGAGTGATTCATTGGATGTTAATGAGGTTGGTTTCTTGCTTCTGTTAAGTTGTTAGATAAAAGCTATTGAGATTAAGAATATTTATTGGGTTTTGTATTTTAGTACAGGGTGGTTTTATTAACTTCCAATCAGGGAAAATGACTTCGAACCAAATTGTTAATCACTGTATATATTCTTGTTTCTTAAACCATTTTTTACTTTTATGAGTTTAACCTTACAAGTGTCACTGATTCTGAGGTTTTGATGCCTAGCTATTTTTTTTTTTTTTGCTATAACTTGATACCTAGTTAGTTACTATGAATTACTGTCTGTTACATGGCATGGATAGAAAACAAAAATGATGCTGAGTGTGTTCTGTGAAAGTAAGTTTCACACTTTTACTGTAGCTATACTTAGGGGTGGGCGTTTTGTGGGCCTGTGCTGTTAAAACTGTTGTTATCACTAGGGCTATGGTAAGCTGAAGTTTGTTTTGTATTGAACAGGAAATAGCAATTTTGAATGCCCTTTGTTTTCTCTTGTAGTCTTATCTATTCTTCCTTCTTTGTTTGTTTCTGAAAGGTCTCTTTCTCAATCTGAAATCCTAGCTATTAATCAAAATTGATTGATTGGCCTTCAGATTTATTTCTAGATTTCACTTCCCTTAAACTGTCATGTATTGAATCCATGATTTTTATGGTTGGTCAGACCAAGATATTTTTCATTTTCTAACAGGACTTTTTTTGCCTTTTCATTCATCAGCAGGTCAGAAATTCACAAGTGTCCGGTTTCCCGAATTTTGAAGTAAATCACCTTTGAAATTTCACATGTCTCTTAAAATTTTTGGTATTCCATTGGCATTCAAGTCGGTTCGGCTTCCTGCCATTTTCTGCACATCAGGCTGGACCTTGTAGTCCAACATACCTGCTCCCTAAGTTTGTAGCATCCCATTAAAGTTAAATTTGTGGTACACATCATAGAACAAAGCAGAATTCGTATGGCCTTAATCTAGATTTAGAGCAGTTAGGCCAAAACCTTTCCTCTCCTTCTAATAAAACTGTAATTGCTTCAAACAAGACTAGATGACTGTGCATGAAGTGGATAGTAGCTCTGAGTGGAGCAGAGAGCAGGATAAAGCATTTGAAAATGCATTGGCAACTCATCCGGAAGATGCCTCAGATCGATGGGAGAAAATTGCGGCCGATGTGCCTGGGAAGACTATAGAAGAAATCAAACTGCACTATGAGCTCTTGGTTGAAGACATTAACCAGATCGAATCTGGTTGCGTGCCTCTACCGTCTTATAATTCTTCTTCAGAGGGCTCAACAAGCCATGCTAGTGAAGAAGGAGCTGGCAAGAAGGGCGGTGGTCTTGGGCATTATAATAACGAGTCTAATCATGGAACTAAGACTTCAAGGTCAGATCAGGAACGACGAAAGGGGATTGCTTGGACAGAGGATGAACACAGGCAAGTTTATTATTGCTTATATGCTTTTGAAAAAGCCTACATATGCTACTAATGCTAGTATAAATTACATTTGAATGGTTATTCTTTTCATCTCAATTTTTTTATGTTTAAACATATGCTTTTGTGACTAGTGTTAGTTGTATCTAGTTGTGTACTCTATTGTATTCCTATCATATGCAATCTGAACATTATGGTATATTCTGAGTCATAGATTGCTCAGACACCTCAACAAAGTTTGTTTGCAGACTTTGCGTAAATCCCAATTTTTTAAATATTTTTCTGTACTCAATAATAATTATATTACAAAATTCTTTCACACACCGTGTCAGAAGCATCTGGTACACCTTAAAATGATTACAGTTTTAGTTGAGGATGAGGTGATAGAGAAACAGAGGGGAAGAAAAGGAAATCTCTATGTTGTACTGAGTTTTGATCCAGTTTTGCAATCTGCTAGTTCCATCTTAACAGGCATTATAATTTATTAACTTTTATTTCCAATGTCATCAAGATAGAGAGCCTACTTAGGAGTAGGAGGGGATTGCAAGATTGTAAACTGCAGGAGAGTAAGATCTTACCCAAAATGTAAAATCATACCAATACTAATATGGAGAGAACATAGATAGATAAAACCTTCGAGGACACCGGATTTTGACTTCGCACACAAAAACACTAAACCAGCACCAGCAATGGGGAAGACTGAAAAATAGAGTTGCGAGAGATGTGGAGAGAGATAGCAAGGCAGATGAGCAAAAGGGATGGCATACATAAAAGATGAGATGCTGGCTGCTGCGACAAAGGGCTTAATGAGAGATGTGGGTCTGTTTTGGGAAGCAAAAGTCACAATTTAGGGCTAAAAAATAAGTTAAAAATCTGGCTTTATGTAAATCGGGTTGCGCAACCCGACCCAACAATTTCCAATTTCAGGATTGACAAATTCTCACGATCTTGGAATTTCACTAAAATCTTGTAATATCATATTGTCTATATTTATAATTATATAATTGTATTTATAATTGTAATATACATCTAGGTGCTGGAATACTTCCATGACAGGTCATTTTCCATATTTGTGTCAGATTGTGAAACAATAACTTAGAGTAATAATGTCTCATAAATGTGTCTGTTCTGTTGTGTTCATTGTTTTATGTTAATATCCACTTGTAGAATACTTCTCACTTGTTTTGCAAGCTGTTTGGCTATCTGCCACATAAGCATAGTAGTTAGTTTATTTATTAAGGCTTTGTAGGCTGTTTGGCTCATGCTACATCAGCAAACTTAGTTAGACTATTTTGTAGCATTAGCATATCTTGTACTCTTCTCTGGAACAGAGGAACTATATAAATTTGATCTCATATCTTATGAGATCAGAATATAAAATTATGAAAATGAAATAGATACAGAAGTTCTCAAATTTTCTCTCTTCTTTAGCTTGTAGGTTTTCTATATGGTATCAGATCTTCCATCTTGCATGAATTCTTATCCTAATATGCATCCTCCGCCACATAATTCCTCTTTTTCAATTTCTAGCCATGTCATTCATTGTATACTTTCCTTTACCAGGATAGAGAACCTAAACTGTCTTCAAATAATACTATAGTTATTTTAATGTCCAGTACAACATCTTTGAAGAAATAAATCAATAAAAGTGCAAACTTATGATTTGAATTTAAGGATGTTTCATGAAAGTAGATCATATGCTATTTGGTTCTTATTTCCTATTTGATTTACTGTTCAATTCTTCACTTATCTATGCTGGATGACATAACTCATGTTTGAATTATGTCAATTTGTTGTGCTTATGAAAGTTTGTCTCTGATCATAGTTTCAAGAGATTACAGTTTCATCTTACTGTAGTAAATAAAAGTCTAGCGAGAAGCTTAAATGTTACACCTGCAAAGTGCTCCTGCAATCTTCAATTATTGTTCATTTGTTCTCTAGATTTGAAGATTATCCTTATGGTCCTATCAACAGCTAATTAGCTAAATTATAGCATATGAGGATATGGGATTATTACTAACAGCACACAATAGTGGCCTTAATGGTCCTTAGGTTACTGGAAAGCCATCATGGATTATTTTTCTGTCAAGACCGTTGTGGCTGAAATAGCTGGCGACATAGAAGCAAATGGCATGCTAAATTGGTGTTATACCAATTGGAATCGCAAACCCCTTTTTCTCGGTTCTAGTGTTGATTACTCCCTTTTCTGGACTTAAGTGAAAGCTAGGGCTTTTCTCTTTTCCCACATTCTCTTTTCTGGCCCATCCACTTTTGTCAGATACATTCTTTTGTTAAACCATTTTCTAGCATTCTGGTCTCTCGCTGGCTGAATTCTGTCTTGTGTTTCCATCCAACTTTCTGGCCACCTTGGTTCTTTTCCCAACCTTTTTCTGTTGCAGTTAATATTTACTTGTATGTTGTTCTCAAGACCTATGACTTTATCTTGTTAATTATGAATATAGTGAATTTTTACTAGGATTTTTCTTTTTTTATGTATGTAGAATGAATTATATAATCTGAAAAAAATATCACAGTAGTGGACATCTTGCTATGCTATACTGCTATAGCATATTTTTGGGTCAGTTACTATGTGTTGCTTTTCTGAGATTGATAGCGGTGCTATATTGTAAGTGAGTCACTTAGTTTCTTAACATCCTATCTGAACTACAATGCATGCCCCTTGTAGTTAAAGCCACAATGGATAACAAAAATGCCCTTTGGCATAAACTGTGGATTCATACGCTTATTTTGGGCCTGATTTTAGTCACATGTTCTTTGAGTTGCTTGTAAGTTAAGTATTTTTTTAAGATTTTAGTTTTGTTTAATTGAAAGTGTTGATTGATAGGAATAGACCTCCTATTAGGAGAGTCTATAAGAAAAGGCACAGGGCAGTTGTAGGGAAGCATAAACCTTAACGGTTAATTCATTGTAAAATATGGAAGAGATTAGTTTGTTGCAATAAGACTGTATAGAGGATGATAGGAACTGTTGAAGACCATAAAGATTGTAATTTAGGAAATTGGAAGTGAGTTGGGCCACTTGAAATGTGGAAGATTTAGGAACGGGTCAAGAACAATTACAATAGATTACCTCCACGTAAGAAAGGTTACAAATACAGCTGTATTTTACTTTTCGACACCTATAAGTAATTATTATTATATGTCTTCCAAGAAGAATGAGCAAAAGAATTGCTGATTTTGTTGATGATACATATAGAATTAAAATAGTGATGGTTGGTATTGACATCACAAACAAATTTGTAAGATCCTTATGTAGTTTTTTCTGCATCACTGAGATCAAATAGGCTTTCAAATCACCATAAACAATCTATTAAGAGTAGATTTTTGGTCCTTGTTATTTGTTTTTATTTTCCAGTCAGGATGTGATATAGGTCTTCTAGATATGAAGGTCTTTCTATTTAACGTTCCATTCTGCACTTGTGACTATTTACAGATAAATACATGCTTGGGATTTCCATACTTTTTATTATGGGATTTTAGATTTTATTCTTGGTTAATTATTGGGTAGTGATAGGTATTTGGATATTATGGGGTACCATAGACCCGTACTAAGTAGTATAGGATGCTTGGTGGAGTATGTAAGTGTTTTGTTCCCTTACGTTAACACTTAGCTTTAAGCACGGGTTCCCCGAGTACATGGGTGCTTATTAACTGATATCAGCTCTTTCAACTGGTGCTATGATAGTGATTTGGGTATTGTGGCGTGCCCAAGTCCTTCATCTTAGTTGTTAATGGGAGGGATATGAACCCGCAACCTCCAGCCCTATCAACTATCAAGTGGCTTTAGAGTAATTGATAGCATATTTCTTTGTTATTCTAGCTCTTTTGGACTTGAAGCTTCACACTACTATTTCTTCCAATCTTTACACATTCTATTAGATTCCTTTTGATCTGTGGTAGTTCTGTCTAGAACTGTCAAAATGGGATAGATTGGACTCTAAAACAGGAGGCCCAAATAGAAATGAGTCTTTTTGGCTCAGTCCATTTCGCCCGACTATGTAAATGGATTTTTCTAATAGAAAAATACGGTCCATTTGACCCAAATAGAAAAGAGCCGGCATGGCTTGGCCTGGCGGCCACGGCCACGGGACTTGCCGAATATCAATATAAATACATAAATTTTAAAAATACATATTAATAATATATATAATTTATTGTTAAAAATATCTTAAATAAAAACTATACACATAAAAATATGTTTGATGTAAAGTCAATTTATACATATTGTTAATATATATCTATATATATATATATATGTATATATATATAAATTACATGTAAAAGTATGTTTGATGTTTATTTAATAATATATTTTTAACGAATAAAAATTATGTTGTTCTAAAATGTATATTAAATTAAAATATACATATAGATATATTTTTATGTTATTTTAGACTTATTTATGATGTGTTTTTTATTGATTTAGTGTGTTATTTTGAATTGGTTTGAGTATTTATTATAAAGTAAGTTATTTTTATCAAAATTTGAATTTTGATGTTTTTTAAAAGGCACATTTAGGATCGTTTTGGCCTGGTAGCCCGGTGGCCCAGTATAGAGTCAGATTGGGCTTAGAAATATGTAGCCTGAATAAAATATGAACTGACTCGGCCCGACCTATTTTGTTTGAAAAGCCCGACGGGCTGAGCCGGGCCGGCCTGCCCAGATTGCCCGCTCTAGTTCTGTCCCACTAGATGTGGGAAGCACATTGGATTTTTTATTGAGAAGCTCTTGTCATTTGGTGAATCTTTTGTCTATTGGATGGCTAAGCTCTTAAAGTGTATGTATAAAATGCATACTTGTGTTAATTTGAAAGAAGGATTCAACGGATGAGGGCTTATTAAAGACAATGTGTTTAATTGGAAGATTGAAAATATATGAATTTGGATCCAATTTGGGTATACAGAAGATAGTTTAATTGCTCGACTTTCACATTTGTTTCTTGGTGTTAGAAGATGTGCCTTCCATGTTGCTTCTCATTTTCTTATCCCTTTTTTCTGTTTTATATATATATATATATATATATATATATATGGATATATGTATGTATGTATGTATAAGTTGTGTGAAGACATTGTTTATTTCAATATTTCCTTCTACTTTTTGAAATGTGACCAGGATTTGTATTATGGATTTTTGATTTGTTTCTAGCCTGCCTTGCTATGATAATTTGTTTGGTTTTTATGGTTCAACGGTTAAAGTCAATGAATAATAAATTTTCTCAAGTCTATCAGGAATTATAGCGGTCTAGCAATTTTTACAACATTTTCCACAAGCTAGTAATTCTATTCTAGATGATTGCATATTGCAAGGATAACAAGTATGCTTTGTACTTGTTGTACCTATTTCATGGTTAAGAAAAAACATTGTTAATATATGATCCCGATTTCCATATTTCAGTTATAATCACTTTTGCTAAGTTACTGTTTTATTTGTATTCAATGTCTTGTATAGTCTCTACAATCAAGGGTTCCTATGATATTGTATTTGTTGAAAATCAGAATTCTGATCTAATAGTAAAACTAGTAATAGTGATTTGTAGTAACATTATCTTTTACTTAGAGAAACAAAATATTCTCTATTTACATTAATGTTATTAACATATATAAACATACTTCCACCGTGTAGTCTAACACAGTTTCATTTCATTATTCCTTTTTATTTTTCTGATTTTAAAATGGTATGAGAGTCAAGTTGAAGGAATGCTGTGAAAGTATCCCTCACCAAAGGCCTACTACTCCTGGTGAGCTCCATTTGCTTGTTGTTCCTCTTCTAAAACCTTTCCTCTTATTCCCACAATGCTTTTTGTAAATCTTCTTTTTCTAGTGAATTTTCCAATGGGGTTCTTTTAGAATTTTTGCCAGTGATTTACTAGCACCTTTTGCTTCTTCATTTTTCGATGAAGAACTGTTTCTTCATTTTCCAATGCTATCATTATTTTTTAGCGTGTTTTCTGGCTACTGTCTTCTACTCACTCCTTATCTTTTGGTGCAAAACTTTCTAGTTCTATACTTGATGCTATCCTTTTCCGATATGTTTCTAAGATTAAATAATTTTGGGTCTTCACAAATATTGATTCAAAATCTCCAAATGTTGATCTTAAGAAAGTTGGAACTTGCGTTATTTGCCACAAATTTTCTTATGATAATGGATGTCCCCTACTTCACCAACATTCCTAGTTGCCTTTGCAAATATTGTTTTATGGTGGAAGTCCTCAATTTTGGTTTATTTATTTTTCTATTCGCTTCTTGTAACAAATTGAATGTTTAGTAATCTCTAGCTTGAGAGGGAGCATTGAAAATTCAGATTATAATATTTTAATCTAGTAGTAAAACTAATAATAGTAGTTTATAGGCATATTATCTTTTTAGAGAAAACAAAATATTCTCTATTTATTCACAATCAATGTTATTAACCTATATAAACTTTGCTTCTACTGTGTATTCAAATTTCAGACACGGGGTTTCAGTCCATTATTCCTTTGTTTTTCATTGATTTTAACAGTATTTAATTCTGAGCATAATTGGTAAAGAGCTGAGCTATTTAGGAATCATTCTCCTCAAGCATTTTAAATTAATATAGTCCGTTCTTTAAGTAGAATGATTGTTTTTTGCGGCTTATTGCAAGCCTGCGGCCTAGGGGAGGTCGCACCATTGAGGTGAGGTGTAGGATATGCACCCCAAGGAAGGGCCAACGGAGGAGAAGTGTTGCTGCACGGCTGCACCAAGATTGAAGTTCTTCCACCGAGCACATTGGAAACACCATATGCTGCTAAGCAAAGTCTCTGGCCAGTGAGGTCAATATTTTAGGTTGCCATTTGATTGGAGAAAATGTTTTCTATTTTCATTTTCTTTTTTCATATTCTGAAAATAGTTTTTATTTTCAAGATTTAGAAAATATATTTCTTTTGACTAGTTATTTTCTGTTCTAAAAAAATGTTTGATTTAATAAAATAATTATAAAATATTTTATGTATATAATTTGATATATATATATATATATATATATATATATATATATATATATATATATATCTGTTACAATTACAATATTTTTATTGTGTTTTTACTTAGTTTTAGTTTTTGAAAATGCTGGAAACAACTTTTTTTGTATTCTGTTTTTAGTTGATTTCTACAAAGTTTTTTTTCAGAAAATGTTTCTAAATTGTAACCAAATATATTTTTATTACTTTTTTTTTATTTTCTACGAAATGAAAATAGAAAATACTCTAAGCGAACGGATTACTCAACAGATGTAAGTTATTGTGTCTTGCATACTGTGTATAACCACAGCTTCACATTGGACTTTCTCTATAAGTTCTTTTGCAACCCTAGGTAGAAGCTGTGGTTGGTAAAAACTTGTGCTTTTGTCGAGCCCGAGGAATGAAGTTACAGACCTTGTGAAATCAAATTCCCTTGTAGGTTTAGAAATCTGATTTACCTGCATTAAATTTTGGGTTAATTAATCACTTATGGTGCTCAAGTGTTTGGCTATGAGCATTGTGTTAATTATTGCTTTGGTTTCTCTTGCACATTTCCTTTCAATCCCCATGGTTTGTTTTGGATTTTACAAGAAATGTAGCACATAAGCAAGATCGAATTTCTTTTAACCTCAACATAAAAGATCTTTTAAACAGTTTAGGTGCTGTTTGAGCTTTACATGCTTTTAAGTTTTTATTGTACAGGCATTTTGCTGTTTTGTAAACAATTTGTTATGGGTAAATCCTAGCTTTAGGATACTATGTATATTTAGGAAAAAGAAATAGTGAAAGACTCTTCACAGGAGGAATCTGCTGCCATTACATTTGTGGTTCTTTAAAAGCCACACATGTCATAATGATATAATATTGATCATATTGGCAGTAACTAAGTTGCAAATCTGGTTGCTGTCATCATTTACTTTTGTATAGGAAGTATATTTGATATTAAACCTCTATTTGTTGCTGTAATTTAACTTTTACATGTAAAAATTATTGAACAAGGATTCCAATGTTAGGATTTATGCCTTAGATTCCTCTATAAACATTGAGAAAATTTTCCATCCTTTTTCTGGCTTTTAGCATCAAATTTATCCAAGGTACCGATCTGAGTTTTAAGTTTAGCTGGGAATTCTGCACAACTTGAGGGAATCAGTTAGATTTTAAGTTATCCAAAAATGGTACAGTTTTGGTCACTTAATTTTAGGAAGTGTTTTAAGTAACTTAATTTATGCTTCTTTTGCTCATTAAATTATTAAATGAGGTTGCTATCATTAAATGATTAAATTGCTATTAAGGGTCCACCCTGTACTGGCAGAAAATAGAGATTCGTTCTTAATCTTACATTACAAATAGAGCAAGTTTCTTATGTTCCTGACTCGTTCCATTAAATTCTCCAATCAAACAGTGACATGGGGATTTTTTTTCCAACATTAAATTAGCCTCCATTAAGGATATGTTGTGCAATTTTAAAATAATAATGTACACATTTAAGAACTTAGTCAATAATATAACAAACATGATATAAGTTTTGCCCACACGCTCATGTGTGTGTGTCTGTGTGTTTCATATTATGATTGTGATGTAGTGTTTTTATTTTATTGTAGCTAAGCTCTTGAATAGACTTGGAACTTCTGTTATTACTTGAGTCCTGGTACTGTCTCTTGATTCACTTTCAACTTGGCTTTTGTTTCATCTGTGTGTTTCGTATTATGATTGTGATGTAGTGTTTTTATTTTATTGTAGCTAAGCTCTTGAATAGACTTGGAACTTTTGTTATTACTTGAGTTGGTACTGTCTCTTGATTCACTTCAACTTGGCTTTTGTTTCATGCTTTTTGTTGCCTTGTGTCAAATCTAAAGCTTGCGATTCTCTGAGTTTCTGCGCACTCTATATTTATAAACGATTTTAAAATGGTCATATAACAAACCTCTTTGGTAGATGTAGAGATTATTTTTCTGATTTTTTATTCAATGATAAATTCTGTTCCCAGTCAATTTTATGCCTGACATATAATCCCTCTTATAATAATTCTGCATGTCAAAGTCTATATGCTAACCCCATTTCTCTGCTGCCTAAAGTTCTGATCTCATCATCCTAAATTTATTTTACACTAAGCAAGCTGACCATGTTTCCTTCCTGCCAGAACTATCCATTTTTTATCCAGTATTACTTGGAAAACAGAAACAAAAGAAAGAAATATAATTGGAAATTCCAGGGTGAAGCTGGAGATTGATGGGTAACTGTTATGTTTCTGCATGAAAGTACACAGAGGACAGAGTAACAATATAAAAGTGTAGGTAGCATTTTATTATATCTGAAAACTGAGCAGGATGAAATCCAAACATGGCAGAGAAAGAATCCCAAATTCCACACTCCTCTGCTCCACTCAATACCTAACTATATATCACTCGTTTTCTTCCCTTGCCTTCATCTTCCATGTTTTCTTTTTCATACGAGAGTCATGCCTTACATGTTGCCGTTTCCTCATTATTCGGATAAATTGCCCCATGTTCTTGCTCTTGGTTTATGTTATATATGTTGGTCCCTTATCAGTAACTCCCATAGTTACATGGTAGAATAATTAGAGAGTTGTTAACTGGCGACCAAGATATAATTAGAGAGACAAGGCATGTTACCTTGAAAAAGGAAAAAGGATGAGAGGGAGATTTTATCTTATGATTCATGAGGGAATTCTGATTGTTGAGAGTGAGTCCCCAGTGCAGACCTCTCCTCTCGTAAGTCCTGTCAATCATTTGTACCCTTTTTTATTAATAGAAATTTGAAGCTTTCCTTTCTGATCCAATTTCTATCTGATTACACCTACTGTTCTGTCATTGTGGCTTGAGGTTTCTTCTGAAACCTTTAGCACTTTTAATGGTTCTACGTGCTGCCTGGGATTACAAGTTTACAATAGGACATTTGTAACATTTATTGACGTTAAACAAGCATTGAAGCTGTTGCTGATGGTATACCTTCATAATAGTCCTAGCTAACTGCTGATTTTAGTACGTGTTAGGGACTATTACTATATTGAATTTCTAATTGTTTCAGTTATGAGTGACAATCTGATGATCAGTAATTGCATCTCTGAGCATTTTGCAGTTTTGTGGTTACTGTTACTGAATGGGTCTCATTTTTATCAGATAGACACATCCATATGCTAAGCTTTATTTTGTTTTAAAATTTCAAATTGGTTGAACAGGTTATTTCTTCTGGGTTTGGATAAGTATGGCAAAGGTGACTGGCGAAGCATATCAAGAAACTTTGTGGTGACAAGAACACCTACACAAGTAGCAAGCCATGCCCAAAAATACTTCATTCGTTTGAACTCTATAAACAAAGATAGAAGGCGTTCCAGCATACATGATATCACCAGTGTTAACAATGGAGACATTTCAGCGCCTCAAGGACCCATAACCGGTCAAACAAATGGTTCTTCCGGAAATGCTATTGCCAAAGCATCCAAAGCTGCTACCCCGGCCACGACCGGGGTTCCAGGTGTTGGAATATATGCGGCTCCAACCATTGGACAACCTATAGGAGGACCCTTAGTATCAGCTGTTGGCACCCCAGTGAATATTCCTACAACTGCACACATGGCATATGGTGTCCGAGCCCCCGTTCCTGGTGCAGTTGTACCTGGTGCACCGGTAACCATGGGCCCCGTGACGTACCCTATGCAGCATACATCTGCTCCTCACAGGTGAAGTGCTGTTTAGGGGCTTAATGTACAAAAGAAACAAGAGACTAGTGATGGGTTCTGCACTCAATGTAATTCTTTCTTAGACAATTGCTTTTTGCGTATTATATGCAACAGTGAGTTGTATGCATAATCAGTCATTTCTAATAATCCATATGAGGAAGCAATTGCATGTATCTGTATAGGCTGCCATGGAATGTTTGACAGCCTTAACATAGGACAGCATAAAAGTACGGTTGTTTTGTAGACATTTGAATTGGCCATTGTTAAACCGTGCTACAGAGGAATGTTCTGTGGATTTCAAGTGTAAATTATTGCATTCTCTTGGTTTCTGCAGGAAATAAACTCTTCATCTATGATCTATCTTAATTTTACGTGTGTAGGTGTAGGTTACTACAGTATATGAATTAGGTAATTTCCATAAGTAGAAGAAAATTTCTTCAAAAGATTGGTCAAATTTCTATAGTGATCCGTGATTGTCACTCAACGCACAACTGAAAAAGTGATTTATCAAAGGCAATATTTATCCAGTTAGCGAGTTAAAAAGGAAGCATATATTTATCCAGTTAGCGGGTTAAAAAGGAAGCATAACTTTTAGATGACGTCTAATGATTTTAGTGTAACTAGGAATTGCAACCCAAATTAGTGGATTTTGCAATTTTTTCACACTAATATACTTTGGATCTAAATGCTAATAAAAATAAAACTTCTGATATAAATTTATTGCTTATGTTGTATTAAATCTGTTCAGCCATGTTGCATGTCGGCTGAACAATATTTGACCCATTCCTTTTACATTTCATTTTTCTGTTTTTTTTACTTTAAAATTGGTGCAATGACTATTTTTATATAGACACACAAAAGTATTAGGATTCATGATATTCCACATTTTCTCAAATTTCCACTAGCACATTCATCCTTAAATTAAGCAAAAAATAAATAACATTCAGCTTAACTATAACTTATCTTATAGTGGATCCACATTTTAATATGAAGAAACGATTTTTCAGGAAGAATGATTATGCTATTGTGTATAGACACTTATTTTTATCTATTGAATTATTTTAGTTAGTCAATTCCTAAAACATGCTATGATGAAGGATAATCTTACGGATACAAAATTATGTCAACAACTTGAAATATTTACACACAACAAACATAAGTTTCGTCTTTTTTATTAAAAAAAAAAAGTTTGGACATGCATGATCAGAAGCATTATACCAACTTCTGAAAATCCTATTAATTTCTTGTATTTGTATAGAACATATGAGCTACATATATACAAAATAGACAACTTTTATCTTTATTTATATGTTCCAACCAAAGGAATTATATTTGTATAGAACATGAGCTACAAATATATAATTAGAAATACATAAAGTAAGCATGTCCTTAAAGGAATTACGTTCCCACAAAAACATAAGGATATAAATGTATTTTTTTAAGTTATTGAAAGGGACTTTTTTATAAACGAGCGAGATAATTATGAATTTTTTAAATATAAATAATCTTATTTTATTAACTACAAATTAAGGTATAACGTCAGCAAAAAAAAATTATAAATATAAAATGGTAACGGTCCTTCATCTTATTTTTATTTTTAAAAACGGAAATAATATTATTTTTAATTGAAAATTAGGATATATGATCCTATATTGGTTTTTAAAATAGAAATAAAAAAACTATACCGATAAAATGGTAACAATGTTCCATTTAATTACTTCAATCTGTTACTTAATATGCCAAATACCTAAATAATTTAATCACTAGAAAATAACATATCATCATTTTACAAACAGCATCTACGATGAAGTTAAAAAATTAAAAAATTATTAGCATTAGAGCATGTTTGGATACAACGTTGAATATCTTCTGGCAGCTACTATGTTACTAAAAGTTCTTCTCAATATAAGAAACAATGTTTTTTTTATCAATATTCTTTTCTTTTTCAGTCTTTAGAAAAGTTAAGAAGTTTTCTGTAGAACTTTTTATGAAGTTCAGATTTAAAGTTTTCTGTGGAACTTAGCTTATCAAGTTATCATATTATAATTTCTTAAGAGGTTGTTCACATATTTTTATTTTTTTTCTTTAAAATTAAGTTAAAGTTTTTTTTCTTTCTCAAATTTAAAAATAGTTCTTATAATTTTCAAATTTAAAAATAATTTTTTAATTCTCCAAGGTTAAAGATGATAGTTTAGTTCTCAAATTTAAAAATGATTTTTTTAGTTCAAATTTAAAAGTAATTTTTAGTCCTTAAATTTAAAAATACTTTTTTGTCCCATGACTTTAAAAATAATTTTTAATTCCTTAACATTAAAAGTAATGTTTTAGTACCTTATCATTAAAAATAATGTTTGAATCCTTAAATTTAAAAATAATTTATTTGGTCATTATAAGATATTTTTTTTCTCATGGTGCAGTAACATCATTGTAATGGGTAAGAGGAACAAAATGAGTTGTTTTAAAATTAAGAAATTAAAAATATGAATTTTAAATTTGGATGATTAAAAGTAACTTAAATTTGAGAGACTAAAAATTTATTTTAAATTTAAAAAAAAAATAACAATGCGGACATGCAATATTAAATTTCACGTGAAAATAATTAATGTGACTTCCATGAGTCATTAAGAAATTCATTATTGTCATAAAATTTCAATGACTGAAAACGTATTTTTTGAACATTTGAAGTCAAAACAGTTATTCTAAATTTTTTGGGATCAAAAGTATAACATATTTAAGACAAAATAATTTTGTTAATAAATGGAAAATAATTTATATTTTAATTATATTTGAATTAAAATTTAAAAATTTAATTTTTATATAATTTTTTACCAATTTTAATAATATAAAATCACATGTGTAATTTTATCCAAACACCACTTTTTTATAAACTCTTTTATATAAGCACTTATATATATACCATCCAAACACTAAATTAACCTATCTTAAAAGAGCTTTGTCATATTAGACCTTTTAGGTAACATTTTCTTATATAAGGTCTACTACATAAACTTGTCCAAATAACCTTTAATATATTGTAAATGATTAATAGGATATAAGTTTTGGGTAGTAGATGAGATTTAATTTGTTAGTATTTTTTTTATACAATGATGTTAAACAATTATATTAGGTTTAATTACACTTTAATGTTTCAATATTTTTTTCAATTTATGACATTTTATCTTGTATTTAAATATCATGATGTTTGCAGTGATTTTGAGTTTATGATTTTTTGTTTTGAAATGTATTTTAAAAACAAAAATATGTCACTAGCAGTCACCTTAGATTGATGTCACTAGTTGCTAGCTCCGACTGCTAGTCACCAGATCTAACCGTCTATCACTAACTGTCACCCCTGACAGCTAGTTACCCGTTGACACCTCCTACCAGTGGCCACCAATCGCCACTTTCAACCGCCACCTTCAACATCTACCTCTGGCATCAACCGCCGATTATTGATTTCGATTTTTGGTCTCTAAGGAGGAAAAATTCTAGTGTAATTATTTAATTAGAAACCAAAATAATGTTATCTTTAAAAATTTGAAAACTTAAAACAAAAACTTTTTATAAATTTCAATACTGGGTACCAAAAACTATCCCAAACGGGTCATTAAATTGTTGAATTTTTGTCCAATCATTAGTGAATTGGTACGTTGATTGTTAAGTGACAAATGTTTATTAACATGTGATAATAATTTGACATTGATTTAATGAGACAATGGATTATAATTTTGTGATTTAAAGATGATTTAGATAACGAGAAAATAATTATAATTAATTAAATAATCCTTACACTGTCATGTATTAATCAACATTTGTAGATTAATAGTTTTTTATTGTTGGCAAGTGTACCAAGTCCAATGTGGTGAAAATAGGATTGTTGTAGCTATTGGGGCTTGTAATAAAGATATTTTATAATTTCAAATTTTGATACAATCCCACCTAACATCATGGCTAGGAGGATTTGTGAGAGAGACTTGACTTGGATGGAAGCTTACATGAATAATTGAAGCCATAGTCTTAGGATTTTAACCTTGTAAATATTTTATATTTCCTTAGATATTTAGGGTGCATAGTTTTATTCCCTAAGGTCATGTATTTAGGCCATTTTTCTTTCTAAATTAGGTGTATAGGTGTAGGAAGTAAAAAGGAAGAGTAAGCTTAGAATAGACCCTTATTTTAGTGTGTTAGGCTTGTCCATCCCCTAAAATAAGAGTTGCTATCCACACCCATGGGGGGTGCACTTAGGCACCTCACTTAGGCCTTAAGCTGGGGTTAATTAGTCTTAAGCCTAATTAAGTCCAAGTCCCATATTGCCTAGGTTTGTGCGTCCAAGCTCTCCCATCGGACTATATATACTCTTTCACTTCCTCTTGTATGATCACACTTGATTGAATGAAGTAAGACTCTTTTTTAGACGTTATTCTTGAGTGTCATTCAGAATCCTTTCTCTTGAGGAATCTCTCCCTAAAAACTTTTATCAATGGTCCTCTCCCATATGGTAAGCCTCAAGTAAATTTTTACTTATCTTTCCTCTAGAAAGTGGCGTCAAAACCACCCTCCCTCCTAGCCTTCTCCCTCCTCCATCTTCTTAGAAGAATGAACCTTGATTGAAGAGATCAAGGGAGAGCATCAAATTTCCTAGCTAAAACTTAGAATTAATAATATACAACTATTCATAGATTTGTGAATTCAATATTGAAAAGTAAATAACAAGTATTTAAAAAAAATATAAAAGTGCAAGAGTAAGATTTAAGTAAAATTAATGAAAATGAATTTCATCTATTTTTTACTTTCAATCTTTCAATTCTCAACATATGATTTCTATTATTTGATGTTATTGAATTCATTAAGTTGTTCCAAGTTAATCCCTAGAAATTCTAAGTGTCTTAATTCAAAAATAAATTCTTTGATTATCTAATTAGAAGTCTTGCATTAAGACCATCAATTTAGGCCTCGTTTGGGGTGGTTTTTGATTTCTAGTTTTGAAATTTGTAAAAACAAAAACTAGTTTTGGTTTTAAGTTTTCAAAATCTTAAAAACAACATTGTTTTTGTTTCCAAATTTAAAATATTGTTTTCAAATCTTAACGAAAACACTAGTTATAGGTAGCGATCGAGGCAACCGTTGAAGGTGACAGTTGGTTATTGGTGATCGAAGGTGGTGGTCGGTGACTGGTGATCAGAGGTAGTGGCTGGTGACCGCCGGTCAGAGGTGGCTAATGACCGTCGGTCGGAGGTGGCAGTCGGTGACTGCCGGTCGGAGGTGGCGGGCGGTGACTGTTGGTTAAAGGTGGCGATTAGAGGTGATGACCGGTGACTGCTAGTCGGAGGTGGGGGTTGGTGACCGTCAGTCGGAAGTGACCACTGATGGCCGTCAGACAAAGGTGGCGGTCGGTGACTTCTGGTTAGAGGCGGAGGGTGGTGACCGTCAATCAGAGGTGATTGTCAATAGTGACAAGTGACGTCAAGTAATGAGCTTAAATAAAAACAGAAACAAAAATCTAAAAATCAAATTTTATTGTTTTTAAAATTGAGTGAACACTGTTTCGAAAATAAGTAAAAGATCAAAACAAAATCATTTTTGCCGAACAAGTTTCTGTTTTCAAAATACATTTCAAAACCAAAAACTAAAAACTCAGAACTACCTCGAACGGGGCCTTAACTAACAATTCTAAATCTATTCATTAGGTTAATTTATTCAAATTGGATTCAGAAAATGTTTTTCAACCAAAATCTAAATTTCAAATCATAAGATGATTGATCAAATAATCTCTAACATTAAGTGTAGAATTAAATCACTAACATTGGATAATAAAAAGCATATATATATATATATATATATATATATGTATATGGAAGAGGATCCACTTACTCCAAGAGTAAGTTTAAGAGACTTACTTTTCACCCTAACTCTTTATTTTCTTGAAATCTATTGGTAAAAATTAGTTATTCATTACAATC
Source organism: Psophocarpus tetragonolobus (assembly GCA_037954015.1). Taxonomy (NCBI): domain Eukaryota; kingdom Viridiplantae; phylum Streptophyta; class Magnoliopsida; order Fabales; family Fabaceae; genus Psophocarpus; species Psophocarpus tetragonolobus. Next base: position 100,037,355 of record CM075689.1, read on the forward strand.
ATTAGATTTCAATAAAATGAATGATGAAGATATATATATATATATATATATATATATATATATATATATATATATATATATATATATATATATATATATATATATATATATATAAGACATATAAAGTGAGAACACTTAGTTATAATGAGAAATGAGAACAAATCATAACAATCATGTGATTAAAAATAACGGCTTAGATTAAACACAATCTACTTACATATACCTGAAGGGGTTCAAGTGACTCTAAGCAACCAATCAACAGAGGGGGTGGATTGGTTTTGCAATTTTTTTTTTATTTTTTGTTAAAACAAGTTTTTCAAAACCACTTTAATAAAATATAGTTGAATAAAAAATTTGTTGTTGTTTGAGATTGAATGGAAACTCACCTCTTTCCCAAATTACATACAAAAATTTGCAAGACTAATTTAGATTAGATCAATTACATATTTATTATTTAAATCAGATTAGCTAATGATACCAGAAGTGATAAAGCAATGTAAAAATATATAGGATGGAGAGAATAAGCAAGAACACGAAGCAATTATACTGGTTCACCCCAACCCAGGCTACATCCAGTTTTTCAATCCACAAAACTCCTCATCTTGGATTGATAGCAACACTAGAATCAAATATAGAGTTTACATCAAACTCACATGCACAAGAGAACCACATATGCACTACTTGAACCTATCAAGAAATGATTCTAACACATGCAAAACCTATGCATGAACTAATACAATCTAGGAAACTTACCTATACAATGTTTCACAATCTAACACAAAAATAAATAGTAAAAGACTAATATCACGTATAATTTCAAAGAAACTAAAAGTTTTTTTTTATTCTTGATGATTCTTGTCGATTCTTGCTGATCTTGGTTTTGAACTTGTTGTGATAAGGTTTGATAGCTTTTTTTGTTCTTTGGAAACTCAGAATCTCTTTCTCAAATTCAATTTTCGAAATGTGTATCCGTCATTGAAGATCTGAGTTTCTCCCTTTTATATAAAAACTTCACAACATCGTTTTAACATATTACATCAAGCATTTAATCGATTTAAATGATCTAAGCTAAAGTCCAGAACTAGCTCGATCAATTTAATAAATTATTATTAGTATTTAATTGATTAAAATGCTCATAAGCTATGATCAAGTTAACAAGATCAATTTAATCGATTATTTCAAGTATCTAATTGATTAAATGATGCAGATAATTGATTATGAGGGAATTTAACAGATTAAAATAGCAGTTATGCAACTTCAACCCATTAAATTACTTCACAATACTATCTAAGCTTCATCTTGCAACATCAATGAGATATAAATAGATTTGAAAACTTTTAGGGGTCATAATCTCATTCATGTATCCATGACTTAATCAAATTTAGAATTAAATCAAGACTAAAGATATACTAAGTTAAATTGAATCAAGATAATAACTACCTATATGAATGCATGTAATGTTTCACAAACATTCAAGCATTAAAGCTATAACATCCATCTTAGGAAAAATTAATGTTGACATCAAAGCCAAGATAATGTATCAAACTACATTTAGCATTCTTTGCATTTCAAAAGAATCTCCAACAAACTCCCCCCTTTTTTATGATGACTAAGCAATGAATAATTTTGATCAAGTAGTTTTCTTCTTAATGATGAGCTATTATCAGATCTATCATCTAGCATCTTGCAAACAAATACAAAAACCTTTCTCTTCTCCCCCTTTGGGTATGAAAAAAAAAGAATTATTGAGAAGTAGAAATTATACAACTTTGCAAATTTCAAATTTTAAACGAGATGATGTAATTAATGTATGTTCTATGAATGAGAATTTAATAAAATTCAGACACAATCTTTTAAGAAATTGAACTTTCATTAACATAGAGCAAAATTACATTAATGATTGCATTTGACATCATTACATCAAAATCAACAATACATTTAGAGATTTTAAAATAGTAGTACAATGACATGAAAATCTTTAAACTGAAATGATAAAAAGTAGCCAACAATACAAACACACAAATTTAAAATATCACAAACACCACACTAAAGTTTTCTAGCAAGCACACACAAGATTCCTAACTGCCTAAGAGGTGAAATAAGGTCATCTAGTCGTCATCCTCTTCTTCATCTTCATCAATATCCTTGAAATGACGCTTTAGAATAGTTTCAATATCATCCAACCTCTCATGGATTTTCTGAACAAACTGACTCTAGAATTCCTGATTTGCTATATGCCATTCATACAACCTATCCAAATTTTCCAACGGAGTCTTCTCAAAGGGTCTGAGGAGCCTTTCACCAGCTTCACCCTTGTTCAGATCCTCAGACACTTGAGCCTTAGCACTTGTGGTGGCTTGATCTTTAGCAACAGGTGGTGGCTCTACAGATGGAGTCACAGTTGGAGTCCCTATCTCCATAATTGTGTTTCCAAATACAAGGTTTTGAGCTTCTTATTTTGATATTGTTCTTTTCTTTCTTTGAATTGGGTTAATGGAAATATCCTTGTGTATCCACAAATCATCTTTCAACTTAAGATGCATATGCCTAAGAGCTTTGGTCTTCACCACATGATATACTGTCACAGGGTCCTTCCTGACATTTTTCATGTCCATTTTATAATGATCAAAGACTCTAGAAAGAAAAACTCCATAGGGCAAGTGATAATCCGGAAGCTTCTTGGCTTTCGACATATTTTCCACAACAATGGCAGCCCAATCAATTTTGATGGAGGTATTTTTCAAAGCATGAAACAATAAGATCATCTGTAGTTAATTGTACATGGTTACTACTTATAAGAATAATAATCCATGCAATAGCATAAGTAAGCAGCCTATCATTCATCATATCACTTACACCAAAGTACTTGAACATTCTTGTCCTTGGTGGGTTCCTCAAGCAGCTTCTGTAGATGACTTCCTTTTTGAAGTTCTTGCCTCTCCTTATCACCTTTCTACCATCCTTTGGAAACTTAGCTATTGAAGTACCCAAATCTCTTCATTCAAGGTGATCTTAACTCCCTTCACATAAGCAATAGTTTCACCATGAACTGATTTAGAAGAATGATAAAAAGATCTTACCAAGTCTGGATAGTAAGTGCCTAGCATCTCAGTAAAAGTTTGCCATCCGTGCTTGATTAGAAGTTCCAAAAAATGAACCTTTATCCATAAACGACTTTAGATCCATGAACTTGTGAGACACTAGTTTCCTTTCAAACCAAAACGTATTGAAATTTTGCTGCTCTTCCTCATCCTCAAATAATGCAGGGTAAGTTTCTCTCATTTCTTCATCAATGATGGTAGGGCTTGATTTCTGGTAAACTACGTGTAGAAATCTTGTTGGGGCATCTTGTTGGAGTAGAGGAAGCCATAGAAGCAAAGAGAAAGATTGAAGGAGGCAAGGGTTTGGTGAAGAGTTCTCAGAGAGATAGTGGGAGTGTCTGAGAGAGTGAATGAGTGTGAGATTGAAATAATTGATTACACTACTCGAAATGACAATAAGAAAGGGTACAAAAATGAAAGGTAAAATTACCTACTCAATTGAAATGGCGCGAACATTACGTTTTCACGCCACTCAACAATTTTAATTGATTAAAACTTGGTTTAATCGATTACATGCATAAGAAAATCACATATTTGCAATCACTGATAGATTTAATTGATTAGGTCTTCATTTAATCGATTAAGCCAGAACTAAGTGCATGCAGAACTCAAAAACAGGGCATTTTAATCGATTATATACTTGATTTAATCGATTATCACAAAAGCTTGTGCTTTTTCAAACATGAGACTTTTGATTTAACAGATTAAATTTAGTATTTAACAAATTAAATTGACCAAGTTTCAAAGAAATTTTAGATTTTTAGATTTTAAATGCATGGCAACTCAACTAACACAATTTATTCCAAAACAACTTCACACTAAAGCATTAATCCACATAGAATTTAACACTTGATAAAGATCCATCAATCAATGATACAAGCATAAATTAAGAAACACTTAACATCAACTTACATAAGCTTCATCTAGGATTCGTAATTCATTTCTAATTGTGAAAAAATTGTCTCTAGCTAATGGTTTAGTTATAGTTGATTATGTGTATCAACAAATTCAGTTTCACAATCACCCTTAAGAACATGATCTCTAATGAAACGATGCTTTACTTCTATATGTTTATTTCTAGAATGCATAACCAGATTTTTAGTGAGATTTATAGCACTAGTATTATCACACCTACGAGGAATATGGTCAAGAAGTATACCATAGTCTTCAAGTTATTGCTTTAGCCAAATAATTTGCATACAATAGCTTCCTACGACTATGTTTTCAGCTCCAGTGGTGGATAAGGCTACAAACACTTGCTTCTTTGAGTGCCAAGACACCAAAGCGCTACCAAGAAAATGACATGTGCCACATGTACTCCACTATACTTAATATCTACTCCACTAGCAGTTAATTAATGTAAGGGAGCTATCATGCCTCTAAATTTTGTTTCAAATACACTCTTACCCTTCTCATCTGGATCCAGGTAGCATGACGTGGACATGGGAGTGGATGATTCATTTGAGTTGTCCATGCCAAATTTCTTTAGGATTTCACCACAATATTTTGTTTGACTGATGAAGATTACATTTTTGGTTTTCTTGACCTGCATCATTGAAAGTAGGTCAACTCACCCATCATAGACATTTCAAACTCTCCCTGCTTGATTTTAGCAAACTCCTTGCATAGCAAGTCATTAGTAGCACCAAATATAATATCATCAACATATATTTGTACTAGTAATATGACTTTTTCAGATTTCTTAATGAAAAGAGTAGTATCTACTTTGCCTTTACTGAACTTTTGATCAATGAGAAAATTGGAAAGATGCTCATACCAAGACCTCGAGGCTTGGTTAGGTCCATAAAGTGCCTTTTTCAATTTGAAAATATGATTAGGAAATTCATGATCCATAAACCTGGCAGGTTGAGAAACATAGACATCCTCTTCTATAAAACCATTTAAAAAAGAACTTTTGATGTCTATTTGGTATAGCTTGAAATCCATTATAAAAGCAAAAGCTAGAAGAAGTCTTATAGCCCCAATCTTGCAACTAGGGCATAGGTTTCATCAAAATCAATAGCTTCTTCTTGGTTGTACCTTTGGAAACTAAACAAGCTTTTTGTGTTTCGTTATAAAACCATTTTTATCAAATTTATTTTGAAAAACCCACTTAGTACCAATAACTTATTGATTGTTGGCTTTTGGTACAAGATCCCACACATCATTCCTTCATAATTGATGCAGTTCGTCTTACAATGCCATCACACAATGCTCATTAAGTAGGGCATCTTCTTTAGATTTTGGTTCCAATTCTGATACAAAATATATATAATTGCAGAAATTATTAAAGAGTTGTGAGTGGTTACTCCCTTATTTATGTCATTGATTATGTTGTCAAGAGAGAGTCTTTCAGTTGTTCTCCACTCCTTAGGTAGATCTTTTTGAGAATGTGGCTTTGTATTCTCCAAATTTTCTTCTACTTGAGGTTCAATAGTGTCCTTATTTATCTCAACTTCTTCACTTTGGCTTGCATCATCATCTAAAACGTTTCTAGACTTATGAGTGACATTCTTACAGTCAGTTAGTTCATCAAAGGCAATATGTATTGATTCTTCAACATTTAAATTTCTTTTATTAAGGACTTTGTAAGTTTTACTATTAAGAGAATAACCCAAATAGATTATTTCATCATCCTTAGAATCAAATTTTCAAGACTTTCTTTTCCATTATTTAAAACAAAACATTTTGAACCAAAAACTCTTAAATTTGATATGTTAGGTTTCCTTCCTCTATATAGTTCATACGAAGTAAGTTTCAGCTTTGGTCTCATAAACACTCTATTAAGAACATAACAAATTGTACTAACTACATCAGCCCAATAATATTTAGGTAGGTTTGACTCATTTAGCATGGTTCTTGCAAGTTCCTTAAGAGACCTATTTTTTTGCTCTACAACTCCATTTTGTTGTGGAGTTCTAGCTGCTGAAAAATTATCAGAAATACCATTTTCTTCACAAAAAGTTTCAAAGAAATAATTTTAGAATTCACCTCCATGGTCACTTCTTAGAGATTTTATTTTAAATCCTTTTCATTTTGAATTATCTTGGCCATTCTCTTAAAAGACTTTAAAGCTTCACTTTTGTGGGAAAGAAAAAGTGTCCATGTAAACCTTCAGAAATCATCTACAATGACTAGAGAATAGTAATTACCTCCTAAACTCATGGTTCTAGAAGGACCAAACAAACCCAAATGCAACAACTCCAAAGGTTTTGAAGTAGAAATTACTCCTTTAGGTTTGGAAGTCACTTTGATTTCTTTTCCTTTTTAACATGTGTTGCAAAGCTTATCCTTTTTAAACCTTAACTTTGGAAGTCCAATTACAAGATCTTTGGCTGAGAGATTATTTAAAAGTTTCATGCTTATATGCAAGTATCTTATGTCAAAGCTATGCATCGTCATTTTTAGAGATTAAACAAATAGATTTATCATTGGATGCCTTTTCTAGATCTAACATGTAGATGTTTTCTACTATTTTTCTTATCAACTTGATATGACTTTTAGGATCATGTAGCAAGCAATGATTAGAAGAAAAAGAGATATTGAAGCCTTTGTCACATAATTGGCTAATACTTAGCAGGTTATGTTTAAGATAATCTACATATAGAACATTCTCAATGCATATAGATTTAGGGTTACCAATTTTTCCAGTGTCGAGTATCCTCCTTTTATTATTGTTGCTATATGATATGTATCCTCAACTTTTTTCTTTGTATGAGACAAATTTTGTCTTGTTTCCAGTCATGTACCTTGAGCAGCCACTATCCAACTACCACTTTTCAGCTTTGCCTTTCCGACACACTTACAAAACACAATTAATGAGAAGATTGAGGTACCCAAACTATCTTGGGTCCTAGGGGTTAGTAGTCACACTCTTCACTTTTTTAATCCATTTGAGTTGTCCAGAAGGAACACCATCTTTTCTAATACGACATGTATTTATTTTTTGACCCTTGTGCACACTATAATGACCTGTGACAAAGTGTGAGTATAGGTTCTTATTATAAGAGAAAAATTTGCTCAAATTTTTCTTCATCTTTAATTTTTCAAATCCCAGATTAGCTTTGTTCATGACATTTTTTTGGGAACTTAACAATGCATCTAAGTTAGTTTTTCCATTTGTAAACTTAGCAAGCAAATTCTAAAAATATAAGACTTTGTTTTCTAAAACTTTGCAGTTTTCACAAATATGATTTTTCCAAGTCTAGTTTTCTTTTACAAGGGAATTCACTTTTTCTTGAAGACATGTTAATTTCTCAATGTGCTACTTTAATTGACCTTTTAATCTTTTATTAGTAAAAGAAAAATTTTTAGCTTCTTCATGCATTTCATTAAAAGCATCAATCAAAGTACCATAATTTTCATATAAGTCATTGGAAGAGACACTTACGAAACTTGTTGTGTCATCAGATTCAGATTCGTTTTCATTGGTCATTAGACATAGATTCACTTATTCATCCTAACTAGATGATTCGCTTGATGAGCTACTCTCATTATCTTCCCAAGTGATATATGTTTTCTTCTTGTCGAATTCGTTCTTCCCTTTTCTCTCACTAGCTTATTTCTTTTTCAATTAAATCGAGCAATTTGATTTGATGTGCCCTTACTTCCTACATTCAAAGCATGTTTAGGTAGTAGGTGCAACTTTAGTTTTCTTTGAAGTATTTTTTTGACTTTTGCCTTTATCCTTTAGTTTCTTCTTCATGAATTTTGAGAACCTTTTAATTAGGAGATTTAGAGCTTCACCATCGTATTGGTCTGTAAACTCTTCATCATTGTGCTTTTGGCTTGCCAAGTTCTGTTCAAACTTGTCAACACTTTGACATTAAGCTCTTCTTTTTCAAAACCTTTCCAAGCCTTATGAGGTCATTTAATATGTCTGTAAATCTTTTTTGCACATCCGAAATGGATTTTTTGGGTAGCATCTTGAACATTTCATACTCTTGGATGGGAGCGTTCTTCCTAGCTCTTTTCACATATGTGTTTCCCTCATGAGTAACCTGCAAAACCTCTCACATTTCTTTAGAAGTTATGCATTGGGAAATGCAAAAGGACTCATCAAGTGTTAATGCAGACACAAGTATATTTTTTTGCTCTAATATCATATTGTGCTATTTTATGTTCTTTTATAGTCCAACTATGAAAATCCTTTTCTATTTCTCTATCATCCACTCTAATAATAGGAATAAAAAGGATCATTTTTAATCACATCCAAATGACTTTATCAATAGATTCAACAAATATTTTCATGTTTTTCAAAAATCATAATTTTCTCCATTAAAAAAGGGTGGTCTATTTATGGAAGCACCTTCCATAAATGTTTGGTTGTTTACGACCATTTATGATCTTTTTCAAAAACTTTGAATAACTATCGAAGAAAGCTTTGATCACCAATTGTGTGGGGTCAAATGTCTCTAAGCAACCAACTAAGAAAGGGGGTTGAATCAATTTTGCAAAATCTTTTTCTGATTTTTTATTAAAACAAGTTTTTAAACCACTTTAAATAAATATAGTTGAATCAGAAATTTGCAGCTATTTGAGAATGAATGAAAATGGACCTCTTTACCAAATTACATACAAGAATGTGCAAGACTAATTCATATTAGATCAATTATATATTTATTATCTAAATCAAATTAGCTAATGATACCGGAAGTGATAAAACAATGTAAAGAGATATAGGATATAGAGAATAAGCAAGAACACAAAGCAATTATATTGGTTGACCCCAACCTGGGCTATAACTAGTTTCTTAATCTACAAGACTCCCCATCTTGGATTGAAAGGAACACTAGAATCAAATATAGAGTTTACACCAAACTTATATGCACATGAGAATCACACATGCACCACTTGAACACCTATCAAGAAATGATTCTAACACATGCAAAAGCTATGAATGAACCAATGCAATCTAGGAAACCTACCTGATTAATTCGAATAGAGATATATAACACAAGTTATATCAACAATAATTTCAAAGAAACTAAAAATTTATCTTTGATTCCTGACGATTCTTATTGATCTTGGCTTTGAACTTGTTGCGACAAGGTTTGAGAGCTTTTTCTATTCTCTGGAAACTCAGAATCTCTTTCTTAAATTCAATTTTCGAAATATGTATCCGTTATTGAAGAATTGAGTTTCTCCCTTTTATATACAAAGATCACAATATTGTTTTAATATATTAAATCAAGTATTTAATAGATTTAAACGTTCTAAGCTCAACTATAGAACTAGCTCGATCAATTTAATCAATTATTATTAGTATTTAATCGATTAAAGTGCTCATAAGCTATGATCAAGTCAGCAAGATCAATTTAATCAATTATTTCAAGTATCCACTCGATTAAATGATGTAGATAATCGATATGAGGAAATTTAACAGATTAAAATAGTAGTTATGCAACTTTAACCTATTAAATTACTTCACAATACTATCTAAGTTCATCTTGCAACATCAATGAGATATAAATAGATTTGAAAAATTTTAGGGCTCAAAATCTCATTCATGTATCCATGATTTAATCAAGTTCAAAATCAAAACAAGATTAAAGATATACTTAGTTAAATTGAATCAAGATAATATCTACCTATATGGATGCTGTAATGTTTCACAAGCATTAAATTTATAACATCCATCTTAGGAAAAACTAAGGTTCATCATCAAAACCAAGATAATGCATCAAACTACATTTGGTCTTCTGTGCATTCTGAGAGAATCTCCAACAATATTATGTGTCTCTTTCATCGTATCTTACCCTACCCCATTCCTAGCCCTACCATCGACAATGACGGCGTTGCCATTGTGGGTTCTGCCGGTGGTGGTGTGGTGGCAGTAGAGACAATAGTGGCAATGACAACAACGATGATGGTTGTGGCAACGACAATGCGAGTGGCCATAATGGCGGCACCGTCGGTGGTGTGGCGGCAATGATAATGGTGGTTGAGGTGGTGGCGTTGTCGATGATGTGGTGGCAACGACAGCAGTGGTTGAGATGGTGGCACCGACAATGGTTTGGTGATAGTTGTGTAGTGGTGGTGGAGGATGAGGGTAGGGGTAGGGGTAGAAGTAGAGGTAGGAATGAGGTAAGTTATAGTGAAGGAGATACGTGATATCTTTAAGTGGATTATTTTAATCTGAGCTGTTATTTTTAATCAAACGATTATTATGATTTGTTCTCATTTCTCATTATAACCAAGTGTTCTCACTTTATATGCCCCATATATATAATATAAGATTTTAATATATTATATTCAATTTCAACAAACAAAATATTATATAATAGAAGAGTTTCACTAAATAAAAAAATCACCTATTTTTATAATTTTTATAAGCTGATTATTTAAATTTAAACATGGATTAGTGATTCTCATTTAGAAGAAACTTCCTTTTTATAACTATTTTTTATTTTAAAATATATTATTTAAATTTAAAAACTGTTCACGTCAATGTCTGTATGTAGATGAGTCCCGTTCAATAGTGTTTTTTTTTTCACAAATTTTTATAATTACTTATTTTTGAAATTACTATTAATTTTTCTCTTTTTTAGTTTAAATTTAAAAACTATGTATTCTTTAAATTAAATTGATTGTTATAATTAATATTGACGTACATTTTTTAATTAAAAATAAATTTTAAATTTTGAAAAGCTACCATTTTGAACATTATGTTTCCAAGTAATTTTTTCTCAATTATTTATAGGAGATTAATAAAAAAGCTTATTAGAAACTAACCAACAATTGAGTTAGACCCTCGATTTAAAGTGAATTTAACAATAGCTAAAAAAATAAAGAAATTCAATTAATTAAAATTAAAATATATTAATTAATTTTAAAAAATTCATATGACAACATTAATACTAATGACCCAAATGTTTTGAGTTAAATTACAATCCAATTTAGTGAATATTGATAGAAATTTCTAATTTGCTTATCAATTTATTATTATTTAGAATCAGGAGAGATTCACTTACTAGTAAGTTTAAGAGACTTACTCTTCATCTAATCGTTTATTTTTTTAAAATTTAATGGTTAAGATTAGTTACTCATTATAACCATTAGATATTTAAAAAAAATAAATGATTAAAATGAAGAGTAAGTTTCTTAAACTTACTTTTGGAGTAAGTGGATCCCTCATAGAAAAGTAAATATAAACATAATTTCAAAAAATTAAATTACAAGCAATGTAGTACATGTTTTAAATTTTACTATCACAAAATTTAAATTTAAAATTTTATCATTATATTTATTGTTTAAGTTATTATCCTAATCAAATAATATGAAATTTAAGATTAGTCTCCCTAAAATTTTTGAAGAAATTTTTTTGTTTATATCTATTTAAAGATAACATATGTTATTTAAATTTAAATAACATATTTTTCAGTTAAAATCATTCAAATACTTCAATAATATTTTAAATTTAAATTAAATCATATTTTTTAAATCTTGAAATTATTAAACAATATTTTGAATTTTAAATTTCACTATCACGAAATTTAAAATTAAAAATTTATCACTATATTTATTATTTAAATTATTGTCATGCTCAAATAATATGAAACAAGATTAATTAGTATCCCTAAAATTTTGAAAGAAATATTTTTGTTGATATCTTCTTAAAGATAACATATATTATTGAACTTTAAATTATATCTTTTTCATGTTAAAATCGTTGAAATACTTCAATAATATTTTTAATTTAAATTTAAATTACATCTTCTTTTTATATCATTGAAATAATTTAATAGTACTTTAAATTTTAAAATTGACTATCATGAGATTGAAATTTTAAAACTTATCCTTATATCTATTAAAATCTAAATATATTAGATTTTTTTTCTGTTAACCTCATTGAAATACTTGAATAATATTTTAAATTTAAATTACATCTTATTTTTAAATTATTGAAATAATTTAATAATATTTGAACTTTAAATTTGATATATATATTTAAAATAATACTTGAAATAATACTCTTTATTTTTTAAATCATTTAAATTTATTAGTATTCGTTATTGTATATATAGTTAATAATTCAAGCAAGTTAGAAAATCTCTCCACATTATCATTCTGTTTTCTGATCTTTCTCTTTCTTAAATTTTAATTTGTAACTAAGATAAGTTAAATTTTGTTTTTGTAACTACTTCTCTTAGTTACATTTATTATTCTATTCTACGTTACGTTCGATTCTTTGTTGCTGCCTTACGTATGTGCATTCTCTGAGTCTCGGGTATCATTCTCTTTTTCTCTCGTTTTGCTACCTTACATCGTTCACTTTCTCTTCTTCTAATTAAATTTTGTAACCGCTTTTTCTTTCATTATTTTTATCTCGTCTTTGCTGCCTCTGGTGTTGTCTCCCACATGGCGACTATTGGTACTGTCTCCAATGTCGTGCTTAACCTTTAGTGCATTTATTTTATCTGTACTTCTATTGGTGTTGTCTCCTACACAGCCGCCGTAGCTGGTATGCTTTTATTTCTTTTATCATTTAATCTCAGTTTAATTTACATAGAACTTGGACTTTAAGTTAGGATTTGGTTTTCAAGTGACAGTCTTTTTTAAAGAAAGTGACAAAGTGTTGAAATTTATAAGTTAGGATTTTAGAAAATTAGATTTATTTTTTAACTTCATAAAATCATAATGCAAACTAAATTTACTTCCTTTTTAATTTACCCCGTATTTGTGTATTGAATTGTGTTTTTTTTTTTATTTTATTCCATAAAATCATAATGTCTTATTGTATTGAAATGTTTTCTTCTTATTTATTTTACTCCATATATGTGTATTGAATACTAGACTTACTTCATTTACTCCTTAAATTACTTCGTTTACAATATCTATCTAAGATATAAGATATTTGTACGGAAGTTAAAATAGAAAAATAAAAATAGAAAAAGTTGTAAAATAAAGTTAAGAATAGTCAAAGTATCAAAGAAGTGTTGGTAGATATAGGTGTTATCACAAGTGACAAAGTGTAAATTTATAAGTATATATATTGTGCAGTTGTGGATAAAATCATAATGAACACTAGATTTACTTCCCTTTTATTTTACCCTATATTTTTGTATTGCTTAGTGTTCCTACTTTTTATTTTATCCCATAAAATCATAATGCCTTATCGTATTGGATTGTGTTTCTCCTTTTAATTTTATCCCATATTTGTGTATTGAATATTAGACTTACTTCTTTTACTCCCTAACTTGTTTTGCATGATTTTGTATAAATCTTCTTAGGTGCACAATATACATTTACATCATTACTTACGTTTGCAAGCACACACACACATCCAAAAAAATATTAAAGTATCTCAAAATCTTGAGATACAAACTAGAAAGCCTTTCTTTTAGTTATATCTAGTGTTGTTAATATGAAGTCTTTATTTGAAAATACTTTATCACTGTTAGATCAAGTACTAATACATGTAGGCAAGTGCATTAACCTGAGTATCTTGCTTAAAAATAACATGTGTATTCTATTCAAGGAAATATGGATAAAAAATGGATGTTTGCAAGTCGAATGTCAAGAGAATATGCAGATGGAGTGAAAAAGTTTTGTAGATTTGCTATTAAGCATGCAGAAAATCATAGTAAAATTATATGCCTTTGCTTGAAGTGTTGTTATGTGCGAGTAGTTAATGTGGTTGTGTTCAAAGAACATTTAGTGCAGAATGGAATTGATAAAAGTTATACATATTGGACAAGACACGGTGAAAAGAGAAACAATGAGGTTGAACATGATATATGAGATAGTGTAAGTTATGAACCAAATGACCCTAACAAATACATGAATGAGATAGAGTTGAAAACATGCAAATATTGTTGAAGAAGATCTTCGAGATTGTCCAAAGATGTTTGATAGATTGACAAGTGAGGCAAAGACACCATTATATGATGGTTGTACTAAATTTACAAGATTGTCGGCAGTGTTGAAGTTATACAATTTGAAAGCAAGAAATGGATGGTCCGATAAGAGCTTCATAGAATTACTAACTCTTTTAAAAGATATGTTGCCAGATGATAATGTGCTTCCTGATCGAATGTATGAGACTAAAAAGATGTTATGCTCTATTGGCATGAGCTACAAGAAGATACATTTTTGTCCTAACGATTGCATTCTATTTTGAAATGATTATGCATCATTAGATAAATGTCCTAAATGCAAAGCCTTACGTTATAAGAAGAAAAATTATGCTCCATTCAAGGTGGTATGGTACTTTCCCAGAATACCAAGATTTAGGTGCATGTATCATAGTGTAGAAGATGTGAGAAACTTAAGAAGGCATGTAGATGGAAGGGTCAATGATGGAAAGCTTTGAAATCCTGCAGATTCTCCTCAGTGAGCAAAAATTAACCATGATTAACCTAGTTTTGGGGAAGAACCAAGAAACCTACGTCTTGCATTATCTATAGATGGTATGAATCCGCATGGTATGCAAAACAGCTCTCATAGCACATGGCCAGTGGTTATGATTGTCTATAACCTACCTTTGTGGCTATGCATGAAAAGGAAATACATGATGTTGACTATGTTGATTTTTGGTCCTAAAAAACCAGGGAATGACATAAACATATACTTAAGTCCTTTGATTGAAAACCTAAAGTATATGTGGGAAAAAGGTGTAAAGGTTTATCATGGGTATACGAAAGAAAATTTTTTGTTAAAGGCAATATTGTTTGGCAATATTAATGATTTTCCAACATATGGTAATTTGTCACGATATAGCATAAAAGGAAAGTGTGCATGCCTTATATGTGAGGATAATAAAGATTGGATGCAGTTGGAACATGATAAGAAGAATGTTTTTCAAGGAAATCGTAAATTCTTACCTTCAAAACATCGTTATCGAGGGTGGAGAAATGCATTTAATGGGAAATCAAAAGAAGGCAAAGCTCCACAACGATTAAGTGGTGATGATGTTTATGAAAGGGTAAAATACATAACCATTCTATTTGGTAAACCTTTTGCAGAGCTATTAGTGAAAAGTGGGTGGAAAAAAAAGCCAATTTTTTATGAATTGGAATATTGGAAGTCCTTGTACGTAAGAGATTTCCTTGATGCAATGCATATTGAAAAAAATGTTTGTGACAATATGATTGGTACACTATTGAATTTCAAAGGAAAGTCAAAGGATGGCATCAAAGCTAGGTTGGACTTGGTTGATTTGGGCATTAGAAAAGAATTGGCACCGATCAAGAAGGGAAAACGTCAATTTCTCTCTTCTGCAACTTATACTCTATCTAGAAAAGAGAAAATGTCTTTTTGTAAGCTTCTACATGAAGTTAATGTTCCAAAGGGGTATTCTTCAAATATTAAGAACCTAGTATCTATGAAAGACCTAAAGTTAAAGGGGTTAAAGTCTCATGATTGTCATGTTCTAATGCAACATTTGCTATAATAGCCATACACTCTATTTTACCTAAAAAAGTACGATGGACCATAACTAAATTTTGTTACTTCTTTAGAGTCATACGTAGCAAGGTAATTGACGTTAAGAGTTTACAAACACTACAAAAAGAACTTTTTGTCACTTTCTACGAGCTTGAGATGTATTTTCCACCTTCTTTCTTTGACATAATGGTTCATCTAACAATTCACTTGGTTGAAGAGGTTTGATATTGTGGGCCAATTTATATGAAATGGATGTACCTAGTTGAGCGTTATATGAAAATATTAAAGGGGTATGTTAAGAATCAAAGTCGGCCAAAGGGTTGTATTGTCGAACGATACTTATTTGAAGAAGTTGTTGAATTTTGTATTGATTTTCTTTTTGATGTTGAATCAATAGGTCTTCCAAAGTCTTGAAACTCGAGTAGAACATAAAGGGAAGGCATTATTGGAAAAACAATTACAACAATATTGAGGATAGAATGAGAGCAAACACACTTGTATGTATTAAACAATGTCGATGAAGTTTTTCCATATGTCCAGAGGCACAAAGAAATGCTTAAAAGGTCATAGCCAACTAGGAATGAAACTTGGATAACAAAAGAACTTAACCTACGTTTTACAAAAATGGCTAAAAGATACCGTTTTTACAGAGTTGGGTGAAAATTTGTCTTCAATTTCTGAAAGAATGAGATGGTTAGCCAATGGTCCAACTGTAGATGTCCTTTATTACACCGGTTATATGATTAATGGATGCACTTTTTATACTAAAGAACAAGATAATCAGAGTACTATGCAAAATAGTGGTGTGACTATAGTAGTTAAATCTATGCATACATCAAGTGTCAAAGGTAAAAGCCCTGTATATGCCAATATGTCATATTTTGGGGAAATAGAACACATATGGGAATTGGATTACACAAAATTCTGAGTGCCTGTACTTGGTTGCAAGTGGGTTGATAACAACAATGGTGTTAATCAAGATTGGACAAGATTCATGAGAGTGAATTTTAATAAGGTGGGTTACAAAGATGAACCATTTATCTTAGCACCACAAGCAAACCAAGTGTTTTATGTTACTGATCCTATTGACGTAAATTAGTCTATTGTGTTGTCAACTAATAAAGTAAATGATTGTTACAATCAAGATATAGAGAATGAAGACACAATTAATATTGACGATGATATTTTCTTCGGGACATCACATTTTGTTGATAATCATCTAACCAAAGATGACAACCTATATATAAGAGATGATCACAATTTTGGATCAATCCATCATTTCTTCTAAATAAGAGACATAAAATTCTAAATATGACTAGGATAAGGAAAAGGTTGGTTTAGCCATGTCTTTACATTATATTTATAGTTTATTTTATTTGTATATCTTTCATATTATGCTAATTTATCACCCATGTCTTTTCTTGTAGGTATGTCATTGATGTGATCTTTGATGATCACTTGTCCAAAGGATCCTTTCTAAGGTCACTTGGAAGGGAAATGGAAAAGGAATGGGGTGAGGCGCCACAAACACTAGGTTTGATAAGCCAAAGGGGAGAGGCCACAAGGGAGAGATCCCTTGATAACTCTACGAGAAGGGGGGACACTCAAAGGTAAGAACCTCACGGCCAAATGGTCTCTAGGATTTAATTCAAATATAAAAAATACAAGTGAGGGGATGAGCTCCTATTTATAGAGGTAGCTAACCTCTTGAGCAAGATAACCTAAAAAAGAAGGGCTAGGATTAAAAGGAGAGATCTAAGGGAGGAGAATTGAGAAACAATTCCCTCCTTAGATCATCAAACTTGGTGCCCAAGTTTCTCAAACCAAGGGCCAAGATTTTTTCTTATTAGCTTAGGGGGTTTATGTAGGAAAAGAGGGGTGTAGATATCAAGGTTATTTCTTATTTCCTTCATAAAGACCCAAAAAGCTAAATCCACCTTCTAAATTCCTAAGACACCTCTTAAAATAAAAAATGGACTAAATACATGTCCCAAATTAAATTCCTAATGCTCCTCAAAATTAAAATAAAGGAAAATTACATTTTATTAACTAAAGTCCCTAGCCTAATATCTTCACTCTCCAAAGGAGGTGAAATCTTCCTTTGTCTTCAAGGGCTAGGTCTTCTTCAATCCTTCTAGCCATGCCCCTAGTGATAGGTCCTTTGCTAGGCATAGTCACATCATATCCTCCCCCTTGGACAGGATTTGACCTCAAATCCATGGGGTCTCCATCATTTTCAGCACCTACAAATAAAGACAAATCAGAAACATTAAAACTGGTGCTTATCCCATAATCCTAAATCAGATCTAAAACATAGGCATTATTACCAATCCGATCAAGGATTTGGAAAGGTCTATCTCCTTTAGGGCTAAGTTTGGACTTCCTTTGAGAAGGAAATCTATCCTTTCTCAAGTGAATCCATACCCAGTCGCCCTTTTCAAAGATAACCTCTTTTCTCCCCCTATTGGCGAAAGTAGCATCTCTCAAGGATTAGCGCTCTATGTTAGCTTTAACCCTCTCATGTTATTGTTTTACAAAAATGGCTTTTTCCTCTCCTTCTTTATGCATAACAACAGAAAGAGGAAGAGGTAAAAGATCTAGAGGAGTACGAGGATTAAAGCCATAGACCACCTCAAATGGAGAATGGTTGGTGGTTCTATGAACACCCGGTTATAAGCAAATTCAATGTGGGGAAGGTACTCATCCTAAGACTTATGGTTGCCTTTAAAGAGAGCCCTCAGCATAGTGGATAAAGATCTATTCACCAGTTTTGTTTTCCCATAAGTTTGAGGGTGACAGGTAGTGGAAAAAAGAAGTTTATTTCCCAGCTTAGCCTAAAGAGTTTTCCAAAAATGGCTAAGGAACTTCACATCCCTATCTGACATTATTGAAGAGGGTATGCCATGCAATTAGACAACCTCTTTAAAAAATGTCTTGTGATGTTGCTCGCATTATCCACTTTGTGGCAGGGAATAAAATGGGCAATTTTTGAAAATCGGTCCACCACCACAAATATGGAGTCTGCACCTCATTGGGTTCTTGGGAACCCAAGGATGAAAATCCATGCTAATATCCTCCCAAAGTGCAGAAGGAGCAGGTAATGGTGTGTATAGTCCATGAGGTATTGCTTTAGACTTTGCTTCCAAGCAAGCTATACATCTAGAGCAATGTCTATGTACGCATATGGGGCCAAAAGAATTTCACTTGTAAAAGCATAAGGGTTTTTGAAATCCTAAAATGTCCCATAAGCCCACCTTCATGGCTCTCTTTTGTGAGTAAGTTCCTAATTGATCATTGGGGTATACAAAGCTTACTCCTTTGTAGAGATACCCCTCACTGATCAAGTACCCATCATGGGCCTTTAATGCAAATGCAGATGTACAGGCAGCAAAGATGGGGCCGAAATCCTTGTCAAAAGGATACATAGCCTGAATGTCATCAAATCCCAAGATTTTTGCATTCAAGGATGAATAAAAGGCCTGACGCCTAGAAAGAGCATCAACCACCACATTTTGTTTTCCTTTCTTGTACTTGATGACATAGGGGAAAGATTCAAGATATTCCACCCACGTTGCATGCCTTTTGTTCAATTTACCTTGACCCCTCAAATATTTTAGTGACTCATGGTCACTATGAATGACAAACTCCTTGGGAGCAAGGTAATGCTCCCAAGTTTGAAGGGCCCTAATTAGAGCATAAAACTCCTTATCATAGGTGGGGTAGTTGAGGGAGGCACCATTGAGTTTTTCACTGAAATACGCAATGAGGTGCCCTCCTTGCAACAAGACAACTCCCACACCTACACCAGAGGCATCACATTCAAGTTCAAATGTTTTAGAAAAGTCAGGTAATGCCAAAACTGGTGCATGGGTTAGTTTATGCTTAATTAGCAGGAAGACTTTCTCTTGTCTCTCACCCCAAAGGAAAGGAACTTCCTTTTTCATCAAATCATTTATTGGCGCGAAGAGTGTGGAGAAGTTAGGCATAAAGTGCTATAAAATCCAGCGAGACCATGAAAGCTTTTGATCTCTGTCACACTCTTTGGGATGGGCCATTCTTGAATAGCTTTTATCTTTTCGGGGTCAACATGGACCCCTTTTGTGCTAACTACAAAACCTAGGAAAACTACACTATCTACACAAAAGGTGCATTTTCTAAGTTACCAAAAAGACAATTACTCTTAAGAAGAGAAAAACATGCCTTAGATGTCCTAAATGATCATCTAGGTTCCTAGAGTAAACTCAAATGTCATCAAAGTAAACTACACAAAATTTACCAAGGCAATCCCTCAGTACATGATTCATTAAGCGCATGAATGTGCTTGGGGCATTGGTTAGCCCAAAGGGCATAACCAACCACTCATAAAGACCAAATTTAGTCTTAAAAGCAGTTTTCCATTCATCACGCTCTTTGATCCTTATTTCGTGGTAACCACTTCTAAGATCTATTTTTGAAAATATTTTTGCCCCATGCAATTCATCCAACATGTCATCAAGACGGGGGATTGGGTGCCTATATTTGATGGTGATGTTGTTGATTGCACAACAATCAACACACATCCTCTACTGGCACATTCTTCTTGGGCACCAACAAGACTGGCACAGCACAAGGGCTTAGGATCTTTTGAACCTAACCCTTCTCTAATAGTTCATTCACTTGAGACTTAATATCTTGGGTCTCCATGGGGTTGGTTCTATAGGCAAGTCTATTAGGTAGACTTGCGCCAGGCACCAAATCAATTTGATGTTCTATACCTCTATTGGGAGGAAGTCCTTTCGGAACCTCATTAGGGAATATATCATCAAATTCCTTTAAAATATCTTGAACCCTTTGAGGAAGGTGCTCATGTGCATGGGCTGTGGCTGTGCTCTCAATAGAAGAATGCAGAATGGGAGAAAGATTTGATGCCTCTTTGCAAAAGAGGAGATAAAAGGGCTTGTTAGTCAAAGGAGCTTCTTTTAAATCACGTTTGGTAGCAAATAGGCTCCTTTTACTAATATTCCCTTTGGAAGAGGCATCACCTTCCGACTCTCTCTCTTTACCCTTTTCAAGCTTTAAGGGTGAAGCTTGTTGTGTTTTTTTTTTGTTTTTCCTCAACTCTTTTCTTTTTCATCGCAAATTGATCCTCAACCACTTGAGAAGTGACAAAGGATACAATTTGAAGCGCTTTTCATTATGGGTGAGGATTGTTTGGTTGGAGTGACCATGGTGAATGGCTTTCTTGTCAAATTGCCATGGTCTCCCCAATAGGATATGGTCAGCCTCCATAGGAACTATGTCACAAAGAATCTCATCATTATAAGATCCTATGGAAATTGGAACCATAACTTGTTCATTGACTACCATCTCCCCTTGCTCATTGAGCCATTGCAATTTGTAAGGTTTGGGATGGGGCATGTTAGTCAAGGCCAGCCTTTCAACCAACCCAGAGCTACAACAGGAGCCACTATCAACAAGAAGAGAACATACTGTCATTTAATTTACATATTGTATGAAAGATGTTCTCTCTTTGTGACTAGCTAAGCTCTAGAGGTTGGCTTCCAAGAAGCTTTTGAACTATAAGGAGGTCCCCCTCATAAGGAAAAACTTCCTCACACTCTTGTTCAAAACTATGTCCCCCTTCTTCCTCACTCTCATTAGAGGAGGAAGATGAGCTATTCCCACTACAAATGTCTTGTCCCCTCATGATCATGGTTTTCTTGTTGGGGCATTGAGAGGCAATGTAGCCTCTCCCAAGACATTTAAAGCATTTGATACTACTTTGCCTCCCAGTAGGCTTAGTAGTAAAGGGTTTTCTCTCTACATGAGATGCTTTTGTATCTTAAAAGTGCTTGGGTTCCTCTTTGGGAAAACCCTTGAAAGAGTTCCCCTTAAGTTGGTCTCTCTTTGGGTAAGAGGGAGAATCTTTTTTAAAGCTTTTTCTCTTGAGTTGATTCTCATCTCTTACACAAAGTTCTACCAACTCATCAAGGTTTGAGTATGAAAGAAGCTCTACCTTATCTCTAATGTCAGAGCTTAATCCACACAAAAACCTAGCAAGGGTGGCATTGGGTTCCTCAATGATATTGGCCCTTAGTATGAGAAGCTCCATTTTTTGTCTATACTCCTTAATACTTAGGTTATTTTGCCTAAGTCTTTGGAGTCTATCCAAAAGATCCCTCTCATAATATGAAAGAATGTGTCTTCTTCGCAAATAAGTTTTTAAATCATTCCAGTAGCGAATGTCAGACATGTGTTTATGGGCCCCATCCTTGACTAACCTGATGCAAAAAACTTTTGTACTCCCCTTGATCTTTCTCCTTGAGGTTCCAAGCACCATGAAATGGATGATGTAGGGTAAAGAAAATGGAGGTGGGGCGCTATTCTCAAAGAGAGATAAGCTAAAGTGTTTAGATTTGCCACAAGGGAAGGAAACCTTGATAAAAACAACTAGGAAAAGGTTCCTCAAGAGAGAGGATCCTGAAGACCTTTTACTAAGAATGTGCTCACAAAGAGACTATTTTCATTCAACTTCAAAGGTGAAATTTTACGATGAGGGGGAATGAGTATATATAGCCCAATGGAAGAGCTTGGGCACATTTTTCTAGGCAATGTGGAACTTGGGCTTAATTAGGATTAAAACTAATTAACCCAAGTCTTAGGCCTTAAGTGAGACACCTAAGTTCACCCCCTATGGGTGCAATTAGCATATCTTAATGTGAATGGGCTAGCCCAAAATCATGTCTTGAGTTAGGCACCCATTATAAGCTTACTCCTCCTTTTTAACTAAAGATACCTATACCTTATAAACTAAGAAGATGACCGGAAATACATGGCCTTAAGGGAATTAAAAATACTCTCCTATTTAGCTAATTAAAATAAAATATTTACAAGCTAAAAATAAAAAAGACTATGGTTTCGAATCTTCAATGAGCTTTCTTTCATGCCATGCCTTCCTTGAGTCCTCGTAGCAATGATGCATGCTAGGTGGGATTACATCATCTCCTCCCCCTTAGAGAGGATTTAACCTCAAATCTTGAGGCCTTTCTTCCTCTTTTTCAAAGTCTACAAGAAAATAAGGAAAGCAGTAAGTATATGCAGACAAGTGATTTTGGGGGGAGTGAGAGGTTTATAAGGAGGCCTCTTAGGAATAGGGTAGTGGAGTTTGACACTAAAGTTTGAAAATATTTTAGTGTGCATATGCCTCCACACAACAGCTCCCTATCCTCCTCCTATTGCACTAGATACTAGCCTCAAAGGTTTTGAAATAGTAGGCGAGACTAGTCTAAGTGGAATGGAGCACTCATCAAGTTGGACTTAAGGGTGTGGATCAAGGTGCTCAAAAGATATAGGCACATACTCAAATTCAAACTGTTCTTTTTATAACAGTTGGCAGGAAAATTTTTCTATGTAGAGAACCTCCTTTGAAGGCAAAGGCGGATCTTCCTTAGACTCGGTCTCCCTACCAACAACCTTAATTTCATTTTTATCCCTCTCTCTCTTAAGTTTCATGATCCTTCTATCCTCATAACCTCGGTAGGAGTAAGAGGAAGTAAGGTAATCTTTTTCCCTTTATGAGAGAGAGTGATTTTATTAGTGAGGCCATTGTGCAAAGTTTCCTTATCATGTTGTCATGGCCTTCCCAGCAACATGTGACTAGCTTCCATAGGGACTACATCATATAACACTTTGTCGTGATACTTCCCTATGGAGAAGCTAATCTCCACTTGCTCTCTTACTACTAGACCATCTTCATAATTAAGTCCATGCAAAGAATAAGGTGAAGGATGAGGAGTAGTAGCAAGTGATAGCTTTTGCACCACCCTCGTGCTACAAAAATTACAACATGATCGACCATCCACAATTAGAGAACAAGTTTTGCCCAAAATTTTGCATCTTGTTTGAAAAATATTCTGTCTTTGTGTTTGGGTTTCCTTACAAGGATGGCTTCCAAGAAGTTGTTTCACTTTGAAGAGATCATCACATGAATGAGTACCCTTTTCATTTGATGTTCCCCTTAAAGTCCTTTTTCTTTTGGGGCTAAACAAAGCAATGTGCCCTTTTTCTAAACACTTAAAACATTTAGGACTTCTCGAACTAGTGGTAGGGGTGTCACTCATACTCAAGGGTTTTCTCTCAATATGCTTTCTTTTGGATGACTCTCTTTTAGGTTTAATTATAGAAGGGTTTGTCTTTTTCTTACGATGCCTCTTAGAGTTTTCCTTCTTACTAGAAGAAGCATGAATGTCATGGGTTATTCTAGGCTCTTATAAGTTTCTATAACGTGTGTAAATGTTACCACAAGAGCTCTTATAGGCGTCTCTCTCTTTTTTTATATTCTTTTCTTCCCTTCTTTCTAACTCCTTTTGTTCTTTTTCTCTCTTTCCCAATTATTTCTTCTCTTTTTCTCTCCTTTCTCTTCTCTCTTTTCTCTCTAACTCTTTTCTTTTGTTTTCTTCTTTTTCTCTTCTTTCTTTTCTTTCTTGTCTCTTCTTTTCTTTTTGTTCTTTCTCTCTTCTCTCCTCTCTATCTAGTTCCTCTTGTTCTCTTTTCTTCCTCTCTTTTTATTTTCTCTCATTTTTCCAAAATTCCCTACGTTGTTTTTCTAGTATTTCCCAATCAATAGAGTATGAATATGTGGGTAAGGTTGGTTTATCACTCTTCTCATACTTTTCTTTTATTCTATTCTCACATTCTTCTCCTTTATTTTCCCTAGTTTTATTACTACTCTTAACACTCCTAGATGTGTGTGAAAACATGTCAAAGTGTAAGGCCTAGGGAACTAATATGCAAAACACTCCTCTCTTTTTTGTTTTCTCCTCAGTGTTAAGAGTCTTTGGAACTCTAACACTTGCTAAAACGTTGAAAGCAAATAAAGAAATTTAAAGCAAAGCTAAAGGATTCTAACGTGCTCCTAAGTATGAATAAGGGGTACCAATTCCTTATCCACACTAAAACGAGAAACTAAGGTTTATTACACACAAAAGAGGTGACCCTTATGGGCATCCAACACCTCTAATTAAAATATCCTTTAAATAATACAGCCAAATTAAACAAAGAAAATTAATAGTAGTTGAATGTAACTCTTTTCTTCAAGTGCTCCTCACCAGGTGTATCACTCTAGTCTTGGCCTCCTTTTCAAGTCTCCTCTTCCTTGGTTTTAAATCAAAACTTCCTAAGGATGCTACCCTTGTGGAAATTTCAAAAATTTGGCTACCTACCAAGAGAAAACAAGCGCCCAAGCAAGAGACCAAGGGAAGTAGAATTTGAAAGAAAAAGCAATAAAAAGGACTTAACAAGAATAGGAACATATTCAAGTGGAAATAATTTATTTGACAAACACAAAGAAAGCAAATAAGGACAAGCAAGAAATAAAAGGTGTAGAAAGAAAGTTGACACCCAAAAGAAATTCCTAGAATGGGCCTAAAATAGAATTGGACTTAAAACAAAAAAGACTCAACAAATTCAATGATTTGCACAATTGTAAAGCAAGGTGGCTGAATCATATGCAAATAAATTCAAGCAAATTTCAATAAAATTTAACACTCCTTTGAATTTTTTAATAATTTTGAGGTGCACTAAATTTTTTTGTACTTTTTTTACTTGTTTTTAGCACTTTTTACTAACTCTTTTTTGACTTATTTTACTCTTTTGATTTCTTTTCTTCTTCTTTTTTTTTTGAAACAATTTTGCTACACCTCTTAACACATTTTGTAGCAAATATAGTAAGGAGTTTAAGAATTATAAATGCTTGAACAAGAATAATAAATTAGCCACAAAAATTTGATGTAAAAGTGCAAACCAAAGAACACAAAGCAACTTAAAATGAGCTAGTAATTTTAGGTGATTATAACATGACACCAAGTGAGAGTTTTTTTGGGTTTAGGTAAGCTTGATTGCTCAAGTTTTCAGCCTAAATATGTGCCCCAAAATGCTCAACCAGCCAGTACAAAGAAAATCACCACAATAAACTAGCACAAAAATAAGCTAGTCACACAAAATGAAGAAATGGACTCTAAGAAAGAATTGAGCAATTTATTTTTTTTTTAAAATTTTTTGAAACATACTATGATCTAAAGAATGTGGGACTCTAGGAATAGACACAAGAGCATATGCTCAATTCCAAGAGAGAAACACATTTTTTTTATGGTAAAAATAAAAAGGCAAAACTATTTAGAATTAAGAGACAATAAAAGGGCTACAACATGACCAACTAAGACACAACTTGGAAGATTAAAAACTGAAATTAAATGACTCAAAATAACCAGAAATATATGCCCAAAATAGAGAACAAGGGGCTGGAAAAACAGAAAAATAGGTGCAGGAAAATAGAATTAAAAACTCAAATAAGAAGAACAACGTGCATCCAAAGATCAAGACCATAATGTGTGGCTTCCTTCACAAATTTTGTGAAGTCATTACAATGACCTTCTTAGGATTTGCAAATGAACAAAAAAGAAATAAAAGACTGGATAGAAAATTAAAGAAACAATCCTATATGAAACATATAAAGATTCAATGGAAAAGAACAAGATAAATTGAATCTACAAAGCAATAAAGACTAGGAAATAAATTGCATAAAATGCAAACTACTAAAACATAAACTAACAAGACATAAAAGAAATTAAATGAAAAGAATCAAAGGCTGAAAAAAAATAAAGAAGATAGCAAGAACACTAAGAAGAAAAGCTGGAAAAAATTAAAGAAAATTAAGACTAGAAAAGAACCTTATGGAGTTGGCTTTGATACCAAATGATGCAAAAAAATTTTGCACTCCCCTTGATCTTTCTCCTTGAGGTTCCAAGCACCATGAAATGGATGATGGAGGGGAAAGAAAATGGAGGTGGGGCGCCACTCTCAAATAGAGATAAGCCAAAGTGTTTAGGTTTGCCACAAAGAAAGGAACCCTTGATAAAAACAACTAGGAAGAGGTTCCTCAAGAGAGAGGATCCTCAAGACCTTTTACTAAGAATGTGCTCACAAAGAGACTATTTTCATTCAACTTCAAAGGTGAAATTTTACAATGAGGGGGAATGAGTATATATAGCCCAATGGGAGAGCTTGGGCACACTTTTCTAGGCAATGTGGAACTTGGGCTTAATTAGGATTAAAACTAATTAACCCATGTCTTAGGCCTTAAGTGAGACACCTAAGTTCACCCCCTATGGGTGCAATTAGCATCTCTTAATGTGAATGGGCTAGCCCAAAATCATGTCTTGAGTTAGGCACCCATTATAAGCTTACTCCTCCTTTTTAACTAAAGACACCTATACCTTATAAACTAAGAAGATGGCCGGAAATACATGGCCTTAAGGGAATTAAAAATACTTTCCTATTTAGCTAATTAAAATAAAATATTTACAAGCTAAAAATAACAAAGACTATGGTTTTGAATCTTCAATGAGCTTTCGTTCATGCCATGGCTTCCTTGAGTCCTCCTAGCAATGATGCATGCTAGGTGGGATTACATCATAACTCATCCCACCAATGCAAAGCAGGACCTTGAAAACTAAGGGAGGCCAAAGGTACTTTCCTTTCTTCCCATATTTCATAGCATCCGAAGAGTTGTTCCACTTTGACATCCCAATCTAGGTAAGTCTCAACATCTTCCCTACCATGAAAATGGGGTAGGTCTACCTTTGGCTCCCTAACATGATTTGTGTTCTCTTGAGGAGAATGATGATTGTATGATGAATGAGAGTGATGCTTATGTTGATTTCTATAGTATTCTTCTTCACTAGAGCTAAAATGCCTAGATGGGGATCTTATGAGAATTCCTTTCTTTTTTCTATCACTCTCCGTCCCATCTCTCCTCTTACTCTTTTCTCCTCTCCTTTTCTCTTCTTCCTCTTTTTCTCTTTTTCTTTCTAGTTCTTTCCCCCTTTTCCTTTCTTCATCCTATCTTCTTTCTCTTTGCTTTCTCTCTTCTCGCTCTTTTTTCTCTTTTCTCATTTCCAACATTTTTTTTAACTCTTCCTTCTTTTTTTTTTCCTTTTCTTTTATTTATTTTTTTCTCTCCTTTTCTTCTCTCCTTTCTTGTTCTTTAGCCATCCATTCCCTAAATTCTAAGTTAAGGTTTTCAAGAGTGTCTCCCTTAGAAGGTTTTCTTTGGTTGACACTCTTACTTGGTGAACAACTATGTGCACTAGAATGTGTGTGGGAAGTCATGGTGCTTAGATGCTAAAAACTAAAAGGTAGGCCAAAAACTTTTTTTTTTCAAGCAACACTCCTCTTTTTTTTTGTTTTCTCACATAACGTGGCTTGATGAGTCTTTGGAACTCTTAGCCTCTACATGTTTTTTGAAAATAAAATAAAATAAAATAAAATAAAAGTGCAAGAATGTAAAAGAGAAAGAGTTTTAATCGTGCTCCTAAGGTGTTGAAGGAAGTGTACCACTTCTCCCTTCTTCACCTAATTAACGAGGAACTAAGCTAAAATTAACCAAAATTATTACAAACCAAGGGAGGGCCTTGAGGGCATTCAAAATCCCAATCTAAAATTAAGTTTGCACAGTACAAAGAATAAAAAATAAAACAATGTCTTCACTCCAAGCTTGTTGGTGTTTGGCTCCTTTTGATCAAGCCCATTTGAGTTGCATCAACCCACCCCAAGAATGCTACCCTTGTTTCCTCTTGTTTGGACTTGCCAAAATCTTGTGTATGGAACCTTTCCCAAGCTTTCCTTACCAAGGCCGAATAGAACACAAGACAAAAAACAAAGGTGAATAACAAAACAAGGTTCACAAATCCAAGTGGATATATTAAAAAATGACAAACTCAAAGAAGTAAATAAGAAAAGAAATAAAACATAAGGCTCACAAAGGAAGGTAGCACACAAATAACTTTCCTAGGTTAGCTCTAAGAGTGGAGATGAAAAAAACTCAAACAAAAAAATGAAACCAATAGTTGCACACTTAATAAAATTTAAGTGACCAAAAGCTAAAAAGTTTAGTCAAGTAATTTTTTTTTTGAATCACAATTGGTTCCTCATATCAAATGTTTCTACCATTAGGTACACAACTTCAAAATTGTCTTTCTTTTGAGTTCTTTATCTTCTTGTTGTTTTTTAACTTGAACTTTTTCTAATATATTTTTTTTATACTTTTTCTAATCATTTTGCTGCACCTAATAGCTTGTTGAATTGAAATTTTAATGAGGATGCTTGAAATAATAATGTTTGAGTGAATAAGCACAAAGTAAGGTCACATAATTTTCAAGTAATGCATGCAACTAAAGGCAAAACAACTTAGTAGTTCCAAATGCCACTGAACTAATGGTGCTTAAGGAATGATTTAGGGCTGATTTTGAAGTAAATTGATTACTCAAATTACTAACACAATTCAACCAAGCTAAAATTCCATAAAGAGGCACCAATAGTGAAGGTAAACCAAGTGGAAAGCTACTAATAATTAACATAAAACAAGAAACATATAAAGATTGAATTGAGAAAATATTTAAGAACAACAAAGAGATTACTATGCTTGAACTAAAAGCATAAAATACTTAAGAGACTCAACAAGAGGTTCACCTCTTAGGAGCTCAATTCAAAATGTTTTTGAAGGCTTTTTTGTAAAAATTTTAAGAGGCTAAAATCTATGGAATTTAAATAGGACAAAATAGGAAACTAACATGACTAGTATTTGACAAAACACAAGATTAAGAAAAAATAACACACCTAAAAATAGAGCAAAAATTTCAACAAGAGACTCAAAACAAAAGGCACAACAACGTGGCCAAAGTTGATCACCACAATGGTGTGGAAAATTCCTCAACCATGTGGGTTTAATGGTCACAACTTCTTAGGCATACTTTAACATAGAAAACAAGGGAAAACTAAGCAACTTGAACATGGAAATAAGATGTAAAGAAAGGGACAAATAAAATTGCATCAAATTAAATGGAACAAACGCGCATAGATAGGAAACAAAAGTGCATATAATAGCAAGAAGAAAAAGCTATACTACTAGACAATAAAGGAAATAAAGATGACAAAAAATGAAGAACTTTAAAATAAAGAGATCAAAGAGATAAACAACAAAGCAAAAGAAATTGAGAAAGAACGTGACCTTTAGAAAGTGGCTCTAGATACCACTTGATGTGATCTTTGATGATCACTTGCCCAAAGGATCCTTTCTAAGGTCACTTGGAAGGGAAATGGATTTATGGAAAGGAAAGAAATGGGGTGAGGCGGCACAAACACTAGGTTTGATAAGCCAAATGGGAGAGGCCACAAGGGAGGGATCCCTTGATAACTCTTACAAGCTCTCACAAAGGAGAAGAGGGGATACTCAAAGGTAAGAACCTCACGGTCAAATGGTCTCTAGGATTTAATTCAAGTGTAAAAAATACAAGTGAAGGGAGGAGCTCCTATTTATAGAGGTAGCTAACCTCTTGAACAAGATAACCTAAAAAAGAAGGGCTAGGATTAAAATGAGAGATCTAAGGGAGGAGGATTGAGAAACAATTCCCTCTTTAGATAATCAAACTTGGTGCCCAAGTTTCTCAAACCAAGGGCCAAGATTCCTTCTTATTAGCTTAGGGGGTTTATGTAGGAAAAGAGGGGTGTAGATATCAAAGTTACCCCTTATTTCCTTCATAAAGACCCAAAAAGCTAAATCCACCCTCTAAATTCCTAAGACACCTCCTAAAATAAAAAAATGGACTAAATACATGTCCCAAATTAAATTCCTATTGCTCCTCAAAATTAAAATAAAGGGAAAATTATATTTTATTAACTAAAGTTCCTAGCCTGATATCTTCACTCTCCACAGGAGGTGAAGTCTTCCTTTGTCTGCAAGGGCTTGGTCTTCTTCAATCCTTCTAGTCATGGCCCTAGTGATAGGTCCTTGGCTAGACATAATCACATCAGTCATCTTCTAGTGACGATGATAGTTTTGCGCTTGAGAAAGGTAGCCAAAAGAAAAAAAAAGATTAGTTTCAATGAAGCAAATCATAAAAGCTAGGAGTGAAGGAAGGAAAACAGAGGTAATATATGTTTATTATCTACTTTGAAATCTTAGCTATGCTTTATTTTTAGAAACTAATATATACTAACTTGTTCATTTTAATAGGTTACATGGAATGAAATAGGTAACCAAGTTATATAGGGTCCATTGTCCACCAACATATTCCTTCAACTTGTGCTAATTGGAGAGATAGACCTATGACTGAATATAAGAATATAATTTGGCTAGATATACAAGTAATATATTAGTTTTATCCATATGTTTAAGACATAATTAGGCCAACCAAGTTAAGTTAACATTTTTACATTATGTATCTTTTTTAGGAGATTTTTGTTATTGATGAATCTCGTAAGGACTTTGTACTTAAAGAGGCGAGTAAGTTGCATATGACTTTTAGAACTAGAATGACCCTTGAATTTCTAAAAGACAAAAGTGGGAATTTTTTAGATAATCCTCCTGCACATCCTCCTGTGATGTATGCATCCATAATTTGAGAAGAAGTTTGGACAGAATTTGTAGCTCAATGTTATACTTCAAACTTTAAGGTAATCTACATGGTATGCAATCTAAATATTTCATCTCATAGTCTAATCATTTTCCATGTACACATGCATGTAGGAACTAAGAAAAAAACAACAAGGAAAGAGCATCAAATCCAAAATTTTCATATAGGGCATAACTAAAGGGGTATGCTCGACTTGCGGAAGAAATGGTAAGTTTATATACACAAAGACATATATACTTTACAATTTGAAAACAATGAATTGAAATTGATAGAATTATTGTTATAATAGAAAGCATAATTGGGATCAAATCTTTTGAGTATTCCTCATAATGAATTGTGGATGCATGCTCATATGAACAAGAATGGGGAAATTGAAAATGAAAATGTTAAGCAAGTTTGGAACCAATGTGTGAGTACAATAATTTCCATTACCTTTATTTAAATTCTAATATGTTAGTGTTTATAGGTATTACAAAGTTAGGTTCTTATATTGTTCATTCTTATTTTTTAGATGGTTTTA
Organism: Psophocarpus tetragonolobus; assembly: GCA_037954015.1. Lineage (NCBI taxonomy): Eukaryota > Viridiplantae > Streptophyta > Magnoliopsida > Fabales > Fabaceae > Psophocarpus > Psophocarpus tetragonolobus. The sequence goes on from CM075689.1 coordinate 100,068,812, forward strand.
TTAGAATCTTTATCTGCAGAGGAGATACATGATCCTCATTTAGATATTCTTTCTCGAGCGTTGAATCAACCAGAGTATCCTGATCATGTTAGAGGATTGGGATTCAGAGTCACTCATAAACACTATTTTGGGGTTAAGAAATGACACACACAACGTGAATTTGATTTAATAAATTATAGATTAGAAGATATGAGTGCAAAAATGGTATTGTTTGAAAGTGAGCTGAAGTCACTTAGACAAAAGGATGTAAAACAAAATGATGTTGGGATCCATAGTGGCAATGGGAGTTGCAACATTGCATCTAATAACTTTGTTGAGGTAATTCATTATATTAGCTTCAATGTTGGTGTTAATTTAGTTAAAATATTAATTGATATGATTGTGTTTTTCCATGTAGGGTGTTTCTGCATGTAAGTTATATGTATCATCACCATTACTTCTCCTACTTGCTCATGGAAAGGTTTATAACCTTCTAAACAATACACTTAATAATAGATCAGTTCCTGATGGTCATGTCAAAGTTTGTGTTGATGTTGCTATGCAGCCTGATGCCCAATTACCAATTCTTAATCATGATGATGAAATTTTAACAATAGGTACTTTTGTGGCATGGCCAATCAACGTGGTACAAGTTGATGATATGGTACGTATGAGAAACTATATTAATAGAGAACTTTTAGTTGGAATGTTTCATATATTTAATGAATTGATTGATAATATTTTGGCTCCTTCAGTGTCAAAAAAGAAAGGAACCCCAAAGTCAAGCAAGTGTGTTGCACAATTAGCAAAGAGTAATGTAAAGGAAAAAGAAGTTCTTCAACAAAAAATGATATAGTATGTTTGAATTGAGAATAATCTATTTGTATATTTAATATCTTAACTATTTATTTGATAAATATTTAGGTTTCCAAATTAGCAAAGAGAAAAGAAAAGGAAAAGGAAGTTATTTTCAACAAAGAAATGATATGGTATATTTAAATTTAGAATTGTATCAAACATTATTTTATACATTAATTGATTTAATTGAAAAATACTTTAGGTTGCACAATCAACAAAGAGAAAAGAAAGGAAAAATGAAATTTGTAGACAAAGAGATGATATGGTATGTATGAATTGAGAATTGTCTATAGTATTATTTGTGATAATATATATATATATATATATATATACATAATAACTTATCTAATTGATATATATTTAGGTTAGGCAATCATTAAAGAGAAAAGAAAGGGAAAATAAAGTCTCTCAACAAAGAAATGATATGGTATGTATGGATTCATAATTGTGTATAATATTATTTTTATACTAACTAAATTGATAAATATTCAGATCATGCAATCAACAAAAAGAAAAGTAAGGGAAAATGAAGTCTTTCAACAAAAAAATGATATGGTATGTCTAATTTGAGAATTGTATGTGCCAATATTTTATATACTAACTTATTTAATTAAAAAATATGTAGGTTACACAATCAATAAAAGGAAAAGATTTGCCAATTTCTATTTGAATTATCTTGAAGCATCCTTGCGTATCAAGCTTGCAAACTCATTTGATTGCTTGGTAGAAATGGAAAATATATTTGGCATTGATTCATATAAGGAACCACTTAATGTAGAAATTATCAAAGAAGTTATTAACCAGAGTTGGCTAAGTGCAAGTTCTATTTGCATATATATTGAGTACACACTTTACTCAATTTTGTATTATTTCATGAAGTTTTTAAGTTTATTAAGTGTTAGAATTGTTAGTTTACTCTTTCAATTTTTTCATAAGGTACTTGTATACCAATTTTATTCTCCACGTGATAAAAATTTCCTCTTCTTAAGCCCACAAGCCACAACAGACGAATTTTGCAAATTAAAATTCAATGAACATGTGCAAGTTGTAGTTGACATTTTCATGAAGAATGATGCGATTGATAAGCTTGTTCTTGTAGCATTTAACATTAGGTAAACCTATATTTTATCAACAATAATTTATTATTTTAAATGTTAGACAAAAATCAAATTTGTTGACTCATTTGATACTTTACAGTGCACATTAGATATTGTTTGTTGGCTATCAATGTTAAAATACAAGTAATTCATTATTTGGATCCATTTCATTGTAAGCATACTACAAGGATAGAAATGAAGAACTTCTTTGACATTTAAGAATCATGACTCCCATGTTGTGTGTTAATATAGATTATTTAGTTATATATTAGTTGTTGATTTGTCTTTATTAATTAGGGTCTTACAAATGCATCGATCACAAATAGGTGCATTGGTATCAAAGATAAAGTCAAATAAGTCAAGGTAATCTACAATTGTTATGTGAATATCACATTATTATTATTAGATTATATTGATTATATTTTTTTCTTTGGTTGTATTTATGTAGTGTCCCAAACAACCCAACTCAAATGATTGTGGGTATTACATATGTCGATGAAGGATGTAATCAATTACTATCAAGGAACGATTTCTGAAGGCGCATGTGATCTTGGTATCATGTTATTATTACATTTAACTACAATTTAAATTGTTTTTAATATCATATTTATTAAATTTTTGTAGTACTTCCCAAGTTGCTCTTACCAACAATATTCAAATGTTAAAATCACTAAAGTTCGGGGAGAATGAGCCCAATATGTGATTCATAAATGTTTATTGTAGGTTAGCCTTCATGATATTTCTATTACATAGTGATTTTTTGTATATTGGTGTTGAAAGAAGAAGATGTGGATTGACATGAGTATATTTATACTCATGTTTATTTATTAGTTATGTTTATATATTAGTTTCTTATGTATTTAAGTACAAGATTTTATTATGGATACTGATTAAAATTTAAGTTATATTTGATTTTAGTTTAAGTTTATAAAGAGTGGGTGGTTATTTATCTGCATAGAGTTTTCTTTAAAAAAAATCCTATTTGGATAGTGTTTTTTAAAAAAAAAACACTGTCTATAAAAAGATAATGTATTTTAAAAAAAATGCTATCTAAAAAATAGATAGCATTTTTTGGAAATAGCATTATATATAATCGATTTATACATAGCGGTTTTTAGAAGCGCTATCTTTATATAAGCAGCACACAAATAGATAGCACTGTAGAAACGCTATGTAATTGGAAAAAAAACGTTATCTATAACCATTTTTTGCGTAGTGTATATTAAAACCACAATTGAATAAATGATGTCACCAATTTAATTAAATGACATCACCCAAAATAAAAGTAATAAAAAATAAATTTTTAATAAAAATACAATTACTATAAAAAATTTCAAGCATTTACAACATAAAATAGCTAGCTATATCAACCATGCTTCACCCACCATTTTGATAAATTTAAAACTCTTAATTAATAATAAATATTTGTTAAAAATATTGTTTTTTTTTACTAGAGGACTTAGATATTTCTGGACCTAAAATAATTAACCCTCTCATTATAATTGTAGTTTTCACGATCCTGAAAGCTTTTTATATCTTGGCCAAACATACAATATCTTCATTTGTCCCCTTTAACCATTACATACTAATTTTTATGAAGCTCATAACGCGATGTTATAATGTACTTATATTGTGAGAACCAAGTTTAGTTTAATTGTATTATTTTTGTATCATAGTCTTTAATTCCGTCAAACTCCTTAGTTTAGTTTGGGATAAAAAAAACAGAGATCACAACACAAGGAAAAGAAAGTCGCGGAGTCATGTAAAATTAATAGCTAGGAGATTAATTAATTTTCATTTTTATTGCATGTATAACTGCAATATTCATGTAGTTTTATTCATACCTACATAGTAATAACAACAACTTAGATTAGTATAATGAGTTCTTGTCTTGCTTAGTTGTGAGGTTCAACAGCAGTATGAGCATCAACACTTTTTCTGCAGCACCTTAAACACATTCCTCGGTACCAATGACAGCAACCACGCTGGTGACAACGCACACGTAGATTAGGAACCTTCACATCACTTCTATCACCTCCCTCATTCCCATATTTCATTTCATCAACCCCATATGAATCAGAAACACCTAAAACAAAAATAAATCATATTTATGTAAATTATAGGAATATTTAAGTTTAAAAACTTTACATTAACATCTTTTACATATAGCTAAAATATTACAGTGACGTGATTACTTAATCATATTATAACACTCCTTCAAACTTTATTCTAGAAGATTCGAAGATTACTGTTAATAAAAGGAAGTCCTCGGGTAATCACAGAAAATCTTAGAGCACGTTGATATAATTAATTTACTCATATATAATTAATAAATACAATAATTCTTGTAAAATAATCATAATTAACAAAAATAATGTAATTGGTAGAAAAGCTGGCTAGTCGTCAATGCTTATCTAATTTTCTAAATGGTAAATGCGTATACAATTAGTCTTCATGATCTTATGCAATATATATAAAAATAAAATAGAAAGGGTCAATTGTTCTCTGCCTAATCATTACTGTAACCCAATGCTTCATTAAACTTGGTTGGATTAGTATATATTAATGTGAAGTGTCTTTGTTTAAGCATGCTTGAATCCAAGGATTGTTCTTAATCAATGATATTCTTTTGGTTTGAAAAAAAAAAAAAAAGAAAAGCGTATTGACGTGAAAAAATATCTACACATCTGATAATCAAAGTTGTACAACTAATAACAAATGCAAGTGAAAATTTGTGATGGAAAGAATTACCATGATTTGGATCAAAATTGTCATGTACATCCTTGGGTGGAACTTCAGCTGAAAGAACGAAGACAGAAGCCAAGAACAAAAGAACAACGAGCAAAGCCTTGAAACCCATTAATTTTCCCTGACTGGCTTCTAAAATTTACTAAAACTGGTACCCGTGTGTGGCTTTCAATAGGATGTTGCTGAATATTCTCTATTTATAGGCAGGATGAGAGGAGATATAAAAAGATGCTCCAATATATTCTTCTGTCATATTGATTTAATTCAGTCTTATAAGTTAAAACTTAGTATTTCAAATTTAATCAGAGTTTAATTTTTATTCGAGTTTTAGTAAAATCAACAAAGTTAGTTGTTATTATTGAATCACCATATAAAGTTTTTATACTTTTGTATAAGTTTTTTCCCATTTAACTATGATGATATTACTTTTGTCTGTTTCTCCTTTTTCTTTCTCTTTGTTCATATAATATTGTTCTTTCTTCATTTAATACTTACTATTATTACTTTTATTAATTGATGATAGATACATATACTTCTATGTTTATTATTTATATTAAAATAAACTTTTTTTTTCATACGTTAATTTCTCATTATGTTTTTTAGCTTAAATAAATTTTTTGTTGTTAAAGTTTTACTAAAAATTACTTTTAATTCTTAAAATTAAAAAATATTTTTTTAGTCTCTGATTCACTTTCAGTACTTCTTCTCTTATTAACATCATTAAAAAATTGGTGATAGAAAACTCATTTTTGTACTTGTGAATCACTTTCATCCTCAAACGTAACCTCCTAAACTTAATGTTTTAATGTTTTATCACATTGTAATTTATATTCTTTTTACTATTTTTTTGGAGAATCTTGTTAATTACAAATATTTATGAACATGATAGTACTTTTGTCTGTTTCTCGTTTCTCTTTATTCATGTAACCGTTACCATCATTACTTTTATTAATTGATGGTGACTAGGGATGACAATCATACTTGTACCGCGGATACTGCTTTGTCCTCAGTCCTGTCCCCGCCTAAAATAATTGGAGATCGGAAGGAATATCGGTTTATTAGTCGCCACTCGTCTCCACACTCGCTCATGCACTGCTTTTATATTTTATATATAATTTATATATTAAACAAAGTCTTACATGTCTATGTACAAATCTACAACCCTGTGAACCATTAAAACTAAGATATAATTAATAACTTAACATATAATTTATTTAATAATTAATAAATTAACATATAAGTTATTTAATAAATTATAAGTAAATTTAAATATAAATTATAAAAAATAATATAAGAGGGTACTTGTAAGGATACCTGAACTTGAAAATACCCAATGGGATGAGGACGTGGATTATTAACAAAATGTTGATATAATAATAACTAGTGATTTTGATATGTTATAACAAATTTGAGATTTTAATTTAATATATTTTGTAATAGCATGATGGAATATAAATAATTCACTATGTCATTTTGCGTGTAACATGATGAATATATTTTGTTAATTTTTATATTTCTTTGTTTATAATAACATGATAGAAACATGTTAGATCATTAATAAATATGACAGATTTACAATAAATTTGAGAAATTGGGAGAAAAAAAATTTGAATAAAATTCAAAATGTTGGTTTTCCTGTATATTTGTATTTTTATTAAAAATATTAATGATCAAATGTGTACATATATTAACAGTGAAGATTTGCATTTATTAATATCGTAAAACTTATATTTGTGAGAGTGAGAGAAATCATAAAATACTTAGAATGATAAAAAGTAATAAAATGTGGACATCAAAGGACTATATTCCTATAATATATAATATAATATTATAAATTATTGATTATTTATTTTAGGATAATTATGTATGTTAGATATAAATGTTTTAAAGTAATTTTTTTCTTAAGGTTATAAGGTTGATCTAGTGACAAAATTTACATTTGGAAAGAAAAGATTATGCCTTTGAATCCCTTCTTGGATAAAGTAATTTATTTTTTAATTTTTAAATAAGTATAAGGGTAGAATAAGTATTTTGAAAAGTGGACATAAAAAAATAAATTCCCTTTAATAATAATAATAATAATAATAATAATAATAATAATAATAATAATAATATATTTTACTGTTATAATAATATTCTACCATTAAAACTGCTTTAATATATAATAATAATAATTTTACATTAAATATTTTTTAAATAATAATAAAATTTTATCTATCTATCTATTACTTCTATTAAAACAAGTTTTATGATCTCATTTCAACCTGATAAAAGTTTTTCCTCAAAATATTCTCTTTTCTATGTATCTTTTGTCTCTCTTTCTTTTTAATTTGAATCTTCCATCTGCTTTTTCCTTTCCAATTTAATAATTACTACAATACAAAAATTTATTATCATTTTTAGGTAAAATAAAAATATTGTTAATATTATAATAATTAAATTTTTTATTATTTATTATAATAATAGTTTATTAATATTGTACAATAATAATATGTTTTATTATTTCAGTATTAGTTAAAAATTCTCTATTAATATATATATATATATATATATATATATGTATATATAATGGTGAATTTCATGTAAGCTAACATATGCGGAAAACAAAATCGCAAAAAATTGTCATGACTTTGTGACAAAATGGAATGACAAGAGTTACCGCTTGGAGCTGAGTTCTCAGGGGTTGAGACTTGAGAGGGCTTTCATTGTTGTTTAGGAGAGAGGTTTCAGGAATGTATTAGAATTTGATTACTTAGAGATTGTGTACATCTTCAACTCCAACAGTGACCTAAACGTAAAGTTAAATTTGAATCTTGGTTTTATTTAATGAAAATTCATGATAATATTTTCCTTGCCCTAGCTGGATTTCATTTATCGAAAATTTATAATTAATTGAATTTCTATTGTCACGTAAACTTTAAAGCTTGTGATTTTTTTTAATGAAGAAAAAAGAAATACAAAATATACTAAAATAGTAAATATATGTTAAAGGTTAACCTAAATTTACAATCAATTTGATATAAATGAAAGCTATCTATAAAATCTATAGTCCAATATATCCAGCCTAAAAGTTAGTCACCAGACAACTCTAACTTCGTATTAGACGTGCCCCACATCCCTTTTGAATTTACCTTAGAGAGTTGTGATCAACGCAGAATGCAAAGCTGGACTCGTCCTACATGTGGGTTTGTTATTTAATTTAAAGTCACGGTTATTTAAAGCTTGTGATTGTTGTTAATTTAGAGTTTAATAAACAATTTTATATGGTTAATTATTTATAAAATCATCGTTAATATTATTTTTCAGTTAATAATTTAAAATTTAATAATTTATTATAAATAATTGTAAGATGACTATGTGCAATCCCTACATAACCTATTTTCTTATGTATATAGAGTGAAAGACCATTCAGGTTTTTAAAAGATTGAAACGTAACTTTGAAAGATTTTTAGAGGCAATCAAGTGTTGAATCTTTTTTCTGTTTGCATGTTAGTCCTTCCATCACTATCGACATTTAGATAGTGCAAAGTCAACAATTAAGTATTGTAGTAGAAGGGTACCTTTCTCATAGGTGACATTGATAAGTGTATTGAAACATGTGACAAAGTTAAACTTAAACATGTGACAAAGAAATTTAAAATTTTAGGAAATGTTTTAGTGATTGATTAGATGTGACATTGAATTGCAAGTTAAAAGACCCTTTGTCTTTCTCATTTTCATTTTAGTCTGCAAAAGTGAACATTTGCAAACAAGGGTTTTGGTCAAGCATAGTGAAAACATTTATGGTGAAGATCAAAGGTGTGAATTCACATTGGAAAGTCGAAACTCTTTATTGCAAAGGTGTGTATATATATGGTATCAATACCCAATTTTGTCTTACCATCTATAATCTATTTACAAATAAAACTATATACTCATCTTAATTTCAATTTCAATTCCAAATTTCAGATCACAAATATAGTCATTACAAATATAATCAATCTCAGAATAAATAAACAAACAGAATATACAACCTAATAAAATCTAGAAACAAAATAAACAAATAAATTATAAAAACAAAATAAAACCAATAAGTAAATAAAAAAAAGATAAAAAGATATCAAATAAGGAAGAAGAAGAAAACAAAATAAAGAAATAAAGAACAAAGAACGAAAAGGAAAGAGAGGAGCTCTATTCTCTGCACCTGATACCCAGCAACCTCCCCTCTCCTACACTCTGTCATGTGCAAAATAGAGTTTTTTTAGAACTCTTTTTAGTCAACTTTAGTCACCCTCCTAGTAATTTTTTCCATCACAGACACAAACAAATCTCCATCCATCCTGGGTCTCGAAGATTTGTTCTCAAAAGCACCAAAATGCTATGGTTAATAGTTTAAAATTCAAGTTTATGAAAAGGGAGTTTTGAATTAGAAAAGGAGGTCTCTCGGAGAATGATTGTTTTCACAGAAAAAGAAGAGGCAATAAGGGGAACCTAATTATTCGAGAGTTTACAAGCTAGCACAGTAGGTACCTATTCATACTTTCTTTCCCCCTTTTCATAATTTTGAACTCATCTTAAAATTGTGTTTGAATAGAGAATTTTCAATTCAAATAATTTTATTTCTCAAATATTTTGTTTGGATAATATAATTCAAATTATTGAATTTTAATTTTTTTGTTTGGATAGAGTATTCAATTCCTATTAAAAATAAAAATTTATTTTACTAAACAATATTTTAAAAAAAAAAATTGTTCTTTTTAAAAAATAATATAAAATTTTATTTAAAAATAAATTTTTAATTTCTTAAAAAAGTAATGCTTTTACAATAAATAAATAGAAAAATCACAAAAGTAAACCTTGCATAATTGATTTTATTTTTTTACAATATTATGCTTTTACATAAATAAATGACAAATAAATTTATGACAAAATTTATTTTATTTTCTTAGCTATCCATTTTATAAATTCTACTTAATAATTTATTTTATATTTTAATTATTATAAGTATTTTATTAATTTATATAAATATTATAATTTTTAAAATATAAAATATAATATTGGGGGTTTAACAGGTCAGTCCACCCTGCCTTTGGCCTGCTAAATTAGCGATTAGACGGGACAGACCAAAAGGGGCAAGCAGCTGAATATACTAGTTTGTCCCATAAAAATGAGGATCGGTTGGCCGGTCAGCCTGCTTGGCTCACCTCGTTTTACCACCCTTAATTGATATGATTTTAGTAAGAGAAAATTAGGTTTGAAAAATTTGAAATTCTTACTTTTTTTAAGGAATTTGAAATTTTACAATTTTAAATGATAAAAATGTTTTCTAAAATATCTAGAATTTATTCTTTTAAAATTTCTTATCCAAATAAGATATTTCATTATAAAACATTTGAAATTACAAAATGAAATGAATTACCTTAAAAAAAAAAAATTACCATTATGTGTTGTCACCAAAACCATTTTTTATGGTGCCGGTGGCACCTTATCCCTCTCTTCCCTTTGTGTTTCTCCTTCCGTTTCTTCGTTCTTTTACTGCTATCACAACCAAAAATTTGATTAAAGCCAGCCCGCTAGAACCTTATTCTCATTCTCTCATTATCTGCCTATTGATTTTGGAGATTTTGGGTTTCTTTTTAGGTTTGCGCAAAACAAACTATTCTATTATTTGTTTCTATAATAGGTCACGCGTGTTTATCTCCTCTGTTTATTTTTGCATACGTATGGGGTGGGCCTTATTTAATTCCTAACCTTTTTAATGTTTTTAACTTCTTGCAGAGTAAAGGTTTGTCATATCTAGCATAAGCATTCATATAATAAAATTTTTATTTTCTCTTTTTGTGTGAAGCTTAATAACTAAATTTAATTTACTTAGAACTTACAATGTGATCAATAAAAACGGAATTATTTATAATTTTATACTTAAGTAAGATATTTAAAACCATATTATTTGATTATGAATGTAGGATTTTTCTTATTTGAGAGAAAAATAAAATTAAACTAAATATATCATTTTTTGTACTTCATTAAATTTTGAGGTTACAAATTATGATAATTTGGTATACTCAAATTTTTCCTTTAATTAATCTTAATTATTAACAATATATTTTTCTTCTAAGAATAATTTATAATAAAAACATAAAAATCTTAACTTTCATTTTAATATTTTATTCATAATATTTCTTTAATAGAAATAAAAGGATTAATTAGATGTGACATTTAATCTTGTGATTTTAAAACATAGTTACGGCAATTTTTCTCTTAAATCTCATATCTAAAAAAATAAATTTATATAAATTGTGATAATTTTGTGTATTTAAAATTCTCCACTAATTGATTCTAGTATAATTTATAATAAAAATCTCAAATTTCTTGTTACTATATTTTATTTTTAATATTTTATTTAATAGAGATAAAATGATTAACTAGATGTGACATCTTTTTAATCTTGAGATTTTAAGACACAACTTGTGACAACTTTTTGTCTTAAATCTCATCTCTAAAAAAAAAATTAATTACTAGTCAAATTATATTTTAAAAAAGAAAAGACAAAATAACCTAAAGAGATAAAAATGTTCCCACATATTGGCTTCTATCAATTTTAAGTTTTAGGATGTATAAGCTCTGATAGTTCAGAAATCCTAAGTTTAATAAAGTAATATTAAAAATAAATATGGAAACACATGTGTACTAAGAAGAATTATGTAAACTTTGATTCTTCATTATACCCAGATATATGTACGATCCATAAGACACCACTCCTATTGAGCTAAATAAATAAATAAATAATAATAAATCTCTTTTCTAAAATATAATATTAAAATATGCTCATTATTATTATAGTAATAATAATAATAATAATAATAATAAAAGTAATAATAATAATAAATAATATTTTTATAATAAATAAAATAATAATTTTTTTAATAAGCAATATTTTTCTAATAATAATAATGGTCATAATAATGTCTTATATTTTTACTTAGTTATTTTAGGATATGATAAATATTTTAAAAGATAAATGATTTGCTTAAGTAATTAGAGGTAATAATCTTTATGACGAATGTTATAAGGTGCTAATACCTCCCTTACGCGTAATCGACTCTCAGACTCGATTTGATTTCAACCATTTTTTCTTTTTCAAGGTTTTTTTCTTATGTTTTTCTTAATAAGCGTTGTGGCGACTCCTCTGATTTTTCAAATTATTTTCCGTCATCTCGTTGATACCCACGACAACTCCACTGGAGACATTTGAGAGTCAAGCCTATCATAATTAATTAAGCAAATTATTTTTATTTTTAATATATTTATAACTTTTTTTCCTTTTCTTTCCTTTCTCTTTTGTTATATGTAATTTTTTTATGTTGTATGTAAACATGTTTGTCTTGTTAAAACCTTAGGTTAGAGAACTTTTTATATGTGGTCTTTGTTTTGCAGATTGGGTAGTTTTGGAATTACTCCCATCACACACTTCACCTTCACGATTTTCACACAGTTATGGGTGATGTCTTATACCTGGGCCTGAGTGCAACTTAATCTTCTAGATATACATCCTGTTTGGTTATCATGAACGCCTTACCTACAATTTGATTCTTTCAAGGATATTATCACTTCTAATAGTTTACCTATGGTTGTGATCAATGTTCTAAGAGAGGGTCCTTGGCTCTAGGGACCTTATTTTAGAACATAAGAAACACCTATGGGCAAGAGCACATACTAGAATAAAATGTAGAGTTGTCAACCCTTAAATATACCTTCTGTAGAAACAATGGGAGTAGTACCATACCCTTGCATTGCAAACAACAAAACATATGCAAAAAAATTTGCAAAAACATTATTCATTATTTTATTTCATCTACATCCCATTTCATAAAAGGATTAAATAGAAAAGGGTGAAGAGATTCGAGTGGTAGTGACATGAAAAAAAAATATACATTTCTCACAAAAACTACATCATGCATTCATTTAATTTTCATTACAATACAAATAAGAGTTAAGATCATCATAGCATGTTGCTTTCTTACAGGTTGTAAGAGAGCCACAAGGACCTAATACTCGTGTGCAAGCATTTTTAGAACAACATGGAATCTGATCTAAGAAAAACTATAAAGTTGAAAGTTAAGCAACCTAATGTGAAGAACTTGAAGAACCTTGCTGCAAGGTTGAAGACCATTAGACGACAAAATCTTGTTGGGAAATACGGTAATATTTTTTATCTGTTAGAGGTCAACATTCAAGAAAGAGCTCTCACTGCCTAGACCAATTCTATGATCCTCTATTAAGGTGTTTTACATTTTGAAACTTCCAATTAGCTCCAACATTGGAGGAGTTTGAACAGATTTTGGGGTATTACTCAAATAATGAATTGCCTTATCTTTACATGGGGAATTATCCTTCACTGGACAGAATTACCACATTCTTGAACATTGAAGTGAGGGAGCTAGCGAGTAAGAAAGAGACAAAAGGAGGTGTTGGTGGTTTCTCAAGAGGATATATTGAAAAGTATGCACAACGTCTGGCTAAAAATGGAGAATGGAATGTTTCTTGGATTTGTTCACCCTCCTCATGTATGGGATTGTTATCTTCCCAAATCTTGAATATTTTATGGACTTTCTAGACATTATCAATGTCTTTCTAGCCTACAAGCAACGAGGAAGAAATCCAGTGCCAGCTATTCTTGCAAATACATATCACACCCGTAGCTTGCGCCATGAAAAGAAAGGTGGAACCTTTCTATGTTGCTTACCAACATTGTACATATGGTTCACATCTCATATGCTCAAAGGAAAAATTTGGTTAAGAATTAAGAGCAAAAATTATTGAGCTCGTGATCTTGCCAATCTCAGTGCAAGAATAATATCTTGGTGCTTCCATGACCTAGAGAGAATTGATTTGATCTTTCGTTGTTGAGATTTCCATAATGTACCACTCATGGGAACCAAAGGGTGCATAAATTACAATCTGATCCTTACTTTGAGACAGTTTGGTTACCCGATAAAAAGTTAGTCAGCTGAGGAATCAATAAATCCTTTTATTGTTCATAGATTGGATCAGAACTTGGAAATGATCCATAAAGTTAGACAAGCTTGGAATCAATTTTTTCATAGAGGAAAGGGATTAGAATTTGGAAGTTGGGTGGTTGATAAAAGTTATAATCAATGTTTCGAAGAAAGGGTGCAACAAGTCAAGCTACCTTTTTGTGGTTCAATTCCAGTTGTAGAACATGAGCCTGCAGACCCTTCTATGCGCCCGTATGAAATAGAAAAGCTTAAGGAGAAATTAGAAAAAAATTGATGAAGAAAGAAAAAGAGTGAAAATATAATTGGAAAAAGCTCGTCAAGAACACCAAATAACCCAAAGGAGTGTGGATCTCTTTCCATACCCCCTTGATTAAGTCGTGACATTCCCTAGGTTAAAGCTAGGCGCCACTTTTAGTAGGCCTAAGAGGGATTAGTGCTCCTAATCCTAATTAGGCCCAAGTCTCACATTGCCTAGTTTTGAGTGCCTTGCTCCCTCTTTTGGGCTATAAATACACCTTGTCTCTCTTGTACAAATTACACTTTATTGAATGAAGTAAGATTCCTTTGAGTTATTATTCTTGAGTGTCATTTTGAGAAACCTCTCTCTTGATGATTCTCTTCCTTAAAGCTTTTATCAAGGGACCTCTCCCTTGTGGCAAGAAACATAAAATTTTTGACTCGTTTTTCTCCTAGAAAGTGGTGTCAACGCTCCCCCATTTCTAACCTCTCCATCCTCCATTATTTAGAGGAAGGAACCTTTGTGGAAGAGATTAAGGGGTTGCATCAAAATCATACAAAAATAAAGTGTCTGATGGATGGACATTACAAAAGAAGCAACGAGAAAGCAAGAATAGAAGAAAAAAGTAAGCTCAAAACAAAAGATTGTTTAAGTGTTGCTAACACAGAGCTGAGAATTCAAATAGGAGAAAGGGATGAGAAAAGGGCTGATGCTTTGTAGTGGAAGAGAGTTTTTGAAGAATCCAAAGTGATAGAGAGGAACACCCACAAGCAGTTTGATGATTTAAACCAACAGTTAAAAATGGTTGTGGCCGAATATGAAAGAAGGGTCCAAAATGAGAAGAATTAAATGAAAACCTAGTATTGGATCACAAACTCATAATAGGTGAGAAGAAAGAATTAGCAAAGCAATTGGAATAACTAAATGAAATTATTGAAAGGTTACAACAAGAGCATGAGGTTTGGGTGCATAATTTTTTGAATCAGGCTTTACAAATTAAGCAGATGCTTAATGAAGCCTCGTATTATTTATGAAGGGTTGAATGCATGAATGATCCTCTTCACACACCTATTGATATTTATGAGTTCATTGACTATTGTAAAGGCATGATACGCTAAATGAGATGTTGGAACCAAATGAACTACATTGACGATTAGCGAAGTTTTGGTTTTGCTTTCCTCTCTTTGTTTTTGCTCTTAAATCAATTTTATGGTACCAAATACATTTATAGGTGTGATA
Organism: Psophocarpus tetragonolobus; assembly: GCA_037954015.1. NCBI lineage: Eukaryota > Viridiplantae > Streptophyta > Magnoliopsida > Fabales > Fabaceae > Psophocarpus > Psophocarpus tetragonolobus. Next base: position 100,083,970 of record CM075689.1, read on the forward strand.
CTTATATTGTGTGTTTTAGATAGGCTTGAGAATGTGTTTGGGATGGTTTTGAATAGATTACATAGGCTGAGTAGTGTTGGAAAAGCTTCAAAAATGAGTTTTTAGGTAAGGTAATCGATTACCTAAAGTTGGTAATCGATTACCTTGCGAGAATTTTTAAGAATTGAAACTGATGCTCTCTATGGTAGTCGATTACTTGAAATTAATAATTGATTACTCCTAAGAATAAGCACTTTGGTCTAGTTTTGGGCAGATATAGGTAATCAAGTGGGTAATCGATTACCTACATCAAAACTTATATAAAAGCATTTTGAAAACAGATTTAACAACTTTTGATCAGTCCAATCAAGTGCTTGCTTCTCACATATGATTTCTAAGAATTCTCTCTAAGATTTATACCCATTTTTTATGATTTGAAAGTGCTTCCAATTCAAGATTCAAGAAAGAGACTCTATTGAGTTCTAATCTTTTCTTCACATCAGGTGATATTGTTCTGTACCCTATATGTGATTTTGCACTAGGTTAACAATCTCTTGAGGTGTTCTTGAGATTGTGGGAAAATCTTGCAGCGAGGTGTTGCAGGTGAGGTGTTATGAATGGTGGGGTGTCACGGTATAGCAAACTTTTATGGGGTGCAAGAGGAAGCCTCTTCTTTTGTGATTTAAATCTTTCTGGGAGTAAAATATTTATGTGTGGTGTGCATGTACAAAGATTTTAGTGGAAAGCAAATTAGCGAAAGGCTAAGTCTGTAAACTGGATGTAGGTCAGTTAGACCAAAGCTGATGTGATATTTGATGATCACGTGGCCAAAGGATCCTTTCTAAGGTCACTTGGAAGGGAAATGAATTTATGGAGAGGAAAGGAATGGGGTGAGGCACCACAAATACTAGGTTTGATAAGCCAAAGGGGAGAGGCCACAAGGGAGGGGTCCCTTGATAACTCTTAGAAGCTCTCACAAAGGAGAAGGGGGGACACTCAAAGGTAAGAACCTTACAACCAATATGGTCTCTAGGATTAAATTCAAGTGTAAAAAATACAAGTGAGGGGAGAAACTCCTATTTATAGAGGTAGCTAACCTCTTGAACAACCTAAGAAAGAAGGGCTAGGATTAAAAGGAGAGATCTAAGAGAGGAGGATTGAGAAACAATTCCCTCCTTAGATCATCAAACTTGGTGCCCAAGTTTCTCAAACCAAGGGCCAAGATTCCTTCTTATTAGCTTAGGGGGTTTATGTAGGAAAAGAGGGGTGTAGATATCAAGGCTACCCCTTATTTCCTTCATAAAGACCCAAAAAACTAAATCCACCCTCTAAATTCCTAAGACACCTCCTAAAATAAAAAATGGACTAAATACATGTCCCAAATTAAATTCCTAATGCTCCTCAAAATTAATGATTATGCGCAAGTTAAGAAACTTATGGCTCTCTAATAACCTTGCATTTTTAGGAACTAATAGAGTAATTGCATTTTCATTTCATTTATCATATACTCACAAGGCATTGTTTAGCAGAGTGAAAGATAGAAGAAAAAAGATTGAAGTATAGAAATCCTCTTTGCAACACCCTTATCAGACTTGTGTTAAGACTAGAATCATGGAAAGAGTTGTGGAAGACTTAGGACAAAAACATGAAGTGCTAGAAAAGGAGATGCACTAGATGAACAACAGATGGACAAGATTATGGAGATATTGCAGTCCATCAAAGACATAAATGGGAATCATTCAGAAGAACCTTAAGTTAGGCCTTCCCATCCTCTTGGATTTAACCTGGTCCGAAAATTTAACGTATCAGTACCACTCCCTCCATATGACCTTCCTCCTGGTAAGCCTAAACATTATCCTCACACCTCTAGCACCATACCTCCTAACCAAACACAAGTCCTAGACCGACACCTTGAAACTAATGACTTGTAGATTCCACCCCAAAATCCCACCTGCGCACCTCCAGTTAACACCACTTCTCCTAAGGGCCTACCAAATCCCCATTGTATCAACCTTAAACCAACCATTGTGGTTCAATCTAAACAAACTAAAGACAACCTATCCAATGATAAGTTACGCTTTTTAGAAAAGATATTGAGAGCAATTGAGGGAATCGACCATTATACTATTGGTGTTGCTGACATATGTTTAATCCCAAATGTTGTAATTCAACATAAGTTCAAGGTTCCTAAGTTTGATAAATACAAAAGAAGACTCTTGCCTAAAAATTCATCTATGTACTGTAGAAAGATGGTTTTATATGCCCATGATGACAAACTCCTATTCATTTCTTCTAAGAAAGTCTAATAGGGGCAACTCTTAGTTGCTATATGAACTTAGAGTGAGAATACACACTTGGAAGGACTTGACAGAAGTTTTCTTAAAGCAATATAAGTACAACATGGATATGGCTCTAAATCATACACAATTGCAAAACATGATGAAAAAAGAGAAGGAAACTTTTAAGGAGCATGCTCAACAATGGAGAGGGGTGGCTGCTTAAGTGAAACCTCTTCTATCTGACAAAGAGATGGTCACCATGTTCATTGATACGCTTTAATCACCCTTTTATGATAGAATGATATCATCAAACTTTTCAGACCTGGTTGTCATTGGTGAAAAAGTTAAGATAAGAGTGAGGAGTGGGAAGATTTCTCATTTGCCAATAGAAGTGGTGAATGCAAAGAAAGCCTAACTATCAAGAAGAAGAAAGGAAGAGAAACAAATTCCATAATGATTACTTCTACCATGCCTAACTATAACCCTATCCATTTCATACCCAATCATCGACCCCACTTCATGTATAGTCGACAAATAGCTACAATTTCACTACTAACATATCCACAACCTTATCCACTTGGAATGACTTATCAACTTCCTCGGCCACTAGCCTTACCACCTTCTACCTCTAAAATGAACCAGCCAGTAGCTCCAAACCCTAACATAGACAACAATCCAAAAAAACGGAAAACACTAGAAAAGAACATTCTCCCCTATTCTAATGACTTACGTTGAAATCCTACCACATCTTGTTCGTAACTTAATAGTTGGCCCTTTCCCCTTGAAACCCATTCAACAACCTTACCCAAAAGGCTATGAACCAAATGCCAAATGTGATTATCATGCATTTGATATAGGGAATTCTACCAAAAAATGTTGGGGTTGAGGCATAAGGTTCAAGATCTGATAGAATGAGGATGTTGACTTTTAAAGAGCATAGGCTAAACGTTGGGAATAACCACTCAGTGAATGCTATTAAGAGGGAGCTTGCCAAAAATATCATAGGTGGGGTAGTTGAGGGGGGCACCATTGAGTTTTTCACTGAAATACGCAATGGGGTGCCCTCCTTGCAACAAGACAGCCCCCACACCTACACTAGAGGCATCACATTCAAGTTCAAATGTTTTAGAAAAGTCAGGTAATGCCAAGACTGGTGCATGGGGTCAGTTTATGCTTAATTAGCTGGAAGGCTTTCTCTTGTTTCTCATCCTAAAGGAAAGGAACTTCCTTTTTCACCAAATCATTTATTGGTGCGAAGAGCGTGGAGAAATTAGGCACAAAGCGCCTATAAAATCTAGCGAGACCATGAAAGCTTTTGATCTCTGTCACACTCTTTGGGGTGGGCCATTCTTGAATAGCTTTTATCTTTTCGGGGTCAACATGGACCCCTTTTGTGCTAACTACAAAACCTAGGAAAACTACACTATCTACACAAAAGGTGCATTTTTCTAAGTTACCAAAAAGATTATTACTCCTAAGAAGAGAAAAAACATGCCTTAGATGTCCTAAATGATCATCTAGGTTCCTAGAGTAAACTAAAATGTCATCAAAGTAAACTACACAAAATTTACCAAGGCAATCCCTCAGTACATGATTCATTGAGCGCATGAATGTGCTTGGGGCATTAGTTAGCCCAAAATACATAACCAACCACTCATAAAGACTAAATTTAGTCTTAAAAGCAGTTTTCCACTCATCACCCTCTTTGATCCTTATTTGGTGGTAACCACTTCTAAGATCTATTTTTGAAAATATTTTTGCCCCATGCAATTCATCCAACATGTCATCAAGACAGGGGATTGAGTGCCTATATTTGATGGTGATGTTGTTGATTGCACGATAATCAACACACATCCTCCATTGGCCGTTCTTCTTGGGCACCAACAAGACTGGCACATCACAAGGGCTTAGGCTCTTTTAAACCCAACCCTTCTCCAACAGCTCATTCACTTGAGACTCAATCTCTTGGGTCTCTATGGGGTTGGTCCTATAGGCAGGTTTATTAGGTAAACTTGTGTCAGGCACCAAATCAATTTGATGTTCTACACCCCTAATGGGAGGAAGTCCTTTCGGAACCTCATTAGGGAATATGTCATCAAATTCTTTTAAAATATCTTGAACCCCTTGAGGAAGGTGCTCATGTGCATGGGCTGTGGCAGTGCTCTCAGCAGAAGAATACAAAATGGGAGAAGGATTTGATGCTTCTTTACGAAAGAGGAGATAAAAGGGCTTGTTAGTCAAATGAGCTTCTTTTAAATCACGTTTAATAGCAAATAGGCTCCTTTTACTAATATTCCCTTTCGAAGGGGCATCACCTTCTGACTCTCTGTCTTTACCCTTTTCAAGCTTTAAGGGTAAAGCTTTTTGTGCTCTTTTTTGTTTTTGTTTTTCCTCAACTCTTTTCTTTTTCATCGTAAATTGATCCTCAGCCACTTGAGAAGGTGACAAAGGATACAATTTGAAGCGCTTTTCATTATGGGTGAGAATTATTTGGTTGGAGTGACCATGGTGAATAACTTTTTTGTCAAATTGTCATAGTCTCCCCAACAGGATATGACCAGCCTCCATAGGAACTATGTCACAAAGAATCTCATCATTATAAGATCCTATGGAAATTGGAACCATAACTTGTTCATTGACTACCATCTACCCTTGCTCATTGAGCCATTGCAATTTATAAGGTTTGGGATGGAGCATGGTAGTCAAGGCTAGCTTTTCAACCAACCTAGAGCTACAACAATTACAACAGGAGCCACTATTAACAAGGAGAGAACATACTTTGTCATTTACTTTACATCTTGTATGGAAGATGTTCTCTCTTTGTGACTGGCCAAGCTCTAGAGGTTGGCTTCCAAGAAGCCTTTGAACCATAAGGAGGTCCCCCTCATAAGGAAAGGCTTCCTCACACTCTTGTTCAAAAGTATGTCCCCCTTCTTCCTCACTCTCACTAGAGGAGGAAGATGAGCTATTCTCACTACAAATGTCTTGTCCCTTCATGATCATGGTTTTCTTGTTAGGGCATTGAGAGGCAATGTGGCCTGTCCCAAGACATTTGAAACATTTGATACTACTTTCCCTCTCAGTACGCTTAGTAGTAGGGGGTTTTCTCTCTACATGAGGTGCTTTTGTATCTTGAAAATGCTTGGGTTCCTCTTTGGGAAAACCCTTGAAAGAGTTTCCCTTAAGTTGGTCTCTCTTTGAGTAAGAGGGAGAATATTTTTTAAAGCTTTTTCTCTTGAGTTGATTCTCAGCTCTTACACAAAGTTCTACCAACTCATCAAGGTTTGAGTATGAAAGAAGCTCTACCTTATCTCTAATATCAGAGCTTAATCCACACAAAAACCTAGCAAGGGTGGCATTGGGTTCCTCAATGATATTGGCCCGTAGTATGAGAAGCTCCATCTTTTGTCTATACTCCTCAATACTTAGGTTATGTTGCCTAAGTCTTTGGAGCCTATCCAAAAGATCCCTCTCATAATATGAAGGAATGTGCCTTCTTCGCAAACAAGTTTTTAAATCATTCCAGTAGCGAATGTCAGACATTTGTTTACGGGCCCTATCCTTGACTAACCCATCCCACCAATGCAAAGCAGAACCTTGAAAACTAAGGGAGGCCAAAGGTACTTTCCTTTCTTTCCTAATTTCATAGCATCGAAAGAGTTGTTCCACTTTGACTTCCCAATCTAGGTAAGTCTCAATATCTTCCCTACCATGAAAATGGGGTACGTCTACCTTTGGTTCCCTAGCATGATTTATGTTCTCTTGAGGAGAATGATGATTGTATGATGAATGAGAGTGATGCTTATATTGATTTTTATAGTATTCTTCTTCACTAGAGCTAAAATGCCTAGATGGGGATCTTATGAGAATTCCTTTATTTTTTCTATCACTCTCCCTCCCATCTCTCCTCTTACTCTCTTCTCCTCTTCTTCTCTCTTCTTCCTCTTTTTCTCTTTTTCTTTCTAGTTCTTTCCTTCTTCTCCTTTCTTCATCCTCTCTTCTCTCTCTTTGCCTTCTCTCTTCTCGCTCTTTTTTCTCTTTTCTCATTTTCAACATCTCTTTTTTTAACTCTTCCTTCTCTTTTTGTTTTTCCTTTTCTTTTATTTCGTTTTTTCTCTATTTTTCTTCTCTCCTTTCTTGTTCTTTAGCCATCCATTCCCTAAATTCTAGGTTAAGGTTTTCAAAAGTGTCTCCCTTAGAAGGTTTTCTTTGGTTGACACTCTTACTTGATGAACAACTATGTGCACTAGAATGTGTGTAGGCCAAAATTTTTTTTTTCAAGCAACACTCCTCTCTTTTTTTTTTGTTTTCTCACCTAAGGTGGCTTGATGAGTTTTTGGAACTCTTAGCCTCTACACATTTTTTCAAAATAACATAAAATAAAATAAAAGTGCAAGAATGTAAAAGAGAAAGGGCTCTAATCGTGCTCCTAAGGTGTTGAAGGAAGTGTACCACTTCTCCCTTCTTCACCTAATTAACGAGGAACTACGCTAAAATTAACCAAAATTATTACAAACCAAGGGAGGGCCTTAAGGGCAATCAAACTCCTAATCTAAAATTAAGTATACACAATACAAAGAATAAAAAAAATAAAACAAAGTCTTCACTCCAAGCTTTTTGGTGTTTGTCTCCTTTTGATCAAGCCCCTTTGAGTTGCATCAACCCACCCCAAGAATGCTACCCTTGTTTCCTCTTGTTTGGACTTTCCAAAATTTTATATATGGAACCTTTCCCAACCTTTCCTTACCAAGGCTGAATACAAGACAAGACAACAAACAAAGGTGAATAACAAAACAAGGTTCACAAATCCAAGTGGATAGATTAAACAATGACAAACTCAAAGAAGTAAAGAAGACAAGCAAGAAAACATAAGGCTCACAAAAGAAGGAAGCACACAAATAACTTTCCTAGATTAGCTCTAAGAGTAGAGGTGAAAAAAGACTCAAACAAAAAAAATGAAACTAATAGTTGCACGCTTAATAAAATTTAAGTGACCAAAAACTAAAAAGCTTACTCAAGTAATTTTTTTTAATCACAATTGGTTCCTCATATCAAATGTTTCTACTATTAGGTACACAACTTCAAATTTGTCTTTCTTTTGAGTTCTTTATCTTCTTTTTTTTTTAACTTGAACTTTTTTTATTTTTTTTAACTTTTTCTAATCATTTTGCTGCACCTAATAGCTTGTTGAATTTAAATTTTAATGAGGATGCTTGAAATAATAATGCTTGAGTGAATAAGCACAAAGTAAGGTGACATAATTTTCAAGTAATGCATGCAACTAAAGGCAAAACAACTTAGTAGTTCCAAATACCACTAAACTAATGGTGGTTAAGGAATGATTTAGGGCTGATTTTGAAGTAAATTGATTGCTCAAATTACTAACACAATTCACCCAAGCCAAAATTCCATAAAGAGGCATCAATAGTGAAGGTAAACCAAGTGGAAAGCTACTAATAATTCAACATAAAACAAGAAACATGTAAAGATTGAATTGAGCAAATATTTAAGAACAACAAAGAGATTAATATCCTTAAACTAAAAGCATAAAAGACTTAAGAGACTCAACAAGAGGTTCACCTCTTAGGAGCTCAATTCAAAATATTTTTTAAGGCTTTTTTGTAAAAAGTTTAAGAGGCTAAAACCTATGGAATTTAAATGAGACAAAATAGGAAACTAACATGACTAGTATTTGAGAAAACACAAGATTAATAAAAAATAACACACCTAAAAATACAGCAAAAATTTCAGCAAGAGACTCAAAACAAAAGGCACAACAAAGTTGCCAAAGTTGATCACCACAATGGTGTGGAAAAATCCTCAACCATGCGGGTTTAATGGTCACAACTTCTTAGGCACACTTTAACATAAAAAACCAAGGGAAAATTAAGCAACTTGAACACGAAAATAAGATGCAAAGAAAGGGACAAATAAAATTGCATCAAATTAAATGGAACATAGGCACGTAGATAGAAAACAAAAGTGCATATAAAAGCAAGGATAAAAAGCTATACTACTAGACAATAAAGGAAATAGAGATGACAAAAAATGAAGGACTTTAAAATAAAGAGATCAAAGAGATAAGCAACAAAGCAAAAAAAATTGAGAAAGAACGTAACCTTTAGAAAGTGGCTCTGATACCACTTGATGTGATCTTTGATGGTCACGTGCCCAAAGGATCCTTTCTAAGGTCACTTGGAAGGAAAATGGATTTATGGAGAGGAAAGGAATGGGGTGAGGCGCTACAAATACTACGTTTGATAAGCCAAAGGGGAGAGGCCACAAGGGAGGGGTCCCTTGATAACTCTTAGAAGCTCTTACAAAGGAGAAAAGGGGACACTCAAAGGTAGGAATCTCACAACCAATATGGTCTCTATGATTAAATTCAAGTGTAAAAAATACAAGTGAGGGAGGAGCTCCTATTTATAGAGGTAGCTAACCTCTTGAACAAGATAACCTAAAAAAGAAGGGCTAGGATTAAAAGGAGAGATCTAAGGGAAGAGGATTGAGAAACAATTCCCTCCTTAGATCATCAAACTTGGTGCCCAAGTTTCTCAAACCAAGGGCCAAGATTCCTTCTTATTAGCTTAGGGGGTTTATGTAGGAAAAGAGGGGTGTAGATATCAAGGCTAGCCCTTATTTCCTTCATAAAGACCCAAAAAGCTAAATCTACCCTCTAAATTCCTAAGACACCTCCTAAAAATAAAAAATGGACTAAATACATGTCCCAAATGAAATTCTTAATGCTCCTCAAAATTAAAATAAAGGAAAATTACATTTTATTAACTAAAGTCCCTAGCCTAATATCTTCACTCTCCATAGGAGGTGAAGTCTTCCTTTGTCTGCAAGGGCTAGGTCTTCTTCAATCCTTCTAGCCATGGCCCTAGTGATAGGTCCTTGGCTAGTCATGGTCACATCATTGTATTTACTATTTGAGCAAGAAGTTCAAAGATTGTGAAATAAGATACTCTCTATTAGAGTGAAAATGTTGTGCTTTGGCTTGAGCTACTCGTAGGCTGAGGCAATATGTGTTATGTCATACTACTTGGTTAGTTTCCAAAATGGATCCAATTAAGTATATGTTTGAGAAGCCTGCTCTTACTGGCCGAATTGTTTGGTGGCAAGTTTTACTGTCAAAATATGATATCTTCTACATCACTCAAAAAGCTATAAAAAAGCAGTGCCTTAGCCGAACACTTGGCTCATCATCCATTGAAAATTATCAATCGATGCAGTGTAAAGAAAAAGTATTTAAATGAGGAAAAGTGGACACTAATATTTGAAGATGCTTCAAATGCGTTGGGGCACAAAATTGGAGCTATGTTAATTTCTCCCAAAAGCCAATTTATCCTGTTCACTTCAAGATTGGGGTTTTGTTGAGCAAATAATATGGCAGAATATGAAGCATGTGGAATGGGGGTCTTAACTGCCCTCGAGTCTAAGGTTAGAATTTTGGAGGTATATGGAGACTTAGCTCTAGTTGTTCATCAACTTAGAGGAGAATGGGAGACTCAGGATGCAAAATTGATCCCATACCATTCTTATATCAAGGGACTTATGGATTAGTTTGATGAAATTACTTTCCATCACATCCCTTAGAAAGATAACCAATTGGCTAATGTTTTTGCTACTTTGTCCTCAATGTTCATGATAAGTCAAGAAGTATATGTACCACTTATAAGGATACAAAGTCGAGGACAACCAACTTATTGTCAAGTGGTAAAAGAAGAAAAGGATGGAAAACCCTGGTTTCATGATATTAAGCAATATGTCAAAGATATAGAGTATCCTCCTAATGCTTCTGAAAATGACAAAAGAACTTTGAGAAGAATGGCCATGAGATTTTTCTTGAATGGTGATGTGCTTTATAAAAGAAATCACGACAAGGTTAATTTGGAACATATGCACATGGACATATAATGACGAGGAAGATTTTAAGAGCTGGCTATTATTGGTTAATCATAGAGGTTGATTGTTATAGCTATGTAACAAACTGTCATAAATGCCAAACATATGCTGATAATATCCATGTGCTAGTGATGTCTTTCAATGTTCTAGCTGCATCGTGACCATTTTCAAATGAGCATTCTTTCATCCTTGTTGCCATTGATTACTTCACCAAGTGGGTTGAAGCGGCTTCATATGCTAGTGTAACCAGAAATGTAAGGGTTAAATTCATCAAAAGTGATCTAATTTGCTAGTACGAATTGCTAAGCCACATCATTACTGGCAATAGGACCAATTTGAACAACAAAATGATGAAAGAATTGTATGATGATTTCAAAATTCAACATCATAATTCTTCACAATATTGTCCTAAGATGAATGGAGCTGTAGAAATAGCAAATAAGAACATCAAAATAATCGTACAAAAGATGGTAGTGACGTATAAGGATTGGCATGATATGCTCTCATTCATGCTGCATGGTTATCGTACCTTTGTACACACTTTAACCGGGGCAATCCCCTATTCTTTAGTGTATGTTGTGCTGCCTATTGAAGTTGAAATCCCTTCACAAAGAGTGTTGGTAGAAACAAAGCTTGAGGAGGCTGGATGAATTCAAGCTCACTATGACCAGTTGAACCTCATTGAAGAAAAAAGATTACTTGCCTTGTGTCGTGGTCAATTGTATCAAAGAGGATGAAAAGAGTTCATGATAAGAAGGTTTGCCCCTAAGAATTTCAGGAGGGTGGTTTGGTGCTTAAGAAAATATTACTAGCCTAGAAAGATTATAGGGGAAAATGGACCATGAAGTATGAAGGGTTATATGTGGTAAAGAACGCATTTTCAAGAGGGGCTATAATTCTCACAAATATGGATGGAAAAGACTTACCTGAAAGGCTGAAAAACCTGAAAAAGTTAAGTAGGTTGAAAAAAAGAAGAAGAAAGAGAAATAAAAGTTTAGTAGGTTGAAAACCTGAAAAAACGACCTAGGAAAAAGTTAGAACGACCTAGTAGGCTGAAAACTCTAAAAAGTAGCCTAGGAAAAAGATAAGGTAATAAAATGATAAAAAAGGAAAGGCTCACTAGGTTAAAAACCTAAAAAGGCAGTCTAGGCAAAAATTAGAGCAAGTCAAAAGAAAAAAATCCAAAAAAAATGCATAATAATATGGATGAGGGCAACTTGGCATCCTGGGACAATAGTTCAATGTCAAAATGACTCAAAGAATGAGAAAAGGTTTCTCCCAAACCGTTAATGTCGTTGGAAGCTAGCAGATGGAATGCTCATAGTTGCAGATATATGAATTGGAATTGTTACTTGGAATATTCCAACGATCACATGCTTTGTCTTATTTTGTGTTAATTTCATTTGTGCAAAACCCTTATGTATTTACTATCTCCTTCTTGAAGTAATAAAATATTTCTTTCTTCGTCCACCTCTCATTGTTTCATTTTGTTATGTCATATACTAAAAATGAAGCATGTGATAAAGTTTAAAAGTATTAAAATTAAAATAAATAATCTTAAGAATCATGGGAGATATGACAAATTCTTAATCAGTTTTGGCAAGAGTACTAGCTAATTGGCTTTTGGAATCTTGACTCCTATAGTTGTATCTAGTCTTGAAAGAATTCTCAGACACTAAAAGAGGGAACAACATGAAATATCAAAAGAAAGATAATCCTAAGTCTTGTGAACATTTATACATTTTGAGTCTTAAGGGGGTCAAAGCTTGGAAAAATAGAAGAAAAATGAATGAGTGACAATTCAAATTCATGCCATAATGCATATCATGCATTGCACATTATCTTTTGTTTGACATAGCTAAGATCGGCACCACTGTGCTTACTCTTCCTATGTTTTAGACCCCTGTGTCCAATATTTTTATGTTGTTTCGGACCCTTGTGTCCAATGTTTTTTATACTTCGAATCCTCGTGTCCAATATTTTTATGTTTTGGATCCATGTGTTCAATTTTTTATTCATCAAATCTCTATATCCATTATTTTAATGTTTCAGATTCCCATGTCCAATGTTTTACATTTTGAACCCTTGTTTTCAATGTTTTTATGCTTCAGACCCTTGTATCCAAGGTTTTTTATACTTCGGACCCTCGTGTCCATTTTTTTGTTTTGGATCCTTGCGTCCAATCTTTTATCCATCATTCTGAAGTTTTATATTTTGAATCCCCATCTCCAATGTTTTCATATTTTGGATCCTCGTGTCCAATGTTTTGCATTTTGGATCCCCGTGTCCACTGTTTTGGATTATCATAACGTCTGATTTGTATATTTCAAGTTTTCAGGTCCAATGGTTCAGTTTAAGGTCCCCACATCCATAGTTTATTCTCATACATACCCTTTTATGTTTTAGATCTTTACTGATATGATCTTTGATGATTATGTGTCCAAAGGATCCTTTCTAAGGTCACTTGAAAAGGAAATTGATTTATGGAGAGGAAAGGAATGGGGTGAGGCACCACAAATACTAGGTTTGATAAGCCAAAGGGGAGAGGCCACAAGGGAGGGGTCCCTTGATAACTCTTAGAAGCTCTCACAAAGGAGAAGGGGGGACACTCAAAGGTAAGAACCTCGTAACCAATATGGTCTCTAGGATTAAATTCATGTGTAAAAAATACAAGTGAGAGGAGGAGCTCCTATTTATAGAGGTAGCTAACCTCTTGAACAAGATAACCTAAAAAAGAAGGGTTAGGATTAAAAGGAGAGATCTAAGGGAGGAGGATTGAGAAATAATTCCCTCCTTAGATCATCAAACTTGGTGCCCAAGTTTCTCAAACCGAGGGCTAAGATTCCTTCTTATTAGCTTAGGGGGTTTATGTAGGAAAAGAGGGGTGTAGATATCAAGGCTACCCCTTATTTCCTTCATAAAGACCCAAAAAGCTAAATCCACCCTCTAAATTCCTAAAACACCTCCTAAAATAAAAAATGGACTAAATACATGTCCCAAATTAAATTCCTAATGCTCCTCAAAATTAAAATAAAGGAAAATTACATTTTATTAACTAAAGTCCCTAGCCTAATATCTTCACTCTCCATAGGAGGTGTAGTCTTCCTTTTTCTGCAAGGGCTAGGTCTTCTTCAATCCTTCTAGCCAAGGCCCTAGTGATAGGTCCTTGGCTAGGCATGGTCACATCATTTACTCCTACTATTTGTATCTCGAACAAAATTGGGATTAACATCTTTACTTATCTTTTACTATGGTAATATGAAAATTAAAATTATTCATATTATTTAGAACCCTTTTTTGTCAGCTTTAGCCACCCTCTAAGTAGCTTTTTACACAACAGCCACCAAATAATCTCCATGAATTTTGTGTCTCAAAGATTTGTTCCCAAAAACACTGAAATATCTTAATTGATAGTTTAAAATCCAAGCTTATAAAACGGGGTTTTTGAATTAGAAAGGGAGGTCTTTCGGAGAAGGATTTTTTTCACAGAAAAAGGAAGAGGCAATAAGGGGAACCTACTTAATTGGGAGTTTGCAAGCGAGCACAACAGGTGCTCATTCATACTTTTTTTACCCCTTTCCATAATTTTGAACTCATCCTAAAAAACAGAAGAAGGAAGAAATAATTAATGTTGTGTGTTTTCACTGGAAACCATTTTTGGTGGTCACGGACACACCTCATCCCTCTCTTCACTTTGTCTTTCTCCTTCAGTTTTTTCCTTCTTTACTACTATCTCAACCGAAAATTTGATTAAAGCCAGCAACATGCTCTTCACTAGAACCCTATTCTCACTCTGTCGTTCTCTGCCTGTTGATTTTGGGTTTCTTTTTAGGTTTTGCAGAAAACAAACTATTCTATTATTTGTTTCTATAATGAGCCACACATTTTTATCTCCTCTGTTTAATTTTTCATATGTATGCGGTGGACCTTATTTAATTCTTAAGAAGAATTACGTAAACTTTGATTATTCATTGCATCTAGAGATATGTAAGAGTAGGGGACTACTCCTGTCGAGCTAAATAAATAAATAATAATAATGACCCTCTTTTCTAAAATATAATATTAAAATATGGTCATTATAACAATAATAGTAATAATTTTTTTTAATAATAATAATAAAATAACCTTTTTTAATAAGCAATATTTTTCTGATATTAATAATAATTTTTATAATAAAGTCTTATATTTTTATTGTAGTTATTTTAGGATAAGATAAATGTTTTAAAAGATAAATGATTTGATTAATTAATTAGATATAATCGTCTTTATGACAAACGTTGTAAGGTGCTAATACATTCCTTATGCGTAGCCAACTCTCAAACTGAAAATTTGGTTTCGACCATTTTTTTCTTTTTTAAGGTTTTTTTTATGTTTTCTTTAATAAAAGTTGGTGGCAACTCCTCTAATTTTTCAAATTATTTTTTGTCGTCCCGTTAAGACTCACGTGTTGACATGTGGAAGGGAGATTATTTGCTTTTCGTCTTTGTTGCTTTATCTTTTGTATCTCCGAGATAAAGTTCATGTTTTATTGTGTGTGACCTATTTTCTCGGCTTGATGTTGTTTTTTTTTTGTTTACACTAATCTTTAGTTTGTAAAGGTTTTTCAAATTGTATAATGTTTTGAGAAGTGGTAGGTTTTGTGAATATGTATTATTCTATTAAACATAGGAAGGTGTTTGAACTAAACTTTATTCTCCACCACTGTGGACGTTAGGAGTGACATGGGTTTTTTACTATGTGTTGGGAAGTAGTTGATATTATGTCAATACATGAGTATTGAAGGACTTGACTAATCAATGCAAGCTTCATCACAAAATGGGAGATATGTTTTTTATGCAAACAAAGACGAGAATGAAATATGGATTGCCCCAATTGTAAATGATGATGAAAGTATTTTGTTGGTTAATAATTACTTTAATTTGCTAACCCAAAAAGAAAGATTGATGTATATTTCATCATTCACATAATCCACCTGAAATTGTTGAAGAGAAACCTATTCCACAAGGGCTTACTCAAGAAGAAATTAATCCAAAAGGATCTATTGAAGAAGGATTAATTCTAGAAAAAGGTACTAAGGAGTGTAATGTCCAGGATGAAGAAATCAAGGAGGAAGATGATGCACTCCCTTGATCTCTTCAACCAAGGTTCCTTCCTCTAAGAAAATGGAGGATGGAGAGGTTAGAAATGGGAGAGGGTTGATGCCACTTTCTAGGAGAAAGATGAGTCAAAAAATTTTATGTTGCTTGCCACAAGGGAGAGGTCCCTTGATAAAAGCTTTAAGGGAGAGATTCCTCAAGAGAAAGGATTCTAAATGACACTCAAGAATAAATTGCTAAAAAAGAGTCTTACTTCATTCAATCAAGTATGCTTTGTACAAGAGAGACTAGGTGTATTTATAGCTCAAAGAGGGAGTAAGGCACTCAAAACTAGGCAATGTGGGACTTGGGCCTAATTAGTATTAGGAGCACTAATCCCTCTTAGGCCCACTAAAAGTGGTGCCTAGCCTTAAGCTAGGGAGTGTCACGGCCTAATCAAGGGGGTATGGAAAGAGATCCACACTCCTTTGTGTTATTAGGCCTTTTACTCCCCTCACCTCCCTTCCTAAGCTAATTACACCCTAAACTCTAGAAACTAAAATAAATGGCCAAAATACAAGGCCTAAAAGGGAATTAAAAGCTAATTAATATTTACAAGAGGAAAACTAAGGACTATGGCCTAAAATATCTATCTCCATCATTAGCTGGGGTCTTGATGAGTCTTTCCGGGCGAAGTCCTCTTCAATCCTCCTAGCCATTGCCCTAGTGAGAGGCCCTTGATAGGTAGGATTGCATCATCTCCTCCCCCATCAGAAGGATTTGTCCACAAATCTGAAGGGTCGTCCTCTTCCATGTCAGCACCTAAAAAGGGGGTAAGATCACAAACATTAAAGGTGGTGCCAACTCCATAATCCTCGGGAAGGTCTAACTTATATGCATTATTATTTACCTTCTCAAGGATTTGGAAGGGACCATCTCCTCGAGGGCTAAGTTTGGACTTCCTCTTAGAAGGGAAACGATCCTTTCTTAGGTGAAGCCAAACCCAATCGCCCTTTTCAAAGATGACTTCCTTCCTCCCCTTGTTGCTAGATGAAGCATACCCCTTAGATTGGGTTTCAATATTAGTTTTGACCCTCTCATGTAATTTTTTGACAAAATCAGCCCTAGTTTTCCCTTCTTTATGAAAAATTCGGGTGTTAGGGAGTGGTAACAAGTCCAGAGGGGTGTGAGGATTAAAACCATATACAACCTCAAAAGGGGAGTGCTTAGTGGTTCGATGAACCACCCTATTATATGCAAATTCAATGTGGGGCGGATATTCATCCCAAGACTTGTGGTTGCCTTTCAAGAGTGCCCTCAACATAGTGGATAGGGATTTATTTACTACCTCAGTTTGTCCATCTGTTTGAGGATGACAAGTGGTAGAAAATAAGAGCTTGGTTCCTAGCCTTGCCCAAAGAGTTTTCCAAAAATGGCCAAGGAACTTAGCATCCCTATCAAAGACTATGGTTGAGGGTATTCAGTGCAAGCGGACAACCTCACGAAAGAAAAGCCTTGTGATGTGACTCGCGTCATCCGCTTTGTGGCAGGGAATGAAATGTGCCATTTTACTAAAGCGGTCTACTACCACAAAGATGGAGTCTACACCTCGTTGGGTTCTTGGGAACCCAAGGACAAAATGCATGCTAATATCTACCCAAGGTGTAGAAGGAGTGGGTAAAGGTGTGTAAAGTCCATGAGGCATTACTCAGGACTTAGATTGTAAACAAGCTATGCATCGCAAGCAATGTCTTTGGACATCTTTTTTCATATGGGGCCAAAAGAATTTCTCTTTTAAAAGCATTAAGGTTTTATCAATTCCAAAATGCCCCATGAGCCCACCTTCATGGCTCTCTTTTGTCAGCAATTTCCTAATGGATCCTTAGGGTACACAAAGTTTGCCCTCTTTGAATAAGTACCCCTCACACATGTAGAAGCCATCTTTGGCTTTGGAAGATGAGGCAGTATAAATGGTTCCAAAGTCTTGGTCAGAAGGATACATTTCTTTTATGTCATCAAATCCCAAAATTTGAGCACTGAGGGTTGCAAGGAGAGAATGCCTCCTTGAAAGAGCATCGGCCACCACATTTGTTTTTCCCTTTTTATATTTGATGACATAAGGAAAAGTTTCAAGAAATTCAATCCATTTAGAATGCCTCTTGTTCAACTTTCCTTCTTCACCAAGTCATTGAGTAGTGAAGCTAGTGTGGAGAAGTTAGGCACAAAGCGCCTATAAAATCCTGTGAGACCATGAAAGCTCTTGATCTCAGTCACACTAGTAGGGGTGGGCCATTCTTGAATGGCCTTGATTTTTTGGGGGTCCACTTGGACCCCTTGGGCACTAATGACAAAGCCCAAGAAAACCACACTAGGAACACAAAAAGTGCATTTTTCTAAGTTTGCAAATAGTTTATTCATTCTAAGGACAGATAAGACTTCCCTAAGGTGTCCTATATGTTCTTCTAAATACCTACTATAGACTAAAATATCATCAAAATAAACAACTACAAACCTACCAATGCAATCCCGAAGTACATGTTTCATGAGACGCATGAAAGTGCTTGGA
Source organism: Psophocarpus tetragonolobus (assembly GCA_037954015.1). Lineage (NCBI taxonomy): Eukaryota > Viridiplantae > Streptophyta > Magnoliopsida > Fabales > Fabaceae > Psophocarpus > Psophocarpus tetragonolobus. The sequence continues at coordinate 100,101,777 of CM075689.1, forward strand.
GCATTGATGAGCCCAAAAGGCATCACCAACCATTCATAAAGACCGAATTTGGTCTTAAAAGCGGTTTTCCATTCATCTCCTTCTTTGATTCTTATTTGATGGTAACCACTTCTAAGATCAATTTTTGAAAATATTTTGGCTCTATGCAATTCATCAAGCATATCGTCTAGCCTAGGGATTAGGTGCCTATACTTAATGGTGATGTTATTGATGGCACGACAGTACATACACATCCGCCATTTTCCATCCTTTCTGGGCACCAACAAAACAGGAACCGCACAAGGGCTAGGGCTCTTTTGAACCCAACCCTTCTCTAACAAGTCTTGAACTTGAGACTCAATCTCTTTGGTCCCAACGGGGTTTGTCCTATACGCGGGTCTATTGGGCTGACTTGCGCCAGAAACAAGGTCAATTTGGTGTTCTATTCCCCTTTAGAGGTGGTAATCCCCTTGGAACCTCTTGAGGGAAAAGATCATCAAATTCTTTTAAAAGATTTTGAACCCCTTTTGGAAGAGACTCATTTCATGACTTGTGGCAGTGCTAGAAGGTACCTCTTTACAAAGAAGGAGATAAAAAGGTCGATCAAGCAAGAGAGCTTCTTTAATATCCATTTTTGTTGCAAAATGACTCTCTTTCTTAATTACCTCTTTGGAAGGGGTACCTCCTTCCAACTTTCTCTCTTTACCCTTTTCAAGCTTTAGGGATGAAATCTTTTTTTTTTTTTTGACTTTGAACTTTTTTTTCCTCATCACTTTTATGTTTCATGATGAGTTGATCCTCAGCCACTTCTGAAGGTGTGAGAGGAGTCAACTTTATTCTTTTACCCTTATGAGTGAGGATTATCTCATTAGAGTAGCCATGGTGAATGAATTGTTTGTCAAACTGCCAAGGCCTCACTAACAAGATATGGCCAGCCTCCATTGCAACTATATCACATAAGATCTCATCTTGATACTTTCCAATGGAGAAGGGCACCTTCACTTGTTGGTTTACAATCATTTCCCCTTCCTCATTAAGCCATTGGAGCTTGTAAGGTCTAGGATGAGGATTAGGTGTAAGGCTAGCTTCTCTGCCAACCTTGAGCTACAACAATTGCAGCAGGATCCACTATCCACAATGAGAGAACAGGTTTTGTGTAAAATTTTACAACATGTATGAAAAATGTTCTCTCTTTGGGAGTGGTTAAGCTCAAGGGGTTGGCTTCCAAGAAGGCGCCTAACCATTAAGAGGTCTCCATCACAAGGATTTTCAACAATGTCATGCTCATGATGCTCATGACCCCCTTTTTCCTCACTCTCACTAGAGGAGGAAGATGAGCTACTCTCACTAAAAATCTCTTGGCCCCAGATGATCATGGTTTTCTTATTGGGGCACTGAGAGGCAATGTGGCCTCTCCCAAAACATTTAAAGCATTTAATACTACTAGTCCTATTGTTAGAACTAGTAGGGGGGTTGTCTCTATGATGCATGGGTTATGTTCTTTATGCACATGCTTGGATGGTTCCTCTTTAGGAGAGCTCTTGGAAGAGCTTCCCTTGCCTAGGTCCCTCTTTGCATAATTGTAGGATGGAAATTCTGTTTTTGCTCCACCTTTTCTTTTTAATTAATTTTCCACTCTTATGCAAAGTTGGACTAGGTCATCTAGATTATTATATGGTAAGAGCTCAACTTTGTCTCTTATGTCAGAGTTCAAACCACTTAAAAATCTAGCTTTGGTGGCCCTTGGTTCTTCGGTGACGCCCGCTCTCATCATGAAAAGCTCCATGGTTTGTCTGTACTCCTCAACACTTGAGTTGTACAGTTTTAATCTTTGGAGTTTATCCAAGAGCTCTCTTTCATAATAAGAAAGGACGTGTCTCCGCCTCATAGCCCCCTTGAGATCATTCCAATAATCCACCGGAGGGTTACGAAGGCGGTGCCTCTCATTGACCAAGGAGGTCCACCAATACATGGCATGCCCTTGGAAGCTAAGGGTTGCCAGCGGGACTTTTCTTTCTTCACTTATGTTATAACAAACAAAGTGTTGCTCTACCTTCATTTCCCAATCAAGGTAGGCTTCCACATCCTCTTTGCCATGAAAATGAGGGATGTCAACTTTTTGTTCCCTAGGTTGGGTTTGGGGTTGGTTATGATGTTGTTGTGCTATCCTTACCCTAGGTCTTTCATATCCCTCACTTTCACTTACTTCACTAGAGGCAGACCTATACCTATGCCTCTCTCTAACTCGCCTTTCTCTTCTTTCTTCTCTTTCACGCTCTTCTTTTCTCTCTTCCCTCTCTTTCTCTTCTCTTTCCTTTTTTTCTTCTCTTTCTCTTCGTTCTCTTTCTTTCTCTTCCCTCCTTCTTTCTTCTCTTTCTTCTCGTTCTTGTCTCTCTTTTCTCCTCGCTTTCTTTCTCTCTTTTCTCACGCTCTTTTTCATCTCTTCGTCTTTCTTCTCTTAACTCTCTTTCTCTCTTTTCTTTTTCTTTCTCTTCACGCCTCTTTTCTTCTCTTTTCTCCCTTTCTTTTCTTTCTTTTCTCTCTTCTACCCTCCATTCCCTAAATTCACTCACAAACTTATCCATGTTGTTGGTTTTTTGAGAACCTTGTTGATTTACACTACCTTTACTAGATGTGTGTGAGCTCATTTTGAAAGTGATTGGGAAGAACCTATGGGCAACACTCCTTACTCTTTTGTTTTGTTTCCTCCCTAAGTGAATTACTTAAGAGTCTTTGGAATCAAAAGCCTTTCACACTAAGATGCAAAGCAAATAAAAGAAATTTAAAGCAAAGGTAAGGATCTAAAGGCGTGCGCCTAAGGTGGAGAGATGGGGTACCAATTCCTTCTCCCACCTAAACGAGAAACTAAAAAATTATTAGAATCAAAGAGGTTACCCTTATGGGCATCCAACACCTCAATTAAAATGGTCTTAATAAAATTTACACCCAATTAAACAAAAAGAAACAAAAGGCTTGATGTTTGAAGTTGCTCTCTACTCCAAGTGTTTGCCTCTCTCAAAGTGGTGTTGCTCCCTTGAATAAACCTCTTCCTTAGCTTGCTTCAACACACCTCAAGATGCTTCCCTTGTGGAAAGCTTGGTTTGACCTTTCTTTTCCTTCAACAAAGTGGCGCACCCAAGGAGGAACCAAGAGAGTGCAATACAATAAAAAAAAACATGAAAAGAAAACTTAAGGAAGGGAGATAAACATCCAAGTGGAAAGAATTATTTAGACAAACACAAAGATAACCAAAGAAGACAAGCAAGTAAAAATGGTGTAGATAGAAAGATGGTACACAAAAGAAATTCCTAGAATGGGCCTAGAATAGAATGAACTACAAAAACAAAAAAATGACTCAAAAGTTTCAATCATTTGCATCATTTGAAATCAATATGGCCAAATTATATGCAAGTATGTTCAAGCAAGATTCATTAATTTTTTTTTCTTTTTAAATCACTCTTTTTAGTCAATGGGACAATATGAGGTGCACTAAATATATTTTGTTCTTTTCACTTCTTTTTTTTTTTTTTTTTACTAACATGTTTTTTTTTCACTTGTTTTCTTTTTAATTTCTATTTTTTATACAATTTTCCTACACCTCTTAACAAAATTTTGAAGCAAATACGGTGAGGAGTCAAAGAATCATAAATGCTTGAACAAAGGATAGGAAATGGCCACCATAATTGATATACAAAAGTGCAAAATTAAGAAACAAAGCAACGTAATATGAACTAGTAATTTTAGGTGATAAAAAATAAATGGCACTAGGAGAGTTTTATGGAAGTTGAGGCCAACTTGATTACTCAATAATCAGCCCAATTACATACCCAACATGCCTCTCAAAGCCAATCAACAAAAATCACCACAAAAACTAGCACAAATTAAGATACTAAAATTATTGAAGGAGTGAATGAAATTTGGAAGAAATTGAGCATTAATTTTTTCAAGATTTTTTTTTTAAGAACATGCTAAGATCTAAACAACATATGAGACTCTAAGGACATGGGATCAAGAGTAAGTTATGTGACCATGCCTAGCCAAGGACCTATCACTAGGGCCATGGCTAGAAGGATTGAAGAAGACCTAATCCTTGCAGATAAAGGAAGACTTCACCTCCTATGGAGAGTGAAGATATTAGGCTAGGGACTTTAGTTAATAAAATGTAATTTTCCTTTATTTTAATTTTGAGGAGCATTAAGAATTTAATTTGGGACATGTATTTAGTCCATTATTTATTTTTAGGAGGTGTCTTAGGAATTTAGAGGGTGGATTTAGCTTTTTGGGTCTTTATGAAGGAAATAAGGGGTAGCCTTGATATCTACACCCCTCTTTTCTACATAAACCCCCTAAGCTAATAAGAAGGAATCTTGGCCCTTGGTTTGAGAAACTTGGGCACCAAGTTTGATGATCTAAGGAGGGAATTATTTCTCAATTCTCCTCCTTAGATCTCTCCTTTTAATCCTAGCCCTTCTTTTTTAGGTTATCTTGTTCAAGAGGTCAGCTACCTCTATAAATAGGAGCTCCTCCCTCACTTGTATTTTTTACACTTGAATTTAATCCTAGAGACCATATTGGTTGAGGTTCTTACCTTTGAGTGTCCCGCTTTCTCCTTTGTGAGAGCTTCTAAGAGTTATCAAGGGACCCCTCCCTTGTGGCCTCTCCCCTTTGGCTTATCAAACCTAGTATTTGTGGCGCCTCACCCCATTCCTTTCCTCTCCATAAATCCATTTCCCTTCCAAGTGACCTTAGAAAGGATCATTTGGGCACGTGATCATCAAAGATCACATCAGTAAGCCTCTTTGATGCTCAATTTCCAATAGAGAAATAACACACTTTTATGGTAAAATAAAAGAGCTAAACAATGGATTTTAAGTGACAATTAAAAGGACCAAACAATACCAAAATAAGACACAACGTAGGAGGATTAAAACTGAAAATAAATGACTCAAAATGACCAAGAATGTGACACAAAAACAGAGAAATAGGGGCTGGAAAAAAATAGAGAAATAGGTGCAGGAAAAAATTAGAGAAAAAGGTGCAGGAAAATAGAATTAAAATGCAAGAACTCTAAATGAAAGAAGCAAAAATGCATCCAAGGATCAAAACCACAATTGTGTGGCTTCCTTCACAAAGTTTGTGAAGTCATTACTATGATCCTCTTAGGGTAAGCACTAGAATAAGGAAAAATTAAAAAGATGGGCAGAAATTTAAAGAAACAAACCTAAAGGAAACACACAAAGATTCAATAGAAATCAACAAAATAAATTGAATCTAGAAAGCAATAAAGACATGGAAATAAAAATTGCAAGAACTAAAACATAAACTTCAAGACAATAAGGAATTTAAATGACAATAAAGGAAGCAAGAAATAAAGTATAAAAACTGCAGAAAAAAGAAACTAAAGAAAGACACATAAACTAAGGAGAAGGAGGAGGAAATGAACCTTCATGAAGATGGATCTGATACCAAATGATGCACTCCCTTGATCTCTTCAACCAAGGTTCCTTCCTCTAAGAAAATGGAGGATGGAGAGGTTAGAAATGGGAGAGGGTTGACGCCACTTTCTAGGAGAAAGATGAGTCAAAAAATTTTATGTTGCTTGCCACAAGGGAGATGTCCCTTGATAAAAGCTTTAAGGGAGAGATTCATCAAGAGAGAGGATTCTCAATGACACTCAAGAATAAATTGCTCAAAAAGAGTCTTACTTCATTCAATCAGGTGTGCTTTATACAAGAGAGACTAGGTGTATTTATAGCCCAAAGAGGGAGCAAGGCACTCAAAAATAGGCAATGTGGGACTTGGGCCTTATTAGTATTAGGAGCACTAATCCCTCTTAGGCCCACTAAAAGTGGTGCCTAGCCTTAAGCTAGGGAGTGTCACGGCCTAATCAAGGGGGTGTGGAAAGAGACCCACACTCCTTTGTGTTATTAGGCCCTTTACTCCCCTCACCTCCCTTCCTAAGCTAATTACACCCTAAACTCTAGAAACTAAAATAAATGGCCAAAATACAAGGCCTAAAAGGGAATTAAAAGCTAATTAATATTTACAAGAGGAAAACTAAGGACTATGGCCTAAAATATCTATCTCCATCATTAGCTGGAGTCTTGATGAGTCTTTCCGGGCGAAGTCCTCTTCAATCCTCCTAGCCATTACCCTAGTGAGAGGGCCCTTGATAGGTAGGATTGCATCAGAAGATGAAGAGGTTGAAGATGAGGAAGAGGCTCACAATAGTAATCATACACTTATAAAAAATTAATTAAAAATAGAATGTAACAACAAAACTATGGGAGATTTTGTTATTATTTTTGTCATTAAAGTCCTAGTATGATAATGGGTTTCGTACATGTTGAGTCTTAAATCAGGAATCTTTTCTTGATTTTGGTACATGAATCCAATGAGTTACTTGTAATTTGTGAGCTTGGGGCTATGACATAGGGATAACTTTCTTTTTTTATGTTAGAATAGTGTTAGTTGTTAATATGTTAGTTTTTGTTAATAAAGAGATTCAAAACCATGACATCTTATTTTTGTTTTCTTCACATATGAACTTTATCACTAAACAAACCTTATAACTCCAACCTAGGAATAACTTCTATTGATCTTTCTTGTTTATTGTGTTGGATTCTTTCCAACTTTTACATATATATATATATATATATATATATATATATATTTGACACTTATTGTTTTCCATTTTCAAAACAAAAAAATAAAAAAATCAAATTGGCACATATGGAAGAAATGTATATTCATAAATTCTTTAGCCTATGAAAAAGAAGAGAGGAATGTATTCATAGGTAAGTTAGAAAATAAAATGGATGAATTATTATTTCTAACATCTTCCCTTAAATAGAAAACTCCTAACAGTTCTTCTGCATTCCAAGTCTTGCTCTTAATCTACTAAAATATTCTAACTTAAATGGTTTAGTAAAAATATCTGCAATTTGATCTTGTTTCTTCGCATAAACTATCTCCATAAAATTGAACTCATTAATACAACATGCCATAGTTAAGTGTACCTTTTAAATAATGAAGAATTTTTCTTGCTGCCTTTATATGAGTAAAGGTAGGGGACTCCATAAAATGGCATACAACTTTAACCGCATAAACGATATCCAACTTTGTACACGTTAAATACCTCAAGCTTCCCACAAGTGTGATACACTTCTACACCCAAACACTTTATTAGTTAATTTACAAAATAATATAGAAATTTGTTGATTTAAATAACTAGACTTGACACTTAGGTAAAATGATTCATATTTTTACACCACGAATTAGCTATTACTAAATAAGTCATGAAAGAGAAAATAATTTATCTCCACATTTAGTTAAAACATGGTCAAAGGGATATAAATTACTAGTTCACATAGGTCCATTAAACCGGGTTAACTTACAATTAAAGTTGTGAGAATTATATAAATAGAAAATGAATTTTTGGGATCATGTAATACCATACTATGAACCATGTGGCACTCTTCCATCCCAAATAAATAAACACAACATGATTAAATAAAATTCCTTTAACTGGGTAAAAGTTTCACAAAAGTTCTTTCAACAAAACCTCATCTTTGATAAAATGATAAGTCTTTATAATTGAAAACTTAAAATAAGGAAAAGAACTTGAGACGTAATTGATATAATTTCTAAGATAAGGAAATAATTTGAACATCCTAATATAGTCGTAAAGCTCCAATGTCATATCTATCAGAGCATGGAATCCACATCAATCTCAGGCATTACTAACCTCTACCTCTTTAACGTCTTTTTGACCTATGAGCGTTTAGCCCAAACAAGACACACAAATAGGGAGTGAGACATTTGCTCATACATAATTAAGTGACGTTAATAAGAAACATTACCACCATAGTGTATCACAAGAAACCACACAACCATATTAAATTCAAGTCATGTCAATGATGTTCATGCAATGCAACCCATGTATGCTCTCTCAAGTACAAACCTGAAGCGGTCATCTTCTACGCCAATAATACATACGTAAAACTGTGAAATGCAGCACAACCTAAGACACTTGCTATAGAGGGTCTCACAATGGGCGATCCTTACAAGCTTCATAAACTGCCATATTCATGCATCATGTCATGTAACAATCATAACTCACAATATCAATAATTAATTAAGTCATCATAATCCACCACCAATGGCAGCTACGATGACACCTCGTTAGACACCTCCTGACCATCATCATCAACACAACATACATCCAATTATAATCAGCAACAATATCACATTGAAACAACCTCCAAATTCACACACCTCAAATAGCTGTCAAATATTTAATCATCCACGACACTCAGAATTATAAGATACATCACACATCTAAACATATAACTATGCAAAAAGACTTAACCATTGCCAATCAAAGTTCAAACTTCACAATTGATCAAATAATTCAGAGTTCACACACTAATAAACAACAACGCTTAGACTTAACTCTTAGCACAAATAAGTTCTTCAACATAAATTATCAAAAACACCTATTCTCATGTACAAAATATCATTTATAATATTGAATATATAATTTTCTCACATATACATGTAGGATTATTACATTCATAGCTCACTAGAACATTTTCTAAATTTGGGAGATTTTCTCACTTATTTTCTAATATGTCCCTATGACCTTTGTCGAGTATAAACGTGATATCTAGAGGTTTATTAATACTATCATATTGTATCTTATCTAGGTTAAAAGGTAGAACATTTATTTACAACTCTTCTGTTTACCTCAAGAGATAAAACAAACATTTACTATTTTAAAAATTGGAGGAAACACGAATCTATCACTTATTTTTGACAGTTTGACCTTCAGTTACTAATCTGATCATAGCTTGCACTCTAGGTATCTTTTTGGGGTGAAAATAACATCATTAGTTATATAACATCTAGGGATACAACTTTTGTGAAGACAACTTTCGCAAATTACATTTTTTTCCTATCGATTTTCTTATCCAAAAATCGTGAATGCGGATTTTAATATGCCTAATTCTAGCAGTTCAACCTTTAGTTACTAATTTTATCATAACTTGAGTTCCAGGTGTATTTTTGGGGTGAAACCAACGACCTTAGTTAGATATAATCCTATTGGTGTTGTTGTCCAAAAATCGTGAACGCTAATTGTAATACGCCTAATTCTAACAGTTGACCTTTAGTTAATAATTTTATCATAACTTGAGTTATATACATAATTTTTTATTGATTCCATCTCTGTTGGAAATCTAGCATCGATAGCTAAAATTTTTATGAAGAACACAAAACCTAATAAGGTCATCTAGGTTGTCTCATAGGGCTCACAACACACAAATTTTGTTTCGCACACTAGATGGAAGACTCAACTTCCAACTCACATAACTCAATTTATTCTTAACATATTTCCATGATTCTTGAAAATGGTAGCCCAAATGTCTAGTTTCTAAACCAATAAATGTAACTCGATTTGGTTAATCACACAAAAAGATATGACAGAAACGATAAGGTATATTCATACAAAAATTTCCAGATAGCAAAAATTCAACTTATATAAGGTTCTCAACATATAATTCTAACTTAAAACCCTTAAACTCTTTGGGCTAAGCTGGGAACTAAACTTCTGTTTTCCATTACCTGTCACCCTCAAACTGATGGGCAAACAGAAGTGGTGAATAGATCTTTATCCACTATGCTGAGGGCTCTCCTTAAAGGCAACCATAAGTCTTGGGATGTGTACCTTCCCCACATTGAATTTGCTTATAACCGGGTGGTTCATAGAACTACCAAGCATTCTCCTTTTGAGGTGGTCTATGGCTTTAATCCTCGTACTCCTCTAGATCTTTTACCTTTTCCTCTTTCTGTTGCTGTGCATAAAGAAGGAGAGGCAAAAGCCATTTTTGTAAAACAATTATATGAGAAGGTTAAAGCTAACATAGAGCGCCAATCCTTGAGAGATGCTACTTTCGGCAATAGGGGGAGGAAAGAGGTCATCTTTGAAAAAGGCGACTGGGTATAGCTCCACTTAAGAAAGGATAGATTTCCTTCTCAAAGGAAGTCCAAACTTAGCGCTAGAGGAGATGGACCTTTCCAAATCCTTGAGCGGATCGGTAATAATGCCTATGTTTTAGTTTGCCTGAGGATTATGGGGTAAACACCAGTTTTAATGTTTCTGATTTGTCTCCATTTGTAGGTGCTGAAAATGATGAAGACCCCATGGATTTGAGGTCAAATCCTCCTCAAGGGGGAGGAGATGATGTGACCATGCCTAGCCAAGGACCTATCACTAGGGCCATGGCTAGAAGGATGGCTAGAAGGATTGAAGAAGACCTAGCCCTTGCAGACAAAGGAAGACTTCACCTCCTATGGAGAGTGAAGATATTAGGCTAGGGACTTTAGTTAATAAAATGTAATTTTCCTTTATTTTAATTTTGAGGAGCATTAAGAATTTAATTTGGGACATGTATTTAGTCCATTTTTTATTTTTAGGAGGTGTCTTAGGAATTTAGAGGGTGATTTAGCTTTTTGGGTCTTTATGAAGGAAATAACGGGTAGCCTTGATATTTACACCTCTCTTTTCCTACATAAACCCCTTAAGCTAATAAGAAGGAATCTTAGCCCTTGGTTTGAGAAACTTGGGCACCAAGTTTGATGATCCAAGGAGGGAATTGTTTCTCAATTCTCCTCCCTTAGATCTCTCCTTTTAATCCTAGCCCTTCTTTTTTAGGTTATCTTGTTCAAGAGGTTAGCTACCTCTATAAATAGGAGCTCCTCCCTCACTTGTATTTTTGACACTTGAATTTAATCCTAGAGACCATATTGGTTGAGGTTCTTACCTTTGAGTGTCCCCCTTTCTCCTTTGTGAGAGCTTCTAAGAGTTATCAAGGGACCCCTCTCTTGTGGCCTCTCCCCTTTGTATTTGTGGCGCCTCACCCTATTCCTTTCCTCTCCATAAATCCGTTTCCCTTCCAAGTGACCTTAGAAAAGATCCTTTTGGCACGTGATCATCAAAGATCACATCAGATAAGAAGACGAATTTTTCCACCTCTCCTTTTGCATTCTTCTTAATTTTGAACACCTACTTGCTCCAATTGCTTCATGACCCTTAAGAAGATTTGACAACTCTCAAGTGTCATTCTTCTTTGATAGCATTAATTTCTTCCTCCTTTGATTGTCTCCACCTTTTATCTTCCATAGCTTCATCAAAGGTTAGAGGTTAATTGTCAACAAAAATACAAAAGAAATAATTTATAATTTCAGTTTCATCATAAATCTCTTCAAAGCTTCTCATTTTTCTCGATCTTTCACTTGAGATCCCTTAAAAAGATGAGGCTTCATGCATTGAAGTAGTTGGTGAAAGAAGTGAAGTAGAAAACTCATTTTGTGGTAGATCTTCTGGATCAAGTTCTTCAAAATAGGGAAAGAAATCATAATTTCCTTCTTCTTTTTCCCAATTTCGTGTTCTTCTTCATCAAATTCTACATCTCTACTTATAATAATCTTCCCATTATTTGGATTGTGCAATTTGTAGCCCTTTGAATTTGCATCACAACTAATGAACACATGTTTCACACTTCTATCATCAAGTTTGGTTCTTCCTTAGTCAGGTACATGAGCAAATACAATGCTCCCAAAGACTCTCAAACGGTCAACCTTTGGCTTCACTCCACTCCATACTTTTTGAAGTGTTTGACCTTTGACATTTTTTGTAGGAGAACGATTGGATAAATAAACCGCACAAGAAACAACTTCGGCCTAAAATTCCTTGGGCATAGACTTAGCTTTCAACATACATCTAGCTTATTCAAAATTGTTCTACTTTTTCTCTCTACCACCCTATTTTGTTGTGGAGTTCTAGGAACCGTTAAAGGGCGACAAATCACATTATCTTTACAAAACTCATTTAATTCTTTTTATGTGAATTTGCCACCTCTATCAAATCTTAGAGATTTTATTACATAACCACACTCCTTCTCTCCAAGGGATTTAAAATTTTTAAACATTACAAATGCCTCAGATTTCTGTTTCAAAAAATACACTTAAGTCTTATTACTAAAATAATCAATAAAGAGCAAAAAATATTTATTTTTACCAAAGGAAGGAGATCAATTGGACCACACACGTCAATGTGCACAAGTTAGAGAGACTCATTTGCTCTTGATTCTACTACTTTAGGAAAACTTCTTCTTGCATGCTTTCCAAGGAGACATGTTTCACACAACTAGTTATGATGATTGATTTGAGGCATCCCTTTCACCATCTTCTCATCTCCTAAGGTCTTGAGTGCTCCAAAATTCAAGTGACCAAAGCTCGTATGCCAACACCATGCTACATCTTTTATGCTAGTCTTCAAGTATTTGGCTTCATCAGTCTTTATGTTAGAAGTAAACATTCTATTTCTTTATTAGAAAATAAAACAGATGAATTAGAGGAATATGGAGATTCTCATTACTTGCTCTGAGTACACGACTTGACACTCATTTATAATAGAGTAATATATAAAATAACATGAAGACAAATAATAAGGTAACCTCTTAATTAATAATGGTTACATAAAATAAATTTCTTTTAGTTAAGAGATGACTCTTCAACTCACAATTTATTTCTAATTATTATTGAAGTCTAATGTCACGATCCTTGCCCTGAGTTTTATTCACGGAAACTTAATTGAATTTCATGTCACTTGCACTTTAAAGCTTGCATTTGCAGATATATTAACGGTATTATGGTATTTATATATTAGAAGTCAACTTTACTGTTTTCAATTCCCACACTAGTTGGATATTGAGTATAAACTTGTTACAAACAGAGGGAAAATAGACAAATTTATGGTTATCATGTATTTTGGAATAGTTAGTCATAAGATAAGAAAGAATTAAATCAATCGCAACTAAAGAATTGAATGATCTTGTTTTCACCTCTCTTCTTACATTTCCTATAAATAGAGAATTTTCAATCACTTTCTTTTCATCAACAAAACATAGAACAAGTTTGCAATTGTTTCACAGTGCATTAGGGAAAATGGGTTCCAAGGCTTTGCTCCTTCTTGTTTTGCTCTTCGCTTCTGTCCTTCTTCTTTCTGCAGCTGAAGTTACATCCAAAGATGTAGATGAGAAATTTGATACAAATGATGGTAAATATTTTCACCTGCTCCATTATTAGTTTTATTAGTACATCGGTACATGCAACTACAACTTTAACATTTAAGCACTTTCTATATCATATCCCTGATAACTGTTTTCATCACATTATTAGGATAATCTCGCCAAGTTTATAAATATAATCAAGTAGATCCTTGAATTACTATCTAGAGAAGATTACCACTTTTCCTAGAAAACTAAATTTACATGTTTGATTAATAAAAGTTCAATAACTAATAAGTCGTTTAAGTAGTATTAAATCCTTAATAAAAGTTCAATAATTCATTTTATTTTGGAATTTTAAATGTTTTGTGATGAAATACTTTGTTTGGATGAGAAATTTTAAAAGAATTTGAAATTCTTGGCATTTTATAAAGCATTTTGATTACTTAAAATTCTAGAATTTCAAATTCCTTTGAAAAAGTAAGAATTTGAAATTCTTCAAACCTAGTTTTCTTTTACTAAAATAAATTGAGGTTATTCTTTACTTGATATCAATTAAGGGTGACAAAATGAGGTGGGCTAAGCGAGCTGACCTACCAACTGACTCTCATTTTTACAGGCCAAACTAGTATATGCAGCTGCTTGCCCGTTTTGGTCTGTCCTGCTTAACTTGCCAATTACCAAAGGTGGGGTGGACTAATCGGCCAACCATCAAATATTCTATTTCATATTTTAAAAAATTATAATATTTATATAAATAATAAAATACTTATTATAATTAAAATATAAAATAAATTATTAAGTAGATTTTATAAAATAGATTGCTAAGAAAATAAAATAAATTTTGTTATAAATTTATTTGTCATTTATTTATGTAAAAACATAATATTGTCAAAAAATAAAACCAATTATGCAAGGTTTACTTTTGTGATTTTTTTATTTATTTATTGTAAAAACATTACTTTTTTGAGAAATTAACAATTTATTTTTAAATAAAATTATATTATTTTTTAAAAAGAACATTTTTTTTTCAAAATATTATTTAGTAAAATAAATTTTTATTTTTAGTAGGAATTGAAATACTCTGTCTAAATAAGAAAATTAAAATTCAATAATTTGAATTACCTTATCCAAGCAAAACATTTGAAAAATAAAGTTATTTGAATTCAAAGAATTTCAAATTCAATATATTTTAAATCTCTTGCATTTGTAAAATTCTCTATCCAAACACAATGTAAAGTAGTGGTTTAATTTGAATTCAAGTTTTGTAAATTAAAAAAAAAAGTGATTTTGAAAGAGAATTTATTTTGTTAATAAAAGTTTGTAATATTTTGCACTAATGTCATGAATATAAAAAAAAAATAAATAGAAGATGATGAAGTATTATATGAGCATTTGGACAAATAACAGTAGGGAGCTAGTTTTTCAAAAGTTTTATTTTTTTGTTAATAAAGGTATAGTTAAAAAAATATGATGATAAACATATATTGTTAACTAATTATTTTCTTTTGGTTAAAGATAATAATAACCTTGATGGGGGATGAGGTGCATCGAATGAAATATCACGGCGGTGGACACGGCCATCGTCATGGCGGTGAACACGGCCATGGTCATCATGGCGGTCGACATGGTCATGGTCATGGCGGTGGACATGGGCATGGCTGGGGTGGACATTGTCCCCATGGTTGTTGTCGTTGGAGCTATCGAGGCTACTGCAGAAGGTGCTGCCGTTATCCTGGTGAACATGTTGATACATATGCTGATGCTGAGCCTCGTAATTAAGTATAGGAGCTTACTAATTAAAGTATCTATATGAATAAAACTTCACGAGAAGTGTACTTATTTATACACATAAATAATTAATAGTGAATATATTTCACTGTAGTTACTAATTGAATAATGGATTTACTTTAATTATGTTCCATGAGTCATATGTTCCTCTCCGTTTGTTTTGGCTAAAATTGTATACGCAACACAAAAATAAATGTTTTTTTTTTGTTTTGTTTCAATGAAGAAGACAATTAATTGCTGGATATATAACACCAATTAATTTTCCAGTCACCCGATTTTTGCATAATGAAATTTATATTAAGAATGTATGGTTTAAGAGGGGACTTAGGAAGATAAAATAGTTTAGAGATCTGACGACGTAGGTGTGAAACAGCTTTAAGCACCAAGTTTCAGATCAAAGAAAATAAGTAGCAAATGAGATGCAAAAAATTGTTTGAGTCCATATAATGCAGGTGGTATATGATCTATACACTATTTGGACAGTGAATGTTTTATAATTTAACTTGTTTTCAACTTTAGCCCACCAACTTTATGGAGAGCATCAATCTAGTTTTAATTAGATATACGTTACCTCAATACTTCAGGATAAATAAAGGAGCTGATTCTGTTTTTTTAAGGTAATGAAAATTAACTTAAAATTAAGCTTATCAGCTTTAATTAAGTTAAGTTTATTAAAAAGTTGAACCAAAATACCTGATGCTATTGACAGCTTTGGAAATAGGAGAATTATATATAATTACATTGTAATTTAAATGCATGTTTAAAAATTATATATAATTTTAATCTAATATATATATATATATATATATATATATATATATATATATATATATATATATATATATGAAAGGAAGAAAAACTAAAATTCACCACACGTCTAATACCATAAAAAACAATTCTTCATACACTTAGTTAAATAATACCTCTTTTCTCTAAACGAATTTGTTTTAATTATCATTAAAAATTAAGCAAGCATTTACGATAAGCTTAGTATTATTTTTATTGGTGAATATGTTTTGGTTCTTGATATAATAGAAAATTTCGTGTATGATTTTTAATTAATTTTTGGTTGTGTAAGTCTTTAATAAATAAATTTAGTTGTAAAAGCACTATCAATTTTTAAAATAATTTTAAGTGTTATTTTAAGCATTTTAAAGACAAAAATAAAAAATTTATCAAGATTTAACACGAAAAAGAAATTATTAATTTATCAACCGTAATATATCAGATTCGGAACATATTTATGACTATTTTTATTTTAAAAACATATTAAGTTTATTTATTGACCTTGACAGATGATATATCCTTACTTTTTTATATCTTATTAGAATTACATTTGTAAATTGACGGTTTCTTGAAGCAGGGAGATCCGCTGTCGCCTTTTCTGTTTTTGATAGTGGCGGAAGCATTACCAGTATTGTATAGATCAACCATGCAAAAAAACTTGTACAAAGAAATAAAGGTACAAGAGGAGGTGAAGTATTCAGTGCTACAGTATGCAGATGATGTCATTATGATGGGTGAAGCGGATTTGCAATCTGTGTGGTATCTGAAGGTAATTCTGCGAGGGTTTGAAATAGTGTCAGGGTTAAAGGTAAATTTCAGCAAAAGCAGTTTCTATGGTTTAAATGTGTCAGAATCATTCACACTTGCGGCTACCGGAATGCTAAACTGTAATGTTGGTACACTACCATTCAAATTCTTGGGGGTACCAGTGGGACTAAATCCTAAGAGGGAACAAGTTTGGAAGCCAGTTATTGATCAGTTCAAAAGGCGATTGTCAGGTTGGAAGACAAGGAATATGACTTTTGCTGGGAGGTTGGTATTACTGAACTCTGTGTTAGCTTCTCTTCCATTGTATTTTTTTCTCCTTTTATAAGGCTCCCAAGTCAGTGTTGAAGTCTCTCAAGAGGTTGCAACGAACTTTCTTATGGGGAGGTAATGAGAGCCAGTCAAAAATTGCATGGGTGAGATGGGAAAAAGTCTGTAGGCCAAAAGACGAGGGAGGTCTAAGTGTGAAGTGTTTGGAGAAATTTAATTTGAGCTTGCTGGCAAAGTGGAGGTGGAGAATATTATCAGATGATACGGCTATATGGGGACCGCTGCTGAGGAGTAGGTACAGGGAGGCAAATGGATATATGGATAGGCCCACGTCTTTTGTCCACACCTCTCAATAGTGGAAAGACATATGGGCCATTGATGGACCAAATGCGGCCTTGCCTGGGTGGTTCAAACTTAGAGTTAATAGGATCGTAAGGTCTGGAGTGGGACTTTATTTTGGGAACAGAGGTGGATGGGAGATTTAGCTTTTAGTGTACTGTTCCCCAGATTGTATGCTTTGATAGAAGATAAGTTTATCACTATTAAGGATAAATGTGATACAGGAGGCCACTTATCATCATGGAAATGGCCCTGGCGGAGGGAGTTGTTCGTCTGGGAGGAGCAACTACTTCTTGCTTTACAGGAGACGTTAAGTGAAGTGGTATTGGTAGAGCGGGATTCAGATGAGTGGGGATGGAATTCAGGTGTTGGGGGGATATTCGGTGGCAGAAGGGTATAGGCTGTTGAATGAAGGAGTATCTGAATTAGGAATGAACTTTGTGGAATCCCAGGATTTACGTAGGTTGTGGAAGGAAAAGCTGTCATCTAAGGTACTGGTATTCTCTTGGAGATTGCTAAGGGACAAATTAACCACTGTTGAAAATCTGTTAAGGAGAGGGATTCAAGATCCTGTGTTCAATCTTGTTTGTGTGTTTTGTAATAATGGGATAGAGACCAAGAATCAGTTATTTTTACAATGCCCAACCATACAAACGCTGTGGTATAAAGTTATTAGCTGGGCAGGGTTAGAGACACCACTCCCGGGAGATATGAACCAACTGTTCCTGTTATCCTCTGGTTGGGTGGTGGGAAAGCGGAAGAAACAGTGCAGGTATGTGTTTTGGATTGCTGTATGTTGGTGCATTTGGTTGTCAGAGAATGCTGTTATTTTTCAAAGGGCCGAGGTGGAATCCCTTGATATGTTAATGTCCATAAAATTGTTATCGTGGCAATGATTGTTGTACTCTTTTGGTTTTAAGGCAGAGTGTGTATTCTCTGATTGGTGCTCCCACCCTAGATTGTGTCTGATGAATATGAGATAGATCTATAGGTTAGGTGGAGCATAGTCAGCGTGTTACTATACTATTGTATATCAGTCTGAAACGTTGTGTTTCAACTAATTCTTATTTCCTATAATAGAATATATTTTTGCTGTTTAAAAAAAAAATTGACGGTTTCTTTTTAGTCAGAATTTATTGTTTTTAAAAGGTCATTGATTTTTTTTTTATTCTTTCAAAAAAAAAGGTCATTGATTTTTTATATTTGAAAAGGTAAAGTTTATTAAGTCGATACTGTTTCCCAAACAATTAATTATTTTATTAAATTTAAGAAAATTTATTTTATTTTTTAGTATATACATAATAATATCAAATTACACTTAAAAAGAAATGAAGGGAATAACTGTCGCTAACAATCCTTCTTGTGGTAAAAATATTTAGAAACTATAAATTTGAGGGTTATCAAGTCATCTTGTTTAAAGTGTTCTCCAAAACACAGGCTTCTTACAATAGCTAAATAGGAAGTTGATTATATATTATTATCCCTAGTGTGCCACTCATTTCTTAGAAAAATACTTAATTTTAATAAAATAATTAATTAATATTAATTGCTAATTAAGAAAGATAATTTAATCACTCATTGCATTTAATAAAATAATTTTTAGTTTCATAAATATGATAAAATAAAATAAAATAACTGGAATTATTATTTTTTTAATGTGTCAGAATTATTTTGATTTTGATTTGAGTTTAATTGAAATACACTGTTACTTTAAAAGAAAAATTTACACTGACATTCAATCATGACTTTTCGTTTACATGACTTTTAAAGTAATAAAGAATAAAAGGTTGTGAATTAAATATCAGTGTAAAAATCTTTTACACTGTGTATACCAGTTAAACTCTTTTGATTTTGGTTATGTATTAACATACAACCTTTTATTTATATGGGAACTAATAAAATTTGGAAATTGCTTTTTGGTATCTGGCATATATTGAACAAATTCACACACGATTAAAATTGCTGTTGATTTTTGTCCGGTTAATCTTTTATTTATTTTTTTATTATTTGAGAAAATTTACTGTGATTTTATTAATTTTAAGGGTATTGATACTATAATTTTTTCTATTCAATAAAATTTTAATCTTTTAATTGTAGACTTCAAGTTTGTAACCCTAAACTTATCCTTAAGTTTAATTATTTCAACAATCTTGTAAATTTGTATATTCATGAGACTTTGGACTGAAGTGTATCATAAGACCTCCGGCTATTTTCTTTTTGTATTGTTTTGTACAAAATCTTTTTGTAGGAATTAGCATTGCCAGTAAAATTTAAATAAAATTAATTAGTTTTACCAATCATTAATTGTTACTCACGAAATACTTGTGGCATTGTATGTACAAAATCAAAAACCTCATGTTGATATATATATATATATATAATTTGAGGATTGACACGAATGAGGTATTGACCAGAAAATGGTTGAAGCTTAAATGAAAAATTCTTGTCTTACACTCTTACGTTTTGATTTTCCTAGCTAGCCGTGAGTTTCATTCACCGAAAATTAATTGAATTACCTGTCTCATGCACTTTAAAGCTAGCTAGCTTTGAGG
Source organism: Psophocarpus tetragonolobus (assembly GCA_037954015.1). Classification (NCBI taxonomy): domain Eukaryota; kingdom Viridiplantae; phylum Streptophyta; class Magnoliopsida; order Fabales; family Fabaceae; genus Psophocarpus; species Psophocarpus tetragonolobus. The sequence goes on from CM075689.1 coordinate 100,121,329, forward strand.
ATTCATTAACGGTGTTATAGGATTTATATATATTAGACGTAGACGTAATCGTTTTCAACTTCAACACTACCAAATTCAGATAGTAAAGAATAAAGATCTTGGATATAACCCTGTCCCAAACAAATGAAAAATAGACAAAACTATGGTGATCCAATGTTTTGGAATACTTAGTTATAAGATAGGATTTAATTAAGTCACCACCAACTAAAGAATTGAATGATCTTGTATATTTCTTCTCAACTTTTCCTATAAATAGAGAATATTCAGGTACTTCTTTTCATCGACAAACATATATAGGAACAAAGTTTGCAATTGTTTCACAGTGAGTTAGGAAAAATGGGTTCCAAGGCTTCGCTTGTTCTTGTTTTGCTCTTGGCTTCTGTCCTCCTTCTTGCTGCAGCTGATGCTGCACCCAAAGATGTAGATGAGAAATTTGATGAAAATGATGTAATTCTTTTCATGATTTTTTCACAATTACTAGTAGAAATTTTGTAGATCTAAGATAAATTTTTTCTTCTTCATATTATATACAGGTAACCTTAGAAAGTTTAATATAAAGCTAGAAAATTATATTCCATTTCTCTATATATAAAAATACATCCATGCAAAATGTCATCAAAATTTTATGTGCATTTTGACAACTAACCTATAATACGGCTAGCTTTCTAAAATTATATTATTTACTAGAGAGTTTAAGTGTAAAACAATTTTCCATTATCATGATTATCCATTTTAGAAAAATATAAATGCTGACACATAGAATAGTCTTCTTTATCAAGTTGATTCTTAAATGTTTTAGATAATAATATTTTAAAAATATTTTAAAGACCAACTTACACATCAATGTATCATTGAAGAATTAATTTACTTTTGAAAATATCTTTAAAATTTAAATGCTAGCTAGTACTATAACTTTGAGACAAGAAGATGTGTTGATTAAATGGAATTGTCACTAATTATTATTGTATTCTTATGTTTTGGTGGAAGGTATCGTTGATTGAGATGGGGTCAAAGACATGAAATACGAGCGTGATTGGGAATGGAGGCGTAGTTGGTATTGTCCCCATGGATGTTGCCATTGAAATTATTACTATCAAACCTGTTGGAGGTGCTGCCGTTACCCTGCTGAGCGTGTTCATGCTCACACTCATTCTCAACCTCGCAACTAATTAAACATCAACTTTGTGCCAAGACGTTATAGGTTCTTGCTATCTATATATAAGAAAAACTTCATCAGACCTACATACATAGAATAAAAGTGAATATCTTTCGCTGTACTTAATTAATTATTACTAATGAAATAATGGATTTGGCATGATTCTCCTCTCAATTTCCTTTTCTTGTTTTCTCCAGCGCAAAAACAATAAAAAAAAAATCCGTCTATTTATATTTTATTCCAAGAGATTTGCTAAATGTGTTTCACAGAATTTCATGATAATGACAAATTATAAGTAGGAAAATGCTACTAGTTTCAAAAAACTGCAAGACCCTTTATACTTGTTTTGAATTTTTTAATTTTTAATTAAGATTTAGTATTAAGAAACATAAATAAAATCCATGCATGTTTTCGTGCATTTCATGTCATTTTTTTTTTTGTCTTACTCAAGCAATCTTATTATAATTATAAGAGGTGATCGATAACGAAGATAGTATATATAATTTTGATGTTCACCTTGGAATGAACATTGCAAGCAATTTTATGTAAGAACGTGAGAAATTATTGCATTGTTTCGTACCACCATAATATGATAGTCTATATTCAAATGATTTTTTATTAAAAAAATTAAATAGATTTTAAGTTTTTCAACCCACGAGAAAAGTTTGAGAAATTGATCCAAATTAATTAAACCTTAATTAAGTTTCTTACGTCTTGGATTTAGTTGAATTTTTTTTTTTTACTATTTCTCAATCTTAGATTTAGGCAAAGTTTTTATGTCGATAAAATATTTCTACCGGCCAATTCTGTTTTGTTGATTGTCATAGACAATTGAGTCACAGTGCTTACTGTTTAGTATAATTTTGTTTTCCCTCTTCAAAGATATTGGAAGAAATACGTCCTACAATAGAAAACATCCACTAACTTCTCATTATATTTGTATTTCTATTCTTATATATTATAACAATTGTATGATTTTAATTTAATATATTTTGTAAGTTTTTATATTTTGAAATATAAATTGTTATGTAACATGTTTTTAAATATATTTTATTAATTTTATATTTTTTTTATGATAACATGATAAAAACATGTCGATTAAAATCCCTTCACTGCTGCAAAATGAGGTTAATCCCGACAATATTGGTAGTTAGATTATAGGGAGTGAAAATTAAGAGAAATAAGAGGAAATGGAGGGAGCGGAAGAAGCAGAGGGAAGATACAGAGCGATCAGCCAGGTATTCATCATTGGCAAATGTGACCAGCGTGGTTGGAGGTTCAATTTCGTAAGATTTAAGCCAGTCTTAGACCCTAACAAATTGACTGCAAAGTTGGACAATCTTTTCTTTTGGTTGTTCATCAAGTTTATGCTCTCCATGGTTTAAGAGGGATAATATGTTGTCGGTCAAATTTTACTATAAATCTTTTGGGGAGACTTATTTGGAAAAGAAGGGACCTATGGCGGGTCACGAATCGGTGGTGTAGTTAGGGGGGACCAAATTCTCAATTGAAATATGTTAGGAAGATAAGAAAAGAGAAGAATACTGCAGATAAAAAATTAAAGACGTCTTTTTTCATGACGGCGGACATATAGCTACCACAAGATAATTTTAGCCTAAATTTGAGATACGCCAACAAGGGTCATATATAGGGAATTGAAATAATTCATAGTAGAAACCAAGAGGTGAACTTAATAGTATTCTTTAGCACAATAAGGGGGTCTGATAGTCCTCTTGGACTTATGGCTACCTGGCCCACTATCATGGCCCTCCCCATGAGATGAAACCTTGTCCGCAAGGTGGTTGGTGATGTGGTTAAACGGCATTGGGCCAGCAGGTTGGGTGTGGATTGTGCTAATGGATGATGGCTGGGAGGGGAAAGTAGAAAAAACGGGCAATTTGGATGGTTGAGATGATGCATTGGGCATTGGAAAATTTGGGGTAGTGGGGGATAACTGGAGCATGTATGGGAAGAAATGAGCTATGTTAGTCTGGGAAGTTGTAGTCTCGGGTATGGGAAAAGGGAGGATTAATGGTTGTGATGGGGAGTTGTTAATGCATGCTGGGATGGGTGTGGAGTCTGGGGAAACAGTTTGAATCTGAGGGAGGGAGAGAGATGCACTCGTGCTGGTAGTTGAAGGCATGCGAGGACACGTGTAAGGGTGAGATCGTGTTGGGGAATGGTAGGTAGGGTTGGACGGTGAGGATGGCTGAAATTGTGGAGATGTAAAAGCAAGTGGCTATGTAAAAGCAAGTGGCTATTGGGTGAGGTTGCTTTGATTTGCGCGAGGACTTAGGAAGGTGGAGGCACGAGTTTCTGAACGTGTGGTAGGAAAAGAAGGAGGACACGTGGAGGGTTGAGATGGCGTAGGAAGAGGGAGAGTTGAAGCGGATGGCGAGGATTAATTTATTTGCTGGGAGGAGAGAGAAAGTGGTAAAGTGGACTTAGAAGGGTTGTTTGTACTAGGGGTTTTCAGAAAGTGAGTATTGGTTTGGTTGAGTGGGGGAGCGTCCGAGTGGGGGTTTTGTTCTGAGGGGATTTGTCGAGTGCTAAACGGAGGAGTTGGACCCCAATAACGGCGGAGGAGGGAAACATGGACTATGGGATGAACCTTTTGATGCACTCCCTTGATCTCTTCAACCAAGGTTCCTTCCTCTAAAAAAATGGAGGATGGAGAGGTTAGAAATGGGAGAGGGTTGACGCCACTTTCTAAGAGAAAGATAAGTAAAAAATTTTATGTTGCTTGCCACAAGGGAGAGGTCCCTTGATAAAAGCTTTAAGGGAGAGATTCCTCAAGAGAGAGGATTCTCAATGACACTCAAGAATAAATTGCTCAAAAAAAGTCTTACTTCATTCAATCAAGTATGATTTGTACAAGAGAGACTAGGTGTATTTATAGCCAAAGAGGGAGGAAGACACTCAAAACTAGGCAATGTGGGACTTGGGCCTAATTAGGATTAGGAGCACTAATCCCTCTTAGGCCCATTAAAAGTGGTGTCTAGCCTTAAGCTAGGGAATGTCATGGCCTAATCAAGGGGGTATGGAAAGAGATCCACACTCCTTTGGGTTATTAGGCCCTTTACTCCCCTCACCTCCCTTCCTAAGCTAATTACACCCTAAACTCTAGAAACTAAAATAAATGGCCAAAATACAAGGCCTAAAAGGGAATTAAAAGCTAATTAATATTTACAAGAGGAAAACTAAGGACTATGGCCTAAAATATCTATCTCCATCATGAGCTGGGGTCTTGATGAGTCTTTTCGGGCCAAGTCCTCTTCAATCCTCCTAGCCATTGCCCTAGTGAGAAGGCCCTTGGTAGGTAGGATTGCATCACCTTTGTAGTCAGAGGAAGATGGAGTTCATAAGAAACTAAGTCAATACAACGCAACACTTCAAAAGGGGGTAAGATCACAAACATTAAACGTGGTGATAACTCCATAATCCTCGGGAAGGTCTAACTTATATGCATTATTATTTACCTTCTCAAGGATTTGGAAGGGACCATCTCCTCGAGGGCTAAGTTTGGACTTCCTCTTAGAAGGGAAACGATCCTTTCTTAGGTGAAGTCAAACCTAATCGCCCTTTTCGAAGATGACTTCCTTCCTCTCCTTGTTGCTAGATGAAGCATACCCCTTAGATTGGGTTTCAATATTAGTTTTGACCCTCTCATATAATTTTTTGACAAAATCAGTCCTAGCTTCCCCTTCTTTATGAAAAATTCAGGTGTTAGGGAGTGGCAATAAGTCCAAAGGGGTGAGAGGATTAAAACCATATACAACCCCAAAAGGGGAGTGCTTAGTGGTTCAATGAACCACCCTATTATATGCAAATTCAATGTGGGGGAGATATTCATCCCTAGACTTGTGGTTGCCTTTCAAGAGTGCCCTCAACATAGTGGATAGGGATCTATTTACTACCTCAGTTTGTCCATCTGTTTGAGGATAACAAGTGGTAGAAAATAAGAGCTTAGTTCCTAGCCTTGTCCAAAGAGTTTTCCAAAAATGGCCAAGGAACTTAGCATCCCTATCAGAGACTATGGTTGAGGGTATTCCGTGCAAGCGGACAACCTCATGAAAGAAAAGCCTTGCAATGTGACTCGCGTCATCCACTTTGTGGCAGGGAATGAAATGTGTCATTTTACTAAAGCGGTCCACTACCACAAAGATGGAGTCTACACCTCATTGGGTTTTTGAGAGCCCAAGGATAAAATCCATGCTAATATCTACCCAAGGCGCAGAAGGAGTGGGTAAAGGTGTGTAGAGTTCATAAGGCATTAGTCGGGACTTAGCTTGTAAAGAAGCTATGCATCGCAAGCAATGTCTTTGGACATCTTTTTTCATATAGGGCCAAAAGAATTTTTCTTTTAAAAGCATTAAGGTTTTATCAATTCCAAAATGCCCCATGAGCCCACCTTCATGGCTCTCTTTTGTCAGCAATTTCCTAATGGATCCTTGGGGTACACAAAGTTTGCCCTCTTTGAATAAGTACCCCTCACACATGTAGAAGCCATCTTTGGCTTTGGAAGATGAGGCAGTATAAATGGTTCCACAGTCTTGGTCAAAAGGATACATTTCTTTTATGTGATCAAATCCCAAAATTTGAGCACTGAGGGTGACAAGGAGAGAATGCCTCCTTGAAAGAGCATCGACCACCACATTTGTTTTTTCCTCTTTATATTTGATGACATAAGGAAAAGTTTCAAGAAATTAAACCCATTTAGCATGCCTCTTGTTCAACTTTCCTTGCCCCCTCAAATACTTAAGTGACTTATGGTCACTATAAATGACAAATTCCTTGGAAACAAGATAATGTTCCCAAGTTTTGAGGGCACGGATCAAAGCATAAAACTCCTTGTCGTAGGTGGGGTAGTTGAGGTGGGCACCATTGAGTTTTTCACTAAAATAAGCAATGGGATGCCCCCCTTGCAACAGCACAACTCCTACACCTACTCCCGATGCATCATATTCTAGCTCAAAAGTTTTTGAAAAGTCAGGGAGGGTTAGAACAAGTGCATTAGTGAGTTTATCCTTGAGTAGTTGAAAAGCTTCTTTTTGTTTTTCACCCCACAAGAAAGGAACTTCCTTCTTCACCAAGTCATTGAGTGGTGAAGCTAGTGTGGAGAAGTTAGGCATAAAGTGCCTATAAAATCCTGCGAGACCATGAAAGCTCTTGATCTCAGTCACACTAGTAGGGGTGGGCCACTCTTGAATGACCTTGATTTTTTGGGGGTCCACTTGGACCCCTTGGGCACTAATGACAAAGCCTAAGAAAACTACACTAGGAACACAAAAAGTGCATTTTTCTAAGTTTGCAAATAGTTTATTTATGCTAAGGACAGATAAGACTTCCCTAAGGTGTCCTATATGTTCTTCTAAAGACCTACTATAGACTAAAATATCATCAAAATAAACAACTACAAACCTACCAATGCAATCCCTAAGTACATGATTCATGAGGCGTATGAAAGTGCTTAGAGCATTGGTGAGCCCAAAAGGCATCATCAACCATTCATAAAGACCGAATTTGGTCTTAAAAGCGATTTTCCATTCATCTCCTTCTTTGATTCTTATTTGATGGTAACCACTTCTAAGATCAATTTTTGAAAATATTTTGGCTCCATGTAATTCATCAAGCATATCATCTAGCCTAGGGATTGGGTGCCTATACTTAATGGTGATGTTGTTGATGACACGACAGTCCATACACATCCATCATTTTCCATCCTTTTTTGGGCACCAACAAAACAGGAACCACACAAGGGCTAAGGCTCTTTTGAAGCCAACCCTTCTCCAACAAGTCTTGAACTTAAGACTCAATATCTTTGGTCTCAACGGGGTTTGTCCTATACACGAGCCTATTGGGTAGACTTGCGCCAGGAACAAGGTCAATTTGGTGTTCTATTCCCCTTAGAGGTGGTAATCCCCTTGGAACCTCTTGAGGGAAAAGATCATCAAATTCTTTTAAAATATTTTGAACCCCTTTTGGAAGAGACTCAATTTCATGACTTGTGGCAGTGCCAGAAGGTACCTCTTTACAAAGAAGGATATAAAAAGGTCGATCAAGCAAGAGAGCTTCTTTAATATCCATTTTTGTTGCAAAATTACTCTTTTTCTTAATTACCTCTTTGGAAGGGGTACCTCCTTCCAACTCTCTCTCTTTACCCCTTTCAAGCTTTAGGGGTGGAAGCTTCTTTTTTTTTTTGACTTTGAACTTTTTTTTTCCTCATCACTTTTATGTTTCATGATGAGTTGATCCTCAGCCATTTGTGAAGGTGTGAGAGAAGTCAACTTTATTCTTTTACCCTTATGAGTGAGGATTATCTCATTAGAGTAGCCATGGTCAATGACTTGTTTGTCAAACTGCCAAGGCCTCCCTAACAAGATATGGCCAGCCTTCATTGGAACTATATCACATAAGATCTCATCTTGATACTTTCCAATGGAGAATGGCACCTTCACTTGTTGGTTTACAACCATTTCCCCTTCCTCATTAAGCCATTGGAGCTTGTAAGGTCTAGGATGAGGAATTGGGTGTAAGACTAGCTTCTCTACCAACCTTGAGCTACAATAATTGCAGCAGGATCCACTATCCACAATGAGAGGACAGGTTTTGTCTAAAACTTTACAACGTGTAAGAAAAATGTTCTCTCTTTGGGAGTGGTTAAGCTCAAGGGGTTGGCTTCCAAGAAGGCGCCTAACCATTAAGAGGTCTCCATCACAAGGGTTTTCAACAATGTCATGTTCATGATGCTCATGACCCCCTTCTTCCTCACTCTCGCTAGAGGAGGAAGATGAGCTACTCTCACTAAAAATCTCTTGGCCCCTCATGATCATGGTTTTCTTATTGGGGCACTGAGAAGCAATGTAGCCTCTCCCAAGACATTTAAAGCATTTAATACTACTAGTACTATTGCTAGAACTAGTAGGGGGGTTGTCTCTATGATGCATGGGTTTATGTTCTTTATGCACATGCTTGGATGGTTCCTCTTTGGGAGAGCTCTTGGAAGAGCTTCCCTTGCCTAGGTCCCTTTTTGCATAATTGTAGGATGGAAATTGTCTTTTTGCTCCACCTTTTCTTTTTAATTGTTTTTCCACTCTTATGCAAAGTTGGACTAGATCATTTAGATTATTATATGGTAAGAGCTCAACTTTGTCTCTTATGTTAGAGCTCAAACAACTTAAAAATCTACCTTTGATGGCCCTTGATTCTTCAGTGACGCTTGCTCTCATCATGAAAAGCTCCATGGTTGGTCTGTACTCCTCAACACTTGAGTTGTACTGTTTTAATCTTTGTAGTTTATCCAAGAGCTCTCTTTCATAATAAGAAGGGATGTGTCTCCGCCTCATAGCCCCCTTGAGATCATTCCAATAATCCATAGAAGGGTTACGAAGGCGGTGTCTCTCATTGACCAAGGTGGTCCACCAATACATGGCATGCCCTTAGAAGCTAAGGGTTGCCAGCGGAACTTTTCTTTCTTCACTTATGTTATAACAAACAAAGAGTTGTTCTACCTTCATTTCCCAATCAAGGTAAGCTTCCACATCCTCTTTGCCATGAAAATGAGGGAGGTCAACTTTTTGTTCCCTAGGTTGGGCATGGGGTTGGTTATGATATTGTTGTGCTCTCCTTACCCTAGGTCTTTCATATCCCTCACTTTCACTTACTTCACTAGAGGTAGACCTATACCTATGCCTCTCTCTAACTCTTCTTTCTCTTCTTTCTTCTCTTTCACGCTCTTCTCTTCTCTCTTCCCTCTTTCTCTTTTCTCTTTCTCTTCGTTCTCTTTCTTTCTCTTCCCTTAGTCTTTCTTCTCTTTCTGCTGTTCTTGTCTCTCTCTTTTCTCCTCTCTTTCTTTCTCTCTTTTCTCACGCTCTTTTTCCTCTCTTCGTCTTTCTTCTCTTAACTCTTTTTCTCTCTTTTCTTTTTCTTTCTCTTCACGCCTCTTTTCTTCTTTCTTCTCCCTTTCTTTTCTTTCTTTTCTCTCTTCTACCCTCCATTCCCTAAATTCACTCACAAACTTATCCATGTTGTTTGTTTTTTGAGAACCTTGTTGATTTACACTACCATTACTAGATGTGTGTGAGCTCATTTTGAAAGTGATTGGGAAGAACCTATGGGCAACACTTCTTACTCTTTTGTTTTGTTTTCTCCCTAAGTGAATTACTTAAGAGTCTTTGGAACTCAAAAGCATTTCACACTAAGATGCAAAGCAAATAAAAGAAATTTAAAGCAAAGGTAAGGATCTAAAGGTGTGCACCTAAGGTGGAGAGATGGGGTACCAATTCCTTCTCCCACCTAAACGAGAAACTAAAAACTATTACAATCAAAGAGGTGACCCTTATAAGCATCCAACACCTTAATTAAAATGGCCTTAATAAAATTTACACCCAATTTAAACAAAAAGAAACAAAAGGCTTGATTGTTGAAGTTGTTCTCTACTCCAAGTGTTTGCCTCTCTCAAAGTGGTGTTGCTCCCTTGAATGAACCTTTTCCTTAGCTTGCTTCAACACACCTTCCCTTGTGGAAAGCTTGGTTTGACCTCTCTTTTCCTTTCAACAAAGTGGCGCTCCCAAGGAGAAACCAAGAGAGTGCAATGTAATAAAAAAAACAAGAAAAGAAAACTCAAGGAAGGGAGATAAACATCCAAGTGGAAAGAATTATTTAGACAAAAACAAAGATAACCAAAGAATACAAGCAACTAAAAATGGTGTAGATAGAAAGATGGTACACAAAAGAAATTCTTAGAATGGGCCTAGAATAGAATGGACTACAAAGACAAAAAAAAATGACTCAAAAGTTTCAATCATTTGCACCATTTAAAATCAATATGGCCAAATTATATGCAAGCATGTTTAAGCAAGATTCATTAATTTTTTTTTATCACTCCTTTTAGTGATTGGTACAATATGAGGTGCACTAAATATATTTTGTTCTTTTTACTTCTTTTTTTTTAACAATTTTTTTTACTAACATGTTTTTTTTTATACTTGTTTTCTTTTTAATTTCTACTTTTTATACAATTATGCTATACCTCTTAACAAAATTTTGAAGCAAATATGGTAAGGACACAAATAATCATAAATGCTTGAACAAAGGATAGGAAATGGCCACCATAATTGATATACAAAAGTGCAAAATTAAGAAACAAAGCAACCTAATATGAACTAGTAATCTTAGGTGATAAAAAATAAATGGCACAAGGAGAGTTTTATGGAAGTTGAGGCCAATTTGATTACTCAATAATCAGCCCAATTACATACCCAACATGCCTCTCAAAGTCAATCAACAAAAATCACCACAAAAACTAGCACAAAATTAAGATACTAAAATTATTGAACAAGTGAATGAAATTTGGAAGAAATTGAGCATTAATTTTTTGAAGATTTTTTTTTTAAGAACATGCTAAGATCTAAATAACATGTGAGACTCTAAGGACATGGGATCAAGAGTAAGCCTCTTTGATGCTCAATTTCCAATAGAAAAATAACACACTTTTATGGTAAAATAAAAGAGCTAAACAATGGAATTTAAGTGACAATTAAAAGGACTAAACAATACCAAAATAAGACACAATGTAGGAGGATTAAAACTGAAAATAAATGACTCAAAATGACCAAGAATGTGACACAAAAATAGAGAAATAGGGGCTGGAAAAAATAGAGAAATAGGTGCAGGAAAAACAGAGAAAAAAGTGTAGGAAAATAGAATTAAAATGCAAGAACTCTAAATGAAAGAAGCAAAAGTGCATCCAAGGATCAAAACCACAATTGTGTGGCTTCCTTCACAAATTTTGTGAAGTCATTACTATGATCCTCTTAGGGTAAGCACTAGAATAAGGAAAAATTAAAAAGATGGGCAGAAATTTAAAGAAACAAACCTAAAGGAAACACACAAAGATTCAATAGAAATGAACAAAATAAATTGAATCTAGAAAGAAATAAAGACATGGAAATAAAAATTGCAATAACTAAAACATAAACTTCAAGACAATAAGGAATTTAAATGACAATAAAGGAAGCAAGAAATAAAGTATAAAAACTGCAGAAAAAAAAAACTAAAGAAAGACACATAAACTAAGGAGAAGGAGGAGGAAATGAACCTTCATGAAGATGGCTCATGATATCAAATGATGCACTCCCTTGATCTCTTCAACCAAGTTTCCTTCCTCTAAGAAAATGGGAGAGGGTTGACACCACTTTCTAGGAGAAAGATGAGTAAAAAATTTTATGTTGCTTGCTACAAGCGAGAGGTCCCTTGATAAAAGCTTTAAGGGAGAGATTCCTCAAGAGAGAGGATTCTCAATGACACTCAAGAATAAATTGCTCAAAAAAAATCTCACTTCATTCAATCAAGTTTCATTTGTATAATAAAGACTAGGTGTATTTATAGCCCAAAGAGGGAGCAAGGCACTCAAAACTAGGCAATGTGAGACTTGGGCCTAATTAGGATTAGGAGCACTAATCCCTCTTAGGCCCACTAAAAGTGGTGCTTAGCCTTAAGCTAGGGAGTGTCACGGCCTAATCAATGGGGTGTGGAAAGAGATTCACACTCCTTTGGGTTATTAGGCCCTTTACTCCCCTCACCTCCCTTCCTAAGCTAATTACACCCTAAACTCTAGAAACTAAAATAAATGGCCAAAATACAAGGCCTAAAAGGGAATTAAAAGCTAATTAATATTTACAAGAGGAAAACTAAGGACTATGGCCTAAAATATCTATCTCCATCATAAGCTGGGGTCTTAATAAGTTTTTCCGGGTCAAGTCTTCTTCAATCCTCCTAGCCATTGCCCTAGTGAGAGAGCCCTTGGTAGGTAGGATTGCATCACCTTTGTAGTCGAAGGAAGACAGAGTTCATAAGAAACTAAGCCAATACAACGCAACACTTCAAAAGGATCGAATAATCTCTTGCTAATTTTTGTGAAGCTCGGCGGGCCACCTTTGTTGACAATAAGGACGCAGACGTAGCCACACAAAATCTCCTGGTGAGAAAGTTTCTTCCTTTCTGTGTTTGTTGACTTGATCTCGTATGCTTTGCCTTGTGCATTTCAAATTCCCGTGAAGCTGCTTCAAAATCTCTTTTCTCTTTTCCAATGATGTATTGAGGGTGGAGGGGTTGGTAGAGCTTGGGAGGAAGTCGCGCAACATCGGAGGGGAACGATCAAAGACTGCTTCAAATGGTGACATTCCAATGGCCGAATGGTAGCTAGAGTTGAACCAATATTCGGCCAAGTGTAAATACTTGAACCAAGTGCGAGGCTGATCATTGGTAAAGCATCGAAGGTATGCCTCCAGACTATGATTTACCACTTCGGTTTGGTCGTCCGTTTCAGGATGGTAAAAAGTATTAAACTGAAGTTTGGTTCCTTGTAATTTAAACAGCTCTCTCCAAAACGTACTTAAAAATAAGGGATCTCGATCGGATGTAATGGTCTTGGGTATACCATGGAGGCAAATAATTCTAACCGTAAAGCGAGTGGCCAAGTCATTAGCAGTAAACCTTATAAGCAACGCAGTGAGGTGAACTGCTTTACTAAGATGATCATATATGACCCAAATTGTCGTGTGGCCAAAAGAAGCAGGCAGATGAATGATGAAGTCCATAGTTAACTCCTCCCAGATGCGTGCAGGGACAGGTAATGATTGCAATAAACCTTGTTTCTCTTTAGGAACATATTTATTTTGTTGGCAAATAGTACATATATTGACAAACTATTTGGTATCTTTGTACATGCGCTGCCATGTGAATAAGGCGGCCAACCGGGCTAGTGTGGGTTTGAGGCTAGAATGAACCGAGCTTGGGGTTTAATGATATTCTGCAATGAGTTGGAGTCGAAAGTCACCCCATGATGGTATAAAAATGCGATCTTTGGACCACAACAACCCATCTTGGAACCGTAACGGATCTGTAGTCGCAAAATTAGTGTCGTGTGCAGCGAGAATCTCTTTTCCCACTAGGTCTGTTGTATAATATTGATGAAGTGAGTCAAGTATCTGCAGCATCAGAGAGGAAGTGATGGACAAGAGTAGGACGGGTTACTCATCTTGATGAGAGAGAGCATCAACAACAACATTCATCTTACCAGGTTTGTAGAATATTTCGAAATTGTACCCTTGCAATTTGCATAACCATTGTTGTTGTTCTAGTGTCTGGATTGTCTGTATCGTTAAATCTTTGAGACTTTTTTTATCCATGAAAATATGGAACTTCTTTGCGATCAAATATTGACGCCATTTTTTATTGCTTCCGAGACAGAAAATAATTTACGAACATAGGCAGAGGCTAGCTGCATATGGGAAGACACTTTTTGCTAAAAAATGAAATGGGATGACCTGCTTGGCTAAGGACTGCATCCACAACAGTTTGAGAAACATTGGTTTCAATGACGAAAAGCTGCGTGAAGTTTGGTAGGGCAAGCACTGGAGCATTGGCAATTTTATTTTTTAAATTTGTAAAAGCTGAACTAGCTTCTGAGAACCATTGCAACTGATTACTTTTAGTTGATAACAACCCGGTAAGAGGAAAGGCGAGAGATGCATACGATTTGATGAATTTTCTATAAAAACCGGTGAGACCGAGAAAACCTCGAAGTGCCGTGAGAGGACATGGTTCAGGCCAATTGAGAATTGCCTTTACTTTTTCTGAGTCTGGAGTAACACCATTTACACTGACAACATGTCCCAAATAGTGAACGTCTGAAACTCCGAAAACACATTTGGATATTTTTGCATAAAAGTGGTTAGAAACCAATAGGTCCAATATCACCTTTAAATTCGTCAAATGATTTTCAAATGTTTTGCTATAAACTAAGATGTCATCGAAAAAGACCAAAACAAATTTGCGTAAGTGGGGGCGGAGAAGGTCGTTCATGGTGGATTGGAGGGTGGAAGGGGCATTGGTTAACCCAAAAGGCATCACAAGGAACTCATAATGGCCATCACATGTGCGAAAAAGCCATTTTATGGGTATCTATTGGGAGTACCCTGATTTGATGATAACCTGATCGTAAATCAATTTTCGAGAAAATGGAAGCTAAATGCAATTCATCTAGCAACTCATCAATTGTAGGAATGGTAAATCGATCCTTAACTATCATCGTGTTTAGGGCTCGGTAGTCAACACAAAAATGCCATGTGTCATCCTTTTTCTTCATTAGAATTACACGCGAGGAATATGGGTTGTGGCTGGGGATGTTGTGTGAACTTCCAGTATCAATAAGAACAATAATGAAGTGGCCAGTGATGAAACCATGAAATTTAAAATCCTTTGGGGAAGTGAGACCGAGAGTAGCTTGGGATGAAAGTTGGAAGTGAATGATATCATCAAGTGTAGGGTCAAGCTGCTCAATGGGGTTAGCGGGAATGAGATCTAGGTTTTCATCATCTATTACTAATAATAGAAATTTATTATTAGTGCATTTGTGACATGCAACAAATTTCTCATCACAATAGTAACATAAACCTTGGGCTCATCTTTCTTGCATTTGTGCAGCTGAAATACGCTTAATGGGCCTTGGGGCAGGGAAAGAAGAGTTGATAATAGGAGGAGTTTTAGGACCACTAGGAAGCGAGGGATCCTAGGGTCTAGGGCTGCAAAACCAAGTATCCCTCATTTTATCTTCCACTAACTTAGCAATCCCAATAGCTTGTGAAATGGTGGTAGGCTTGTGAAGGGCCAATTCACGCTTAATATCGGGGATTAAACCCGAAATGAAGCAGTTTAAAACAGATTTTGCCGAGAGGCCATTAACTTTGTTGCATAAATGTTCGAATGTGGCTTGGTAATCAACCACAGTCCCTGTTTGGCTGAGTTTAAACAATTCAGCCTCATGGTTAGTAAAGGTGGAAGGACCAAAGCGTAGTTCAAGGGCCTTAGTGAAAGAGTCTCAGTCATGTAACTGGTGGTTTTTGGACATCCATTTATAGGCCTCACCTTGCATGTAGGAACACATCAGGGAAGTCGTTGGTCTAGGGGTATATGGTGATAGTCAAAAAAATGTTCTGCTTGAAATACCCAATCTAGTGAGGTCGATCCGTCGAAAGGTGGGAGAAGGATTTTTGGGTGGTGAAATGTAGAAGGGTTGTAAGGGTTAGGGTGAGTGCAAGAGGGAAAAGGAAAGTGGAATGGTAAAGGAGTTTGAAAGGGTGGTGGTGTGGAAAAAGAAGGTGGAGGGAATGATAAGTTGGTAAAAGCTGGCGTAATATTGAAGGATTGGTATGGGGAAGTGGCAGGCTAGGAGCTGTAGGTGGACGTAAAGGTTGGGGGATTAGGTATTGGGGTGGGGGGGGTTGTTAAGGCAGAATCAGTAGGAAGGACGTAGGAATGTGGGGTTGTTTGGGAAGGGGAGAGGGGAGTGGAAGTTAAAGGCATTGGTAAATAGGAAAGGGGCATACCATAAAGAAAAGAGACATTAGGAGAAGAAGGAAAAGTGGTACCGATGGTTAGTGAGGGAGGAGGATTAGACAAAGCAAAAAGCTTGTCTTGGAGCCCCGTTAATGTTGACTGGAGGGCATCCTGATGGCTCTCCTGATGCTTTTGTTGTGCCTCAAGTTGAGTTTAAAGAGAGGAAAGTTTTTTTGTGATTATTTGAAGAGCATCGTCTGAATCCTTAGATGAACTTTTGGGAGGCATAGTAAGAGCAATGAAAGCACCAATTTGTTAGAAAGATAAGAAAAAAGAAGAATACTACAGATAAAAAAATAAAGACGTCCTTTTTCATTACGGTTGACATAGAGCTACCTCCTTTAAATACAAGATAATTTTAACCTAAATTTGAGAAGGGCCAATAAGGATCCATTTTTAGGGAATTGAAATAATTCAGAGTAGAAAGCAAGAGGTGGACTTAATAGTAGTCCTTAGCCCAATAAAGGGGTGTGATAATCCTCTTGAACTTATGGCTACTTGGCCCACTATCAAAATAACATGTTAGTTTTGAAAGATGGTTGAATAAAATTCTAAAAAGTTTTTCGCCTAATCCTGTTTTTGGGAACACTTTTTTAAGAAACTTGCAGAAGTTTATTAAATATAATTTTATAAGATGTTTTAAAGTAAAAACAATTTATTAATATAAACATTATAATGAAAGATTAAGAGAATAATTTTATATTGATTCACTCTAACTAAGTTACGTCTAGTTCTTTTATTATAATGTTATACTATATATCTATTAATATACAACAGAGTATTCTCACTTTTACTCCTAGTTTATATAGGATACATAAATGAATTCTAGTTCTACCCTTAAACTCTTTTGAGTTTATAGCTAAACAAACAAAGTATCATTAAGTATTCTTTAAAACCGTAAGTAGCTTAGAATCTTTCATCTTTCATATTAATATATATATATATATATATATATATATATATATATATATCATTTTGCTTCTAAAAAAAAATAATTTACAATCCAAATATTATAAAGATATGTATTATACAAGATAACTCTTCTAGAGAGAGGATATAGAATTCACTCAACAATAATGACTATACTCAATGGAGAATATACAAACAAGTACTCATTTGTCAGGATGGTCGTACACTAGATTATCTTATACAAATAGCCTATTTGCTTTTCTTTGATCAGAAGATAAAGAATTGAAGCAAATTGTTGCTTAGAATGTTTTCTCTTTATTAGAAGATGAAAGATTAAAACATAATTATTAAAATCACGTGTAATTTTGATAAGTATGCTTTATATATATATATATATATATATATTCAAGGATTTGTTAAAATAATTAAAAAAAAATACTTTGGTTTGATTCTTTATTGTTTGAATACATCAAATCAAGAACTAAATCACATTGAAAATTACGAAACACTTCGATCTTTCTTTTATAATTTTCAAATTTTTTGTTGAATTTGTGGTTTTTAATTTGATTTATTTTATTTCTTAATTAACACCCCTATCAGAGATTATCATTGGATTAAGGAGTCGCAACATATTTTGAGTTATACTTAATTTCAAATAACAACCATAAAAATGGATATAAATATGTAGGTTGGATTATCATTAAAAGCATCAGGGAGAGAGGTATATGTAGGAATATTGACTATAATTGCCTCCACAATGTTACACAGGCCATTATCCTTAATTGGAGGAGATTTCCCTCTAATAAAAAGATAAATAACCAAAATTATATTTTGGCTGCTTAGAAATTATTATTAAATTAAGACGCGCGCATATAATTTCTATATAGATTAAATAAAACTTTATCGGTGAATAGAAATGGTAAAAATTGAGAATTCTAGAGAATGGCTGAAAGTTGATTAATTTCATTTTATTCTCATCTAGTTATTGGTTTCATTTTAAGGTTGGGCATGAATAATCGTATTGTCAAACAGATTAGGTTGAAGACATTTGATTCTCATCTAATTAGTTGGTCGATCAATAGATATTTTATTTATTACATTTAACAATAAAATTAAAAACAAAAACTATTATACCGCTTTTCTATATAAGTCAAACTAGTTTTTTGGCGGTGCAACCATGCATGGACAAAGTATATATTAAAGGAGAGAAATGGAGAATAATTGAACAGAAACAGGTTGAAACTTGGTTTCATTTAATAAAGTGCAGTCTTTTGCGTCATGATAATTTTCGTGCCAAGAGTTGCAAGCATGCACGGAGATCTAATTGCATTATCTGTCATGTGGTCTAAAAATGCCAATAGCATTTATATTTATAGTGTCATAGCTATCTTAAAAGTCAACATTATAGTTCTCATGATCAACTCCAATTCTAACAAGTCTAATAATAATAGTTATGACAATGCATATCCTCTTTGAGGCAATTCTTCTTATGGTGCATGTCCTACCATATGATTATCAACTTCAACTCCAAAATGCAAGTGATCAAAATCAATGCGGCAAAATGACAAGATTCTGATGATGATTTAGGAAACTTAAGTTATAAGATAAGACTGAATTAAATTAAAATGTACCTTCTCACCAAATAAAGAATTTAATGTTTTTTGTTCTCACTCTAGTTGACTTGCCTTTAAATAGAGAACACTCAACCACTTCCTTCACATTGATCACTAGTGTTCTGATATAGTTCATAGTGAGTGCTGAAAAATGGGTTCCAAGGTTTTGCCTGTTCTAGTTATGCTCATGGCTGCGGTACTTCTCATCTCCGCTGAGGTTACACCCAATAAATACAAGAACTTTGACAAAAAAGATGGTAATTCTATTAACATAATTTTTTTCTTCATTGTTTATATATAGGTTTTGTTGGTTGTAACTCATTATAGTTTGATATGATAGCACTTTGTATACCAATAAAGAATATTTTATCATGACTTTTTATTTATTTTTTTTTCTTTTAAAACACAAATTTTATTCAACCAAAACGATACACATTCATGTTATAACACTTTACATTAAAGGTAAAGAATTAACTTGATATATTACAAGTCCCCTTAAAGCATAGATGATAAAGTTCAATCTTATAAAAAAGTCTTTATGTTCTCCCTACCTAATCAAAATAATACAGACCATTGATAACATGAGACAAACAATTTTTTTATAGAACCCACAAATTATGACTATATCGACCATTCATAAAAAAAAAATAAAATTATACACAAATAATGTTTTTCTATCTAAACTGATGACTGTTTTTTAGATAACACTTGCTATATCAAAATTTATTTTAAATAACAAATTGTGACTGTTTTTTAAACCATAACTGTTTTTCTCGTATAGGCATTTTGATATAAGCATAATCTAGCTAGTTAGTTTTTCAATTTCATTTCTTCATTTTTCTTTAAACTCAATGGATCGGTTATTTTTAAATAATTAATTTCCATCATATGAGAACTATAACGGACTACCTTTAGAAATCTCCTTATTGAATTTTTTTTTTTTTATCTATAAAATTCAAATTTATAACTTAGTCATAGGATTAGTCAAACTAATAACTTGTTGATATATAGTTAAAAATATGAAATAATTTTATAGCGAAATTCATCTACTTTTAATAATAATTATGTTAAAAGTCATATTAATAATTATTGTTTATTGGTTATAGTATATTTTTTTTTACCATTATTAATGCGTGAATATTAAATTCTAATATTGTAAAATAAGTGTTGATTTTTTTATTGTAGAGAAGCAAGTGCCAAATGGTGTATATGACAGCAAATGGGGTTATGGTGGGTGGGGTAGTCCTTACTATGGTGGGTGGGGAGGTCCTTATTATGGAGGGTGGGGCAGTCCATGGACCAGCCGCGGCTGGGGCTGGGGCGGTCCTTGGCGTCGCAGCTGGGGTTGGGGCGGCGGCTGGCGTCCTAATGAACATGTTGAAGCCGGCGTTAATGGCTACCCTCACAACTAACAACCAATTCAAACTTGCTTAAGCTTATGCAAGGGCATGGCTTTAAGTTATCCTAGTAAATAAAACTTCACCAGAAGTGTACGTATAGTACTTGTAATAAAAGTGGAAGTCTCTGTTCCCTTCTCATATAAAAAAGTTACGTTTATCATCTCTTTTGTCTTAAACTTAAACAAATACCACTATTTTTGTTACGGTAAGAAAACTATATTCTAGGCAGAAGAGAGTGTGAATAGTAAAACTTATATTTCAAATGATTTGGATTTCACAAGAGTAACATTTCCAATCATTACTCATCGGCTAATTACTCGGGCCCGCTTAGTTCTTTCTTTTAAGTAACCAAATAATTATTTCATCCCTGTCTACATTATAGAAGTTTTAAAAATTCTAAAGAACATACTTATTCTTTTTTCAATTATACCATTATTTATATTTATCGACACACTAATTTCTCTAAATACTTAAGTCAATCAATTATTAACCACCCATCAATAGATAATCAATGTATAAAATTAGTATTTTTTACTAAATTTATACCAAATTTAAATGACTATAATTTTGAAACGAGGCCGGTAACACATGCCAACGGATGATATGGTTTAAAAACAGAGATGTGTACTAACCAAAATCTAAGTGTTGGTAACCTCAAATATTCTGAGTGGTGGATTGTAGAAATGCAAGGCAATAGAGACATATCATACGGTTAATGATACTATTGCCTATAGTGGAAAGGGAAAAGTTGACAAAGGAATGGTGATTGTCTTTTAAAAAATGACAAAAATTATGGGTTATACCCTACCTTAGGACTTCCCCTCTCCCCTACTTTTAAAATGCAATGTTTTTGGTCAGCCGTAGATTAAATTTCTTCAAAGAGGAATAGTTTATTCCAAGACAAGGCATATCTTCTTTTCAACACAATGTGCAGCCCATTCTCTCATATGCATGAGACAAGGGAAAGCATAGTGATTGTGTTATTTCCTAAGTCGGCATATTTTGGATCCATCGACTCAAACTTGACTTTCATTAATTGGTTACATCTAGCAATTTATTCATTTATTTTTTAATTCAGGGTATCTTTAATAATAAAAAATCAAGACTAATTAATTAATCTCACAAAATATATCAAAATTTATTTAAAGAGAAATAAAAGATCCCTTCTATTTCTTTCATTATCAAGCTTTAAGAGAAACAAATGATACTGTTTATTATATGTGATACATCTCTCCATTTCATTTATTTTCCCAAAACTGTAATAACAAAAGAAATGGATAGAAAAATATAAGGACAAGATCTTCACCTACTTCAGAATGAAAGGTAATAATCTCCCAAGTATGTTACTGGTTTCTCCTGTTTATCTCGTAAGGCATGAGAGATTAAGGGTTTTAAAACAATTTAATTTCATAGAAGAAGAAAATAAGAAAAAAAAAATGACAATATAATTTTTCTATAAGCTACGTTAAAATTAGTTTGTGGAAAAGATAAAAATAACCTTTAAAATAAACTAACATTAAAAAGATTCTACAAATTAATTTATGCATAAACCTATTTTAACATATAAAAAAATAATTTGTTTTTGTTTCTTAATTTCTTTTTTTAACAAATCTTTTGGAAAAAAAATACCCAAACAGCTGACCATATATATTACTTCTCTGGGAATTGACTTCTGCGCCAGATTCTAATTAAATTTTAAAATTATGTGGCAGCCAATTTTATAGGTCAATCCGCTCAGATCCTATAATTTGGAATTAAGTTTCATTACCTTTTTAGCAGTGGGTTTTACAATAGAATATCCTTTTATTTACCAATTTGGTCATGATAAAGAAACGGAGAATTGATGATCTTTTGTATAGTAAAGAGTCACAAGGCATGAAATATATATACCTCAGCATTTTATCATTACCTTTTCTTATCTTATCGTAATACAATTTAAAGAACGGTAGAATAAAAAAGTTCAAATGCCAGCTCGAAAAAGTTTTGATGATTCATCCTTACATCATTAGCAGTTGCATTATAACAACCCTATTAAGCAAGTGTAATTAAAAAGTGTACCTAATAATAGGCGTACTTTTTCTTTCATTAGTTTAAGTTTCTTTTCCGATTCCAAAAAAAAAAAAAAAAACTACTTTTGATCACCTACTGATCTACGAAATGCCCTAGTAGAAGAAATCAAAGTAGTCAAATTAAAATGTTTAATTATGAATATTTTATAAGGACAAGCTAAAAAATTCAATTACTATGTGATGATAGACCTTTTTTCAAAATTTTAAAATTTAGCAAAAGTAAGACGACCAAACAACAATTAGAAGACTAAACCGTCATTACAAAACTAAACATATTTTACCCTAAAAACGCATCGTCCTGAAAAACTTATATCGTTATAAGCCCAATGATATAAATATGTAATATTCATCTATATTAAACTCTAACAAATAAAATAAAACGATGAAGAAAAATCGTGTTTCTTACGTCTATTATTTGTGTTATATATACTGAGCTCAAAACTTGCGTTAGTCCTACAATAGATCAAGAACAAATATGGAAATATAAGATTTCAACTTTAAAAACCACTATAAAATAAGTGTAAAATATAGCTAATTAAGCTGGTTACTTGCCAAGCAATGGAAAATACCAATAATTTGTTAGAATATATTTAATTACAATTAAACTCTATAAGTTTGATAAAAAAAAAAAACAGAGTTAAATTAGTAGTGAAATAATTTTCTTGTGTCCCAAGATTGTAAGCCCTTAACAGCTTGTCGTAAATCTAATGGTTTAACAACATGCATGGAAGACAATAAGACAAACAGCAATAAAGAATAGATTAAAAAGGGTAATATATTCCTTAAATATACCGATCATTATTGATCAACAACAAGGGAACCTTGCTCATTAAGGTACATAACCTCTCTCTAAACTTCGAAAGCAACTCCATTTAAAAAAATTCTAGGTTAAAAAGATGACATGGATCTGTCTGTAGCATTTTTCTCTAAAAGAAACCAAACAGTCCATGTGTCTTTTATACTTTCATGAAGATACCATGCCAGTTGTGTCCATGTATGATCATATAGTTGATTCTAAGGATATGAGTCATGCACCAAAAGAAAATGGTTAATATTCACGTCTAACTTCTCTTTTCAGTAAAAAAGAAAGGAATTTTGTACAGGTGTCGATTTAAAAGGGTACTTCATTCTATTTCAACCTTCTTTTATACTTGAACAATATGTAATTTTTTTAGAGATGGAGACTATTTTTTTTTATTTTATGAGGGGTGGTGGGATCATATTATTATCAAAAACAGGTATTGGTTTGGTGTACTTTTTTTATTCGTATACAATTCATTAAAATAGTTTATTTCATGTTATCTTTTTATATTTATATATATATATATATATATATATATATATATATTTGCCTTTAAAAAAAAAAGAAAGAGAACCAAAAAAAAATTAAAAAGGCTTCCCTTTAAATAGCTCTTGGGAAGAGAATTAAGGTGATTACAAAATCAAGTAAGCACAAATTCCTTACACTTCATTAAAACTAAAGTCATTCACAAATCTTTCTGAATTCAGCCATGAACTGATGGAAATAAAAGGAAACCTTAAATTAATATATACAAGATTATAGTATGTATAGAGAATTAAATATAAAAAGGTAGAGGAAAGAGAATCTGTGTACCTCAGATATATTATATTGAATTGAAGTTCTTGATCTTAAAAAACAAAAACCCTATGAATGATTATTGTAGAGATATGAGTTCAATAAGAACTTTTGAGGGTTTTACTACCTACTTTCTAGGGGATTATTCTAGAGAATGTGTATTGTTGTTGTAATTTGCTTAATGGGATGACAAATTTATAATCCCCCAGGGTAGACAGAGACCCCTCAAATGGGATTTTTATGATTGACTCAACCCATCACAGAGTCAATCTTATTATAATTCCATTCAAATAATCATAAAGATAGTATAAGATATGATTATCATCATATCTTAAATTGCCAGATAATGATAAAATATAATTGATTAATACCAATCCACTATTATTTTCAACATTCTCCCACTTTGATGGTATTAATTAATAATGCAAAGATAAATCATTAAGCTAGAATGACAATTATAGACAAATCTTATATTAGACAAATCTTATATTAGACAATGAGAAATTTGAGCTACAAAATAATATCCGATAGGGATATATATCATAAATATTTCTCATAAAGTATATAGAATAATGTAGTTCAATAAAATGATACTACATGGTGTCAAGCATCCAAAAATGCTAAGATATATGTTACTAAAATGATATTACTTCACACATATCTCATAAGAGAGTTTTCAGACTCCCACTGATCTAAGACATCAAAACTTAACTATACCATATGAGTTATAAAACACTAAAGTTAAGTATTTGATCAGTGAATAAAAAAATATTTAATTAATATAATTTTTTCACTTGAGTCTGAAAAATTATATAGGTGAGAAAGCATAATTTACATGCATCTAATTATTCATCATAGCCTAATAACATATGTAATTACATATAGGCTACATAAATGCTCTATAATATTTGACATTTAACTAATCTGAGTTTCAAAAAAGAGTGACTATGTAAGAATCCAAAGATAAGTAGGAAATCCATAAATTCCCTACTAAAACCTCATAGACACCTAGTTTATATAAAATGACACTCAGATTATTGTAGCCACAAAATATCAATTGAGCAAACACTTAGATAATTGGTCTAAACAAAAAAAAAATCATAAGTACTTCAATAGTGCAAATTGTACTCAATAGAAGTACTATCATAATAAGCACTTTTTTACAAAGTAGAAAATCATATCCGATAGGAGTATTGCATCTACGATATACTTATAGAATTTTGACCAAACAAAATGTGAAAAATTTTGGGTAAAGAAATGCACAATACTTAATTGCATACCAAAAGAATTAATGTGCAATGCCCAACAAAATGCTCTTAATATCCATTAAAGATTTCTATTAAGATACAATGAATTATATGTATCTCAATTAAAATAGGACAAAAATAAATAGTCAAGTCCTATAAAGTATGTCATATCATAATTAAATGTGCACAAGAATATATGACAATACAGATAGATAAGTCTCGAGACATGATACAAAATTATATACTTCTAAAATTTTGATCAATTAAAATATGAAATTTGGGTAAAAGAGATGCACAATGCATAATTGTATGCCAAAAGGATTGATGTGCAGTACCCAACAGAATGACCTTAACATCAGTTAAAGATGTCTACAAAAGATACAATGGATTTTATGTGTCTCAATAAAAATAGGACAAAAATAAATAGAGAAGCCCTATAGAATATGTCATATCATAATTAAATGTGCACACGATTATATGACAATAAAAAATATATAAGTTTCGAGAGATAATACAATATTATATATACTCCCACTAATCCTCAATATACCAAAAAAAATATTAGGATTATAATTAAGGTACACTAGTATTAAAAGTTCTAGTGATAGTGGGATGATGACTTTATAAGATAATAATAAAAGTGAATTAAAATTCACTATTATTCTACTTAAGGAATTAGAAAGTAGTAGAATAACGAATGATAAATGAGAGAAGTGGTTAAAATAACAAGAATATGAAACCTACAAATTCATCCATAAGAATAAATAATTCTCACAAATGGTTTCATAATTAACCACATGTTAATCAATCTTTACAAAAATATTGACCCTTATGAGGATCTTGAAAAAAAAAAATTACATGAGTGAGAAAATGGATCACTTGATAATTTTACGTAGAATATGAGATCATAAGTAAGTTCTCAAGTAATCATAAACAAAAATCAAGTGCTACAATAAACAATATTTACACACACTTGAGAATAAAATATGATTACGCGCAGCGGAAGAATGAGACTATTCTTGCATATATTAAGGATATAATAATAAATAGTCTCTAACTCTCATCACAATTTATAATGGACATAGGTTTATTTATATATCCCAAAATAAAGCCTCTAGCTTTTACAAGAATACCATTAACAATATTATAAAATATGGTATGGAGAAATTAATCTCTTAAAATTTGGGATTCCTATATTGTCCTTACAAGAATTGCATACTAATATTGCAAATCAATAGAGAGTTTGTTATACAAGAAAATATTTTACAAGAGACCAATATAAAATTCTTAATATAGATCCCAACAATATGATCACAAATAATGTGATAAGAAAAAATAATTTTATCAAGAACATTTGTTTTTGCACATGTATGATTAATTGGACATCTAAGGTAAAAATCTTATATCACGACAATTTATTTTATAAGATATTAATTAAAATTCTAATATACAAAATTCTTCCACTTGATAAAGAAAAAATAAGTTAACATAACAAAAAAATACCCAGAGGACTAAATAAAATTCAACTATTTCTTTATCAATATATATATATATATATATATATAGAAAATTTGCACGACAAAATTGCAACATTTTTTTTTGTTTTGAAGGAAAAATGTCCAATTAAAAGTTATAAGTCATTATGGAACAAAAAGAAAATGAGAGTGTAAATTTTGGTTCCATATAAATATAACTAAACATGATCAAATGAGGGAAATAAACTGAACATTACAAAAAAGGGAAACATTATGTAATTCTAAAAGTTCAGTTAAAAGAGAATTCCTAAGGAAATTACAATGCACTAGAACTTATATCAATAAAATCCTAATACCGATAGCATATAAGAAAATCATTAACATAAGCCAAGAAAAGTACATTGTATAACACA
The DNA here is from genome assembly GCA_037954015.1 of Psophocarpus tetragonolobus. NCBI lineage: Eukaryota > Viridiplantae > Streptophyta > Magnoliopsida > Fabales > Fabaceae > Psophocarpus > Psophocarpus tetragonolobus. The sequence continues at coordinate 100,147,608 of CM075689.1, forward strand.
AAATTACATTAATAACAATACACCGATAGAATATAGTTATCATCAATGCAATAAAAAAATAATTATATCACAAAATTCACGTAAATGCATCCAAAATAGTGAAATTATAATTATGTAAATGAAAAAAAGGAATTATGCAGTACAGTATAATTGGAGAATACAAATACTGTAAAGAATTATCACAATGAAAATAGGTAAAAAATTCAAGATTATAATAGTAAAAAAATTTTAATTTAATCTTGAATTAATCAAAATTTTTTTTATACTCAAAAATACCAATAATATAAAAATATTAAATAAATATGGTATTTTTGAAAAAATAAGAATATAAAAAATTAGCAACCACATTCAATGCTTTTGAAAATGAATTTAACACACGAATCATCATGATCGTATCACAAAAATATGGGTATAAAAATGAGTCCATGCAACCCCATTAATACTTTCCAAAGTAAAGTTAACACAAATATATTATGTTTCCCACACAAATGACTCATATTGATCAAACATAAAAAAAGGAAAACCATTAAGTAATTTTAAAAACAATTTACCCCATAATTATTTAAAAGAAAACTAGGTTTTAAAGGGGTAGCACTTAAAGTTTCAATATATAATTTACCCATGTAAGAGTAAGGGAATGAAACTTTAACATGTTATTTTAACAATAACAAGTAGCGTAAACCCTCATTTTTTTTTGTGAAAAAGATAATAGTGAACTATATTATAAAATTTCACTAATAACACAAAAAAATCTTCAATTCAAATTTAATTTTCTAATAGAAAACAACTATAATTCTCTAATAGAAAACAACCATAATATGTATCTAATTTGGCTCTGATACCAATTGATGGAAATAAAAAGAAACCTTAAATCAATAGATACAAGATTATAGTATGTATAGAGAATTAAATATAAAAAGGTAGAGAAAAGAGAATCTGTGTACCTCAGATATATTATATTGAATTGAAGTTCTTGATCTTCAAAAACAAAAACCCTATGAATGATTATTGTAGAGATATGAGTTCAATAAGAACTCTTGAGGGTTTTACTATCTACTTTCTAGGGGATTATTCTAGAGAATGTGTATTGTTGTTGTAATTTGATTAATGGGATGACAAATTTATAATCCCCCAAGGTAGGCAGAGACCTCTCAAATGAGCTTTTTATTATTGACTCAACCCATCACAGAGTCAATCTTATTATAATCTCATTCAAATAATCATAAAGATATTATAAGATATGATTATTATCATATCTTAAATTGCCAGATAATGATAAAATATAATTGATTAATACCAATCCACTATTATTTCCAACATGAACCCCACGTTACTTCATTCCCTAGTTGTTGGAACTCCACTCAGCCTAGCTACCTATAATCAACTTAACAAGTTATTCAACAAATACTTACCTGATCCTGCTAATGAACGCCAATTGTCAACCACAAGATCAAAGCAAAGTAAAACATTCTTTTCCTTTCCCACAAACATCGAATTTTATTGTAGCTAGTGATCATATGGCTTTGATTAAATGTAGAGCTTCAATGTTTCAGGTACAATATATTCGATTATAAACAAGATTGAAAAGAAGGCTGATAGCTTTTCACAAGGAGTACGAGACCATGGTGAGTATTATTGTAATCTTAACATATGTTCCCAAATTCAAAGTGATAATGCACACACTAAAAGGTGCTACTTGAATGTTAGAAAAAAATTGTATAATTTTATGCACGAACTCAATATATGTATGTTTCTATCTACTATGTATTAACATCTGTAAATAGATATTTTCATGAGAAATTCACTACAATAGACTTTGTACTAAAAAATTAGATAATTTATGTAAAGTGCATGTCAAGTTTAAATTTTATTCTGTCATTGAACACATGAAAAAAATCAATCATATGCTATTTGAATTAATTTTCTCCAAATTAATTTACTCTTTTTTCATTAGGTCCGTATACAATATATAAATTGATTCAATATTTATTATAACTTCGATGAAATTTCAGTGAGACTAGGGCCAACGATGATGGAGACTGTTATGGGGAAGTTGAGTCTAGGGGCTCGAATTCTTCAAGTTGGTGGAGTGAAGAAAATCTTCAACCAACTCTTCACTGTGAGAAAAGAGGAGAAACTCCTGAAAGCTTCACAATGCTATCTATCAACCACATCAGGCCCTTTAGCAGGTCTCCTCTTTATTTCCACAGATAAGGTTTCCTTTTGCAGTGAGAGATCAATGAAAGTCTTCTCTAGTAAAGGCGAAATGATCCGAATCCGTTATAAGGTAATTAAGTGATAAAAAATTTTCAAAGGAAAATTATCTCTCTAGTTTCATTAATTGGTCCAAAAATATTGTTTACATGATTTACATCAGAAAATCATTGTGTCTTTCGTCACAGGTTTCAATTCCCTTGAAGAGGATTAAGTATGTGAACCAAAGTAGAAATCTAGAGAAGCCAACACAGAAGTATATGGAGATAGTTACTGAAGACAATTTTGAATTTTGGTTTATGGGTTTCTTAAAATATCAGAAAACATTCAATTATCTTGAGCAGGCAATTTCCCAAGCTTAGATAAACAGGTAAAACCACTCATTGTGCCTAAGGATAAAAGGCTTAGCTAGCCTGAATCTTCACACTTGTAGACAAACATTAAGATATAAGAGTTGACCTGCATTGCAATATAATGCAATTGAGATGAAAGAAGGAACCTAAGCTTCATATTAGAGGCGTAGAGTTGTAACGTGAGGTGGGTCATGCAGGGTAGAAGATAAAGAATGGATAAAATATACACTCATATATTGAGTGCAATGCACCAACCATATATTCAATGAAATTGATCATGTTGAAATATATATATATATATATATATATATATATATATATATATATATATATATATATATATATATATATATATATATATATATAAGGGAATGAAGAATGAAGTTCAACAAAGAGCAAGACCATACTTTTGTATAATGTGTAAATTTTGTAGAAGTTAACGAGGCAAAACTGGTCATTATTGATGATGTCCTAGGCATCATGCCTTAATTAGCACTAGGACTATATATATATGGTCAATTAATTATTATTCGGCGTATAATCAACATTTTCTCACTCTCTTTCCGAATAACTTTATTATATAACTAGATAAAAATCCATATATGCTATACATAAATGAATATTTTTTTTTTGGTAACACGTGAATGAATATATTATATTGTTAAGAGATTTGTGCAAACAAAAACAAGTATATAAATCATATAATATAACTATATAAAGAAATACTAGCAATATTAAAGTAGATACTTTTAGAATAAATTTTAGTGTTTACATTTACTTCTTTTCTAGAATCCTAACCATATGAACACTTTGAAGATGTTTTTAGTTAAGTTATCTCTGTGTGACTGATACTCAAGAATTAAGTCTCTCAAGCATAAGGAGTGAATCAAAAGTTATAAGGAGAATGTGTACAACAATGAGGGAAATTTCTCCCTAAACCTTTGCATTTTCTCCCAGCACATCCATATGACATTCCAGAAGCAAAAACTATGCCTTTAAAATGAAGTATTGGAAAAAATTTCCAAAGAGTTGGAACATTTGACCAAATTAGGCTAATAAACTAAGTATTTAGGCTATTCTCTATTTGAAATTATAAAGGCATGTAGGGAAATGAACAATTTCGACCTGTGACCATTGCTTGTCTAACACTTTTGTTTGAAAAAGAGTTGAACTCTCTGACAACAAGGCTTTAAACTAGATGGTTATATATTTGTGTTTAGTGTTGTGAAATCGATATGCTGATCCAACTAATCAAGAAATTGAATTAATATCGAGTGGTTGAAAATGTGGGTATTTGTTGAGCCAATTATATATATAAGGTTAAATTTTATATTAATCTAAAACTATTGTCTATCCAGATCAAAATAGATGCAATATATATTTTTAAAATATATTAAAATTAATATAAAATATATGATTTATATGAAATGAACTTTTAATTTGACGATAAATTTTAAAATAAAATTGTTTAATTGAAAATTATTGAATGACCTAACATTTGATGTGATTAAGTTACACTCTTTCATTTTATTCATCCTTCAAAGTAATTGTGAGATTTGGATCTTATTTATCAATAGACTCATTAGCCATGCATAGGGAAATGACAATAGTTGTTAAGGTTTTACCATTTTTTTTTTTTTGAAAAGATAAAATTTATTAACTAAATCAGAAAAGACGAGACCCCTAAGTCACAAGGTATGACATGAGAGACCTTGTCATATAAAGATACCTAACGACTTCATGAATTATATCAAGACTCATGCTCCACAAGTTTCGAGAATCCCCATACACCAACAAAGTTTAGCCATAAAACATAAGCCATAGACCAAATCCATTTGTTTCTCTTACGAATTCTAAAAAAACACAAATTTGACTAGGAGGGCCATTCAACAAAAGACACAAAATGAGCATTAAAAAACCCCTTTACCCATGTTCAGGCTCTTTGCAAAGACAGCTACCAAACTTCCTCAACAATGAAAGCTTAACCCTCAAAGATTACAGCGTTCCTAGCCAAACAAATTCCCCAGATCATAGCTAGCCAAATCACACTAAGAATATCACAGGTTAATTTTCCTTTCGGTGAGAATCCACCCAAAAGATGACAAAAGTTAGATTCACAGTCTGATGACAATATAGTTTTATAGCCTAACCAATGGTAATAGTACATCCAGACTAGGTAACTAAACTGACAAGAGAACAACAAGTGATTTACAAATTCATCGTGCACCTTGCAAAGATGACACAACACATCAAAAGGTAAGATAATTTTCCTCTTTGCTAGCTTTATCCTAGTAGGTATCCTATTAAGAGCACCTTCTTAGAGAATGTCACCGAATAATGGTCCAAGGTACCTACACCATCTCCCCAATCCCATCCATCCTTTACATCACACTTCAAACTAACCCCACCCAAGACCCTCTTTAACTCCCTAACTCACTCTTCTTTCCAGCTAAATAAGGCTCTCTTTTATTTAAGTCTCCAAACCCACTTAGTACCCCTCCAACCTTCAAAATCATTGCCTCTTTCTGAGTTGAAAGAGCATACAATCTGGGAAAAACAAATTTAAGTCAACCTAAGACCTTCTGCTCATCATCCCATAATTTAAACAATGAACCATCCCACACCTGGGGCTTAACCTTACCAGAGAACCACTCCCCCCATCTACAAAAGTTACTAACAAAATATCATTCCACCATTAGGATCCTCCTCTCATCTGCCTCACCCCCAGATACCTCTTTATATCTTCCCCATACTTTGCCACAACACTTTGATCCAAAGAGCATTCCCCCCATAAGAAGTCTCCAACGCCATTTACCAATAAGTGCTTTATTGAATGTCACTACATCTTTAATTTTGAGCCCTCCTTGATTTTTTTCCTTGCACACCTGCTTTTACTTGATCCAAGCCACTTTGTTTGACTCTTCTAAGCCGCCCCCACAAAAATTGGAATTGCAAAGATTGAATTTTCTTGGAAACCCTATAAAAGACAGAATATAGAGGAATAGAAGATAGGGTGGATTTAATCAGGAAAGTTCGCCCTCCCAAAGACACATTTTTTTGTATCCATGGTGTAAGTTTAGCTCTCATTTTCTCAATTACTAGCTTCCAGACACGCTCAAACATCACATTAGTCCCTACCGAAACTCCTAAATAAGAGAATGGTAACTGCAATACCTCACAATTTAGGATATATGCAAAGGATAAAAACTCCCCCCGCTTTACCCCTATACCCCCTAGATTGCTTTTGTGGAAGTTGATCTTCAAGACTGATGCTAGTTCATAGCACTAAAGAGCGCTTTTTAGCGAATAAACATTTTGTAGCTATGGTGACACCATAAAAATAGTACCATCCGCATATTGTTGAACCACCACTTGAAGATCTTACTTACCCAGCTTGATATATAGTTGTCAACTATATTTGGCTTATGTTTCCACTCAGTTGTTATGGTTTTCCTCATTGTCAGAGTTGAATCCTTCTTCAAAATATTTTACCCTAATCCCAGTTGCTTGCATTGATTATGATCCAATGAAGGTGAAGTAATCGATTACCCTACAAAAAACTTGAAGCATTTTTTCCAAGCTCTCTGCAATAATTGATTACCTGAATAATTAATCAATTATCACATAGAATGCACCATTTTGGGTTATCTTTCTTGAACTTTTGGGTAATTGATTACCTTTTAAAGGTACTTAATTAAGTACCTACAAAAGATAATCAATTACCTCAACTTTTTAACAAAATTTTAACCACGTTACAAATCAGCTTTTACAAGAACAAAAAAGGATTTTAGGTTTTTATGTGAGAAACTTTACAATTTTTGAGAGAAAACCTTTAAAGAAACCAGGAAAACCCAACTTGAGCTATCAATGTTCATCAAGATTTGTCATTGAAGGTGATACAAACCAAGAGCATTTGATTTCTATGTTTGGGTAACTTCACTACAAGGTGATATCTTTCTTGAACCGAAATCTTGTTTTGATTGTTGAGGATAATCTCTTGAATAGGTTTTCAGTGAAATTATTTGAAAACTCATGATGAGGTTCGTGAGTGAGACTTTTGTTTGTGTGGCAGGTGTCACTGAGAAACAATATCTTATGGGGTGTAAGAGTTTTGGTCTCTTTCTTGTGTTGTTTTAAGTCTTTCATGAATTGTGTGTACAGTGTTATTGTATTCCATTCTTTATGTCACATCCCCCCCTTACGCCTCCCCTTCCCTTACCTATGCCACCTTCTTCCCCCCTCTTGTGGATCTATAAATACAGAACAATGTATTTGTCTTGTAGATCATGTGATCTACGACATGTTCAATACAATTGCAGATTATATGATCCACAATGTGTTATACACAATTGTGGATCATGTGATCCACAATGGTAAAATATGCAAAAAAAAAAAAAAATATCACAAATAACAGATCACAAGTTTCGCAATTATATAATTATAAAATTAAAAATCATGTGATATGTAATGTATTTTTTCAATTCAATTTTTTTAGCTTGCGAATCACACAATCCGCAAGTCAATTTTGATGTTATGGATTCATAGAGATCCGCAACAGAAATAATGCAAATTGTTGATCTCTAAATCCGCAAGAGGGCTGGGAGAGGGGAGTCTAGGGCGGGGAGATATGAGTGAGAGGGCTGCATGCAGGATGGAGGCGGCAGGCAGCAGTGCACGTAGAGAGCAGCGGCAAGAGATGATGAAAGAGATTAGACATTTTGAGAAAGTAGTGTTTTGAAGGTGCAAATAGCAAAACAGAGATTATGAAAGAAAACACCTACTCCAATCCATTCTAAGCCTCAAAACCTATGGCCCATGTAACCTGTCTATAAATTATGTTTTACGCAAACAATACTTTATAAAAATCATGGAAGGATACCTTTACATTACTGTGCATTTCATATTACTAGCACACAAAACTCTTAACAGTTTTCTTTCTGAAATTCTTATATCATTTTTCTTAAAATTAAAAAATTTTAATAAATTATAATTAATTTAAAAAAAGTTTTTGAGAAAAAAATTCTGATATTTTTCTTACTGCCATATATGACTTGCATTATTTTCTAGTATCTTCTACGGAAATGTTGGGTTTCATTTTGAAACACAAACGCGGTTTACATGTGGGGCATAAGGATGATGTAGGAACGATGTGGCATTCCCCTTTTGTCAAACAAATTTGTGCCCGACCTCACTCCCACCACATGATGTTTTTATAGCATAGCCAGCCTAATAACATGGTATGTTTCCTTAGCTGACTCAGGTATTGCCAACAACTTCCTATACATGCTAAAAATTAAGTAATCACAAACACAGTTGTTGACCACCTTTCGACAACTTTTCTCTTATTTTGCGGTATTTTAATTTATTCCAACAATCCAATTAACAATCCTACTCTTCTTTTTTACACAAATTGTTGTTGATGTTAATATCTACGGGGACCGATATAGTGAAAATATTAAAGTAACTTGGAAACTCTCATCTTATCGTTAACATGCTAGATTTTACATAATTTTAAATATTTAAATAATATCTTTACAATTTATAGTTTTTACATATAAAATTAAATAGAACCACTAACTTTGATTTATGATAAGATTGAAGTTTTTAAATTTTAAAAAATTTAAAGAAAAACTCTTTTCTATCTCTTTTTTTAATGTTCGTATGCACTTTAATTAATAATGATCGAGATCATATAATAATAGACGAAGATAGATACTATACATGTCCTTCTTATATATATTATTTCCATTAAAAAAATATATCCTTTCATTTAAATACATAACTTTCTTTTCAAAATTTAAGTTTTTTCACTCAAATATATTAAATAATATATTTATAACTCTTTTTCAAAAGTCACACTTTTTTATTTAAATAACATATATTATTTAATTTATTAAACTACGTACATTTATCATACACATTAATTTTTTACAAAGTAAACATAAAATTTATGTCAATTTCATAACCTATTTTAGATTGCCAAGGAATTTGTCTGAGGTATAAAAAGTTATTTGGAAGATGAACATTTTATTTTTAATTTAATTAACTTTTTTTTATAAGTAAATATTAAAATGCTAGTTTGTATTTGATTGTTAATGAGAAAGATCAATTCCCGTATCTTCCCATGCCCTTCACGTGTAATCATTCTTTTTAACTATTAATGTAATTTTATATTTTTAAGTTTTGTACTCAGTGGAGTGGGGTACTGTACTCTTAAGTGAGTCTAAAAACATCTTCGCAGGCGGGAGGTTGTGATACCTTTGCCATCACAACAAGAGATACAAATGAGAGTAATTTATCGCTACTTCTCTCTACCTCACCTTTACAAGAAGGTCTCACTGTAGTTTCACCTGACAGTAACCAGACCTAAAATCCCTAAAAAGGGTAACTAGAGACAAAATCTTAAGGAGAACAGTACAAAGGGTAACCAGAGACAAATCTCAAGTAAAACAATAAAAAAGGTAACTGCAAACAAATCTCAGGTAAAAAAGGTAACTTGAAACCGCACCTGGAGACCTTCTTAGAAGAGAGGCACCAGACCCCCCTCAGGTATCTAATCTCTCACACTCTAATTTCTATCCTTTTACTCCCTCACTGACTTGAGCATTAGAGTCGCTTTTGCAGGTACACACATGTCCCTTGGAGCTCCAAGGCCTGAAGGATCGAGAGGATAATAGTTCTGCCAAACTCTGGTAAAAACATTTGGCGCCATTTGTGGGGACATAAAAATTCCTACGCTCCTTCTCTACTCACTCCCTCATGGTGCAAACCAAGAGTGACCCCCCTCTTTCCAACATGAATGAAACAAACCTCGTAGAGGAAGTTAGGAAAATGCAAGAAATGATGAGGCTAACTTCCACCTCCTGAAAGAGGAGAATGTTGCCATGAGAACAATGATTCAAGACCTCCAGGATAATCAACATAATAAAAAGAACAAATCACATGATCACACTAGTGACAACAAGACTCGAAGTCATCACCACAACAGGATCATTCAGAATCACCAACACCCTCCGTAGCGAAGCCTACCAACTATAGACACCATGAAGGAAACCTATCCTGAGAACTTGGAACACCTCCTATTTAAAAAACATATTACAATTGAAACAAAACAGGTGATGTACTCCTTTTCCCCAAGAAAAAAAAATATGGGTATTGGCTAAGGATGTTTCAATGAGGCACATAGGTGCGTAAACGTAAATCAATGACACATCAGTAAATATTTACCTTTCATATTTTTATCATTTCTCTCCACTGTTTCTCTTTTTGTATGTTTTCCTTTATTTTCTAGTACAGTATCATAAACAACTTGGGGCTTTGATCTAACTCGGCACACCATCGCCCACTCGATGCACCATCGCCTTCTCAGCACTTTATTGCCTACTCGGCCCCGCAGCCTACTACCTACTCGACACTCTCTGCCCCTGTAGCCCATTGCCTACTCAGCACTCTCGGATCCTGCGGCTTATCGCCTATTCAGTGCTCGTGGCCCCCGCGGCCTATCGCCTACTCGTCATGCCAGATCGTTTCACTCAGTACCCTCAAAATACGACACAGAAAACATGTAACAGTACTTCAACACCAAAAAAATGTCAATCTTCAACAAAGGCTCCAACGTTGCACACTGATAGGTTCATGTCCTGTTACTCTCTAGCCTTTTTGGTGTCATCCTACTTCGGATCGACCTCAAGGCAAGGGGGCATTTATACCTCACTAGAGTGTGCTACTGCGCTGTCAAGTGAGTCCAAAAATATCTTCTCAGGCGGGAGGTTGTGATACCTCTGCCATCACAACAAGAGATACAAATGAGAATGATTTATCGCTACTTCTCTCTAACTCACCTAGGAAGGTATCATTCTAGTTTCACCTGACAATAAGCAAGCCCAAAATCCCTAAAAAGGGTAACTAGAGACAAATCTTAAAGAGAACCGTAAAAAAGGTAACTGGAGACAAATCTTAAATAGAACAATAAAAAAGATAGCTGGAGACAAACCTCAAGCAGAACGATAAAAAAGGTAACTTAGAACTGCACTTGGAGACCTCCTTAAAAAAGAGGCACCAGACCCTCCTCAGGTATCTAATCTCTCACACTCTAATCTCTATCCTCTTACTCCCTCACTGACTTGAGCATCGAAGTCTCTTTTCCAGGCACACACTTGTCCCTTGGAACTCCAAAGCTCAAAGAATCGAGAGGATAATCGTTCTGTCAAACTCCGGTAAAAACAAATTTAATTTTGTTTGTAGAGTAATTTGATATAGAAATTTTTATGTACTAAAAAACTATTATACACTAATCATTCAATCAAAATTAATTTTTGGTAAAATTCTTTATTAAACTCATGTATTATATCTCTCAAATTTTTTCTACTATTTTTTTTTCCAAATTAAATGTATTATTTTCAATTTTTATTTCTCACCTCTCTCTCTACTACAACTCATTAAAGTCACATTCCTTATTTGCAGACTAAATTATACTTTTAATCCATTATGTTTGAGTTATTTTTTAATTTGGTACGTTAAATTTTTAAAGTTCCATTAATATTATTTATGTTTTTAACTTTCTGGGTCTATTTTAAGCTATAACATTAGCAAACGTTACCCTAGCTTACGTGTACATTAACATATCAGGTTTCCTCTACAACATGTGCATGTGTATTGGTGAGGTAAAAATATTTTGTTTATTTGTGCTAGTTTCAGAATGTCTGAAAGATCAAACATTTCCATGTATAAACTTACGATTTTGATGATAACAAATAATATTAAGTTTAATTATCTAAGCAGATATACAAATTAGAAGTAAACATAAGATGCATACAAGGAAGACTTTGTTTGGCACAAAAGGCTTCTAGTTAGAGTAGTAGACTATTTGATGAAGCTTCTAGTTAGAAAGAATATCGCCTGTTAAAGCATCCAGTCAAGGGAACTTATATTCTAATACTATTCATCCAAGATACAATACCAAACAAGTAAAACATAGAAGCAACTCTTGAACATATGACATTTCGTATGAAGACTAACATTTTCATAAACAAGAAGAAGATGAAGCATCAAAATATGAAGTCAAGAAGAAGATGAAACAACAGAAGAAGCCTTTTATCCTAAAGGCACAAAAGCTTTTTATCTTGTAAAGGTGAAAACCTTTCTTGGTGAAAAAGCTTCTTAATGAGTAAAATATAATCACTCTAAGGCAAATATACCCTACGCAATAGTAACACTAGGCCTAAATTTGAATATTGTACTCAAAGGACCAAAAGTTGTTCTAAAATAATTTAATTAAGAAAACAAAAGAAAAATTTAAGAAAAAGAACAATGATGCAATATGTGTGTGTTTGATTGTTCAAACTATGAGTAGAATGTGAAGATGTAAAAAGTAATAAGATTGGAAGCCAATGGATTAACGCATTAATGCATAGGGTTGTGATTTCTGCTACAATAGGTTTTTACCCTCTTGACTAAGCAATTTTATTTTTGTTATTCATTAATCACTAAATACTTTATTGAAATTGTTGTTAATACTTTACTGAAATTGTTGTTATGCGATTGACCACTCACACAAACACTTCAACCCTAAATTGGCTTCTAGTTTGGTCATGCATGAATTCAAGTTAAGATTAATTCCTTGCTAATCAATTTGACATTTACCCAATAAATTTGGTCAATTGTATTGGACTCAACCTACTTGTTTCACAAATCAATAATTCAAATATCAATGATCATGACTATTCAAATAGTTAAGATATTAACAAATAAAATAATGAACAAATTAATCACTAAATAACATTGAATGACATTGTAAAGTTTAAGGGCGAATGATAAAGAGTTTACATCACAATCCTAGAAAAAGGAGATTAACCAAACGTAGGTAATGTAAAGTCAACTAACCTCTAAATTACATAGTACATTAATAATAAAAGAAAAAATTACTGATATGGAGTACTGTGAATTGATTCAATTTAATGTTTTCTTATCGTTCATTGCTTCTAGGTCACAAATCTCTCTTTGTTAGAGGCAAAGTGAATCCCCTTTTAATTTCTCATCTTTTGGTATTTATAAAAGGGTTTGGGTTATGTTTCTTTTTGGCATGGGTGTGTTAAAGTAAAGCACGATTGTGATATCCTGCATCTTTAACAATTACTCAATAAAAACTCATTTTAATTTATTTTTCTTCTTGTTTCTTAAGTATTTGTCTAAAGTGAAATAAACACTAAAAATTGAGTTTTTCCAATAAATATGCATTTCTTTTCTTATAAACAAGCATTAAACATGATAAAAATACGAATCAAAGATCGGTTTATCACTTTCTCATGAGCGATTATAAAAACTTCCTATCCTTAAGATTTACTAGATGTAGTAACTTCTTATATTTTTCTATTTATTATTGTTTGGTATAATCAATCATGGTGGATGACGGTGCTGCCAATGGCGACGTTGATGATTAGTACAAGGAGGAACCTACGACTAATGAAGATAGTGGTGTTGCAATGTGAACCGACAAATTGGTAAGCGTGAAAACATGACGAGGAAGGAGGAGATCAAGAAGTTGACAATAGAACTTGAGGAATTAAGCAGTGATGGTGTTGAGATGACTAGTGAGAAGATCAAGGAAATGCAACAAAAGTTGGAGCAGTCACACAAATGTTGCAAAGTTGGCACAAGTTATTATTACCTTGAGGGCAGTAGGCTTATAGATGAAGTTGGAAAGGATGTAACACAACATGGTATCAAGATGAGTGTGGTGGAGGATGTAATCGTGGAAACCATTGAATTGAGGAAAATTTTGGAAGAGAAGGATTCTAGTGTTAATTCTCTGAAAAAGGAATTAACATAGTTGAAAAAGTTGAAGGCAAAGAGTGATGTTAGGCTTTAGGGATTTAGAGAGTAAAATTGGAGTTCTAGAGACTAAGGAAATTGAGGAAAGGAACAAGAGAATTATATTTGAGGAGGAGATGAGGGATATAAGATTGATAAAAATTAGGGGTTTCCAAAAGAAGTTTAAGGAATTGGAGAAGGTTGTTGCTCAGAAAAAAAAAAAAACTAAATTAAAGGGCAGTTAATTAAGAAAGGATTGACAACTAAAGAGACATCTAAAAATTATGTCGTTTTACCACTTTTGCTACATTGTCATGTGACTCAACACCTAATAGACACACTAGGTTACTATATTAAGTAATTTAACATTTTAGCTTAAAATATACCAAGCAAAACACTTCAAAAACATAAAAGAGCGTAATGAAACTTTAAAAACTTAACATATCAAAATAATAAAAAAAAAACTCAAGTATAAAAATGACATTTAGCCTCATTTTTTATTTTTATCATATTTTGGATTGTAAAATATATAGTTAAATTTTTCTTGTCAAAGTGCTTTTTTCGTTTATTTTTGGTAATTGTCAACAACTATTTAACATTTATGGTACTCATAGGTGTAATTAGTTAGATAAATATAATAAACATGATTGTATCTATAATACTTCTTTTTAAATTTTATATATATATATATATATATATATATATATATATAATTTTATCAATAAAAAGAAGTCAGTTAAAAGTTAACATTATCAAACTCAATTTGGTCTATAACTCAGTTAGGGCAAGGAGTTATGAGTCTAGGTCAACCCGAGGGTTAACAATTAACCCGCATGACTCAAATTATATTAAAAATTATAAATATTTTATAATATATATAATTTTATCCTGTAAAAAATCATAATTCAAATCTCCTAGTACACAGTTAGTTTACATGGACATTCCAAGTGCTACATTTTGTAGGGTTCCTGTTTGAATTGTCTTCAATCATGACTTTTATGTATACTATTTTAATCAAGACAATAACAACCTATGAAATGAAAACTCACATATTCAATATGAAGAAGCCGACAACTTGAGATGGAGAAGTTGAGAAGGAGAATGCATAAGTCACAAAGACGGCGAGGGAAGAGGTTGTGTGGTTGAATAGCTAAGAAAAAGCATGAAGTGAGAGACAAAGGGCGTTTGATTGTACTGTGGTGTCATTATTGTTTGGCTTAGAGAGGAGATGAAGACGAATGTCAAAGTGAGAGACAAAGGTCATTGTGTTATTGTTTGCCTGAGAGACGGAGGTTGAGGTGCTGCAGAGCTGATGAGAACTTGCAACGCAAGTCGCAATTTGCAATTGCAAGAACAAAGACTTATAGAGATTTGGTAAGAAACACAAGCAAAGTGGCCTGTTGGGGTTTTTTCTCATGCAAATGACCTTGTTTCATTGATTTAAAAAAGAAAAAGGCAAAAGCAAGACCCTCACTAGGTCGCTGAGTCTGAATCAAATCTGACTGAGTCGTTGTGGATCAATCTAGTTCCAATGCATCCCCGATCCAAAAGACGACTTAAAACAATTATATGATTGATTTCTGATTTGACCGATTAAACCGAGTGGTCAGGTTTAGAACATTGCTAAAAGTATAAGTTGAAATGTTGATTATTGTGAAAGAAAAATCTCCTGCTCAAGATGTATCCATTCATGTAGTGTCTTTTTTTTTTTTTCATTTTTCTCTAGATTTCATATCTTAATGCAAGAGATGGCACATTAGTCTGGCATCAGAAAGCTAACATACCAGCTCACATAAAGCTCACTGACGCGCACACATAAGAAATCTATTCAAGAAAAGGAGCTAATACATAGTATTTAATTTCTCAGGTATTAAATATTCAAACTAACCAAGATCTGTTCATTCAAAACAAGAGAGCATGTACTATTCCCAAAAGATTTCCTTTATATTTTTTTATTGCGAAGAGCTTTTGAAGAGATTTTCCTTATAATTTTGAATAAATTAATGGACGATTGCCCTAAAAGGAACCGACTAATTAGTTCTACCAACTGCAACCTCAATGTTCTCATTTGTGTCCTATTTATTTTCGTTTTCATGATAATCAATAATATCAACATCGTGAAGCCTTGCACCTTAAGAAGTTACCTTATTTATACACATTATGTCAAACTTTTAGTAATGATATTTCTTTTTGTTAATTTTGACGAGGACCCTTTACAAGACTTTTATTTTTATTTAAAAAAAAAAAAAAAAAAAAAAAGCGGAAAAGTTTTCTTCAACCACAGAATAACCAACTTCCTTTATTTTTCATGATGACAAGCTGATGACTCATCCAAAACAAAAGTCAAGATTCATCTTCTATGTTTTAATAGCTATATATACCTCTTCTCATCATAATTCTTCCACCAACGTTGGCATTGCTCTCTTGAATATCTAATCAAGATCATAGAAGAAGAAATTTACTTGAAAGATTAGATATGATGGCATCCTTTCTTCATGAGCTTCTAATTGGATCATTTCCATTCTCAGCAGCATACCTTGGTGAGCAATCATCCAAGAGATACTTGCCTGATCCTGCCACCCAATACAGCACATCTACCACAAGCTCAAAGCAAGGTAAGATATAATGATTTGAAATTAGTTATTTAATTTTATCAATTGTTTAATTTGAAAATGAGAGAAAGATAATTATTCATCTGATCTTGAATAAAGGTATGTTTATATTAACAACACAAAATTAATATCTTGATTTTTCAGGTAGAGTAAATTCAGTCCTTACCAGGATGAACAAGCTTGGGAGCAAGACTAACAGTTTTGCAACTGGACTCAAAGAACATGGTATAAATATACATAATCCTCTACTCTTATTTAGACATAAATTAATTTAAACTTAACTCATAATTAGTCACATGATAAAGTTGTATAATTGACTGATACATATTTTTTGTGACTTGCAGTAAAACTTGGGCCAAAAATAACTGATACAGTCAAAGGAAAATTAAGTTTAGGAGCTAGAATTCTTCAAGTAGGAGGAGTGGAAAAGGTTTTCATGCAACTATTCAGTGTAAAAGAGGGAGAGAAGCTGCTAAAAGCATCACAATGCTATATATCAACCACATCTGGTCCTCTAGCAGGCCTTCTATTCATATCCACCGATAAGGTTGCATTTTGCAGTGAGAGATCAATCAAGGCCTATTCTTCAAAAGGTCATTTGATCAGAATCCATTACAAGGTAATACACATAAGTATACTAATTTTATTAAAGACAAAGTAACTTAACGTATTTGATATTATTTTTTAATCAGATTTAGAATTCACTTCAATAATATGCGAAATAAAGAAATCCATTTAACTCTCTTCGCATTTTATTGATATGAAATTCCAAATCTAAATACCAAGTACTTAATGTAAGTATTTTCCTTTTACTGTACACATGCAAATCTCTATATATGTGTCTCTTCATGGTCTCTAACATAAGATTTCAAAACTATCTGTCATTGCAGGTTGTGATCCCACTTGAGAAGATAAGGAGCATTAACCAAAGTCAACATGTGAAGAAGCCTTCACAAAAGTACATAGAAATAGTTACAGTGGATAACTTTGACTTCTGGTTTATGGGTTTCTTAAACTACCAGAAAGCTTTCAAATACCTAAAGCAGGCTATCTCTCAAGCGTAGAGAAAGGGAAGAGTAGAATTTTTCTTTACTCGTTCTCATTGCTTCATTGTGTCAAGCGCCAAAAGCCAAACACAAGTACAAAAAATGTATATACAATCTTGTACATAGTCTTGTAATCTTGTTGACTGAAAGCAAGCAAATTGTTTCTTCAATTCTTCACTTGTCTCCACTGGTAGATTCTTTACGTTTACTGAAGTTTCACAATCCCGAATTTAAATTTTAAACAATTTGCCACATACAGTTAATTCAAGCTGCGAATATAAGCAATACTGCACTAACTATTTTTTCTGTATAAGAAATAAATACATAGGTAATCAAGAATAATAAAGTAGTTAGATTAGTTCATTTTAATTAATAATATTATGAATTTAAATTTAATTTATTTTAAAATAGTTATAAAATTAAATTATTTATGTTGTAATTGTATCTGATGATATTATTTATTTTTAAAGAAATTATTTTTAACCAATAAATATCATATTAAATTTTCATAATGTCAGTAGGATAATAAATATATAAGTTTTCATTATGTCAACTCCAGTAATTAAATGTCAACTCCAGTAATTAAATTTTAAGATATTTTAGGTATTTTAGATGATATTAAATAATTTTGGTAGTCTTAATAATATCATGTCAATTTTAAGATACTTATGTATAATTTTATTTTTGAAAAATTTTTAAAAATTCACATTTTAATATTTTTATTTTGAATTAATTGAGTCAAAAATAAAATTATTATGACATGGATGGATCTTGAAGGGATAAAATTATTAAGAGATTTATGTTACAGATATGACATGGATGGATTTTAAGAAACACATTTATCTTACTGTCAATTTTGTGGAGATATCTGACTTGCGAGGAACGCGCTTATCAAAGAAGTTTGACAACTATTCTTGCAAAGATCCTGCATATGGATCAAAGGGTTTAACAAGGTCTCAGCGGTATGTTTTGTCGAGTGGTTCTCTCACCCGATTTTGTGTATGAAGCGAATTAAGATAAAGAGTGCTTAGAGATTTGGTTTTTTCCTTGGTTATAGGTCTTGTTGGGATCTCTTTGCAGGATAATGTATTTCTTGATTATTGCTTTTTGTGGGGCAATCCTAACAAGTGACTGCTTGTGGAGGGTTCTTCTAAAATGTTCTTATTTTCTTTACATATCTGTAACATAAATCTCCATTGTCATTTCTTGAAAAGAAAACCTTCTCCAAATTGAGGTCTCAATTCTTGTCCCAATTAATCAAATATGTCATTTAAAGAGGTAGGTAAGATATAAAAAGAATTATAAAAAAAATTCATTAAATGGCATGACGGTTATTGATTGGTTAAGACTGGAATTAAGACAACAACTTGGGAAAGAGGATTTGGATCTCATTTCTTGTGACATGTGTTAGATCTGTTATTAATAAATTTGTCTTTTTCAAAAAAAAAAATTCACTAGAGATGACTTTATAGATGAGTGAATATCTTGTTAATGATGATTTAATAATGAATTAAAGATATAAAATTAAATTAATTATATATTTTAAAATGATCATATATTTTTTAAAAAAAAGATTATCATTTATTTCTTACTGGCTTATATATGAAAATAATTCATGTAAGCTGGCATTTTTTCAATTTCAGTTACTATTTATATTTTTTTTCAATTTTAGTTCCTAGTATTTATAATTTTTTCTTTTTTATTCATGCCGTTATATTTCTGCTAAAAAAATGCCAAAGGATGATGTTACCATGACCTCATATTGATGTCATAGGAACTTAAAAATAAAAAAAAAATAATTTAAAAAAAATAAAAAAATTATAGGAATTAAAAGAACTTATTCCAGAAATTAATTAAAATAAAAAATTATAAAAAACTTACATAAAACTTAAAAAGAAAACTTACGGACTAAAGAAGAAAAAATGAAACACCAAAAACGAGAAAATAAAAGAAATTATAGGGATTACAATAGAAAAAAAAAGAAACTGGTGAAATGTTTCAAAAGGTGACATGTTTTATCGGATTCAAGAAACTTGTGGAAAACTTATTTTAATTTTGTAAAAACTTTTAATTCACTACCAAAATTTTAAGTAATAGTATGTTAAAGTATTAATTATATTTGAATTTAAATAAAAAATATAAAAAAATTTAAAATAAAAATTTTAAGAAATATATTTTTTTTAATTAGTGTTTTAGTCGGACGGTTGTTTTATAATTTTTGTTTGAATCCTTAGTCCATAAAAAGTAATCTTTTTTTTGTAATCACCAAATTGGAAGTTTTTAAGAATTACCTTTAGTGTTTTGGTTCCAACAAATTTATACATTTTATAAAAGCATGATTAATTAGAAAAAGAGAACGGTCAAATTCATTTATAACCTACTTCATTATCATGTCTACAACTAAATCACAAATGACATAAATATGGATAGGTGTGACATGTATATGTTATTTAAAATATGATTGAATATGTATGAAAAAATATGATTTACTAGGTAAAAAAAAGTGTTAATTAGCAACAATATTTTAATTTAAATTAAATTTATATGTTATATTTAGTCTTAAATATTTGTTTAGGTCTAAAATTATATATGCCATTTTTTCATTTACCCATGTGTTCTAGCATTTAGTTGGTATAAGTTCTTTTCTATTTTATTTTTAGTCTCTGTGAGTTCTATTTTTATTTTTAATTTCTATGACATGACCTTAACATTGTAGTCAAAGTATAGTGACAAAAACTAAAATAAAAATTTTAAGCTAGAAAAAAAAAATTCAATGATCAAAATTATAAAAGCATAAACTTACATACTATTTTCATATTTAAAACTTTTTTTAATATAATAGTGGAGCTAGTAGATTTTTTTATTAGTCATTCAAGAATAGATTATCATGTTTGAGTTGGTACTATACCAACCCATGACCTAAGAATTCAGGTCCTAATAAATTTACACTCACACTAAAGTTTGTAATTTCATGGAAAGAGTAAATTTCTTTTATAGATAAGATAAAGATAATTATAAATTTCATTTGTTGACCTTGCATCCATTTGAAATATATATATATATATATATATATGTAAATTTTTTTTTTAGGTTTCGGGTTTAATTGTTTAAATTTAAACTTATGAATTTAAATTTAATTTTAACTTATTATAATATCTAAGATGAAAGTTGTCCCAACTTATATATTATTTTTATTTTTTTAGTTAGATTTTGTTTTATGAAAATATTAATTAATGAGAAAATGATTTATGCACAGTTGATGTAAAAAGTTTTACACTAACATTTAATCATAACCTTTTATGTATGGTAAATTTGTTAACTTTGTCGATTAATACTTTAAAAATTATATCAAATGAAGTGTTATTATTCGACTTCAATCTTTTACAATGTTATTACGTATTTAGATATTAAACTTTTAGTTCACATGGGATGTCCAACAAATGATAATTAAAAACATATTACTCAAACTACATAACATGAAGTTGCTATATATGACTTTTAATATATTCTCAAATTAAATTATTTATACTATTGGTAAAGGAAATTCTCCTTTTGATATCTATTTTTAAAAATATCTATCTACCCTTTTTGAAAAACAAAAAGAAAAAATTACTTTATGTTAAAAGAGAGATTCGAACCTCATATGTAGGTAATTTCCCTTTTGATATCCATTTTTCAAAATATTTATTCTATCTTTTTTAAAAAACAAAAAGAAAAACCTACTTTGTGTTAAAAAAAGATATTTGAACTCACAACTTCTCTCTTCCTATATATAACCTCAAAAAAACTACTCTAAAACATTTATATCCAACTTACATAATTGTCCTACTATCATCAATATAGATGTATAATCAATAATATTATATTATCTATACTATTAATAAAGGGAATTTCCCTTTTTATTTTCACTTTTCAAAATACATATTCTACCATTTTACCAATTTGAAAATTAAAAAAAATAAATTAATTTTTCAAAGGAGGAATTTGAACCTACAACCTCTCTCTCCCCAAACATAAATTTTGTCACTAGATCAACCTTATAACCTTAAGAAAAGCATTACTTTAAAACATTTATATTCAACATACATAATTGTTCTACTATCTATAATTTATAATATATATAACTATGTTATTAATTTATACTATTAATAAAGAAAATTCTCCATTTGATGTGCATTTTTTCAAAATACTTATTCTACCCTTATATATATATTTGAAAATTAAAAAATAAACTACTTTGTTCAAGGAGGAATTTGAACCCACAACTTCTGTCTCTCCAAATGTAAACTTTGTCACTAGATCAATATTATAACCGCAAAAAAAAATTATATTAAAATATTTATATCCAACATACATAATTTTTCTACAATCTATAATTTAGAATATATATATATATATATACATATATATATATATATATTATCGATGTTATTAATCTATACTATTAATAAGGGAATTCACGTTTAGATGTTAACTTTTCAAAATACATATTCTATTCTTATACCTATTTGGAAATTAAAAAATAAATTACTTTGTCAAGTCAGGAATTTAAACCCAGAACCTCTCCATCCTCAAATGTAAACTTTGTCATTAGATCAACCATATAACCTTGAAAAAAATTACTTTAAAACATTTGTATCCAACATACATAATTGTTCTACTATCTACAATCTATAATATATATATATACACACACACATATTATATATTTTGTTATACTCTATCATGTAATTACACAACATATTAAATTTAAACTCTAAAATGTTATAACATATCAAAATATAAATGTGAATACTCAGGCGCTACCGTGCCTATGTTTTCACTAGTATTATATAATTTTCAATATTTTGCACTTGTGTATCAAAATATGACCTTTTAGTATCCATATTTTATTGTTATTTTACCCTTCTAAACATTTTATGACTTCTCTCACTCTCACAAATATAATATTTTCAATATTAATAAACAAATATCTTACTAGTTCTACATGAACACAAATCAATATTCCTTAAACACTGTTAATATATATATATATATATATACACATACGTTTGATCATAAATATTTCTAATAAAAAGTAAATACACAAGCACAACAACATTTTGAATTCTATTCTGTTGGACAAGTGGCCTCAGTTTACTTAAGAAGGGGGGTGAATTAAGTAGATCAAAATTTAAACTTAGTTTTCTTTCTCTTTGATTTTATATTAGAATATTTAAAAATGAAAGTGAAGTATTTGAAAATGCAAACATAATAAATAGATAAGAGTATAGGGAAGAGAAATATGCAAACTCTTTTTATACTGGTTCAGCCAATCCACTTGCCTATGTCTAGTCCTCAAGTAACCCCACTTGAGCTTTTACTAAGTTTGTAAATCACTTTACAAATGAATGAATCCTCAATCACCTTGGGAGCCCTCTCCTTGTGTTTGAGATTCCTTTTCTTACTCAAGAAGTCTCTCTTGAATACAATCAGTGAGTGATCAGAAGAAGAAGAATAAGAAACTCTCTTAAAGAGTAAATGATACAATTTGAGGATCCTATAAGAACTCTTTCGGAATTTGCAAGTGTTTGGGCAAGAGTTTGTTTTCTGTAAAAGATAGGAAAAATTCGTGATTTGAAACAGAAGAAAGTCACTTATTTATAATGTCAAAACCAAAGGGATGTCTTCTTTCATGAAAGGTTGTGACTTTTCAAAATTTTCGTAACAGCCACTGGTAATCGATTACATATACTAGTAATCAATTACACTATTAAAACATTATGCCTTTTCACGAAAGGTTGTGACTATTCAAATTGTTTGTGATAACATCTTTTCTGGTAATCGATTACATAAAAATGGTAATCGATTACATGATTCAAAAATTGTGTCATTGTCACTTTTGAATTCAGAATTTGAATAACAAGCATCTGGTAATCGATTACATAGCCTGGTAATCGATTACCAGTTCATAATTTTGAACTGATAACAAACATATCTTGCCAAATTAAGTTTATACAAATTCTTAAAGATTCTTTTACAATAACTGAGTTAATTTAATTTTCTAGCTTTATATCTTGAATCTCTGTCAATGTTGTTTTGTTTTTTTTTGCTTTCTTGCTTTTGTATCAACATTCTTTGTCACTTTTGGCATCATCAAAACCTGTAACATCTTAGCATTTACATTCTCCCCCTTTTTTATGATGACAACCATCTTTAAAGGGAAGGAAAGATAGTGAAATATATATTTATCGATCACTCCCCTTAGTTTAATATTTATTGACTTTATAAGTATTGTGTTGTTTGTAAATAGTTTTCTTAAAATAAAGGAAGAAACAATTTTAGTTGTCAAAAGAAATAATATCCTAATTTAATTTCCTTGCCTTACATGTCTCTCCCCCTTTGGCAACATAAAAAATAATGAAAGGCAGGAAGAAAAGACAGAAACAATGTAAAGACTAAACAGTTAATGTAAGTGAATTTTAAGCAAGGATTAATGTCTAAAATTAGCAAGGAGTAAAGACTAATAATTTACCAGTATGTGTAAAGTCATCTGGTAATCGATTACGTGACCATGTAATCGATTACATGCATCTAACCTTGAGGAGTCCAAATCGGTTAAATTCATGATGCCTAATTCTCTTCGAATTGTAAAGAAACTATCTTTGGGTAAAGGTTTAGTAAAGATGTATGCTAATTGATTTTTGGTGCCTAAAAATTCTAGAATACAATCTCCTTTTTGAACATGATCTCGAAGAAAGTGATGGAGTATTTCAATGTGTTTTGTTCGAGAGTGTAAAACTGGATTTTTTGAGAGATTTATTGCACTGGTGTTATCACAACGAATAGGTATTTGTTCTAGTGTTAGTCTATAGTCAGAAAGTTATTGCTTCATCCAAAAAATTTGAGCGCAACAACTTCCAGCAGCGATGTATTCTGCTTCGGCTGTAGATAGAGCAACACTATTTTGCTTTTTGCTATGCCATGAAACTAGAGAAAAACCAATGAAGTGACAAGTGCCACTAGTGCTTTTTCTATCTGTTTTACATCCAGCAAAATCTGAGTCATAGTATCCTACTAAGTTTTTGGACATATTTTTAGGATACCATAACCCTAAGTTAGGAGTTCCTAGTAAATATCGCATGATTCTTTTAACAGCACTAGGATGGGATTATTTCAGATTTGCTTGATATCTAGCACATAGACACACACTAAACATGATATCAGGCCTACTTGGTGAAAGATAAAGAAGGGATCCAATCATACCTCGATATCGTTTGATATCTACTGATTTACCATTTTCTTCTTTGTCCAAGTAGCAAGCAGTGCTCATTGGTGTAGCCACTTGCTTAGCATTTTCCATTACAAATCTTTTAAGCAGTTCTTTGCAATACTTGCTTTGGTTGATGAATATTCCATTTCTAGTTTGTTTGATTTGTAAGCCAAGGAAGAAATTTAACTCCCCCATCATGGACATTTCAAATTCACTTTGCATATCCTCAGAGAATTCTTTGCATAAGGAGTCATTAGTGGCACCAAAGATGATATCATCAACATAGATTTGTACTAAAATAATATCATGCATTTTTCATTTAATAAACAGTGTGGTGTCAACTTTTCCTCTTGTAAACCCTTTTTCCCAGAGAAATGTACTTAATCTTTCATACCAAGCCCTAGTAGCTTGTTTTAAACCATAAAAAATCTTTTTTTAATTTATAAACATGATTAGGAAATTCTGGATTCTCAAATCCTGGAGGTTGATCAACATATACTTCCTCTTGAATGAATCCATCTAAAAAGGCACTTTTGACATCCATTTGATATAATTTGAAGTCCATTTTATAGAGGCAAATGGAAGTAACATTCTAATGGCTTCTAACCTTACTACTGGAGCATAAGTTTCTTCATAATCTATTCCTTCTTCTTGATTATATCCTTTGGTCATTAATCTTGCCTTGTTTCTTATGACTATTCTGTGTTCATCTAATTTATTTCTAAATACCCATTTAGTTCCAATTGTTTGATAGTTCTTAGGATTAGCAACTAGTTCCCATACTTGGCTTCTTTCAAACTGATTTAATTCTTCATGCATAGCGATGATCCAAGTTTTATCAATTAAGGCTTCATTTATGTTTTTAGGTTCAATTATAGATACCAAAGCCATGTTATTGCATACATCTTTAAGAGAGCGTCTAGTAATTACCCCTTTTGAAATATCTCCAATGATGTTATCAAGAGAATGGTTCTTTAAGGTTCTTCACTCCTTTGGAATATACAAACTGGTTTGATCTGTTTGATGTATGGAATCTGTACTGCTTTCTTCTTTCTTACTTTTATGACCTTGTTCATGAATGTGTGTATCTTGTAGAGTTTCTATTACATCATCAAGCATATCCTTTCTTGACAAAAGATTGTTAGATTCATAAAAAACAACATGTATTGATTCTTCCATCAACATAGTTCTTTTGTTATATATTCTATAAGTTTTACTATTTAAGGAATACCCAAGAATTATTCCTTCATCTGATTTAGCATCAAATTTTCCTAAATTGTCTTTTCCATTATTTAACACGAAGCATTTACATCCAAATATGTGAAGATGAGAAATATTTGGTTTTCTTCCATTATAAAGTTCATAAGGTGTTTTCTTTAAAATAGGTCTTATAAGTGCTCTATTCATTGTATAACATGCAGTATCGACGGCTTCAGCCCAAAAGTATTTTAGAAGTTTTATGTCATTAAGCATGGTTCTTGCTAATTCTTTTAATGATCTATTTTTCCTCTCTACTACTCCATTTTGTTGAGGAGTTCTAGGTGTAGAAAAATTATGATCAATTCCATTTTCATCACAGAATAATTCAAATTTTATTTTCAAATTCTCTTCTGTGGTCACTTCTAAATGATGTAATTTTGAGTTCCTTTTTATTTTGAACAATTTTTCCAAATTTCTTAAATGCATGAAAGGCATCATTTTTATGAGCAAGGAATAATGTCTAAGTGAATCTAGAGTAATCATCTACAATTACAAGGACATAATAACTACCCCCAAAACTAATAGTTCTTGAAGGACCAAAAAGATCCATGTGTAATAGTTGTAAGGGTCTAGAGGTTGAGATAATATTTTTAGACTTAAACGAGGTTCTTACTTGTTTTCCTTTTTGGCATGCATCACAAAGTTTATATTTTTCAAATTTGATTTTGGGTTATCCTATTACTAAATCTTTTGAAATTATTTTATTCCGATGTTCCATGTTTATATGAGCAATTCTTCTATGCCACAACCAAGATTCATCTTCTTTACTTATAAAACATTGAGTATGATTTGTAGTTTTATCTAGATTTATCATATATACATTGTTAACCCTTTTTCCTTCATAAGTAATTTTCTTATCATTTTTACTTTCAATAACACATTTATGTGAATCAAAGAATACTAGGAAACCTTTGTCACATAATTGACTTACGCTAAGTAAGTTGTGTTTAAGTCCATCAATAAGCAAAGCATTATCTATTAAGGTAGAGAGATTCGTACCGATTTTTCCGACCCCTAGAATTTTACCTTTGTTGTTGTCTCCATAAGTTACATGTCCATTGTTCTTGGGATTCAAGATGAGAAACTTTGAAGTATCTCCTGTCATATGTTTTGAGCAACCACTATCAATGTACCAATTTTTCTTCAAAGATTCCTTCAAACACAAAATAGATTACATGACTTTGGTACCCAAATTTTCTTGGGTCCTTGTGTGTTTGTTTTAATTGAGGATCCTTTTGGAACCCATATCATATTGCTATTTTTATTATTGTTTTTCCTAAAATGTCATATTGATGCACTATGTCCTTTCTTGCAACAATAAAAGCATGTTAAAAATGGAGAACTAGTTGCTTAAGTGGATACAACGAAATTTTTATACATTTTCTATTGTTTTAAAGGATTATATCCTATTCCTGTTTTATCAAAGACACATCTTTGTTTTCTTAATAAAATTTCTAAATTGTTCTTGCCCAAAGTGAATTTAGCAAGTGTGATTTTTAGATTAACAACTTAATCTTTATATTTACTTCATGATGCACATGCATGAGGTTTATTTTCTATATTGCTTTTAATTGGTTGTTTTGGATTTAATTCTAGTGTGTTAAGTTCAGATCTAAGATTCTCTAATTCTTTATTTAATTTTAAAATTTCTGCTTCTAAGTTAGAAATTGTTTTCTTGGAAGATAATACTAGTTTTGCAAGTTTTAATGATTCTTTATGCAGATCATTAAATGCTTCTTGAAGTTCATCAAATGAAAAGGAAGTTTCAAGGTTAGAGGAGGTTACCTCTTCTTCACTATCATAGTCTCTGGCCATGAGACCAAGATTCACAATTTCATTGTTAGAGTCATTTGATGAATCAGTGTCATTTCCTCCCAAGTGATATATGCCTTCTTTCCTTTCTTTTCCTTGAAGGTTGTTTTATTAGATTTCTCTAATTTTTCTTTGTAGATAAGACAATCTAGTCTTAGATGTCCTGGTTGGTTGCATTCATAACATCTTGGGGTGGAAGTTGAGTTTTCCCTTTTCTTTCTTGTATTGAACGTTGTTTTCTTTCGATTTCCTTTATTTCTTAGAAACTTTTTTCACAAAAAGACTAAAGTCTTCATCATCATCTAGATCATCATTTGAATCTTCTTTGTCTTTTTCTTCATGGGTGGATGAGGAGGCTTTGAGTGCAATGTTTTTCTTCTTTTTTTCATTTTCTTCATGTTGATCGAGTCTTATCAATTCCAGTTCATGTTCTTGAAGTTTTCCAAATAATGTGGCAAGAGACATTGTTGAGAGATCTTTGGATTCTGCAATTGCTATTACTTTTGGTTGCCACTGCCTGCTTAAACATCTCAGAACTTTATTGATAGGATCTTCATTTGGAAAAAACTTTTCCTAGAGATGCAAGATGATTAACTATATGTGTGAATCTTTTTTTCATGTTCTGTATATTTTCATTTTGATTCATTCTAAAAAGTTCATATTCATGAGTGAGAGAGTTTATTCTAGATCTTTTGACATCACTAGTACCTTCATGTTTTACTTCTAATATATCCCACATTTCTTTTGCAGTCTTACAATTTGATACCTTAAAATATTCATCAATTCCTAGTGCATAAGTGATTATATTTTTGGCTTTTAAATTATATTGAACTCTTCTCCTATCATCTTCATTCCATTGTTCTCTAGGCTTTTCTACAATTTTATTTTCTACTTGCATTGTAGGGATGAATGGACCAAATTCAATTGCATCCAATATATTTAAATCTATTGCCTCTATAAAAATTTGCATTCGGGTCTTCCAATAATGATAGCCCTATCCATTAAAGATATGATGTCTATTTATCGAGTTGCCCTCAGGAAAGAGAAAATTTAAGGCCATTTGATTCTTAAGGCTTTTTATCCTTATTCAAGATTACCTCCTCTGATACCACTTGTTGGATAAGTGGCCTTAGTTTACTTAAGAAGGGGGGGTGAATTAAGTAGATCAAAATTTAAACTTAGTTTTGTTTCTCTTTGATTTTATATTAGACTATTTAAAAATGAAAGTGAAGTATTTGAAAATGCAAACAAAATAAATAGATAGGAGTACAGGGAAGAGAAATATGCAAACTCTTTTTATACTGGTTCGGCCAATCCACTTGCCTACGTCCAGTCCTCAAGTAACCCCACTTGAGTTTTTACTAACTTTGTAAATCACTTTACAAATGAACGAATCCTCAATCACCTTGGGAGCCCTCTCCCTGTGTTTGAGATTTCTTTTCTTACTCAAGAAGTCTCTCTTGAATACAATCAGTGAGTGATCAAAAGAAGAAGAATAAGAAACTCTCTTAAAGAGTAAATGATACAATTTGAGGATCCTATAAGAAGTCTTTCAGAATTTGCAAGTGTTTGGGCAAGAGTTTGTTTTCTGTAAAAGATAGGAAAATTTTGTGATTTGAAACAGAAGAAAAGTCACTTATTTATAGTGTCAAAACCAAAGGGATGTGTTCTTTCATGAAAGGTTGTGACTTTTCAAACTTTTCGTAACAGCCACTGGTAATCGATTACATATGTTCATAGTCGATTACACTATTCAAAAATTGTGCCTTTTCACGAAAGGTTGTGACTATTCAAATTGTTTGTGATAACAACTTTTCTGGTAATCAATTACATAAAAGTGATAATCGATTACATGATTCAAAAATTGTGTTGCTGTCACTTTTGAATTCAGAATTTGAATAACAAGCCTCTAGTAATCGATTACATAGCCTGGTAATCGATTACCAGTTCATAATTTTGAACTGATAAAAAACATATCTTGCCAAATTAAGCTTATACAAATTCTTAAATATTCTTTTACAGTAACTGAGTTAATTTAATTTTCTAGTCTTATATCTTGAATCTCTGTAAATGTTGTTTTGTTCTTTTTGCTTTCTTGCTTTTGTATCAACATTCTTTGTCACTTTTGGCATCATCAAAACCTGTAACATCTTAACATTTACATAGTTTTTCGTCTCTCAATTTTCCTAAATTCATTGCAAATCTACCATATTTCTTGATGATTTGACATATTTCTATCATATTAACAACATATATTTTAAAACACACTAAACTAAAATTATCATACACCAAATGACACAATGAATTTGTAAGGACTTGCTTATTTTATAGGTCATAAATTCACAAAATAAATAGTGAAGGGAATTAAGTTTAAGTTTATACTTAAATTACTAATTGAATTGGGGTGTAATGATTTTATTAGTGATAGTAGAAGAATGAGGGAACATGAAAATAATTATTATTATTTTATTTTAGAAGTTGTTAGTTTATTTTTTAGAAGTTTTTGAAAAATCTATTCTTGTAATGAGGGGTTATATCTACCAAACTAATTGTTTTCTAAATACACCCCCAGGACTACAAAAAACTATTTCTTACTCACTTTCTTAATTTTTCCTCTTCTGTTCCAATTTCTTCGTCACTGCGCCATTATCTCTCTTGGCCATGAGCAAATTTGGCTTGCATGGTCAAGCTCTGGCTGACGAATCGGATGTGGTATCTTCTATTGATCCTGATTTTCAGACGTGATCAATATAGGTATGTCTAATTGTAGCTTGCTAAACATTTTTTCTGTTTGTTTTCGATCCTTTCGTTCTCGTTAAAAAGGAGAATTCCTTTGAAAATTCTAATTTTTTAGGTTTGTGTTGAAATTGGGATTTCTGTTAGGTTCTGAGAGATCTCTTCAAGTTAATTCTCTCTTTTTTTTTTAGTTAGATTTTAAAGGGAGAAATAGCTAAGGGAAGCTAAATCTTTGATTTAATTAGAGAAATTATAATTTAATAGGTGAGAAGTTAATTGATTTTGAACAACTAATCTTTTTACGATTTAAGTGTTATGCAAAATTAGATGTTTTGTGTAAGGGTTTTGTTGTTAAAATGAGTTGTGATTGATTGATTAATTTATAATTTAGAATATTTTGTGATGTTACAATAATGGAATCAGAGCAGTTAGTTCCTATACACGGACTTATGGGAAATAGGTTTGCTATGTTTTTGTTTTGTGATGTGAAGGGTGAGTATGTGTAGTGTTGGAATCTAGTGTTTTGCTATAACTATAATATCATTATATTATAGGATGACACCTACAGCACCTACGCCTCCTCCTCAGGAATCATTTCGTATAACTAAAGTGGCTTACGCATTTGAGGTGATGGCACTTGTAATCCAACAGCAAAATGTTGCAAGGGTGCATCAGTTTCAAGTGTTAGAAGTTGTAAGTAATACTACTCCTCCAGAGTATCAGGGGTTGATGGAATTTATGAATAATGGCCTCTAAATTTTAAAGGAAATTTGGATCTTGACTTGGCAGACCGATGGATCAGAGAAGTAGAAAAGATTTTCAGGGTGATGGCATGTCCTAAAAATAATAAGGTAAATTATGCAACTTTTCTATTGTCGGATGAGGCCAGGTATTGGTGGAATGGAACCTAGTAGATGATGATGGCCAGAGGATAACAATTAACTTGGAAAAATCTCAAGGAAAGGTATCGGGAAAAATATTTTTTAGACAGTGTTAGATATGTGAAAGAGATCGAGCTCATGAAATTAGAGCAGGGTAATTTGTCGGTTCATGAGTATGCGATTAGGTTTGAACACCTAGCCCATTTCTACTGTCAAGCTACATCTAAAGCATGGAGGTGCAGGAAGTTTGAAGAAGGTTTAAAGCATGAAGTAAAGTAAATGGTGGTCCCTATGGATATTAGGGAATTTGCAGTATTAATTAAAAAAGCGAAAATCATTGAGGGATTGGAGCCTGGAGACAAGACAGTGGAGACTCAAAGAGAGGGATTCTCAAATAATAGAAAAAAGCATTCTTAAAAGAAACCTTATGATAGACACCAATCCTCTAAAGGAAAAATGTTAGGACAACATTGGTGGCATAAGAGACCTTGATGCATTTCTCCCCAAGCCATGACTGCACAATTCTTGGAGAAGTAGATGCCACCTAGGGTCCACTCTTAGAGGTCCTTGAAGATCCTTGAAATGGAGTTGGAAGACTAGAAGATGAAGGTGGAGGAGGCGCCACTTCTACTATGTAGATGATAAGCCAAGAGTGAAGCTAGCCACAAAGGAAGAAACCCTTGATAATAGCATGAAGAACTCTCATAAGAATGGAACGAACAAGAACACTCTCTCTAAGAGAAGTTACTCTCAAAAGTAGAGAAGAAATTTATCTTTCAATTAAAATGAGTGTTAAAAGTTATTCTCAAAAATTTTTATTCTTAAAATTTTCAAAGGTGTAGGTGGGCTCTCTATCTTCTTTTCTTCTCTCTCTCCCTTTTGAGTTTTCTCTTCTCTTTTTCTCCTTTCTCTCTTTATTTTCTCTCATTTTCTTATTTTTCTATTCTCTCTTTCCTTTTCTTTTCATATTTTTCTTTTATTTCTTTCATCTGTCTTTCATATTTTTCTTCTCTCTCTTATTTTTCCTTCTCCCATTTTTTCTCTTTTTCTCCCCATATTTTATCTCTTTCCCTCTTTTCTTTTTCCCATTTTTCATCTCTTTCCTTTTTTTCTCTTCCCCACTTCTCTTCTCTCTCTTTTCTCTCCTTCTCCTCTTTCTCTCTTCAATATCACATAGCCAAGGACAGCTCCAAATACCAAAACAGTTTCACTTCAAACAAGCACACTAAAAACTACTACAAATCAACACAAGGTACTTAAAATTTAGAGAAAAAATTGAGCTATAATTTGTTTTGAAATTTCAATTAGGAACATGCTTGAACTAAAAACATGTGTGACTTCTTAAGAGACTTAAACAAGATAGAATAACTCTCTTAGAAGCTCAATTTCAAGAAGTGAACACAACTCTTTTTTTCAAGACACAAAATTAGTAAAACCTAAGGAAATTGATATGACAAAATTAAGGACTAAACAAAACTCTAAATGACAAATACTTTGAGATTTTAAAACTGAAAATAAATCCTAAGATAAGCAATAGAAAAAATGCACAAAAAAACAACCCAGGAAATGCAAAAATGAAGCCAAAACACCTGAAGTACAACGTTGTGGGAAACGCGACAGAGGTGTGGGTTCACAGTTTGGTGTTTCTTAGCAACTTCATTATGCACAAAATGACTCAAAAAAAAAATTTAAGGAGTAAATGAGTCCTAAACACAAGAATACATGATTCAAAGAGATAGAATAAGTAATTTAAACTTATTAAACTCAAAATAAAGTGCATACAACACAATTGCACTGATAAAAATGAAGAGAAATGACTTACAATTAAAATGAACTGAATGAAATCACAATAACAATCCAAATTAACACAAGACAAGCAAGGATTATTAACAAAACAACACAGAAGTTCTAAAAAAAATATAATGGAGTAGAAGAAGAAGATGAACACAAGGCAATAAACCAAAAAAATTAAAAGATAGGATAGATTAAGAACCTCTATCAGAGTCTAAGCTCTGATACCACTTGATGCATTCCTCCCTAAGCCATGGTTTCACAATTCTTGGAGAAAGAGATGTCGCCTAGGATCCACTCTTAAAGAGCCTTGAAATGGAGGTGGAAGACTAGAAGATGAAGGTGGAGGAGGCGCCAATTCTACTATGTAGATGATAAGCCATGAGTGAAGCTAGCCACAAAGCAAGGAACCCTTGATAATAGCATGAAGAAATCTCACAAAAATGGATAGAACAAGAACACTTTCTCTAAGAGAAGAAGGTACTATCAAAAGTAGAGAAGAAATTTATCTTTCAATTATAATGAGTGTTAAAAGTTATATGAATGAGGGAATACTCTATATATAGAGAAAGGCACGGATCTATGGGCCTAGGCACTAATGAGAACGTCCAATATGCTTAAAAAAGGGTTAGTTGGCTTAATTTACTGTTAATTTAGCATGTGCTCAATTAACACTAATTTAATCCAACTAAAGATCCAAACATGACCCTAAAAATATGAATTTATATTCCCTTTAGTTTGAATTTGAATTTTGGAGGGAAATGACATATATGGCACCTCCAAAATTAAAATTAAAATAAGAAGGAATAAGAATCATTCATGTAGGAGTAAGAAAGCACATATGGAGTGAAACAAGGGGACAAGATGGCCCTTATGTCTCCTATATGCTTCATCTGTTGGTTAGAAGGGTTTTAGAAGCAATTAGGGGTGTGAAAATAAATACAACATGTCCACGCTACTTCTAGCCAAGCCCAAATAATTAACACACTCCACAAAGAGACTATTTACACCTCCCAAAGAAAAAAGAACCTATAGGTCAAAATACAAGGCCGAAAATTAAACTAGCTACACCCCTAAAATCGTAATGACTTGAGGGTGCTTATACAAGCCTAAAAATGGTTAAATGACTACAATTAAATAGAGCATGTCCTAAACTAAGCTCCTTGAAACTTTATCCAAGTCATGCTCCTTTTTTATTGGTCCTAGCTTAAACCCATGCTAGGCGTGCATGCATCAGACCTAATGTCCAATGTCTCTAGTGTGGTGGTCCACACTACGCTAATCATTATCTTTCTCACTTTGTGTGTTATAACTGTCAAAAAATAGGACATAAAGCCAAAGAATGCCAATGAAGTTTAGAGTTGCATCAAAGGAAAGTAGTCAATCAAATTAGAAAAATCATAACCAACAAAAGATGATTAATTTAAGGTGTGTATGTTATAGCTAGCAGTTTGATTTGTGTATTAATTGATTATGGATGATACACTCTTTAGTGTCATAAGTTTATAAATTGAGTTAGTTGTCTACCAATCACATTTTGTTAAATTATACTTTGTGTGTTTTATTTTTCCTTAACCTTAGATTAGTAGAATTTATGCTTGACCAATCAATATATTTGGCTTACAATAAAAGGAAGGAATGTAGTGCTAGAATTGTACTTGAATAGAAAGTTGAGTTGTAGAAGATTGGTGCTAGATATGAGGCAAGAATATGTAAATATTGATTTCTAGGCAATGGTTGAGTACCTGAAGTTATAAAAGTTAATTGGAGATTGCTTTGAAACAAAAAATTAATGGAATCCAATAAACCATAGTAGAAGACTATAATAATACTAGTAAGAGAAGAAGGTAGAGTTGTGTGTGGAGTACAAGCAACTCGACAAGTTCACCATTAAGAACTTATGTGTTGCTTAAGATTGATGACATGATGGATCAATTGTATAGATTCAAGAGGTTTTGTAAGATTAACATGAGATGTTGATTTGTTAGAGTATTGAAATTTGTAATTTAATGGTAGAGAAGGCACAATTAAAGTTTAAGGTTATAATCAAAATCCTTAGATTCATCATTTTGGATGAACACGAGAAGGTAGAATTGGAGTTAGAAGTCAATATCTTTAACTTGCTGCTAAAACTTATGTTTAGATCGCATACATACCCAAGTTGGTGAGTGCTATCAAAGTTGAAACAATTCAATTAGAGTTGAAACTATGCATTTTAGGTACCTCAGAAGTAACCAAAATAAGAAAATTGACCAACTTTGGCATTTCATAACTTTCTATGCAGCATGATTTTGGAACGAAACTTTTTCCCATAGCTTTGTATTACCAAAATATAGTTGTTAGCCAAATATCATAGTCATTGGACTTGTGTAACTCATTTTGGACCCCTAGTTTCCTTTTGAGGCAAAATTGGTTCATGTAGTGACCTGTGGAATTTTAATGTGGGATCAATTTCCACAACCTTGATTTTTGGTTTAGAAAATCACTTTTGAGGATTTATGAGAGTTATTCTCATAGATTTCAAATTCACCTTTGAAATCCACTCATTTTATAAATTGTGCATTTTTTGTTTGACTCAATTCCACCATTTTGGATCCCTAAGTTCATTTTGAGGCAAAATTGGTTCATGTAATGAATTAAAAAAGCTAACTTTTGATCTATGAGGAATTTTAATGTGGGATCAGTTTCTACAACCTTGATTTTTGGTTTAGAAAATCACTTTTGATGATTTATGAAAGTTCTTCTCATAGATTCAAATTCACCTTTGAAAGCCACTCATTTTATAAATTATGCATTTACCCAAAAATTGGAATGAGCATAACTTTCGAACTGCTTGAGCTTTTCAAGTGAAATGAAATCCTACAGATTTGCTTTATCATTCTCTAAATATTTTTTCAGTCTTTTAGTAGTTGGAGCATTTTTTATAGAAAAGTTGGTAGAAAAACCGTTTTCTAGAAAACTTGATCTTTTGCAAACTTGTGAAATACATTATTTTCTAACCGCTTGGTGGAATTGAGTCAAGCCAAAGGCATTAGGTCACATTTTATGCATACAAAATCTATTTTCAAGTTCCAACAAGTTTTGAGTTGTCTATCTAAATTGGCGCATAAAACTATTTTTAAGAATTCCATAAAACAACAAACTTATGTGTGTGTAATTTTCAAACCGTAGCTCCGATTTGGATGAAATCAAAACCTATGTTCTTGATTTTTTTATATACTAAATCTTTTTTTGATCCTTAGGGTGATTTAAACATAGATTGGTGGTGTTCCTTCCGAAATCTTCTTTTTGGAGAGCCTAATTTGAAGGAGGTTCATAGGTGGAAGTCTTTTTGGTTGACCTATAGTTTATCTTAGAACTAGTTACTAGCATATACGTGATAGAATAAGTGGATTACCAATAAGAAGGACATCTCTTCATTGGAGTTGACGATATTAGATAGAGTGATATAGCACTAAAGTAAAAAGTGATGGATTAATTAGAAAATTGATAAGTGAATTTGTAGTTTCAGTTCACCTTACACTTGACACATTTTAGAGGATGAAAATTCTTTTTGTTGGGGGATTTGTAAGGATCTATTTATTTAATAGATCATAAATTCATAAAATAAATAATGAAGGGAATTAAATTTAAATTTATACTTAAATTACTAATTAAATTGAGGTGTAATAGTTTTATTAATGATGGTAGAAGAATGGGGAAGATGAGAAGAATTATTATTCTTTTGTTTCAGAAGGCTTTAGTCGATTTTTGAGAAGTTTTCGGAAAATCCGTTATTGTAAGGAAGGGTTACATCTAACAAACTGATTTTTTTCTAAACACACCTTGGGATTATAAAAAACTATTTCTTCCTCAGTTTCGTAATTTTTCCTATGCAATTTCTTCTTCATCACGCCATTCTCTCTCTTGGTTGTGAGGAAATTTGGCTTGCATGGTCAAGCTTCGACAGACAAAATCGAACGTGATTTCTTTCATTGCTCCTGATTTTGAGAGGTAATCAGTATAGGTATGTCTGGTCGTAGTTTTCTAAACTATTTTTCTATTCATTTTTTATCCTTTCGTTCTTGTGGAAATTGAGATTTTTGTCAGGTTCTAAGAGATCTCTCCGAGTTGATTCTCCCACATATTTTTTTAGTCAACTTTTAAAGGAAGAAATAGGTAAGGGAAGTTAAATCTTTTATTTTAAATTGAGAAATTATGATTTAATAGATGAGAAGTTAATTGATTTTAAACAACTAAGTTTTTTATTATAATATGAGTATAATGAAAAATTAAATGTTTGGTGTGATTTAAGATTTTAGTTTTTTTCTTGAAATAAATTGTAATTAAATTAATTAATTTGTAATTTAAAATATTTTTGAATGTTACAGAATTATTTATATTATATTATAAAACCATAAAATTCTTATAACATTTCAAAACACAAATATAATTAAAAATCTCATAAGAACACCTTTATTACTTTATTTTTGGTAATAGCAATAATGTATCACCTGCCCTTAATAAAACCACTGTGCATATTTCAATGGGCCATCACAGAAATTTAGACCGTAACAACACACCCACGTGCTTGGACAACAACCTAAGGAAGAAAACGCCACATGTAGCATCCATGGTTGCTCAGGAAAATAAGCCACCCCGGCAAACCCACGTGCAAAGGAGTTAATAGTCTAACATATCCTAAAAAATAAATAAAAATTAAGCAAATGTTCTCTTACAAATAAAGTTAGAGAGTGGATGTAGAAAAATTGATAAAAGTTATTAATTTTTTTTTTAATTTAGTAAGAAAATTGTCATCAATTTAGTAGGTCTCATATAATTTATTTTTCACTCAAAACAAGCATGAAAAAAAAAATATAAGAAAATTGACTTTTTTTAAATTACTTTTATATAAAAAAAAACAAGTAATAAATGTATGCATAATTTTGTCATGCTAATGATTTTAATTTTAAATTTTTTTACCTTTCTCACACTATTTTTACACCATCAATGAAATTTGACCTTGTTTGGAATGGTTTCAAAGTTTTTGATTTTTTGTTTTGAAATTTATTTTGAAAATAGAAATGTGTTCAACAAGATTATGATTTGATTTTTAGTTATTTTTGAAACAAATTTAACCTAATTTAAAAAAATAAAATTTGTTTTGAGATTTATGTTTCTTTTTTTATTCAAGTTCATCAGTTGACATCGTCCACCATCACTTCCAATCATTGACCACCATTTCTAACTATCAGTTACTAGTTGCTACGTCTAATCATCCGTCATTTACTACCATCTTCGACCACTAGTTACCTACTGTTATTTCTGATCCAAGGTTACTGACCATCACCTTTACTTGTCGATCATCGATTGCCATCTTTGACTACCAGCCACCAACTCCAAGGTAATCAACCACCACCTCTAACTACTAGGTGTGTTCACAGTTTGAGTTGGTTTGATTTTGGGGAAAAATAAAAATCGAACCAATTAATTTTAATTGGGTTGGATTGGTTAGATTTTCTGGAATTTTTTTCACTAATCGAACCAATAATAATCGAGTTTGTTTCGTCTCAAGGAAAATTGATAAAAAAAATTTAAAAATTAATTTTTTATTAATTCTAAAAAAATAATTTTATACCTAAAACTAGCTAAATCCATTAGTTTATTAAATTCATAATTTTAAAACAAAATATCAAGTGCTTCATATATACTAAATTAATCAAATTAAACTATTAAAACAACACAATACAATACAAACAACAAATTGTATATATATTTAAAGTAACCAAATCAAGCAAAGTTAACAATGCAATAAAAGTTACAAGCAAAGTCCAACGTATTTAAAGTTATAAAACATAAATTCCTAAATAAAACACTGAAACATGTTACTAAATTTATTAACTTAAAAATATAAAATAAATATATAATAATACCGGGAGGGATCCATTTACTCCAAGAGTAAGTATAAAAGACTTACTCCTCATCCTATCCATTTATTTTATTGAAATCTAATAGTAGTAATAAGCAATTAATTTTAACCATTAGATTACAAGAAAATGAAAGGTAAGAATGACAAGTAAGTTTTTTATACTTACTCTTTGAGTAAGTAGATCCTCTCCCGATAATATATATACACTTTTGGATTGGTTCAGATTGAGTTAGGATTTTGAAATGCAAAAATCACGAACTGAATCAGACATGATCGATTATGGTCGATTTGGGTCAGGTCCATACCTAATCAAGTGAAAAACCTGAACCAAACTAATTGGTTTGGTTCAATTTATTGGGTTCATCAGGTTGACCCGAACATATGAACACCCCTACCAATCACCAATCACTTGTTGTCACCTCTAACAACTAGTCACCAACCATTAGCTTCGATCATCATCCACCACTGCCACCACCTCCAACCTCCACCCCCAACACTAACTGTCGGTCAACAACTATCAATCGTTAGTCTCTAGAGAGGAAAGATTGGATTAAGATTTGACAAAAATATGCTTTAAACATTTTTCAAACATTTTTTAATATTTTTTACATACCTTTATCTTTTTACCTTATTTTTTTTATAACATCATATCGACCAGTTTTATTGATAATTATAGATGACTTGTATTCATAAAAAAATATTTATTACTTATATATAATAAAATATGAGTTTAACATCTATACACTAATAGTTTAAAAAATTATACACTGACTGTTAATTATAACTCTTTATTTACATGATTTTTAAAGTATTAGTTAGTAAAATCAATAAACTTACTATATATAAAATCAATTATCTGACAGTGTAAGACTTTTTATACTAATAATGTATAACTATTTTTAAAATATTTTTTAATACGTTTTTTCCATTCACAAAAAATCAGCATTTCATCATTATTTGTTGTATTGATTATCTTGAGTTGGCGACCCATGCATGGTTAATGGATGGGGAAAAGCCTAGTCTATAGGACACATGTCTTTGAAAAATATTTTTTCAATATACATTTGACGTCATTCTTATCATGTCTTAAATGTTGAGATAAGAAGGAACCCATTTGAGCCTAGAATAGTGTGAATGGAGTCAGAAACAGTGAAGGTTGGATCCTCTCTTGTTATTGATTCTATGAAAGAAGTAGCAAAGGAGGCACTAATCAAAGTTCCAGAGAGCACAAGCTTTATGCCAAACCTCCCTATCGTCGACCTAAGCAAGTTATTGTCTGAAGAAGTGAAGAGTCCTGAACTAGAAAAGCTAGACCGTGCATGCAAAGAATGGGGTTTTTTTCAGGTTAGCATCTACATCTTTTCTCATGCTAATTCACAATGAGACTAGTTTAGTCGAATATTTATAAAATTGATATAATGAATCTAAATATTACAAATATGATATAATTTGACCGGTTAAAAGTTAAACAGGCTAAATTAATTGACATGTTGAGCATTTTTATGTAAGAAGAATCCCGCCAATTTAATTAGCATTTTTCATGAAAATCTAACGCCATTAACATTGGCACTGTCTTCAACTGAGTATATCCAACACACCACTTGATTTGGTGTGTTTGAATTTTAACTTATCAAATTATACCATTTTCGTAATATTCGAATTGATTATGTCATTTTTATAAATATTTGACTAAACTACTCTCGATTTGTTAATTAACCTCTTTTATCACCGCCTGAAAAAACTTTTAGCAGGGTATACTAAAAATTTATTCTACAGGTCTAAGTCACATGTAATTTTACTCAATCCCAATTACTTAATAAGCAAGTCGCTGAGTATGTATTAGAAACTATGAGATGCAATAATAAAAATTAATATCTTTCATTTTTTGATACATCCTTATCAACTAATCATTTAAATCATATAAATTTTATCTTCTAAATTTGTATTCGATCTAACTAAAATTTTATTTTATTAATTTTTTCTATTGTCATTAAACTTTTATTCGATTAAATACAGAATATAATATTAATCATTTATAATACTATTTTGTCTATATACTTTTATTTATTCATTTTCTTAATTACTTAATATAAAATTTTTAAGTAAACTATATTTTTAATTATTTATAAACTCGTTTGATATCATAAATTTTTTGAACAAATAAGATATTAGTTTTTTTTTCTAAAAAAAGAATACTTACAAGATTGTCTTCCTCCATTAATAAGATGCTAATTCACTAAAATTTTAAAGTTATTAGGTAACGTTGTCATTTAAAAGTATGACTAAAATCAAAATTGTTATTTGATAATATATACTAAACCATAAAAAAATGAAAGAGCAAATTAAAAATATATAGTTTTAAAAAACAAAACTAAAAACATACTATTTTTCCACAACTAAAATATTATTTTATCCTTCATCTCGTTTATTTTTGTACCACTCTTTAGTTTAAAGAGAAGAAAAAATGGAAGGGCTGGAAAAAGATAAAAAGGATTTTGATTGGACATTATATTTGGTTGAAAGGATAAGAGAGATTTTAAAGAAAGTAAGAAGGAAAATTATTTTTTTACGAGGTTAATTAGCATGTTTTATTAGATATTATACTTTATTAGGTTGATAAAGAATCATATTTATAATATTTTATTTATGATAAATTTATTAAATTTATTAATTAATACTTTAAAATACATATAAATAAAGGTGTGTTATTGAACATAAGTGTAAAATTCTTTTACAAGTATATTCTAATTAAATTTTTTTTATTTGATTAAAACAGAAGAGCTTTATAATTAATTTACTTTTATATTCTTATAATTTTAAATTTTAAAACATAAATAATAATATTTTATTGATAAAACTTAAAAATATTTCAAATCATTTCATCTTCCCTCCATATCCTTCCATTTTTAAAAGAAGAAAATATGGGCAGTCAAAAAAAGAAAAAAGAAGAGGAAAATATGTTTCTAGTCTTAACCAAACAATTAATATTTTTAAAAAATCCCTCCACTCTCCCCCTCCAATAAATTATCAGCGAAAGGCAGCTGAAATGAGAATAATATTTAATAAGTAAAAATAATAAAAGGCACTGATTTAAAAGAAATAATAAAATGGCAAGAATTAATCAAAATCTTGTACAGGTGAATGATTAATTAATTGTTAACATATATGACAGCTGATTAATCATGGAGTTGACATGAAATTGGTGGAAGATGTAAAGAGAGGTGCTCAAGAACTCTTCCATCTTCCAATTGAAGAGAAGAAAAAGCTTTGGCAGAAACCAGGAGATATGGAAGGATTTGGCCAAATGCTTGGTTCTGATGAGGGGTCATCAAATTGGGTGGATTTGTTTTACATTTTAACACTTCCTTCCCATTTAAGGAAGCCACATCTATTCCATAATATACCAATGCCATTCAGGTACTCTCTCATTCTTCTATTTTGTTTTTAATTTTTATTGATCACTAAAGTAACTATTCTGATAAAAAAAAACTTTTAATCTTTAAAATTAATTAATTAATTCTTTAAGTTTTAATATCTTTCCATGGTCAAAGTTTGGTAGTTTAGGATAAAATCAAAAAACACAACATTCAATAGAATCATTTATTCAAGAGTGGGTTTGGTTAAAGAAATAGAGTAAATGAAAATAGAGAAATAATATGAGATATTGTATTTTTAAAAAAAAAGGTAAAAATATAGAGATAAATAAATAGTATAAATTAAAATTCACCAGTTTAAAATTATTTCTTCAAAATATCAATGGAACCAAACAAGTTAAGCACATTTTGGTTAGCATTGACATATTTTTAATTTGTCTATGGATTTAAACAAGTGATAAACTTTTAATACTTAAAAATTAATATACAGTTAAATACAATTTTAGTTCCCCTTTAGATTATGTTTGGAAATTCATTTTAATTAGCTTTTATTTTTTTTAATAAGTTGAAAAGTTGGTTTGACTATTTGGTAAAGAGAAAACCACTCTTGCTTTACAATGTTATTCCATTATAATTCTCTATTTATAATAAATTTATTAATTTTATTATTAATATTTTAAAAATTATATAAATAGTGAATTGTGATCTAATAACAGCAAAACTATTAAAATCTTTGGTAAATAAGTTTTATTTAGTAGCTTTGTATCTTTTTATAAAAGAATCTAATGACAACAAAATTTTTTATTTATGTAACTTTTAAAATATTAATTAGTAAAGTCAGCAAATTTACCATGAATAAAGAATTGTGATTGAATATTAGTGTAAAAATAGAAAACACTGACAGTGTATACCAATTAAACTTTTTATAAAATGTTAATTTCTAACTTTTTATTTATTTCTTTTTTATCTTTAAATATTTATTAGATTTTCTTTTCATTTTTTTCTATATAAGATAAAATTTATTATATTTGTCTACCTTTGTCATTTTACTTTTAGATACTTAACCGATAATTCCACCAAAGAGTAAATATTTAATAAGTTAATTTGAAAATTTTCAGTTACAAACTATTTTCAAGTATTAAATAACTTTCTAATTTTTAATTAGTTTTTCAGTTGGTTTTTTCTAACCTTACTATCTTGAATTGAAATTAATTTTGAGATTGGGAAAAGTAAATTCTCACAAACTCATGAAACGGGAAATATGTTGAAATGAAATATTTAATATTTATTTTATTTATATTTTATATTCTATTTTTATTTTTAGACTCAACTTAAAGTTGAAAGGAGAAATTCACTAAAAGTGGTCAGTGAAGTATAACAAAGTTGATGAATACTCCGCACTAATGTAATGAGCACCCAAAAATAGATTAAATTTAAAATAATTATTCATATGGTTTTATGTAATACTGTTTAATTCTTATAACCAAGTAACTTTTTTATCGACGGTAGAGGAATATTAATTAGTAATTAGAAGAAAGATAGAGTATTTATCAGAAGAAAATAGTAT
The DNA here is from genome assembly GCA_037954015.1 of Psophocarpus tetragonolobus. Lineage (NCBI taxonomy): Eukaryota > Viridiplantae > Streptophyta > Magnoliopsida > Fabales > Fabaceae > Psophocarpus > Psophocarpus tetragonolobus. The sequence continues at coordinate 100,191,223 of CM075689.1, forward strand.
AAAGGCAGTTTTGGAATAAAAATAAGATAATTATTGTTATGAACCAGATTAACGTGGATAATAAGTTAAATGCTTGGAATATGCAGGAAAAATTTAGAAGATTATTGCATAAAGATGAGAGAGCTAGCCATGAACATTTTTGTTCTTATAGGGAAAGCTCTTGGGATAGAAGCATGGGATATTGAAGAGTCAATAAGAGAAGGAGGACAATCAATAAGGATGAATTACTACCCTCCCTGTCCCCAACCAGAAAATGTCCTTGGCTTAAATGCTCACACAGATGGATCTGCCCTCACAATCCTTCTTCAAGCCAATGAAGTGGATGGTCTCCAAATAGATAAACATGGAACGTGGGTCCCTGTTAAACCCCTCCCTAATGCTTTCATCATTAGTCTTGGAGATGTTTTGGAGGTAAGTATGCAATTCAAATTTACTTAAGATTGTATCAGCAACACACTTCTGGTCTATTGTATTGTATTTGTGTCAGACTTCTCTATAAACATTTTAGAATATAAAAAATTCAAAAAGTAAAAATTAATACTTTCTTTATAAATTAATATGTAAAAAACTAAAATCTATCTTTTAAAAGATTGAGATTTTTTGCAAATATCGAGATATCTCACGTCTTTCAAACAAAGTTTATATAAATGTTTTTTTTTTTTTTTTTAGTTTCTTTTCCTACATGTCAGAAGTTCACCGATCAGGCACATATATTTATTTGGTAGTATTTAGGTTTTAGACATTGATTTGTGACTTTGGGCTTTGTTTTCAAAATCTGTAGGGAGAGGGTAGCATTATTCTTTCCCCATTTCAAATTATCCGATGTTTTAGCATTAAGAAAATAAATCGCATTAATTAATGTTTTTAGTTTATAATAAGATACTAAAACATGTATTCAATTTTATTCTCTAATAAATATTATTGTGTCTTGAAAAACTTAATAATACATTTATTGAAATTATAAGAGACTGGGGATATTTTAGTATAATTATTTCTTAACATATATTATTTTCTTGTAATACTGTTTTTTTTTTAATTTATGTAGAAAAAACCATAAATGTGAACCATTTTGGAAAGTTAGTAGATTTATTTTAGGAATAAATCATATTTTAGATCTGAAAAAAAGTTTAACAGAAATTAATTCTTAGAAGCATAATTCGTCTAAAATTTCTTTCAGATTCTATATTCCAACGCTTAAATCTTTTAGAGACGGCAGGATTGGTTGTTTACTGTTTATTCTATAGAGTATGTGATAATCGGTTGGGACATATTTTGAGATACTGCCAAAATTGATTACTTAATCCCATATTTATAAATTTAATGTCAAACCATTGACACATCTTGTGATACTTAAGGTGGGCTACATTTAATCAATAAAATTACTTTTACTTAGAAAATAAATATTAATTAGGGATTTAAAATATGAGTTTAATAGGTATACATTGTGAGTGTAAAAATATTTAATCATAACTTTTTATTTATGTGACTTTTAAAAGAGTTTAATGGGTATACATTGTCAGTGTAAAGATCTTTACACTGACATTCAATCATAACCTTTTATTTATGATAAGTAAGTTTGTTGACTTTATCATTTAGTATTTTAAAAAGTCACGTAAATGAAAAGTTATGATTGGATTGACGGTTAGTATAAAAATTTTTTACACTGACATTATATACCAATTAAACTCCTTTTAAAATAATAATGAGTAAAGTTAACAAATTTATCATAAATGAAGAGTTGTGATTGAATATTAATGTAAAAAACTTTATATTAACCGTGTATACCAATTAAACTCTTAAAATAACACTATTAATATTTTCCATATAGTTGATGATTATTTGAAATGTGAAAGCTATGGTTTAATTTGATAGGTAATGACAAATGGAATGTATAGGAGCACTATGCATCGGGCAGTGGTAAACTCAGAGAAAGAGAGAGTATCGATAGCCACATTTTATGGGCCAGGAAGGAGTGGAAACATAGGCCCAGCCCCAACTCTTGTTACTCCAGAAAGACCAGCTTTGTTCAAAACAATTGGTGTGACAGATTTCTATAAGGGTTACCTTTCACCCGAGTATCTTGGGAAACCAAAATCATATATAAATGATGTTTTGAGGATCCAAAATGGGCACATCGAAGGCTAGTTATAGCTCTTGGCTAGAATTGAATTTGCTTCTGATTGAGGGACACAGAACAAGCCCTCACCTCAACAAATAATAATATAATCACTTGGTTTCAAATATCATATATGCAATTATTTATCTTTTTAAAATTTTTTATAAGCAAATGTTAATTATTATTAGTTTTTATTAGTGAAAAGATTTAAATTCATAACATCTCACTTTTCATCTTTCTTATAGACTTAACCATCAAACCAAACTTATAATTCATTGTCAGATACGTAAGTCTGAAAGGGATGGCGAAAAATATTTTTAAAAATAAGAAGAGTCATCACAAATATTTATCTAGGAAAACATTGAAAAAACTTTTAAAGAAATATGATCTATAAAACTAAATTTTGAGTTCAGAAGTCTATTACGTACAGGGAATGTATTAGTATCCTACAACATCCGCTATAAAAACGGTTATCTCTAATTAAATATACAAAATTAAATAACTTTAAAAATATTTCTTTCATCCTTGAAATATAACAACTACTTTTATTTTATTTTTGGTTTAACCTTTTAATAAGAAAAATATAATTGGAAAATTCCTTTTTCATAAAATAATATTAATATTTTATTTTTTAATTGATTTTTTTTTTATTTTTTGGGGCTCGACAGGAGTTGTCTCCTACTCTTACGTATCTCCATGTGTAGTGGAGAATTAGTGTTTGTTTGGCAACAATTTTATAAAACTGTTTTCAGTATTTTAGTTTTTAAAAACTAAAAGACTTGTTTGATAGTATTTTTTGAAAACGATTTTTGAAAACAGTTTTGGTTTTTCAGTTTTCTATTTTTGTTTTGAAAACTCAAAAATACACTCAAAACATGTTGTTTTTTGCTTTTCATTAATGAAATTCTAACAAATATGAACAATTTTTCCATTTTTACATCTTCAAAACAGTTTTCAAATAAAACTTGCCAAACAAGTTTTTTTTTCTTTTCTTCCCGAAAAAAGTTTTTGAAAACTATTCTTGAAAACTCTTTTCAAAAATTAAAAACCAAAACCAAATCAATCAAGCCCTAAGTTTACGCAATTTTTGAAATGATTTGTGTGTTTGAGTTTTCAATTTTGGTAATTAAATTTTTTAATATTTTTGGGTTTATTTTAAAATATTATTACCGCAACCAAATTAGAAGTGCATCCAAAGTAACAATTATTAAATTATGATAGCTTTTATAATGACTAAATCAAAATTGCATTCAAAGTAGTCACAATTAAAGTTTTAGATTTTATGTTTTATATTTTTAAAAAAATTAATTTTAAAGAAGTTCACGATAATCAAATCAGAAGTGCATTCATAATGATCGTCATGAAGCTTCTTATAGTTTACAATATTTGAATTAGAAGTGCATCCATAATGACTATTGTTTCTTTTAAATAATTTAAATAACATAATAATAATTATAACAACCAAAACTCTATAAAAGAAATCAAATTAGAAGTGCATTTAAAGTGGATATTTTAGTTTTCGTAACAGTCAAATTAGAAGTGCATCCAAAGTGATTATTATTAAAGTTTTCCTTTAAATTAAATAAATTAATTGACATAATAATAATTATCACAAAATTTAAAAAAAAAACAAATTAGAAATGCATATAAAGTGTCCATTATTCAGTTGTTTAAGACTTACTTTATTAAATTAAGAACGGATAATAAAATACTTGGATTTGAATATAATATTATTAAAACAAAATTTTACTTTATTAAATTAAGAACGGATAACAAAATACTTGGATTTGAATATAATATTATTAAAAAAAAATTTAATTTTTACTTGTAAATTTTTAATTTGACATTTTGACTTCCGTACCAATTTTTTTTTGATTTAAAAGTGACATTAGAGAGAAGTTATAGAATATTTGACCGTCATTGCTTGTATTCTAAAACTTCGGATTAAGAAGATGTAGCATCTAAATAATCTTTTTTCTAATAAAGATTATAAAAGATTTTATAAAGTTTAATTTCAAATAAAGTTTGTAATTTATATAAAAAGGGAAATTTGGAGTCTTGATAGTTTCCTTAAAAAGGATTTTTTTTTTTTTGTTTTATCATTGCTGCGAATTTTCTTAATGGTCTTGCCAGACATAACAACCTAATGACAAACTAAGCGCATAAGTAACTAACAAATAAAAATATAAAAGTTAAGCTAAAAAACTGTGAAAGATGAAAAAATAACAATAAAAATAACAGTATATATGTTATAGACTAGTGTGATTCTTCCTAAACCAAATTGAGATAAACTAAACCAACAAAAATGCGATAAAAAAAGCATTAATGGATCTAACCTGGGATTGTAAACATGAAATAAATATATAACATAATTAAAAGCATTTGGCATGTATTCATGGCTTCGTGCCGATGCAACGTACTTGTTTGGTATTATGGAGTTGCTGTGTTGCATCAAGGAAGGAATAGGTTTCATGACTTTTCATGGTTAATGATGAAGTTGCTGATAAGTACCTAGACAAGTTCTGGTATAAGGGTTCTCTAAAGTTATAAGCATGAGACTGAAACTGTTATGGTGCAAATGTGTGATATGAATGAAGGTTCTGTGAATGCTGTGAGGATTATTGATGAAAACGTTGTCTAATGGGGTTTGGGGATGATCAGATTAAATGACCTTCATGGAGGGTTGTTGATAAAAATGAACATGCCCCTCCTTTGTTTATGGTCAGACCCTTCTATTAAAGTGAGAGAGAAAACCCTTTCTTGTTTGTGTTCTTTTTCTTCCTCGTGTAGCATGCTGGTTCTCCCGTGACTACGAATAGATGTTATGTTTCATAAAAATAGCTAAAATTGAAAAACTAAAGGAAAGAAGATTTTGAATCATATTCAAAATAACTAACCAAAAGATTTTCATTTTTCTTTATTTTTAAATATATTTTGTTTATCTCTTTTTTTTTATAGACATTCATATTCTTAAAAGCTATTTGATTTTATTTTCTTTGTTTCTATTTTTTAGCTATTTCATGTATATTTTTAGCTTATTTTTGTTAACTATTTTTATCAAATTTTCGGAAAAAATTGAGTGTTTATAGTTGTCCTCATTATTTAAATTTTACCAAATAATATGAAATAAAAACCTAATTTTTTATATTAATAAAGATATAGACCCTAATTTTGGTAGGTGAATGAACACCGAGATTCGAAAAATTAAAGCAATGGACATCGGGGTCTAAAACATAAAAGAATTGGACATGGGAATCAAATATAAAAGCAATGAACATTAGGGTTCGAGACATAAAATAAGTGGATATCAGGATTTGAAATAAATAAAAGCAATTAACATTGGGGTCTAAAATAAATAAAAGCAATGGACATCAGGGTCCAAGACATTAAATAAAGTGGACATTAGGATTCAAAACATCAAATAAAGTAGACATCAGGATCCAAAATGAATAAAAGCAATGGACATTGGGTCCGAAACATAAATAAAGTGGACATCAAGGTCCGAAATAAATAAAAACAATGGACATCAGGGTCCGGGACGTAAAATGTACTTTAGGGTCCAAACATAAAAGTGAATAGTGGGTGTAAGAACCCGAAACAAAACGTGATGGACATGGGGACCTAAAATGTAAAATATAATAGGCACATGGACCTGTATTATAAAATGGAGTGAGCGTGAGGGCCCAAAATGTAAATGGAGTGGGCACAGGGACCCGAAATGCAAATTGTAATGGGCACAGGGACATGAAATGTAAAATTGATTGGGCGCGAAACTCAAAATGCAGATGTAATGGACGCGGGGACCCAAAATGCAAAATGTACTGGGCATGGGGACCCAAAATGTAAAATGGAGTGGGTGCAGGGACCCAAAATGTAATATGTAATTGGTGTGGGGACCCAAAATGGAAACTATAAAGAGCACGAAGACCCAAAATGGAAACTATAAAGGACACGGAGACCTGAAATGTAAAATGGAGTGGGTGCGAGAACCCAAAATGCAAATTGGAGTGGGCACGAGGACTCGAAATGTAAACTGGAGTGGCATAGGGACCTAATGTGAAATGTTCATGGAAATTTGAGATGGTATGGTGGGCAGGGACCCAATATTTTATTTTTTTTTAGACTTGGGTGATATAATGGACAAGGACTCAATATGAAATGATTTTATGAAGATTTATGTATAAATATCATGATGAGCATGGAGACCAATATGTATTAACGTGATGCATGTATCTAGGGACTCATGCATTCATATTATGGTGAGCACAGAGACTCGTATGTGTTGAAGGTATGGTGAGTAGGGGGACTCAAATGTATTGATGGTGAGCATAAGGGGTTCACATGCACAAGGCTCATATGTGCTGATTACCACAAGGACCCATGTGTATTGATCTGATAAGGAGTGGATGCATGAATGATCTTGATGTTAGAAAAATGTCAGAATTGATGCAAAGTTAAACAAATACTTGTTATGATGTGAGACACAAGACAAACTCTTTATTTGATACAAAACAGACACTTGACTCGATGCAACATGTCAAGGAAACAAAAAAAAAAAAAGGTTGACATAGGGTATCAAGAGGTAAAGTCGCAAGGTTTGGACTTGACATGAATAATGCTAAGGGTCACAAGATGTTGATGTTGATGCAAAATGGTGTTGGTGTCAGACACAGATAGGGATTGAACTTGATTCAAATGTTAGATGGGTATTTTATATGATGCATGATGCATATGTTTGACTAACCCATAGTGCAAATATTAGACAAATATTGGTTACAGACACATACGACTTTGATTAATGCAAGTATTGGAAATGATGTTGTTGTTAACAAAGTTGCAATGATGATGTGAATGACAAGGATTAATTGAAAGAAGTGAGGTGCAAGTGATGCAAAGATGGAAGGAAAGTGTGCGTGATAATTAGCACAACTTGGATATAGAATGATGCAAATGCATGTATAAGCAAACATAGAAGTGATTGTCTTAATGATTTGTACGCATGATTATCAATGCAAGGTGATGCAAGGATGAGGAATGTACACGACAGTCACCACGGCTTAGGTGTAGAATGATGCAAATGCACATGGAAGCGGTTGACTAGTATGCATAATCATGAATGTGAGATTTAAGCAAAAAGTTCAAAAGATTATCGTAAGGTAATGTTGTTTATGCAATAATGGTAAAAAAAATCTTTTATAGAAAAATTTGAATTGAAATTTTTTATTTTTTTATTTTGAATATTTGTTTTGAATTGATAATTATTTGTGAAAACAAATTTACACAACTTTTTTCTCGTGAGATTGTTGTCATTAGACCCTTATTTTATTACTTTTCTTTCAAAGTGCACAACTTGAAGTCACTTTTAGACCTTTTGAATCGTCTTGTTAATTGAAAGATTATTTTTAGCTTGTCATTTTTGTTTGAAATGTTTCTTAAATGATGTACATGACTGCACAAAAGCAGTTTTGGAAAAATTAAGCCTTTGAAGTAGAGGGTTTAGCAAAAGATGAGGACTAAAGAAGTTTCAATCCATGAATTTGGGTTTAGTTTAGTGTGAAAATAATGTAAATTACCCCATCTTAAAAAGAGAGGGTGAAAGTTTTGGCAATTTTCCCCAATTTAAGGCTTTAATAAAGTGATAATGGAATTACTAACTCAAGACATGAGGAAAGAGTGGACCTCGAGAAGTGGTTCCACATTTAATCATGAGATGGGGTCTACAAAGGAAAATGATGACAATAGGGATTGCCCCAATTTGGACTAAAAAATGAAGTCATGTAAAATTTGTTCAATTACACCAATTTAGAATTTGAAAAGGTATCTCCGAGGCATGAATTGAATCTGGGATGTCAGTTGAGTTGTTGCTCTGTTTAGGTTTAGGAACTTGAAATTGGAGGATGAAGCGAAGACAGACAAGTTTGCCCAGAATCAGACTTAAAAGTGGAATTCAAGCATGTAGCGATAATGAACATGTTTTGCTTTTGATGACAACAAGTCTTATGAGCCATTTTCCTTTTCTTTTTTTCTTTTTTTTTATTTTCTTCTTTTTTTGTCTATTTTTTTAAACTAGCAAACATGTCATAATGTTATATTGTCCTAAGATCAAAACTCATGAGAAACATAACCATCTATCTTTAATCAGTGCGGAATTTATTTGAATTGTAACTTGGTTAGGTGTCAACAAGGTATGAAAAGAAGGGTGTAAAGGTCCAAATGAGTGTGTAAGTGTTATTTTAAACAAGGATTGATATTGTTAGGCCCAGTTATTTCTTCCTGTTTCTCTTTCTTTCCCTTTGTTTTTTGGATTTCATCTGATAAATTTCTTTCTTTTAGCCCTCTTTTCTTTCTCTTTCTTTTTTTTGTGATTTTTTTTGAGTCGTGAATGAGGTATTACAAACATCTTTTGCCCCGGTGTAGGGTGATCCTTGTTTTGAGTGTGTTGAAAAATGATTTTATAGGCTCAAAACTGATAGTAAAGGATTTTTCGCTTTGTATTTTCTGGACAAGAAACATTGTCACACATCATTTCAAGTCATAACTGAAATTTCTCGAAGAAGCTTTTGACTCAAACAAATTTAGGAAATTACTTGCTAACTTTTAAAATATTAATTGATAAAGTCAACAAACTTATCATATATGAAAGTTGTAATTAAATGTCAGTGTAAAACTTTTTACACTAGTAGTGTATAAGTGTTATTTTTAAATAAAATTACTAGTCAAAATTATATTCTAAGAAGATAAAAATAATCTAAAAAGATAAGAGTGTTCTAAGATTGGTTTGGATGTACACCCTTATCAATTTTAAACTTTAGGACGTATTAGTTGTAACAGTTCAAAAATCCGAAATCTTAATAAAACTAAAAATATATAAAAGTAGAAGTCACTCTTGTCGAGTCCAAAAAATAAATAAAATAAATTAAGAAGATAAAATATAAGTTAATTAAAAATAAAAATACAATAATAATTTCTTATAAATAATAAATTTCTCTCAATAATAAATTCTTCTTGTAAAAAATGTTAAAATAATACTTTGTATGTCGTAAAATAAATATTTTAAAGTTATCTAATTCTACATATTTAATTATAGTAATCATCTTTATAATGGACATTGTAAGGTATTAACACCTTTATACGTAATTGATTCTTGAACTCAAAATTTGGTTTTACAAACTATATTTTGTTTTAAAGATTTTACGTTGTTTTCCTTAGTAAATATTGACGGCAACTTGTTTAATTTTTAAATTATTTTTCACTGTCTCGTCGAGACCTACATGTCGACACTTGTAAAACCTTATTAAAAGAAACCACTAGGAAACCTTGTGCCCGATTTCAAATCACCTTGTGAAATCTTATCACAAGAAACCATAGGAAAACCCTATCCCAAAATTCAATCTACCTTGTTAAACCCTATCACAAGGATTTATAATGGAAATATTATTCTAGATATCAGCCAAAGGCAGTTAAAATAGATTGTAATGATATCACGTAAAATCATTGGGAAACCCCATCCAAGACGATAAGCCATTATAAGAGTAAAAGATAGAATGATAACACCTAGATTATGTCAATGTAAAGAATTAAGATCAAATCACAAGTGAAAGTTAAATTGTCTTCTTGATCAAGTTTGGTCAAATAATATTTTAAAGATGGAGTATTGAAGCAAACTTGATTTGATCAAATGGATGTCTTGCATAGACTAATGGAAGCAAAAGAATCTCTAAAGAATTAGGTCAACCTCTTAGGGTTTTAAGGAATGTGTAAAATGTAAGCTTGAATATTTCCAAAAGGTTTATTCTTATAACTTTCAAAATGAGTTTCCTTTATACAGAGGAAAAATTAGGTTTGTGCTCATTAAGTGCTTATTTGGTAATAATTTTATAAAAAAATTTTCAGTATTTTAGTATTTAAAAACTAAAAAACTCGTTTGGATAGTGTTTTCTGAAAACAGTTTTCAAAAACAGTTCTGGTTTTTTAGTTTTTAAAAACTAAAAAACAGGAACAACTGAAAGTAGTTTTCCTTTTCAGTTTTCTATTTTTGTTTTGAAAACTCAAAATATAATCAAAATATGTTTTTTTTTACATTAATGAAATTTTAATAAATATGAACAAGTTTTTCCATTTTTAAATCCTAAAAACAGTTTTCAAATAACACTTACTAAACAAGTTTTTTTTTTCTTTTCTTCCCAAAAACAGTTTTTGAAAACTATTCTTGAGAACTCTTTTCAAAAACTAAAAAAAAAATCAAATCAATCAAGCCCTTAATCATTCAAAATGAGTTTCCTTTAAACATTTTTAAAGTAAAAAGCTTCACTGAAACTAAGATTCAAGATCAAGAACCTGTTTGTCATTTTGTGAAGTGAACTTAAGTCTTATAGAATATAAACTAACACACTGAGACCTAAATTTTAAAACAACTAATACAGTGTCACATCCATATATATTTGGTATATTCAAAAAGAAAAATGAAAACTCAAAAAACAAAATAAAATATAAGGACATGATCTTCATTTCCAACAACAATATCTTTCTTCTTTTTATTCTTATCTTAATCTCTTTTAAGAGTTTTTGTACCTAATATTTTCTTTATGTCAAACACATATAGGTGAGACATTGCATTATTTGTTCTAAATATTGGCATGTTTGTGATGTTAAGTATTAAGTTTTCTTGATCAAGCCTATGTCATCTAGTTTCTACAAGTTTTAAGAAAAAAACCTTTTTGAATTTATTTTTGAAAATTTTAAAGTTATTAATATTAATAGGCTACAGAGTTCGGTAACAAATTAAAAATTCTCTAGGTTTCTTAAACAGGAAGTTGAAGAACAAATTTTAACAAATTAAATCAGAGATAAAAGGACATTTTTTAAAAGCTCATTTCAATTGATGATTACCACTTCCAGTAACAGACTAAAAGAGAGACCAAGAACTGAGAGACACGTTTTAAAAGCTCCTTTTAATTTCTTATCATGTCTAATAATATATTAAAAACATTCAAAATCTATTATTTTATAAATATCCAGACATTTTTTAAAACTTATAACAATTCAATATCTCTCTGGAAAGTTTTCAGTTCACTATCCACAATTATTCTCTATCATCTTTCTGAGTTTTTTAAAAGAATTCAAGAGGGTTAAAATCTTGAAGAAGATCAAAGATTTCATAAACCCCTCAAAGACTACTATTTTAGACTATATTTGTGATCTACACTACAAATGTATCATTCTTTTAATTTCTTTGGCAGGTTTCCTACAAGAAGTTCTAGGAAAATATTTTTCAAAATTGATGGACCAAAAAATAATATAAAATTAAGAAAAAAATATATTTAAACTTAAAATAAAAATAATACTCTACAAAGCAGGTAGTTATATACTTATATTCAGTATTCAGCTTCATAGATAATTTCCTGTACTACACTTATACCTAATATGCCGTCAAAATCAAAACGAGTTCACAGCAGTATCCAGATACGAGTATTTTATCCTACTAGAAAACATATAGAAATAGTACCCGCAAACAATTGAGCTCAATTTGACCCAGTGCAGCAAAAACAAATTATGCTTAATTAAATGATAAAAGAAAGGGACAAAGATAACCAATATTTGCTGCAAACCATGAATTTATTAGAAGCATGCTATGACAACTAAACGAGTGGCAGATGTCATTCCTCACAAGTCACAACAATTAATAAAATTAAACAACGAATACAGAAATTGACAAGGAAGAGTATGGACAAAATTAGTTGTTCACAAATAATATTTTATTATTTTAAAAAAAGAGTAATGTGTGAATAAATTTTAAGATTAATAATTAATTTTCTTTAATTATTCATTACTCCAACAATAGAAATATGAACTTGTTCAATTTCAACATGCATGACATGCCCTAATCAATTATAGGACTAGAAGTTTGATTTCACTTTATAAAATATTATTAATGACAAAAATTATATTTTTTTTGTCACTAATGAATTAGTAATCACATTACAAAAACTTAGGAGGCAAATTTTTAAAATTTATATATAAATTGCTTCGTCACTAATATTAATTTTAATTTCTTGTATATATTCTATTTCAATTTATTACTGCCCAATTCATTTTTTCTTATATCTTTAATTTATCCATTAATTCAAATATATTTTAATATAACGTTTAAAGTAAATTATTAAAAATAATATAACAGTATATGATAATCTAATAATGTGGAAAATAATTTTAATGTTATTGTGTCTAATTAAATTCTATATACGTATAATATTAAAACGGTATTAATACTTAGCTATTATAATTGAACAAATAAATTAGATACTAAATTACCGTTTTCTCAAATTACTGACTGCAATATAATTTCAATTAGAAGCATTTTTTGGTACAAAAAACATTACTATATATCAATTTAAGTTACATTTTCGGTTTTAGACAATATAGGTTAACATTTTCTATATCACATAAATTTCAACCCATGTGCATGGAACCATAGCTTACTTGTAAGAAAGAAAATGCGTTTCTTCAAGATATATATCCATGGCTGCGCCTGGAAACAAGCCAACCCAGCTAAGCCATTTGCAAAGGAATTCACAAAAACAATTTCTTTTGTCAAACCTTTTGATTAGCCATTCGTAATTTCATTTTTTTTCTTTTTGTCATAATTAAATTTGGGGTCAACGGATGGATGATAGCGAAGCCTCAACTGTCCTATGAATAAAATTTTTTTTAAAAAAAAAACCCCATAAACCTGTCTTAGAAAATTCAGCATCGATCAATACCACCAAATGCGTGAATTCTAATTAATCGGCACGAGTTGTTCCAGTTTAATAATGATTTTGAGAGTTCAAGCTCTGAATTAAATACTATAAGAGTTTGTGACGACTATTATATTCTTAGGATTGTACCAAGATACCTTTACTTTAGTCCATAAAAAAAATAGCATCGATTAATTAATGTCCAAACATATGCATACATAAACATATTTTTGACATCATCATTCTCTTGTCTTGTAGAGTTATTCATAAAGAAGGGAACATTCAACTGAGCTTTGGGATTGGTGCGATCTCTGCAAAATGGAACCAGAAGGTGCACAAGAGCTTGTAATTGGATCATCATCATCACGTCATCTTGTTGCTCCTTCTGTGAAAGAACTTGCAAAGGAGGCACTAACCAAAGTTCCAGAGAGATATGTTAATCCTGATATCGACCCTCCAATTTTATCTAACACACACTCTTTGCCTCTGCTTCCTGTTATTGACCTAGGTAAGTTATTGGCTGAAGAAGTGAAGGCTTCTGAATTGGAGAAGCTAGACCTTGCATGCAAAGAATGGGGTTTTTTACAGGTTGGTATATATCTACATATCTATTTTTTTTATCTTTCTATATTTGATAATATATATGTTTTCTGTATTTTTATTTTTCAAACATGAATAATTAATTTAATTATTGTAAAATACCTTTTATTTTATTTATTTTTTTATTTCATGTGCCCTGCTGTAATAATTTTCGTGTATAATATACAATATGTCTTGTTCCAAACAATTGTAGTAAATTAAATTAATATTTTTAATTATTTATTAAATTTAATATTGCTTTAATTAATACTCAAAGTTTTAATTACTTAAAGTTAACGGTAACAAATATTTTTAATTATCGTATTATAATTTTTACATCAATGTAAACAATTTTTTTAGATTTTAAAATCTTAAAAACTCTAAACGCCTATATTAATGTTTTATATCATAATTTCACTATTACTAAAAATGTATTTTATATTTTATTTTTCATTGATTCTCGTAATAAGACTTGAATATAGCGGGTTTACAACCGTTCACATAGATTACTAAACCAACACTTCACAAATATATTTTATATTAAAAGGTAGTTAATATGCCTACAAATGTTACTTATTATTATAAAAGACGGAAAGACGGATGAAAGGAAAATTAAAAGGGCATATATATACAATCAAGACGCATGTTTTAGGGCTAACTAATTTGTCAGTGTAATTGAACCAAGAGAGAGAAAACAACACTAATTATACTGTTTTTTTTTTTAAATAACAGCTGATTAATCATGGAGTTGACATGAAATTGGTAGAAGATGTAAAGAAAGGTGCTCAAGAACTCTTCAATCTTTCAATGGAAGAGAAGAAAAATCTTTGGCAGAAACCAGGAGATATGGAGGGATTTGGTCAAATGATTGATAAGCCTAAAGAGGAGCCATCAGATTGGGTTGATGGATTCTACATTTTAACTCTTCCATCTCAAGCAAGGAAGCCCCACTTATTTCCTAATTTGCCACAACCTTTCAGGTGCTCTTTAAATCTTTGTTTTTTTCCCCTCCTGATTAAATTACATGTTAATTATTATAAGAAATTAATTTATTCAAAATTTTATCTTTTAAGGTCAAAAGTTTGGTATATTTTAGTATAAATGTACAATTTAAATTAATTGAGAAAGTAAAATTTGTGGAATCTATTGAGAAATTAAACATAGTATACAATAGTTTTACATAGATGCGAGTAACAACTCTTTATTTATATAATTTTTAATATATAATTTTTAAAATATTAATAGATAAAATTAACCAACTTACTTAAATAAAAAGTTGTGATTAAACTTAGTAAAACTTTTTATATATATATACACACACGTACACATAACTAATTCTTTTCTTAATCCTCAATATTATTCAAGTCCAGTTGGCATCTTGACGAGCTTTAATTTTTCTCTTCCTGGTGAAACCCTATGTGTTTCTTTCTCACAAAGATGTTGTACCATTTGGTCACCTTAATTCATGTGGAAGTGCATATGGTTGCCGGCTTGAGGCATAAAGCACAATAATATATATAAGATTGAGAATAGATATAAGTATTTATTAGTTTTTCCAATTCAGTATTAATATTATTATTAAAATTAATTTTATAAAACTATTATTTCCTTACATCGAAGTATTTATTAGTTTTTTTATGGATATAAAATAATCTAAGCATAAAAAAAAAAAGTTCATGTATCACTGTGATAAAGTTTTCTTAAAAAAGTTATGAGTTTTAATATTTTTAAGAACAAAATTAATATATTGATAATTAACATTTATTTACTAAAAAAACTAAAATTTTAACGATTAATATCTGTGTATAAAATTAAAAAAAACATTGATATATAGAAGTTAACACTGGTGATTGTAGGGAAAATTTAGAGGTTTATTGTAAGGAGATGGAAGAGCTTGCCATAAAGATGTATGTTGTTATTGGGGAAGCTCTTGGTACAGCAGGAAAGGAAATTAAAGAGGGATTAGGGGAAGCAGGGCAAGCAATAAGGATGAATTACTACCCTCCTTGTCCACAACCTGAAAATGTTCTTGGCCTAAAGCCTCATACTGATGCATCTGCCCTCACCATTCTTCTCCAAGGCAATCAAGTGGAAGGCCTCCAAGTAAGAAAAGATGGAACATGGGTTCCTGTTCAACCCCTCCCAAATGCTTTCATTGTTAGTCTTGGAGATGTTTTGGAGGTAAGTCACTCAAATTTATCACTAATAAGGATAATTTATACTGTCACATCTTTCTATTTATACACTCTACATTAACCTTCATCATTTCTTTTTCTGTTGTATGCCCTTATCATATTTATATTTTTCTCTCATATGTTTAGTTTCTAAAGGATAAAACTTAAACACGGTATATATAATTTAAGTATTCATCGTTTTTTCAATCAGAAATAAAGTTTTTTTTTTCTAATATATCTGTGTAATAAAACTTAATTAATTTGAACCAAAAGATTTTCGAATTATTTAAGTAAAATTTCGATTAGTTCATCAATCATTATTGCATATTTGTGTAGTTTTCAGTCTTCACGTACAAATAGATAATCAACCTATGGAACCTAGACTTTAAGAGCTATAGGGTACGGTCCAGAATCATGAAATAGCGTTACAGATATAGTTTTCAGTAAAGTAAAAATGGTAGATTTGTTATTATTATACCCATAGTGAAGGTTGGATCTCTTTTAGTTTATGGTCTCTCTTTCAGTAAACGTAATTTAAACTTATAGATAAATACAATTTTGCGTTTCATAAATAAAATCTTTTCTCCTACAATTCCTAAACTTGGCACCCGTTAGCTTTCTCTTCTAATAAATAACCCTTCAACTCAATTAGACTAACCAACTTAGGTTCAACTAGTTTAGTTGAATTTAGTTTAGCTAGCTGAACTAAAGTTGATCTAACTAATTTGATTAAGCTAGTTTAGCAAAATTTTGTTCAACCTATTAATTCTACCAAATTTTGTTCAACCTAGTTCAATCAAAGTTGATCCAACATTTTTTTTTCGGGAATTGAGCTGATTATTCTATATTTATCCATCGTATGTTTAAATGTTGATTAGCCTGGAGTTGCAATAGGTAATTTATGCATCTGGTAGCTTTCCACATACATATACATATATATATATATATATATATATATATATATATATATATATATATTATTTATGATGGAGATCCACTTACAACATTAACTTTAAACGAGTTATTTTTTATTTTTATTATTTATTTTATTAAAATCTAATAATTATAATTTATAACTAATATTATTATTGAAGAAGTAAGTAGACCTCTTCCTATTATCCCATTATTTATTGATAAAAAATCATGCAACTTATTTTTACGCCTCGTTAATTCTTGTGATATGTATATTAAAACTATTTTTTATTATATTATTGAATTTTGTAAATTGTTACTTTATAATACAAAAATTAAGTTGACAATATTCGTTATAATCATGCCTTTGCTATATCCATGGTGTATCAGGTAGTGACAAATGGGATATACAAGAGCAGTGAGCATCGAGCAGTGGTAAACTCTACGAAAGAAAGGATATCCATAGCTACATTCAGTGGCCCTGATTGGAGGGGAAACATAGGTCCAACACCATCTGTTGTTACTCCACAAAGACCTGCATTGTTCAAAACAATTAGCGTAGCAGAATTCTATAAAGGGTACCTTTCATCTGAGCATCGTGGGAAATCATACATAAATAATGTTTTGAGGATCCGAAATGAGAACATCAAAGTCTAGCTCACGTGGAATTGGAATTACTTGTATAGTTAATGGAAACGTAATAATCAAGTAAGTTTTATATTGAAGCAGATACGTAGAAAATGAAGAAGTGCTTATTAGATGATGGGGAGTAAAAATTTTACGTGCCAGGAAGTAATAGTTTGATATGATTTTATCTAAGTATAAATTAAGTGAAGCATTAATTGTTTGGATATTCTTTTATGTAATTTCAACAGAATGGTCTTGTATGAGTGGAATTTGGTCTTTGTATATTTGAATATTGATCATGTGTGCTGATTTGGGTTGTCACGTGTTAAGTATTTTTTTTTTTTTTTCATGATAAACTAAAAGAATTATGCTTTATATATTAGCTAGCATATATTGTCCCTAATTGTTCTAATTGTCATATATTTTATGATCTCTCTCCATCTCTCCACACGCGGAATTGTCATTCTTCTTACAAAAATTGAATTATTAATATGTATAGACAATTAATTAACAGTTCGATACTTAATACAAAAAAAATGTTGATAACATTACATCAAATTTAAATTTTGTATTAGTGTTTTACTTATGATTAAAAAGATGAGTGAGATAACAAATAGTTCCCTAAAAGATTGAAGTACTAACATTTGGTTTCCTTAAAGAATTTTAAAGGCATCTAGGTTCTTGAATAATTATAATGTTTGTATATTAATCTCCTACATTATTGATATCGTTTAGTAAGTATTTAGTCAGTTGTTAAGTGTCACGCTAACAAAGTTTTTCTCTCACATTCCACATCATTGTTCATATTATAAAGATCTAAGTCATCAAAGTGAAAATATTATTTTGGTCCTCGAAAGATTAAAGTTGTTGCATATAGGTCCTTGAATGATTTTTTATAAGCATTTAGGTCCTTGAGAGATCCTTGAAAGATTTTTAGAAACTTTTAGATCCTTGAATTTTTCTAGCATTTGCACATATGTCTCTTAGTTATCAACGACATTAGACAATTATACAGTCAACAATTAACTGCTATAGTGTTGGTCTTTTTCTCTTATACATAACATTGTAACTACTTACATGATATCCACTTTTCTTTATTTACTTTTTAAATTAAAATATTTGTGAAGGTTTTTATGGTGAAAAATAGTTGTGTGGTTCTATTTATTAGTTTAGTATTTCACCGGAAGCATAAAAACTTTGAAAAATCAAGTTATTATAACAAAATGAAGATTTTGTTTCATATTAGTTTGAGATTTTAGTTAGATGCTAAAAAAAAAAACTTGCAAGTTCACTTCATATCGATTTTATTTTCTCCCCTCTTTTTAATGGAAAGGGAATACGAAGGGGAGAGGCATAAATTGGGAGATTTTTTTTTTATTTTCTAGCGTTAAAAACCTCCACAAATATTTTTTAATTTAAAAAATAAATAAAAGAAAAGTGAGTGTCATGTAAATAGTTGACTTGTTATATATAAGATAAAAAGAGTGACAACATAATAGTTAACTATTGACTCTATAGTTGTCTAATAATATCGTTAGTAGCTAAGGGACTTATGTGCAAATGCCAAAAAAATTCAAGGACTTATATGTCTCTAAAAATCTTTCAAGAACCTAGATGCTTCTAAAAATCTTTCAAGACTTGAATGCAAAATTCTTTCAAGGACCTATATGCGTCAACTTTAATCTTTCAAGGACCAAAATGGTGTTTTCACTCTGATGACTTAGATCCCTGTGACATAGACAATGACATGGAATGTCATATATGAGAGAGAAACTCTACGAGTATGACACTTAACAGCTAACTAAGCACTTACTAAACAGTGTCAATAATGTAGGAACTAATATGCAAATGACAAAATGATTCAAGGACCTAGATGTCTCTAAAATTTTTTAAGAGACCCAGGTGCCAACGCTTTAATCTTCCAAGGAATCGTTTAATATTTCCCTCTTAAAAAACTTATTCCAAAAAACTATTATAAAATAATTTTTTTTAAAGACCTGAGCCAATTCACCAATAAAAAAGTTTGGTATGATAGGTAAATTAAATTCTAAACTAGCTTAATCAAATTTTATTGAACTAGCTACTCAACTTTAGTTCAACTAGCTAAATTAAATTCAACTAAACCGGTTAATTCAACCTAAGTTGGGTAAACTAATTGAGTTGAAGGGCTATTTATTAGAAGAGAATGTTAACTAGTACCAAGTTAAGGATCTATAGGAGAAAATATATTTTATTTTAACAATCAAAATTGTATTTATCTATAATTTTGAATTACGTTTACATATGATTCACAATGAAAACTTTCTTTTTTTTAAGTTACTTAACTAGTGCCATTAGGGCATATTTATTGGTAGATCTCATTTTAAGATCTTGAACCATTTTTTTATGAGTCTTATTAAGATCTCTCATTTTTTACTTTAGTGAAAAATCTTATTTTGGAATCTTGAAATATTTTGTACACGTCCTATAATAAAATATAAAATTTATTTAAAAAATAAAAACTATTAATTAATTTTATTATTAAAAATAAAAATACCAATTACATTGTTTTTTTAATTTCTATTTTATTTTTTACATTTCATATTTTTATTTTTAAAATATAAAATTATAAAATATATAATTTTTTATTTTAAATTAAAAATTATATAATATGTTAGTATTTTAAAATATTAAGTTTTTAATTTTTAATTTTCAGTAAATGCATACACATTTCTATCCCCGTACAACTCTTCATAGATATTATGGATGTACCAATTATTCATCGTGGAGATGATTATTTTTCCACCTTTAGTACAAGATCTTGAAAATGCTAAATCTTGAGCTTGATTTGGCAATAAAGATGCTCAAGATTTGGCATTTTGAAGATATTATAGATAATAGATAATACAAATTCAAATGCAATTATTCAAACACAAAATGTAAATAATTAAATATGTATCTTTTAATTGATTTGCACTTGAAACAAAAAGTTATATGTAGAATAAAAATATGGCTAATACTTTTGTGCCTTTACATTCAAAGGGTTTTGACGTCTTTTATGAGGTGACCAATAATTTTCTTCCTTATGTTGATGATGTCACTTCATGATAATGTTTTGAACTAATTTAATTTTTATTTATTTGAAGAATTTGGTAACAAATAATTTAAATTATTATTTTTATTTTGATTAAAAATTAAAATTAAGTTTAAAATTTTATTTTTCAATCCCTAAAAATCAATTTCACTTTCTCTGTGCTAACCTTATTTTTTCCTAAAAATTGCAAATACGAATATCCTCCAAAACTAGCCTCTCTTGCTTGCAATTTTAATGAAATACTTTCATACCTTTTCTATTTTGTGATTGCAATTTTCTATGTAATACTTCAAGCGCTCTATTTTTTCTCTATAAAATTTTTTTTCACTTTCTTCGTATCACACGATTCTAATTTACTTGTATCACGATTAATTAATTTTATTCTTATTTATATTTTAGTTTTTGCATTTTATTAAACCATGAACCACTATTAAAAAATTCTTTTTTGAAGGAAATAAAAGTAACTATTACATGTTTTCTTTATCAGGATTGTATTTTGATTAAAAAATAAAACTCAAAAATATGTTATTTTATATGATACTTTAGTTTTAAAACCTGAAAGTTAGTTTGGCAAGTGGGGAATGCTAGAAGGATGGATTTCTGTTTGAATTCTTGGGTGTTTGGACGAGGATCTCTTGCTAACTGCCATTGGTGTACAAATGCCAATAGAGCTCAAACTGATGTCAAACCATATTTCTTTGTGGCTCTTGATGGATCCTGGGATATCCCAAAATTGGAATGTCTCTTGCCAGCTAATGTGGTAAGAGATATTTGCAAGATTCAACCATCGAGAGGAGATATGGAGGATGATGCACCACACTAGAAAAATGGAGGGGAAAGGAATTTCACTACTAAATTTGCTTATGAGGTTCTACCCTATCAATGCCAAAACCAAGAGAGACTCAGTTTTAAACAGTTGTGGAATTAGGAGGGCCAAAACGAATTCATGTCTTACTATGGAATAGTTGGAGTCAAGTGTTTGGGGTTTCCCTAAACTAGTTATGATACAGGCAAAATGAGTTCGTGTTTAATAACAAAAGCTAATTTGATTAGCAAGTTTCCACTAGAGTTAAAGTTGTACTTCATGACCTCTACCACATGTATGAGTTGAGGGTCATGATAAGGAACATACGTGCGAAATGCTTTGATTTTTTTTTTGTAGGCCAGCTTGGAAGTAGCTATTGGGTGATACCCTTAAAATTAACTGTGAGATTATGATGAGAAGCTCCTATGGGAATGTTTTAGTTGGAGGCATGGTTTGTTACAGCAAAGAGCGATTCATAATTGGTTTTTCTCTAATTTTTGTGTGTGAGGTGGATAAGGTGAAACTATTGGCCATTTTTAAATCTCTAGAAGTAGCACATAATCATGGGTTTCAAAATATTACGATTGAGTTTGACTCTCTATTATTAATAAATCTCTTGGATGAGGGTTACACCACTGATCATGAGTACTTTCCCATACTCGATAAAATCTATAGGTAGAGTGGGAAAATCCAGATCTGTAACTTTGCATTTGTTCCTTAAGAGGTGAACTCAATAGTTGATGCCTTTGCGAAGATAGTCTGTCCATTCCCAAGATAACATTATTTTCAATTCTTTTGCATATTCTATGTTTGCTTATTACGTAAAGGATTTGAATTGTACTTTATGTTCTCATAATTAATTTTCTTGGTGGGTCTTGGCTTACCATTCACAAAAGAAAAAAAAAACTTGAAAGCCTTATTGAATTTTCATTATATATGTTCCTAAAATATATTTTTTTATATGTTAAAATACATCATTATTGTTTTTTAGAAGACATAAACATTTTCTCATAATTTAAAATTAATATATATTTGATATGAATTAATTCAAATATTAAAGTATAACAATTTTAATAATATCAACATGATTTTTTATTTTATTGATATAGGATTATGATTATTTATTATTTAAAATTTTATGACAACCTTAAAAAAATATAACAAATAGTAAATGTTGTATTAGTTTTTCTATATAAATTATTAATTAAATTGGTTTTTCTACTTTTCCCCTTTAAAACTAAAACTTTCAGGTTTTTTATCTATACAACATGGAAAGTCATGTAATCAAGACACATAAGAAGTTCATGTTAATAGTTTAACATTAAACAACTATCTTCTAACGAATTATTTAAATGTCATTAAATTATAAAATAGAAAAAAAAATGTGAGCGATTAAAAACAGAGGGACAAAATGTTAGCAATAAATAAATTGAGGTATGAATTATAATTTAGCCTATAAATTACTATAAAAAATAATATATTAATTATGATAAAATACATATAAAATTATTTTCAAAATATTTAAACAATATTTAAATAAAAGTAAAATTTAAGTTTATCTTATCATTTATAGAATATGAATTTAATATTTACACCAATATATAGATTAATACCTTATATAAAAGTACATAATTTACCCAATTACCTTAATTAAATTTGTTTTTATTAAAATTACTTTACTCATTTACCGTGATTAAATTTGTTTTTATTAAAATTACTGTATCTACTTAATTAATTTTTTATTAATATCATTATTAACTATTACCTTATTTCCAATTTTGTTCTAGAATATATTCGATCATTTCTATTTTTATATTTCCACTAATAATGTTATTTAACCTATTCTACAACTTTTGCATTTTGTTCTTTCAAACAGTATTAAACATTATCAAATTAAAATTCAAAGTCATAATATAACCCAATAAATTATTTCAATAATTATTTATTAAAAAACAACGAACAATAATTAAATAGTAAAACTATAAGTAGAGAACCTTCACACCCTTGATAAGGTTTTAAGAAACAAAATTAAATATTCATATGGCAAAAAAACCATTTGATAAAGACATTTATACTTTGATTTATAATGGATCATAAGTAGTCTTGCTATTTTCATATTTAATTCCTCAAAATGTATGACTTTGATAATAGTAGAGAATCAAAAGAAAGACCCCACAGTTTAAATCAACAAATTCTAACGAGAAACAAAGAGAAAGTGTGAGAAGAGTTGTTACGGAAAAAAAATAGTATAAAAAAATATAGTGGTAAAGTGTTATGTGTTATGGAGAAAATCACAATTAATAAATAAAAAAGCTATGGAGGGTTTCATTAAGGTTGCAAGCAATGGACTATTGTCCCAATATGGTTTTTAGCAAAAGGAAAAGTAAAAAACACAAGAGAAGTGGAATTAATTTTTAGGGATTAGAAAGTAAAATTCTAAACTTAGAGTATTTGTTATCAAGTCCTCCAAATAAACAAAAATTAAACAAGTTCAGAATATTCTGATGAGGTGACATCATTAAACAAGTAGAAGAAAATTATTAGACCACATAGGGCATAAAAAGCCTCTAAACATGAGGGAACAAAGTATTAGCCTAAAAATATTTGTGTTGAATGAGGCCTTGTTCGGGGTAGTTTTGAGTTTCTGGTTTTTTATTTTGAAAACAAAATAGTATTTAGCAAAATAGTTTTCACCAAATATAAAAAACAAGAAAACTTGTTTTTGATATTTTTGTTTTTGTTTTTATTCAAACTCATCACTTGACGTCTCACTCACCACCATTTTCTATCATCTTTGTTTGATAGTCACCAATCGCCACTTCTGATCTTCGGTCGTTAGTCACCAATGGCCTCCTTCGATCATCAGTCACTAATTGCTACCTCCGACCATCAGTAATTAGCTACCACCTTCAAATGTCAAACACCAGTCGCAACCTCCAACCACCACTCACTTGTAGAGATGGCAACGGGGTGGAGTGGGTGTAGGTTTGACCCTTCCCCACCCCCTATCCTTATCCCTGGAAAGTGTGGGTTGGGTTTGGGTTCCAGTATAAAAGGAATGGGTATGAAATTTTAATCTTCATCCTCGTCGGATATTTTTGGATTCAAGTATTGATAACTGTCTACTTTACCTATTTTCACGTAGGTAAAATAAAGTAGTTATCCTATATTCTTCTCATTTAAGGCCTTGTTTTGCTCATTTTCTTAATGCAAGTTATTTGACTTTAGATTATGCAAGGATCGATAATCTAAATCCCAAATAGCTTAGTCTCTTACTTGCAAGAAATTAAGGTTAAGGGTATTTTTATGGGTGATAGAAACATGAGTAGGAAACAATGATTTTGAGCTCATTTATGTACTTGAGTGACACTTTAGTGAACTCAAGAACCAACCAAATCTCTATTTTGTCTAACCTTTATATTTACTTGTTTATGTTTTTATGTATTTTTCATCTTAGTAGTCGTTAGTATAAATTTCCTTCCTTTCGTTATTACAAGTAAAAGTATTAAAATTTTTGTGGTATCATCAAGTCCCTATGGGATCGACCTGATACTTATCAAATACTACATATGACTGGTGCATTTACCAGGAGTAGTGTAGAAAACTGGCACTCAACAAGTTTTCGGCATTGTTATTGGGACTTGTGCTTGATGCTAAGAAGTTTCATTCTTTGTACTTGCAAAATGTTGTAGGATACTAATCTTTTTCATATTTTATACGTAGTTTATTCATTTTTTTATTCTTTGTTTAGTAGCTTTAGTTTTATTTCTCTTATTTTTGTTACTAATTATTGCTACTAATTGTTGTTTTAGTGCTATTTGTTTTAACATTTGATAGGTGAAGCAAAAAGCAACCACAAAGCTAAAAAAGCAAGTTAGAAGGCAACTGTTCCAACTAAGCCTGACAGTTCAAAGTGCGTCAACATGGCTGAGGAAATGAATTTAAGTTTTCAAGAATGTAGGAAAAGAAATGTAAAAGAAAAGAGAGGAAACATCCAAAAGATGGGACATACATGCAAACCAACTTCTCTCAGAGCTTGAATGGAGAAGAATTTTTGCCTCACCACAACCTCCTCATCCATTGTATCAATATCATGCTCCAGGACCATGGTACCAACAACAAACTCAAGTACCTTGGTATCATATGCAATCATAGTGGTACCAAGGATATATACAACCATGGTACCAACCTAGCACTTCAATGGTTAAAGAGACTTTCCAAGAATTTATGCAATATCCTTTATCAACTCAACAAGAAAGAGAAGCTTCATACAAAATCACATATAAGCCACCTCCACAACTATGCATCAAGACATAACCTTTACTTCGGATTACACTTTTCAAGGCTACACAGAGATAAATGATGATTCAATGCGTCAAAATAGATTGTATGAAATGGATAAATTATGTAGAGAAATAGAGAAAACTTGGTCAAGCACACAAGCTAGTCTAGACAGGATGCAGATATAGGTTAGTCAAATGATTGAGCAATTGAAGGAAATGAATAAAGCATGTTTAGCTAACTGTCAACAAAACAATGAAGATTAAGGTAAAATAACCATAACCTAAGGTACAAATCAAAGTAAAGATTTGAATGAACCACTTTATAAAGAAATTGAAAGATAAGAGAATTTGAGGGGGGAAATGAAGAAATTGAAGAATAAGTGAAGGGGAAAATAGAGATGAAGGAAAAAAACACCTTCAATGAAAGCTTGTATGAGAATGATTAGGTGGTTGAAGAAAAAGAAGAAGGTGGGAAAAAGAAACAAGAAAAGTTAAAAGAACTTGAAGGTGAACAAGTTGAGGAGATTGAAAGTGAGAAAGAAAGTAACTATCTAGCTATTGAAACAAGTTCCCCAAAATTTCAAGATTTTGAAATTCTGTCTACCCTAAGCATTAGTAGTAGTGTGCTTATGGATACAATCAATTCTACAATGAAGAGGTATCTTCATGCTCATGACCATGATCAGATGTTCATGTCATATGCTTTTCAAGAAGTTTATCCATCGGGAGTCATTGGACATACTGAGGATTAGTTGGAGAAGGAAAGTGAAAAGAAGAATTTGAAGCTTCTTAAGGGAATGATACCTTTGATGTTTGGATAGGCCCCACAAAGGAAAATTCTTGAAAAGCAACATCGTTAGTGCTAAGGCCTAAGACTAAGTCAAGAAGACTGAAGCATTTACTTCACTTCAAAGAATCTTTTAAAAGGGTGTTCAAGAAAGAAAATTGATGCAATCCCACATAGCATACATCATGGCTATGAGGATTCAAGGAAGACATGGTATGGATGAGAGATACTTGAAGACTTAGGCCATTATCTTAGGATAATTTTTTGTAAATATTAAATTGTTGTAATTTTCTTTGGGCCATATATTTAGGCCATTTGCCTTTAGTTTAGGAAGAAGAGGTGTCTTTAGTTTGAGGAGTATGCTTAGTCTGAAGGCTATAGCTTGGGTGTCTTGGGCCTTATTTCCCTCACCATAGGTTTAATCTTTGCACCTCTTTGGGCTTAAGTTGGTCGTTAAGACTAATAGGCCTTAAGACTAGGCTTAATTAGCCTTAATTAAGCCCAAGTCCTACATTGCCTAGAATCTTGTGCCTAGCCTTCTTCATTGGGCTATATATACTCCTCTCACTCTCTTGTAACCCCACCTTTGAATTTGAATGAAAATTGTCTCTTTAGAGCACATTCTCTAGTAAAAGGTCTTGAGGATCCTCTCTTTTGAGGAACCTCTTCCTAGTTGGTTTTTATCAATGGTTCCTTTCCTTATGGCAAACCTAAACATTTATGGCTTATCTCTTTCAAGAATGGTGCCCCACCTCCATTTTCTTTCCCCTTCATCCTCAATTTCTTGGATGTTTGGAACCTCAAGGAGAAAGATCAAGGGAGTGCAAACTTGGTTTGCATAAAAAATTCTCTGTTTGGAGTTGTCAAACCTGAGTGGAAGCAAAAATTGTCTCCAAGGAGGCAAAAATTCATCTAAGCAAATCATTTGAAAGACCCTTGAGGTCTTTGGACCATAAGGCTCGTGACGTTAAACAAGCACCTATTGGGAGACAACCTAATTTTCTAACCCTTCTTATTTTGTTTTTGTAACTCAATTTTCTAACCGATGTGTAGATTGTTTAGAATTGTTGACCTTTATTGTTCATGTGAATTTTATCACATAATGTAGTTTAAATGGGTTAATTGTGAGTGATGTTAGGATTCTTGAGTATTAAGTGTTGTTTTTAGTGTAGAATTAGGTTGTTATGTTTGTGTTGTTTAAATGTTGATTGAGTGGTTTTTTTATTGTTTAGTGAGTTATTAGTGTGTTAGTGTGAATATAGGCTAATTTGTTGTAGATCATGTTGTGTTACTTTTATATGTTTTAGGTTTTAGTTGTTGAGTTTGAAATGATTATGTTTTGTGCTTTAATTATTGAATTTAGATTGCTTTGTTTGCTTATTTTTATTATTAATTCTATGAATGTGATTATGTTGAGAAGTTAGTAGTTATTATTGGTGACTTGTGTTTTTTTTTTTTAATTATATATTGGTTTTTGTTTATGGCAAGATAGTGAGTTAAATTCTCGATCTTAAAACTTAGAATCTATTTTGTGTTTGCTAGTGCCCAATTCTCACTTTGTGACCCCTAGGCGCCTTTGTCTACATAATTGTCACTGAAGTTTCTGCATATGAGCACCCATTGCTCCCGTATGGGCGCCGATCGTTGGTGCTGCATTTGTACCTATTTGCTGGTTTTGCAAAGTCTTGTTGTGCATTAGTTCTTGCCTAGCGAAAAGTTGTCTCTATTAGGAAATTTTATAACTTTGCACCTAGTGACAAGTCTTGCTTAGTGTAAAGTTTTCTCTACCAAAAATTCTCGCCCAATGACCCGTCTGGTTAAGCGATATTCCTTAACTAGAAGACTATAACCCAAATCTTCCGCCTATGTTATTGATAGGCAACAGTGTTCACTGGGCGAGAAATGTAGGATGTGAGTTTCTTAACTGAGCTATAGTTTTTATAATTATTGTATAATTCAAAATGGAAAAAATAGACTAATTCGTTTAGTAAGTGGCACTTTCTATTAGAAAATTTTGGGATGCTACAAAAGTCAAGTTCATTAAGGGTTTCCTGTATTATTTAAAATTGTAAATTCTGATATAAAAAAAAGAAAGGTGAAAAAGAAAAAGAAAAAGTTGTGAATGAAGCTTGGACATTTTTTGTTGTGCATATTGTAAATGATTAAGTATAAACAATTATGCTAGTTGGATTTTGCTCGAGATGAATGATTATGTAAGGGATAAACTAATCTCATTGAAAATGTCTTTTTCTCCATTTGTTGATTTGTTTCCCAAAAAAACCAATCTTCTTTCTGGTCAAGCCAGACAACTTAATAAAGCCTTTGTGATCTCTTTGTGCATGCATTAGTTGTGATTTTATTAAGATGATGAGCAAAGTTGATTCGTGTGATTACATTGTGTGACATGGGTGTAAATGTTTAATCCTTATGTTGTTGTGTAGAGTGATACACCTTACTTGTGATGTTGCTTGAAATTTTGTTATCTGCATAGTACGACATTTTAATTGACTTGTATAGGTGAATCTTTTATTACTCTTGTAAGTACCACATTTTTCATTAACATTTTGATGAATATTCAATAAATTTTAATTGCTGACAATTACGTAGAATATGAGTCTTGATTATGCTTGTAATTGTTGTTCATATGTGTTTGTTGTAAGACCCTGGTTTTCATTGAAATGATATAAGTGTTTGAAATAAATAAAAAGAGAACTAAATTTAATTTAAGCATAATTAATAAATTAATTACAAAATTTTTGGTTGAAGTATTTATATATATATATATATATATATTTGTTTTGATGAAACATATTTTATTTAATTATGCATGTGATTGAACTAAATTAATTATAAAGAATGATTTATAGATGAGCGAGTTTAGTAAGGTAAGAGGTGAATAAAATAGATAGTCTTTTGGATTGAGATAATTAGGCTAATTTTTAGAAAATTCTATTAGTAAGAGGGGATGGTGTAGTTAGCAAAGTAAAAGTTACTAAATACACCCTAACAATATATATATATATATATATATATATATATATATATATATATATATATATATATATATACAGAAAGAGATGACAACTCAGGTGAGAAAAAGGGTTATAGTGAGAAATAAGAAAACATAATAATAACCGTAGGATTTTAATAAATAGTTTAGATTTAGTTCTTAATTAAACAAGCTCACGTGGTTATCTCAGACAGAAAATTTTTTCACAAACCACTGTCATCATAGTGTCCACCACCTGCGTGGTTAGGAGCTTTAGCTCTGCTAGGATACGCGCTAGCGCAGGGAATGTGGTTATGGAAAGTGCCACTCCCATGAAGATGCCGAGCTAGGTGAATCCCGGCTCGTCCGCACCGTCCACGGCTTTGCGAAGGACAATGTCCACTTCCATGCCGCTAACAAAAGGAAGAGAGATCTCAACAACCATGATGCTGAATGCTTTTCGTCCACTCCGACAAATGGAATGAAGTTCCAACTCTAATCCTACCAAGAAAAGGAAAAGTAAAATACCTATGCTTGCTGTAGATTCCAGTGTAGGCTTGCTTGATGAAGGGAATGTATGATGCAAATAACTTTTGTTTCTTCCCTACAATGATGAGCTCAGCAAAACTCCTCCCTACCTCATTTATATTCAAATTAATTCCATTCCTTACATACTTTTTACATACCACGATAATTCTGTATTAAGCTGTTAATTTTTAAAACTAATAAATTAATAATAATAATAATAATAACATTGGTTTATCTTTCAAAAAAAAATATAATATTGCTTAATTGACTTTGAATTAGTGTGACATACCATAGTCTCCGCAATGACATGGGGTTGCCGAAGAGGTTTAAGGGGTAAAGCAAGGAAGTAGTTGGCAATGAGCCCCAAGGTGATTTAAATTATTAGGAGTGAAGCATAATCCAAAGGATTGTCACCTTGCCAAATCTATAGGTGATTTCCTTGTGCTAGCGCGTATCCTAGTGAAGCTTAAGCTCCAGACCACACAGGTGGAAGACACCGCGATGACAGCGGCGTCAGTTTATGAAAAAAGTTATTGTGTGAGAGAACTATGTGAACTTGTTTAATCAACAACTAAATATGAATAGTTTTTTATCAAAATCCTGCGGTTATTATTATGTTTTCTTATTTCTCACCATAACCATTTTTCTCACATGAGTTGTCTTTTATATATATATATATATATATATATATATATATATATATTTCTTCCCTTTCTTTTTTTCTTCTTTTTCTTATTTCTCCTTAAGCTTCTTCTTTCTTCTCTGCCACCGTTTACCTTTTCTTTCTCTACACCAATTGATTCCTCTTTTTACATGCAAGCCAATTTGACTTCGGATTCTAAGGAAGTTCATTCCATATCTTCTGATTTTGAGCATAGGTCCTAGTGAGTAACTTTTATTCTACCTCCTTGAGCTAATTTCCTTCTCTCTTTTTTCTTTGATCCTCTTTGATTTTGGGTTTTTTTCTTGTTAGGTTTTGAGTAATTGAGTCAATTAGGGAAGCTAGCCACTTTGAGGTGTGTGTTCTGGGTTCTTTTCTCTCTTTATTTAGCTAAAGGAGTAATAGTTAAAAGGAGCTTGATCTTTGTTTTAATTTAGAAAAAAAATTTATTTAATGATATGAAAATATTTACATGTGATTGATTGAAGTTTTAAATGTTGAGCTGAACTTGGAATGTATCTAATGATGAATTGCACATGTGTTTAAGGAATTATGTTTGATTTGTGATTTGAATGTTTTGAGATAATTGATGATATGTTGAATTGATACATGTTCTAAACTTAGTGAATGATTGAAATGATGATTAATGGATTGTTGGGTGTGGATTGTTACAGTGGGTACCTTAACTTTGGTTGAAAAGCAGGATGTACATTGAGTTAAGAATACAAATAGGTTAATGTAATTTAAGGTGTCAGTACGAGTACTAGAGTGATATAAATTGTGATCTAGGGTGTCAATGCAGGCATAAAAGAAATATACTCATAATCAGATAGAAATTGGATGTCAAGAATATGTCAAGTAGACATCAAACACCAGTTGAGAGTCAACTGAGGTTAGTATTGGGTAAGTCAAACACCATACCTCAGTTGAAAGTATTAGATTAGTATGTCTAGATTTCAGTTGATTGTCAGATGGATTAGGTGGACGCTAGACATTAATTGAGATAAGTGATTAGGCCGTCTTGGTATCCGAACCCAATGAGTTTTCCAAAAAGCGTCATGTCATATAATAATGGAATGTGTTTGCTTATGTTCAGGGAGAATATAAGTATGTTTGATTATTTGATAGTTATGCTGAATGGATCTAATTATATAATTGTAATATATCTTTATTGCATTGATTTTTATCTAGTTAGCTTACATTGTGTATGTTTTATGCATGATTGTGGCGATCATGTTTTGCGCGATAGAAAATACTAGTGGAAAAGAAAGAATGCAGAGCAATCAAGACTGAAGAATGCATGGCTGACTATGGAAGAAAATGGTTTTTGTTTGGCATAGAATATGCAACCTTAAGTGTATGTGTATTGTGGAATGACTTTTAAGAATTGGTGTTTTGAATGTGTATATATAATATAATGATAGAACCTATAGTGTATTTGAACATGTAGTATGTGATTGTAAATATGTAACCATAATCAAATACAAATGGAACTAAAATTCTTGAAGGAAGATTCTTGAAGGAGCATAGTTTTCTGGTTTTGTTCAGTTGGTGTTGCGTTTTCTGTAGAGTCTTGTTGGGTGGTAGCTTTCGCCCAACGACCTATTGCCTTTGCCAAATAATATTCATGGTTTGGCACCCAACAATAAGTTTTGCTCAATGAAAAGTATATTTTGCCTTGTATTTTCAGGGTTTTTCACCTAGCGACTCATCTCGTTGAGTGACATTCCTTCACTCGGATGATATAAACCAGGCTTTTTACTGAACGACACATGTTTCTAGGTGAAATGCTTAGGTACCTCGCTAGGCGAGGTACTCAAGATGTGATTTTACTTAATTCCTTGATAGATTTTAATATTTGACCAAATAAGGTAATTGAATATGAAATTTAGACAATGATAGATACCATTTATATTAATAGATATTTAGTACATTACATTTGTCATAGTTGCATTCTATGTCAATGTTTTGTTAGCATGCATCATGTCTATGTTGTTTTTGTTAATTCCATTGAACTGTCCTTTTACTTAAGGATAAACAAAATTTTAAGTTTGGGAGAGTTGATAACTGTTTAATTTACTTATTTTTATATAGGTAAAACAGAGCAATTATCCTAATGTTTTCTCCTTTAATACCTTGTTTTCCTCATATTTCACTTAAAAATAGATTTAGTTAGGAAATTAGTCTTAGGTTTCATTTTATGCAACTTTACCTTTATTTTCCTATTTTTCTTTGTTTTGAGGCAGATTTTGAGAATGACTAAAGAATATCATATGAAATAGGATTTTTGGTGTTGTAGGAGGGTCTCAACACTCAACATTGACTGACCGAGAGCATTAATTTTCACAATCTCGACACCCAGTGGTCACTTTGTCATCGCTTAACAGTGGTGTTTCATCCTAATTACTATATAAAGATGTCTTTTGTTCTGGAAAGAGGTTACACACGATGTTGCTTAAGGCTCACTCCAAAACCATTCTTCATCCACCTCCATGGTTGGCTAGGCTTGTCATTGATTGGGTTTGATGTAACTACACCTAAACTCTTGTGTATATTATGTTCTTTTAATCAAATTTTATTATTTATTTTTGGTGTTTTTCTTTACCTTATGCTTATTTCTTTATCTTTTGTGGATTTTACTTGTTCAATGAGCTTGAGAGGAGATTTTGAATTGTAAAATGAGAAGAACTTCTAATGAGGTTTATTATTAGGAATAGGATAAAACTCATTGGCCATATTAAACTCATTTTTTTAATGTAAGTTATTTGACTTTAGATTATGCGAGAGATAGATAGCCTAAATCTCGAATAGCTTAGTCCTTTACTATGCAAGGAATTGAGGTTAATGGTATTTTTATGGGTGATGGAAACATAAATAGTTATCGATGATTTTAAGTTTATGTATGCACTTAAGCGACGATTTAGTGAAATGAAGACCTAACCAAATCTCTATCTATGTAACCTTTTATATTTACTTATTTGTGCTTTTATCTATTCTTTGTTTTAGCAGTTGTTAGTATAAATTTCCTTCTTTTCATTATTACAAGTAAAAAATATTGAATTTTCTATGGTATCATCCAGGTCCTTGTGGGATCGATCTGATATTTATCGGATACTACACATAACTCGTGCACTTTCCAAGAGTAATGTAGAAAACTAGCACTCAATAGCTGTACCCATGGGTAACCCATCATATTATTTTTTAAAATTTAAATTTACTTATTTATTATTAAATAAAATATATTATCAGTTATATTTCAATTTAAAAAGTATATAAAGAATAATAAATAACAAGAAATTATAAATTAAAGTTTAATAATTAAAATGTTAATTAAATATATAACTTTAAACTTATTATATAATTATTAAAATTATAATTGGAAAGATATAGATTTAGGTACTGGGCGGGTAGTTAAATACCCCATACTAGTACCTACTGAACTACTTCAGGTAATACTTGTACCTGGCCAAAACATGTAACCTGTCAAAATCGGGTTAGGTTTGGGGCAATATCCATGGGTTCAAGTATTTTTACCATCCCTAGTGACTTGTTACGACCTTCGACCATCACTTTCAATCGTTGGTTATTGCAATACCTTTGACTGCTAGTTATCGACCGTCACTTTTGACTACAAGTCATTGAATGCCACCTCTAACGATGAGTCATCATCTACCACCTTCGACTACTAGTCACTTGCTGCAGCCTCTGACTGCTGGTCATTTGCCATGACCTCTAGAGACTATCACACCTCCGATCAGCCAGTTACGAGCTGCCACCTCTGACTATTGATGCCATCACCTTTGATTGTCACTAGTTACCAATCGTCACTTCTAACCTTCACCTTTGGCAACAACTGGCACATTTGATTGTTGGTAATAGAGTGTTGATCTTTGGTATACAAGGAGGAAAAATTCTAGTTGAATTGAGATTTGACAATAATATTTTAAATTTAAAAACTAAAAATAAAATTATTTTAAAAATTGAAAACTTAAAGTGAATCTAACTTTTGTTTTCTAAATTTCAAACTATAAATAAAAAACTGGACAAAGGATACATTAATCTTTAGAGTTTAACATGTATACACTATCAGTATAAAAGATATTTTCACCTGCGATTAATTACAACCCTTTGTTTTTGTAACTTTTACTGTATTAATGAGTAAACTGAACAAACTTAGCATTGTGATAAGAGATGATAGTGTAAAATCTTTTACACTTGTATTTAAGGTGGGTAGGGGTGTGTAAAAAAACTAGTTCGAACCGAATTGATTTTTGAACTGAACTAAATTAGTTTTGAGTTGAACCAGTTTAATAAAAATTAATCGAACTGTTTTTAAAACTAGTTTAGTTTGAACTAAATTATTTTTAAACAAATTTGGTTCAAACCGAACCAGTTTTAAAAATAATTTAGTTTACTGATTTATAAAAAAAAAACATTTTTTTGGCATCCCTTACTTCTGTGTAACTTTTCACAATCATGTGAGAAACACGCTTACTAGAAAAACATTCCCTCTAATTGTTCACATGGTTGTTTTCATGTCTATAACATTGTGGAAA
This sequence comes from Psophocarpus tetragonolobus, assembly GCA_037954015.1. Taxonomy (NCBI): domain Eukaryota; kingdom Viridiplantae; phylum Streptophyta; class Magnoliopsida; order Fabales; family Fabaceae; genus Psophocarpus; species Psophocarpus tetragonolobus. The sequence continues at coordinate 100,226,049 of CM075689.1, forward strand.
AAGAATTTAAAAAAAAAAAACAGTTTAAAACTAATTACATCTAAAATTGTTTTAAACTAATTCCAAATCACTTCAGCACTAGTTTTGTAAAACCAATTTGGTTTCGAACTAATTTTTTAAAATAGTTTATTTGTTAAGTTTAAAAACTAATTGTTTTAAACAATTCAGTTTGATTCAATCAGTTTTTTTAGAAACCAATTTTTTGCCATTCCAATAAGTAGGTTGTATAAGTATTTTTCTCTAACCTTTACAAAATTAAAATTAAAGAAATCTACGATTATATTCCTTGATGCACATCACTATTTTAATGAAACACGCATGCAATTGGCAGAACACCACCGATCCCTCGCATAGACTTACTACATATATGTTCCCAATAATAAAATTGTGTTCTCTATTCTCACCTTCCGACGTTGATACACACACGTACAACTACATTCCTTGTAATAACACCACCCTTTCCCTTTCCCGCTTCTACTCATACTCGCGCTTCGACAATGGCAAACGACAGCGTGCCGGCCACGGCCGCGGAGGTGCTGGCGGTGGCGGCGCTCGAGCTCACTGACGCCTCCACCTGGTGGCATGACATCGACGAGTCTCCGCTGTGGCAGGATCGTATCTTCTACACACTCGCCGTACTCTACGGTATCGTGGCCACCGTAGCTTTGGTATCGTCGCCTACTCTTTCAATTCCTAATTAGGGTTTTTGTTTCTATTTTTTTTTAATTTTTGTTTTTGTTTGATTGAATTTAGGTTCAACTGGCTCGGATACAATTGAGAGTGCCGGAGTACGGTTGGACCACGCAGAAGGTCTTTCACTTTCTCAATTTTTTGGTGAATGGAGGTTTGTATCGTTCAAAGCTTTTTTTCCTCTTTGACATGATTTGTATAGTAATTGCTTATTTATTAATGTGACGTTTTTTTAAGGATTGTGCAATTTTTTTTTTTTTTTGCAGTTCGGTGTGTAGTTTTTATCTTCTTTCGGAATGTGCAGAGGTTGCAACCAGAGGTATAGGGAAACAGGGAAAGTAATGTATTGTTTAATTTGAGTTAGTTAAACAACATTATTTATTTATTAGTAATTATTTATTAGAGCACATTACAGTAACAACTCCTCAACTTTTATCAAGTTACATACAACTCTAATTTTTTTTTTGGTTTTCTCGTACTAAAAACCTCTTTAAATTTAAAAACATTCCAGTAACATCCCGTATATGTTTTTAAATATTATACTAATATCCCTTTCAAATCTATTACCCCTCGGGTGGGAACATGGTGGTTAAAAAATAAAAGAGTGCATGTGTGGTTATACTAAACTTTAGGGGTGTTAGATGTAATTATATTTATTATTTCTAATTATAGAATGTAGTTACGGGTTAGACAGTTAGAGTTACACTTATACTGACTTACACTGCATTTGCTTGTGTTTGTAGATTGTTAAACACATCCTGCTTGATGTGCCGAGTCTTGCTTTCTTTACAACATATGCTCTTTTGGTCCTGTTCTGGGCTGAGATTTATTACCAGGCAAGTTTGATTTGTGGCGCATTTGCTTCCATATGGTTGCTTTGCATTCTGTGATTTTCTTCTTCCATGACAGTGTGTTTAGCTATTTGATTTTGATGGGTTGGTTACCACCTCATGCTTTTGCAGGCACGTGCTGTATCGACAGATGGACTGAAACCAAGTTTCTATACAGTTAATATTGTGGTTTATGTTATTCAGGTGAAAAATCTTTTCTTTGCTATCAACTATTGAATGATGTTTGACTTTGGTTGCAATTTCACTACATGGTGGCTAGAATGAAAATTTGGTGTGAGATACAATATAGAATATAGTATTTTAGTTGATTGCAACGTTATGGTTGTAGTGATATGAAGGAAAAGAGAATAATGTTTGTTTCTAACTGAGCAATTACAAGCATTTAATAATAGCAGCTTTGTTCAAAATTTGTATAAATTACCATTTACCATGAAACATCAAGACTTAATGCTGTTACATGACTGACTTATGGCTGCTGTGCTGGCATCCTAATTTGACAACATGCCTCCTTCCATTGACTAGTGACTCACACTATTACAGCTTCCCCTGTCTGTCTGCTCTACTGCTCTACATAGAAGCAAGGCAAGACCGGCCTCGCTGAAGCTTAGCTCAATACGAACTGAACTCATTATTTTGGCTCAAGCTTGCCTAAACAATATCTCTATGCTGAGGTTCTTCAGCCCGTATTTTGGTTTTCTGGAAGTTCTCCAAGTTCTGTTATTTAGGGAGTTTTAGGGGGGTTGTTAAATACTTGGCCATTCTCTTGTTTGTCCTTGGTTGAAGTATCTCAACTGAGTCTTGTGAAAAAGGGCAGGGAAGACATCTACTTCTTATTGAGGGGAGCAAATGCCCTTTTGGTAATTTCTACTTCCTGAATTGGGATATTCCCTGGTAGTCAATTTGTTTTATCATGCAGAGAATGTAAGAGGGGACTTTTTACTTTGCCCGCTGTTGTCAAATTGATAAGGTTCATTTGTTTATTTTGTTATACCTAACTTGTAAAATTGTAACAAAAGTTGCATAATGATTGTAATCATAGAGGTAGGTTCAGCTCATCTGTTTATTGGTGCAGTAGTGCTGTTACTTGTCCACAGTTGTGATGGGTGGTGGCTTTATAACTTTGCCTAATGTTTGGATTGAGTATGATTAATAAAATAAAAGATATCAACATTGTGCTCTACTTTTGTTTGTTGTTATGTGTTCAAAATTCAAAATGATGTTTGTAATACTTACCAGAAACAATGAATGAAATGTAATTAGAGACAGATTGTTGTATTTATAGTGGAAATCGTAGCCTTTTATCAAGATGATAACAAGGCCAAGTATAGGAACTAAAAGAAGCAATGCAAAATAATGGAAGAGGAAATGATAATCTGGGAAGATTTGAGAGTGCCAAATTCTTTCCCAAGCCTCTAATTCCAGCTTATGTCACCTTTTTGCCTATCCCCACTTATACTCTCTCTTTCCCCATACAAGTTCTCGCACCCCACACCACTACTGCAAACTAGGCAGTTTGATTTTTCTCTCCGAATTCTGATCAGCTGCATTGCACCTTTTCGTCACATACACCGTAGTTATTTTATTAAGGGCTCTATTAGTTTGATGGTAATTAACATTTAATATTCTATTTATTTATCTTTTCTATTATTAGTTTTTATTTTCATATGGATTGAAAGTTTTAGATGGCTGTTACTTTCATGTTGACTAGTTTTGAGTTTGTTGAATATGACTTCTTGTTTTTTGGTTTCATGAATATCAGCTTACTTTGTGGTTAATATTGTGGTGGAAACCTATCAGTGCCCTGCTCATTCTGTCTAAGATGTTCTTTGCAGGTTTGTCTATGCTGGAGATTTGTTTTTTTCATTTCTATTAATTGTGACTTTTATTTCCTTTTGCTAATGCATATAATATATATGTTGCAACAGGGGTCTCTTTGTTTGCAGCTGTTGGCTTTCTTCTCTATGGTGGAAGGTAATTATTTTTAACTCATTTTCCTCTCATTTCTCCTCTCTTTTCTAACCTATTCCCTCCTTTTCTATCCTCCCTATCAAACAGGGGGTTAATGAAATTTTTGTTGTAATTTTCAATAGCAGCTAAAATTTAACTTCATAAGCTATTGCTGTGGGTTTAACCCTTCATCCCTTTTAGATAGTTCATTGTATTGTTGGATCTATTAAGTCAAACTCAGAAGTATAGACCAACCTTTACTGTATTGGAAAAATTTCTTTACAAAATAATTATTTTCAATTCCAAGATTAAACTGTTCCTTTGTGTTTTGTCTTGATTTACTCCTTTTAATATCTGGGATCGGGTCTTCTCTGAAATTTCTTACACTAGTTGCATGCTCCTGGTTTTGAACTGGTAGGGTATATGATTATAACCAAGATCTCCATCAAGAAAAGAAGGATAAAAAGGATATCAGCAGTGGCCTTTAATAGTCCTAATTGTGATAATAACAAAATGTTGGTTGTATTGATGTTGTGAATTTTTTTTTTGCACCCACTGAACTCCCTCTTACCTCTTAAGCTGATGTCCTAGCAAAGAAAGTGACTTATTGACATGTGATATATTAATATTACCATGTTCTGAATTTGTAATGCTATGCATAATGTCTTATTAAATGTGGTTATACCCGTTAAACACTGATGTCCTGAAATCCAAAGTTACACCAATAACAAGTTAAAAACAAAAACAACTAGTCTGTTATATTCTAGATGTGATCAGTTACATAGATTACATGATGCCACTATGGTTAATAAAAAATCAATCTTTAGAAAGACTGTTTAGATCTGTCGTTTTTAATGGGTTCACCAATAGTTTTACTCAAGGTTACTCTAATTATTGGATTATCCTCCATCTGATAAACTTTTACTATGTGGGCTTCCTGGGTTTTTCTCATATTGCTAATACTATTGTAGTTGTGATTCTATTAGCCTTTCCGAAATGGATGTCATTCCTCTTTCTCTCCAATATATTCATTTGATAATAAATTCATTCGTGATCCGATCACTTTTTCTATCAGCATTCTATGATCACATCTTTGCAAAACTTGGCTTATGCTCTTATCGTCATCTTATAGCCCAACATTCAATACGATAATGCATTGGTGTTGTGCGGTTGTGTGGAAGAATTTTCCTTTCAGTATGAAAAGCACCTTTTTTTTCTTTATCACAAATAATGCGTGAAGAACTCTTCCATCTCATCCACCCTACTCTAATCCTTTGATGTAATTCTCCTTTGTTTCTCCTTCATTTGGTATAATAGTTCCAATATACCTAAATTATTCGAGTTGTATGATATCTTATGATCTTCAGTTTTCACCTCCCACCAGTTTTAGTGCATATCTTATTAAACATGAATGTTTCATATATCCCATTTTACTGTTGTTTTACAAAAAGAAATTGATTCTAATGTTTCTCTCCATGACTTTATTTTGCCATTTACTGTCTTCGGTGACTCCTTTACTAGTGCTATATAGTCTGTGCAACAAATGTGTGTTATGCAACTGAATAGAAGATAAAAATTTAATTGTCCCGGGGCTACTTTAATGCTAAATACAATCTTACGAAAATGCATGCATTCCAGAACTGTAAAGTACACTCAAGAATTTTATATACTTTTACACTACCACTAATATTGGCGTCTTTACTTTTACCAAAACCTTACCTAAAAATTAAGACACAGGCCAGCACAAAAATATTTGTTGTATGTTTGATTTTGAAATTGGTTAGAGAACAGAGCAAAACAAGTGTTGAAGGACATAACAAAATGATAAAAAGTTGTATCTCGGTAAACTTTGTTTAAATTGAAACTTTGAATGTTATCAATGTCCCTATGTTTTGCATAACCATTTGTATTACCTTCTTACTTCTCTTTGACTGTACTTTACAGACTATTCTTGATGCTACAACGTTTTCCTGTTGAATCCAAAGGGAGACGGAAGAAGTTGCAAGAGGTATGCACCTTAATGAAGTATTTCTAAATATCATTAGTTATTTCTCTTGCCTCACTTTGGCCTATCTTATTTTGGGCTTCTCTTTCTAAAAGGAGAAGCCATGTCAAACAGTTTTTTTTTTCTTTTTTTCTAAGGAGCTTTTAAAAATATAGCGTATTTTAAATGAAGAAAACCAAAGAATAAAGGATTCTTCAAAAGCTAGTTTTACAAGATTTTGCCTTTACTTAATTTCAAACCCCAAGAAATTGTGGAATTACTAAACAGCTTTAACTTTTAAAGTTTGCTTGTTTTACTTTAACTTTAAAGTAGTTTTTATGTTAAAAGAATGTCGAGCCAAATGTTATCATACATAAGTAAGCAAAGAGGAAGAGAGAGAAAAATTAGAATATAACATTATATTGATGTAGTGTGTAATAATATCATACATAATACAAATGCAATGATCCTCTTTGTTCATATAATCTGGTCAAGTAGCTAATGTAGCACTCCTAATTACTAATTCAAACTGAGATACACTAATATAATGAAAAGAGTAGCCCTATTTCGGGTTTGAGCCTATTGGGTCTCCCAATTGATTGCTTATCTTCACTCCTCACTAACACTTACCCTTGCCTAAAATGTTTATGTTCATTTTATCTTAAATAATTATATCATCTTTTCATCACATAGTCTTAATTTTTCTTATACACCAAAAGACTTCATTCTGGAAAATTGTACAACCCAAATACAATGCAAAAGCTTATAGCTTATAAAGTGTCTTGGTATAATTAAATTAAATAAAATTAGAAATACAAGGCCATCAAATAATTCTAGCTATGTAATGTTCCTATGAAGAGAAAGTAGTACAAGTTTCTTCTTTCTTGTTAACGCAAATAACTCATTATGAAGTGTGTGTGTGTGTTAAAGTTCACTTGAATAATAAATTATTTCAGAAAGTGTAATTTAGAAAATAATAATTTAATAATTATGATTTGTTTAAGGAAAATATTAACAAAATCTTACAAATCAGGAAACAATATCCAAGGTTGCTAACTCAATGAAATGACTAATTGATTCAAATTTCCACAGCATGTTTCAAAGATATTAAGTATATTCTAACACACTGATACTCCGTCAAGATAAAGTTTATTAAGCTTTAAGCTTATTCCAAATGTACACTCCAATAAGAAAATGAAGTAGATGTGGATCCTAAGTGAACTCCATAAAACATGATTCAAAAGGTAACTCAGGTGCTGGAGACAAGCATTTTTGGAAAGAACTCAATAGAATGACTATGGCTTGTTGGTTGCATAGGAAAATCACCATCTGTGTCATTAGCGATAACAAGAAAAGTCTGCTGTGTCAGTAAGTAGAAAAGCCTGCACTCGAAAGATTGTTGGTAGAAAACATGTTCCAAACCTGTGGCATTGAGAGGAAAGAGGATGCCAGAATGAAGGCATGACTGAGAAAACTTTGCTTCCAGCTAGCAGTTAGGTTTTGTCAAAGAGATGCAGGGCAGAGAAACTTCAGGAAAATAAAATTGGTAGCCAGAAAGAGGTGAAACAATAAGATGTAGAAGGATAAACTAGAATTAGAGAATCATTGGAGTAAAGACATTAGGAGTTCCATATTTATGTTAGGAAACACAGCAGCCAACTAGTGTCATGACGAAATCATGTGGAATGGTACTGCTTAGATATTATCTTAAAATTATGGGCATATGTACTGAAAAAGGAGAGATAAGAAATGGAAAAAGAGATACAGGGGAGCTTATATAGGCTCAAGAAGTAGTTACAATTAGTTAGGATAAAATCTAACTAATCTCTAACAGTCATAACAGAAAAGATAATAAACAAACTAACTCCAGTTGAATAACTGGAAATTTACATATGTTTCCCTAATACTAAATAATAATATAACATGATAGCAGATGGATATTTTGTAGATAGTCTGAAAATGTTTTAAATGTATTCTAACAATCTACATGATGTTTCTATTATAGGTTGGCTATGTGACAACCATATGTTTTATATGTTTCCTTGCCAGATGCATTATGGTGAGCTCCTTTTTACCTTTAAATCTTAATGATTCCTGTTTGCTTGGTTTCAAAATGGAGTTTGATTATATTTTGCTGTATCAGATGTGCTTTAATGCATTTGATAAAGAAGCAGACCTTGATGTAATGAATCATCCTATTCTAAACTTCATATATTACCTGGTAAGGTGTTTGTGTTCCTTACTTCCTTTGTTGTGGTGCTTTTTCTACCATATTTCTTACTGTTTCTTTTCATTGTTGATAAGGTTGAAAACTCCCATTTGTATATAGGAGGGAATTTGGGAAAATGGAGTGTGTGGGGTGATTGAAACCCCAACCCCTCAGTGACCACCGGAGATGCCACTGGGCTACGAGTCCATTAACTCCTCACTGTTTATTATTATGATATTCTAGTTATCATTTCCGTATTTGGGTCTGTTTTATGCTTATCTGGTTACTTTTGCTTTAAGCATAGTGATGATAGCTCTGATATATCCTCTGCCTATTTTTTTCTTTCCTGAATTTTCCCTGGTATTTGACATTACTGTCAGCCTTTATTTCTGGTAAGATAGTTTTTCATCTGCAACTTAAATGGCAATTGAGTAAATTGGATAACATCTGTTTCAAAATCTACAATTCGTAGTGGGGGTATTAAATCTGTTTCGCATAATAAAATATGACCACTTGATACTCTAATTTCCATTTGGAAGGATATTGGATTGCTATTTTGAGGTATAATAATTGTATTTTTTTACCGTGCTTTTTGAAACGTGTTGCTCCATAATATTTTAAAACTATTTGTATTTGTGTCTTCTGCTTTGTTGAAAGGGTACCTCCCTCTATTCCTTACTGTTTTACCATTTTTGCTGCAGGTGGTGGAAATATTACCTTCGTCTTTGGTCCTTTTCATTTTGAGGAAGCTTCCTCCTAAGCGTGGTATCACGCAGTATCACCCAATTCGCTGAAGATAGTTCGGAGAAGGGTATAGTTATCCAGCATTTCGACACGAAGATAATTGGGAGAAGGGGATGGTGATATCTTGTATAAATAGTGTTTTGAACTGCTACAACTTTGTGGAATGTATTGCCCCTTTGATTTCTCACTCGTATTAACTTACCACATTAATTTCTGCTACATATCCCTATTTTCTGTTTTTTAGTTTTTTTGTCTTTGCAGATTAGATAAGTGTTTGATCTTTAGAATTCCATCGGGAGGCGGAGTCAATGTCCCAACAAATTTCACTGGTCAAGTATGATAAACAGTTTTCCCTGTTTAGATCCGAAGTTAGAAAAGTTTTTAAGAATTTTTCTACTGAAAAAATTTCTATATTTTCGGTATAGTTCTAAAAAACTCTAGCTTATTTCAAATCAGCCTCTAAATGCAATTATGATTACTAAGAAACAACCAAAAGAAGAAAAAAAAAGCATCACTAGTTCAGTGTGTTTCTATATATGATGGCATTTGCAGATCAAAGAATGCATACCTGGTGCAGATTTTCCTTGTAGGTTTGACGAAGTGATTAATTGAAACCATGCTGCTTGGGGAGGACTTGAGGGATAATGCAAATATGCTACTTCATAACCAACGATTCCAAATATCCCATCTTCAATTGATGAACTATAAAGTATAAACGTAGTATTTGAATGTTTGGTTTGACTTATCTTTCTTGTGGAATGGTAGTTTTGATTTTGAATAATTATTAAAGACATTGAAGCTCCAACTGAATAACAATGAGATCAAACAATTATGTCTACAGTATCACTTCTATTTCTTTCTCAATGATTCACGACATAGGCACAGCATTGTTTTTTAACAAATACAAATTGAATTTTAGATTTTAGAGAATTTACATTAGACTCCTCTGGTTAGCATTATTTAATCTATTGTGTGCGCAAGAATTAGTTGAAAAATTAAAGTCTTTTAACAAGACTAGAAAGTGATTGAATTACAGTGAAAAAAAAATTATTTTAGTTTGTCGAAGAGTAACTATTCATCACTTTCTTGAGAATTTTGGGTACCTTGGATACTTGTGACATATTTACTGCCTGTATGCATTTCGTGTAGAAACATTTGATTTGACTATTCGTTGGTTAAAATTTGAGCAAATTATAAATATATCTTTCAACTTATACACCGTTAGACAGATTAAAAATCATATCTTTAATCGTAATTTTTTATTTATATAATTTTTAAAATATTAATCAGTAAGATTTATAAATTTAATATATATATATATATAAAGAATTATAATTAAAAGTTAATATAAAATAATAATATATAAGAGTTTTTCTCTTATATATATTTTTATTTATTTTATATTTAACGCTAATCTCTTTTAAATTTAAAAAAAAAGTGCATATATAATGTTTTCTAAATTTTTTTACAAGAAAAAGATTAAAGTTATAAGAATTAAAAATGCTTAGTATCTTTAAGATTTACTAAATATAATAATAGCATTTGATTAAATTATTCTTTTGCTCCATTAATATGAATTTATTTTAGTAAACATATATCAAGAGAAAATGATAAAATTTTAAAAATCCATATATTTCTTAATTTATTAAATAATATATTGATTTTCTTCTCGACAGCTGCTGGTACATTAAAAAAAAAGAATATTGACTATTTTATTTAATGTTTACAATTTATTAAATATATTTTGGCTATCCATAAATAACTTTGATTTGACAAAAATACAGTAATAACTAATGCCGTACAAAATAAAATTTGATTTGACTTTGAATAGATAATGGAAAATGGGAGGTGTGGCTAGAAAAGATTAACGTGGCATTGATGGGAATCTGAAATAATGTTTGCTATTGTCCCACACCACACGTCACTTTTTGATTGGTTAACTTGCTCCACATGTTTTTAAGATATCTACTTCAGATAATGCCATAACACAACAATATGGCAACTTAACCACAAATCTGAACCAAACATTGTTCTCTTCCAAACCTCAACTCTGATGGCCATTTCATGTTCTGCAGAATGGTCTCTTGCTTACACTAAATGTTGCAGAACAAGACATCACGTGCATGCATTCATCCCCACGTGCCATTTCCCTTCCTTGTACACTGGCTCAACCTCTCACCCACGCTTCTTCCATCTCAATTTCTCAGCTTCTCCCACCCCTATTTTGGAAGAAGAACCTTCCAACACCCCCATCGTCCATGTAGATGTTAACTTCGCTGATGTTCAACTATATTCCAAGCCAGAAGCTGAGAACTTGAACGAGTTTTTATGTGGGTTGTTTGAGGATCCAAATACTAAGGAACTTGCATTTGACTACTACCAAAGGTTGAAAGAGAGGCCAGAGTTTAGGCCCGAGAAATCAACACTAAATCATGTGATCAGGTACTTGATGAGGTTGAAGAAATGGGATTTTGTTTTATCGGTTTCTGAAGACTTTAAGGTTTACCGTGTGTTGCCTGATAGGGGTACTTGCTCAAGGTTGATTAAATTTTGCATTGAACATAGGAAATTCAGAATTGCTGAGGTCCTGCTTGATGTTTTTAAAGCGGATAGTAAGGTTGCTTTGTTAGCTTTTAGTGCTGCCATGAGAAGTTACAATAAGCTGCATATGTTTAGGAATACTGTTTTGGTCTTTGAAAGAATGAAATCCACTAGTGTTCTGGATTCAAGAGGTTATTTACAGGTTATGGAAGCTTACTCTAAACTTAATGAATGCGAGAAAGTGGTTCAATTGTTTCATGAATTTGAAAGTAGGAAGTTAAGAGGTTCAACAAGATATATTGCTCAGATATACGTGATTCTGTGTGAGTCATTAGCGAAATGTGGAAGAGCTTTTGAAGCACTTGATTACTTTAGAAAGATGACTAAGAAAGGCATTTCTGAATACTCAATTTACTCTACCTTGATATACTCTTTTGCGAGTTTGCGAAAGGTTGATGTGGCTGAGGAACTTCTAAGAGAAGCTAAAGGAATAACAATGATAAAGGACCCTGAGGTCTATTTAAAGCTTGTGCATATGTATATTGATGAAGGTTTGTTGGAGAAGACTTTGGAAGTTGTTAAGGAAATGGAGGATGAAGATGTCAAGGTTTCCGATTGTATACTATGTACTGTGGTCAATGGCTTCAGCAAGAAGAGAGGGTTTTCAGCTGCTGCTAAGGCTTTTGAGGAGCTGATTTGCAAGGGCTATGAACCGGGTCAGGTCACCTATGCGTCAGTTATAAATGCATATTGGCGTCTTGGGCAATATAGCAAAGCAGAGAAGGTGTTTTTAGAGATGGAGCAAAAGGGGTTTGATAAATGTGTTTATGCTTATTCAACCATGATTGTGATGTATGGAAGAACGGGGAGGCTGAGAAGTGCAGTGAAGTTGGTGGCTAAGATGAAAGAAAGAGGGTGCAAACCAAATGTATGGATCTATAACTCCTTGATAGATATGCATGGGAAGGACAAGAATTTGAAGCAGCTTGAAAAGCTGTGGAAAGAAATGAAGAGAAGAAAGGTAGCACCAGATAAGGTGACTTACACTAGCATTATTGGTGCTTATTGTAAGGCAGGAGAGTTTGACACCTGTGTGAAACTCTTTGATGAGTATAGGATGAATGGGGGGCTTATTGATAGGGTCATGGCAGGTATAATGGTTGGTGTGTATTCTAAAGCTAGTCAGATTGATGAACTGGTGAAACTCTTACAGGACATGAAAACAGAAGGAACAAAATTAGATCAGAGGCTGTATCAATCTGCTTGGAATGCTTTTAAAGATTCTGGGTTGCAAATTCAAGCAAAATGGATGAAAGAGAGCTTCCTTGCGACATAGTGCTCTTTCAATTTTGCATACAGTGGCCAAATTTGAAACTGGTGAGTAATTTGATGCTTGCTTCTTCTGGCACTTGAGGGGTACAGAAAAGATCTATTATAGCTATATATCATGTATAGGTTTTGGGGATGAAAGGCTCTAGCTTGTACAATTTAGCTATATGCCCTTTTTATTGTATACTTCCAGAATCAAATTGTACTCAAGAAACGTCTTTTAATTATGATTTCTATAATCAATATAAAAAGCCATTAGCAACAGCACAGGATGGAACTGCATAGGTTGTAAAATCTTTCTGGAATAAACATAACATTTTGTCCAAGAATTTCTTGTTATCTATTGACTATTGAGTGTAGCACACTAGCATAGCATCCATTGCAGGAGTTCTGTTTGTTAAACTCCATTGCAGTAATTTCTTATAAATTTTTCCATAAACTAAAGTTGAGGCAGAATAGGATTTTAGTGTCCGTTGCAACAGTTATTATGGCCCAAACTATAATATTGCAGCATATAAAATATTCATGGAGCATGTCCAATAAGGAATATCTCCTACTCATTCTAAGCCTCGAGCAAAACTTGGTTCCGTCTTTAAGCAGAGTTGTCTTAATAGAGAAATACCCATCCATGTGATTTTTCCTCAATAGAGAAATACCCTTTAACGTTGTTTAATTACCTTCCTCATAAAGGCCTTTGAAAATGCTCAATATTAGGTTGCACCCATCAAATTGGTTTTATTACCTATTGTTCTTGTCAAAAACTAGGTATGAAATATTATTGAGGTCCGGGTAGTTTTCTTTGATCATAAGGTCTCAATTCTTTCTAGTTCGAGATATCTTCTTGTATTATCGATGATTTTACATGTCATGTTCTTTAATAACACACAAGCGATGAATTTCATATTTCTTTATTTATGTGTGAATGGTATGTTTGCAACAACGGGACAGACCTTGAAAAGTCACTCAAGTTAGGAATGAACTTGGTTATGTGAAAAGAGTAATAAATGTTACATTATTAACCTTTTATTTATAGGTTTCGTTAAGATGCACGGACCTCATTAATCACAGCCCAATCACTTCTAATCATGTTTGAATCATAATTAAGGGGATCAAGTCTAAGTCGAGTTCATCTCAGACCCAGATACCTCCGGTACACCTTTTTTTTTTTATTTTTTTTTTTATATTTGAAAAAGCTTCATAATATATTTAAAATAATAAAAAACCAAATTGATGATGCATGAAGTAAAACGATCAATGTTATAATCCATATGAAACCAAAATCTATTCTTCTAATTAGGAAGGGTCTGTTGCATCTATTCTTGACAATGTTTCTCTAACTCTAGGTGCTTCCTCCCCTTTCTCCACTGATGCATCATTGGTAACGCAGTCATGAGTAAACTTTCACATATTTACTTGTAGTATCAAATATCTTTTATATAGCATATTCAGTTGGTCCCTTACATTCTCAAACTTCAGAAATTTCACAAACCCAAACTTCCTCCCTACGTTGTCCTTTAAAAAACATGAGATTGATTTCTTTATAAACCTCAGCGGTATTGCCTTAGCGATGGTCTTGTTTCATGAAAACAAGAATATTAGAATTTAGTATTCGGTTTGAGATTTTTTTTAAAAAAAAAAAAAAAGCTGTTTTTATTATCAATGTTTTAACTTTTAGAAAATATATTTGTTTTTACTTGATATTTTTTATTTTAAAAAAATAATATTGTTAAATTTAATTAATTTTAGTAAAATATTATATAATACTTATATATAATTTTAGATACATTTATATAGTTTTTTTTATAATTATAATATTATTATTAAGTTTTTATATAGTTTTAATTTTTAAAAATAACTTTTTTTTGTTTTATGTTTTCATCTATTTTTTGAAAATATTTGTAAGGAAAATATTTTCTAAATCGTAATCAAATGTATTTTCACTACTGTTTTCTGTTTTATTGAAAAAATATAAGTAGAAAACACCCAAAACAAGCATTAAATATTAAATATTATAACAAATAATTAAATATAATCTCAATACTAAAATATAAATAAAATATTTTAAATTTAAAATATACACAAATAAAATATAAATGCATTCAAATATAAAATCTCAAATCTAACATTTTAAATGTCATCACAAAAGTGTTGATTTTTTTTTTTTTTACTTATGACACCTCATCTTTAGTAAAAAATTAATTATACGGAGGCCCACAGGTTAATCCGCTAAACCTGTGAATTTTGCAAATCGAGCCTAAAAATACTACATATCTAAATGAGTTTAAAATTTTAAGACTCATGTACCATGCATTATGCGGGTTTTGTGGGTAGTCCGGAGACTTAGATTCAAATATCCATCTCGAATCTTAACCTCACAAAATTGTCGTGTAGAATCTATGGACTGGATTTTTTGTATGAAAATTTAGTAGATAAAGTGGGCATCTTTTGGAGAGAATTTTCTAAGAATATTACCTAGAGAGAGTTTTGTAGATAATAGTAAATAACCTATTAAATTTCGTACATAAAAAATATTAAAAAAAATTAAGTTAGACATATGACCTAGCTTCCAAACACACTTTGTGATTTAATTTTGACTAATTTCTGTTTATGTTTTGAAATTTTCAATTTAATCTTTTAAATTTTAAAATTTTCTTTTGGTTCTTGATCAAGTTTTAATAAGGATATAAAATGGTCTTTTTTCAATTAAAACATCAATTATATTAGTATAAGATTGATAGAATAACCATTTTGGGTCCTTTTTAAAATTTAAAAGACCAAAACTACGATTTTTAAATATAAAGGATCTAAGCAGAAATTAGTAAAAATATAAAGAAAAAAATGATACTTTTGCCAATAAATTCTTATTGAATGTTTGTTTATTAAAGTTTTACACTAATAATATATAAACTATACTCTTTTAATTATAAAAATATTAATTTATTTTATTTTATTTTAAAAATATATTAAAAACAATGAAAATAGAATTTCTGGAAGATGATAAAACTAAGAATAGAAATAAAAGTATAGAATTTCTGGAAGATGATAAAACTAGGAAGTACGTCCATATATGCTTAGTCCAAAATTATACTTTCGTCTCAAATTAATGAAGACTTGAGTCCTTTTAATAAAGGGGAAAGACGTGTCAAGTGATGAAAAGGCCAACATTCCTAGTGCTAGAAGGTGACAGTTTGTCAGAAGTTGAACAAAAATGATGGTTCCAATTTTGACACAATGATGGTAACAAAATAATGAGTCAATAAAAATTGTACACATAATTTAAAGAAGCTTCGAAATCAAAGTGCATTTAAGGAAGAGGCATCTTGCATCTTCGTAGCACGCGGCATATAACAACCCTTGACGAATTCCACCACACCAATACCAAAAATACATGGTGAGACAAACAATATAAACGATGAGTACAACACATGATGGTTGGACAAGTGGTGTCAAGAGCTAATTCCAAAACTATTATCAGAAATGTTCACACATCCCAAAGGAAGGGAAGAAACAAGGAACAATTAAAGTCATAAACCATTTAGTTTCTTTCTCCACAACACAACCATTTGGGTCATTCATTTGATCGCAAGAGAAGAAATAAATAATGAGGCTATGGATTAAGGCCTCGGGTGCATTGAAAGATACGTATAGCATTTGGGTGGCAAAGTTGGCACCAAGTGGACCTTGTAGGAACCCTGATCTTGAAACCGTGATCATCAAGGCCACTAGCCATGATGAACAATGCATGGACTACAAGAACGTTCAAAGGGTTTTCAAATGGCTACGCACCTCACCTTTGTACCTTAAACCTCTTCTCTACACACTTTCCATTAGAATGGAGAAGACTCGTTCCTGGGTTGTGGCACTCAAAGGGTTAATGCTCATTCATGGAGTGTTTTGTTTTGACCTTCCCGCGGTACAAAAATTGGGAAGGTTACCCTTTGATTTGTCTCACTTTAGCGATGGACATGTAAACCCTAATAAGGCATGGGTTTTCAATGCCTTTGTTCGTTCCTATTTTGCTTACTTGGACCAAAAATCAGCGTTTGTGAGGTTAGAGGCCACCAGAGAGACCAAGCATGGGAGCAAGGAGTTGAAGGAAGAGACTGTTATGGAAGAGTTGAAAAACGTGGAGAAGCTGCTTGGTTTGATTGATTTGCTTATTCGAATCAAGCCTAGGAACCCTAGCATGAACGTCGTGCTTGTTCTTGAGGCCATGGATTGTGTCATGGACGAGGTCTTGGACATGTACGCCAAGTTTTGTGTTAGGGTTCATCATGTAGTGTCAAGGATAATCGATTTTGGTGGAAAAGATGAAGCAGGGGTTGGTCTTGATGTTTTGAGAAAAGCTGAATTGCAAGGTGGTAAGATCTCTAAGTACTTTGATTTTTGTAGGGACATAGGGGTCATCAATGTCTCCGAGTGCCCCGAAATTGTGAAGATTCAAGACAAAGACATTGATGAACTTGTAAGAATAAGGGATGGTTGTGTCTCCGAGAAGAAAAATATGAAGGGTGATACTAATAATAATAATAACGATGATGTTGTGGCATATGAGTTTAATAATTGTAGAGCTATTGTCACCAGTTCGGAGAAGCAATTAGATTTGAAGACTGTGATCACTGACCAATGGGAGGTATTTGATGATGATCTTATGGATAGTGCCTCCAATGCTACAAACTTCCCTATCTTCACAACTAGTAACCCTTTTCTGGATTCTTTGAGCATCGTACCTTATATTCCCGTTTGCAACAATCCTGTTCTTCCAGATTTAATTATTTTGTAGCTTGATGAGATAATTCAATGTAAGCTTTCATTTTCATATTTTTATTATTAAGGTTTATCGTAATATATAAAGGTGTTCTTTTTGTCTTTCTAATGTTAGCAATATATCATGCATACAACCAAATTCTAAATTAAATCTCGAGATTATATATAAATGAGACTTTTTTTTTAATTTAAAAATTTTTCGTTAATTTCTAATTAAATTTATAAATATAATTAAATTTATAAATATAATTAACTTTATAAATATAATAGTCATTTAGCTAGTACAGTTGCTTTTCATTTTATCTTTACTAATGTTTTTCTCAAATTAAAAAGGATTAAAAGGAATAGTATTTATATAAATAAAAAAGTAACAAAAGATTTTGTAATCTCGATCAGAAAAATATTATTCAATTAATGCAACTGACTACTTTGAGAGATTTATTAAAAAATGTCATTATTCACTTTCCATTGCAATAGGTAATTTTATTCTTATTATTTATCTTGAATTGTGTTATAATTAAATAGATATTTAAACTATTATATATTTAAACCATGGTACGTGATTATTTTATTTTAATCAATAATAAACAAATAGATACTTCAACTACACTATATTTCTCTCTATTGGTGTTTTATTTTCTCATATTGAAAATAGATTGGTTTTAAAATGTTGAATGTCAAGTACATTATTGTAATTAAATATTGTATCTACATTTGTATTTAAGAAAATTTTAAAGGATGTACATTTATGAATTGAAGGAGGTACATTTAACAATTATCTTATTTATTAGTTTAGGTTGTAATTTTTAATGTACCAATTTTAAGTTTTCTTATCTCATTTTTAATATACTTTAAGAAATTGTTCATTATTATTAATTTCAATTATATGTCTTAATAATTATATTAATTGTTATTTTAAAACCTTGCAAATTTGGAACTATTGTAATTTACTTTCACTCTCTTCTTTCGACAGTATTTGATCTAATTATATGTTAACAAACTCTTTTAAGTCCAAATTGAAGTATTTTAATTTTCTTGTGTTTTAAAATTTCTATCTGTTAGATGTGAATAATTCCATATTGACCAACAAATTATAATATTTGTTATAATGATAATAAACATATAAAAAAATTATGGTATTCCAACAAATGTTGTGGGATGATCAAGATACACAAGTTTAAAATATTCAAAGTATATCCTTTGGATGACTGGGTAAATTTTATACCAATATCTAAAAAATTTAAAATATGTTAAAAAATTACTTTTAGGGACCACGTCAAATTTATTCTTTTATAGTTTTTTAAAGCTTATATAGTGTTTTTTAGGCAAAATATAAGTTCAGATAGCGCATTTTTGAAAAATGCTATATAAGTAAATATAACACTTTTTTAGAAAAATGTTATATAAGTAAATATAGTGTTTGAAAAAATGTTGTATAAGTGAGTATAACACTTCTCCAAAAAAAATGTTGTATAAGTGATTATAGTGTTTCTCTAAAAAAAGTTCTGAATTTCTCCAAAAAAATGTTCTATCGTTTATACAACGTTTATTTTAAAAAATGCTATATACATATTTTTATATATACAATGCTGGTTTGAAGAAGCGTTGTATATGTTGTTTTGTTTTTAAACTCGCTAGTTTTTTTCATTTATTTTTGCCACAATTTTTACACATGTAAACACAGTCTCATTTATAAGATAAATTGTATATATTTCATTATTGTATTTTAGACTTAGATAATATGCAACAACTTCATTCATTCTAAAACTATAGAGTGTTCATTTTCATTTTTTCCAAATTAACTTGAACACAACAAGATTCCAAAAATGGTATACAATGATGTATAAACATAATCCAACATATTCCCTTTTTTTTGGCCGGTTGTGGGCGAGGAAGGGTTCGAACCTCGAACACTATGGTTCAAAGCCATGTGCTTTAATCCTCTGAGCTACAAGCCCTACCTTGTCATCTCCCTAGATATCTGTTCTTTGGAGTATCCTACAAATGGGAACATTTCCTCGTCACCTCGGACACTGTGAAAACGCCTCTCTTTCTATATAAGAAAGGTCCGCCTCTCTATACATAAGGTTAGGTAGTTTAATGTAAGTTAATCATGACAAGAATTTTGATAATTTTCCCTTTCAAATTCAACAGGAGAGTGAAACTTATAATCTATAGGCATTTTTAGATACATATTGACATCAATCTTCCTTGACTTTAATGATTTGATATTAGAATAGTGCTTCCAATTGCAATTAGGAAAATACTACAAAAAAAAGTAGAATTAAAAACAAGTGAGATAAAACTTAAGGAATAACATAAGAGGTAGAATCACATACATAAATTGGGATAGTTTCTCCTTCACAATATTCAATGATTTCCTTCATTATTGACAAATATAATACCACAATCATTGTTGCTAGTTGCTTTGGACACTAAAAAAATAACAATGCAAACATCAATATAACTAAAGATCAATATTACAAATTGGTTCTTACATAACAAATGTAGGCAATATTAAATTCTTATCCATTGTGCTCGATAAGTTTGTATAACCTTAATAATTCAATGAAGACAAACAACTTTTATATAAGTAACAA
The DNA here is from genome assembly GCA_037954015.1 of Psophocarpus tetragonolobus. Taxonomy (NCBI): domain Eukaryota; kingdom Viridiplantae; phylum Streptophyta; class Magnoliopsida; order Fabales; family Fabaceae; genus Psophocarpus; species Psophocarpus tetragonolobus. Next base: position 100,245,711 of record CM075689.1, read on the forward strand.
AATGTAAAAATAGATTATGTATCTTCCCTAATAATTCAACCTTAATATCTTGTCCATGTCTAAAACCAAAATCAAACCTACAAAATTTCTAAAAAAGAATGTAAGGTAAGCGTTTTCCCCTTGATACTTGTCCATGTCTAAACCCAAAATCAAACCTTGATACCTCAAACCAAATCCCAAAATATAATGTGATAATTTGAAATTACAATTCAATCAAAGCATTCCAGTCCATGTCTAAACCCAAAACCAAACCTCAAAAATTTCTAAAAAAGAACAGAGAGAAGTATATGTAAGAGTTTCCCCCTTCATACCTTGTAGAAGACACAAACCACGAAAATGCATCAACAAAATTGGTGAGGTCAACTATGAAGCACGCATAGTGCCACCAATAGAGACACGAAAAGGATAAGGTTTTAGGAGTGGGGTTTGGCAAAGAGAGGTTTGAAAAAAGTTAAAAAGAAAGAGCACAAATAATGAACTTTTAAAATGACAATGGGGACCCCTTACTCCAAAAACACCATATTCTCGTGTCTTTCTTTTCCATACAAAGTAGACCTCTCACTGCAAAATATTTTTGTATCTTTCTCTTTTCATACAAAGTATTTGTGATTCTTGAAATATACATTGGTCTCTTAAATTTATATTTAAAATTTTTAGATATCATATTAAAATAATAAAAGAATAATTTTTAAGAACATATAAAAATATTATATATTTTTAAATTATTAAATAAAAATTCTATATTTGATGTATTAAAAAATAAATGCTAATAATTACTATATTATAGTTTAAATTTTAAAAAAATAAATAATATGAGGAAATTAAATAAAAAAAATCTATTAATACAATTTATTATTTTTCACCTGTTTCAATTTGTCTAAAAATAAAATAAATTCCTTAGCTTTTATAAATTTATTTTTCAAATATTAAATTTTAAATATATTTTTTATTTTTATTTTTAGTATTTTGTCTCTTATTTGTTTTATACATTTATGATGAGAGAAAAGTGTTGAAGACGTGTACTAGAAAAAAATCAAAATTGAAAGTAAATTTTTCTATTATTTCTATTATAATAATTTGAGATAAACAATATATTTATATTTTTCAGTATTATATTTAAAAAAATTATGAATCACAACTTTTAGTAGAGAAGAATGTTAACGCTCTGTATATATCTCATACATCATGAGTTAGATAATACGTTACATGTTTGTTATAAAACACACTTATAGAATCATGCTCTATATATTTAAAAAGAATAAAAAATTATATTGAACACGGCCTATTTAAATAGGTGCCATATAAGAATCCGTCTTTTAGTTCAAAGAGCTTTTCAAAATTCGTAAGCTTGTACATTATATGCAATTGTGTATATGGTAGCTTAGTATATGCAAGACCCATTTAAATAAAAAAAAAGTTTAAATTTAATGTAAAGTGTGTATATGATTGTTAAATATAATATAAAATAATTTTGACATTTTTGCCTTCTATCTCATGTATCAATGTCTAAAGAGAAGCACTACTACAAAATATGAATTTAGCAAGGGCTATTTTTGACATTTTTGGCTATTTTAACCCCAGAAAAATGCATTTCTGACAGTTGCACATTTTGCTGTTAAAGTATGTGTGACAAACACTTTAGCAACGGTTTAGCCAACCCTTGAAAATGCATAATTTACCCGCAGTTTTAAACCCCATTAATGTGATACACACTACTAGCGGTTTTGTAATCCAAGTTAATGCAATAAACATTACCAACAGTTATGCAACCCCGTTAATGTGATAAATATTATTGTTAGTTTTGCTATCCCTTTTAATTTCTAACAAGTTTAATTCTTATCAAATATGTTTAACATTATATATTAGCCATTCATAAAATCCTAGTCATTACTGAGTAAACAAATATATAAAAAACAAGTCATCCAATAAAATCCTAAGAAGTAAGAAAAAAATATCTAATTTCCCAAAAATAAAAGAGTCAATCTTTGATGAAAAAAATAGTCCCTTATTTGTTATGTTGATAATCAAGTAGAGAATGATTAGGCATATTAGTTGGTTGTGCAATTCCTTGATAGATGCCTAAAATTTAATGTAGAACATAGTTAGAACATAAAATAGACATTGAAATATTTTAAATTTAAAATGTTACTATTGAAGCTTGAAATATATTCATGTCAATTGATATAAACAAATAAAGGATAATATTACATTCACAACCAAATAATAAAGGATACAAGACAATTATCCATATTGATGGATCAATTGTCTTAGAGACAATTGAATAGCATCCCTATAAATTAATCACATTCAAGCAATATTTGATAAACTTAGAGCTAGGTTAGCTAATGGTAATTGTCATTACAACATCCAGAGTGCCAACAAATATATATCGGCCATCACTGTATCAAATCAAGTTATTTTGTGAAACCAGCTTGAAACTTATAAAGCACTTCCTATGTCTCAAAAAGCAACCTTTTTCAAGTTTCAAATTTATTTAGATTAAACACAATGACATGAAATGAGAATGGAAAGAATGGAGGACCAAGGGAGGTTTTTGGCACCGATGATACCTCTACCTCCGATGATAATTTCCATTGCCACCTTCATCATCATAAATCATTTCCGGCAGTGGGCAACAATATAAATAATTTTTCTTCTATATGTTTTCCTAATTTTGACTAGGTTCTAAATTAGAGTAGAGAAAAGAGTACGAGTCAATACCTGTTGTGTATTCCTTCAAATCCTACAAGATGAACTCCCTTTCTTTCCCATCTTTATATTTTCCTTGCAACTTTCTTTCTCCTTCTTGGAAAATTTTCTAACTTCCCTCTCTAATTCAGCTACCTCCTTATATAAACTTAGTTTTTAAATTTTTTACTCATTGATAAACCAAATTTTAACCTCTATTTTTATCATGTTTAATACCCATTTGATGACTGGAATCGAGGAACGAGGATGAAACTTTGAATTGAGTCAATTCACAGTGCTCCATATCAGTAATTCTTTCTTTGTAACAATGAAAAGGTTTGGCTTTAGACTACCCATGTCAGGTTAAATCCTTTTTTCTAGGATTTAGATCTAAACTCTTTGTTATTCTCCCTTGCACTTTGCATTATCATTCATTATTCAATGAGTAATTTGTTTCTCCACTATATTTGTTACATCTTAATTATTTGAATGGTCATGACCATTGATATTTAAATAATTGATTTGGGAAACAAGTAGGTCGTTGCTCCAATAGAATTGACCAAATTTATTGGGCAGACCTCCAATTAATTAGTAAAGAAACCGATCCTAATTTAAAATCTTGCATGTCCAAACTTGATAACAAGTTATGGTTATAATGTAGTGTGAATGACCAAACACACCACAACAAATTGGTACTTTATTCATGATCAATGAATAACAAAGAATGAGACTGCTTAGTAAATAAGGGATAAAAACATGTAGTGGAAATCAAAATCCTAGGTCTTAATCCATTGAATCCTAAACCTACTACTTTGTTTCAGTTTAAAATCTATTGTGAGTTTGAGTCATCAAACACATACATATTAAATAATTGTTTCTCTTAGATTGCTCTCTTATCTTTTTAATTGATATTTTTGGAGCTAGATCTGGTCCTTTGGGTACGGTATCTGGACTTAGGTCCACTATTACTACTATGTAGGATACGTTTGCCTTTAAGCGGTCATATTTTACACAACACTCATGACAATTTTAATTTTTTGGGGCAAACGGTACAAATCGGTTTAAAACTAAACAAAGTTTGTAAAAAGCTTCCCTATTATTTATTTTATTTATTTATTTCCTACAAATTGATGAGCAAAGAATTGTTTTTCCATTTTTTTTCTTCTCTGGTTTTATTTATTTATTTATTTTAATTTTTTATTGTTATTGGATTTTATTTGGTTATTTAGATTTAAATTAGTTTAGTAATCCATAATAATTACTAGGGAAATAAGTTTTCAATGTATAACATTCTTAAATAAGATTTTTTCCCATAAATGATATTGTCATGTATATTTGGTTATTTACAGATATTTTTTTTGTGAAGGGCAGCGACCATACTAAATCAATTACTATAATTCGAATTAAACATCCAATTCAAGTTTAACCGATAAATATGAGCCAAATGCTCTGGAGCATAAGTAAAAATAAAGTATGACTGATTATTGTCCAAACCTAGTTTTACAAAAGCATCGACCATTAAACTTCCTGAGGAATGTCTTTGAAGTTACAATACACAATTTTTCCACTACTTCTAAAAATACTTTCCACTATGCCAAAGTATTAATGTTGGATGGAGCAACCTTCTTCTAATAACTTAGTAACATCTAGAGAATCTAATTCAATATCCAGAATACGTACTCCCTTCTAATAAACCACATTCAATGCTTAGAAAATTGCCAACAATTCAACTTTGTCCACATGGAAAAAAAGGTATTGAATGTGAGAATCCAAACAGAAATCTATCTTTGTGATCCCATATAACACCTCTAATAGAAGCAATCCTATGAATCCTACTGACTGCTGTATCATAGTTTATCTTGACTATTCCTAGATTTGGAGCTCTCCAACTCGCCTGTCGCATGGAATTAACATATTGTACTCCACTATCCTTCAAAAGTACCCATAGTTGGTGGGTATCTTGAAGCTCCTTGTGTAGGGTTTGCACTGAGTAAACTACCTGATCCTCACATTTCTAGATACCTTTGAAGATGAATCCATTTCTCCTTCACCATACACGGTCCAACACAATACTTAAAATTTTGCTCCATCTCTCGGTATCCTTTAAGTTTGAGAGAAACCAAAGAATGCAATTCTGCTCTTTGAAAAAAGTTTGGATGTTACCTGTGCCAATTCTCCTCCACTCCTTAACTATTTGCACACAATCTCTCAAGCCATGTATAATGGTCTCCTTCTCTTGCCACAGATAGGACAATTTGGATTGTCTGTCATATGCTTGTTATATCTCATTTCATTTGTGGGTAGCACAACACATGCTATCTTCCACAAGTGAATGTGAACACATTCTGACACGTCCCACTTCCATAATAGCTCGAAAATGGGAATATGCAAGGTCATCTTTCGAGATAAGAAACTTTTGTATGCTAATCTAGTGGAAAAACTACCACCTGATCCTTCAACCCGTCGAGGATCGTCATCAGCTCTATCACCTCTAAGAGGTTCAATAGCACAAATATCATTCACCACAGCCATTGGCAAAAGATGTTAAATTTTTTAACATCCCAAGAACCATCTTGAGCTATGAAAAAGCAAATTTTATTACTAGAAATAATATTAAATATTTCAATACACCAATTTACTAAGGGACCTCAGTCAACTATCCAATTATCCTTCCAAAAATTGCCGCCTCCTTGCCATTACCAACATGCCATACAATATTTGAATCACACTCCAGATGTGCAAATGTCACACTAGAAATTTGTACTTTTTCTTACTGTCCAATGCAATGACTAATATGTCCTCGACATTTGTACTTGGAGCGAACAAGTTGGACCCATAAAGCATTTAGTCTAGTGAGCAAAGTCCACCCTACTTTTGTGAGAAGATCAAGATTGGCTTGTCGAGTCTTTTTGAGTCCAAGATCCCTGTTTTTGTAGATATTACCCCATCCCTACCAATGAACGTTTTTTTCCAAGTCCGAGTCGTCTCAAATGAAATTCCTGCATTTTTATCAAACAAACATAGGAAAAAGATTAGTCTGGATCACATAGGTAGGCAATGCTTAAACCACTGATTTTGCTAGTGTCAATTGGCCTGCAAAGGATAAAGTATCCCTCTCTCAATTACTCAACCTCCACTACACTTTATCCATTAAAAGCTAGAAAGACTCCTTAGACACTTGTTTGTGGTGTATTGGAATGCCCAAGTACTTTTCTAAATCACAGGTTCGTTGAAAGCCAAAAGCATGAGATATTTGTTCCTGCCAGTGTCTATGTACATTTGCGAACAAGAAAACATGTGTCTTCTCTTGAATAATCTTTTGGCCTGAACTCCTACAGAAAATTTGTAAGACCTGATTTATAGCATCCATTTATTCTAAAGATGTTTCTACAAAGAGAAGAAAATCATCAGCAAAAGCCAAATAAGCTAATTCAGACCCACCTCTAGATATCTGGATAGGCGTCCAAAATTTGTTATTGACAACAATTTGAATCATATGAAACAATCGTTCAAGATAGAGAACAAAGAGATATGGGAAGATGGAATCCCCCTGACAGACCCCCTTTGAAAGGAGGAAATAGTCTAAAGCCTCACCATTCCACAACATTTTTAAAGTGGGAGAAGAAACACAATGATACACCAAATCAGTAAAATAATTCAGGAAGCAAATATCAATTAATGTATATTTTATAAAATTTCAATTGAGTCAATCATAGGCCTTTTCTAAATAAACTTTTATGACCATCCAACGAGGCACCTTTCTTATATCTTATGGATTGTATAACTTCTTGAGCAATGATAATATTATCATGGCTACTTCGGTGAGGAATTAAGCTAATCTGGCACGAGCTAACAAGCTTGTCCATAATAGATTGCAACCGCATGACAAGGATTTTGGTAACTATTTTATAAGAAACGTTATATAGACTAATTGGTCTTAAGTGCTTCATAAATCTAACAATCTCATCCTTTGGGATAAGTGTAATAAGTGTATGGTTAAGTGCAATTACTTTAAGCGGGTCTTTAAAAAAATCTTCAATCATCTTACAGAAGTCGTTCCCCAATATATGCTAATTACTCTTGTAGAAGACTGCTTACAATCCATCATCTCCTAGTGCCTTGAAACTACCCATGGTAAAGATAAAATTCTTAATCTTCAACCATGACATAGACTTGCTAAACCATTGGAGCTCCCCCTCTAACAGGGGAGAAATGCCACTTAGATGTTGGTTGAGACATACGGTTGATCATCAGTGAACAAGTTTTTTGTAAAATTGATTAACAAGGCTTTCAAGTAGCTTAGGATCGGCTTCTTAATTGCCATCAGAATCCCGAAGTATCTCAACTGTGTTCTTTCGTCAACAAATAGTTGTGACTCCATGGAAATACTTGGAATTTTTATCCCTGTAGGATAGCCATTTGGCATGAGATTGTTGGAACCATAACAATTCCTCCTCTCTTATGATCTGCTGATATTTCTGACAAGTCTTTTCTTGCTTGTCTTCCCAGTAAGTAGAGTTTTGACTTGTTAGTATTGTATTTATCTTGCCCAACTGTAGGATAAATTATCGCTTGCATTCGAAAATATTACCAAATACTTCATGATTCTACCGCCATAAAGTGATAAACCAAATTTTTACCCATATTTTTATATGAGTAATTTCTATTTGTAGGGAAAAAATTACATATTTATTGGTAAAATTCATTTTTTAGTGTTCTTCTTACTTTAAGACAGGTACTTGGAAATAAAAAGGGGCAAAACTGGACATTTTTAGAATAATTATTAAAGATTTAGGTAAGCACGATCGTGCTCCATCTTAGCACAGTCGTGTCAACACAATTGTGTTAGCACGGTCAGCTAAATCAACACAACCCAAAAAGTCAAACCAGAAGAAGCTCAACCATGCCGAGAAGTAGCACAACTATGTTGCAATCACAAAAATATGAGCACAATCGTGCTTAAAAGCATTACGATTGTATTGCGATTGCAATTTTACGAGCATAGTTGTGCTTAACACTAGCATGACTGTGGTACATAGGCCTTAAGAAAGATATAAAAAAGCCCAAACCTATTATAAGTAGGAGAAAAAAAAGACACAAAAGGGGGACTTGCATTGGCTCAAAGCAAGAGATAGATCTATGACCTAAGAGGTGAATGATCAAACTCACTACAACAATGTGGTAATTTATCGGTAATTATTGAATGACAAAAAATAAGATTGTTTAGTAATCTCTCTTATTTTACTTATCACTCCAATTCTGAATTACTGTGACTAAAATTGTTCTGGCTTGCTCATTAAAAATTTGATTTGTTCAATTGTTCTTTTACTTTTAAATTCAATTAATTGTGAACAAGATCTAGTTTCTTAAGTATGAAATCCGAACTTAGGTCCAATGTTACTACTGTATAAGATACGCTTGCTCTTAAGAGGTGATGTTTTATGGATCATAAAGTCTTATGCAAGTTGGACATGCGATCTTGATAATTACCAATAGTCTCCCAAAACTTAGTGAAAAACCTTTGGAAATATGGGTGAGCCAACCATGGTGCAATAAAATGGAAAGGCCTACACCTCATGTTAGCCATTTGAGTCTTTGCTAAAGTGATCAATAGAGGTCGGTGATCAAACTTATAGAATAGTAAGTAGAGTGTAAAAGCATGTTGAAATCGGAGTCGCAAGATAAGTTTATAAGCAGTTGATCCAGTCTCTCCCTCAAGTTAGCTTGTCGCTAAGTAAATACGGGTCCTTGAAACTATGCATCCAGCAAATTATTGGCCTGCACGAATTCCATAAAGTCATACGTTCCGCTCCTTAAAGGTTACCAGTGCCTCCCTCCCTCTCATGTTATTGTAGAAAAGCATTAAAATCACCCACTACTACCCATGGTTCATGAATAGAGGATGTTAATTCTATCAATTGCTCCCTAAGAGTTCTCCTATTTTGAAGGTGATGACTCCCATAAACAATGGTAATGAGCCAGCTACTTTACCTCCTCCATCGAACTCTGAGATGCACAAATTGGTATGTGTTAACAATTACCTCACTTATCAGAGATCATGCTTCCAAACACACCAAATGTCGTCAACCGTACCCTGAGCTTCACCAATGTACCATCCGTAAAAAATAAATTAACATTATACTGCTTAGTGATATCCCTGATCAGCCTACTAAATCCCACTATGCATGTACCATGGAAGTTCCAGGGCATAACATTTATAATTAAATATCAGAATTATGAGCCCCTAAGGAGCTCGAAGCAAGGGGCTAAAAAATCGCCATTGAAAACTCTATGGGAAGATTATGAAGACAAACCCATATCGCAATTCTTTTAGCAAGGTCAAATTATCCATGAAGAAAGGCCTCCAATGCTGCACCATAATATAATGGTCTGCTTATTCAAGGACCCTAAAAAATTGTTCGATTATAATCTTCTTATGCCAAAAAAAAGATTTGGTAGTAGTTATTGGGTAAGTCAATAATCTTCAAAACACCTTTCTTCGCCCAATCACAATTCACCTTAGGTTGGAGCACACAAAATCCACATTATTCCCCAGTACGATTACCACAAAGGACCCTTTCCATGGTTTACATCACTCTTTAAATTCTTCATCAGTCACAAGAATTTTTTTGTATCGTGCAATATCATCCTCTAGAGTACAGGAACTGGTATCTCTAGTTTTGGCATCCCAAAACATCTACCACTGAATTCAAAGAATGCAACAGGTCCATCTCTAGTCATGAGTTTTGTTTTATATGACTTATGTAATGTCCTTCGTTACAATAACACCAGAGTATAATAATTAAATAATTATTATAAATAAAAATAAAATCTCAAAATAATAAAAAGGATAATTGTAATAACAACGTTCATAAAAGGAAAACTTAAACTACGACTAAGTTTTCATGCCTTCTTAGCCTTTACAGTTTTCTCCTCTTCTAACTCTGAAAACAACACTTTTTTTATGAGATGGAAATCTCAGTGAATAAAATATTTTTTAAAAAAAATTCGCAAATAGCGTTGTTCTCAGTCGGTGCGGAATCCAGAAAAACAACCATGGTATCCACAATTAAAGGAGGTTTTTAAAAACAAAAATAATTTATTTCAAATAATTTCTAACACAAAAAGAGAAAGGTATTTTAATTAACACCCTTATAACACAATAGCCGTGAAATACAGTGATGCTCAGGATCACTCGCTCCCACTCTATGGTTCCTAGAACCAGGGTTTTTAATAGATTCTTTGAAAGGATTTATGAGTTCATATTTCATACAATGACGTCTCATTTTCTTCCCCACGCTATTATGGAGGTATCCAGAATCTCTTCTCCATCTCGGATGGAGGTATCTAAAACTTTTTCCCCGTATGAAACAGAGGTATCTCATACATCCATCCCGAATGATTGTATCTCGAATTTTCATCCGCATTCCAAATGAAGGTATCACATCCAACTATTAAATGAATACCATTAAAAAAAACAATAAGTCATTAAATATTAATAAAAACAAATCTACCGCATACGTAATTATTATTAGTAATATAAAAAAACACGTAACATGTGAAAGTAATCCGAAATGCAACGCTTTCATTCGGATAGAGTATATGGAAAGCATACGTGGCCATAGGAATTACGCGACGTGACTCATATGTAAAGAATTAACTTCACATACATGATCCTAAAGGGCTTAGGCTTTGGTAGCATTCACTTCACAACAAACTTTGGCCAAATTTTTTAATTGCCCTACGTGCACACCTATATTTATCTCTCTTTAATAATCCTTATATACATTATTGAACATAAATGGACTGAGCCTTATTCAATTGTTCGGAAGATTACTTAGGTACGCGCCTTTTCAAACTTTAGGAAGAATCAAAGAGTAACAATTATCAACACGCGAGTTTATATCATTAAACGATAATTAAAGTACTAATATAAATTTCTCAAATTTTTTTATCTTTCAAAATGTATTAAATTCACAAAATCATACCATGGGAGTTCTTAAAGGGTTGTTTTATTCAACGCGAGATCCCACCACTCTAATTATTTTGCTCTTATGTCTGTCTTTCTCAATTTTAGAATAATCAATTAATCTATGATATTCTGAGGGAACTAATTAACCCTATATATAATAGTTTAGGGTTGATTTTCCCCTATTTATATTTTTCTATATCCCATTACCTAAAAAAGAATTCTGATTTAATTTGATATATAGCATTATAAAATATGTACCACAAAATGGACAACAAATATATTGTTCGATAAATAGTACGGATAAAATAACTTCATTTTCAAAACAAAACTTGAATTTATAATAAAAAAATTAATAAAATTTAAATATACAGTTTTATAACACAAAAGGATAAAAGCTTAAAATAACAGTTAAAGAATTATATTAAACTATATATACCATATCCTAAAAGATTGTGGAAGATCACGAAGTTTGCAACACGGCCATTATGTTGACTCAGTATAGTCATACACTAATTTCACCTTTAATTTCCAGTCAAAAAGTATAAGATGGAGAAGACTTCTCTGTCAATTTCTAAATATGTTAATGCCAACAATCAACACAAGCATTCTGACCATTGAAGAGACTGAGTTTAGTGTCCTGATAACTCCAATGAAGAAGTAGAAGAGTAGAAGTAAACGACAAATACTTTTTTAGATTCCTTTATCCATTTTGCCTTTTCTTGTCTATATGCAACATCTTGATTTAACTTGTCTTTTCATTCTTGTTTTAGATTTTTAATTTCATGCATGTTTTGTAATCAGGCTGAATAGTATATCATTTAGGTAATACTTGACTATCTTTTTTAGACGTCTTTTCTTTTCAAAATGAATTGAAAGACCTATAACAAACATAATTTTGGAATTTGGTTGATTTTGTTTTGTTTTTTTTTTGGGTTTTAGTTAAACAACTTTCTTTTAGTTCTTAGATTCAAATAACATTACTAATTAAGTGATTTCAATTTACAGTACAGTGACTTAATATGTCATTACGAAATCTAACTAGAGGGTATTCCTTTATAAAACTTTTAGGATAATCTCATTTTTTAATATCTAAAAAAAATTGATAACATATTATATTATATTATATATACTCAGCTTCTTCATCTTCATCTTTGTTCTTCCTTCTCATCCACATCTCTTTTTTTTTTTACCTTTTCCCTCGTATTCATAATACTCCATAACATTTTCTTCAACCTTTTTCTACTTTTATGGTCGCTAACCATTTTATTTTATGTGGTTATAAGTGGTCTAGTGACAAAGTCCACTTGCAAAGAGAAGAGGAAAGGGAGGGATCGATGATTTGAATCTTTTTACTAACAAAATTAACACATTAACAAATAACATTTGCCTATAATTTTTTTTATTTGGTTTTTATTTTTTTTATGACAGGTGGTGTGGTGCAATATCAAAAGTGCAAACAAGAAAAATGTGCAAAAAGAGGAACAGAGAGAGAGAGAGAATGGCTCGATCAAATCAGCATAAATCTCATTCTAACTATGATGGAATCAGTTAAAGAGTTTATATACAATGAATTATGAAGAAGGAAATAGGCGTTGAAAGTCCAAGCCTAAAAAAAAAAAAAAAATAAGCAAACTAAGGGCACATGGCTGTGGCATTCACAGTTCAACTTCATCTTTTTTGTCTTATGAATGAGAAGGTTGCAGAGAGCCCTCATCAAGCTGGGAATGTATGTTGAGCATTCCCAGCTTGGAAGATGACTCTCAAAAAACATGAGGTGGTAGTGCCTTGGTGAGTATGTCGGCCAATTACATGTTAGAGGAGATAGGGAGGAGCTTGATTAAACCAACATTGACCTTGTCACGAACAATGTGGCAATCTATGTCTATATGCTTGGTGCACTCATGGAAGACCTGATTGGAAGTAATTTGAAGGGCGCTATCACTGTCGTAAAACAAGAGAGAAGGGCGATTGAAGGAGACTTTGAAGTCCTCTAAGAGGTATGTGAGCCATTGCACCTCACAAGTGGTAGAGGCCATGACTCGATTTTTGCCTTTGACGAGCTTTTGGAGATTGTATCTTGCTTCTTAGAACGCCATGCTACAAGAGAGTGGCCAATATAAACAAAAAAACCTATGATAGAGCATCTAGTATTTGAACAACCAGCCCAATCCGAGTCGCTGAAAGCATTGATTTGGAGATAGTTAGTGTTGGGAAAGTAAACACCCAACAACCTTTAGATGAGCATTAAAAAATATTGATGTTTCTGTTCAACAATGTCATTTTGTTAGGATGTTTCATTACATGTGGTGTGATGTACTTAATTTGAGAATTGAATAGGTTAGCTTCATAATTTGTGAAATTTATTTTGTGCTCTCTTGTTTCAGATTTAGCATGCATCAAATAAACCCAAGTATACCATATGTGGTCATCTGCAACAGTCAAGAAGTATCTGTGACTTTGCATAGAAAGCTTGGTGCAAGGGCCCCATATGTCAACATGTCCAAGTTCAAAGGGTTTCAATGCATGCGAATCGCTTAATGGGAATGAAAGTCTTTTTTTGTTTAGCATAATGACATATATTACAAGTAAAATTTTTATTTTCTTCACCATGATTAGAAATACAAGTGTAGTAATGAGACATAACTTGTAATCACTCTTGAGACAAATGTCCCCTAAAATTCCAAAGATGAATGAGAATGGTTTTACAAAGGGGATGAGTTATAGCAGACATAGTAAGGGAGGTATTTAGGTTGCTAATAGACAAAGTGTAAAGGTCAACATGCTCATTAATTGTACCAATCTTCTTCCTTGACTCACATCCTAAATTGTGCATAGTGAATAAGAGAAAATTAGTTCACAATTAAGTGATTTTACAAGCTTAGAGATAGAAATTAGATTGTAATTGAATAAAGGGATAAATAGCACATCATTAAGAAAGAAGTCATTTGTGAATATCATTGTGCCAGAGTGGATAACCTTAACTTGTTGACCTGGGATAACTTGACAACAACATGATTGAGGCTTTTGTAATGGGTGAAGTACTTTAGTGAAAAAGACACATGGTCTGTGGCACCCGAATCTAGTATCCAAGGTGTTATGTATTTTGACTTAATTGAAGAAGTGTTATGTATGTTATCTATTCTGATACCTTTACTTTGTGTATTGCAGGTGGTGATCAAGCCTATCCAGTTGACATGAGAGGAATTTGTGCTAGTGGGAGTAGGAACAATTGAGCCTCCTATGTTGGATTGAAGGATAAAGGCCATTAGTGCCTAATACTCCCTTAATGAAAGCTTATATTCATAGGTCTTACTAGGATTTTGCTGATTGTCATTTCCCTTCACCTCTTCAACCATGATTTGGTTAATGTTGGGATTCTTTCCATGGAGTTCATGTCTTGGAGGGAAGTTGTGCTTCCTATAACACACATCCATGGTATGGCCGAATCTACCATAGTGTGTACATATCTTGTTTACCTTGTTTGAGCCATTACTTTGTTGACTTTTGTTGCTACCTCTATCATATGGGAATCCATGCTTTCAATAGCACACGTTCTTAGTGTGGCCATTTCTTCCACAAAAACTGTATGATAGGTTGGTACCTTCTTCATTTGGCTATTGAGTTCTTGCTTCCCAGATTCAACGCAGCAGCAAAACTACTACCCTTATGCTGTTTTTCTTGTTGCACCACATAGGAGAAAATTTTAAAGATAGATGGGAGAAACTCCATGATCAAAATGTTAGACTTAACATTGGTAAAGTGTTTGTTCAGTCCCCCTCAAGAACTGCATAATATGATCCTCAATTTTCCTCTTTGTTATGGCATCTCCCCTTCCACTGTCACATTTAATCGAACATTTGCAAACTGGATTAAGCTTAAAACTCTCTAACTCATCCCATACTATTCTCAATTTAGTGAAATACTCAGTAATGGTTTAATCAGCTTGTCTAATTGAAGTTGCTTCTAATTGCAGTTCTGAAATTCGAATTCTATCTCCTTGTAAATACCTAGCACGAAGATCCTTCCAAATTGCTTCAGATATATCCATCCATATGATGTTTTGGCAGATTTTGAGGAGTTACGAAGTGAAGAGTCCAAGAAACCACCATATTGTTGCATCTCCTCCACGCCGAGTAAAGTCTATCACCTTCACCAGTGATGTGATCTTTGATGATCACGTGCCCAAAGGATCCTTTCTAAAGTCACTTGGAAGGGAAATGGATTTATGGAGAGGAAAGGAATGGGGTGAGGTGCCACAAATACTAGGTTTGATAAGCCAAAGGGGAGAGGCCACAAGGGAGGGGTCCCTTGATAACTCTTAGAAGCTCTCACAAAGGAGAAAGGGGCACACTCAAAGGTAAGAACCTCAACCAATATGGTCTCTAGGATTAAATTCAAGTGTAAAAAATACAAGTGAGGGAGGAGCTCCTATTTATAGAGGTAGCTAACCTCTTGAACAAGATAACCTAAAAAAGAAGGGCTAGGATTAAAAGGAGAGATCTAAGGGAGGAGAATTGAGAAACAATTCCCTCCTTAGATCATCAAACTTGGTGCCCAAGTTTCTCAAACCAAGGGCCAAGATTCCTTCTTATTAGCTTAGGGGGTTTATGTAGAAAAGAGAGGTGTAGATATCAAGGCTACCCCTTATTTCCTTCATAAAGACCCAAAAAGCTAAATCCACCCTCTAAATTCCTAAGACACCTCCTAAAAATAAAAAATGGACTAAATACATGTCCCAAATTAAATTCTTAATGCTCCTCAAAATTAAAATAAAGGAAAATTACATTTTATTAACTAAAGTCTCTAGCCTAATATCTTCACTCTCCATAGGAGGTGAAGTCTTCCTTTGTCTGCAAGGGCTAGGTCTTCTTCAATCCTTCTAGCCATGGCCCTAGTGATAGGTCCTTGGCTAGGCATGGTCACATCATCTCCTCCCCCTTGAAGAGGATTTGACCTCAAATCCATGGGGTCTTCATCATTTTCAGCACCTACAAATGGAGACAAATAAGAAACATTAAAACTGGCGCTTACCCTATAATCCTCTGACAGATCTAAAACATAGGCATTATTACCGATCCGCTCAAGGATTTGGAAAGGTCCATCTCCTCTAGGGCTAAGTTTGGACTTCCTTTGAGAAGGAAATCTATCCTTTCTCAAGTGAAGCCATACCCAGTCGCATTCAAAGATGACTTCTTTCCTCCCCCTATTGGCGAAAGTAGCATCTCTCAAGGATTGGCGCTCTATGTTAACTTTAACCCTCTCATGTAATTGTTTTACAAAAATGGCTTTTGCCTCTCCTTCTTTATGCACAGCAACAGAAAGAGGAAGAGGTAAAAGATCTAGAGGAGTACGAGGATTAAAGCCATAGACCATCTCAAAAGGAGAATGCTTGGTGGTTCTATGAACCACCCGGTTATAAGCAAATTCAATGTGGGGAAGGTACTCATCCCAAGACTTATGGTTGCCTTTAAGGAGAGCCCTCAGCATAGTGGATAAAGATCTATTCACCACTTCTGTTTACCCATCAGTTTGAGGGTGACAAGTAGTGGAAAAAAGAAGTTTAGTTCCCAGCTTAGCCCAAAGAGTTTTCCAAAAATGGCTAAGGAACTTCACATCCCTATCTGACACTATTGAAGAGGTTATACCATGCAATCGGATAACCTCTTTAAAGAAAAGTCTTGCGATGTTGCTCGCATCATCCACTTTGTGGCAGGGAATAAAATGGGCCATTTTTGAAAATCGGTCCACCACCACAAATATGGAGTCTGCACCTCGTTGGGTTCTTGGGAGCCCAAGGATGAAATCCATGCTAATATCCTCCCAAGGTGCAGAAGGAGCAGGTAAAGGTGTGTATAGTCCATGAGGTATTGCTTTAGACTTTGCTTGAAAGCAAGCTATACATTTAGAGCAATGTCTATGGACATCTCTACGCATATGGGGCCAAAAGAATTTCTCTTGTAAAAGCATAAGGGTTTTTGAAATCCCAAAATGCCCCATGAGCCCACCTTCATGACTCTCTTTTATAAGTAAGTTCCTAATTGATCCTTGGGGTATACAAAGCTTACTCCCTTTGTAAAGATACCCCTCACTGATGAAATACCCATCATGGGCCTTTAATGCAAATGCAGATGCAGAGGTAGCAAAAATGGGGCCGAAATCCTTATCGGACGGATACATAGCCCGAATGTCATCAAATCCCAAGATTTTTGCACTCAAGGATGAATAAAGGGCATGACGCCTAGAAAGAGCATCAGCCACCACATTTTGTTTTCCTTTCTTGTACTTGATGACATAAGGGAAGGATTCAAGATATTCCACCCACGTTGCATGCCTTTTGTTCAATTTACCTTGACCCCTCAAATATTTTAGTGACTCATGGTCACTATGAATGACAAACTCCTTGGGAACAAGGTAATGCTCCCAAGTTTGAAGGGCCCTAATTAGAGCATAAAACTCCTTATCATAGGTGGGGTAGTTGAGGGGGGCACCATTGAGTTTTTCACTGAAATACGCAATGGGGTGCCCTCCTTGCAACAAGACAGCCCTCACACCTACACCAGAGGCATCACATTCAAGTTCAAATGTTTTAGAAAAGTCAGGTAATGCCAAGACTGGTGCATGGGTCAGTTTATGCTTAATTAGCTGGAAGGCTTTCTCTTGTTTCTCACCCCAAAGGATAGGAACTTCCTTTTTCACCAAATCATTTACTGGTGCAAAGAGCGTGGAGAAATTAGGCACAAAGCGCCTATAAAATCCAGCGAGACCATGAAAGCTTTTGATCTCTGTCACACTCTTTGGGGTGGGCCATTCTTGAATAGCTTTTATCTTTTCGGGGTCAACATGAACCCCTTTTGTGCTAACTACAAAACCTAGGAAAACTACACTATCTACACAAAAAGTGCATTTTTCTAAGTTACCAAAAAGATGATTACTTCTAAGAAGAGAAAAAACATGCCTTAGATGTCCTAAATGATCATCTAGGTTCCTAGAGTAAACTAAAATGTCATCAAAGTAAACTACACAAAATTTACCAAGGCAATCCCTTAGTACATGATTCATTAAGCGCATGAATGTGCTTGGGGCATTAGTTAGCCCAAAAGGCATAACCAACCACTCATAAAGACCAAATTTAGTCTTAAAAGCAGTTTTCCACTCATCACCCTCTTTGATCCTTATTTAGTGGTAACCACTTCTAAGATCTATTTTTGAAAATATTTTTGCCCATGCAATTCATCCAACATGTCATCAAGACGGGGGATTGGGTGCCTATATTTGATGGTGATGTTGTTGATTGCACGACAATCAACACACATCCTCCATTGGCCATTCTTCTTGGGCACAACAAGACTGGCACAACACAAGGGCTTAGGCTCTTTTGAACCCAACCCTTCTCCAACAGCTCATTCACTTGAGACTCAATCTCTTGGGTCTCCATGGGGTTGGTCCTATAGGCAGGTCTATTAGGTAGACTTGCGCCAGGCACCAAATCAATTTGATGTTCTATACCCCTAATGGGAGGAAGTCCTTTCGGAACCTCATTAGGGAATATGTCATCAAATTCTTTTAAAATATCTTGAAACCCTTGAGGAAGGTGCTCATGTGCATGGGCTGTGGCAGTGCTCTCAGCAGAAGAATGCAAAATGGAAGAAGGATTTGATGCTTCTTTGCAAAAGAGGAGATAAAAGGGCTTATTAGTCAAAGGAGCTTCTTTTAAATTACGTTTAGTACCAAATAGGCTCCTTTTACTAATATTCCCTTTCGAAGGGGCATCACCTTCCGACTCTCTCTCTTTACCCTTTTCAAGCTTTAAGGGTAAAGCTTGTTGTGTTTTTTTTTGTTTTTGTTTTTCCTCAACTCTTTTCTTTTTCATCACAAATTGATCCTCAGCCACTTGAGAAGGTGACAAAGGATACAATTTGAAGCGCTCTTCATTATGGGTGAGAATTATTTGGTTGGAGTGGCCATGGTGAATAGCTTTTTTGTCAAATTGCCATGGTCTCCCCAACAGGATATGACCAGCCTCCATAGGAACTATGTCACAAAGAATCTCATCATTATAAAATCCTATGGAAATTGGAACCATAACTTGTTCGTTGACTACCATCTCCCCTTGCTCATTGAGCCATTGCAATTTGTAAGGTTTGGGATGGGGCATGGTAGTCAAGGCTAGTTTTTCAACCAACCTAGAGCTACAACAGTTACAACAGGAGCCACTATCAACAAGGAGAGAACATACTTTGTCATTTACTTTACATCTTGTATGGAAGATGTTCTCTCTTTGTGACTGGCCAAGCTCTAGAGGTTGGCTTCCAAGAAGCCTTTGAACCATAAGGAGTTCCCCCTCATAAGGAAAAGCTTCCTCACACTCTTGTTCAAAAGTATGTGCCCCTTCTTCCTCACTCTCACTAGAGGAGGAAGATGAGTTATTCTCACTACAAATGTCTTGTCCCCTCATGATCATGGTTTTCTTGTTAGGGCATTGAGAGGCAATGTGGCCTCTCCCAAGACATTTGAAGCATTTGATACTACTTTGCCTTTTAGTAAGCTTAGTAGTAGGGGGTTTTCTCTCTACATGAGGTGCTTTTGTATCTTGAAAATGCTTGGGTTCCTCTTTGGGAAAACCCTTGAAAGAATTTCCCTTAAGTTGGTCTCTCTTTGAGTAAGAGGGAGAATCTTTTTTAAAACTTTTTCTCTTGAGTTGATTCTCAGCTCTTACACAAAGTTCTACCAACTCATCAAGGTTTGAGTATGAAAGAAGCTCTACCTTATCTCTAATGTCAGAGCTTAATCCACACAAAAACCTAGCACGGGTGGCATTGGGTTCCTTAATGATATTGGCCCTTAGTATGAGGAACTCCAATCTTTTGTCTATACTCCTCAATACTTAGGTTATGTTGCCTAAGTCTTTGGAGCCTATCCAAAAGATCCCTCTCATAATATGAAGGAATATGCCTTCTTCGCAAACAAGTTTTTAAATCATTCCAGTAGCGAATGTCAGGCATTTGTTTACGGGCCCTATCCTTGACTAACCCATCCCACCAATGCAAAGCAGAACCTTGAAAACTAAGGGAGGCCAAAGATACTTTCCTTTCTTCCCTAATTTCATAGCATCGAAAGAGTTGTTCCACTTTGACTTCCCAATCTAGGTAAGTCTCAACATCTTCCCTACCATGAAAATGGGGTAGGTCTACCTTTGGTTCCCTAGCATGATTTATGTTCTCTTGAGGAGAATGATGATTGTATGATGAATGAGAGTGATGCTTATGTTGATTTCTATAGTATTCTTCTTCACTAGAGCTAAAATACCTAGATGGGGATCTTATGAGAATTCCTTTATTTTTTCTATCACTTTCCCTCCCATCTCTCTTCTTACTCTCTTCTCCTCTCCTTCTCTCTTCTTCCTCTTTTTCTCTTTTTCTTTCTAGTTCTTTCCTTCTTCTCCTTTCTTCATCCCCTCTTCTCTCTCTTTGCCTTCTCTCTTCTCGCTCTTTTTTCTCTTTTCTCATTTCCAACATCTCTTTTTTTAACTCTTCCTTCTCTTTTTGTTTTTCCTTTTCTTTTATTTCTTTTTTTCTCTCTTTTTCTTCTCTCCTTTCTTGTTCTTTAGCCATCCATTCCCTAAATTCTAAGTTAAGGTTTTCAAGAGTGTCTCTCTTAGAAGGTTTTCTTTGGTTGACACTCTTACTTGATGAACAACTATGTGCACTAGAATGTGTGTGGGAAGTCATGGTGCTTGGATGCTAAAAACTAAAGGGTAGGCCAAAAACTTTTTTTTTTCAAGCAACACTCCTCTCTTTTTTTTTTCTCACCTAAGGTGGCTTGATGAGTCTTTGGAACTCTTAGCCTCTACATGTTTTTTCAAAATAACATAAAATAAAATAAAAGTGCAAGAATGTAAAAGAGAAAGGGCTCTAATCGTGCTCCTAAGGTGTTGAAGGAAGTGTACCACTTCTCCCTTCTTCACCTAATTAATGAGGAACTACGCTAAAATTAACCAAAATTATTACAAACCAAGGGAGGGCCTTAAGGGCACTCAAACGCCCAATCTAAAATTAAGTATACACAATACAAAGAAGAAAAAAGAATAAAACAAAGTCTTCACTCCAAGCTTTTTTGGTGTTTGTCTCCTTTTGATCAAGCCCCTTTGAGTTGCATCAACTCACCCCAAGAATGCTACCCTTGTTTCCTCTTGTTTGGACTTGCCAAAATTTTATATATGGAACCTTTGCCAACCTTTCCTTACCAAGGCCGAATACAACACAAGACAACAAACAAAGCTGAATAAAAAAACAAGGTTCACAAATCCAAGTGGATAGATTAAACAATGACAAACTCAAAGACGTAAAGAAGACAAGCAAGAAAACATAAGGCTCATAAAGGAAGGTAGCACACAAAAAACTTTGCTAGATTAGTTCTAAGAGTAGAGATGAAAAAAGACTCAAACAAAAAAAAATGAAACCAATAGTTGCACACTTAATAAAATTTAAGTGACCAAAAACTAAAAAGCTTACTCAAGTAATTTTTTTTTTGAATCACAATTGGTTCCTCATATCAAATGTTTATACTATTAGGTACACAACTTCAAATTTGTCTTTCTTTTGAGTTCTTTATCTTCTTTTTTTTTTTTAACTTGAACTTTTTCTATTTTTTTTTAACTTTTTCTAATCATTTTTCTGCACCTAATAGCTTGTTGAATTGAAATTTTAATGAGGATTCTTGAAATAATAACACTTGAGTGAATAAGCACAAAGTAAGGTTACACAATTTTCAAGCAATGCATGCAACTAAAGGCAAAACAACTTAGTAGTTCCAAATACCACTGAACTAATGGTGCTTAAGGAATGATTTAGGGCTGATTTTGAAGTAAATTGATTGCTTAAATTACTAACACAATTCACCCAAGCTAAAATTCCATAAAGAGGCACCAATAGTGAAGGTAAACCAAGTGGAAAGCTACTAATAATTCAACATAAAACAAGAAACATATAAAGATTGAATTGAGCAAATATTTAAGAACAACAAAGAGATTAATATGCTTGAACTAAAAGCATAAAAGACTTAAGAGAATCAACAAGAGGTTCACCTCTTAGGAGCTCAATTCAAACTGTTTTTGAAGGCTTTTTTGTAAAAAATTTAAGAGGCTAAAACCTATGGAATTTAAATGAGACAAAATAGGAAACTAACATGACTAGTATTTGACAAAACACAAGATTAAGAAAAAATAACACACCTAAAAATAGAGCAAAAATTTCAGCAAGAGACTTAAAACAAAAGGCACAACAAAGTGGCCAAAGTTGATCGCCACAATGGTGTAGAAAAATCCTCAACCATGTGGGTTTAATGGTCACAACTTCTTAGGCACACTTTAACATAAAAAAACAAGGGAAAATTAAGCAACTTGAACAAAAAAATAAGATGCAAAGAAAGGGACAAATAAAATCGCATCAAATTAAATGGAACATAGGCGCGTAGATAGAAAACAAAAGCGCATATAATAGCAAGAATAAAAAGCTATACTACTAGACAATAAAGGAAATAGAGATGAAAAAAAATGAAAGACTTTAAAATAAAGAGATCAAAGAAATAAACAACAAAGCAAAAAAAAATTGAGAAAGAACGTGACCTTTAGAAAGTGGCTCTGATACCACTTGATGTGATCTTTGATGATCACGTGCCCAAAGGATCCTTTCTAAAGTCACTTGGAAGGGAAATGGATTTATGGAGAGGAAAGGAATGGGGTGAGGCGCCACAAATACTAGGTTTGATAAGCCAAAGGGGAGAGGCCACAAGGGAGGGGTCCCTTGATAACTCTTAGAAGCTCTCACAAAGGAGAAAGGGGGACACTCAAAGGTAAGAACCTCAACCAATATGGTCTCTAGGATTAAATTCAAGTGTAAAAAATACAAGTGAGGGAGGAGCTCCTATTTATAGAGGTAGCTAACCGCTTGAACAAGATAACCTAAAAATGAAGGGCTAGGATTAAAAGGAGAGATCTAAGGGAGGAGAATTGAGAAACAATTCCCTCCTTAGATCATCAAACTTGGTGCCCAAGTTTCTCAAACCAAGGGCCAAGATTCCTTCTTATTAGCTTAGGGGGTTCATGTAGAAAAGAGGGGTGTAGATATCAAGGCTACCCCTTATTTCCTTCATAAAGACCCAAAAAGCTAAATCCACCCTCTAAATTCCTAAGACACCTCCTAAAAATAAAAAATGGACTAAATACATGTCCCAAATTAAATTCTTAATGCTCCTCAAAACTAAAATAAAGGAAAATTACATTTTATTAACTAAAGTCTCTAGCCTAATATCTTCACTCTCCATAGGAAGTGAAGTCTTCCTTTGTCTGCAAGGGCTAGGTCTTCTTCAATCCTTCTAGCCATGGCCCTAGTGATAGGTCCTTGGCTAGGCATGGTCACATCAACCAGGTTCACATGTTCTTCATTTGATGAATTCCAGTTTGTTCTTCGCACTTAGAGCGTAGCCATCGCCTTACACCATGCATTGTAATTCTTCTCATGAAGAAGAGGAGAGAAAAGAATGATGGATGGATTTTCTCCCAAATGTAGGTAGAGATTATTGTGTACGTTCACCGTGGGATCAAGTTCATTGCTTATGATTGAAGAAGATGATACCATTGACGATGAAGGAATCAGAGCAGGCACAACAAAGCTCCTCTAGCTGAAGAGCTATGATACCATATCAAAAGTGAAAACAAGAAAAATGTGCGAAAAGAGGAACAAAGAGAGAGAATGGCTTGATCAAATAAGCATAAATCCCATTCTAATTATGATGGAATCAATTAAAGAGTTTATATACAATGAATTATGATGGGTCCAAGCCCAAAACAGAAAAAGAACAAACTAAGCAAACTAAGAATTAATAAAAATAATTGCCAGATAACATAAATAACAGAAGGTTGTGGCAAAGGGCATAGGGTTATGGCATTCACAGTTCAACTTCATCTTTTATGTTTGTGAATGAGAAGGTTGCTGAGATGCAACATTAAGAAAAGTTAATTTCAGAAGGAGGTTAAATAGAGTTATAAGAATTTTATTAATAAACTTTTCACAAACCATCTTGAGAAGGAGTTTTCTAAAACGATTTTGATATAAGAAGATTTAAAAGCCTTCTGTAAACTGTTACGAAAAAAAAAACAACCTAGCTTATCAGGAGCTTCTAATAAATTGATGTAGATAAAAATAGTTTCTTATAAAATAATTCAAGTTACAAACTAGTTATAGTTAACAAGATGTTAATAGAAGGTTGTAAAGAAAGTTGTTTATATTGATTCACTCAATGTGAGCTACATCCAATCTCTTATAAATACTTATAAGAAGGTTCTACTATTTCAGTTAGAAATACATTAAGTATTATTTCCGTTACTTATGGCTAAGAAGTTTTCTTAAGCGACTCTTGGTTATACAATACAACTCCCCCTAAGTTGAAGTTTCAATTATTATTTAATCACTAACTAACCACTCATGGCTTTCTATCAAGTATTCTTTTAACAATAAGTCACTAATGACTCTACAAGATAAAGGTGTAAAACATAAAAGACTATCTCTTAAGTAGGGGATATAACTGATTTGCTCATACTAGTAACTTTATTAGGTGCAGAATAAAACAATTAGGCTACCTAGAAGGTTGTATGAGAGGTTTCTTATCACTCAAAATGAGTATATCTAAAACAAAGATAGCAATGAGAATTTTAGAGAATTAGTACTCTTCAACTCTAAAATGTAACTTTGTATGTAGTTTATGTTCTTTTTTCTCTTCTAAGAACCTCTATTTATAGTTTTCAAGTGATGAACACTGCTCCTCTTCAATGACAAAAAATTGGCTTCTTGCAACTTGATCACTGATCTTGCATTAAATGTATTATAAGAGGTTATCATGAGCTTGTAACTTTTTCTTTGATATTTAGAACCACTTATAAATTTTGCATATCAACTTGCTCTAATTGGCAGCTTTGCAGACTAACAGTGTTAGAGACACTCTATTTTAGGCGAGTTTCAACTTTAGTACTCTAGCTATCAGTTTAGCTTCTTCGTTCACTTGCATAATTTGAATTTCTTCTTTTGCGCCATTTCCCGAAGATGATAATCCTTGTAGAAGTCAACTTATCTTAATATTCAAATTATATTAATAGATGGCGAACTTTTGATCATTCTTTGTCCTGCTCTATTTTTTTGTATAAAATAGATCCTTTTGTTCAAAGCTTGAATCTTCATTTTTTTTAATTAAATTAACTTCATGTTTGATAACCACAAACTTTGTCTTAACCATGTATATCTCCTTTTCAATATTCATGACTTATCTTTCCATGATCATGGACTCCATTTGATTTTACTTCTAGGGGTGCAAGATAGAAGGTCTGTCTTTTACAGTTAGATGGTCCTTGTATAAGCATGCTCCTCTAGAAGATATTATCTTGTAAGACAAACTTGTCTCCCTTCATTAGATGCTCCGAAATAGACAGTTTCTCAAAGAGTTAGAAACTTCAGTCTTTGTTAGTAGCAGATGGTCTATCCTTTCTAATTTGTGTTAGTAGCTTTGATCTTCTATTATTCATCAACAAATTCAATCTTCTAATCTTCATCACAAGCTTCAATCTTTTGCAACTTTGCATCTTTTTATTTTGCAATACAAAGCTTCATATTAGAAGAGCTACTAGTTAACATATTCTGAAGGCTTTTTATCTCCCACTAACATTCTTCTAATCTTCATCACAAGCTTCAATCTTTGCAACTTTGCATCTTTTGATTTTGTAATAGAAAGCTTCCTATTATAAGAGCTACTAGTTAACATATTTTGAGAGCTTCTTATAGAGACAATTTGTTGTCTGTTAGCTTCTTCTTATCTTTGGATGAAAATTCTTATCTCTCACTAGCATTAAATAAGCACACACCTTCTGATGCAAAAAGCTTTTGCACTCCCCTTGATCTTTCTCCTTGAGGTTCCAAGGACCATGAAATGGATGATGGAGGGAAAAGAAAATAGAGGTGGGGCACCACTCTCAAAGAGAGATAAGCCAAAGTGTTTAGGTTTGCCATAAGGGAAGGAACCCTTGATAAAAACCAACTAGGAAGAGGTTCCTCAAGAGAAAGGATCCTCAAGACCTTTTACTAAGAATGTACTTACAAAGAGACTATTTTCATTCAACTTCAAAGGTGAAATTTACAATGAGGTGGAATGAGTATATATAGCCCCATTGGAGAGCTTGGACACACTTTTCTAGGCAATGCAGGACTTAAGTGAGGCACCTAAGTTCAACCCCCATAGGTGCAATTAGCATCTCCTAAATTGAATGGGCCAGCTCAAAATCATGTCTGTACTTATGCAACTATTCTAAGCTTACTCCTCCTTTTTAACTAAAGACGCCTATACCTTCTAAACTAAAAAGAAGATGACCGAATATACATGGCCTTAAAGGAATTAAAAATATGCTCTTATTTAGCTAATTAAAATAAAATATTTACAAGCTAAAGATGAAGACTATGACTTCCAATCTTCAATGAGCTTTTATCCATGTCATGCCTTCCTTAAATCTTCTAATCTTCTTAGCCATGATGCATGCTAGGTGGGATTGCATCACCTTCTTATCATCTTAGAATCAAAATGTTAGATAATAAAACTTAATTTATTTGTAATCATCAAAACTACAAGAGCATAAATGGACCATCTAGGTAATTGAACCTTTTGAACCTAGCAATTGTCTTAAGAGGCAAAAAACAAAAATTGTAGTGGAACTCAAAGTTATTCTCAATTAGCTAAAGCATATTAGGCCTCTAGCTATATCCTGGTTTTATTTCCTTTTATAGGAAATGGGAAAGGAAAAGTTCATGGCATAGGCAAGATTGGTATGTGTTAGATTGAGTCTTTAATATTAGGGAAAAAGTTATAGCTAATAGTTAGAGCGCAACTTTTTCTACTTAACCGCAACAAGACAAGAGTCATGATTAGACCGTGACTTGACCCATCTAGGCATCTGCCAACAAATGATGTTATAACTAAGAATGAGTATAATAAAAGACTTATTTTATATCTTTATCATTCATTAATATTTTAAATTTAAGGATCGTATAATAAGTAATTAATATGGGCACACTCATGAGCGTGCACACACAAAGAGAGAGGATTCTAATTAAAAGTTCTCAAATCTTTTGATTAGCATCTATAAAAATCGTTTTATATATGTAAGTCTTGTGCTGTTAATTTCACTGTAAAACCATATCTTAGAATGGTAGTTGTCAATTTGTAAGATGTTAGACTTTAAGAGTTCATATTTGTCTCTTAGGCGAATGCATCTAGTCAAATAATCTTTTCTCAAACCTTTAATTAACTATTTTCATGTGGATCTTGAAGAGGATTATTGATTTTTTTTTTGTATTAACATTGTCCATTTATAAGTTTCAATATATTTGATTGTGATGGATGTGAAATTGAAAATTTAAGGGGTTATGGTTGAGAAGGAAAGTAATTCAAGAGTACAAAAACATGTTCTCTGTCAGCATTTTTTTAACACCATTAACTAGAAAAAAATAACTAAAAGTGAATCAGGGACTAAAAAAATATTTTTCAATTTTAAGATCTAAAAGTCATTTTTTATGAAACTTTAGGGACAAAAAACTTACGTAAGTCTTTTATATTAGACAAAATTTTTCTAACATGGCTTATAAAAAAAAGAGTTTTCTAACATTAGACAAAGTTTGAGCTTTTTGGGAAAAGATTTGCAAAAACAATTTTAAAACACCATTCAACCATTCTTTTATATATTTTTTTTAATCTTTACAAAAAGGGGAAAGAAAAGATAAAGACAATGTTTGAAAATTTGAGTATTACAATAGGCAAATTAATTTGTAACGTGTGCTTTTAAAAACACATTAAAATATTCATAGTTATTGGTTAGTTTTATTATGTATTGATTATAGTCTTTATTACGTATTAAATATAATTAATTTGTAATCACACAATTAATTATATTTAATAATTTTTATTATAATTTATATTTGCAATGACTATATTCAATATGAGGTGCAAACTTAGAGTACTATATATAAGGTCTCTAGTTTCAAGGTTAGAAACACATATGAGCTCTTTTTCTCTAGCTTTTACTCTGGTTCTTAGGTTTATCTTGCTAGTTTTGTAGCCTCAACTTACCTGAGATGTTCTTGTTGTATCCTGGGAGACTTGCGGGATTACTTGAATAAGTCTTTTAGGACATTGTTTAGTATACCTAAGGAAGATAATTTTTACACCTTTGCACCAGAGTTACCAACAATCTAAAAGACTTATTGATGACTAATTCGACTTCATTGCTACCTACCATATCGTCAATCTTGCAGCTGAGGTCCAGCACACCTTTATCAAACATTTGTCGGATGTCCCAAAATTGAGGATTTTGCTAAACAGAAATTTTGGTGCTGGCAAGAACACATCTATGCTAGATCATTGTTGGATGTCTACAAAATTTACACTGAAAAGAGCAAGGTCAAATTGCGATTGCATAAAAAAGGTACGCTTATGAAACTAATCACAATAATAATTCTCATACCCCACATGCAACTTTGAACCTCACTTTTAATAAAAATAATTATTTTTTTATAAAGAGACAAAAATATTTTGTCTCAATGCTTACCTATGAGAAATGACAATCCTCTTAAGCCTAAAGTTAACTTGGCTGAAATAGATGATAATCTTGTTGCGATCATTCCTCTAGTAAATATTGTGACCAATGTGAGTAAATGTATGGTAAACTCTAGGGTTACCAGGCACATATGTGCTAATAATATAAATGTGTTTTCCTCCTATGCTCATGTGGAGGATGGAGAAGAACAAGTTTTCCTTGGTGATTTTGGATCTACTCTAGTTTTGGGAAAAAGAAAAGTTCTTTTAAAATTCACATATGGAAAAACACTAGCTTTAAGTCATTTGATGCATGTGCCTACCATCAAAGTAAATTAGTCTTCGGGGCACTATTTGGAAATGTTTGGGTAAAAGTGACTTTTGAGATTGTCATGACAAAAAATAATGTGTTTGTGGGAAAAGGTTATTGTGATCAGGATCTCATTGTACTTAATATTTTTTTTATAAGGCATCTACTTCTTTTGCTAGTATGAATGATTCCTTATATGTTATTAAATTACATTCACTATGCCTAATCAACTTGCATGATAAACAAATTAGAAAATGTGAAATATCTTAGAGTGTGGGGGTGTCTGCCTAAGGTTATGTTACCTAATCTTAAGAGAAAGAAAATAGGACCTAATGTGATTTTTACACATTAGTAATGTACTTGATTAAAAGTATATTTTAAAGTATTTTTATTGTTATGTTGAGCATAGTGCAACCTATAGCTTTCTTGTTATTAAGAGTAATATACTTGCTGATGGTTTTTGTTCTAGTGATACTGATAAATGTGTGTACACAAAAATTGTGAATGATGATTATGTTATTATATGTTTGTATGTGGATGACATGTTAATCTTTGATACATGCAATGATATAGTTTTTGAAACCTTGTGAATGATGACATGTTAATCCTTTTTAGCATCCAAATTTTGATATGAAAGATATGAATGAGGAAAGTGTAATTTTAGGAGTTAAGGTCATAAGAAGGGAGATAGTATATTACTATCCCAAGAACATTATGCGGAGAAACTTCTTAGGAAGTTCAACTATTATGATTATAAATCTATGAGTACCTCTTATGACGCTAACTCTCAACTAATAAAAAATAGAGGAGAATCAATTTCTTAAACTCAATATGCCCATATTATTGGAAGCTTACTACACTTGATGAATTTATCAAGACAAGATTTAGCCTATGCAGTAGGTAGATTGAGTAGATACACTCATATCCAATAAGGATCATTGGGAAGCACTTTATAGACTCATGAGGTATTTGACAGGTACCATGAACTATGATATTGAATATAGCGGATTTCCCTTTGTACTAGAAGGGTATAGTGATGCCAACTGGATCTCCGATTCACATGAGACAAAATCCACTAATGGTTATGCATTTACACTTGGTGGTGGTGCATTACATGGACATTAGTCAAACAAAATATTATAGCTAGATCAACAATGGAATTTGAGTTTGTTGCTCTAGAAATGATTAACACTGAGACTGAGTGGTTAAAAAATTTATTGGTTAACATTCCTTTAGGAATGAAACCTACACCATCAGTGTCTATCTACAGTGATTCACAATCAGCAATAGCTCTAATGAAAATTAAATTGAACGGTAAGAATAGACATATACAATTGAGACATAATGTGATAAAGTAGCTGCTAAAGGATGAAATTATTTTTATAGACTTTGTGATGTTAAAAGGAAACTTAGTAGATCCTCTGACAAAACCCTAGGAAGAAAAATTATATTAGTAACATCAAGGAGAATGTGACTTAAGCCACTTGAAAATAGACAATAATGGTAATCTAACCTTTGTGATTGAAGATCCCATGAAGAAAGGTCATACGGGTAAGAACAAGTCATTTGTCAGTTTTGCTAGCACTAAAATTGATATCAAGCAATTTTCTTTTTAGTCCCTTTTTATGATGTGAGAAAGTGATAGATGCTGCATTAATGAGAGGTTAAACTTTATAGTTAAGTTTTATGAGAAAAGCTTATCATTTTATGAAGTTTTTAATGAATTTCATATCTCTTATGGGTGGTGTATGATTTGCAACATACATTTGATGAAATCACCTATATGAGTGTCAAGTAGGGTTGCTTGCATGAGATCTTGGCGCATGACCTAAACGTGCAACACAATGAAAACAGTAAAAGATTATGATGAGTATATTGTGATTAGTAAACCACTATCATAGCCACGTGTTGGTTCATATAGCATTGCTACACCAACTGCATTATGTGATAAGTACTACTAGTCTAGGTTTAGTTCATATAGAATCACTACACCAATTTGATGCAATATATTTCATTTGAGTACCTAACTAGATATTTCTTCTTTTAAAAGTTTTATTTGTCTTTGTAATATGTTGGGGATTGTTGAAAATTTTGAGTATTGTAATAGGCAAATTAATTTATAACTGTAGTTTTAAAAGCGCATTAAAATGTTTATAGTCAATAGTCAGTTTTGTTACGAATTATTATAGTCTTTATTACATATTAAATATAATTAATTTATAATCATGCAATTAATTATATTTAATCTTTTTATTATAATTTATATTTGCAAATGATATATTCATTATGAGGTGTAAGCTCACAACACTATATACAAGGTACTAGTTTCAGGGGTTCATTTATCTTGCTAGTTTTCTAGTTTTAACTTGTTTGAGATGTTCTGATTGTATCTTAGGAGACTTGCGGGATTATCCAGATAAGTCTTTTAGAACAGTATCCAACATATTTCAAAAAGATAATTTTTACACCTTTATATTGCAGTTACTAAAAAAAAATGTTTAGGGCAAGGAGGAAACCAATATGATAGAATTGATTGACTTGCAAATTGGAATAGATCGAGTTGGAATTTTTTTTGTCATACTCATTGATATATGCAGTGTTTGGTTACTTACATTGATATATTATGGTGGATTTTATCCTTCGCTTTCTTTCTCTATTGTAAATTCTATAATTAATATACAAATTGAATGTTAATTGGTGGATTAATGTTTGAGGGAAAATTAAGCATGATGCGCGAGGGAGTGCATGAGCATGGTGGATATTGCTTAGCGGGTATTTGAAAAATTTTACTTAGTATTTATTAGCTTTATGTAAGAATCAATTGTAAAATGAAAAGGACGTAAAGACTACCTATTCTCCTTTTACAAGGTGCCTAAGAAAGTCCTAAAAGTCATCATTGGTCTACAACGGTCCTTTCTGTGGGGTGGGACTAGCCAGGAGAACAAAATTGCTTGGGTTAGCTGGAATCAGGTGTGTCATCCCAAGGAAGAAGGGGGTCTGGGAGTGAAGTGCCTGTGGAACTTTAATCTGAGTCTGTTAGCAAAGTGGAGGTGGAGGCTATTAACAGAGCCAAATGCAATATGGGTCAGCTTGCTGGAGACTAAATATGGATCCACATACAACTCTAATCAAAGGCAACACAATTTAGCCTCAGCTTCGCAGTGGTGGCGGGACTTATGGGACATTGATGGGCCTAAAGCAGAGAAGTCAGACTGGTTTGTGGATAACGTCAGGAGAAAAGTGGGGAACGAAAATGATACGTTGTTTTGGGAACAGAATTGGATTGGTGACGGTCCTCTCAGTTTAAAGTTCCCCAGGCTTTATGGGTTAGCGGCTGATAAAGACACCAGTATTAACCAGAAAAAGCTACCAGCCGACGGGTGGAGTTGGGTATGGAGGCGGGTGTTATTTGTCTGGGAGGAAGATCAGCTCAGTCAATTACTTACTACGCTACAGCCAGTAGTAATTGCGGTCGACAGGTTGGATAGATGGACCTGGAGGTCTAGTAGGGATGGAGGGTTCTCAGTAGCTGAGGCTTATGCAGTACTGAGCTCGCATCAGAACTCAATGATTTTCTCCGAGGTGGAACCCAATCAATGGAGACGCATGTGGAAAGACAGACTCCCATCAAAGGTAATTGCATTCTCTTGGAGATTATTGATAGATAGGCTACCCACCATTGATAACTTGCTGAAGAGAGACGTTGAGATTCCAGAAGAAGGGGTTCTATGTGTATTATGCAGAAGCAATATGGAAAGCAGGACTCATCTGTTCTTAACGTGTGCCAAAGCTCAATCAGTGTGGAGTAATATAATGAGCTGGCTGGGAATCCACGGACCTATCCCGGGGGATCTGCATCAACTGTTTTTATCATCATCAGCATGGGTGGTTGGAAAGTGGAAAAAGAAGTGCATGTATGTTTTCTGGCTGGCTGCTTGTTGGGGAATCTGGATGACTAGGAACCAGATTGTCTTTGATAGAATTCAGGTGGAGTCAGTAGACATTATGATGACTATTAGATCATCTCCTGAAAATGGCTGTCATACTCTTTTGGGTTTAATAGGGGGTGCGCATTCTCGGACTGGTATGCTAATCCGAGAGAGTGCTTATTAAATATGTCTTAGGCGGTGAAAGGTTAATTACCACGTTCTAATTTGACATCAAGTAGTATGGTGTCTGCATCCTTGTATTTTCAAGAAACTCTTGGTTTCTCTTCCAAATAAATATTTGCTTTTCAAAAAAAAAAAAAAGACTAAATAGGAAGAAATTCTAGAAATGGCGTGAAAAGTTGAGAGGCGCGTTTTGCGTTTGCTGGAGAAAAGAGATAAATAATTTTAAGTTTTAAAATATAATAAATAAAATTGAGATTTAAAATATCATTTTAAAATTTATTATTATATAAAACATTAATTTTGTACTAGTAACATACCTCACTAGTAACGAGTCACATAGAATTAAGTTGGAATTTATAAAATTAAAAATTAGTTTTGCTTTTAAGTTTAAATTAAGTTGTTAATTTTGATTCATTATATTTTAATATTTTTTTTATTTTACT
Source organism: Psophocarpus tetragonolobus (assembly GCA_037954015.1). NCBI lineage: Eukaryota > Viridiplantae > Streptophyta > Magnoliopsida > Fabales > Fabaceae > Psophocarpus > Psophocarpus tetragonolobus. The sequence goes on from CM075689.1 coordinate 100,278,861, forward strand.
ATGTCAAATTTTAAAAGTTTCATTATGATTTTTTATATTTTTGAAAATTTCATTTTAATCTATTAATTTTTGATAAATTAAGTTTTTAAAACAATTAAATTAAAGAATAGCAAACGTTACTTTATTTAAATCCTGTTAGTTTTTTCAAACTTCATTCCCCATGACTACCACCATTTTTCCTAATAAAATTTATCTTTAACCTAACAATCATGATAGGTATGCATAGGATTAAAATATGCTGTTCCATGTCTCTGTACGGTTGTACTAATCTCCTGTTTCACCAATTAAATCTTGATACTTGGCACATCAGCCATAAAAGTTTATTAATGGCATGGTGCTTGCTCTTAAATCTTTGCAATCTTCGACCCACTCACGTACTTAGACAATTTTGTTAAAGCTACCTGAGCAGAACTAGTATTGTTAAAACTGTAACATTCATGCACAACTAGATTCATCCCACACACGTACTTAGACTCATCACTAGCAAGAAACACATTTGCTTCCCTTCAAGTTTCTTAGCTGCGCAAACAATTCCTCCACAATCTCCTTCTCCATTCTCGTATCACGTCTTAGCAGAAGAGTGGCCACCGCATAGAGCACTAGGGTGAAAGGGGTCGAAGAGAAAGTCCCGTGTCAGAAGCCAAATCCAAATGGACGAGAAAGGTTGAAGAAAAAGCGGCACCTCGTTAACAAATTTTTATTGTTGATGTGTCAATTTTATTTTGATGTATAGATTTACAACAAATTTTAATCTATTTTACATAATAATTTTTTTAGTGGCATGAAAAGTGTGTGGTGGTAGATCTCGTAAGATAAAATGGGGAAGGAGTAAATTTGCACATATCCGTTATAAAGGATTAAATAAAAATTTCAAAAAACTTAAAAGATCAAAAATGAAATTTTTAAAACTTAATGTACCAAAAAAAAAAACTAAAACATAATGGAGAAAAACTATCATTTAGTCTTAAATTTATAAAAAGAAACATATTTTGGTTTTCTATTTTAAATCATTGTTGCTAAATCTTAATTCATTGTTAGCTACTAATATCCAAGGACTAGTAACCAATGAATGACGGTTGGTGAGGTGATCAATGATGACCAATGACTAATAACTAAGAATCAACAATTAGTGACCAACAACTATTGACCAACGATAGCAGTAGTGACTTGTCATTGGAGATAGTCATCAATAACGATGATTGGAAGTGATGATTTGTGACTAATGGTCAATGAGTAGTGATTAAAGGTGGCAACCAGTTATTGGTGGTTATAATGTTGTTCGGTGACAATAACCAGTAGCTGTTGATTGATGGTGGCAACTAATGATCGATTACTAACAATCAATACTCAGTGACCATTGATTGATAATCAGTGACCGATGATTGTGACTTATCCTGACCTTAGATATGACAATGTGTGACTAATTGTCAAAGACAATGCCTATTAATTGGCTACAAAGGTAGCAATCAATGATTAGAAGTTGAAGAGAGTGACTAATGATAGTAGTGATTCATAACCAGTAGTCAGAGGTAGTGATTGATAGTGGATAGTGACAGCAACAAATGACAACAAGTGAAAAACTTAAATAATTTTTTTTATTTTTCAAATAGAATAGAATTATTTCAAAATAAAAAACTAAATCACAATTATTTTTTTTAACACGTTAAAATTAAAAAGTAACTCAAACATAACCTTAATATGTTCGTTGTATGCTAAATAATAATCAATGTTATATTCTATAAAAATATCAATTGTTATTTAACATGATATATTAATAATTAGACTTTATCGGATGAACCGAACCCTGTAATAATGGGAGACAAGGTTAAGCAATGAAAGTACTTTTATGTCTATAGAAACAGACATAATCTTCGAGCTTTTCCCACAACCTAGAGTCCTGCAAGTTGGTAAATAATCATGAAAGTGCAAATGATCAAGTTGTTATAAATCTGTTTTGAGAGAATGCATGTGTAGCCAGCTATAGCCACCAACATGATTCATATAAGCCTCGTTTAAATATGTTTTTGTTTTCTAGTGGTTTGACGTACTGCTATTAATGATTCAACTTCAAATTCAAATACTATTTAAAGTTTATCAATTAATGATCTAGTGGTAGATCAATGTCTTATTTCTAAAATACCATAATTAGGATGAAAATACTTATGAAAAAAACAAAAATCAATATAGCTATTTCACAGTAAAAATAAGAAATAGTTAAAAATATAAGTTTTTTTTTTTTTAATATTATTGAGAAAGATCCAAAGAAGAGACATAAAATAAAAGCATACTCCTCCCAATTCAATTATTATAAACAACAAAAGAAAAATCTTTTAAACTCAAATATAAGCATATGTTAACCACATCTTTTTCTATCTAATCACACTATTCTAAAAACACTCCTTAATTAATTGAGATTTCATTTTCAATAATTTTTTTTCTTCGTGATATCAAGTTTGAAAGGTATTTTAAAAATAAACTTATTTTTACGTTAAAGTTAGTAAAATTAAATGATCTTAATCAATTTTCTTAATAAAAAAGAAGTTAGTTATATTTGCTAATAGATCTTCTAATTAATTAGGATCTAACAATTTATAAGAAAAAATTCTTAATAACAAATTTTAAGTTATAAACACCATAAGTGAGTATAATTTTACGTGTCTTAATAAAATATTTTCTCCTTATAATTACTTAAAGAACACTGATTACATTTTCCTCTTCTGAGGAAATAGTTATAATTAAAAATTAAAGTAAGGTAATATTTGAGTAAATTTCTCATAAACACTTTTAAGAAAAAAAAAAAAGAAAAATAGTTTCTCCATGAGTTAAAACATTAGCTTATCATATGCTAATATGTAAAAACTCACTTATAGTTTTTTAATGTATTAGACTTTTACAAATTAACTTATTAGAAAGTCGACATCTTTTTAGAAAAGTTTATGAATTTTTTATTTTTTCTTTATTTTATTCTCCTAGAAATTCTTTTAGAAAAACTAATCCAAACCTAGTTAAGATAAACGGATGAGAGTGATGATAATTAATAATTACAACACAATATATAAAATAATTTATAATTATTTTTACAGATAAATGTTATTAATTAATTAGTAAAATATATTTTAACTCAGAACCTCATCTTCCTTTGTTTTTCATTAATTCTGACTTCAACCACAAAGTTCACAATATAAAATTTTATATCAATCTTTAAATTTCAGTTATAAATAAAATTCAAGTGATCACTTACTAATTTCATAAAAAAATGTATTAGATTTATTTATTTACTAATTAATTTTCATACTGTGGTCCTAAAAAGAAATAACACATATATACATATATAAGATATTATAAGACAAACAATTGTTACACTCTAATCATAAATTTTTTTTCTAAATTTAAACAATAGAAGAAAAATTGTATTGATTATTAATAAAATATAAAAATGGATCATTTATTTATTAATCACCTAAATCAAAATAAATATGGAGTTGGTTAACTTATATCTACTTTTGTTTTTTAGAAGGAGAAAGTTAAACAATTTATAATTAAAAATTTCTTGAAATACATCTTTAGTGTAACTTGTTAATTACTTTTAAAATTTCAAGTGAATGTAAGTTAGTAAATTTTATGAACATTTTCTAACTTACACTACTTATATTTTTAAAAGGTGTAAGTTTGCAAGTCATAAGTACAATTTTATTTAAATCGTTAACTTACTCTTTCTAAGAATCAAATAAGCATAAAATAAATATATATATATATATATATAATAAAAATTATAAAATGTAATACTCAAACTATTTTTATACATTTAAAGCAGAGTAAGTGATACTTTTGACTAAGTAAATGTAAATATAAATCAAGTTGAACTTAAGATATTTTGTTTATATAAAATCGATCTAAAGGCTCTCGTCGGATAAGTTTGTAGGGTTAAATTTACTTTGATATTATTTGTATAGTTATTAGTATCTATCATATATATCTAAATTGGTTTTATATGAATCATTTGAATCTTACGTTTCACATTATTCATATGAATCTTTACAATTATTATTATTATTTTAGTTTTCTTTTATTCATAAAAAAAATTGAGAAGTTATATAAGCTTAAATCCTTGAATAAAAAATAATTAAATGAAAAATTCTAAACTTATCCTATTAATTTTATTATTTCACTACTTTAATTGTTGCTCATTCATGTAATGCATGCATACTATTTAGCGAATTAATTCATTGTTTTGTTTCCAACCTTCTAATAAAAGACTTTACAAAATCATGTAATTAATAATTTTGTTTTATATGATTTCTAATTGTTTTGTTTTATAACATATGTTAACTATATATTGATAAACAATGACTAATAATTTTGACTACGAATCTTATAATCCAATATAGGTTTAATTTAACAATTCAAAAAATAGTCTTTTTTATATACAATTTCTATTTGGATTTAACTGTCATGATTATTTGAATTTTGTTGATTTTTAAATTTATATAAAAATAAAATACACTTATTTGAAATGATTTGACTACATAGTAGATTTGTTCGAATAAAAAAAATGTAACTCATATTGAATATAAGTCCAATAAGCTTCGTCTATTTTGTTTTTTTAAATTAGTCCATCTATGATCCATTTTGACAGTAGTAATGAATATGACTTTTAATTATATCATCAAAGTAAGTACTTCTAGTTATATTATAAAAGTCAGTACTTTTAGTTGTCTTATATAATATAGGTGGTTACTTAGTAATTACTTAGAAGTTATTACCTTAATGGATAATTATAGATTACATTGTGAAATTGGTTATGAGAAGTTATTCTGGAGATTGGCAGTCATGTTTCTAACGTCATGTTTTTAAGGTTGTGTTTCTCAGGTCTGTCAGCCGTTTTTGTTCGGTCCAGAAATAAATAATTTTCTTAAGACCGAAATATGTTGAATATCTGAACACGTGACCATTAAAGACCTAGCACACCAGAAACAGACAGCAGCGTTCCCACTAAAATTCAGCAAAAACAAAAGCAGAAAGAAAACCAATAGACAAAACGGTAACCTATCTGTTATAATATCATCAAAGAAACAAACCAGCAAAAGTACTTACTTTGTCTTTTTCTTGCATTTTATTTTCTTCCTTCTGCAGCACGGTGCTCTTTTCTTTCAACGGCAATCTTCTAATTAAAACTTGAATCACCAAATTATCTTAGCACCATTCTGAGCCACTTTGCCTATCTCTTACATCTTTACGTGTTCTTACCTTCTGTCATGAGAAGATGCTTCTCTTTAATTTCAACGGTAATTTGAACCACCACATTTTCTGAAACTAGGTGCTCAGTTTGATGGAATTATTATTCTATAAGCCTCTATTAAGTTATCTGTAAATTGTTATTTTTTAATTGGATTACTAAACTAAATATATGCCTCTGAAATTACTTTCTGACCGCTTCAAGTTCCTCCAAAGTAACAATTCGTATGAGTTTAGAAACTTACCAACTCGATAAAAAAAATTATAAGTTCAGAACATGATTGAAAAAAATTAGCGTAAATCAAATTGATACCCAAGTATACTAAAAAGTAAAAAGCGATTCTATTTGCGAGTTAACTCGAAAAAAAAAAAGAGTAAAATTGTAAACTTTTGTACGAATCTACTAGTTAACTTATGATTCTACCCATTACTTCATATTAGAAAGTTGATAATTTGGGGGCTAGAATCCTTGTTTTTTTTATACCCTACTGGTAGGACGAGGAGGCAAGTGTATCTACTTGCCGGCCTATTTGGAGGTTGAAAATGATTCTTTTACGGTTAAAATTTTCATTTTATAGTTTGACTTTTTAATTTATTAACGATATATAAATTATTTTATCTAATTTTAATTCTTTTTCTTTCTTCTCAAAGCAAGGAAAAATAGGAAGTGTGTTATCTGTTTTTTTCTTTTAAATTTTTTAACTTCTAGATTTATTATCGCTTTAGAAATGACAAAAAGCATAATAGGATAGGTTTGACCCTTTCTGTCTCTATCTCCGGTTGAAGAATATAAACAAAAGTATAAAAAATAAATTTTAATCTTTATTTTCATCTTTGTTGGATATTTTTGAGTTCAAATATATTTATGGGTATTTTATTATTTTATTTCTTTGTAATTCAAATTTAAATTTATATGTAAATTATTAATTATATTTAATTAATTAAATATTAAGTTATAATTATATTTTAATTTTAATAATTCATAGAGTATATACAATAATGGGAGATTAATATATATATATATATATAGCGGGACTAACAAAATCCCCAATTCTTTCAGGTGCCGAGTTAGGGCGAAGGCCAATCACGTGAAGCAATCCTTGCGCAGCGAACATAATTTTCATTCTTGGCCACTACTTTTCCTGAATGCAAAGTCGTACAATATAATTTAGGTTGGCCAAATTGATTATATAATTTCGATAAAATAATTATGCTCCACCAGTTTCCTTCTGGAATACCATTTTTCTTGACCAAAACGATTGCTGAAGTAATGGCCATATTTGTTCACGCCACATCCAATTTATTCTTAACCGGAATAAGATAACAAAGTCGTTTAGAATTCTCTTCTTCCTTATTCTTTCACCTCTACTCCAAATTAGTCATATTTTAAAATTATGATATTATATTTTTAAAATTTAAAAATATGTAAATTGACATTTTGTATAAGAATTGTTGATATTAATTTTGTGAATGTTCTATAAGAAATTAAGTAATATGAGATTCAATTATTCCTTAATAAAGTAGTTAATTTAATACTTTAGAATTTATATAGATATTATTAATCATTAATCTCAATAATTCACGAAAAAAATATTAATTGCATATTTTTAAATTTTAAAAAATAATATTATCATTTTAAAATATAGCAACACAATGTTTAAAATTAAAACAATTTAGAAAAATAAATTGGAATTAAGCGTCCGAAATTTATAAGAATGGCTTTTGTGAGACAAGTCTCGATAATATAGTTATATTATTAACAAGAATAATATTAACATGAAAGTTAGATGGAGAAAAAAGAGAGATGAGTAAAAAGAGGAAAAAAAATGACATTAAGAGAAATATATTTTCTTCTAAAAAATGCTTATATTTTCTAACTCATCTTGTGCAAATATTGTTACGTCTTACATTCATAGACATGATGAAAAGTTTTCTAACAGATTTCTTATTAAATCATCATTTGTCATGAATCAACAATTGCATTGTCATCGTATTCAAGTTTTTGAATGAAAAAACAGTATACGGTTACTTTTTTATCCTAGCATTGACTTATCCCCTATGTTCTTGAAGGAGGTGTACTTTTAAAATTCGAGGACGGATTTTCTTGAAGAAGGAGGGAATGATGTACGCTAAGGGGTAGCCTAATTTTGGCTTTTATATTTTATAATTTTTGTCACTATTTTGGGTGAGTTTTATTATGAGTTTTTGTATTTCCAATTTAGTTCTAATTGTGAGTCATTTAGGAGTTACGGTTTTGGTAAGTCATTTAGTCTATAATTAGAAGAATATTGTATTTCAAATGACATTATGAGTGTAATTAAAATCGAGTTTTCTCATGTGAGAGCTTTATAAAGTTTTAAGTTATAAGAATCTTATTTCCTGAGAGTGGTGTCAATATCTTTTCCCGAGCAAAAAAAAAAAGTTACAATTTTTTAGTTTCTTTCTTCCAAATCAAAATTCAAGACAATCCTATTTTGATGTTCACATCACAAGGACATCTCCAAAGAAAGCATCCTACTCACGAATTGAAAATTGTGTTAGGTGGTCTCATAGTGTTATGTCAATATTAACTAACTCAAAAATAAATTTACTCCAACAATAAGAAATTTTAAGGAAGTCTACGAAATTCATCTTTGATGTTTTTTATTTTCACTCTTAATAGTATTAATTATTTATTTCAAAACTTAATTAATTAAAAATAAAAATAATGTGAGTTTCTTAATTTTTTCAAACATTAAAACAAAATTATGCATAAATATCTTAGAGTTAACATGACATGATAAGAACTATGAAATTATTTAATATTCTCTAAATATATAAAGTAATTATTTTGAACTTTAAGTATCGAAGATGTTCTAACTTATTTTATTTTTTGGACAATAAAAACATGATTATATTAAATGGATAAAACTATACAACATGTATTTGTATACCAGAAAGAAAGAAACTTCTTATATTTTAGGATATTCCCCAAATACAAAAAGAGTAACATATATACACTGTAATTGTAAAAGAGTTTTACACTGCAACTAATTATAACTTTTTGTTTACATAAATTTTAAAGTATTAATTTAAAAAATAAACAAACATACTATATATAAATAGTTGTTATTAACTGTCAGTGTGAAACTTTTTGCACTGACAATGTATAAATATTTTTCTCATAAAAAAAATGTGATACTACACTGAGATGAATCAACTATGTGGTGAACTTTCCTTAGGGACAACAAATAAGGGCGGGTATACAGACTTATCCAGCCCATTTAAGTCTGACCCACGAAACTTGCATTTTAAATAGGTTAGATAAGTTTGGTTGGTAAAAATAAATGGACATTTTTTAAGAGTTTGTATCTTATCCACGAAATTCATAGGCTTAACGAACCAATCCATGGGTTTTACACACTTAAATATATTTTTTTTTTAAAATTATAATATTTACTAATTATAATATATCATACTAAAAATTATATCATTATTTATAGGAATCTAAAATACTAAATATTTTCAATATTAAAAGTCTGAAATATCACAATTTAAAAAAAAATACACTATTAACGTAAATTAATAGTTAAAATAACAAATTTTTCCTTTTAAACAGGTCAAAGATCAAACCCATGAGCTTGCGGACTTAACGCACAAAATCTACGAATTTTGTAAACTGGACTCAAAATTACTCTACAATTTTTATTTTTTAAAAAAGAGTTCAAAATATACAAAAGGTTAGTAATCCGCACACCGATTCATGGACTTTGGTCCATATATCCATCCCTGATAATAAATGAGAGTTATGATTTGGCAAACTAGAAACAAGGATGTAGACAAGTAATCCAAAAAAGATGTAAGTCGAAAATTGCATGCAAATGACTAACAAAACAAATGTTGCATGAGCTTGATTTTACTTATTTTTTAAGAAGAAACAAGATTGGAGATGAATTCTTTTTTTCTAATAATTAATTTTGTCATATAATTAAATAGTGAATTCAAGATCAACCTTGAATAACATCTAAAAAAATGTCCCAAGGATTAATTTTTGCCTATAAAATATACTTGCAAAATTATTAGAATTTGAATAAAAAGGTGGCTCAAAATCTGGAATATATTTGAATGAGAAAAATGATTCCAAAAGTCAAATATAGCACTTTCCTCTTAGCTTCCTTCTCAATATGTTTATTTATACCGTCATTTCTCCAAAGGGGATCCCAATTGGTGAGCGGTGAGTAACAGGAGAGATGGAAGTAGTGGTGGCAGTGGCTCATCCTCCACAACCACCTTCCATGGAGTTTAACTTCGACAGCAACTGTTCCTCTCCTTACATCACGGCACCTTCGAGCCCACAACGCTTCGGCAACTTGTTCTTCAGCGCCCCCACCAGCCCCACTCGCCCTCGCCGACACTCCTCTGCTTCTCCTCCCAACAACACCACTCCAGAAGAATTCGAATTCCACTTCGCCGACCACCTCCAAAGGCCTTCTCTTTCCGCCGAAGAACTCTTTGTTGGGGGAAAGATAAGACCTCTCAAATCCCCTTCCCCAACCCCACCTTCTAAAACTGAAAAAACGATACTTGAAGACTCTTCCTCGCTACAAAATAAGCGAGGTAGAGAAAGACCATCCTCATTTTCCATTCCTTCTTTCCGCACAAGGAATGGAAGCAGTTGCAAGGACGTATCCTCGCCACACGAGCACAAAAATAACGCCAACAAAACCTCCGAAGCTGTTTCTTATTCCTCGTTTTTGTCGTTCGGGAAAGGGTACCGAAAGTGGAGGCTGAAGGATTTTCTTCTGTTCAGAAGCGCCTCCGAGGGAAGAGCCTCCGACAAGGACCCTTTTCGGAAGTACGCGGTTCTGTCCAAAACCACAGCGCACGAGGATGTCCGCAACCTCAGTTTCCGGTCCGCCGACAGTTCCGGTTCGGTCTCCAGACGGAGGGGACCGGTTTCGGCTCACGAGTTGCATTACACCGTCAACCGGGCTGCTTCTGTTGAGTTGAAGAAGAAAACGTTGTTGCCTTATAAACAGGGCCTGCTGGGGTGCTTAGGCTTCAACCCTGGCATGCATCATCTCACTGCAACAATTGGATCTTCAGACCGTTAATTCAACCTTTTAATTATTTTAATCATATGCCATACAAACCTCAAACAATTTACTCTTATCAAATGTTACAAGCAACTCTGACTATTGTGGTTGCAGCTCCTGAAATTTTGTTCTGTTTTTGTATAGTCTCATTTTGCTGTTATTAGTTGTTGTTTTTTTGGTGGAATGCTGTTATTAGTTCTTTTGGAGCTATATCAGAATTGACTTCGTTCATGTTGTCTCTAATATCTCCTAATCAATGAAACAAAAGTTAAATTGGATGAAAATTTGAGATTGAATTACTATTCAGAGATGCATAAATAAGTATTTAATCTTTATTATGATTAGTTATATTTTATCCATCGTATTTGGCTCACTCGGAGAAATATGTTTTGTGATGTCTCCTTCAACCAAATCCTGTGTTTGTCCATACACTAACAAGTTGTATTAGTTTTGCACGTTGCAAAATAATTTGCATATATTTATAATCTTTGCGTGTATTTATGACTTTGCTTCAGTGGGTAAAAGTACACTTGTCAAACTATATATTGTTTTTAAGTTGGTACAGGTTTTTGACATTTTTTTAAAGTATAATTATAGAAAAAAATTGAGTTAAGTACCGAAAGTGTGTAGATTTCTTATAACCTATTTAAAGACATAAATTTATTATTTAAATTATTAGTTTATTTATATTGTGATTTGTTTGTTGTTAATTGTGATATTTTAGATTTTTGGTATTGAAAATATTTAATATTTTATGTTATTATAAATTATAACATAGTTTTTAGTATAATATACATAGAGTTTAGCTAGTTTAAAAAATATTAAAATTTTATAAAAAGTCTATTTATTTTGACAAATTAAACTTATATGACCTGTTAAAATGCGAATTTTGTGGACTAGAACAACTTGTCTACCCATGTCTGTTTATACTTGGTGATTGCTGGTTGTTTGCAAATTCAAAAGTTTATGATATTATCTTTATCAAAAGATCAAATTTTTTTATCTTTAGTTCATTTTTTGTTCCATTTTTTACACTATTAAAATATCATAATTTTTTATTTTATAATATTTTTTACGGGAATTCACAATACTTGTTAAATATTGGGTTGAGGAGACAAACATTAAAAAATAATGTTTGTTTGCGATCAACTATTTTTTTTATGGTTAATCTTGTCAAGATCAGATTTTAGTTTCAAGATCAGCTTTTATAAAAATAAGTAATTTATTTATAAGTTATTTTCATAAAAACAATGTTTAAGTTAAAAATAAGTAATTTATTTATAAGTTATTTTCATAAAAACAGATATTTTTATATTTGCATGCTATATAAAATGTTTTTTTAGATGTTTCAATTTTCTACTTCTAATAAATAACATTTGCACGCATAAACTTATTTTAAAAAGCTACTTTAAGTACTCATCAAAATAAGTTATTTTTTAGCTTTTGTACTTTCTACTTTTTTAAAAAAAAAATTAACCAAGCGTCTAAAAAATTAAAATAAACTTTTAGTCTATTTAAATAAATAATTTTCTCATAAAAAAGTTTAAACAAACTCGAGCTTAAATTAACATATGGTCAAATTTAGCATGCCTTAGTAAAGAAAATTGCTTTTATTAAATATCATTAGGGTGTTTAATAATGATTGTAATATTGCTGTACAGAACAAGGTTTGTCTTTGAGTTGGGCATCCACAGTCATATTATTGTTTTTTAAATATAACGTAAAACAATGTATGAAAATTCCGTGATTATTATACCATCAGCAAATATTATCACGAGAGACATGTTAATTTTATTTTATACTTTATTAGGGAGAGAAGGAAAGATAAGAGGAAAAGAGAGAAAAACGTGAAGTGTATAACAAGATAAATGATGCTATCAAGAGAAAAAAAGAAATAAATATTTTAAAATATGATATATAAATAATATAAAAAAAAAAAACACTTATACATTATTAATGTAAAAAATTTTACATTAACAATCGATTATAACTCTTTATATATAATAAATTTATTGATTTTATAAAAATTATATAAATAATAAATTGTGATTAAATATCACTATAAGATTAGTATGGATTTTAAACTCAGAATTTAAAAAAGAAAGAAATAAGGACTCATATGGAACCTAAACATTTTGGGATAAGCAGTATTAAGAGTTATATCATCAGCAATTAAATAGAGACTCAAACCTGGACAGTGTTTTTATTAATTAAGAACTTTTGCAAGAACTTGCAAAATTATCTGTCTGTAAAATTAATCAAGCTTGTTGGATCACTGATTAGTGTAAGTCCTTTTGCGCTAGGTTTGCTGCATCATTATAACTGAAGAGCACATAGTTTTGTTGGATGGACAACTCTACATATTATATAATGTCTTCCTTTACTTCTATATATCCAGTTTTCATTATTATATTTCGAGCCGTATCACATCAAAATTAAGTCAATGAAATTTATATAAACTTGTCTCTCCCTCTATGTTACTTTCGTATGCATTAGAAAAAGACATTGCTAAGAAATATTTGTTATATTAAATATCAAATTGATATAAGAGTTAGAGATATCTGTCTCGAAGTTAAAGTTTTTTGTACAATTTTTTTCTTATAAAAAAAAATGTAAAGGAGAGAGTAAAATTAAAAATAGTAAAATATATATCACTATGCAGACGTGAACTAGTAAAGTTAAAAATAGTAATCTATATATACCGATAATAAGAAAAAAAAAGGAAAACATGCACTTTCTTATTGGTTGAAATACATTAAAATAAAAAAATTTTGAGTCTCTTATCATATTTGGGGTGAAAATTGACCAAATTAAGTGTGACTACATAAAAGGCTAACATGACATACACTTTTATCTAACCACTTGATCTATTTTCACTCAAACTATATTTAATTGTTCTATTTCCTTATTTTATGGTTTTTAATAAATCTTAATCATAAAAAAAAGGGATGTTAACATTTTTTACGACATAACTATAAAATAGATTTTGGTAAGGTTTTAAATTATATGCAAAAAATAAATATAGTTGTAGAAAGCATTTTAATGGATATCTCACCTAAAAACTAACAATATTTGAAACTCATGGTCTTTATGAACAAGCAGGTACAACTGCTCTCATAAGAGATTATCAATTGGCGCAGTCACAAATTCATTAGGGAGTTGATTATTCAATTTTTTAGACAAAATAGCAAGTGTTAGACCTACGTACCAAAGAAAGAACCAAGAAAGGCAGAACATTTTGAAGCTATTTTATGGGCAAGGGTGTAAATATGTTCAAATTTCCAATTGTGATATCCCTGCTAATTAATAAATATGAAAGTTATGGATATCCGACTTAAAAAGTAATGAAGAATTGGTATTGTATTATTGATGTAGTGTTATTGAGGGCAAGTTCATCCATTCAAAAGTAATGTAATTAAGATGCCAATGGAACCTAAGATATAATTTGACAAAAATTGTCACCAGTAGCTGCATGTAGGTAAATTAAGAACGCGTTTAATAACTTAAAAACAACTGAATATACATGTAAGATAGGCTGCTAGCGGCGGTTTGAATTAAGTTTTTCCATATAAATACTAAGAAAAAAAATATAAAGAGAAAAGTAAAAAACTTCCAAATAAATTTTTATAAATTAATTTGTAAAAAATCTTACATCCTTTAAAAAAATTATACAAAAGAACTTTTGCATATTAAACAATAATTATAATTTAAAATAAATGTATATTCTAGGATAAAATCTTCAACTCACTCAAGAAGGTGTCGGTCAATATCGTCCTTATTCCCAATTGTTAACAAGATTGGAAGCTTGACATCTCTCTTTTAGTCATACCTTACAAGAAGGGAATTTTCCAGCAGATTGATTGTTCAAAAAGGGTGCTATGGAATGAAATCCTCTAAAGCTTTATGATTTTCATCCGTTGGTGTTGTCCCTTTTCTCTTTGCTGATGTCCAAAGCATTAGCTGCTTCTTTTTTTTTTTTTTTTGAAAAGCAAAGATTTATTTGAAAGAGAAACCAAGAGTTTCTTGAAAATACAAGGATGCAGACACCATACTACTTGATGTCCAATTAGAACGTGGTAATTAACCTTTCACCGCCTAAGACATATTTAATAAGCATTCTCTCGGATTAGCATACCAGTCCGAGAGTGTGCACCCCCTATTAAACCCAAAAGAGTATGACAACCATTTCCACGAGATGATCTTAATAGTCATCATAATATCTACTGACTCCACCTGAATTCTATCAAAGACAATCTGGTTCCTAGTCATCCAGATTCCCCAACAAGCAGCTAGCCAGAAAACATACCTACACTTCTTTTTCCTCTTTCCAACCACCCATGGTGATGATGATAAAAACAGTTGATGCAGATTCCCCGGGATAGGTCCGTGGATTCCCAGCCAGCTCAATATATTACTCCACACTGATTGAGCTTTGGCACACGTTAAGAACAGATGAGTCCTGCTTTCCATATTGCTTCTGCAGAGAACACATAGAACCCCTTCTTCTGGAATCTCAACGCCTCTCTTCAGCAAGTTATCAATGGTGGGTAGCCTATCTATCAATAATCTCCAAGAGAATGCAATTACCTTTGATGGGAGTCTATCTTCCCACATGCGTCTCCATTGATTCGATTCCACCTCGGAGAAAATCGTTGAGTTCTGATGCGAGCTCAGTACTGCATAAGCCTCAGCTACTGAGAACCCTCCATCCCTACTAGACCTGCAGATCCATCTATCCAACCTGTCGACCGCAATTACTGCTGGCTGTAGCGTAGTTAGTAATTGACTGAGCTGATCTTCCTCCCAGACAAATAACACCCTCCTCCATACCCAACTCCACCCGTCGGCTGGTAGCTTTTTCTGATTAATACTGGTGCCTTTATCAGCCGCTAACCCATAAAGCCTGGGGAACTTTAAACTGAGAGGGCCCTCACCAATCCAATTCTGTTCCCAAAACAACGTATCGTTTCCGTTCCCCACTTTTCTCCTGACGTTTTCCACAAACCAGTCTGGCTTCTCTGCTTTAGGCCCATCAATGTCCCATAAGTCCCGCCACCACTGCGAAGCTGAGGCTAAATTGTGTTGCCTTTGATTAGAGTTGTATGTGGATCCATATTTAGTCTCCAGCAAGCTCACCCATATTGCATTTGGCTCTGTTAATAACCTCCACCTCCATTTTGCTAACAGACTCAGATTAAAGTTCCACAGGCACTTCACTCCCAGACCCCCTTCTTCCTTGGGACGACACACCTGATTCCAGCTAACCCACGCAATTTTGTTCTCCTGGCTAGTCCCTCCCCACAGAAAGGACCGTTGTAGACCAGTGATGACTTTTAGGACTTTCTTAGGCACCTTGTAAAAGGAGAATAGGTATAACGGAAGACTTGACAGTACTGAATTTATCATCACTAACCTTCCTGCGAACGACATTTGTTTCGCCCTCCACGATGCCAATTTCCTCTGAAATTGTTGAATGATTGGTTCCCATATTTGTACCCTCCTTGGATTCGTTCCCACCGGAACCCCCAAAAACTTAAATGGCGGTGATGAGGTTGAACAATTCAAAAGATTTTTTGTTGCTGATGTAAATGAGGCTCCAACATTTAAGCCAAAAAATTGGCTCTTGCTGAAGTTCACCTTTAGCCCCGATGACAGCTCAAACCCCCGCAGTATGGCCTTCAAATACCACACTGATTTCAGATCAGCTTCCCCCATCATCAAGACATCATCTGCGTATTACATGATAAAGAACTTTGCCTCGGCCCCAATATTGAGCTCTTTAAACACCCCCTTCCCTACCGCTGACCTGAACAAACTAGCTAGACCTTCAGCAACCAAAAGGAACAAAAAAGGGGATAGTGATCTTCCTGCTTCAATCCTCTCCCGGGCTTAAACTCCTCTGTCGGGCTTCCATTAACTAGAATTGAAACCTGGTTATTCCTCACGATACTGAACATCCACTTTCTCCATGTGCACCCAAACCCCATCCTTGCCAACATATAATCCAAAAAATCCCAATTTACCGAGTCGAACGCCTTCTGGAAATCCACCTTAAACAGAAAACATGGTTTCTTTTTCCATTTCGCCCAATCCACAATTTCATTTGCTACCAGTAGTCCATCCAGGATTGATCTGCCTTGCAAAAAAGCTGACTGACACTTTGAGATTAAGTGCCCCATGACTTTCTTCATTCTCAATGCCAGCAATTTAGATATAATCTTTTGAATACTTGAAATTAAGGAGATTGGTCTATACTGTTCTAATACTGTTCTAACCAATTCTTGAACTGCCTTTACCACGTCTTCCCCTATTATATCCCAACATGATTGATAGAAATGAAAGCCAAAACCATCGAGACCCGGACTTTTACCTCCCTCACAAGCCCAAACTGCCTCCTTTATCTCCTCCGCTGAAAAAGGCTCCTCTAGGCTCTGCCTCTGATGATCATTCAACTGATTAAAAGACACCCCATCCAAGTTTGTTCTCGGCTGTCTATCCTCGTTGAAGAGCCTTGAAAAATGGTTGAACACGTGTTGCCGAATATCCTGAACTCCCTCCATCCACCCCTCATCAGATGTAAGTGACAGCAAGGAGTTAACATAACATCTCTCCTTAAAACATCTGTGAAAGTAGCTTGTATTCCTGTCCCCCTCACGAGCCCATTTTACCCGAAATTTCTGAAAAATGGACTGTTCCATACGCCTTGCCTTTCCCCAATACTCCGATAAGATTTCTTGTCTCTGGCTGTCACTCCCAGTGACTCCTAGGCCTAGGTGGATATCCGCAGTCTCCAATTTCAGAACTTTCTCAGCCAAGAACTTCTCGTCTTTACTCCCATCACCTTGTTTCCACATCTTAATCGTCTTCTTACATTTGAAACTTTCTTCTATTCTAATATCTTACATTGTGCGGACATTTCAACTTAGTGTACGGAAATGGAGTCGTTCGGTAGAATTATATCATCTCACTTAGAATGATTAATAAACTCAACTTACTGTGTGGAGGGAAGCTGAATGGATTAATTTATGACTAAATTTTTTTTGTAAGTAACTTTTGTTTTTACATTCTGTAAACTGTTTAAAAGGCAGTTCTTGTACTTTTTATCTTTTAATATATTGGTTTATAAAAGATTATTAAAAAAACATTATAAATAATTAATTATGACTATGATCTACAAGATATTTTTAGTAAATTTCTAATTTTTATAATTAACTAAAATCTTGTTTGAGTCTTTACTAAGTTTTTTTAATAGTTTTTAATATTTTTTGAAATGTGACTTCAAACAGTATTTTTTTAAAAACACTAATTTCTAAGTTTTTATATTTATTTCTTATTTATCCTTGAATATCCACGGCTTGAAGTTACCTTAATTCTTATCTATATGTGGTTGTGTTAGTATTGTGGAGATATTTGAAATTAGGAAAATCTCTCAATATTTTTTTTTATATTAATTTTATCACTAAACCAATATTATAGTTCCTGCTTGTTTCCTTATTTAATATGCAAAACTACGTTATAAAATTGTAAGATATGTAAAAAATATTTTTTATTGATTCAATTTCTACGTAAAAATTCTCCTATTGTACAACAATGAAATCTATACCAATTTTAACTTAAATGTAAGAACGCTAAATAATATCTCTTCCAGACTAGTATATATTATATAACTCTGATATTTACCTATGAGGAAAACGACTATCAAAGACGAAAGGTAGAAATTCTGAGGTATTCAAATTATTGTACACTACTATCACTTACTGGTATTAGCTTAATCTATTAAAATATTATTAATTATTTATAATTCTAGTATAGGTTATGTTGGGTAAAATTAACTAAAGTGTTAGTTGAAAGTTTAAAAAGTATAGTTGACAGTTGAAAGGTCCTTAAAAATATTTAAATTAGTTTATTGAATCATAGTTGGTAAAATTATATGTTGAAGTAATTAATATGTAAAATAATTAACAAAAATAGAAAAAAAATCTACCTTATAAAAGAGAAAAAAACAGGAAATCAAGTGATACTTGATATTGATCAAATTCTAAATTAGAAGAGTAAAATAGTATAATTGTATGTAAAAACAGCTTACTTTAACCAAATTTTTTTCTACCACAAACTCCGTCAATTAGGGCCTAGCTTATAAAAGAGAATAAAATGAAACTAATATTCACCATGGAAAAATCTTCACATTCTTCAACACTTAGAAACAAAAGATCTCAAAGCTATTTACTAGGTTATTTAAAGATAAGTTGTATTAGTTATTTCATTTTCGTGTCATTAGTTAGCCACGATGGAACTAAGATTAACTATGGAAAAATCTTCACATTCTTCAGCACTTAGAAACAAAAGATCTCAAAGCTATTTACAAGGTTATTTAAATATAAGTTGTATCAGTTATTTCATTTTCGTGTCATTAGTTAGCTACGATGGAACTAAGATTCACTGTTGAAAAATCTTCACAGTCTTCAACCCTTAGACCAATTTCACTACTGCGAATTACCTCTTACCATAACAGAATTCGGTCTTCAGCACTCATCCATTTTCGATGCAGCAGACTTGCCTCTTGCTATGGTAGAATTGGGTCTTCAACCTTTTTTAATTGTTCTATAAAATAAGCATTTGTAATACTAAAACCACAAAAAAAATATTAGAAACTATTTATATATTTTCAAAAAAGTGATTTTATGTTATTTAATGTATATAATTAATCATTTTCTTCCTAAAATACAAGAAAAAAGTGTTGGCAACAAGAAGGCAAAAGGTTGGCAGCTCTTTAAAAAACTCTTTCTTTTTCTTGCCTCATTTCAAATGTACTAATACAAATATTTATAGGCAAAAAGATTTGCCCCTTCACATGCTGGAGATAAATAAAAAGTTTTGTGTTTTCAAATGCTAGAGATAAATGATGATGCCTATAGGTCTGCCACCTAAAACCATTAATGCTATCTAGGAATACCAAATGCTATCTAGGAATACCAAACAACAAGAAATAAAGTTTCTTAATTTAAGTTTTATAACAAATCTCCCCCTTAAACTTAAATACTCTTCCCATAAGCCTTTTGCAATTCTCCAGCAATGTGGTCGGCAGTGGCTTGGTGAGTATATCCGCGGCTTGAGCTCGGCTTTTAACATGCTCCAGCTTAACTTTTCCTTCTTTGACTTGTTCTCGGATGAAATGAAAACGGACGTCGATGTGCTTGCTCCTTCCGTGATTAACTGAGTTCTTTGCCAACTCGATCGCCGACTTGTTATCAACTCGGATCACAGTCCCTTCATTTTGGATCACTCTCAAATGCCTTAATAGATTTAAAAACCAGACTGCATGACACACGCTCCAAGAGGCCGCCACATACTCTGCCTTGCAAGTAGACAGGGTTACAATGGGCTGCTTCTTTGACAGCCAAGTGAAAGCTATATTTTCGAGTAGGAATACGTAACCCAAAGTACTTTTCCGGTCATCAACATCACCACACCAATCGCTATCTGAGTAACCCACTAGTCGATAGTCATCTAATTTTGAATAGAAAAGACCAAGTGATAGGGTTCCTCGAATATATCTCAGAATTCTCTTCAAGGCCTTCCAATGTGTATAGCTTGGATCCTCCATGAATCTGCTCATTATCCCAACACTCAACATTAAGTCGGGTCTCGTGCTTGTAAGGTACCTTAGACTTCCAATTAAACTTCGATATCTCCCAGAATCAGCTCGTTCTCCTCCATCAAATTTTGAGAGTTTAGTGCCTGGTTCCATTGAAGTAGAAACCGGGTTGCAGTCCTCGATTTTAAATTTCTTTAGAATTTCAAGCGCGTACCTCTCTTGGGATATAAAAATCCCTTCTTTCGAAGAAAATATTTCATCAAGCCTAAGTCTGTCATCTCGAACTCTTTTTCCATTACCTCCTTAAACTCCTTAATCAGCTTCGTGTTGCTTCCGGTGAATATGAGGTCGTCGACATAGAGAGCAACTACCATCATATCCTTTCATGATTTCTTTGTGTACAAAGCATGTTCGTACAGATATTGCTCGTACCCAGTTTTCTTGAAATACCCGTCAATTCTCTCATTCCAGGCACGAGGAGCCTGCTTCAGTCCATAGAGGGCCTTTTTCAATCACAACACTTTCTTCTCATCCCCTCTCTTCATGTACCCGAGTGGTTGCTCGACGTACACCTCCTCTTTCAGCACTCCATTTAGAAAGGCCGACTTGACATCCATATGTAGAATTGGCCATTGGTTTTGAGCAGCTAACGATACCAGGAGTCGGATTGACTCCATTCCCGTGACAGGAGCAAATACTTAATCGCAGTCTATCCCCTCTTTCTGTCTATAGCCCTTTACCACAAGTCGAGCCTTATAACGCTCAACCTCTCCCTCAACATTCATCTTCTTTTTGTACACCCATTTTACTCCAATGGGTCGAGCTCCTTCAGGAAGATCGATCAATTCCCAAGTCTTGTTGCGTTCAATCGCTCCAATCTCCTCATCCATGGCTGTTCTCCACTTCTCTTCTTGGACAGCTTTCTCAAAGCTCAAGTCTTCAGAGTCAGCCAGAAGACATACAACATGAACTTCATTTGTAGTGTCGTATATTTCCTGTAGACTTCTCATCCTGGGCTGTTGTGGCTCAGTTTCTTCATCTGAGGACTCGGTGGTTGTTGTTGTTGAAGGTACAACAATCTCCGAGCTAGTTTATTTTTCGACTAGGTTACTCCAGCACCACTCCTTCGTTTCCTCCACATGAACATCTCGGCTCACCACTACTTTCTTGTTAACAGGATCAAACAATTTATATGCTTTAGAATTTTTATCATACCCAATAAATATGTACTTCTTGCTCCGATCTTCTAATTTTGTCCTGTGCTGACTTGGTACTTGCCCATAGGCCACGCTACCGAACACCTTTAGATGAGAGACACTCGGCTTCACACCACTCCAAATCTCCTGAGGCGTTTTTTCGCCTAACTTTGCATGTGGACATCTATTTTGCACATAGACTGCGCATTGCACCGCCTATGCCCAAAACTTCTTCGGCATATTCTTCCCTTTCTACATAGATCGAACCATGTCGAGAATGGTTCGGTTCTTTCGTTCTGCTACACCGTTTTGTTGCGGAGAATATGGAGCCGTCAAGAAACGCTTGATTCCATGTTCCTCACAGTATTTGTTGAACTTGGCAAAAGTGAACTCGCCTCCTCTATCAGATCGGACTGTTTTGATGACTCTGTTTGTTTCTTTCTCTACCATCACTTTGAACTTCTTGAAAGTTTCAAACACTTCTGACTTCTCCTTCAGAAAGTAAACCCACGTCTTTCTTGAGAAATCATCAATGAAAGAGACGAAATATCTCTTACCACTAAATGATTCTGGAGTTATTGGCCCACATAAGTCAGTATGGATCAGTTCGAGCTGCTTTTTTGCTCGGTACTCAGAGCTCCGTGGGAAAGAAGTCCTCGCTTGCTTTCCGATCACACATTCTTCACAGAACCTCTTTTCAAATTCCATTTCGGGCAAACCGAGCACCATCTCCTTTTTCACCAACTTAGTCAACCCTCCGAAGTGAAGATGACCGAACTGCAAATGCCACTTCATGGCCTCATCCTCTATATCAAGTTGCATGCATTTATCTTTAACTATTTTCAACTCAAGTTTGTACATGTGATTTTTCTTCATTTCTACTTGGGCGATGAGCCTTCCGAGTTTATCCCTCAATTGTTATTCTCGGTCCTTCATCAGAACCGAGTACCCATTCTCCATTATCTGTCCCATGCTTAGTATGTTGCTTTTGAGATCAGGTACATACATCTCTGATCTCTCCAATTCGCCCATTTTCCTGTTGATACCAGATTGTTCCTTGACCTTTGACGGTTACTTTCGATGCATCGCCGAAAGAAACGGATCCGGATTCCACCTTTGAAAGTACTTTGAATAAACTCTCGTCGCCACACATATGGTTACTTGCGCCGGTGTCCAAGTACCAAACCGAATTATTAGAATAGCTCGGTTTGACCTCGGTTTCTGGAATGTTTGTCACTAGCAGCAATCCTTCATCTTATTTCTCAGCAAGAAAGTTTATTGGCTCCTCATTTTTCTTCTCGGACCTACAATCTTTGGAAATATGGCCCATCTTTCCACAGTTGTAGCATTTTACCGAGTAGCAATCCTTGGCATAATGCCCATACTTCCCACAGTTATAGCATTCAATGTTGTTTGTGTTTGTCCGACCACCTCGGGCCTGACCTCGGCCACGCCAGTTTTGTTGGCCGACTTGCTCATTTCTTCGTTCTCCTCTTCCTCTACCACTTTGGCTTCTGCCTCTTCCTTGGCCTCTGGTACTTTGAGCATAAAACACATTATCCCTTTTTATAGTCGCCTTCGCCTGGAGAGCTTGTTCAAGGGACTCCCCCCTCTTATTTTTTTGTCTTTGCGCATGCGCTTCCAGGGACCCAGCAAGCTCTTCAATGGTGAGTGTTGATAGATCCTTGGACTCCTCTATTGCGCATACAATATTTTCGAATTCATCTCTCAATGACCTCAAAATCTTTTCAACAACTCGGTTTGAAGAAAGAATCTCACCATTCTGATTCAGTTTGTTCACCACGGTCTCCACCCGAGTAATGAACTCGGATACGCTTTCGGACTCGTTCATCCTCATGTTTTCCAGTTCGCGCCTAAGGGTTTGAATTCGGACCTGCATTACTCGTTCGTCTCCTTTGTTTGCCTTTTCGAGTGTATCCCATGCTACTTTGGAAGATTTTGCATTTGCTATCTTCTCAAAGCCGGATTCGTCAACAACTCGGTATAACAGATATAAAGCCGCCTTATCTTTAGCTCGAACGGCCTTCCACACGTTCAACTGGGCATTTGAATATCCATTTGTGCTTGCTGGTTCCTCATACCCAGTCTCGACCACATCCCAATTATCTTGGGAGCCGAGAAGGGCCTTTATCTGCACCTTCCAGTTGTCATAGTTAACGTCTTTTGTCAACTTGGGTAGCGGGATGCCATTGGTTAGACCTGCCATTTCTCTCAAGTGTTTACACTCAACTCACACACCTAACAAAAATCTCAGTCGCTCCTCTCTCTCTCTGCCAGCGCACACCGCAGCGTTCTTTCCTCACAAAACTCTCAGTAGCTCTGATACCAAATTGTTGGCAACAAGAAGGCAAAAGGTTGGCAGCTCTTTAAAAAACTCTTTCTTTTTCTTGCCTCATTTCAAATATACTGATACAAGTATTTATAGGCAAAAAGATTTGCCCCTTCACATGCTGGAGATAAATCAAAAGTTTTGTCTTTTCAAATGCTAGAGATAAATGATGATGCCTATAGGTCTGCCACCTAAAACCATTAATGCTATCTAGGAATACCAAATGCTATCTTAGAATACCAAACAACAAGAAATAAAGTTTCTTAATTTAAGTTTTATAACAAAAAGTATATCATAGTTGCTCACAAAATAAGGTGTGAAAAACAATTATCACTCTTTCACCAATGCCTCTCCCATTCAATAGCCTCCTAATGCATACAAAATACATCTATATAGGCAAGTGTATTCTACACAGTAGTATAAGTGGACTTTAAGTTCGGATTTCATACTCAAAGAACTATGATATGTATTATAAAGAATTAAAAATGCTCATATTTTCTTGGGGAGTAAATCATATCACTTTGCATGATTACTACTCTCATATTCAATTCCAATTAATTAACATATTAATAACTACCTCCTCTAAAATAACTACCAATTCTCCATGATCAAGCAAGACTAGTAAATGTTAATATCAAGGAGGTTGAGAGTTTGGTCATACAATCATATATATAGAAAGCAGATTTAAAAACACACAAATTCGCTACTTTAACTCGTATTACCACTACTATAAAAATACGATTCAACATTGATTCTAAGGGCAAAACAACATCGGTTTCGAACCGATGTTGAAGTTGTAGATGTAGAAATAAAATCACTCTACATCCGTTTCTTATAACTGAGGTAGTTCGCTACCTACATCGGTTGCGAAAGAACTGATGTTGATACTTAACATGTTAGTGATAATAAACCTATATCGTTTTTTAGAGCGAACAGATGCAATGTTAAAAATAACCTATATTGGTTACTCTAAGAACCGATATTAGTTTTTGTATTTTTTTAAAAAATAATCCAACCTATAATTTAATTATATACAAATCCAATATATTTCTTTCAAAAAAATACAAACTTTGTACCAATATTGGAATTTAAAATAACAATATATTTTTTATTTTTAAATAAAAGGTTAGACTTCATCTAACAGATAACCCTCTCTGCCCAAAATCATAAAACTAGGTGCACCTAGGCTATTATCATCCACTAACGGCATATGAGGTTCTAACATGGATCTTCATCCACTAACGGCATATAAGACTATGTTTCCCATACATATTAAGTAAAAAACATTATAATATAATAAGATGAATTAAAATGATAATTATAAAAATATTAAAATAGGTCACAATGATCATTAAATCACTCACAACTACGAAGAGTCAACCAAACTTCTTTCCAACAACTTCAGGAGTATTGCACGAGGTAGAAATCAACATATCTGAGCACCAATAAAGATTTCCAACATTTAGAAATTTTTTTGAAGTTTTACCTATTTATGGGTAACCATAAAAATCCCTAAAGCTAGTATTCCACACTCTACAAGTAATTCTACCTAAAGCTAACGCCTACCAAAAGCCTATTCTTTAGGTCACGAGTTATGAGTTTACCTTAGAGTGCCAAAACGAGAAACCTTAATAGTGTGAGTACTCTCATTCTTCCTCAAAGCACTATCCTAACACCAAAAGTTACCAAAACTTTGTTCCGGAAAAAAAAGAATGAGTAAGAGTTTTGGGTTTCATTACCTTTCACTAGATTAGAGATTTGAGAGTAAATGGAGCACAAAAAATAGGAAGAGATGAGAAGGAAAGAAAATGAAGTAAAAAATGGAGGAGAAATGAATGAGGGAAGAAAGAATGAAGAGGGAAACGAAGGTTGTGAGAAAGAGAGATAGAGAAGCTTAAATTATTTTTTTTTTAATAAAACGGTATGTTTCAATATTGCCTTCAATCCGGTATTTTATGAAAGAACTAAGCATATTAAAATTGATTGTCACTTTGTGAGAGAAAAACTACTATCTTAGAAAATTAGGATCGAGTTTATTAGCTCATATGATAAGCTTTTGCAAATATAGTAACCAAATCTTTAAGGGGTCCTCATATTCAATATATATGTCCCAAGCTTCGAGCATACAATTCATATGCTCTAACTTGAGGTGGAGTGCTAAATATAAGTTTGTAATAAATGTTAGTTTAGTTAGTCTTTACTTTCATTATATTAGTATGTCAAAAAAGGTAGGGTGGTTGTGTCTCCTCCCTAGTTTGCTTCTTATGGACTCTTGTTTAGTATCTCTATAAATACAATGATTCTCAACTGAGTGAAATAAGACACCGAAGCTATTTCCTTATTCAAGTATCCATAAAGTCTATCCATTTACTCTGTCATATGACTTCAGAGAAATTAACTTTAAACTTAAATATTAATTAAAACATTTGTAGGATTATATTTATTGTCCAAATATATCTCTATAAATACAATGTCTCTTCCCTAGTTTGCTTCTTATGGACTTTTGTTTAGTATCTCTATAAATGCAATTATTCTCAACGAGTGAAATAAGACATTGAAGCTATTTCCTTATTCAAGTATCCATAAAGTCTATCCATTTACTCTGATATATGACTTCAGAGAAATTAACTTTAAACTTAAACATTAATTGAAACATTTGAAGGATTATATTTATTGTCCAAATATATCTCAATTTTTTCTCCATAATCAATGATGTATCCTCTAGAAGTTGAAGACGAGATCGATTCCTATTTTTTATTAGAATTTAAAATAATTATTATTTAATTTATTTCTTTTACTTTTGGAACACTTTTTTCTTTGTAATTTAATTTTTACTATTACAATTTCAATGAATTGATTTTTCATATTTTCACTTTATTTAATTAGAAATTTATTATTTAATAATTAATAATTTATTATTTAATTTATATTAAAGATATGATTAAGAATATAAAACAATAATAAATTATTATATATATGACTGCTATTATTTAAATTTAATTTATGAAGACATTAAATACTAAAATAAATATTAATTTTAATACTAAGTAGAAATATTTTATTTATTATAAAATTTATAGGCATCTAATAATAAATTTAAATATGTAAATATAATTATAATTTATTTTAAAAATTAAATATAAATATTGAATAAATATAAATTTATATAATTTTAATATTAATAAATCGGTACTGATTTATTTGACTAAATATACTTTTATAAATATGATTAATTAATGAGATTATTTTCTATTTTATAAATAATAATTTTGCTTTATTTTGTCTTAATATTGGATCAAATTCATAATTGTTGTTAAATTAAAATTTCAATCCAACGGCTCCTAATTAGTGTTAAAGTCTCGTTTACATAGATTAAATAAAATCAATGATTATTATTAAATTTATAAGTCAACTAAGGATTGAAAAAATTCAAATTCTTTTCATATATACAAGCGAAAACACATGCGTTGTTGCGTGTATGTAATTGCACTTCTATTTTGACATGTTATAACAATTTTAAAATTTTAATTTAATATGCTTTGTATAACATGATAAAATATAAATAATTGATTGTATCATTTTGCAAATAATAATAATTTTAGTTTTGTAATAACATGATAGAAATATGTCAAATTTGTAATGAATTTGAAATAATGGAAAAATGAAAGAGTTTGAATAAAATTCAAAATATTGTCGCACATTTGTATTTATATATTTATTAAAAATATTTATGATGAAAGTATATATATATATATATATATATATATATATATATATATATATATATATTATGTTTAAGGAAGATTAGTTTGTGCTAATGTAGAACTTGTAAAGATATACATATATTAATATAGGAGAAATTGTATTTGCCAAAGTGAGAAAAACTATAAAATGTTTAAAAAGTTAAAATAATTATAAAATATGGATATCAAAATGTCTTAATGTCATTATATAATATATATATATATATATAGTATTTAATATAATATTATATATTATAAATTATAGATATAGGATAATTATGTATGTTAGATATAAATATTTTAAATTAGTTTTTTCTCAAAGTTATAAGATTGATTTAGTGACAAAGTCTATATATGAGAAAAGAAAAATTGTGGATTTGAATTTCTCTTTTAAAAAAATAGTTTTGCCTTTTTGTTTTCTCAAAATTGTAGAATATTTATTTTGAAAAGTAGACATAAAAAAGAAGAATTTCCTTTATTAATAATATATATATATAACAACAACAAAAATTGCTAATGATTTTAATTTATACAGGAGTGATATTAAGTATCTACTATATATATCAATTAATTGCAGAAGAAACCTGTATATCAATAAATTTCCGTTTTTTTGCCTTTATTTATTCTTTTCCTGTTAGCATAAATAATATAGGAGCAGCGTATAATTGCATGATCGATGCTTCATGGGCACGTTAGTGCAGAACCGTGCACGTATTATACCCATGAGAAAACATGTCCCCCTCACTGTATTTAACTAATGATGATCATTAATTGGTTACAATTATAAATTTTTATCATAATGACGGTATTAATTATGTGGCTATATATGTATATGGATTTGCTCATTGTTTTGGTTGGGTTATCAATGCAATAGTACTACTATAAATGCTAAAGGCAACTGATGATGATGCTGTTCGTAAAGTGTGAAGCATGCAATAAGCAAATTCTATTGGAAATTTGTTCTTTTTAATCTGAGTTCAACGTCATTGCGTTTCTTTTCGAGTTACACATATAAAACTTTACAGGTTGATATGTCCTGCCTTATGTTAATTATTAGAATCTAATTTTTAAGGTAATTTTTAATATATTTTTTATGTGAAATAAGAAAAATAGTTAAAGAGCATTAATTATGTTTTTTTTAATATTTTTATTTCTAATTTTAACACTTTGTTTTTTCAATTCTTCTGCTTTAATTTTTACTTTTATATTTTTCATTTTATCTCTTCTATATTTTTTTATATTATTTTTAAAAAATAATAAACTCAACACAACACATATTCATTTAAAATATAATAGGGTTTATCATTATTATATTTTTTAATTAAGTATTGTGTTGAATTTAAACAACAATGTTAAAGACTTTAAATTAAAACTATTTAATTTTTTTTAACACTGTTTTATCCTTTTTGTATTATTGTATTTCACTTTTTATTTATCGTTAAAACTAATCACAATATTATAAAGAAATAAATAATAGTATAAAAAAATAAAATGAGAAAAATATTGTTATTAATATAATAAATATATGTTGCATTGTGTTTATTTTTTTTTAAAAAAAATATTTTGAAAAACATGCAAAAGTAATCATATAAAAATGTATAAATAAAAATGAAAGAGGATAAAATGAAAAGAAAATATTAAGATTGAAAGTAAATTAATATTAAAAAAACATATTTAATACTATTTAATTATATTTATTTTCTCATACATAAAAAATTACATTAAAAATTAAATTTTAATAATTGTTAATATACCGCATGATACACATTATAAAAACCGACTGAGAATTTAGATTACTCCTTATTATAGAGATGCCAAATAGGTTGTTTGGTCTTATTTAACACCAAACTCAAAAAATGAGTTGATCCAACTATGCTCAATTTTTTTTTCTGGATCATTGACGCCTGTTAGTCTATTGAGCTAGTCCTAATTTTATAAATTTATATAAATTTTAAATAAAAAATAAAAATTTAAATAATATTTGGACATGGGTTTTTCATACCCAACCTATGGGCCCATTTATTGAAGTTACGGATATACGTTATGAACATGAAACTTAATGAAAAAGATGAGAGAAATTAATCTTAGAATATAGAGTAAAAAAATGATCTCATTTAAGTGAAAAACTTGTTTACGAAATGTTATTACAAGAACTTATATACAATTGTTAATTATAAACAAATTAAGGGATTGATTATTTTGGTTTCATTTTTAGTTTTTTTAAAAGAGTTTTCAAAAATTATTTTCAAAAAGAAAAGAATAAAAAAACTTGTTGATATTTATTAAAATTTCATTAATGAAAAGCAAAAAACAATATATTCTGATTGTATTTTGAGTTTTCATAACAAAAATAGAAAACTGAAAAACAAAATTACTTTCAATTATTCCTGTTTTTTAGTTTTTAAAAACTAAAAACTCAGAACTGTTTTCGAAAACTATTTTTAGAAAACACGACCCAAACAAGTTTTTTAGTTTTTAAATACTAAAAACAGATTTATAAAACTATTATCAAACAAACACTAACTAATTTGCAAATATCCACCCCACAAACTAGAGTGTATGTCAAACATTAATTCCCAACTTTTAACAAAGAAATCGAAATGGTTTCATGTGGAAGTAATTAGTGTAGATATCACCTAGTTGATTACAGGATGAAATGGAGAGTAGCTTCATTAGATGAACATTGGTTTTGTTTTAGAACAATATGACAATCAATTTCCATGTTTTGTGTGCTCATGGAAAATTGAATTAGCTACGATGTGAAGAGCTAATTTATTATCACAATACAACAAAGAATGCCAAATGAAAGGGACATGAGAATCTTCAAGAAGTTATGCAAATCAATCCAACTCACTAAGTTGTGCTAGCAAGAGTATGATATTCTGCTTCAAGTGAACTACGAGAAACTATGAATTATATATGGATCTTAATTTTTAAGTTTAGTCTAACTCATTTCATTAAGACATGGTCAACTCATGAGACAAGACCTATTTTGATAACCCTACTCGCTAAGGAATTAAAAATAAAAATTTTACTAATATTAGTTGACCCAAGTATTAGGAGCTTGTATCTTTAATAGTCAATAATGTTAAAATATGATTAATTATTAGAATGGATAAAAAGAAGTTATCGTCTAATCCATGAAGGCAACTAATTTGACTCAATCATTAATTTAGCCTGAAAATAGTCTAATGCACTAACACTTCTTACCTTTTATATCGAGTGAAGTTATACAAAATAAGTCAAACTTTTTTACCAAGGACTTTAACTTTTTAGTTATCATATTAAACTTGGATTAGTTTATTAACTTGAATTACACGTCTTTGACTGGTCTCTTTTGAACATGTCGTCACTAATTTAAACGCATTGGTAATTATGTCAAGCGTGGTTATCATCATAAGAAACAGGCAAACGCTTCTAAATGTATACAAATTAACCAACCCAGAGTAATACATCAATTATTTGTTCTCAGTGAATAATATGATTACTCTTATCAATTTAGTTCATCAAATTAAAAAAAAAAATCATGTAATCCCTGAAATTACTATATATTATCATTTTGATCTTTCTTACTATATATTATAATTTAAGAAAGAAAAGTTTTTTAGGGTGTCCTTATAAACAAAAGTTATTGTTGTTTACTAAGGTGTATGTGAAAACTAAACGATATTGATGATTTAATATATTAAATTATTTTATTGTATTGTTCGGATTGGATTACAAATCCAAACCAAATAAAAAAATTTCGATCTGAACTAATTAAAATAAATCAAAACAAATAAAAAAACAACACAAAACTGATATGATCGGACTCATGCACACTCTTAATTCTATCTATTAATATTTTTAATTACTTTAATCAATTTAGTTTTCTTTTCAAAAAGAAAAGTTGTGTGTCATTCTCTGTTTTGTCAGCTATACGAAGATATGGTTACTTTACTGGGATGGTATTCCATATAGATTCATATTTAAGTCAAAATGAATATTTTTGTGTTATTAAAAAACATTTAATTTGTATACATTATCAATGTAAAATTCAATCATGACTTTTTATTTATGTGACTTTTAAAATAATAATGAGTAAAGTCAAGAAATTTACCATAAATAAAAGGTTGTGATTGAATATCAGTGTTAAACTCTTAAAAAATTAGTTTTCAGCATCTATTAATTTCACCTATCTTAAGAAAAAAAATAGTTATTTCTAAAAAGTCCTTCATTAGAACTTTTATTAGACAAAAAATGTTAGCTAATAGTATTTTGGTGTGGGATGAATTCCAACTCACAACTTCATCTACCTTGTCCCCTCATAAGTATTTTATCACTAAATGAACCTTATAATTTCTCATTCATTCATTGGAAGTTTATATTATGAATAAAAAGAGTTTAATTGTAATTTAATGAATTTTAGGAATAATAACATTAAGGGGAACGCTAACTAGTTTCTCTTTCATTTTTTTATGGTCGATAAAACTAAAAAATAATTAAACATAAAATATCTAAATATTAAGAATATAAAGTAAACATAAAACACTTAAATTAAAAGAGAAAACAACAAACGAATTTTAAAAACTTAAATTAAAAAACTAGGTCACTTATGTACAAGATTATCAAAATCGAAAGTTTATGTAAATTTGTGGAAGCTCAGTAAACTCGACTCATGGAATCGTAAGAATTTATTATAAATCACATAAAAATTGAAAGTTTTCAATACATAATAAGTTCAAATCCACATGATAAGTTTAAATTACTCCAAATAAATAAAAGTTAGAGTCAAAACACTCAAAATTTCAAAACCTTTTTAGACATAAGAACAAATTATATTCAAAACACTCAAAATTAGGATCAGCATAGAAAAACATCACCCAAGAAATTTGTTCACAAGTCTACTCATAAGTTTACTCGATTTTACCAAGTTTATACTGATTTTACGAGTTTACTCTGATTTTACCGAGTTTACTACTCTTCCAATTTTACATGCGATTTAACTCATCAGGAGTTTATAAACTCTTGAAATCGTACAATTTTACGAGTTAACTCACGAATTTACGAGTTAACTCGTGATTTTGATAACTATGCTTACATATTTATTTTCCTTTTAAAAAAACTTAAAGTAAAGGAGAAAACGACAAACCTATCAAACTTGTAAATCAAAGTCCTCTTCACTGAAACGTGAATTCTCTAACATGCAAATAAACCATGTAACATCCTATATCTACCCAGCCTAATATACCTCGTCCTAAAATGCCTCACACCCAAAACCATCACAGTCCAAGACTCCAAAAGATTACACATTCTAGCCACCCCATCTAATACACCCGAGATCCTCCAAATCCCACAAATCTTGGATAATCACCCTTCAAAAGATAAATCAAGCTCCAAAATTGTAACATTTATTTTTAACCCCATCATTTATCTCCAATAACTCCTATATATGCAAACATCACAACAAGACTCAGCTAACTTCTCTTCACACTCTTCATATTATACACATTCTAACTTGGGCGTCAAAGTCTCCATAGGTACCCATCTGCTCCTACCTATCGGAAAAGCGCCCCAAGACTACGTTGCTCAACATTTATTATTTTGGTAAGAACAATTTGTGCCTACCGTGGGTCCTGGCAAACTATCCCATGAATCTCACTGACTCGTGGTTGAAACCAGAAGCACTTTCTCTCGCTCAGCCATAGCAGACAACCCTGATATATAGAGAACAGAAGAACTCATCAGAAACCAACATGACCTCTACATCCAGATGGAAGAACTAGTCGCCCAGAAAGCACAACTCTGCAAAGCTGAGAACCCTCCTTCACCTCAAGATTAGCAACATCCCTCCTAAACTTTCTAAAATAAAAACCCTCCATGATAACTTAAAACCTCAAAAGAAATTGAAATCAAAATACCATGTAAGAAAACAAAATAAACAAAACACCAGCAAACCACAAAGACTCACAAATAAGGGGCTTCATCTACATTCCCTACAAAAGGTAGTGACAACACCTCCACCGCGTCCATCTTCCTCGAAAACACATTTGTTATAGCGATATCTCTTTTGTCCTCGACCATAAGCAGGTGCTTAGTACGAGACTTGAACCCCGTGGGACTCAACGTCCAATAGAGAGGGAACATCGACATCTCATCCTTAACAAAAAAGAGCTTCTTATGGCCTAAGTACTTCAGATTCATGCACACCTTGAAAAAGTTCTTAAATCTCTTCCAAGAAGAATTTAGCAAGGTGAAAAGGGTCCCATATTAACCCCTCGTCATAGGCACCCACCCCACCCTGCCATCCTCGGGCCCTTTAATTCAATAAAAGTACATAAACTTACTCAATGTGGGGCAAATGCACAGCTTGATGCACAATATCTCAAACCGCTGACAAAACCCCAAGTATTCAGATGCAGCTAGGTTGGGGCGACATTCACCTCCCTCAAGATGTCACACTCAAGCTGTGCATTTTCCCCACTCAAGTCAATAAATAACATTGGCATCTCGAGCTCCTTGAACATCTCGCAAAGGTAGTGAAAGGCTCATCACCCTCCTAAGCCCTCATGAACACCCTCTCACCTTTCGAACAGGGCTCGACCACAGCTCAGTCCAACCTCTATAAATCGTAACAAAAAGAGTAGTTATCCCTCAACCTCGCCACTGACTCACTAATCAAGAACAAACTTCTAAAGGAACTAACCTCGCTCCTTCCACCACTAGATGAGGCAACAGCCTTTGTTGCCAGCTTCTCCTTACCCTTCGTTGTAATCGCCATGTAGAACAAACCCCCACCACCTTACCCTTCCCTTTCTTCTGGCTCTTCCCCTTCCCACCCTTCTTCTCAATCATCACTACCCTCTTCCTTTTATGACAGCACAACCTTTACCCCTACCCCACAACAACCCCCTGACTACCAGCCAACCCCCTAGACCTCCCGTAGATTGAGAAACAAAAGGAATACTATCCCACTCCTATTCACCAATACCCCTAACCTCCCTATCAACCAAGGGAACCCCTTACTACCAATAGAGTCACCAGAAGACATCTTGTACCTACCCAATCTTATATACCTCGACCTGAAAGGCCACACACCCAAAACCACCACAACCCAAGACTCTAAAAGATTACATATCTTAACCACCCGATCTAATATACCCGAGATCCTCCAAATCCCACAAATATAGTATAATCACCCTCCAAAAGATAAAATTGAGCTCCAAAATTATAACATTTACCTTTAACCCCATCATTTATCTCCAATAACTCCTATATATGTAGACATCACAACAAGACTCAGGTAACAATACCCACCTGCTCCTACCAACTGAAAAGGAACTTAGAGACTATGTTTGCTCAAAACTTATTATTCTGGTAATAATGCATCCTTTATTTTATGAACCTTGTAAATATGTTTGGGGTCTCTTTCATAAGATAATCCTTACATTTAAAATATTAAATAATTCTCTTAGACATTGTTAATAATTTTATCTTATATTAGGAATGGACAAAAATAAGATGATAATACCCAAATAGAGAGATATGACCCAAGGTGAGGTAAAGTTCACAAATCTACACACACATGTTTAAGTAGAGGAAGGAAGAAGTATAAGAGAAAGAGAAAGAAAAGATAGAGAGAAGAAAAATGAAAAGAAGAGTCAGAAAGAGAGATCATGATTTTGTGTTATTTTTCTTATAATATGGAGTTTTAAGAAAATGGCAAAGACATAATGTTCCTAGAGCTCTTATATGAGAACTTAAAGGTGAGTGTTTCCTCTTAGTTTTCCTTGGAGCATTTCTTTTTTGTTTATCTTTGTTATTCTCCTTGTCTCCATTCTTGTGGTATTATTCATAGAATTAAGAAATATCATGATTTTGTGTTATTTGTCTTCTAGAATGGGGTTTTAAGTTATATATTAGCGTTAGAAAGTATTAGGAATCATTATTGATGTGTTTATGGAGCTTGAGAAAGCTTGGGTAGACATTGATAACACCCCTTCAAGAAGATTTCGTGAAATCACCATTCTATAAAGTCATCAATCATTGGGTGTCCATTTTGGAGTGCTAGGTAAAGCGTGATAAAGAGTTAGGTGGTTTCTGATGCTCCATCGTTAGGCAGTCCACTACAGGGTGTTGAGCGGTTGAAGCTTTGTTGCAATTTGATGGCCTTGTTAGGAAACTTTAATCATACAATTAACAAAAGTAGTTTGCATACAAGTTGTAGATATATATGTTACATAACTAAATTCATTAATTTGTCTTAAAATTAATGTGTAAAACTTGAGATATGGTCATTTTAGTGAGCAAAGGTCAAACTATTAGGTTTTGGTAAAATGTCAACATTGTTCATAATTTTAGCCATAATACATCTATATAAAGGTGTTTAGGTGAACATAAGAGTTTCAAATATTCTTTTTAGCTTTTAAATGAGATAAGAATCACCTTAATTTGGTTAGTTTATATTTAATTATGATTTTAATAACTTACAAAGGTCATAGGAAAATGAAAGAGATATTAAGCCAAAAATTATATTATATATATATATATATATATATATATATATATATATATATATATTTGTGCATGTGTGTGTCTGCATGTCAATGTGTATATGTGTCTATTTGTATGTTTGTTTGTGTGTGTGTATGTATGTGTGTATATGTATATGTGTGTCTATTTGTGTCTGTCTGTTTGTCTCTTTGTGTCTCTGTGTGTGTTTGTGTGTGCATTTGTGTATGTGTTTATCTGTGTGTGTATCTATGTTTTTGTGTATCTATGTGTGTGTGTCTCTATGTGTGTTTGTGTATGTTTGTTTGTGTGTGTATCTATGTTTGTGTGTATCTATATGTGTCGTATGCATGTATGTATGTATGTGCTAAAAGGTTTTAGCTTAGTTTAGCAAGATGTGTGATTTGTTGTAAACTCTCTAACGCTTTCTTCAATGTCTATCATTGATTATATATATGCATTAAAGTGAATGATGTTATACCATTATGTTGAGAATTTTAATGGTAATCAATGACTATTAATAAGATTAAATTGGTGATCATAATTGAGATGTACGAAAACCATTCATATATGTGCATGTGAGTCATTATTTCATTATGAAGTCTTTTATGATGTTGAAAATGGTATTCTTAGAAGGGCGGATTCTAAGCCAAAACTTAATCACACTATAAGCTATCTAGGGTCTCACTAGTTGAGGTATCTTCCTAAGTAACATCCTTTTTTTTTTTTACTTCAAAAGGTGTGTTGGAGTGTTGAGTCTTACTTTCCAAAAGGTCTAGTTAACTCATTGATATATAAGAAAAATGGTTGTTGTATGCATGATTTTTGTTGATACTTGAATTATTAAATCAGGTCATTGGAGATATGCAAGTATGAAATTTTTGTATCTAAGATCGAAGAATCCAAGTATATTGTGTAGCTGATTGTGAATAGGCACAAAAGTTGTTGAATGTCAAGTGAGCTCTCAACCTATTGCTAGGGGTTTTCATAGTGGTTCATAAGAATGACCCTATAAAATAGCCAAGTGGGTAAATCTCTATAAATGCAAAGTTTTGTAAACCTACAAAGGTAAGTCAATGTACACATTTGTCTATCTTCTACCAAATCACACTTTCCCCGCAGAATTAGTCATGAGACTCCCTAAATAGTTAGAGAGTGAGATTATGAGATGGGATAGGTCAATTATAATGTGAGTCTCAATAGAATGTCAATCTTTAATGTTAGTGATGTGATGTCAATATTTGTTTAGTTACAACGAGTGAGCATATTAATTAATTAATTGGTTATCATGTTCCTTTATATAAGTTGATTATATTTATTTTTACTTGTTGGATGTTGAGTGTTAAAAATTATAAAACTTATGTAATTGTCACATTGTTTTAATTTTAATCCTTTATAAGTAAATTATATTAGAAATCAAATCCTTGATTCATGGTATATATGGTATTAAAGAGTCAAGAATTCATGAGAATTAAAGAAATAACCACTTAAATAGAGAATCATTCTATTGTTCGTTAAACTTATGCTTCGTACCTATAGTTTCCATGTTTTCTTCCAAGTTAGCAGGCAAATTCCATGTTAAAGAAGTTCTTGTGAAATATGTGACGTTTTGATTTCAGAAACCATTTTTTGTTTTCATTCTCTTTTTTAATTTTCTGAAAACTGTTTTCATTTTTAAGTTTTCAACATGCAAAAAATGTATTTATTTTCACTTGATATTTTCTACCAAAAATAATATTGTTAAACTAAATCAATTTTAGCAAAAATATTATAAACTATATATATATATATATATATATCTTTAAAATACATTTGTATACTATTTTTTATATAATTACAATATTGTTATTAAATTTTTACATAATGTTAACTTTTGAAAACCACTTTTTTTCTGTTTTCTGTTTTTTGTTATTTTTTTTAAAATATTTTCTAAATTGTAGTCAAATATATTTTCACTACTGATTTTTTTTTTCAAATAAAACAGAAAATGTCCAAAACAAATGTCATCTTAGTGTAATTTTGCATGTTCCAATGTATGAGAGTTAGATATTTATCTTATATCGCTCATGTAGGTTCTATGAGACCCATGAGTGTTTGTAATAGTCTTAAAAACAATAAATATTTAATTTTAGTTTCCGCATAGTTAACTCTAAGATTCTTATATGCTAAGTTTTTATAATTTAGCAAAATAAAAAGAATAAAAGTAATGCCTTTAAGGGTGTTGCAAAACAAATACATAAACATTATTGAAGAAACATCTAAATACATAAACATTATTGAAGAAACATCTAAATAAATTTTAATAAATAAAATATAATACTTAAGGTTTCATGCAAAACATATTTGTCCACCAGTACCATCTCCGTTGAACAAGGCAACTTTCCTTTCTTTATATCATAT
Organism: Psophocarpus tetragonolobus; assembly: GCA_037954015.1. Lineage (NCBI taxonomy): Eukaryota > Viridiplantae > Streptophyta > Magnoliopsida > Fabales > Fabaceae > Psophocarpus > Psophocarpus tetragonolobus. Next base: position 100,316,945 of record CM075689.1, read on the forward strand.
AGTAACCACAAACGCATAACTCAAACTACATTGACCCAATTTTCTTTCTCAAGAATTATCTCAGAAACTGTTGAACTCTAGCAAGTGTACTAAAATCAACTGTAGTATAATAGTTTTATACGTAAGAGTGTCGATCCCACAAGAAACAATTTCAATTAAAATTCAATGCTCATTAAGTATATATACATAGTAATGGATTTTTTCATGTTGCATATAGTAAGATAAATTAAAGCACATAATAAAATCACAGGCTAAATGATAAAGATAATTCACTGGGAGAAACTGATATTGAATTTCATCTATTTCACTCATCTGGATAAATAAATAGATATGACATTTGAAACAATTGATATTGATGCAACATAAAAAATCATTTATATTGATCCCTCAATTATAAAATTCATAAGAAAAATCTCTTAAATATCGATTCCTCAAATATTTAACAAATTAACCAGCATTACCATCATATGTTGATAAACCCTGGTTAGTTTACAAGAGGAGGGAGAGAACTAGATGACTTAACTGTCTTAATGGTTAGGTGGTTGTTAGTAAGTGGGCAGGAAAAGCTGGTATTATAAATACCTCTATTTGGAAAGGGTAGAGGACTTTTGGGTGATTGTAAGATACATAACAGGTTCTAGGAAGTGTGATGAAGAGAGGTTATGCTCTTGTGACATTCCTTGTACATTGAGATTACTTGTGAATAACAACATTCTTTCATTCTTTCTGGTGTTCTGCGTGTGTGAGAGTGCCTTGTGGTTGGGTTTCCTAATTAGAAACCTAACATATGTTATAAAGCAATCGATATATTGAAATCTATTCCTAGTAATGCAACATATCGAGTAATTTTGTTCAGCCAGATTTTCAGCAATACTTTCCAATTAATTCTAAAAATCAAATTCAAGAATTTATTGATCAGATAGAATCAAGCATTAAAAACAAACCAAAATGCCAATATCAAATGAAAATGGAATTACTATATATAAATATCACCAGAATACATCCAAGTTGGAATTGATTACATTCAATCCCAAAAAGGAGATTAGCTACTCATAGTAGCCATAACACAATCAGGAATGGAGAAGGATGGAAGAAAACAGCTTCCACAGCTTTTCGTTTTAACTCTCTACCTGAGGTCCTTTGTTTTTCTGCCCAAAAACTCTCGTTTTCTCGTCATTTCTTGTTTCGGACCTTTTATAAGTGATTTCTCGCTTGAGCCAGCTAATTCTCGCTCAAGCGAGAAGAGTACTTCAACTTGAAGAAAGATTATCTCGCTCAAGCAAGATATTTCTCGCTTGAGCTAAAATGCCCCTGAAACAACATTACTCTCGGAACAATCCTCCCTCAAGTGAGAATGATCTCGCTTAAGCGAGAATCTCGCTCAAGCTAAAATTATCTTGCTTAAGCGAGAATGCCTTGATGCACCTCCCTTCTTTAGATCAATCTCACCCAAGCGAGAAATCACTAGCTTGAACGAGAATGTGGCAGATTCTCTTTTTTTTTTTTTTTCATTTCTTCATAATTCTTTCAATATTTTCCTTCTTCCATCTTTAATTATCTGAAAATGATACAAAAAATGGGATAAAATACCTTCATTTATAACAAGACTCGAAAACAAACATTTGAATTCAATAATTTTTAAATTAGAGACAATTAACACCTAATTAAGATAAAAAAATGTCAAAATTCTATATGAAAATTTAATAACAATTGACACCTATCAAAAACCAAATTTAATTTGGTAGTCATTCTCTCACACATTCAAAGGCCTAACCATTTTTTACTTCTTTCTTCCACTCTCATGCAAACCCTCGCACATAAATTCCCTTAATAAACAGCAATATAATCCCTAAGTGAGAATCGTATAAGAAAAAGAAAATATTTCAAAAAAACAAACGTATTTAATCACCATGCCCTGGAAATATTCTTCTACCACTACTTGTATTGAGAGAGTCTGAAATATTAATTTACCCCAATTAGTCCTACCTAATATGATTGTTGGGAAAACCATATGTCTCACATAAAACAGAAGATGAATAGTTATAGCGCAATTACAAGCAAAGTGCAGAAAGAATTCTGGAAGTTGGACAATCCAATGGTACGAACTATGGGCATGTTAACAAGAGTTGTGTGTAGATGGGCATGAATACTGTAAGAGTTTATGACTATAATTGTGTGTTTGTGGCACACATGAAATTTTTATTTATAATGAGTGATAGATACAATAAAAGAGAAACAAAATGTAAATAATGACTACATCCCTAAAGATAATATACTACATAATGTAATCAAATCATATTTTAATATACTATTTAATGTAATCAAATCATATCTTTAATATTCCCCCTCAAGCTGGAACATATATGTCATGAGTCAAGCTTATTATATATACTATCAACATGAGAACCCTTGAGGGGTTTAGTAAACATGTCTGCAAGTTGGTCTATTGAACAAGCAAATTTAGCGGTAATTTCTCCGAAGAGCACTTCCTCTCTAACAAAGTGACAGTCAATCTCTATGTGTTGGCTACTTGATTATCACATATCAGCCTCGTACCACCAAGATCTCCTAATTTTAATTGTTGGAGAAATTGTCTAAGCCATGTGATCTCACACGTAGCCATTGTCCTGGCACAGTATTCTGTTTCAACACTAGATTTTGAAACTGTTTTCTACTTCTTAGTTTTCCATGAGATTAAGTTTCATCCAATAAGAACATAATACCCAGTAGTGGACCTCCTGTCTGACTATGACTATGCTCAATCAACATCAGAGTAACAGACAATTTTAGAATTGTCTTTATCTTCATATATCAATCTACGACTTGGTGCATTCTTGAGTTACCGAAAAATATGCATAATTGTTGTCCAATGACCGTCACAAGGCTTTTGCAGGAACTAGCTAAGCACGCTAACTGCAAATGTGATGTCTAGTCTAGTGATTGTGAGGTAACTAAGTTTGCTAACTAGACGACAATATCTTTCAATGTCTTTCAAAGCTCCCCTTGACCTGGAATAAGCTTTACATGTGGGTCTGTATGTAAGTCATTAGGGCAACAATCAAACATATTCATCTCGGTCAAGATGTCTAAGGCATACTTGCGCTAGGAAATAATAATGCCAGTGGAGGATTGAGCAACTTCAATGCCAAGAAAGTATCGAAGTGGTCCAAAGTCCTTAGTCTAAAAGTGATTATGAAGATGAGACTTGAGACGAAGGATCCCCTCAGAGTAATCGTATGTCATCAACATAGACAACCAGGTATATGCACATGCCAATGGAAGAGTGAAGGGAGAAAACGGTGTGATCAACTTCAGTACGAGTCATACCAAATTCAAGTAAAGTGGAACTGAACTGACTAAACCAGGCACGTAGAGATTGCTTCAAACCATCAAGTGATCAACGAAGTTTCTAGAAAAAGGAACAATCATAAAAACTGTAAAACCAGGTGGTTGATCCATGTAAACCTCCTCCTGCAAGACACTATGGAGGAATGCATTTTTTATGTCCAACTGATGGAGAGGCCAATGGCGAATAGCAACCATAGCAAGAAAAAGGCAAACAAATATGATTTTGGCCACCGAGGAAAAAGTATCACCATAATCAAGCCCCTAAATTTGAGTATAACCTTTAGCCACCAAACAAGCTTTCTAACGATCAATAGTGTCATCAGGTGCAACCTTCACTGTATAAACCCACCAGCAGCCAATGGTATACTTGTTAGGAGGTAAGGGGACGATTTCCCATGTGTTACTATCTTCCAATGAAGCCATTTCTGTCAACATCGTTTGTTGTCAATTGTGGTCGGTCATGGCTTTACCTGCAGACTTAGGAATAGAGACAAAATCCAAGAAGGATACAATGGAGTAATAGGATGGAGATAAACAGTCATAATTAATAATACAGATATTTAGGATTAGGATTACGAGTTGACCGAATACTTTTGCGAATGGCAAGAGGATGTTCTTGCGCAAGTGACAACATTGGAAGAACAGTTGGAGCGGGAGATCATGCTGGAGGATCATACGATGGTGGTGGAGCCTATGTCTGAGGATGATAGGTGAGTAGTGGATGTGGGGAAAGAGAAACAAGAAGGGCTGGAGTAGGAGTAATTGGAACAATAGGTGGAATCTCCAGAGGAACACTTGTAATGGTGGAAGAAAAGAAAAGAGTGTTTTCAAAAAAGGTAACATCAGCGGAGACAAAGTATCTTTGACGTTTTGGATAGTAGCATCACTAACCTTTCTGGAGGCGGGAGTAACCTAGAAAGAGACATTTTAGGGACTTGGCAGAGAGCTTATTCTTACCTGAGATGAGATTATGAACAAAACAAGTACTCCCAAAGACACGCAGAGGAAATGGATGAACTTCCTATTTAGGATGTAAGATAGAAGAAGGAATCTGATTATTGAGAACCAATGAAGGCATCCGATTAATCAAATGACAAGCTATAAGGATTGCATCACCCCAAAAACGTGATGGGACATTGCAATGGAGAAGAAGGGTACGAGTTATCTCCATCAAATGACGATTTTTGTGTTCGACTACACCATTTTGTTGTGGTGTGTGAGCACATGAGGTTTGATAAAGAATCCTTTGCGAGATAAAAAAAGACTGAAATTGGGATGACAAATATTCTTTTGCATTGTCAGTTAGTAAAATTTTAATAGAACAAGCAAATTGAATTTGAATTTCAGTAAAGAAGCTTTGAAACCTAGAAAAGATATCAAAATGTTTCTTTATTAGAAAAACCCAAGTACAACAGGAAAAATCATCAATAAAGTAACAAAGTAAATATATCCTAAAGTTGAACAAACTCAACTAGGACCCTAAATATCGGAGTGAACTAAAGCAAAAAGTGACGCAACACGTTTATTGAGACTAGAACCATAACTAGTATAGGTATGTTTACCTAACTGACAAGACTCACTGAAAAGGGTGAAAATTTGAAAAAACGAGGGACAAGCAGATGCATTTTCTTCTCACTCGGATGCCCAAAACGCTGATGTTCAAGAGCAAGAGAAGCAGAGAAAACACAGGCCACTGAAGGTGTAAGTAAGTATAATCCTCCAAGCTCATGTCCTGCTCCAATCATCCATCTAGTGTGTCGATCCTGTACAAAAACAGAGTTATTATAAAATAAGACAAAAATATCAAGGGTGTGGATGAGTTTACTAATAGAAACTAAATTATAAGGACAATTAGGAACAAATAATACAAACTTTAAGGACAGGTGTGTAAGCGGACAGGTTTTTTTTATGCCCCAGACTTTAATCTGGGAGCTATCTGCAAGAGTAACAAAGAGCAACGAATCGAAAAGGGTCAAGGAAAAAAAATGATTGGTTACAAGTCATGTGATTAGAGCCATCGGAATCAAGGATCCAAGGTCCAAGAGGAGAGGACTGAGAAATGAAAGCTACAGGATTACCCAACTGAGCCGCAACAATGACAGGTGATGCAACGTCCTTGGTTTCATTGGCAGCGCGCAACTGAAGAAGCTCATTAAACTCAGAGGCAGAGATAGTAATATTGAGGTGGAAGAATTGCTGACTTGAGCCACATTAACTGACCAAGACTGCTCTCTAGCCTAAGACTGTTCTCTAGCTTTGGTGGGACATTCTGATTCAATGTGTTCCCATCGATTACAATAATTACCGACATCTACCATGACCACCACATCCTCTGCCATGGCCATTACGATGAGAGGAATTTGAGACAAAGGCAGAGGATTCTCCGATAGGTTTGGAAGGGAACCCAAAAGAACACGACATAGAACGTTGCAACAATTGTTCTTGAACTATGTCTTGTGGAAGTAATGAGGGCTGATAAAATCTAATTATGAACCGCCGCCAGTTTAGATGGGAGTCCAACAAGGGCAACAACCATGAAGAATTGACTGCGTTGTTGGTGAAAGATCTCTGCATCAGTAATGAAGGGCATAAGAGCAGAATATTTAGCAATATGGTAATCAAGTTTACCAATATATATCTGCATGTCCTTGTTCTCTAATTTGGTAGTCATCAAATTAGTTACAATGATGTAGAGACGATGAACACCATTGGAATATAGCTTCTTGGCTTTTGCCCAAATATCAAAACAAGTGGTAAAGGCTTGAAACTATATCTGGAGGTTAGGAGCAAGGGAGAACCAAAGGATACTACATAAGGAAGCGTCAACTTGTTTCCAACGAGGTTGAGTGGCAGATGGTACATCAGAGAGTTGAGTGGTCAAGTGAGAATCACGTCCTTGGCCTTGGAACCATAGCTGGGTAGCCGCAGCCCACGTACTATAGTTGAAACTTTCAGAGAATTTCTCACAAGGAATCGTGGGAACGTTGGTAAAGGTCACAACAGAGTCAGAAGGTGGAGCAGTAGCCATCAGAAGGATAAACCAGAAAAAAGGTCAAAAAACAGGAACCAGGCTAGCACTCACGGAAGGAGAAGTCAAACAACCCCAAAACAATGGTGGACAGGTGCAGAGAATGGCAGAGGGCTCGCCGGAGAAGGGCATAAGCAGCAGCGAAGGCGTGGCGACAATTGAAAGAGCACGTGGATCTCACGCACCAAAGAGAGACGGCGCGTAAGGCGGCAGGCGATCCAATGTCGAAAATGGTTGTTGGAGAGAGGCAGTTCTGACGATAAGCTACACGGTGGGAGGTCTCACCGGAAATAGCTATTCCAGACTTCGTAGTGTACAACACCGAGAAAAAAAAAAGGAACAAAAAAAAGAGAGAGAGGGATCGAAACCCTAAGCTCTTGATACCATGTAAGAATTTATGACTGTAACTGTGTATTTAGTGCATACATGGAATTCTTATTTATGATAAGTGATAGGTATAATAAAAGGGAAACAAAAATAAATATAAATAATGTAATCAAATCATATCTTAATATACTACTTAATGTAATCAAATCATATCTTTAATAAATACAAAGATAGTTATCCTTAATGAAGTCATGAATTGCTTTGCCATACGTTAAATTTCCAACGTGACCACAGACAGAAAGAACAATGCAAATGATAATAGCATCGGGCTCCATACAAGAAGTCTTCATTTGTTGATAGAGCTTTAAAACATGGTGATAAAGACCCATGTGGGAATATCCACAAATGATAATATTCCAGGTAACGAGATCTGGGTGAGATATGTTATCAAACAGAAAACGGGCATGGATAATGTGACTTACATGGTAATCAAAGGCCATTTTAATAAAAGGGTCAGCATGGAAGTCCAACTTGGAAGTGAGATTGTGAATCTCCGAGCCGAGATTAATCACAGAAAATTTAGAGATGGCCTTGAACAATTTGGGGATGCTGAAGGTGTCGAGAGGGAGAGGGAATGCATTTTTCTTGAGGTGATGGTAGAGGAAGAGGGTGTTCTCCAGTGTGGGGTTGCGAAAGAATTAATGGAGGAGTTGGTTGGAGAAATGGGTCTTTGGGTTTGGAATGAGGGAGAAACGGGAGAGAGCATAGTGAATGGCTGAAGGTAGGGTGCAGTAGGAAAGGACGAGTTTGAAAAGGAGGGAGTTTGAGTTCTCCACATTGGAGCTGGAGCAGAGGAGGATTTCAGCATGCACTTGCTTCCCCTGCCAATTGTATTTTTTTGAAGTTTTGAGTTAAAATAAAAAATTAGAGTTAGATTTTAAATTAAACAGCTAGGTATTCCCAGTGCTATAAACAATAGAGTTTCTAAACCAAAAGAAAAAATAGAGAAGGAAGAAAACTACTTTAAAAAATTATGAAAAACAGGAAAGAAATCAAGTTTTGAATTTTGGTTTTATATAAAAGGTCTTTAAGCTCTCATCATCAAGCATTGAGAATTATATATCACTTGAAAATGAAATCAAGAACTCATTACACCATAACATGAAAAACATCGAGGTTGAGGAGGAAAGGAACTCACTTCTTTTGGGGTCCCTGCAGTTTCTAATGAAGCATGTGAAGAAAATAGAGAGTACGGCAACTACAGCTGTTCACTAGGGACAAATGACACAAGATAAGAAAAGAACACTGTCATAGATGGTATGAATTTTAATTAACTCAACTTACACAAATTTAAGTCATTCACACTCATGTTGATATTGTTTTAACTTTTTGAAAACTTATATAATGTCAAATCTTCGAATGACTAAAATATAATCAAATGAATATTCATTGTAAGTCTAAGAAAGAGAGATTATTGATTTTAAGAGGACCCTAACAATATGATTTTATAAAAAAGGAAAAAAGGGAGAAAAATTAGGGATAAGGAAGAGGGTTCCCGCCATTGTTTTAGTTAGCTAGCTAGCTGTTGAAATTTGTAAGAATTGGCGTAGAGCTTACTTGGAATGATAAAGGTTAAAACTTAATTAATTATAATAGACAGTATTAGATAACATTTAGTAAAAATATGATTAAAATTAGAGTTCATTATGATAAGTATGTAAACGATGTATGCGATCAGCCATAAGTTTTCAATTGAAGTTAAGGAATCCTAGAAGCTAAAGTTTGTCTAATTCAACATTTTGTCTTCAATACATTGTGCTTCTTTTCATGACCCTTTTTTCTTGGAAGTTCTTTTCATTACACGTCTAACCAATTATATATGTAATGCAGATGACTTTTATTTGTTTTCATAGCAATATGCTTTTTTAATGCTTTATTCTTTTTTTCTTTTGCTAATAATTCCCACAATCTTTTTAATCTCTACACTAACCAATGCCGAGTTGTAGCTTGCAACCACATGAAATCTACAAATTTTCCAAAGTTTAGGAATATTATTCATTAACAAAATTCCTCTCCTAATTAACAGAATATTTTTCTTTTGCTAATAATTCCAACAGTCTTTTTAATCTCTAAACTAACCAATTCTGCTGAGTTGTATCTTGCAACCACAAGAAATCTACAAATTTTCCAAACTTTAGGAATATTATTCATTAACAGAAATCTACATACCAGTTCTTGCAGAAGTCTTTTGATTTGGTCAATAACAGAATTCCTCTCCTCAGTTACCCTTGAAATAAGAGATCTTGCCTGAAACAAAAATAAGTTCAAACTTCACATTAGTTATAAACCATTCCTGCACCAACAATAACGTTTTTGAAATATTATTCATTTTTGTTCTCCAAAGATGTATGAAACATCACATTAGTCCTCCAATTACAAATACATCAAATCAGTTCTCCAAAGATGCATATGGCATCAAATTTTTGTCATTAAATTGGCCACTGAAGAACATAATTGATGGTATTAATTATTACCAGAGGACCAATTTTATGTTGCTTATAAACAGAGGATCACTATCATCCTTGATACAGAATCTTAGAATCTACGCTCTAGTAATCGGGTATGATTCTTGCAGTTCTTGTGTTTCTAACTAAACTCTCTTTCAGGAGAAAACTAAGCAAGTTTTTATGTGAAGGGGCATGTTAGAGATATAAACCATACATGGACCTAATTTAAACTGTAGCAATAGTACATCTGTTTCCTCACTTTCCTGTGAAAATGATTTAGTAGGTTTCATATTAAAAGACTAAATAGGCAGGACTAAGTAATAAAACTTTAATATCCCGTCTGTACATGATATTACAAGGAAATTTAGGGAATGTTCAGTTTGAGGAAACATTTCCTATTTTCAGTTTATAGAAGAAACAGAGGAAAGCACTTGTTCTTGTTTTCTGTTTGCATTTAGCAAACAGGAGGATACAAAGTAAAAAGTAGAAACATAAAACATTTTTCAAATCAAATGGACCCTTAATAACTAGATATTCAATGAACTCAAGAATCAAGAAAATTTTAAGGTAAAGAGTTTTTAAGTTATGGTTAATTGGTTAGTAGGCTAGATTGAAGCGGATAAGCTGTTCTTTTCTCTGTGCTATATCTGTGTTCTTTCAAGTACCACTGCTCATGTTTACGAGTTCCGGGTTTCTCTCAACTCCCAACCTCAAGAATAGACCCATCCTTGTACCAAATTCAAAAGCTACCAAAGTATCAAAATTCCTTTCTTTCCTTCCCATGGGAAACTAACTTCTAACTATCTAATCCATTGTCTTTGGTTTTCTTAAAAAAGTACTCTCTTAATTAGAAAATATACAAAAACTAAAATACTTCTTTTCAAAAACTTAAGCATCGTATCCAATCAAATCAATTAAAGTTTAAAACATACAATAGCACACCTTCAGAATTACCTGCCCCCTTCACTAATTCCAAAGCCTCTAAAACTAATCAACAATTAATAAGAAAGGATGCAATCATCAAAGTTATCACATCTTTGTGTAAGGCTATAAGATGCAACAGCTTAAAAATTAGAATCATATGAACCAGTTATTAAAATTTTTGAAAACAACTTGGCACTTACGAATTAATGCAACCAAGAGAAATGTATAATTTGCACCATGGTGATCACTTCAGCATTAACTCCGGTCTCTTATCTTAATTCCCAGATAGCTGCATTAATACCACCCTACAAGATGCCGCAATTAAGAATAATTACAAACTTATAGTACATCATGTCATCATCCCTTTGAACCATAGTAGTTAATAACAAATAGCAGCATGAAGCGGCCACCTTCCAAAAACACTAAAGCAGGATAGCAATAGCAAGAAGACCACTATTTTGATCTCGATTTATATTCCTAGATGCATATAATGTATATCTACTAAAAAATATAGAACTGATTGTAAGGATAGAATTTATTGTTATTTACATTTCTAAGGCTAGTCTACTATCAAGCCATGTCCAAGTTTGGACCAATGGACGTCACTAAATCAGTGGAAGCAGTGGGTTTTGAAGTCATAGCTGAAGGGAAAAAAATGCTAAAGCGGGAACACTAAACCACTGATGTCATAATCTCCTTCGTTGGAATGGTCAACGGAAACTACCGGAGAAGAGGAGAATGGGTGACAAAGGTCAAAGATGTTGGAGAGGGAAGAAGAGCAGACAAGGATGCTTGGAAGTTCAGAAGTTTACCCTTTTTACCCTTCATTAAAAAATACTCAGACACATGCCAAACGACGTCATTCCACTTAAGTTTTCTTTAAAAAAAAACTGCCCCTATCCGACAGAAGACCTTGGTGTGATCGCTGCAATCGTTCCTTGTTCCCGTCGAAAGTCAGAATTGAGGACAAGTACGTTACTCGAAGTTTATGCTCGGTGATTTCGAACATCACTTATGGAATCCCTGGATTGAATAAAGGTCTTTAGAAAATTCCTTGTCGCAGAAGTAGCGACCTGCACGAATGGTGTAACGACTGCCCCGCTGTCTCCGACATGGACCCAGTGAAATTGAACTCTCCGTGAAGATGCGGAGTACACAGCCAAATGATATCATTTCAAGCTTCTTCTTCACCCCCAAACCTAATACCTTTTGTGCGTAGGGGAGGCGCCACGATCGGCAACTTGTCTCCGCATTTTTTACCGTGAAGAGCGGTGTGACTCCCACTCCTCCAACCTATGACGCGACACCAACCATTGGAGCAGCAAGCGGCCGCTGCACTCCACCCAACAGCAATAAAGCCACTTTCGCACGCTTTTAACTACTATGCTTTAAACAAACACGATAAGGATAAAGAGTAAGTCTTTTATACTTGCTCTTGAAGTAAATGGATTTCATCCCTTTTTAAAATATTCAATTTCATTTTATAACATTATTTTAACAAAATATTATATACCGGATAAATTCTTCAGATTAATTAAAGGACACAAAGGATATCAAGCCAACATCACAAACCCTTCAAGAACCTTTCAGATTAATTGAATAGATAAGGTCTATGTTAAATTGCCGAAACCATACAAGGTCTCGGCAAGATTTCACATACATCTCAGCGAGCTCTGTCGGGTTTACCTTAGCTAATTTAAATATAAACATACACTTACACTTGAGAAAGATTAAACATTAATTAAGGATAATTAGAGATTAATTAGTCCTTAATTAAGCAATACCAAAAAGCATTCAGGACTGTTTTTATGTCTATAAATAAGTGGTAATTAATAAAATTTAAAAAATTATTGATTCCTTGACTTGTAAACAAAACTAAAATCCTTAAAACATACTTAACTTACAAACAACTCAAAGAACATGTGACTAAAATGAGGCCCAAAATAAGCATATGAATCCACAGTTTATGCCAAAGGCTTTTTCAATATCCATTGTGGCTTTAACTACAAGGAGCATGCATTGTAATTCAGATGGGAAGTTAAGAAACGAAGTTACTCACTTGCAGTATAGCATTGCTATCAATCTCAAAAAAGAAGCACATAGTAACTGACCCAAAAATATGCTATAGCAGTATAGCATAGCAAGATGTCCACTACTGTGATATTTTATTCAGATTATTAATTCATTCTACATACATAAAAAAGGAAAAATCCTAGTAAAAATTCATGATATTGATAGTTAAAAAGATAAAGTCATAGGTCTTGAGCACAACATACAAGTAAATATTAACTGCAATAGAAAAACGTTGGAAAAAGAACCAAGGTGGTCAGAAAGTTGGATGGAAACACAAGACAGAATTTAGCCAGCGTCCAGCCACAGACCAGAATGCTAGAAAATGGTTTAACAAAAGAATGTATCAGACAAAATTGAATGGGGGTCCTTTCAGAGTTGACAAGGGTGACTGTTTTGAAAGAGAAAGTGGTAAAAGAGAAAAGCCCTAGCTTTCACTTAAGGCCAGAAAAGGGAGTAGCACCCTCATTTTTACCCATAGGATCAACACTAGAACTGAGAAAAAGGGGTTTGCGATTCCAATTGGCATAACACCACTATAGTGTGCCATTTTTTCCTATTTCGCCAGCTATTTCAGCCACAACGGTCATAACAGAAAATACTCTATGATGGCTTTTCAGTAACGTAAGCACCATCAAGGCCACAATTGTGTGATATTAGTAATAATCCCATATAGGTAGCCTAATATCCTTTTTGTTTCAACTTTTAAATGCATTGGCTTAGGAAAGACTTGAGTCTTGAGGGACTGTATTAATTAATTTTTTTTCTATTTCAGAGAAGTTTGTAACTCAACACAATTTATTTACAGTTTAACTGGCCACCTAAATGTTACTTCTCATGGTTAATCTGTTCTTTCTAGTGCACTGTGCACATCTCATCACCAAAAAATAACATAAAGATGCACTACCATAACTTGGTCAATTCCAGCTTGAACAAAATCAAGTAAAATCTCAACATGATACACTTCCCAAGCAATGGCAAACTGAGTCCTAAGCCATCTTTCCCCAATGCCTAACAGAACCCTGATACACATGCACTGTTCATTGTCACCTATGGAAGCAGGATATTTATTCACATTTGTGGTTTCAAAAGACAAGGATATAAGTGTTAAATCTGTTTACATTCATAAGATCTCATATCCTCAAATGCCCTAATTTAGCTAATTAGCTGTTGATAGGACCATAAGGATAATCTTCAAATCTTGAAGCTAGATAAGTGAAGAATTGAACAGTAAATCAAATAGGAAATAAGAACCAAATAACATGTATTAGTGCAGCAGAAATGATCTACTTTCATGAAAAACTTAAATTCAAATCATAAGTTTGCACTTTTATTGATTTATTTCTTCAAAGATGTTGTACTGGACATTAAAATAACTATAGTATAAGTTCTCTATCCAGGTAAAAGAAAGTGTACAATGAATGACATGGCTGAAAATTGAAAAAGAGGATTTATACGGCAGAGGATGCATATTTGGATCAGAATCCACGCAAGATGGAAGAAGATCTGATACCATATAGAAAACCTACAAGCTAAAGAAGATAGAAAATTTGAGAACTTCTGTTTGTATTTCATTTTCATAATTTTATATCCTGATCTCATAAGATATGAGATCAATTTATATAGTTCCTCTGTTCCAGAGAAGAGTACAAGATATGCTACAAAATAAATAGTCTAACTAACTTTGCTGATGTAGCAGGAGCCAAACAGCCTACAAAGCCTTAATAAACTAACTACGAAGTTGATGTGGCAGATAGCCAATCAGCTTAGAAAACAAGTGAGAAGTATTCTATTAGTGGCTATTAACATAAAACAATGAACACAACAGAACAGACACGTTTATGAGACATTATTACTCTAAATTATCGTTTCACAATCTGACAAAAATATGGAAAATGACCTGTCATGGAACTATTCCAGCTGATTTGAAGGATTGGGAATGGATTTAATTAGAATTATTTTGACATATTTGGTGTGAGTAGCAAGGAAATGAATTTTGGAGTAATAAAATTAAGTAATGCATGGGAAGTAAATTAAAAATAAAAAACAATACTCAATTACATGAAACAACTCACGTAAATTGTGTTAGGAATCATAGAGAAATCAAATAGATTAGAGGAGATGGTCTACCTGGTCAAGAAGGTGGTCTAACATAATTGTGGACCTCCAGAAAAATAATGATAGAGAATTTCATTTTCACGTTGCAAGTAGTAAGTCTCCAAGCAAATCATGCTAGGTGTCAGCTCAAAGGCTCAGTTCATATTTCAACACAACACAATCCAGCACACAAAACAAAAGACATTAGGTACTTGCTGGAGCATATGAATGCATTCCACTGTCAGGTAGCAGGCCATCCTTGGCCATTTCAGTTAGCACATTCAAAACAGCATCCATGTTACCATCTTTAAAGTTAATGTCAACAAGTACTTTAGCTCCCTCAGCTTCATTGAGCTTAGAGCTCCTCAATACGTTCTGTAATACCCGACTCAGCTCATCATTCATCCCTTCCCTAGCCAGTGCCTTAGTGAGAGCAATCACAGTCACTGTATGAGAAACAAAACCACCACGCTCCAACTCCAAATACAAATCATATGCCTTGCGAACATTCCCACTTCTACAATGTCCATGTATGAGTAAATTATAAATTGTAGCATTAGGCTTATGACTCCTTCGAAGCATTGTCTTAAAAACCCGATCTGCTTCATTCATCAAACCCTTCATGCAGAATCCTTTAACAAGACCTACAACAGTCTTAAATTCATTATTACAGCAATTTTGTATCAGCGTATTGTACGTCACATCGTTTGGTACAGACTCCTCATAAAACAACTTTAGCAGAAGCCTCTTTGCTTCTTTTGTCCTAGCTTTCTTATTAAGCCCGTTGATAAGCACGCTATAGGTAACATCATCAGGCAGAAAACCCTTGTGCATCATTTCATCATGCAAACGAATAGCCTTACTCAACTCACCCTGGATGCAATAAGCATTTATCAAACTAGTATAAGTAAACTCATCAGGCGGGAGACCCCTAAGCACCATCTCTTGGAACAAATCAAAAGCTTCCACCAGTTTGTGCTGCAGACAAAGACCTTGTATGAGAGAAGAATAGGTAACGGCATCAGGCAAGACACCCTTCTCGACCATCTCCTCCTTCATCTGAAACGCTTTCACCAACTCGCGCTCTCGGCAAAAGCCGGCTATAACAGTGCTATAACTAACAACATCAGGAGACAAGCCTCTCTCAAGCATCCTCCTCAAAATTCCGACAGAGTCCTCAATTCTCCCCAAAAAGCAATATCCATGGACAAGTGCATTGTACGTGACAATGGAAGGCGAAAAGCCAGTAACAATCATCTGGCTCAAGACCTTATAAGCCTCGTACATGAACCCTTGGCGGCAGAAGCCATCAATGATAGTAGTGTAAGTCCTCTCATTGGGCCACAGACCTCTAAAACGCATTTGATAGAAAATGTGAATGGCACGAATCAAATTGCCAGCCTTACACATAGAATGAATCAAAGTAGTATAAGTAACAACATTGGGAGACAAACCCTTCCCAAGCATATCTGAAAGAAGGAGACAAGCGTGGTGAAAATTGCCGTCTTTGCAAAAGCCATTAACAAGAGTATTATAAGTAACGGCATCAGGAAGAAAGCCGTTGGTAGCCATGTCGTGAACAAGCTCGTGAACCTCACGCATTCTGCCTTCAGCACACAAGCCATTAAGGACGGAATTATAAGAAATCAAATTGGGGGAAACGCCAGTGGCGGGCATGGCTCGGAGGAGGTGGATGGCATGATTGACGTTCCTGTTCTTGCAATGGGCGTGGATTAACGTGTTATAGGTAACGACGTTGGGAGAAATGCCTTGGTTTTGCATGTGGCGCAGAAAGGCGAAGGCAGTGTGGAAGTGGGCCCGGGAGGCGAGGGCGCGGATGATGAGGTTATAAGTGTAGACGTTGGGGGAGACGCCGTTTTGGAGCATTTCGAGGAAGAAGCGTTGAGCGTGGGAGAAGGAGGAATGGAGGGAGAGGAGGGCGTGGAGGATGGCATTGTAGGAGAGGACGGAGAGGGAGAAGCCGTGGCGGTTGGCGAGGCGAAGGAGGCTGAGGGCTTTGTGGGGGGATCTGAGGCGGGAGAGGGATTTGACGACGAGGTCGAAGGCGGCGGAGGAGGGGGCGTGGCAGAGGTGGTGGGTGTCCAGCAGGTGGCCGAAGAGCTCGGCGGCCGAGAGGTCGGGGAGAGTGGCGGCCAGGGCGTGGGCCCTGGAGAAGAGCTTCAAGCGGGAGAGGAGGTGGAGGGCCAGACACTTGCACTGGGGGGTCAGTAAATCCTGGGCCTGGGCCTGGGCCTCGGCCCACTTCAGGAAATTGACGAGGGTGCGTTGGTCGGATTGGGAGGAGACGAGAACGTAGGAGGCTGCTTCGGGACTGAAGTCAGGAGAGAGTGATCGGAGCATTTCAGGGTGCCGTTTTAGGTACACAATCGCTTTCTCGCCAATCAGGCTCGAAGAACAAGACAGAAACCTCCTTGTGGAAACGCAACCAGGTTTCGGGAACACCATTCTGCTTCTGCCACTCATGCACACACCACCCTTTTCCACTCATTCCCATCCAACACAAACTACCCTCATTTCCAAATCTGATGTCATCGTAAAAAATTAAAATAAAAAATTATAAAACAAAATCACTAAATAGTAGGACATTTTTTAAATGGTGGGATAGGAAATTAGACAATGGGGAAATTCGTTAGGCTCAAAAATCAAAACTCTTGTTTTAAGTTTTTCAACTATTTTTAACCCCAAAAAAAACAAAACTTTTAATTGTAAATATGTGTGAAAATAAATTGACCAAGCTATTTAATTCTTTTACTCAAATATAGTCTAGGCAGCCTAAAAGTTATTAATATAGATTTTCTTATTTGAAACCTACAGAATAAATTAATTAAAGAATTTGTGGAATCAATCGTGAGAATGGTCAAGTTCAACCGATCATAATTCTTTTTTGGTTGACTTTTCTTGTCTTACCGTACCTAGTAAATAAATTGGGCCAAATTTTTACTTATTTATTTTATCATGTATAAATCTATATACATTCAGAAGAAAAAAAAGTAAAAAGTTTTAATAATGTCACATCAAAATAGTTCATATGTTATATGCTACGAAAAAACAAGTGGATGATGTAATTTTATTACTAAATCATTTCTAGATTTCTAGATGCAAGTTCTTATAACCAATTATATCTATCTCTTATTTCACTTTAAACGGTTACATGAATCCACATTATTTTTAAGCAATCTATTACATATTTTGTTATAATAGTAATTTTTTATTAGTTAACTAGGTTTTAATAGTTTTTAGGGCTTATTACTTATACACCTCTTGAAGTTTAGTGTAATTATATATGTACCATTTTATTTTTTTAAATATTACTTTTGTACTCTCGATGAATGTTAGTATAAGGTTTGAGAGAGGTATTAGTATAAAGTTTTCAAATATATAAGGGGTACAATTGTAATTAACTCTAGTTTTTATTTGTAAACATAAAAAATTCGAACTCTTAAGAGTTTACCTCTACATACATAGAGTCAACTTCATCCCCTCAATATTTCATTATCTTTATAAGAAAATCACAAAAATCTATCACAATGTGTCCTTTTTTCTCTTTAACCATAAGGTCATGACCATTTTCCAGAACAATGGTGTGGGAGGGGGATGGTAATGATGTTGTGGTGGCAATATGTTGATTCGACACAAAGGTTATGTGATAGTCTATTAGCCCAACCAATTACACACTTTTTTTCTTTATTTATTTAATTTGCTATCAACACCAAGATTCAATTTTCCTTCCATGACATCAAGTTTTGATTTTTTTTTTTATCAAGTTTTCATTTTTTATTCAATGTTATATGTTGTAATACTGGTTCTAATACTTTTTAAAAAGTTTTGGTTGTCTTTTTTCTCCATTTAGCATTTTTTCCATTTTTTTCACTTTTTTTTTGTTGATAACAAAAAAAACTTATTTTATTCCTAAAAACTTTGCTATAGTCATTTCTTAAATTTAAATAACTTAAATGATTCTATTAGCATTAATAAGAGGAGTTGTCTATAAAAACTAATTCTTAAAAATAAGAACTAGTTTAAGCACTTGTATTAGAGTTGCTCTAACATGATGATAAAGTATAATAGTAAAATACTAAAAAAACCTTAAATATAAATTAGATAAAAAACATTTTTAAAAGATAAAATTTATCAAATATTGATAATTGAGTGATATAAATACAATTAAGTCTTTTTAAAATTGTTTCAGCTTTAATGACCAATTTTAATTTCTTCATCCTCGCCTTTCACTTCCCTTCCTACCCCAAGAGGTACTATAAATAAATACCTTGAATATTTTTTCAAAACCTTTTTGTGACGGGAATGACATGATTAATAAAATAAATTGCATATCTTATGATATATAGTCCCATTTATTTAACAAAAACAATTTCATTTCCAGTAATTCTTCTATTAAAATTGTAATTGGTTAGAGCCTATAAAAAAGGTAGGGTAGTCACTTTGTATACACATCAATCTCTCATTATCAATATACTCTACTTTCTCTCTAGTAGATTTTCTTTTATTTTCTCTTCTCTTCCACTCTCACCCATGAATTTTAACATGGTATCAGAACGATATCACTTACCTTGAATATCTCTCTATTGCTTCATAATTTTTTTTATTCGTTCATTCTCTTAAGAAAAATATCATTATCATTTTCTAGTCTCTCACTCCGGTCATCAAACCTTGAACTTTCCTTTTTTCCTCTCATCTCAGGTCTCATTTCCCTTCCTCCGATCGGTTCTTTCATTTCCCAGGATCTAAACTTCAAACATTAGAACCCTAATTTTACGTTGCTTCCCTCTTCATTTTTCGTGTGTGATGCCTTCATTTGCTATAGAAGAATTAACATATATAGCAAGCATGGTAGTCACATACTACGACCTTAGCTTTCCCACTAGGTTAAAGAAACTTGACGAGTACCTTCTTTTAGGCAATTACATCACTAGTTACCAAGCTTCAAAGGATGATCTTAATGTATATGTTGCATTGCCAACTGTCCCATTAGATGAGAATATGAATGTGTCCAGGTGGTTCATTATGTGCACCAGTTAAGCAATATTTGCAGTAGTTGTCGAAGCTATTTCAATACTATTTGGATAAATCTACTCCCCACTTTGTGTACAAATAGATTGGTACATTAGTGATCACATCCATATACATTTTATGCACTTTTTTTATGTGCAAGGGTTTTACATTATCTCTTATGGCGTCGAAATCTACATCTTTAATCTCTTGATTGATTTTCTCTCCCCTTTAACTGATCCTAAGCTCAATCCCTCCAACTCCCCCATGCTCCCTACCAAAGGCTCCAATGCGTTCAAATCCTTCATTCGCCGCCTTCTTGAGTTAAATTTCTATTATTCTTTCACCGAGGCTCTATGCATAGCTTTTGTGATGAAACTCAAGTTGGTGATGAAGTCTATTGTTCCTGTTATGATGGCTGGAGTTTTTGGATTTCTTATGCGCACCAATTTTTTAGTGATTTGTTTCATTATTGATTTGGGAAGGATCTTGGTTTGGCACAAATTTTCTTGGAATTTGGTTGATGATAATTCTCTCACTTGGTGCTCACGAGGTGTTTGATTTTAGTCTTCTTTAAAGACATCTTCTGTCCATGGTGGTTAAGTATGTGTGAGCTTCTGTCATGGATGGTTAAACATTGAAATGTTATTCTGCTTCTGCCTTATGGTGGTTAAGCATTTCCCACTAGTTTTCTTTTTCCTTTTAGCTGGTTAAGCATTTTTCTTTTCATTTCTCTTCTTATATTATCCATTCCAATCTGGAAGTGTTTCAAACACCTTCCAACTTGTGGACGGGTTATTAAAATTGTAATTGGTTTGAGCCTATATAAAGGCTAGGGTAGTCACTACAAATACACATCAATCTCTCATTATCAATATACTCTACTTTCTCTCTATTAGATTTTCCTTTATTTTCTCTTCTCTTCCAATCTCAACCATAAATTTTAACATCTTCTACTTACATTAATTGTATTACAATGTTGATTAGTATCATTTAATTGATCAAAATAAATCAATTAGAACCTACAGTTTTATTTGCCAAAATCTTCAACCAGGACAAACATAAGAAAAACGAACATATAACAAACTACATTAGTACAATTTTTCTCATGGCCACTGCCAAAAAGGACAGGACGAATCACTGACATCATAGCAAATTTCATGGTGCCATTATCGTTGTGGAAGCCATTCCGCTCCCCACAGGTGAAGTAGTGAGGTTGTCACCTATTCAACATAAACTTAAAACCCTTTCATTTATCCTACATAGGACATGCTAGCATCTTAACCTTTTTTATGTCACACTTCAAGAAGCTCCTAAAACTTTTTAACATGTACACATTATGTGGAACATCATGAACTACATCATAAATTATGTTTAATAACCTTTTTTTATTTAACATTTAATAAAAATATTTTAAAATTTTTTTTACAATATTTAAAAAATATTACTAAATTATGAATACATATTATTGATATAATTTCACAATATTTTATTAAATATTGTATATAGTTCTTATAGTTGTAAGTATAAAATCTAATTAATAATACTTGTATTAGAAAAGTTTTGCCATAAATACTAATGTAGAAGGTCGTTGACATAAGATGGGGATTCTTAAAGCCCAATGATTGTACTTGAAGCCAAAGTGCCAATGCTTAGCACAACCTATAGAATTTTCCTAGGTTGTTGTTGAGTTTTGTTCTGAGGATGATTTTTGAATCTAGACCACCAATTGATGCATTGCATTTTTATTTATTTTTTATTTTATTTTAATTATAATTTTATCTATTTTTATGTTATTTATGTTTAATATTTTCATTTTAGGTGCTTTTAATATATTTTGAAATTTGTTACGCTTTTAGTGTTTTTTCGTGTTTAGAATATAATTTGCTAGATATTGATGTACTTTTGGACTGATTTGAAGCATTAGAGTAAAACTTGGAGCTCTAAAGGAAATTCAGAAGAAAAAAATGAATTATGAGTTAATTAATGAAAGATTGTAATCTCGTGCAAAAATATGCACTCCCTTGTGTAATCAGTTTAATTGCTCTATGATTATGACCTTTTAGGGTTTAGACATTAGTTTAAATAGGGGGTTTATATTCAAACCAATGTCTTAAATTTGTTTATAAAAGAGAGCATAGAGAGCAAGTCTTGGGGTTTTTCCTTTCCCTTTTTTTACTCTTTATTTTAGGTTTGATGAATCTTATTATCTTTTGGTTTATAATCATGAACATTTGTGAGTAGACTTTTATTTTAGGATTGGGGTTTAACGCAAGACTCTATTGGTGATGAATTAAGCATTTTTATTGTTTTTATGTTGGTTTCTCTTGATTTCTTCTCTATTGATTTTATCAATGCAATATGTTTTTATAGTAATAGATAATTAGGGAATGATTGAAAGGTGAACTTAATTATCGAAACCCTAGGGAAGGAACTTAGGAGTTAAATCATGAAAGTAGGTTTAACACTTCGAGGACTCAATGAACTAACAAGGAACTTAATGAGTTTAATTGAGCATAGTTACCACAAAAGTAAGGTAAACTCAATTAGATACACCTTCGTACCTTGAAAGAGAACAAAAGTTACTTTAGGTTAATTCACCTTCATAGAGAACCAGTAAAAGCATAAAATTATAAGTAATTTTGATTCAACAGGAAGTCATGGCGTGATATCCTTGAAAGTTTTCTAAAATTTGAATTTCAAATATTTGAATTACTCTCTCCTTTATTTTATCAGATATTTGTTATATTTCAAATATATTAAAAATCTACGTCTTATTTTAGTTACGATTTTCCAATCTTTGATATTATTTTATTTAAAACAGTCATCTTATTTTAATTTTAGAATTCATTGTTACTTTATTTTTATGTTTATCAATTAGAGAACTTTGATTCTTTTTAAATTATAAAAAGAAAATTTTCCGGGAAGAAAAATGGTTTTTTCTGGGAGACAAATCAAGGAGGGTTAAAAAATGTTATATATATATATATATATATATATATATATAATACATAACTTACAATTGTACTTGACAATCCAAAATATACTCTTCCAAACTTATTTTAGAATCAACCTCATTCAAATGTTATCTCAACCCTAAGGTAAGAGAACAAATGTATAATTCTACTTAGGTTCACGTGTTCATACAATAAGAATATAATCAATTAAAGGCTCAAAGGGGACATCAAGTAAGCTTTTTGACTAAGTTAATACTTTAAAAACATGACCTTGGTTATTTCTCAACATGCATGCAAACAAGTAACAGTGAGAATCGAGGAAAATCAACAACATGAAGTATATGGTGACTCACACAACAATCAACAATTAAGCTCAAAAACCTCCCATGGTTAATGCTCTCATTCACAAATCACAAAAATTGGCTAAAATAATCAATAAAGCAAAATTATTTCCAATCACTTAAGGGCAACCACAAGTAAAAAGTGAATCAAAATAGCACAAGAGCATTGATTTTTATTACCAACAAATGGAAATATAGTGAATCAAGACAGAAACAAAATATTGAACAACAAAACATCCACTAAAGCTTTAAAACAACCTACTTCTAACCATGTAATTAAACATAATGCAATAACTAAGCAAAATAGTAATTAACAAACAATGATCTGAAGTCTTTCTAGATGAGTCTAAATTGGTCCTCCACCTCATTATATGCATCTTCATCATTTAAATCCAGAGGACCTCTCCCTCTCACAGAAGTGAGTCTAGTCTCTAGGATAGTAAGGATTGATTAGCTACAAAGCCCATGAAGGGTGTATCAGCAAAAGAAATCTAAGACATAATGTAGAACAAACAGTTAAAAATCATAAGTACTAACATAAAACATAATGCAACTAACACAAGAGAATCAGAAAAACATAAAACATACTTTACAAAGTGGAAATGGAAAATGAATAATATAAACATGCATGAAAACATAATGATAAAACACATGAAAACACAATGAAATATATATGGAGGGTGGTCTTTGAGAGTTAGTGCCCGGTGGCTACAAGACCATCATTAAGCGCCCCTAACAAAGACTAAAGAAAAATGCACAAAAATATGAAGAATGATAAGCACCCAACAAATGGCTGCCCAACGCTCATATGCAGATGATAGATAGTGAAATTATGCAGAAATGGAGACCCAACACTTGGAACTAAATGCAAAAATGCTCTGCTTTTACCTGCCACCACCAGTGGTGGCAAACAGAGAGCTCAATTCTGGTTTAAAAACCAAAATTTTGTCTCCTAACACACAACTCACACACCCAAATGCAAACTATAAATAAATTGACACAACTAACAACACAATTACAACACTTATACCTAAACAAACTTGCTCATGATCACATACTCACATTTACAAAATTAAAACACAAATTCACAAACCAAACTCTTGCAAATTTTACATCACAATGATGAGAAAATTTGCCTCCTAACACAACTCACACACTCAAAATGTAATAACTACATAGAAATTCTCACAATTGACAATATAATAGGCAATTATCAGTTGTACTGTCTTCAATAGATGTGCTTTTTTGCTTCAAAACACATTGTATAGTAGTACATTTGTTGTGACACTCTACAGAGATATAACTAACAAAATATTATATTGGTTAATAAATATAAGGTTCATAACCTTCTATTTCCATAAAAAAAATTTTACCATACAAAATTTTCTCAAACTCTTAAGTTCAAATGTTTCTGATGATCATATGATGAAACATTCTACTTGCAAGATAAAGTATTATTGATGTTATATAAGTAGACCTTCTAGCATACAAAATTTTTACCATACAAAAGTTTCTCATGCTCTTATGCTTCAACATTCTTGGTGCATCTGCCACTTGCACTTACACGCTTGTGATGTTTTGTTTAAACTTGCTTGGTTCTACAATTTGATGTCTTAATGCATTATTATGATATGCTTCTGTTGGAAATAATAGTGGATTGGTATTAATCAATTATATTTTATCATTATCTGGCAATTTAAGATTTGGTAATAATCATATCTTATAATATCTTTATGATTATTTGAATGGGATTATAGTAAGATTGACTCTGTGATGGGTTGAGTCAATCATAAAAAAAAAGCTCATTTGAGGGGTCTCTGCCTACCCTGGGGGATTATAAATTTGCCATCCCATTAAGCAAATTATAATAACAGCAACAATACACATTCTCTAGAATAATCCCCTAGAAAGTAGGTAGTAAAACCCTCAAGAGTTCTTATTGAACTCATATCTCTACAATAATCATTCCTAGAGTTTTTGTTGTTCTTGAAGATCAAGAACTTCAATTCAATATATATGAGGTACACAGATTCTCTTTCCTTTATTTTTTTATATTTAATTCTCTATACATACTATAATCTTGTATCTACTCATTTAAGGTTTCCTTTTATTTCCATCAATTGGTATCAGAGCAAATTAGATACATATTATGGTTGTTTTCTATTAGAGAATTATGATTGTTTTCTATTAGAAAATTAAATTTGAATTGAAGATTTTTTTGTGTTATTAGTGAAATTTTATAATATAGTTCACTATTATCTTTTTCACAAAAAAAAAAGAGGGTTTACGCTACTTGTTATTGTTAAAATAACATGTTAAAGTTTCATTCCCTTACCCTTACATGGGTAATTTATATATTGAAACTTCTTTTTAAGTGTTACCCCTTTAAAACCTAGTTTTCTTTTAAATAATTTTGGGGTAAATTGTTTTCAAAATTACTTAATAGTTTTCCTTTTTTTTATGTTTGACCAATATGAGTCATTGGTGTGGGCAACATAATATATTTGTGATAACTTTACTTTGGAAAGTGTTAATGGGGTTGCATGGACTCATTTTTATACCCATATTTTTTGTGATTTGGTCAAGGGAGAACTTTGTCGTTTTGATACGATCATGGATGATGATTCGTGTGTTAAATTCATTCTCAGAAGCATTGAATGTGATTGCTAATTTTTTATATTCTTATTTTTTCAAAAATACCATATTTATTTAATATTTTTATATTATTGGTATTTTTGAGTATAAAAAAAAATTAATTAATTCAAGATTAAATTAAATTTTTTTTACTATTATAATCTTGAATTTTTAACCTATTTTCATTGTGATAATTCTTTACAGTATTTGTATTCTCCAATTATACTGTACTCTCTTTAATATTGAATTATCATTTATAAATTGATTTTAGGTTATTTTATTAATTATGCACAATCTTAATTGTCCTTCTATTATGAGCATAATTTTCTTTATTAATTTGCATTATTATTACTTGTCTATCATGGGTATAATAATGTGAATTTTGTATGTTGGTCATATAATATATATGATTAAAATTATGCAAATTTATTGGACAATATGCATAATTTCTTTTTTCATTTACATAATTATAATTTCACTATTTTGGATGCATTTATGTGAATTTTGTGATATAATTATTTTTTTTATTACATTGATGATAATTATACTCTATCGGTATATTGTTATTAATGTAATTTGGTGTTATACAATGTATTTTTCTTGGCTTATGTTAATGATTTTTTAATACCCTATCGGTATTAGGATTTTATTGATATAAGTTATAGTACATTGTAATTTCTTTAGGGATTCTCTTTTAACTGAACTTTTAGAATTACATAATGTTTCCCTATTTTTGTAATGTTTAGTTTATTTCCCTCATTTGATAATGTTTAGTTATATTTATATGGAACTAAAATTTACACTCTCATTTCCTTTTGTTCCATATTGATTTATAACCTTTAATTGGACATTTTTTCCTTCAAAACAAAAAAAAATATTGCATTTTTTGTGGTGCAAATTTTCTATATATATATATATATATATATTGATAAAGAAATAGTTGAATTTTATTTAGCCCTCTGGGTATTTTTTTATTATGTCAACTTATTTTTTCTTTATCAAGTGGAAGGATTTTGTATATTAGAATTTTAATTAATATCTTATAAAATAAATTTTCGTGATATAAGATTTTTACCTTAAATGTCCAATTAATCATACATGTGCAAAAAAAAAAAAAACAAATGTTCTTGATAAAATTATTTTTTCTTATCACATTATTTGTAATCACATTGTTGGGATCTATATTAAGGATTTTATATTGGTCTCTTGTAAAATATTTTCTTGTATAACAAACTCTCTATTGATTTGCAATATTAGTATGCAATTCTTGTAAGGACAATATAGGAATCCCAAATTTTAAGAGATTAATTTCTCCATACCATATTTTATAATATTGTTAATGGTATTCTTGTAAAAGCTAGAGACTTTATTTTGGGATATATAAATAAACCTATGTCCATTATAAATTGGGATGAGAGTTAGAGACTATTTATTATTATATCCTTAATATATGCAAGAATATGTCTCATTCTTCTGCTGCGTGTAATCATGTTTTATTCTCAAGTGTGTGTAAATATTGTTTATTGTAGCACTTGATTTTTGTTTATGATTACTTGAGAACTTGCTTATGATCTCATATTCTACGTAAAATTATCAAGTGATCTATTTTCTCACTCATGTAATTATTTTTTCAAGATCCTCATAGGGGTCAATATTTTTGTAAAGATTGATTAATATGTGGTTAATTATGAAACCATTTGTGAGAATTATTTATTCTTATGGATGAATTTGTAGGTTTCATATTCTTGTTATTTTAACCACTTCTCTGATTAATCATTCGTTATTCTACTACTTTCTAATTCCTTAAGTAGAATAATAGTGAATTTTAATTCACTTTTATTATTATCTTATAAAGTCATCATCCCACTATCACTAGAACTTTTAATACTAGTGTGCCCTAATTATAATCCTAATATTTTTTTGGTATATTGAGGATTAGTGGAAGTATATATAATATTGTATTATCTCTCGAAACTTATATATTTTTTATTGTCATATAATTTGTGTGCACATTTAATTATGATATGACATATTCTATAGGGCTTCTCTATTTTTTTTTGTCCTATTTTTATTGAGATACATAAAATCCATTGTATCTTTGTAGACATCTTTAACTGATGTTAAGGTCATTCTGTTGGGTACTGCACATTAATCCTTTTGGCATAAAATTATGCATTGTGCATCTCTTTTACCCAAATTTAATATTGATCAAAATTTTAGAAGTATATAATTTTGTATCATGTCTCGAGACTTATCTATTTGTATTGTCATATATTCTTGTGCACATTTAATTATGATATGACATACTTTATAGGACTTGACTATTTATTTTTGTCCTATTTTAATTGAGATACATAATTCATTGTATCTTAATAGACATCTTTAATGGATGTTAAGAGCATTTTTGTTGGGCATTGCACATTAATTCTTTTGGTATGCAATTAAGTATTGTGCATTTCTTTACCCAAAATTTCATATTATGTTTGGTCAAAATTCTATAAGTATATTGTAGATGCAATACTCCTATCGAGTATGATTTTCTACTTTGTAAAAAAGTGCTTATTATGATAGTACTCCTATTGAGTACAATTTTGCACTATTGAAGTACTTATGAATTTTTTTTGTTTGGACCAATTATCTAAGTGTTTGCTCAATTGACATTTTGTGGCCACAATAATCTGAGTATCATTTTATATAAACTAGGTGTCTATGTGGTTTTAGTAGGGAATTTATGGATTTCCTACTTATCTTTGGATTCTTACATAGTCACTCTTTTTTGAAACTCAGATTAGTTAAATGTCAAATATTATAGAGCATTTATGTAGCCTATATGTAATTACATATGTTATTAGGCTATGATGAATAATTAGATGCATGTAAATTATGCTTTCTCACCTATATAATTTTTCGGACTCAAGTAAAAAAAATTATATTAATTAAACATTTTTTTATTCACTGATCAAATACTTAACTTTGGAGTTTTATAACTCATATGGTTTGGTTAAGTTTTGATGTCTTAGATCAGTGGGAGTCTGAAAACTTTCTTATGAGATATGTGTGAAGTAATATCATTTTAGTAACATATCTCTTAGCATTTTTGGATGCTTGAGACCATGTAGTATCATTTTATTGAACTACATTATTCTATATACTTTATGAGAAATATTTATGATATATATCCCTATCGGATATTATTTTGTAGCTCAAATTTCTCATTGTCTAATATAAGATTTGTCTATAATTGCCATTCTAGCTTAATGATTTATCTTTGTATTATTGATTAATACCATCCAAGTGGGAGAATGTTGGAAATAATAGTGGATTGGTATTAATCAATTATATTTTATCATTATCTGGCAATTTAAGATTTGGTAATAATCATATCTTATAATATCTTTATGATTATTTGAATGGGATTATAGTAAGATTGACTCTGTGATGGGTTGAGTCAATCATAAAAAAAAAGCTCATTTGAGGGGTCTCTGCCTACCCTGGGGGATTATAAATTTGCCATCCCATTAAGCAAATTATAATAACAGTAACAATACACATTCTCTAGAATAATCCCCTAGAAAGTAGGTAGTAAAATCCTCAAGAGTTCTTATTGAACTCATATCTCTACAATAATCATTCCTAGAGTTTTTGTTGTTCTTGAAGATCAAGAACTTCAATTCAATATATATGAGGTACACAGATTCTCTTTCCTTTATTTTTTTATATTTAATTCTCTATACATACTATAATCTTGTATCTACTCATTTAAGGTTTCCTTTTATTTCCATCAGCTTCTTGATATCAGTTTAGGCATGCATCTTATGTTATGTTTATGCTAATTGATGTTTAATTTTAAATTTAGTATAACTTGTGATTATTCCTCTATATATATCTTTAATAAAACACATTAATTAACTAAATTTAATCTTATTTGTTATCATCAAAACTTTTAGAATTATATGTCTTAGACCTTCTATTAAGAATATTTATTTTTAATTTCATAATATGAACTTTTTTATTATTTCTTTTTTCTTTATGATGATGCATATTTAAAAACTGAATAAAAATAATAATTAAAGAAAAGGAGAATTTATTATTTTTTTATGTATAACCATGAGTTCTTTTCTTGGAACGTAGCTCTCTTAATTAAGGGTTTTCTTGGAACGTAGCTCTCTTAATTAAGGGTTGATTTTTCACACGTTTAAACAAGGAGAGTTCCACTTAGGAATATTTTTATACACATATATTCTCACCCTCCGACCAATGTAGTTATCACTCCTCTAACCCCTTGATCTGATGGAAAATTCATTATTAATTTGATCGTTATGCAAACATAATTTCAACGAAGTTGATCCTGTCAGGTGGCATTGACGGAGAGGCATGCAATATTATAATGTCGTCAGTGGGTTGATAACATAAAAAAGAAAAAACAGAAATATTTTCAACATATATGAGCATACTGCTAGCGATATATACTTTCTCTTTTAAACAATTTACCATACCTATGATTGATTAGCACTTTTCAAAAACTATTAATTTTCATAGAGTTTTGTTAAATTTTTTTTCCACTTTTGAAATGAGAGTGTAAAAGAAAGTGTTACTGTATTTCTGATGAATATATATATGTATGTTTGACAATGTGAAAGTGAGCAAGTAATAATATTGTAGAATTAGTTGAAAGCGGTAGTGGAGTAGAATTAAGTCCACAAAGTGGTATATGGTTTCATAAAAATATATATATATATATATATATATATATATATATATATATATATATATATATATATATATGGCAACTTGAGTGGTGATGCGATCATGACGGATTAATGGCGTATCATTGGATAGAATGACAACATATAACATATTCACTTATTTTAATTTCACGGTTTCAGCATATTCAAACATACTTGTTAGACATTTCGAATGTGAATGTTTTAACTACTTTCTATTATTATTTTTTGTAATTTTTTTTGTGTTACACTTTTAAAAAATCGCAAAAAACTTTAATAACTTTAATTTTTTATGTTTTTTTTTTAATATAGCTTGGTTATAATTTATGATAACTGCTAAAAAATATTAATTTAAAGAACTATTTCTTATATATGGAAAACACGTCTTATATTAAAGAGAGTAAATTTCTTCCCATCCAACTTTTTAATGGGATAATAGTGAATAGTAATCAAATTGAAGTAGGTAAACAACAAGTAAATTAAAAGTAGCAATACTTATGAATATACTTAGTGGAACGACGTTAATAACCTTTTGCTTAAGGATTTGTGAGGTACCACATGGATACCCTTTTTGGATGATTATGTTCGAACTTAAAATTGTTTTAAATGCATGTTGAGTTTTTATTTATTCTACAAGAAAAATGAGTATAGTAATATCTTTTCTTTGATTAGAGAATTTTCAGGAAACTTATTTTTAATAATTAAAAATATTGTTCAATAGAGTCTATCATTGGTGAAGATCATAATTTTTAACCAATTTCAGCTAACATTAATCAGTATCTTTTTTAGGCTAACGTCAGGTAGAATTTTTTTTGTGCAATGTCAACTAGAGTTATTTTAACTAGCGTAAGGTTATTTTTTGCCTAGATTCACAAGGTGTATTCTAGTAGCGATGTTAGCGAAAAAATTCCCTAAACATTGGTAAAAAGATAGTCCTAGTTAAGGTTGGTTGAAAGCATTCTCAATTTACATTAGCAATAAATATGGCTACACAAAGTCTTTTATAATTATAACCATAATAATTGTTAATTAAAAGTGGTTATAAATATTAACCACATGTGATTATTACAAACTAACAACATCTTATAGTACTAGTTATATAAACCAATTATAACTATAATATATTGGAGCTTTGAATCTAACTCAATATTTTATAACATCTCTCACAACATCTGAATTCATTTTTATTTCACACCTACATCATTTTCATTTAACATCTATCTACCTAAAATTTTATATTATAATAAGTATAATTTATTTATAACATAATTTTTTAAAAAAATTATATTATAAAATCTAAAATAAATAAAATATAAAGTTTATTATTGAAAACCTTCTTGTAATAAACTTTTATATAAACCCTAAAATATTAAAATATAAATTTTATAAATAAAAAATTTTATTACAAAGGTTTTCATAATAAAATTTTATATTTTATTTATTTTATATTTTATAATATAAAATTTTAAAAATTATGTTATAAATAAATTATATTATTAACGTATAAAACTTTATAAAGATAATATAAATAGTTTACATAAATTTTCTAATTAATTTGTTTTCTTATCCGAAAAATTTATTTTGTAGAATATGTTATTTTATTTTAAGAGGTAAGTTAGTGAAGTTAATTTATTATGGTAAGTTTTAAGAGAGAGAATTAGCTTAAAGAATATTTTTGAGTTTTTCAAAAAATATTTAAGTAAGTAGGTGTTAAATGAAAAAAGGATAGGTGTGAAATGAAAATTTCAAGATCGGGCATACTGTTAGTCCGGTTTGAACTGGCAGCTTCAAGCAAAAGCCGATGACTCGGACCAGGTTCACCCAAGCCGAGTTAAGGTTTTTTTTTTAATATTTTAAATGATGTCATTTCTTACTTTTTAATTTTCTTTTTATTTTATGTGTAACGAATATAGAAAGTGAAAATTGCGATATTATATTTTTATATATATTTTTTATTTTTTATATATATATCGAGTTAAATTGGATTAACGGGTCCGATCACTGACCCATTAATCCACAGCCTTAACTAGATAAGCAACAAAAAGGGTTTTCATAACACTAAAATAAGCTAGTTAATCCATTCTATCCCGTAAAATTGTTCATTTTAACTAGAATTTAAGCAATTTTGATTTTAAGAAACTACTTTCAAAAGTAGCAGCAGGTATTGCTAATAATATTCTTAAAAAAATCATGCATTTAAAAAAGATTTTAACCTTTTTATATATTTTAATAATCGGGTTGTTAATTTCTATTTTTAGCACTTCTCTCAATACTTTTAATTATGAAAATATATCTAAACCATTAATATCAGAATTGATGTTCATTAAATCTTTACATAAATCAACATTATCTATAGGTGATTGTTATTTCATTTTTTTAAACAATTGAACTTCTTATATCCTTTTAATTAACAGTCACAAGCTTATCAAGAGGACCATGTTCAAACATGATTAATTAATCAATTTTCTCTTTTTCTTTAATTTTTCAAAACTAGAGTCATATGTTTTATTTGACATTTTAATATTGTATATATTACTACAATTCTATAATAAAAATGGAAAGACAATAATAAAAGTATAAATAAAAATTATAAAATAGTTAAATAAGAAAAGATAATGAAATGATAGAACTTGAAAACAATAAGAATCTAACAATTTGGTATTAGTTATACACTTTAGTTATTCACTTCAGCTCTAGTCTCCAAGGAATATTTTTTAGTAAGTATAGAATTAAAATTTTCTTACCTATATAAAGAGAATTAAAATAACCGTTAGTCAATTTCTCAATAACAATTAATTATTAATACTGAAAATAACTCATTTATTTTAACGTTACAAATATTTGTCTCATCTTATCATTTATGAAGTAAAATTATTTATATTTCACAAAAAGAGTAAAATTATTTATCGTTACCAAATACCTATTTGATCCAAAAGTCCATAAGTTATAGTGTCATAATTCTCACTATTGGGAGCTTGGTTAGTAATTTTATTTTCTGATAATTTCAATTACTTTTATTTCTTATAATTAATACTTAATTTACATAGGAGTCTAAGACAATGACCTACATCAAATGATATTGTCACTCACATGGGCTCAATTAAAAAGTAGAAACTCTGAAAAGAAATTGACCCGCTTAAGCCCTTATTATCTCTTTTCAAGTTTAGAGGTTTTATGTCTCAAAAGTATAAAATAAGGAGTAAAAGGGACATCTAGAAAGAAATTATATTTGTATTTATAAATTTGGTTCAATGCCCTCTTATGCACAAGCATGTTTGACGGTTTGTTCGTATGCACGGTTGTGGCATAATGAAGGAGGACTCTGCTAACTTCATAAGCACCGGGCTACTGAGTATGCACAGCCGTGCATAGTTAAGTACGATCGTGCTTCTTTAAAGCTTTGCCATCTCGTCCATCTTTTTCACCGTTTTCATCCCTTTTTTGTTGTTTCCATGGTGTATAGTTATAGCATTTTTTACTCCTAGTACACAATGTTAAATTCAGTACTTACCACGGGCAAAAAGTTACAATTCATCATTTTTCTTGATGCCATTTGTGGAGAGCCTACCACACTTACACAAGTCATGTCCCTTAACCACGGCAGAAGGCTTGTTCCAGTATATCACATCATTTGAGAATCGAGATTAAGGATTAATTATAAACACGTTCTAACTGAAGTGTCTTTTCAGCACAAGACCCTTTAAGGAGCTACTAGTTTTAAAGCTAATAATACTTTAGACACAGCAGTAGTAACAATCTCCAAAATGAGCCTTGCTCTTCGAGACCTCCCATGGAATCGCAGCATCGACCCATCAGTTTATTTATGTAACGAAACTTTTACTAATTAATATTATCATATTCTGGTGCTATGATAATCAAACATATTTATAATGATACAGTTTAACAAACATCATCTCAGTCAGGATTTGATTTTATTAACATAGTCCCAGTCTACACTTGAATGCGGATGTTTATTTAGTGAACTACAGAGCTGAGGGTTTCTCCTATTTAGGGTCCGTTACTCTTAAATGCAATCCATTGAATATTATATTGAACACACTTTTTAAGGAGACATCAAATGGTTAACAAAACAATATCATTAATTGCATTACAATATTGAAAAACAATATCATTAATTGATCATAGTTAATCAATTTGAAACTACATTTTATTTGCCAAAATCTTCAGAGAAAACATGAGTAAAACAAAAATAAAATATAACAAGTTTTAGGGTGAAATTTTGTCATGGCCACTTCCAGAAGGGACGAAACATTGGCATGACAGCAAACTTCATAGTACCATTGTTGCAATGGAAGCCATTTCGCTCACCACAACCGAAGTAGTGAGGCTGCCACTTCTTCAACACAAACTTGAATCCCTCTCCAGAACCCTGCATGGGACTTGCTAGCATCTTAGCCTTCTTAATGTCACACTTCAAGAAGCTTCCAAAATTTTTGAACATGTACACACTGTGGGCGAAACTGGTGGCGTTTGGAGCATCATATTTGAATACTACAACACAAAATCAATCAATTTATATATGCTCAGTGTTACCATTCTTCAATGTCTAATTAATTTTAGTTAATATTAGGAGGAGTGTTTTTATATATGCTCATTTCTAAAACTCTTATGGTGGGTTAGAATTTATTAAAAATTACTAATTTTAAGAAAAAAAGTTATTTAAGGAACCTCCAAAATTGGTTAGAGCTTTCCTCACGCTGCTCTTAGGAGCTATATTCATGTTAGAATTGTTTTGGTAGAAAACTGACCTAGAGTATCATTGAGGTAAAATGGGGCATTCTTGAAGGCCCAATCAGTGTAGTTGAAGCCATAGTGCCAATGCTCAGAACCACCCACCAGAATCTGTCTGGATTGTTGCTGTGTTTTGTTCTGAGGATGATTTCCAAATCTGGACCACCAATCGGTGTGGTTGAAACCAAAGGACCAGTCCTTATTGGCCATGCTAACTGAAAACATTGAAGCACTTATAATAACTAGGATCATCACTCCATGCACAAACTTCACACCCATGGTATATATTCCTATGGTGTGGCTAAATAAAAGAAGCAAGTTAATGTGTAAAATATATATATAGCATGAGTTGGTTGATGTTGTTGGTTGTAGTAATGGGTATTTATACAGGGAGAGTGAAGGGAAAGAGAGTGGTGAAAGATTATGGATTTGACTCCAATGTCATTTGGTGGTGCAGAATGGCCTAAACAACTTTTAATTTTTTGTTTGTTGATAGTTGAAATAACTTGGTATACTTGGACTTGTGGGAAATATAGTTGTGTGAGTGTGTGTCTCCCAACCTCTGGCCGTCAAGCTCTTTTTTCTTCCACACCTCACCTCTTTCAGGGAACATGTGTTTGACCTGAATATAAATAATTAAGATTATTATTTCTCTCTGGTGGCGGATGAAGGAAAATGGACATTTGATAGGGGTGCATGTTTGTCATTTATTTTTTAATTATGACTATAATACATGAAATGAAATCACGTAAATGATCTAAATTAGCTTTTGTTATTTAGATTATTGAAGTTATATCGGACATACCTTGATATACCTATAGTGATAACCGAAACAGATGATTTTGATTGAACTATACTAAACATACCTCTCAAAATAATCGAAGGGCCCCGAAGCATTCGGAGTAGACTTAATTGAAGTAATAATGGAACAAAATTGAATATTTAAAATAATAAATAGGAAGAAATTAAATCTAGTGAACAAAATTTACATTTTAAAAAAAGTAGAATAAAAAAAATTAAATCTATATCATATTATAGAAATTAGTTAAAGTAATTAGTAACAATATCTATAAAAACTTTAAACTTTACATATGTTCGTTCATCAAACCCTTTTTCTACTGTAACAATCGAACTCAAGTACTAATAAAACAAATGAGCACTTAGTTTTATAACTAATCATATTAAACAAATGTGTTTATATTTAATGAAGACTTAAATTGTTTGCATATTTTTAGAGTTTAATTAGTATGTATTACACTATTTATTGATTTTTTCAATTAATACTTTAAATCATATAAATGAATGTATTATTAAACGTAGTGTAAACATCTTTTATATTATTGGTACATATTAATTAAACTTATATTTTTCACAAATATAGTATATATTTTAAAACTAGATTCATGCATAACTATTTATCGGACCCAATAACATTTGATGCATTTAATTGTATTTAACTTCACCATTAAATGTTACTACAAAAATTTGGACACTATTATAAGAATGGAAACTATGGTTGATTTTGTTTTTTAGTTTTTGAAAAGAATTTTTAAGAATAGTTTTTAAAAACTGTTTTCGGGAAGAAAAGAAAAAAAACTTGTTTGACAAGTGTTATTTGAAAAATGTTTTAAAGATGTAAAAATAGAAGAACTTGTTCATATTTATTAAAATTTTATTAATGAAAAGTAAAAGATAACATATTCTGGTTATATTTTGAGTTTTCAAAACAAAAATGAAAAACTAAAAAGCAAAACTACTTTCAGTTATTCCTGTTTTTTAGTTTTTAAAAACTAAAAAATCAGAATTCTTTTCGAAAACTATTTTCAGAAAAGACTACCCAAACAAGTTTTTTAGTTTTTAAATACTAAAATACTAAACATTATATGTCTCAAATGAATGTCTCATTCTGGTCTTCTTATCAATAAAAAACACCATATCCTTTAGTTATATAAAAGATAAAAGAAAAATTAAATGACATGATATTTCTTATTGGTTGGAACAAAAACAAGACACAAGAAATATTTTCATCCACTGTTACAGTGGCTTAACTTCACTGTTAGGAAGAACTTCTTGGATTAAAAATTTATAAAAATTCTTCCATCTTTGATAAAACTAGGACTCATAAAAAATACTTTAAGAAACTATAAATGTGTTTGCTAACTTGGACTATTATAGCTGAAAGTTTTGTTTAATTCGTACCAAGATGGAGATGAAATGGTTGAAAGATTAAATTAGCAGAGGCATGCTTCAGATCATGCAAGAAAGATTAGTGTTCTTACATGTTTATGTACGTAACATAGACGTTTCAACTTCTATAAATTAAAATTGCTACCAGTGCATGAACATGTTGCCTTACTAAGTTGTTTTTTTATGACACCGGTATTAACCCGGGCACATTAATTATTTTACCAATTCAGGTCAAAAGCGGATGACCAACTAGTTCAAGAACAACTTAATCTGAAGGTGAAATATCTAGCTTAAACTTTTAGTGAAATTCTTATTATTCTTTTGTTGTGTTCTTAGCTAAGTGAATCATCAGATTTGTGAATGTGAAATCCAGCAAGAAACAATTGCCTTTTTGAAACAGCAATTGGCAGATGCATTGAAGATGAGAAATTTCGGTATCCAATAATCTTCCGCTGCCCAGACTAACAAAGGCGACAAACTACGAAAATTGGAGCATCCAAATGAAAGCTATTCTTGAGTCTCAAGATGCTTGGGAGGTGATTCAAGAAGGTTTTGAAGAACCGAAAACTACCACAGAATATTCGGCGGCCCAAAAAAAAGTTGAAAGAGACGCGATTGAAAGATAAGACGACTTTGTACATGTTGTATCGAGCTGTTGATGAGTGAGGCTTTGAGAAGATTGTGAGTGTGTCAACCTCAAAGGAAGCATGGGACACTTTGGCAAAAGTATACAGAGGAGTCGACAAGGTTAAACAAGTCCCCTTACAAACTCTCCGCGGTGAGTTGGAAAGCATGAAAATGAAGGAGTCGGAAGGGGTCTTCAATTACATCACACGAGTTTAAATTGTGGTGAACCAACTCAACCGAAACGAAGAAGCATTAACTGATGTACGAGTTGTGGAAAAGATTTAAGGTTGTTAACCGATAGTTTGGAGAATGTTGTATGTGCTATAGAAAAGTCAAAGGACCTAACAACGCTCATGGATCTCTCCAGGCATACGAACAACGTAAGAAGAAGAAGAAAGAGGAGACACTTGAGCAAGCACTCCAAATCAAGGCGTCAATCAAAGACGAAAAGGCACTCTATTTTTAAAACATTCGAGGTAGAGGGCGTGGTCGTAGAGGTCAAGGAAATAGTCACGGTGCTAGAGGTCACGGTCAAAAAGGGAATTATGAGGAGAAAGAGCGATCAAACCAGCAAAATTGGCATGGAAGAAGAAGCACTCGTTGGAGAGGCAGTCGGACAAATTCTTCCAACATTGAGTGCTACAAGTGTGGCAAATATGGTCACTATGAGAAGGATTGTAACTCCGATAAGTGTTATAATTTGGCAAGATGGGGCATTTTGCGAAAGAATGTCGAATCAAGAAAAAGGTGGAAGAGACAACC
Source organism: Psophocarpus tetragonolobus (assembly GCA_037954015.1). NCBI lineage: Eukaryota > Viridiplantae > Streptophyta > Magnoliopsida > Fabales > Fabaceae > Psophocarpus > Psophocarpus tetragonolobus. Next base: position 100,355,258 of record CM075689.1, read on the forward strand.
AATTTAATCACAGAATATGAGGAAACAAAAGAAATTTTACTCATGATGAAACACCATAAAGACAACACGATATGGTATGTTGACACGGGTGCAAGGAATCATATGTGCGGGAACAAGCACCTATTCAAAGATTTGCAAAAGGTTGAAACTGGACATGTGTCGTTCAGAGATGCGTCGAAGGTTGAAGTCAAAGGCCAAGGTACAGTTTGTTATTTACAAAAGGATAGCTTAGTTGGATCAATCTAAGATGTGTATTACATACCAGATCTCAAGAGCGACATTTTAAGTATGAGGCAACTCATGAAGAAACGCTATATGGTACTTATGAAAGACCGGGTATTACACTTGAAAGATAAGTATGAGCGTTTGGTCACTCAAGTTGAAATGGGGAGAAATCGCATGTATAAGTTGAATTTGAGAAGTGTTCGAGAAAAATGTTTGCGAGTCAACATAGAAGATAGTGCGTCAATGTGGCATCTCTGTTTTAGTCACCTACATTATGGTAGTCTAAACGAGTTGGCAAAGAAGAACATGGTGCACGGGCTACCAGACATGGATTACGAGGGAAAATTTTGTGAAGAATGTGTGCTCAGCAAGCATACGAGAACTTCGTTTCAAAGGAAGGCAGAATATCGTGCTAAGGGACCTCTCGAATTGATTCATACCAACATATGTGGACCAATCACCCCCGAATCTTTTAGCAGTAAAAGGTATTTCATTTCTTTTGTTGATGATTTCTTACGAAAAACTTGGGTTTATTTTCTGAAAGAAAAATCCGAGGCTTTCAAGGTGTTCAAAAAGTTCAAAGTGGTGATGGAAAAGGAAACCGGTAGACACATCAAATCAGTAGGATTCGATAGAGGTGGCGAGTATACTTCGATGGCTTTAATGGAGTATTGTGAGGCGGAAGGCATAAGGCGATTTCTAACTGCACCATACTCTTCCCAACAAAATGGTGTGGTCGAGAGGGAGAACCGAATTGTTCTTGATATGGTTCGGTCAATGCTCAAAAGCAAGAAGATGCCGAAGGAATTTTGAGCGAAAGCTATGCAATACACTATCTATGTGCAAAATCAGTGTTGACATGCGAAACTGGATGATCAAACACCACAAGAGGCATGGAGTGGACAAAAACCAACAATTTCTCATCTCAAAGTATTTGGTAGTGTGGCATATGCGCACATACCGGATTAGCGAAGAACGAAGCTCGAAGACAAAAGCAAAAGGTATATTTTTATTGGGTATGACGAGAAAACAAAAGAATACAAACTACTAGACCCAATAAGCAAGAAGGTCATGATGAGTCGTTATGTACGAGTTAATGAAGCAAGTGAGTGGGATTGGAGTAACTCAATAGAGGTTATCAATGAAGTTGGAGGATCTTCAAGCGGTATACCAATAATCATATCAACAAATCTTGAAACTACTGATGATGAAGATGAATCGCAACAACCCAAAATGCGAAGTTTGCAAGATTTGTATGATTCGGCAAATGAGGTACACATTGCATGTCTCTTGGCGAATTTCAAGAATATAAGTTTTGAAGAGGCAGTGCAAGACAAGATGTGGCAAGTAGTGATGGACAAGGAGATGAGAGCAATTGACCACAACAACACATGGGAGTTAGTGGAATTGTCGAAAGGAAGTCAACCCACTAGTGTGAAGTGGGTGTTCAAGAGAAAGATGAATGCTCAAGGTGGGATAGAACGGTACAAAGCACGACTCTTTGCAAAGAGATACAAGCAAAAGGAGGGAATTGACTATGATGAGGTGTTTGCTCCCATTACAAGAATGGAGATAATTCAATTGCTTATTTCACAACGGCTTAATTCAAATTGTCGATATTTCAAATGGATGTCAAGACAACATTCTTGAATGGTGTGCTTGAAGAAAAAATCTACATCGAACAACCACCTGGGTACATGAAAAGTTGAGAAGAGAAAAAGGTGTTGAAATTGAAGAAGGCGCTTTAGGGTTGAAGCAAGCATTGCGGGCATGGAATACTCGTATCGATACATACTTCAAGGAGAACAAGTTCGAACAATGTCCCTATGAACATGCCCTTTACATGAAAAATAGTGGAGGTAATATGTTATTTGTTACTCTTTATGTTGATGGCCTCATTTTTATGAGGAACAATGATGAGATGATACAAGAGTTTAAGTGCACAATGGCACGAGAATTCAAGATGACAAATATGGATTTGATGAAGTTTTTCCTTGGTCTGGAGGTAAGAAAAGGAGATACAGGTATTTTTGTGTCACATGAGTCATATGCAAAGGAGATTTTGAAAAAATACAAGATGGAAAATTGCAATTCGGTATCAACACCAATAGAACTGGGTGCAAAATTCTCAAAATTTGATGGAGGAGATCGAGTCGATGCGAGCAAATATCGAAGTTTGGTGGGAGCCTTTGCTATCTCACATGCAGAAGACCAGATCTCTCATTAAGTGTTGGTGTTGTAAGTCGATTTATGGAGGAGCCGGTTTATTCACACTGGAAGGCATTGAAGCCAATTCTACAGTATATCCAAGGAACGGTGTCACTCGGTTTATTTTATTCAAGTGCGGAAGATTACAAGTTGATTGGGTATTTAGACAAGACAGTTGTGGAGACTTAGATGATCGAAAAAGTACATCTGGATATGTATTCTTTACGGGTGACACGACTTTTACTTGACTCTCAAAAATCAACCAATCGTAACGCTCTCAACATATGAAGCTAAATATGTGACAACTACTTGGTGTGTATGTCATGCAATATGGCTTAGAAATCTATTGGGCAAATTGGAGCAACAACAAATTGGTACGACTATAATACAAGTTAACAATACGTCAGTAATTGAATTAGCAAATAACCCAGTATATCAGGAGAGAAACAAACACATTAATGTTTGCTTTCATTTCATCCGAAATCATGTGAAGGAATTAAGGAAATGTGGAATTAGTGCACGTGGCAAGTCGAGACAAGTCACAGATATCTTCACTAAACCGCTACTGACGGTACTTTTCAACAACGGCAACAAATTGTTCGGCAAGTTTACGAGGAGTTTTGTTGAGTAAACTTAAATGTTAGTTTTAATAGTTTTAATTCAGCAGTTTCTTTTTTGTTTAGAATAAAATGTCAAGAGTTGGAAATTATGGACTATAATGGGTAGTTATCGGCTATAATAGGTTTTAATTGTAGGCTATTAATAAAATTTTAATCCTTTATTGTTTAACAAAATATAAAAAAAATATACAGAGAACTACTTCTTTGTGGCTTTATCCTCAGTAAATGTTTCAATTATATTAAATCTAGACTTGATCAATGCTCAAGATTCATTTTGTTGCTTTCTTCAGATACTTGATGTGACAGAACATCAGATGGTGCTGGAAATGAAATAAATAGACAACAAAATGCACTGAATTACTGAAATGAAATAGGCCTTTATTATGAACTTTCTTCAATACATTAGATTAACTGTATTACAAAGTCTGAAAGGTAGTATCGTTAACTTGATCAAAATCAATCAACCCGAAACTGCAATTTTATTTGCCAAAATCCCAAGACATAACATATAAGAAAACAAACCTTAAAAAAAACATATAAGAAAAAAAACATAATAAGTAAAATTTTCTCATGGCGACACCTGCAAAGGTTGGTCCAGTTGCTAAAGACCGTACTATAAATGTAAAAACCTTGTTGTTGTCGATATGTATGTAAGTAACTTTGTAAGAGTTTTCTTAGCCTTTCTTTCTCATGAGTCGTGGCCACTTCTAGAAGGGACGAATCATTGGCATGACAGCAAATTTCATGGTACCATTGTTGCAGTGGAACCCATTTCGCTCTCCACAGGCGAAGTAGTGAGGCTGCCATCTCTTCAACACAAACTTGAAACCCTCTCCTTTACCCTGCATTGGACTTGCTAGCATCTTAGCCTTTTTAATCTCACACTTCAAGAAGCTTCCAAAATTTTTGAACATGTACACACTGTGTGGGAAGCTAGTGGCGTTTGGAGCATCATATTTGAAAACTACATCACAGTAAATTCAATCAATTCATGCTCATGTGTTACTGTGTTAGCATTCTTCAATCATGCATGTTAATATGTTAGAATTATTTGGCTATAGAAAACTCACCTAGAGTATCATTGAGATAAAATGGGGCATTCTTGAATGCCCAATCAGTATAGTTAAAGCCATAGTGCCAATGCTCAGAACCACCCACCAGAATCTGTCTTGGTTGTTGCTGTGTTTTATTCTGAGGATGATTTCCAAATCTAGAGCACCAATCGGTGTAGTTGAAACCAAAGGACCAGTCCTTGTTGGCCATGCTCACTGAAAACATCGAAGCTATAACTAGTATCATGAGTCCATGTGCAAACTTCAAACCCATGGTATATATTCCTATATAGTCTGAGATGTGAACTAAGCAAGGGAATGAATTAATGTGCAAAATGTAAAGTATGATTTGGTTGTTGTTGTTGGTACAAATTCTGGGGTTAATGGGTGTTGATATAGGGAGAGTAAAGGGGTCGGAAATATGATTTTGACTTCAATGTCATACAGTGGTGCAAAATGGCCAAATCTACTTTTAACTTTTTGTTGGAATATAAATAGTTGTGTGAGTGTTTTTCCCAACTCTTTTTCCGTCAACTTTTCTTCATGGAATAAATAATTAATATTTTTTGTTGGATATGGAAAATGATCATCATATTCCTGTCTTGGTGTATGCATGTCATACATCATTTTTAATTGTGGTAATAAGAGAATATGAACAAAATTAAATTAGGTTTACAATATCAATAATTTTTAAGCCCGCTCTTATCAACCAGACTCTTGCCTAAATGGAAATAAGTTTTACCGGGCTCACAAATCGAAAGCTTCTATCTTTTGAAAAAGTGTGAATGCATGTCTAACTGAAAATCGTTTGTAGGAGGAAGTACATATAGGGTTTACTGAGTGGTGTAATTAACCCACACTTCCCTACACATGAGACACATGCTAAAGACACAACAGAATCTCCAGTAAAAACATAAACGAATGATCCAAAATAGCGAATACCCAGGTCCTTTCATCAGCATTAGCTAATATCTATGCAACGCTATTACTATGAGACACTCTCGTTAAAGAGACTCTCGTCAAAATAAAAAAGTTTATATCTAACTTAGCAAGAGTGAGTCAATATTAGTAAATACTTATGCCTTAAACATTATCCGAAGTCTTATACGAGGAGATTTTATTAATCCAGGATGTCAATTAAAGAAATTGTTTGAGATTGATAATTGAAAGTTCTTAATAATTTAATATGATTTTTTAGTACTATTTCTATTTTCCTTCCCAAGAATAGTATAAAATATTTAAGAATGACAAAATAAATAAAAATAATAATTAATTTTATTTAAAAGATAAAATAAACTTTTAACAGAAGGAGAATTAGTATGCAAACCAGTAATTTTTTCAAGGATTAGTTTGAGAAAATTAGTTAAAAAATAAAAAATTAACCGTAGTTGAAAGTTTTTAATCTAATCAATTGAATAATCATAAATATTTAGTAAAATTATTTGCTGGAGTGACGGAAAAAATAACATGATAGAGATAAAAAAAATATATTATCTTATATAGAAATTAAAGATTAAATTTTTTTTAATAAATATTGATCAAGGACCCAAACAGGAATAAACATCTAAGTATCTAAAAACTAACCTTTCAAAAAGTGCTAGTAGTGTTTAAAAAAAAACACTAGAAGCTATATTAAGGTTACAATCTTTAAAATTGGGTAAAAAACTACTTAAAAGATGGTAGCTAACTCCTGAAAGTTGTTAAAAGATGGTAGCTAACTCCTGAAAGTTGTACGTTAAACTAATTTATTGAATAATAAATGTATAGTAAAAATTATTTGTTGAAATTAATAGCTAAAAATATAAATGATAAAAATAAAAAAATAATAAACACTAGACCATGTATAGAAATAATAAAAAAGTAAGTCTAATAAAATCCAAAAATAAAAAATATATATAGAAAACAAGAAGTTAGCAATTTTAAATAACGTTTCAAAAATCGCAATATATTATTAAAAAAGTTTGTTTACCAATAAGCTAATAAAAGTTAAAAATTAATTGAAATGCGTTGTGAAACATAAATTGATACTGAGATGGACGAAGTCATTGGGTTGGTAACACTGGAAAATACAAGACTTGTTCAAAGTGTTAGCAGCAACTATTTGAAGTTTTAAAAGAGTGTGTCGTCGTGAGAGGTCCGAAACAGTCTTTGACAGGATCAAAGTCAGCGTGTCGTAAATTAACAATAATATTATTATTACTCTTTTGTGAAATATATTATTATTACTATTGCAACATTAACGGAACTAATGAGGTGGAGTTAAATCCACAAATTGGTGGCTGTTTTTTATTTTGTGTAAATGAGACAACATGAGTGATGTGAAGATGACGGCTTAATGACGTATTAATTAATTTTCAATGCAAAACATATAGACACTTTGACACATATTATAGTTACATATCAGCCTTTGAGTTTAAGATTGCAAATTATTTGCACAACTCACATGTTAGGTTAATCTTAAAATTTAAAACTCATTTATATATGTCGGTGTTTAGGTTCGACTCGAACAACTCATAGGTTTAGTGTGTTAACTCATGAGTCTCTGCATAATTAATTTTTTAATAAAAATTATTTTATATTATTTATAAAAATGAGGTGTCATAAGTAAAAAAAAATCAATACTTTTGTAATGATATTTAAAAATTAAGATTTGAGATTTTATACTTATATTTTATTTGTGTGTATTTTAAATTTAAACTATTTTATTTTATATTTTAGAATTGAGAATTGAAATTATATTAATTATTTGCGACATTTAATATTTAACTATTAAGTAATATATACTCTAATTTTACTTAATTATTGTATTGTAACTCATTATGGAGTGACTTTAGATATATATTAATTTTTTATAATAATTAAAAATGAGATAAATTATTTTTTAAAAAAAAAACATTTTTTATATTTTTATGCGAGGTGGTTGCAGGATTCATAGGTAGAATTACCTACATGCTCATCTCTAATTATAGGAGATATTACCTTATTGTAAACATAAATAATAAGAGATTTACTTTTAATAATTTTTATTCTTTATTTTTTTACTATCTAATTTTTCTTTTATTTTTGAAAAAGTCAAAAACTATAATAGAATACTTCCCTAATGAAGCTATCTAAACTTTGATTGTATAGTTGTATTCTCAGTTTTTCTATTTTATTAAAATAATTTCAACCAATTTTTTAAAATTTATTTTAAAACAATAAAAAATTTAGAAAAATATATTTAAATACCTAAAATTTTCCAAAATTTTAATTTCTTAACAAAGAAATTATAGTGACAGTGACAAACGATTGACATTGGTGTCAATGGAGGTGGAGAGATGGCAAAGGTAAGGATAGGAAGCATGGAAGAAGTGTAAAAGTGGCACCTATGACAGTAGGGAGGTGATGGACATCGGAGTATGAAGTGCAAAAGGAGCATTAGATATAGCCGTGGAGGCGGAAAAGGTCAAAATTAATTTGGTATTCCAGTTTTTCAAATCTAGAAAGCTACTTTGAATAGTTTTCTAGTTTCCATTTTCCTACAATTTTCCTTTAAAAATTGAGTTTATGAACATGTTTTTTAGTTTTTCTTGCATTCTTAGAATAATTTTCTCAGTTTTTCTAAAAAGTACTCCAACTAAACAAGGGTGTGCTTATTGGACACTGTTCTAAGAAAAAATGGAAGAATCTAAGAAAACACAGAAAATAGAAAATGTATTTAGTAAGATAGTTTTTCAAAGAAAAAAGTGGGATAATGGAATACCGGGTATTCCAAAAAATGATCGCTTTTTGGAAAAGTATCAATAATGTTTTCCACCTTTTCCCTTGTAAGCCATTACAGGGTATTCCATATTTTCCCAAAACACAAAAACATAAACTAGGGCAAGACTAGCCTCTCGTCTCAACCCTTTCCTCAACAATGAAAACATCGGAACTATCTTATTTCCTCATTAGTAATCACACCCTCACCCTCATCCCAGCTTTTTCTTCAACAACCGTAATGACAAAAACATTATCATTCCTTCCTCTCATTGTTTTAGGATCATAATTCACCTTTTGGGATTGCACAATTAAATGATTCAAGATAGGTTCTTCATGTCATGTGTTCAATAACATCATTAATAGCCAGGATCAAAGTGTTATTTTACAAATCAATTTGTATTGGATCATAATATGGTAAGTGGAAACCCTTTATTAAAATTTTGAAATCCCTAATGGCAATCCATATTCACTATTATCTCTTTTCTCTTTGCTTATTCTCAAATTAAAATAAGCTATGTTAAAGACAACTTATTATTGAGTTATTGTCCCTGAATTTTATTATAGTAGTTGGCTATTCCAATTCTTCTAGAACTAATTGACATAATTGCAATTTTGTTTTGTTGATAGCTTAATTCATTATTGAAATTTGATGGTGTTTTTATTATTATTGTTATTAAGTCATTTTTCGCTTTTAGAGAATTGGTATTCTAGTTTTATAATCATGTTGTACTAGGGGTGTTCAAGATCAAATTTAAAGTAAAATAAAATTTAACTCAATCAAATTTAATTGAATTGGATTTTAAAAAAATAGTGATTCAATCCAATCCAATCTGAACCCGATTCAATTGGATTAGATCGGATCCACAGCTTACAAAGAAATTTTTTTTTTATCTATTTTGTTTTCTATAAAACATAGGAAATAAAGATATAAACTAGTAACCATAAACATGTTGTAAATAAAATATTAAAACATACATTATTTTTTCAAAATAGCATAAAAGTAAAATTATATATAAAAGTAGTCTATATAATTAATAAAATGTAAATCCTAAAAAGCTAAAAACAACAAAATTTAATAACTCGTAATCTTCATGACTACAATACTTAATAGATTCCTTTTCCAACTTATCTTTAACCTGTAAAAAAAAATTAATTAATTTTTTTATTGTTAGAATGAATGTAATTGTCTTAATTGAATGACTTTCATCTCCTTTGTTTAGTCGCGGCCTACATATATTATTATTAATATTATTATTATTATTATTATTATTTTGAAATTGTATGATGGACCGACAAATCCATATGCCTTTTATCTCATTCAGTCTCTCATCTTATTGATTAAGTTATATTGTACAACAAATATGACAATTCATGAACAATAAACCAAACTTGTCTTTTTACTTTTGGTCCTTTACCATTCTTTTCATGGTAATTTCTTTTTAGCATTCTCTAAATTGTTGTTGACACCCCAAATATTCTAAAATGTCTATATTTATAGGCAATTTAGTTTTTTTTTTCCCAATGTGATACTTTTCTATTTCAAGTTTAATTAAATTGGTTTGTTTGTTAGTTCAATAGTCATCATGTATAATTTTACCAATTATTTAGTGTTAACTAACGGTTAACTATATGTAAATCTTGACAGCATCATCAAATGCTTATATAAGAATAATACTAAATTTAATTTTTTTAATGATTGCAAATATTAACATTTTGTCAGTTATCTAGTGTTTACGTACATATGAATAATATACATTTGACAATTGGTTTGTTAGTGTTTTAACTTGTGCATTGTAATTGTAATTAAATGAGAGTTGTTACTGCTTGTGGACCTGCACATAACACTGTCTCCACCAACCACCAAATAAGCATACTAAGCCCTCGGTTTGACTAGTAAATTTATTACACTTTATTACATGTTTTACTGCAAAATACTAGTAAATCTTGGAATGTTATTATATGGGTTTAGGAACATCTAATTGGATGAAATTTGAAATCATTACAAACATTTATTTCATTGTATCTCAAGTCTTGTGCTTTACCTTTATGGTGACAATCTTGCACCATCAGAGTTACTGAAGTTGTAGACGATGATCTATAACTTCGGAAACTCTATCATGGACAATAGTTATGCTCCCCTGGTGAACATACATCATTCCTTCTTAATCTAAATATATGTCTATAATGCTATTAATAATGTGAAATGTTTTTAGTTTGATTGATTGCTACTCAATATATGTAGCTGAGTATCTATTAATGTTTGAACTTAGGTTGTTATATAAATGGGTGGACATGCTAATCATGGGAAGGCTATGGAGTAGACTTAGAATATGAGAAGTTTTATTTAGAGATTTTAGTAGAATGGGTTAATAGAGATCCTAATGATTAACCAACTTTCAAAGTAACTAATTCAGAAGAAATGAATGAAGCCACATGTGTTTTTAAATTTATGTGATAACTTAAAGATGTTAGATTTATTATGAGATTCAAACAATATTAGTGTAGAAGAAGATTTAGCCATGAGATTGAGGATAGTATTGTGTCATGACACAAGAAAAAATTGTTGGTGATTGATTTCAATATTTAATTTGTATAACTCATGTATGGTTTAAAAATGTGTTGAGAGCATTGCAGACTTTTTGCACGATTGTCATTGTGCTAATAAATCAATGTGAAGTTCAACAAAAAATTAGGAAATAAGAAATGGTATCCATACTTCAAGGTATTTATAATTCCATTTTATATTTTGAGCTACATTAATTTAACGCTTAAACTTTAATTAACTTATTTTATTATTATAGAATTGTATTGGTGCCATTGACGAAACTCGTGTAGCAACATGGGCACCACTGCATTAATTTCTGTAGCTACGCCTCCCATGAAATTTAAGGAACCTAAAAGAGCATGAGTCATGTAAACAAAAGTCGTTTTGTGGAAGAAAAGTGGTACTTGTCACAAAAAATGTCATGGTGGTTTGTTCACATGATATGATTTTCACCTTTGTTTATAGTGATAGGAGGGAACAACTTATGATTATCGCGTATTTGTAGATGAAGTACAAAGAAATGAAAAAATAATTTCCTATTCCTAATTGTGGTATGCCTTTTTTAATAAGCTCATTTTTTTACTATATCCTACTAAAATGAATTCCTTGGCTAAAGTTTGTTCATCTTTTTAGATTATTTCTACATTGTTGATAGTGGTTACCTCAATGTAAAATGTTTTTATCTTCTTATTATGGTGAACAATATCATCATAGTGATTTTCAATGTGGTGGAAGAATGAGACAAAAAGAACCGTTGAACTACACATACTCATCTATTCGCAATGTTATAGAGCACATGTTTAGTGAACTTAAGGCTAAATTTCATATTCTAAAACCTATATCAAACTATTTTTTGAGGCACCAAATATTGATTCCCCATGTATGTTGTATGTTGCATAATTATATTAGGATGAAAGATAAAGTTAATAATTTATTTACAATTTATGATCAGGATTGGGAGGTTCCAAGGAAGAGGTCCTATTGACATGATTTATAACAATAAAATGTTTCTAAGTTTGGGAATCAATTGTTGATAGCTTATAGAATAACTATAATGGTGGTCGTAATAAAAAGCAATCTCAGAAATACGATAAAATTGTTTTGTATTAGTTTTAAGTAGTATGTCATTCACTTAACTAGTATTTAAATTGTAGTTTTTTATTATGTAGTACAAATTTATATTACAACTAATCTATTAGTCACTTTATTGTATGAAGAATTTTCACTTGAAATTAATTTTTTTTATAGTGTCTTATATAATATATGCAAATATTTTATCAAATAACATATATTAACAAATAAAATATAAATTTATGCATATATATATATATGTATATATATATATAATAATGTCATATGGAACAATTATCAATTAGCATGAGCAAAAATATATGAAAGAAAAACAAAAATTAGGAAAATTGATTGCATTTGAACATGTTTTTTTTTTCTAAATTGAAAATTAGTAGATTGTTTGAACACAATTTCTTAGTTTTCTATACTTTCCCAAGAAAGAAAAAACTAAAAAACTTTATAGAAAACTAGAAAATAAAAAATAGAACATGACTCCAGCTAAGCACACCCTAGGCTTCCTAAATTTTAGTTTTTCAAAAAATATTTCTTGTATTTTCTTTTTGCATTTGAACATGTTTTTTTATTTGTCTAAATTGGAAATTAGTAGATTGTCTAAACACATTTTCTTAGTTTTCTATACTTTCCCAAGAAATAAAAAACTGAAATTTTTTTGAGAAAACTAGAAAATGAAAACTAGAACATGACTCCAGCTAAACACACCCTAGGCTTCCTAAATTTTAGTTTTTCAAAAAATTGTTCTTGTATTTTATTTTTAATCTCTTAACTTTGATATGTATTTTCTTTTTTATTTCATATGAAAATTGAAAGCTTGCAATGTTTCTTCAAAAGGGAGAATCAAAATGATTATTCAAACTGAAAAATCTAATATGTACTCAAAATGACATGACTCAAAATAGATGTCTTAACTATGCATTGTGCATTCAAGTGAGAATTTTCAGAAGACTATGAAGATCACCTGTGTGATGAAGTCAATACTTTCCTTTAAAGAAGTTAACCTTACAGGTTGAAAAGACATCAAGAAGGCCTTAATAAAATATTTATCAAAGGCTATAAGTGTGCATCAAAAGCAAGTTTAACTAGAGTGTACTTAAGGACTAAGAAGATATCATATTCAAAACATGTTCAAGTTTATCATGTTATGATTAGAACAAGTTCAGAAGATCACATCATCAGAATAAACCTAAACTAAGTCTACTAAAGGACTCTAAGGATGAAGACATCATTTATAGAACATGTTCCAGTTTATCATGTCATGGTCATAACAAGTTCAAAAGGCTACTTTAGAATGAACTTGAACCAGAGTCTACTGAAGAACTCTGAAAGTGAAGAAATCATCCTTAGAATAGGTTCTACATTATTATGCCTTGGTAAGAACGTGTTCAAAAGACTACATTAGAATGAATTATTGGAGATTCTCATATTTCAAAGAAGTCAAAATTTGTATAAATGGAGTTTGATGGTTTTGATTATGAACTCTAGCATTACCTAGGATGGATGTTACTTGCTTTGTGGCTTGAATTCTTGTGATACATTTCATGCATCCATATAGGTTTTTGGATGAGATAATCACTTTAAATATTTTTTGGAAAATCAGTTTTATCTCATTGATGTTGCAAGAAATTGACTTGTGAAGTAATTTGATTTATTAAAATGCAGAGTTGTTGTCTTAATCTATTAAACCACCTCATAATCTATTAGATGCATGTTTTAATCTATTAAATACTAAGTTTAATCGATTAATAGGATCTTGATGGCTAAATCTCGTGCTAAGAATCGATTAAGCGCTTACTTTAATCGATTAAATTGATCCTGGTTGATTTGGAAACAAGTTAAGAACATTTTAATCGATTAAATGCTTAATTTAATATGTTAAAATAGAGTCCGGAATGTTTTGTATAAATCATGAAACTCAAACTTTGTTTAGGAACACCCCTAATTCAAAGATACTTTACATTTGATCCTTATAAATTGTTGATAACCTGAAAGTGTTATATCTCTTGCTTAAAATTCTAAGGTGACATCAACCCTTTATTTTTGTTTTTATGTTTTTTATTGCATAAATGGTATCTAGGAAGGTTTCCTAAGTTATTTGAATTCAGGTTTTGCATGGTTTAGAGTCAATTCTTAATAGGTTTTCAAGACTTGCATATGTTTGTTCATGTGCCTGTGAGTTTGCTTGTACAAACTTGATTGATTCTAGTGGATTTTCAACCAAGACGGGTTGTCTCGAGCATTAAAAAACCAGATGTAGCCTAGGTTAGGTGAACTAGTATAATTTCTTGTGTTCCATCTCTCTTAATGATTTAAATTGCTTCCGATTAAATTCACATATTTGCAAGATTGGGTAAATTCAATAAATAATCTGAATTGAAATCTGTTATGAATTTTGATATGTGCATTATTGCTTGTTATTTCCATAAAGAGATTTAATTCAATCCTATCCAAATTGCTACAAGCAAATCTGATTCAACATATATCGAAAATAAAAAAAAGGCTCTATTTTTGAAGGCCAAAATTCGAAAAAGTTAATTCAAAAACCAATTCACCCTCTCTTGGTTGATTTGTTTCAGTCATTAAACCCTCTCATGAACCTGAGCCAGAGTCTACTAAAGGACTCTAAGAATGAAAACATCTTTAGAATATGTTATAGTTTATCATGCATTGATCAAGACATATTGAAAGGCCTACCTTAGACAAGATGTATGATGAATAAGAAAGTTCTTAAGAAGAAGCCTATTAGAAAACCATGACAATTTATAAAGAAATTGTATCCAAAGAAATTTCTATAGATACACAAAAAGTAATCTGATAAAGTACAATTCAAAAGGAGACTTCATATGAACAATCTTCTAAGAGAAAGCTTAAGATGTTCTCCATGTTCAAATTTTGAACTTGAGAGTGTTTAGAATACACCATAAAAAAAATTTGTTCATAAAAGTCCATCACAAGTCATGATAATAAAATTTGACTCTCAGTGACAATTTATGATGTCAACATCTACTAGTTGATAAGACATACATGACAGTGGATGGGCTTTTAGAAGAAGATCTCATGTGTCCATAAGAAAAGTTCTTCATAAGACTTGTTTGCATATTATCTTAATAACTCATAAGAAGGAGTTATAAAAAAAGCCTATCAGAATACATCATTAGAAAACCTCTTTAGAAGTGGTCATTAGAAGAACTTCTAAGAAGGAAGGCCAATTATGCAAACAACTAACAACTGGCTATTTCTAACTGCACTATTATTTTACTTGTTGCCCAAGTATCCTTCTCTAATAGCTAGTTCTTAAATGAGTATAAAATTCATATTCTAGCATCCCTTGAAGCTCTTGAGGGTGTTGAAGAAATAAGAGGAGAAAAAGAGAGAGCTTACACCTCTATACCCAGATTCACCTCCCCCTTCCAAGCCAAACTTCAATATCCTAAATGGAGTGAGATGCAGCAGACCCAAAATGTAATATCCAACCATATGAGTGTTGTTTTGTTGTGATACCCTATACATTATCCTCTCTTGGTATGAAAATGTTTGTATCCTAAATCACCGAAGTGAGTAGAAGTTTGGTTCAAAGAAAGGATATGGGAGAAATCTTTTCTACATATATATGTGAGCTTAAAGTTATAAAAGAAGTGAGTATGTAACTTACTTAGTGGAATCCCTTTTTAGAGAGAGTAGTTATCACTTGTGTAGGTTTGCATCAAAGGATGGTTTCAAAGATGGAATTCCTATAAAGGCTAAAGAATAATGGTCTTTAACAATAAGGTAGGGTTGCAGTATTTTCTCCATCTGAGTTGGTCGATGTGCTTCAACAGAAGGAAACTCTATGGTGTTCAACAACCAAGGAAAATTGTGGTGTTTTCTTCTGCTGGGTTTAGTTGGTTTGCTTAGTGAAAAATCTCACCAGGTTTGGGTGAGGATTGAATGCAGCCTTAGGTTTGGGGTGAGCCAATACAAATCTCTATGTATAATCTTCTCTATCCTTCCTTTTACATTATGTATTTTTACTGACATACACACTACAATACATTAGAAGAGTTATGATATATTTTCAGTATTAGAAGACCTCTAGAAAGGAATATATCACTTCAAGGCAATAATATTCAACCTTGTCAAAGCAATAATATTATAAACATAAAAGTTAAAAAATGCATAAATTTTGAAAAAAATTGACAAATCATAATTCAACTTTGTTCTTATGCCATGATAAGTTCAAATAGTACAATAAAAGGTTATCCAATTAGATCGATTATCAAAGTTTTATGTTATCACTTTCTTGAAATATATTTAATGTGACAAAGTATAGATTTATGTTGCATGTTATGTGTTTTGATATTTCACAGGGAGTACAATATCTCTTAAATGCAATCCATTAAATCTTTTTAAAGTAAATTATATTAATACTCTAAATTTTAGTATAATTATACAACATGTCTTTTATCCTAATAAAGATTTTAATATGAATTTTGATATTTGTTAATAAGTATAATGTGTTTTAATTGTAACCCCGTATCTTAAAAAAAAATAATAACAATATACAATTTTTTTCTAACCTTCAAAAGTGTAACTTTTTAAATCTACTTCTATTTATAATAAATTATTTAGTATAGATAAAAAAGTATTTACAATTTGATGTAGTTCTTTTAGTTCATGAAAGCACACTGCTTATTATTATTATTGTTTTAAAAGAGAAAACAATTATAGTGTAATGACAATAATCCTAACCCTTTATACATGTATAGTTTGTCAATTGTAACAATTAATACTTTAAAAATATCATATAAATGATAGTTATGATTAGATGTGATTGTTACAGATTACATGTTTCTGTTCTGGGGTCTGGTGCTGAACAAGTGGAAACTTGCAGAAAGAACTTCAATACTCAAGTCAGTGAGAGTTCAGTTCATGATATAAAAGACAAGTAATAATGGTGTGTAAGTGTTTACTGTTTACCTCGATAATGTTCATGTTATCTATTTATAGGAATGGACTGAACCTTTACTTGTGGGCCTCATCTAACCAACCCAGTTTTAGGTAATACGGTCTTAACGTTAGTATCTGGTTAAAGACAACGATCTGTGCTAACTAAGTGCTAATTAAACTTGATCTGTGAGTCAAATACTTATAGCCGAACATGAGATCTGGCCTGAATCATGTATTGAGGGCGAGCACATAGCTGTCGAGATCTTCGTCCATGACCGAAGTTTGCCTATTCCGTGCATATAAGTTAAACTTATTTTAAAAAATATTTATAAAAAGTTGGTTTTTTAAGAATTAAATTCGATTTTGTATTTAAAAAATAGATAATGTAAGAATGTGAGTGGTGAAGGAGAAGTAAGAAGTAAGAAGTAAGAAGTAAGAAGTAAGAAGAGAGAGTGGAAGAATGGGGCGTGCGATCTCGCAAGAGGCATTCGATGAAGTGGTTAAGGAGAACATGGAGGAGCTTGGCATGGAGCCAACAGAGGCTGTGGAAGACGCTATCCAAACCCTCACTCTCCAAGGCGTCGATCTCTCGGGTATTGTCACCTCCCTCCCCGGTCAGACCAACCCCGTCCTCCACTGCTTGGACCGCTTGAAAACCCTCCTCGCCCAACCGGACCAACACCAAATCGCTCAAGCCTTCAACACCCTCCACCACTTGTGCACTATTTCTGATTCAAATGCGGCTATTGCTACCAAAAACGGCGCCGTTGAGTTGGCTTGCTCCCTCTCTTCCACCGCCGCCGGATCTCACCTTTCCCTCCTCTCCGCTCTAAACGCATTGTCCTCGCTTCTTCACGGTCCTTTATCAACCTCTATATATTACCCTTTTGCCACTCAATTATTAACGACAATCATTCTGTCTTGGTGTAGATCTTCACAGTACGGGAGCGTTTCAACGCTGTGGCGGACCCAACATTCTGATGGGTTTTCTGATTGATAATAAGGGGAATGTGGAGGTTTTGAGCGCTGGATTTCGCGTTGTGGCTGCGGCGGCCACTGGTGATGAGATTGTGAAGGAATCGTTTATGGAGTTGAAGGTTCATGAGCTCATTTTGGAGATCATGTCGCTGCATACCAACCAGGGTATCCAGAGCTTGTATGATGCTATTGCCGCGCTTTTGGCGCCCGATGACCATCGAGTTCTGGCTTCCCAGGTATCTTCGTTCTCCTTCACAATCTATGTATAACTGCAATAAATAAGGCTTTCCATCAACACCTACACTTGAGACACAATTTATATATGATGTAAGAAGTGCTAAGTAGTGTCCGTTCAGATGTCCATGTAAGAAGTGCTGACATTTTCCCCATTATTTGTTAAATTGCTAATAGAAAATACAAAATATTTTTACAATCCATATAGTCCATCAACTGTCATGGGTGTTCATGCACACGCACAGACACATGTAAATAGAGAAGAAATAGTCGCTAAGTTAGAAACTTAATTTGGTGAACAGGATACCTCCTAAATTATGGACTTTCAGTTTTGTCTTATTCATGACTAAAAATGTGTCCAATATGTTCTATTTTCAGGTGTATGGTTATGCTCGGAAATTTGCAAAGATTGGAATTGCAGAAGCCCTTCTGGATTCTCTGAGTGCAGGGCTTAGCTCACCTGACCTAGTTTCAGCTTGCATCAGCTTGAGTACCATTGCTGTAAATGTAAGTGAAGTAAAATCTAATCCTACATCTAGTATGAAAAATTGTTTATCTTGAAAGTTCATTGGAAAGTAACCATTGGATCAAAATATAGTTGGGTGGTTTTAGGTGATATTTGTGGCGACTAATCCTACACAATTTTAGCAGTCATCCATGATTCTTGTCCCTAAAACTGTCTCTCCCTGTAGGATGCCAAATGTTGCTGCAACGAACCCTACACAATTTTTGCAGTCATCCATGATTCTTGTCCCTAAATGACCGTTGAAAGCCAAAGAGCTTTTATGAACTGTCTTTCCCTGTATGATGCCAAATGTTGCTGTTATGTTTGCCATTCCTTTTATTGAGTCTGATGAGGCAACAAGGTGGACATGTTAATGGAAATTAAACTTAGGGCTAATGGTGGGTACATTTGCCTGTGTATTATATAGCAGTTGCAATCTGCAGGATTTGTACATTGGGTGTCTTGAACTCTAGCTTTTGCTTTTTAATTTTCTCCTCCTTAGATTTTTAATGTTTTTTGAGATTTGAATTTGGTGTTTTGGGTCAGCCTTACTAACATTGTCATAGTGAAGCACTGATACAAGATGCCTTGCTTTAATGCTTGTGTTATCTTTGCTGAGTATTTTTATTTTTGTTGTAGGAAGAAATATGTAAATCCATAGCTGAGAAAGGTGGTATTGATGCAGTACTCAAATGTATAGATGACAGCTGTGCACAAGGCAACAAAACTGTGGCCAAAGTTTGTTGTTCTTTACTTTCAAAGGTATAGGTTAAAAAAAATTCTCTGGACAAGTCACTTGAGATTTGTTTTGTTATTTATTTTTTATAATTTCTCTAAGATAAATAATAGGGCATGCCACTGCCAATGCTTCATTGTTGGTGTTAAAAGAGAGAAAAATGGGAGAAGATTTGAATTAATTTCGAGTGTTTGAATATGCAGGCGTGCCTCCTTATCTAGATTAATTAAAAGATCAATACAATTAATTATAGGAGATATTGACATTGTACCTATAATTTTGAATTTTTGATATCATAATAAACACAGTATCCGAATCTGATCCTATTCTAATCTTATTTTGTCCTATCCTGATTCTTAACAACAGGGATTGCATTGTTCTCTGTTTTTTAATGGTTGTTGTTTTACTCTTTCATCTTTAGCTGAAAATTTTCTTTGAACATTTATATTTTTTGTTTTAAAATTGTTATCACTTGGACCTTTTCTTAAAAATTTTAAAATTAAATGGCCTTAAACTTATACATTATTTGTTTTGTTTTAAGTTAGAAGGTTCAAACATAGCAGAGACTCTCATCCACTAACTTAACCTTTGACAATGTTGACTTCCTTATTCTGGCATCTTTTAATTTGTTTTTTTGTTTTATTAAGTTGATTGACTTCTTTTATTTGATTAATTGATAAGTTAGCCAGAAGTGATACAAACAAGAGTGCAATTGTTGGGAAAGGAGGTATGGATAAGCTAATAATACTTTCAGCCAGATTTGCTGATGACCCGTCTGTTTTGCAAGAGGTGAGAACTTGTAATATCTATGTAGGGAGCTAATTGTAAAATTACTACCAGTCTAAAAAATCCTGCTCCAAGTCCAAGTACAATAATTTTCACTGCCAGATTGATTTAATGATATTCCATCTACTGAGTTATTCCATTTTAGGATTGCAATTTGGTTAGTGTGATCCAAAGAATGGGCATATTGGATAATTTGACAGTTGCTATTGAAGTGTGGAATGCTGTAATCAGGGTTTACCATGCACTCATGATATACTTGATCATCTTATGGGTGTCCACTGTCAACATTTATAAATTTTATATCAGGCTATATATTCTGGGCTGAATTTTATCTATAAAATTGATATCTTTTTTCTTTCCATTGACTTTGTACGTGTCTGCACATCTTGCATATATGTTTTAACTTTATTGCCTTTATTTGTGGCACAGATTATGTCTATTATTTCTGTGCTTTCTTTAAGATCCCCAGAAAACGCAGCCCGTGCCGTTGAAGCTGGGGCTTGTGACCTTGCTATTCAAGCCATGGAGAAATTTCCTGCGGCACACCAAATGCAAAGAAACTCCTGCCTTATGATTAGAAATCTAGTAGTGAGAAATCCAGAAAACAGGTAAGTTTATGATTCGTGATGTTTATTATGCAAGACACTTGATCATATAGAATGTTAGGCATTCTTTTCTGTTTTCCTCCTCTTGTAGTTTTGCACTCCTTGCCTTTTAGCATATCTTATAAGGAAAACGTGGCATTGCTAGACGGAAGATTTCTAATCATATTACCTCATTATGATTAAAACTTCTTACTTATTTTCTAATGGACAGAACTATCTTGCTTAATAATGGAATTGAGAAATACATAAGGGAAGCAAAGCAAACACATAGCAACTGTAAGAATGCTGCCACAGATGCGTTGAGGGATTTAGGGCTAGATAATTACAACTTGTAGTTGATAATTTTTTACCTCTTATGTTTACAATGTGACACCTATCAATATTCTTGTTTCTGAAGGAAAAAAGTGAGTGTATGATTGCATATTTGATCCTTTCGTGTCTATTCTCTACACGAATATTGCTTTTGAGGAATTTTCATTGTACAAACTGAGGCTGAACCTAATACTATAGTTCTTTTCTTTCATATATCTGCATCGGAGACCCAATGGTTATAATGATTTTAACATAAAAATAAGTGGAAGCAGTTGTGTGACTGGTTACATGCATCTATTAGATACTGTTAGAGAAAGTAGCAAATAAACTTAATTTGAAGAAATCAAGGCAACTTCAAATTATGTCCATATTAATGAAAAAATGAAAGATAATATATTTAACTAAAAATATCATTTAATTATATATATATATATATATATATATATATATATATTATAACTTGAATTAAAATGTAATGAATAACTCTATCTATGAATATTCCAACATACAAAAAATGGGAAGCAGTAAGAGGATAACATAGCCGTGGTGAGGGGAAAAGAACAAACGAGGCAATGAATGGAATAGAGAAGTGCATGTTATCTTACGCTGAGAGAATAACTGTAAGCAAGCCATACATAAATAGGGCAGAAAAAGTTGTCATGAGAAATGATCAGGAGAGGAAGGACATGTAGAGAGGACAAATGATCAACATCGTAACGTCAGACAAGACGTGGATTTAGGAGAACTTAGTTGGATGGCTACATGATCGAGGCATGTTTAATAAATTGCAGAATGTAGCCCCGATAGAGAATGACGATATGGGCGATGAGCTTGTATTAATAATAGGAATGTCAATGGAAAGAGCCATTCAGCTATGATAAATTGAAGATCAAGGGGTGTTATCAATATTCTCATGTGTAACCAAGTGGGATAAGTCCATTGTTTATGGGAACCGACTAGCTTGGATTAGATGCACCGAGATTCCTTTGAATGTATGAGCCACCTAATACCTAATGATCTAGAATGTCAATTGCAGCAGTCCGTGGATACAAAAGGAAAACCACAAAAAAGTAATAGTGATCTGCACACTATAGGTCCACATCAAGCATTGAATGGGGCCAAAATAACTTGCATCAGCATCTCGGCGCCTCCATACATATTCCTCTAAAAATTGATCATGCAAATCGTGTGTGTACCCATCATACATAATTTCTCGTGCCTGTACCAACACATCTTGACTCTCATGATGCATCTGTCGTAGCTGGGGGAGAGAGGAATGGCCACATTGAGGCCATTTCCCCCTATGTCGCGCCGTTCAACTCTGAGTTGGGCACTCAATTAACCTCCTCCCAATTCTATCATTTGTGGCTCAACCTACCTCTGACGACATGGATAATCCCAATCTAGCATAGAATGATCGAAATAGGTGAATGATTGAAGAGATAGGGCCAATTCCTTCAAGAAAAAGACCACTCGCTCATTCAAGTAGATGGACCGAGAGTGGAAGAAGTCAATTCTAACTCAGTCAAACCGAAGAAAGGCAAATCAAACAAACCCTCATCACGAATAAGTATATCTCTCTCAGTCTCATAACATGTTGGATTGCAGTATTATAAATTGTAATAGGCTAAAACCCTTGGGGTAGCATATGGGAATGATGAAATGAAAACAAAAAACAGAGTACTTAGGATGGAGAAGAGGGATAGGAAGCAAAACGTAAGTATGAAGGAGGATAGAGGGGGTATGCAAGAGGTATCCAATGAAACTGTTAACTTATAACTTAAGGAGGTTTGGGTAGCTGTGAAATGGAGGAGGGTTAGATCAATCATTACGAAGGAAATAATCAATATGACATGTCTGCATGAAATAATCAATATGGATATTGGGGACAGAATCTGTCAAGCAATATGAGGGATGTTGGCGTTCAATGGATTCACTGTCTGACAATCAACAAAGGGCTGGATTTTTGTATTTATGGAGTGATGGTTTTTTCACTCTTGCTAATCACATAATAGGAAGTGGCTACATCATGTTGGCAAGCAAATGGAAGGAGGATGTCAACAATATGGTAATTGTAAATGTTTATATACCCTGCGATATTAATAAAAAAGGAAAGATATAGGAGGAATTGATACAACTTAATCAGTAAAACTCTGTACAATTGTGGTGTGTCTTAGAAGACTTCAATAATGTCAGATCAGGCTCAGAGAAACACAGGGAGTTACCTTATGGGTATGAAAGAAGTGTGAGGGAAGAATTTAATGAGTTTATAATAGACATGGAAATGGATAACACTCCAAGTAGGGGTAAGAGATTCACTTGGTTTAGACCAAAACGGTACAACCAAAAGTCACATTGATAGAGTGCTTATATCCAATCAATGGATACAGAAATGGCCAAATTCAGTCCAATAAATCCTAAAAACAGGGATATTCTAGATCATTGCTCTATTGTACTCAGGTCAACAATTATGGATTAGGGGTCTAAGCCATTCCGGGTCTTAGATTACTGTTCTCGGATAAGAACTATTCAAGGATGGTGCAACAGGCTTGGAGAAACATAGAGGTAAATGGATGGAGGCATACATAGTCAAAGAAAAATTTCAGAAATCGAAAGAATAGTTCAAGACATGGAACAAGGAAACATTTGGAGATATATGGAAAGAGCAAAAAGTCATAGTCAAGAGAATTAATGATATCCATGGAAAAGATGAACTGGGAAACCTTAGCCATATTGATACATAAGAGTTAAAAGAGCTCCAACAGAAATATTGGGGTGGTGTCAAATAGAATTGTATCAGTAATAAGGCTAAAATCAAGGGCAAAGTGGCTCAGAGAAGGTGATGGAAATACAAAGTATTTTCATAATTTGGTCAATTGGAGAAGAAGAATTAATCAAGTTAGCAGAATTAAAGTGAATGATCAATGAATTCAGGACCCAACACTGATAAAATGAGTACTTCTAGGATAGATTTGAGGAAACATATCGGGATAGACCGACACTTGATGAGGTTAACTTTTAGCAGATATCTTCACAGCAAAGCCAATAAATAATTCAACCTTTTTCAAAGGAGGAAGTCAAATAGGAAGAGTGGAATTGTGGGAGCTACAAATGCCCTGGCCTAGATACAACTTCCATTTCATAAAGTAGTTTTAGGAGCTGATTGAGAATGATATCATGAGATACATATAAGAATTTCATGTCAATGGAAAGTTACTGGCTGAACTCAACTTCTCATTCATTACACTGGTCTAAAAAATGGAGGACCCTCAATGGCTTGACAAATACATACCTATATCGATAACTTGTATAAGATCCTGGCCAAGCTAATAGCTAAATGACTGCAAAAATTTTTAAATGGGGTCATTGACCAACATCAAACTGCATTCCTTGGTGGGAAGGGATTATTGCAAAAAGTGATGATAGTCAATAAGGTTGTAGATGAGGTGAAGAGGAAGAAGAGAAAATGTCTAATATTCAAAGTTGACTATGAAAAAGTATACAATTTAGTTAATTGAAACTTTTTGCTATATATGCTTCGAAGAATGAGGTTTGTCGATGGTCAATTGGATATATGAGTGCTTAAAGTTAGCAAAGGTGTCTATCTTGGTGAACGAAAGCCCAACCATTGAGTTTAATGTGAAAAAAAGGCTAAGGCAGTGTGACCCATTAGCATTGTTTCTATTTATTATTGTTGCAGAAGGGTTAACGGTTCTGGTGAGAGAAGCTATCAGCAAGGGTCTTTACCAGAGTTACAAATGTGGGAAGGATGGTGTACAAGTTAACTTACTCCAATTTGCTGATGATACTGTATTTTCAGGGGAGACTAGCCTGAAGAATGTATGGCTATCAAAAGTATATTGAGAAACTTTGAGATGACTTATGGGCTAAGAGTCAATTTTCACAAGAGCTGTTTTAGGGCTATTGGTCTTGAGCAATTGGAAATGTGCAAATTTTTTGTTCTATTGAAATGTGTCTAGTTGCCCTTCACTTACCTGGATATCCCTATTATAGCCAATCCTAGGAGGGCATCGACATGGAACCCAATAATTCTAATGTTTGAGAAGAAGCTAGCATGTCGGAAGAACAAAACCTCCTGTTTTGGTGGTAGAGTTACTCTCATTAACTCAGTTCTGTCTTCCCTGCCTCTCTTTTTTTTTTTTCTCTTTCTTTTTGGCTCCAGTAAAAGTGATTAACAAGTTGGCAAATTTCTATGGGGTAGGGGGTTAAAGATGGTAGGAAGAAAATACACTGTGTGGGTTGAAATAGGATTTTTTCACATAAAGCCACGAAGAGATTAGGTATTAAGCACTTAAGGATATTTAATAAAGTCATGTTGGGAAAATGGAGATGGGAGTTATTTCACCACAACAGTGGGCTATGGGTTCAAGTCCTTAAGTCTAAGTACGAGGGTTGAGAAGGGCTACAATGGGGGAGAGATAGTAATAACTCATCTATATAGTGGAGGGATTTAAGAAAGGCATATGGAAATGAGCAACAGGATGGGCAGTTTCAAGTAATGAGGGAGTGGAAGGTGGGTTCGAGGAACAAAACTAGGTTGTGGGGGTCATGATTAGACAAGAGAGGGGTCTCTAAAAAATAGATTTCCATGACTGTATAATAACTCCAAGCAGCAATTAGATGTAATTAGTGATATGGGTGAGTGGGCGGAAGGTCATTGGGTGTGGAAGCTTAGGTGGAGGAGACAATGGTTCCTATGAGAACTTGACCTTATCCAAAAGATTCCAGGATACAATTCTAATTATTATGCAGGATCCAAATCAAGATGACAGCCGGATATGAGTGACTGATCCTGTGGGTATATAGAAAACAAATCAACCTATTCAGCATTACAATAGATGATACATGGGATAGAAACGCCTACTAAGGAAATGAAGGCATTATAGATAGTTACAACTCTACAAAAAGCTCTTATCCTTACTTGGAGACTAATGCTCAATAGACTGCCAACAAAGGATAATTTAAAGAGGAGAAATGTTCTGCTAACTAAAAGTAATATGATGTGTCCTTTTTGTGGGTCCTAGGAAGAAAATATAACCCATTTGTTCTTCAACTGTAGGATGACTACTTAAGTTTGGCAAGTATGCTATTCATGGATAGGGGTGGAGCCAGTGCTACATCAAGAACTTGGAATAAATTTTCTGCAACATTTGGGTTGGGAGGTGAGGGGAAATAACAAGCAAAGGTGGAATGTGGTATGGATAGGGGTTGTATGGTGTTTATGGAATCAAAGGAACTTATGCGTATTTTCAGGTGGAGTATTTCAGATGGAACACATGTTGCATTAGGTAAACTATCATATATAGTCCTGACTTTCTAACCTTGATTCCTCTTTCTCATATTCCTTCTCAATGTGGTGTCAGCATCCAAGAAATTGTATGGGTTAGTAAGAGTAAATGTATCCGAAGGATATAAGTAAGGCTTAAGGGATTATGATTTTTTCAATATAATTGTGAATTATTGACCTTATAGTGTATGTACCTCGTGTAGTAGGTTGAGAGAAACCTTACCTGAGATGATTATTTAATTCTTGGTGTTGTAATGTCAAGTATTAATTAATCATCTCTACATATGCTCTTATATGTAATTTGTTATGTATTTCTTATACCCTTTACAATGAAATCCATTTGTTGATAAAAAAAAATAATTATTGTTGTCAACTTTTAACTTGCTACTTCATTCATTTTATTATTCCTTCATCTCCAACAAAATATTGGTTGGCTTTTCTTTTTTATTTTCTTTGGTTATTTTTCTTTTATCTCAATAACTCTCTTTCTTAAATAAATTAAATTACATTAAGTCTAATTTATATAATATAATATTTTTGGGAGACAAAATTTCTTCTTCTCAAATCTTAAAGTTTGCTACTCATTTTATTTAATTTTCAAGTATACATTATGTAAAATATTGATTTTTATATTTTTTTTATTTTGAAAGATTTTTATTATGTCTTGCTACTCAAAATTTTTAGATCCGTTATTAAGTATAGACATGCAAAATGGCGTTAAAAATGATATTTTCTATTTGTTGTGGTGTTGCTTTTTTTAGGTGTGTATTTTTATGATTGTAACAAATAGGTTATATATATATATTCACAAATAGGTGTCTTCTTTTCCCAATCGTTCAATTTTCAAAGGACAAAAAATGTATTAACTAATCACTTATTTGTTATAGTTACAAAAATTTTACCTTTTACGTCCTATTGTACTAAAAGTGTATTAAAAATAATTCATTTTAGTCGTAACGGTCTAAATTTATAAAAGCTAAAAGAAATATTAAATAACATATCGGTACTAAAAGGCTAATTTTTAAATAAATGAACTAAAAAGTAAAGTTTATACAACTACATGAAATAGATGATTAAATAAACCATAAAAAATCATACTAAACAAAAATATTGACTTTTGAGATATTTACAAACATCATAACCAAAGGGATGACTAAAACATACATGATAATACTAAACAGAACTACTATTGACATAATGACATTCACCACTTAATAAAAGTCATTTAATAATATAAAACCAAAATTATATATTTTTGAAAGATTAAAAACTCATCCTAAAAATTTTTAAACTCAAACCTAATTTCTTTTCTGCAGTCTAATTTCAATTTTGGAAATATTTCTAACAAGAAAGAAATTCAAATCATTTGTCATTATGGGAGATGTTGTCTTGTGTTGAAAAAGTTGATTTTGAAAATGTACGTTATATTGTTTTTCATGACACTTTTTAAACAAAAAACAATTTACTTAAATAATTCATCCACTTATTTATTTAAATAAGCTGCGTCACTAATCACACTGAAAAATCTGCTAAAGACAGATTTTTAAAGTCATATATTAATTTTTTTTTACTTACAAAATTTATTATTGAACAATTGATTTCTCAACCGCTTGCTTGTTTTACATTCTATTTTTTTAAAATCCTTTATTTTTTATCTCATTTTTTAGCTTTTATTTTTTAACCTCTGTTATGTTAATTATTTTACCAATTTATATTATTTTTTTAAAGTTTTAGATATAAATATAGTAAATATAAAGAATAATTAATTAATTTTATTAGAATGAATAAATACTGATAGAAGGAGAAAAGAAATTTTTGAAATATTATCATTTGAATTTTAAAATGAATTATTCATATTACATGAATATTGAAACAATCAAAAGTAATTACATGATGTAAACAAAATGCATTATCACTAATAGCTTCTGAAGTGACGTGCCTGTCATTTTCTTTTAAAATAACATATATTCCTACATATTGAACATATTTTAGGTTGTCTAGATTCTACTATATCCATTTTTGTGATTTTCGACGGCTTTTTTGAATCGTGATTGTAAATGTTAAGATGTTATAAGTTTTGATGATGCCAAAAGTGATAAAGAATGTTGATACAAAAGCAAGAAAGCAAAAAAGAACAAAACAACATTGATAGAGATTCAAGATAATGATAAGCTAGAAAATTAAATTAACTCAGTTATTGTAAAAGAATTTCTAAGAATTTGCATAAACTTAATTTGGTAAGATGTATTTTTTTTATCAGTTCAAAATTATGAACTGGTAATCGATTATCAGGCTATGTAATCGATTACCAGAGGGCTTGTTATTCAAATTCTGAATTCAAAAGTGACAATGACACAATTTTTAAATCATGTAATCAATTATCATTTTTATGTAATCGATTATCAGAAAAACTGTTATCACAAAATTGCGAAAAGTCACAACCTTTCGTGAAAAGGCATAATTTTTGAGTCGTGTAATCGATTACCAGTAGCCTGTTACAAAAAGTTTGAAAAGTCATAATCTTTCATGAAAGAACACATCACTTTGGTTTTGACACTATAAATAAATGACTATGTAATCAATTACCAATAGCCTGTTACGAAAAGTTTGAAAAGTCACAACCTTTCATGAAAGAACACATCACTTTGATTTTAACACTATAAATAAGTGACTTTTCTTCTGTTTCAAAACACAAATTTTTCCAATATTTTACAAAAAACAAACTCTTACCCAAACACTTGAAAATTCCAAAAGAATTCTTATAGGATCTTCAAGTTGTATCATTTGATTTTTAAAAGAGTTTCTTCTTTTTCTTACTGATCACTGATTGTATTCAAGATGGAGTTCTTGAGTGAGAAAAGGAATCTCAAACACAGGGAGAGGACTCCCAGGGTGATTGAGGATTCATTCATTTGTAAAGCGATTTACAAATATAGTAAAAGCTCAAGTAAGGTTACTTGAGGACTGGACGTAAGCAAGTGGATTGGCTGAACCTGTATAAAAAGAGTTTGCATATTTTTCTTCCCTATACTCCTATTTATTTATTCTGTTTGCATATTTGAATACTTCACTTTCATTTTTAAATATTCTAATATAAATTCAAAGAGAAAAAAAACTAAGTTTAAATTTTCATCTACTTAATTCACCTCCCTCTTAATTAAACTGAGGTCACTTGTCCAACAGTGATCATGTGTGGATTGAGTAATATTTGTGATTCAGTTCAATTTGCCTAATAAGCTTCATTGCATAGTTCTTAAAACAATATGTTATATACATAGGATATGTATTCCAACATATATAGTGAATGTAACGTAATCGTCGTGAGCTCGCTTACATGCAACAATGACATTTGAGCATGACACATGAAGCTTTTAAAATTTTTCACAGTCACACCCTTGTTTATCCAATCTAATTGTGAAATTTCCAATCAATAATCATTCCCTTGGGTTAATTTTCTCCTTGAGAAGGAAATGTGTATTATACCAATCAAATTTTAGTGCATGGTAATTGTTTCCCTTTGTTTGCGCATCTTCTAGAATTTTATTTAGTATCTCTATATAATGTTAGTGAACTCTAATTTTTGCATCAATTTATTTACCTTGTGAATAAATAATGTGTTACACATTTGGTATGTCATCATTATTATCGCACTTATGGGCATGTTTCAAGTCTTTTTTAGAATCACCTTATGGCCTTTGCTATGCTTTTTATCATATATCCCCAACATTGACAATTATTCCATGTTAAAGTCTATTTGTACTTTGAAATTTGATCAAGTCATTCAATTGTTTATTTACTTTTAAGTTCATTCAATAATTTATCATAGTAGTAATAAGTTGTCAAATTTATTTAATTACAAATATATTTTTAAAGCATATACTTATATAATTTTCTAAACCTCGTCAACAATTATGTATTTATTTAGGTAAATAAAGTAAGATTAAATTATTTAGATAAACCTTTAAATTTTTAAGGTTGGAAAAGAGTCAATTTCATGTGACAAAATAAATTATAAACATTTGATCCAATAGAATATCCTTCTGATCATATCTTTAAAATAATTTTACTTTACTAGATAAAACTATTTTTTTCAAATTTAGTTTTCCTGATATAAATTTACGTTTTTAAAATTAATTCATTAAATGTCATTTTTTTAAAAATATATTTATCCTAAAATATAAATTATTGAGTTAAAAATATTTTTAAAAAAATAATTCTAATACCTAATATATATATATATATATATATATATATATATATATATTTAAAAAAGTGACATAAAATTCTTTAGATAGTACCCAAATAAAATATGATAAGCCAAATTAAATGTACTGCTTGGAAGACAAAACTTCCAGCTTGCAGAATCTACACAAGTGTTTTACAATCTGTTTAAAAAACAATTATAGGTTATTATTGGATAAGTTTTTCCATAAATACTGAGAAGAAAATAAAAATATTACATGATTTTTTTTATATATAAATTTATTAATTAAAATTAACTTTTATGCATAAGTTAAAATTGTTTTTCTTAAAAAGCTAAGTTAAAATTGTTTGTTTTGAACAAATTACATAATTCTATTAACTTATACATAAATTAATTTTAATTTATAAAAAATATTTTGCATATTTTTTTCTCTTATAAATACTCTTAGAAAAAATAATATTCAATAAAAAACTTATCAAAATAACATCTTAGTAACTAATATATGTTTTTTTACGCAAACCTGAGAGCATTACAAAGAAGAAGAAGGACTTTTGTCATTAAGGAAAACGTTGAACAATCATGTCATTAATGAAAAGCTTTCAAGATGTATTCGCCTTTGAAATTAAATTGTGAAGCGTTGGTGAATGTTCCATCGCAAAGATTCTGAATGAATCAAAGAGAGAGAAGCACGCTAAACACAATCAAATTTCACATAGATTTTGGGACAAGCCAAGATAAGATATGTACAAGTTAGGTACCAAAATTAATATATTTAAACATGCATTGGTGGGTGGTAGTTGGCCTTTTTGCCAAACGCATCTAAACGTGTGGACTTTTTGGTGTCATTTCCTTTTAGTTTCATACTTATATTATATTGTTTCTGTCTATAATATCTTTCTTATTCACACCATTACATAGATAGATAAGATGGATAACTATCAATTGGTTCGTTTGCAGGAATCTTTCAACAAATTCATGTTTTCTCCTTCCATGGGACCAGGCTTAATTATATCTGCTTACTCGCCATGTGATTTTGGTTATTTGAATTTTTATATACTTTATATTCTCCCTTTCCAGCTATAATAAAACATTTGAAAGGTTTTTCAAGTCTTCTCCATCTATACTTAAATTATTGCGGCTAGAAGCTCAACAGATGGCAAATATTATGAGTTAGACTCTATCATTTTCACTTGTGCATTTCATTGCTCATCATAATTTTAATGTTTGCCCTTTGTTATTCTTAAATAATATAGTATGACTTTTTTTTCCTATTATCAACATGTATTTCTTTTACTAAAGTAATCATGTTTAAATTAGTAATATTGAGTACCGAATATAAATATATCTATTATTAATTTCTTCTATTATACTTCTATTAATATATAATATGATCTATAATTTACTCATCTCTAGATTTCAAAAAACTTTAAAGCTTGAGACTCTAAAGACCTCAATAAAATCTTGAAGTATGTGTTTTTAATAAAATCGTGAAGTGTTTTAACCTACCGAGGATGACTAAAAAGAATTTACCTTTATTTGTTAGATATGATTGGATCTAAGTTCTAAGGTAAAATCATCCTATGATTAGTAAATGTTATTAAGTTTAAGATTAAAGATAATGACGGGTAGGGCTAGTTGAGGGGACTCAAGATAGGTGGGTGTGAGAAGCAAACTGGTCAGCGATATACTTTGTAGTATCAGCATAGGACTGTTGGTCGCAACGTCAGACCAAGACAAAGACACTTCCTCCAACTTCGTATGGCAGAAGGGAGATACCGGCCACCAAAAGTTCAAATGTGGATATGGTGATTGGTTGCTAATAGAACACCCACAAAAGTGAACTTAGCAAAACGAGGGATTATTTTATAGGATGGAGCTATGATTTGGGTGTATAGAGAACAACCGAAACATGCGACCATTTATTTTTGTCTTGTGTGGCGGCAGCTAGAGTATGGAATGCTTTGTGTGCTAGGTGTGGGGTGTGTACAACATTGCATATTACCTTTCAAGATCATGCGCATCAATATCTAAGGCTAGTCGGAGGAGCAATGGAGTCAAGGAATGCATGGTTGTATGTGTGGTTTTCTGCTCTCTAGCAGATTTGGAAAGCAAGAAACACCTTAGTCTTCAAGGACATTATCCCTGTGGTGCACCAAATTATTCTTACTACTCAATTGAACTCTTGGGAGTGGTGTAGGGTAGCACGATTAAAAACACATACTTTTATAGAGTGGATTATGAACCCAAACTTTTGTGTTAGGTAATTAGGCTAATTAATGCAATCTTGGATTGCTACTCCTAGGATCTTTCTTCTTGTGGTTCTTTGAGATGAAGAAGATGAATTTTGGAGAAGGTAAAGATGGAAAATGGAGGTGTCACTCTAGGTAGAGATAAGCCTTGGTTGTAGAAGTTTGTCACAAGGGAAAGAACCATTAATAAAAAAAGAAGTCATAAAAGCTCTCTCAAAGTTTAGAGAAAAGAAAACTCACAAAATCTCTCACAAAAGTGAAATTTCATTCAAATGATAAAAAGTTCTTTACAAGAGTGAGATAGATGTTATTTATAGGTGAGGGAGTGGACTTGGATGCCCAACTCAAGCTAAGGGAAGAAAGGATGAAGATCCAAACAAGCCCCTAAAAATGTGGATCTATGTTTCCTTTAGATTAATTTGAATTTGAAAGTGTCATATAGTCTCCCTCCAAATTCAAATTTGAATTTAAAAATGCCACATAGGAGAGAGAGGGTGTGGTGACGCCTAACTAATGGGGAACAAGGGGGTCTCACTTGTCTTTCATGCACATGTGTACGTTATGACGTGTGAAAATCAAACAAAGGGGTGTGGGAATTAAAATTCACACATTCTCTTGCTCCAAAAGGATCCACCTTTTACCATACACTCTACACAAATGACTAATGACATCCCAAGCTCAAAATAAGAGGTAAATGACCAAAATACACAAGACCCAAAAACTACTAATAGCACCCATTAAAATACCATACAACTTACACAAAAATATTTACACAATTTTAAGACTATGACTCTAATGATATTTATGAAACTCCTTCCTAGCCAAAGGACCTTGCTAGGTGGTATTGCATCCCGGATGCATTGTATTACAAAAGGACTATGATTGAACTTTTACTATTATTTGTTAGTTAATTATTGATATTTTTGGAAGACATACCTTTTGTTTGTTCATTCAATAAATTTTTTTTGGCTTAAAAAAATTAAAGACACTAATATCCATTTAAGCAATTAAACTTTATTATCAAGTATTTTTCTATATAATTAGATAACTGATTAGATATTTGATCACATTTAACGAATTGTGTTGATTCATTATATTAGAGGAAATCTTCTAACTATAGATGACTGTCAGGAGTGCAGAAGAAATACTGGCAAATGAAATGCATGGGAATACTGCGCTCAAGGATTACGTCTAGGGGTTAAAGTAAATATAAAAGGAAAAAAGAAATAAATGAGGGGGGAAAAAAGAACTTATGATCTGTCTTCCTCTTTCTCTGGCCCTCTCTGGGATTTCTTCAGTGTCTGTTATGCTATTTCCATTTGTTTTCTCTATTCTGATAACACGATCCTAGTTTTTGCATACTTCATTCTAAGAAACTCATACTTAATACATAATACGATACAGGACTTATTATTCATATAGTTGTTAGCAGGGTGACTGTTACAATGACTCACTTATTATAATTGATTGTAGGAATTTGTTATGTTGAGTCAGCCTATCTGTTAGACAATCAACAATACCTCTAAAATGCATGAAAAACATGAACGTTTTATATGTTGAAGTCCAATATGTTTTTGTTATTAAAGTAAAGGTACAATTTTTTTTAATGATTTTAGTGAATCTTACGATTAATCATGATAGAATAATATATGATATAAGTTTGGAGTTATTATCTATAGGAAGAGGATGAAACATGGGTGAGTGGGGTCCTTCTCTCTGCAAGATTCTTCTCTATTATTTTGTTTGAGAGTGACTTTTTTGTCATGCACCTTCCAACAAGATAAACATTGAAACCGATTGCTTCTATTTCTTAAGAGATGACAGGGCTTAAGAAAATGGATAAACATTAACTTATTAATTAAATAATTTATGGGCATGGAATGTTGAACCTTTGACAGATCAAATTTTTAGAGAGCAGGTTCCAACATTTAATAAAGTTGACTGGTAGGTGCTTCGTCTTTCGGTAAGCGTTGGAGTTTATATTAACTTTGCATTCATATTCTTAGGGATGACTTGCCTGCGGTTTCTTAGAAGCATTGTTTCTTGTAGCCTTTTTATTTTTACTTTTCTTTTTCGTACTCTTCTACTTCCACCCCTAGATTTCGCCCATTTTTAATTAATAAAATTTTATGCCAAGAGCAACTTATCTCTATTTTAAACTTAGAGTAAGATATTAAAATAGACTTTTATATATATACTTCCTAGTAACAAGAGATACTGATATATATAAGTACTCTAATAATATACTCAAAACATGTCACATATGATTCAGAAGGTTATTGAATGTTTCTTTTCAAGAAAGTATTTTTATATTTTATTAAATTATTTTTAGCAAATTATATAAAATGTAATCATTTTATTAATACTTTCTTTAGTTAAGATATGGAAAAATAATGATAAAATAAAATATTTATATTTAATATAATATGCAATGCAATATTACAAAAAATCAGTTAATAACTTATATAAGAAAATAATAAAAAGGTAATGCTCAGTGTATTTTGCATTAGATATTTTCAACATGTAAATACTTCATTTTACTTTTAGTAAGTTTCTGACAAACATGACTAAATTACTTTTTTTAATAATTCAACATGAGATTAAAGTAAGGCAAATTAAATACATTGGATACCAATTGCCATAGGTCCACACTGATGATTCAAATTGGAGGAAGCATGCAGAAGAGAATGAGAATATTTTTCTCATGTGACTCTCGTATTTCTTGTTATAATGTGTTACATGAAATTTATACTCCAAAAAGATCTAGATTGATTGTTTCTCCTTCCAAATAAATTTCTCTTCCAACTATTTTAAGATAGGTTGAGTTAGGAGACACTGTCAACTTCAGTTATGACATTTCATTAAATTAAATATGGACAACAACCCTCACACTTGATGATAGAGTATCTTAGAGACAAAGACAAGATAATTTGATAACGAAGAGTCGATTTTCCTGGCATTATCTTCGCGTCCAAAATAGTCATTATATAATTTGAAGGGCACATTTTGCTAACTCAATGAATGAATCAGGACCTCATAATAGTCCATTAGCAAAATACAGAATTTTTTAATATACATGTGGAACTTTTACTTAAAAATAGTTGAACCAAACACACTAAGAATGAATCAGGACCTCATAATAGTCCAAGAAAATAATTCTATATTTTTATAAGTTCTTTTTCAAAACTAAAAAAAAAATATAAACTATTATTTCTTTAAAATAAATTGAACCAAACACACTAAGATATCACAACCATTCCATATGTAGCACTTCAAACAATATATCATTTTATATGGAAATCATATTTTAATTAGTTTTCTGATAGCCTTGTGGACGTTGTAGACAAAATGGTATGAAGCATTTTATCTCTCACTCTGGCTCACATAGTAAATTTACATTTGACCCTGTTGACAAATTTCATAATCCGTCTTATCTCAAGACAACAATGGAGCACTAATCAAGGTTTTCCAATTTAAAGCTGGCAATCATTCACCACCACTACGATACACAAGATATGGAGCAAAACTAGGAGTAACATGATAGCTTGGTGAGGCTCCTATTTTCACACCACTGCAACCAATGCAAGATTTCAAATATAAATAATCAAAGCTATTAAAGTCAACGGTGAAATTATGAAACTTCAAAATCCTTCTATACCTTCAGACTTCCCATCACTACACATTGTTCTCATGGCAAAAAGAAATGAATGATCAGTATGATATTGGAAAAGTGAACAGCTCCAGCTTCTTAATGTACAAAACCAAATTTTTACTTCAGAGTATGTGTAAAAACTCATTGGCTATAAGGAAAACTGATCCTTCAAATTTTCAAAAGCCTCTTTGCATAGATCCATCCTATGCTAATGTATCATGTGTTCTTCTAGAGTAGCTGTAAAACTCCTCTACTTTTATCTGCAAAATTCATGGTGAGAAATATCTATACATCACCATTTCCATGTTTTTGAATGTACTCTTTCCAGTTATAGGTTGGATTTTACATCATCATCTATGATGTCACCTTCAGTGTGGGATGTAGCTTCCCCAGATTGTGTAGCTAACTGGAGAGGACCTTGAGGAGAACCAGAACTGCTACCCTTCAAGGATTCATTGTGCACCCACAAGCCTCCATGATCTACAGCAGATCGATTAGAAGTTGCAGTTGTAGCAATTGGAACTCTCCGAGTATGAAGTCTGTATTTCTGTAATAGTAAACAACCATATATTAGTCTCTTATCAACATTAGAAGGAATTAGTTGAGGGTAGATGGAACAACATGAACTCACTTGTAAATGACTCTTAACTTCATCATTGGTCAGGCCATCTACCTTCATGAGTTCCCTAATTTGCTTTGGAGTAGCTGCTGCAATTGAAATAACAAGAGATTAAAATTGGAAAATTATGAACCAAATAAGAGGCGATATGATTATGACTTGCCAAATCTGTTTGTAAAGAACTTTAAAGGAGACTGACAATATGATAAGCAATATGTAAAATTTCCCATCATTCCCTTGGCTGATCCTAACTTAATTCACAACTTCAACATGAATCAAACTGAAAACAATCATATTTATGTTCGTATAGCCACACAATTCCAGCATCAAAACCCTCAACTTCTAACACTAACACATTTTTAGCTCATTCATCCAGAGTCCCATCAATCAAAATGCTATTTTCTATTCTAAGAAGCAAAATAATTGTACTAGTTATTGAAATTCAGTTGCCAACAATAGGATGTTAGTTTTAATTTCCAACCTTGGGAGCCTCCAAGCTCCTCTAGAGCCTTAACAAAGCGGTGATGCAATTCCGGTGACCAGCACCTCCTTTGTTTCCGGCCACTTTGCGGCTGAGGCGGAGGTGAAGGAGTGGAGGAAACCACCCTGCAAGAGGTGGTTCTGCAGCCAGATCCCTCCCTTGTGTTTTTCACTGCAGTTCCAGGGGTCAGAAGAGAAAGTCCTTTGACAACACAATCTTCGTTTGATTCAGGGTAAGAGGAAAAAGGCATAACAAACCCTCTCACTCTATTCTTCTCTCCATTTCTATTTCTACCATAATGGGACATGTCCTTGGCCACTGATTGTCTTTCCTCTCCATTATTCTGCCATGATCAGATAACACAAAACAAAATAAAAATGTAAATTTATTTGTTATATAGCATCCCACAAAACAAACACTCATCCTGTTTAATTAACAGTACCTTGTTTTCAACTCTATAGTTCTGTTTTTTCTGACATTCATATGCACTGTTACCATTATCAGCTTTGTCATCATTGTTCCAAAGCTGAAAAGAACTCATCCAATTCTTCTTATCCCACCATTCCTTCTCCTTCTCACTCTCCTCCCTCTGATGACACTCTTTCTTCAGAGGAATGAACTCCTCCAACACTGGCTCAGACTTGTAAGCCCTGCATTTTGCTGATTCCACCTTCAATGCCGAAATTGCTGCGACCACAAGAAAACAAGCAGAATGCATTAGCCCATTGAAACTAGAACAAAACACAAACAAACCTATGTGCCAAAACCATCAAAACAGGTCCCAAAAGTTTTTTTTTTTTTCTTTTTTAACTTTGTTGCCAAAGTTTAGGCGAATTGCATTCCCTTGATTCACTGAGATCATAACAAGTTTCATGCTTCTTACAAATTTTCATTAACAAAACTCACATCCCTGGAGCAAAGCAACGTTGGTTGGACGTAGAAAAAGTGTTATTATTGTGAGAAAAAAACGAACCATGATTTAAAAGGAACATGCAGAGAGGAAGTTCGCGTTTGAATGCATGGATCTTGGTCAATTCGAGTTCCAATCTGTTGACAAAGTCATCAAGCAAGGACATGTTGTGTGAAGTATTTGGGGTGGATGAAAGGTTGGTGAGAAAATCATTGATGGTCCTGGTAAGAAAAGTGGTTCTCAAATCCAAGCTTAGTTCTGCAGGAAATGAAGCCATGTTGCAGTGAAAGTTATTAGGATGACAAAAAGGGTATTTTCTTTTCTTTTTTCTTCTGTTTTGAGGACTAAGGAGATTATTCTTTTTGTGTCATTCTCTTTTTGGAGAAAAAAAAGTGGGGAAAGAATGAATGAGAGAGAAGTGAAATGAAATAGTGAGGAGAGATAGAAAGGGGAATTAAATAAAGGGAATTTATAGCTGGGTTTGGACTTTGGATTGGAATATGAAAGAGGCTTTGATTGTGATTTGCGAATCAGAGGTGTCTGCACAAGAATTTCAAATCAAATGAATAAATAAATAAAGTCTTCCAGAATCTCCTGTTAAGAAAGAAAAACAACTTAGTTTTAGTTTTTTATACAATTACTCACTTTTTCTTGATATGTAAAATATATTGTTTTAGTTAAAGTCTTTATTGAATTATTGTTTAGAAGAAATTTTAATTGACTTTCTCTAACATTATACTCTGCTAACATGTCAGACTCTAGTCGATGATGTGATCTGTTCAATATTAATTCTATTTTTTCAGTAAAAACTTAATCAAACAAAAAGTATTTTACAGAATTTATAATGAGAAAAATAATTTATAATAAAAAATTTATTTAAGCTTTTTTATATCATTATATACTATCTTTGTCTTTCTTTTGATTATTGGTTCACATAAATTTTATAATTTTATGTTTATTCAAGTTAAGTGTTTGTTTGCGAACAGTTTTATAAAACTGTGTTCTCAGTGTTTTAGTATTTAAAGAATAAAAAACTCATTTAAGTAATATTATTTGAAAACAGTTTAAAGACTAAAAAACAATAACAGTTACTTTTCAATTTTTTTGAAAACTTAAAATACAATCAGAATATGTTGTCTTATATTTTTTATTACTAAAATTTTAATAAATACGAACAAGTTTTTCTATTTTTTTATCTTAAACATTTTTTAAATAACATTTGTTAAACAGGTTTTTTTTTTTTCTTCCCGAAAATAGTTTTTGAAAATTATTTTTTAAAACTCTTTTCAAAAACTGAAAAACAAAAACAAATCAATCAAATCCTAAGTGTTTTTCTCTAATTTTTCATTCAATTAATAAAATATAATAAAGTTATAATGTGTTACTAATTTTTAAAATAATGACCCGTAATTGGATAGGTATTCTCGTGTTAGAATTTATGTCCTAAACTATCTTTCAGAAGTTAGAAATAGGCTATGTGACTAAGTAAGGGTGATTGCAAATCCAATAAAAAAGTAAAACGCATTTCTTCTAATTGGGTCTCCCGTGAAATATTTTGAGTAGAACTGTGTAAGTTACAAATATTTTTTTTTAAATTATATTTAGCCTTAACAGTTTGACCGGAAGTTATTTTGATTGAATGTTACAAACTCTCAAAGCAAAATTTTTCAGTCAACTCTCAAATTATGACCTGTGGGATTATAAAATTCCTTTAGTGACATATTAATAATTAATAAAACTGATATTTATCTATATAAAAAATTATCACGTTTCCTACCAATATTTTTACTTAGACGTGTAGACGTTACAGACATTCTTAAAAAAATTTAGTCAATCCTTATATTTGAGTCCCACACGAGGATGGGATGTTTTAAATAAAGATATTTTTTAAGATATTTATACATAGATAATTATAAATTATATGCATGAATATGTGTACTTGAGTGGAGTCTTTTCTTTTAAGTATCTAGATATGTTGGTGGGGTCAATTCTAGGATGGCGACCTCAAAGTTAGTGGTGGAGGGATAAGAAAACAGCTCTTAGAGTGAGAGAATAAATATGTGTTATTGGCTTGGAGGGTGGTACTTATTAAGGCTGTATTGTCGGCGATACTTGTCTACTACTTCTCACTTTTCAAATCTCTTAAAGGTATCATTTCTCAATTTCACTTTGTTTTGTAAATTTCTCACTTTTCATACATCTCTCTGAAAAGTTAGTTAGATATATTGGGAGTCAGTATGTCAATCAAAGGAGGAAGGGAGTTTGGGGCTGAGAGATGTATGAAAATCTAATTTAGCTTTTCTAGGAAAGGGGAGGTGAAGGATGAAGTTGGAATCAAAGAGTTTGTAAGTGGAAATATTGAGATCTAAGTACGCTGGAGCAGAGGGGTGTGGGAAGCAAGGGTAGTCAATGCTCCCATTGGTGGTCAGATTTGGCCTTTATTGAAGTAGAGAGTAAGGACCAAT
Source organism: Psophocarpus tetragonolobus (assembly GCA_037954015.1). Taxonomy (NCBI): domain Eukaryota; kingdom Viridiplantae; phylum Streptophyta; class Magnoliopsida; order Fabales; family Fabaceae; genus Psophocarpus; species Psophocarpus tetragonolobus. Next base: position 100,395,705 of record CM075689.1, read on the forward strand.
CAAGGTGGTGGTCAAGTCAGGTTAGTAGACATATTGGTGACGGGAGAGATACTGTGTTTTGCAAGGATATGTGGTCAGGAGGGCAGAGCCTACAACAAGAATATAACATATTGTTTAAGGTAGCCATGAATGAGGAGGCATCTGTGAGGGATATGTGGGATGAGGGAGATCGAACATGGAAGTGGTTATGGAAGAAGAAACTATTTGAATGGGAGACAAAGTTGCTAGAGGATTTAAGGAATAGATTAACCAATGTAGTAGTAAATGATGGGGTCTAGGATAGGTGGATTTAGAAAGCAGAGAAATTCAAGGCCTACACCGTCTCTTTTGCTTACAGGGTGTTGTCAGCAAATACACATCAACAACAGGAGGAATTCTTCTCAAGAATATAGGTGATAGGTGCACCACCTATGGCTCAAGTTCTAGCATAGAGACTAGATGCAGACAAATTACCTAAAAAGGAAAACTTGGCAAAAAGAGAAATTTTGCACAGTGATAATGTTGATTGCAGAATATGTGGCACGAGGCTTGAAATCGTTCTACATTTGTTCGTCTCTTGCCTAGTGTCTCCTAAAGTCTGGGATGAGATATGCGCATGATGGAAAATCTTTATAGTCTTAAATTTCAGTATAGTATTCATATGCATGATTTTCAATTCATGGGTCTAGTCAACGGCAACACAAGAGGTCAGAAAGATTGGTCTTTTGTGTGGTTTACAACCATGTGACAATTGTGGAAGCCACAAAATGCATCAGTTTCAAGTCAAAACCTCTTGTTCTGGCCGCTAAATTGTGCTCATGGGAATGGAGTGGGGCGACAAAATTAACCTCACATAGTTTCCCAAAATAGATTATGAATCCATCCATTTGTCTGTGAATAATGGTTTTTATATTGCTTTTAAATGTTTGGTATGTAATTTGCTTTTCAAACTTTGTAAAGAGTTAGGATGACATGCCTTGTGCTATTTCTATTTCGATTTTGAATATAATTCAATTGGCTTATAAAAAAGCTATATGAATGAATTTTTAACTTATTTTTATATTTATATGCCATTTTAATACATAAGTAAAGAAAATATGACTCATGTAAGTGTTTCATCATCACATTAAAAAAAGTACAAGTGTTTGATAAAATCAAAAGAATCAACAAAATAAGACGAAAAACGAGTAGAATGAATCTAAACTATGTGAAATAAACAAAATAAAGAGTTGATTATATGTTCTATTTTTTATTTTAATTTTGATTTTTATCTCTTATTTCTAAAAATAACATTTTATTTTTAAATTTTAAAATTATTGAATTGATATTTAGTCGTCCATATTACTATCACGTTTCATCGGTCAATGCTTATCATTTAACCGTGAACATTAATTCAACAACAAAGCATAAATTCAATAATTTTAAAAATTAAAGATATAATATGATTATTTAAAAATAAGAAATAAAATATTAAAATAAAAAAATAAGGGACACAAAATCTAATTAACCTAAAAATAAATTATATACTACTATCCCGATGCTAATACATGATAATAATTGAGGCTGGCTAGATAAATTTTATATGTATATAATTAATAAACTGGGTTACACCCGAAATATTTTGTTAGACATTGTAATCTCTCTTTATTAGCTTATGATAGTGAAACAAATTAAATTTGAAAAAAAGTTATAAAGATATGCTTGGGTAAGTTTCTGTAAAATATTTTTGGAAAAAATATAAAAAAAACAAAACTACTTTTCTATAAGTTTCTTTTTTAAAAATTATATAGGATTTTTCATAACTTAATTTATCTTATTTATAAGATAATTTTAATTAGCTTATAAAGAAATTGATTTCATATTTTTTTAAAAAAAATCATCTAAATATATCCTTAAATGTTTTGAATCAATTAGAATTTACTATTTATTATGATTAAATTTATTAATTTACATAGGAAACATATACTTAATTTTCAATTATTAAGATTCTTTTAGTTATTTATAAACTTTAATCTGACCCTACAAATTAATTTTATGATCTCTCTTGACATATTTATTGTGCATTACAAACAATCAACTTCTTAGGGTTGAATTTGTTTAGTTTTATTTTTTAGTTTTTGAGAAGAGTTTTAAAAAAAAAGAGAAAAATAATTATTTCGTAATTGTTATTTAAAAACTGTTATGAAGATCTAAAAATAAAAAAGCTTATTATTTGAAAATTGTTTTAAATATATGAAAATGGAAAAATTTGTTCATATTTATGGAAATGTGATTGATGAAAAGCAAAAAACAACATATTCTCATTGTATTTTGAGTTTTCAGAACAAAAGTAGAAAACTGAAAAGAAAAATTACTTATAATTATTTGTGTTTTTTAAAAATCAAAATTGTTTTCGAGATCAGTAACCAAACGAGATTTTTAGTTTTTATATATTAAAATACTGAAAACAATTTTATAAAATTGTTGTCAAACAAGTATTAAGAAGTGAGATCAATAACAATTTTTAATAAAATTTAGTCTATACTTTTCTTTTGTATGTGGAAGAATTTAATTTATACTAAAATCTGTTCAAAATAATATATTGTAAACATTTATGTTTCCTTAATATAGAAGTACTTGTTTGACAACAGCTTTATAAAACTATTTTCAGTATTTTAGTATTTAAAAATTAAAAATTTTATTTTGTTATTATTTTTTAAAAATAGTTTTTAAAAACAGTTTGGTTTCTCGGACAACTGTAACTAGTTGTTTTCTAGTTTTTTATTTTTGTTTTAAATATTTAAAATACAATGAGAATATATTATTTTTTTATTTTTTATTAATGATATTTTTGTAAATATGAAGATTTTTTTTTATTTTCATATCTTTAAAACAGTTTTCAAATAATAAGTTTTTTTTCTCTTCTTCTAGAAAATCGTTTTTTAAAAATATTTTTAAAAACTCTTTTTAAAAACTAAAACACAAAAGTAATGCATTTTTTTTTTAGTTTTTACTTTTTGATACATTCTATCTTATAATTGGGCATAACAAAGAGTGTTGGTATTTTTTCATGTGTTAGTTAAGGTTTATTGTTTAACGGTTAATGTCAATTTCTACAAATTTAATGATTTTAAAAATTACAAGACAATTTAAAAATTGGAGAAAATAATATTAAAAGTTTTAAAATTTTAAAAACAAAAAAATGTAATCAAACCTATCATTCTATGAAAATAAAAATTACACAAAGTTATTCTATAAATTGTTGATGATATAAAAGAGGTAAATCCGAATTGTGGAGGTGATGATTCAGTTAATGTGGGAGACTAATCACATGATTTTAAAATTTTGAAGATTAGACGACCAATAATTTTTTTTAACGACTAGAACCAAATTTAATATATTTTTTAAATGGAAATAACATATTTAATCTATAATAATTTCAACATATATAGAATTTTTTTTATTTAAAATATTCTTATAATTAATTATTTTCAACAAATAAATTAACCTACATACACATATTATCTAATAATTTATGGGATGATAAATATAACTTTAATGTTAAGGAAGTTATACCTTACTAGCTCAATTGGCAATCTAGGTGGTCGATCGAGTCCGGTCCGCCAAACTTTTCAAACCAAATGAGGTGAGTTAAATAAATTCATATTTTGTTCGAACTATATATTTCTAAACCCAATTGACCCTATATTGAGTCACCGGGCCAAAACAACCATTTTTTCAAAAAAAATTAAAATTTATTTTTTTATAAAACTTATTTTTACAATACAAGCCAAATCAATCCAAAATAACGTACTAAATCAATAAAAAACACATAATAAATAAATCTAAGATAACATAAAAATATATTTAAATGTATATTTTAATTTATATATATTTTAGAATGACATAATTTTTATTTGTTAAAAATACATTATTAATTAAACATTAAACATACTTTTATATGATATATATATATATATATATTAACAATATGTATAAATTGACTTCACATTAAATATACTTTTATATGTATATTTTTTGTTTAATATATTTTTAATAATATGTTATTAATATGTATTTTTAAAATTTATGTATTTATATCTGTATCGGGCCGACCTCACCCATGTCCATTTACATGGTCGAGTAAAAAATGTTCACTTCTATTTGGGCTTCTTTTTTAAGAGTACAACTTACCCATTTTGTAGGCCCACGAGCTGCGGTCCAGACTCATTTTGATAACTCTATTCTAACATCTTACTTTTTCTACAATAAGATTTATTTCAGTGTTGTAGCAGTAACATCGTTTCCTACCTATTAGGGGGTGTTCACGGTTCAAGTTGATTCAATTTTGAAAGAAAAGAAAATCAAACCAATTAATTTTAATTGGTTTGGGTGAGTTCAGTTTGCTTGAATTTTTTCCCCTGACCTAAACCAATGAATTCGAAGAAAACTGATCAATAATAAAAAATCAATTTTTTCATTAAATAATAAAAAATAATTTCATACCTCAAACTAACCAAATTCACTAATCTACAAAATTTATAATTTTATAACAAAATATCAACTACTTCATATATTCCAAATTAGTCAAATTAAATTATTAAAACAACTTAATACAATACACACAACAAATTGTATATATTTAAAGCAACTCAATACAAGCAAAATATAAAATAAATATATATTTTTTGTTTGGCTTAGGTTAGGTTAGAATTTTGAAATACTAAAACCGCAAATCAAAATAAATACGATCAGTTCTGCTTAGTTTGGTTCAAGTCTAGACCTGATCAAGTGAAAAAATTGAATCAAATTGATTGGTTTGATTCAAAATATCAGTTTTATCAGATTGATCCAAATCGATTCCCGTACTATGCATCACACGTTAGTTCAAACTTTCGTGTTTTTCTCATCCCACTAGATACCATGTGGCTTTGACTTTTTTTTTAGTTTAGCTAGTCGAAATTCTTGCTAATTCAATAAAAAGAATATTTTATCTTGTGTTTATAAAATAATATAATATTATTATTTAAATAATGTCATTGTCTCGTTAATAAAATATTTGTTTTTAGAAATTATGAGGTTGATATAGTGATAAAGTGGAAAGATGAAAGAAAGAAGTTTCGAATCATCCACTAACAAAAATTAACCTATCAATTACTAATATTTAACCTATAAAAAAAATAAAATAAGATATTATTTTTACTTTTAATTACAAATATTTATTATACTTGTAATATCTTGTGTCATATTATGTGAACTTGTAAGCTTAAATCTCAATGAGTTTTACAAATGTTTAAAATACATTTAATGAGAGAATTAACATTATAATGCATAAATTTTTACTAAGTAACTTAAATGAAAAATATACCATATATGACCTTAATTACAAATATAGATAAACTTAAATCTTTTCTTATCTATATATTAAAGTTCATATATAGAAAAATTATAAATTTAAATCTTTTCACCGATAAAAATAACATAATAACGAGAATTATAAGTGGTAAGTAAAGAAGTAAGAGAAAAAAGTTATGAGATTAAATTTCTGGATTAAAAAAAAACTAACTGACTAAAATTTAACATTTGTTTATAAAAAAAATAATATATTAACATTTGCCTATAAAAAAAAATAAAATTAAAATAATTAATAATTAATTAAATTTAAACAAAAAAGAATGAAATGAAAAGGCTAATGAAAAAACAAAAAAGCTGGGAAGTTGATGTAAATCACGTCCTGTAGTTGAACACAGAAACATTTGCCAATTGATATCTGCTAGTACCAAGGACATCAAGTTCGAATCTCATTATTCCCACAAACAAAAATATGGAAAGAGGAACACGACTAAGGTTAATTTCAGAAGAATCACAACACCATTCATAGGTTATAGTTAATATAAAAATGTAATTAAACTCTATTGTTTTGGATTTTCGTGATAATGTATATGTAAGACAAAAAAAAAATCTAATTATCCTCTGCAATTTAAATATAAGATTCTAATGACAACTTTGCATTTGTTAATTTATTTTCAACCAACAAATAATACCATGTATCAAACCAATATTTATAAATGTATATAAAATATAAAAATAAGAGTTTAATTAGTATGAATTACAACTCTTTATTCATAGTAACTTTGATGACTATACCAATTAACACTTTAAAAATTATATAAACAAAAATTTGTGTTTGAACGATAGTTTAAGTAAAACTCTTTCATACTATCAGTACATACTAATTAAACTCTAAAAATAAATAGCTGATCGTTTTTTTAATTACAAATATCATCTCATAGAAACAATCCTATTCAAGTGGAACTATTATGGTGGAAAACTCTACATCCAAGTGTTTAACATAAATACATATTCAAAACTCAAACTCAAGACTAATAGTTAAACAACCCATGTTAGTTAATCCACATATCCTATGGTAAAGAAATAGTCATTTAGTGTTTTCATTGTACATGCATGATAAATATTTTTTTTTATAATTAAATTCTATAATAAAAATATTTTAAGCATATCAATTATATTATAATTAAAATTCATGATAAATAAATAATAAATATTTGAAGGAATTATAAAATTGATTTAATAATAAAATTCACATAAAAGAGAAAGAAATAGTAGAGTTTGAATCCCCCGAACTCTTCATAAAAGATATCTTTAAATAAAGAAAAAAAAGTAAATTGCATACCAAAAAAATTAGTATGAAAACTATTTTTTACATAAAAATTTAAAAGTAAATTACTTCTAAGTTAACAATTATATATGCACCCGTCTGTGAACAAAAATTCCTTACTTTTTTAACAGCTAGTGTTTTGTAACCAAACACCTCATTCTCCTTTTTTTTTTTTATATTAATTAACCCTCCTTTTTCAGGATATAATTTTTAAATGTGAATTTCCGTTCACTCCTCTTTCACATTGAGTTTTGAATTCATAATATAATAGGTATTTTTGTGGAGCATTCACATCAATAGTGTTAAATATTATATTAACCGTTTTGGTTTTTGAAATTTATTAAGCATGTTGAGTGAGCTATGTGCAATAATCGCAATGTATATTTGTTCGAGTTCTAGATTTCAGCGAAGAGTTTCGGTTGTAAATTTTCTAAAACAGGAGGTACAAGTGTAATATAAGAGTGCTCGTGTACTTTTTAAAAAGTCGGGTTTTTTCACAAAAAAACACAAGTAGTCATCGTAGTTCTTAAACGAAAACACAAAACGTTACTATGGTTTTTCACCGAAAACAAGACACTCCACTAAGCTCTTCATTGAGTCACACAATCCCTTCCATGGAGTTCCTGAAAAAATGTTTTAGTATGTTAGTCCCTAAATATTTTCAAGAGAAAATTACATAAACACTCTTTCAATACTTTTATCAAATTATACATAACTCTATTCTTTTTCATTTTCCTATACAGATTTCTTTTAAGTTATGAAATGTTATACTTACATATTTGAAAATATTATATTAACACAACCTATCAAACCTCACACTTAATGTTATCCCTGACTAATCATCGACTCCAAGGTAAAGAGTTATGGAGTCATGAGTCATACATCACTGATATCTACTCGCATACAAGACATGATCATCAAAGTTATACATAAAACACATACAAGCAAGGGTAAGCATACTAACACATACATGCATAGAGGTGAAGAATGAGCGGTGAGAAGGATAGAATTAGGAGAATGAAGAAGAAGAAAGATGAGGAAGAAAAGGAAGAGAAGAAAAAGAAGAAAAAGAAAAAGGTTATAAAAGTCGATGGTATACTTAGTAATTTTGATTTGCTAATCGTAACCCCCACATAAACAGATTTCTAAAAAAGTTAATCTAAATATCAAATCCAAAAATCTAAATATCTCACTCACCTCCGACTCTTCTAAAATCATCCACCTATATTCCATTTTTATAGATTACTCAAATCTAATCACATACATAACTAAATAAGAGGCTTTATCAATGTATAACATAATTGTAAATAATCAAATTGAATATTTTATAACTAATTTATTAATCAAGCTTAAACTAAATTTAGTTTTTTCTTTTTAATTATTTCACACACTTATAACATATTATTAAAATAGGATCTTACATATAAAACCTTAATCATATTTATTTAAAAAAGAGTTTAACACTTATGCAGAAGTTACATATTCTTAGCAATAAACTCACATTGAGTTCTCTTCTCATTTTTCAATGGCATTCAGGTCACAATATAATAAAGGATAGAAAAAATAAGTTAATAAAAAAGAGAAAAACACAAACATTATGTGTTTGCTGACCAAAAAGTCATTTTTAATTTGTTTGTCTTTTATACATAAAGTGTTGACGAGAACCCTCGTGCCTGACGGTCTCATTCTAACTATTGGATGGGCTTATAAGTAAGAGGAGAGTTGGATCCCATCGTCGGACACCCACTCATAAGCTTTGGTGGGAGTTTCAAAGTTTTGTTGCTCTCTCTCTAACGAAAACGCGATAAACACCTTACTCATAGGCACTGAGTGGATGAACTTTACCTATTCTTACTTTGTGGATCAATTTGCTGAGTCTCCAAAACTATTTGTTTGCCAAATTGAAATCAATGACCTTTTCATTTTCCAAAACCTCCATGTATTTCTAAAAAATGGTAGAAAGTATATTAACATACATTTATGAATTAAATCCTTATTATATCTATTTTTTACATAAAACCGGAAAGCAAGACCTTAAACGAAGGACAATCAAAATAATTGCTCTTGTATACATATAGAATAATACAAATATGAGACCATGATTAGATAGGCAGAGATTATATAAAATACAAATATTTGTATGCATAAAAGAAGGGATACTGGAACATTATGGAGTAGAAATGTTTCAAATACTCAATACAATACATTTATTATAATATATATTATTGGTTATTATTAAACTTATTTTTAATTAATAAATAGAAAATTAATTAAAATATTTAAATTAAAATTTTCAAAATTATATTGTTTAAGTTAGAAATATAAACTAATAAGATATGCAATGCTATAAAAACTATTTTAACATGTATAAATGTAATAGTCTAAAGGAATTTTTCTTTCAAAATATAGTAAATCATTAGATAAATATATGTATAACTTTTTGTTAACATTACAGTTATACGAATGAGTTACTCTTTATTTGAATGGATTGATGGATAATCTTTTTCATCATTTGTTAGTGGAGTTTGCTCAATTTGTGAGAGAGAATATAGGTTCAAATGATTAAAGTTGTGTAGTCTAAAAAGTTTGCAAATAAAATGCTGGATTGTAATATGTCACCAGAAAAGTCGTTTCCATGCAAGGAGTTGTACGATATTTGATTAATTAACAGTGATTTTTTAGACTAAGAATGTTTAAACAATGTAATATTCGTCCATTAAAAGAAAGCACATTGATTGTGGAATGTTGTCAACACTTAGGTACAAAAAAAAAAAGGATTTGTCTCAATGGAATAAAATCGTCGAAGTTTAGCCCATCATAAGTTCGTAACATACAATCACTAATTATTCTTATCCAATTAAGATGATCATATTAACCGCAAATTATACAAATTTTAATTACTTAGTTAAAAGAACTTAAATTCCTTAACTCAACTACTAATCCCATGATCAATTAGTGTAGCAAACTAGCAACGTATTAGAAACAAGATTTTAAAGACGACCAATGCTTTTTAGCTTGTTGCTAAACATAAATTTTTCAAAAACAATCCTTTTTTATTCAACAGCCATAAATAGGATGAGATTTTTTTAAAATTTTATTTGCATTGATAGAGTCAATTTGGTTAAACTTATTTTATAAGACAAGGCATAGCAACACACTTTTTTAACATATAATTTATTATCAATTAAAATTTATTAAAAATTATAAAATTGTGAGAGAAATATTTACTGAAATATGAGACCTATCAAAATTTATAACTTTTAATAAATTTTAACTAACAATAGAGAATGGGTTCAAAAGAGTGTAATAAAGTATGTTTCTAGATATTTTTTTCTATAAAAGAATATATGTTTCCTTATTCATGTAATAAAGCTGGTGAATGTTTTATTGTATTTTAAAAAAATGCTACTTGATTTTTATTATCTTTTTTGCTATTGGTAAATAAATTATAAGGACCTTAGGCCAGTACTAAGTATTTTTATGTTAATGTGCTGTGAAGTTTGTCAATGCATTAAATATTATGAAAAGTGTTATTAATTTAATTGATATTCCATAAAAATATTCATCTTCTTTATTCAGCACAGTTCACTGAAATTGATCCATTTTGATATGTTTGAGTCCAAATAAATATTCTCTTAATTACTAACCTTGAAATTTATACTATTTTTTATAGTTAGATATTGTTTATTTTTATTTTTTTAATCATTTAACCTTAAAATTTGAGTATAATAATTTTTTAAAGAACTACAAAAACATTAGAATTAAAAGATACGTGAAAAAAACAACTAACACTTTCTTGGAAAAAAATAACTTTATAATTGTTAAAAATATGTTAAAATGATTTACTCAATATTCAGCAAAAAAAAATTAGAAATATATAAGCTATTTGTTATTAGTTGGACTTGATTTTTTAAAGGAAACATTAGTTGAAATTTAATGACAATAAATGAATGTTTCTAAATTTTTTCTTATAAATTTTAACCACATTCTTCATTCTTAAATTTAAAATTCATCCAAATAATTTTAAGCCATAATAAAATTATAGTACTTATTATTTTTAACCATAATTTAAAAATAATACATCACACGATTATATAAATTTTTCATTTAATATGATTTAATAAATGATATATTAAAGTGAGTTATATACACTGTTATATCGTATAATTGATAGTAAAAAAAGTATAGTGGAATTGGTTGACTATATTACAAGAATTAATCTAAACTCTAACACTTATTTAAATTCCTAATGATAGAGTAAGGTGATGTAACTTAATTGGTTGAATCAGGATAAATCGTAAATCTCTTGACACTTTTTTCAACTCCTCAATATTAGCAAGACATGAATTTATTTTATTTTATTGTTATTTGCAGAGCTACATTTGGACTAGTTTATTTAAACTTAAAAAATAATTATAAAATAAATTATTTTTAAAAGTATTTTTTAACAATCGGATAAAATTTACTTTTTAAAATAAACAACAAATATTTACTTTAAATAAAAACAATTTAAACAAAAACACTAGAAAAACTGTTTATTTTATTAAAATAAGAACTTTTAATTTAACAAATAAGTTTAAACAAACTACACTATATTTCTGGTATCCTAACATAATCAAAGGGCATAAGATTGATCCTTAATTTTAATTATCTTTTACCATGGAAGAAATTATACCATTGAACTGAAACAACCAAGCTATGGACCATGAATGGGAGGTATAGAATTTTGATTTGTTTGACAGGACAAAGTGTTGTTGTAGGTTGACTGAATGGTTTGTGGAATCTTGGCCAAGTTGCCAACCAATCCTCTAAAGTTTTAGATGACCAAATAATAAAGCATCATAATCAAATTTCATGAGAAACTCCTAAAACTAGAATCCAAGAAAATAGAATCTGTAGCAGTGTCTTAAGTTTCACACTTATCCAAAAAGGCTTCTTACAAAATAACACACCCACGCTACTTTTTATATGATAAAACTAACCGTCAAATTATGATACTTTTCACAAGTCACAATTTCAACTGAATTATTAAAGAATTAGTTTTAAATATGGTTTTGTTTTGTAACTAGGGATGGAGGGTAATGCACTTTTATGATATAAAAAGTAATACATGAGTATTTGTTTAGAATTTGTTATCATGTTATGTATAGTGATATAAATGATAGGTTGAGATTAAATAAAATAATTTTTGAATTTTTCATCTCTTAATTTTTTTCGTAAAGGAGTCTAATGAAACAAAAGTTTCACATTCTGTTTTGAATTAGAAACGTTAAATAAAAAATGATGAATTAACATTGATTATAACTTCTAGTCTTTCAAGCTAACGATGCGGGTTCAATTTTCGCTACCACTTATATCCTGGCCGCGTTGTTGGGGCACTAGCTGGAAATTCAAATCCTTATATAAACCTGCTCTGCAGGGATGATTGTCCAAGCACGATTCAAGGTGATTAGCCATTCAGTCAAGTTATAGGTGAAATAATCAAACCTCCAATGGGTTCCCTTGTTCAGAATCCAATTTTCTGGGGACGTCTCAATCTCCTCACTAGCGAGAATTCTCAGACATGGAGGTGAAGTAATTGTAGGCATAGGGCCTCTTTACCGTTTCGGTTTGGGAGTAAATTGCATGATGTCCAAGTAGTCTAAGCAAAAGTTATGGCTGTTAATCTTGGAGGGTATGAAGGTATTGACCAATGCAATGGAGAAATGGGTGCTCAAGACAATCTTTTAATGGTTGTGGGAACTTTAGTGAAGGGTAGTTTTCTTTTTTGTATTGGAAAAATGAAGGTGTGTCTTGAACAAGGTCTGAAGAGATGATTATACAAAGACTGATGGAGATGGAGGAACAGGAGAGAAGGGGTGTCCATTAATAGGGTTGTTGTAGGAAATGGGATACCAAGTTAACATGTTTAACATACTATCTTATAATATCAGGGTGATTCGAGGGAGGGAAAAGTAGAAGTCGGTAAGGCAGCTAGTAGTAAAGTCTAACATTAAGTTCATTTGTATTCAAGAAACTAAAGTAAAAAATGTTGATAGAAGAATTTGTAGTGCTATGTGGGTGATTCTAATATGAGTTGGGTTGTTCTCCCTGGAAATAATAGGTCAGGGGGTCTATTGTGCATCTAGAATGAAGAAGACTTTACTGTAAATGAAACCTTTCAAGGAGTAGGCTTTCTTGGTGTGAAAGGCAAGGCTAAATTGGAATCAATGGACAGGATAATTGTTAACATATATGTTTCCTGCTCGTTGGCGGGTAAGAAAGTCATGTGGTAATCTTTATTGGAACATAGGCAATGGTTCCAAGGTTGTATGTGGTGTATAGCAGGAGATTTTAATGTTGTTACATCCCCTGAGGAAAGAATTAGAGAAAATGGATTGTCTGGAATGAATTGGTAAGGTACAAATGACTTCTTCAATTTTATCTGCAATATGGAGCTCTTAGAGGTCTCTGTAGTAAGTCATTGATTTACTTAGTTTAGTGTCAGAAGTAAGGGTTGTAGTGCTCTTGATAGGTTCCTTATTTCATAAGAATGACTTGACTTTGCCCTTACCAGCTTTCAGCTAAATTTGAGTAGGGACTTTTCTGACCATTGCGCCATAGTATTGAAACAATCCAATACTATTTAGGAACCTAAACCCTTCAAGTTCATTAATGGCTAGCTGGAGTGTGATGGATTCAAGGAATTTATTAAGTAAAGCTATAATAAGCTAGATGCCCATAGGTGGGAAGCTTTTTGTTCAAAGAGAAATTAAAGGTGCTAAAAGCAGATATTAAGGATTGGAATAAGGAAAATATTGGCAAGGTGAAAGGTACAATAAGTGACTCGAAGGAAAAAATAGTGAATTTTGATAAATACGCAGAGGAGGGAAATCTTGGGGCAAAAGGAATTAAGCAATGCATGGAGGCTATCACAGACCTAAAAAGATAGAGCCATTTTTAGGAAAAGATATTGGCGTAGAATGCTATGCTTAAGTGGTTAAAAGAGGGTGATGTAAACTGCCGCTTTTTTCATTCCTCCATTGCTAGGCGGAGGAAATTCAATGGTATTATAGGGGTGCTATCAAATGGAGAATGGTTAAAGAACCCTAGGCAAGTGAAAAAGTTGGTCCACGATTTCTTTTAGGAAAGGTTTCAGTCTCAAGGGGATGTTGGTATTAGGTTGGATGGGGTGAAGTTTAAGTGTCTCTCGGATTTCCAAAGAAAAAAGTTAGAAAGAGAATTTTCTATGGAAGAAATAAGAAAGACAGTGTGGAAGTGTGATAGTTCCAAAGCTCCAGGTCCTGATGGGTACAATATGATGTCCATCAAACACTTCTAGGATACTCTTATAAAGGACGTAAGGAAAGTCTTGGTAGATTTTCATCAGAATGGGAAGCTTCCTAGGGGGTCAATGCCTCATTTATCTCCCTAATCCTTAAGAAGAAGTGTCCTGGGGGCTTGGGGGATTACAAACCGATCTCTCTAATTGGTGTGATGTACAAGATTATTGCAAAGGTGCTAGCTATTAGACTACAAAAGGTAATGCCCTCTCTTATTGAAGAAACTCAACTTCTATTAAAGGGAGGCATCTTTTGGATAGTGTGGTTGTAGTCAACGAAGCGATTCAGGAGGCTAGACAACATAAGAAAATGTTGCTAGTCTTTAAAGCAGACTTTGAGAATGGAAATGGCATAGAGGAATTATGTATGAAAAGAGGTTTGCGTCAGGGTGACCATATGACCCCTCTCTTATTCCTAACTGTGGCAGAGGGGTTAGGAGGGTTGGTTAGGAAAGCTCTCTCGGTTAATCTGATCTCAGACATCAAATTTCACAATTATGATCTTCAAGTTGTACTCCAACAGTTTGTAGATGACACAATATTCATGATATTGCCTAAACTCCAAAATGTGTTTAAACTTAAAAGTGTGCTGAGGTGTTATGAGATGGCCTCTGGCCTTATGATAAATTTCCACAAGAGCAGTTTGGGGTTAGGGTTGAGGTGAAGTTGTCAGAGGTGGATGCCTTTGCTAAGATCCTTAATTGTGATGTCCTATAGATTTCATTGTCCTATCTTGGGATTCTAGTAGGAGTAAACGTGAGATGTGAGCGTGTGTGGAAACCAGTTCTTGATAAGATGAGGGTGAAGTTAACATCGTGGAGGCAAAAAAATCTATCATTTGGTGGGTGGATTTGTTTGATTTAATCCATTCTCTCTACTATACATCTATTTTACTTTTTTTCAGGGTTCCAAAGAAGGTGTCTAACACCATTCAGTCATTGCAAAAGAGTTCCTTTGGGGTGGTTTAGAAAAGAGTTCAAAAGTGGATTAGATTAATTAGGAGCAAGTGTGCAGACATAAATGCAGTGGAGGGCTGGGAATAAAAGATGTAGAGGCTTTTAACAAAGCTCTGCTGGGCAAATGGTGTTGAAGGATTCTTCAAGGAAGAGATGCACTCTAGATCAAACTGTTAGAGGCGAGATATTGGGAGGATATCAGGAGGAACTTGGTTGTCGGGAGAAGGAGTAGAGGATCCTAATGGTGGAACAAAATTCTAAAAACTACTCCTAAAGAGGGGAGAGGTAGTTGGTTTTCAAGGGAGGTTAAAATGGTAGTTGGGGATGAGTCCTTGTTTAAGTTCAGGGAAGGGGATTGGAAGGTAGATGGTGAGATGAACATTGTGTTTCCCAGGCTATATGCCTTGTCTAACCAAAGGGTGACACTTGTTTCTAAGGTTGGAGATTGGAGTAATAACAGATGGATTTGACGGTTTAGTTAGAGAAGGGTGCACTTTAGCTAGGAGGAGGGGTGGGTGAAGGAATTGGAGGGTGTTTTGGAGGGGGTCCACTTGAGGCAAGAGATGAGAGATGGATCGGGTTAGGGAGTTAGTCAAGGAATATCGGATCCCTACCTGGGGAAAGAGGCATACAAACTAATGTTAGAGGCACCCCAAAATAATGCATCTTTGTTTTTTAGCAGGTTAAGCAGCCCTAAACAGAATCCCTTCTAGAGTTGAATTGGCTAGATGATTTATTCTCTCCTTGAATGTGGTTGTCTGTCCGTTCTGTGGCCTTGCTCCAGAATCAGTAAGATACCTGCTATTTTCTTGTAAATATAGCTACTCTGTCTGGATGCAGTGTTGTAAATGACTTCGGTATAACTCTATCCTACCTGATAAATGTGAAATAGGTTTCTAGCATTTCCCCGGCTTATGTAACCCAACTGACAAGGTCCTACTCATATTTTAAGTATAATTTGGCTGTCTGTGTTATGGGGTATATGACTTGTTAAGAATGTGACTGTATTTAAAGGTGAAACATTCCTTCCTGATGAAGTTTTGCAGTTGGCTCTACAAACATTGTAGCTGTGGATTAAAGGATATTGCAAGGTTTCAACTGTGTCTTTTGTGAAACGGTCTTTGTCCTCGATCCTGTGTATGAATCATATCAAGGTCTAGTATGTTTAGTGGTCCTTTATTTGAAGAATATTGCTCTATTTGTCATCTGATTATTCTGTGGGATAGCTTTAACTTGGTGATTGTGGCGGAAGGGGGGAAGGGGGAGTTCTGCTAATTGTATTTCTTTCTCTGCTGAATCTATAACTCATGTATTTTGTTTCTCTACTTAATAAACTTGGCTTTTTACAAACAAAAAAAAAAACTTATATTCTCTAATTTATTTTATTTAAATCTATCTTTTGATTATGGAATGAATCTTAAATTATTAAGGAATTCGTGAATTATTTATTTTAATTTCTTAATTTAGTTTTAGTTGTTTAGATTCAATTGAATTTATTTTTTATTTGATTTTTATTCTATTTTTATAATTTTATTCTAACTGTACAATTATTTTTCGGTGACAGTACATAACCTTTAATCTTTATGATAAATGACTAAACTTTTGTTTTAGACTATAGTAAAATTTCGTAATCTTTGGATCCTAATTAGACTTTTATTTAACTTTTGTTCTTTCAAACAATATTTGAATCACTTTTTAAATAATAGTTGAAATAAATTTGAGATAATAACTAAATAAAAATCTATTTGACTAAAGAGTTAAGAAAAATTAATGAAAGCAAAAAAAAAAAAATATTTATCAGAAACGAACATCATATTAAAGTCAAATAACTATTCAATTTTTATAAACCATGAAATTGAAGTAAAACTTGATTGAGTCGTTACCCTTCCGATAACTACTACTAAAGATTAGTTGGAATTATCTTTACACTGGAAATTCAGCGAACATGCCCATTTGCCCTTGTTTTCACATCACCCAACTTGGTTGAATCCAAAGAAAATAAGATTACCTTTTCTGAGCTTTATGCGAAGAAACATGAAAATTCCTTCAAAGAGCATCTTTCACGTGAAGACTGGTTCCAGTTCATGGCTTCATGGCATTGTGTCACCCCCCTCCTCATGAAGCCATCCACTTGTTTCCGATCATTCCCAATTCTCTATAAACACCTAAGCTTTTTTGTTTTAATCCCGAATCTTTCGTAATCAACAACAATCTTAATATCACCTTTTCTTTTTATACTTTTTTATCATTAAATATCAGTAGTTAATATTTATTAAAATGTTAATGAGAAGATTCAAATCCGTAACATTTTTCTCTTGACATACTTTTATTGTGAAATAACTTTCATGTAAATTTCACTAAATACATTAATACTTGCACCTCGTCGAAGATTCATATGAAAAATCACTAAATAAAAAATGTATTAAAAAAGAATACAATATAATATAATGCTGGAAATTCTTTTAAAAATTAAAACAGAAAGTGATACGGATATACGATAGGTTTTCATAAAGTTGGGACACCTTTCTAAGTTTTGAAGTGTTTGGTGTCCTTTGTCCCTTTCATTTTATATAGTCTCCCTCCTCTAGCATATACTTTCTCTCTCAAAAAAAGTATCTTATATACTTTTTAAATAGTAATAAATTATATTAGATAAGTGTTTGGCGTCCTTTGTCCCTTTCACTTTATATCAATAAATCTAATAAAACTTAAAAAATAGTTTATTATTTTTCTATAAAAATAATCCAATTAAAATTACTTAATGAAGCGTTTAAAATTTTCAACATGAATGGTCGTGTTAAACCC
The DNA here is from genome assembly GCA_037954015.1 of Psophocarpus tetragonolobus. Lineage (NCBI taxonomy): Eukaryota > Viridiplantae > Streptophyta > Magnoliopsida > Fabales > Fabaceae > Psophocarpus > Psophocarpus tetragonolobus. The sequence goes on from CM075689.1 coordinate 100,413,424, forward strand.
AAGCCTAACCAAACTCAAAGAATTGATTGAGTAAAACAAGATCACATCTTGCCTTTGACAAGTTTTATATTTAGTGTTTGTTTGTTAATAGTTTTATAAAACTGCTTTCAGTATTTTAGTATTTAAAAACTTAAAAATTTGTTTGTGTAGTGTTTTCTGAAAACAAACTAAAAAACAGGAACAGTTGAAAATAGTTTTTTTTTTCAGTTTTCTATTTTTGTTTTGAAAACTCAAAATACAATCAGAATATGTTGTTCTTTGCTTTTCATTAATGAAATTTTAATAAATATGAACAAGTTTTTCTATTTTTATATCTTCAAAACAGTTTTTAAATAATATTTACCAAACAATTTTTTTTTCTTCCTGAAAACAGTTTTTGAAAACTATTTTTTAAAAAAAAATCAAAAACTAAAAAATAAAACCAAATCAATCAAACCCTTATTCTTCCACTCAAATCCATTGGGGAAAGGTAAATGCATAGTTTTAAAAACCAGATTGACCATGTCAATTCAATCGATTAGACAGCAAGTCGATGATTGGACTAATTGAGTTGATAATCAGACTAAACATGTCATTTATTCAATGCGACCCAGATTGATTCTATCCAGTTGAATTGGGTTGACCCGAATTGAAACAATTATCTAACTCAATCATTAAATTTTTTTTCAAATTGATAAAAAATTATTTTTTTTATTAATATGATAAAGTATGCTTTCTTTATTTTCTATGTTTTTTCTTCATTTTGTAAACTTTACTTTTTGTTAGAAATTATAAATTCGTCACCAATAATTCAATATACTATGTAATTGTTTGTTATTAAATTATAAATTTAGAATTTGTTTATTTCTTTAGAATTCATGAATGAATGTGGAGAAATTTAATTTGAATTTAAAAGATGAGTTTCTTAAATTATATTTAATTTTGATATTAGTTAATTTTAACTTCAATTACAAATTTGTGAAATTTCATTTATTTGTTATGTTATGTGTAACCTTTTTAGAATACTCTTAGAGTCAGTTATTAAAGATTATGTCATACAGGTCAATTACTTGCCCCCTAATTTAACATGTGACTTCATAACCCATGCCTCAAATCAACCTCTAGGCCGACTTTAAAAACTATGGGTAAATATAAGTTAGAGCAAGTCAACCTCTATCCACATATGTAACTCTCAATCAATACATATGCAGGCTTTTTAGTTGTACTTACCGATTGAATTTATAATTAACTATATTGAATATTATTCAAAAATGTTTATCTCACATAAATAAATTTTGTGTTGTTTGCTTTTCCTGTATCATACAAATCTTAATAGAAAAGTACAGTAAAACATATTCAATATTCTTATTTATAAAAAATAACATTTTTGTTGGACTAAATAAATTCAAACAAGTTATATTTAGTTTTAATTTTTTTTAAAGATTATATTAACATTTTTCAAAATCATTTTTCATGTATTTATTTCCTTTGGCAAACACGAGTTGACCCATTTAGTCACTAACACTAAAAGGAGTTTTTTTTCATGTACCTCCATGTTTTCCCTGCTCCTCTATAACATTGTGAAATATCAAAAATACCTTTAGGTAAAAAAAATTAAGACTTCATCACTCTCGCGCCTCTCCTTCATTCAACATTCAACTATCCTCTTTAAATTTGGATGCACCTTCATTTACGACTTCACTGTATCCGTTGGACCTCCTTTGCACCCTGTTGCAACCTCAATTATCCCTTTCGTGATCTTTATTTTAGTTACTAAATTTTATTTATAATATTTAATTTTTATATTTTTAAAATTTTATATTTTAATAATATAATTAATTTATAATATAATTTTTTTAAAACTTTATTAAAAAAGAAAATTTTAAAATTAAAATAAGTGAAAAATAAAATTCCCTAAAAACATCCGCTGATTCTGTTAAAATAAAGGTGGGCTAGTGGAACAACTTACGTGACTTGCCTCGTTTTGTTACTCCTGATTTTTTTTAACTAGAAGACTTTTTTCTACGTTGAACTAAAACACCATGTGACCCTTCCCCTAAATTTTAAGCTACCAAAATATAACGAAGTCTAGCATAAGCATAACAAAAATTCAGAATATAGAATTAACCTGGGAAAAAAACTGTCAAAAAACCCAAAAAGTCGATCAAGAACCAAAACCCAGTTTGTAACATCAACAAAAAAGTATTTAATACAACATTATTCTGAATATTTTCTTAAAATATTAAAAATAACCTAAAATGTGTCATTTTCTTTTCTATTATTAATGTAAACTTGTTATCATTCATTAATAATGATTATACAGTTGGAACTTCAACTTATGTTTTATAATATTTTTGTTTTGGACTTCTGTATAACAACTTACATAATTATGTACTATTTTTAGTTTTAGTATTATACAATTATGATACTATATTTTTTTTTAATAATATTTCATATATTATTCAATATTTTATCAATACCATTTCAACCCAAATTCAACCATCTAATCTTAAATCAGTAACTTAATCGATTCAATAATTGGTTCAGATGTCTAGTTTAAAAAACAGTGACCATTACAATTATATTTGAGTACATACTCAGTGCCTTTATTAATTTTATAGGTATTTGATATTTTTGTAAGCAATAGGTCAAAAGTTAAATTCTAATGCTAATAGTGAATACTGACAAATATAAATATGATTATATATTGATAATTAAAATTAAGTTAAAGAAAACACACTATTCGGGATCTTATACTTTTCATTATTATCTACTATACAATGTTCACCTATATACATGAAAACTTTTTATGGTAGTTCTTCTTTCAATTATTACTTGAATTATCTTTATTTCTGAGTATTATCCTCAATCTTTTATTGGTTGGAAATAACAATAGCATTTTTATGGTTTATGGGTTTTATTCAAATTTATAAAACTAATGAAATGTATAAAATTTAAGATTTTATCAGACAAAAAAATTATAATATCGATACTCCTAAAATTAATAAAGGCACCATAGATTTCCTCTTATATTTTTACTATATTTCTCACCTATTCCTTTTAAACCAAACAATTCAACGTTCAACTATATTTCTACTCACTATCTATCTTACTGTTATTTTCATCTACTCTATTTTTCCCCTCAAGTCTCAACCATACAAAGCATTAGAGTTTGAACTCCAGAGATTCTACACATACATTCCGCCTAATTAATCATACCTGTTTGTTTTGATTTCAAAAACTAGTATGGCATCATCTGCACCAAAAAGATAAACCATATATTATTCCACAAAACATTGAAAACAAAGTAATAATTTATATCGTAAAGAAATTTAGCATTACCATTAATCAGCACAGCAATACAAATACCACTTAATCACAATATCTTCCGTCCATGTAATTTTGTCAGCAGTGTGAAAAAACTTTTCACAGAACACAATAGATAATTTCCAAAAATGATGCGGACTTTTATTTATATTAGTAAGTGTAAACACTTGCAGTAGAGGATAATTCGCACTTCCCATTTAAAGAAAAAATAATCTCTTGAGAAGAATAATTACCAACATTCCAAGTAATGCAACAACAAAGTTAAATAAAATTAACATGCAAAGGAAAAGTTTTTCCTTCTTTTCGCAGATACTCAATAATACAGTTAAGTCCCTACTCTAATTTTCTATGCATTTAAAATTAGGAATATACAACTAGAATATTTCAGAAGATGGATACAAAAATATTCAACACAGCAGTGACTTCGGTAAAAAGAACCTGTGGAAGTACAAAAATCAAACGAGTTCTAGAAATAGATTTAAAAGCACAACTTGGTCAGGAAAACTCCCTAAAACATCTTCTCCAAACCATGATAATTATAATATATCTCATCCTTTCTTCATTCGTCTGAATCACTATTGAAGTTAATATTTTCAGTTTCCATTGCATCCTTCTCCTTTGTCTCATCAAGTGCTTCTCGAAAATCTTTATCCTCTATGATATATGGCTCGACCAATTTCCAGAACCAAGTCGCATTACTTCCCAGAATACCAATCCAAAACACCCTTCCTTTCCTCTTGACTTTACAATCCATGGACATGGCTTTAAATTTTCTGACAATGTTCTCGACACCCTCACGACTTCCCTTTATTTTCAGCAAAACATCCCCTGATGAATTTCGATGGCCTCCATACATGTACCAGTATGCAAGAACACAACGTGACAACCACCTATGGACTAGTTTTGGAATTGTAGGTTCACCTTTTGACCAAAACTGATCTGCATAAAAGCCAAAATGAGAGCTTGCGATGGTGCAAAACTTATCCGGTATGTTCTCGCTATTATCACTTGGCTTACATGTAGGATGCAGCCACTCATAAAACTGGCGATATATATGACTCTTCAGGACATAATGTCTGCTGGAATTGCCATCAAAATCAAAACGAATAATGTGATTCCTCCTTTGCTCATCAGAATCAATACGCAAACCACCCAAGAGCAACCCAATCAAGATTTCTCTCTGCTCTTTGCTTAACTTCAGGCTTATTGGTCTTTTAACAACTTTCCTTTTCAAGCTCAGGATATAATCAAGCTTTTCCATTAATGGGGATTCAATTTCATACTTTTTTAGACACATAAAATCATAGATCTTCTCTGCTTTTAAGTGATTTCCCAAAGACAGGTATCCACTTAAGATGATGTTACATGATCGAGCATTGACACCAATATTGACATCCCTGTTCATTTGGTTAAATACACCCTCGGCCTTGTCAATATTACCTATTTTCACCAAAGAATCCAGATATATACTGTATATGGTACAATTAGGACGACATTTATCCAGACACTGGAAGAATGCCTCTTCCAATTTGTCATGTAATTCCAAATTGTAGTACATGTTTAGTAAATAAACATATGATGGCGTAAGGGGCTTCAGACCACTCTTGACAAAATCTACCATAATAGTTTCTGCCAATTCTGATTCTTGGGCCTTGCATAGTATCTCTATTATTTGATTATATGCAGCAACATCTGTTTTTCCTAGTTTTGACTGCATTTCCCTAAATATATTCAATGACTTCATAGGCAAGCCAACCTTTGAGTATACTTCCATTTTATACACAAAAGCCATAGTTGGGGGATCACTTTCAAACTTCAGAAGTTTGCCCCAAGTTTTCTCTGCTTCTTCCAGCTCCCCTTCCCTTGCACAAGCCCTCAAAATTGATACTAGCACCTCACTATCCTCATCAATTCCAGCACGTAGCATCGCATCCCTCAATTCTGCTATCCTTTCTTTATCTATGGAATCCTGATAGCTATGCAGCCAAATGAGGCCCTCATAAATATGTTTATGTACATCAAGTCCAGTTGTAACCAAATGATGATATATAAACTCAGCTTGCTTAAGGTAATGCTTTGACAAGAACCCTGGATTGCTTACAAGAGCCTTGAAGAGGGAATTATGTAAGCTAAGACGGGGTTGGTAACCACCCAACTGAATCATTCGATTGTAAATGTTGCATGCTTCATCCAAACAACCTTGAACAGGAGCACTAAGATAAGCAACAACTAATATATGGAATGTAGTCTCACTTGGAACACGGCCTTGATTGATAATATCGTCAAATACCTCACGGCACTTGGAAAACTTTCGTTCTTTACCCATGTAATCTGCTAGCTGGGTAGCAAGAGCAAAATCAAATCGATACCAATTTCGTTGCATCATCCACTTGTATACCTTTAGGAGGGACAAAAGTAAATAAATTTGTGAACAAACCTAATAGCTCATAATGAGATTTTGTAAAATGTTCTGGTTAAGTAAGCACATAATATTTACAGACAAATACCAATTCCAATTTCCAACAAATAGAAGAAACAATGAACGAACAACCAATTCACAGGAAGGAAGGACTCATTTGATAAAGCAACATTTCCATGATAAATAACAACACAAAACTAGCAACAGAGAAGCTTTGCATCATTCACTATTCAACACCAAAATTTAAGTTAGCCAACAAGATAAATCGAATTTTCATGTTTTTGTGCTTCCATAGTCCATTCATGAAGCTTCAGAAATCTAGACACACCTAATAATTAACCAATATCAGCAACAGATTTCCATAAATCTATAAAAACTGCAGCCAAGACCCAGTTTCAAAGCGTATGTCAAATTCAAAATGCCAATTTCATGAATTTCTAAATTCTAAAACAACACTTTCAATATATAATAATTTACATATTCTCTCCTTATTGGCTTCCCTACCTCCATTCTCACTAAAACCATTCCCGTGAACAACATAAAACAACATATATGTAATGAATTAATTAATTTATGTGCTCAGTTGATGACTAGATGCAAAAAAAAAAAAAAAAAATTATGATGACATCCAAGAGGATTTTTTTATCATTCCATTTCAATTTATGATTTGGTGACAGGTGAATTCCTATTGGATATTGGTCTAAAAATTAAATTAACTGTACATATAAGTTGAAATCATCTGTAATTATCCTACAATTGAAGCCTAGTGTTGTCATCAATTCCCAAAACCAAAACAATCAACTTAACATACAATTTCATCCCTAAAAGTGGCAACTGTTGTTATTTTACTTGATATGCACCTAAAAGTATCAAATCTATAAGGAATTTAATTTACATGCACTGACAACATAAACTTTTTTCCATGGAGGAGGAAGAGGTGATGGATTTGAATCCCTCCTACTAACAAAAATTAAAAAACTAAAAAGAAACATTTACTGATAAAAAAACGTAAACTTTGTTTAGAAATTCAATTGTATTTTATCATTTCACCACATTGTTCATTGTCCTATTCATTAATAGGATACAAGTATTCCTATTGGATATCAGTGTAAAAAAATTTCAAACTAAAAATGCATACCAATTAAACTCATCCTTAATTATCATCCCGTTAAAGCCTATGGACATCCATTCCGACAACCAAAACAATCAACTCAATATACAATTTCATCCCTAAAAGTCGCAACTCGTGTTATTTAATTCCCTGAAACATACTAATACTATTCGCAAATTGGTCCTCTAAATGAAGTAACATACTCCCTCAAAAAATTAATTTGTATTGTATACTAATACAATCAAACTTTCAAAGACCAGAGTACTAACAAAAGTTTATTTGGGTGAATCCAAAGTTTCTCTCAAGTATCAACCAGAAGTCAAGGACTACTAATATCTAAAACAAGGTTAACTACCAACCATATTACACCATTATTTGGTATGAAACTAAAAAGGAAAAATTACTCATTTTAGTTATTACCACTTATAATAACTCATTTTACTCTCTATATGTACAATTTTAGATCCTTTTACTTCCTATCTTAAAGGCAGCACAACTTTAGGGAGGAACATAACTGTAGATAATAAAAGGATTTAAAATTATATGCATAGGGAATAAAATGAATTATTTTTATGCATAAAGGTAGCTTGCTAGGCTCAAAGAAGACTAAATTATACTATTTCTAGAATCTACCATTACAGAGAACAACAAATAAGATAAAAAATAGAGAAAATATTTTTTATTATGATAGGTAAAAAAAGGTACAAATATATAACCTAAATATAACAACAACTAAATAATGAACCCATTACTATAATCATCTAGATTTTAAGGAATTAAAATAAAACTAACAACAACAAATAAATTCAACAAAATTTAAAAACCATCTTAAAAATCTTTAAGCCACTTAATTTTCCTTCTCTTTGGACCTTTTTAGACCATTCTAACATAGCCCAATTATTTTCTTTTTTTTTTTGGTCCTAGAATTGGAGATTTAGGATATCTCCCTGAGGTAGAGCTCTTACATAGCTCAACTATGACACTAAGTTAGTAAATTTTTGAATTAAGTTGGAAATAATGGTAATGAGGTAGGAAGAGGAATGCTTACTCTGAATGCGGTTTCGTTTTCGCGAACGCGCAAGCAATGGAGGAGGATGTAGGTGGCGTCTTCTTGTTTCATCCATTTCTTCTGCCCGTTCAGTATTCTGATCAGAGTCCCCGCTTTGTGCGCCGGAAGCTCCTTGCAGAGCCACGCCACTCTCGCTCTCCGCCACTCCTCCGGCACCGCGCTCAGCTCCGGCGCCTCCACCTCCGGCGCCTTCGGGCCCCTCCCCCCCACTGAGCGGAGAAGCTGTCTATCCGGCGCGGTGACGACGAGGCGCGGGAATGGCGGAGGAGCGGAGAGGAAGGGGTGGCGGAGATGGGAGAGAGAGAGGGCAAGAGAGCGGAAGAGGGTGAAGGAAGAGCGCATTGAGGAGGAGGAGAAGGAATTAGGGTTAGGGTTAGGGTTCAAATAAGAGGTGTTGAGAGATATGGGAAGAAGAAGGTCTTGAGGTTTCGCTAACCTCACCACCATGTTCAGTAACTGCCGCTGCTGCTGCAACGCTTCTCTTCGCAGCTTCCGTAATCATCTTGTTCAAGGTCAGGAGGCCTCGGTGGTTGTTTTTTTTTCTACTTAGGCCTGTTTGGAGTTTCCATCAGCCCAATTTCCATACCCTTGGGCTTTGTTACTTGTTTCAACAAGGGATTTTCTCTCCGCAACATAAGTTTTTAAAATGGCAAAAATATCCTAGGTAAAAAAGGTAAAAATTTAATTATCACTCGCACCTCTCTCTCTTCCTCTTTCGTCTACACCTCACACCTCTCTCTCGTTTTTGTTTTTTGTTTTTTCTCCATTGAATGTGTGTTGCAGTATGTCCGTGAATCATTGTGTGTTTCTCTTCTTCAGTTTTGCCATTTAATCTGTCACTTGATATACTATATTATCCTTTTTTCATTTTCACTAATCACATTTTCTGCAAATATTTTTATAAGTCTAGATGGATCTATCTGAACTTGTAATTGCAAATTATTTTACAAGTCCAGACAAGCCCATCAGGACTTGTAAAAAAATTTGTAAATGGAGGAGGAATGCTACGGAACTAGCCGCGTCACTGGACATGAATGAAGTTGGGACACTTGAGGAACTCGGAGGAAGGGTGTGCCACGAAGATGAAGACTACGTTAGCTTGAAGGAAATTGTTCAAACTCAGAAGAAATCAAATATGGAGGTAAAGAGAGGTGCAGGGAGAGAGGAGGTTTAACCTTTTTTTTTACCTAAAATTATTTTAGAGATTTCATAAGTTATGAAGATGCAATGAAAAAATATAGGAGTGCAGGGAGAAATACTCTTTCAACAATTGTTCCTTACACCCCATGTTTCTGATTTTATTTATTTTTAAGACCTATAAGTGGTTATCATATACTCTCTTTGTAATGCGTCATATATTTAAGACTAATTCCTCCACATATTTAAGGAGTAGGGTTATCTGTTAAGTATCAATCATATTACACTATGAAAAGAAGAAAAATTGTAAGTTTGAATTTCTCTATCAACAAAACTAATATTCACTAATAACTAACATTTACTTATTAAAATAAAATCATGTTACACCATTCAAGAGACGTTTGTTATAGAAAAAGGTTACATTATAATGGCAAAGTTACATAGATTTTATAACTATTATTTTTCAATAATATTTATACATAATCTTAACCATTTGTTTTTGCACTTAATCCTTCTGAATATGCAAGGGAAAAATAAGCAGCAAGTAAGAACAAAAATATCAAAATGGGAACTTGTACAAGATTAAAGAAGATATAGATAATAATTTTAAATAAATTTTTTTATTATTATGCTTAATATAAACAAATTTTTAACACATACTTTACTGCCACTCGCATGAGCTGTCTCTTTTACACAGACTTTACTGAAATAACTCAGACATGAAAAACCAAGGGAGAAGTGTATGTTGGGTATTGGGCTCCATTCTTATGTGGAGAAAAGGTCCAAATTGAGAAGTACACTTGATATCTTATTTAAGTTAAGTGGAGAAGGTGTTTTGACAAGAGAGTAAATAGAGACAAAGAAAGACGACGTTCCTAAAACACACAAATTGTTTTCAGAGAAAAGAAGAGAGAAAGTTATTCCTGTCTTTACACAGAGTTGCAACCGTAAATTCACCACTGCAGATTCGTTCACTGTTAGATCGGACTGATTTTTGGATAACACATTCATAATGTATGTTTCTTCATTCTGACCGTCCGGATCGTTGAAAAGACATCTAAGTTGGGAGATATTTAGTTCGTATGGCAGCAATGTTTTTGGGGGTTTTCATCTTCCTTGTTCTCTATTTGTAAGCTTATTGCTTTATTGTTTGAAATTGGTGTTGACATGGATACTGTTGTTGCCACTTGATTGAGACTCTTTTGTACTCTTTTTCTATCATATTCCTGTTTTTTCTACTCAAAAGCCAGATTCTATGTCTGAAGAAGAGTGGGATTTTGAACACCAACAGGTATGTGGTTTTATTCAACAATTTGTAGAAGACAATGTTTATAATCACATTGCTAATGAGACACATGCGAGAACATTGTGGGAGAAGATTGAGTCCCTGTATGCTTCTAAATCAAGGAATAATAAATAGTATTTATTGAACTGTCTGATGAATTTGAAGTAAAGGGAGAGCTCTTCGATTTCAAATCACTTGAATGAATTTCAAAGGCTCCTAGATCAGTTATCCGGTATGGGTATCAAATTTGATGATGAAGTTTTGGGACTATGGCTACTGAATATTTTACCTGAGTCTTGGGAGACATTTCGGGTTTCTACTACAAACTCAATCCCTAATGGATTTTTTTTCTTTACAAGCGGCAAAGAGTGGTGCTCTTAATGAAGAGATGAGAAGGAAGACACAGGGTTCTTCATCTTAGCCTGGAGTACTTGTCGCTGAAAATAGGGGGAGAAGTCAAAGAAATGAGCTAAATGGTAGCAGAGAAAAGAGCAGATGTCCAAGTCCACATACAAAAATGTGGAGTGTCTCTATTATCATAAGACAAGGTACATACAAAAATATTATCTTTTGAGGAAAAAGGAGAACAAAGATAAAAAGGGTAAGTAGAAAGAGAAGGATCATGATGATTATAATCATGTTGTTACTCCTACTTGTGGTAATCTTGTTAATCTTTGTGACAATGAGTTAGTTAATCTTGTATCAAATGAGATCATGTGGATTTTTTATAGTGATGCTACACTGCATATTACACCAAGGAAGAAGTTCTTTACATCTTACATTTATGGTGATTTTGGAGTATTGAAGATGGGTAATGATGGTGTGCCTCAGGTGATTGGTGTTGGTGATGTTTGCCTGCAAACCAACATGGGAATGCAATTGTTGCTTAGAGGAATCAAACATGCTCCTGATGTTCGTTTTAATTTGATCTCTATACAGATGGTTGATGATAATGGTTATGATAATCACTTTGGTTCTAGAAAGTGGAAACTCACCAAAGGTAACTTGGTTGCGGCTAGAGGGGAGAATATTTCTAAACTATATTGGACAAAAAGCTTTGGTTACTAAAGATAGTGTGAATATCGTAGATATGGAGGCATATTTGTGACACCGAAGGCTTAGTCATATCAATGAAAAAAGGTTGAATTGGTTAGTTGAAAGGGATGTTCTTCAAGGGCTAAAAAATGCAGAATTGGAGAGATGTTCTCATTGCATGACTAACAAGCAAACTACAGTATCCTTCAAGAAGCATGCTCCCTCAAGGAAGTCAGAGTTGTTGCAATTGATGCATTCTGATGTTTGTGATTTAAGGTAAAATCCTTTAATGGTACACTTTATTATGTTACCTTTATTGATGATTGTTCTAGGAAGCTATGGAACTATGCCTTGTAGGGAAAAAACCAAGTGCTAGAGAAATTTAAACAATTTCATGCTTTGGTTGAAAGAGAGTCAGGCAAGAAGTTGAAACGTATTCGTACTGACAATGGTGGTGAGTATTGTGGACCCTTTGATCTTTATTACAAGCAACATGGTATTGCACATGAGAAGACTCCTCCTAAAACTCCTCAGCTAAATGGTTTAGCAAAGAGGATGAACAGGACATTGCTTGAGAAAGTGAGATGTATGCTCTTATATGCTAAATTAGCTAAGCATTTTTGGGGTGAAGCACTGTACAAAGTGGTGCATGTTATTAATCTCACTCCTAATGTTATTCTGAACAGTGAAGTTTTAAATAAAATTTGGTTTGGGAAAAATGTGAGCTATGATCATTTGTGTGTCTTCGGTTGCAAAGCATTTGTTCATATTCCAAAGGATGAAAGATCTAAGTTGGATGTGAAGACAAGGTAGTGCATCTTCATTGGTAATGTTGAAGATGAATTTGGCTACAAGTTCTATGATCCTATTAAGAAAAAGCTTGTTAGAAGTCGTGATGTATAGTTCATTGAAGACATTAATAAGGTGGAGAAGACTACACCGAAAAGGATAGAAATCTGACAGATGTTGATCTATGCAATCGCTTATTCACGATCTAGATAATGTTAAAGGTAGTGTTGAACATGGTGGACAACAAAGTGTTGGTGTTGATCAACAACTTGGAGATGAATTAGATGTTCCTATTAATGATGACCAGGAGGAGCATGAGAGATCACTTGATGAAAATGTTTATGATGTACCTAAATCTTCTCAAGTCCAACTCAGGAGATCTAATAGACAAAGACAACCATCTACCAGGTATTCTTCTAATGAATATGTGAATTTGACTAATGATGGAGAACCTAAGTATTTTGAAGAGGCTTTGAAGAGTGAAGAAAAGCAACAGTGGCTGGATGCAATGCAAGATGAGACGAAATCCTTGCATGATAATCATACTTATGACTTGGTGAGATTGCCTAAGGGTAAGGGGGCATTAGAAAACAGGTGGATATTCAAGTTGAAACATGAGAATAATTCTATGTCTCCAAGGTATAAAGCTAGATTAGTGATGAAAGGCTTTAGACAAAGAAAGGGTGTTGATTTCAATGAGATTTTCTCACTTGTGGTGAAGATGTCATCCATTAGAGCAATTTTGAGTTTGGCAATTACTCTTGATTTAGAGGTAGAGCAAATGGATGTAAAAACTAGTTTCCTTCATGGTGATTTGGAGGAAGAGATCTATATGAAGCAACCTTATGGTTTTCAGGTTAAAGGCAAGGAAGGTTATGTGTGTAGACTAAGAAAGATTCTATATGGTTTAAAGCAAGCTCTGAGGCAGTGGTATAAAAAGTTTGAGTCTTTTATGTGTGAGCAGAGCTACAAGAAGACTACTTCTGATCATTGTGTCTTTGTTAGAAAGCTTTCTGATGATGATTTTATTATCCTGTTATTGTATGTTAATGACATGCTTATTGTTGGGAAAGATGTTTCTATTATTGACAGGTTGAAGAAGTAATTGGGCGAGTCATTTGCCATGAAAGACTTAGGAGCTGCTAAACAGATTCTAGGTATAAGAATCATCCGTGATAGAGAGAAAAGGAAGTTGTAGCTATCACAAGAACACTATATTAAAAGGGTGTTGTAGAGATTCCAGATGCAAAAAGCTAAGGTTATAAGCACTCCTCTTGCGACTCATTTTAAACTAAGTATTAAACAGAGTCCTTCAAATGAACCTAAAAAATTATACATGGAAAAAGTTCTTTATACTTCTACAGTGGGTAGTTTAATGTGTGTAATGTTGTGTACGAGACCTGATATTACTCATGTTGTTGGTACAGTCAGTAGGTTTTTGTCAAACCCAAGTAGAAAGCATTTGAGAGCTTTGAAATGGATTGTGAGGTATCTTCATGGTACTATTGATAAGAAGCTTTGTTTGGGAGGTGATAAGTCTATTTTGGTGGGCTACTTAGACTTAGATATGGGTGGAGACATTGATTCTAGAAGGTCTACATCAGATTACTTGATTAAGTTTGCAAGGGGAGTTGTGGCTTGACAATCTAAGTTGCAAAAGTGTGTGACTTTGTCTACTACTGAGGCAGAGTTCATTGCAATTACTGAAGCATGCAAGGAGTTTCTATGCTTAAAGAAATTCTTGCGGGAGCTTGGTTTTGTGCGAGACAGCTATCCATTACTCGTTGACAATCAGAGTGTTATCCATCTAAGTAAGAATTCAACTTTTCATTCTAAGTCCAATCATATTGATGTACGGTATCATTGGATACGTGATGTTCTGGATGCTAAGTTGCTGGAGTTGGTTAAAGTTCATACTGATGATAATGGTGCTGATATGATGACTATTGTCAAGAGGAAATTTTGAAGTCTGTTGTGAGATCGCCGGTTTGGCGGTTCTCTTCACATAGTCGTGATGGGGAGATTTGTTGGGTATTAGGCTCCCTTCCTGTGTGGAGAAAAGGCCTAACTTGAGAAGCTTACTTGATATCTTATTTAAGTTAAGTAAAGAAGGTGTTTTGATAAGAGAGTAGACTGAGAGGAAAAGAGACGACGTTCCTAAAACAAACCAATTGTTTTGAGAGAAAAGAAGAGAAAAAGTTATTCCCGTTTTTACACAGAGCTGTAACTGTAAATTTACCACTGCAGATTCTTTCTGTTGCATCAGATTGATTTTTGGGTAGCACGTTCATAATGTATGTTTCTTCATTCTGACCGTTCGGATTGTTGAAAAGACATCTGAGTTGGGAGATATTCTGTTCATATGACAAGAGTGTTTTTAGGAGTTTTCATCTTCCTTATTCTCTATTTGTAAGTTTATTGCTTTATTGTTTGAAATTGATGTTGACATTGATATTGTTGTTGACACTTGATTAAGATTCTTTTGTACTCTTTATTAATAATAGTGAAAATATTTCTTTGGTCTAGACGATCCGTAGTTTTTACCCTTGCTTTGAAGGATTTTCCATGTTAAAATCTTGGTATCTTATGTTAAAAAAGAGTGGTGATTGGTTAGTGTTATTTTTTTATTATTGCTCTTCATAAATCTTTGCAAGATAAAAAAATTTCTTTCCTCTGCTTTGTTTACATTTATTACAAATTTATGTTAGTGCCCCATCAATGTATACTTATGGAGCTTACTTGCCACTTTTCTGCTTTATTAATTACATGTTGAATAAAAGATAATATTATACAAAAAAAATCATCTATTTGAAATTTAGTCCCCTTAACTAAATAAAGTTTTGGATTCAAATTGTGTATAGAAGTGATGTAGTTGAAAAAAAAATACCATTAAAAATTATCAGTTAGTTTTTTTTACAAATGTTAATTATTAACAAAGTTGAAGAATACTTTCTATCAATAATATATATAATTAAAAAAAAAGTTAAAAAAATATATTATGATCCGTTATTACTAGAGTTTTGGTCAAAGAAGGAAGTATAAGGATTTTAGCAGCATCACCGTTGCATTTTTTTTCTCTTTGTAATATATGCGTCCAGACTCTGTTGTAAATTAAAAGAGATAAATTTAATTACTTGAAGTTATTAACTTTACTAAAATAATAATTTATTAAGTTATTTCTAGAAATAAAACTTTATATATATATATATATATATATATATATATAACATTGTCTAAAAATCTATACATACGTATTAATTGTCTAATAGTATATCATTTTCAGTTTTCTTAGACACGAAGTTTCGATCATATATACTGTCTATAAGCAACTAGTATGAATCCAACAACATGCATGCACGTTCTGCATTTCATCTTTTATACAGATAAAGTGTCGTTTGGATTTTTAAATATTGTTTTTGTTGGCCTGTAACCGGTTTCAATTGTCTCAAGTTGATAGCAACAACAACTTTGGTCCAACTATAAAAGGCCCAACTAGATTCAAAAGGATTTGTTTATCTGTTAGATTTTTCAAATATTCTGTTATGATATCATTGCTAAGTTGTTTTGTAGTGATTAGTTCTATTAGAATCATTCTGTTAGAGTTAGGCTATATAGTACCTTAGTGTTATTTCAATAAAATAAGGAAAATCATATCTATCTTCCTCAATTAGAATATCTTTTCTCTATATTTCTAGAGGTATCTCTTCCTGGCCTTGAATGTAGGAAATTCTCTTCTACCTCTAACATTTTTTGTGCTTTCATTGCATCCTCCCTCCATGACTGACAGTACTCGAGCCCAAACTATTGCTCAAGTCATCGCCTGCCTTGAAGAGGTTGTTGCCCACCTTACCCAAACCTAAACCACCATCACAAATAACCAGAGCTCGCTTCACTCCAAACTAGATGATGTTCTATATCACCTTTACACCTTTGACCTACAACAAAGTGACCATGATTCTAAGCCTTTCTTGTCGGGTTAAAAGCCCAACATGAAACTTAAGGTTCTGCATTTTGACAACACTGACGCACCTGGGTGGATCTTTAAGATATCACAATATTTTGACTACCATTCCACGTCTGATGAAGATCGTCTTCAGGTTGCTTCTTTCTACATGGACGACTTTGCTCTAAGCTAGTTCCAATGGATGTATAAGAATGGTTAGCTTCCCTCTTAGCCCACTTTCATCCATACCCTTGAATCTTGCTTTGCCCCATCCCAATTGCCTAATAGTATATCATTTTCAGCTTTCTTCGACACGAAGTGATGCAATTCTTCTTACCAAGTGTCCTCTCAGTAGTGCTATGGCTAGGAGGATAAAACAAGACTTGGCCCAGAAGGACTCATCAAGACCTCAACTCATGATGGAGATAGATTTCATTAGGTCATAGTCCATGGAACCAACTTTGTAAATAGTAGTTAGTATTTTAATTTCCCTTTGGGCCATGTATTCGGCCATTTATGCTAGTTTTTATATTAAAAGGTGTAATTAGCTTAAAAAGAGAGGTGAGGAGATTAGAGGACCTAATAGCCCAAGGGGTGTTGGATCTCTTCCCACACCCCCAAGATTAGGCCGTGACACCCCTTTAGGTTAGAGGTAGGTGCCACTTTTAGTGGGCTTAAGAGGGATTAGTGATTCTAATCCTAATTAGGCCCAAAGTCCCATATTGCTTATTTTTTAGTGCCTAGCTCTCTCTTTGGGTTATAAATACACTCAAGCTCCCTTGTAATCATTACACTTGAATGAATGAACATTATCCTCTTTGAACTATTTTTTCTTAGTTGAGTGTCATTAAGAATCCTCTCTATTGAGGAATCTCTTCCTAAAAGTTTTTATCAAGGGACCTTTCCCTTGTGGCAAACCTCATAAATTTTTTGACTCATCTTTCTCCTTGGAGAAAGTGGCATCACCCTTCCCCCTTTCCTAGCCTCTCCATCCTCCATCTTCTTAGAGGAAAGAACCTTGGTTGAAGAGATCAAGGAAGTTCATCATTTGGTATCCAGAGCCATCTTCATGAAGATTTATTCTTCCTCCTTCTTCTCTTTGTTTAGATGTCTTTTCTTCCAATTTTTTTTGCATTTTTTTTTAAATTTTATATCTTTCCTTTATTGTCATTTATTTTCTTTATTGTCTTGTAGTTTAGCTTTACTTTTTTTCCATTTAATTTCCTTGCAATTTCCTTCTTTATGGTTCAATTTCTTTGTTTCTTTCTTTGAATCATTTTCTTATTTTAGGATTCATTTTCTTCTTCCTTTTCTTTGTATGAATTTCCTAAGAGAGTATTTGATCATGACTTCACAAATTTTGTGAAAGAAACCACCCAATTATGGTCTAGACTCTTGGAATCACACCTTTTGATCTTGCCTTGTTCTTCCTTTTCATTTTGTGAAAGAGAGTATTTGGGCATGAGTTTAGATTGTTGTTCTTTTATTTTTGAGCTTTTACTCCTCTAAGTTTTGTCATTAGTTTGTCTTGTGTAGTCTTAATTTTTCACTTAAACTCCTTGTTTAAACTTTTTATATTTCTTCTCCATAAAAGAGTGTGTGATTGTTTCTTGAAATTGAGTATCTAAGAGGAGTATTCCTCTTGAGTAAGTCTTATAAGAAGATTCACCTGTTATTAGATCTAGCATGTTTTATAACAAAAATTTTCACAATATTGCTCAATTTCCTCTTACATCATTTCTTGTCTTTGAGTAGAAGTAGCTTGAGTTTCTCTTAGCACTTGATTGATTTTCATATTTTTTTAGGCTAAACCTATTTTTGGGCGTGTTCATTTGGCACTCTTTCTTGTGTAAACAAGCTTTCCACAACACCTAAAGCCCAAAGAATTAGGCCTAATAATTTGCTCATACAATTTGCTAAGTTGCTTCAAGTTATTTCTTTTTCTTTGCTTTGCACTTTTACTTCAAATGGGTGTGGCTATTTCTCTTTTTTTCTATTTTAAGCAAATACTATATATACACTATTCTTTAACTTTGCTCCTCAAATTGTTAAAAGGTGTAGCAAGATTAGTATTTTTTAAAAAAAAATAGAAAAGAAGTTTAGATACAAAAAAGAAGAAGAAAAGAAGGTACTAGCAAAATTATTAAAAGAAGTTAAAGAACAAAATAAATATTAGTGCACCTCAAGTTGTTTTTTTAATTCGTTAAAGGAAGTGTTAAAGTGAAACATCCTTGCTTGAACTTTGTGCTTGTGCAACGACCTTAACAATGTAAGTGTGCAAATCATAGAACAATTTTGAGTCTTTGTGTTTAAGTCCAATCTAGGTTTCCCTTTGTTGTCATAACTTCCTTTATACCTTTTTTTTACTTGTTTATCTTGTTTCTTACTCTTTGAGTTTGTCTATATATCATCTATCCATTTGGATGTGTGCCTTCCTTTGGTTTTGAGCTTTTTCTTGTTTTATTACTTTTCACTCTTTTGCTCTTTGATGCGTCACTTTTGAGAAAGGAAAGAAGAGGTCAAACCAAGCTTTCCACAAGGGAAGCATCTTGAAGTGCATTGAAGCAAGCTAAGGAATAGGCTCATTCAAATGAGTAGCACTATATATTGAGAAAGGCAAACACTTGGAGTGGAAAGTAACATAAACCTCAAGCCTTTTATTTTTCTTGCTTTTATTGGATATAATTTTATCAAAGGTCATTTTAATTGAGGTGTTTGATACCCATAAGGGTCACCCTTTTTTATTGTAATAGCTTTTAGTTTCTCGTTTAGGTGAGAGAAGGAATTGGTACCTCATCTCTTCACCTTAGGTGCATGCCTTTAGAACCTTTTACCTTGCTTTCCTTTAATTTTTGTTTGTTGCATTTTAGTGTGAAGAACTTTTGAGTTCCAAAAAGGCTCTTAAGTACTTCACTTAGGGAGAAAATATCAAAAGAGTAAGGAGAGATAAACCTTAGGATCCTCCCCCCAATCACCTTCAAAATGAGCACACACATCTAGCAAAGGTAGTGTAAATCAACAAGGGTCTCATAAAAAAACAACTGTGGATAAGTTTGTGAGTGAATTTAGGGAGCGAAGGGTAGAAGAAAGAAAAAAAAGAAAAGAAAGGGAAAAGCGAGAAGAAAAGAGACAAGAGGAGAAAGAAAAGGAAAAGCGAGAAAGAAAGTTAAAAGAAGAGAAATGTAGAGAAGAAAAGGAATGTGAAAGAAGAGAGAAAGAAAGAGAGGAAAAGAGAGAAACAAAGACGAGAAGAAAGAAAAGAAAAATGGAGAGAA
This sequence comes from Psophocarpus tetragonolobus, assembly GCA_037954015.1. Taxonomy (NCBI): domain Eukaryota; kingdom Viridiplantae; phylum Streptophyta; class Magnoliopsida; order Fabales; family Fabaceae; genus Psophocarpus; species Psophocarpus tetragonolobus. The sequence continues at coordinate 100,432,793 of CM075689.1, forward strand.
GAGAAAGAGAAGAGAGAGGGAGGGGGGAGGGGGGAGGGGGGAGGGGGGAGGGGAAGAAATGAGCGAAAGAGAATAGCAAGAGAGTGAAGAAAGAAAAGAAAGAGAGGATAAAGAGAGATAAAGGAGGACATAAGAGACTTCGGATTTCGACATGACCGAAAGCTGAAATGTAGAACAACATCATTCAAAGTAGGAAGTGGTGTCAATAATACAAAGGATTTCAGCCTCGCTAAAATCCTTATGCTTATAATAAGTCAATTAACTAAATTAATTAAGAGACTGACTAACTTACTTACAAATTAATGCTACTCCCAATAAACTTAAGCAAAATAAACTGATTAACTTACTTACAAATTAATGCTACTCCCAATAAACTTAAGCAAAGTAAAGAGATAAAGATAAAACACAGTGGATAAAAGTAATACATGAAGTTAATTAGGTAATAACCACTAGGTAAAAGACATATCTTTGCTATAAATACTGGTTATGAGGTGCATGTCACACATTCATTTCTAAAGAATTTATTACTCTTGATTTTCCCACTTCACTCATTTATTGACGAGCGTCAGAGTCGTCTTTTGCATGTTCTCCCCCTTTCTGAAGCAAGAAGGACATTTCGAAGATTTTCACCGTATACAGTATTCAAGTACATTTCGGTAAGAATAGAAATAGATTCAAATTTTCCAACATCAGATGTAAAATTCATTCAATAATATATATATTTTTTAAATATCATCATATATTATATAAAAAAAATGTATTTAAAGTTTAATTGATATACATTATCAATGTAAAAGTTTTTTACACTGACATTCAATCATGACTTTTCATTTATGTGACTTTTTAAAGTAACAATTAGTAAAGTCAACAAATTTAACATGAATGAAGGGGTTGTGATTGAATGTCCGTGTAAAATATATATCAATTAAACTCATGTATTTATTACATATCTTTTGAAATATTTAAAAAAAAATTCAATATACATTATAGGATAAAATACACTTTATGTCTAAAAAATCTCAATATTTAAATATCTCATCCAAAAAATTTTGTATTATTTTAATAATCTATTTTTAAAATATATCACTTTTAATTCTTAAAACATTATCTAAATATTTTTTATCTCCGTAAAAAATGCTATCTAAATTCTAAAACACTAAAGAGAACACAATTAATATATTTTGAAACTAGAGATCGATAAAAATTTTCAAAAACACGTATTTAATATTTCAATTTTTTTAGTAATATAAAACATATTTTACCAAACATTAATACTCGTTAATTCTCCCGTCTGATTGCAGGTATGTTTTTCTTTTGGATGAAATTGCAAATGAAAATTTGAATTTTTGGATGGATTCTACTCTCGCTTTCTGTTTTACCTACCGCATATATTTAATTAAAAAATTTTCTCTGAATTTCACTATATTTTATTCCAGTATTTTCTATACTATCTTTCCTCAAAGTCAATGTGCTATGAAAATATTAGCAAAATCAAATGTGTGCATTTTCTCTGAATTTCAGTATATTTTATTCCAGTATTTTCTATACTATCTTTCCTCAAAGTCAATGTGCTATGAAAATATTAGCAAAATCAAATGTGTGCATTACTCAAATATTTATGTCATTCACTACTCTTTTCTATAAACAAAAAGGCCTAACTTATAATTTAATAGATAAAAAATTATTCGAAAACAATACTACACTAATCATGGGTAAATGAAAACATGAGATAAGTGAACAAATCCTTAAAAGGAAAGTGTTTTGAGCATTTTTTTTATTTCATAAAAATAGAAAATAGTAATAAAAACAAGTTTATTTTTCTTTCAGTTTTTTTAAAAATATAAAATACGTACGAATTTAATAATAATATAATAATATAATCAAAATTATATATAAATATATTTTAAATTATATGTGTAAATATTTTATATATTTTTATTAAAATTGATTAAATTCAACAAATTTATATTTTAAAAATAAAAAAATCAAATAAAAATAAATTAACATATTTTTAGTGTTAAAAATTTAAAAATAAATATAAAAAATAAAAACAACCAACATTTTCTTAAATCTCTTCATTATGAATTCACAAGTATGATAATTTCCTGAGTTAGAATGATTGATAAGATAGAGAGATTATTTTAATTTGGCATTCGAACTCTTCCTTCTGAAATGCAAGGAGATACTTGATTTTTGACATTCGACTAAGGAAATTAGTATTTTAGGATATAATAATGCATAGAAAATTAACAATATATGTGAATAAATGTTTTTCTACTATAATCAAAGTAAAGTTTATAATAAATACTTATTATATAATTAAATAAATATCCCAAATATTTATTATACTCGTTAAAAAGAATAGCATTACGTCATAAATACACCTTGTGGGAATAGAGAATCCACTTCCATTATTAAAATACTAAAAAAATCTGTGCTTTACTCAAATTATGTCACTCATTAAGCTTTTCATTAACACAAACGTATGTAACTTAGTTGAACTAAAAATACGAAAGATGAACCTTATTTTCTCTGTTTGTGGATCACACGTTTCACTGATTCTGTGACAAATAAATATAAACTCATCATCATCATTAGTATTGCTGAAAACACAAAAAAAGAAAATCCAAAGGGGAAAAAAAATTAAAATTCTCTACCTCATGCATATCAGATTCTCAGGTTTGGATAAAACTGAAAAGATAAACTTTGGAGTAAGAAAGACACACAGAAAGAAAGAGAGAGAAAAGAAAAGCGAAGAAGGTTCACGTTCAGGTTTCAGGTTCACTTTCACGAGCCTATCACCGACCCTCTGCACCTGCAACTTCCAACTTCAACTTCAACCACTGCAAGCTCTAAAAGAAAAAGAGAAAAATATCCCCATTTGGTTTGGTTGGTGAAAGTTGAGACCTTTTCACGGGCTCAAGTAGTAGCTTTAACCTGGTCTCTTTTTTCAGCATCCACCCTCGTATTGTTTTGCAAAGATCTGATCTGGGTCGTGGATATTCCAATGTGAAAGTTAAGGTTTTTTGTTGGAGTGTTGGTGTTTTTGGTGCATAGTAATAGAAAAATGTGGGATTTTTAAAGGTTTGGAGATGGATCGTTCTGTTATGACTGCGGGGCCAGGAATGGATATGCCGATCATGCATGACAGTGACAGGTATGAGCTGGTCCGTGATATTGGGTCTGGGAATTTTGGGGTGGCAAGGCTCATGAGGGACAAGCACACAGAGGAGCTTGTTGCTGTCAAGTATATTGAGAGAGGTGATAAGGTTTGTTTGAGTTCAGCCTAATTTCTCTCTGCTTTTTCCTCTCTCTCTCTCTTTGTGAATTAAGTTTTCTTACCTGGTTTTATGGTGGTTTCAAAGTTTTGGTTTTTGTGTATGTGGGTGGGATTTTGGCAGCTGGAGTGTTGGTTATGGTGCATGTTTGGAAATTCAGTAGAAAAGTACTTTGCAAAAGTAATTTTGGCTAAGGATCATGACGTTTTCTTTTACTTTCATTTTACTTTTATCATGTTGGTTTTGCATTGGAACAGGCGAGCATATTTCTGACCTAAGTCCAAACATGCACATAATTGATTGGTTGCATTCTTTGTGATTGCCTTTGGTTGAATTGGTGTTTTTGGTGGTGGTGTTTTATTTTTATGTTGGATGGTAATAAAAGAGGTGTTGGTGATTAATGGGGTTGTACATGTTGATTTCAGTCTTTTAGACATGAGATGTATATGTGTTGCCTACTCTAACTGTATGCATTGATTTTGTTATTCATGTTTTTATATGGAATTTGAGACCTTTGTGGGTAATAGAGGGTGCTTGTTTGTTTGAATGTGAACCTAGTTTTTGCTTTTCTCTTTCTACCTATAAATTGAGCTTAATTAGGTGTCATGGAGTTGCCACTTGAGGGAATTTGTAGACGTATTCACGGAAGAGGGCTAGAACTCCTTTTGTCTTCTTACACAATCGTATATTTTGTTTTGGCTCTAAATATTGTTTGTGGTGAGGAAATTGAATATAAAAATGCTACAGTATAATTGATGGCGGAACTTCTTAGTAGTAAATGACAATTTATAACTAATGGTATGGCTTCTTAGTAGTAAATGACAATCTATAACTAATGGTATGGCTGCTTTAACCCCTTATCGCACCTCAACAAGGTTATGTTGCATTGGTTCAATAAACCACATCTACACCTCCATTCCTCCTTATGAGGAAGCTTGTCTCTTCTTGAGTTCATGTGAGTCAATCCCATTGGATTTTGCACGTGAAGCTGTGGAGTAGTGTTTGAAGGTTGTAAAGAATTGCATACATATGGTTTTCCTGCTTGATATTGAGCTCAACCCTGGTTTCCTCTTAACAGATAGATGAAAATGTACGAAGGGAAATTATAAATCACAGATCACTGAGGCATCCCAATATTGTCAGGTTCAAGGAGGTTTGTTCTCTGAATTCCGATATATTGTCCGATATCTTACCACCTGAGATATATTTTAATTGGTCCTCATACTGTGCAAATATAGGTCATATTAACCCCTACACATTTGGCTATTGTGATGGAATTTGCCTCTGGAGGAGAGTTATTTGAGCGAATATGCAATGCAGGACGATTTAGTGAAGATGAGGTTCTTATCATTGCATTCATACATTTTTGTTGCTAATACTGCTTACCATTAATGCCTGTTATGTTTTGCTGTAGGCTCGCTTCTTCTTCCAACAACTTATATCAGGTGTTAGCTACTGTCATGCAATGGTACATAAGTTCGGGATTTACAGTATTTTCTTTTGCAATAGTGCATTTGCTGCCTGAAAGATTTAGTGATTTGTCTAACTTAAATGTGTCTTCTTTAATAAAGCAAGTATGCCATCGCGACTTGAAGTTGGAGAACACATTATTGGATGGTAGTCCAGCTCCTCGTTTGAAGATTTGCGATTTTGGGTATTCAAAGGTATAGTTCTTTCTTCGTACTGATTTATCTGTTAGTACCTTCAGATTTATAGTACCTGGGTTCCTGATTATTAAAATCCAATTTGAACTGAGCATTGTTTACATAGTTCATTGCAATTTTATTTTACTCCGATCAAGAATATATTTTTAGCTGTCCTTTTCCTTTGATGGATTAATTTGTAATATCTTCCACAGAAATTTTGACTGTTTTACTCTTACAGTCCTCAGTGCTACATTCACAACCAAAATCTACAGTTGGTACCCCTGCATACATCGCTCCTGAAGTTCTGCTTAAGAAGGAGTATGATGGCAAGGTACTATTGTGTAACTTCTATTCGCTGAAGAAAATTCATTGAACTGTGTTCTGTTAGCTTATTTGGACCTTTTCCATTTCTTATATAACTTATAGTTTGTAATTTTACGACTGTAACCAAAACCTCCTGATAATTGGTTCCTTGTCCTGAAGAATTTACAAACTTAATGTCCGGAAAGTACTATCAACTGAAACTTCTAGGTGGTGTTAGGGAAAAACTTTTATTGATATCTTCTGCAATGACCAGGGGTTTAATAGATTGTGACAGTTTTAGTCTCATGTCACTTAAATCTATGAGTGCTAGACTTTGGTTGAAAACATCAGTTGATATATTTGGGTATCCACTGGAGAAAAAGACCTACAAGATAGTCAATGTAATATTTTTCACCTTAACCAGAATATTCAATTCCTCTTTCTCCCAAAGAAAATAACTAAACCAAGAGTGAAAAATGGAAAATCTTTGTCTTTAAGAAGACTCATTGCAATCTCATTCATGATTCCCTAGTGTGATGAGTGTTAACATTGAGGAGGGAAAAAAATCAACATGTTAGAAATACACAGTCATGCTTGAAAAACGTACCATTTTCAATTTATGGTTAGAAAAACACTTGTGTGTAAACATACTAACATCATAATTTATCTCTTACATATGAAGCTATATGAGATGTTAATTTGAAAGCACTCCCTTCAAGATGGCTATGCCGTCTTTCCCTTATTTTCTAGTACTTTGTACTGATGCTGCCATTAAATTGACTCAGATTGCAGATGTATGGTCTTGTGGGGTGACCTTATATGTCATGTTGGTGGGTGCATATCCATTTGAGGATCCAGAGGAACCTAAAAATTTTCGCAAGACAATTCATGTAACCTTCTGCTCCATATTTATAGGTAAATGCTGTAATAAAATTGAATTACTTTTAATAGTTGATTTTGCTTGCAGAGGATTTTGAAAGTCCAGTACTCAATTCCTGATTATGTTCATATCTCTCCTGAGTGCCGTCATCTAATCTCAAGGATCTTTGTTGCAGACCCTACACAGGTCAGCTTGTTTTTTGATTAATTTTTCAATCTGAAAGTTATGTGTTTTGTTTATTCAAGTGGGTCCTAAAAGGATTGCTAATAACAAACTTTCTAATGAACCCTAGAAATGTTATTATTAGGGGTGTGGGAACTCTGCTTTGTAAAGGTTTGCATGTTGTGGGTTGATTACTGAACTGTATTCTATCACTGGAAGACATTGTTGTGCTTTACACTGTTTTTGTTATTAATGAAATTTGGCTTATAAAAAAGAAAACCAACTTTCTAACACACAGTATTGTTGGTTAAAATTTATTTGAAACAACAAAACCATGAGCGAGATTTATTAAATCAGAAGTGAAGTCCACAAGATTTCATATAAATTTTGATTGGAGACTAATATTGATTTAAATCGAAATCAGAGAATAAATATTCCGGATATTCGCAACCACGAGTGGTTTTTGAAGAACCTTCCGGCAGATCTGATGGTGGAGAACAACACGATGAACAACCAGTTTGAGGAGCCTGATCAGCCAATGCAGAGCATTGAAGAAATCATGCAGATTATCAGTGAGGCTACAATTCCTGCAGCTGGAACTCAGTCTCTCAACCAGTATCTCACCGGAAGCTTGGACATCGACGACGACATGGACGAGGACCTAGAGACCGATCCTGACCTCGACATTGATAGCAGTGGAGAAATAGTTTATGCAATGTAAGCTACTGGTTCCTCTGATCAATCTATAAATAGTATACCATGTGTTGCTCAGTAGGTTTGGACTTTGGAATATGTTTCACATATTAAAGGAAGGATTCTGTGATACAAGTTTTTCTGTTGTGAGGATCCATCCTGCTTATCTATCTTCTATGCTATTTCATTATTACATGATGCTTTGTATTCATAGTTCTGTCATTGTTATATTATCAAGTGATTGTCTTTTCCTTTTCCTTCACCAGGGGAACTCTCTTTCCTTGGAAATCACATGTTTATGAGACCATTTTCTTAGCACTTCTCTTTCTTGATTTGGTTATGTGTTGGTTTTTTCATTTTGAAAAATGATTAATTTGACACCCATAAAGGAAAAAAAAAGAGACAAATCATTGATATTATTTCTGTATTGTGACAAATAAAGAGAGTAAGGGTGTTAAGTGGGCGATGCATAATGCATTGGTTGGGATGTCAATCAAACAAGCATTGTTTTTATTTATTCTTAAATGTGCAAAGAATCTGTTTTTGGATTCAAATTGATAAACGGGTACTAAGAAAGTTTTACCATTGGCCAACTTTAAATGTATTGTTAAAAAAATAACTTTATACAACAAGGGACCAAGTTATCCACGAGTAATTATAAAAGAACTATTTTTTATTTTTATGATTTATGTCTTAACATCAATTTTATTAGATGTTTATTTTACATTTAGTATATAAATGAAAATAAAAATAATTGTTCGAATTTTGGTAGATGCGTGTTTAATTGATTCATAGACATGCGTAACATTGCCAATTGATTGGAATCATTAATGCTAAGTTTAACCTTTTACCCAATAAAGTCCACTAATCAGTCATAATCACAGGAGTTCCATCAAAACTTAGGGTCCCTCCCATTGCTGCAAAAAAAATTTGGGTAGGACCGAACAAAAATAATTGTCTTTTGTTTCATCTGTTGGATGCTTATTCCACGAGAAATTAAATATAACGGGATAGAACAAACCAAATTTTGTTACTAACAAAATCATTGTATAACTCTCTATCCTGCAACATGTATGTAAAAGACAAAAATTATATTTTTTTTCCATTCTTGCAATTTTTGTTCCATCTCTTGGGTTCTTTTTCTTTCTCTTTTCAAGTTGTTTTCTCCTTTATCGATTTTTTCTTTAATGTTATTAATTTTTCCTTCTTTTATTATTTGTTCACAATTCTTTTTGGTTCCTACTTTTGGATGTTTTCACGTTTTCGCTTTTCGTGCTTTCATCTTAGTGTATCTAAACTTCAAATTGATTTGTGTATAGAATTAGGTTATCTAATTTGGGTATGAACACATACACATTCAGATTTATAGGTATTACATATATAGCTAAAATTAATTTGTTTAGAAATCCATTTATGATTAAGCTGGCTTCGGACGCGGTTTAATGAATGATGCAATGTAGAAGTTGTGAATAAATTTCGTTTGTTCGTTATGACACATCAATTTAAATTATATATGTATTAGAAAAGGTATTTTGATATCTTTTAAACAATTGTATATGTACTGTGCATTGGTGATGTATAAATATAAGTCCAGTGATGTCATATCCTATTCTTCTTGTCCCGTACTACTCTCTGCATCAAACACACCCTTATGGCCAATATGATTTAAAAAAAGATTAGGGTGTGTTTGATAATTTTCAAACAGTAGAAAAACGTTTTTCAATAAAATCAAACAGGTTCTTAATCTCACCATGAGGAAGTTATGTTCAGCAGAAATTCCAAACTCATTTTATTTTATTGCTTATGTATATGGGCAACCCACTGGATTCTATGCTCATTTTTTTAAAATACATTGCTTCCAACGTTGAGAAATAATTAAGTAAACCTTCTAAGTGTTTTTATGTTATAACTGAAAAATATTGTTAAGAATTTCCTTGGAATTTTTATATGATATGCAATTTAGTTTCTAAAACGCTTTCTAAAACGCTTTTGTTAATACTTTTAAAATTTTTAAAAATATTATCTAAAGAGTTTTAAGATCCCCTTTACATAATATAATTATTAAGAGATTAATTTATCTAAATATTTTATTCAGATCTCATGGTTAGTGTTTCTAAATTTTAGAAGTAAAATGGTGATTTGGTCAGCAATATAAGTATGAGTTCAAAGAATTATATGAAAATGGTGATTAAAAAGAATAAATATGTACTATCAATATAAGTTTTTACTTAAATCAGAATTAATTTTTAGTATGATTTCTAAGAATTATTATGAAAATTAACAAATTTATCGTATTATCTAAAATTTTTAGTATAAAACACAAATATTTTTTATTGGAAGCAATCTTATTTGAGTGGAATATGATCATTATGAGCTGTTAAATAATATTTAATGTAGTTGCATGTTAAGAAATGGAATTCAAGATTTGTAATTAATATAAGAGAAAAACAGTTGTACATGCTCTTTACTATCAAACAACAATATAAGGTAAAATATAAATCAAAACAGGAGCTAATAGATGCCTTTTAAAATTTAAATGCAGGAATTCATGGTAGTTTGTCAAATAGGCATTGCAAGATAAGGTGTAGAATTGAAACAAAAAACACCAAACGTCAAAGCAGTAGCAACCGGCAATGACAAGTGGTGCATCTTTAAATTAGTTCAAATCATTAAATGAAAACTTACCAGAAAGTAGTTGACAAATTGTCTCAGTGCAGTTTAGTTTACTCTATTCTCAAGATAAATTCATTTAAAAAATCTCCATGCCACGACTTCTAAAAATAATATTCTTAGTCTTTTATTAAGCATGCATTTCGTTATGTTTTTCCCTTTATTTATCAAACACTTGTTAACCAGCATTTGAAAATACAATATTTTAAACTTAAACATTAGTAAGAAACTTTACACTCACATAATATAAAATGATCTAATTTATGGATATAACTAAATCAAATTCATTATTTGTACAAAAAAATCATAATTCAATTACTGAAAGTTTACATTCGTGCCTGTGTCAGTTCTGTCCTCGTCAACCTTACCTAATTTCTGCATGATTTTTATTGCACAATTAGAGGTCGTGACAAATTAAAATGATGGAAAGGAAGGTGACGTGCAAATATAAAACACCTAATTCGACAAACTTTATCTTTTCTGGGTTTTTTTTTTTTTTTAAATGAGAAGGCTAATTCTTCTGCATGTAATTTATGTGTGCTGACAATTCATCTGTGATTTTATTTTCAGTTGAGCAATCTTATTTCTCCCCAACTATCTTACAGTTTTATCATTACCTTTTTGTTGATTGAAATACACTCTACCATGCTCATTCTATAATGCTATTTTCGGCTAAAATTATTCGAAGCTCCAAATTATGAATATAACTCATTCTATAAGTAGGAGCTGCTAGATTTTATAAATTTTAATATATTTCAATCAATAAAAAAATTATTCAAAAAAGTGTATTAAAAAAATATTACTAACTTTAAATAAATTTTTGTCCATAAAAAAGTAAAACTATTTAGAAGTTTCTTATAAATTATTTTTGAATAAATTATACATATCCCCTTGAGGTTTTTTTTTTTTTCACACCTACTATTCCTTTATTTTTTTTATATTACTTTTAACTCCCTAAAATAAGTTGATGTAGTATTTTTTTTGCCGGAAAGAAAGTTTAATGAAAATAAAATTTTAAGAAAAGATAATGAAAGTAAAAAATTAAGATAAATTTTGTTAACATTCAAAGATGGAGAAAAGTTAAGTATAATAAGAACAAACCTTAGTAAAAGTTTGTGTATATTGAAATATTTTGTTTAAGGACTTTAATTGAACTCATGAATAAAATAAACTTAAAAAATTATATTGGGATATCTATGCAAACCTTTATGTAAAACATTTTTGTTTAATTTTAAATCCTTATTGGCAAAAAAACAACTTCAATTAAACAATTTTGACAATCCAATACTAATCACATCATAAAAAAATTATGATTAGATATCCTAATATAATCTTTTAAAACAAACTGTTTTTATAAAACTTGCAAATTTTTTAATGTCAAACTGTTTCAAACAAATTAGACTGGTATATCTTGTCAAACTGTTGGTAGTAAGATAAGTCACCAAAGAGTCAAAGTTGTTCAATTACCATCTTGTCATAAAATCAAACCAGAAGAATATTTCACAGGAATTTTATCGGGTAAAAAACTTTATTTTCAGGCCAAACTTTTGAAGTCCAATAGTTATTATTCACTTCAAAATTGCGTATATGATCCACATATAGGTGTTAGCTCTATAGTTTCTAGACTAACATTCATGCCATTCCAAAGAGACAAGTGGAAGTAATCCTTATCAACTACAAAACCATGTGTTATTCCACTCATCCAATCCTTGGACATTTCTCCTCCACAGGTTTCAAAAACTTGTTATAAGATCGATATATATTTTCTTATACAAAAAGTGAAATAAGCATTCACATCTATTTCTCAATAAATCTATCTACCCCCATCATTAATATGGGTCATCCAACACAACCACATAATACATCTTTTCTCAACAAAATGAAATCTAAATTCATTAAAAATCTCAACGAATTGCTTGACACTCCACTCAGGTTTTCACTAGTAAAAAATTGGTCTCCTGTAAAACATCAAATGAAGTCAATGACTGATTAATAATAAGAACATTTTAATACAAGAAATTGTTTGATTACTAGAACTGCCATCGTACAGAACATTTTCACTCAGCTCTTAAATAAAGCATATGAAATGAAATAACTACTAAGAAGCTACATTGTTTGGTACATTAGGGATGACCAATGGCCTTGATAAAGTTTAGCTTGGCCCAAATTCAATGTTCTATGATACCAAGATTGGTTATCATACAGGGTTTGATTATGTCACTGAGCAGATATTAAATATCGAGTGTTTAAGTTTAATAGGCTTGGTTAATTTATATATAAACAAAAGTTTGTAAATCGCTCAATGAAATATTTTTGGAACATTAATGTGGTTCTCAAAACATTAACAACAAGGAATTGGTCCTGAAATGATGATTTTTAGTCACTGCCTGACATGTCCTGATACACAGTAAAATTTGGGCTATTTTTTATGAAAAAGAAGTAGCAAAATACTTTTAAGATTATACTAGTTTTCATAAGAAAATTTAATATTTAGAAATGTCAAGAAATTAAACTACTCAGATATAGTTTGGAAGTTATAATTGGAGCCGTATATTTCCAGTGTTTTTTCAAATATGTCCTTACTAACAGCCGTTAATTTTTCCTAAACAATAGGGACACATTCGAAAACTCAGAAACTATATTTGATAAATGAGATTTGAATAGGTACCTGTAGTTTATCTAAAAGTTTTCAAATATGTCATTATAGTTTTCAAATATGTCCTTACTAACAGCCGTTAAGTTTTCAAATATATCATTATAGTTTAGCAAAAGTTAACAATTACTAGTGACTAGTGAGTGAAAACTTATTTGAATTGGATTTTCGTTTTGTTAACTTCCTAAAATATATAGCATTCCATAATAGCCTCATGCTAATCCCCAAGAATCGCATGTCACATGTGAATTGGATTTAGGATAACAATTTGTAGAATGAGTTGATAAATAATACTTACAGCTGAAACAGAATTTGCAGGCTAGTATTCTATCTCAGTGGGTTAACTAACTAGAACCCGACATCTTCAATGCTTTAGGTCTTTCTATACCACAATATTGCAAACCATAGAGTCCTCAACAGAACCCCATTTGCAAAATGAGGGATAATTATGCGTCCCCAATAAGGGTAATATGGCCCTGGCAATTTGATCAATGTGAAGAAAATTGCAATGGCAATTAAATGCCATGGAACTTCAGCATCCTGAAAACAAAACTAGTCATAAGCTACGGTAAAAACAACACATAAGCTACACTACAATAAATATAGAGGAACCAGCACCAGATTGAGTTTCTCATGTCTTTTTCTTTTATAATAATATAACCAATAAAATGATCTAAAAATATATTAATACCAGCATAAGTGCCAAACAGACCTACTGCCCCTGTAAAATAAGGCAATATCTGGTTTGAAATAAATTATCAAATTAATCCTGAATTCTTAATAAGAGCTGGATGCCTAAATTATAATATGCAAAGAAATTAACATCTCAGATAGTCATTGTATTGTTAACACAGCGGTTAAATATCTGCAAAGAAAACTCATCAAATGGAGTGAGATTAAGGGTCTGTTAGCATAAGCTTCTCTAGAAGCACTTATTGGAGAAAAACATAGAGTTTCTCTAAGCTAAAGTTAGCCCATCATAAGCTAATATGCAGAAGCTCTCTCATATAGCTTTTCTAAAAGATGTGGAATTTTTACAAATTAGCTTGTAGAGAAGTTCCACATCTTTTAGAAAAACTTATGGAAAATCATTTATTTTTTCTTTGTATGTTTTTTTTTCTTAGAAGTATTTCTAAAGAAGCATACCCAAACAAACAATAAATAATTCAAACATAACAATGCCTATTGTTAGCAAACTCCATATATGGAGCCAATGTGGCTAGTCAAAGCCTGACAACTATTTCATTTTGAATATGGGAAAGTAACGTTTGCAAAATGAAACAGTTTAATGCTACATCCAACACATCTCTCTAATATTTAGATTATAAAATGGTGCATACCCAATGATTTTACCTTTAGACGCGGAGATAATTCAAGGGCAGTCCCTTTAAGGATCCCAGCAACAGCAAATCCAAAGAGAACTGGAATAGGAACGAGGACTAGCTTCGATTCATGTGCACAGTAGGACATCTCACTGAGAGAGGTAACTGCGAATACAGGTACAGCAAGGTATTTGACAACAGCTAAAATAAGATCAAGAATAAGTTGAATGAAGTTGTCCAAAGCTTTGTTCCATGGGAATTTCTTCACTGGCTCAGGAGAACTGTCCCAAAGCTTTTGCACTTTGTCTATTAATTGGTCCAGCTTCATTTTCCCATGATCATCTGATTGCTGTGCTGACATATTCATAGAACAGGAGATCTTGCTCCCTCTCTTCAGATAAGCACAAAAAGGTTTAACACTTAAGCAGTAACTGTGCTTCTCAACAAAACATGATGTACCCTGTGCAACAGCAAAGACGAAAAATTTTAACTTACGAACCCAGTAAACAGACCTAGGAAAAACACCTTTTTAACCTAATGTAGTGGTAGACAATATAAAGATTTTAATAGGCATACACTGCTAATATAGAAGTTTCTACAATATCAAAATCAGAAATTATCCTTTGAAAGACTTCTAAGAAAGTTATTATAAAATTTAATGAAGTTATCATACATGATAGCCTGAGATTGAATAAAAGGGTAATGTGTAAATACATGAGTTACTTAGGATGCGTTTGGAAGAACTTATTTACAAGTTTTTTGAACTTATCTTATGGTATAAGAACTTCTATGAGCATTTGGAAGAGCTTATGAAAACAGTTTATGATATTTCCATAAATAGCTTATGGAAACAACTTAGTGCTTAGTTGCTTACAACTTGTATGACAAATTTAATCTAATTTCATCTTTAATTGTTGAGAAAATTTATAAATGTGTTTAACTGCTTACATGATAAACACTTGTCCAGTAAGACCTTAATTAAGTTATATGGATGACTCTAATTCGATTCAAAAACTCCAATAAAAATGATAGCCGGCAATGTAGAGATTGATTAATACATGTACAATCCCAAGTTTCCTGACCCTGAAGCATAAATAATTTAATAAATGAAAAACATTAATTGTATTTCACATTTGACACAGTGCACAAATTTGAGAATGTAGAGTGAGGGCAGTGTCTTTTTTTAGCCATTTTAACATACCCTTCACTATCATTTTATATTTTCAGATTACAAAAGAATGAGAACAATTACCTACAATGAGAAAGCAAGAATACCGTAAGAGAAAATGTCGAAAAAGAGTACCTTGAATGCCTGAAAGGGAAAGGGAGGTTCTATTGTGAAGGTGTTGTTGAGAGTCAAGGGATGGAAACGAGAAGAAGCAGTGGCAGATAGAAGGTGAGAGTGAAAAGGGAGAGACATGTTCAAGAAGAAGAAAGATAACAACTTGAAACCAAATTCGAATACCCTTTGGAAAGGGAATTGCAATTCAACAAGTGGGTTTTGCAGAGGTACCAACTCCGATAGCAGAGCGGAGTAACTATACAGGGTACTGCTAGGTCTGTTTCAGAAAAACACTATAAACTAGAGATAATATTTAAGTATGCGGAAGGAAATGTTTAAATAAGAAAATATTTAAAGATACCAGTGAAAGTGGTTACAAATGTGAAATGTGTATTCCACAAAAAAAAAGAAAAAGAAAAAAAAGAAGTGAAATGTCTAAAAAATGTTCAAAATTATTTATTTTTATTAATTTATGTAGCTTATTAATTGGTTTATTGTATATAGTAGTTGTGATGTAGTACGTGTACTTTTTCTAATGTATTTTTTTTATTCAATGTCATAGATTCTCAGCCGAGTTTATAAAAAAAGTTAAATATATTAAACTTAGTTGTATAAAGGAGTGTTTTTATTTACAGAAAATATGAAGGAAATTTATTCCACACTTCATTGTAAATTATAATATAATGTTTCTCAATGACAATATTTAAAGGTAATATATATTTCTTTAAATATATTTTTCTCTTAATATCTCTCCTATTTTGTTTAATTAAGAAATGGTTAAAAAACATTTCTCTCCTTGAAAATTATCAGTGTCCTCCCTCTTTAATTTTTAATTTTGAGATCATTCACTCTCATTATTTTTTTCTACACAACTTAGTAAGATTTGTTTCGTGGAAACATTTTTTATTAGAACCAGTAGAATTAACCTTCTTTAAAAGGAAGAGAAAAATATAAATATAATAAACCTTTATAGTATTGAGATATTGTCCCCAACATGGTGATTCTCATGTTAATTTTTTTCTAATTTTTACTCATTCATTATATTTAATTATTTTATAAAACCATTTAAATAATCTTTACTTATTGGATTATCATGTGAGTCATATTTCAATTTTCTAATTTTTTTTATTATTAAAATATTTTTAAATCTGTTCTTTACCTTAAAAGATCTTGTTTTTACTCTCGTTACTTATCTAATAAAGTTAAAATTATTTCAAATATTAAAATTTATCAAAATTAAAACAAAATCTTAAATAATTTAAGTTAATAAATATGAAATAAATTATGATTTTTCTAAAAAATTATTTTAGATATTAAATTTTGCATGAACAATTAGTGTTACAAAAATAAAATGTGAGTCATATTTCAATTTTCTAATTTTTTTTATTAAAATATTTTTAAATTTATTCTTTAACTTAAAAATCTTGTTTTTACTCTCGTTACTTATCAAATAAAGTTAAAATTATTTTAAATATTAAAATTTATCAAAATTAAAACAAAATCTTAAATAATTTAAGATAATAAATATAAAATAAATTATGATTTTTCTAAAAAATTATTTTAGATATTAAATTTTGCATGAACAATTAGTGTTACAAAAATAAAATCGAACTATCCATTGGACTAATACAACTAAAAATTTATGAAATGCCGATTCGATTTATTAATAAATCATAAACATAATTAGATCAGTCTGACATCATCAACTGATCTTAAAATTGAATTTAAACAGTAAAAATAGTATTGTTCATAATTGTTTTATAACTTTTTACTGTGTGTTGCTATTCATTAAAAAATAAATTGTATGTTGCTAAATTCAAGCTAGTAACCATACTCATATATATATATATATATATATATATATATATATATATATATATTATAAAATTATATTATTATAAACTGCTTTATATAGTATTTGATTATACTTTTAAATTTATAATATTTAACAAATTCATAATATATTTTATTTATAATTTATTGTTTATATACTTAATATACTATTATCTTGAATAGTTCAATTGTTATTTTATATATCAAACGCTTTATCACAACATTGTTAACAAATTTATAACATAGAATATTATATTGTTTATTGCTGGTATGAACTTTAATCGTTTATTATTATTTTATACATTAGATATTTTATCATAATAATGTTCATAAATTTAAAATATAACATGTTATAAATTTTACTTATTATTTGAGACTTTAAGTACTTTATCATAATAATGATTTTAGATTTGATAATCGAATAATGTTTACTATATTTTAAATTTTTTTTAATATAATTCAGTTCAACCAGCTTTCCGATTTAATGTATTTTTTAATATATTAATCACAAATTACCGATTAGACCATTAAACCAAAACCTCGTTCGCTTAGATGACCACTTTAGTTTTAACAACATGGTGGAGAATATTCATACTTTTTTATTAATAAAATTAAAAATTCAATAAATTAGTTGTGTAAAAAAAGATAAAGCAAGAATAAAATGAATGAATCACCACTTTAGACATTGAAATTACAATAATCAGTAACATTTTAGTTTATATGAAAAACAAGTAATTATAGAAATTTTAGTATTGAAACTAAGGTTGTTTTAATTTTTTTATTTAAAGATTTATGGATATTAATTTGAGTAGTTAACATTTATTTATAAATCAACTATTAAAAGTGAGAATCTGAGTGTATTCTCCATCCCCAAATCATGAGTTATATGGGCAAAAGTCACATAAAAGAAGATTTTTAACCTCTAACAAACAAACAATTAATATTTCCCCCAAAACAATAATACTCCTCAAAACGTCCAACCCTTGTCTACTCCAATTGGCATGAAGATTCACACACCATCATCAAACAAGTAGCAAGTCAAAATCAAAACAAAGGCCTTGGGGAGAAAACTTGAGATAGAGATTTCATGGTCCACTAAAAATTGGCATTACAGAAAAATCAAAACCCAACTTTAAAGAACTCCATGCCACCCACCACCTTCAATGACTTATTCTAACACTACAGAGCAAGAAAAAAGAAGAAGAAGAAAAAAGCTAAGGGAGAAATTGCTTTAGCATCCCTGTCATAACCAATTCCCCTTCTAAATTCTCTCAAAATTTCAAATTGCAATCTAGATAATGAAAATACATAAACTTCCTCCTCCTCCATTGAGTATTGTGGTGAAACTGTGACAAGTGTGGGAGCTCTAGCTGGACAAGATAACTACTTCATGGAAACAGTGGCAAGTAATGAAGTCCCAAATTTTCCGGAAATCCCATTACCAAATTAAGGTTTTGTAAAGCTTGACCTGAAGCTCCCTTCACTAAATTATCAATCTGCAACAACACATCAACATAGTTAGACTCATGGCAACAACACTATGCTAATATTATTAAATGCACAAAATTTCAGGTAAAAAACTATGGATATATAGGAGAAAAAAGAAACTAAAACATACAACAGATATAATGATTGCTCTTCCAGGAATTCGGTCCGGAAAAACATTGATTAAACAGTAATTAGTCCCTTTAACACTGTGAGTTCGAGGAATGACTCCATTTTCCAACACCACAACAAATTCTTCATCCTGAATCACCAGAAAGAAGAAAATGGAAATTATGAAAGGGACAAACCGAGAAATTCAAACCGAAAAGTAGACTAATAATACCATAAATCATGAATCAAGATAACACATTCCACATCCACGTGAAACAAATAAAGCCTTAAAGAGACTCTGAGATCTCAAATAATATGATCTGGAGTGTTCAATGATGAGAACATTTTCCTCAACAATGAAGAAAAAACATAAAGTACCAATTTCAATCTGAATTCTTTGTATTTGCCGGCATTTATGCATGCTTCATACATTACATACTTGTAAACTAGTGGTAATGACATCTATATGTGATGAGGTGACAAGTAGTGACATTAAAAAGATAAACCTCATATGAGAGCTTCAGTTGCTGGTACAGGTCTTCAATTCTCACTCCTGGAGCCATTTCCACATAAATGGTTGATTGCATACCACGACTCTAATAAATGATAAAGAAACATTTGTTAATTTACTAGACAAGCAAGAAGAAAAGAATACAGATGATAGAACACTAGAACTCTAGGTGCTACTCTTACCATTGGAATTAGGTGTGGTGTAAAACTAACAGTTACTTTTGAACCTGAAGCATCACTAAGCCCCTGTTCAATTTCTGGAACTGAATACAAAAAAAGTAGGATAATTAGATCTTTTCAAATTCAGAAGCCATTTTCGCCCCAATAGCTAAAATCACTAGCTATATATAACAAATAGGGTAAAAAGCTGGGTGGTAAAGGCCCAATCTGATGATGTTCACTTGAGAAAGAGGCCATCTATAAGTAAATCAAGAGAAGCACAACAAAATCACAGTCCATGATCACATTACAGTTAAATTTTCCTGATGAAACCCCAGCAGGCCCAATATGCCAATGCCAACACCTGCTTTTCTTAATGGAGGACAACAAGGCTAATTAGCAGAAATCACTCTTGGCCCTTCTTGACACAGGTGACCAATTAAAATATAAGAAAACTAGTGTAACATGTAATATTGGTTCTGCCTTTAGCAGTTATTGTATTATGGCATACCTCTTATTATAAAGCTAATCCATCAATACTTCATCACACACAAAAATGTAAAAAGAAGATAAAATATGTTCAGTTGATTAGGTAGGCTGAAGTTATAAGACTCAAAATACATAATCCAATTACAAGAAGCAAATTAGACTTACCATGGCGATGCCGGGTAACACCATAAGAATTCAGTCCTTCAGTTACTTCAGTGAACAATAAATTTTCTTTAGCACTACGCCCTGCAACAAGAACCAAGTAACAGAACCAAATGGTAAAGAGAAGTTTCGGCTGAGAATGTATCGCGGAATACTATACTTGTAATAAAATACAAAAGAGGTGCATCAAAGTTCTAACCTGCTCCACTCACACCAGATTTAGCATCAATGATAATATTTTTAATCTCAATAAGACTAGCCTGCAAAACAAAAAAAACTCAGAAAGAAGAAACATCCAAAATTCAGTTCAAGCATGCATTAGTTAAACTAGCCTGAAAATCAAAGGGGAGGGATATGAAACACTTCAAGCATCATAAACACAATAAACACAGAAAATTCAGTTTTTAAAATAGGAGCATGAAGCTGAGCCTAACTCCTTGGACAATGCTTCCATCCCTGAAAAACAACTTTATCTGGCATCTTGAATACTTCAGTTAAGGTAAACCGACTTGATAAATGAGTTTAGTAGAGGTACACATCCAAAACCAGAATTCAAGATACTGTCCACCAACCGACTAGATATATGTAAAGGCATAGCAGCAATATCTCACTATTTACCATATCATGTATTCTAATGCAATATCTCACTCTTCATTCTCACTTCTCCCTTTTGTGCTATGGAAGCTCAATTATTTGTGTCATTAAATAAATGCATATATTATGCATAGTTCTTTTTTAATAAAAGAAGAAAATTATTTAGAGAAAGTGATAGAAGCACAAAAGGTTGGACTTTGGAGGATAAGAAACCAAATCATCAAGAAGGAAATACAAAAGGAGCAAAAACAATACAGAAAAAGGCTGATCTAAAAACTGGTCATTGCAGGAGATCTGTCAATTTCTTCACATATCTGAAACACTGATTCCCTTAAGGAGGCTGTGAACAGAACTCCAAAGAAATCTGCTTAAAGTGAAGGGTAAATCAATCTTAACACCCTAGATCATAAATTTCAAACTAAGGCAAAGCAAAGGCTAGTAGAAGCAAGTTACAGTCACAGAATATATCATTAGAATCCTATTTTATAATAATTTTAGCATTTTAATAGCACACCCTTTGTTTAAAGGAAGTTCACTTATTCTACATGGGTATTATGTAGTGCAAGTTAAACATGCTGACCTTTATCAATGGGACAAGAGGAAGTTGAACAGAAGTTGGATAGCAACCAGGATTTGCAACTAGGCGTGCATTCTTTATTTCCTCCCTTAAAACCTCTGTCAATCCATATATAGCTTCTTTCTGGATATAGATAACTAGATCAACTCAACATTAAAAATAAAATTATACAAAAAAAAGGTGATTTCAACTTGGTTCTAGATTCTCATGTATGAAAAGAAATAAAAGTTGAGAACTTGAATTCATAAATAGTGATGGCATTGTACTCATCAAAGTATAACTAAGAAGACGTTCAAAAGTTTGCTAAGAAGGATTTGATGAAATCAAATACAAAATCAAAGCCTATAGTATAAGTTGATAATCTGCTATATTGATTCTGAAAAGAGAAAGTAGACCTAGATAAATAAGAACCTTTTGCAATTGAACAAAACAAGAACTCCCACCTGTAATTCTGGTGCTCTATGTGGCTGACCATACCACTCTTCATACTCAGAAAGATCTTTCAGACGAAAATCCTACAAAATCCCTTATTTACAATTCTGATATGAAGCAAAACTTATCTTATACTGTATAATGATTTGCTATTGAAAAAAAAAAAAAGAGAGAGAGAAAATAATTATTTAAAACATACTGCAGAAAGATCAACAATCTTCAAGTGCTTTGGAAGACCTTTAATTATTTCCTGGAAACAAGAAGAAAATTTAAGGAATAATTTTAAGCATTGATATACTTTATCCATTACTCTGTTGGCCAACTCAGGGAATTACAAAACTCAAAACATAGAAACAACCTGAGTAGTTCCATGAGGCAAACAACAGAATACAGCATCCACATCAGAAAAGTCTGCATCCTTTATTGCAATCAAATCTGGCAAGTCCTGCAAACATGGGTTAAGTTCAAATTATGTAATTTACATAACAATGCATCAACATGCATATTTCATTATGACGCCGTGAGGATTACTCAAGCAAATGATGATTTATTTAGAATAAGCTCCATGATCATAGAAAAGGCATGCTCATTTCACTTAGAAGATACAAAACAGATAGCAAACAAAACCCTCAATAAGAAAAGAAAACTAAAAATGAATTAAAATATCTTTCTAAATACACATAATCATATATCTAAAACCAGCCATACCTGAGTGCTCAAATGCGGGAACACAGAAGAGATTGGCTGCCCAGCTTTCCTATCAGCAGTCATCAGTGCAATACCAAATTGTGGATGATTTGCCAAGAGTCGTAGAACCTAACCAAAAGAGCATCACAATCTCACAACACAGTAACCAGAGATCAAACCTGACAGTTACATCAACTTGATTGGTTGAGTACATGGAAAGAGGTAATGCAAAACAATTTGGAACAAAAGCAACTTCACAGTTTACACTTGAGTTGTATATGTCAAAAGCACAAGGAAAAAAAATGTATTAATTATATAACCAAGGTTTTAAATTGTGGTCATGATCACGGTTTCATCAAGATCCTTGATATTGTGGAAAATTGCCAACAAATGAGGCTGATACATTCGCCATTGTCATTGAAAAGACCCCAAAAACCTTGACATTGTGGCCAAAATTGTCTTTTTAAACCTTGATTATAACTCATTCTCACTTGTAGCCACAATAGGCACAACTAGTCACTCACTTACTTGTTCCTCTATCAATTCTCCAAGTTCCAACATTTCCACCTTAGAACTAAAGTGTTGCATGTAACTTACCTCCGAACCAGTGTAGCCACTAGCTCCAAGAACACCAACACGAACCGCATTTTGTAATGAAGTAGGGTTCCCATTCTTGCTCAAACACTTCACATGCAACTTCCCAGCTTGTTGCTTTCTCACCTTTCCAAACCCCTGAACAATACCAACAACAACAACATAAAACTCCGACAATCAACACACTTACCCACCAACAGAGAACAATTAAAAGTGACAAGACTTCAAAAAAAATTACTAAGGAAGCATTAATAGGTGGCAAAAAAGAAAACATTTTATAAAATTAAAAAAAGTTACTTTGGGGTTGTTCCAAGAGTGGGCAGTGTGAAAAGAAGGGTAACTGAAAGAGATTGCACTCATTTTCTGTAACACGGTTGGGATCAGAGGAATTAGGTGTCACCAAATTGTGAAAATGGAAAGAGAAAGGAAAATGAGGATTTTATGTTTAGAAGCAAAAAAAAAAAAAAGGTGAAGTCTTTTTGGAGCGCATCAAAGGAATCGTTCAGCTCCTCTGCAAAACCTGCAAAAAATAGACAGCTTCAGTCCTTGTTACCATCTGCTGACACGTGGATAAAAACTATTTTATTATGAGATTAAAATCATTTAATTAAATTTATTAAAAAAAAGAAAACTTAAAATGAGTTTTCATATAGTATCAGAATCGAAAGTCGACATCTGGTTATTATGGAATAACCCTTCCACAATCCACATTGGATGGTGGATTTCATTAAAAAATTGAATATTTGCACCGTGATTGATAAAAATTTTCACAATGATAACTGATGATTCAATATAATATTTTATAAACAATTTTTTAAATCTTAAATAATTAAAATAATTGTATCATACGAATAAATAAAAATATTTATTTTATATATTATATCAAATAATATATATATTCAAGAATTCAAGGTAAAACTTACCTTCCGTATGATTTGATATTTCGTTTTAAGTGAGTCTCTTATTCCTACACTAAAAAGTTTAAACTACTATTTTTAAGTAAATCTTAAACTTTAACTATACAAATCCAAGTCTAAAAAAGTAAACAATAAAAAAGTAAAACACAAGTACATATTTAACTACTGAATTCTTTATTATTTTCCTATTAACATATTGTACTTTCTAGAGTATTAATGGTACCCACCAATATTGGCTCGAATAGAGTATTGAAATGCTTTTGCAGGTACGCACCAATACTGGCTCGAATAGACTGTTGGATCGAAGGGTTAGAGTGTCAAAGAGGAAGACTCGTTCAGTGTGTGCAAGAATAGTTGGCGCCTACCAAACTTACCTTGGGCTGGAGAAACCCCTAAAGTTGGACTTAGGTCGGACCTTCCCCTGAATTGGAACACTATAAAAAGTAAAGCACAAGTAAAAATTTGACTACTAAATTCTTTATTACTTTTCTGCTAACATACTGTATTTTCCAAACAATTAGCCAACTCCCCTCTAGTTTGAGCGTCAGAATGCTTTTGCAGGTACCCACTTGTACTGGCTTAGACAAGTTGTTAGATTGGAGGTTCAAAATGTCAACGAGGAAGACTCGTTCAGTGTGTGTAGGAACAATTAACACCCATTGTGGGGTCGTGTAAGTTAAACCTTGCAACCTCAAAGAGAAGACTGAGTTGGCGAAAATATGGTTCGAACGAGAAGCAACGTTGGAAGTCACGCAATCCTCTGTTTGAGGACCCAACTCAAGAAGCAAGGAAGGATAATATGTTACTAGCAACCTTCTAACAGATGCAGAAGGACATAGACAAGCTTAGGTAAGAGAACACAAAAGCAAGGTCTCCCTCCCCGTCAACTAACCCGGGTAAGGAGGTACATTAGCAAAAAAAAAAAAAAACAGCGTAGACAAGGTTTTCCTCCCGGCCAACTAACCTAGGTAAGGATATACCTTAGCCAAAAATAAAAAATGTGAAGACAAGGTTTCCTCCCAGTCAACCAACTTGGGTAAAGAGGTACCTTAGCCAAAAATAAAAACACATGAAGACAAGGTTTACTTCTCGGCCAACCAGCCGGAGTAAGGAGGTACCTTAGCTAAAAATCAGAAATATGAAGAAAAGGTTTCCCTCTTAGCCAACCAACTTGGGTAAAGAGGTACCTTAGCCAAAAATAAAAAACACAAAGACAAGGTTTCCTTCCCGGCCAACTAGCTCGAGTAAGGAGGTACATTAGCCAAAAATAAAAAACGTGAAGACAAGGTTTCCCTCTCGGCCAACCAACTCGGGTAAAAAGGTACGTTAGCCAAAAATTAGAAACATGAAGACAAGGTTTCCCTCTCAGTCAACTAGACCACGTAAAGATGTACTGTAGCCAAAAATAAAAAACGCAAAGACGAGGTTTCCCTCCCGACCAACCAACCCAGTTAAGGATGTACCTTAGGCAAAAATCAAAATTGCGAAAACAAGGTTTCCTTCTCGGCTAATCAGCTTAGGTAAGGATATACCTTAGCGAAAAATTAGAAATGCAAAGACAAGGTTTCCAACCCTAAAATTTCTAACATATATAGGGCATAGAGGAAAAAGCGGGAAAAAATTGGTAACCCTAGGACCAACTAGACCATTTATGTCAAGCCTACAGTGTACTCATCCTAGTTGATCAATCCTTCACAACACTAGTAACATCTTCGTCACTACTCTCCTCGACGTTGGTGGGGTTATATATCGAAGGAACCCTAGGGTCGGACTTACCTCGGACGAACCTACCCCGAACAGGATCTATGTACAAGGCTGGGTCTACCTTCAACATGACCCAACATTTGATTTCAGGTGGGACCTCTACTGCTACAGTGAGAAGTCCAAACTACCCTTTTCAAGCAAAACCTAAACCATAACTACATAAGCCCAAAAAGGTAAACATTATAAAAAGTAAAGCACAAGTACAGGTTTGACTATTGAATTCTTTATTACTTTCATGTTGACATATTGTACTTTCCAGAGCATTAGTTAACTCCCCTCTAACTTGAGTGCCAAATTGCTTTTACAGGTACCCACCTGTACTGGTTCAGAGATTATTGGATAAAAAGTTTAGAGTGTCAAATGTATACCGGAAGGAACCCCCAAGGTCGAACTTACCCCATGCCAAACCTACCACTAAATTGGATTTGTGTACAAGGTTGGGTTTACCTTTAGTGTGACCCAACATTTCGTTTTAGGTGGGACCCTTACTCCTATAGTGAAAAGTCCAAACTACCCTTTTTAGGTAAAACCTAAACCCTAACTATACAAGTTCAAGCCCAAAAAGGTTAACACTATAAAAAGTAAAACACAAGTACATGTTTGACTACTGAAATTCTTTATTATTTTCCTATTGGCATACTGTACTTTCCAGAACAATTTGAGCATTGAAATGCTTTTACAGGTACCCACCTATACTGGCTTAGAGATTGTTGGATAGGAGGTTTGGAGTGTCAAGAAAGAAGACTAATTTAGTTTGTGCAGGAACAAAATATATGAATAAAATAGTTAAAAAACTTATACCTACTATATTATATGATAAAATAAAAGTATAATACATAAAATTAATTATAAATATATCATTATTTTTTAATAATTTAAAATTATATTAATACGAACTTAATTTGTCACTTTTAAAAAATTAAAAAATAAGAATTTATATATGTAAATAATATATATATATATATAATAATAATAATAGATGTTTTCAAATATTTTTAGAAAAAAATTTAAAACATTGAATAGTTAATAAAATTTGTTATATAAAAATATATTTATTATATTTTATTTAAATATTTTATCAATTTTGTTAAAAGATAAATTTAATAGTTTTTAAGTTTAATATATGTTAAGAATTTTTATCAGTCATTTGGAAAACTTTAAATTTACAATAGTTTATTACTAGAGTTGAGCAAATTTAACATTTATGAAAAATTAAATTTGACTTATTTATGTTATTTATTGTACAATTTTTAGAATGAAAATATTAATTTATAATGGTTATATTAAAATTATAATTTGAACGGTCATTGATAATAAGTTAGGCTGGGTTAACCCACCATATTAAAGGTTGGTTTAAATGTTTGATCCACCCTTTTTTTAAATAGGTTAGTTCGCCAACTTTGTCTATTTTTTATTTTAATTTAACCTTTAATTTTAACAATACCAATTTTTTTTACCCTATTTCTTGCATTGTTCCATGTTGACGTGGGTCTCACTAGGAAAAAAAAATAATTTGAAAAAATAAAAGAGTTGTTACTCATGTTTATTTGGGAAAACATTTAAAAAAACCTTTAAAAACAAAAAGTGGTTTGCGAAATCAAATTCCGTCTGTGAGTTGCTTACGTGTAGGAAAGATATTAACACCCCATCACGTTCGTCTTAAGGATAATTACTTCTAGTTAAATATACAAAATTAAATAACTTAAAAAGAATTTATTTTCCCTTAAAACATATTAATATTTTAATTGGTTCTAACATTTTAACGCGAAAATATTATTAGAAATTTTCTTTTTTTATAAAAAATATATTAATATTTTATTTTATTCTTTAATTAACTTATTTTATTTTTAGTTTTTTGGAGCTCCACAAGAGTCACTAGACTCCTACTCCTACGTATTTCCATGTATAATGGACAATTAGAGTTTATGTAGTTCTTTACATTATCTGAGTATTGGAGACTTTTGGTTTTATTTTTTTAATATTCTTGTGATTATTTGGAAATATTTTTATGTTGACGAAATTAGAAGTGCATCAAAAGTGGTCACAATGATTTTTTATTATTTAATATAATTGTCAAATCAGAAGTGCATTCGAAGTTATAATTAGTAAATCGTGATAATTTTTATAATAACTAAATCAAAAGCGCATTTGAAGTACTCATAATTAAAATTTTGCATTTTATGATTTTATATTTTCAAAGTTAATTTTAAAAGAGTTCACGATAACCAAATTGGAAGTGCATCCGAAGTTGTTGTCATAAACCTTTTTTATAATTTATAATAGTCAAATTAGCATCGAAGGTAACTATTATTAAACTTCTTCTTTTAAATTAAATAATTTAAATGACATAATAATAATTATAATAATCAAGATTTTATAAAAAAAACTAAATTAGAAGTGCATCCAAAGTGACCATTATTAAACATTTTAATTTGAATGTAAAATAATTTTAATAACATAATAGTAATTATAAAAGCTAAAATTTTTTATGATATCTAAATTAGAAACGCATATAAAGTGGTTATTCTTAAATTCTTATTTCTAAATTATTATTATTATTAGGCTTTAATATCTTTTTAGTAGCTATAAAATAAGGTTTTTCTATTTTAGTACCTACAATTTTGTTCTTTTTTTATACCTAACATTTTGAAACATTTGAAATTAAGACCTGTCGTTAACTTTATTCTATTATGTGTTGATTTGGAGAAAAGGAATTGCAATATAAACAATTGATAGATGCTAAGTAATGTAAATAGTAATTTCTAACATGTACAATTCTCAAAGTTAAAAGAAAGATGCCTTGGGAAAGTAAAAAAAAAAGAAGAAGAAGTTGAGCCATGTTTGTTGAGGTTTCACGATAGGTGTTTGTAGGAGAAAAAGGTCTACAAATTTGGTTTCACGTGGCTTCTTGGACCGAGGTATGGTTCAATATTTCCTATGTTTGTGATGTTTGTTTCTTTTTGTTAAGGGATAAACGTCGTTGTTATTGTGGCCTTAATATTTTTTTCTATAGTCTGTTTTCTATTTACATACTTAGATAAATGAGTTGGTTGTTTTTTGTGGTCTTGTTGTCATTTTTGTTTGGGGTTTTATTGATTTTTTTAAACAGACAAATGATTCGGGGTTTCATTTTCTTTTTTGTTTGGGGCTTCATTTTGTTTTCATATGGGGTTATATTGTTGAGATAAATTATTTGGGGTTTTGTTGGTTAAGTGTTCGTTTTTGGGTTTTCTAATGACACATTTCAATGCTATTGTTTTAAGAAATGAATATAAATGTTATTATGCATCGTGGGAGGTTTTTGATAAAACTAGCACTATGATGCAATATATTGCTAGAGTTTTAGGGCTGTTAGCAATGTAGATTTTGACAAGTGGTTGTATTTTAAGGCTATAGGAATTATGAGACAAGACTTTACTTATTTTGAAACTTTAACTATATGGTGGAAGAATTCAAAGGGTCACTTCAAAGAGATTACCAATAACAAGAACACATTGAAGATGGCTAATTATGCGATTGCTAATAGAGGTGAAATACATATGTTTGTTGAAGCTACTAGTGGTAATGAGGGTATTGTTGCTTATAACTTTGTTGAAAGGAATAATGAAAATGGTCATGTCAATAGTGAAGATGGTACAGTTAATGATGTGAATTTCTACGAGTTAGAGGAAGAAAGAAAAAAGGAGTTTGAGGATGTATTTGAACAACCTATTCCTCCATGTGGTAGAATTAATGGTTAAGGTCAGATGAAGAAAGTCAATAAAGTTGTTGGTAATGGTTCAGGAGGTAATGATAAAGCTAGTGTTATTAAAGAAGGGGTAGGTGCTAATGTAATTGAACTACTTGCTAATAATGGTGATATTGAAGATGGCTATATGATTGAAGTGTTAGATAATGATGATTTTAGATTTTGATGAGATAAAGGTAAAATATGTACGATACAACAAAGTTCTTATATGCAAGGAATTTAAGTGGAAGTTGGGGATGGAGTTTGCATCTTTGGCAGAATTCAAAAAAACGACCATTGAACAAAGTGTTCTTATGGGGGAAAAGATAAAATTTGATTTCAATGATAAGAGAAGAGTGAGGGTGAGGTGTAAGCAAAATTGTGAATATCTTGTGTATGTTAGTAAAGTTAGGATAAGTCAAACCTTCAGACTTAATACCCTATATCCTAAACACACATGTGGGAGAGTTTTTCCCAACAAAAGTGCTAAGTCAAAATGGGTTGCAAAAGTACTTAGGGATAAAATGAAGGCAACAACTGTTGATATGTCATTAAAGGACATTATTGTCGAATTCAAACTAACTATTTTGTTGGTATAACAAAATGAAAAGCATGGAAAACAAAAAAGATAGCAAAGAAAATAGTTGATGGTGATGCTATGAAGCAATATGAACAATTACGATTATATGTTGTTGAGTTCAAAGCAAGATGTAAAAGGAATACATGTATAATTAAGTGTGAGAGGCCTTCAC
Organism: Psophocarpus tetragonolobus; assembly: GCA_037954015.1. NCBI lineage: Eukaryota > Viridiplantae > Streptophyta > Magnoliopsida > Fabales > Fabaceae > Psophocarpus > Psophocarpus tetragonolobus. Next base: position 100,462,475 of record CM075689.1, read on the forward strand.
TTGTTGTATCCCCTAGATTTGGAAGTTTTTATGTGTTTAGATGGATCTAATTCTAGATTCAAATCTGTTTATAGACCAATAACAGGGATAAATGAATGTCATTTAAAAACTAAATATGGAGGAAAATTTTTAATTATTGTTCCTATAGACCTAAATGACCCATACATATCTTTAGCGTTTGCGGTTGTTGAGAAAGAAACAAAGGAAACATGGGGATGATTTTTTAAATTACTTTTGGAAGATATTGGAGACATTATGGATCATAATTGGATTTTTATGAGTGATCAATAGAAGGTTTTTTTTTTCTAATAATTCGTTCTTACAATTATTATATTTTCTTTAAAATATTTACCTTATTAATTGTTCAGGGTGTGGAACAAGTGTTTTTAGTTTTCCTATAGAAGTGGAACATAGATACTGCCTTAGGCATCCGCACAATAAATTCAAGAAATTTGGAAAAGGGGTTATGCTAAGAGACTCGATAATGGGAGTTGCCAAGACAATTTATCTTTAAGCATTCTAGAGTAAAATGAAGAAAGATAATAATGAACGTCAGGTTGGTCCAACATATGACAAAGTAGATAATAGACTATTTAGAGCAACACAGTGACAATCATAAAGTTTCATGGGTTATGGGGTAGTTTAATTTTTTGTTAGATATAAGACATTGATGTTTTGGGATGTTAAACACATGTGCATTATGTTATACTTTTTGGATACAGACAATGGGTATCTTAGATAGTTATCTCTTTGTTTTGTTTTTTTTGGAAGTGAATTATATGGTCCACAAAGTGCTGATGAGTTCATTTTAATTGTACATACAATGATCTTTATAATATGACTTTGTCTCTCTGTTTTATAATATTGAGTTTGTAGACATGTTACGTAACTTTGAATGTGGACAATGACAAGGTTTATTGTTTTTACAAATTACCTAAACTTTGCTCTATTGAGTTAATTGTTTTTAAAATTTCAAGCATCAGATGGTAAAATACATAAAACCAAAAGAAAGAAGAAATGTAGAGAATAAAGAGTAAAGGAAAAAAAAAGAAAAGAATAAATTGCATAAACAAAGTATATATGGGAACAAGATAAGTTACTAGAAGTCTACAACAAAGGGAAGCATCTGTAAGATATTAAGGGATTGATTTAGTTTTTGAAAAGAGTTTTCAAAAATTATTTTCAAAAAGAAGAGAAAAAAAACTTGTTTAGTAAGTGATATTTGAAAACTTTTGAAGATGCCAAAATAAAAAAAAAATTGTTCATATTTACTAAAATTTCATTGATGAAAAGTAGAAAACAACATATTCTTATTGTATTTTGAGTTTTTAAAAGGGAAATAAAAAAGTGAAAATCAAAACTATTTAAAAGGCTGAAAACAGTTTTATAAAATTGTTGTCAAAGAAGCACTATAACTTTTTGTGACATTGAGAGTGATCTAATATATGCAGATAAAATCTTCAATGCACAAATGTTGAGCATCAATAAAAGTTCTCTTAAAGTCATCTCACAAAGGTATAATATCTTTACTAAAGTGGATAATATTATTCTTCAATGTAAATTACTCTCCCAATATTCAAATCTTAGATAGAAACTTAAGGATATATTCATTTCAAACAGAGTGATTAGCATGCAAACATGTTAAAAAAAACCTTTGTAATGTGATGCTTTATGATTTATAGGTTAGTATCACTATCGCTGTAATAATAGCAGGTTAAACCAAAGCAAGATACCAAAAAACAGAATATAGTTAACATACCAAAAGTAACATACAATCATGGCATTAAAAAAATTCCAACTTATACATAATCTGAACCCCGTAACTTTAACACCACAACTATCATATTATAATTCAATAACCACACTACCTACTTCCACCTATATTCATAGTTATTACCCCATTACAATGGTCAATATTGTAATTATAACCCAAAGACCAACAACTACAAAAACTAACAATTTCACTTTATTCTTTTCAACACCTAGTTTTATCTATTGTTTTCCAATCGTTATCTTTAAATTCATAACTTCTTCATTTAATGAAATTCTTTCTTCATTTTATTTTTGAAATTTCCTTTCCAAATTTGCCACTTCTTGTGCATATTGATGTGATTCTTTCACTAATTCTGTAATTCTCTTTTTCAATTTCTCATATTTAGCAACATACCCAATCAATTCACTGCCTTTAAATGTCCCAACATTTCCTTCACTTTCATGTTCAAACCACTTGAAGAAATTTAAATGAATAGATTCCTACCATACAAAACCAAAAACATCAAACACTTCACTTGAGAAAAACCTTTGATTAAACCCCTTGGAACAAAAACCACAACATCAAACTACGAAATGAGAAAAACCAGAAGAGAAACTTATGTTCCAATGTGAGCATCGCCAAAAATTCTTCCCAGAGTTATTTACACTACGTGAAGTAAGCGACAATGCTTGAATGTCACACTTGCAAAAAACACTTCAAGGATGAAGAAGAAGTCGAATAACTTTCACCCATGACGTTTGATAAGTACAAATTTTCTACTATACTCCTGACAAGTGTACTGGTCGTATGTAGTATTCGATAAATATCAGGTTGATTCCATATGGACTTGGATGATACCTCAGAAATCTCAAGAGTTTCTACTTGTACGAATGAGAAGATGGAAATTTAAAAACAATAATAAACATAAATTAAGTAAAGCGTAAATAAAAGAAAATATGTAGTTACATGTATAAGATTTAGTTAGGTTTAATTTCACTAAACTATCCCTCAAGTGCATAAATGAACTCAAAACTCTTGTTTACTATCCATGTTCCCATCACCCATAAGAGTATCCTTAACCTCAATCTCTCGCGAGCAAGGAACTAAGCTATTTGAGTATTAGACTATGGATATCTTGCATAATCTCAAGTCAAATAAACCGCATTAAAAGAATGAGCTTAAGATGACCAATAGGTTTTACTCTCTCCCGAGCAATAAAACCCATTGGGAGCTCTTCTCCTTTTACAAGTCAAAATCCTCTCTCAAACTCATTCAACAAGTAAAATCCATGAAAGATAAATAAAATAATGCAAAAGGTAAAGAAGAGCCCCAACATTGAATAATAAACTTAGATTAAAGAGAACAAAAATACATGAGAGTGCAGGTTTAGTTACATCAAATCCCAACGAAATAACAACCTAACTAACCATCAGGATGAATGAATGTGAAAGATGGACAAAGATGGGTCTAGAGCATGCTCTAGGCCAATAAGGTATGCAACCTCTTTCTCAAATGAAAAAACACCCTTTTAAAGACTTTAGATCTGTTCACAAGTGTTGGACGACGACGATGTAGGTGCCGCTTTAGGACACGTGGCCCTACTTTGCCCAAGTGATGGACGACCATCAACATAGGTGTTGGGTGCCCATAATTCAAATTCTACCTCTCTCTACCAGGCCGTGTTGGGCACTCAAATCTAGGTCGTTGGGCGCCTGGGTGCTGCCTTACACCAATAAACTCAATTCTTCTGCCATTTCTTTGATCTTCTTGCAACTTTTCTTAGAACAACTAAAAACAGGAAAACAAAGGTCAAATATGTATAAATTTAAACCAAAAACTAAATCCTAATGGATTTTAGATTGAAGAGAAAAAGGAGGAAAATTAAGCTTTAAATGAGAAAGAATTTAGGATAGTTGCTTTATTTTACCTATGTAAAAACAAATAATTAGGGTAGTTATCAATGTTCTTTCTCTCAACCATCGTTTCACTTTCGACAATGGATAGATAAAGAGGTGATAACAAAATCAAATAGCGACAAACAATATTTTGAGTCACCTTCAATGGTGGATTAAATCAAACACATGTTTGCCCCTTTGTATCTCTTACGAACATTGAACCCTAAAATGAATACAAATCATCAATGAAAGTTTTTTTTTCTGATAAATTCAATTAAACACTACAAGTTATGGCATGATAACTAATGAGCCTAATTCTACACATGTAGCCCTAATCCTAAATCATTTGATGATGTGGCAATTGATGACATGGCTTCTCTGTTAGCCACATCACTAGTTAAATAATTATGGTTAATGACAGGTTGCAATTGTAAACAATTCTAAATGTTGGGTACTAAATTAAAAAAAAAAAAATTTTAGGTACTAAAATTAAAATTAGGGTATATTTTAGGTACTATTAACATATATAAACCTTGTTATTATTATTATTGCTAGGTTTAATAATTATTTTATTACTTGTTATTTCACATATTTGTAATAATATCTTAACTAGATAAAAATAAAGTATATAATAAAAAGAAAAATACAAAATAGATTAAAAAACTTATTATTTATACTCATGAATTTGCTAAGTACACCCCATGGAAGAGAGTCTATCTAAAAATATTAGTGGTGTAAATAAAAAAGATCTAGAAATAAAACATTTTGGGTCATAAGGCGAAAGAGGGTGCACATAATGAAAACGAGAGTTCAAAAAGCAAACAGACAACCTTTGACTTTTTAGGTCAGGAAGTGTATTTAGTGAAAACGAGGGTGCAAATAAGAAATGCATAGCCCATAAGATTTTGGGTCAAGGGGGTATCTTTAGTGAAAGCGGAGATGCAAATAGTAAACTCATGGACCAAAAGCATTTGAGTCAAGAGTGTGTTTAGTGAAAATGGGGGTGCAAATAGTAAATGCACAACCCTTTAAGATTTGGGTCAAGGGGTGTGCTTAGTCAAAGCAGGGTGCAAATAGTAAATGCATAGCCTATAAGGATTTGGTCAGGGGGTGTGTTTAATAAAAACAGGAGTGCAAATAGTAATACAAAAAAAATGAAAATAAGGCAAGATGCGTGCATCCCCTGCATGCTAAAGGAAAGTTCAACAAGGATTTCAAATCCCTAATCTAAACAAAAGATGCAGCCTAAGAAGAGAGAACAGAGAAAGACGAGAATGAAGGACCAAGAGAGGTCTTTTGTGCCAATGTTGTCTCCAACTCCATCTTCAATGACGGTTCCGATGTCTCTCTCGGCGTCTTCTGCACCAATAAAGGTAAGTAATTTTCTACCTTCTTCTTTTTTTTACTAAGTTTTGAAAAAATAATAAAATAGAGTGTGAGTTAATACCTATGTAGGGTCTGGAATCCTTTCTCTTATGTTCCTAACCTTGACTATTTCTTATAGTTAGCTTCTTTCTTTCTTGAAAATTTTCTCTAACCCTTTTTTTCTCATTTAGATACCCTTTTTATAGACGTAATTTTTTGGATTGTTACTCATGAAAAGTTTAATTTTTTTAGGATAAATCTTGTATATCTAGGATTTTATGAGATTATGTTGGTGGTTGCAACTGGGCCATAGGTTCTGAAAAAGTATCCCCATTACTTACAAAGGACACAAGCATGGCAGTGGCAGAGATTTAGAGGTGTTTACCTTTTCATTTTTGTTTTCTTCTTCCGTTTCTCTTTTCCTTTTCTGTTGTTTTTATTTTTTATTTCTTATTTTTATCTATCCTCCTGTATTGAAATTCCTTATTAAGTTTTTTATGGTTGGTGTATATCTTGAATGATGTTTTGTATGTTAGACAGTGTATGAAAATAAAAATACATTTTTTTCTAAATTTATTATTTGCACATCTTAGCATGCTAAATGTACATCTTTTACTTAAAAGGCTAAAATGAATTTAATCTACTAACCATACTAACAGATTTTGCTAAATACACCTATTGTTGTTTTTGTATTTTTCTTTTTTTATTTTTAAATACAAAAATGAAAATCAAACATGAATAAATTGTACAAAAAATTAGATGAAATTGGGTTTCTACATGCCATTATTGTATTGTTATCATCATACAATGGTGATTTAGTAAGTAATTTAATTAACAAATTAGTTTACAAACCTTAAATATTAAAATGTCTTAATTTAATTTATAATACTAAAACCTTAAATATCAAAATGTCTTAATTTATCTTTCAAAAGTACAAAATAACAAACAAAATAAATCATGATCTTTCTGATGGTGACAAAACACCCATCCCCTATAATAAATGGAAGATAAATTATGTTTTTGGTATATAAACTTTTTAAATTTGTGGTTTTGGTACATAAACTTTTTGTTAATTAGTTAATGTAGACAAATATTTTTCTGTCTAACAATTTAGTTCTTCCGTTTATTTTAGCTGTTAAGTGACGACGTCACAAAAAAATATAATTAACAAAATAATGGTAAACTATGATTTTGGTCTTTGAACTTTTTAAAATTTATAATTTTGATACACAAACTCTTTATTGACTAGTCAAAATAATATATACATTTTTTTTTCAACATTTTAGTTCTTCTATTTATTTTTGTTATTAAGAGATAACATGTTATTCTATTTATTATTATTTTTTAATTAATTTTTTTTTGTACTTTTTATTACATTTTGTAGTGATTTCTAGCCATCACAAAGTAAAAAAAAATACTATTCATCTTCTTTCTAATACTCTCAATCCCCCACTTCCCATACCTACCCCCACTACCTTATCCCATGGGTGCTTGTACCCCTACCCTATGTAAAGTCCTCCTCCTCACTTCCTCACCCAATAGCCCCCTTCCCATTCTCACCTAGTTTCCCTTCCTTCTCCACTTCTCCCACCTCCGTTACATACTATTTTTTAAACAATGAATAAAAATACATTTATCAATTTAATTTTTTTCATAATATTTTTAAAAACAACATTACTTTTTTAATTAACTTTGAAACATAGTTTTTGAAGATTATTACGACATATGTATTTTTTCTCAAATATTTTTTAACAAAAAAATGTTTGTATACTTTTTTTAGTCAATAAAAAGTTTGTGTACCAAAATTATAAATTTGAAAAGGTTTATGTACCAAAAACATAGTTTATCATAAGATAATAATAAATATATTGACATATCATTACTTAACAACTAAAATAAATGAAAAGACTAAAATATTCCACCAAAAAAATATTTATATACTTTAACCGGTAAAAAAAATTATATACCAAAACTATAAATTTAAAAAATTTTATGTAACAAAAACATAATCCATAAATAAAGAGAGACATTACTCATATGAAAACACCTTATTCATGTTCTTAGCTTGAAGAGGCAGAACATTCTTTTCATGTTCCTTTCTTAATAAAACATACTTGATGTCAATATTATTATAAAATACATTATCACCTTAAACCCTCAAATGATGTATTTCAATATTTTCTGCATTGAGTTTCTTGAAATTACTATATTTTCTCATAGCTATGAACTTGCCCCACATATATAAGCTTATATTTAGCAGGATTTTTTGCATTTGTCAACTCCTCTAAGGGTTCTACCATAGTGTAGTGTGCAACATGAAGAGAGAAGACGGTTGAGAACCTTTCCTTCTTAGAGTTATAAAAAAAATTATGCGCAAGGTTTTTTAATCACAACATGCATGGTAAACGTACTTATTTACCTTTAATTATTAAAACTACCTTAAAACTCATATCAATAATAATTTCTACTTAATACAACAGTGTAAATTTTTTTACATCCACAACATGCAATAATTAAATTATAAATATACAATAGAGTATAATATGCAAATATTATTTTAAAATATATAAAAAATAAGATAAAATTTATTCAGCTGTGATGATTATCCTATACCAACCCAAGTTCCAATGTTCCCTCTTAGGTATTTTTTATATTGTAAATTCTAGACAATTTGATAGTGGTATCGAGATATAAAATAATATATATACCAAAATTATAAATATATATGTGAATGTCGGTGTACCATACAAGTATTGGTATCAAATAAACACATTATGATGTTTCAAATATGTTTGAATCAACTTTTAGTTAGACGTTTAAGACATGATGACATGTACTAATTAATTAGTTAAAAATGAATAATATTGTACCTGAAGTACATCGCCAACGTTAATAATGTAAGCATCTGGTATAGGCTTGACTTGAACCCATTCACCATCAGATTTTCTCTTCACTTCTAATCCGCCAACATCATCTTGGGCAAGGATGGTGAAAACATTAAATCCTTATGGCTACCAACTCCTAAAGCAAGGTGAGGGGAAGGACAACGAGGATAATACTTTATCTTCACATAACTACTATCGACTTTGAAGAAATCATGAAACCGTTTCGATGGCAACCCTAAGCTCAAATAACTTGAATGCTAGTTTTCTTGTATTTTCAGCTCACACCTCTCTGCATAACAATGTCATAATCTAAGTTACAATCTTATATTAAATTAATTATCAATAACTTTTTTTACAAGTTTTAGTTGGGAGTGTGACAAGATGAGTCACTGCCTGATTTTGGTGCCTTGAAAATCAAGGGAGATAACTTGCGATAGTTAGAGTAGGTTAAACAATTTGATTTACTTTGTTATTAGGTGGGTTGATGGTTCAAAACTTGGAATAAATATTATTTTATTATTTTTTAAAAAATAATATAAAATATAATTTTACTAAAACCATATTTCTATTTTTCGACAAAGTTATAAATTTACAAAAACAAATAAAAAAACTACAAAAAGTAAAATTTGTATTAGTGGTTTTATTTTTTTACAAGGTTAGAATTCTACAAAAAATAAACAACAATGTTATGACAAAGTTTATTTTATTTTCTTAATAAAATTGTTTTTATAAATTTTAATTAATACTTTATTTTATATTTTAATTATTATAATTATTTTATTAATTTATAAAGATAATATAACTTTTTCAAAATAAAATATAAATTTGGAAGATTGATAGGTCCATCTTTCTCAGCTTGTTAAATTAGTGGTTTAGACGGAATCAACCAAAACAAATTAATGAACTCAAAACACTACTTCACCATGCTAAAATGACAACAAACTAGCATATCGATCCACCTAACTTGTCCAATCTTACCATCTTAGTTTTGCAAATTAACAAATTTATTAAGCAATATTGATTAAATTTTATTCATTTTTTATATGGGCATACACATATTTTAAGCAAAATTTTAAACTACTATGAATTAAAAAGTTAATTAAAAAATTAGCATTATTGAAAGAAACTCGTACCTACACCCCTACACATCTTAAATATAGTATGATTTCATTTTTAATTTAGACCCAATAATTTTTTTAAATTTTTTATTACTGATAAATTTTTTGTTTTATTTTTTATTCTTCACAGCGTTATCTAAACAAAATTGAAAAATAAATCATTAAGAAAAAGAAGTTAAACATATTGTGGAGAAAAATAAAAATTGGAACATTTATTATATATTAAAAATGTATTTTACTCTAAAGTCTATCATGTGAAATTAAACTTAGAAAATGACACATACAATACCTATATGCAACAATCATTTGATTATATAAGGCAATCCACTTTCACTTCACTTTTAGCATAAAAATCATGAGTAAAGGTCGACAATATGCAAAGAACTTATGGTAATGTATCTAATTTGATTAAGAAAGCAATATGGAAAGAACTTATGGTAATGTATCTAATTTGATTAAGAAAGCAATATGGAAAGAACTTATGGTAATGTATCTAAATTTTATCTACAACATAAATATAAAGTCTATCATGTGAAATTCAAATTAGAAAATAAGGATACGAAACCTTTAATTTTCTTACCATTAGATTAGTTTTTGAAAAAAAAAAAAGGTCTTATTTTACAATGTTCATTTTTCTTTAGATTAACCTTGAAAGTTGTTTTTATTACTTTCAATCTAAATAAAAATCATTTCCAAGAAAATTAAAAATTTCCATATCCTTTTCTAATCTTGAAAGTGATATTAATATTTCAATAATTTATTTGGAATCAAAATGTTTTATGGAGTATCAAAATAAAAACTCAATAATCTATTAAGTACTAAAAATATCTTTAAGAATAACGTGTATGTATAATTTGTTATAATATTTTTAAACATATAAATTAAGGTGTTAACGTTAATATAAGAAGATCTAAAGGTGTCTGTCTCATAAAAACAAGGTGTTATAATTTACAAATTAAAAAATAGTTATTTATTATAAATTTAGTTAATATATACATTTATTTGTATATTTATCAGTTTAATTAAAATAATAGTTTTCTAAATTCAATGAATGTAACCGATCGAGCTTGATTTGTTGGATGACAGATAATCTATCAAGAAATATTGGTTACATGTTGAATTAGATATTCTAAAGTGATGATAAGATAGATAGAATTGAATTACCTAAATTCTGGTGGATTATGAGGCCACTTGTTATACCATTGAGTAACTTTCTTGTCATGAAGGTGAATTGAAGCTGGCATCAAGGTTGGTTCATCAACAACATACTCATAAACCTCTTTCCAATACCTAACATTCTTGGTGTGTTGAGAGTCATAAAACCCCATAACCTGCACAATGTCCCTTCAAAACTTACTCTTCTCCTCTAAGCTGAGATGAAAGAACTTTCTCACAACATCATCAATCCTTTTCTTGCTCTCAACATTTCCATGGTTGATTACTTGGAAGAAACCCCGCTTCTTGCATGCACTGCCTATTTCCTGGCCTTCAATGTTGGCTGAAGGGTCTGACAAACAAGAAAGGTCTATCACAGGAATGCCCTCTGCTTCTGCCACTGAGACCTCTTTGGGTCTATCCCTGCCATGTTCAACAATTTCTTTGTTAATCAATGGCTCCAATACAAATATATATATATATATAGAAGGAATAAACAAGAGTTGGACAAAAGATATACAAGCTCACCTAACCAAAAAGTTATGACAATTGACAAACATTAATAATTAATATTTCTAAACATTTTAGCCTTTAAAAATTTCAATCGCAACACTTGTTGAAAATAAATTTAAGTTAACTTCATTATATATATTTTTTTTTAATTTTGTCTCCAAAATATTATCCAAATAATTTTTTTAAATAATTTAAAATTTTATTTAAAACATTTTATAGACTAAATTACATAAAAACATAAACTAATTGATCTAAAGAAATTCAAAAAATCGAAGTAAGAATGCCTATAACTTTTTTAAATAATAAAATAATAGTTTACTCCATGAGACGTTATTATATATATATATATATATGCCTTGCATATTATTCAAAGTCCCGACACAATCAAACTAAGATACCAAGATAAAAGTGGGACCAACAATGAAATAAAAATCCATCCAAAAATATGTGATCAACTATATACAATATAAAAAATGTTAATTACACTATAATGAGTTAATATTCTCTTTATTTTAGTTTTTTTCATTTCCTTTTATTAACAAGATTTGAGGAAATAAATTTCACACCCTCCAAAGTTTTTAATTAATTTTTTAAAAAATATAGCAAATGGAAGAAATTAAATAGAACAAAAGACAATTTTTTTGTTTACAATAGAAAACAAAAGAAATAGAACAAAAGTTGACACCCTCCAAAGTTTTAATTATGTTTACAATAAATTTTTTGATAATATCTTATTAATGATGTTCTAAAAAGTTTCAAATAAAACTAAATTTAATTATTTATTAAATGATAATATAACCTAAATGTTTAAGAAGAAATTTCTTTTAAATTGTTAAAAATTGGAAAAAGAAAACTATCATATCGTAGCAATATTTGTTTATGTGTCTTAACAGTTAAAACTCAGACTGTCCTTCATATAATATTCCAAAACGAGCATGATTAGTAAAAATTAATAAATAATTTTTAATTTAATTAATTATAATTAAATTAATATAAATAAATTTTTTATTAACCAAATATTAGAATTGTTACTTGCGACCTTTTCTTATCTCTCTTTTCTCTTATCAAACTGAGCTATTTTATATCTTCTACAGTGTTAATGAACTCAGTTTGATTACAAAGACAATCATTCATACTATACTTATTAACAATGAATTAGGAAAAAAATTATACTTAAATATTTATTTTAAAAAATATAATTATCTTTATAATAAATATAATATATTATAAGCGTAAAAAACAAAAAAAAATTAAAATATAATCCATTTAAAAATATTTGATAAGGAATTAAAGCAGATGATTTAAATATATATTGGGTAAAAAAAAAATACTGTAAGAACTAAATAAAAAAAAGTATAATTTTATAAAAATCATTTTGGAAAGAAACAGTGACGACCACGTGTAAATGACGCTTACGGCTTACCTAATTTATAATTCTTTCAAGGGTAGTGTAGTGTCCACTAATAGGAAATGAATTCACTACAGTTCGAAAGGGACTGCATTCTGTGCAGTTACAAATCTCACCGTTTATTTGGGTTTTCTTTTAGTAACCTTTTATATAGGTTTCTATGTGCTTTATACATTAAATTGTGGAAATGTTAAAATTAAAAGAATGGCTGAGATTCATATAGAGTATCTTAGTTCACAATTAGATATATAAAATTAGAAATTACTCCTTAGCATTAAAGTCTTAAAAGAAATTGAGAGCATAAATAAATAAATAAAAGAAAGTGATAGCAAATGCAATTGTTGATGCCTGAAACGAAGTGAAAGCATAAATAAATAAATAAATAAATAAATAAAATAAAGTGAGAGTAAATGCAATTGCAATTATTAGAATTTTTTAAAAAAATTATGATAAACTCTTCCACAATTTTTAGAGTATTTTTTTTTCATATTAAGTAAGATGGAAGAGGTTTTTTTTAACTTTTACCCCAACAACACTCATGAGTTTTTAGTTTATTTTTTATTATTTCCTAATAGATCAACATTTTAAATAAATAATTGATTTTTCAAAAAAACGGTTCTTCCTTCATGGAGGACCATGACCTTCTACCAAGAAAAGTTCTTATTATTAATAATCATCTTAAGAAGGATTCTGGAAAGGGATTAAAGGGTCTTGACATTTTGTATGTAGGAACCTACTTTGGCAAGTTGGAAATGGTAGGGAGATTGACTTTTTGTTTGATGGTTGGGTGCCTAAGAGAGGACCTCTAACTGATTAGTATACTTATAATAATAAAATAGACACCAAGAACATACCCCTTATTTTTTTGTAGCAACTAACGGATCTTGGGATGCGAATGTGCCTACTTTGGAAACATTGTTGTCAGCTGTTGTAGTAGTTGATATATGCAAAATTCCACCAACTAAAGGTGATTCAGAGGATGACTACCCCCTATGGAGGAATCGGTTGGATGCTTGGTTCTGCACAAAAATTGCTTACAACTACATTATGGATCAAGACTCACTACATGGTAAAACCATTTTCAAACAGTTGTTGAATTGGGATGGCCGAGAACATATCTGTTTACTCCTTAGGAAGGTAGCTAATACTATTTTACTACTAACAATCTAAGGTATAATCAATATATGACAAACAATCCTACATACCCTTTGTGTGGTCATCATAGAGAAACCATGATGCATGCATTCTGAGACTATATTAAAATTGAGAGCATTTGGTAGAAAATGGGTGCTCTACGTATTCCTAATTTCTTTGACCAACAAAACTCTGAATCTTGACTCCTATTGAATCTAAGAAGCATGCACAATCATAATGTTGGTAGATGGAATATTATCTTTGGTGTTATGTTTGATCGTCTGTAGAGGAAGAGGAATGATTGTGTGTTCGATGGTAAAACTAAATCAGATGGGGAAGTTATTAGTGTGCCATTTATCTTGTTGGTGACCTCAAGAATATACACCAAATGAGAGCAATTGTGAAGGAGAATGGGGCATAGTACTCAAAATTTACTAGATTGGCAGCTCGGAAGCCTTCATATGTTGGTATGCTCAAGATTAATTGTGATGATGTTGTGTGTCATTCTAGATTGACAGCTACTATTAGAGGTGTGGTGTCTGATTACATAGGTGAGTTTATCCTTGAATTTTCATATAAAATTGCGTGTTGTGAGGTGGATAAGGTTAAACTTTTGGCTATTCTCCAAGTGCTGAAGGTGGCATACGAAAATAGTTTTCGAAGCATTACCATTGAATCTTATTCACTTAGGATTATTAAGAAGTTGGATGAGGGTTGTGCTAGAGATCATCTATCAGGGTTGTGTCAGGGATCATGTGCCATTTCCCATTTTGAAGCATATATACCAGCAAAGTAGAAAAACCCTTAATTGCGATTTTGCATTTGTTCCCCGTGAGCTAAACATGGTCGCAGGTGGTTTTACTAAGTTAGTCTTAGCTAGGTCCCAAGAAAATGTTATATTTGATTTTATTCCCCATCTTATATTTGATGCTTATGCAAAATATTTGAATTGTATTTTAGATCTTGTTATGAGTTAATAAAGTTTTGGTTGGACTTCGACCCATACCTTTTCACAAAAAAAAAATAATAAAAAATTTTACAAGAGATTTCTTATCAAATATAGCATAAGTTGGAGTTGTATCAATTCTAAAATCTATTTTTAATAAAAAGTAATTATTATTGAGAAAATTACACTTAAAATTCTTAAAGTTTTGTTAAATTATTATACACAATATTGTTTATTATTTTGACTATTCTTATAAGAGTATACATTATTATATTTTTAAAATTGAATGAGTGTGTAATGTAAAAATAGATATTAGTATAATATTTTTAAAAAGTTGTAGGAGAGTTAAATATAAGATGAGAAAAACACAAGTCATAAATATTAATGTGTTATTTGGGATGATGATTAGTTTTTTGCTTTTTGACTTTAAAATGTATTTTGAAAACAAAAATGTGTTTGTAAAAAAAAAAGGGTTGTGATTTGGTTCTTTTAGTTATTTTTAGAATAGTTCTACTCCATTTAAAGAGCAATAAAAATTGGTTTTGGGATCTCTATTTTTGTTTTTACTCAAGTTCATTGTTTGTCATCACTTGCTGACACTATTATCGACCATCATCCTCAATCGTCAATATTAAAATTATGTCTAACAAATCAATGATAAGAATTTGTGATATTTTAGTAATTAAAATAGGGGTGAAGACAAGCATGAGGTTGGGGACGACGATAGGGTGAATGTGTATTTTCTCATTCCTAACTTAACAAATTGAGTATTCAACATACTCGTATTCATACTCAGTCAAATCAGAAATTCTATATTAAATTTATTTGGGGATTACGCATCAGTAGAGTTTATTTGTTGTTTAATATTAAAAATAAAAATAAATTATTTTTATAAATTTAAAACAAAAACACACCCAAACAGTTTCAATAAGAGCAAAGTATTACTATTACTCTAATATTTCCTTTATTCCTTTGCCCCAATTGCTTACAGATTGTTTAGTTGAATTTTCTATTTTTCTAAAAAAGTTTTCAATTAGTTTTCTAAATTTTTTATAAAATTGTCCATTTCCTAGAAAAGTATGAAATTTCGGAAACATGTGTTTAAATACATCTAGTTTTCAAAAATGTCATTTCTTAACAAAGAAAGGTGGTAGGGCAGCCAAAGACGAGTGATGCAGGCATTACATTGAAGGTGGTAAAGGTTCGGGTGTGAGGTGTGAAAAGAGCATGAGGTGGTAGTGGTAGTTATAAAGAGGTGTTATAGGTTAGGGTGGGAGGTGCAAAAGGAGTGTGAAAGGTGGAGGTAGCAATGACGGAGAGGTGACGAAGGTTACAGTAGAAAACACGGAAGGAGGATGAAAAATGACAATAATGGTGGCAAATAAGTGATAAAGGTTGGAGTAGGAAGCACAGAAGGAGCATGAATGGTAGGAATAGTGACGATACAAAGGTGACATAAGTTAGGGCGAAAGACGTGAAAAAAGTATGAGTGATGAGACAGAGACAATGAAAAGGGTAGGAGAACTTGTTGTGGTTGATGATTTTTAATATACATATTGGTTATTTAATAATGAATTTAAAATGCTTTTAAAAATTAAAAGTTTATAATTATGCTATCACACTTTTTATTAAAATGGTTATTAAATAACCGATGTAAACAAACAATTTAAAAAACTTTTTATTATTAATGGGTAGCATAACACTTCAAACATTCTTCTATTCTTGTCTATCTTATTGGGAAGTAAAATACAACTCAACAAATGCATAACTTAAGTTTAATTTACTTAGTTGAGAAAATGTAAAAACTAAATTTGAGCATCATATTTTCCATTTCCATCTTGTTTCTACTTTGTGGTGTTATTCGTAGATTGTTTATTCTTGCATTTTGATTTTAACATTGCAAAAGAGAAAGTTTTTTTTTCTTCTCTAAGTTAAAATGCAAAATCTGATATTTGAAAACGAGAACATACTTATTTTATTTCCGAATTATTTTTCAATTCGTACTATATAAGTTTTCATTTATAGCGAAAGCAAAAATTTATCCAGATTTTCAAAATCAATTAAATTATTTTTTATAAAATTCAATTGATTGTTTAATTAGTTACTTCAATACAATGCCACAAAACATTATAATATGCATCAGTGATGGATCTAGAGAGGGTAAGAGGGCCTTACCCCCTCCTCAGGATCCTTCTTGACATTTTTTTAAGTATTAATAAAAAAAATATTTTGTTAATATTTGTTTAATTTTTTCAACAATAGATTTATTTTTAATTTTAAATATAATTGTATTAATATTTTTAAAAATTATTATTTATTAATAATTACTTATTAAAAATAGCTATTCAAATAAATATATAAAAAATTGGCTCCACTTCAAAATATTTTTAAATCTGTCTCTAACATGCATTAGATGGGAATTTCTCCCTTGCACCCATAATTTCTTTTTGCAACTCCAATAGAATACCTCTAAAAAGTTTAATCCAAAGTAAAAAATACATATCAAAATAGGGTGTAGGAGAAATTCCATAGGTGCAGAGAGAAATTGCCTGCATAGACAACACCATGCCCACATATATCTTGGCCCAAACCTTGCAAGATCATGTGGCTCCTTTAACTCAAGATAAATACTCTATTTCCATAACAAACATCTTATTCACGTTCTTATTTTGAAGAAACAGAGCATACAATTCAAGCTCTTTTACTAATACAATGTTCTTCTTTTCTTTCTTTTTTAAATGGCTAATACAGTGTTCTTGACTGTGACATTGCTACAAAATACAACGTCTCCTTAAATTTTTAAATGACTTATTTGAATGTTATCTGTATCAAGTTTCATGAAATTACTATGCTTTCTCGGAGCTATAAACTTGCCTCAATTATGTTTGGTAGGGTTTTGTTCATTTTGTTAGCTCCTCTAGTGGTTCCACCATGGTGTAGTGTGAAACATGAAGAAAAAATGGAGTTGAAAGTTTTTGCTCTTACGACTTAACCATAATAACTTTGGCTCAATACTCTCATATGTATCATTGTTCCAAACATGGGATTCAATTATCTCTTGTTAACTATATATGATATGTTTCATGGGAACGCATATACAATTAATATCTAAATATGAGTTTTTAAAGTATGTAAAAAAATTAAATATATAGAATCAAATTTATTCACTTATTCTTATTCTATCTCAACCTAAGTTTTAATATTCCTTCTCAAGTACGGAATGTTCTAAAATTTTCATAGCTTTATATATAAGTATTGTTAAATAATAGATTACATTATTACAATATTTAAACTAGCTATTTGTTAATTACATGTTTAATATATTAATTAAACATTTGAGTTATACATAAAAAATATTAAGATAATATGATAGGATAAAAGTTAGGAAGAAGAGAGAGGAGAGATCATGTTTTCAAGTCTCTCTTTTAACAAACTATTTGAACGTAAAAAGAATAATGTTATCTATCAATAATATTATATTATAATCACATTTGATTACACATTTTTTATAATTAGCGTGACTTCTATGTTACTTTCTATCAGAAACTTCGATTTAAAGTTTTTGTGCTTGGAGACATGACAACAACATACTTTATATTGACTATCGTTTATAACATTTTCTTTTATGTTTTTGTTGTTCATAATATATCTTTTACTATCCAATAAGAATAATGTTACATTATATAACTTCAATCAACCACACTACTCCAAAAAATTCTTTGGAGTGAATTGAAACTTATATTCAGAAAAAAAATAATTGTCTCTAATAAATTATTTAGAAAAAAATTATGAAAGTTGGTCATTCACCACGATCAATTCCTTTAATTCATCCGATCTCAAAACCAACAAGCAAAAAAATAGAATTTTTATGATTTAATTTGGTCATAAATTAAAATTTTGAGACAGAAAATCTAAATTTTAAATCCATCAAACCTTATGGAGCATTTAATGAATTTTTAATATTTAAAAAATCAATTAATTGATAAAATCTTGAAAAAAACTTGGATACACTCAATTAGAAATGACAATGAATAGTATGTCAGTAAATTATATACTACTCATTACTCTCATCCAAAAAGGAGATACACACCCATGAAATGAATACCTACACATATTTTTAATATACATATGCTTCCACATATATATATATATATATATATATATATATATATATATATATTCCATATATCCCTATATTGCTTGAAATTTCATTATATATCTTGAAGTATTAAATATTTTTTTAATGTCTTGCGCTGATTGGGTTCTTTCCATAAAATTTTATCACTGAGAGTTTACAAAAATGGGGGCAAAGAGGTTAGAAGATTGAATTAAACTAATTTTCATTTGTAATTTGTTCGGAGAATTGTACATTGTGTATTTTATAATCAACAGAGCAGCTACAATTTCCCTTCTGAAACAAGATAACAAATTAAGGGTGAGTTCTTATAGTTAACAGAGTAGCTACAATTACCTTGTGTATTTATAATTAACAGAGTGACTACAATTTCAAAATGGATAAAATGTTTTATGTAAATTATTTGTGTGTTTGGTAACACATGATTTGTAAAGTAGTTTCCTAAACAAATAGTTATTTTTTGTGTTGATTTTGTTAGAATGCAAACAAAGTCTTACATCAACAACAGAGCGAATATAAGTTTATATACACTGAAATACTTTTTTTTTTTAATAGGCTTTTTAGGAGGTAACTAAAAAAGCAAAATCGTGAAGAGTTTCTAGTGTGTATGGTGATTTGGGTTTAGAATGTCTTGTATCGAAAGTCTTTTTAATGGTGGATCCAAGTACGGATGATTAAAAAGCGTGTTTAGCTGGCAGCTGTGCAAGAACTTACTAATGTGGAGGTGGTGAATCCACTACAACTTACAATTGTTCATGTCATGAAATTAGTATCCAGAAGAAAAATCTAAATTAACATACTAGAACTAGATTTCTTTTTAACGATAGATCTGTAAGCGTGTCCCGTTGGCAGAGTAACTAGGTAACAACTTACCAATGTGGAGACAGTGTATGTAATGAACCCTTCCATGCCTAACAAATTAGCACGATTTTACACTAACTCCAGATTTCTAATTTTAACATGTTACCAAACATCCACTACAACTTACACTTGTCCATGTCATAAAATTAGTATATAGAAGAAAATTCTAAACATCAACACATTTCAGTTATTGTACTTTCAATTCTACTTGCAGTTGAAAATTAACATACTAGAACTAGATTTCCATATTTTATTATTAGAAAATTATAACAACACTTTCAGAGATCCAATTTAATTATTCATGTATCTCTTTTTTTTTTTATCTAACATGAAACATTATTTTGATAATTCTGTTCCAGTTGTACTAAAAGTTGAAGGTGCAAATATAAAAAATAGGAAAAAGTTGTTTCGTGTTGGGTAAAAAATTAAGAAAAAGGTGGCGCATCTGTACTCAGTACTCACAGTAACTCCTGAAAAGTGTGGCTGTAATTGGCTATTTTATGATTCATAGACAAACGAAGCAACACAATTTTATTTGGTTTAGAAATTATACAACTGGCACAACTGGTTATGCTCAGACATGAATGATATTGAGTATTGAGAATGCCAATTCAAGTGGCTAATTGAAGATCCTGAAGTGATGAATTTGGATATTCTCGACATCACGCTTCTTGAAATCACTACGGTTTCTATTTGCAAAGAACTTGCCATAGTTGTATTCTCTATATCTTGCAGGATTTTGCTCATTCACAAGCTCCTCTGCAGGCTTCACCATAACATGGTGAGCAGGGAAAAAGAAGAATGGAATTGAAAACCTTTCCTTCTCAGTATTCACCACCACCCTGTGCTCCACACTCTCATACTTGTCATTGCTCCAAACCTGCAAAAGCACCCCAACATTTAGATTGAACCATTTCGTTCAATTATATGTCCTCTTATTAGTAATTTTGTCAACATGAAGGAACTAAAACAAAAGGGTGTTTATATATATATAAAGATAAAATATGTTTTTAAGTCTCTTAATTTTTGGTGAAAACTAATTTTAGTATGGAAACTTATTTTGGTGTTTATATTTTTTGTTATTGGTGAATTTCATTCCTCTGGTCTGAACTTAGATTCTAGAATAAGGGATGAAACTTGCCAATTACAAATAAGCATAAGGGTCAAGGAAAGGAATAAATTATTTTTTTTACCAAAATTATGGATTTAATAACATATTTTGATAAGAAAAGAACCATTTACTACACTTTTGTTACGTTTTTTTCTTCAATGAAATCCTTTCATTCATGTTAACAATATAGCCACTACCCTTTGTGGCTTTGTGGTTTACAGATATTTATTCAAACCACGAGTGTGAGTTCTGACGTGACATCAAATCAATGGAAAAAAAAAATCATGTTAAAAAAATAACTTTAGTTTAGAAATTCAAGATAACATTCACAATTTTTTCAATTATACCCTTTATATTTTACTAATACATTAAATTTGCAAGTATCTAAGTTAATATATAATCACCTATAGATAAAAATATTGATATAACACAAGGTGTATTAAATAGGGATATTTTAGTTTAGCAATATCCTAATAATATTTTTTAACAGGTGTATGCTAACCTTAAACAAAGTGACATACCTGAACTATATCCCCCACATTGATAATAAATGCATTTGGAGTAGGTTTAACTGGAATCCATTCCCCATCTGATTTTCTCTTAACATGTAATCCTCCAACATCATCTTGAGCAAGCACAGTTAAAGCACTAGAATCCTTGTGACGACCAACACCAAGTGCCAGGTCAGGGAAAGGACATGGGGGATAGTAATTGAGTCTCAGCATGCTGAGTTGATTCTTGAAACAGTCATGGAATTTGTTAGCAGCAAAACCCAAGCTCAGTGAAATTAGCCCCAACAACTTGTAAGCTAGCTTTTCCACTTCTCTAGCATATTCCTCCATTGTTTCCCTAATGAAACATAATTCTCAGCCACTGAATATTTTTCTGCTGAATCTAATTTTGAAATGTGCAAGTTTCATCTTGATTTAGTATGATTATTGTCAAAGTCAGACTGGCATTTACATGATCATATATGTGACTAAATTAGTTATAATGGTCTAGTACAATCTCGATTGTTTGTCAAAAATAAACTCAATCCTTTTCTTTTTGATCTTTGAATGATTAACAAAAGAGTAAAACATCATTTTTGTCAAGAAATTGTTGCCATCATTGAACTTGTTGCTTAATATTAAGAAAGTTATCAATATAATTTAACAGTTAATTAGTCATTTAAATTTAACAAAATTTAACTTCTCAATTATTTGTAATTTTAAATGAATTTGATCCTTTCCAGGGATAACCTGAATTTGATTTTTGCAGAATGTATCTACAGAAAGCGAAGAGCTTCAAATGTAAACAAGTCTTGACAGAGATCGAATTAGTCTTTACCAATAAAAACCAAGACTTGTAGAAATAGTTTGTGGTACCACTATAGAACTCAAGTGATCAAGTCCCTAATTAGGGTGGTTATCAATGTGACCCTACACTTGGTATGAGTTCAGGACCGAATTCATTGACTAATGTCAAACTAAATTAACATTTTTTTAAAAAAAAGGGAAAAGTGGGGCAGCCAGCAATACTAGTCCAAAAATCAAAATTTTAATAACACTGAAGGACTGAATTGAAAATTTGTACCAATTTCAGTGTTAGGAAACAGATTGACTGATTGTCATAAAAAAATAAGAATCCAATTTACTCTTTGGTATAATACAAAGACCAAATGATGAATGAGATTGACATTGAAGTCACTAATTTAAGATTACCTAAAGTGAGGAGAGTGTTGAGGCCACTGGTTGGTGAGAGTCCTGAGGTCCTTGTCATGGGGTTCATGAGAAGATGGGACCTGTGCTGTGTTCTCAACAAGATAATCAAACACCTCTTTCCAGTCTCTTACATTCTTGGTGTGTTCTGCATCATGGTACCCCATTGCATTAAACTCATCTCTTTTCAGTTTCTTTTTCTCCTCCAAACTCATCTCAAAGAACTTCTTGGCCTCAATCTCAACCTCTCTACTTAGCCCAAAGGGGACCCCATGATTTACGACTTGGAAAAATCCCCACTCCTCACATGCCTTGCCAATCTCTGAAATCAGTAACTCTTCTCTACCTTCAGAAAGGTCAATCACTGGAATCTCAGTAACTTCCTCCACCTTGGCTTTGGGACGGTGTTCCGTGGATTGAATAAAAGCTGGATCAATGTCTCCCATGTTTCAGATTCTCCTATCCTTGATCGTTTCTCAATACACACATCCAACATATATATATGGGGTCTTGTAAATAACTTGAGACTTAGTTTAGTTGTTGGAAGAACACAACTATATGCACTCTAACGTGTAAACCACACACAACACTAACACTAGTTACATGTAAATGTTGTAAATAATCAGAATTTAATTAAATATAATATGATTAATATAATAAATTATTTAAACTAGTAATATAGTCACTTATTTAAATCAATTTTTTAGGATAACAAAGTTAAAAAACAAATAAGTTTTATTTTTTAATAGTATATATAAATGTGTTTTGTGTATTTTGAGGCATCATTTTAGATATTTAAGTTTGGTATAAATGTTTCTTTAAGTATCCAAAACAACCAAAAATCATTTTTTAAGTAAAGATCAATTTAAAAGTATTTGACATGTGACAATCAAACAAGTCTCGATGAGTATTGTGTGTCATAAATATAGTTTGTGATTATTTTTTTTGTTCCAATCTTGATTGAATTTGTGACAACAAACTCAACTATGGTTAAGCTAAGCTGGAAACAACGCAATCCACACCCTCGGTTGTTTGTAGTTTGTGATTAGAGGAACAAAAGTTTAATTTTGTTTACTTATTATGGTATTTTCTTATAATGTGAGATTAATCCTGAAATACATTGAATCTGGACATGTTTGTAGTTGGTGATCAAAGGGTGAAAGTGGACAAAAATGTGAGGTGGCAAAAAAGAATTGAAACTGCATGAAAGACAGATAAGATGAATAAGATGTTGTAACATATTTGAAGTGGAGCAGGACAACTTGGGAATTTCTTGATCGTGATGATCAACATGTGACCAAGGTTTTTACTGGCCACCCCAGATACAAACAAATAAAAGTAAAATTCATGACTCGTTAAGGTGTAAATAATAAATTAATTACAGCTATGTATATATAGAATTCGACTAGATAACAAATACCAAACAGTAAGAATTCGACTAGGACAGCAACTTCTCATGCTAGTCCCTGATTCTTTTATGTTATTCCAGCTTGTATTGCACACAATATTTACTTTCTGTTTTACTACAAATTACAGCTGCCAAAGGTAAAATTTAATTGGAATGTATAATAGTGTGACAGTTTTTATATTGTTTAGTTAATTATGGAATACTATACTAATTAAATACACATATTTAATAATCATATAATAATTATCTTTTTTAGTCATTAATAATAATTATTATCTAAAAATCAATTATTTCACAAAAAAAAATCTAAAAATCAATTAGGCCATCCTGTTAAGCACAAAAAAATAATTTCTTAATAAGAAACTGTTAGAAGAAGGTGGAGACATGAGTTTTATATGTATATATATATATATATATATATATATAAAAGATGAGTTTTTTTAATCACCATTGATCATAATTAAATCATAATAAAAAATATAAAAGTGTGAATTTTTAAAAAAATTTTACATTCTCTTACAATTGAAGCAAATTTGTAAATAAATTTATTAATAGTTACATGATATTGAAAGACCAAAAAAGTATTATGAAAATCATAAAAATAATTTAAAAACTCATTTAAGAAATTTACATCGGAAAGTTAAACAACTATTTAAAAACTTATTTTATTGCCTATTACACTTGATTTTGTAGTTTTCTTCTACGTTTCCTGCAAGTTATTTTCCTGCCCTTTTTTAAGGCTTAATAAACATTTTTGTTTATGGGTTTGATTTTATTTTTTAGTTTTTTTAAAATAATTTTAAAAAAAAATTTTTTGAAAGAAGAGAAAAAAAAATGTTTGATAAGTTTTATTTTAAAACTGTTTTAAAGATATGAAAATGAAAAAAATTGTTTATATTTATGAAAAATATTATTAATGAAAAGCAAAAAATAATTATTTTCTTATTTTATTTTGAATTTTCAAAACAAAAATAGGAAACCAAAATCAGAATCATTTTTAAAATCGTTTTGAGAAAATAGTACCCAAAACATTTTTTAGTTTTTAAATACTAAGACTTCGATTTATTTTATTTTTTTTAGTTTTTAAAAAGAATTTTAAAAAATAGTTTTAAAAAACTGTTTTCTAGAAGAGAAAAAAAAATTGTTTGACAATATTATTTGAAAACTGTTTTGAAGATATAAAACCTAACTGTGTTTTGTATTTTTTAAAAACTAAAAAATAACAACTGTGTTTAAAAACTATTTTAAGAAAACAGCAGTCACACAGATTTTTAGTTTTTAAACATTAAAATACTAAAAACAATTTTATAAAATTATTGTCAAACAAACATTAATTTTTTATTTTAATTTTTTAATTTTTTTTATTTTAATCCTGAAATTTTTGTTTAACGTTACTTCCTCTTATTAAATCTTTAATATTAAGTAATGATGTAGCTAATATTTTACTACATTAGCATATCATGTTATTGAAAATAATAATATAATAACATGTAATTTTTTTTAAATAAAAATATTATTAGACTAAACAACTTATAATCCCTGAAAATACATACCTTTTTTACTTTACTCTTTTAAAAGCTTTATTTTTCACTTTACTTTTGTCCCAAAAAATTTAAAAGTCTTGTTATATGTCCAACAATAACTAATATTTTGTTACATCAATTCTTTTATGTCATTAAAAATAACAATATAATAAAACAATGACCTTTTTTAAAATAAAAATATTATTGTTAATAAATAAAAATATTCACACTGAACTGGGTCATATTGATTCATTTCTTTTTCCCCCTAAATTCATATAAATTTAAAAGAAAAAAAAACTAATCTTTTAACTGAAATTAAAACAAGATATTTTTATTAAAAATAATATATGAACATTATTCAAAATAATAAAGAGTAATTTTTATTGAGAATAATATATAAACATAATTTCAAATAATAAAAAAATTCTCTTTTTGTTTCCGTAATAAGTATCTTAAGATACTGGTTTGCATTTTCCAACCTTTTAATTTTAAAATTACTAAACATGTATACATTAGTTATATAATCATCAATTGATTTCAACTTAGACTACTGCATGTGATATCAATAATTGATTAAAAATATCTAACACAATTAAGGAGTGTGCATATCTAAAATCTCTTCATAGTATGACCTACTAGTGAATTGAGGGATTAAAGAATAAAACGTATGCATGAATCAACTTAAAAGGACAGTGCCCCAGTTCAGACACTACAAAGGCCTGTAACGTTCAATAATCAATGCAGGGTCGAAATAAACTAAAGCATAGTTGAGTGCTATCACTTTTCTAATTAAACTGTGACTATTTACAAACAGGAACATTGATGTGTTCAAGCTGCATTCATAGAGGTTGCAATGAGAACGTGAGTTAAAAATTGCATCCCGTCTTGGATTTTGCAAACTGCTGTGGTTTGATCAGCTCGAAGGTGCTCCGAGAAGGCACTGGCTTTTTCCTGAACTGATTTCTGGGGAACAGTTGAATGAGACTCAGCAGTAGCAGCTTTAATGGCAGCTTGATAAGCCTCAGTTACATCAGATATGCCTGAGAAAAACATCACAAACGCCAAATGATAAACTTAAGTGACAACAGAATAACGCGTCATACTAATTCAATGGACATACTTTAATATTTGATGATAATAACGGGAGGAAATAGTAGACAACCAACCTGTAATAAAACTGTTGGAAACTGCTTCTACATATCCTATCATTGTTTGGGCGTTTATTCTTATGATATTAGCTTTTGCAGAAACCTCTTCAGGCCACTCCATGTTCGCCTTATCATCATCCGCTTCATCCTCGGTCTTGTTGGCACGAGAAATGATGGATTTGCCAAACACCAGAAGTTGAGACACCGCAAAACAGCTCATTTCAGATAGTCTCTGCAAAGAAAAGCAGCACCATTTGACTCACTTTTACGACAGCCATGTGCGATAAGAAGAATAAATTTTGCCCCATATTTTATAAAATTTTCTCATACATGAACTCCCTCGGAATGAAGAGATTCCAATCTTGCAGTAGTTCTCTGAATTATATCGTTAGCAGCTAGTCCAGTCAACGCATTAGTGAAGCTGCAACAAGAAGCCTCATATATGAAGAATAATAGTGAGGTGAAGAGCATTTACTTAAGCACATGTAAATGGTTAATGGTGAACATGCATAATGATCAGAACTGCTCAGAAAGACCAGGATCCTAAGGCGGGAGCGGGTAAGAAATTAAAGAGATGTAAAATTATATAAAATCATTTAAGCTTTTGGGATAGTTTGCTCATGACAAATCAGAGCCTCTATGGCCAAGTGGTTTAGATAATATCCTTGCCTACCACCCTTCATTAAAAAATATAGCCAACTGATTAGAAAAACGACAGTGCTTTGAGGCATCTCCTTCCCCCAACCCTAAAACAAACCATCACAACTTAAAAAGTCACGAAACACTGCAAAATTATGGCCATGAAAAGAAGCATGACACTGCTTTGAGCATCTTTTCCCCACAACCTAAATCGAACAATCGTAGCTGAGGGAGTCACTAAATACTGCAAGATTCCAACCAAGGAAGGCACCGCAACCACTGTGATGTCACGGTGCACCATGATGCCACCTTCTGAAGTGGCTGATGGCTGCTCCGCACCAGCACAATAGTGGCATGAACACATGCTATTGACTAATATGTTTCAAAAACAGCTTAAATCATCATAATCCATCTTTCCCAAACATACACCAAGTAGAATTATAGAACAAGCGTAGCAGAACATTATTATCTGAAGGGATCTTGCATGTGAGGGGATATGTTAGACAAAATGTAAAACCATTCATGGATCATTACCTAATGGCTTAAGCTTTTGGGATAGTCGGTTCATGGCAAATGTAGTATCGTGATAGACAAACACATTCAACTTGGTTTACTTTTACTAATCCTGTGACTACATGTTATCAATCTTATTGTGCGTACAAACATCCAAATTATCTACATCAAGTAGATTTTCTAAACCCATACCTTTACATCCTGGCAGAAAGAAATGTAACCATTTTTTCTTTTGGTTCATAGAATTATAATATTTAAGCATATCAGAAATGGACCACTTTAAACTCAATTTTGTTGCCAACAATGACAGACAAATAAAATATCAATAATTATGAGGCCAGCTAAATTACCCTGTAGCCATTTCAGCAGCCTTGCCAACACTTGAATCATGTAAACTCTTGATCTCATCACTGCTTCCTTCATTTCCTCTCTTTATTGTCTTTCCTTTGTTTGAATCAGTATTGCTTTCAGTACTCAAATTAAATATTTGTTGGACCTCTCTAAGCTTCCCATCATATACAGACTTTTGCTCTGCTGATAACTTTGCTTTTCTTCTGTTAAATAATAGAGCATAATGACTAGACAAAGCCTCTAGTTCCTGAGTATTGCATATGAAATAATTAGTTAAACCAAAATCTAAAACAAAACAATTGAATACATAAAGAAAGGTGCAGAAGTTGTAGGGATTTAGGTGGAGAAGGAGGAAAAAAGTGAACAAATTCTTGACATATAGTACGCAATGGTGTGGTTACAAAACGCAATGCACTAACTGTAGTCATACTAATATTAGACTTCTTTTTTTAGCTTAATGAAAGGAGAAAAAGCACAGAAGACAAAAAAATTAACGGCTAAAAACAATTGCTGAAGCATTAGCCAGCAAACTCAGCAAAATGAAACTTGGAGGAATCTCATAAATCTTCAAACCTGAAGCACATCCCTTCCTCAGTAAGGTAACAGCTGTCAAGGAGTCCGACTCAATGTGCACCCTGTTGAAACCATGATCCATAGCTATGCTAACCCTAATATTAGACTTCTAATTCTAAGAAAATAAGGAAACAAATTATGAAATATGGAAACCACTTCAAAGAGATCTTTTTCCTCTAGGACCCTCAGTATCTAGAAGCCACTTTTGGCCTCTATGGCTCTACCTAATTCAAGTTGAGTTGGATGGACTCACTTAAGAAAGCAAAGATGTCCTAGCACATATTTTATTCATTCACATGAGTTGATACTCAAACCTGAGACCTTGATTACAGGAAACCATGCTTCTTGTCACTTGGATTCGGATCAATAGGTGTTGGTTCAAGAAAATTAATTATCATACTCTAAAGTATTCTTTAAGATACAGAATGGTATTATGAGAATTTTTTATATCATTTAAAAATAAGAATACCTCTAATTGCTCTGGACCTCCATAAATGTAAAAGCATCGGTCAAAAGTCACTTCCTCAGCTAATTGATCCTCATCATTTTGTTCTTCACCTTCTTTTTTATCCTTCTCAACCTCAATTCCAGTTTCACTGATTAATAGGTCCATCGTCTCCTTACCAACATATTCAAGCACTTGCATTCCCTTTGCAGTAAAAGCTTTTCCTGTCTGTAGCACAATGAATAGAAAGTATATATGTAATTATTGATAATTATTGATAATGAATATCAAACAAAGAATGACAAATTTTCCAAACCTCTAATAGAGAAGATGCATTAGAACCTGGAGTTCCAGACCCATCACGCTTTGGAGATCCTGAAAGGTTTGAAGCAGAATTCTCAAGCCTACAGAACACAAGGACATCATTCAGGGTCATGGCCGTTAAACCCAAAGTCTGTTGAGGTATGATAAGAAGCAAACACATCTTTTATGACACTAGTTAAATATTCTAAAATTAAACTTTGCTTGGTGACTTCCATGGAAACCTAAAGGTAAAACAAGGTTTCAATAGGGTATTAATGGATACTCTATACAAAATGCAGGAAAGCAGAGAAAGGATATGAGTTTAATGCAAAAAAATAAAACAGTTTTCTCAGTCATCAGAAGTCATATCCATAAATTAATATAAAACAAGACATGAAGAAAAGAAAGAAGAAAGATATAGTAAATTTGAAGCAAGCAAAGGCACATGAGTATTTTATGCAATTATGATACAGATGTCTCTATAGCGGAAATTTGAGAAACGCTGAGTTATCTAAAGAGTATTGATAGAACACCAGAAAATAAGAGAATACTATTAATGGAAGCAGAAATGAGAAACGCCAGAGTATTTCTCTGCCAACACCAACAACAAAAGTGACTAACCACCTCCTCTCTTCACTCCCCATCCCCAATAAATATGCTGCATGGCATAGCTTACCAACTTAGCAATTGTAACTAATTCTCTTCCCCCAAGCCTTTCCACTGATCTGATCCCCACCTTGTTTAACCTAAGCTTGCATTGCATTCATTAACCAAATCTGGTGCTATATCAAGTATCATCATATATAGTTAATGAAGCAAGTGTTGTGTGTTTGTGGCTTACTATGACTTTTGCTGGGCAAACATGTACCATACGGCATATACTTCCTTCTACATGTTCCTATTTACAAAATTAGTCAGCATTTTCATGTAGGATAGTTACAACTTACAAGCCAGTGAATAGTTGTGTATATGCATATTGTAGTATATCTATTTGAAAAATAGCTTAAATGATATAAAAATATGATTTATTTAAATTTTATTCCTTTCAAAATGACAGTAAGAAAATAAAATATATAGTATAGTAATATACAAAAACACTGAAGTCACATTTAAAACATTAGTCATGGAAATTGGTCATAGGCTAACAGCATAAAATGAACATGACTACAGACTCTTATCATAATAACAGAGGAACAAAATATCTAAATTGCAAAAACATACACACAGTACAACCCAAAAAAAAAAGTTCGATTTTTATGCCCTATCAACCATAGTAGTTAATAGTGCACGATAGTGCTGCTATCACAGTGGTGTGAAGCAGAGTGGCCACCTGCCACTCCGGAAGGTCCTGTCGCGGTAGTCACACCTCCTTTCGCAGCCGTTCTAGTGGCGAATCGCAGGTTCTTGCAGCAAAACGCAACTACACAAGTCATCCTTCGCCTCCTTCTCACACCCTCTGAACAGAGGGAAACCCTCATCCACAAGGGGTTTTCTTCTGGCAAGTCTTCCGATGAGGCCACTGACAAGTTCTGGTAATCTAGCCCTGCACTTTATTTCTTCCTTTGTCCAGTTTTCTTCTCCCCTTTACCATGGCTTCACAACCTTTTTTATTAGATTAGTGAAGCCCAAGTTCCAAACTTGTACATGCAAACAATGGGACTAAGAATACATGTTATGTTTATTGTTTTCTATATGAAAATAATAAAAATACATGGAAAATAAAGAACTGATATCAAAGATATATCTTCGAAATCAGTTCTTTATTTTCCAACAGATATATTATATGCATCTAGTAGTATAAATTTGCATGGAATCAAAATAGCGGTCATCTTGCTACTGCTATCCTGCTATAGCGTTTTTGCAAGGTGACCGATATACGTTGTTAACTACTATGCTATTAGCATAAAAAAATTTACACTATCAACCAACCAGAAATTATCAATTGTTTGATTTTTCATATAATTATTGTAAAAGTCAATAAATTTACAATACATGATAGTTTTTTATTGAATACATGATAGTCAATAAACACTTTACATAACAATATTAGTGTATAGACTACTTACTCAAAAAAATAAAAGACAGTAAATTATATCAGTAGTTCCCACTAGCCAGAACAAACATGCCAAAAGAAGCATCGCATAAAGAAGATAGAGCCAACGCATATATACATATTCAAGTCCAAATTACCTGAAGATAAAAAGTAAAATCAGAGCCTATTATGAGATGAGAGTAGAGAATCAAGATAAAACACAGCAGAGAAGAGAAGATAGCAAGCAGTTATTGATTTCTCTAACTTGCCAACATGGTACCACTAAGGCATCTATATTCTATAAGCCTTGAAACTTTTTTATAACCAGCATGGATTAATTGCTTCACTCCCAATGAATGCATTGTATCTTTTGTATATTTGTATCCAAAAGAAAAGGGGTGCATTGTATCTCAGTTTCAGAGTCTAATTATGAGTTGTTGTTATTAAACCAGAAGCCTCAATTGTAATCATCCTCACGCAATTAGGTTATAAAGAAAATTTAATTTTGATTTTGAGAAGATAATATTAATATATATTTTCTAATTTTCAGATTTCAGTTATTTAATATCAACTTCATATTTTGGTTAGTTGGAATTGGAATAACAACTACAACAAAATCATATTCTACTATATAAGGTTACATGGACCACATGACATCATTTAGCTCAATTAAAGACCAAAGTTCTAGAGATATATTTACCTTGAGATCCATCTTAACTAAATCCTCCCCTGTCCTTCTTGACCTCCCTCTACTCCTTTTTTCCCCCAGTCTAAAAACCATACTCCCCTCTGGTCTCATATATATAAGCAAACAAGTAGTCAAGTAGTATTGTATCTTGGACTCAAATATAAACAAATCCAACTAATGTTACTCTATTTAATGTTATTATTTCTCAAACACCCTTCATTTAATTGCAATTGTGACTCTTTTTATTCATGATATGAAATCCCAATGAAGGGAATTTTAGAAATAATTTTATATTTTACTTTGAAATCAGTTAAGTTAAATTATGACAACTAATTTTCTTAACATATAAGTCAGAGAAAGTACAATGTACTTGGATTGGGATATAAATTTGAATTTTATTCAAGAATGTTGGGTGGTAAAGAGTCAGCAGTAAGTAATATGTTAAATTCATTCATCCATATCACTCTAATCCTGAGTGTTGGCCATTATGAGTCAAAAAGAGCATAAGATCTGTGTAGATGATGTAACATGATGGATGGGCAAACATATAGGATAGGAAAAACATTAAACACATTAGAGAATAGAGATAAAGTAGAGGTGGAATATTAAGGAAAAGATGGTATAATGTTACATAAAGTGAAGAAAACCAGTTTATTAACTACTACATACCAGGATTAACCACACTAGTAGTTTGCAGGTCCTTTTGTCTAAAGTGAAGCACATTTTGATCCATTAATTAACTCACCTTTAAAAAAATTGCATGATACAATACTGACACTAGTTATGTATTTTGAAGTAGCATATATGTTTATTTTCATCAAATTATCAACATATCAGTATACCACCATCAGATTTCAGAACCAGTGTTGTCACAACAGTGTTGCATTGTGGAATCCGAAAAAAATGCGCAATTACAGGCACCTTGTGTGACGCTGCTTTTGCAGTTTAAGGTTCTTCTCCTTTGGTCTTGAGACAAAATTGGGTCAGTGTGAACTGTGGATTTGGGTCTTGGGCTGTCTAATAGGGGTAATAGTAGTATTTTTTACTCTTTACTGTATTTTTTTTTTACTTTTTACTTATGGACTTGGGTTTCTCCTAATAGGCCCAACAGTAATATTTTAATTACTAAATTCACTCCATGCAACTTTTCAGTTTTCAGAGTTCTAGAACCCCCTCCTTACACTTGGTCCTTATGTATACCTTTCCTCTCCCCTCCAAAACTCTTCAGTTTTCAGAGTTCTAGAACCCCTCTTTATGTAAACCATTCCTCTCCCTACCAAAACCGAGTCTCCAGCTTTCTTCTTTTCCTACCCTGATCTTCTGTCCATGGCAAATGAGGAACTATAGATACATTGGGGAAGGGGCAAAGGAGAATGAATAGACGTTTGATTGATTTTTAGCTTTTATTATATGCCTCAAAGGGATTTGTTTAGCTTTTAGCTTTTTTCGATTATCTGTTGTGCCTCACTAGGAGTTGTTTAGCTGATTGGCTTTGGGCTGTTATTAGTTTTTTGTGTATTATATTGGGGATTGGGGAAGGGAAGGGGCAGAGGAGAATGAACTATTTTGTCTTGAGCAATTTAACTCTTATGTTATTATTATGTTAATGTTTATTCAGCTTATTTTTATTTGAAATAGCACTTTTTTATACATATTTAATTGTTATATATATTCTATTTGTTTTCAACTGCTATGCGGCTTCTGCTATTTGCCTGCAATGCTATCAGCTATATCCTATAGCGGATTTCAGCTTTTCGCGATTTTCCACAATAAGCGATTTTCCACAATCCTCTATTGACAACACAGTTCAGAACAATGATAAGAGACTAAACATACAGAAAACCCCCATGTGGGTCAATGTTAAATACAAAAATTAACTGAATAAATAAAGCAATGAATTTATACCGCTGAACAAAACCAGTGCCCCCTCTCCATGCATTTCCTAAAGCACTCCATGCCCCAGATGCAAAAGTCTCCACAGAGTTATCAAAAACCTTCAAACCCTACACACATTAAGGAGTTCGGATATAAGTACTAATGTATAAGAACAGACTACCTAAAAGCATAAAATTAACATCAGCAGATACAGAAAATTATTCTTGCCAGATAGAACAGTGCAACAAAATTAAACCATCAATTGTCTTCCTTTAAATTGTTGCTTATTGTTACTCACAACTCATGACAATCATGAGACAAAACCAAACCTATAAGAGGCAAGACCATTAGAAGCATATTCTAGAAGTTAGACTAGTTTCAACCATCACTCAGTAGAAAAAATATCAGTGTATAAGATGTGCAAAAGGGGCAGTGAACAGGAAATCTGCATATTTGCTAATTCATAGCAAAGATATAAGAATAAATCTGCATAATTCGCATAGATCCAGACGCTCAAATCCATTAAAAATCTAGCATTCAACTAGCAAATTAATCCACCCAATCCCCCCGAGGAAGAGTATCCTTCTATGCTTGCCTGGCTAAGCAGTGAATCTTCACTAGCTTTCTCTAATTTATCCAGAGCAGATTTTCGCAGTTTGGCAGTCTCATCATCACTTTCCTTCTCAGCTGCAGATCCTTCAACCCCTTCATCATCCTTCAAAGATTCTGAATCTTCATTTCCATTTTGCAACTCCACAATGCTTTTCGATGCTGTCTCTGCAACTGCAGCAGCCTGCATTTTAAGACACCATCAATTCACAACAAATAATCGGATAACCTCCTAGTGATTCTTGCCAGTAGTCCTCCCAATCTAAATAATTTCTAAGCTATTATCGCCTCTACTTTTTTATTTAATATTATCTATTTTAAGTAACCAATATAGGATTTATTAGAAAAACAAAGCATTAATCTCTTTCCCACATACCCATTTCGACTCCAACCAAACATAATCCTTATTTAGTCTTCTTCAATCATGCTTCCTAATAAATACTCTTCAATCGATGCCTCTACTCTTTCATTTAATATTATCAACTTTAAACAACTGAGATAGAATTTATTGGGAAAATAAAGCATTAGTCTCTTCACCAAATACCCATTTTGACTCCAAACATGCATGTCACTTACATAGTCTCTCCAAAAAATCAAATTATAAAATAGTAAAATCTACATGCTATGTAGAACTTCAAACACTTACGAACTGAAGTGTCAGCTATAGTAGTAACAATATTTAAAAAAAAAAATTATTGACGGAAAACACTTAGAGCAACATATTTCAGAAATCCAACAAACTCAATTTCATAATAATATCATTGGAAAGAATTAAAACGATGATAAAAGGGAAAAACTACATTATACCACACAAATGAAGAAAAAAAATTATTGACAAATAGAAAAAAATGTACAAACAAAAGGGCCATATTTGTGTCATTTCGAAACGCACATTGCGAGAGATCTCTTCGGCGGCAACAGCGGCGGCCTTCTGAAGATCGGAGAGAAATGAAAGCGAAAATCCCCACCCGCCGGACGACGGTTTAGCGTCTTGTCGTTTAGGAGTAACTTCCTCGTCGTCGTTTTGCTTGCTATCGGACTGCGTTTTGTCGTCCATTATTTTTGGAGATTATTCCGATGAGAGTCTTCGCATTAGAATGTTTGGTGGAAGAAACTCGATGCGATGGGATTATTGCTCCTCACGCTAACACTTCGATCTTTTATGGTGTGTTTGTTTTTAGATTGGATGGAGGACGCAACTGTGCTAGCAAAGCAATGCAATGCCAAACAAACGTCGTTTTTGAGGTTTTCAGCGAATAAGCGACCAAACGCGTTACGTCGTTTTTACGTTACATTGCGTGTGTTTAAGTCACTTTGTAGGGTGGGAAAACGCAGTAAATGATCCATGGTCCAACAACAAATTTACCGGGTGTACAAGGTAAATGGGATTACTGTAACTAATTAACAGGGTGTTCATGAACACCTGTATTTACTTTCGTTTTGGTAATTTTAGAAATAAGCATTATTTATTATGAATTATAATATTTTTAAAAATATTTAAATAATTTATTTCATTTTAAGAATTATTTAAATATCTATTAGTAATTACTAAAAAAATAATGTCATTCTCAAATTATCTAGGAAATAAAATATCATCATATATCTAACAACTAGAAAGTAAATATGTTATTAACCATTATTTATTCATGCATGATTATGAAAGTAAATATGTTATTAACCATTATTTATTCATGCATGATTATGTTTATAATATAAGTTATGTTATTTCTTTTAAACTAAATATTATTTGAGAGAGAAAAAATGGTTTTGTTTAGTTTAGAGAGAAAAAATGGTTTTGTTTAGTTTAGGTTGGTTTCTAAATCTTAATCGGAACAAACCCTACAATTGATGAATTTAATAAACAAAATAGACTTAATTAATTTTAGTTTTTTATCATTTTTAGTTTTTTAGATTGGTTTAGTTTTGAACACCCCTATTGTAGTGAACTAATTTTTTTAAGAGCAACACTTTCTTAAATTTTATTAAATAATACATAATTTCATTTTTTTTTATTTTCTTACACTAATTTACCTTTAAGTTTAAAAATAATACACTAATACTTCTATATGTTTAAAAATATTATACTAACATTCATCTTAAATCTTATAGTAACACCTCTCACAGTGAGAAAATAATTGTTAAAAGACAGGGATTCATATGTAATTATATTAAACTTCAAAAAGTATTGTTATAATGTACTCTTTTTTAAAACCTAAGAGAAAAACAAAAACAACATTTGCAAGGTCGTTTGAACTCTAAAGGTCACTCGAGTGAGTCTTATTTAACATCATTGTTCCTTTTGAAGTTGATTATTATATCCTTGTTAGGTAATATGCACATTGGTCAGCATCCATGCAAACATGTTCAATTATGCAACTCCAATATCTATCTATCATTTGTTGAATCATACAAATCATATTACTGTAGAGATTTTGGTATTCGGTTTTCCATCCCAAATTGAAAGCTCTTTAAAATCATAAAAAATTCCATGTACAAATAACGTGTTTTAGATCGATGAAACTTGAAGAGGAACTTTCCTTCCCAATTGTGTCAATGCCTCTAAACCCTTTGGATCACCCATGTGCTTGATCATCGAATCTTCTACCACATTATGAAGTGACTTCAAAATTTTCCTCTCCTTGTTTTAAGTGTTTTTCACCATCATCGGGTAATCTTGCTAGGTGCACATGTCACTTGAAACTTGAATGGTTTATCCCTCCACAAGCTAACAATATTCCTACATCTCAATAAAAGTGGATTATGGTATGATTGTTTTTGTACAAGGTTTCAATATTAACCTCTAGGAATGTTAATCCCTATGCATGATTACACACTTTATCCAATCTCTTGGAAATTAGAATACCTCTTTCACATCTCTGTTGTCACGTAAAGGGACAACTAAAATGCTCTAAATCTATTATAAAGTAGTTATTGAAGACTTAAGCAAAATTATTAGCTCTTAGTCGAGAAAATACTCCACCGCTTTGTTCATATGGGAGAAGCATATTGTTAAAGTCTCCTAGTAACAACCATTATCGGT
Source organism: Psophocarpus tetragonolobus (assembly GCA_037954015.1). Taxonomy (NCBI): domain Eukaryota; kingdom Viridiplantae; phylum Streptophyta; class Magnoliopsida; order Fabales; family Fabaceae; genus Psophocarpus; species Psophocarpus tetragonolobus. The sequence goes on from CM075689.1 coordinate 100,499,601, forward strand.
TAATACTTCTTCGCAATTTGTAACATCCTAAAAAATCTAATACAAATAATACCACTTAAATTCTATTGAGTTTATTTCAATTATAAATTATACTTAAAATATTAAAACTTTCAAAGATTAAAATAAATCACATCCTAAACACCTCGCCCAACGAGTAGTGTCGCCCAACGAGTAGTGTCGCCCAGCGAGAAATATGGATTAAAGCATTTCAGTGAAGGAATGTCACTCAGTGAGGCATATCGCTAGGCGAAAAACTTAAAAAATACCTGACTAAGAAAACTTTGCGCTAAGTGGGACATTTCCCTAGGTACAAAGCCATAAAATTGTTTGACATAAACAACTTTGCATTAGGCGAGAATCACTGCCCCAGCAAAACTTTGTAGAAAACTAAAACGTCAACTTTATAATGACTCAACCAATCTAACATGCTAAAAACATGTTTTCAATCAACATGATTAAACACTAACATCCAGAATTTACAAGTTCATACTACACTATAGAGTTTTATTCTCATTATACAAGTACATAATTAAGTAACAAATCCTATGACATACTTTCCTTGTACATACATACACCAAAACTTATAGAATCTCAAAAGGGTCAAAACATAACTACATAAATTCCAAGTCAAATCCGAGCCTCCTTCATTCTTGATTGTCTTGCCTCTTTGCACCATCACTAATCTCTAATCCTATGTTAAACACGTTCATCACAGTCATACATAAAATACACACAATGCAAGGGTAAACTTTACTAAAACAAGGATTCAATTAAATATAAACACATCATAACTAATACAACTTCAATTCAGTAGGTTATCAAACAAGCATACATACTTATGCCTCTTCTAAACACAAGCAATCATTACAACATGATAATATGACTCGACATTTTCCAAAACACCCATTGAGTTCAGATACCAAGGCGACCTAATGACTTTAACACAATTGTTGTTTGGCATCTACTTAACCCATCTAACAACCAACTGAAGTCTAGACATACTTATTTGATATCCGTAACCAGAGTCTGATGTCTATCTGACCCAATTCCAACAACTAGTTACTAGCTGAGTATATCCTTCAGGTATTCTACTTGATCTAGTATCATGATTATAAAGACCTTAGCTGTATCCTTAATTTAATGCACATTATATATATATCAACCAAGGTTAAGTTACCCCACTGTAACAACTCACATCTAACCATCCATTTCAGCATTCAATTCAAACATGCATCATAATCCATTACAACATTCTATTCAAACATTCATCTCAACCATTAAGAATAAAATCAACAACTAACACGAGATAATAGAAAACACACATGCATGCGCACACACACACACACACACACACACACACACACACATATATATATATATATATATATATATATATATATATCTCAAAAGAATTACAAAAGAATTTGATATATTACATTTAATCCTAATAACGAGAAAATTAATTATTCATAATATTAAGAGTAATCCTTTTTACATATAGAAGATGAAAGAAAATGGATTCAATCACTGTTTCAAGAGATTGAACTTTCTTTTGGGTTTTTATTTTGTTTCTTTCCGTTTATACCTTTTGAATTTAAAAATAGAGCATGAAGTAAGTGATTATTTCACGTAGAGGTTTGCAATTCTTCATACTAAAGAAAATTCAAATCACTGAGCGGATTCCTCATCTAAATTGCATTATCTTTGGTCTAATTCCACTTAGTAGAATTGATACTACTGAGCGGAATTCAGACAAAAACAAATTCTTCAATGTTTAGTAGTTTTGCTCCAAATTATAAATCCAATCCTCTTTATCTACATACAAAACTTTAAGGATTAAATGAATAAATCTATAACTTTTGAAAACAAACATATTTAAAAAACTTATGTTTTTCTAAATTGGGTTTTTGCAAATAAGTTTCTTTAATTCCTAGTTAGATATAAGTGTAATAAAGATAAAGATTTTCAAGTAAAAATGACACTTATCAACTAACCGGTATGATAATACTGTCTAGATTTATTTACTCGTTAATAGTTTTTCTTCTATAAAAAAATTGTGAACATCTATTTTAAATTGTGGTCCTTCATAAAATCCTTTTGATTAAAATACGACAAGAAAATGTATACAAAATGTGAACAAGTTTTTACAAAATTTTTAAAACATAATTCAACTTTGTTATGATTTTGCAAACTTACAAGAATTTATGCAATGAAAATGTAACTAATTTGATCATTTAGGGGATATAGTTTCCTAATTTTAAATTAGGAGAAAAAAATTCCAATTTACAAGTATATGAAGAAAAAAAATGTGCAATTAAACCTAATTAATTTGCATACTTGTATTGTCGTCACAATTGTGGTAGTGTGAATTTTTTAATGCTCCTTCACGAACAAAGGAATCCTTTTCGGAAACATAGCTTGGTGTTGTTCCAAGAAAAATCTAAGCATGCAATAAGCTATGACAAAAGTATTAACTCTTACATACTTATTGGTTAGGAGGGAATGATTGTTAATTTCCTGTTTTTGATTTAGAACTACAAATGCATTTGATTATGTGATTTAATTTATTTAGATATTTTCGAAGTTTGTCACCTGTCATCACTCATTACCACTTGTCACCACAACTGCCACTACCATTAGTCAGTCACTAGTTAGCACCGCCAATCACTCCTGCCAACCACCATTGTTAGTCTTCAATCAATGTAACCTATTGTCATCATCAATCTCTAACCACCATCAAGCTACCATCATCTTTGGTCTCCAACCACCACCATCAACATTTTCTATATTAGCCTCCGACCAACAATAATGATTAATCACCACCACTAGATGCCAACGTTTATTCGTCATCATATCTAGCCACCAACTTTGACTATTATCACTACATATGAAGAATTTCGGTGAGGTTGAGATTTAGGGTTTTAAATTTTGAAAATAAAAAAAATATTTTATAAATTTGAAAACTTAAAATTACAACTATTTTTTTATATAAATTTAAACTTAAAACTAAAAAAAACTCTAAATAGAACTTTAATTGTTTTCTTCAGGTTTTAGATGAGGAGGGAAAAAGGAATGAAAAAGAGTTAAGTGTCTCTTCTAATTTTTGCTCTCCTTCAATTAAGGGATTTGGAGAGGAGGGGAGGAGATTTAAAATATTTTAATTTTAATGACTAAATTATTTCCTAATTATGTTTTTAAATTTAAAATTATAATGATACAAAAAAAAATAATTAAGAATCCTCCTTTATCCATGTGAACCAAAGCAAATAGTTACCTCCTTTCCTCTTTGTTAAAATTCCTTTTTCCTTTTTCTCAATCAAATACAATGTCTCGTCAAAACTCAACCTTTTACATCCCTTCCCTTTCCCTCCCATCCCATCCTTTGAACGAAACAATGGATAACCAGGGTTCATTAATACTTTTGTATTTTGCTTGTTTAATTTTCTGATTTTGTTGGTTGAAAGAAATTATTTTACAAAAAAAGGCAAAATCAGGATTTGCAAACTCAGATACTTCTGCTCTCCAGCTTCAACTCATAATCATGGTTAAAATAATTTTTGTTTACAATTCTAATTTTCTGTAACATCTCATTCAAAATAGAAAGACTTTAAAATGTCTAATATCAAGCATCCGATATCAAAAGATCATTATTTTTTCAAATAATTCTAAACTTGCACAAATATTCAAGAGTCTCCCCTTTCAAATACAGCAGCAGCTCCCATACCTGACCCTGAAATGATGCAAATTTCAATAATGTTAAAAGTAAAGGAATACCACTCTAAACTCTCACATGCATGTACTATTAATCTGTTTATTTTCACCTTGGTTTCATTACTAATTTTAAATTTTCTTGCAGTGTTTACCCACAGTATTCTTATTTCCCTTTCATTTTTAATTTTGTAGGTAAGTACTTCTCTTTTGTGCTTTTTTCCCCCTACTCTGAGAAAACACATTTTCTGGGAATAATTATAAACACACTAACTTATTCCGCAGACTACTTTAAGTACTACCCTGTTTGAAGAAATCTCACCATAACCACTTGTAGAAAGTGAAAACCAAAAGAATTAAATAAGCTTTTCCAAAGCTTATTTTATTTAGCTTTTCCAAAAGCTTATTTTGAATAGGGTAGGCCTTGTTTATATAAACTCCTGTGTCGCTAGCTAGTAGTGGCACTTACAAGAACAACTGCAATAAAATTGCCATATCTGCCTTACAATCATGAAAGGATTTCTAAAATTTATCTCCCAACTTTCCAATGATATATTAATTTTGACTTCAAAACTAAATAGAAGAGATCATACTCTACAATATAGTTATAATTTTTCTCAAATATTCAATTGTTTTACTGGTATGTGTGAGATGCAGAGAGGCCAAAAGAAGAAATCACCTATGCACATTGAGATTACACCATAGCGACAATCCTTGCCACGACGCTTCATCTCATTCAACAAAGTCGCAACACAACGTGCACCTGACATGTAATGGAAAGTATGTAAATTCACCAACCAAATCAACATTAGGTTCAAAGACATATAAGCAGAATTAATCTGTTTAACTGTAAGTTGTAACTACAAGATGGCTTGTTCTCATCGTAAGATATACACGAGTAAACATGTCACAGTAGTATAAAGATTCCAGTTCCAGATGCCTCTGAAAAATTTAGCTTGACCTCTTCCATTTAATATGAAAGTAATAAGGGGGATGAAAGATAAATTTCTGACTGTAAACATGTCAACATTACCTGTAACGCCTAAAGGATGTCCAAAAGCAATGGCACCACCATTGACATTGACAATTCTGGGATCAAGTCCCAATTTCTTGATGCAATAGACATACTGTGATGCAAATGCCTACACAAAGCATTATATTGCTAAACACTCAGTACAAGATTACTGAAGTTAGATTTGGCTGTGAAAATATGAAATAAAAACTAGTAGTTGTAAAGGTTTTATTTGGATAAATTTCTCCCTGAGAACTTATAGAAGAAGAAAATCAGAAGATACAATGAATTGAGTTTCTTACCAACTTGAGCACTTAACTTTTCTAGAAGATCTGTCATTTAAAAAAAAAAAAAAAAAAAACTTCTCAAAAGCCAAGGTGCATAAATTGATTTTACCTTATGAGAGAAACTTGTGCATTTTACCTTTTCATTTTCATCTCCGACAAGCACTTATGGTGAAATTTATCCAAATAGGACTTATAAGGACAACTGTTGAAACCTTTACCTCATTTATTTCAAATAAGTCAATGTTGTCAAGTTCAAGACCAGCAGATTTCACTGCAGCTGGGATAGCAACAGCTGGGCCAACACCCATGACAGCAGGATCTACTCCAACAGCAACAAAACTCCTGAAAAATTGAATTCACTTGTGAGATGAATTCAAATTTTAAAATTATAAATATAAAAAAGTATAATGAATAAGGTTCTATTAGAAGCCTGATTTTGAATTAGGTCCATCGTTTGAATAGATTTCGAAGTATCAGTCTATCAGCATACAATTCTAATATAAAAAATGTCAAACCCATTGATTCAAGCTTCGATTATCTTTTGTTAGAGAAATTTTTCCAGACATATTACCCAATAATTATCCCCTTTATATAACTAGGAATATGTCAACATAAATAGCTTTACCTGCAGGATGCCAAATGTAAGTGTGTATTGTACAGTATCTGTACATCTACATGCCTGTTTAGTTAGTTTATATTTATATAAAACATACTTTCAGGAACCAAATTAAGTAATTGACTACTTAGAATTTCTTCTAATTTGGTGTTAAATAAATCAAAGTACTAGTTCAAAGTGCAGCTTCTATAGAGACGATGAGTTTGGAGCTTTGGATATAATTAAACAAGTAGTTCAGGGCTAAATGCAGCTGGTGTGCACATTATAGGATAGATGCAGGTTTGTGTCTAGATTCATATCTGATGTGACTTGTATTTAAGAATAGATTTTTTTCTTATGCTTTATTGTTGTGTACCTGAAGATTCCAAGAATAGGAAGCCCCTTTTGCATAGCCACTCTTCTCTTCATGAGGAGCACAGCAGCTGCACCATCACTAATCTGGCTAGCATTCCCTGAAATTGAAAAGAGAGACTGAAAACAAATATATTCACAACTCACAAGGTAGAAGATTTCCACAAAGAGTAACAAAGTGAACGAAAAATATTTATTTAATACCTGCTGTTGTGGTTCCATCTTTCTGGAATGCAGGCTTCAGCTTGGCCAAATCCACTAAATTTGTATTTGGCCGGATACCATCGTCAACAGAAACCACAATTTTCTTCTCCACTCCAGTTTTAGGATCCACAAACTTTGCAAACAAATCATTAGTAGTATAGCATTATTAATACTACAGGAAAATTCATTTTGGCAGTTGTGCCTACCTTAGTTGAAACTGGAATGATTTCTTCTTTGAATTTACCAGATGCTGTTGCAGCAGCAGCACGCTTGTGAGACTCAACCTAATTATATAAATTAAAGTTCATGCATCCTGATAATCTTTCCCTTTAAACTTAGTATATTGAATACTTTTGTCATACTCACAGCGGCTTGATCCTGCTCTAGCCTTGTAACACCATAGCGCTGCGCTACATTCTCGGAAGTTATTCCCATAGGAAGAAGACAATCCCGGGCTTGTGCAAAAGTTTCTACCTATTAGTATAATGAAAAATGAAGCCTGATATATGTCTTGTGAAAATGTTGACTTCAAAATATTCAACTTCAACGTACCTTTGAGTTAATGTTGGGAAGCTTATTCACTGTATCTTGTGTCATACTCTCCAATCCAGCCCCAATACCTGCATCAAATATGGAGAAGATTAGGCCAAACACATAACAAGGCTAGGGCATTTTAGTATACAGTCTAGATTAATTCTGACCAATGTCATAGAACCCGGCTTTTATGTAAGCAGCTACATCCGAAACTGCCTGAAGTCCAGATGAACATTGTCTGTTGACAGTTCTAAGAGGCACAGTGTCTGGTTGAAAATTGAAGGACATTATATAATAGAAATCATGGTAAAATACACACTTAATTATGTGAAATCACTTTATGAGTACTTCTACATTTTGTAAAGTCAATCAGCAATTTCATATAAATCATGATCACTGAAGACTATTTAGACTACAAAAAATGTACCTGGGAAACCTGCATAAAAGGCAGCCATTTTGCATTCAATTCCTCTATCTGATCCAGGTGCAAGTACTGTTCCCACAACAATGTCTCCAACTTCTGCTGGGTCCACATTTGTTTTCTCTATCACAGCCTATATGAGAACTCTTAGTTTAGAAACAACAGAAAAGAAAAGTAAACCACAAATCATCAAAAATAGCTCAAAACATTTCTAGGTTGACATATTCCAATTGCAAACCATTATAAATCTTCATTGAACCATTTTTCATACTTAAGAATTTTCTTTCCTGTCTATTTTTATTAACCAATTAATTAATCATAGAATTACCTTCAGAACTGTGGCAAGAAGGTCATCTGGAAGAGTATCCTTAAAGCCCCCTCGCTTTGCTTTGCAAATGGCAGTACGATATGCCCTGGTTATAGCAGTCAAATTAAAGCTAAGGGTTCAACAATGTCCTTAACAAAACCATAGAGTAAATAGTCAAATTTGTTCTTAAATGATAAATATAGCACAATCAAACTAGTCCAACTCTTCCGATGATGTCCAATTATCCAAGAATGTGTATTTCATTGATCAAACTAACCACTGACCTTTGGAACAAATTTGAAAGTCAAAATACATATTCAGTAATATGAGGATCACACGTATATGTATATTTTCTAAATAAGGGTGTTGTTGACAGCATGGATTTAAATGTCCTTATCTAATCCAAAATTTTGAAAGGATTATTTATATTAGCATCACTTGTATCTAATAGTAGATTTAAAAAATATATATACAACTACAATTATTAAGGAATAAAGGTGTAAGTAGAAAAACTTTATATCGTCAACCAATTAAAAATCATCATTAGTATGACTTTTAACATAATTGCGATAAAGGTTGTCAACAAATAATTTGTAATTATACAGTGTTATTCATATACGTGTGTGTATATATATAAAATAGTTAAATTTCTATGTACTTACAGTATAAAAACATTCAATATTAACCCTTCCTTTATATGTATATTAAAATATTAATTGGTAAAGACAATAAACTTACCATACTTGAAAGAGCAGTGATTAAAGATCCCTATAAAGCTTTTTACACCAAAAATGCATAAATTATTTTCTCTATATATATATATATCCGTTATTTGAAACTTTATATATTAAGCCAATAACTTGTATTATTAAAACATAAGAATTCAATGGTATGCACGAACAATGTAAAAACATACCTACACTACTATCCTCTAAGAGATTACCGTTAGGATGCTTTTAAGATCATCATTGTAAAAAGCAACCAACAGTATTACTTTTGATTGGATGACAATTTTAACAGTTAATGCCTATTCTTATTTCTCAAAACATGATTATTTAAAAGATATTCTTTTTTTTTTATTAGAAAGTGTTAGTTATTAATATGTTAGTTTTGGTCAGAGGAGGAATTACAATTTATGACTTCTCTCTCACTCTTCTCCCCACATGCTAGTTTTTTATACGACATTGAACTAGGTTGAAACAAGACATTTTAGATCTGAGTGCTACTGAACTCAATCTCGTTAAGTAGGTCTTGGATTTGAGTCTTGTGCAATGAGAAAAAGTGAGGTACTGTCGTCCGCCAATCTCGGAAGTAGATTAGCTACTGGCAAAAGCCTATGAATACTTCTTACCAACAATATGATTATCAAAATAATACAATATCAACCCAAAATATAACTTAAATTCGTCTTCAATCACAAAATAGGATAATGTATGTAGGAGAACTTACGCTACAATCACCACGTCATCTTCTGAAGCACCTGTTTGCCCATGCGAAGAATTCCCAAAACATAATGAAGCCTAACAAGAATTAGAAAAGGGGATTAACCATGTAACGCTTTTCCACAAACGCTTCAGAAAGTGAAAGACGGTTACAGATTCAGAAATATTACAAATACACTCTCTAAAAACACCCTTTTGAATTCACTCACACAAATTAGAGTACATAGAAATCAAACATAGACATAGTAAACATGTAGAAGCAGAAAAGCACGAGTTTGAAAACAGAGAAATATATAAGAAAAATGAAAGACCCACTTACTGATAGATCCGTAGATTGATGGGTTTGAGAAGAAAAAGTAGAACTTGAAGAAATGGGTTGAAGATGTTGAAGCAGTACTCTCTGTCTTTCGATGGCTTTCTCCATAATTGAGCACCTGTACTGTTGGACTGTGTTTTGCTTGTGCCACTGCCTGTTTTGCTTACCTTTGTATAAGAGACAATTATGTAAATTAAACTAAACTTTCTCTAAGATTTATAACAGCAAAAACACATTAAGGGAGGAGATGTTGACTTCAACAATCATGTCTTCTTTGAATAATGTTACCAATTTCTAAGCACATTTTTCCTAGCTCTGGTTAATAAAAATTTATTAAAATTATAAAATTCAAGTCATTTAATAAAATTCATACAAATTTGTGGTTTTTATCAACTTTAGCCCATGTATGTTTAATTAGAAGAATCGGTAAAAAAATGTATCATTAGCATTTTTCATAATTATTTAAAAATAAGAAGATAACATATAAAAATTATTTAAATTAAATATATAGGTTATTTTAATTTTTAAAACGATTTTTTAATCTATAGTTATATTAAAATTGTCTGGAGATTGAAGCCATACGGCCATATCAACTTTTTTATTAAAATTGGGCAGTTTCTTCGCTTGGTCTATTGACCATGCAAAACACGCTATTTTTACTTATTAAATTAAAAAAAAAAAAAAAAACCTAACTTGCGGGGGAGTTATGGATGGGTCAATAAGGAAATGGACTAGCAATTAGCAAAAGTTGGTCTGAAGTGAAGTCTGAAGAATGTGAAAAACGAGACCTCAACCAAAACGAGATAATGCGCCACACTTCCACACAAATTAGGATGAAAGTGATTGAGAAAAAACAAAAACAAGACAATGGTGGTTGGGTTTGTCAATTGCCAAACACTACGGTTCGATATATACGTGAGTGTGCTTAGGGTGTTTTTAGTCAACACCACTAGTTTAAAGTTAAAAAATTAATTGAATACTAAAAAGTTACAAACAAGTTAAGAACTTAATTGAAAAAATAATTATAAATATTTGGTAAAACTAATTAAAAATTATGAAATTATAAATAAGGGTATTATTAATCTTTAAATCAACATTAAGGTATTTCAAATTAATTATAACATGTTTTAATAATATAAATTATTATATATTTAAATTATAAATTATTATCATTACATAAATTATTATAATTGCATATTTAAATTACAAATTTTTATAATTACATATTTAAATTAAATTTATGTAATTACAAATTTAAATTATAAATTAATATAATTATATATTTAAATTATAATTTTCTATATTATATATATATATATTATAAATTACTATAATTACATTAATGAATGAGAGGGAAATGAAGGAGAGAGAGGTTGATGCAATCCTCTCCAGCAAGGATCCTATCAAAAGGGTCATGACTAGGAGAATAGAGGAGGACTTAGCTAGAAATGAGGAAGGAAGACCTCAATTCCTTTTTGAAGTGAAGATTGAGCGTAGTCCTCCTAGGTAGCTAGTTTTAGGGGTATGCCTACTTGTTTAAGGCATAGTTTTTCTAGTTTAGGTCTCTTGTCTATTTGGCTGTGTATTTTGGCATTTTCTCTATTCTAATTTGTAAATGGAGGTATAATTAGTATTGTTTTAGAGTGTGTTGATTAGTTGGGCTTTAGGAAGGATTTGGATGTGTGAAATTGCTAAAAATCACACCCAAATTCATCTTAACACCCATCTAACCAACTAGGAGACAAGTGGGACCCTTTGTTCCCTCCTTTGGGCACCACTTCCATCTCTCCTCAACCTAGGCGCCTAGTTGGCTGAATGAGAGTGAATCAAATTTGAATTTAAATTTTGGAGTGTCATGTAGTTTCCCTCCAAAACTCAAAATCAAATTAAGGGGACATAGATCCACCTTCTTAGGGCCTTGTTTGGATCTTCTACATCCTTAAACATGTGCTAATCATGATTAGTCTAATTAACACAGGTTTAACAGCTTTGGGCCCTAGCTTAGGAGGTTGGACGTCCAACTCCTTCCCTTCCACTCCTAGCTTTATAAATTGACGCCTCCACCATTTGTATCACTTTCAAACACTCATTTTTTAATACAAAATTTCCTTTGTGAGATTCCTTTCTCCTTAAAGTGTCCGAGTTCTCCTCTCAAAGAGAGAGTTTCTTCTAACTTCTATAAAAAACTCCTTCCTTTGTGGCAAACATCTCCAAGCATGGCTTATCTCATGTAGTGGTGCCATTCACTTTCATCATCTACCTTTCCACCGCCCTTTCTACCTTATGAAGAGCTTAGAAGAGGATCCTTGGTTGAGCACCAATGGAGGTTGCATCAAGTGGTATCAAAGTCACTCTTCTAAGAGGTTCACCTTATCATTTATCTTCTTTATTTTCCTTGTTTAGGTTTTGCTAATTTACTTCTTCTTCATCTCAATTCAACTAAATTTTTTAGAGCTTCCGTGTTGTGATGCTTAATTTCCATAATGTCTAGCTGTTGTGTTTAGTAGTTTTGTACTCCTAAAATTCTATGTTCATTGGTATGTGTTCAGTTCATTTGCTCTTATTTCATGCTTTGAATTGCTTGATTCATTTAGTATCTTGTGTTTTTCGCTTTTCTCCTTGAGTTTGTGGATCTTTGCTTGAAGTGAGTCACCTAAGAAGCTTTGTGCTTTAAATCCACATGGTTGTGGAAAAATCAACAGCACTGTGGTCACTAGCTTTGGTCTCACATCTTGAATTTTCTTTGTTTCATTACTTGTGTTCTGTTTGCTCTGTTTTTAGGCAAAAATTTTTTCAAATTTTAATCCAAAGTTTTTGTCATTTAGAGTATTATGTTGTCCTTTAATTGTCTCAATATATTTCCTTAGATTTTACCTCTTCAATTTTTCTAAAAAGTGTGTTGATCACCTACTTGAAATTAAGCATTCTAAGAGAGATTTTCTCTCTTGTTCTAAGACTCTTGAGTAGTGTCACATGCTTTTTCTAAATCTTCATTTTTGGTTTCCTTAAATTAGTGCTCAATTTCAATCTAAATTTTGTATTGAACTTTGTTACAAAGTTGAGTAACTCTTAGTGTGCTAATATGATTGTAGTGATCTTGCTTAAGTAGATTCATACCTTGGCTGTGACATTTAGAGCAAATAATTACTTATCTAAGTAATAGCTCTTACACATCCAAAGGGCACGCCTGGTGCATGTTGCCAGCCGTGGCGCGCCGCAGCTCCTTGGCCCATGAACCACCGTGAACCGTCGTGGACTGCTGTGAACCACTGTGGACCCCGTGGACTGTCGTGAACCATCGTGGATTGTTGTGAACCACCGTGGACCTCCATGGACCGTGTTACTTGTGCTTGTTTCTTTTTCCTGATTGCATTTTTAGTACAATTTTTGTGCCTTGTTCTCTTTGGTCTTTGGATTGAGCGCATAACACCTCTTTGTTACTCATACAAATTGCAATTAATCAAGAGATTAGGTACATCTAAAAGAGTATAAAAAAGAAGAGAAAATCAAAACAATAAACAAAACAAATTGCAAAAGTACAAAAAAAAGTAAAATTAGATGTACCTAATAATATTTCAAAACAATTGCAAAAAGAGTTCAAAGTTGGCTTAATATTGCTTGCCTAATACCATAGACCATTCAGCCATAACTTGAAACGTTGGTGCAATTAGTGAAAATTTTTGAGTCAGTTTACTTTAAGTCCTTACTTCCATTCTAGAACTCTTCTTGTAATTCTTTTGTGTGAAACCTTACACATGTCCAACCATTCACACACTAGTATGTCTAGTAACAAGAGTGTTAACCAAATGGATTCTCCTAAGTTTAGCCCTCTTGATCACTTTGTTATGGAATTTAGGGAATGGAGGATGGAGGAAAGTAACCTTAGAAGGGAAAGAGAGGCTAGAGAAGAGAAAAGAAGAAAAGAAAAAGAAAGAGAAGAAAAAGAAAAGGAAAGATAAAAGAGAGAGAGAGGAAAGGGAAGAGAGAAGGAGAGACAAAAAAGAAAGAAAAAGAAGGGAAAGGGAAGAAAGAAAGGAAAGAAGGAGATATGAAAAGGAAAAGGAAAGAAGAGAGAGAAAGGATAAGAAAAGAAGAAAAGGAGAGAGAGAGAGAGAGAAAATAAAAAGAAGAGAAAAAAGTAGGAAAGAGAACAAAGAAACAAAGAGAAAGGGTATAGGTCCCTCTCCTTAGTTAGTGAGACTAAAAGTGAATATTATGAGGGAAGACTTAAAAGAAGAAGTCCCAACACCCACCCCATGCACAAAATCCCACCAAGGGAGCAAAAAGTTTATCTTCCCCCTTTTCAAGGAAGGGAAGATGTGGAAGCTTATCTTGACTGGGAAGTCAAGGTAGAACAACTTTATAAGTGCTATAATGTGAGAGATGAAAGAAAAGTTTCCTTGGCAACCCTTAGCTTCCAAGGGCATTCCATGCATTGGTGGACTAGTTTGATGAATGAGAGGCTTCAGACTCATAGCCCTCCAATAAACTATTGGAATGATTTAAAGAGTGCTATGAGGAGGAGGCACATCCCCTCTTATTATGAGAGGGAGCTCCTTGATAAGCTCCAAAAACTTAGGCAATATAACCTAAGTATTGAGGAGTATAGACAAATTATGGAACTCCTCATAATGAGAGCTGGGATCATTGAGGAACCTAGGGCCACCATTGCAAGGTTTCTATGTGGGTTGAGTTCTGACATTAGAGATAAAGTAGAACTCTTACCATATAAAGACCTTGATGACTTGGTCAAGCTATGCATCAAGGTTGAGAATCAACTCAAAAGGAAAGGACCTAAAAGAGATTCTCTTCTTTATGCTAAGAAGGATCAAGTGAAGGGAAGTTCTTCTAAGAGCTTCCCTAGAGAGGAGAGTTCCAAACATTCCAGAGAGCATAAAACACCTCATGTAGAAATGAAACCCCCTACTACTAGCTCTACTGGAATGACTAGTAGTATCAAATACTTTACATGTCTTGGGAGAGGCCACATTTTCTCTTAATACCCCACTAAGAAAACCATGATAATGAGGGGACAAGACATTTATAGTAGTGAGAGTAGCTCACCCTCTTCATCTAGTGAGAGTGAGGAGGAAGGGGGTCATACATTTACATCAGATTGTGAAGTTGCTTATGCATATCAAGGGGACCTCCTAATTGTTAGAAGACTTCTTAAAAGTCAACCCTTAAAGCTTACTCAGTATCAAAGGGAGAACATATTTCATACTAGATGTAAAGTAAATGATAAAGAATGTTCTCTTATTATAGACAGTGGGTCCTATTGTAATTGCTGCAGCTCTAGGTTGGTGGAAAAGCTAGCTTTGACTCCACTTCCCCATCCAAAACCTTACAAACTTCAACGGCTCAATGAGTAAGGGGAAATGGTAGTCAATGAGCAAGTTAGGGTGCCAATTTCTATAGGAACTTACAATGATGAGATTTTATGTGATATAGTTCTTATGGAAGCTGGTCATATCCTACTTCGAAGACCATGGAAATTTGATAAGAAAGCCATACACCATGGTCATTCCAACCATATCATCCTCGCTCACATGGATAAATGCATTAAGTTGTATCCTCTTACACTTGCCTAAGTGGCAGAGAATCAACTTTACGTGAAGCATAAGAGAGAAGAGGAGCATAAAAAAATCATCATAAAAAAAAAAGCTTCACCCTTAAAGCTTGAAAGGGGTAAGGGGAGTGAGTTGGAAGGTGATGTCCCTACCAAGAAAGTTTGGAATAAAGAGAGCTTATTTGCAACAAAAAAGGATTTAAAGGAGGCTCCCTTAACTAACAAAACTTTCTATCTTCTCCTTTGCAAAGAGATATCCTCTTTTTCCCCCTATTTCTTCTACTGAAAGCACTGCCATAGAGGTTGAACTTGGCAACCTCCCTTGAGGACTTCAAAAGCTTTTAAAGGAATTTGGTGATGTATTCCTTAGTGAAGTTCCAAAAAGACTTCCTCCTGTTAGGGGTATAGAACACCAAATTGATTTGGTTCCTAAAGCTAGCCTTCCCAATAGCTTGCCTATAGGACCAATATGATGGAAACAAAAGAAATAGAGTCCTAAGTGCAAAAGATATTGGAGAAGGGTTGGGTTCAAAAGAGCCTTAGTTCTTATGCTGTGCTAGTCTTATTAGTGCCCAAGAAGAATGGCCAATGGAGGATGTGTATGGATTGTAGAGCAATTAACAACATCACCATCAAATATAGGCATCCAATCCCTAGGCTTGATGACATGTTGGATGAATTGCATGGGGCTAATATTTTCTCCACAATTGATCTTAGAAGTGGTTATCACCAAATTAGGATTAAAGAGGGTGATGAATGGAAAACCACTTTTAAGACCAAATTTGGGCTTTATGAATGGTTGGTGATGCCATTTGGGCTCACAAATGCCCCTAACACTTTCATGAGATTAATGAATCATGTTTTGAGGGATTGCCTTGGGAAATTTTGTGTAGTATATTTTGATGACATATTAGTATATAGTAGGAGCCTAGATGATCACATAGGACATCTCAGGCACATTTTTTGCATTCTTAGGACAAACCACCTCTTTGGTAATCTTGAAAAATGCACCTTTTGTGTTGAGAGTGTGGTCTGTTTAAGATTTATAGTAAGCTAAAAAAAGGTCTATGTGGATCCCGAAAAATCAAAGTCATCCAAGAATAGCCTACCCCAACAAGTGTGATAGAGATCAAGAGTTTTCATGGTCTCGCTAGCTTCTATAGGCGCTTTGTGCCTAACTATTCCACGCTTGTCTCACCACTCAATGATTTGGTGAAGAAGGAAGTCCCTTTCCTTTTGGGTGAGAAACAGGAAAAACCTTTTCACTTATTAAGGAGAAACTCTATAATGCACTTGTTATAACCCTTCCTAATTCTACAAAAAATTTTGATCTAGAATGTGATGCATTTGGAATAGGTGTGAGGGCTGTCTTGTTTCAAGGTGGACATCCAATGGCCTATTTTAGTGAAAAACTAAATAGTTCTGCCCTCAACTACTCCACCTATAACAAAGAGTTTTACTCCCTAATAAGGGCTCTTTAGACTTGGGAACATTATCTTGTTTCCAAGGAGTTTGTTATTCATAGTGACCACGAGTCACTTAAATATCTAAAGGGTTAAGGCAAACTCAACAAAAGGAATGCCAAGTGGGTTGAATTCCTTGAATCCTTCCCCTATATGATTAAGTACAAGAAAGGGAAACACAATGTTGTGGCAGATGCTTTATCTAGAAGATATTCTGTGTTAACCACCTTGAGTTCACAAATCTTGGGCTTTGATGATATTAGGGCCCAATACCCCTCTGGTAGGGAATTCAACTCAATCTTTGCTGCCTCTGCATCTAAACCTAGTGAGGGGTACCTCTATAAAGATGGTAGATCTTGTGTTCCCCAAAGATCTATCAGGAAACTGCTCACAAAAGAGAGCCATAAAGGTGGGCTCATGGGACATTTTGGAGTTCTCAAAACCTTTTTAATCTTAAAAGAGAAATTCTTTTGGCCTCATATGAAAAGAGATATCCAGAGACATTGTTCTAGATGCACAACTTGTTTACAAGGTAAGTCTAAAATAATGCCTCATGGACTATACACACCTTTACCTTTTTCTTCTACACCTTGGGTGAATATTAGCATGAACTTTGTCCTTGGGCTTCCTAGAACCCAAAAAGGTGTAGACTATATCTTTGTGGTAGTGGATCGTTTTAGTAAAATGACCATTTCATACCCTGCTGAGGCGAGCCACATCTCAAGACTTTTCTTTAGAGAGGTTGTGAGATTGCATAGGCTACACTCAACCATTGTTTCAGATAGAGATACTAAGTTCTTTAGCCGTTTTTGGAGAACTTTATGGGTTAGGCTAGGAAGTAGGCTTCTTTCCTCTACCACCTGTCGTCCTCAGACTGATGGCCAACCTAAGGTGGTGAATGGATCTCTGTCTACAATGTTGAGGGCACTCTTAAGAGGCAACCATAAGTCTTGGGATGAATATATGCCCCATATTCAATTTGCATATAATAGGGTGGTTCATAGGACCATAAAGCATTCACCTTTTGGAGTTGTTTATGGCTTCAATCCTCTCACACCTTTGGTTGTTCCACGCCCTACTTCTCATTCTCACAAGGATGGAGAGTTTATTAAAAGGCTTCATGAAAGGGTCAAAGATAACATACAACAACAATGAAAAGGTTATGCTAAGCATATGAACAGGGAGAGGAAGGAACTTATCCTTAAGAAAGGGAATTGGGTTTGACTTTACCTTAGGAAGGATCGTTTTCCTACTAACAGGAAGTCAAAACTAAGTCTCAGAGGAAATGGTCCCTTCCAAATCCTTTAGAAGGTTGGAGATAATACATATATACTAGACCTTCCTAAGGATTATAAAGTCAACTCTACCTTAACATATGTAATCTTACTCCTTTTATAGGTGCTGATGATGAGGAAGATGATGACATTCCAGATTTGAGGTTAATTCCTTTCCAAGAGGGAGAAGTTGATGCAATTTTCCCTAGCAAGGGTCCTATCACAAGGGCCATGTCTAGTAGGATAGAGGAGGACTTTGTTAGACAGGAGGAGGGAAGACCTCAATTCCTTTTTGAAGTGAAGATTGAGCATATTCCTCCTAGGTAGCTAGTTTTAGGGGTATGCCTACTTGTTTAAGGCATAGTTTTTCTAGTTTAGGTCTCTTGTCTATTTGGCTGTGTATTTTGGCATTTTCTCTATTCTAATTTGTAAATGGAGGTATAATTAGTATTGTTTTGGAGTGTGTTGATTAGTTGGGCTTTAGGAAGGATTTGGACATGTGAAATTGCTAAAAATCACACCCAAATTCATCTTAACACCCATCTAACCAACTAGGAGACAAGTGGGACCCTTTGTTCCCTCCTTTGGGCACCACTTCCCTTTCTCCTCCACCTAGGCGCCTAGTTGGCTGAATGAGAGCCAATCAAATTTGATTTAAATTTTGGAGTGTCATGTGATTTCCCTCCAAAATTCAAATTCAAACTAAGGGAGACATAGATCCACCTTCTTAGGGCCTTGTTTGGATCTTCTACATCCTTAAACATGTGCTAATCATGATTAGTCTAATTAAAACATGTTTAAGAGCTTTGGGCCCTAACTTAGGAGGTTGGACGTCCAACTCCTTCCCCTCCACTCCTAGCTCTATAAATTGATGCCTCCACCATTTGTATCACTTTCAACACACATTTTTTAATACAAAATTTCCTTTGTGAGATTCCTTTCTCCTTAAAGTGTTCGAATTCTCCTCTCAAAGAGAGAGTTCCTTCTAGCTTCTATCAAAGGCTCCTTCCTTTGTAGCAAGCATCTCCAAGCATGGCTTATCTCATGTAGTGGTGCCATTCACCTTTATCATCTACCTTTCCACATCCATTTCTACCTTGTGAAGAGCTTAGAAGAGGATCCTTGGTTGAGCACCAATGGAGGTTGCTTCAGAGGTTGTGCCATGTGAAGAGAGAATTAGTGAAGGACAATTCATTAATTAATGAAGAATAAAGTTGTAAAAGGGTAGCTGAAATAGGAAATCTTTAGAGAGAACTAATTAGAGTAGCTTTTGAAAAAAAAATCCCAGTAACTACCTAAAAAAACTCCTACCTTTGTATTTACCAAATATAACTGAAATTATTTTAGCTACTATTTTACTGGCAAACCAAAGGTGTTGCCCATTCTTCGAAAGAGGTTTTTATAGGATCACTATCTACTAAAATTTTAACTTCTGGTTTCGATGAACGAATAATCATTGAGTCCTCCTCTTTCCAGACAACACATACAAGGAAACCTGCGAATATAGAACAAAATTTGTGAACTTATAAGAGATGTTTATATTGAGTTTTGTTCTCTTCTATCTCCCATCTATCTATTTGATATTTTCTTTAATTCAACACCTCCTAGTTTTTCTTTTTGAAAAAAGAGAAACGTACTCTAAATTAGATTTTAATAAATCTCAACAATAATAATGTGTTGATTTAGGTATATTTTTTAACTTATTTCAAGTAACTCATTATATTTGAAAAGAATTACCTAATAAGCTATAATTATAAATTTAATTAAATATATTATGGTGTAAATTTTTTACTTACAAGTTACATCTCTTAAAAATTAAGTACAAAGTTAACAAATTTTATATATATATATATATATTAGAATATATTTTAAATTATAGTTTTTTAAGATACATCATACATGCTATAAAAAAAACTTTTAAATATGAAGTTTTTATATAGCAAAAATCAATTTCATATACGAAAATTTATATAAAGGCTAACACATTAAAAGAAAGATATTTTAAAGATAATCTCAATAAAAAAATACGATCAATTAAATTTATTTACATTTTAGTTTGAGACTTGAAGATATAATAAGTTTTTTCTTATGAAAAATCAAATGGAATATTAAGTTCTTATTTGACAATAGTTTTATAAAACTTTTTTCAGTATTTTAGTATGTAAAAACTAAAAAACTCGTTTGGGCAGTGTTTTCTGAAAACAGTTATAGTTTTTTAGTTTTTAAAAACTAAAAAACAGAAACAACTGGAAGTAATTATACTTTTCAATTTTATATTTTTGTTTTAAAAACTCAAAATACAATTAGAATACATTGATTTTTATTTTTTATTAATGAAATTTTAATAAATATGAACAAATTTTTCCATTTTTACTTCTTTAAAACAGTTTTCAAATAATACTTACCAAGCAATTTTTTTTTTCTTTTCTTTCCAAAATAATTTTTGAAAACTATTCTTAAAAATTCTTTTCAAAAACTAAAAAACAAAACCAAACCAATTAAGCCCTAATTTTCAAAGAAAATGTTTTTTTAGCTTTTCTTCCATGTTCTTACAAAATTTTCTTAACATTTTGATCTTGCTAACTAATGCTCTTAAGCAGAATCTAAGAAAAAGAAAGTATTTATTGAGAATTATATATCAACACAACTCACAATCATATCACATGATTATTTAAAATCACTAGATTGGTAAGTAATAGCGAGAATTTCTTAATTTTTTGAAGAGAAAAAATGGAGACGGGTGGTGGTGGTACTTTGGATGTTGGCTAGTGGAGGCCAGTGGTGAAAAAAATGTAAAACAAAATGTAGTTGAGAAGGGGGTAGTCTTGAGCAAAGGGGGATGTTAGTGACAATAGTGCCATTGTTGGTAGGGAAAATCCTTTAAGAACTTTTTGTAATCATCTCCCTTCTTTGAAGCCTATGTTAACCCCATGAAGTTGTTGCAGATCCTGATATCTTGGAAAATCAGTGGTATATCAATAACCAAACACAACCTTTTAACCCTTATTTGTTGGTCCCTATTATGGATAAGGAATTGGAAGGGGACCTTGGTTGTCCATGTCTTGGGGAAGCGAATGAGGTTCAAATTCATCAAGTCCAAATTACAAAAGAGTTTGATGGAGATCGAAACGATTAAAATCGTGGATATGCTAGATGGTTTTTTTCTTGTTTAGTTTACGATGAAAGAAGATTATAACCATGCATTCTTGATGACCCTTGGACGGTTGTTGACCAATACATTATCGTCCAAAGATGGCCTTCTTTGTTCTTGGAGAATGCAAAAAAAGTCACTAAAGTTGTTATCTGGGTTCGTATTTCTCGTCTCATATTAAGCTATATCATGATACCTTCTTGAGAAGAGTGGAAGGTGCTTAAAATTGATAGATTAACTTCCATCCATTCCAGGAGAAGGTTTACCTGGCTATGTGTGGAAATTTTGACCTTAAACAACAATTGGTCGGAAGATTGAAGCGAGAGGCATAACCTACTATGTTTAACATAAAGGTCTACATCTTATTTGTTCCAAATGTATGAGGTATGGGCATAAGGAAAATCAGTGTAGCGTGAAAAGTCAAACATACATGAGCAAGGTCATATGAAGGGGGAGAACAGTACCAATTTGCCACCGCTAATACCGAAGTATAGGGGGGAAGGTGCGGCTATGGCTTGGTGAGTTGATAGGCTAGCCAAAAAATGCAGCGAACTCCGATACAAACACAAGGCAGGATTGCTCATCTCCTGACATGATCCAATAGGAGGCATGACAGTCGAATTCTAGCATGCTATGAATACGGTTCCAACAACCCCTATTATACACATTTCTTATGATACTTAGGTCGTGCCTTTTGTGGCTCAGAGAGTTCTGATGCAGAGCCAGATCCTTTGCATGTCCTGTGCCATGATCTCACCATGTCGCTACTACGCCAACATGGACGCCAGAGACAATGGAGATGGAAATTTCCAAAGAACCCTGATACACTTAATGGGTTCGCCCAACTTCTTTTTATAGTTGATCTTTTATGAATCTTGTTACTTGCAATATGTTAGATGAAATAATTCCTTTTATTAATAGTATTGGTAGTGTTTAACGCATTTTAACAAGGTCTTATTCATAATCACTTGAATGATACTAAGGAAATATCAAGAATTTCTTTTTGGGATAAATAAAAGAAAATTTTTACTACAAACTACTAAAGACAATATTGAAATAAAAACACAAACAAATAAATATAACGGGTTACCGAAATGGAGATTTAGTTGAGTTGACTTTAATAAATTTTCATTCAAGTGCATAAATGATCTTATAATCATTGTTTACTACTTATGTTTTCACCACTCATAAAAATATTTTAACTTTAATTCCTTGCAAGTAGAGACTAAACTATTTGAGATTTAAGTTATTAATTCATTGCATAATCTAAAGTCAAACAACTTGCATTAAGAAAATGAATTTAAGAAAACCAATGAGTTTTACTCTATTCCTAGTAATAAAATCCATTGGGTGCTCTTCTTATTTTAAGAATCAAAATCCTTTTCCAAGGTCATTCAAAATGTAAAATCCAATAAAGATAAAGCAATAAAGCATAGGATAAAAAAGAGACACAACATTGAATAATAAATTATGATTAAAGAGCAAAATATACACAAGAGTTCATGTTTAATTACATCAAACCCCAACCAACAAGTAGCTTAGCCAACCATGAGGAGGGGAAAATGCTTAATGGAGGGGAAATACAAAAAATAGAACAAAAAGTGGAGGAGAATGGACGAAGGGATGTCTCTAGAACATGCCCTAAGTCAGCTAAGGTGAGTAACTCTTTAAAAAAAAAAAAACATCATTTTATGCAAGTGTGAAACACCATTGTCAACCGTCACAACACGACGCGGGCCAAATTAATCACCATCGTTGGGCGCTCACTCCATGAGAGTTGGGGTGGTGGCAACGTGAAACATTGGAGCTCTCTGTTAGCGAGGGGTGTTCAAAATCGAACAACCCAAAATAAAAACCAAATATCAATAAAAAAACCAATAAAAAACCAAAATGGTTTAGGCTTTTTTTATTAAATTTCTAAATTATGTAGTTCGGTTCAGTTTACGGTTTAAGATTTGAAAACCAACTCAAACTTAACCAAATCGCAATATAGATCATTCCTATTCTTTTTCTCTCCAATAATTCCTAGTTTAGAAGACCTGACATGATTCATGTTATAAACATATTCATGTGGAAAATAAATAATGCCCAGTAGCACTATTATAACTTCTATTAGTTAGATATGAAGTGAAATTTTATTTTCTAGGTAGTTTTTAGTGAGGTTGAATTTTTAGTAAATTACTAATAGACATGTAAATAATTCTAAAGTAAAACAAACCATTTAAGCATTCTTAGAAGTAGTAGAAATCATACTAAATAATACTTAATAACATATTTTCAAAACTAAACCAACATATCTTTATAGTTTAAGAACCAAATTAATTTAAAAATATAAAATAAAACTAAATTTAACTGTAAAAAATACAAAACCAATAAGATATTTTACCCTGAAGATACCAATCATTGAGAAGGTTTACAACCATGGAGATATTTTACCCTGAAGATACCAATCATTGAAAAGGTTTACAACCATGGTTTTGCTACTGCTTTCCAATCTAATTCGCTTGCCCGCAATGATGGATCATTAGTCCTTAGCTACTTAAAAATCAAAAAATGATTCTAGTTCTGTTATTCACGAAAGTTTCTATACTTTGAGTTTGAGGTGGCCAATTTGGGTGGAAATTTTGCATAAATCTGACACACATATTACAGAATACATTACTTCTCTTTCATTTATTTTTTCTTTTTACCATACGGACTAATTCATTGAAAAAAAAAATTGTGCAAATATAGAAGGGCATTCAATTATAAATATAAAGAGTTATGATTCGAGATAAATGTAAAAATTAGTCTATACTAATTACATTCGACTTGTTCAAACAATTTGGTGTGTATCCCTCCCTTTTCTTCATACCTTTGTTCTATATAAATGAAAGCATTACATCATGTTGATTAGCCAACATATCTCATAGTACTCGTCTTTTCTCCTAAATAAAAAAATTACATTTACTCACACAAACAAAATCCTAGATAAGAATAATTAGGAGAACAACAAACCCAGATAAGCAGAATAACACGCGTAGCAAACACATAACGAATGTGATCACCCATAGCATTGAAACAAAAAATTCAGCACTGTTAATTCTACAAATCAAATCACATTAACCTTAAAATAAAAATAAAAAAAGGTACTTCTCCTGACATTCTAGCACTGAATGGAAAAACAAATGCTACTGTACGAACCCACTTAAGAAATCTAGCGTGAAAAAAGGGAAAATTTGGAACAATTATCTACCCAGAAAACAAAAATGGCAAATAAGAAGAAGAAATAACAGGGAGATGAAAAATTATTGAGAAAAAAGGCATACAAAATAAAAAATAATAAAAAAGAAAAGAGAAAATAGGAAAAAGGAAGGACTTAAGATACACAATGACGTACCCTAGCAAGATCTTCCTATTGTGCTCCAATATATATTGAGATTCTTCTCAATTTAGATGTCAACAGAGTAAAAGATTAAGAAAGCAGCAATTCATAACAGAAGAAAGATAGCATAACATATGAAAAGGAAATGAAAAATAAATTGATGCATTTGCAGTGAGTGGTGGGTAACGTATACCCTATCCTATTCCAAGTGTAGGAATTACGTTGCAGTAACCGGGCAGCAGTTTCTTTTTAAATAACATATATTAAAGATAATATTGGTATTCAGAATTGTTGTAACTGCTATCATTTTGAGATGTTACGAATGAGACAGTTTTTTTTATTTTGAGATGTTACGTGAGACAGTTTTTTTTATTAAAATTAATAGTTTTTATAAATTTTGATGAAAATAGGTTATTCTCTTTATATATATAGGTATTGATAAATAAAAAACCGTTCTCTCCTTCGCTTATTACGGTCCCCTAAGTTCAAGGTGTGGAGGTTCTCCAGTTAGAATTCTATTTTAGTAAGCTCAATATTCAACATAGTTTGTAACTTTTCCCGGATGCTTGCAAAATGTAGACAATGTAGTTTATAGTTTTGATTGAGTGAGACAAAGATTGTTGTTTTTGAATAAGGAGAGATTGCTGTATTCTTTGATAATTAGATTTGGGTTCGAAAGGGACCTATTTGTTGGACAAAAATAACATTTAAAAAGAATTAAAGCTTTGATTAATTTGATTTTGTTTTTTAATTGTTAAAAAATAATTTCTAAAAATTATTTTCTGCTACGAGAAGAAAAAATGTTTGTTTGATAATGTTATTTGAAAATTATTTGGTGACGTAAAAAGAAAAATATTATCTCGAGGCTTATTTACCGTGTAATTCAATGTTAATCACTTGCTTAAAAAAACCGTTGTCAACTGACGTTCCTTAAAATAACATCCATTTAATTGATTTGTTATTTGCTTATTACGAAAAGTGTATTCCTATCATGATTCATTCCTTAAAATAACATCCATTTATGGTGGCTCCAATAGTAATTTGTAAGGAATCAAAGCATGTAATTCTAAGCATGCATTATATCAGGTTTTCAGTTACAGCTATTCTGAGTCCTATAGCCTGCTTATCAAACTTAAAATGCACTTAATTAAGGTGAACTATTCACCAAAAAATATTAAAATGAATTTAATTGAGGTGAACAAATTGATTTGGGTTATCAATCCTTAACCAAACAAATTAATTGCAAACCGCATTACTAATTAAATTCAACATGCTTAATTATGAAAATCTCTCATATATTTTCTATTTTTCAGAAAAATCTTCCATTGACAAAAGCTATATTAAGGGCTTAGATCTAGATTTTACATAGATGAGATTTGATATCATTTTCAATTTAAAACCTTAGAAACAATAAGTTTGTAGATCTTTTAACTTATAGTATCAAACTCATACATTCTTATAAAATATGAAACTTCACTTTCACACTTGCATATAAACAATCTCCTTTTCAGATGAATCTTTTTCACATAGTAGTTCCCCTAAACAAAAATCATTTTAATCCATGAATATCCAATAGTGAGAGCTTATATGCCGTAGTACCTTAAGACTATCACGTTCTACATTTCATGACTAAGACATACTACCTAATCTTTATGCGATAAAGACTTACCATTGTTTCATACTTGCTTGAGTTGATTCCTTGATATCTAACCATTGATTATGATACCATTTTCTTAGAGATGAGAAAGAGAACACACCTACTTTAGAGAGGAAAATGAGAAGAAAAGGATGGAAAAATTATTGGCCACACAAGTACTTTTAATCACTTGTATATACTAAAGTTACTAATGAATATTTATACATATTTCATTTATCGCATAATAATTGGAACAAAAAAAAAACATAACCAAGAGATTTACTTCTCTTTATTTGTTGATAAGAAAAACAATAATTAAACAATAAAAAGCAACACCTAAGAAAAAATACAAAAATAATATTTTAAAATTTAAACAATCTTAAAGATAAAATAATATCTTTTCCTAAACACTATCTAAAGATTTGAAATTAAAATGATTTGAATTATTTTTGTAACAAAAACAACCCATTAGCCAACTACAACAACTAAAGTAATCACTCTAACTAATAGAGTTTACCAACTAAAATATGTACAATATGCTAAACTAATTATAAACAAAATTCTAATATACACTTAGCCACTTTGAATTACTCTCCAATATGATAAACTAATTATAAGCAAAATTACGCTTCTCTATATAATGATACAATATATGGTGATCGAATATCGTGTGTAATATTGCAATCAATTACAAGTTTAAATATCATCTTTGATAGGAAAAGCGATCGTTATTCCTTACTCTTCACACGCTATGAGTAAGTGTACATTTGGATTTAAATTGTAAATTTAAAAGTTTTGGTTAAACTTAAGTTTATAAACATTGTTTGCAAAAATAATCCAATAGTTTCTTTTACAAAACTGAGTTTCTAGACAAAATTTTCTGTTTTCAAACTTATTTTGGAGTTAACCAGATATGTTACCAAACTCATTTCTCTCTCCAAATTGGGTGAGTTTGGAGCACTCCCACTCCCACCTGAAAATCAAACATAGCTTAATAGTAACACATATTTAGTACAATCGTCTCAACTTACTCTTTTATTAGTTAAAATTTATCGATATCGATAACGATAACCATAATAATAATAATAATAATAATAATAATAATAATAATAATATTATTATTATTATTATTATTATTATTATTATTAAACCTTATTAAATAAACAGTAATAATTACACAACATTATATATTCAATAAATAAATCTATTAAATTTAGTAAAAATAATTGTGAAATTGTGTATTACTAATTTAATTCCATTTTAAATTTGAGATGTATATATGAAGATCGAGGAAGTTTGTATTGGATGAAACGTGTGCAAAATAATTAAGACCGAAAGTGCAAAATAGGAAACAAAGTCTTGTAACTTAAAACTCCAAATGTTTAATTAGAAGACTATTCTCAAGTTGTATCTTGCAATTAATGGTCCACACGGTGAATGTATCTTGCAAGTATAACATTTGTACTCTCCGCTGCAACATGCCAATTGGTTCTTCTCCCACCTACGACAGACTACTTTTCTACCCATTAATTCATGCCACAAAAATTGTTGAACAAATCACACATCATTCAAAGTGAAAAACAAATGTCAAACAACATTTATTAGTATTCCGTTGCAACTGGGCTGTCATTGTTTTACTTTAACGGGTGATTTCGAATTCAAATATTGAGTCTGCTGTGTTAAAGTATTTGATTAAAATAAATTTCTTATCAAAGGATTGCCTTTAAATATTTGTGATCATAATTGCAATTGTATCGTATTTTATGATATTGCGCAGAGCGTAAACAAATATGGTGACGTGGCCACTACTATGATCACGAACCATTAATTTCTTAAACGTTAATTGTTTGTGTGGTGTCTAAAGAAACAACGATCGGGTACCTTTATTCTATGATCTATAACTTCATTTCACTCCATGTACAAGAAAAAGAGAATTAAAGAAAAAAAACTCAAGCCATTCCAAGATGAAAAAAGAGAGAAAAAATTAACTCAAATACGCCCATAAAACTTTTATATTTTTCTGAAACTGAATTTTGTATAGCCACCATGCACCTCCCAGATCAAACATTTTTCTATAAGGATCAAAAGTGTTGTGTATATATAAATAAATATATGAATCTACGATAACTTTCAACAATCTAAAGTATTTCAATTAAATATCATATAACAATTGTTGTATATGATTATCCATAAAAATCTACCATTACGCCTCATCCTCTTTTCACCTTAACCTAATCGGTTCCTCGTTTATGGTTTCCAACATAGGCTTCCGTGACCTACAATAACTTAACCTATTAGGGAACCCTGGTTCAACCCCTTCCAAGCTCAACCTTGGAACATCTTCATTTATACGAACGCAGTCCTTGGTCAAGTGCTCAGGTGAATTTAAATCTTGGCGGCCAACTATCCGCTTTGCAGTCATGTTGGCCGCCATGAAGAGCACCGCCACGTCTGTGGCGGTGACAACGGAATTGAGTCTTCTCATGGGGAAGAAGATGTAGACGTTGGCACACTCCAACTCTTCATCGGCACCAAGGGGTGAAAACCTTCGTCCAATGTGAAGAGACTTGGAATTTGTTAAGAAGTGGGTGGGGCACTCCATCATAAGCTCCGCAGCATTCACTTGCTCCTTGTATTGCTTCACTTCACCCGTGGGAAAGATCACACGTGTCGCCCTTGTGTTCTTCATCAAAGGAGGTGCCAAGGTGCAAGAAACGTAATTGCCCATCACGTAAATTATAAATTAAACAACCTACACAGAGAGAGTTTCCTAGGAATAGAAATTTGAGGTTTAGAGAGAAGAATTGGGTTGTGGGGTTGAATGAAGAGAAAAGAGTCTTACAGGGGGAATAGAAGATCGAAGATGAGTATAATATATACCAAGAATTAAGAAGGAGAAATGTTCTATTGTTCACTTTTACTCAATGAAACATGGGCCAAGTCCACTTCACGGAATTTAATTAACATTGATTTTTTCCCGAGCTTCATTTTGTCTTTTCTACTTTAATTAATTATGAAAATAAATAAATAAAAAATATTATTTAAAAACATAACTGTAACTTAATTAACAATTTGCTTAAAGATCTTGCAAGCATAACATAAAACGGTATAAACGTAAAATTATTAAATAGAATAAAAAATGCATAGTATCTTATGTTTGAATCTTGATTAAGTATTAATAACAATAAATTTATAAACTTTCAAGTCTTGATCTGATATTCTTTAAAATTTATTAAAAAACATACGTTATATTCATTAGTTGTAGTTGTAAAATCAAATTTAATAGTATGATTTTTTTTATGTTATTTTATCTCATAATCTCATAATCAACATCACAATCTGGAAAAAAAAAATGGTAAACCATCTTTTGCACATAAATGTATAATAATTCTATGCTCATATAAAATTGGCTACTTGGTAGCAATAATGTATTCTATATAATAGTTTATATATGTTATATCATCATAACGGGAAGCATCATCCTAATACAAATATAATAACACATTAATCCCTATCTAAATAACAAAATACATCCCACTACGTGATATGCGCTAAAGCAAAAAGGATTAATTAACTAGGGTTAGTTATCCGTTATAGTAACATAAATTTCACTTAAGGCTTTAAGATCAAGCTATCATAAACCACCAACAAATTTGTTACGGGGGGAGCGTTTCCGAATTTTGCTGGTACTAGTTTTGTTTGATAGAAATTAAATTGTTAATATATTGTGGTTAATTACACTATGTGAGCTCGTTAACATTTTGTCTCTATCTTTAAGCAATAGAATGTGATTTTTAATTTTTAAATTTGTCAAATTGATATTTTTTTTGTTAATCCTCCTAAAAAAGTTGATTTGTCAAATTTATATCTAGTTAATAGGAAGTTGACATTGAAATTTTTAAAATGATAGAATTTTTACATAGTAATATTTTAATTAATTAAATTAAATTTATATTACAGAATTATGAATGATCACTTTGTTAAATTACTGTTTGGTATCGGTTAACATGTATCCATTAATAATTTAATATAAATTTAAGAATTTTAAAAATAAAAGATACAATATTATGATTTAAAAATAACAAATAAAATAGGAGGATAATGTGTAATCAAACTTAATATATATTACTTAATAACCTTATATATATATATAAAAATTTTATACAACCTCATTATGTATTTATACCAATTTTCTATTGCTAAGGCTAACTAGGCTGACTTTAGTAGATTTAGTGGTCTTTTAATATAAAAAGTATACCCACATATAGAAGCATGCATACAGTTCTCTTTTAAAAATAATTAAGGACACTTAAAAGAGATGAAAAAATGATATGAAAGAGACAAGGATTGAAATTACGAAAGCACAGACACGTGTGGTTAAATTTGGCTTTGTGAGTTGCGCGTGAGGCGTGTTGACCGATGCGGTTAGGTATTGTGCTTGTGTGTGGCCCGGGTTAGTACTTTGCCACTGCGCGTTGGGCCGAAAGAGGTTCAGGAAAGTGCCCAAGTTTTTGTGTTTTTTGTTCGTACGTTTACCACCGTACACTAGATTCAACTTCTTCAAACATCTTCGTCGCATTCAATATTTTTTTCTTAACTTGTTTCCTAACAATTTAATTCTTCAAAATTACGATTGTTAATAATCAGATTATTACAAGAATTTTTCACATAACTTATATAAATTTATTTTTCATAATTTAAGTATTATATTTATAACTTCCAAAAAATAAAATAATACTTTTACACTAAAATTCAAACTGTAAATTACTTGATTAATTGTAAATTTGATTAAGAAACAGAAACGGTTAACGTTTTTGTGACATAATGTGTGCGGTGGCCAGGTTTTAAGCCTTGCAGATCGTTTATAGTTGTCATGGAGCTGAAATTTCGCTGTAAATGCGTGTGGAACCGAATAATAGAAACTTGCAGTTTCAAGAATCAAGATTAATTAGGTTGCTGGTCATTAGTGACTCCCCAGTTGAAATATTTTGTCAATGATTAATTTTTTTATTTGGATAAATTATTAATTTGATCACTCTTTTTAATTATTTCATTTTATCATTTTATATACACTGTTTTAAGGTTTTCATTATTTAATATAAGATTTTTTGTCGACGAAGGAATATCTCCAACATGAAGGAAAGTTTGTACAATCAAACATATACACGTAATTAGATAATGGTTATTGGTTTTATAACGGGTAATATGATATATTTAACAACGATCATTAGGATATACTTTGGTATCATCTGAAAGTTATATGTTGTGGATTTTTTTTTTTAAAATCAAGCAATATTATTAAAAATAAACAAGAGAAACCATAAGACATATCTTTCATATTGGGTTACAAAAGGGACAACAATAAAAATATAGAAATGAAATGACATGACTAAACTTTATTGACATCAATTAAGCCAATATCCTATACCCGTCTCGGTAGTACAGAAAGATGGATTTATTATTCACTCCGTGAAACTATGAGAGATTAACTTTGTGGCTCAACTCCATTCCCACGTCCTGAGTTGGATTGAAAGGACTATTGTAGTTACATGTGGTTTTTTACTATTGAAAACAAAAGAATTGTGGGCATTCCAAATGTGCCAAAAGCTTGTAAACCATACTAATTGCCAAACCTTGCAAATTGCCTTGCTGCCATTGATCAATCCCATGAATTATAATTCGTGCTGTCGAAATTCTTATGTAAGGTTGTAGATATTCCTTACCAGGTATGTATATCCATCCACACTTAAGTTGATATTAAGAAATAAGTGTCAGTTTGATTCTAACTCATCCTCGCACAACTCATAACCATCTCCTTCACTATTGATAATCCCATGCTTTACCAAGTTGTCATTCGTTCGGTAATCTATCTGCTTCCAACTGCCAGACTAATGTTGGTCCCAGGCGGTATCTACAAGGGGATTAAATAGATTCAAAAAATATTTTCACAAACTTTCTATTCAAAAATTAATATAAGATTTTTCAAAATATCCCCTTTAGAGAAATTTCCAAAATCTACCTTTAGTGTTGATGTGACCATGCCTAGCCAAGGACCTATCACTAGGGCCATGGCTAGAAGGATTGAAGAAGACCTAGCCCTTGCAGACAAAGGAAAACTTCACCTCCTATGGAGAGTGAAGATATTAGGCTAGGGACTTTAGTTAATAAAATGTAATTTTCCTTTATTTTAATTTTGAGGAGTATTAGGAATTTAATTTGAGACATGTATTTAGTCCATTTTTTTATTTTAAGAGGTGTCTTAGGAATTTAGAGGGTGGATTTAGCTTTTTGAGTCTTTATGAAGGAAATAAGGGGTAACATTGATATCTACACCTCTCTTTTCCTACATAAACACCTTAAGCTAATAAGAAGGAATCTTGGCCCTTGGTTTGAGAAACTTGGGCACCAAGTTTGATAATCTAAGGAGGGAATTGTTTCTCAATCCTCCTCCCTTAGATCTCTCCTTTTAATCCTAGTCTTTCTTTTTTAGGTTATCTTGTTCAAGAGGTTAGCTACCTCTATAAATAGGAGCTCCTCCCCTCACTTGTATTTTTTACACTTGAATTTAATCCTAGAGACCATATTGGTTGTGAGATTCTTACCTTTGAGTGTCCCCCTTTCTCCTTTGTGAGAGCTTTTAAGAGTTATCAAGGGACCCCTCCCTTGTAGCCTCTCCCCTTTGGCTTATCAAACCTAGTATTTGTGGCACCTCACCCCATTCCTTTCCTCTCCATAAATTCATTTCACTTCCAAGTGACCTTAGAAAGGATCCTTTGGGCACGTGATCATCAAAGATCACATCAAGTGTTTTTATAAATGGGTTTTCAAATAAAGTTTGAAACCATTATCAAGATTCAACTCTTTCTAGAATTTAAATATCAAGTTTGATCAATAACAATTTCTTCAATGATGCTTTTCGATTTGCACTTATTTCAATCACAATATGAATTTCAATTACAACTCTTTTGCCACCATATATAATAGGTAATAAAAATATAGTATCACGATTCAATTACAGTTTGAATCACCCACTCACAATCTCAATTGTGCAATACGAACAAATCAATTTTGTTGCATAATAATTATAAATTCAGTTACAACAGCAAAACCCATTCGTGAATCAATCAAGAATTCAACTCAAACAATCATAAAGAGTATAGGGAAAGAGAGGATTTGCACAATTGTTTATATTGGTTTGGTTAACATGAACTACATCTAGTTTCCAAACTTAGTCTTCCACTAATCTATTTTTCACTAAAAATCTAATACATGCACACCACACGTACATATTTTTACGTAGAAAGATTTAAACAACACAATAAAAGAGGTTTCCTCTTGCACCCCACAAGAGTTGTTAAACTATTACACCTCGCCACTTACAACACCTCACTCACAACACCCCGTTGCAAGATTTCACAATAACCTCAAGAAGCCATCAAGAGATTATCAAGAATTTGTATAAAAACACAAAGAAAAGGGTATAGAACAATATCACCTAATTTGTGATGAATACTCAAACAATAAAAATCAAAATCATAAAATTTCCCCTTTGATCAAACAATTCTTGATGCTTCAACTCATCAAATTCTAGGTTTTCTTCTTGTAGAAAATGGGTATTTAAGTTAGGAATGAGTAAGCTTTCTTTTGGACCTTTCAAAACTTGTGTAACACTCTTTTAAAAATGCTTTTATATGGGTTTTAAAACAGGGTAATCGATTAGCTAGTTGATTACGTGATTAGCTGCTTCAAAACTAGCCCAAAAAGCTTGGTCTCGGGTTTAAATTTCAAGTAATTGATTACTCCTAAAAGTAGGAATAAGAATACCCAAATTTCATGAAGGGTAATTGATTACTTAAAATGGTAATCGATTACCTTACTACAAAATCCAGTTTTGATGATTTTTCAGCACTTCCTAGCCTATGTAATTTATCCATTTGCTACTCAAACACATTCTCATGCCTATCTAAACACACAATACAAGTACCATACCTATCAAATGTGTTTGGTACCACAAATATGAATTGAACCAATACTCCAAACCAAAACTTCATACTTCTTCAAAACCAAAACTTCATACTTCCAAAAAGGACTTGATAGCTTCATCATGCTTTTCAGTTCTTCAATTCCAACAACTAATACTTGAAATTTTGGAGGTACCTGATTTGGCCAAATATGATTTAAAAAAGAGTCTTTTTGTTGATGTGGTACTGTTGTTAATATCCTGTAAGCAGAAGAAACTGAGTAGACTCCTAATTCATTTGCTGACCAAATCCACCTATCTGATGTCCTGACTTTGAAGTTAGCTTCTCTTAATTGTGACTGTAATTCCTTTACCATCCTAACCTCCCAAGCAAATAGTTCCCTCCGCCAATCCTAGTTCCAAATTTTCCACCCACTGTCCTAGTATCTCTCATTGAACTATTTTTGTTGCACGTTAATTATAAAGACGAGGACAAACTATCTAAAGACTTTGTTCCCCTATCCAAACATCCTTCCAAAAATCAACAGTCACTCCATCATCAATCTCCTGTCTTGCATTCTAAGACCACCACCCATATGACCCCCTTATCTCTTCGTCAACATACCCAAAATTCGTCAAACACCGAGAACAATGCCTACCCTTTTCCTTCTTGCAACCATCTTCCCACTCGTACTTTGACTTCAACAATTACACCCATAAACTATCTGATTCCATCCTCAACCCCCACTTCAATTTTCCTAGCAAGGCTAAATTAAACTTTCCCATGTCTCTCATCCACACCCTCTCTCTCTTTGACTAACACTTTCCTTCAAGACACCCAACAAACGTTCCTACCAATAGCATTTCCTGCTAACAAAAAGTTAGAGAAAATAGAGTGAAGTTGAGAAATGATATCTTTAGAAGCCTTGAAAAGGGAAATGAAGTACATTGGTAGCGTAGACAATACAACTTTAATGAGCACAACTCTTCCTGCCATGGATACATACTTATTTTCCCACCTCGCTAACCGCTTCTTCACCATATTCATCATTGGCTTCCACATTGTTAACTTTAATGGCTCCTAAGGCAATGGCTAGGAGGATTGAAGAGGACTTGGCCTAGAAAGACTCATCAAGACCCCAACTCATGATGGAGATAAATATTTTAGGCCATAGTCCTTAGTTTTCCTCTTGTAAATATTAGTTAGCTTTTAATTCCCTAGTAGGCCATGTATTTCGGCCATTTATGCTAGTTTCTAGAGTTTAGGGTGTAATTAGTTTAGGAAGGAAGGTGAGGGAAGTAGAGGGCCTAATAACCCAAAGGAGTGTAGATCTCTTTCCACACCCCCTTGATTAGGCCGTGCCACTCCCTAGCTTAAGGCTAGGCACCACTTTTAGTGGGCATAAGAGGGATTAATGCTCCTAATCCTAATTAGGCCTAAGTCCTACATTGCCTAGTTTTGAGTGCCTTTCTCTCTCTTTGGGCTATAAATACACCTAGTCCCCCTTGTATAGATTACACTTGATTGAATGAAGTAAGACTATTTTTGAGTAATTTATTCTTGAGTGTCATTGAGAATCCTCTCTCTTGAGGAATCTCTCTCTTAAAGCTTTTATCAAGGGACCTCTCTCTTATGGCAAGCAACATAAAATTTTTTACTCATCTTTCTCTTAAAAAGTGGCGTCAACCCTCCCCCATTTCTAGCCTCTCCTTCCTCCATTTTCTTAGAGGAAGGAACCTTGGTTGAAGAGATCAAGGGAGTGCCTCATTTGGTATCAGGGCCATCTTCATGAACATTCATTTCCTCCTCCTTCTCCTTAGTTTATGCGTCTTTCTTTAGCTTTTTTTCTACAGTTTTTATGCTTTATTTCTTGCTTCCTTTATTGTCATTTAAATTCCTTATTGTCTTGAAGTTTATGTTTTAGTTCTTGCAATTTTATTTCTAAGTCTTTATTTCTTTCTAGATTCAATTTATTTTGTTCATTTCTATTGAATCTTTGTGTGTTTCCTTTAGGTTTGTTTCTTTAACTTTTTGCCCATCTTTTTACTATTTTCCTTATTCTAGTGCTTACCCTAAGAGGATCATAGTAATGACTTCACAAAATTTGTGAAGGAAGCCACACAATTGTGGTTTTGATCCTTGGATGCACTTTTGCTTCTTTCATTTAGTGTTCTTGCATTTTAATTCTATTTTCCTGCACCTTTTTCTCTGTTTTTACTGCACCTATTTCTCTGTTTTTGGGTCTTGGTTTTGGTCATTTTGAATCACTTATTTTCATTTTTAATCCTCCTAAGTTGTTTCTTAGATTGGTCATGTATTAGTCCTTATTTGTCTCTTAATTCTACATTGTTTTTCCTTTCAAATTTTCACAAAAAAGTGTGTTGTGCTTCTAAAATTTCTTATGATAAATCTCTTTGGAATTGAGCATATGCTCTTGATCATAATTCCTAGAGTCCACATGCTTTAGATCATAGCATGTTTCAAAAAATATTTTCTCAAAATTTGCTCAATTCTTCCTAGAGTCTTTTTGTTGTTGTGTTAATAGTTTAAAGTTTTGTACTAGTCTTTGGTGAATTATTTTTTGCTGGCTGTTTTGAGATCATTTGGACATGTATTTGGGCTGAAAATCCTTGAGAAATTGAGTTGGCCTAAGCTCGTTAAGTATCTTATTTAGTGCATTTTTTGTTCACCTAAATTTACTAGTGCATCTTGAACTATTTTGCTTTCTTGGGTTTACACTTGATTTCAATCTTTGTGGCTGTTTTCTTTTCCTTTTTTTTTTCAAGCAAATTCTTCTTTATGCTCCTTATTATTTCTTTCCTTCAAAATTGTTGTTGAGAGGTGTAGCATAATATAAAAAAAAACGAAAAGAAGAAGAGAAAAAAAGTGATAATCAAAAGACAAAATCATTTAAAAAAAACAAGTGTTAGTAAAAGTGTTTAAAAAAAATATACAAAACTTTTAGTGCACCAAAACTTTGTTATTTGAAGGAGTGCTTAAGATTGTTAAAAACTTGCTTGAAATAGTGTATTTAAGATTCGACCATAAGCTTTCAAATTGTGTAACTCTTTGAATTTTGTTGAGTCTTTTATTTTTAGTCCATTCTATTCTAGTGCTAATCTAGGACCCTTTTGTGTTCCATCTTTCTATCTACACCATTTTTACTTGCTTGTCTTCTTTGACTATCTTTGTGTTTGTCTAAATAATTCTTTCCAATTGGATGTTTATCTCCCTTCCTTGAGTGAAGTAAGTGGAAGTGAGGGATATTAAAGACCTAGTGTAAGAAGAGCACAACAACATCATAACCAACCCCAAGCCCAACCTAGGGAACAAAAAGTTAACCTCCCCCATTTTCATGGCAAAGAGGATATGGAAGCCTACCTTGATTTGAAAATGAAGGTAGATAAACTTTTTGTTTGTTATAACATAAGTGAAGAAAGAAAAGTTCTGCTGGCAACCCTTAGCTTCCAAGGGCATGCCATGTATTGGTGGACTTCCTTGGTCAATGAGAGGCGTCGCCTTCGTAACCCTCTTGTGGATTATTGGAATGATCTCAAGGGGGCTATGAGGCAGAGACACGTCCCTTCTTATTATGAAAGAGAGCACTTGGATAAACTCCAAAGATTAAAACAGTACAACTGAAGTGTTGAGGAGTACAGAAAAACCATGGAGCTTTTCATGATGAGAGCAAGCGTTACCGAACACAGAAGCTAGATTTTTAAGTGGTTTGAGCTCTGACATAAAAGACAAAGTTGAGCTCTTACCATATAATAATCTAGATGACCTAGTCCAACTTTGTATAAGAGTGGAAAATCAATTAAAAAAAAGAAGTGGAGCAAAAATAGAATTTTCATCCTACAATTATGCAAAGAGGGACCTAGGAAAGGGAAGCTATTCCAAGAGCTCTCCCAAAGAGGAACCATCCAAGCATGTGCATAAAGAATATAAACTCATGCATCATAGAGACAACCCCCTTACTAGTTCCAACAATAGGACTAGTAGTATTAAATGCTTTAAATGTCTTGGGAGAGGCCACATTGCCTTTTAGTGCCCCAATAAGAAAACCATTATCATGAGGGACCAAGATATTTTTAGTAAGAGTAGCTCATATTTCTCCTCTAGCTAGTGAGGAAGAAGGGGGTCATGAGCATGACATTGTTTAAAACCCTTGTGATGGAGACCTCTTAATGGTTAGGCGTCTTCTTAGAAGCCAACCCCTTAAGCTTAACCACTTCCAAAGAGAGAACATTTTTCATACACATTGTAAAGTTTTAGACAAAACTTGTTCTCTCAGTGGGTCCTACTACAATGGTTATAGCTCAAGGTTGGTAGAGAAGCTAGCCTTATAACCAATTCCTCATCCTAAACCTTACAAGCTCCAATGGCTTAATGAGGAAGAGGAAATGGTTATCAACCAACAAGTTAAGGTGCCATTCTCCATTGGAAAGTATCAAGATGAGATCTTATGTGATATAGTTCCAATGGAGGCTGGCCATATCTTGTTAGGGAGGCCTTGGCAGTTTGACAAATAAGTCATTCACCATGGCTACTCTAATGAGATAATGCTCACTCATAAAGGCAAAAAAATAGCGTTGACTCCTCTAGCACCTTCACAAGTGGCTGAGGATCAACTCATCATGAAACATAAAAGAGATGAGGAAAACAAAAGTTCTAAGTCAAAAAAAAAAAAAAAAGCTTCCACCCTTAAAGCTTGAAAGGGGTAAAGAGGGAGAGTTGGAAGGAGGTACCCTTTCCAAAGAGGTAATTAAGAAAGAAAGTCATTTTGCAACCAAAATGGATATTAAAGAAGCTCTTTTGCCTGATTGACCTTTTTATCTCCTTCTTTATAAAGAGATACCTTCTGGCACTACCACAAGTCATGAAATTGAGTCTCTTCAAAAGGGGGTTAAAAAACTTTTAAAGGAATTTGATGATCTCTTCCCTCAAGAGGTTCTAAGGGGATTACTGCCTCTAAGAGGAATAGAACACCAAATTGATCTTGTTCCTGGCGCAAGTCTACCTAATAGGTATAGGACAAACCCCATTGAGACTAAAGAGATTGAGTCTCAAGTTCAAGACTTGTTGGAGATGGGTTGGGTTCGAAAAAGCCTTAGCCCTTGTGTGGTCCTTATTTTGTTGATGCCCAAAAAGGATGGGAAACGACGGATGTGTATGGACTGTCATGCCATTAACAACATCACTACTAAGTATAGGCACCCAATCCCTAGGCTAGATGATATGCTCGATGAATTGCATGGAGCCAAAATATTTTCAAAAATTGATCTTAGAAGTGGTTACCATAAAATAAGAATCAAAGAAGGAGATGAATGGAAAACCGCTTTTAAGACCAAATTCGGTCTTTATGAATGGTTGGTGATTCCTTTTGAGCTCACCAATGTTCCAAGCACTTTCATGCTCCTCATGAATAATGTACTTAGGGATTGCATTGGTAGGTTTGCAGTTGTTTATTTTGATGATATTTTAGTCTATAGTAGGTCTTTAGAAGAACATATAGGACACCTTAGGGAAGTCTTATCTGTCCTTAGAATAAATAAAATTTTTGCAAACTTAGAAAAATGTACTTTTTGTGTTCCTAGTGTAGTTTTCTTGGGCTTTGTCATTAGTGCCCAATGGGTCCAAGTGGACCCCCAAAAAATAAGGTCATTCAAGAGTGGCCCACCCCTACTAGTGTGACTAAGATCAAGAGCTTTCATGGTCTTACGGGATTTTATAGGCGCCTTGTGCCTAACTTCTCCACACTAGCTTTACCACTCAATGACTTGGTGAAGAAGGAAGTTCCTTTCTTGTCGGGTGAAAAATAAGAAGACGTTTTTCAACTGCTCAAAGATAAACTCACTAATGCACTCGTTCTAGCTCTCCCCTACTTTTGAAAAACTTTTGAGCTAGAATGTGATGAATGGGAGTAGGTGTGGGAGCTGTGCTGTTGCAAGGAGGGTACCCCATTGCTTATTTTAGTGAAAAACTCAATGGTGCCCACCTCAACTACCCCACCTACGACAAGGAGTTTTATGCCTTGATCCGTGCCCTCCAATCTTGGGAACATTATCTTGTTTCCAAGGAGTTTGTCATTAATAGTGACCATGAGCCACTTAAGTATTTGAGGGGGCAAGGAAAGTTGAACAAGAGGCATGCTAAATGGGTTTGAATTTCTTGAAACTTTCCCTTATGTCATAAAATATAAAAAGGGAAAAACAAATGTGGTGATTGATGCTCTTTCAAGGAGGCATTCTCTCCTTGCCACCCTTAGTGCTCAAATTTTGGGATTTGATGACATAAAGGAAATGTATCCTTCTGACCAAGACTTTGGAACCATTTATGCTGCCTCATCTTCCAAAGCGAAAGATGGCTTCTACCT
This sequence comes from Psophocarpus tetragonolobus, assembly GCA_037954015.1. NCBI lineage: Eukaryota > Viridiplantae > Streptophyta > Magnoliopsida > Fabales > Fabaceae > Psophocarpus > Psophocarpus tetragonolobus. The sequence goes on from CM075689.1 coordinate 100,539,593, forward strand.
ATGTGAAGGGTACTTATTCAAAGAGGGCAAACTTTGTGTACCCCAAGGATCCATTAGGAAATTGCTGACAAAAGAGAGGCATGAAGGTAGGCTCATAGGGCATTTTCGAATTGATAAAACCTTAATGCTTTTAAAAGAAAAATTCTTTTGGACCCATATAAAAAAAGATGTCCAAAGGCATTACTTGTTTACAAGCTAAGTCTCAAGTAATGCCTCATGGACTCTACATACCTTTACCCACTCCTTCTACACCTTGGGTAGATATTAACATGGATGTTATCCTTGAGCTCCCAAGAACCCAATAAGGTGTAGACTACATCTTTGTGGTAGTGGACCGCTTTAGTAAAATGGCCCATTTCATTCCCTGCCACAAAGTGGATGACGTGAGTCACATTGCAAACATTTTCTTTCATGAGGTTGTTCGCTTGCACGGAATACAATCAACCATAGTCTCTGATAGGGATGCTAAGTTCCTTGGCCATTTTTGGAAAACTCTTTGGACAAGGTTAAGAACTAAGCTCTTATTTTCTACCACTTGTCATCCTCAAACAGATGCAAAAACTGAGGTAGTAAATAGATCCATATCCACTATGTTGAGGGCACTCTTGAAAGGCAACCACAAGTCTTGGGATGAATATCTCCCCCATATTGAATTTGCATATAATAGGGTGGTTTATCGAACCGCTAAGCACTCCCCTTTTGAGGTTGTATATGGTTTTAATCCTCTCACTCCTTTGGATTTATTGCCACTCCCTAACACCCAAATTTTTCATAAAGAAGGGGAAGCTAGGGCTAATTTTGTCAAAAAATTACATGAGAGAGTCAAAACCAATATTGAAAGCCAATCTAAGGGGTATGCTTCATCTAGCAACAAGGGGAGGAAGGAAGTCATCTTCAAAAAGGGCGATTGGGTTTGGCCTCACCTAAGAAAGGATCGTTTTCCTTCTAAGAGGAAGTCCAAACTTAGCCCCAGTGGAGATGGTCCCCTCCAAATCCTTGAGAAGGTAAATAATAATGCATATAAGTTAGACCTTCCCGAGGATTATGGAGTTAACACCACTTTTAATATTTGTGATCTTACCCCCTTTTTAGGTATTGATGCAGAAGAGGACGACCCTTCAGATTTGAGGTCAAATGATGTGATCTTTGATGATCACGTGCCCAAAGGATCCTTTCTAAGGTCACTTGGAAGGGAAATGGATTTATGAAGAGGAAAGGAATGGGGTGAGGCGCCACAAATACTAGGTTTGATAAGCCAAAGGGGAGAGGCCACAAGGGAGGGGTCCCTTGATAACTCTTAGAAGCTCTCACAAAGGAGAAAGGGGGACACTCAAAGGTAAGAACCTCACAATCAATATGGTCTCTAGGATTAAATTCAAGTGTAAAAAATACAAGTGAGGGGAGGAGCTCCTATTTATAGAGGTAGCTAACCTCTTGAACAAGATAACCTAAAAAAAAAAGGGCTAGGATTAAAAAGAGAGATCTAAGGGAGGAGGATTGAGAAACAATTCCCTCCTTAGATCATCAAACTTGGTGCCCAAGTTTCTCAAACCAAGGGCCAAGATTCCTTCTTATTAGCTTAGGAGGTTTATGTAGGAAAAGAGGGGTGTAGATATCAAGGCTACCCCTTATTTCCTTCATAAAGACCCAAAAAGCTAAATCCACCCTCTAAATTCCTAAGACACCTCCTAAAATAAAAAATGGACTAAATACATGTCCCAAATTAAATTCCTCATGCTCCTCAAAATTAAAATAAAGGAAAATTACATTTTATTAACTAAAGTCCCTAGCCTAATATCTTCACTCTCAACACGAGGTGAAATCTTCCTTTGTCTGCAAGGGCTAGGTCTTCTTCAATCCTTCTAGCCATGGCCCTAATGATAGGTCCTTGGCTAGGCATGGTCACATCATCTCCTCCCTCTTGGAGAGGATTTGACCTCAAATCCATGGGGTCTTCATCATTTTCAGTACCTACAAATGGAGAGAAATCAGAAACATTAAAACTGGTGCTTATCCCATAATCCTCGGGTAGATCTAAAATATAGGCATTATTACCGATCCACTCAAGGATTTGGAAAGGTCCATCTCCTCTAGGGCTAATTTTGGACTTCCTTTGAGAAGGAAATCTATCCTTTCTCAAGTGAAGCCATACCCAGTCGCCCTTTTCAACGATGACCTCTTTCCTCCCCCTATTGGCGAAAGTAGCATCTCTCAAGGGTTGGTGCTCTATGTTAGCTTTAACCCTCTCATGTAATTGTTTAACAAAAATGGCTTTTGCCTCTCCTTCTTTATGCACAACAATAGAAAGAGGAAGAGGTAAAAGATCTAGAGGAGTACGAGGATTAAAGCTATAGACCACCTCAAATGGAGAATGCTTGGTGGTTCTATGAACCACCCGGTTATAAGCAAATTCAATATGGGGAAGGTACTCATCCCAAGACTTATGGTTGCCTTTAAGGAGAGCCATCAGCATAGTGGATAAAGATCTATTCACCACTTCTGTTTGCCCATCAGTTTGAGGGTGACAGGTAGTGGGAAAAAGAAGTTTAGTTCCTAGCTTAGCCCAAAGAGTTTTCCAAAAATGGCTAAGGAACTTCACATCCCTATCTGACACTATTGAAGAGGGTATGCCATGCAATCAGAAAACCTCTTTAAAGAAAAGTCTTGTGATATTGCTCGCATCATCCGCTTTGTGGCTGGGAATAAAATAGGCCATTTTTTGAAAATCGGTCCACCACCACAAATATGGAGTCTGCACCTCATTGGGTTGTTGGGAGCCTAAGGATGAAATCCATGCTAATATCCTCCCAAGGTGCAGAAGGAGCAGGTAAAGGTGTGTATAGTCCATGAGGCATTGCTTTATACTTTGCTTGCAAGCAAGCTATACATCTAGAGCAATGTCTATGGACATCTCTACGCATATGGGGCCAAAATAATTTCTCTTGTAAAAGCAGGAGGGTTTTTGAAATCCCAAAATGCCCCATAAGCCCACCCTTATGGCTCTCTTTTGTGAGTAAGTTCCTAATTGGTCCTTGGGGTATACAAAGCTTACTCCCTTTATAGAGATACCCCTCACTAATGAAGTACCTATCATGGGCCTTTAATGTGAATGTAGATGCAGAGGCAACAAAGATGGGGCCGAAATCCTTGTCAAAAGGATACATAGCCCGAATGTCATCAAATCTTTAGATTTTTGCACTCAAGGATGAATAAAGGACATGACGCCTAGAAAGAGCATCAACCACCACATTTTGTTTTCCTTTCTTGTACTTGATGACATAAGGGAAGGATTGAAGATATTCCACCCACGTTGCATTCCTTTTGTTCAATTTACCTTGACCCCTCAAATATTTTAGTGACTCATGGTCACTATAAATGACAAACTCCTTGGGAGCAAGATAATTCTCCCAAGTTTGAAGGGCCCTGATTAGAGCATAAAACTCCTTATCATAGGTGGGGTAGTTAAGGGGGGCACCATTGAGTTTTTCACTAAAATACGCAATGGTGTGCCCTGCTTGCAACAAGATAGCTCCCACACCTACACCAGAGGGATCACATTCAAGTTCAAATGTTTTAGAAAATTCAGGTAATGCCAAGACTGGTGCATGGGTCAGTTTATGCTTAATTAGCTAGAAGGCTTTCTCTTGTTTCTCATCCCAAAGGAAAGAAACTTCCTTTTTCACCAAATCATTTATTGGTGCGAAGAGCATGGAGAAATTGGGCACAAAGCGCCTATAAAATCGAGCGAGACCATGAAAGCTTTTGATCTCTATCACACTCTTTGGGGTGGACCATTCTTGAATAGCTTTTATCTTTTCGGGGTCAACATGGACCCCTTTTGTGCTAACTACAAAAACTAGGAAAACTACACTATCTACACAAAAGGTGCATTTTTCTAAGTTAGCAAAAAGATGATTAATCCTAAGAAGAGAAAAAACATGCCTTAGATGTCCTAAATGATCATCTAGGTTCCTAGAGTAAACTAAAATGCCATCAAAGTAAACTACACAAAATTTACCAAGGCAATCCCTCAGTACATGATTCATTAAGCGCATAAATGTGCTTGGGGCACTTATAAAGACCAAATTTAGTCTTAAAAGCAGTTTTCCACTCATCACCCTCTTTGATCCTTATTTGGTGGTAACCACTTCTAAGATCTACTTTTGAAAATATTTTTGCCCTACGGAATTCATCCAACATGTCATCAAGACGAGTGATTGGGTGCCTATATTTGATGGTGATGTTGTTGGATGCACGACAATCAACACACATCCTCTATTGGCCATTTTTCTTGGGCACCAACAAGACTGGCACAACACAAGGGCTTAGGCTCTTTTGAACCCAGCCCTTCTCCAACATCTCATTCATTTGAGACTCAATCTCTTGGGTCTCTATGGGGTTGGTCCTATAGGAAGGTCTATTAGGTACAATTGTGCCAGACACCAAATCAATTTGATGTTTTATACCTCTAATAGGAAGAAGTCCTTTCGGAACCTCATTAGGGAATATATCATCAAATTCCTTTAAAATATCTTGAACCCCTTGAGGAAGGTGCTCATGTGCATGGGCTGTGGCAGTGTTCTCAGCAGAAGAATGCAGAATGGGAGAAGGATTTGATGCCTCTTTGCAAAAGAAGAGATAAAAGGGCTTGTTAGTTAAAGGAGCTTCTTTTAAATCACGTTTGGTAGCAAATAGGCTCCTTTTACTAATATTCCATTTGGAAGGGGCATCACCTTCCGACTCCCTCTTTACCCTTGTCAAGCTTTAAGAGTGCAGCCTGTTGTTTTTTTTTTTGTTTTTGTTTTTCCTCAACCCTTTTCTTTTTCATTCTAAATTGATCCTCAGCCACTTGAGAAGGTGACAAAGGATACAATTTGAAGCGTTTTTCATTATGGGTGAGAATTATTTGGTTGGAGTGACCATGGTGAATAGCTTTCTTGTGAAATTGCTATGGTTTCCCCAAAAGGATATAGCTAGCCTCCATAGGAACTATGTCACAAAGAATCTCATCATTATAAGATCCTATGAAAATTGGAACCATAACTTGTTCATTGACTACCATCTCCCCTTGCTCATTGAGCCATTGCAATTTGTAAGGTTTGGGATGGGGCATGGTAGTCAAGGCTAGCTTTTCAACCAACCTAGAGTTACAACAGTTACAACAGAAACCACTATCAACAAGGAGAGAACATACTTTGTCATTTACTTTACATCTTGTATGGAAGATGTTCTCTCTTTGTGACTGGCCAAGCTCTAGAGGTTGGCTTCCAAGAAGCCTTTGAACCATAAGGAGGTTCCCCTTATAAGGAAAAGCTTCCTCACACTCTTGTTCAAAAGTATGTCCCCCTTTTTCCTCACTCTCACTAGAGGAGGAAGATGAGCTATTCTCAATACAAATGTCTTGACCCCTCATGATCATGGTTTTCTTGTTGGGGCATTGAGAGGCAATGTGGCCTCTCCCAAGACATTTGAAGCATTTGATACTACTTTGCCTCTCAGTAGGCTTAGTAGTATGGGCTTTCTCTCTACATGAGGTGCTTTTGTATCTTGAAAATGCTTGAGTTCCTCTTTGAGAAAACCCTTGAAAGAGTTTCCCTTAAGTTGGTCTCTCTTTGAGTAAAAGGGAGAATCTTTTTTAAAGTTTTTTTATTGAGTTGATTCTCATCTCTTACACAAAGTTCTACCAACTCATCAAGGTTTGAGTATGAAAGAAGCTCTACCTTATCTCTAATGTCAGAGCTTAATCCACACAAAAACCTAGCAAGGGTGGCATTGGGTTCCTCAATGATATTGACCCTTAGTATGAGAAGCTCCATCTTTTGTCTATACTCCTTAATACTTAGGTTATGTTGCCTAAGTCTTTAGAGCCTATCCAAAAGATCCCTCTCATAATATGAAGGAATGTTCCTTCTTCGCAAACAAGTTTTTAAATCATTTCAGTAGCGAATGTCAGATATTTGTTTATGGGCCCTATCCTTGACTAACTCATTCTACCAATGCAAAGCAAAACCTTGAAAACTAAGGGAGGCCAAAGGTACTTTCCTTTCTTCCCTTATTTCATAGCATCGGAAGAGTTGTTCCAATTTGACTTCCCAATCTAGGTAAGTCTCAACATCTTCTCTACCATGAAAATGGGGTAAGTCTACCTTTGGCTCCCTAGCATGATTTGTGTTCTCTTGAGGAGAATTATGATTGTATGATGAATGGGAGTGATGCTTATGTTGATTTCTATAGTATTCTTCTTCACTAGAGCTAAAATGCCTAGGTGGGGATCTTATGAGAATTCATTTCTTTTTTCTATCACTCTCCCTCCCATCTCTCTTTTTACTCTCTTCTCCTCTCCTTCTCTCTTCTTCCTCTTTTTCTCTTTTTCTTTCTAGTTCTTTACTTCTTCTCCTTTCTTCATCCTCTCTTCTCTCTCTTTGCCATCTCTCTTTTCGCTTTTTTTTCTCTTTTCTCATTTCCAACATCTCTTTTTTTAACTCTTCCTTCTCTTTTTGTTTTTCCTTTTCTTTTATTTCTTTTTTTCTCTCTTTTTCTTCTCTCCTTTCTTTTTCTTTAGCCATCCATTCCCTAAATTCTAAGTTAAGGTTTTCAAGAGTGTCTCCCTTAGAAGGTTTTCTTTGGTTGACACTCTTACTTGATGAACAATTATGTGCACTAGAATGTGTGTGGGAAGTCATGGTGCTTGGATGCTAAAAACTAAAGGGTAGGCCAAAAACTTTTTTTTTTCAAGCAACACTCCTCTCTTTTTTTTTTCTTTTCTCACCTAAGGTGGCTTGATGAGTCTTTGGAACTCTTAGCCTCTACATATTTTTTCAAAATAAAATATAATAAAATAAAAGTGCAAGAATGTAAAAGAGAAAGGGCTCTAATCGTGCTCCTAAGGTATTGAAGGAAGTGTACCACTTCTCCTTTCTTCACCTAATTAACTAAGAACTAAGCTAAAATTAAACAAAATTATTACAAACCAAGGACTCAAACTTCCAATCTAAAATTAAGTTTACACAATACAAAGAATAAAAAAATAAAACAAAGTCTTCACTCCAAGCTTGTTGGTGTTTGAGTCCTTTTGATCAAGCCCCTTTGAGTTGCATCAACCCACCCGAATAATGCTACCCTTGTTTCCTCTTGTTTGGACTTGCCAAAATTTTGTGTATGACCTTTCCCAAGCTTTATTTACCAAGGCCGAATACAACACAAGACAAAAAATAAAGCTGAATAACAAAACAAGGTTCACAAATCCAAGTGGATAGATTAAACAATGACAAACTTAAAGAAGTAAATAAGACAAGCGAGAAAACATAAGACCCATAAAGGAATGTAGCACACAAATAACTTTCCTGGATTAGCTCTAAGAGTGGAGATGAAAAACGACTCAAACAAAAAAAATGAAACCAATAGTTGCGCACTTAATAAAATTTAAGTGACCAAAAGCTGAAAAGCTTACTCAAGTAATTTTTTTTTAAATCACAAATGGGTCCTCATATCAAATGTTTTTACTATTAGGTACACAACTTCAAAGTTGTCTTTCTTTTGAGTTCTTTATCTTTTTTTTTTAGCTTGAAATTTTTTCTAATATATATTTTTTAACTTTTTCTAATCATTTTGCTGCACCTAATAGCTTGTTGAATTGAAATATTAAAGAGCATCTTTGAAATAATAACGCTTGAGTGAATAAGTACAAAGTAACGTCACACAATTTTCAAGCAATGCATGCAACTAAAGGCAAAACAACTTAGTAGTTAAAAATAACACTGAACTAATGGTGCTTAAGGAATGATTTAATGCTGATTTTGAAGTAAATTGATTGCTCAAATTACTAACACAATTCACCCAAGCTAAAATTCCATAAACAGGCACCAATAGTGAAGATAAACTAAGTGGAAAGATACTAATAATTCAACATAAAACAAAAGCATATAAAAATTGAATTAAGCAAATATTTAAGAACAACAAAGAGATTACTATGCTTGAATAAAAAGCATAAAAGACTTAAGAGACTCAACAAGAGGTTCACCTCTTAGGAGCTCAATTCAAAATGTTTTTGAAGGCTTTTTTGTAAAATTTTTAAGAGGCTAAAACATATGGAATTTAAATAAGACAAAATAGGAAACTAACATGACTAGTATTTGAAAAAACATAAGATTAGGAAAAAATAACACACCTAAAAATAGAGCAAAAATTTCAGCAAGAGACTCAAAACAAAAGGCACAACAACGTGGTCAAAGTTGATCACCACAATGGTGTGGAAAAATCCTCAACCATGTGGGTTTAATGGTCACAACTTCTTAGGCACACTTTAAATAGAAAACAAAGGGAAAACTAAGCAACTTGAACACGAAAATAAGATGCAAAGAAAGGGACAAATAAAATTGCATCAAATTAAATGGAACATAGGCGCATAGACAGGAAACAAAAGCACATATAATAGCAAGAATAAAAATTTATACTACTAGAAAATAAAGGAAATAAATATGAAAAAAAAATGAAGGACTTTAAAATAAAGAGAGCAAAGAGATAATAAAAAAGCAAGTAAATTTTTTTGAGAAAGAACGTGACCTTTAGAAAGTGGCTCTGATACCACTTGATGTGATCTTTGATGATCACGTGCCAAAGGATCCTTTCTAAGGTCACTTGGAAGGGAAATGGATTTATGGAGAAGAAAGAAATGGGGTGAGGTGCCACAAATACTAGGTTTGATAAGCCAAAGGGGAGAGGCCACAAGGGAGGGGTCCTTTGATAACTCTTAGAAGCTGTCATAAAGGAGAAGGGGGGACACTCAAAGGTAAGAACCTCACAACCAATTGGTCTCTAGGATTAAATTCAAGTGTAAAAAATACAACTGAGGGGAGGAGCTCCTATTTATAGAGGTAGTTAACCTCTTGAACAAGATAACCTAAAAAAAAAGGGCTAGGATTAAAATGAGAGATCTAAGGAAGGAGGATTGAGAAACAATTCCCTCCTTAGATCATCAAACTTGGTGCCCAAGTTTCTCAAACCAAGGGCCAAGATTCCTTCTTATTAGCTTAGGGGGTTTATGTAGGAAAAGAGGGGTGTAGATATCAAGGTTACCCCTTATTTCCTTCATAAAGACCCAAAAAGCTAAATCCACGCTCTAAATTCCTAAGAAACCTCCTAAAATAAAAATAGACTAAATACATGTCCTAAATTAAATTCCTAATGCTCCTCAAAATTAAAATAAAGGAAAATTACATTTTATTAATTAAGTCCCTAGCCTAATATTGCCACTCTCCATAGGAGGTGAAGTCTTCCTTTGTCTGCAAGGGCTAGGTCTTCTTCAATTCTTCTAGCCATGGCCCTAGTGATAGGTCCTTGGCTAGGCATGATCACATAAAAAAGGGGTAACCTTGGTAGAGCCCCTTTGGTTAACACTCTTGTTGCTACTAGCACTAGTGTGTGAAGGCATAGACATATAGAGGGTATCTTAAGAACTAAGGGTGGCCAAAACAAATAAAAGCATACTCTCACTCTTTTGTGGTTTTCTCCCTAATAGGCAATTAGTCTTTGAAACTCCTTTAGGCCTCAAACTACACGTAATTGCAAGAAGAAAATTAAAGGCAAGAAAGCTAAAAAGGACAAGGGACTAAGGCATGCTCCTAAAGGTATGGAAGGTGGTGTACCACTTCTTCCTCCACAGCTTAATTAACGAGAAACTAAGAGGAGAAAACCAAAGCTATTATAACCAAAAGAAGATACACTCCTAATTAAAAAGCAAATACACACAAATAATTTGAACAAAGAAAGTCTTCATGCTTTTATCCCTTTCTTCCTCAAGTGTTTGCTCTCACAATTTAGGTTCTCCTTGATTGAGTTTAGTCTAGCTTCTAATTCCTCCTAGAATGCTACCTTTGAGGTGAAGCTCTAAGCGTGTGATCTACAAGAAGATGCACTACCAACAAACTAAGGAAAAAAAAGCACATAGAGGTTGCAAGAGTAGAAGCACAAAAGCAAAAAAGTAATCACAAGAAGAAGTAAAACTTTCCAAGTGGAAATGGGAATTTGAATACAAGACTAAAAGAGGTAAAATAAGACAAAAACCAGAATTAAGAGGTATGAAAGAGATAAGCACACAATGAGTTTCCTAGAATAGTTCTAGAGTAGGATTATGGACTAAGATAAAAGACACCAAAGGATTTCACTAATTGCACCAAATCACAAAATATGGTCGAATTGCTTATGGTCTCAGACAAGTACAAGTAAACGAAGTTTGAGTTCAACTTTGCAAACATTTAGGAGTTTCCAATAGGTACACCTAACTTGCTATCGTTTTTTATATATACTATGCAATTTTTTTACACTTTTGTATTTTTTGTTTTGAGATTGTTTTAATTCTTTTTGCTTTGTACTAAAAATTTTTATACACTTTTTTTGAGATGTACCTATTTGAATAAGTTGCAAAATGGCTGAATAAAATATTGGTACCATACACTTAAACAAATGACCAAGCAATAGGCACATAAACTTGACCAAAGAAGGATGTAATTAGAGAAACAAACACAAGCAACTCATTATTCACTAAACTACTAAGTGACTTAGGTATGCCTTAGTTCACCTTAAAGATGTGTAAGAGCTTGATCTTTTGGAATAGGTTTTCATGCTCATTTAACATGGCTAAGATGATAGATAACCAATCAAAATCACTTAAAAAATTTAGCACACACAAGAGCTACTAATTTTGAACAAAAGATCAACAAAGTAGAAATGAAATTGAGCTAATATTGTTTTTGACTGACACTGTTTTTTAGAAGAACATACTTGATTCATGAAGCATGTGATACTTCTTATGAGACTTAGAACAAGAGAAGAGACTTCTCTTAGAGACTCAATTTCAAGAAGTAGATCAACACACTTTTTACAAAAATTATAAGAGGTGAAACCTATTAGAAATGAAATGGATAAACAAGGACTAATACATGACTCTAAGACATGACTATATGAGCAAAAAATTCAAAAATAAAAAGTCCTAAAAACAAGGCAAAAAAAAGAGCACAAAGGCGCACAAGAGGCAATGGATTCTAAGCCAAGGTATGTGACCATAGCGCTGTGGTTTTTTCCAGAGTCGTATGGATTTAGGCACACTACCTCTTAGGCAACACAACTCTAAGCACACATAAATGACTCAAGGATCAAATGCAGAAATAGAAAATTACTTGACACACACGGTTCAAGAGCAAGAATAAGAAGCTTGAATCATCCAAGCAAACCACAAAGTGAAGGAATAAAATCACAACTACTAAACACAACAATTCTAAACAAAATTGAATTAGTAACTAACAACATGCAAGCATATTTGAATTTAAGAATTCGAGTAGAAAGAGAAAAGAAAAGGCGAAAACTAAACAAGACAACAAGGAAAATGAGTAGTAGAAAAACCTCTTAGAAGAGTGGCTCTAGATACCACTTGATGCAACCTCCATAGGTGATATTCCAAGGATGCTCTTCTAAGCTCTTCAAATATGTAGAAACGATGATGGAAGGAAGAAGATGGTTGAGGAATGGCACCACTTCTAGAGATGAGCCATGCTTGGATGCTTCCCATAAAGGAAGGAGCCTTTGATAGAAGCTAGAAGAAACTCTCTCAAGGAAGGGAAAATTTAGGACACTCAAAGGGAGAGGAGAATTCTCACAAAAATGCAATTTCTATTCAAATGAGTGTTAAGGAGTTACAAGAGGTGGAGGCACCAATTTATAGAGTTATAAGTGGGAGGGAGATGAGTTGGATGTCCAACCCTTAATCAAGGCCCAAGTGATGCATACCCTTGATCTTTTCTAGAGGTTTAAAGTATTTAGTGAAATGGTGTATGGAGAGGTAAGGGATGAAGTGTTTATGTGCACTCAAGGGAGATAAGCCTAAGGAAGGTTGGCTTGCCACAAGGGATGGAACCCTTGATAAAAGCTAAGGGAACTCTCAAAAGAGAAGGCAGGGGACACTTATTTATAAAGGTAGCTAGCCTCTTGAACAAGACATAAAAGAAAGGAAGGGCTAAGATTAAAAGGGAGAATCCAAGGGAGGAGGATTGAAGCCCAAAGTCCAATCAATGCTCTCCCTTAGCTTCTTAATTGGCGCCTAAGCAAGTAGATCTAAGGGTCAAGATCCCTTCTTATTAGTTTAGGGGTTTTATTTAGGAAAAGAGGGGTGTAGTTATCTAACTATCCCCTTATAACCTAAATAAGGGCCCAAAAGCTATCCTTACCCCTTTTTATTACTAGAACACCTCTTAGAAAAATTACAAGTAAATAAGTCATGTCTTGCATAACTTGATGATCATATGGAGGTGAGATCTTCCTCCCTCTACTCTAGCCATGTCTTCTTCTATTCTCCTAGCCATGCCCCTAGTGATAGGGCCCTTGCTTGGGGAGCATGCATCAATCTTGATGGTTAAAAGAAGGTGAGGTCTCTCCTCTTCTCCTCTAGCCAATTGCTTTTCTATCCTCTTAGTCATGACCCTTGTTAGGGAGGATTGCACCAATTATGAGACAATGTAATGACTAAACACGACTTCTAATAGAAAAATACTTGAGATTAAAAACTGAAAATATAACACCTAAAAATAAGGTAAAAATAAAGTAAATTGGCGCAAGAGAAATGAACAAGAGTAAGCCAAGGAAAGTGACCATAACATTATGGATTTAGTCACAACTGTGTGGATTTAGTTCACTTATTCCTCTTAGGCGATCACTCCAACAATCAACATAAGTTAAGGCAAGAAAAAGCAACAACTATTGATTCTAAAACAAAATTCATGGATGCAATGAAGGAACAACAAGATTGCACCGAACAATTAAGGAAAAATAGATGAAGAAGAAGTATCAACACAAACTAGAAAGACATGAATGAAAAATGGCACATACAACATGGAATTAAGTAGAAGAAAATGTGAATGAAGAAGTATAAAAATATGAACAAGAAAATTGAAAGAAGGAAAGGGAAATGTGTCTTTATGGAACCTATGCTCTTAATACCAAATGATGCATCCATTATTGGTACTTGCCCCTTTGATCTACTCCAATGATCACCAATGGTGGAAGTGGTCGGATGGAAAGGAAGGAGGAGGAGTATGGTTGGCGCCACTTTGTGAAAAATAAGCCAAGAAAGGTGGAGGAGTTTGCCACAAGGGAATGAATCCTTAATAAAAGCTCAAAGGATTTTCTCTCTAAGAAAGAAAAGAGACACTCAAAGATGAAAGAAGCAATGTTATTTATTCTCAAAATTCAAGTGTAAAAAATACAAGGGAGTAGAAAGCCTTATTTATAGGATGAGGGAAAGGTAAGGGTGTGTGAAAGGAGGGAAGGCCGAAATTCAAATTAATTTTCACATGGCCCTAAAATTATGGATCTAAAATCTAACTAAAAATTCATGTAGATGCCATGTAGGATCAATTTGAATTTGGCACCCAAGAGGGGAGCAACGGGGCCCACCTTGTCTCCTCCATGCTTCATGTGCTAAATAATTAGGTCTAATTAGAAAAATAGGGGTGTAGTGATTAAAACTACTCAACAAACCGCTAATAGGCCCAATTAATTAATACTCTCCACACAAAGAGCCAATCACACCCTTAAGCCAAAACCAAGGAGAAAATAAAGCCAAAATACACGGCCAAACACAAGAGGAAAGGCTACCTCACTTAGGGTACAAATACAAAGCAAGATAAAACATAAAAGACTAAAGGTGCATGATCTCTATGCTCATGAGAAGTTAAGGTCTTCCTCCTTCATCTCCAGCTAAGTCCTCCTCGATTCTCCTAGCCATAGCCATTATGATAGGGCTCTTGCTAGGGATGAATGCATCAGAGACACTTGGTGAAGACAGTTTGGGAAAGAAGACTTAAAAACTTTCTTTAATTTTTTTTTTGTTAATTCTTTGTATTAAAAGGCCACTTTCTAGGAAGTGTTGGATGCCCTTAAGGGTCACTTCCTTTTGTATGTAATAGTTTAGTAGTTTCTCATTTTTAAGTATGAAGAAGAATCGGTACACTTCTTCATACCTTAAGTGCACATTTAGGTTCCTTCTCTTTTAGCTTCTTGCTTTTATCTTTTGCTTTAAGGTGTTTTAGTGGTGCATAAAGTTCCAAAGGCTCTTACACTAGTAGGATCACATTTAGGTTTAGTCTCTTTTACTTATCTATGCATTTTTAGTTGGTGTTTGAATTCCAAAGACTCATACGCTATTAGGTGAGAAACCAAAAAGGAGGGTGAGATGAGTGAGCTTTATTCTTGGTATAAGTATCCCCCTAGTTCTTTCGACAACCCAAATTCACCTTTATTTTCCTATTCCTACAATAATGAGATATTAGAAAAAGAAATAGAGGAGTTACGGAGAAAGAAAGGAAAACAAAAGAAAGGTATAGAAAAGAGAAAAAAATTAGAAAGGGAAGATGATGTGATCTTTGATGATCACGTGCCCAAAGGATCCTTTCTAAGGTCACTTGGAAAGGAAATGGATTTATGAAGAGGAAAAGAATGGGGTGAGGCACCACAAATACTAGGTTTGATAAGCCAAACAGGAGAGGCCACAAGGGAGGGGTCCCTTGATAACTCTTAAAAGCTCTCACAAAGGAGAAAGGGGGACACTCAAAGGTAAAAACCTCACAACCAATATGGTCTCTAGGATTAAATTCAAGTGTAAAAAATACAAGTGAGGGGAGGAGCTCTTATTTATAGAGGTAGCTAACCTCTTGAACAAGATAACCTAAAAAAAGAAGGGCTAGGATTAAAAAGAGAGATCTAAGGGAGGAGGATTGAGAAACAATTCCCTCCTTAGATCATCAAACTTGGTGCCCAAGTTTCTCAAACCAAGGGTCAAGATTCCTTCTTATTAGCTTAGGGGGTTTATGTAGGAAAAGAGGGGTGTAGATAACAAGGCTACCCCTTATTTCCTTAATAAAGACCCAAAAAGCTAATCCACCCTCTAAATTCCTAAGACACCTTCTAAAATAAAAAATGGACTAAATACATGTCCCAAATTAAATTCCTAATGCTCCTCAAAATTAAAATAAAGGAAAATTACATTTTATTAACTAAAGTCCCTAGCCTAATATCTTCACTCTCCACAGGAGGTGAAGTCTTCCTTTGTCTGCAAGGACTAGGTCTTCTTCAATCTTTCTAGCCATAGCCCTAGTGATAGGTCCTTGGCTAGGCATGGTCACATCATCTCCTCCCCTTTGGAGAGGATTTGACCTCAAATCCATGGGGTCTTCATCATTTTCATCACCTACAAATGGAGACCAATCAGAAACATTAAAATTGGTGCTTATCCCGTAATCCTCAGGCAGATCTAAAAAATAGGCATTATTACCGATCCGTTCAAGGATTTGGAAAGGTTCATCTCCTCTAGGGCTAAGTTTGGACTTCCTTTGAGAAGGAAATCTATCCTTTCTCAAGTGAAGCCATACCCAGTCGCCCTTTTCAAAGATGACCTCTTTCCTCCCCCTATTTGTGAAAGTAGCATCTCTCAAGGATTGACACTCTATGTTAGCTTTAACCCTCTCATGTAATTGTTTTACAAAAATGGCTTTTGCCTCTCCTTCTTTATGCACAACAACAGAAAGAGGAAGAGGTAAAAGATCTAGAGGAGTACGATGATTAAAGCCATAGACCACCTCAAATGGAGAATGCTTGGTGATTCTATGAACCACCCGGTTATAAGAAAATTCAATGTGGGGAAGGTACTCATCCTAAGACTTATGGTTGCCTTTAAGGAGAGCCCTCAGCATAGTGGATAAAGATCTATTCACCACTTCTGTTTGCCCATCAATTTGAGGGTGACAGGTAGTGGAAAAAAGAAGTTTAGTTCCTAGCTTAGCCCAAAGAGTTTTCCAAAAATGGCTAAGGAACTTCACATCCCTATCTGACACTATTGAAGAGGGTATGCCATGCAATCGGACAACCTCTTTAAAGAAAAGTCTTGCGATGTTGCTCGCATCATCCACTTTGTGGCAGGGAATAAAATGGGCCATTTTTGAAAATCGGTCCACCACCATAAATATGGAGTCTGCACCTCGTTGGGTTCTTGGGAACCCAAGGATGAAATCCATACTAATATCCTCCCAAGGTGCAGAAGGAGTAGGTAAAGGTGTGTATAGTCTATAAGGCATTTCTTTAGACTTTGCTTGCAAGCAAGCTATGCATCTAGAGCAATGTCTATGGACATCTCTATGCATATGGGGCGAAAAGAATTTCTCTTGTAAAAGCAGGAGGGTTTTTGAAATCCCAAAATGCCCCATGAGCCCACCTTCATGGCTCTCTTTTGTAAGTAAGTTCCTAATTGATCCTTGGGGTATACAAAGCTTACTCCCTTTGTAAAGATACCCCTCACTGATGAAGTACCCATCATGGGCCTTTAATGTGAATGCAGATGCAGAGGCAGCAAATATGGGGCCGAAATCCTTGTCAAAAGGATACATAGCCCGAATGTCATCAAATCCCACGATTTTTGCATTCAAGGATGAATAAAGGGCATGACGCCTAGAAAGAGCATCAACCACCACATTTTGTTTTCCTTTCTTGTACTTGATGACATAAGGGAAGGATTCAAGATATTCCACCCACGTTGCATGCCTTTTGTTCAATTTACCTTGACCCCTCAAATATTTTAGTGACTCATGGTCACTATGAATGAAAAACTCCTTGGGAGCAAGGTAATGCTCCCAAGTTTGAAGGGCCCTAATTAGAGCATAAAACTCCTTATCATATGTGGGGTAGTTGAGGGGGGCACCATTCAGTTTTTTCACTGAAATACGCAATGAGGTGCCCTCCTTGCAACAAGACACCCCACACACCTACACCAGAGGCATCACATTCAAGTTCAAATGTTTTAGAAAAGTCAGGTAATGCCAAGACTGGTGCATGGGTCAGTTTATGCTTAATTAGCTGGAAGGCTTTCTCTTGTTTCTCACCCCGAAGGAAAGGAACTTCCTTTTTCACCAAATCATTTATTGGTGCGAAGAGCGTGGAGAAATTAGGCACAAAGCGCCTATAAAATCCAGCGAGACCATGAAAGCTTTTGATCTCTATCACAACCTTTGGGGTGGGCCATTCTTGAATAACTTTTATCTTTTCGGGGTCAACATGGACCCCTTTTGTGCTAACTACAAAACCTAGGAAAACTACACCATCTACACAAAAGGTGCATTTTTCTAAGTTACCAAAAAGATGATTACTCCTAAGAAGAGAAAAAACATGCCTTAGATGTCCTAAATGATCATTTAGGTTCCTAGAGTAAACTAAAATGTCATCAAAGTAAACTACCCAAAATTTACCAAGGCAATCCCTTAGTACATGATTCATTAAGCGCATGAATGTGCTTGGGGCATTAGTTAGCTTAAAAAGCATAACCAACCACTCATAAAGACCAAATTTAGTCTTAAAAGCAGTTTTCCACTCATCACCCTCTTTGATCCTTATTTGGTGGTAACCACTTCTAAGATCTATTTTTGAAAATATTTTTGCCCCATGCAATTCATCCAACATGTCATCAAGATGGGGGATTGGGTGCCTATATTTGATGGTGATGTTGTTGATTGCACAACAATCAACACACATCCTCCATTGGCCATTCTTCTTGGGCACCAACATGACTGGCACCGCACAAGGGCTTAGGCTCTTTTGAACCCAACCCTTCTTCAACAGCTCATTCACTTGAGACTCAATCTCTTGGGTCTCTATGGGGTTGGTCCTATAGGCAGGTCTATTAGGTAGACTTGCGCCAGGCACCAAATCAATTTGATGTTCTATACCCCTAATGGGAGGAAGTCCTTTCGGAACTTCATTAGGGAATATATCATCAAATTCTTTTAAAATATCTTGAACCCCTTGAGGAAGGTGCTCATGTGCATGGGCTGTGACAATGCTCTCAGCAGAAGAATACAAAATAGGAGAAGGATTTGATGCCTCTTTGCAAAAGAGGAGATAAAAGGGCTTGTTAGTCAAAGTAGCTTCTTTTAAATCACGTTTAGTAGCAAATAAGCTTCTTTTACTAATATTCCCTTTCGAAGGGGCATCACCTTCCGACTCTCCATCTTTATCCTTTTCAAGCTTTAAGGGTGAAGCTTGTTGTGCTTTTTTTTGTTTTTGTTTTTCCTCAACTCTTTTCTTTTTCATCGCAAATTGATCCTCAGCCACTTGAGAAGGTGACAAAGGATACAATTTGAAGCGCTTTTCGTTATGGGTGAGAATTATTTGGTTGGAGTGACCATGGTGAATAGCTTTCTTGTCAAATTGCCATGGTCTCCCCAACAGGATATGACCAGCCTCCATAGGAATTATGTCACAAAGAATCTCATCATTATAAGATCCTATGGAAATTGGAACCATAACGTGTTCATTGACTACCATCTCCCCTTGCTCATTGAGCCATTGCAATTTGTAAGGTTTGGGATGGGGCATGATAGTCAAGGCTAGCCTTTCAACCAACCTAGAGCTACAAAAGTTACAACAGGAGCCACTATCAACAAGGAGAGAACATACTTTGTCATTTACTTTACATCTTGTATGGAAGATGTTATCTCTTTGTGACTGGCCAAGCTCTAGAGGTTGGCTTCCAAGAAGCCTTTGAACCATAAGGAGGTCCCCCTTATAAGGAAAAGCTTCCTCACACTCTTGTTAAAAAGTATGTCCCCCTTCTTCCTCACTCTCACTAGAGGAGGAAGATGAGCTATTTTCACTACAAATGTCTTGCCCCCTCATGGTCATGGTTTTCTTGTTAGGGCATTGAGAGGCAATGTGGCCTCTCCCAAGACATTTGAAGCATTTGATACTACTTTGCCTCTCAGTAGGCTTAGTAGTAGGGGGTTTTCTCTCCACATGAGGTGCTTTTGTATCTTGAAAATGTTTGGGTTCCTCTTTGGAAAAACCCTTGAAAGAGTTTCCCTTAAGTTGGTCTCTCTTTGAGTAAGAGGGAGAATCTTTTTTAAAGCTTTTTCTCTTGAGTTAATTCTCAGCTCTTACAAAAAGTTCTACCAACTCATCAAGGTTTGAGTATGAAAGAAGCTCTACCTTATCTCTAATGTCAGAGCTTAATCCACACAAAAACCTAGCAAGGGTGGCATTGGGTTCCTCAATAATATTGGCCCTTAGTATGAGAAGCTCCATCTTTTGTCTATACTCCTCAATACTTAGATTATGTTGCCTAAGTATTTGGAGCCTATCCAAAAGATCCATCCCATAATATGAAGGAATTTGCCTTCTTCGCAAACAAGTTTTTAAATCATTTCAGTAGCTAATGTCAGACATTTGTTTACGGGCGCTATCCTTGACTAACCCATCCCACCAATGCAAAGCAGAACCTTGAAAACTAAGGGAGGCCAAAGGTACTTTCCTTTCTTCCCTAATTTCATAGCATCGAAAGAGTTGTTCCACTTTGACTTCCCAATCTAGGTAAGTCTCAACATCTTCCCTACCATGAAAATGGGGTAGGTCTACCTTTGGTTCGCTAGCATGATTTATGTTCTCTTGAGGAGAATGATGATTGTATGATCAATGAGAGTGATGCTTATGTTGATTTCTATAGTATTCTTCTTCACTAGAGCTAAAATGCCTAGATTGGGATCTTATGAGAATTCCTTTATTTTTTCTATCACTCTCCCTCCTATTTCTCCTCTCACTCTCTTCTCCTCTCTTTCTCTCTTCTTCCTCTTTTTCTCTTTTTCTTTCTAGTTATTTCCTTCTTCTCCTTTATTTATCCTCTCTTCTCTCTCTTTGTCTTCTCTCTTCTCGCTCTTTTTTCTCTTTTCTCATTTTCAACATCTCTTTTTTTAACTCTTCCTTCTCTTTTTGTTTTTCCTTTTCTTTTATTTATTTTTTTCTCTCTTTTTCTTCTCTCCTTTCTTGTTCTTTAGCCATCCATTCCCTAAATTATAAGTTATGGTTTTCAAGAGTGTCTCCTTTAGAAGGTTTTCTTTGGTTGACACTTTTACTTGATGAACAACTATGTGCACTAGAATGTGTGTGGGAAGTCATGGTGCTTGGATGCTAAAAACTAAAGGTTAGGCCAAAAACTTTTTTTTTCAAGCAACACTCCTCTCTTTTTTTTTTCTGTTTTCTCATCTAAGGTGGCTTGATGAGTCTTTGGAACTCTTAGCCTTTACATGTTTTTTAAAATAAAATAAATGTGCAAGAATGTAAAAGAGAAAAGGCTCTAATCGTGCTCCTAAGATGTTGAAGGAAGTGTACCACTTCTTCCTTCTTCACCTAATTAACGAGGAATTAAGCTAAAATTAACCAAAATTATTACAAACCAAGGGAGGGCCTTAAGAGCACTCAAACTCCCAATCTATAATTAAGTATACACAATACAAAGAATAAAAAAAAATAAAACAAAGTCTTCATTCCAAGCTTTTTGATGTTTGTCTCCTTTTGATCAAGCCCCTTTGAGTTGCATTAACCCACCCCAAGAATGCTACCCTTGTTTCCTCTTTATATATGGAATCTTTTCCAACCTTTCCTTACCAAGGTTGAATACAACACAAGACAACAAACAAAGGTGAATAACAAAACAAGGTTCACAAATCCAAGTGGATAGATTAAACAATGACAAACTCAAAGAAGTAAAGAAGACAAGCAAGAAAACATAAGGCTCACAAAGAAAGGTAGCACACAAATAACTTTCCTAGATTAGCTCTAACAGTAGAGATAAAAAAAGACTCAAACAAAAAAATGAAACCAATAGTTGCACACTTAATAAAATTTAAGTGACCAAAAACTAAAAAGCTTACTCAAGTAATTTTTTTTGAATCACAATTGGTTCCTCATATCAAATGTTTCTACTATTAGGTACACAACTTCAAATTTGTCTTTCTTTTGAGTTCTTTATCTTTTTTTTTTTTAACTTGAACTTTTTCTATTTTTTTTTAAATTTTTCTAATCATTTTGCTGCACCTAATAGCTTGTTGAATTGAAATTTTAATGAGGATGCTTGAAATAATAACGCTTGAGTGAATAAGCACAAAGTAAGGTCACACAATTTTCAAGCAATGCATGCAACTAAAGGCAAAACAACTTAGTAGTTCCAAATACCACTGAACTAATGGTGCTTAAGGAATGATTTAGGGCTGATTTTGAAGTAAATTGATTGCTTAAATTACTAACACAATTCACCCAAGTTAAAATTCCATAAAGAGGCACCAATAGTGAAGGTAAACCAAGTGAAAAGCTACTAATAATTCAACATAAAACAAGAAACATATAAATATTGAATTGAGCAAATATTTAAGAACAAGAAAGAGATTAATATGCTTGAACTAAAAGCATAAAAGAGTTAAGAGACTCAACAAGAGGTTAACCTCTTAGGAGCTCAATTCAAAATGTTTTTGAAGGTTTTTTTGTAAAAATTTTAAGAGGCTAAAACCTATGGAATTTAAATGAGACAAAATAGGAAACTAACATGACTAGTATTTGACAAAATACAAGATTAAGAAAAAATAACACACCTAAAAATAGAGCAAAAATTTCAGCAAGAGACTCAAAACAAAAGGCACAATAAAGTGGCCAAAATTGATCACCACAATGGTGTGGAAAAATCCTCAACCATGTGGGTTTAATGGTCACAACTTCTTAGAAACACTTTAACATATAAAACCAAGGGAAAATTAAGCAACTTGAACACGGAAATAAGATGCAAAGAAAGGGACAAATAAAATCACATCAAATTAAATGGAACATAGGCGCGTAGATAGAAAAAAAAGCGCATATAATAGCAATAATAAAAAGCTATACTACTAGACAATAAAGGAAATAGAGATGACAAAAAATGAAGGACTTTAACATAAAGAGATCAAAGAGATAGACAACAAAGCAAAAAAAAAAATTGAGAAAGAACGTGACCTTTAGAAAGTGGCTCTGATACTACTTGATGTGATCTTTGATGATCACGTGCCCAAAGGATCCTTTCTAAGGTCACTTGAAAGGGAAATGGATTTATGGAGAGGAAAGGAATGGGGTGAGGCGCCACAAATACTAGGTTTGATAAGCCAAAGGGGAGAGGCCACAAGGGAGAGGTCCCTTGGTAACTCTTAGAAGCTCTCACAAAGGAGAAAGGGGAACACTCAAAGGTAAGAACCTCACAACCAATATGGTCTCTAGGATTAAATTCAAGTGTAAAAAATACAAGTGAGGGGAGGAGCTCCTATTTATAGAGGTAGCTAACCTCTTGAACAAGATAACCTAAAAAAAGAAGGGCTAGGATTCAAATGAGAGATCTAAGGGAGGAGGATTGAGAAACAATTCCCTTCTTAGATCATCAAACTTGGTGCCCAAGTTTCTCAAACCAAGGGCCAAGATTCCTTCTTATTAGCTTAGGGGGTTTATGTAGGAAAAGAGGGGTGTAGATATCAAGGCTACCCCTTATTTCCTTCATAAAGACCCAAAAAGCTAAATCCACCCTCTAAATTCCTAAGACACCTCCTAAAATAAAAAATGGACTAAATACATGTCCCAAATTAAATCCCTAATGCTCCTCAAAATTAAAATAAAGGAAAATTACATTTTTTTAACTAAAGTCCCTAGCCTAATATCTTCACTCTCCATAGGAGGTGAAATCTTCCTTTGTCTACAAGGGCTAGGTCTTCTTCAATCCTTCTAGCCACGACCCTAGTGATAGGTCATTGGCTAGGCATGGTCACATCAGAAGAGAAAAGAGAGAAAGAGAGGAAAAAGAGAGGAGAGAAAGAGAGGAAAAAGAGAGGAAAGAAAGAAAAAAATGGGAAAAGTATTGGAAAAAGAAAGAGGAGAGGAGAAAAAGAGAAAAGAAAGAAGGAGAAAATGATGCGATCCTCCCTAGCAAAGGACCTATCACTAGGTTATGGCTAGGATGATAGAGGAGGACATAGTCAGAGTGGATGGAAGAAGACCTCATCTCCTCATACGCATAGAAATTATGCCTTAGTCCTTTTGCTTTTACCCTTGTATTTGGTTTTATTTTTTCCCAAGTGGAGTGGTCTAGCTTTTCTCTTTGGCCTTTTACTTGGTATTTATTGTCATAGGATTGAGGGCTAAGAGGTATATGCTTAGTCTTCTAGTGGAGTGTATTAACTAATTGGGTCATTTAGGGGTGTTGGTGGGTTGTTTTATTAACCACACCCCTCTTTTCTAATTAAACCCCAATTAGTTAGCACATGAGGCATGAAGGAGACAATGTGGGGCCCTTGTTCCCCCTCTTAGGTGCCGTTTTTTAATAATTGTCACATGACACTTAGTTAGATCTAAAATCCATGATTTTAGGAGCATGTGCTAATTATTTGAATTTGACTCCTCGTTTGAATTTCCCTCCATTTCTAACAGCCAAGGCACTCCCCCCACCCTATATATAGGTCTCTCCACCCTCTTGTATCCTTTACACTTGAATTTGAATGAGAATAGAGAGTTTGCTTTCATTTTGAGTGTCCTAGTTCATTTCTTAGAGAAATTCTTTTGTGCTTTTATCAAGGGTTCATTCCCTTGTGGTAAGTACTTCCCTCTTCTTGGTTATCTTTTCCTAAGTGGCGCCAATCACCTCATTCCTATTCTTCCATCAAACCACTTCATCTTATGTGACTTTGGGAGTTGATTCAAGGGAGCAAACAGTCCAAGAAAGGAGCGCATCAGAAGAGAGATGAGAGAGAGGAAAAAGAAAGAAAGGAGTATTGGGAAAGAACAAAGTTATGATTTATTATTTTTTAAAATAATCTAAATTATATTCTAAAATATAAAATAGATATTTAAAAGTTTAATCTTAATATAAAAAAATTGATATTCATATATTTTATGTTATATTGATAAATATATTTTATAGGTGAATGAATATGTTGTACTTTTTATTTCTTTGGAAAAAGATAAACTAAGAAATAGTGCCTACGTAAATTAAGATATGTTTTGACATTGAAATCAAACTTTATAAAAATTTAATAGTAAAACTTTAATTTACTATTTCAATAACAGATACCAATTTAATTGATAAAAATTAATGATAAATGATATTTATTTTTTATTTTTTGAAATTTTGATTTAATATTAAAAAATGCATTATTAATAATAAATTGTATGATTTTTTATTTTCATTTTTATTTTCATTTCTATATTATTTACATGAACTTTTAATATAACATCATAAAAATATTTTATGTTTTACTTTTCTCAAATGATATTTCTTTTTTATTTTTTGAAATTTTGATTTAATATTAAAAAACTACATTATTAATAATAAATTGTGTGATTTTTTATTTCCATTTTTATATTCATTTTCTATATTGTTTACGTGAAATTTTGATATAACATTCATGAAAATTATTTCATTGTTGCAATGTTATTTTTATATGTAGCATATGTAACAGGGGTAGGGGCTTGAATTTTGTTGTTTTATGGAAGGACTAGTGTTTTTTATTTTGATCTCAAATTTAATATCTGCATGAAGCGCAAATTAATGTTAACAACCAAAAAGAGAGAAAATGCGAGAGAAATAGGATTGATTAGAAATAAGATCTTAGAAAACGCTAAAATGGCGTTGCAAATGAGTATATAATGATATAATTAGAATACACAGATATGTTTGCACAAAGTAAATTGTGGAAGCAAAGCAACAACAGAGACGAAGATTTTAATGGCATTGTAAAGTTGTGTTTTAGTTATATCCGGCAATTGTTGGTGGAGGAGGTGACCTGTACGTAGCTCCAAAGAATGGTGGAAGGATAACATCATTCCATGCTGGTGGTGGAGTTGGGGATTGGACTGGAGGAGGGGGTGAGTGAACAGGTGGCGGTGGTGAAGAGTAGATTTGTGGAGGTGGAGATTGTACTGGTGGTGGTTGGGAGTTCACTGGAGGTGGTGGAGAGTTAACTGGGGGTGGTGGGGAGTTGATTGGTGGTGGTGGCGGCGGCGAGTTAACTGGAGGTGGTGGGGAGTTAACTGGGGGTGGTGGAGAGTTGATTGGTGGTGGTGGCGGGGAGTAAAGAGGTGGTGGTGGAGAGTTAACTGGTGGTGGTGGTGGTGGGGAGTTGACTGGTGGTGGTGGAGAGTTAACTGGTGGTGGTGGTGGAGAGTTGACTGGTGTTGGTGGTGGTGGGGAGTTGACTGGTGGTGGTGGAGAGTTAACTGGTGGTGGTGGTGGAGAGTTGACTGGTGTTGGTGGTGGTGGGGAGTTGATTGGTGGTGGTGGAGAGTTAACTAGTGGTGGTGGTGGGGACTTGACTGGTGGTGGTGGTGGAGAGTTAGCTGGTGGTGGTGGTGGTGGGGAGTTTGCTAGTTGTGGTGGTGGTGGTGGGGAATTGATTAGTGGTGGAGAGTTAACTTGGGGTGGTGGGGAGTTGACTGCTGGTGGTGGTGGGGAGTTCGCTGGTGGTGGTGGGGAATTGACTGGTGGTGGGGAGTTAACTTGGGGTGGTGGAGAGTTGACTGGTGGTGGTGGTGGGGAGTTCATTAGTGGTGGTGGTGGTGAGGAATTGACTGCTGGTGGGGAGTTAACTTGGGGTGGTGGAGAGTAGACAGGTGATGGTGGAAAGTTAACTTGTGGTGGTGGTGGTGAAAAGTTGACTGGTGGTGGTGGTGTAGAGTGGACAAAAGATGGTGGAGAGTTAACTGCTGGTGGTGGTGATGGAGAATTGACTAGTGGTGGTTTTGGAGAGTTGATTGGTGGTGGTGGTGGGGAGTAGACAGGTAGGGGTGGTTGAGAGTTAACTGGTGGTGGTGGTGGAGAGTTAACTGGTGACAATGGTGGAGAATTGACTGTTGGTAGTGGTGGGGAGCTCACTGGTGATGGTGGTGGAGAATTAACTGGTGGAGAGTTGACTGATGCCGGTGGTGGAGAATTAACTGGTGGTGGTGGAGGTGGAGAGTTAACTTGTGGTGGTGGTGAAGAGTTGACTGGTGGTGGTAGTGGAGAGTAGACACGTGGTGGTGGTGGGGAGTTGACTGGTGATGGTGGTGGAGAGTGGACAAAGGATGGAGAGTTAACTAGTGGTGGTGGTGGTAGGGAGTTGACTGGTGGCGGTGGTGGGGAGTACACAGGTGTTGGTGGAGAGTTAACTGGTGGTGGTGGTGGAGAGTTAACTAGTAGTGGTGGAGGGGAGTAGACATGGGGAGGAGGAGAGTGAATAGGTGGAGGGGGTGGGGAGTGAACTGGTGGAGAAGGAGAGTGAATTGGTGGTGGAGGTGAATGTACAAGAGGTGGTGGTGAATGTACAACCTTTGGTGCGGAGGGTGGTTGAGCCTTTGTTGTTGAAGGGACATGGCTATGGCTATGACTAGGGCTATGGTTATTGCTATGGCTATTTCCATTGTCTTTACCTTTGCCTCCATCACAATGCTTGCTACAATCCACAGGGCGAGTTGTCACTGACAAGCACTGCTTAGGTGACTTTTGATTCTTCCTTCCTGGTAAACAATTCTTTGAATCATCCAAAGCCACCAATGAATCAGAAGAAGGCACACAAGCTTGAGCTTCCCCATTGAAGTAGTTGTGAGAGAATGTGAAGTTCTTCAACGTAGGAAGTTGGCAAACAGTGTTTGACACATATCCCCCAAGCTTGTTATGTGTAATGTCTATGACCTCAACATTCTTCAATCCTGACAAGTTGGGAAGAGTCCCTACAAACCCATTATTGCTAATATCCAAAACTGTTACATTTTCCAACAATCCAAACTCCTGTGGCAAGCAACCTCCAAGATCATTGCCCATGAATATAATCTCATTCATGTATTTCATGTTCGCAATAGACTTTGGAATGCAACCTGTGAATTTGTTGTTGGCAAAGGTCACAACTGAGGCATTGGATTTTCCTAGAGTGTCTGGAATGATTGATGAGAAACGATTGTTGTTTAAAAATATTGCATCAAGATCCTTCTCAAATAGCTCTTTAGGTAAGGGTCCTTCAAAGTCATTGAATCTAATATCTAAGTACTTCAAATTTGGCCATTTAAGGACCACAGAAGGAAAAACACCAACAAAGCGATTGTTGCTAATATCAAACTCATGCATGAGTGTGAAATTGTGAAAGGCCTCTGGAATAATTCCACAGAATCTATTGGAGTTAATGTGCAAAAGTGCAATATCTGTCATGTTGCCTAATTCTTCTGGGAGGCGACCAGCAATGTCTGCATTGTTAAGATCAATACCAGCAACCACATTCACTGTAGGATCATCAAGTGCAGGAGCACAAAACACACCATTGTAAGAGCAAACATCTTCACCAACCCAGTTACTGGTTATGTTCAATGGATCAGAGTAAATAACCTTCTTCCATGCTTGAAGAGCAACATATGCCTTTTCCAGCCTTTCATTTTTAGGTGGTGCAAGTGGTTCATCATTTTCAACTTCAAAAGTTGGTGGAATGGTACCGACTTCAGGTTGTGGAGCAAGTTGTGTCTCATCATCAACTGTTGGTGCAGGTGCAGGTGCATAAGCATAATTTTCTATGTATTTTGGTTCAATTATATCATAATGGTTGAATTCATGATCAAAATAAGCATAAGAAAAGGTTGAAAAAGAAGACACAAAAATGGAAAATAATAGATAACAACCCAAGACCTTGTCTGAACAATGGTGAGCCATAGGTGGTCACCTTGTTTGGCCCAAGGTTGTGTTGTTATGGGAAGATTGAGAATGAACAAGACATTATATTGAGATAGAAAACTAGGTTTGTTGGTGAACAACCCTTAAGGATCGTAGAAAATTATAGCTTCTTGCTATTTTAGTTCCGAATAGCATGGATTATCTCTAAAAGGCCACTTATTTTGGCACGCCTCTAATTGTTTTAATTAGGCATGCATATTTAGAAAGCACTTGCGTTGTGATAATGATTAATAACCCATATAAAAAAAAGTCAACTAATGTCTAATAATAAATTGACTCACTAGGCCATTCTTTAACAAACTAAATACTAATTTTGCATTAGTTTCACACCTCGTATCATTTATAATATATATCTATATTAGAGGGAGATACAAATATAGACATTGTATAATTTATAGTTCAGATTAAATGACGTTATTGCAATGCGTATTAAAAGACTATTTTTTGTCAAAAATTAACAGTTTGGATAAACTAAATTCTAATTTTGCATTAGTTTCACACCCCATGTCATATATAATATAGATCACTATTAGAGGGAGATACAAATATAAGTATTGTATAATTTATAGTTGATTAAATGATGTTGTTGCAATGCGTATTAAAGGACTACTTTTTGTCAAAATTAACAGTTTGTATAAACACATCACGGATCTCAAGGACTTCAATTTATGTTCACCTTAATAAGTTTTACAATCATCGTTAATATATATTATGCTTATTTTTAGATGGAATAAGTTATTAAGTTATATTATTGGTTTTTTTTTGTAAAAGGCAAATATTATTTAAGATTGAAACAGTTACATGTCACGAGATATCACAATGATAAAAAAGTTACAACAGATTAGCAAGATACACTTTAAATCCTCATTACAATTAAAACTTGACCCCACAATCAATTCCAACACATAAGTCCCCAAGGCGAAAACAGAAAACCACCAGGACTTTAACACAAGGACACAATTCTAACCTACACTCCCCACAAAACTTGATTACCAAACCGCCCTAAACTATCACCCTTTCATGCACAAAATCGGTTAAGAAGCCCATTCAGAAAATGATACTGCTGAAACCTTACAGAGCCTTTTAATCCATAGCCAAGACCACTACATACCTTTTCGCCCTAGAAGATCTTGCCATTAAAGACTAAATCATTCCTCCTCAACTAAATACCTCACAACACTGACATCCAGATAATACTAAGAATTTGATAGACTTTTACACCAGCTGAATTACATATTCCCTGCAACTTCTAGATATTCATTTCAAAATCCACTACAGTGCAACCTTGAAGCTTAGCTACCTATAGCACATCATCCAAACAGAGTAGGTACAAGAGCAAGAGAAAAGAAAATGGGATACCGTTTCTGGATGCCCTCCACATAGAGGACATAAAGACTCAACAAAAGGAAGAATGTTCCTCCTTGCCAATTTAGCTTTTATGAAAATTTTGTTCAAAGCCACCTTCCAAGAGAATGCTAACACCTTGTATAGAGCCTTTATCTGCCATAACCTGCTAAAGAAGAGAGAAGTATTATTCTGATCCTCTCTTTTTATTAACCTATATTCTTCCCTTGCCAATTAGGCCTCAGAGATCCCCGGGCTCACTCCTCACTTCCACCCATCATTCGCCTCTTGCCTCATTACAACCCCTTTCAAAACACCTTCTAAATCTCTCACCATCTCCTCCTCTCACTCAAACAGCGTCCTTCTCCACCTTAAGCACCATGACTTCCTTCCAGGAGAACAACAGCTTTGGGTAGGCAAGCCATATAACCTTGGAAACTTAGATTTGAGTCCCCCAAGTTCTCTCTAATCCCCCTCCCATAATTTGAACACATATCCATTCCTTACTAAAGGTTGAACCTCCCTTAGAAACCATTGCGCATTCCCCTCCTCAAACATAACTTTTAAGATGTCATTCCACCTTTTGGGACTTCTTCTCCTACTCGTAGCTGCTGGATTCTAACAAATATCATCCCCATATTTTGTCTCAACAATTTAATCCAAAGTGTTCCGCCTTCTTGAAGAGATCTCCATCACCATTTACCCATTAAAGCCCTATTAAACACCTCTACTTTAATTCCCAACCCTCCACTTCCTTTTTCTTGCACACCTGCTTCTAATTAACCTATGATACTTTCGAAACCTCCTCCATCCCACCCCATAGGAAAATCTTTTGCAAAGATTGAATTGCATTTGCCACCTTTTTAGGAACCCTGAAAAAATACAAATAAAAAAGAGGAATTGCAAACAAGGAGGACTTTATCAGACAATTTCTCCCACTGAATGACAGATTTTTCTATCTCAACGGAGAAAGCTTTGTTCTTATTTTATCAAGGACTGGTTTCCAGGCTCGCTCATGCCTTATATTTGCCTTAATTGGAACGCTTAGATAGAAAAAAGGCATCTGAAGCACCCCACAATTAAGAACGTTAGCAAAAGAACTTGATTTAGGAATCTTCGCCCCAATTCCCCCTAGGCTACCTTCATGGAAATTAATCCTAAGATCAGATGCCATTTCATAGCATCTCAAAGCACTCTTTAATGATAAAATATTTTGTAATTCTAGAGACAACATAAAAAGGGTATCATCTACAAATTGTTGTATTACAACCTGAAAGTCTTGATTTGCCACTTTGATACTAGAGATTAGTCTTTCCGATATTGCCTTCCTGATCAAACCACCAAGCCCTTCTACCACATTAAAAATAGCAAGGGAGCCATGGGGTCCCTCTAACGTAGACCCCTTTCCATGCAAAATTCTTTGTTGCATTGTCATTGACCAACACCGATACTGACGATGAGGATAAACATCCATGAATCCATCCAACCCACTTATCGTCAAACCTAAGTCGTTTAAGCATGTAGAATAGAAATGCCCAACTAACTGAGTTGTACACCTTCTCAAAATTAGCTTTAAATAGGAGCATAGGGTTTCTTCCTTTGTTTTGCCTCATGAATCATTTCATTAACTACCACACACTCTCAAGTAATTGCCTACCTTTAAGGAATTCATTTTGAGTTTCTTCCATGATATATGACATTACCTTTTGAAGTCTAAAGGCTAGAATCTTAGCAATGATTTTATAAATCACCTCAATAAGCAAAATTGACCTATAATCCCCTAATCCCCTAGGGCATTCCTTTTTGGGGATCAAAGAGATAAACGAAGTGTTAGCCCACCTAGGGAGCTTCCCAAATTTGTGAAAATCCAATTGTTGGTATATTTAAATAAAAAACAAGTGAACTTATGTTAGCTAATGTATTTATAAAATATTTTAATTACAAAATTTATATACATATTAATATAATTTTAATACTTAATGAATATTTTAGTCCTTGAAAAATGGTGCATTTTTTATTTTGGTCATTTTTAAGAATTTTTTTAAGCTTTACTCCCTACTTTCAAAAAATAATATTAATTTTTTATTTTCTCTCTCCTATACACTCCTCCTAAGCATGCTAGCACTCACTCTTCCTCCGTCAAATCTCTCAGTCTCTCCCTTGGGGTAACTTAATATCTTCTCTTTCTCTCTCTCTGGTAAGCTTCTTCACTTTTTTGTCTGTGTGTTTGGGTGAATACAGGGTGTGATTTGTGTATATATAGATCTGTAATGTGAAAAAATATGTGCATTACAAATTGGGAGATTGACAATATATGGGTGTGCAAAACATACATGTATTGTGAATTATGTAATCTATAATGTGTCTGCTTTTGCACACACATGTTGCAGATCACCTGATCTACAACATGTAAGAACATTGAATCACTTCCTAAGTAATATCATCAATATAAATTAAATTAGCTAGTTAGTTATTTTATAAAGAAGAGAATAAATATTGTTGACGAGAAAAAATCCTACTAGATATTATTATGATCGACAAAGCTTCTTCTACAGTTATTTAAAAAAAAATTAATTGAATAAAAAAAAACTCATAATATATAAATTATTCTTAAAGATATATAATTTTATTTATTAGGGAAACAATATATAATTTATTTATTACTATTTATATAATAATCTTAATTTTTATTCATATCTAATACATATATTAAAATTAATTTGAGAAATATTTTCTTATAAAATATTTGTAACTTAACTTAATAAATAAAATTATATATAAATTTAATAAATACTATAAGTATTATTTATTAGAAGAAATTTTATTATTTGATATGCTTGTAGAAAAAATCAATATGGATGTCAAAGTTTTTCTATAAGGTTTAACACAATTAAATTTTAAAGATTTAGCAACATTTTTCTATAATTTGGAATTCAATAAAATTATTTTTACTTTTATAAAAAATAAATTTAACTGAAAAATATAAAAAATATATTTATACGTACATACATACATTACTCATATCTTGTTTAGATTTTTATATATATTGAAAAATTAGTTTAATTATAAGTAGATGAACACAAGGTCTAATTAATTAAAATTATACTATAAATCAATTTACTTCAAGCTATCATAATTAATTAGTAAAATTACGTCATAAATAATATACTCCTTCTATAATCAAGTATAATAAAAAAAATTAAATATAAACAAATTCTAACTATTTATAATGAATTGAGATTTTATTTTCAATAAGTTTTTTATAATTCTTAATATCAAGTTTAAATGATGGTGAAGGTATTTTAAACTATGGCAATGTAGAATGAAGATAATAATGTTTTTTTTAAGCAATGAACATGATTTATACTATTAATAAAGGGAATACTCCTTTTGATGTCCATTTTTTAAAATACATATTCTATCCTTATACCTATTTGAAAATTAAAAAATAAACTATTTTGTCATAGGAGAGACTCAAACTTACTACCTCTCATCTCTAAATGTAAACTTTTCTACTAGATCAACCTTATAACTTAAAGAAAAAATTACTTTAAAATATAGATAATTGTTTTACTATTTATAATTTATAATATATATATATATATATTATCTATACTATTAATAAAAGTAATACCCCCTTTTGATATCCACTTTTCAAAATACATATTCTACCCTTATATCTATTTGAAAATTAAAAAATAAATTACTTTACCATAGGAAGGACTCAAACTTATAACCTCTCTCTCCCTACAAATGTAAATTTTGCCACTATATCAACCTTATAAACTTAAAAAAAATGACTTTAAAATAGTTATATCTAACATAGATAATTGTTTTACTATCTATTTTATATATATATACAATATTAATAAAACAAATTTCCCCTTTTGATGTCCACTTTTCAAAATACCTATCATACCATTATACCTATTCGAAAATTAAAAAATAAACTAATTTGTCATAGGAAAGACTCACACCCACTACCTCTCATCTCCAAATGTAAACTTTTCCACCAGATCAATCTTATAACCTGAAGAAAAAATTACTTTAAAATATAGGTGTTTGTTTGGCAACAGTTTTATAAAACTGTTTTCAGTATTTTAGTTTTTAAAAACTGAAAAAATTGCTTGGGTAGTGTTTTCTGAAAACATATTTCGAAAACAATTATGGTTTTTTAGTTTTTAAAAACTAAAAAACTGGAACAGCTGAAAGTAGTTTTTCTTTTCAGTTCTGTTTTTGTTTTGAAAACTCAAAATACAATCAGAATATGTTGTTTTTTGTTTTTCATGAATGAAATTCTAATAAATATGAACAAGTTTTTCCATTTTTACATCTTCAAAACAGTTTTCAAGTATCACTTGCCAAACAAGTTTTTTTTTTTCTTTCATCCCAAAAACAATTTTTGAAAACTCTTTTCAAAAACTAAAAAACAAAACCAAACCAATCAAGCCCTAGATCATTGTTCTACTATTTATAATTTATAGTGTGTGTGTGTGTGTATATATATATATATTTATATATTTATATATATATACTATTAATAAAGGGAATTCCCTTTTTTTATGTCCACTTTTCAAAATACCTATTACACACTTATACCTATTTGAAAATTAGAAAATAAACTACTTTGTCAAAGTAGGGATTCAAACCCATAACCTCTTTCTCCCCAAATGTAAACTTTGTCACTAAATCAATCTTATAACCTTAAGAAAAAAATTACTGTAAATCATTTATATCTAACTTACCTAATTGTCCTACTATCTATAATCTATATGTATAATCAATCATCTATAATATTATATTTTATATTATCTATACTATTAATAAAGGGGATTCTCCCTTTTCATGTTCACTTTTCAAAATACCTATTATACCCTTATACCTATTTGAAAATTAAAAATAAACTACTTTGTCAAATGAGGGATTTGAACCCATAACCTCTTTCTCCCCAAATGTAAATTTTGCCACTAGATAAACCTATTTGATAACCTTAAGAAAAAGAATTAATTTTTATACTATTTACAAAGGGAATTCTCCCTTTTGATGTTCACTTTTCAAAATACCTATTATACCTTTATACCTATTCGAAAATTAAAAAACAAAAAACTATTTTGTCAAATCAGTGATTCGAACCCACAACCTGATGCATCCCTCCCCATGCCAAGGTTGAAGAATCCTTGATGAAGAGGTTGCTGCCTAGGATCATCTCTTAGAGGTCCTTGAGGTTGAAGAAATGGAGGTGGAAGACTAGGATATGGAGGCGAGGTAGGTGCTACTTTAAATAAAAAAAGATAAGCCATAAGGAACTAGTCATAAGGGGAAGAAACCCTTGAGGAAAGAAGAGATAAGGAACAGAAAGAAAAAGAGAGAGAAGAAAGAAAAGAAAGACGAGAAAAAGAGAGAAAAGAGAGAGAAGAAAGAAGGGAGCGAGAGCTAAAGGAATGTGAGGAAATAAGAGAAAAAGAAAGAAAAAAAAGAGAAGAAAGAAGGGAGCAAGAGCTAAAGGAATAGGAGGAAAGAAGAGAAAAAGAGAAAGAATGGGAAGAAAGGAGAGATAGAGAGAGAAAAGAATGGGAGGAAATAAAAGAAAAAGAGAAAAGAGAAAGAGAACAAAGAAAAAAAGAGAGAAAAGAGAAAGAGAGGAAAAATAAAAAGAAAGACAAATAGGGGGAAAAACGAAAAGATAGAGAAAAAAGAGTTAGAGAAAAAAAGAAGGGAAAAAGAGAAGAAAGAAAAGGAGAGTGATGCCTTTGAGAGCACCCCTAGTGAGATGTCTACCTCCATCAGGGACTTAGAAGAGCCTAACTCAAACATTGACCTTCAAATCTCTTCTAATGACATAGATGAACCTAAAAGACATCTTAGGAATAAGACCATCCCTTCTAAAATTAAAGAGAGTCATCCAAAAGAAAAATAGATAAAAAACCCTTGATTGAAAGTGACACCCCTTCCACTAGTTTGAGCACTCGTTCTAGAAGTGCTATATGTTTTAAGTGTTTAGAAAAAGGGCACATTGCCTTGTTTTGTCCCAAAAGAAAAAAGACTTTAAGGGTAACATCAAATGAAAAGGGTACTTATTCATATGATGATCTCTTCAAAGTTAAAAGGCTTCTTGGAAGCCATCCTTGTGAAGACACTCAAACACAAAGAGAGAATTTTTTTCAAACACGATGCAAAATTTTAGGGAAAACTTGTTCTCTCATTGTGGATGGTGGTTTGTGTTGCAATTGTTGTAGCACAAGGGTGGTTGAAAAGTTAGCACTTACTACTACTCCTCATCCTTCACCTTATGCTTTGCATGGACTTAATAATGAAAAAGGTGTAGTAGTAAGAGAGCAAGTGGAGATTAGCTTCTCCATAGGGAAATATCAAGATAAAATTTTATGTGATGTGGTCTCTGTAGAAGCTAGTCACATGTTGTTGGGAAGGTCATGGCAATATGATAGGGCAACTTTGCACAATGGCATCTCTAATAAAATCACTCTCTCTCATAAGGGGAAAAGATTACCTTTTACCCCTACCGAGTTAATGGAGGATAGAAGGATCATGAACTTTAAGAGAGAGAGATGGATAAAAATGAAAATAAGGCTTTTGGTAGGAACATCGAATCTAAGGAAGATCCACCTTTTCCTTCAAAGAAGGTTCTCTACATAGGAAAATCTTCCTGTCAACCTTACAAAAAGAAAAAGTTGAATTTGAGGTTGTGCCTATACCGTTTGAGCACTATGATGCACACCCTCAAATCCAACTTGATAAGTGCTCCATTACACCTAGACTAGTCTCGCATACTATTTCAAAACCTTTGAGGCTAGTATCTAGTGCAATAGGAGGAGGATGGGGAACTGCTATTTGGAGGAACATGCACACTAAAATATTTTCAAACCTTAGTGCCAAACTCCACTACCCCATGCCCCACCGCCATTTTCTTTCCCCTCCATCATCCATTTCATGGTGCTTGGAACCTCAAGGAGAAAGATCAAGAGGAGTGTAAAAGCTTTTTACATCACTTGATAATAGCATGAAGAACTCTCACTCAAGGGGGAGAGAACATGAACACTCTCTCTAAGAAGAAAGACTCTCAGATGTAGAGAAGATAATTTTCATTCATAAAATGGTTATTAAGAGCTTACATGAAGGAGGGGAGCTCTTTATATAGAGTTTAGCATGGATCTATGGGCCTAGCCTCAAGTTGAACATCCAACTCACTCTAATTAGGGGGTTTAGTTGTTTGATTTAGTGTTAATTAAGCACATGACTAATAACACTAAATTAATTCAACCAAGATCCAAACAAGCCCCTAAAATTATAGATCTATGTTCCCTCTTAATTTGAATTTGAATTTTGGAGGAAGATGACATGACATCTCCAAAATTTAAATTTAAACAAGAAGCAACAAGAAAAGCCATGTAGGAGTGAGAAGGTGAGGTGGGGTCAACATAGAGGGAACAAGGGGGCCCACATGTCTCCTACATGCTTCATGTGTCAGTTATAAGGGTTTTAGAAGCAATTATGGGTCTGAAAATAAATACCCACACATCCAACCACTCCTAGGCAGAGCCCAACTAATTAACACACTTCACAAAGAGACTAAACACACATCCTAATGGAAAAAGAACCTAAAAACCAAAATACAATGCCAGAAATTAAACTAGATACCCCCCTAGAATTCTAATGACACAAGAGTGCTTATACATTCTACATCAAAATAGGGGGA
The DNA here is from genome assembly GCA_037954015.1 of Psophocarpus tetragonolobus. NCBI lineage: Eukaryota > Viridiplantae > Streptophyta > Magnoliopsida > Fabales > Fabaceae > Psophocarpus > Psophocarpus tetragonolobus. The sequence goes on from CM075689.1 coordinate 100,576,210, forward strand.
AAATTAGTGGGTTGAAACTTAAAACTCGACAAGGCTAAGGTTTAGAAGGTTCAATTTGGAAATTTGAAAAGACATCCACATTCTAGATCAGTTAGTAATATAACTAATTTTGAAAACATTTTTACATCAGTGAAATTGATTCAAAATACAAAATGCTACCTACCACCTCACATTCTATATTAGTTTTTGACAAATATTTTTTTTATATTATTTAGTTAATTAATGTTGCTAAAGATTTAAAAATAACAATTTTAATTATATTAGTTCTTTTACAAGTGTTTTTTATTATTTAGTCGGGGCTTAATTTTTTTTTCTATTTTTTTAACTTTTGATTTTGAATCCTATTTAATTTTTTTATCCCTTTTAAATTATATTTTTGAAAATAATATTTTTCATTGACAAAAATTCGTTATATGACTAATAGGGTATATAATTCTATTTTGAGAATTTGAATTTTGGAGGTCGTTAGAAGAAAGAGGAAGAAAAATGTAGGTAAAATGCTTCAAACGTTAGTCCCGTTTGGCTAAACAAGTTAATTAAGTACTTATTCAATAAAAGTTTTTTACATAAGATTTTATAGTATAAATTTTTAAACTCAATAAGCTATTTGTATTTAGATATATAAATTTAAAGCATCTATATGAAAATAAAATGTTTGAATGCATCACCATGTGTGTGCATTATCATAATGCGAATCCTACAATTTACTAACAACTCATTTAACTAACATTTTATTTGAATTTTCATAAATATAAAAGGAAAACTAAAGCCAGGACATCATTTGCACCAACTACCAGTACCAAGGACAGTAGAAACAAGAGAAAGAAGGTGGCTACTTCTACTAGAAATCCTGCACAACAAGTGAATACCAGGGTTACTAGAAGTACTGTCAAAGCTACTGTGTCTGCATCTATTGGGAATTATGCACCTACACCAACACAAAAATCAACAACTTAGTCACATTGTGGACATTTAGTAGGGTCATTTTGTAAATTGATTTAGGGTTTAGGTTGATTTTTTGTGTTTAGGTTTTAAAGCAGGGTCTAGTCAAATTCATGGAATTTTTTGGTAGGGTCTGGTTTGCCTTTTTGAGATAATGACCTTGCTAAGGTGTGGTCTATCTTGGTTCTAGTTGAGCATTGGTTTATGCTTTGTCTTTTTACGTAATGGTGACTAACAGATTGGATATTTGGAATACAAATTTGATGTACTTTTTTATCTAATAGTCATTTAATGTACTCCTGACTGCTATTTCATGTAATTATTAATTGATGTGAATTGAGGGTCTGGTATATGGGTTGATTTAGAGGAAACTGAATTATGGGTCTGGTATTTAGGTTACACTGGTATGGTGAAATTCAAATTATTGTTGATTTGGTATGGTTTTCTAAAGGTTTGTTCTGGTTTATATGGCATATTTGTTCTAGTTTATATGGCAGATTGGTCTGGTATGCCAATTAAATTATGGCATTTTTTTTCAAATTTCAAAATGAACTTCAAATTTTCCATATCACTTGAATATCCAAATAAAGCAATAACAGAATATGCTCAATTTAAATGTAAATTGGGTTTTCTCATGTTGCATCATAAAACAGTAACAGAATGCACTTAAATGACATTAAAATTGGACTTAAACATCTCATAACATTAATATATATATTGAAAATTCCATAAGTAAACCAACAACCCCTGACATTAATAGCTTCCCCTTAAACTAAACTAATAACCCCTGACATCAACAACTTCCCCTTAACTAAACCAATAACCCCTGACATCTAATAGCTTCCCCTTAAACTAAAGCAATAACCACTGACATCAACAACTTCCCCTAACACCAATGGTAACAATAAGAATAAACATAATTCCTATACTCATAATCAACCTAACAGCAAGTAATATTTCTCTTTTCTTCAGTTCTTTCAAACTTTTTTCGTCTCTACCCTTTGATTGTTGCAACTTTTCCACTCTCCTAAGCAAATCGAGAATGATAATTTTTTCTCTAATGTTCAACACTGGATCATACCATTCAAAAAAATTGCTTCCTCTACTCCCTGTCACCTGCATTTCATCCATTTCAAAAGGGTTACAAGTAAAACATGAAAAATGTAAAAAACAAAGACTTCCACTATGAGTTTTAGGGATACCATCTCTGCCTTACCTTGCAGAGTCACACCCGTAAAATCTTCTCCTAGGATTATCTTGCATCCAAGATGTCACCAATGAAGCTTTTAACCTGCAACTGCACACCATTTGTCACCTTCAAGCTTCAAACTCTGAGCTGTACAAGATACCACTTGCTTCCAGGCCAGTATGCAAGGTGGGCAACAAGCTAAACAAGATGGTGTGCAGCGATGAACATGAGGATGAATGATGAATCATATTATATGTTCATATTTATACTCTTGCTATATCTTCTAAGGTGTTATTTCTTATTTATTTCATGCATTTAGAATACATTTATGTTTTTCTACATAAAATAATAATTTGAATAAAACATAGCTATAAGTTTCATTTTTATTAAATTCTGCATTATTTCTGTCCTGACATTATCTAATGTTTTGGCCATAACATTTTCTATAGACATTATTTTTTGCTGAGTTTTTTTTCATTGGATTCCTGACTTCCAAGGCTTCAATTTGATCTGGAGCATGACATTTGGAGTTTGGAGCTATTTTTTATGATTTTTTAAAGTTCGGGCATAAAGCTATAACTTATTGTATTAGGAATTAATTTTTATGTAAATTAGTTTTAGGCCCATTGGCCCAATGTTTGACCCATTATTCATGTGAGTAAAAACCCAGCAGGAGTTGAGGGACCTGATACACTCTTATTAGTTTTCAAATTTTGTAAAGTTTGAGAGAACTTTTGAAGAGAGAAGATTTTCTCTCTTAGAGTTCTATTGCAGTTTCATTCTTCAAGTTTTCAATTCTAGCTTTCAATTGGCTCCGAGTTTGTATTCTTCCATTGCCTCTCCATTTCCTTATGCATGATTCTTGATAAAAAATGAGCATTTTCTTGTAATTGATTGGTTGCATGATAGGCTAGGTGTATAAGCAAATTCTGATTTCAATTCTGCATTTTCTATTCTTGTTTCAATTCTGCATTTTCTGATTTCAATTCTGTCATTTTTTGTTCTTGTTTAAATTCTGCAATATTTTTTTTCCTTATTTTCAGTTTCTGCAATTTCTTTCTCTCAGTTTCTTCCATTTCCTTATTTTCCAAATTTTAGTTTTCCTGCGAATTTTAATTTCTTGCGCTTTTGTTCATCTTTCTTGGGAGTTTTCTTTTGAATTTTCTTTCTTGCAAAATTTTATGAATATAAAAAATATATTAGAACTAGCTAGAGATAGAAGTGATCGTTGCTTAATGCATGTTTCCTTGTGATTCGATCAGCCATATGTTACATTAGGAGGGGACTTTTGTAGTTTTTCCAAAACCTAGTGTGATTAGGGTTTTGTCAATGAACTTAAATCAATTTGGGGAATTTGAACAACTGACCACTACTAATGTGCCATGTCAGACCACAATTAACCCCCGAAGCAAGTCAACCTCTAAATATTAACAGTCAACGGTGTCATTTTGACGGAAGATCAAATTTTATCCATTGTTTCTAAAAATAGAGGCCAAAAAGTGTACAAAAAAATGGAGGGGGGAGAAAAAATACGCAAATGATAAAATAAGGGGTAAGGACACTGAATATAATTTAGTCTAATATTTAATTGACTTATAAAAAAAACCATGAATATGATAAATAAAAATAAAAAAGGGAGAGTGAGAGAAAAAAATACAATGGTAAGAAACAAACAAGACATGAATTTGTAAATCAATAAGAAAAGGAGAGAAAAAAAAATCAATAAACGTTCAATGTAAAATATTTTATATTATAAATCAATAAGAAAATTTTGTTAATATAATTTTAAAATGATTATTGAAAAATAAAAAAAAATATTATACATTATATTTATGATTAATATTTGGTCAATTCAAAAATGTTTATTTTAATTAAATAAGTAATTTTTAATTTTATAGTGTTTTTCCATATTACAATTCTCTTATTATTTTAAGAAACAAATTCTATGTACTTATTAAAAACTACTCATTAATAAAAAATACTTATTTCACAATTATTTTTAAATTTAAATAAACAAACTCAATAATTTAAACAATTTTTACATTATTAATAAATATACTATTTATTCTAATTTATGTTTAATATGTATCACCGTCAACATATACTATATATCTAACTTTTAAAACAAGTATTACAAAAGAAACAGGCCTGTGATACCTTTTTTTTAAAGTATATTGTTGGAATCTATTACATTTTATTTGAATTCTAAATTTCTAATTAAAATTAAAATAAAATAAAAAATAAACTATACATCGATAATATAAATAATTCTACATTATTATTCAATCACTATGAATGAAATTAGTTTTTACGATATTAAAAATTATATCAAAGTTATTTTTTAATTAATTAAAAATGTATTATATTAAGTACCATATACTGCAACTTATTTTTAACTTTTCTCCTTAAAAGAAAAAGTTGGACAAAAGAGTATTTATATAAAAGTATTTAAATTTTTAAAGATATTATTTGACAATATAATATTATAAAAATTATTCTTCATAAATTAATTTTACAAAAAAATATATTTAATAAATACATTTTTCATCAAAGAATAAGAAGAAAATTTTACAGATTTTTAACTTACAAAGAGCTTTAATTTAAAAAGAAATAAAATCTTACCAATAATTTATATTTATTTTTAAACTCTAATTTCTATGTTAACATTAAATAGGATGTACCAAATGTCCATAAAATCATAAAACAAAAAAAAATGTAAAATTGTAATAGCACAGGTTATTAATTAAAGGTGATATAGAAATAGAAGCTGATTGAGAAATAATAGCTAAGGTGGACAAAAAGGAAACAAACTGAAACCAAACAAAGATAGCGAGGTTGTCGCTGTGTGTGACATTGTCATGCCATATTTGAAAGTGGCAAGGAGTTCGCTTTCAGTTACAGAGGGAAGAAGATGGGTCCTCTAACGCCCACACCTACAATGGATATCATCTATGATCTCATTGAAGAGGCAAAGCTTCGTTTACTCTGGTGGGCACTTTGTATATTCGCCATTTCCTATTTCTTCACTCGTAAGTAATTCCTATCCCCGTTTATGCTATTTTCTGTTCAATCTCACCTTCTCACAATCATTCCTTGCTCTTTCATTTGCTATTTTTCTATCTGGCTTTTGCTTTAAGTTAGTAAATATAGAGTCTGTGGTTGAAAGTTTAAACGTGCCATTTTTCTATGGACAAAACTTAGATGCATATCCTTATGTGCTTTTGGTGTTATACTTCAATCAGAAATTGAATTTGAACTTGGTAAGTTATGCTGATATTTGATGCAAACCTTTATTAAGCAAATTATTTAAGTGAAACTCTTATTCTGATCGGAGAACAACATCAAAAGTACCTAAGGAACTGCATCTAAGTCTGTCCTTTTCTCACGTTGGTTTTGCTTCAAGACTGCAAATTTAGAGCCTTTGATTGATACTTGCTATTTCCTGTCCGGGACTGGGGTTTGTTTTAAGGCTGCAAATTTTGATTCTTTACTTTGCTATTTTGCTATCTGGGTTATGCTCTTAAAACTGCCAATTTTATTTATTTGATCTTGTTGTACACCACAGATACAAGTAAATCAATGTGGATGAATCTTCCCATGTCCATTCTGTTTGTTGTTGCTCTGCGCATTCTTTTGAACAGGGTTGAATTCCGCTGGAAGGTTCAGCCACCAAGATTACAGACTTATCTATCTCATTTGGAGAAAAAACAGTTGTCTCTGAACGATGAACGCCTCTCTTCTTCACCTCCCCCTCCCAAATGGAAGAAGAAGATTGATTCTCCTATAGTGGAGACTGCCTTGAACGATTTCATTGACTTGATATTGAAGGACTTCGTGATAAATATGTGGTATGCAGACATTACTCCAGATATGGAGTTTCCTGAGCTGGTACGTGACTTAATCATGGATGCTCTTGCTGAAGTGTCAGTGAGGGTTAAAGAGATAAACCTTGTTGACTTGCTCACGAGGTACATGATTTTTCCCTCTTATATCATTTGCTTGTGGGTGAAAGGTATTTGGCAAGTTTTGAAATAAGCAAAATCATTAGTTGTGTTATGTGCCACTTATAATTACAGGGACATAGTTGATTTAATAGGGGATCATATAGATCTTTTCAGAAGAAATCAAGCTGCTATAGGAGTTGGTGTTATGTTAACCTTATCTTCTGAGGAGAGGGACGAAAGATTGAAATTCCATCTGTTGAATTCTAAGGAGCTTCATCCAGCATTAATATCTCCAGAGAGTGAGTACAAGGTGTGAGTGGAATGTCTGGATGTTGTTTATGCTTTGAGTTTGCAAAATACATCTCATACCTCATCTGATGATTTCTCTTTCTTTAGGTTCTTCAGAAGTTAATGAGTGGATTATTAGCCACAGTTCTAAGAAAAGGAGAAGCTCAATGTCCTGTTGTTCGATCTATAGCTCGGGAAATTTTAACTTGTTTGATATTGCAACCTGTCATGAATTTGGCAAGCCCTGCGTAAGTTGAATATTTTGCCCTAGTTTTCATTTGCTTTACCTTTCTTGTTGGGGATGCAGGCCTTAACAATTTGTTACTTGTTGAAGGGTTTCCTTTTCCAATATCTTTAGAAAGAAATAATAACTTTTAAACTTTGTATGCGTTTTTAGCAGGTCAGATTTTGGATCATACTTAGTATATATGGGAAGTATAAAACCTTCCTAGTTCATACCATGGTTTTGTTCTGACTGTTGGTCGATAAGCTTCAAGGTTGAGATATGAAATAGTGGATAGAAAGTGTTACTGGTACTTCCTGACAATAGCTAGTAAACAAAATTTGAACATATAAGGCCAAAGGAATATTTATAGGATTTAGGGTCTTTAAGAGTTGGGTTGAGGAGGAGTTATAAGGTTGGTCTTGTTGTTTGTTAGTCTAATAACAAGTGTAAAATTTGAAGTTAGTGGGCTTAGGCTGTAACCTCTTTTCTTATTTCTTTCTGCTGCCTCTTAACAAACTTAGCAGAATTAAGTTAGTTTTGAGTTGTATCCTATACATAGTTCTTCTATATGTAGGGTAGCTTGAAAAGGTTAGGAGGTTGATCTGTTAGTTCAATGTCATTCCACTTGTAATCACATATTTGCAGGGAAAGTGCTTTGATAATAATAGAGAGCTTGAGTAACTTCCCTTGAAGTTACTGAATTTTTGTGTGTTTTTTACTTCTATCTTTTATTCTCTCATTTAATTCTAGTCTGCAATTTTCATCTTGGCTCAACAGGTCTAGTGGCTAAGTCCACGTATGGGGATAAGCGGGAGGGAGAGTCGTGGATTTGAATCTCTTTGTTAACAAAAACTAATATGTTAACAACTAACATTTATATATAAAAAAAAAAGAGTTGAGTTGGGGAGTGGGTCTTTAAGTATGCATAAGAAGTATACATTGTTTTGTTCCTGTGATCCCTTCTATTAATTGTGACTGTGAGTCCTTTTTAAACAATAAGTTTTGGTGTTTCCTATCAATCATCTTAGACATGGTTGTTTTATGAAAGAACACTATACTTCATGAATAACTTAACTACTATGTAACTTGACAACAAGATTTATTTTGTTTTAGTTTAACAAGTGACTAGTAGAATAAGCCTCCAATAACATAATTAAAAATTATTTGAAGATCCATGTTTGTTGATCAATGCCCTGATCGTCAAAATTGTATGTGTAAGAATATTATTGCATACTAATAACATATTTAATGTTTTGGAGAGTCCTCTTTGATGAAGATATTTTTCACCTTAAAATGTATTTTTGGTTTGTTTGGGAGACTGAAGAATCAAAGAGTACATGTTGCTCATGTTAGACTCTCAAGTGGGCTAATTTAATATCTAATTACGGCCCTAAAATATCTTGTCTATTGATCCAAGAAAAAAACATTTTGCATATTATCTAATCAGTCGAAAACATTTTAATGCACAAATGTTGTAGAAAGTGGATTTTCATCATGATTAACCAGTTACCTTGTTATATTGGTTATCTAAAACTGAAATTTAGTAGAGATTTAACTAATTTATTCTAATTTCCATTCATATAAATATATTTGTCTTTATGATCAGGTATATCAATGAGTTGATTGAATCCCTCTTACTTGTCCTTAATGAAGAGGGTATAAATTGGACGGGTGGCATTGATCATTCAACTAATACAACAACTCATAATCATGGTCATTCTGGTGCTGGGGATGGACATGACAATCATACAACCTCTGCTGATTGGGCACAAATGCTGGAGGCTGCAACTCAGAGAAGAACTGAAGTTCTTATGCCTGAAAATCTTGAGAACATGTGGGCAAGAGGAAGGAATTACAGACAAAAACAACATAAAACTACCAAAGCTGGTTTTCAGGACCCTTCCGTTAAAAATCCTGCTATTGATGCAATTACAGAAGGTAAGTCTTCTCTGCATTCTGTGGGTTCAGAGCCCGTTCTAAATGTTGGAGGCACAAATAAGTCAGAATCTTCTCCAGATCCTCTCAAGGAATCCCCTTCTAGAGCAGATCATCATGTTGATGAAGTGAAGGATATCAAGGACTTCAATAGTAATAAATACAAAGATTCACTCAAGAGATCCAGCAGTGCTTCTCTTGTGGGAATCCAACTTCATAAGGGAGGGTCCCCAAGGGCAGAGTTCTACACCCCTGAATCTGAGAAACATGGTGAAGGATTTCGGGGAAAGGGTAGTTCTGACATGGTTGTTAGAAGAGATGGGCATTCTGTTCCCAAGATTCGGTGCCGGGTATGCACTTTTCATTTATATTGTTGCAACTTTTGATTTATACTATTGTAAAATGTAAATCAATTTGAACATACTATTGTAAAATGTAAATCAATTTGAATTTATATAATATTCATTCTTATAAATAATAATGATTCGAGTTGTGATAGATGGCATAGGTTCTTTTATTTAACTTGATTGTTGTTTGTTGTCTACTTGTACACTACAGGTGATGGGAGCATATTTTGAGAAACTAGGATCCACTTCTTTTGCTGTATATTCAATTGCAGTGACCGATGGTCAAGAGAAAACTTGGTTTGTTAGAAGAAGGTTCGGATTTTTATTCCTTTTTCTATAATATGGGAGTGCACAAATTATGTTTCTTTTCATTTGGATAATTTCTGTCAGGTTAATGGTTGTAAATTATAATGTTTGGGTTTTATGTTTTAACCATACAATTGGGACCACTCAATTGTATTTTTTTGTTAAATTAGGACCACTCAATTGTATTTTTTTGTTAAATTATTCTCTTTTCCCCTTCTTTTGTTTAAACCAATCCTTCATATTAAGGAATAAATATGAAGGAGGTTCAAAATTGTTTTGTTCAACATCACTAAATTTTCTTTTGTGCTTTAACATCACTGAACTTTCTTTTGGTGATATTCAGATACAGGAATTTTGAGCGATTACATCGACATCTAAAAGATATTCCCAATTACACATTACATTTGCCTCCGAAAAGGATATTTTCCTCAAGCACAGAGGATGCCTTTGTCTATCAGCGTTGCATTCAACTTGATAAATATCTCCAGGTATTTCAAGTCATTTTCTACAATTCTTAATATTTTCTGTTGTCTCTTCTTAAAATCCATATCATTGCATCAAATATGCTATCTTGCTTCAGGAACTCCTATCAATAGCTAATGTTGCTGAGCAACATGAAGTATGGGACTTTTTGAGCGGTTCCTCAAAGGTTTGTATCTGCTTGGTATTTGTTATCATTAGATTAGTGACCATTATATCAATTTTTTTATACTTGAAGATGGAAAAAATTACATTCTAATGACAACCTTTTTCTTTGCTGTTTTTCACCTGAAGAATTATTCTTTTGGGAAATCTTCTTCAATGATGAGGACCCTTGCAGGTACATGGTTTAAACATTTTGGACGTTTATAATAGTTGTTCAAGAGCTTAGGTTATAACTATTCAAACTATGTGACTAATGAAGAATTAGTAGAGATGATGGACAAATTTGGATCACAAAATTTAGTTTTTATTTAATTTTAAATAAAATTGTAATATTTAGTAAGGCATAATTAAAATAGTTGTTGGCTTGCATGTAAATTAATAAGTTACTAACTTGAATTAGGTACTAAGAGTAGGGACTCTTGACATGTCTTAGGGCAGCTATATACACCTTAAATTTTAAGAATGAAATCAGATTGAATTTTGGAGAAAAGATTGACTTTTTCTAATTGTGACAGAATTAGTTTCTTTTGAGTTGAAGCTTTCTAAATTCTTATAAAAGAATTACTATTTTTTTGACAAATCCTTCTCAACTTATCAATATTTAGAGATTGTGGCCCTGTTCCTTTCCCTTTCTTGCCTCAATCCGCTCTTCCCTTTTCTTCTACAAATTTTTCTTATGGTTTTTGGTCTAATTTAGATGCTGATTCTTTTATTCGTAAAGGAGTTCATACCAGTGACCCACAAGTTAATTCTCTATTATGTGCCTCATGTAAGGGCCTTTTGGGTTTAAACTTTAAAGCATGAACAATGGACGACCCACCTATTCTAAAACTCAACTTTTATTAGAAAAATGGAGGGTGGCAAGGATTGAACTTTAAAGCATGAGCAATGGATAATAATAAAAAGTCACAGTAAATCCTGTTGATACGATATCATGAACCTGTTATCCCAAAAGCTTAAGTTGATAGGTCACACACATCAATTGTTTTTTAACAGATTTTTATCGTTTGTGAGCTTGTTGGGCTAGGATAGACCAGGGGTGCCACCATGTATTAATTTTTTAACAGTTGCCAAAACCTATCATTATATAGAAAGTTCCTCCAATGAACTTATTCATCCCAAATTGATAGAAAAATGTTATATAGGCTTTTCTGTTGCATTTAGCTTATAACAGGAATAGATTGCTATAGAGCTACTTATGAGAAGATTGTACTTAAATTTAATATGCCGTTTTACTATTTTTTGCATCAGGCCCTATGTTTTCCAACATTGAAGAATTTATTTATTGAACTTAATCACTATTTGCAAAGACTTTTCAATGTAAAGCTTTTTCTTTTTCTTTTGTGCATTAATTGTTCAAAATATAATGTGATAGAACCCCTGGTATTTATTGAACACTTATGTTACTAGGTAGGGCATGAGAAATGGAGAATCAACACGTGCAGATAAGGACGTGGGAGGACAGAATGGAAAATATTCAAATACAGTGTAGTGGAATCCGTATGTTGCACTAACAAATGAGGAGAGAGGAAAGGAATTTGATTGGGGGAGTGCGATAGATGTGAAGAACAGCGAGAGTAGGGGTTAGGGAAGAAATTGTGTGAGGTTTTAGGCCATTTGGGAAGGGAGGTTGAGAGATCCTCAAAGATCTGCTGGTGTTTCTATCTATATTTTCTCTTTCCGTTTAATAAGAGGGGTTTTACCTATTGTTACATGCTATAATCCACTTTTTTTATCAGTGAATGAGTTCTTACTTCCTATCGTAATGCTCAATTTTTTTTATATTGTCAGTTAATGTAGATGATGCTGTGGATGATATTGTACGCCAGTTTAAAGGTGTTTCTGATGGTTTAATTCGAAAAGTTGTTGGCTCATCATCCCCTACTGCTGAAGGTTCTTCTACATCAACCTGTGGGAACAACTCCTGGAATGTGGATGAAATGGAAAAAAGTATTTTAAGGCAAAATACTACCGAGAGTATGTCCTCTGATAATGAAGAAGGTGAAAAGGAAGTTAATGTTGGTAAGGAGAATATGGATAAAGTAGCAGAAGATAATGAGTGGAATTCTGATAATGAATTGAGCTCAAAAGATTATTCACAACCACTAATAAACCATGGCAATGAGTCCAGTAACTTGGATCTAGATAGAAAACATGATGCAGTAATGGAAGCTAAGGTTGGTGGCAAGGATGTTCCAGCCACAAATTTCAATCTAGCTCCTGATAATTTGGAGAATCCAGATGAAGTTCCACCTGAGGTGTTACCTGGGATTGCTCTCTCTCTTATTTTGCATAGCACACTTCTTGATTGAGATATTTAGTTTTCTGTTACTTACTGATGTGTGCTTAAGTTAAGCATTAACTGCTTATTCTCTTTGAGACCAGGCTAGTTAATGCAAACCAGAAACAGTATAGACAATAAAACAGTAATCACTCAAAGAAATTAATAGAGAAGTTAGTATTATTTCTGTAAACATGGAAATTACATTAGAGAAATCCATCGACTGCCATAGAATCAGGCTCCTATAGAGAGATACTGCTCCTTATCCATTAATCAGCCCCCATCCTCTAATAACAGCACCATACTCACGTAACTAACTTCCCCTATTTCTCTTTCTGCCAGCTCAGCAATCACAGCATCACCCTCTATTCCTATTCCTCCTAGTATAAACCTTCCGAATTTTAGGCTCATGTGACACCTGATGGTTCAATACCTTTGTTTGGCCCTCCAAGGTCTTCTCTAAATTATTATGGGCCGTATCACTGGTGAATGGTATGCTACTTACTTGGTAAAGTTGGAGATAGCATTTAGATTAATGATACATGATGAAAACTGTAAAGCATTACTCAACTAGTGTTAGTCTCTTATCTTCCTTCAATGTTTAAAAAAATGAATGATTCCTCCTTCAAATAAAATGGCAAGAAGAAAATAAATGTTTGTTTGACAACAGTTTTATAAAACTGTTTTCAGTATTTTAGGTTTTAAAAACTAAAAAACTTGTTTAGATAGTGTTTTCTGAAAACAGTTTTCGAAAACAATTCTGGTTTTTTAGTTTTTAAAAACTAAAAAATTGGAACAGCTGAAAGGAGTTTTGCTTTTCAGTTTTCTGTTTTTGTTTTGAAAACTCAAAATACAATCAGAATATGTTGTTTTTTACTTTTAATTAATAAAATTTTAATAAACATTAACAAGTTTTTCTATTTTTACATCTTCAAAACAGTTTTCAAATATCACTTGGCAAATAAGTTTTTTTTTTCTTTTCTTCCCGAAAACAGTTTTTTAAAACTATTTTAGAAAACTCTTTTCAAAAACTAAAACACAAAACCAAACCAATCAAGCTCTAAATCTGTGTTTTCATTGAATTTGATGCTGTTAGCTGGCTAAAGTCTTGTTTTTATCGTTGTGTATTTAAGAAATGGGGAAAGAAGGTGAACTATCAAGCATCCTATATTTTCTAGCTCTGCTCAAGTTTTCAACCTCAGTTGCCTCATTTTTTATGGAATCTTTCGAAAAGAATGCTGTTTCTAGTAGTTTTTAATTGATTAATAAAGATGAGAACCATGAGGCAAAATGATGGTGTGCTCTGAGAAAATCTTTTGGAAACCCTCTGTCCATTCTAAAGGAACGAATAAAGTTGAGAACCTGATGGTGTGCTTTGAGAACCTGGACAAACTAAGACTGAAATTTTACTTGTGACTCTGCTAAGCAGGATGTTGTCAGGATTTTGGTTTTTCTTTTGCTGTCCATTCTTTGATGATTACCCTTTCTTGGTAGATTATTGTGTCAGCCCTTATACTTATAAAGAACATTTAAATACATTCATATATTCAAAATTTTGTAATTGAGTACTTATTTTAAAATTCTTTCGAGTCCCTATAATTTCAAATTTCTTAAATCTTGTCCCACAGTTAGAGCATTTTTTTGGTGCTCTAATAGTATTCAGATTGAAGTACCCAATTAAAAATTTTCAAATTATAGGGATTTGAAAGTTTCTGATTTAGTCCCTATAATTTACAAAAAAAAAAAAAAAAACATTAGATTCCTTTAACTTCAAACTTTTAATCTGTGTTCATGAGTTCAGCCCTCCATTAATACATTATAAAGGTGCTCTGACCGTTGGGATTGAATTAAAAAGGTTAAATGTTAATTTTAGTTGAAGATGTTTCAATGTTTTTTTTTTAAAGTTTCATTAATGATTCTTTATGTTTTTAAAAGTTTCATTTTAGTATGTTCTGCTAACTTTCCACAATTTTGAAATTTTGAAACAGGTAAATTAAAATAGTAATAATTAAAAACATTATTATTTTTATTTCAATCCTAGTAATCTTTTCAAATTACATCTACAATAATTTATCTGCAACACAATTTATTTTTAACATAACAAATTCATAACCATATAAAGTAATCTTCTTAATGATATAGAAATTGTGTAGTGGTAAACCGCACACAAATTAGGTTGGAAAGGGATGAACATACAAGTTTTAGGACCAAAATAAAATTTTCAAAAACTTAATCAAATGAAACTTTTCAAGCTTAATGTACTAAAACAGAAAAATCTAAAACATAAAGACTAAAATTAACATTTAGAAAATTAAAACTTTTGTAACCTTTTTTTATTTTTAGTTTAGAAGACATGTTAACGTTCATAATTTTAACCATTTTGCAGTGGACCCCACCTAACGTGACTGTCCCTATTTTGAATTTGGTTGACAATGTATTTCAGCTTAAGAAAAGAGGTTGGCTAAGGTATAAATCTTTCTGGTCTTCATATATTTGCAAGGTGACTGTTATTGTTTGTATATTGTCTAAAACATCTAATCTTATGCTAATTTATAGAAGCTTGTGCTCATAAAACTTCTAACATTAATCCTCATTTATATTAATCATAAATAGGGAAAGTAATCCTAAGAAAAATCTAAAATATGACTAATATATTTTGGATATCTTCATATATTCTAAGTTTCTAACTATCCCCTCAAGAAGGTTACTAAGTTTTAAGCTTGTGACAAGTAAACCTTTTTAGAAAAAAGAAATCAAACATTACAAGATTATAGGATTGCCACAAGGCAGGATGATCCTCTAGGATTTCCACAGGACCAGGCTGATTCTCTAGAGCTCACATAGAAAGAGAAGACACTGGGATGAGTTTGATGTAAGAGAATCACTGTGATGAGAATCATTAGGATGTAAGCTACTTTCCGAATCATCTAGATAGGTTGTAAATTGTAACTTGAAAGAAACAACTTTATTTTACTCTTTCAAGTTACTTTTTGAATCATCTACATACAAACCAAGCCAAAATCCAATTCCAACATGAACAATAGGATTCACAAGAAATATTGCAAATGAAAATTATACCAAATATAGAAATTAAGTGTAGGGAAGAAGGAATTCAAATTCAAAGATTTACCCTGGTTTATTCATCAAATTAAGAGTGCAGTACAAAACTGTGTATTATTCTGTAAGACAACTCTGGTTACAGGTTCAGAGTGAATTACACTATTGCTCAGGGTATTCAAGAGAACCTAACCTTTCCCACTCGCTAAGAGTAAACTTTTCCAAAAATGATAACATCACCCCTCCTATCTCTCAACCCCTTTTCTTATTTATAGGAAATATGCCTTACTCAAACTATCTCACATAACTCAACCACTAATATAACTAACGCACGGCTAAATAAATATTATGCAGGTTTCCTAACTGCATGATTACTGTGTAGAATATAAAAAAAACATAGTACATAATCATGAGCATATAAAACTTTCTACTAAGCATGCATATGCAGCATGCTCATTATGTTTTTTGTGTTGTATTTGTCATCAAAACATAATGGGGGCAAACGCACTTCTACAGTTGGTGGCTAGAACTACAAAGAATGACAAAGTTGGTTGAAAAAGGTTTTTGGACAAAAGAAGAGGTGCCGAAAGGACATTGGCAAGGATGGCCAGAAAACATAAATGGTAGCATGAAAGTTGGTTGTGATTTGTGACAAGAAAACAACTAATTTGAAGGATGCAACATGAAAATAAAGTAGAGCTTTGGATTTGTAGAGAATAAAGATTAGAATTTGGGCTTAGGGTCTAACTCAACCACACAAATTTGCTTGTAAGGTGAGGATTTCCCAAAGCTTATAACTTATGAGGAGTATATTGGTCATACCTCTAGTCAATACACCCTCGTGGCTTAAGGTAGGACATTTGGAATGTGGACAAATGCGTATGGTCTAATAACGGATATGGGATATTGATAATTTGACACCATTTAGAATATGTGCTTAGGGCTAATTTAATTCCACAAAACCAACTTCTAAAGTGAGGAATGAGGACCATTCAAGCCTTATAAGGATTAAATGGGTTATGTCTCTAATTGATGTGGGATCTCAACAAACTCACTCACACCCTGGGCTGAACATCTAGATCATGGATAAATGTGGGTGGCTGAGTCACAACATCCCTATTGTCTAGGATTAGACATGTTGCATCTAGAACATAGACAAATATGGGTGGCTCAATCATAGAACTACGATAAGTTTTGATTCCATCTTATAAAATTTGGATTTTGGACTTAATTCAACCCCACAAAACTATATTAGTCAAACTTAGTAATCCTAACTTGGAAGATGAGGATTGTTCAGACTTTATAAGGACTATATTAGTCATCTCTTTAGTCGAAGCAAGATCTTAAAAGAAATTATGGAGTTTAGGTATTGGGAAACTAATTGAGAGAATAAAACGAAAGATTTTGAATGATATTCTATTTTGGACTGTCGTGTATTACAATATGATGGTATGTCAATAAACCTGATCCTGAAGTACGAACCCATATTTATACAAGTCATAAACCTAAAGAAAAAGCGAAATAAGTTGGGAGATAAGGAAATATGGTAACCAATTCTATGAGATAATGAGGAAATATGGAAACTAATCCTAAATAATAGTCTAAGCTACTCTAATTTATGATGAAGATATTTTGGATTACTTCATATATTCTAATAAAGACCAGATGGATTTCTACACTTTCACCCAACAGCTTAAATTTTGGTGTGTCACCTTCCGTAGCCTGGCATAAATTTTAAAACCTTCATGGTGAATTGATTGCAGTTTGATGATTTTGATCCTTGTACTATTTAAATATAATTTTAGCACAAGGTTGTGATGATTAATGAAAGTATGCTTTGTCATGCTCTAAATCTAAAGGGAATTTTTGTTATAATTCAAGGAGGTGTGATAGAAATAAAATCCACTCTTTGTCATGGTACCAGAGGCTCCCTGTGATTATGTTACGTTTTCTTCAACATTCATGCTAATAACTAGTAATTAGATTTCAACCTTAGTCTATTTTGATATGACTGAGCAAACTATGAAGTGTTGTTATGCTGTTGATTCTTTAATTTCCAGGACATACAAGTTACTAATGCTAGTTCCTTCCTGCTCATGCAGAAGACAAGTCTTTTGGATATCAAAACAGATATTACAGGTGGTGATGGAAGATGCTATTGATGATTGGCTCCTGAGTGAGATTCATTGGCTCCGCCGAGAGGATACTGTTGCCCAAGGGATTCGGTGGGTCCAAGATGTAAGAATTGAACCAAATTTTTAAATATATTTTATTCGAACGTTGTATTCTTGCTAAGAGATTTTTTTAAAATGCAAATTAACTGGACGACACCCAAATATGCTATAAAAAAAGAAAACAACCAAACCTCCGGGTACTTGTGTTTGATTCCTTCGGATAAGAAAAAACACCCAAACACGTTATTTCTCAGTTTGATGTGAGCATCTAGAGCACTGGATTGTTTTGGTGGCAGTTTGTTAATAGAGATACATCATACATTGACAGGAGAAAAATTGCCTTGCTTAAACTCTGCAGAGAAGCCATAGAAATAATTTTGCACTATACAAGAAAAAGAATAAAGGTTCCCCAAATTCTGATCTGGCTAAAGAACCAGAGCACTGCATAAATTCTACACTGCTAACTATACACTATTTACTTCACTGAAGGTTCCAAAACCTATTAAAAGAAACTGCTTCAAGTTGAGAGCAAACCAAATATTCATCAAACACTTGAAAAGCCTACTTTTCATGTAGGTGGTTTCTGATCAGGTTGTGTTTCTGGTAGAGATGCAAGATTGTAGAGCTTTTCTGGACTGGTGTCATTTCTTGTGCTTGTTCTTGTAATTTTTATCTTGTGCTCTTTAATTTTGACTTCTGTGTTTAGTCGATGTAAGATCTTAAATGGTAACTAGTCATTTTATCCTCGTTTATAGTTCTTTATTTCGATGGATATTCTGATATCATTAAAAGAAGAAAAAGAAAATTCTGTCAATCTGTCCAACCTATTAGCTTAATATCCTAGACACATTATTTTGTTCACCGGCCAAAAAGAAAATTATAAAATAACAGCCAATGGCTTGGGTTAATGTTTCTTGTTGTCCACTTAATATTTGCAGATCCTCTGGCCTGGTGGTACATTTTTTTTAAGAATACAGACCCCTCAGCTGTTTATTGGTGGCGATGCAATGGATCAAAAGCCTTTACCAACCATAAGTGAATCTGGTGGAATTAGGTTTACCAAATCACAGTCAGGGTCTTTTGAGCTACAACTTGAGGCTGCTCGTAGAGCAAGTGATCTGAAGAAACTGCTCTTTGGTTAGTTCGATTTTTGCTGAGTCCTATGCATTGAAATGGATTAGTGAATATTCCTGCTTGATTTTTGGTCCTCTAAAATATATAAAATCTTATTGGGTAATGTATGTTTGGGAATAAAATCATATTTTACTTTTATTTATATTTCCGTCTTGTATATCCCTTTACCTTCCTTCTATGGCTAGTAGCCTAGTACAAAGTACAGTTCAAATTTGACCAATTTTTTTAGACAGTGTCAAGATTTATTCAGAAAATTATGTAATTTAGTAGTAAATAAAGGTATTTTCAACTCTGATTATGTAGTACTCAAAAGGCACCAATATTAAAAATTACGGTTCTGTTATAGTTAATTTGAGAGTAACTTCATTGAGTGGGAATGTCTGTGAGCTAAAAATTTGTGACCACCGAATGTACAATTCCAAACTGGTTGGGTTAGTTGGTTGAAGTACAGACGTTTCTGCACATTTACCTTCTATTAACATACTATAAATTCTTTTCCAAACAACATATTGTTATGTATCTCTTCTTTCAGTTCGTATTTTATATTTTTAGTGATTTTTGTTTTAATCTTTTACGTGTTTCTTAAATTTTGAACAAAATATGGTTTGTCAGTTCCTCTTGGTATGAACAAAATATTGGATTCCAATCTAGTTAATGAAAATTTTGAATTTCATGTATATTATTTTATTTTATATAATGAACATTTTTTAGACCACTAGTATGGATCTTGTCATTTGAAAATGCAATTGATGGATTACAATTTACAAGTACTGTTTCTCCTACCATTAAAATATGTAAAATGATAAATGTAATGGTGGAGCATTATTAACTAATGAAACAGTTACTAACAACCAATATAGAAAAGTTATTTCTAATACTGTTGGAAGAAAGGTTGTTGGAAAGCTGGCTTAATTAAGACTTCTTTGGGTATGTGTTAATTGCATCCTCAAGAGGTGTCCTTGTTCCCAGATCTGATATGATCATTGTAGTTCTTCTAAGGTTTGAGAATTGAACTCCTTACCTTAAAACTTTATTATGCGAGGTTAAGTTAGTATTAGGTACAAATTCTATGATAGTATAAGAGCCTATTTAGCTTCTTTAATTGGGCCACTTGTATAGCCATGCTCAAGGTCATAGCGCTAGGCACCAGAGTGTTGGAAAGATGCCTCAGTTGCAGTTATCGCTGGTTCGCCTTCCTTGCAGCTTCTTTAACTGCCTTCATTGCATCCTCTAGCACCTTCTTTGTGAGAGGTGCTTAATTTCACATCACTAGAGATATAACAATTGTAGTACTTATAAATTTGAGCAATTTTTAATTTACAAGTTAGTTTTGTGAGGTTTAATAAGAACCTAAATCTAACATCTATCATGATATCAAAACATATTCTAGATTTATTATTGAGCTACCCATATTGCCATGCTCCAAGCTCATAGCCCCAGTGTATGAGGGGTGTTGGAAAGTCATCTTATCCCACCTTAATTGTGGCCTATTTGGGACATCAGCTAGATATATGACTTAAATAGAGTTTGGACAACCCTTTACCAGTTGGTCTTGTAGGTTAAGTTAGACTTTTTAACCCAAATTCTGAAAAGTTTTTTGTTGAACTTAATGGCTTTGTTGCCGATGAATGTGTTTGAATGTTATGGCTAATTTTCTTGCTGTTTGTATGGTCCGTGTAACCTTGTGAACTTTGAAGTTTGAAGTGAACATTTCCATTCCTACAATTTGACATTTAAATTGGCCTCCATTTTTGTCAGATGGAGCTCCAGCAGCCTTGGTTGGCTTAATTGGTCAGAAGCAGTACAAACGTTGTGCCAGTGATATATATTACTTTACTCAGGTTAAAGTTCTTTCCCACTATTTGATAATTGTTGACTGTTTTTTTTTTTGGTCTTATTTTGTCTACTCACACAACTTACGCGTCTTCTAATGTACTAACAGTTGTATTATCTTATTCTATTGTAGTCTTCTATATGTGTGAAGCAACTTGCTTATTCAATACTTGAACTTCTCCTTATATCCATCTTCCCTGAATTGCGGAGTGTTATCATTAGTGTTCATGAGAATATGCACGTTCACCAACCTGTATAGAGTTTCTTAACAATAGCCAGCTATGTTCAAGGTCCAGTTCATGTGATTGGGAAGACTCACTATTTTGTTGTATGGTGCCGCTGGTCTTGCTAGCTACTAGCTAGTAGTAATTTTATAAGCAAGAACAAAAAGTCATAATTAATGGGGATTTTTTCCATTTGGGAGCTTAGGGAGCTATTTTGTAAACTTAGATTTGTACAGAAGCATTCAATTTTTAGCTTGTTTGGAAACATAATTTGAGCTATTATTTACACAATCAAAGTGCTTAGAAAATTTGAAAATATTAGATTATTTCAATAATTGATTATATGTAAGATCGATTATTTTATAATCATAATTAATTTTTGTTTAGATGTAACAAAAATTCAACTTTTAGAGTATAAAAGAGTGTAAAAATAACTTAAAAGAAAAAAAATAAGTTATTGAAAAATAATCATAAGTTACAAATTAATTTTCAACTTCTTAAAAATAGCTTATTTTTTCAAACAAGAGCTTTTTCTAAATTTAAGTTGAGTTCCTTAACATCCAACTTATTTCTCAAAAAATTTATAATCTAAAAATATATTATAATCCAGAATTTAAGTTTTCCCAAACACATTATTAAGTTGTTTTTGAAAATCAATCTTAGTTTGAGTAGATTTTGATTATTTAATAACAACCTTTTTTGTAAGTTTTCAATTTTTTAAGTTGAAGATTTATAATTTATGATTATTTTTTAACAATTTTTCCAATTATTTTCATACTCTTTTACTATATAAAAAGTTTTTTTTTGTCAGTTAATTGTTTTCAAAGCAATTTTAATTAAGGATGACAAATAAATTCGTAGCTATAGGTAACTCCTGAACTCACCCCTAAATTGACTGAGAATCCCTAATTTGATCGGGGGTATGGGTATAGGAAATACCTTATTTGTAAAGTTAGAGATGGGAATGAGGATATAGATACTTACCTTGCCCTCATACCTGCCCTTTGTAACATTCCAAATTTATATATACTATTTACACCATAAATTCTCTTAATAATTATTTAAATTACTATTATCTATATTCCCAAATATTGAGATATAAAATTTCCATTACATTATACTCAATATTAAAATATACATTACAATACTTTCAAAGTTTAAAATAAAATATAATATAGTACACATAATGTCAGCTCACCTGGCGAACCTTGTTGCCTAATGAAACCCAGGGTAGCAAAACCTCTACCGTCAAAACTAACCAACCTACTGACAAATAATTCTACATTCTTATAACATATATATCATAATTCTTCTATCTCTTTACATCATTTTCACACAACTTCTATATTAAACATTATGATTAGATAAACTTAACAACAATGTCTCTAAATTCAAATAACAGTATTTCTAAGCAACTCTCTTATATACATATTCAACAATAAAATAACATCTTCTAAGACTTCCAGCCACAATCTAACATACTTCAATCCAGAGAATCCTGCATCTCTACATTATCACTACTATCTACTTTCATGCAAAACACGATCATCACAATCATAAAGAAAACACAAACATTGCAAGGGTAAACTTACATAATACACAATATACAATTACACCAATCATAAAGCATGAAAGTTACACAACATTTATATTTAGTACCATCAACACACGTTCACTAATAGTAAACAACCAATCAATCACTCTTATGTTTCACCTGAATATAAGCATTAACAATCAATCAATCATACTTATGTTTCACCTGAACATAAGTATTCACCACGAATCAATCACACTTATGTTCCACTTGAACATAAGCATTCATAATCAATCAATCGCATTTATGTTTCACCTGAATATAAGTATTCACAACATTCAGCTGACGCTTTCTAACTTCTCACACTGGTATCTGGTATGTATCTGACCCATCCGATAACCAGTTGAAGTTTGAGCATATTCACTGAATAACCAACTGATGGCTAGTGTATCATCGCCCGAATCAAGACCCTAACACTAGTGTATCATCACTCGACACAGGCTCTAACACTGCATCATCACTCGAAACAAGGCCTTAGCATCAAGATCACTTAAATCTATCCACCTCCCTAATTCAATGCATCACCTCAAGAGCTTTGTTACCTCCTCGTAACAGTCTACAACATAATTCCTTAATACTCCTTATTAATGAATTACAATTTCCAATCATCCACAAACACGTTCCAACAACTCATCATATCAACATAGCATCTCATTTCATATATATCACCATAATGAATCAAAATATAATCTATCAACAATTCTCAAAACAAGTATTAGCTCAACACATCATCATGCATTCAATGCAAGACTCCATCACTACGCATTTATAATCGACATACACACTATCTTAAATAGCTCAACTGTGAAATCCAAATATATGTTATCTCAAATAGCTCAAATATAAAATTCAAATATACGATATCTCAAATAGCTCAAATCACAATCAATATACGCTAACTCAATTAGCTCACATTAAAATCAACAAATACGCTAACTCAATTAGCTCACATTAAAATCAACAAATACGCTAACTCAATTAGCTCAAATCAAAATCAAATACACATTATCTTAAATAGCTCAAAGCACAATTAAAATAAGTGTCATCTTAAATAGCTCAAAACATGATTAAATAAGTCAAAATATAGTCAAAATACTTCCTATCTCAAATAGCTCAAACCTCTCAATTACCAAATCATTGATCCATTGACAAAAAATCAACAAAACAGCTTTCATTACCTATTTCTTTTTTCCAAAGCTAACTCAAGAAAAAGAGGAAATTCACTCAAAGAAATTTCACAAGAATCTGACAAAAATTTCAAATTAAACAAGAACCTTAAAAATTAGTATTTTCAAAGAAATTTTCTTTTAACGTTGTTTTATACTAGTTCACACAACGTGAGCTACATCCAATCTCTTCTAAATACCCCTTAGAAGGCTCCCTTATTTTCATTGAAACACGAGTATTATTTCTACAACTTCTGACTTACAACAAGTATTCTCACAACTTTTGGTTTACAACACAAATTCCCTCAAGTTTGAAAACTAAGTATTGTTTAACACTAAGTCATTACTCATTCCCGGCTTTTCACTGAGTATTCTTTTACAATAAGTCACTTTAAGCTCAATATAAAGAAATGTATAAAGAATTAAATATTGGTACAAACTAACTCTCAAGGAGAGGGTACCTAACTGTCACTCACAACAATTTACTTCACTTAGATAAGATAAGCTTAGTAGAAGGTTGCCATAGATAAGGCTTCTAATCACTCAAGTTGTTATATGAACAAAGATTATAGTGGGAAAACTCATAGAGAAACTATACAGGATGTTATTCAATTTCAAAAAATTACTTCTCTTCTTTATTGAGCCTCTATTTATCACCTCTAAGATATGATCATTGTTCCCTTTCAAATGATGAAGAAATGGCTCGTGTAACTTGATCTTAATCTTGCATTAAATGCACTTTGAAAACTTATCACTCACTTTGTCACCTTTTTTTTTTTATATTGAGTTTCACTTATCAAATTTCCATACTACTTTACTCTAATTGGTAGCTTTACAAACTGAGAATGTGTCAGAGATACTTCCCCAAGGTGAATTTTCAGCTTTTAACTTTATTTATACATTGTAGTTGCTTTGTCAACTTGCAAAATTCAAATGTCACGTTTGCGCCACACAACGATGAAAATTTTTCATATAGAAGTCAACATAATCATCAACTCCATATGATCAAAGTAGATGGTAAGTTCTCTAGTCATTTTTGTCCATTATTGATGAGAGAGTTTAATGACTAAAACAAACCAACCAAGAGGAGGGGTAAATTGTTTTTTAAAACTTTTTCAATTTTAGCCTTAAAAAATAGTCTTTTTTAATCTTGGATATATGTTTAATCAAATTTGATTGCAACAATTTTGGATAGAATAAGAACTCTTTATGAGAATTATACAAGCAAGAATGCGTAAATCAAATTCACATTAGATTTTAATTGAAATTGTTTATTGATTTACCAAATTTTACAAATATGTGAATTTACATGGAAGCAATTAAATCATGAAGAAAAATTATAGAGAAAGAGATAAAACACATAAGAAATTATACTAATTCACCCAACTTGGGTTACATCCATTTTTTCAATGCACAAGACAAGTCCTCTTGGATTGAAATCTACTATAATGAATGAGTTATACAAGCAAACTCACAAGCACATGAACACACATATGCAAGTCCTAAAAACTATCAAGATGTTATCCTAAACAACGCAAAACCTATGCACAAATTTAACCAATCTAGGAAACCTACCTAGATACAATTTATGCAATAAAAAACATAAAAAGAAAAACAAAGGGTTGATGTCACTTGAGAAATTTAAGCAAAAGATATAGGTTTGATTCTTGTGTAGAATATCTTTGATTCTTGAACAGTTTTGATCTGATCTCTTTGAGCTTCTTGGGAAAAGGTTTAGGAGTTTTTTCTTCTTCGCACGAACCTGTCTCTCAAAATTGTTTTCAAATTATAGGTGTTCATATACAAGTGTTGAGTTTTAGCTTTTATATAAAATGTTTCTAGTTCTATTTTAAAAAATTAAATTGAGTATTTAATCGGTTAAAACATTCTTAGCTCAATTCTAGATCATTCAAGATCAATTTAATTGATTAAAATAATTACTTAATCAATTAAATTGTTCTTAGCACCTATTGTAGCCAGCAAGCACATATTAATTGATTAACTTAAGTATTTAATCAGTTAATAGCTTCATTTAGTTGATTAAGAAGTGATTTAATAGATTAAACTAACAGCTTTGCATTTCATTCAATTAAATTACTTCACAAGTCAATTTCTTCCTACATCAATGAGATAAAACTGATTTTCTAAAACATTTTATGTGATTATCTCATTCATGCTTCTTATGGCTAATCCAAGTTAAGAATTATTTAAGATTAAGATAATTTCACAATGAATCAAGGCTATATCTAACCTATATGGTGCATGATATGTGTCACAAGCATTCAGCAATAAAGCAACTAACATCCATCCTAGGTCATGCTTAGAGTTCATCATCAAACCATTAAAACCAAAATTACAATTTGTCTTCTTCATCTTTTGAGGTGAGATAAAAGAGTCTCCAATAATCGAGCTTAAAACAAAGTCTCATATTAGAGTTTGATTCTCGAGCACATTATTCAATTTGCTTTGAATGGCTCTTCTTAATCTTAGCCCGATTAACTTGTACTTTATTCAATATTCATAATAATTTGATTACGATTATAATCAATTATTCTTCTAGTGGTACATGGGTAAAATATTTGCCTTTTTATGGTAAGGTGATCCATATAAGATGATGTTTTCCAATATGAGGTTGTGTTTCCTTGAGAAAGTATCCACAAGATAGTCAACATAAGCTCTTTCAAAAGATGTTGACTTGTTTCATCATGTCTTATGAGACAGTATAGTCTTCTTAGACCAGATGCTCTCAATTAGATGATCTCTTAAAAAGCTAGAAGTTTGGCTCTTTAGTCTTCAACAAAAACATCATAATTAAGATGGTATGACCAAGGCATAAGTGGCTAAGATCTCCTGGTCTTCAATAGATGCTTCATTTCTTTTAATTGTAGTATGCCTTTTAATCCTTCATCAAGAACTTTGTATTATACATGAAAGTCATAGTCCCATATTAATTTTATTTTTATTTATGGGTTCATATTTTTTTTTTAAATATGCCAAACATATATAGCTGTGAAATTGTATTTATTGTTTTAAAACTTAAGCTTGCATGCTTTAGTTTATATTCTATAAGTCTAATGTTCATTTCACAAGTCACAACTATGTTCTTGATCTTTAATCTTGTTTTTGATCAAGGTTCTATTGCTCATATGTTTAAAAATATTTTACACCTTGATCTAAGCAAAAATATCTTAAATATTGGTCATGGTTGATTAATTACATGTTCCAGTAATAAATTATTTTAGTTATACTTCAAATAGAGAGAAATTCAATTGAATTTCAAGTTTCTTGTTGCGTTAATTGATTACTAGACTTATTAATTGATTATCATGTGAATGAAACTGAGTTCTGATGAATCTTTGTCGAATTAATCGATTACTAGAACCTATAATTGATTACTAGTTGCCAAATATATTGATATAGCCTTTACTAATTAAGTTAATCGATTACCCACTTATGTAATCGATTAACGGGGTTATAACTTTTTTTTCTCTATTTAAAGGTAGCTTATTTAAAAAATTAGGTCAAGAAAACTGAAAAAACCTTTTTGGAAAAATCATTCCAACACTTTCATAACATTCTTACAATCCTAAGAGGCTGAACTAAATTTTTAAAAATCTTTTACCCTCATTAGTCTAATCAAGGCATTCCATTTATCAAATCAAGTCTACTCCATCACTCAATCTTTAAAATATATAGAGCAACCTGATCTTCATTGTTTTCTTTGGGGTTTAGGGTTTAGGGTTTAAGATAGGTTTCCCAGTTGATGCAAAACCATTTGCGCTCCCAATTATCATCTCCATGGACGTTCCCAACTTCAAGAAATGGAAAATGGAACGTAAGGAGGAATGAGGTAGGATGTCACTTCCTATGGGAGGAAGATAAGTCTTAAACTTGAAACTTGCCACAAGGGAGAAAACCCTTGATAAAAGGTTTAGGAAAAGACTTCTCAAAGAGAAGATTCTTAAGACACTTTACTAAGAGAAAAATGCTCACTAAAGGAGTTTTCTATTCAATCATTTTAGTGTGAAAAATATAATGAGGGGTAGGTGCTATTTATAAGGGAAGGATGGCCTAAGTGGTTAGGATTAGGAAAGAATAACCAAGGTTAATTCTCCCTAATCTTGACTGCCTAACATGATCACCAAATTACCCCTTAACATCTCCAAATTAGCACCCCATGGAGGAGACATGTGGGTCCCTTGGTTGGTCATGCTTTGTGAGTGCAAGAAGCGGTGCAAAAACAAGTTAAATGGTGTAGATTAGAAATGGCAACAGGTCGGAGCGGACATGGTAGTGGCTACTAGTTAGCCGACCCGCGACAAATACCTATTACCTGATACTCGCTAAAAATTTTTCGAGTATATGTTATAAAATATCCACATGTTTTTCTAATACTCGTGAGTATCCACAAGGGCTTATAGATATTTTAAAAGATTATTTTTTTAGAAAAATATTTTTTATAAGAATTTTTACAATTAAATCCTTTATTTGTTAGAAAGTCTAGAAATAAAATTAAACTATTTTTTACAAGATTAATTAAATTTAAAAATAAATTAATATACAAAATATTTAATACAAATGAAATTTTTTCTTTATATTATCTACATTTTTATAATAAATAATTTTATTAATTATGAAGTTTCATAAAAAAATAAAATTTGATATAAAAAAATTTGACAATTAATATTTTAATTTGATTTATTTTACAAAATCATCATCTGCAACTTAAATATATAGTATTTTAGTTTAACGGGTAACGAATACCTGCAGATATGGGTTTTGTGATAACCGTTAAGGAGTGGGTAGAAAAAAACTCGTACTCGCGAGTGACGAATAACCATTCGCAAGTGATGGATAACCATTTATATTATCCGTGTGAATATTTTCATGGATTTTATTTGTGGATGTGAATTATTTTGTCATCTCTAATGTGGATAGAGACCCACACATCTAAGCTTATAGCCCACCTACTAGCACACACTCCATATACTAACTAAAAGCACCACTGTACTATAAACTAAGAAAAGTGGCAAAAAATACATGGCCTAAAAAGAATACAAAATACAAACAATATTTACAAGAAAGTAAATCAAGAACTATGACCTATGGTCTTCACTTCAAGTAGGAGTTGAGGTCTAATGTACTCCATCTAAGCCAAGTTCTCCTTTATTCTCCTAGCTATGGCCCTAGTGATGGGACCCTTGTTAGGTAGGGTTGCATCACTAATGAAGTCTTGTGGCAAGGTTGCATAAGTTGTTTTGGCTTTTAGCTAAGTTCTAGAATAAGATTTTCCAGTAAATCATTATGATAGGTTACACAAGGTGGTTTGAATTTTGGGATAGAGTTTTCCAATGTGATAAGGTTTCACAAGGTATTTCTTTCAAAAGAAGGTTAACTATAGGTTTTGTGTACGCATAGTGTTTGTACCCGAATCTACAATGAAAAAGGTTTTGACTTGAGTTATCAAACTAACAATGGAGCTAAAGGTTTGGTTGAACGAATATAAATTTTGCATACATGCTTCTTTCCCTACTCTATATATATTTGAATTTCTTTTCATAAATTGTATATATAATTTGCAATTCTGAATTGATAATCTTGTTTCCAATTTATTAAAATTTATTTGTTTGAAAATCCACGTTAATCTGAATTACAATATATATAGTTTTTTAATTGACATTTGTGCATTCCAACATTCTTATCCACATTGTGAATATCTATGATTATTGTGTCATATTACTAATATTTTCAGAATCCCAAAATCAATTGTTTTTTCAATTATTTATAAATCTCCGCTTCTATTATTGACTATTTGAAAAGATTCCAAATTTCTTAAGGTGGTGATTGTTTTGGAAGAAATGTTTAAATTACAATAAAACGATTTTTTGAATAGAACTTTTTAAAGGAATCTATTCAACCTCCTTCTAGAGTTCTAGATTCCCAAGTGGGACCAACACTTTGGTCTACTAATCTTCACACCTTCTAATCTTGCGACAGCTTCCTTTCATTTAGATAAGCTTCTAATGGATATTGTCAACATATAGATCTCGACAGGATGATGAAAAATAATTTGAAAAGTAAAGGACTTACCACCAATGTTTATTAAAAAAACATAGGGAAAATCTTTAAAATAAAAAAATGGTTTGGGAAACCAGATTTTGAGTTTGAGAGTCCATTACATTTAGGGAATGTAACATTTTGAGTTTAGGAGTTAATTATGTTGTATGCTAATCCTACAACGTTCGTTAAACAGATACCTTTAATTAAATGTGCAAAATTAGATAACTTTACAAAAATATTTATTTCTTCCCTCAAGACAAAAAACTATTTTTTTATTTTATTAATTGATTTTACATTTTAACAGGAATAATTTTATTATTGAAAAATTTAATATTTATAAAAATATTATTATTATATTTTTATTTTTTTAATTAATTTCTTTTTTATTTTTATTTTTTTGACTCGATAAGAGATAACTCATGTTCTTATGTATATCCAAGTGCAATGACGAATAAGAATTTGCATAGTTTTTTGAGATTATTTGAATATTTGATACTTTTGATTTTTTTAATTTTTTGAATTTTAATGTTTTATATTTATTTTAGAAGATATTTTTATGATTAACAAATTAGAAGTACATTCAAAGTGGTAATTGACAACTTTTCATGATTTAATATAATTGTCAAATTAGAAGTGGAACCAATGTGACATTTACAAAATCATGATAATTTTTATAATGACTAAATCAAAAGTGTATTTGAAGTAGTCATAGTTAAAGCTTCATTATATTTTTTTCATTTATTTTATTTTAAAATCTTAATTTAAAAAGAATTCACAATAATAAAAATAAAAGTGCATATAAAATGACTATCATAAATTTTATTTAAATTTAAATAATTTAAATGACATAATAGTAATATAAAGACTAAGATGTTTTTCTGAAAATCAAATTAGAAGTATATCTAAACTGGTTATTCAAATAATATAAACAACATAACATTAATGATAACGACTAAGATTTTTATGAAAATCAAATTAGAACTACATCTGAAGTGGTTATTATTAAACTTTACTTTTAAATTTAAATAATTTAGATGACATAATTATAATGACAACGATTAAGATTTTGTATGAAAACTAAATTAAAAGTGCATCTAAAGTGGTTATTATCAAACTATTTATTATTAATAATAACATTAATATTATAAGAAATGGTGATCACACAAATTAAACCCATAGATAATAAAATAAAAAACAAATTTTATCATATATATACAACAAAAATTAACACCCCACATACCCAAACTTGAAGAAACATCAAAATAACTACTCACATGTACATATACAATGACATTGGAGATCCAACACATGAACAAAGTGGCCTATTGACTAAAATGAGAATTATGGTGTTAGAAGAGCTTTAAGTTGTACATATGTTGGTGAAGGTGAGTGTGACCATCTTCTAACAATTTCGTCTTCTTGAAAACCTCTTCTTCTTCTTGAAAAGCTTTTAACAATTCTATCTTCTTAAAAAGCCCCTTGGTTTTCCTTTTTTATGATTCCTTCTTATTCTCCATCTTTAAAAGTCCCAATTTCCCCCTTTTTTTGTTTATTTTGTCTTCTTTTTCTACATGAGTCATTCGGTCCCACTTTTTAGTTCTCTTCTCCCCATTTTATGAGTGATTCCCAATACTTCAAGGTGAAGTAAGGTGGACATGGGCAGAAGCTCTTTTCCAGGTTGGAGTAGAGGGTTATAGTAGCAAGTTGCATAGAGCAGAGTAACTATCTCTCTCTCTTTTTCTTTTATTTACACTCTCTAATATGATACACTCTTTAATATGGGATGTGCATTGACTTTTTAAACTCCATTTGTGTTAAGTACACTCCCTTTTCATTTGAAGATCTTTTATGTACCACCCCTCAAACTTGCTAAATACACCTCCTTAAAATGCTTTTTGGCCATAAACTTCACTTATGAATTTGTATTGTTTACACTATCAACTTGCTGAAAACACCTTATTTTCATGGGGTGTACTTAGCAAATATGTGAATGTAAATAGTACATACTTATTTTTGTTGTTTTTGTTTTTTTTATTTATTCAGTTGGGATAACAAGACTTTATTTCAGAAACACAGTGAAAGTCAAATGTTAATAAAAATATAAAAAGCAGAAAAAATTAAGTGTTTACAAATATCTTCTACTATTCTGCGTACTTCTCACGTATCTTTTGAATGATAACATCTTCTAATAATATGATGAGGTTTTTCTCTTCTAATAACATTGAACAATCACTTTTTGAGCTTCTCGTTTTCCATATGATAATCTCATTTGCTTCCAATAGTGTTTACATGTATCTTCTACCTTCTCATTGATCATCTTATAAGTAAAATGTTAGACAACACTTTAATTTATTTGTAATCATCAAAACAACATGAGTATAAATGGATCAACTCATTGTTTGAACCTTATAAACCTTAACAATTTCCCATTTTTTATGATGATAAATACATTAAGTTGATGAAGATAAAAATATACACAAATGTCATTCTTCCCCTATAGAGGATATGCACAAAATGCACTATACATTATCGTCTACTCCCCGTGAACATGTTTAATTACTATGTAACAATGATATTAATAGTTTAGTGACTTAATCTAATGTGATAACCTAAGTAATTTTCTTTTATAAACTGTGTTTTTAAGGCTAGTATGGCTTTAGACTTTTGGTTTTGAAATGTATTTTGAAAACAGAAATTTGTTCAAAAATTTGGATTTTTTTTATTTAGTTATTTTAAATATTTTCAAAACGTTTCTATCCCATTTTTTAAAAAATAAAATTTGGTTATGAGATTTTTGTTTTTTTTTTTTACTCAAGCTTGATGTTTGTCTTCACTTACTATCACCTACTGCCACCTTCTACTGTTGGTCACTAGTCACTACTTTCTACCACCGACCAGCAATTGCCACCTTCGTTTGTCGGTCATATGTCGCTACCGTTAACCATTGGTCACTGACTATCTCCTTTGACTTTTGGTCACCGACTTCCACCTCCTATCATTAGTTATTGACGATTACCTCTAACTATTAGTCATCGATCGTTACCTCCATCTCCAGTCATCGACCGCCACCTCTGACCATTCATCATTGGTTTCCAATTCAATCACTAGTTTTCAGTCACTCTTCACCAACCACTATCTCCAACTATCATTCACCAACCTCTACCTCACCAGTTTTCACCTTTGGCCACCGACTGCTGATCATTAGTTGTTAGTCATCGATCACTAACTGTCACCTCTAATTATTGATCATTGGTTGTCATCTTTGACTGTCATCACTAGTTGCTACCTTAAACATTGTTGATTGTCTCTTAACAATCATCAACTGTTGGTCACTAGTCACCTCTAATTACTAGTTACTGAGTCCCACTTCTAATTATCTGTCACTTAGTGTTTGTTTGACAATAATTTATAAAATTATTTTTAGTATTTTGGTATTTAAAAACTAAAAAATTTGTTTAATTACAATTTTTTAAAGTAGTTTTTAAAAGTTGAAAAATAGGAACAACTATAAGTAGTTTTGTTTTCTAGTTTTCTATTTTTGTTTTGAAAACTTAAAATACAATTTTTTTTATTTTCATTAATAACATTTTTGTAAACATGTTCAATTTTTTTGAATATTACATTTTCAAAACAATTTTCAAATAACCTTTACCAAACAATTCTTTTTTTCTCTTCTTCTAGAAAATAATTTTTGAAAACTATTTTCAAAAATTAAAAAATAAAACCAAACCAATTAAACCCTTGTTGTCACCTCTTATCGTCGATCACTCACTATCAATCACCGATCATTGAGGAAAAAGAATTATACTGGGGTTAAGATTTGACGATAATGTTTTAAAATTGGAAATAAAATAATATTGTTTTTATAAGTTTAAAAACTTTAAAGCAAAACTAATTTTTAATTTTATAAATTTGAGAAGTGAAAATAAAAAATCACTCTAATTGGAAACTAAGATTATAAACTTGTTTGATGTCATAAATGGTTAAAAACATACGAGAGATTAAAAATACAATTCACATTAAAATTATATTTGTTTTAACTATTTATCTTAATTTAATATATTATGTTTTGTTTATTGAAATTATTTAACAACTTATAAAAGGACTCCAATGAAAATATTTTAAATAACATGTATTATGAAGCATTATATAAATAGAAACCAGTTGAATATTATTTCCCTTAAAAAAACTTGACAATCTTAACATGTTACAACATTTAATCAATATACATATAGTAACATTTAAATTACGATAACTTCATTGTATTTATAAATATTTGATAATATTTAATTAAATTTTTAGACTTCTAACAATATTGAACATTAATTAGTTTTATCAACGATTAATTTTTGTAAGAGAATTCTAAGAACTATTTTTAGTTGAATTTGTCTTTGTAATCTTTTTTATTTTTTCATGTATAATACTCCAAGATGAAATCTTTCCTTGTTGGTTATGTTTCAAATTATTTTTTATTAAAATTTTCTTTATTAAATATATTTCATTAGGAAATATTCATAATTAATAATATTTATTATATTTAAATGTATTTTAAATATAGATCTTGACGTTGAAAAATGCCAGAAACATAATTTTGATTTTGTGTTATCAATTGAGTTGTGGTTTTGTTACTTGATTTTATTTTTTGAGTGAAATGTTGTTTTTTTTATGAACCAAATAAGAGTTGTTAAGTAAGTTTTTTTTTTTTTAAATCCTTACTGTATTTTTTTAACAATTTTCAAATAAAAAATTGGTTTTTGTATTTCTCAATGTTTAAGATTCTTTTCCTATTTAATCTTTCCTTTATAAATTTATTTAATAAAAAAATACATAATAATTAATATTATCTATTTAAAATTTTTAATTTTCCCGTAAAAATAGTTTTTCCTTTTCAATAATTATGAATAAATGGTCGACTTTGCCTTTATTTTAGGTAAGTGAAAACAACATTATATATATAATTATGAATTATTTTAATTTTTATTTTATGATATTTTCTTTTAAAACCAATTTTAGTGACTCTTAAGTTTTGTATTAATTTTTCATCTAAAATGTTAACTTTTTATATATGTAAATTAACTTTACAAAAAAAAAATTGTACATGCTTAAAGTTATGGATGTTTGTGGTGTGTTTTTAAGTCTAAAATTAATTCAAACCAAATTATAAAAATAAGTACAGTGTCGTTTGATTCGGTTTAGATTAATTATAAAATCTAAACAAATCAAACCTATCGTTTGTAATTTGGTTTGATTTTGCAGTTTAAAATTTTTATTATTAAGTATTAAAAAATAAATTGAAAAAATTTATTTCCAAAAAGTTTATAAAATTTTAATTACTTCTAACAAAATTATAAAAAAATAGCAATGATTGAAGTTAAAGTATAAACCATCAATTCATTTAAACATCACATTATAGTCGTTGTCGTCAAATTGTATCCAATGGAATTAAATTAAATAGTTTTGCTGAAATATTTATCTATCAACTAATTCATATTAATTAAAAATCTAATTAAAGATCAAGTTAAAATTTTATAAACTTAGGAAATAATAAGTAATTGTATATGCTTTAGGAGAGATTTGGTAAAATAACTAGGAAGAAAGATTTAGATTTAGTTTTATTTGATGCATTGACATCTTAAACCGTAGACAGAATAAAACTACCTAGTTTGAAAATTATAAAAATCAAATCACTTCAACTAAATCGATTTTTCTAGTTTTTAGCTTGGACGATTGAATTTTCGATTTTTAATTCGGTTTGGTTCAATTTTAAACATTTTATACAAAATTGTATAATATATCCATCATATAATATATTATAATAAATTTGAAAAATGGTTTTTATACATACAAAAGGAAAGGATGGATTTGATTAATTATTTGATAATTGATAACTACTACTATAAAATAAATTGCTGAAAAGGGGTGTGAGTTGACTCGGGCGAGTGGTGCACTCGTTTGGTTTTAATTAGGTCACAGTGTTGGGGTTTTTTTAAGGTTTAAAAATCCTTGTTTGACTCAAAAGCAGGGAAGGGTGGAGAAGAAGGTGAAGGGGCTAGTAGATCTGAGTGTGAAGCAAAAATCTTCTCGAAGTTTTCATCTTTCAATTAAAGGGTCCCATAAGAATGCTCTGAACCTTCTTCTTTTCTTACTCCCCAATCATTCTCACACAATGCCTCGCGCTTGCTTCCAGAAGCTTGTTCTCCCCCCCACTCTCCAATCCAGACAATTGGTAACTCTTTTCTCTCTCTCATTGAAGTGTTTTTGTTTGTTTCTATGAGGAATTGGTTGTGCCATGGTCTTGATTTTTGGATTTGGGGTTGTTTGGGGGGTTGCAGGGAAAAAGGCTTTCTGGGTCTTTGCCACTTTTCTGATACCCCTTTTCACCAAGTTTGGATTTTTTGACCCTTTGAATTTGTTTGGTGGTGGGGGGTGTTCATGGATTTTCTGTTAAGATGTTTTAGATGAAAGGATAGTGCTTTCATGAAGTTTTGTGGGTTCACAGAAGAATGTTTCTGTAAGGTTTTATGATTTCTTCAAAAGTAGGGTTTAACACTCTGCATGCATTGAATGCAAGCTTTGCAATTTTCTCTTTGGCTTTGATGTTCTTAATCTCTTGCTCTGTTGGCTGTTTTTGTGAAACTAGACTCTTTTAGGAGGAATTGTCGCTGATTACCTACTATGGGAGTGATACATGAATAGTGTCACAGCAATTGAGGTTTTGCTGTCTGATTTATATCATGATGAAATTTATGCTCTTGGGTGTCTCTGTAAAGTAGAGAACTAGTTGTTATTTGGTTTAGTGGAACAAGTAATGTTTCAACTGAAGGAACCTTTTAGCATAGTTATCAATCTTGGCGCAGCATAGTTGCTGACACTATAAATGCTACAGTGGTATAGTGCACAGTGGCGGAGCTTGAATTGAAATATTGTGGAGCCAAAAATAAGATTTGAATTAAAAAATTATTCCTAACTTTAGCTAGTTTTTCAAAGAAGAAAAGGAAAAGGAAAATTCTTAAAATAATTTATTTATCATTCACTTTTTTTTTCACCAAAATAAAAAATTAAGGAAATTTTAAAAAACATGTAATAAAGTTGTACCAAAAACCAAAGAAAATGAATATAATATCAGCAGGGTTAATCTATTCAGTAGAAAATAGCACAAGAAAAATCAAATGATTCTATTTATTAGAGTTGTTAGATGTAAACAATGAATAGTGAGTAGGCAATTAAAGAACAATTTTGATACAACACATACAAGGCTATTTATATAACAGGCTTTGTTTTTTTTTTTTTTTTTGTCCCGAGTAAAAGGGTTTTGGGATTTTATTTCAATTCTGCTACACTCGTAACAGTGATTAAGAATATTCAATCATCGATCGCCTTTTCCTAAGAAATACAAATTCAGCACCCAAGACTCATCTCTCTTGAACAAGCTAACCATGTCTGCAATTTTCAAAAAGTTTGGGGTGGCCATGGCTGCCCCCAGGCCCTTAAAAGCTCTGCCCCTTGTAGTGCATAGATTAATTGCTGCTATTGTTATTTTTTTTATACTGATTATGCAATTTATGTTTATGCTATAAACATGTAAAAGCTAAAAAAATTAGATAAACTACTCAAATTCATTATTTCATGATATTTTCAAAACTTATATGTCCAAAGCAGAACACACAAGTGAATGACAACTAAAGTGTAGGAACTTAATTAAAATTTCAAACATTTAATAAAATCCCTAACCATATGCATAACAGAGAGAAGTGAAGGGTGGGTATCACTGGAAAATTGCAAGCGATGTGTGGCTGTGGGTCTAGTTGCACAAACAGTGGCAGCCACAAATAGAAGAGAACAGGTCTTGAACAAAAGTATAGAAGAAGACCGTGGGTAAAAACAAGGGGTTAGAGCTTTTTAATCTTTTTGTAAAGGGGCAAAACTCAACCCTGTCCTAAAAATCTCTCAACTTGTCTTGAAGTTGAAAAGGGCCTCAGCTTGATATAACATTCTAAAATGCCATGAAATCCCATTTTTTGGGCTGTGAAAGTGGCTGGAAAGTCTAGAACAGAAACATGCTCCTTGATGGAAGTTTTGTAATGTAAAATCGCTTGGAAAATTGAGATCTGTAGTAAGTAGTAATGTCAAATTGTATAACAATGATAACCATGTGTATTGCTTGTTGTTATAGGACAAAATCCACATAAAATCATAGTTACAATCTTTCATACACAATGTTTTAAAAAGGTGGCCATGGTGGAATGGCATTGTGGATTCTAATTTGATTGTGAAGATAACCAATTACTTAAGCAACCTTTTTTATTTGAAACTGTGAGAGATACTATTGTTTTGAATGAGGTTGATGGGAGTAATGAATGGTTGGTTGGTGAAATTGCCAAGGATGATGAAGAAGCTGTCCAAGAAGATGAAATTGTGTTTGATGATTTAAGGGAGTTGTGGTAGTTGCAATTGGGGTGGGGGAGCCAATTACGTACACTAGGTAGCATAAAAAAGTTATGAATGCAGTTGCAGGTTCTAGTTCTATGCAAATTGGAAGAAGAAATCAAACACCAACACTTGATGAAGATGAGCAATAGGAAGATGATGATGGAATTAGAAGTGAAGAGAAGGATGAACAAATCTACAGGAATGAGAATGATGAAGATGAGGATGAATCCTTGACATTTCAGCTAAAGATGATGATATTAGCTAGTGTCTTGTCTTTAAGCCATGGAGTATGTTTGCTGTTTTATACATGCAAACAATAGCTAGACACTTAGAGTTATAGTGTTATACATGTCATGCAAACAGTACGAATAGTAGGATACATGTCATGTTTGCTGTTTTGTATATGCTAACAATAGGGATAGTGGAATACATGGTATGTTTGCTATTTTGTATATGCAAACAATAGAAATACATATATATTTCCTTGCAATCAATTCTTTATTTTTCAGTACATATACATTATATACATATATTAATATACATTTACATAGGGATCTAAGTAGTGGTCATCCCGCACTTACAATCTTGCTATAGTGTTTTTGGAGGGTGACTGCTCTAGGAAGCTATTTGTTGTTAACTGTTATGCAACATATTGTGGTTTGCTGGCACGGTTGTTGCGGCCCAAATTGCAATAAATGATGGATTAAGGAAAGTTATGTGCCTTGATCACTAGTTTGATTTGTTGTTGCTACATAAAAAAATTCCTCTCATCAAGTTTTTCGGTAATTTGATGAGAGAAGGTGGCTGGAGCTGCCACCGAATTTGGAGAAGGAGAACCATCACTATTGGGATTTGTGGCGAAAGCCATGAAAATTAGGTCAGAGCTTTGATCACCATGTAGAGAGAAAACTAGCCAATTAACTAGATTGATACAGGTAACTGAGCTATGTTACAGAGAGGGCTATATATAGGCAGGGTTAGTGCAAGTTAGTTGTAACTAAGGCAGTTATAGTAACTGAGAGTAAACTAACTCTAGTTATTACAAGTAAACAGAAAAGCATATTTACAATAAGAATTTACACAATTATCTTCCAATCTTACCATCTTCCTCTTTTTTAGTTTTGGTAAGTTTGGTCTTTTATTTACTTATTTACAAATAAATTTTGAGAAAAACTAATTTGTAAATTCTATTCTTGTGGATTTTTGGCTTGCAGAAGAAAGAGAAAGGGCAATTAATGCTATTATGATATTTCTGATATTATCCCATTAATTTCTAAATTGGGATACTTTGGTGAATTTTATGTTTGTAGTGTGTCATTCTTCATCTATTTATCAGTTTTTCTATATTAATTATACTTTTCTTCTTTTATTATAATTTTTGTTTCGCATAGATATATACTTTTTTATACATATCATGATTCCACTATAATAATCTCCAATGCCATCCGTCATATTCTTCTAGTGGATTTTTGGCTTGTTGCCATCTGCCATTAATAACATTCCGCACACTTTGGATCATGTTTGGATTCATGGGAATTAATGTTATGGAATAAATTTAAGAACCATTGTTTGGATTAAAAGATAAATAATGGAATGGAATGAGAATCAATGAATATCTTTCCAATTGATTCCATCCTTTTCCACCAATGCTCTTACCCTTCAACTCAAGGTGTATGCAATGCCACGTCATTCCCCTCCATTCCTCTCAATATACCCAAACAACAAAATAAAAGTTTGACTGCATTATGTTCCATTCCATTTCATTTCATCCCATTTATTTCTGTCAATCCAAACATAGCCAAGTCTTGTTTACTTGTAAAACTATGGCAAAAGCCTACTAAATTGCTTGAGATAAATAGCATCAGCATATTCCATTTATACAACACGTATAATCAGTAATTAAGTAATAATAGGAATTAAGTAAATGGGGAAACACAGGATAGCACAGCTATGAAAATAAGATCAGAATAATACAACTTCTAAATTAGATGATATTTTCCCTAAATAGGATACGTTCCAACATGGTTCATGGTTGGGATGATGAGGCCTATTTTAGGTGGTCATGGAAGGTGTGATCTGCCCATTATTTTCTTCATCATTGAATTTCCCTATCTTATTGTTAATAATATTATCATAAAGTTGGTGGAAATGGAATCTCCATCTTTTTTAGTCTTGTATTGAGAGTATTTACTAATATTTGGAACCTAAACTGTATTTTTAATTTCAGAGGATTCCGGATAATTTTCTTAGGAAATATGGGACCCAGCTTTCTACAGTTGCTACCCTAACTGTTCCTGATGGAAGTGTTTGGCGTATAGGATTGAAGAAAGCAGATAACAGAATTTGGTTTGTTGATGGTTGGCAAGATTTTGTTCAACGCTACTCAATTGGTGTTGGATACTTTTTGGTGTTCATGTATGAAGGGAATTCATCCTTCATTGTTCATATTTTTAATTTGACTACCTCTGAGGTAAACTATCAATCGGCCATGAGAAACCACAATGAAGGGGCTTGCTTTGCCAATTATCATCATATATTTGATGATATGGAAGATGTAGATTCATTTGATTTTTCAGATTTGTCACCTCCATACCTTTCTTCTGGTGCATTGCAAAACAAGGGTTTTACTGGATCTGTTGATCAACTGACACCTGGGAAGAGTCATACTCCAGCTTTGCAAAATTTGTTCAATGGTGGATCAAAACTCAATCGTGTTAACTGGGGTGATGGTGGGAATGCTTTTTCTTCCAAGGGTGCCAATTCACAAGGCAATCAGTCAACTAGAGACATAGGTGTTCAGTTTAATGCTGTTGAGTTTAAAAGGTCCACTGATGAATTGAAATTGCGTTATTCTAATGAGGTAGCGGTTAATAAAACTGCTAAAAAGAAGCGGAAATCAGAGACCCGTAAGATTTGTTATCCCAGTTTTCTTTTTGTCTGGTAATCTGAAAGATGAATTTGTTCTTTTTATTACTAATACGATGTGTGGAACTATAGATGGTGAGGAACCCTCTGGAGAAAATGAAGAGGAGGTAGAAATGCGCTATAGGTTTTATGAAAGTGCATCTGCAAGGAAAAGAACTGTGACAGCAGAAGAAAGAGAAAGGGCGATTAATGCATCCAAAGCATTTGAACCAACTAATCCTTTCTGTCGAGTTGTCTTGCGACCCTCTTATTTATATAGAGGATGCATAATGGTGAAATGTTGAATTCAATTTGATGTTTATCATTATTTTCAGCATGTTATTTTGCTTAACTTCTGTTTCTGTTTTCCAGTATTTGCCTTCCTGCTTTGCTGAGAAGAATCTGAATGGGGTGTCTGGATTCATTAAACTTCAGTTGTCCAATGGTAGACAGTGGTCAGTTCGCTGCCTCTATAGGGGAGGTCGAGCTAAGTTAAGTCAAGGATGGTTTGAATTCACAGTGGAGAATAATTTGGGGGAAGGTGATGTTTGTGTGTTTGAGCTCCTTAGAATGAAGGAAGTTGTGCTGCAAGTTACGGTGTTCCGTGTTACCGAGGATGCAGGGTTGTTGAACTCTCCTGAACTGCTGCAGCAGAGCCAAAATATGAGCCACACCAAACTCTTGAACCCTCACTTGCAGCATCGTGTTAGTACAACCAAATTAATTAGAAATTAGCAGGAACAGTTAATTCCTGATAACCAAATTGTGATAATTAGACCGTGCTTCTGAGTGATCTGTTGTTCATCTAATTTCTTCACTTGGAACTTTGATGCTTTTTACATGTTCATAAACATTTGAACTTAGTTATTGTAGTTTTGATACGAAGATCTTCTGTTTTTTGACTCGGGTTGTAAATAGATAGTTGATCATAAACTGAGTCAAAATGTTTGTGCTATTGCTGTGTTTTTGTTTAATATTTTTCTTTTTATTCTGAAGTTTTATTTGATTTTAGGATCTGCATGACTGGTTTAACACTATTGATTGCTTCTACTGATTGCTGAAAATAAGTTCTGGATCTGATTTTAATCTATTAAGATTTTCATGTACATTCATGACACTGGTTGGAGAGAATTGTAATATGATATGGATATCAAGTAACATGAATGTTTGCTTTCTTTATTTTATGTTCATGTTATCCTTTTTTTTTTTTCTGAATTTCTTATTTTCATACGTAATAACTATACATCTTGAAGCAGAATATTGATTTAATAGCTTCATGATGATATTTCTTCTGACATTCAACCTTATGGGAACTAGGTTACTATAATTCATTAATGTTCTAATCCAAAAACTGGAGGAACATGGTTTTTTCCCCTCCATGAGATTTGACTGAAAATGTAGAGAATTGAGTCCTAAGTTGTATGACCTTGTTTCCTTTTTTTTTTATTATTCGGATCTTAAGAATGATTAAACATTAAACATTTTATTGAGATAATTTTTACATTACAAATATAGAGTTTAATGGTGAGGATGGATAATATAAAACATTTACAATCAACCTAATAGTTAACCCATTCTATGTATTTCGAGTTGATTGTGTATTTATTTATAACAACAAAGCAACGTGCAATTGATTTTTTACTTCAGCTTTCTATTCGGGTTTGCTTTTTCCACCTATCATATTTTTCTCTCACCTATAATATTTAGTAGAATTTTCGTATTCTCAAATTACCCTACCTACCTTTTAACCTAACTCAGTTTTTAGCCAAATCCATGTTTGGTGCACCTACTCTCCAAACACCATTTTTTTTGGAGCAACTCCCTTGCAAGCTTCTAAAGTCACTCTGCTCTGCTGCTAATCCCGACTATCATGCCACTCTCCCAAGCTCCTCTGTTCTAATGTCTGCCGCCCCAACCTCCTATGCTCCTCTCTAGCACTGCTACAAGTAAGTTGCTTGACCTTACCTGCAATTTATTTTTTGTTTGTAAATAGATAGGCTCCATATCACTTAATTCAGAATAGGTTAGAATTTACTATAATAATAATTTGGATAAATTGATCTAAAGAGTTTTTTAAATGATGCATGTTTAGGATAAAATGATTTGGAGAGTCCCTTAATGTCCCTGGACAACACAAAAAACTGTGTAATGTGACTTTTGAATCCCTAAATCCGGAATACTGTCATTTGGCTTCCAAACCACTCAATTCGGTTTATGTTACAATTGTAATTCACACCACATTGTCCGGAATAAGTCTGTATTAATTTTTTAACAATGTTTTTGTACTATGTAATCAGAATGAATTAATCTTTCTTTCTTCCTTTACATCAGAAATATTTTTAGAAAGTAGTAAATATTTTATCCAAAATGTGTTATTGTTATTAACATATATGGCAACGGGGTAGGGGATACGATTTTGATGTCACTCATCAAGTTCCTCAACCTGAAGAATGGGTACCGTCTATAACATCTGCACATAGGTGTGTAACTACTCATGTGTAACAACATACGGAGCATCATGAAGATCAGCAAGATGCAGGGGTAGGAGCAACAAGTTGAACTGTGGAAGGACAGCATCATGTAACAAAAATTGCTATTAGTTTTCTCAGCAGACTAGAGGACTCCTCAGTAGTTAAGTCCTATGCTGATCATGATGCAGGCCTCGTCTGTGACAGAGAAGTATCTTAATATGATAACGTATTTTCAAACACACTTTTTTAAACAATTTTTTTATGATTGATTGAAATTTATTAAAAACCATACATTTTTATAGATCTTAGTTATCATGAAAGAGTTATTTCTCACCATTTTTTAGTTTTTAATAAATTTTAACAAATGCTAAAACACATGTTAGATTAGACATTTATGTAATGGATATCAAATTAAGTAATTAAAAAGTATTAATCAATGGATATCAAATTAAGTAATTAAAAAGTATTAATCAAGGGTCTGGCGGACCGTGTGATTAACAAAATTAATATTATTATAAGTTGTAAAACTCTCGTTATTGAATATCAATTAACCTTAAATGAATTAGTGGAATAAAATTATATTTATCAGAAATTTGTTAATATATATATATATATATATATATATATAATATAATATAATATAATATAATATAATATAATATGATTGAAATTAATTACTTATTACAACTCTTAAATTTTAAAAGAATGAATGATGGAGATCAAGAGTAAGTCTCAAATATTATTAACTCTTGTAGTAATTGAATATCTTATATGTGTATATAGAAAAAGAGTTTATTTACTCCAAGAGTAAGTATAAAAAATTGACTTTTCGTCTACACCATTCATTATTATATACCAGGATTTGAAGTTTTTGTCTTGAAACAGAACGGTGTTATTTTTCCAAAACTTTCATATGAATTTTTGGTTTGGGGTGCATTTTTTCAAAACCGGCAAGTTAGTTGACACATTTAGGTGGAAATCGA
The DNA here is from genome assembly GCA_037954015.1 of Psophocarpus tetragonolobus. NCBI lineage: Eukaryota > Viridiplantae > Streptophyta > Magnoliopsida > Fabales > Fabaceae > Psophocarpus > Psophocarpus tetragonolobus. The sequence continues at coordinate 100,620,343 of CM075689.1, forward strand.
TAAGTTAGTTGTCAGTTTGGACTAGCGCAGAGATTTTGCATATGGAAACTGACAATTGACCTGACAGTTTGAGTGTTTTCAGGGACAAATATTCTTGTCTCCAAACCGCTAACTATATGGCGGTTTGGAGCTGTTCATGGGAGTATCGAACGATGTTTTTATATAAAATCATTATTTATGAGAAAGGTAATGATATTTATGAAAAAAGAAATCATAATGTAGAAAATAAAATTAAAGTGAGATAATGTTTAAAAAATAGACATGTTTTTATATTTTTAAAAAGTAATTGGAAGTCTTTCATAAAAGAAGAAGAAGAAGAAATGTAACAAATAAATAAGAAGTTTTTATGTTTAGGGTTTAAAAAAAGGAAAATATTTATTAATAAATAATGTTTTAATAATTATTTATAAATTATTATTGTGTAATAATTAAGAATAGTTACCTACTTTCCCTTGAAATATATGATCATCATATACCAAAATGTTGGAAAAAAAATTATTTTTATGGTTGAAAAAAATTTAATTTAGTAATATTTTAGTGATTTAATTTAGTCACCATTATTCACATGTTTATAACTTAGTTCAAATGTCTAAATCATATAAATCACATTATTTTGAATTTAAAATAAATAAAAAACTATTATATATGGAGGCAACAATAGTTAAAAATTAGTATTAAAAACTAATATACCAATAATAGTGAAAAATAATATAATAATGTGTGAAAAAAGGATGGAAAAGAGGATAGATATATAAACAATAATTATGGATTATATTTACTTTTAACAAATAATGTGCTTGTATAATTTGTAAACAAAAATTTGTTTGTTAAATATTTATGTGGTTGAAGTTTAAATTAATCATAATCATATTTAAATAAAATGTTTTTTTTAGCAAAAATAAGTATATTTCATAATTGAAAAAATAATTAGTATAAATAATTCAAACACTTCTCCAATTCTTTTTTAGAAAATTTTTTCTTTTGGGAGCCCAAACCTCCATTCAGGTTGGCGGTTTGGTGCCACCTGACAAACGCTCCATTTGTCATGAAAACGGTCTGATTTTAGCAGCCCCAAACCATCATATGAGTTGTCGGTTTCCAGTCTTCATGACACGTGTCAGTTGATGATGCAAAAAACTTTTGCACTCTCTCCTTGATCTTTCTCCTTAAGGTTCCAAGCACCATGAAATGGATGATGATGGAGGGGAAAGAAAATGGAGGGCAGGAACCCTTGATAAACATCAACTAGGAAGAGTTTAAGAGAGAGGATCCTTAAGACCTTTTACTAAGAATGTTCTCACAAAGAGATTATTTTTCATTCAACTTCAAAGGTGAGATTTAAATGAGGGGGGAAAAGTATATATAGTCCAATGGGAGAACTTGGGAACACAAACCAAAGCAATGTGGGACTTGGGCTTAATTAGGATTAAGACTAATAACCCAAGTCTTAGGCCTTAACACTGAGGCACATAAGTTCACTCCCCATGGGTATAATTAGCAACTCCTAAAGTGAATGGGCTAATCCAAAATCATGTCTTGACTTATGCACCTATTCTAAGCTTCCTCCTTTTTAACTAAAAACACCTATACCTTCTAAACTAAAAAAAAAGGTCGAATATACATGGCCTTAAGGGAATTAAAAATACACTCTCATTTAGCTAATTAAAATAAAATATTTACAAGCTAAAAATAAAGACTCTTGCTTCCAATCTTCAATGAGCTTTCATCCATGTCATGCCTTCCTTGAATTCTCCTAGCCATGATGCATGCTAGGTGGGATTGCATCATCTCCTCCCCCTTGGAGAAGATTTGACCTCAAATCATGAGGCCTTTTTTCCTCTTTTTCAAAGTCTACAAGAAAATAAGGAAAACAATAAGTATATGTAGACATGTAATTTTGGAGCGAGTGAGAGGTCTATAAGGAGACCTCTTAGAAATGGGGTAGTGAAGTTTGGCACTAAGGTTTGAAAATATTTTAATGTGCATGTGCCTTCATACAATAACACCCCATCCTTCTCCTATTACACTAGATGCTAGACTCAAAAGTTTTGAAATAGTGGATGAGACTAGTCTAAGTGGAATGAAGCATTCATCAAATTGGACTTGAGGGTGTGATCAAGGTACTCAAAAGATATAAGCACCTCCTCAAATTCAACTTGTTCTTTTGGTAAGGGTTGGTAGGAAGATTTTTCTATGTAGCGAACCTTCTTTGAAGGCAAAGGTAGACATTCCTTAGACTCAGTCTTCCAACCAATAACCTTATTTTAATTTTTTATCCTCCCTCTCTTAAGATTAATGATCCTTCTATCCTTCATAACCTCAGTAGGCATAAGAAGAGGTAATTTTTTTCCCTTTATGAAAGAAAGTGGTTTTATTAGTGAGGCCATTGTGCAAAGTTTCCTGATCATGTTGTCATGCCCTTCTAAACAACATGTAACTAGCCTCTATAGGGACTATATCACATAAAAATTTGTCGTGATACTTCCCTGTCGAGAAGCTAATCTCCACTTGTTCTCTTACGACTACATCGTCTTCATCATTAAGTGATATGAATCCGGAATACAATGACTTTTCATTTTTCGTAACGTTCCATTAATTTAGAAATTAATGTAACATGCAATTAATCATATGTGATAATTGCATGATAATGGAGTATTTAATTTTATTTTAGGAGTTATGATTTTGAATAGGCACTTAATTCTATAAATAGGAGCTGAATTGTACTCAAAAGGAAACCATTGAATTAGTGAAATTATATTTGTGTTTTACCCTTTTGTGAGATAGGAATTTCTCTTTAGAACTTATCAAGGAATTTTTCCTTGTGGCGTTCTGCTAGACTTATCAAGGGTAAATCACCACCCTTGTAGCGTCATATGACTTATCTTCCATATTTGGAAGTGGCGTCATCTATCCCTTCATTAAATCATTTTTATCCTTTCCATTTTCTTGTTTACCTAATTCTCATTGTTTTGTTAACTTATTACCTTGCAACCTAGATAGATCCGTTAAACGAATCCAACCCCTCTGGATTTATATCATTAAGTCCATGCAAAGAATAAGGTGAAGGATAAGGAGTAGTAACGGTGATAACTTTTCCACCACCCTTACGCTACAACAATTGCAAGCTGTTTCACTTTGAAGAGATCATCACATGAATGAGTACCCTCTTCATTTAATGTTCTCCTTAAAGTCCTTTTTCTATTGTGGCAAAACAAAGCAATGTTCCCTTTTTCTAAACACGTAAGACATTTAGAACTAATAAGTGTTCAAACTAGTGGTAGGGGTGTCACTCTCACTCAAGATGCTTTCTTTTGGATGACTCTCTTTTGGATTTAAAAAGACAAACCCTTTTGGATTTAAAAAGACAAACCCTTGAGTGTCACTCTCACTCAAGGGCCTCTTAGGGTTTTCCCTCTTACTATAAGAAGCATTAATGTCATGGGTTATTCTAGGCTCTTCTAGGTCCCTATAAAGCGTGTAAAGGTTACCATAAGGGCTCTCATAAATGTCTCTCTCTTTTTGTATCCTCTTTTCTTCCCTTCTTTCTAACTCTTTTTCTCTGTTTTCTAATTCTTTTTTCTCTTTTTCTCTCTTTTCCAATTCTTTTTTCTCTTCTCTCTTTTCCAATTCTTTTTTCTCTTCTCTCTTTTCTCTTTAACTCTTTTCTTTATTTTTATTTTTCTTCTTTTTCTTTCTTTCTTTTCATTTTCCCTTCTCTTTTGTCCCTCTTTTTTCTCTTTTCTCTCTTTCTTCTCTGGTTCCTCTCTTCTCTTTCTCATTTCTCTTGTTCTTTTCTCTCTCGTGTTATTCATTCTCTCTCTTCTCTTTGTCTCCTATATTCTTCTCTTTCTTTTTGTCTTTTCTCCTCTCTTTCTTTTCTGTCTTTTTCATACTCTTCATTTTCTCTTTTTAATCTTTTCATATATTCCTCCCATTCTTTTTCTCTTTCATTTTCCCTACTTTTATTAACACCCCTAACACTTTTAGATGTGTGTGATGACATTTAAAAGTGCAAAGCCTAGGGAACTAAGTAAAACACAAGAAACATTCCTCTCTTTTTAAAGTTTTCTCAACTAAAAGGGACTTAAGCCTTTGGAACTCAAGCATTTTCCTAAATGTTGAAAGCAAATAAAGAAATTTAAAGCAAAGTTATTCTAACATGCTCCTAAGTATGAATAACGAGTACCAATTCCTTATCCACACTAAACGAGAAACTAAGATTTATCACACACAAAAGAGGTGACCTTTATGAGCATCTAACACCTCTAATTATAAAGGCCTTTAAGAAAATACACCCAATTTAAAAATACAAAAAACTAAAAGAAGTGTTGAATGTTCCTTCTTCCAATGCCTCACCAAGTGTTTCACTCAAGTCTTGACCTCCTCTTCAAGTTTCCTCTTCCTTAGTTTAAATCAACCTTTCCTAAGGATGCTATCGTTGTGGAAGTTTCAACAAATGACCACCTAACCAAGAAAGTAGCGCCCAACAAGTACCAAGGGAAGCAAGATTTTGAAAACACAAAAACAAGAAAAACACTGACAAGAATAGGTACATATCCAAGTGGAAAGAATTTATTTGAAAAACACAAAGAAAGCTAATAAGGACAAGCAAAAAATAAAAGGTGTAGAAAGAAAGTTGGCACACAGAAGAAATTACTAGAATAAACCTTAAATAGAATTGAACTTAAAACAAGAAAGACTTAACAAATTCAATAATTTGCATAATTTTAAAGCAAGGTGGCTGAATCATATGCAAAGAAATTCAAGCAAATTTCAATAAAATTTAACACTCTTTTGCTTGTTTTAATACTTTTGAGGTGCACCAAATTTTTTTATACTTTTTTTACTCCTTTTTAGGAATTTTTACTAACTCTTTTTTTGACTTATTTTACTTTTTTTATTTTTTTAAATACTTTTGCTACACCTCTTAACAAAATTCTAACACAAATATGATAAGGAATTTTAATGAGGGTAGGCGCTTGAATTAAAATAGATGAACAACGACAAAGTTGAATCAAAAAGTGCAAATCAAAGAAAGCAAAGTAACTTAAAATGCACTAGTAAATTTAGGTGAACAAAGAAGGCATCAAAGGGGAGTGTTATGGAGCTTAGGCCAGCTTGATTGCTCAAGCTTTACAGCCCACTTAAATGCCCAAATTGGTCTCAACAACCACCAATCATACCGCACTCAATAAACTAGCACAAAAATTAAGCTACCAACAAAAATTGAACCAAATGACTCTAAGAAAGAATTGAGCAATTTTTGTTTTGAGAATTTTTTTATAGATGCTATGATCTAAAGCATGTGGTACTCTAGGAATTATAAACAATAACATATGCTCAATTTCATAAGAATCAACACAATTTTTAGAGAAGCACAACACACTTTTTTTTTTTTTGAAAATAAAAGGCAAAACAATGTAGAATTAAGAGACAAATAAGGACTAACACATGACCAATCTAAGACACAACTTAGGAGGATTAAAGTAGAAAATAAATGACTCAAAATGACCAAGACCAAGACCCAAAAACAGAGAAATAGGTGCAGTAAAATAGAACATAAACACAAAGATAGAAGAACAAGGTGCATACAAAGATCAAGACCATAATTGTGTGGCTTCCTTCATAAATTTTGTGAAGTCATTGCAATGGACTTCTTAGGATTTTCACAAGAATAAGGAAAAAAATAAAAAGCTAGGCAGAAATTAAAGAATTAAAGCTAAAGGAAACACACAAAGATTCGATGAAAAGAACAAGATAAATTGAATCTAGAAAGCAATAAGGACTAGGAAATAAATTACATAAAATGAAAAATACTAAAACATAAACTAACAAGACATAAAATGAATTAAATGGAAAGAACTAAAGACTCGAAAAAATAAAGAAAACAGCAAGAACACTAAGAAGAAAAGCTGGAAAAAAATTAAGACTAGAAAAGAACCTCATGGAGTTAGCTCTTGATACCAAATGATGTAAAAAGCTTTTGCACTCCCTTTGATCTTTCTTCTTGAGGTTCCAAGCACCGTGAAATGGATGATGGAAAGAAAGAAAATTGAGGTGGGGCGCCACTCTCAAAGAGAGATAAGCCAAAGTGTTTAGGTTTACCCTTGGTAATAGGAAGAGGTTCCTCAAGAGAGAGATCCTAAAGACCTTTTACTAAGAATGTGCTCACAAACAAATTATTTTCATTCAACTTCAAAAGTGAGATTTACAATGAAGGTGGAAGAGTATATATAGTCCAATGGGAGAGCTTGGGAACACAAACCAAGGCAATGTGAGACTTAGGCTTAATTAACATTAAGACTAATTAATCCAAGTCTTAGGCCTTAACTGAGACACTTAAGTTCACTCCCCATGGGTGCAATTAGCACATCCTAAAGTGAATGGGCTAACCCAAATCATGTCTTGACTCATGCACAAATTCTAAGCTTACTCATCCTTTTTAATTAAAGACACCTATACCTTCTAAACTAAAAAAAAATTATCGAACATACATGGCCTTAAGGGTATTAAAAATATATTCCTATTTAGCTAATTAAAATAAAATATTTACAAGCTAAAAATGAAGACTATGACTTCCAATCTTCAATGAGCTTTCATCCATGTCACACCTTCTTTGAACCTCTTAGCAATGATGCATGCTAGGTGGGATTGCATCAATTGTCCACTAAACCTGCCAACTGGGTTGTCGATCTCCCTAGGCATGTCTATCCCCCCAGCATTCGTAGTCTGTGCTTCATCGAGAATAGGCAGAATCTCTGTGCACCTAGTCCAAACTGACAACTGACTTGCTGGTTTTAGCAGTGCAGTCCAAACCGACAACTCATGTGATGTTTTGGCAGTCAACTACACCGTTCCGGAAATTATTCAAACACTCACTATTTTCATCAAATTTCCTTCAAAAAACTCTTTGGATGGGAAAAAACCCTTGAAACATGATTGGATTTTACTTTTGTATCTAATTTCTTAAAATTTTTTATTTGCCTTTAGTCCTGCTGTGCATTATATTTATTTTTGTTTTTGTTAAATGGTTGTGTTTATATTTATGTATATTACGACAGTATATGTTTAATTGATCTATTTTTTTATTGATTGAATTCCAATATTTGAATGTGAATATGTATTAAATATTACTTGTTTTTATTAGTTTAAAAAATTGTAAGACGAAGAGTTTATTTGTAGGGAGACACAATTTTCAATTGTGAGAGAATCTGATTTAAAGTTTATAAATGAATAAGAGTGATGTCTAAAGTTGTCACACAAATTGTTTTTTAAAAAATTAAACGACAGAGACCAAAATTTTTTTATTGGGAATTCTATGTTAAATTTTTTTATTAGAAATTAAAAACAAAATTTGGTGGTATTTCATATAGACAAAAAATATGTTTAATCTCTCCATCTTAATTTAATTTTGTATTTCTCAAAGTGTTCTAATTATGTCAACATGACTAAACATCTTTTAATAAACGGGAAAAAAAATGAATTGAAAGATTAAAGTTTGATTTCTTGGGTTGAGTATAATTTTATTTCTGTGGAATTGACAATTTTAAGAATTTCGATAAAGATTAAAATATATTTAGGCTAATGCTTTTGTAAAAATCTCATAAGTTTATTATATGAAATGATGATTCCAATTTAAAAAAAATAAAATCATAGAGATTTAAATTAAGTGTTTCCGAGTAATTTTTTTAAAAAAATAATTTCACGAAAAGTCATATAAATCAATACCTTAATCTACGGTAAAAAAATTTAATTAGTATGTATCGAAGAGTTGTATTCCAGTAATATTATACAAAACATATTAATTAATTAAAAAATAAACCAAACACCTTAACTGAAAGAGACATTGTGGCTATTATTTCATTTATACGAGGTATAACTCTCAAAGCCAAGAAATAATTAAATTTTAAACAAATTAATTTTAAACACTTTACATCTTTTACAAGTGTTATTTAGAGACTAATATGTATAGTATTAAAAAGATTTATAAAATATTGTTTTCTGAACCTGTCAGCATTTCTAATATGTTTGAGTAACCACTTGAAAGTTTAGTCAATAATTAACGGAATAAGGCTGATGAGAGTTTCAAGTAGCAAAATGATGGGTTCGTTGGTGAGCATCAAAGTAAAAATGTACGCCACATAATCTCACTAAGCTATCACATTTTCGTATCAACCAACCACACTCTTCTTACCTGATCCTTTGGTTCCTGTGGATCCAAATACAAAGTCCCTTCCCACACCACTGCAACATCTACTTCGACAACCAAACCACAGGATCTATAAAATCCACCACCACCTATAAGGTTCATTTACTCATATCACTAGCATTATCACTTTTTCATGTTTTTGTTGCTCAAGCAATATTCAATTGCATCACCAACTGTGTCTAACTTGCCCTTCATTTTGATATTGATTTTGCATTTCAGAAGAGAATGACCATGGCCAGTGCAACATCTCCAGCCACAATCACTATTATGGGCAGCTCCAGTGTTGGCAGCACAAGGAGAAGGGAGAGGAAAGTGCACTTCATTAGAGGTATCAATTCTTTTGGAGGGTTGAAGGCTGAGAACAGTGTTACATCATTGGGCCTTCCTGTGTGCACTGAGCAGTGTTTTTCAAAGGTGGTGTGTTCATTGAAATATTCATCATCTAAGGGCAGAGGTGGTGGTGCTGCCTCTTCAACATGCAATGCTGCTGGTGAGATTTTCCAGATTGCAGCCATCATGAATGGGCTTGTGCTTGTTGGGGTGGCAGTAGGATTTGTTCTTCTTCGAATTGAAGCATCTGTTGAAGAGGCTGAGTGAGAATTTCATAAACTTTAATCAGTTTTTCATATATGTATCTTAATCAAAACAAAAAAAAGGGAAAATGTTGTATCTTTAATTCTTGATATGATGTACAACTAAATTGGTTTTGGGTATCTGAATAGTAAAATGTGAATTTTATTTGGAGAGAAGAATTGCACACAATGTGATCTGGCTTGTGACACGAAAACTTGGTGGCCTATTTGGATTGAAGTTAGAAATATTGTGTGCACGTTCCAACGCAAATCTAACTCATAAAAGTAAAATGAAAGTAAAAACAAGGATTCTCTGCAAAATTACTTTTGTCCTAAACTTAAGTTTCTATACCTGATACCCAAACATTCACTAAATTGAGGCCGCAATCACAATTTGGTTGCGTTTCTTGATGTTATAGGAAATGGCAACCGATGCAGCCGCAATTGTGGTCGTGTCTTACAGTTGTAGATACTAAAAAAATCTTTATGTTGCAGTTAAAATTGCTGACCATTTTCTAAAACCTTGATTAGAAGATTAGCCTATTGAGAATTTTCTCTACAGTATGTAGCCTAAAGAAGAACTCCCTTTCAATTGGCTTCCTAATTTTTATGAAACAGCTAAGCTTTCTTTGCATCTATGTTACAACACTGAAAACTGAGAGGTAATTTGTTCACTAGAAATCAGAAGATAGGAACCTTAAGTTTTTCTTAGTAATGAATTATACAGAAGCAAAAACAATGTACAGGTTTCCATTTCTTGTGATTGAAAAAGGGTTTGAGATCAGTATCACCTCTGAAATAGGTCATTTTAAGGGAATTCCTAAAGTAATCAATAGCTAGCATGCTTCTATTGAAAGAAACTACCACCATTATATAGCTGATAATTTTGTTGAAGATTTGTGAAAAATTACCAAATTCAACTGACAGTTGGATATAGCATCTTCATATGCAGAGGAGCCTGTAAATTTTATTGCTAGGTTCTGATGCTCTTTATATAGAGCTAAAGTATCATAGGAAGTTCAAATATCAAAACCATCTCAATCTTAAAAACTAATTGGTAATATCTTTAATTATGTCTAAACAATAAGAATAACATCCTTATCTTTATTTAAACAACATCCTAAACATTTGGAGCATAATTAACAAATTCCTAAAAACTAAACTATCCATTTCAAACTACAGATATTTAAGCATATTTTCAACATTTAGTAATCTATAGTACATAGTTTATTGCCTTAAAAGTGTTGTAAACTCCGGTATAAATGTTTAAAAATTGTTTTCTCAAGGCATGTTGGGTATTGTCATAATGCATAGAAACTAATGGTATTAGTTTCAATATGTTGTTCAACACTAGTGCTATCATTGGATGTAGCAAAGGAATATATCTTCAAAGAATTCAACATTCTTAGTCTCTATAATAGTATTGCAATCAAGTATATTACTCATAATGACAAGAAACCTATAGGTTGCACTATGATCGGTATAACAAATAAACATGCAATTAGAAATCTTAGGTTTTTTTTTTCTCTCTTAAAATCTAGTAACATAACCTTAGCTAGACAATTTTACACTCTAAGATATTTGAGGTTAGGTGTATATCCTTTCCATAATTCATAAGGTGTTTTTCCTGTTTTCTTATGAGGGATCCTATTCGGCAAAAAACAAGCAGTTAAAGGATTTCTCTCCAAAGGTTGTTAGGTGCAAATGAATTAAACAACAAAACATTTATCATTTTCTTAAGGGTTCTATTTTTCATCTCATTTACTTTATTAGACTCAAGGGAATATGGTGGGGTTAACTCATGCATAATACTTTTTTCTCATTAAAGTCATTAAACAAAGTGTATTCACCACCTCTATATGATTTATCTTTTTCATTTTTCTACTTAATTAATTTTCAACTTCAGATTTATAAGATAAAAACATGTTAAACACTTCATCTTGATGTCTAATCAAATAAACTCTTTATATCTAGAGAAATAATCAATAAATGTTACAAAATAAATTTTACCTCTTCTAGAAATACATTGTTTTAAAACAACAAGATTAGAATGAATAAGTCTAAGAAGTTCAATTTCATGTTGTATAGAAAAATATGAGGTTTTAATTAAGTTAGATTCTACGCATATTTTCACATTTTCTACTTTGTTTATCATGCATGTTGATTAAGGCTTATTGTAATTTAGTAACATATGAGGCATTAACTTGATCTAATTTGGCATACCACGTATTGTACAAATCAATCATATGAGCATAAGAAGTAGATGCCTTATTCTCATTAATCACTTTAGAGATATTAAGTACAAAGAGATCCTAATCAAAATAACCCTTTCTGACAAACAAATTGTTTTTAGTCATGACAATCTTGTCAAATTCAAAAGACATTTTTACCCCAACCTTTCCTAGTTTTATAGAGACCAACTTCACTCTGATTTTTGGCACATGTAGCACATCACCTAAAGTTAATGTCTTTCCAGATGTGAGCTTCAAATGAACCTTTCCTTTTTCTAGAACTATAGTAATACTAGAATCACCAAGGAACACTTGTTCTTCTCCACCCCTTCAGCAGATAGGAGGTAAATGCATTTCTATTAGTAGATATATCACATATATGCCTGGTAGCCCTAGAGTCTACCTCCCATTTGCTCACATTAGTTACAATGTTTACTTGATAAATGGTTGCAACAATTATGTCCTCTCCTTCAGCCAAGTTAGCCTTACGCTTAGGTAGATCATCATTTCTTGTAACATAGTATTTACATTGGGATGCAAAATGTATTGGCTTTCCACTGACAAAGTAGTTGCCTTTTTTCTTGAATGAGGGGATTTGAATTAGTATTGCGTGAGACATTATTATTTTTATTCTTGTTTTTGTAATAAGTTTTTGCATACCTTTTGTGAGCAGTTTTGTCTTGTACCACATTGGCCTTGACAGATAAGGCTTTGACTTTGATAACATCAGTTTCCTTCCTATTGGTATCTTCAATTATGATGTGAGTGATGAGGTCAGAAAAAGACATCTGTTTATGCTTATGTTTTAGTTGTTGTTTGTAATAGATCCAAGACTTAGATAGTTTTTTAATCAGCAGCTTAGACAAGAACTCATTAAGGAGAGATATGTTTTCTGTCTTGATGTCTTCAAGCAGTTTGTGATATTCATTTATTTGTACTTTGATGTATTTTTCGTCATTCATGGTCCAGCGATAATAGTTCCCAATTATGAACCTTTGTCTAACCATGTTCTGAGCAGTGCAGTTTGATTCCTTATAGAAGTAGTAGACATCAAAGAGGTCATTAGACAATGTACTAAACAAGGTGTGATGACATACCTTATTTGCATGGGTCCAATCTTCAATGTTCTTTTGGGATGCTGGATCAATTGGTTTTGAGCCAGTTAGTGCGTGAGCAACCACATACATGTCCAACAAAGTGTGTATGCTTTCTTGTCAATGTTGAAAATTTTGTCCTAAAAAACCTCAATCTTGGGGACATTTTGGCGAAGATGTGATGCTTTGGACCTCAGGTGTAGGATTGGTGGTCTAATGGGTAGCAACAAAGTTGAGTTGGTCAGCCAAAAGTCTTTTAGATTGTTGTAAACTCTGGTGCAAATGTTTAGAAATTATCTTCTCGAGTTGTGCTAGACAAAGTGTCCTAAAAGACTTATCCGATCAATCTTGCTAGTCTCTTAGGATACAATAGAAACCTCTCAAGCATACTATTATATTCATTCTCGTTTCGTCCCATTGTCATGTCTACTTGTAACTTTTTCGGCTAAAATAGTCATTGCATCATTCATTATTCCTACCAAGAATTTATTGTAGGTTACTAATTGATCATTAACTATTTTTGTCCCACCTATTCTTTAAAAAAAAATTAATTTTTAATCTTCAAAAGATTATTTTTTATTTTGACTTAACATAAATTAGTTGCATAATGACCTTTCATCTTATCATTTTGCCACTTCGTTTTTTTAAATAAATTGTTTTAATTATTTATAAATTTATTTTCTCTTAATAAATATTAAAAACATAATTTATTATAAAAATCATATAGGATTGTTTTGTTACAACGTGTAAATCAATTTACACGAAATTATTCAAATGTAATATGTGATGTTGAATTTGAGTCTTAGACATTTATTTGCGTTAAATACTCTGAAAAGGTTTGCAATGCATATTCATCTCACGAAACTCAATTAAAATTTTCTCTAATAAAAAATATTTATGATTAATACTAAATTTTTTTAATAACTTAATAAGTTAATATATGTCAATTTGACAATAAAAACTAACAAAAAAATAATATAAAAATCTCTAAATGATGATAATAAAAAAATTCATATTTTTAAAAAAACTATATTATTATTTAATTAAGCCTAAAGTATTCACAGGCTTGTAAATATCCATTTGGTATTATAGGATAATATTTTCTTTACTGAAAGAAGTATGGATAACGGCTGCTATGAATTTTGGTATTCTGGTAAAATGAAATCACAAGATTAGTATGTGATTAAAAATAAGAAAGAAAAGATTTAAATAATAAAAAATGAAGATATAATTTTTCAATAGTAGATATTTAAACATAAAAAAGTTTAAGTAAAATTAAGTTTCACTTGATTTTCATTCCCCGCAATAGAGTCTATAGAGACATCAGACATTGATTGAATGATTTCATATTTTCATCAATCGTTGGAATTGTTCTCCTTTTTATGCATTCCATTCATCTTTACTTTCTGCTATGATCCCAGAGTTCTGATTCATGAAGAAACCAATATCAAGGGAATCCATCGCCGGACCCCAAAATGTTTAATAATTATGTTATGTTATTTTTAAATTTACTTTTAAAACGTTTTAAATAATATTTTAAAATAATTTAAAAATACTGTCTACAGTATTTTAAGAATTAATTTACAAATATTAATCTTATGATTCGTTAAAGAAATCTAAGTTTTTCAAAAGACGAAAATGATTGTTTACCGGTGAAAGTTAAATTTGTTTATGCTCGAAAACTTAGGACCAAATACTAACATTATTTTATTTATGAGAAAAATGTTTTGTAAACCTTACTTTTTGTGCCACACGTAGGGTCTGAGATAAAATAATTCACTTGGCTTTAATTATTAACTACACACGAAGAAAATTCCAGTACCTCATTGCAATCACTGTTTAATTTTTTAAAAAGAAGTTAAGATAAGGTCGAGTTGAAATCCGAAAGTTAGACCCACAGAATCCTCCTGTTTTCCATCATTACTTGACATAAAAACACACAGATTGACACAAGGTGGGACCCAATTCTCTTCACTTATTCAAATCACATTCATTATTATTACATAAACATTTCAATTAAACCATCCACACTTCTCTTGACATAGTGTTCTTAGGCTTGATATTTTACAAACTGGTCACTCTAGCTTTTTCTCTTTAACGTGTGTTTGTTTGTTTAATTTGGAGAATTTGAGCGATGTTTGAGCCAAGGGACATGTGGAGCAAGCTGAAGGAAAAGGGTGAGAAGATTTTGTCTGGAGCTGGCTGGACTCAGCGTGAACCTACTAGCCATGGGATTCAAGAGAAGGAGAAGAGTTCAACTGGCCAGCATGAGCATGTGCAAGTTCACACACCTAGGTTCATCTTTTCCGAGGCTTCACTTTCCATGCTTGTGGAGTGGTTCAGTGCTTGAACCTTGAAGGAAACAAACAATAAGTGTCTTTAACTTTACTACTCTTGTACTTTTAAGTTTTTTCCACTTAGTAGCCCATTATGTAAATAAGCTATGATGTCTATGCTTCTCATTACATATGTAATTAAATTATGATGTGCAATTAAGTTATTTTTAAAAAATTAAATAAAAAGAAAAGCTAGCTTGTTCATGAAATGCTAGAAATTATTAAAAACTTTGTTTATTATTAAATAGTCAAATTAAGTTTTTCAACTTTTAAAAAACTTAAAATAAAAGCTAGTTAACAGATCTTGTCAAATAACAGGGAGACTACCATTCCTGTTACTTATTGTTTTCTAAATATCCTTTTCGATAAAATTTATTGAATTAGATTAAATTTTAAAAAAATATATTTTCTATTAATAGAAAATATTTATAAAAATTAGATTAAATTAATTCATAACATTCTTAATGCGTTCGTTCTGATGATTATCTTGAATTAATTGTGCCAATTATCAATAATTTTAAAATATATGTTTTGCTCGATTTTTTCAAGTATTTTACCTCTTAAGAGGAAGACACATAGTTACAAGTTCATTTTATCTCTTGTAAGGCAAATCTAGTTGGTGATAGATTTGTTAAATTAGGCAGGATACACTTAATTTTAATTATGTTTCTCAGTTTATCATGATCGTTTACAAAAAGGACTTAATTGTGTTTTGGAGTTTTTCTCTCTACACCTACGTATTTTCTTAGTGTACCTCTAAAATCCTGCAAAAAAATTAAATGCTCTTAGGTTAAAAATGTATAAGGTAAAAATTTTCCTCTTCTTCCTTCTTCTACCAATGCTCATTTCATCTATTGACTTTTGTATTTTACCTTCTTCGACTTAATGCGAGCTTCATTTTCCATCTCATTGTGTCTTCCTAACATAATTGGTAAGTGATTCCCTACTTTTATTTTATTTTTTGCAGTTAATTGAGACTTAGTAGAATTTTAAAACACTAAGATATTTAACAAGACAAGATTAATTAATGCAGACTTGTAAAAACAATTTTTTTTATAAGTCTGGTTTAGCCAATCCGAACTTGTAAAGAAATTTGTTTTTACAAGTCCAGATTAGCTAATCTAGACTTGCAAAAACAATTTCTTTTACAAGTCCAAATTGAGTAATCTAGACTCAATTTTTTTTACAAGTCCGGATTAACCAATTCGGACTTGTAAAAAAATTTGTTTTTACAAAAAATGGGGGCTTAAGATTTAACCTATAACTCCATCTCACTTGTCTCAACTCAACCTTACTCATCTCAATAATTAACTTCGTCTTACTTGACTTTATGTATAGATCTATGATCAATTTGTGATGATTCACCTCAATCATCAAGGATTTATTTGAAAAATGGTTGGTAATTGTATATCCTTCTCTAGTTTGGTAAAATAACTTTATGGAGAAAGCGAGTCATTTGCCCATAACAAATTATGGCTATCTTACCAATTGCAACATTATGGCCCCTCACCAATCATAAGCCCCCGGCCACTCAGGCATTTTTTCAGTCCGAGAATGATATACCCTACCAATCTTGAGATGTTGAGTATTTATGGAAGGTTATAGATCAATAAATATTCTAGGCCAAACATCAACATTGGTCACCCTGAATATTCATCTATTTAAAACTATCATAAGATCCAACCCGATCCCGTCATAGTGTATCAAGTTATGACTTCCCAAAGCATGAGACTCATGCACAACATAGTATTCTTACATGGGAACCTAGGACTTTGCTAAGTTCATCTCACCACATTTTAACCCCAATTTCAAAAGTGACTGGACTCGACAATTGCTAATCATGTAGTACTTGTATTTTAATCATCATTCACAAAATCATTTATGAATCATATTCAAAGATTTATAAAATTATAATAGATAGATAAATTAATTTCTCATCTTTAATTTCTATTCATGGATAATAATCAATAATATACACATATTCAATATATAACTAATAATCTTTTAAATATAATATAAACATATAAAATTATAAAATAGTTATTGAAAATTTCAAGAGTAGTGATTTTTAATAAATCAGAGATGCGGAAACGAAAATTTATCATAATTTAATTTGTGATGGAGAGTGATAAAATAAGATTCAAAGCAAAACTTGAGATAAATAATATCAACGAACTATAATGTATTATATGAAAATAATATGATGAAATAATTTTATCAAAATCTATCAAATATAACTTCAAAAAAATAAGTTGAATGATAGAACAATTGATAAATAAAACAAAGAACAATACTATGATATCTAGAGAAAAACTTAAATAATAATAACAAAAATCAAACTGTAATATATGAAAATAGTAAAGAAAGGACTAGAAGTAATGTTTGTAAATAATAAACAAAGGATCAGAAGTAATATATGAATATAATAAATAAAAGATCAGAAGTAATATGTGAAGATTATTAATAAAGGAATAAAAACAATATCTGGAGAATAATAATAAAGGACCAGAAATAATATATGCAGAAATAATAATAAAGATAAAAAATAATATTTGGAGAAATAATAATAAAGGAATAGAAATAATATATGGAGAAATAATAATAAAGGACTAGAAATAATATCTGGAGAATTAAAAGTTAAAATTGTTAAATGTTACTGAACAATCAACTAAGCATTTGAAAATAAAAAATATGTAGACAGGTTTCGCTAAGCAATGAAGACTTCGCTTAGCGATGATAAATGAATTTAGTTATTTTTGTCTCACTTTTCTTAGCCATGAAAGTTTTTGCTAAGCAAATTTTTTGTTCAAGTTAATTTTGCCGAGTGACTTGTACTTCGTTTAGTGAATTTCTTCTTTTTTAAAAAGAAAATTGTTGGTATCCCAAATCCATTGAACAAATTTCATTCCGCTCAACAAATTTTCAGAGAAAAAAAGAATTTTCAAATGTTAGTAAAATGTTTTACATGCTATAATTAACTTATTTTACTAAGTTTTTTTATATACAAAACTTCTTTTATTATATAAATTTAAATAGATCATATAATAATCTGCTTATAAAAATAGGGTATTATATATAGAGGTGTGATAAGAAAAACTTTGTATTTTGTATTCTGCTATACATTAATAAATCTTTTAGGGGACTCAATCTGTACCATTAAAAAAAAAACCCTTTTAAGAAAGAGAGAGAATAAAAGAGTCCATAATTTGTTTGGTTAAAAGGTTAAATAATAAACTTTTATATATTTTAAAATGAGTTCATCAAATTAATTTCTACCCTGCTAATGTCCTATACGTCGTTATTATGCATAAAGCTAAACTCGATTAATTATTTGTTAGTAAGTATATGCACAGGTAGCGTAGATTTTTAAATTAAAATTAATAAAAAAACAATAAAATGAATAAAATTGTAATTATTTTATTTTATAAATAAATTATTTTTTTAAAATTAAAAATAAATAGTATTGAATTTTTTATATTCCATGTATTAATTATTTAAAGTAGAAATAATATTATTCATATTTCATAATGCACTCAGGATTTTTTTTTAAAAAAAAAGTATTTATACACTTTATTATAACTAAAAGATTAATTTATGATATTTAATTATGATAAATATATGTGATATCATTATAATTAAATTTATTTTAATTTATGATCATGTCATCACCATCATCATTACTAGTATTACTAATTGATGTACTATCTTGGATCTTCTTCAACTAAGGTTCTTCCTCTTTAGAAATGGAGAATGAAATGAGTTAGAAATGGGATGGATCACCTTTTATAAAAGCTTCTAGGAAGAGAATCCTCAAAGAGTGGTTTCTCAAGATACTCAATTGATCAAAAAGCTCACTAAAGGAGTCTTATATTCATTGATCAAGTGTGCGGTTACAAGAGAGTGGTAGGAGTATAAATATCCCAATGGGAAGACTAGACACAAAAATCTAGGCAATGTGAAACTTGAGCTTAATTAGGATCAAGACTAATTAATCAAAGTCTTAAGCCCAAATCTAGCGCCTAACTTAACCTAGAGGGGTCCAAAAATTAATCCTATGGGTGAGGGAAGAGAGCCCAATCATGCCTAGAACTAAAGGCCCTATATTAGGCTTACCTCCTCACACTAACTAATGACACCTCTTCTTCCTATTTACAAGAGAAATGGTCGAATTACATAATTAAAAGCTAAGTAATATTTAAAAGAATTAATTTAATGATATTGGCCTATGATATTCACTTCTATTAAGAGTTGAGGTCTTAAGAACTCTTTCCAAGCCATGTTTTCCTCTATCCTCCTAGCCATGACCCTAGTGATGTGGCTCAAGAAATAAAATAGGTCATTTCTCTAAAGCAGTCCACTACCCTAAACCAAAAGATGGAGTCTACACCTCATTAGGTTCTTGGGAGCCCAAGGACAAAGTCCATGCTAATGTCTACCCAAGATGTAGAAGGGGCGAGTAAAGGTGTGTAGAGTTCATGGGGCATTATTCAAGACTTAGCTTACAAGGAAGTTATGCAACTCAAGCCATGTCTTTGGACATCTCTTTTCAAGTGGGCCAAAAAAATTTTTATTTTAAAAACAGCAAAGTTTTATCAATCCTGAAATTCCCCATGAGTCCACATTCATGACTTTCTTTTATTAGCAATTTCCTAATTGATCCTTGACGTACAAAAAGTTTGCCATCTTTGTATAGGTACCCCTCACAAAGATAGAAGCCATCTTTGGCTTTGGAAGAGGAAGCAACATAGATGGTTCCAAAATCTTGGCCAGAGGGATACAATTCCTTAATTTCATCAAAACCCAAAATTTGAGCACTTAGGGTGGCAAGGAGACAATGTCTCCTAGACAGTGCATCGATCACCACATTTGTATTTCCTTTTTTGTATTTGATGACATATGGGGATGTTTCAACAAAACTCGACCCATTTTGCATGCCTCTTATTCAACTTTTCTTGCCTCCTCAAATACTTAAGTGACTCATAGTCACTATGAATGATAAACTCCTTGGAAACAAGATAATGTTCCCAAGTTTTGAGGACACAAATCAAGGCATAAAACTCCTTGTCATAGGTGGGGTAGTTGAGGTGGGCATCATGAAGTTTTTCACTAAAGTAAGAAATTGGGGTGCCCCCCTTGCAACAAAAGAGCTCTCACACCCATTCTCGATGCATTACATTCTAGCTCAAAAGTTTTTGAAAAGTTGGAAAGAGCTAAGATAGGTGCATGAGTGTATTTATCTTTGAGTAGTTGAAAAACTTGCTCTTGTTTTTCACCCCACAAGAAAGAAGCATTGTTCTTCCTCAACATATTGAATGGTGAAGCTATTGTGGAGAAATTAGGCACAAAGCGCCTATAAAAACTCGCAAGATCATGAAAGCTCTTGATCTCAGTCACTTTAGTTGGGGTGGGCCATTCTTAGATGACCTTGATTTTTTAGGACTTGGACCCCTTGTGTGCTTACAACAAAACCTAAAAAGACTACACTAGGAACACAAAAACCGCATTTTTCTAAGTTTGCATGAAGTTTATTTTTTGGGAGAACAAGCAAGACTTTCCTAAGATGTCATATACGATCATCTAGAGACCTACTATAAACTAGAATATCATAAAAATAAAACAACTACAAATCTACCAATGCAATCCCTAAGTACATGATTCATGAGGCGCATAAAAGTGCTTGGAGCATTAGTAAGCCGAAAAGGCATCACCAACCATTCATAAAGGCTAAATTTGGTCTTAAAAGCAATTTTTCATTCATCATCCTCTTTTATTCTTATTTTATAGTAACCACTTCTAGGATCAATTTTAGAGAAAATTTGTGCTCTATGCAATTCATCGAGCATATCATCTAGTCTAAGTATTGGGTGCCTATATTTAATGGTGATGTTGTTGATGACATGATAATCCATACACATCCGCCATTTGCCATCTAATAAGACTGACACAACACAAAGGTTAAAGCTCTTTTGAATCCAACCCTTCTCCAACAAGTCTTGAACTTGAGACTCAATTTCTTTTGTCTCAATGGGATTTTTCCTATACGCAGGTCTATTGATTAGGCTAGTGTCAGGCATAAGATCAATTTGGTGTTCAGTTTCCTCTGAAGGAGGCAATCCCTTAGGGACCTCTTGAGGGAAAGGATCATCAAATTATTTCAAAAGATTTTTAACCCTTTTGGAAGACACTCAATTTCAAGAAGTGGTAGTGCTAGAAGGTACCTCTTTGCAAAGAAGGAGATAGAAAGGTTTATCAAGTAAGAGAGCATTCTTGATATCCATTTTTGTTGCAAAATGACTCTCTTTCTTAATAACCTCCTTGGAATGGGTACCTCCTTCCAACTCTCCTTCCTTACTCTTTTAAAGCTTTAAAGGTGGAAGGTTTTTTTTTTTTTTGCTTTTGATTTTGATATTTTTTCCTCATCTCTTTTATGCTTTAGGATGAGTTGATCCTCAGCCACTTAGAAAGGTGTTAGAGGAGTCAACTTAATTTTCTTATCCTTGTGAGTGAGGATTATCTCATTAGAGTGACCATTGTGAATGGCTTTTTTGTCAAATTCCCAAGGTCTCCCTAACAAGATATGGCAACCTCCATTGAGACTATATCATAAACGAAAACTTTAGGGGTGGAATCTTTCTTTTTTTTTTGCTTTTGATTGGATATTTTTCCCTTATCTCTTTTTTGCTTCATGATGAGTTGATCCTCAGCTACTTGGGAAGGTGCCAAAAGAGTCAACTTAATCTTCTTAACCTTGTGAGTGAGGATTATCTCATTAGAGTGACCATGGTGAATGACTTGATTGTCAAATTGCCAATGTCTCCCTAATAAGATATGACCAATTCATTGGGACTATATTTCAAACGATTCATCTTGATATTTCCCAATTGAGAAAGACACATTTACTTGTTAGTTTACAACCATTTTCCCTTCCTTATTAAGACATTGAGGTTTGTAAGGTTTGGGATGAAGAATTGGTTATAGGTTAGCTTTTCAATCAACCTTGAGCTATAGTAGTTGCAACATGATCCACTATCCACAATGAGAGAACAAGTTTTATAAAAATCTTTGAACCTTGTGTGAAAAATGTTCTCTCTTTTTTATAATCAAACTTAAGTGGTTGGCTTCCAAGAAGTCGCCTAACCATTAAGAGGTCACTGTCACAAGGATTTGCCTCTATGTCATGCTCATGACCCCTTTCTTCCTCACTCTCACTAGAGAAGAAAGATGAGCTACTCTCGCTATAAATCTCTTAGCCCCTTATGATCATGGTTTTTTGTTGGGGATTTGAGAGGCAATGTGACCTCTCCCAAGACACTTAAAGCATTTTATACTACTAGTCCTATTACTAGAACTAGTAGGGGTTTTCTCTAGTATGGAAGGACTTATGATCTTTATGCATGCTCTTTGGTGGATCCTCTTTGGGAAAACTCTTGGAAGAGTTTCCTTTGATTTGATCATTCTTTGCATAAGAGTAACGTGTAAATTCTTTCTTTGAAACAATTTTTCTCTTCAATTGATTTTCCATCTTTATGTAAAGTTGGACCAAGTCATCTAGGTCTCTATATGGCAAGAGCTCTACTTTATCTCTTATGTCCACGCTCAAGCCACTTAGAAACCTAGCTATGGTGGCCCTAGGTTTCTCAGTAATGTCTGCTTTCATAATAAAAAGCTTCATTGTTTGTCTGTACTCCTCAACACTTGAGTTGTACTATTTAAACCTTTATAATTTACTTAGGAACTCTCTTTCATAATAAGAGGGGACATGCCTCTGCCTCATAACCCCCTTTAGATAATTCCAATAATCCATAGAAGTATTATGAAGGTGACACCTCTCATTAACTAGGGAGGACTACCAATACATGACCTGCCCTTGGAAGCTAAGGGTTGCCGATGGAACCTTTCTTTCTTCACTTATGTTGAAGCAAGTAAAGAGTTGCTCTACCTTCATTTACCAATCAAGATAGGCTTTCACATCCTCTTTACCATGAAAATGAGGTAGATCTATTTTTTGCTCATTAGGAGAGTTTTGGTTTTGGATATTATTATTTTGATGCCCTCTCCTTCTACTAGGTCTCTCATAAACCTCACTTCCACTCATTTCACTTAAGATAAATCTATACCCATTTCCCTCTCTCTTATTTTTCTTTATCTCTCTTATCTCTCTTTTTTTCTTTCTCTATCCTCTCTTCTCTTTCTCTCATTTCTTTTTCCTTCTCTTCTCGCCTTTTTCCCTCTCTTTCTTCTCTCTCTTTCCTTTTTCATTTCTCTTCCCTTTCTTTTTCTCTTTTGTATTTTTCCTTTTCCTCTCTTCTTATTTCTTCTCTCAATTATCTTTTTTTCTTCTTTCTTTCTGTTTTTCCTCATGCATTTTCTCTTTTTTTTCTTCCCTCTCTTTTCTTTGCATTCTTTCTTCTACTCTCCACTCCCTAAACTCACTCACAAACTTGTCCAAGTTGGTTAACTTAGGAGATAACTCTTGATTAACCCTTTTATTACTAGTGTGTGAGCTCATTTTGAAAGTGATAAAGGAAAAACCTAAGGCTTGCTCTCCTCACTGTTTTGTTGTTTTCTCCCTAAGTGAAATGCTTAAGAGTCTTTGAAACTTAAAAATAATTCACACTAAAAATGTGAAGCATATAAAGAAAATTAAAACAAGGTTTAGGGAACAAAGCACGTGCACTTAAGGTGGAAGGATGACGTACTACTTCCTTTACCTAAGCGAGAAACTAACAACTATTACAGTAAAAAGAAGTAGCCCTTCTGAGCATCCAACACCTTTATTAAAATGGCCTTAATAAAATACACCAATAAAAAATAACAACTAAATAAAAGAAACTTGATGTAGACTTGATTCTCTCTAAGTGTCTGCCTCTCCAAAAGGTGTTCCCTTCAAATTTGGTGCTACTCCCTTGAATGAAACTCTTCCTTAGCTTTGTCTCACCACTCCTCAAGATGCCTCCCTTGTGGAAAACTTGGTTTTGATCTCCTTTTTCCGACACAGTGGCGCACCAAACAAGAGCCAAGAGAGTGCAATACAAGAAAATAAAACAAGAAAAACTCAAAGAAGAGAGGTGAACATCCAAATGGATATTTTATAATGGACAAACTCAAGGATTTTAAATCAAGACAAACAAGTAAATAAAAGGTGTGAAAAGAAGATTAGGACAACAAAAGGAAACCTAGAAGACACTAGATTAGAATTGGACTTAAAAACAAAATCAAAACAACTCAATGATTTGCACAATTTAAAGCAACATGGCCGAACCTTATATGGATAATTTCAAGCAAGATTCATCAATGTTTCAACACTTCTTTTGAAAGATGAAATCAATTTGAGGTGCACT
This sequence comes from Psophocarpus tetragonolobus, assembly GCA_037954015.1. Taxonomy (NCBI): domain Eukaryota; kingdom Viridiplantae; phylum Streptophyta; class Magnoliopsida; order Fabales; family Fabaceae; genus Psophocarpus; species Psophocarpus tetragonolobus. Next base: position 100,644,126 of record CM075689.1, read on the forward strand.
AAACTTTTATGCTCTTTTTCACTTCCTTTTAACACTTTTTACTAACTCTTATGATGAGAACTGTATATATGATATTTGCTTGAAATAAAGATGAAAGAAATCGCCACAAAAATTTAATTAAAGTGCAAACCAAAGAAGAAAATATAACTTTAAGCAACTTAGCAAATTATTTAATCAAGTTTTTAGGCATAATACTTTGAGCTTTGGTGTTGTGGCAAGTTTTTTTGCACAAGGATTTTAGCCACTAATACACACCCAAAAATTGCAGCTCTAATCAAGACACAAAAATTAACCAAGCAAGCTAAAGTACATTCAAGCTACTTTTACTCAAAAAACAAGAAATGATTTAGGAAGAAATTAAACAATGTTCTTTTTTTTGAGAAAATTTTTAGAACATGCTATGAACTAAAGCATGTAGAACTTCTCATAAGACTTTCACAAGAGAAATACTCCTCAATACTCTTCTTAGATGCTCAAATTCAAGAAGCTAACTGTACTCTTTTTATGGAGAAAAATTGCAAAAAGATAGACAAGGAAACAATGACAAGATAATGACTAAACATGAAAATCTATGACAAAACTAGAAGATTAAAAAAACTGAAAAATAAGTTCAGAAAATTAAAGGAATACTCACGCCTAAGCTTAAGAGATCAAATGCCCAAATGGAAAATAAATGAACAAGGAAGAAGAAAATTGTGAGTCCAAGAGCTTAGACCACACTAAGGTGGCTTCTTTCACAAAGGTTGTGAAATCAATATTAAAGCTCTTTTAGGATCACACAAGCATGAAAATAGATAAATGGAAGAAAAGAAATAAAGAAACCTAAAGCAAAATAATGATTCAACAAAAGAACTAAATAATCGAACCAAAATAAGAAAAGTGTAAGGAATTTAAATGACAAGAAATTAAAACTATAAGGCTATACTAACAAGACATAAAAAGAAAAATAAATGAAAATAAAGGAAGCAAGAAATGAAGCACAAAAATTGCAGAAAAAAAAATGAAGAAATTGACGCCTAAGACTAAGAGAAAAGGAGGAGGAATGAACCTTTATGAAGATGATTCATAATACCAAATAATGCACTCACTTGGATCTTCTCTAACCAAGGTTCTTCCTCTTTAGAAATGGAGGATGAAAGGAGTTAGAAATCAGGTGGATTGACACCACTTCTCTAAGGAAAAGATAAGTAAAAAATTTTATGTTAGCTTGTCACAAGGGAAAAGACTCTTGATAAAACCTTTCAGGAAGAGAATCCTCAAAGAAAGGTTTCTTAAGACATTCAATTGATAAAAAATCTCACTAAAGGAGTCTTATTCATTCATTCAAGTGTGTGGTTACAAAAGAGTGGGAGGAGTATAAATAGCTCGCTAGGCCAAAAATCTAGGCAATGTGGGACTTAGGCTTAACTAGGACTAAGACTAATTAATCCATGTCTTAAGTCCAAATCTAGCACCTACCTTAACATAGAGGGGTGCAAAAATTAATCCTATGGGTGAAGGAAGAGAGCCTAATCACGCTAGAACTAAAGGCCCTATACTAGGCTTACCTCCTCACACTAACTAATGACACATCTTCTTCCTATTTACAAGCGAAATGGCTGAATTACATGGCTAAAGAAAATTACAAGCTAATTAATATTAACAAGAATTAATTTAATGACATTGGCGTATGATATTCACTTTTATTAAGGGTTGAGGTTTTTAGAACTCTTTCCAGGTCATGTCTTCCTCTATCCTCCTAGTCATGACCCTAGTGATGAGATCCTTGGGAAGTATAATTGCATCACTAATGTCACCATGAAAATCTGCGTTGTTACCATTGTTGTTAGTAACAACCATCACGTACTCATAGTAATGGTGGAACAGTGACAACAACACAAATAGTTACGGTGAAATTAATAACAATGGTGGTGATGATGTTGGGGTAATAATGATGTGGTGGTGATAATTATGATAATTGAGATATTTTAAAATGTGATAATTAAAATATTTTATAGATTTAATTTAATTTATTAAACTTTTTAAAGATTTTACATTTAAATAAAATTTTAATTCGAATTCTGAGTATTATAAACCTTGGTTAGGAATATTTTAAGATGTGATCAAGGTTCATGTATTGAATCATACAATTGTTTGATAAAATTATTTATTAAAATACTTAAAAATATAAAATAAAATAAATAGAAAAACATAATAATTTCTAAGCGTATATAAAAAATTAAAAAATCTAATAAGACAAAAAATAAATAAACATATAAAACAAGAAACTAGCATTTTAAGAAAAAACGTTAAGTAGTGTTTCAAAAAAAGTTAGAAACTGTTAAAAAACTTGTTTACTAAACAATTAATCAAACAAATTTTTCTATCAGCCAGTAAAAATGTTAAAAATTAGTTGAATACCTTGTGAAACATGATGTATAACAAAGACAATTATCGAAAAGTTTAGTGTAAATTTTTAGAATGTATATTATAAGTAATTTTTGAAAAGTTTATGTACATAACCAACATTCCATGTAAGGACTCACACTATTATATATACTTGTCATAACTTGGTCATTAAAGTTTTAAAAATGTTTCATTAATTTCCCACTTGATAAAATTTCATCCATTTTAATTCCTTTGTACTTACTTTTTTGTTCGTTTCAAATGTCTAGAAATAAAGTCTGACCAATTTAAGAAATTCTCTGACAAATAGCTGGTCAAAATTGATGCCTAAATAACTTATTTTGGCAATTTGTAAGTAAGTGTTAGATTTTTTTTTGACAAAGTGGGGAAGAAAGGGTGGAAGATGCTGAGAAATACAGCGGAGAGGAATTTGTATCGTCCTGTTTCATAACCATTTTTGTAGCTCTCATTGTTACAGAATTTATATGCCATTCTTGACTCATGCACTCAAGTAAATTGGAATCAAAGGGAGTGGGATCCGTTCAACTCGTTAATCTCTTCTCCATCTAGACATTATGTCTTGGAAAAATTAAGTAAGGTCGTTGGAACCTCAACACTTAATTTAAAATTGAAACATTAGCTAAAAATTAAACAACTTAGCTGGTAGTTCAAAATTGTTAAATTAGTTTATTACATTATAAATGTTTAATACAATCATATATTAAATAGTTAAAAATATAAAATGATAGAAAAATAAAAATATAATAAAATTTTATTTTATATAAAAATTAAAATAATCTAATAAATATTGAAAGACAAAAAATGAATAAACATAAAACTAGAAGCTATCATTTTAAAAAATGTTACTTAAAATAATATTTAAAAATATTATAATTTTTTTTTCTTTTTTAACCAAAAAAATCTACTAAAAAATTTTGTTTATCAAATAGTCAAACAAACTTTTTAAATAAAAAAAAAATATAAACTAAATTCAGTCATACCAAATATTACCTTACCATTATTTTCTTTTTTCAATGTTATTGTTCGTGTACTTATATATCTTCTTCTGTCTTGCATTATTCCGACCTTGTTATATATATATACTGAACAGTCACAGGGCATATATATAATCAATAAACTTGATAACATACAAAATAAAAGAGGAAAAATACACTTTTTATTACTTTATTTTAACATATTCTTTATTATTTGTTAAATAAGATTTATTAAAAATTATAAAAAAAGACCTATAAAAACCAATTCAACATTGATTTTGGTTATGAAAAAGTGAATTCTTTTCTTTTCAATCCCCATAATTAATTTTTTTATTATTTTCTTTTCAATCCCATGATTAGTTTTTTTTATGAATAGGAAATGATCAATTATACTCAATTTTTTTAAATAATTAGATATAAAAAAATGGGTCAGACCATCAAGTTAGCTTAAGAATTTAGGTCTATATAAAATGAGATTTAAATGGGTTGAAGTGATGGCCTTGAAGAGCCTAACAAAACTATAAAAACTAGACCCGTATAGAATCAAAATTATTTGAAAGAAATATTATTTAAATTTTATACAACCAAAGTTCCAACAACCACATACTTAATTGGACCAGAAAGAAATACCCAATATAGAATTTGGCCTGGTTTGTTTACAACCTTACTGAAAATTCTCTCCGATAAACAACCCAAGTTTTTTTTTCGCATTTAAATTTAAATTTGTAAAATTTGAGCATTACATAGGTGTCTTTAAATTTATATAAATATTAATAAAAATAAAACATTTAAAACTATAAAATATATATCAAGTTAATAAAATTAAATTCTAAACAGTACGAATAAAAATAAAATAGCCTATTATTTAAAAATAAAAAAATAGAAAGTAACGATATTATTAAAATAAACTGGAATGTTATACTATTTTGGAGAAAATAAGATTAATGTAGTAAGGGTGAAGAGTAAATTGATAGACCTGGAAGCAAATAACCAATTATGAGAGTGAATATGCACCACTACTCATGGAATGTAATATTGATGAGCACTCAATAAATAAATGTTCTAAATCTTCCAAAGAATATCCCATTGGTATTCTTCCAATATGCCACTGCATCGAAATAGCTCCAAAACATCCCTTTAATAACGTACACCACTTTCACGGAACCATGAGGTTCATTCCCCTTTCTAGTTTCTATATAAGCCAGAACAGTTTTACTCCAACCATGTACCACTGAGTTAAACAATTTGAGAAGGGTTTTTGTTACATAGTTTTGTTGTGAGTGTGTTGAGGCAAAATATCTGCCATGGTAGAAGGGTGGAAGTGGGAGCTGAGAAAGCTAAGAGACAAAGTTATGGTCCGAAAGAGCCTCTTTTCCAAAGACAAAGAGGGGTCAGAAGCAGTGGAAAAGGAGGTTCAAAAGGGGATCATGGCTGTTCAGAGAGAGACTACTATGTCAGAGACAACAGTGTGTTTACTTATGGATAGATTTGTGCCATCCTGATGTGTGTTATTATCGGTGTTCCAAATATCTTGTTTATCCTTTGTGTATGATTTAGTTGATAAGAATACGAAGTTTGTAATGCTGTATTAACTGTTCCAGTTGTGCAAATTCAGAATTGGTAGGTCTAGTTGCTGTTTTTCTGTTCCAATACTCAAAATTAGATGGATACTATTGGACTTTACTTGGTGCGGGTGCAATCTCTTAAATTAAATTCTATGACAAGAAGGGAAGTTTTGGTAGAAACTAGAAGGGAAGTTTTTCTCTTATACTTAACTTTTTAATATATATTAATTGTTTTCTATTCTGTTAATATATTTAATAATATTACTTTAGTTTAAAATCCTAATTATTTATCTCATTTAATTTTAATTATTTATCACATGATGCGAAATATGTTAATTATCTTTCCCAATCTAATATTTTAGGAAAGTAAAGATTTGTTCCTGCCAAAAATTTCATTATGATTATAGTTTTGTAAAATCATAATTCTTTTTTATAACATTTAGTAGTTTTTTTTTAGTTCAAGATTTAGTAGTTTTTTTTATAACATTTTGTGTTCCCATTTTTTCAATTTGACATTTTTTTATAAGTAAATGGTAGTTATTAGTGTGTTGTTACCAAGTTATTACCGGACCAACCTTATAACTCTTTTAATTTGACATTTTGTCCCTGGCTTATTTTAAATCATGACATTATGTTTTCAATTTTTTAAATTTTCAAATTTGTTGTTTCTAGGCGTTAGTAATATTTACTGACATGTGGTAATAATTTGACAATAATTTAGTGACATAAAATACCCTAATTTTGTGATTTAATAAAGGTGATTTGAGTAATGAAAAAATATTTAGAATTAATTAAATCACCTTTAAATATAGAATTAGAACTTGACACATCATTACATTACTAGCACATGTCCATAAAAATTTATCACTTAATACTCAACAATTAATCCAATAATAGTAGAACGCAAATTCAACAATTTTAAAAATTAGAAGAAGTAATGTCATAATTTTAAAATAAGAAAGAAAATATTAAAAAATTGAAAAATATAGGAATACATAGTATAATTAAGCTAAAAATATATGGCAATTGGGACCAATAGGGATACATTGAGAATTAATGATGTTTATTTGAATTTTTTTATAAGAGTTAACTAAGATTATGTTAGGAGTGATTCCTATTTTTTGTTTTGAAATTTTAAAAAATCAAACATCATATTTAGGTTTGAGTTTTTATTATAAGTTATAAACCCTTTCTTACTTTCATTCATTTTATGAGAGTATTTATGTTCATAGTGTCTTATTTTTGCATTGTTCCAGTGGATTTTAGAATAATTTATATTTAGTTTTATGTTGGAAGCCTCTACAAGGGAAGAATGATGAAAACAGAAAAAATAAAAAATAATTGGACAAGTAAGCCAAAAGTTGAAAGAAGCATGGTAGTTCTACTCTATCACAAAATCTTAGTCTTGTAAACTTGCAATCTAGTATTTTTAATCCATAAGTTTCTCACTTAATAACAACATTATTTTTTACTTTATTTTAATTATTTTTCTCTATCACAAACAAACCTTAATATTTGTTTGGATCACTGTAAATTTATTTTATAGGGAGAGAGAGTGAGCCATTTGATTTTGATATCCAAACTTTTGTTCCCTATTACTATTCCATATGGCATATTTACCTTTAAGTACATTCAAATCCCATTAAAATTCATAATATTCCCTTAATTCGTATTTCAATTAAACCCTATTATAATGATTACCAACTCACTTATAAATTACTAAAGGTTGTTGACCCTTAATAATCAATACCCCTTCAATCAATTAATCCTAATTTGATCCTTAAATGGTTATTTAGAAAAGATTTTAAATTCAAAGAGAAGTTATAATTTTTCCCAATATGTTTTATTATGGAATTCATTGAAATCGATTTTTTAATGAATTTACTTAAAAGAAAAAGGATTTATGTTCATTCAATTAACTTCCAATAATAGTTAAGGATGAATTAACAATTCAATCATAAAGTAAAATAAGAATTCAATTAAAATCAAAATTAGGGTTAGAGAATCTACTATATTACAACCATAGTTCTAAGAAAATTAGTTACTCATGATATTTAGGGAGCTAATAAACATAAAAGACTCTAGAGAATATAAACTTTGGAGAAATTCACCTCTAAGACCCTCGTAGTCTATTCTTAAGCTTTAAAGCTAAAAAATAACTCATAACCCATTCAAAATATGAAAGATAAAAGTAAATAAGACCAAAAAGTTCTTATGGAAATTAATCAATAAATATGTATGCATAATCTTGCTTCATGGCAACAATAAATATGCATGGATGATGCATAATTAAGCACAACTCATGCTCTTCTTGTAAGTGTAATACCTCTTCTTATGCACAATTGTGCTTATTCGCAAGTGGAGTGGTATTTGTAAAGAATGACCATGCATAGTGAAACACAATCTAGCAAACCTTTTGTTAAGTATGCCCAACTATACATAATTAAGCATGGTCGTGCGTCCTTCAATTTTTTACCAAGTTGTCTATTTTCTAATTGTTTTTATCCTTCTTCCTTTCTAGAGGCTTCATGCATACAAGTAAATAGAAATTATTCTAAATTCCAATTTAACAATGAAAACATAAAATATTTGGGGCATAAATGTTCACATAGAATGCAAACATAAAAATAGTTTATCAATTAGTTTTTTTAATTTTAATTTTAAAAAAAATTGTTTCAAATTAAAGTTAAGTGAAATTAATTAATTGTTAATTTTATCTTGTTTCACTTTATAAAATAAGTTATAAGCAAATGGACACATAAACATTCTAAACCTTTTAAAAATAATAAGAATAATATAAGTTTGAACAATATGCTATTTTACAACAAAATTAAATATATTATAAAAATAGCACAACCATGACAACAATTGTAATAATAAGATATATAACACTTATGATGACGACAACAATAATAGTGGATTGATGACAATAATGAATTGACAATAGCAATGATGGTGGCATAGGTTGCAATAGTAACAACAATAATGGTTGTTGATATAGCAGCAACAATGGAGTAGTGATAGTGGCGACAATGGTAATGAAGGTGAAGGTGGTAATGTCGATATGATAATGGTGGTAGTGATGGTGAGACAACAATAGTGATAAGGTAACGACAATGATGACGACAACAAGGATAATGGTGACACGGTAATAGGTAAAGCTGGACAAATGGGTAATCTTTCTGCTCAGGTCCAAAATGCTCACAACCTGCAAAGTCTATCCCACAAAACTTGAATTTGTAACATGTTCTATTTAGTCAAGGCCACAATCGCCTGGAAAGCCCACAAACTAAATTGGTAGCCCCACCTCACAAATAAAAATTAAATTTGCTACTTGTAACTTATTTTTATTGTTTAAGATAATTAGAATATTATTTTTCATTATTAAACTAGGGAAGTTTTCTTCCTAGAGCCTTCAAAAGTAATTTAATATTATTTTTTAATATTTTTGTTCAACAAACATAAAAAAATATAATATTTTATTAAAAGATAAAAAAAAATCTTGAGGAAACTCATGAATCGAGCTAAGAAACTCATATTTTATATGGACTAAAAGAATAGTCTCTATATTGTGCCATTTGTAGGTTAAATGGGTGGTAGTGAGTCCATGCTCATTTACCAATATCTAGTAGTGGGTGGTGAGACAACAATGACAAGAACAACAATGATGGTGGGTAAATATGTTGTTGGAGTATTGGAGATGACAATGATGATAGTGATATGGTGAATGGTGATGGCGATAAGGTGAGGCGACAACAATGATAGTGAGATGGTGCCATATAGTGGGACATAATCGACAATGGTGGTGAAAGAATAATGGTGGTGATCATGTTTTTTTAATACTAGAAACAAATTAGTAAAAAATTTTACTTGATTTAAAAAATGATATAAAAGTGTTTTGAAACTAAAAATGATTTCAATTTCATTTTTTGAACAATTTTATTTTAAAATTTATATTTAAAATAAAGAACAAAAAACTCGCAATGCTAAAATTCATGGTTCAAGAAAAAAAAAAAGAAAGAAAAGAAGCTAAAACAGAAAGTGGTTAAAGAAAAAAAAAAAAGAGGTAAAAATAAAAGTGAATGTTACTCAAATGAAGAAATAAAATTAAAATAACCGTTTCACAACTCCAATTTTAATTTCCTAACAAAACTTATTCACAGTTAAGTCTCCAGAAAATGTTTGGACCACTTTCAAGAAAATATTAAACAATTTCAGACGGTTTTACTTTTAGTTGTTTATCCTAATATTATTATTTTTATTTATTTAAATATTATTATTATTATTATATTATTATTATTTATTTTTAAATTTATTACTAAATTATTATTTATCATTTTATGCTTTTTCTTATACTGGAGCCGTTGGTTTCCGATCTCCTATTTATCTTAAGAAAATATTTTGAGTTTTTTTTTTTATACTAAAACAAATTATGAGAAGATTTATAGTCATCACTTTATTGATTATTGGTTGAGGAACTGTGGAATAACATGTTGGTTTTGGTATCTCCGTGATTTGAGATTGGGATAGGGTTAATAATCAAGAGAGAAATTATTTAAATGCTAGGATAGAATATACTACGTAGGTCTTAGGTTAGAATATCTGGTGTTCCTTAAAAAAATTTAGAATTTGATGTGCAATAGTATTATTATAAAAGTCACGTTGTTTTACACATGACCCAAATTTTTATTTTTTAAATGGCTTAAATATAATTACATTTTGTCTCCAAAGAAAAAAAACAATCACATATTGTTCCACTAATTTTAAAATTTATCAATTGATGTCCCATCAATCAATACATAACATTGACCGTTATGTATGAAACCTTTGACTCCCACGTTTGCAAGCAACTTGCAACTTGTTAATTACTCTTTCTTTCACAGTAACCTCACGTTCTTCCTCTCCTTTAGGGCTCCATTTGTGGCCCTTTCAAAACTTGTCTGCCCTATTACTAAATCTTCATTCTCCATTATGCAGTCTTAGTTTTTGATTCTCTATTCTGTGTTCTCCATCTTAAAATATTGAAATCCTAGCCTTCAATCTCCATTCTCCAGGGTAAAATCTTAAGCTCAAATAGCCGAACAAGAAGAGAGGTTAATAATAAGTGTCAACTGTTATTAAATTTTCATATGGAATTTTGACACTTTTTTATCTTAATTGTAATCATTAGATGTTAATTGTCCCTAATTTAACAATTATTAAATTCAAATATTTGTTTTCCGAGTCTTGTTATAAATGAGGATATTTGATCCCATTTTTTGTACAATGTTCTGGTAATTAAGGATGGAAGAAGAAAAAGATTGAAAGAATTATAAAGAAATGGAAAAAAGAGCAAAAAAGAGAATTTGCCACATTCTTGCTCAAGCTAGAATTTCTCGCTTGAGCAAGAATAATCTAGAGAAGCGAAGTGCATCAGGGGCATTCTCGCTTAAGTCAGATAATTTTAACTTGAGCGAGAATGATCTCACTTAAGCGAGAATTGTCCAAAGAGCAATGCTGTTTCAAGGGCATTCTCGCTTAAGCAAGAAATATCTCGCTTGAGCGAGATAATCTTTCTTTAAGTTGAAGTACTCTTCTCGCTTGAGCAAGAATCAGCTAGCTCAAGTGAGAGATCACTTATAAAAGGTCTGGAACGCAAAATGAAAGGAAGAAGAGAGTTTCGAGAAGAAAAACAGAGGACCACAGGTAGAGAGCGAGAAACGAAGAGCTGCGAAAGCCATTTTCTTCAATTCTTCTTCATTCCTGATTGTATTATGGCTACTATGAGTTTCTAATCTCCTTTTTGGGATTGAATGTAATCGATTCAAACTAAGATGTATTTTAGTGATATTTATATATAGTAATTTCGTTCACATTTGATATTGGTATTTCGTTTTGTTTTTAATGCTTGATTATATCTAATCAACAGATTCTTGAATTTGAATTTTAGAATTAATTGGAAGTATTTATGAAAATCTGCTCTGGACGAAATTACTCGAAATGTTGCATTGCTGGGAATAGATTTCAATATATTGATTGCTTTATAACATCTTATCGTAATGCTGATTAACTTGTTAAATATCTGAGGAATCGATATTTAAGAGATTTTTCTTATGATTTTTGTATGTTGCATCAATATTAATTGTTTCGAATGCTATATATATATTTATTTATCTAGAATACAGATGAGTGATATAGATGAAATTCAATACCAGTTTCTCCTACTGAATTCTCCTTATCATTTAGCATGTTATATATTATGTACTTTAATTTATCTTACTACATTCCATCATGAACAAATTCATTTAGTATGTATATATACTTAGTGAGTACTATAACGTTGAATTTTAATTGAAACTGTTCCTCGTGGGATCGACACTCTTACTTTTAAAATTATTATACTACAGTTGATTTTGGTATAGTTGTTTTTTTACTGTGAAATTGGAATCGAAGCAAGTGGATTATCAAATACTTCGAAGACACGATCACGAAAACGTGCGTTGGTATGTTTGTGTGGGTTGAAAGCACCACTCGTAACTTCTTGGATAGAAGACAACCCATCTAAAAGATTTTATGGTTGTGGATCCTATAAGGTGTAGGGTTTTTTCTTACTTGCTTTTTTGAGGTTTAGTTTTGTAAAAATGATTGTTCTATGTTTGTCTTTATTTTTACTGATTATAGGATACTGGGAGGAGAGGCTGTGATTTTTTCCAATGGTATGATGTTGCAATGAATATGAGGGAGAAAAGGATTATGCCGAACCTACTAAAGAAGGTTGAAGAGCTTCAAAATAAAGAGAGGGGACTGCAAGCAATAATAACTGAAATAAAGAAAAGGGAACAGTTGATGGGAATGAGACTTATAGTATGTTGCTTAATTGTAATTGTTAGAAAGGGAAATTGATAGCTTTAGGGTTTAATTTAAGTTAGTAGATGAAGATTGTATTATGGAAGCTAGGTTAGGTTGATAATGTATACCCATTTTTTGGTGAATGAAATTAATGTTGATCACAACTCTTTTGTTTCTATTTGATATTGATTTTTACTTTATTTTGTCTAATATAATGTGGTTTAGTGTTCAAGATCTATCTATATAGACCATCATGTAATCTGTTGAAATGTGGTTTAGTGTGCACAAGTTGCTAAAATGGACCAGCATAATCTACTGAAATGTGGTTTAGTGTGCGTAATTTAGTTATTATAAAGGTAGTTGGGTCTTGTTGTACTAAGTTCTTGTGTTGATGTGTAAAAGACTTCACACATGCTTAAAAGATATGCTTATTTAAAAGATATACTTCCATTATATAGGACGTTGTGGAATCATGGGAACTGTCAATATAAATGTTAGATAAGATACTATGCCATGAAAATGTCCTGATAAATCTTTCAAACCATTATGGACAACAAAGTTTAAACAATCTGTAATGCTACTTAATTTGATTAGATTTTCATTATACCAATATCCTCGTATTGCCATTAGAGAAAATGAAAGCTCACTTTTTGGCATACCAATATCAATCTGTTCTAATATTTTCGCTTAAGCAAGATTGAGCTCGCCTGGGCGAGAATTAGAGGAAAAAAGATAAATGGCTCTGGATCATTTTCGCTTAAACGAGATAGTGCTCACTTGGGCAAGAATTGAAACAGAAAGAAATGAGTCTCTAGAAACTTTTCGCCCAAGCAAGAATAAGCTAGCTTGAGCAAAATATGCAAAACAAAAGGAGATCAATATGTTATGATATTTTTGCTTAAGTGAGATTGAGGTCGTTGGGGTGAGAATCAAAGAAAAAAAGATAGGTGCCTCTAGAACATTTATGCTCAAGCGAGAATGTGCTCGCTTAAGCGAGAATTGAAGCAGACAAAAGGAGCCTTTGGAAAATTTTCGCCCAAGCGAGAATAACCTAGCTTGAGCAAAATATGCACAAAAAATTAGCTTAATTTCTTTTAATATTTTCGCTTAAGCAAGATTGAAGTCGCCTGAGTGAGAATCAAGAGCAAAAAAAATGAGGTGTTTCTGGAACATTTTTTATCAAGCGAGACTGTGCTCGCTTAAACGAAAATTGAAGCAGAAAGAAATGATCCTCAAGAAAATTTTTGCCAAACGAAAATAAGCTAGCTTGAGCTAAATATGCAGCAAAAGTGAGCTCAATTTCTTATGATATTTTCGCTTAAACAAGATTAAAGTCGCCTTAGCAAGAATCAAGAGCAAAAAAAAGAGGTGTCTCTAGAACATTTTCGCACAAGCAAGACTGTGCTTGCTCAAGCGAAAAAAAGAAGAAAGGATACTAGATTAATCTGTTTGGTTCAGATTATTTTCAAAATAATTTCAAAATAAGGCTATTGAAATTGTTTCTGCTTCTATTTTTCATGTTTGACAAAATACATCATTTGTAAAATTCACTAGTTAAACCTAAAGAACTATAAAATGAAACTAGTAGTAATCATATCATCCCTAACCCAAACAAGGTTATGCACTTTAGAACTTTGCTTTTAGGTGCTATAAATCAGCTGCAATGATAGTAAAAAAAGCCACAGTAAGTACACAACATGGCAAACCAGAAACCACAACAATACACAACATGCCAAACCAGTAAATGTCAAATTTGACCAAATGTGCTCATATATTCTACATAAATCCAAATAAGCCATAGTGACAATACAAAACATGAATACACCACTCCAAATCAACCATAGTGTCAAATTTGACTAAATGTGTTCATAAGTTTAGTACAAAATACAAATTCAGTACAAAATACAAATTTGAGCAACAATACACCACATGCCAAATCTGCCATAAATTCAGTACATAATAAACCCTAAACCAACTATCTAAATCTTCCCTTTTTTATTAATGGAACTTGCAGTATATTTTTTATTTTTGGCTTTGCGGATGTCTTGGTGCCATTGATTGAGTTGTAGCCATTGACCAAGTTGCTACCATTGATTGTTGGCTTGATGAAGGTGTTATTGGTACATATTAAGTTGCAAATGTTGGTGTCACAGACCGTTGTCTTTGAAACCAGATTCAGATTCACTATCTTCATTCTCAACCATCCTTAAACTTGTATCATCTCCTTCATCTTCTCCAATTTCACCCTCCTTTAGACCTTCTGAACTTTGATTCCTATTTTCATCACTTTTTTGCTTTTCAACCTCATCAACGTCAATTCCACATTTTGAAAGCCACTAAATTGGTCTCCTCTTCCCTTTTCTTTTCCCTCAAATAGAATAGGCACATCAACAACATGTTCCACATACAAATCAATTATGTGAAATCACTTAGCATCTTCAACTAACTTAAGTACATTAGCATCACATTTTAAGGGGGATAATCCACATGCAATACTCAGTTCAAGATGTCTATACCACAAATTGCTAAAATCAACATAATCAAAATTTTTAATCAGCTTACATATGTCAATAAATGACATTTCATCATCATCCCAACCCCATTCTTCCTGGTGAGATGACTCATTCATATACATGGTATTTAATTCATGAATTAAAATCCCCCATGATGTATATTAAAATGGATTTTCTGAAATTGGCTTGACCTGAAAGTCAAACAAAAAAAATCAATTTCCTTAAAAAGTCATTTTCTTAAATTTTTGTTGAAAACCCCCTAAATGACACGACTACAATTGTCATTGCAATTAACAAATGTTTCCACACAACTTTTACTCTTTTAAAAATGTCACCAAACAGGCATGGGGACCATTTCCCTAAACCTTAAACATGTTACAATAAAGATGTCATCAAAAGAAGCTTACCTGGATACATATGTCGGACCATCTTTTCCACGTGCGTCAGCCCCACCTTGCCCAATATTAGGTGTTCCCTTCATTTTTCGTCAACCTTCGTCACTGCTTCACACTCTTAGCTTCACATTCTCAACTTTGAAGTCCAGAACGAAGCAACCTTCGAAGAAGAAGAACCCTAACCTTCACACAACTTCACACTCTCAACTTTAACTTTGAAGTCCAGAACGAAGAAGAAGCAACCTTCGAAGAAAAGGAAGAACCTAACCTCCGTACAACTTCACACTCTCAGCTTCAAGTTCGAAGTCCAAAAGAAAGAAGAAGCAACCTTCGAAGAAGAAAAACCCTAACCTCCATGCAGCTTCGCAAGAATGAAATTTTCTCACCTCACGTTCGCAAGGTCGCACAGCTTCTTGAGTCATTCTTTGTTGTAATATTTAAATATTATTTAAATGGACAATCCTTATTCATAACCTTGATCATCTAACTCTAATCTTAAATGTTTATCTCTTTTTAATGTTAAAATATTGTTTATTTTATAATATAAATTTATGTATTTTTGTTGTGATAAATATTAAAAGGACATTTTCTTTGTTGTAATCAAAATTAATGCAAATGTCTCGTCTAGAGTTGATGCAAATGTCACTTCTGAACTCAAGTCCATTGCTTGTAATAAAATATTTTTACAAGTCCGAATCAGTTAATCCAAACCCACAAATTATTTTACAGGTCTGAATTAGCTGATCCACACTTGTAAAAACAAATATTTTTTCAATTCTAGATTAGCCAATCCGGACTGAGTCTAGATTATCTAATTTGAAGTTTTGTAAAAAAATTGAGAGTTTGGATTAGCTGATCTAAACATGTAATCACAAATATTTTTACAAATTCAAATCAACTAATTCAGACTCACTAATTTTTTTACAATGAGAGAGAATAAAGTTATTAATTTTTTTACCTAAGAACATTTTTCTATTTTAAAAAAGTATGGAGATACAGTAAAAAAATACGGAGGTATTGAGAGAAAATTTCTTAAGAGAGAAATCTGTTTGATTCGTGTCAAATTTTAGTATACATGTTCTTTAGCTCGAAAGCTTTGAAGTTACAAGATATAAGGTGTCAGCGGTCGCAAAGCGATCTGCTCTCATCGAGATATTTGACAAACCTAAAAATACCAAAATTGGTTAAAGTCATGGAAAGTATTTGTACATTACTAAATAGCTATAATATCTTTACAGGTACAAGGATTAAATTGGCCTATAGAAAAGGATAAACAAAATCATTCTAGTACTCATGGATAGATATTTTTTTGCAAATGAACATCATTTTCTTCCCATTACATGAATAAAAGACAAATTAATAATCTTCTATTCGTATTCAAGGTCACAAAATGGCCAAACCTTTTTTCTGTTTTCTTTCTCATTATGTTTTGTGGGGTCCAGCTAAATGAATCAATAATCAAAATTTCATGAATCTCCCACCTTTGTTATTACTTTTTCATCCCTATATGAAAAATCATGAACTCTTTTAAGCTCCTTTATAGAATTAAGTTTCTCTATAAAAATATTTTGGAGGAAAGTAACATTAATATTCACTTTGCTCGCCAATGCTTGTGGAAGTAATCTCGGACTTTGGATCAGTTACTATAGAGAGGCCCCATTTTCCCCACTCCATAACCTCCCTTCCATATCTGAGAGCTTCATCAATAGTATCAGGTTCCAACCCATTAACCAGTGAAACAAAGAGAATTCGTTCAGTAAGAGAATGGAACAATCTCTTAAACTTGACAGCAATGTATTGGAAAGCATATTGAGCTAATGAAGGGTTATTATTATTGCCACTGCTACAACCTTTCTTCATATTTGGAGTGATTAACGGTTGAAAATCACTAAACCATTCGCATTTTGTTAAAGGGTTGTGTTCAATCTTTTCCTCAAGTAGATCAAATTTGGTCAGTACTAGGACAAATTTTTTCTTATGGAAGGTTGGATGAGAAATTACGTTTACAAAGAGAGACTTAGCCACTAACATTTTGTTGTTAGAAACCCCTTTACTGTCTGTAATGTACTCATCATAGTCAGATAAAGCAACTGAGAACATCAAAACATCAGTGTCTTCAAACATCCCCAACCACTTGCAGTTTTGTCCAAGGCTTCTAGGATGTACTCTGATAAGTTGGTATCTATATGTGGAATAGAAAGTGGAGTAAGAAAGTTGTTGACAACTAAGAGCAAGTACACATTTTGTATGAAATAAATTGAGTAAACCCCCCCACATTGGTCATAAGATTGTAAGTGTGGTAACTTCCGTTCCTAACTTTATATAATCATTTTAGTCCCTGAAATTTGCAAACTGTCATTCACTGTAGTGCTTAATGACAATTATAAATGCAGTTAAAAAATAGTACAGTGAAATAGTGAATGACATTTTCCAAATTTAGGGAATAAACAAGAGTTTTACAGAGTTATGGAGTAAAGTGGCTGATGCTTACAATTTCACGGGGACCAATGCGGAGGTTTATTCCAAATTATAATATTTCAGCTTCAGGACCCATCAGGTTATGAAAATAAATCAAGTGAAACAACACTCAACACAATTTGTTGAAACAACTAAACATACTTATTTATACTTTTTGGTATAATGATATTGTACACCTTATTGTGCATTTTTTTTCTTCTAGGTATTTATGCAATTGAATAAAATGATGACATTTGAAAATGAGTGCATGTGTAAGTGTTCTAAGACAAAACATGCATGCACACTACTCTCGCCAGATTGTTCCATTATGAAATGTCTAACTCATCAGTTTGGAACAAAACTAAGATTTAAAATTAAAAAATCACCAAAACATAGAACATTATTAGTGGATGCTCACTGGTTTGAGCTTAATTCAGAACTAACTAGTTCCTGTGTTAAGCACTGCACAAAATGATAGAACTAACCTGTGAGAAGATTCATGTTTATACTCAGGATACAAAGACTCCTCACTGCTTGACTCAGGAAAACAAAATTCCATTGAAGTGAGGCTGTTGGATAACGATATACCCTCAGCATACAAGATATCCATATCAGATGGCTGATAGTCAGTCTTGGAAATCTCAACAGCCTGCATGTGAGAGATAATTAGACCATGATGAAAACTAAAAAGCTATTGTTGATTGATCTAATGGACCAGCCACGTTGATGGCTAAATAATTTAACAATCTAAAGGATTTAGACATCTACAGTTGAGTTGACACAATAACCTGTTCATCAGATCATTATAAACAAATTAATCAGTTCATATCACTGCCTATATTCAGAAAAATTCTAGTAACCCACTAAAGTGATTTAGATTGTCATGTGCCTTACTGAAAAACAGGGTGTCCAAAAGGGATTGAACGCCAGTGAAAAGAACAAGACTGTAAGAGTGCTAATACAAAGGTAAAACTTAATTCAAATTCTATGTTTGTAAATTTATTGTCTAGTGTCATCTTCTGATTATGAGTCAAATAATGATCACAACTCCATGCTGAAACAGCTAGGAATGGAGGATATCGAACAAACTAAATAATCACATTGGCTTCATTAATATCATTTAAAAATTGAGTATGAATGATCTTGAATATTCATGTGCGGTTCAGCAGATGGACAACTAAGGATTAACTTACACGATCCAGAAAATAGTTAGCACTTCTAGGAAGCCTTTTTAGTTCATTTCGCCTATCATATGTTGCTTGAATGGCTTTATCCTTCCACAAACCCTCCACCATTGGTCCATATTCACGTGTAGCAGCTGGAAATATTGCATCCAGGTTACCTGACACCGTGTATTTGAGTAGCCAATCTGAGAAACCTTTTAGTCGTGGGTTAATGGAATAGGGTGTTGTTTCATCATCATCACTGCTGATATTCCCTGTTGCAAACTAAAATTAATGACTTCACTCTATAACACATCTCCAACTAATAAACAAGTGTCTCACATCTTCTAGGAGCAATCTGAAAAGATAAGCACATAACTATAGGTAAAAAGATTTCTATTACAATAAGAAACACATTACCGAGTCCCTCGACAAAGTCAAGAAATTAATGAAATAGTCTGAACATTAGTCCTCTACAAAATTAGATAAACTTCATAGTTTACGAAAAGGCATCTATTGCAATTTGTAGATACTAACATAGATATATTAACCTTTTTAGTTGAGAAAAAGGCGAATATCATTTCAAAGTTGACAATACTTCTCTTATTTTCAAAATTGTTAAACGAAGGTTTTATGGAAGATGATTTCCTTTACAGACTGCACTATTGAGAAACTATGGACAAGGGAAAAAGGTTCACAAAATTTTTGCCCCCTATTTCATCCATAAGTCCAAATAGATGCAGCCTTCTGGTTAACCTTTTATACTAGAGGAAAATAATTACTTGATGAAGTGGATTCATCCACAGGCCTTCTTTTCCCATTCTCCAACAAACTCTCTTCTTCAAAATTTGCACACGCCTCCAGCAGAATACCAAGGTATGTAAACAGGTTGCTTTGGATCACCAACTTGATATTTTCAAGCTCATTTTCAGAGAAAGGAGCACCGTACAGAAGCTTGGCCTAAGATTAAAGATTCAGTCTTTAGTGTCACTCAAAATCAAGGTTTCAATAAAAACCATAAAGAATTATTCAAAATTACAGTCACGTACATTAACAAGAAATTTTGAAAATGCAGATTAAGCACTCAAAACTTGTCTGAACCTCATGACAACTAGCAATGCGACTGATAAGAATCAACAGGTTGAGTTCTTATGACCCTAACATTGACGTCGCACACCTATACTATGCAGGGACACATTCAAAGAAAATAATAGGCAGGGACCTTAATAAGTATAAGTTGTTGCCAGTGCATTTCACTGTAAACTCAAGTAAAAAACTAACAAGACTCTGGTTTGTCAAGTTCATATCTAGTTCTCATATATCCAACTCCATATTGATATAACAATACATAGCCCATATTATGAGGTTAGAAAGTAAATTCAAGAGCTGAGAGTGAATTGGAGTATCCTTCAGCTTTAAAATCACTCCAGAGTCATTAAATTTACATAAGTACTTCTCCAGTTAATTAAGCATGCATTCATATGAATACAACATAACGTGCATGAAAAAAACATTTGTCTCAATGAGAAACTTACCTGTTTAAATATAGTACAAGCACCAGAATTGGTAGAACCAACAAGTAGAAATTTGTGAAGTATTTTCTGACGAAGGCTGTCTTTGTTAGGTGTTTCACCTTCAAAGGAAAGAGCTAATGACTTGGAAGGAAATGGTAAAGACAGAATTGCACTAGCCAACCTAGCTTGACGCTGCAAAAGGGAAATCCAAAAAATATTGATGATGGCTATTAACTTATTACTAAAAACCAAACAGGGAAAGGAAACATCCATCTCTACAACGATCACCTTGTCCCAAATACACCCCCTAATATTATTCTGTCCCTCTTCACTGTATGATCCATCAGCATTCAACCAATAGGTAGGCCTTCCCTCACACGGCACTCCAGCCCTCTGCAACAATCATGTAATGAAACATATTGGTCTAACATTCTCAAAAATATATATGTAAGTAAGAAAAGAAAATATGATAGTGTTCAAGACAACCTTCAGTACATATAGCTCTCTTTTTGTAATCTCACGATCATTTATAATCACATTAGTATTTCCGTTGCTTGCATGTTGGTGCAAGCGACCCCCAACATCCAGCCGGGGGCTAATAATCTGGCTAGGCGGTTCACCATCCTGTATAATCAAGCAATACAACAGATTAGAACTTCACTTGAAAAAAACATTAAATAGGGGTTAATGATTGATGAATTAAATTGTGTAAGTAAAATGAAATCACAATGAAGGCACATTCCTTTAGTTCCAAGAGTCTTTTTTTAGGCTAGACTCTAAACTCTTCTTATTTTATTTCAATAAGCTTCTTTGTGAATCTTATAAAAATGTGTTAATTTTAGCTTATTTCAATAAATGTTGTGGCCAAATTTATGAGATAACGGTTCACGTGATAACAAGAACTTATTGAAAAATATCATAATTAAATATTTTATCCAAACACAACCTGAATTGATTAAATAAAAGTAAGTAGTTGTTGAGTTTAAGTTTTCACCTTTCCCCAAAATCCTGATGCTTTATCATACCAATAGGATCCTGGTTTCAGTTGTTTTGGTGGGTTTTGACAGTTGAGAAGCAACAAAAGCTGTTCCCTATTCAGAGGTTGCAAGTTGACAGAAACAAGCTCTGGTGGTATCTGATTTGCTTCACAAGACCTTTCATCAAGCATGACTTGAGCCACAATCAACTCAGACAACAACCGTTTCATCAACTGAGAACATTTCCCTAGCTTTCTCCTCTTGCTCTCATCAATTCTGTAACCAATGCAAGTCAGACATTTTCTTCCTTGTGGCATGGATCCCATGGCTCTCACCACACAGCTGCTGCAATACTTTGCACTGCAAACAATGCAAACCTCCTTTGACGTGAAACGGTTCCCTTTGAGGCACTTATAGCAAGAACCCTTCTTCCCAGGTCTCGCAGCACGTTCCATGACAGGAATACTCTCAACCTGAAACTCATCACTATCCGTCTGCACCGTGTAGTTTGTCTCGGGATCACAGAAAGTGACAGATACACGCTTGACATGCTTTGGACTTGGTATTGGCTCTTCCTCTCTGAAAGAGCAAATTTCATTAGATGAGGCAAAGAGAGAGGATGAAGCTGATTCTGTGGAGTCAGATATTCTGTGAAGAGAGGTGGCCTCTCTATCATGAGGCGCTTCTAAAGTGTTTGGACTCATGCACATATCATCGCAACCAGCAGAGTCTGGTGCTGGAGGCGATTTGATTGCACGAGAGTCCAAGCTTGAAGGGACAATAGAATGTGTTGAACACAGATTTTGCTTCCTTTTGTGAAGGCTTTTGCCAATAGGCTCAACAACTGGGACTGAGAAGTCATCATCACAGACACAGACAGGAGCAATGGTTGCAACTGGGATTTGATCAATTTTGAAAGCGGGGATTTCAGGAATGGAGTAACTGAGAGGAGGACCATTATACACCAAAGCAAGGGAGTACTCATAGCTGCTTATGCTGTCTTCAGCTTCCACGACAACAGACGACAGTGAAGAAGGCCTTAACTTTCTCAGAAGAGAAGCCATTTCATGCAGTTCAAACTGAAGCCAAAATAAAACCACAACGCTCACCAAGTCATCTCAAAAGAACCCATTTTGGAAAAAACCAATGGGCAAAAAGGGTGAATATCAGCACCCCATGAAGGAAAAATATGGAAAGGAAGCCTCAATTTGGGTGCAAGGAGGTAGCCATTATGGGAAAGAGAGAGAGTGGTGGAATTGGAAGGAAAGAGAAGTGAGAAGTACACAAACAAAGGTTGACCCAAGTGGAAAGACTGATTGAAAAATAAGGTTTAAGTAGTGAACGTGTTTCAAACGATTGGAAAGGAAATTACAAAGGAAAATGCATAATGAGAGAAATGACTCAGAATGCTTCAAAGTAGCGTGTTATTCAAACGTCCCCAACTGCTGCTTTGTTACTAGTGCTACCTCACCGTGTATGTTGCAATTGCCTAATGCCTAATGCCTAATGTCATTTTCCTTCTAGTTAGACATCTTTGAAATTTTTCACTTCAATCATCTTAAACAACTGTTTCAACTTGTTTTAACATAAAATAATTCTGATTTTTATATAAAAGTTTATCTAAACTCAATTTTACACACTTGATATTATGTGCGTTATCCAATAGAGCTCAACTTGATCTATTCACACAAATTCAAAAGATTAAAAATGATTTCTTTAACATGACATTTGTAATTTAACATGGCTTGGTGTAGTTGACTAATTGTAGATGTCCTGCAGTTAAAAATAACGGCTAGTGCGGTTAAGTTAAATGCCACACACTTTTTCGTATTTTAATTTTTATTTATTTTTTGCTCAATTAAAAATAAAAAAAAAATTGGTGAAAAATTAAACTGCACTCCGTACATTTATATTTTAACTTCAGGGGATCCATATATTCAATTACTTACTGGCCCTTCTTTTTTTTACTTAGAAGTGAATTGACACTAGATTTATTTGTCAAGAGATTTCAACTCACCTGCATAAATAACATGCGTCTTAAATCAAAATTTACAAGTGGGAATATTATATGTTTTAATCAAGTGGTTCATATTTAAATCCTAGTTATGGAATAGATCTACCACCCAGTCTCCTTGAAAGTAAAGTATCCACTTTTGTGCTATTATTATTGTTATTGAATATTTGAGGAGGAATAATCTACACCAATCCGATACCACCGTTATAAATAAAATATCAAATTATACAATTAACAGTGACATATTGTGTTCAAATTATTGTCAGTTCATCCTTTTTAGACTATTTTTTTTTTTGAAAGACTAAGAATGTATTCAATAAAAGAAACAAAGAGTTTCTTAGAATACATACGGATTACATATTCCTCCATATCCTATTAGACCATGTCATAACTTATCCACCTATCTCATATTTAATAAACACAATCTAGGATTAGCGTACCAATCCGAGAACACATATCCCCTATTAAACCCAAAGGAATATGATAGTCATTTTCACGAGATTACCTTTATAGCCATCAGAATGTCTACTGAATCCGTCAGTATGTTATAAAAAACAATCTGATTTCTAGTAATCCAGATACCCTAACAACCAGCCAGAAAACATATATGCCCTTCTTCTTTCTCTTTCCAACCACCCATGCTAACGATAAAAGAAAAAGTTGATACAAATCTCCCGGAATAGGTCCTTGAATTCCCAGCCAGCTAATGATATTGTTCCACACAGATTGGGGCTTGGCACACATTAAGAACAAATGATTCCTACCTTCCATAGCACTGTTACAAAAGACACATAGAGCATCTTCTCCTGGAATCTCAACACCTCTCTTCAATAGATTATCAGTGGTTGGTAATCTATCTAACAATAATCTCCATGAGAAAGCAATTACCTTGGAGGGTAGTCTATCTTTCTACATTCGTCTCAAATCCTTGGGTTCCATCTCAGTTAGTCTCGTTGAGGTCTGTTGCGTGCGCAGTGCCAAATAAGTCTCAGCAACTGAGAAACCTTCATCCCTACTAGACCTCCAACTTCATCTATCCAACCTATAATCCACAATTACCACTGGCTGTAGCACGCTTTGTAAAAGACGGAGCTGATCTTCTTCCCATACAAATAGTTCCCTCCTCCATACCCATCTCCACCCCTCTGATACTTCCTTTTTTTGGTTAATAATGGTGCACTTATCTGCCGCTAACCCATATAACCTGGGAAACTTTAAGCTAAGGGGTCCATCTCCTGTCCAATTCTGTTCCCAAAAAAAAGTATCGTTTCCGTTCCCTACTTTTTTAATGACATTATTCCCAAACCAGTCTGGTATCACCGCTTTCGGTCCATCAATATCCCATAGATCCCTCCACCACTGCGAAGCTGTAGATAAATTCTGTTGTCTTTGATTGAATTTGTATGTCTGGCCATATCTACTCTCCAGCAAACTCACCAATATTGCATTTTGCTCTGTTAATATCCTCCACCTTCACTTTGCAAACAAACTCAAATTAAAGTTCCATAGAAACTTTACCTCCAGACCCCCTTCTTCCTTGGGCCGACACACATTTTCCCAACTAACCCACACAATTTTGTACTCCTGGTCGTTCCCTCCCCACAAAAAGGAACGCTGTAAACCGGTAATGGCTTTTAGGACTTTCTTGGGTACTTTGTAAAATGAGAAGAGGTATAGTGGGAGGCTAGACAATACTGAATTTATCATAACTAACCTTCCTGCGAACGACATGTGTTTTGCCCTCCACGCTGCCAGTTTCCTCTGAAATTGTTCGATGATTGGTGCCCACATTTCTACCTTCCTTGGATTCGCTCCCACCGAAATCCCTAAAAATTTAAATGGCGGTGATGAAACAACACAATTCAAGAGATTTTTTACAGCTCGTGTAAATGAATCATCTACATTTAAACCAAAAATTGGCTTTTGCTGTAATTCACCTTTAGCCCTGATGTCAGCTCAAATCCACGAAGAATAACCTTCAAATACCATACTGATTGCAGATCAGCTTCCCCCATCATAATAACATTATCTGCGTATTACAGAATTGAAAACTTTGCCTCAGCACCAAAATTGAGCTCTTTAAACACCCTTCCCTGCATTTGTCCTGAACAATCCAGCTAAGGCTTCAGCTACCACTAGAAACAAAAAAGGAGAGAGTGGGTCTCCCTGCTTCAAACCTCTCCCCGGCCTAAACTCATCCGTTGGACTCCCATTGACTAGAATTGAGACATGGCTATTCCTGACAATACTATACATCCATTTTCTCCATGTACTCCCAAACCCCAACCTAGCTAACATATAATCCAGAAAATCCCAATTTACCGAATCGTACGCCTTCTGGAAATCCACCTTAAACAGAAAACATGGTTTCTTTTTCCTCTTAGCCCAATCAACTATTTCATTCGCTACCAATACCCCATCCAGGATCGATCTACCTGGCAAAAAAACTGACTGACACTTAGAGATTAAATGCCCCATAACTTTCTTCCTTCTCAATGACAACAGTTTAGAGACAATCTTTTGAATGCTAGAAATTAAAGAGATTGGTCTATACTGCGCTAACCTGTCCGGCCTTGCCACCTTGGGAATGAGTGTAAGAAAAGATGATGTCGCTCCTCTTGGTAGGACGCCTGATTGATGGAATTCTTGAACTGCCTTTACGACATCTTCTCCTATTATTTCCCAACATGATTTATAAAAATGAAAGCCAAATCCATCGAGGCCCGAGCTTTTCCCTCCCTCACAAGCCCAAACTGCCTCCTTTATTTCCTCCGCTGAAAAAGGCTCTTCTAGGCTTTGTCTCTGCTGATCATTCAACTGATTGAAAGACACTCCATCCATCTTTGGTCTCGTCTCTTGTTCCTCGTTAAAGAACCTTGTGAAATTATTTAACACATGATCCCGAATATTCTGAACTCCCTCCAACCAACCAATATCTGATTTAATTGCCAGTAAGGAATTTGCATAACATCTCTCCTTAAAACATTTGTGAAAATAGTTTGTATTCCTATCACCATTTAGAACCCATTTTACCCGAGATTTTTGTAACATGGACTGTTCCATTCTCCTTGCCTTCCCTCAATACTTTGATAAAATATCTTGTCTCTGCTGACCACTCCCATTGACCCCTTGGCATCCTTTTTAGACTATGTTAAAACCAATAAGGGCATAACACATTGATTTCCTATTAGAGGATGTTTCTTATCTGATAATGGAGTGTAGTAGTATGTTTGAACTTTTTACTTTACCAAAAGTATATGGATTTGTTATTTTTGGATCAAGAAAAAGCAAGTCTTGTTTACCGCGTTAATTTACACGCAAGAAGAGACACAAATAAGGGAGTCAGAGTAGTTGTGGAAGCATTGAATTATGGAAAACGATAGGTGTGGGTCAAAATATAACAAAGAAGAATAAAGAGATAAAGATAAAAGATATACATAAATAGATTACTTGTCAATTTGTGAAGTGAGGTGAAAGTTTGTGTGCTCAATACTCATTGCTCAAGTCTAGTTGTCTCTCATTAAATGTATGCAGTGGCCAATGAGAGGAATAGATATGGTGACGTTTTTTGTTATTCCACATGGGTTGTCGGCAATGGCAAATGAAGTGAGAAATTTAATTATTAAAAAACACAATGACCAAAGTTGACTTGAAATTTTGAGGGCATACGCATTGGTGGCTTCTAATTTGGTTTGACTGGGTGATCTGAATGCAGCAAGTTTATTTCGGGCGATAAAGAACCACGTTTTTTCAATTTTCTTATTGGGGAAACACCCATAACTTTCTGCAATACGTTTTTAGAATTTAAGCTCAGACAGTGTCCTTAAAAGAAACAATGTAGAATTTCAATCTTTAATAAAAAAAACCATAACAAATGCAAGTATAATACTTCATTCATCTCGTTATTTTATGTTTAAGGTTACACGATTATGAAATATTTAATAAAAATAAAATATTATTATATTTTTACTAAAATATTCTTATTTAATAATTTATTAATAATAAACGTTAAATAAGTATATATTTGAGAAAAATATATTAATTAGATTTTCTATAACATCAATAATTTTGAGACAAAGATTAGAAAATAGAACGGGATAAAGTATATACATGTATATGTCTCTAAAATTTGAGGTAATTCTTGTTTTCTAAAACTAAAAAAGAATTATTTTTGTCTTTCAATTTTAAATATTAATTTTTTACTGTCATTTAAAGTATATCGGCCAACCACACAACAATGTGGAATATATGGATCGAGTTGAATTATAATCCCTCCATTTGCGCGCTGTTGTCTCTGGTAGTGGCTTAGGGTTTGGAAGGACAAATTAATATTCTTGTTTAGGAGGCTTTGAAAGTAGTGACTTTTTTCAAGAAGCTTCTCCTAAATAAATTGTTGACAATCGATAATCTTTTGAAGCGTAGAATTATAATCCTTCCATCTCAGCAGTGTTGTCTCTTGTGTAATGAGCATCAACTTGAAAACAATAATAACATTTTTCTTGCTTGTCCGGTGACTCAAATTTTGTGGATTAAAGTTATGAAGTAGGTTGGTATGGAGTCCCTATTACCTGAAAATATCCCTTTTTCATTTCATATTGTAAGCTCTTGGGTGGTTAATAAATGTATAAGTAAGTTTAAATTTTTATTTGGGAATACGATTTGTTAGAGTATTTGAATATTTAGGAATTTTATCGTCTTTAACAATAGGACAGTGGAGTCTCTGGATATCTTTGGATTTTTTTATGGGGACAATAAGATAAGTTTGCAACAAATGTAAACAAAGCAGCAGAAATAAATCCCCCTATCTTGCAAAAATCTATGAGGAGTAATAACAAAATATAATACTACCTAATCACTGATCTTTTTAGAATAAGACACCAAGATTTTCACGTGGAAAACCCCTCAAAGCAAGGGAAAAAACCACGGGTCATTCAGACCAAAGAAATAGCTCCACTATTATTAATAAAGAGTACAAAAGAGTTTTAATCAAGTGTCAACAACAATATCAATGTCAACACCAATAAATCAATACAAATAGAGAACAGGGAAGATGAAGACCCCCAAACACATTGTTGTCATATGAATTGAATATCTCCCAACCTATAGAAGTCTTCCAATGATCCGAATGGTCAGAATCAAGAAACATACATTCTGAACATGCTGGAATACATTTATATGGAAAGTATCATGGAATACATTTATATGGAAAGTATCATGAAACATACTCTAGTAACTTTCTTTATTCAACTCTCTGCCCTGCAAAACACCTTCTCCACTTGACTTAAATAAGATATCAAGTGGGCTTCTCAGTTTGGGTTTTTTTTGCACATAGAAAGGGAGCCCAATACCCAACAAATCTCCCTCTCACGACTATGTGGAGAGAACTGCCAAACCGGCGATCTCACAACAAACTTCAAACTTTCCTCTTGGCAATGCTTTAGTCATCATATCAGCACCATTATCATCAGTATGAACTTTAACCAGCTTTAGCAACTTAGCATCTAAAACATCATGTATCCAATGATACTGTACATCAATATGTTTGGACTTAGAATGGAAAGTTGAATTCTTACCAAGATGGATAACACTTTGATTGTCAACTAGTAATGAATAGCTGTCTTGCACAAAACAAAGCTCCCGCAAGAATTTCTTCAACCATAGCAACTCCTTGCATGCTTCAGTAATTGCAATGAACTCCGCCTCAGTAGTAGATAAAGCAACACACTTTTGCAACTTAGATTGTCAAGCCACAGCTCCCCCTGCAAACTTAATCAAATAACCAGATGTAGACCTTCTGGAATCAATGTCTCCACCCATATCTGACTATGAGTAGCCCACCAAAATAGGCTTATCACCTCCCAAACAAAGCTTCTTATCAATAATACCATGAAGATACCTCAAAATCCATTTCAAAGCTCTCCAATGCTCTCTACCTGGTTTTGACAAAAACCTATTGACTATACCAACAGCATGAGCAATATTAGGTCTCGTACACAACATTGCATACATCAAACTACCCATTGCAGAAGCATAAGGAACCTTCTCCATGTCTAATTTTTTAGCTTCATTTGAAGGACTCTGTTTAATACTCAATTTAAAGTGAGTCGCAAAAGGAGTGCTCACAACCTTTGCTTTTTCCATCTGGAATCTCCGCAACACCCTTTTAATATAGTGTTCCTGTGATAGCCACAACTTCCTCTTCTCTTTATCACGGATGATTCTTATACCAAGAATCTGCTTAGCAGCTCCCAAGTCTTTCATGGCAAATGACTCACCCAATTGCTTCTTCAACCTGTTAATAATAGAAATATTTTTCCCAACAATAAGCATGTCATCAACATACAATAACAGGATAATAAAGTCATCATGAAAAACCTTTCTAACAAAGACACAATGATCAGAAGTAGTGTTCTTGTAACCCTTCTCACACATAAAAGACTCAAACTTCTTATACCACTACCTCGGAGCTTGCTTTAAACAGTATAGACTATTTCTCAGTCTACACACATATCCTTCTTTGCCTTTAACCTGGAAACCATCAGGTTGCTTTATATAGATTTCTTCCTCCAAATCACCATGAAGGAAAGCAGTTTTCACATCCATTTGCTCTACCTCCAAATCAAGAGTAGCTACCAAACTCAAAATTGCTCTAATGGATGACATCTTTACCACAAGTGAGAAAATTTCAATGAAATCAACACTCTTTCTCTGTCTAAAGCCTTTCACCACTAATCTAGCTATATATCTTGGAGACATAGAATTATTCTCATGTTTCACCCTAAATATCCACCTGTTTTCTAATGCCCTCTTACCCTTAGGCAATCTCACCAAGTCATAAGTGTGATTGTTATGCAAAGATTTCATCTCATCTTCCATTGCATCCAGCCACTGTTGCTTTTCTTCACTCTCCAAAGCCTCTTCAAAATACTTAGGTTCTCCATCATAAGTCAAATTCACATATTCATCAGAAGAATACCTGGTAAATGGTTGTCTCTGTCTATTAGATCTCCTGAGTTGGGCTTAAGAGGATTCAGGTACATCATAAACATTCTCATCAGGTGATCTCTCATGCTCCTCCTGATCATCATTAATAGGAACATCTAATTCATCTCCAAGTTGTTGATTAACACCATCGCTTTGTTCTTTACCATGTTCAACACTACCTTCTAGATCGTGATTAGGCGATTGCATAAGATCAACATCTGTCAGATTTCTATCATTTTCAGGTGTAGTCTTCTCCACCTTATTAATGCCCTCAATGGTTTGGTCTTCAATGAACTGTACATCACGACTTCTAACAAGCTTCTTCTCAATAGGATCATAGAACTTGTAGCCAAATTCATCTTCACCATAACCAATAAAGATTCACTGCCATGTCTTCGCATCCAACTTGGATCTTTCATCCTTTGGAATATGAACAAATGCTTTGCAACCAAAGACACGCAAATGATCATAGCTCACATTTTTCCTAAACCAAATTTTATTTGGAACTTCACTATTCAAGATAATAGTAGGAGTGAGATTAATAACATGCATCGCTGTATACAATGCCTCACCCCAAAAATGCTTAGGTAATTTAGCATTTGAGAGCATACATCTCACTCTCTCAAGCAATGTCCTGTTCATCCTCTTTGCTAAACCATTTAGATGAGGAGTTTTAGGAGGGGTCTTCTCATGTGCAATACCATGCTGCTTGCAATAAACATCAAAGGGTCCACAATACTCACCACCATTGTCAGTACGAATACGTTTCAGCTTCTTGCCTGACTCTCTTTCAACCAAAGCATGAAATTTCTTAAATTTCTATAGCACTTGGTCTTTTCTCTACATGACATAGACTCATAGCTTCCTGGAACAATCATCAATAAAGGTAACAAAATAAAGTGCACCACTAAAAGATTTTACCTTAAATAGACCACAAACATTAGAATGCACCAATTTCAACAACTTTGACTTCCTTGAGGGAGGATGCTTCTTGAAAGATACTCTAGTTTGCTTGCCAGCCATGCAATGAGAACATATTTCTAATTCTATATTTTTTAGCCCTTCAAGAACATCCTTTTTAACTAAGCAGTTCAACCTTTTTTCACTGATATGACTAAGTCTTCGGTGCCACAAATATGCCTCCATATCTATGGCATTCACACTATCTTTAGTAACCAAAGCTTTTGTCCAATATAGTTTAGAAATCTTCTCCCCTCTAGCCATAACCAAGTTACCTTTGGTGAGTTTCCACTTTCCAGAACCAAAATGATTATCATAACCACTATCATCAAGCATCTGCATATAGATCAAATTAAAACAAACATTCGGAGAATGTTTGACTCCTCTGAGCAACAATTGCACTCCCATGTTGGTTTGCAGGCAAACATCACCAACACCAATCACCTGAGACACACCATCATTACCCATCTTCAATACTCCAAAATCACCAGAAGTATAAGACGTGAACAACTCTTTCCTTGGTGTAACATGCAGTATAGAACCACTATCAACAATCCACATGCTCTTATCTGACATAAGATTAATTAATTCATTGTCACGGAGATTAACAAGGTCACCACAAGTAGCAGTAGCAACATGATTATCATCATGATCTTTCTCTTTCTGCTTACCTTTTTTATCTTTGTTCTCCTTTTTTTTTTACAGAAAACAATATTTTTGTATATGCCCTGTCTTATGACAATAGTGACACTCCACATTCTTGTATCTGGACTTGGACTTACTCCTGCTCTTTTCTCTACCTCCTTTTAGTTCTTTTCTTCGACTTCTCCCCCTATTTTCAGTGACAAGTACTTCAGGTTGAGATGAAGAACCATGTGCCTTCCTTCTTATCTCTTCATTAAGAGCACCACTCTTTGCCGCTTGCAAAGAGACAACACCATTAGGGGCTGAGTTTGTAATAGAAACCCGAAATGTCTCCCAAGACTCAGGTAAAATATTCAGTAGCCATAGTCCCGAAACTTCATCATCAAATTTGATACCTATACCAGATAACTGATCTAGGAGCCCTTGAAATTCATTCAAGTGATCTGAAATAGAAGAATTCTCCCTGTACTTCAAATTCATCAGACAGTTCAACAAATACAATTTATTATTCCATGATTTAGAAGCATACAAAGACTCAATCTTCTCCCACAACGTTCTCGTATGTGTCTCACTAGCAATGTGATTATAAACATTGTCTTCTACAAATTTCCAAATAAATCCACATACCTGTTGGTGTTCAAAATCTCACTCTTCTTCAAACATAGAATCTGGCTTCTGACTAGCAAAAATAGGAATATGCATTTTCTTCACAAATAGAAAGTCTTTCATCTTGCCCTTCCACAAGTGATAATTAGTGTCATTCAAGGCAGCCAATTTTGTATTTGCCTCCATCATTCAAGCAAGTCAAATAGTCCCTAGACCAAAACCAAAGATCTCTGATACCACTCTTATGGGGGCAATAAGATAAGTTTGCAACAAATGTAAACAAAGCAACGGAAATAAATTCCCCTATCTTGCAAGAATCTATGAGGAGCAATAACAAAATATAACACTAACTAATCACTGATCTTTTTAGAATAAGACACCAAGATTTAAACGTGGAAAACCCTTCAAAGCAAGGAAAAAAACCACGGGTCGTTCATACCAAAGAAATAGCTCCACTATTATCAATAAAGAGTACAAAAGAATTTTAATCAAGTGTCAACAACAATATCAATGTCAACACCAATAAATCAATAAGCTTACAAATAGAGAACAGAGAAGATGAAAACTCCCAAACACATTGCTGCCATACGAACTGAATATCTCCCAACGCAGAAGTCTTTCAATGATCCGAATGGTCAGAATGAAGAAACATACATTCTGAACGTGTTGTTCAAAAATCAGCTTAATCCAATGGTGAACGCATCTGTAGTGGAGAATTTATGATTGCAGCTCTGTGTAAAGACGAGAATAGTTTTGTCTCTTTAGTAGCTTTCTTTATTCAACTCTCTGCCCTGCAAAACACCTTCTCCACTTGACTTAAATAAGATATCAAGTGGGCTTTTCAATTTCAGCTTTTTCTCTACATAGGAAGGGAGTCCAATACCCAACAGATTTATTCAGCTCATCTCCTGGAAATGGATATCCTAAAGGTTTGTTTTTAAGAGGGGGTGTGTCTTTTCTAATAGGTGTATTAATCCTCGTTTGTATGTGTTGAACATGTAGTTTAGGTAGTTTCGGTGATATCTTCTTCGAGTCCTTTTTAATTTTCTTAGTCTGACTATTAGCAATTTTAAAAGCATTTTGTTTCGCCACCTCTCTCTTTTATATATATATATATATATATATATATATATATATATATATATATATTGTTTGCCTTTTAAAAAAAATATGGATGACACCCTATGATCCGCATTTGATATGAATGCAAAAAAAAACAATGATTTTTCATTTTTTGTAACATTTCATTAATTTAGGAATTAATGTAACATGCAATTAATCATATGTAATAATTGCGTGATAATAAAGTATTTAATTTTTCTTTTAGAAGTTATGATTTTGAACAGCCACCTAGTTCTATAAATGGGGGCTGAATTGTACTTAAAGGACAACCATTGAATTAGTGAAATTATATTTGGATTTTACCCTTTTGTGAGAGATGAATTTCTCTTTAGAACTTATCAAGGAATTTTTCCTTGTGGCGTTCTGCTAGACTTATCAAGGGTAAATCACTGCCCTTGTGGCGTCCTATGACTTATCTTCCATCCTTGGAAGTGGCGTCATCTATCTCTTCGTTAAACCATTTTTATCATTTCCATTTTCTTGTTTACCTAATTCTCATTGTTTTGTTAACTTATTACCTTCCAACCTAGATAGATTCGCAGAACGAATCCAACCCCTCTGGATTTCTATCAGTTGGTATCAGAGCTTCAGCTCTAGGTATGGAGTTATGGTGGATATTTTTTATACAAGGTGTTTAATCGAAGGTTATTTGTGTTTATTTGCAGTTGATGGAGGAAGTTGTAACAACATCGTGAGCGAAAGATTGGTGAATAAACTCAACTTATCAACGAGTCTTCATCCTAGACAAACTAAGTTTAAATTCACTATTGGAAAATTCGTGGATGAAGTGACATGTGATATTGCAACCATGGACTCATGTCATTTTCTTTTAGGGAGATCTTGGCTGAAGGATAAAAAGATTATTCCTGAAAAATTTTCAGTTTCTTTGGTGCATGAATGACATAAGCTTAATTTGAAATTTCTGGCACCAAGCCAAGTTTGTGATGATCAACTTAAGTTGAAGGAGAAAATAGAAAAAGAGAGAGAAGAAAAGAGAAAAATAGAAAAAGAAAAGAGTGAAGAGGAAGAGAGAGAAAAGGAAAGAGAAAGACAGAAAAATAACTATAAAATTTTAACTGCTATTGATTTTTCTTCTTCTCTTGATATTATAAATGCACACGATCATGAGTATACAACGCACAAATGGTCATGGGTAAGGAAGAAAATATTGATATCACTCCTAGAGCGTCATTGTACATCGAGTCCACTATTGAAATTCAAACTCATGAGAAAAATTTTCAAGTCTGGGTTTGGGCACTAAAAAGGAGAACTTGTTTGATGCATGATTTTTTACAAGTCGTATTTGATCCTGGAGGTTGTTTTGTTCGTTATAAGTAAATAAAATTTGTAGGAAAATAAAGTCATAAATTCGAGGACAAATCTTTTTGAAGAAGGAGGGAATGATATGAATGCAAAAAAACAATGATTTTTCATTTTTTGTAACGTTTCATTAATTTAGGAATTAATGTAACATGCAATTAATCATATTTAATAATTGCGTGATAATAAAGTATTTAATTTTTTATTTAGAAGTTGTGATTTTAAACAGCCACCTAGTTCTATAAATAGGGGCTGAATTGTACTTAAAGGACAACCATTGAATTAGTGAAATTATATTTGGGTTTTACCCTTTTGTGAGAGATGAATTTCTCTTTAGAACTTATCAAGGAATTTTTCCTTGTGGCGTTCTGCTAGTCATATCAAGGGTAAATCACTATCCTTGTGGCGTCATATGACTTATCTTCCATCCTTGGAAGTGGCGTCATCTATCTCTTCGTTAAACCATTTTCATCATTTTCATTTTCTTGTTTACCCAATTCTCATTGTTTTGTTAACTTATTACCTTCCAACCTAGATAGATCCGCAGAACGAATTCAACCCCTCTGGATTTCTATCAGCATTGCCCAAGAAACTATGATGATTCTCATATAATTGTGTTCAATGGGCTTAAGAAAACCAAGTAATCGAATTTTGGATGTGAGTCACAAATATCATTGTGCTTGTTTGGCTAAGAAAAACTAAACAATCAACTATGTTGAATGCAAACTACTGGACTGTTACTCATCTCACATCACAATGGTCGTCGCGCTATACTAAGAATGAACTAAAAAAAATTTTTCTTTTTCAATTTCATATACCAAAAATTGAATTACTTCAAATTTTAGAATCTAAAACTTAATAAAGCATTTTCTAATTAAAAATAAATTATACAAACTCACTTCAAAGTTGTTATTATTACATGTAACACTCTTCTACTTTTAAACCCTATGAAAAACTCCGCTAATATTTTTTATTTTTATCATACCGATATTTGATACTGTACTTTCATTATATTTATGATGATTTCCTTTTAGACCTAAACTAATATTAGATTAACCCTATGGAGACTAAAAGTGATATAAAAAACTGAAAAAGTTGTAGGTATAAATAAACATTAAAATAAATATAATTTACTGTTTAATTAATGATTATATATATATATATATATATATATATATATATTATATTCTACTCACCTTTTTGACATGAAAATCACTTTTAATAGGAGAGCATGTGGGTACATTCCATCGATAGCCGTCCAAGAAAACACCACTTTTGTCTTGAATTTGCAAAACATTCTTCAAGACTTCCCAATTAATTTTCTAACTTGGAATCATTGAATTGAACCACACCCAAAGTTGGTGAGCATCGCATGACATTGTTTACCTGGTATTTTCGTTAATTACCTTGTAAATGTTTTTCATTAGTTAATACTTACAATTTTTAACTCGGCATACCAATTAATGAGCTGCTTCACATTTAACAGGTGAATCTGTTTCAAATTTTTTTAAGAAAAAAAATATTTAGACATAATAAGTATTTATTTTAATTTTTTAGATCTTTGGATAGAACTAAAAAAAAAGAAGGTGGAAAATAGTTTTTGTTGAGAAACTATTTAGAATAATTTCTCAAAATAAGCTACCGAAGCTAAATTTTAGAAAATATTAAGGTATTTTTAATTAAAAAAATATTTTTATAATAGTATCTAAATATAAAAAAGTCACTGCTTTTATTAAAAATTATTAAAAATATCTATAAATAAGTAATTTATTTTAAATCACTTATGTATACCGGTGAGCCTTGAAAACATAGAGGTGTTTATTGTAAATAGGCTATTCTAAATCACTTTATATTTAGCTTAATTATGTTTTTAAATAACTTATTTTCATCTTAACTAATTTATTTAGAAAACATGGAGGTGTTTTTTTAACACACTTTTATGTATTATACATATTTACTACTTATATTTAAGTCAACTTTACTTTACTCACATGAAAAATATAATCCATTTTACTCCTGAAACGTACAGTTTTAATCCGTTTTATTCCTTGTTGTTAACACACCCGACACCAAAAGTCATCACGTTAGATTTACACTCTTATGTAGCACGTGGATTAAGTATATGCCACTTCATCGACAAGTCAAAAAATTGCAAACGACGTTACTAGACTATTTGCGGCAGAGTCAAACGGATTAAAATTCGAGATATAAGAAGCAAAACAGATTATTTTATATATAAAAAGTAGAAGATAAAATTTATCCGAAGGTAGTAAATGAGTAATTTATTCTTAAATATTTCCACTTTTTCTTTTTAATGTTATTCGTCGATGATAGATTCAAATATGTTGTCTTAACCTTTTGTATTATTCTTTGTGCCATCAATCAAATTTTGTTACATTCGTTTTGAATCTAATTTCATAATTTGAAAATGGGACTCAAATTGAATGTAGAATTTTAAATCACATATGATAATGTTCATAGTGACTCATAATCAACTAAAGGTTAATAAATGAGAGCGTCTCATAGCAACGTTTAATAAATATTATCTAATAGGAGCATCTGAAGTGGATAATCTAATACTCACATTTGTAGATTATCTAGTGTATGTTTCTTACTAGAACTTATGTTAGACCTCTTAATAACTTCTAGTGTTTTTCATGAATCTTTTGTGTCACATGACATGTGTTGTACTTTATATATATCGTCGTTGTATTTAGTTTTTAGCTACAATGCATTTTATGCTTCCTTTGTTTGAGCTGTAAGTATTGTTTTCTCTCGTTCTCTCTTTTTGTTCTTGTGTGTATGATTTTCTTGACTTGTTTGCTTGGCGTGTGTGAGATTCTGTTATACGAACTTCAACAAAGTTCGACATGGAGAAGTTTTCTGAAAACAATGATTTCAGATTGTAAAAGATCAAGATGAAAGCGATCTTGATTCAATAGGGGTGCGAAGAAGCATTGAAGGGAGAGGTGAATATGTCATTATCTTTGACACTAGTGGAGAAGAGAAAGATAATAGTAAGTGCGATTGTGTTATGCCTTGGAGATAAGGCGTTGGAAAAAAATTGCTAAAGAAAGAACAGTTGCTTGTATGTGGGCAAAACTTGAGGCTTTGTATATGAAGAAATCGTTGGCTCACAAATTCTATTTGAAACAACAACTCTACTTGTTCAAGATGATAGAATCAAGAATAATTGAGGAGTATTGTGCAGATTGTAACAAGATGGTGGATAATCTTGAAAACTTCAACGTGAAGCTTGAAGATGAGGACAAGACTATTATTCTCCTTAATTCCTTACCGAAGTCCTTCAAGCATTTTAAGGATGTGTTTTGTATGGGAAGGAATAGGTGAACACTTTAGAGGATGCTTTGCCCTCAATTCAAACCAAGGAGTTTTGAAAACTCCAAGAATTCAAAAGATGTAGATGTGGTAACTAGTCTGGCAGCATTGGGGGGAAGAGAAAGAAGGAGGGGAAAGGAAAGAAGTTTAAGAATAATCAATGGGTAAATCTTGATTGGAAAAGGCACACATAATGTTACAAGTGTCATAAATTAGGTCGTATTCAAAAAGCAATGTATGCTAATTGAGAAAAGGATTCTCGGAACTTGTAAGCTTCAGCTGATGTTGCAAAAACTTCTAAAGGTTATGAATTTGTTAGTGGGCTAGTAGCGTCTTCTAATGACTCACACAGGAGTTGGATCATGGATTGTATGCATATCTACCACATGTGTCCTATGAAGGACTTCTTCACACTACAAAAGAATTTCAAATTAACTACAAAAAAGTATAGTAGCTAACTTATAGTTAATATCTAGTAAAAAAGTTAACTACTATTTAGCTATAAAAATACTACAAATTGATGGTAGCATAGAATAAGTAGCTAACTAACTAAGAAAAATAATCCTAGTTAATTTGTAGTGAATTTTTAAAGAATTGTAACTATTCTCTAGTTAATTTTTAGTAATATTGAATTTTAATTAGGAAATCATATTGGTAGCTAGAACATAGTTAATTAGCTATAAAATAGCTACTAAATTTTTTGTTGCAATATTGAAAATTCTTGTACTGCTCAAGACCCTAGAGTTAATGGAGATTGAAACGGTTCTCCTTAGGAACAACAAGGCTTGTAAGGTTCAAGACATAGAGATTATCAAACTAACAATGTTTGATAATCATTAGATGTTGTTGTAGGAGGTGATATTTGTTCTAGAGCTCAAACAGAACCTTATGTCCACAAGCATAGTTATCAAATTCATGAGTTAAGTTGTAAAATTGTATGAGTTAACAAGTTTAGAAGCCCCTAACGAGTTAAATCACATGTAAAATTGGAAGAGTAGTAAACTCGGTAAAATTAGAGAAACTCGTAAAGTCGGAGTAAACTCGGTAAAATCGGAAAAAACTCGTAAACAAAATTCTTAGGTGATGTTTTCTATGATGACTTTAATTTTGAGTGTTTTGAATATAATTTGTTCTAATGTCGAAAAAGGTTTTGAAATTTTGAGTGTTTCGCTTTTAATTTCTACTTATTTGGAGTAATTTAGATTTATTATATGGATTTAAACTTATTATGTATTGAAAACTTTCAATTTTTATGTGATTTATAATCATATTTTTAATAAAGTAAACTCTTACGATTTTATTAGTTGAGTTTGTTGCACTCTCACGAGTTTACGTAAATTCTCAATTTTGATAATCTTGTCCATAAGTATGTTTGAAGTTATGGGTTATTTTACCAAGGTGGAGTGTGAAAAGATAAAGGTGTTCAATGGAGTATATGTGGTCACTAGAGGGAAGAAAAGTAATGGGTTATATATTTTGGATGGTCAATTTTCATTACTTACGCGTTTAGAGCTAGTTAGATGATGGTAGACAAGGCTAAATTGTGGAATCTAAGGTTGGGTCACGTTAACGAGAAAGACTTGATTGAACTTGAGAAGCAAAAGCTGTTGACAGGGGATATGCTGCAAAAGTTGGATTTCTACTACCAGCGTGTTTTGGGAAAGTTCCATATATTATAATTCATCTAGCTAATTACTAGTTGTATTGCAAGAACACTAAGCACATTGATGTATAACTTCACTTTATTCAAGATGTGGTTGAAGTAAGGGTAGTGAGGATTGTGAACATTGCTTTAGAAGATAACTTTGTTGATATGTTCACCAAGTCTTTATCAAGGTATAAGTTCGAGGTGTGCTTAAATTTGGTGAACTTCGTCTGAAGGAGCTATTGCAGGTCAATTTGAAAAAAGAGGTAGTGTCAGAAGGTCATGGAGGTTTGATTCCCTTGATTTAGAGTCAAGGTAAAG
This sequence comes from Psophocarpus tetragonolobus, assembly GCA_037954015.1. Taxonomy (NCBI): domain Eukaryota; kingdom Viridiplantae; phylum Streptophyta; class Magnoliopsida; order Fabales; family Fabaceae; genus Psophocarpus; species Psophocarpus tetragonolobus. The sequence continues at coordinate 100,683,874 of CM075689.1, forward strand.
ATTGTTGATATTGACTTGGAATCGTTAAAAGCTTGAAGCTTCTAATGGTTTGTGAGCAAGTCAAGTAAAAACTTTTGTTAAGGTGAAAGTGCATATGATGATAGCGTCTTGTAGCAGTATCTAGTGAAAATCATAGGATGGGAGGTCTGATGGAAATCATCTGATGGGAGCGTATGATGCTTGCATGTGTAAACTATTTGGTGTATGCCCTTTAGTAGCTTTCTAGTGTTTATCATGTATCTTTTGAATAGGGGCACTTGAGTTAGTGACAATGTGTGGCATGTGTTGTATAATATATACACCTTTATTGTATTCAATTTTCAGTTTACCATGCATTTACACTCCTTCATTTTAGCTTTTAATAATGTTCTCTCATTCTCTCTTTTTGCTCTTCTGTGTGAGATTCGCTTGACCAGCTTGCTTGTCTTGTATGAGTTTCTAACACTCAAACATCAACACATAATTTTGATTAAAGAAATATAGAATGAAAAACAAATTTGAATCAACACATTGAATCTTTTGCACATAGTAATGCCCATTAAGTCAATATAATCAAATATATAACTTAGGCATATTATAAATCATGAGAAATATTAACAATATACTTTCTACCACCGGTGAAAATTTATTGAAAAAAAATATTTTTTACTTCACATTTCATTTAATGTTTCTCTTTCCTAATTTTATAGACTTTAATAATTTTCAACCAATAATAAATATGTTGTGTGTACTTCTCTACAACTATAAATATTATAGATTTTATGTTAAGTTTTATATTTGTAATGGAAATGTTTATTTTTTTTTCATTTATATATTAAAACGCTTATAATGTAAAGTTTCAGTAAAAATATTTATTAATTTACATATTAACATATTTTTATATGAAAATATTAATAAAAACACATAGTTGGGTTGACGTTTTATAAAAAAAAAAAAAGATAAAATTAATATTGATGGTAAATATAGTCAACAATAAATTCAAAGCATAATTGCACTTTTTTTTCCTCCTATTTTATTAAATATGCAATATTTGACATTCTTTTCTCTTACATTGACCTTTAAAAATCAACATTGACTTCACATATTGTGGTTAGTTATCCCCGTGTCTTCTCTAATATAAAACTCATGTATAAATAAAGGAGAATGCTAACTAAGAATAATTAATAAATATTAAATTTTACAAAAAATTTATACTAGTTAATTGTGACAGTAAATGAATTCTTATATTATTAATGTGTTTTTACTTTATATAGATACCGATAAAAATGTTCATTAATGTTATACTATAATTGATATTTTATTTTATGCACACAAAAAAACTTAAAAACAATTAAGGATTTGTTTGTCAAAATTAGTTGAAAAACTAGTTGTAGGTGTTTGGTAAAAACTAGTTGATCAATTAGCTAAAAGTTGTAAAACGATAATAAGGACATCATTAATCATTAGATCAATAATAAGGTATTTAAAATAATTATAATATATTTTACTAAAATAAATTATTACAAATTTATATTACAAATTATTATAATTACATATTTAAATTATATTATATATTTAAATAATAAATTTATGTAATTACACATTTAAATTATAAATTACTATAATTATACATTTATTTATATATAAATTTAAAATTACATATTTAAATTATATATTTTTTATGTATAATCATATATTTAAATTATCAATTACTATAATTACATTAATGAAGAAGAAAAATGTTGCAAATTAGTGAAGACAATACATTAATTAATGCAGTGTAAAACTGTAAAGAAAATCATATGGTAACTGAAAATAGAAGATCCTTTTGAAGAAATGCTAGTTGGAGTAGCCTTTTAGAAAAAATCTGGTAGCTACCTAAAAAAGTTTGTAGCTTTGTGCTTACTAAATGTTTTATTTTTGTTTTGTAAATTTCAATATTTATTAATTATTTTTAACCAATAATTTTAAGTCATTGCTAATAAGGACCCATAAATAAAAAAAGTTACTTTATGCGATGAATTCAAATGTAAAAAAATTCAATTAAATTTGTTATATTTAATGTTATTATTTTTAAAATGTCATTTAGTAAATGAGAATTATTACTTTTTTTTTTCATGATACCAAGTTTCAATAAAAGACATTTTAGAAATAACCTAATTTATAAATTGTATTTTGAACCTTTCATAAAAATATTAACATTATAAACTTATATTTTATATAGAGAGCGCGAGAGAAAAGGAAGGAGAGATCTATTTACTCATAAAACATCATCTATTTTCTTGAAATCTAATAATTAATATTAGTTAATTACTTATTACAAACATTAGATTTCATGAAAATTAATAGTGAGATAAATAATAACTCTTTTATACTTAGTATTGGAGAGCCCTCAATGCCCCAAGCACCTTCATGAGGCTTATGAATCATGTCCTTAGGGATTGCTTAGGAAAATTGTGTAGTTTATTTTGATGATATTTTAGTGTATAGGAAGAGCCTAGATGAGCATGTAGGTCATCTTAGGCGCGTCTTTTGCATCCTTAGGTCACACCAACTCTATGGAAACCTTGAAAAGTGTAATTTTTGTGTAGAGAGTGTGGTGTTTTTAGGTTTTGTAGTCAATAAAGATGGGGTTCATGTGGACCCCGACAAAATCAAAGTCATCCAAGAATGACCTACCCCAAAAAGTGTGTGATGTGATCTTTGATGATCACGTGCCCAAAGGATCCTTTCTAAGGTCACTTGGAAAGGAAATGGATTTATAGAGAGGAAAGGAATGGGGTGAGGCGCCACAAATACTAGGTTTAATAAGCCAAAGGGGAGAGGCCATAAGGGAGGGTTCCCTTGATAACTCTTAGAAGCTTTCACAAAGGAGAAAGGGGGACACTCAAAGGTAAGAACCTCACAACCAATATGGACTCTAGGATTAAATTTAAGTGTAAAAAATACAAGTGAGGGGAGGAGCTCCTATTTATAGAGGTAGCTAACCTCTTGAACAAGATAACCTAAAAAAGAAGGGCTAGGATTAAAAGGAGAGATCTAAGGGGGGAGGATTGAGAAACAATTCCCTCCTTAGATCATCAAACTTGGTGCCCAAGTTTCTCAAACTAAGGGCCAAGATTCCTTCTTATTAGCTTAGGGGGTTTATGTAGGAAAAGAGGGGTGTAGATATCAAGGCTACCCCTTATTTCCTTCATAAAGACCCAAAAAGCTAAATCCACCCACTAAATTCCTAAGACACCTCCTAAAACTAAAAAATTGACTAAATACATGTCCCAAATTAAATTGTTAATGCTCCTCAAAATTAAAATAATGGAAAATTACATTTTATTAACTAAAATCCCTAGCCTAATATCTTCACTCTCCATAGGAGGTGAAGTCTTCCTTTGTCTGCAAGAGCTAGGTCTTCTTCAATCCTTCTAGCCATGGCCCTAGTGATAGGTCCTTGGCTAGGCATGGTCACATCATCTCCTCCCCCTTCGAGAGGATTTAACCTCAAATCTATTGGGTCTTCGTCATTTTAAGCACCTACAAATGGAGACAAATCAGAAACATTAAAACTGGTGCTTACCCCATAATCCTCAGGCAGATTTAAAACATAGGCATTATTACCGATCCGCTCAAGGATTTGGAAAGGTCCATCTCCTCTAGGGCTAAGTTTGGACTTCCTCTGAGAAGGAAATCTATCCTTTCTCAAGTGAAGCCATACCCAGTCGCCCTTTTCAAAGATGACCTATTTCCTCCCCTATTGGTTAAAGTAGCATCTCTGAAGGATTTGGCGCTCTATGTTAGCTTTAACCCTCTCATGTAATTGTTTTACAAAAATGGCTTTTGCCTCTCCTTCTTTATGCATAGCAACAGAAAGAGGAAGAGGTAAAAAATCTAGAGGAGTACGAGGATTAAAGCCATAGACCACCTCAAATGGAGAATGCTTGGTGGTTCTATGAACCACCAGGTTATAAGCAAATTCAATGTGGGGAAGGTACTCATTTGAACACTTATGGTTGCCTTTAAGGAGAGCCCTCAGCATAGTGGATAAAGATCTATTCACCACTTTTGTTTGCCCATCAGTTTGAGGGTGACAGGTAGTGGAAAAAAGAAGTTTAGTTCCTAGCTTAGCCCAAAGAGTTTTCCAAAAATGGCTAAGGAACTTCACATCCCTATCTGACACTATTGAAGAGGGTATGCCATGCAATCAGAAACCTATTTAAAGAAAAGTCTTGCGATGTTGCTCGCATCATCCACTTTGTGGCAGGGAATAAAATGGGTCATTTTTGAAAATCAGTCCACCCCCATAAATATGGATTCTGCACCTCGTTGGGTTCTTGGGAGCCCAAGGATGAAATCCATGCTAATATCCTCCCAAGGTGCAGAAGGAGCAGGTAAATGTGTGTATAGTCCATGAAGCATTGCTTTAAACTTTGCTTGCAAGCAAGCTATACATCTAGAGCAATTTTTGTGGACATCTCTACGCATATTGGGCCAAAAGAATTTCTCTTGTAAAAGCAGGAGGGTTTTTGAAATCCCAAAATGCCCCATGAGCCCACCTTCATGACTCTCTTTTGTGAGTAAGTTACTAATTATCTTTAGGGTATACAAAGCTTACTCCCTTATAGAGATACCCCTCACTAATGAAGTGTCCATCATGGGCCTTTAATGTGAATGTAGATGCAAAGGCAACAAATATGGGGCTGAAATCCTTGTCACAAGGATACCTATCCCGAATGTCATCAAATCCCAAGATTTTTGCACTCAAGGATGAATAAAGGGCATGATGCCTAGAAAGAGCATCAGCCACCATATTTTGTTTTCCTTTCTTGTACTTGATGACATATGGGAAGGATTCAAGATATTCCACCCACGTTGCATGCCTTTTGTTCAATTTACCTTGACCCCTCAAATATTTTAGTGACTCATGGTCACTATGAATGAAAAACTCCTTATCATAGGTGGGGTAGTTGAGGAGGGCACCATTGACTTTTTCACTGAAATAGGCAATGGGGTGCCCTCCTTGCAACAAGACAGCTCTCACACCTACACCAGAGGCATCACATTCAAGTTCAAATGTTTTAGAAAAGTCAGGTAATTCCAAGACTGGTGCATGGGTCAGTTTATGCTTAATTAGCTGGAAGACTTTCTGTTGTTTCTCACCCCAAAGGAAAGAAACTTCCTTTTTCACCAAATCATTTATTGGTGCGAAGAATGTGGAGAAATTAGGCAAAAGGGCCTATAAAATCCAGCGAGACCATGAAAGCTTTTTATCTCTGTCACACTCTTTGGGGTGGGCTATTCTTGAATAGCTTTTATCTTTTCGGGGTCAACATGAACCCCTTTTGTGCTAACTACAAAACCTAGGAAAACTACACTATCTACACAAAAGGTGCATTTTTCTAAGTTACCAAAAAGATGATTACTCCTAAGAAGAGAAAAAACATGCCTTAGATGTCCTAAATGATCATCTAGGTTCCTATAGTAAACTAAAATGTCATCAAAGTAAACTACACAAAATTTACCAAGGCAATCCCTCAGTACATGATTCATTAAGTGCATGAATGTGCTTGGGGCATTAGTTAGCCCAAAAGGCATAACTAACCACTCATAAAGACCAAATTTAGTCTTAAAAGGAGTTTTCCACTCATCACCCTCTTTGATCCTTATTTGGTGGTAACCACTTCTAAGATCTATTTTTGAAAATATTTTTGCCCCATGCAATTCATCCAGACAGGGGATTGGGTGCCTATATTTGATGGTGATGTTGTTGATTGCACGACAATCAATACACATTGATTCATGCCTCCTTTGATCGTTTTCTAGAGGTTTTCTTCTTTGGTGAAATGGTTTGTGGAGAGGTAAGAAGTGAGGTGGTTTTAGGCGCCACTTAAGGTAAGATAAGCCTAAGAGGGAAAGTTTACCACAAGGAATGGAACCCTTGATAAAAACCTAAGGAATTCTCAAAGAGAGAAGGGTGGACACTAAGAGAATTTTGGCCAACTCAAGGTTTTTCCATTCAATAAAGTGTAAAAAATACAAGAGTGTGAAGGAACACCTTTTTATAGAGGGAGCTAACCTCTTGGACAAGTCAAGAAGGAAAGGAAGGGCTAGGATTAAAAGGAGTCATCCAAGGGAGGAGGATTGAAGCCCAAAGTCCAATCAATCCCCTCCTTTAGATGAGAATTGGTGCCCAAGCTACCTCATCCAAGGGCCAAGATTACTCCTTTATTAGTTTTGGATTTTATTTAGGAAAAGAGGGTGTAGTTATCAAACTATCCCCTTATTTCCTAAATAAAGGCCCAAAAGCTAATATTACCTCTTCTTATTACTAAGACACCTCCAAGAAAATTAAATGGACTAATACATGTCCAAAATAAAATCCTAGGTTCCTAAAATATAAATTACAAGTAAATAAGTCATGACTTGCATAACTTGATGGTCATATGGAGGTGAGATCTTCCTCCTTCTACTCTAACCATGTCTTCTTCTATTCTCCTAGTCATGGCCCTAGTGATAAGGCCCTTACTTGGGGAGAATGCATCATCTCCTCCCCCTTGGGAAGGATTTGACCTCAAATCTGATAGGTCCTTCTCTTCTTCATTAGTACCTACAAAAGGGATCAAATCACAAACATTAAAGGTAGTACTGACACCGTAGTCCTCAGGGAGATCTAATATTATGCATTGTTGTGCACTCTCTTGAGGACTTGAAAGGGACCATCTCTTCGGGGGCTAAGCTTGGACTTCCTTTGAGTAAGGAAGCGATCGTTCCTCAAATGAAGCCATACCCAATCCCCTTTATTGAAGATAATTTCTTTCCTGCCCCTATTGGCTTTACTAGCATACTCCTTTGAATGATGTTCAATGTTGGCCTTTACCCTTTCATGTAATTTTTTAACAAAATCCGCTCTTACTATTCCTTCTTTGTGAATAGAAGAAGGGAATGGTAAGGGCAAGATATCAAGAGGAGTGAGGGGGTTGAAGCCATAAACAACTTCAAAGGGAGAATGCTTGGTGGTCCTTTGAACAACCCGGTTGTATGCAAACTCAATATGGGGTAGGTATTCATCCCAAGACTTGTGATTTTCTCGAAGAAGTGTCCTAAGCATAGTAGATAGAGATCTATTTACTACCTCAGTCTGCCCATCAGTTTGGGGGTGACATGTGGTAGAAAATAAGAGTTTAGTTCCTAGCCTTGCCCACAATGTTTTCCAAAAGTGGCTAAGGAACTTCACATCTCTATCAGAGACTATGGATTCGGCAATTCCATGTAAACGGACAACTTCTTTAAAGAAAAGTCTCGTGATGTTGCTCGCATCATTTATCTTGTGGCATGGTATAAAGTGAGCCAATTTTGAAAATCTATCTACCACCACAAAGATAGAGTCTGCACCTCGTTGGGTTAGAGGCAGGCCAAGGATGAAATCTATACTAATATCCAGCCAAGGTGCAGAAGGAGCAGGTAAGGGTGTGTACAATCCATGAGTCATTGTCTTAGACTTAGCTTGCAAGCAAGCAATGCATCTACGACAATGTCTATCGACGTCTTTCTTCATATGGGGCCAAAAGAATTTTTCTTGTAAAGGCAGAAGAGTTTTGTTAATTCCAAAATGCCCCATGAGCCCACCCTCATGGCTCTCTTTTGTCAACAGATTTCTTATAGATCCTTGGGGTACACAAAGTCTGCTACCTTTGAAAAGGTACCCCTCACTCACAAAGAACCCATTTTGGGTTTTACATGCAAATGTAGAGGCAACATAAATGGATCCAAAATCCTTATCAGAAAGATACATTTCTCTAATATTATCAAATCCAAGAATCTTTGCACTTAAGGTGGTGTAAAGGGTATGTCTACGAGATAAAGCATCAGCCACCACATTATGTTTTCCTTTCTTGTATTTGATGATATAAGGGAAAGTCTCAAGAAATTTTACCCATTTAGCATGCCTTTTATTAAGCTTGCCTTGACCCTTCAAATACTTAAGTGACTCATGGTCACTATGAATGATGAACTCCCTGGGTACAAGATAATGTTCCCAAGTTTGAAGGGCTTTTATCAAAGAGTAAAACTCTTTATCATAGGTGGGGTAGTTTAAGGCGGCTCCATTTAGTTTTTCACTAAAATAAGCCACGGGATGACCACCTTGTAACAACATAGCTCCCACACACACTCCTGATGCATCACACTCTAGCTCAAAAGTTTTAGAAAAGTCAGGAAGAGCTAAAACTTGTGCATGAGTTAGTTTCTCTTTGATAAGTTCAAAGGCTTTTTGTTGTTTTTCACCCCAAAGGAAAGGAATATCCTTCTTCACCAAATCATTGATTGGTGAGAAAAGTGTGGAGAAGTTAGGTACAAAGCGCCTGTAAAAGCTCACGAGACCATGAAAACTCTTGATCTCAGTCACACTTTTTGGGGTGGGCCATTCTTGGATGGCTTTGATTTTGTCGGGGTCCACTTGAACCCCATTTTTATTAACTATAAAACCTAAGAACACCACACTCTCCACCCAAAAATTAAATTTTCAAGATTTCCATAGAGTTGGTGTGACCTAAGAATGCAAAAGACGTGCCTAAGATGACCTACATGTTCATCTAGGCTCTTGCTATACACTAAGATATCATCAAAGTAAACTACACAAAATTTTCCTAAGAAATCCCTAAGGACATGATTCATAAGCTTCATGAAGGTGCTTGGGGCATTGGTTAGCCCAAAGGGCGCGGTTTCATCACAATCAGATTGGTATGCATGAACCCCTTCTTCTTCGCTCTCACTTGAGGAGTGTTAGCTAGACTCACTACTATAAACATCTTGGGCCCTAATGATGATGTTTCTCTTAGTAGGGAATTAAGAGGCAATGTGGCCTCTCCCAAGACATTTAAAGCATTTGATACTACTAACTTTCTCATGAGAGTTAGTAGTAGGGGTTTTTCTCTCTACATGTGATGTTTTATGCTCTTTGAAGTGCTTGGGATGTTCCTCTTTGGGGTAACTCTTGAAAGAGTTCCCCTTAGGTTGGTCCCTCTTTACATAAGGTGGGTTATCCTTTTTAAAAGTTTTCATTCTAAGTTGATTTTCCACCTTGATGCAAAGTTGAACTAACTCATCAAGGGAATTGTATGAGAAGAGCTGCACCTTATCACAAATTTCGGGGCTCAACCCACACAAAAACCTTGCCATAATGGCCTTGGGTTCCTCAATGATACCCGCCCTTAAGATAAGAAGTTCCATCTTTTGTCTATACTCTTCTATACTAAGGTTGGTTTGCCTTAGCTTTTGGAGTCTATCCAAAAGATCTTTTTCATACCAAGAGGGAATATGCCTTCTTCTTAGAGCACTTCTAAGATCATTCCAATATCTTCTGGAAGGCATATTGGTGCGGATTCTCCCATTGGTTAACCCAACCCACCAATGCATGGCATGCCCTTGGAAGCTAAGGGTTGCCATTGGAACTTTTCTTTCTTCTCTTACCTCATGGCAAGTGAAGAGTTGTTTTACCTTGATTTCCCAATCAAGGTAGGCTTGCACATCTTCCCTCCCATGAAATGGGGGAAGATCAATTTTGGGCTCCCTTGGAGGGGCCCCATTATTATGCATGGATGAATGGGAGTTTCTCCTAGGATGATTGTAGTATTCTTCCTCACTTTCACTCCTATGGGTATGTCTAGATGGGGAACCTAAGACTATCCCTTTCATTTTGTAATTCTCACCATTCCCATGCTTTCTTTTTTCTTCTTCTTTCTCTTTCTTTTCTTTCTCTCCTTTCTTCATCTTCTCTCCTTTCTGTTATTCTTCTCTCTTCCTTTTCTCTTTTTTCTCTCTTTTCTTCCTCTATTTCTTTTATTTTTCTTTTCTCCTTGGACTCTTTTTCTCTCCTTTTTTCTTCTCTTCTCTCTTGTTCTTTTGCCATCCACTCCTTAAAGTCCATGTTTAAGTTTTGCAGAGTGTAATATTTAGAAATATTTCTTTGGTTTACCCTCTTGTTTGATGAATAACTATGAGTACTAGAGTGGGTGTGTGATGTCATTGTGCTTGAATTTCTAAGAGGAAAAAGGTAGCTAAAAAATTTTCACAAACAAACACTCCTCTCTTTTTGTGTTTTCTTGCCTAAAATGGCTTGATGAGTCTTTGGAACTCTTTAGCCTTATAAGTGCTTTGAATAACAAAAATAAAGCAAGGATTTTAAAGCAAAAATTCAAAAGAGAAGGGATCTAAATCCAGCTCCTAAGGTGATATGATCTTTGATGATCACGTGCCCAAAGGATCCTTTCTAAGGTCACTTGAAAGGGAAATGGATTTATGGAGAGGAAAGGAATGGGGTGAGGCGCCACAAATACTAGGTTTGATAAGCCAAAGGGGAGAGGCCACAAGGGAGGGGTCCCTTGATAACTCTTAGAAGCTCTCACAAAGGAGAAAGGGGGACACTCAAAGGTAAGAACCTCAACCAATATGGTCTCTAGGATTAAATTCAAGTGTCCAAAAAATACAAGTGAGGGGAGGAGCTCCTATTTATAGAGGTAGCTAACCTCTTGAACAAGATAACCTAAAAAAGAAGGGCTAGGATTAAAAGGAGATATCTAAGGGAGGAGAATTGAGAAACAATTCCCTCCTTAGATCATCAAACTTGGTGCCCAAGTTTCTCAAACCAAGGGCCAAGATTCCTTCTTATTAGCTTAGGGGGTTTATGTAGAAAAAAGGGGTGTAGATATCAAGGCTACCCCTTATTTCCTTCATAAAGACCCAAAAAGCTAAATCCACCCTCTAAATTCCTAAGACACCTCCTAAAAATAAAAAATGGACTAAATACATGTCCCAAATTAAATTCTTAATGCTCCTCAAAATTAAAATAATGGAAAATTACATTTTATTAACTAAAGTCCCTAGCCTAATATCTTCACTCTCCGTAGGAGGTGAAGTCTTCCTTTGTCTGCAAGGGCTAGGTCTTCTTCAATCCTTCTAGCCATGGCCCTAGTGATAGGTCCTTGGCTAGGTATGGTCACATCATCTCCTCCCCCTTGAAGAGGATTTGACCTCAAATCCATGGTGTCTTCGTCATTTTCAGCACCTACAAATGGAGACAAATCAGAAACATTAAAACTGGTGCTTACCTCATAATCCTCAGGCAGATCTAGAACATAGGCATTATTACCGATCCGCTCAAGGATTTGGAAAGGTCCATCTCCTCTAGGGTTAAGTTTGGACTTCCTTTGAGAAGGAAATCTATCCTTTCTCAAGTGAAGCCATACCCAGTTGCCCTTTTCAAAGATGACTTCTTTCCTCCCCCTATTGGCAAAAGTAGCATCTCTCAAGGATTGACGCTTTATGTTAACTTTAACCCTCTCATGTAATTGTTTTACAAAAATGGCTTTTTGCTCTCCTTCTTTATGCACAGCAACAAAAAGAAGAAGAGGTAAAAGATCTAGAGGAGTACGAGGATTAAAGCCATAGACCACCTCAAAAGGAGAATGCTTGGTGGTTCTATGAACCACCTGGTTATAAGAAAATTCAATGTGGGGAAGGTACTCATCCCAAGACTTATGGTTGCCTTTAAGGAGAGCCCTCAGCATAGTGGATAAAGATCTATTCACGACTTCTGTTTGCCCATCAGTTTGAGGGTGACAGGTAGTGGAAAAAATAAGTTTAGTTCCCAGCTTAGCCCAAAGAGTTTTCCAAAAATGGCTAAGGAACTTCACATCCCTATCTGACACTATTGAAGAGGGTATACCATGCAATCGGACAACCTCTTTAAAGAAAAGTCTTGCGATATTGCTCGTATCATCCACTTTGTGGCAGGGAATAAAATGGGCCATTTTTGAAAATCGGTCCACCACCAGAAATATGGAGTCTACACCTCGTTGGGTTCTTGGGAGCCCAAGGATGAAATCCATGCTAATATCCTCCCAAGGTGCAGAAGGAGCAGGTAAAGGTGTGTATAGTCCATGAGGCATTGCTTTAGACTTTGCTTGCAAGCAAGCTATACATTTAGAGCAATGTCTATGGACATCTCTATGCATATGGGGCCAAAAGAATTTCTCTTGTTAAAGCATGAGGGTTTTTGAAATCCCAAAATGCCCCATGAGCCCACCTTCATGACTCTCTTTTGTAAGTAAGTTCCTAATTGATCCTTGGGTATACAAAGCTTACTCCCTTTGTAAAGATACCCCTCACTGATGAAGTACCCATCAGACGGATATGGGGCCGAAATCCTTATCAGACGGATACATAGCCCGGATGTCATCAAATCCCAAGATTTTTGCACTCAAGGATGAATAAAGGGCATGACGCCTAGAAAGAACATCAGCCACCACATTTTGTTTTCCTTTCTTGTACTTGATCACATAAGGGAAGAATTCAATATATTCCACCCACGTTCCATGCCTTTTGTTCAATTTACCTTGACCCCTCAAATATTTTAGTGAGTCATGGTCACTATGAATGACAAAGTCCTTGGGAGCAAGGTAATGCTCCCAAGTTTGAAGGGCCCTAATTAGAGCATAAAACTCCTTATCATAGGTGGGGTAGTTGAGGGGGGCACCATTGAGTTTTTCACTGAAATACGCAATGGGGTGCCCTCCTTTCAACAAGACAGCCCCCACACCTACACCAGAGGCATCACATTCAAGTTCAAATGTTTTAGAAAAGTCAGGTAATGCCAAGACTGGTGCATGGGTCAGTTTATGCTTAATTAGCTGGAAGGCTTTCTCTTGTTTCTCACCCCAAAGGAAAGGAACTTCCTTTTTCACCAAATCATTTATTGGTGCGAAGAGCGTGGAGAAATTAGGCACAAAGCGCCTATAAAATCCAGCGAGACCATGAAAGCTTTTGATCTCTGTCACACTCTTTGGGGTGGGCCATTCTTGAATAGCTTTTATCTTTTCGGGGTCAACATGAATCCCTTTTGTGCTAACTACAAAACCTAGGAAAACTACACTATCTACACAAAAGGTGCATTTTTCTAAGTTACCAAAAAGATGATTACTCCTAAGAAGAGAAAAAACATGCCTTAGATGTCCTAAATGATCATCTAGGTTCCTATAGTAAACTAAAATGTCATAAAAGTAAACTACACAAAATTTACCAAGGCAATCCCTTAGTACATGATTCATTAAGCGCATGAATGTGCTTGGGGCATTAGTTAGCCCAAAAGGCATAACCAACCACTCATAAAGACCAAATTTAGTCTTAAAAGCAGTTTTCCACTCATCACCCTCTTTGATCCTTATTTGGTGGTAACCACTTTTAAGATCTATTTTTGAAAATATTTTTGCCCCATGCAATTCATCCAACATGTCATCAATACGGGGGATTGGGTGCCTATATTTGATGGTGATGTTGTTGATTGCACAACAATCAACACACATCCTCCATTGGTCATTCTTCTTGGGCACCAACAAGACTGGCACAGCACAAGGGCTTAGGCTCTTTTGAACCCAATCCTTCTCCAACAGCTCATTCACTTGAGACTCAATCTCTTGGGTCTCCATGGGGTTGGTCCTATACGCAGGTCTATTAGGTAGACTTGCGCCAGGCACCAAATCAATTTAATGTTCTATACCCCTAATGGGAGGAAGTCCTTTCGGAACCTCATTAGGGAATATGTCATCAAATTCTTTTAAAATATCTTGAACCCCTTGAGGAAGGTACTCATGTGCATGGGTTGTGGCAGTGCTCTCAGTAGAAGAATGCAAAATGGGAGAAGGATTTGATACTTCTTTGCAAAAGAGGAGATAAAAGGGCTTGTTAGTCAAATGAGCTTTTTTTAAATCACGTTTAGTAGTAAATAGGCTCATTTTACTAATATTCCCTTTCAAAGGGGCATCACCTTCCGACTCTCTCTCTTTACCCTTTTCAAGCTTTAAGGGTAAAGCTTGTTGTATTTTTTTTTGTTTTTGTTTTTCCTCAACTCTTTTCTTTTTCATCGCAAATTGATCTTCAGCCACTTGAGAAGGTGACAAAGGATACAATTTGAAGCGCTTTTCATTATGGGTGAGAATTATTTGGTTGGAGTGACCATGGTGAATAGCTTTTTTGTCAAATTGCCATGGTCTTCCCAACAGGATATGACCAGCCTCCATAGGAACTATGTCACAAAGAATCTCATCATTATAAGATCCTATGGAAATTGGAACCATAACTTGTTCATTGACTACCATCTCCCCTTGCTCATTGAGCCATTGCAATTTGTAAGGTTTGGGATGGGGCATGGTAGTCAAGGCTAGCTTTTCAACCAACCTAGAGCTACAACAGTTACAACAGGAGCCACTATCAACAAGGAGAGAACATACTTGGTCATTTACTTTACATCTTGTATGGAAGATGTTCTCTCTTTGTAACTGGCCAAGCTCTAGAGGTTGGCTTCCAAGAAGCCTTTGAACCATAAGGAGGTCCCCCTCATAAGGAAAAACTTCCTCACACTGTTGTTCAAAAGTATGTCCCCCTTCTTCCTCACTCTCACTAGAGGAGGAAGATGAGCTATTCTCACTACAAATGTCTTGTCCCCTTATGATCATGGTTTTCTTGTTAGGGCATTGAGAGGCAATATGGCCTCTCCCAAGACATTTGAAGCATTTGATACTACTTTGCCTCTCAGTAGGCTTAGTAGTAGGGGGTTTTCTCTCTACATGAGGTGCTTTTGTATCTTGAAAATGCTTGGGTTCCTCTATGGGAAAACCCTTGAAAGAGTTTCCCTTAAGTTGGTCTCTCTTTGAGTAAGAGGGAAAATCTTTTTTAAAGCTTTTTCTCTTGAGTTGATTCTCAGCTCTTACACAAAGTTCTACCAACTCATCAAGGTTTGAGTATGAAATAAGCTCTACCTTATCTCTAATGTCAGAGCTTAATCCACACAAAAACCTAGCAAGGGTGGCATTGGGTTCCTCAATGATATTGGCCCTTAGTATGAGAAGCTCCATCTTTTGTCTATACTCCTCAATACTTAGGTTATGTTGCCTAAGTCTTTGGAGCCTATCCAAAAGATCCCTTTCATAATATGAAGGAATGTGCCTTCTTCGCAAACAAGTTTTTAAATCATTCCAGTAGCGAATGTCAAGCATTTGTTTATGGGCCCTATCCTTGACTAACCTATCCCACCAATGCAAAGCAAAACCTTGAAAACTAAGGGAGGCCAAAGGTACTTTTCTTTCTTCCCTAATTTCATAGCATCGAAAGAGTTGTTCCACTTTGACTTCCCAATCTAGGTAAGTCTCAACATCTTCCCTACCATGAAAATGGGGCAGGCTACCTTTGGTTCCCTAGCATGATTTATGTTCTCTTGAGGAGAATGATGATTGTATTATGAATGTGTGTGATGCTTATGTTGATTTCTATAGTATTCTTCTTCACTAGAGCTAAAATGCCTAGATAGGGATCTTATGAGAATTCCTTTATTTTTTATATCACTCTCCTTCCTATATCTTCTCTTACTCTCTTCTCCTCTCCTTCTCTCTTCTTCCTCTTTTTCTCTTTTTCTTTCTAGTTCTTTCCTTCTTCTCCTTTCTTCATCCTCTCTTCTCTCTCTTTGCCTTCTTTCTTCTCGCTCCTTTTTCTCTTTTCTCATTTCCAACATCTCTTTTTTTAACTCTTCCTTCTCTTTTTGTTTTTCCTTTTCTTTTATTTCTTTTTTTCTCTCTTTTTCTTCTTTCCTTTCTTGTTCTTTAGCCATCCACTCCCTAAATTCTAAGTTAAGGTTTTCAAGAATGTCTCCCTTAGAAGGTTTTCTTTGGTTGACACTCTTACTTGATGAACAACTATGTGCACTAGAATGTGTGTGGGAAGCCATGGTGCTTGGATGCTAAAAACTAAAGGGTAGGCCAAAAACTTTTTTTTTTCAAGCAACACTCCTCTCTTTTTTTTTTCTCACCTAAGGTGGCTTGATGAGTCTTTGGAACTCTTAGCCTCTACACGTTTTTTCAAAATAACATAAAATAAAATAAAAGTGCAAGAATGTAAAAGAGAAAGGGCTCTAATCATGCTCCTAAGGTGTTGAAGGAAGTGTACCACTTCTCCCTTCTTCACCTAATTAACGAGGAACTACGCTAAAATTAACCAAAATTAACCAAAATTATTACAAACCAAGGGAGGTCCTGAAGGGCACTCAAACTCCCAATCTAAAATTAAGTATACACAATACAAAGAATAAAAAAAAAATAAAACAAAGTCTTCACTCCGAGCTTTTTGGTGTTTGTCTCCTTTTGATCAAGCCCCTTTGAGTTGCGTCAACTCACCCCACGAATGCTACCCTTGTTTCCTCTTGTTTGGACTTGCCAAAATTTTATATATGGAACCTTTCCCAACCTTTCCTTACCAAGACCGAATACAACACAAGACAACAAACAAAGGTGAATAACAAAACAAGGTTCACAAATCCAAGTGGATAGATTAAACAATGACAAACTCAAATAAGTAAAGAAGACAAGCAAGAAAACATAAGGCTCATAAAGGAAGGTAGCACACAAATAACTTTCCTAGATTAGCTCTAAGAGTAGAGATGAAAAAAGACTCAAACAAAAAAAATGAAACCAATAGTTGCACACTTAATAAAATTTAAGTGACCAAAAACTAAAAAGCTTACTCAAGTAATTTTTTTTTGAATCACAATTGGTTCCTCATATCAAATGTTTCTACTATTAGGTACACAACTTCAAATTTGTCTTTCTTTTGAGTTCTTTATCTTCTTTTTTTTTTTCAACTTGAACTTTTTCTATTTTTTTTTAACTTTTTGTAATCATTTTGCTGCACCTAATAGCTTGTTGAATTGAAATTTTAATGAGGATGCTTGAAATAATAACGCTTGAGTGAATAAACACAAAGTAAGGTCACATAATTTTCAAGCAATGCATGTAACTAAAGGCAAAACAACTTAGTAGTTCCAAATACCACTGAACTAATGGTGCTTAAGGAATGATTTAGGGCTGATTTTGAAGTAAATTGATTGGTCAAATTACTAACACAATTCACCCAAGCTAAAATTCCATAAAGAGGCACCAATAGTGAAGGTAAACCAAGTGGAAGGCTACTAATAATTCAACATAAAACAAGAAACATATAAAGATTGAATTGAGCAAATATTTAGAACAACAAAGAGATTAATATGCTTGAACTAAAAGCATAAAAGACTTAAGAGACTCAACAAGAGGTTCACCTCTTAGGAGCTCAATTCAAACTGTTTTTGAAGGTTTTTTTGTAAAAAATTTAAGAGGCTAAAACGTATGGAATTTAAATGAGACAAAATAGGAAACTAACATGACTAGTATTTGACAAAACGCAAGATTAAGAAAAAATAACACACCTAAAAATAGAGCAAAAATTTCAGCAAGAGACTTATAACAAAAGGCACAACAAAGTGGCAAAGTTGATCACCACAATGGTGTGGAAAAATCCTCAACCATGTGGGTTTAATGGTCACAACTTCTTAGGCACACTTTAACATAAAAAACCAAGGGAAAATTAAGCAACTTGAACACAAAAATAAGATGCAAAGAAAGGGACAAATAAAATCGCATCAAATTAAATGGAACATAGGCGCGTAGATAGAAAACAAAAGCGCATATAATAGCAAGAATAAAAAGCTATACTACTAGACAATAAAGGAAATAGAGATGACAAAAAATGAAGGACTTTAAAATAAAGAGATCAAATAAATAAACAACAAAGCAAAAAAAAAATTGAGAAAGAACGTGACCTTTAGAAAGTGGCTCTAGATACCACTTGATGTGATCTTTGATGATCACGTGCCCAAAGGATCCTTTCTAAGGTCACTTGAAAGGGAAATAGATTTATGGAGAGGAAAGGAATGGGGTGAGGTGCCACAAATACTAGGTTTGATAAGCCAAAGGGGAGAGGCCACAAGGGAGGGGTCCCTTGATAACTCTTAGAAGCTCTCACAAAGGAGAAAGGGGGACACTCAAAGGTAAGAACCTCAACCAATATGGTCTCTAGGATTAAATTCAAGTGTCCAAAAAATACAAGTGAGGGAGGAGCTCCTATTTATAGAGGAAGCTAACCTCTTGAACAAGATAACCTAAAAAAGAAGGGCTAGGATTAAAAGGAGAGATCTAAGGGAGGAGAATTGAGAAACAATTCCCTCCTTAGATCATCAAACTTGGTGCCCAAGTTTCTCAAACCAAGGGCCAAGATTCCTTCTTATTAGCTTAGGGGGTTTATGTAGAAAAGAGGGGTGTAGATATCAAGGCTACCCCTTATTTCCTTCATAAAGACCCAAAAAGCGAAATCCACCCTCTAAATTCCTAAGACACCTCCTAAAAATAAAAAATGGACTAAATACATGTCCCAAATTAAATTCTTAATGCTCCTCAAAATTAAAATAATGGAAAATTACATTTTATTAACTAAAGTCCCTAGCCTAATATCTTCACTCTCTATAGGAGGTGAAGTATTCCTTTGTCTGCAAGGGCTAGGTCTTCTTCAATCCTTCTAGCCATGGCCCTAGTGATAGGTCCTTGGCTAGGCATGGTCACATCATAAGGTGTTGAAGGAAGTGTACCACTTCTGCCTTGTTCACCTAATTTTCGAGAAACTAAAAAATTAACTAAATCTTATTACAACCAAAGGGAGGGCCTTAAGGGCACTCAAACTCCCAACTACAAAATTAATACACCCAAATTAAAGAAAAAGTAAAGTCTTCAAAAAATGATTCTCCAAATGCTCCCTCAAATCAAAGTCCTCACGGCTAGGTATGTTTCCTTTTGAGGTGATCCCTTAGGCTCTTAGTCCAACCTTACAAAATATGCTACCCTTGTGGTAAGCTCCTTTTTCAAGCTTTCTCCCAAAAGTGACACTAACACACAAACCAAAGAAACCAAAAGTAGCAAGGGGAGGTGCGAATAGAAACTCACAAAGCAATAAAAGATAACACAATCAAAAGGACACTTAACCAAATGGTAAGAGTATATAAGACAAACTAGAAAGATGATTTAAAAGACAAGCAACAACTAAAAGGTAAACAAAAGAAAGAGAGCACACAATGGAATACCTAAGAATGACACTAGATTAAAGAGTATAAAGACACAAATATCAAGTTCTAGTGTACCAAAAGTAATAAAATTTCTTTTAAGGTTCCAAGTTCAAAGTTGAAGCACTTGCTAATTTTAGGTTAGGTACATCAAATGAATTTTTCAAACTTTCTTTTCTTTTGTTTGTTCTCTTTTTTTTTTTGAATCCTTCGTTGTTTTTATTTTATTTTATTTTAGACTTTGTTCTCTTGTTTTTTTTTTTTTAAATATTTACTAGATGCACCTAAATTGATTGTGAATTTAGTGTTTAATAACAAAGAGTTATGCGCTTGGAATAATAAAGAAAATTAAAAGCAACAATTTAGGTACTACTAGAAATGACTTCAAAATGCAAAGTAGCTATAGATGTGTTAATGGTTTAATAGTTTGGTGTGCCACTGGACTCAAGCTGATGCAATCCTACCTATCAAGGGCCCTCTCACTAGGGCAATGCCTAGGAGGATTGAAGAGGACTTGGCCCGGAAAGACTCATCAAGACCCCAACTAATGATGGAGATAGATATTTTAGGCCATAGTCCTTAGTTTTCCTCTTGTAAATATTAATTAGCTTTTAATTCCCTTTTAGGCCTTGTATTTTGGCCATTTATTTTAGTTTCTAGAGTTTAGGGTGTAATTAGCTTAGGAAGGGAGGTGAGGGGAGTAAAGGGCCTAATAACACAAAGAAGTGTGGATCTTTTTCCACACCCCCTTGATTAGGCCGTGACACTCCCTAGCTTAAGGCTAGGCACCACTTTTAGTGGGCCTAAGAGGGATTAGTGCTCCTAATACTAATTCGGCCCAAGTCCCACATTGCCTAGTTTTGAGTGCCTTGCTCCCTCTTTGGGCTATAAATACACCTAGTCTCTCTTGTACAAATCACACTTGATTGAATGAAGTAAGACTCTTTTTGAGAAATTTATTCTTGAGTGTCTTTGAGAATCCTCTCTCTTGAGGAATCTCTCTCTTAAAGCTTTTATCAAGGGACCTCTCCCTTGTGGCAAGCAACATAAAATTTTTTGACTCATCTTTCTCTTAGAAAGTGGCGTCAACCCTCTCCCATTTCTAACCTCTCCATCCTCCATTTTCTTAGAGGAAGGAACATTGGTTGAAGAGATTAAGGGAGTACATCATTTGGTATCAGAGCCATCTTCATGAAGGTTCATTTCCTCCTCATTCTCCTTAGTTTATGTGTCTTTCTTTAGTTTCTTTTTTCTGCAGTTTTTTATACTTTATTTCTTGCTTCCTCATTTAAATTCCTTATTTTCTTGAAGTTTATGTCTTAGTTCTTGCAATTTTTATTTCCATGTCTTTATTGCTTTTAGATTCAATTTATTTTGTTCATTTCTATTGAATCTTTGTATGTTTCCTTTAGGTTTGTTTCTTTAAATTTCTACGCATCTTTTTAATTTTTCCTTATTCTAGCTTACCCTAAGAGGATCATAGTAATGACTTCACAAACTTTGTGAAGAAAGCCACACAACTGTTGTTTTGATCCTTGGATGCACTTTTGCTTCTTTCATTTAGAGTTCTTGCATTTTAATTCTATTTTCCTGCACCTTTTTCTCTATTTTTTTCCTGCACCTATTTCTCTATTTTTTCCAGCCCCTATTTCTCTGTTTTTGTGTCACATTCTTGGTCATTTTGAGTCATTTATTTTCAGTTTTAATCCTCCTACGTTGTGTCTTATTTTGGTATTGTTTAGTCCTTTTAATTGTCACTTAAAATCCATTGTTTAGCTCTTTTATTTTACCATAAAAGTGTGTTATTTCTCTATTTGAAATTGAGCATAAAAAAGGCTTACTCTTGATCCCATGTCCTTAGAGTCTCACATGCTATTTAGATCTTAGCATGTTCTTAAAAAAAATCTTCAAAAAATTAATGCTCAATTTCTTCCAAATTTCATTCACTTGTTCAATAATTTTAGTATCTTAATTTTGTGCTAGTTTTTGTGGTGATTTTTGTTGATTGGCTTTGAGAGGCATGTTGGGTATGTAATTGGGCTGATTATTGAGTAATCAAGTTGGCCTCAACTTCCATAAAACTGTCCTTGTGCCGTTTATTTTTTATCACCTAAAATTACTAGTTCATATTAGGTTGCTTTGTTTCATAATTTTGCACTTTTGTATATCAATTATGGTGGCCATTTCCTATCCTTTGTTCAAGCATTTATGATTCTTTGACTCCTCACCTTATTTGCTTCAAAATTTTTTAAGAGGTGTAGCAAAATTGTATAAAAAATAGAAATTAAAAAGAAAACAAGTGAAAAAAAAACGTGTTAGTAAAAAAAAATTGTTAAAAAAAAAAAGAAGTGAAAAGAACAAAATATCTTTAGTGCACCTCATATTGTCCCAATGACTAAAAGGAGTGATTTTAAAAAAAAAATTAATGAATCTTGCTTGAACATACTTGCATATAATTTGGCCATATTGATTTTAAATGATGCAAATGATTGAAATTTTTGAGTCATTTTTTTTTGTAGTCCATTCTATTCTAGGCCCATTCTAGGAATTTCTTTTGTGTACCATCTTTCTATCTACACCATTTTTACTTGCTTGTCTTCTTTGGTTATCTTTGTGTTTGTCTAAATAATTCTTTCCCCTTGGATGTTTATCTCCCTTCCTTGAGTTTTCTTTTCTTGTTTTTTTATTGCTATTGCACTCTCTTGGTTCCTCCTTGGGTGTGCCACTTTGTTGAAGGAAAAGAAAGGTCAAACCAAGCTTTCCACAAGGGAAGCATCTTGAGGTGTGTTGAAGCAAGCTAAGGAAGAGTTTCATTCAAGTGAGCAACACCACTTTGAGAGAGGCAAACACTTGGAGTAGAGAGCAACTTCAAACATCAAGCCTTTTGTTTCTTTTTGTTTAATTGGGTGTAAATTTTATTAAGACCATTTTAATTGAGGTGTTGGATGCCCATAAGGGTCACCTCTTTGATTGTAACAATTTTTTAGTTTCTCGTTTAGGTGGGAGAAGGAATTGGTACCCCATCTCTCCACCTTAGGTGCACGCCTTTAGATCCTTACCTTTGCTTTAAATTTCTTTTATTTGCTTTGCATCTTAGTATGAAAGGCTTTTGAGTTCCAAAGACTCTTAAGTAATTCACTTAGGGAGAAAACAAAACAAAAGAGTAAGGAGTGTTGCCCATAGGTTCTTCCCAATCACTTTCAAAATGAGCTCACACACATCTAGTAAAGGTAGTGTAAATCAATAAGGTTCTAAAAAAACCAACAACATGGATAAGTTTGTGAGTGAATTTAGGGAATGGAGGGTAGAAGAGAGAAAAGAAAGAAAAGAAAGGGAGAAAAGAGAAGAAAAGAGGCATGAAGAGAAAGAAAAAGAAAAGAGAGAAAGAGAGTTAAGAGAAGAAAGACGAAGAGAGGAAAAAGAGCGTGAGAAAAGAGAGAAAGAAAGCGAGGAGAAAAGAGAGAGACAAGAACGAGAAGAAAGAGAAGAAAGACGAAGGGAAGAGAAAGAAAGAAAACGAAGAGAAAGAGAAGAAAAAAAGGAAAGAGAAGAGAGAGAGAAGGAAGAGAGAAGATAAAAGAGAAGAGCGTGAAAGAGAAGAAAGAAGAGAAAGACGAGTTAGAGAAAGGCATAGGTATAGGTCTGCCTCTAGTGAAGTAAGTGAAAGTGAGGAATATGAAAGACCTAGGGTAAGGAGAGCATAACAACATCATAACCAACCCCAAGCCCAACCTAGGGAACAAAAAGTTGACCTCCCTCATTTTCATGGCAAAGAGGATGTGGAAGCCTACCTTGATTGGGAAATGAAGGTAGAGCAACTCTTTGTTTGTTATAACATAAGTGAAGAAAAGTTCCGCTGGCAACCCTTAGCTTCCAAGGGCATGCCATGTATTGGTGGACCTCCTTGGTCAATGAGAGGCGCCGCCTTCGTAACCCTCTGGTGGATTATTGGAATGATCTCAAGGGGGCTATGAGGCGTAGACACGTCCCTTCTTATTATGAAAGAGAGCTCTTGGATAAACTCCAAAGATTAAAATAGTACAACTCAAGTGTTGAGGAGTACAGACAAACCCTGGAGCTTTTCATGATGAGAGCAGGCGTCACCGAAGAACCAAGGGCCACCGAAGCTAGATTTTTAAGTGGTTTGAACTCTGACATAAGATACAAAGTTGAGCTCTTACCATATAATAATCTAGATGACCTAGTCCAACTTTGCATAAGAGTGGAAAATCAATTAAAAAGAAAAGGTGGAGCAAAAAGAGAATTTCCATCCTACAATTATGCAAAGAGGGACCTAGGCAAGGTAAGCTCTTCCAAGAGCTCTCCTAAAGAGGAACCATCCAAGCATGTGCATAAAGAACATAAACCCATGCATCATAGAGACAGCCCCCTACTAGTTCTAACAATAGGACTAGTAGTATTAAATGCTTTAAATGTCTTGGGAGAGGCCACATTGCCTCTCAGTGCCCCAATAAGAAAACCATGATCATGAGGGGCCAAGAGATTTTTAGTGAGAGTAGCTCATCTTCCTCCTCTAGTGAGAGTGAGGAAGAAGGGGGTCATGAGCATCATGAGCATGACATTGTTGAAAATCCTTGTGATAGAGATCTCTTAATGGTTAGACGCCTTCTTGGAAGCCAACCCCTTGAGCTTAACCACTCCCAAAGAGAGAACATTTTTCATACACGTTGTAAAGTTTTAGACAAAACCTGTTCTCTCATTGTGGATAGTGGATCCTGCTGCAATTGTTGTAGCTCAAGGTTGGTAGAGAAGCTAGCCTTACACCCAATTCCTCATCCTAGACCTTACAAGCTCCAATGGCTTAATGAGGAAGGGGAAATGGTTGTAAACCAACAAGTGAAGGTGCCGTTCTCCATTGGAAAGTATCAAGATGAGATCTTATGCGATATAGTTCCAATGAAGGCTGGCCATATCTTGTTAGGGAGGCCTTGGCAGTTTGACAAACAAGTCATTCACCATTGCTACTCTAATGAGATAATCCTCACTCATAAGGGTAAAAGAATAAATTTGACTCCTCTCACACCTTCACAAGTGGCTGAGGATCAACTCATCATGAAACATAAAAGAGATGAGGAAAAACAAAGTTCAAAGTAAAAAAAAAAAAGGTTTCATCCCTAAAGCTTGAAAAGGGTAAAGAGGGAGAGTTGGAAGGAGGTACCCCTTCCAATGAGGTAATTAAGAAAGAGAGTCATTTTGCAACAAAAATGGATATTAAAGAAGCTCTCTTGCTTGATCGACCTTTTTATCTCCTTCTTTGTAAAGAGGTACCTTCTGACACTACCACAAGTCATGAAATTGAGTCTCTTCCAAAAGGGGTTCAAAATCTTTTAAAAGAATTTGATGATCTTTTCCCTCAAGAGGTTCCGAGGGGATTACCACCTCTAAGGGGAATAGAACACCAAATTGACCTTGTTCCTAGCGCAAGTCTGCCCAATAGACCCGCGTATAGGAAAACCCCGTTGAGACCAAAGAGATTTAGTCTCAAGTTCAAGACTTGTTGGAGAAGGGTTGGGTTCAAAAGAGCCTTAGCCCTTGTGCGGTTCCTGTTTTGTTGGTGCCCAAAAAGGATGGAAAATGGCGGATGTGTATGGACTGTCGTGCCATCAATAACATCACCATTAAGTATAGACACCCAATCCCTAGGCTAGACGATATGCTTGATGAATTGCATGGAGCAAAAATATTTTCAAAAATTGATCTTAGAAGTGGTTACCATCAAATAAGAATCAAAGAAGGAGATCAATGGAAATCCGCTTTTAAGACCAAATTCGGTCTTTATGAATGGTTGGTGATGCCTTTTGTGCTCACCAATGCTCCACGCACTTTCATGCATCTCATGAATCATGTACTTAGGGATTGCATTGGTAGGTTTGTAGTTGTTTATTTTGATGATATTTTAGTTTATAGTAGGTCTTTAGAAGAACATATAGGACACCTTAGGGAAGTCTTATCTGTCCTTAGAATGAATAAACTATTTGCAAACTTAGAAAAATGCACTTTTTATGTTCCTGGTGTGGTTTTCTTGGGCTTTGTCATTAGTGCCCAAGAGGTCCAAGTGGACCCCCAAAAAATCAAGGCCATTCAAGAATGGCCCACCCCTACTAGTGTGACTGAGATCAAGAGCTTTCATGGCCTCGCAGGATTTTATAGGCACTTTGTGCCTAACTTCTCCACACTAGCTTCACCACTCAATGAGTTGGTGAAGAAGGAAGTTCCTTTCTTGTGGGGTGAAAAACAAAAAGAAGCTTTTCAACTGCTCAAGGATAAACTCAGTAATACACCCGTTCTAGCCCTCCCCGACTTTTCAAAAACTTTTGAGCACTTTTGAGCTAGAATGTGATGCATCGGGAGTAGATGTAGGAGCTGTGTTGTTGCAAGGGGGGAACCCCATTGCTTATTTTAGTGAAAAACTCAATGGTGCCCACCTCAACTACCCCACCTACGACAAGGAGTTTTATGCTTTGATCCGTGCCCTCCAAACTTGGGAACATTATCTTGTTTCCAAGGAATTTGTCATTCATAGTGACCATGAGTCACTTAAGTATTTGAGGGGGCAAGGAAAGTTGAACAAGAGGCATGCTAAATGGGTTGAATTTCTTGAAACTTTTCCTTATGTCATCAAATATAAAAAGGGAAAAACAAATGTGGTGGCCGATGCTCTTTCAAGGAGGCATTCTCTCCTTGCCACCCTCAATGCTCAAATTTTGGCATTTAATGACATAAAAGAAATGTATCCTTCTGACCAAGACTTTAGAACCATTTATACTGCCTCATCTTTCAAAGCCAAAGATGGCTTCTACGTGTGTGAGGGGTACTTATTCAAAGAGGGCAAACTTTGTGTACCCCAAGGATCCATTAGGAAATTACTGACAAAAGAGAGCCATGAAGGTGGGCTCATGGGGCATTTTGGAATTGATAAAATGATGTGACCATGCCTAGCCAAGGACCTATCACTAGGGCCATGGCTAGAAGGATTGAAGAAGACCTAACCCTTGCAGACAAAGGAAGACTTCACCTCCTATGGAGAGTGAAGATATTAGGCTAGGGACTTTAGTTAATAAAATGTAATTTTCCATTATTTTAATTTTGAGGAGCATTAAGAATTTAATTTGGGACATGTATTTAGTCCATTTTTTATTTTTAGGAGGTGTCTTAGGAATTTAGAGGGTGGATTTAGCTTTTTGAGTCTTTATGAAGGAAATAAGGGGTAACCTTGATATCTACACCACTCTTTTCTACATAAACCCCCTAAGCTAATAAGAAGGAATCTTGGCCCTTGGTTTGAGAAACTTGGGCACCAAGTTTGATGATCTAAGGAGGGAATTGTTTCTCAATTCTCCTCCCTTAGATCTCTCCTTTTAATCCTAGCCCTTCTTTTTTAGGTTATCTTGTTCAAGAGGTCAGCTACCTCTATAAATAGGAGCTCCTCCCTCACTTGTATTTTTTACACTTGAATTTAATCCTAGAGACCATATTGGTTGAGGTTCTTACCTTTGAGTGTCCCTCTTTCTCCTTTGTGAGAGCTTCTAAGAGTTATCAAGGGACCCCTCCCTTGTGGCCTCTCCCCTTTGGCTTATCAAACATAGTATTTGTGGCGCCTCACCCCATTCCTTTCCTCTCCATAAATCCATTTCCCTTCCAAGTGACCTTAGAAAGGATCCTTTGGGCACGTGATCATCAAAGATCACATCAAGTGGTATCTAGAGCCACTTTCTAAAGGTCACGTTCTTTCTCAATTTTTTTTTGCTTTGTTGTTTATTTCTTTGATCTCTTTATTTTAAAGTCCTTCATTTTTTTGTCATCTCTATTTCCTTTATTGTCTAGTAGTATAGCTTTTTATTCTTGCTATTATATGCGCTTTTGTTTTCTATCTATGCGCCTATGTTCCATTTAATTTGATGTGATTTTATTTGTCCCTTTCTTTGCATCTTATTTTTGTGTTCAAGTTGCTTAATTTTCCATTGGTTTTTTATGTTAAAGTGTGCCTAAGAAGTTGTGACCATTAAACCCACATGGTTGAGGATTTTTCCACACCATTGTGGTGATCAACTTTGGCCACTTTGTTGTGCCTGTTGTTTTAAGTCTCTTGCTGAAATTTTTGCTCTATTTTTAGGTGTGTTATTTTTTCTTAATCTTGTGTTTTGTCAAATACTAGTCATGTTAGTTTCCTATTTTGTCTCATTTAAATTCCATAGGTTTTAGCCTCTTAAATTTTTTACAAAAAAGCCCTAAAAAACAGTTTGAATTGAGCTCCTAAGAGGTGAACCTCTTGTTGAGTCTCTTAAGTCTTTTATGCTTTTAGTTCAAGCATATTAATCTCTTTGTTGTTCTTAAATATTTGCTCAATTCAATCTTTATATGTTTCTTGTTTTATGTTGAATTATTAGTAGCTTTCCACTTGGTTTAGATTGGGTGAATTGTGTTAGTAATTTGAGCAATCAATTTACTTCAAAATCAGCCCTAAATCATTCCTTAAGCACCATTAGTTCAGTGGTATTTGGAACTACTAAGTTGTTTTGCCTTTAGTTGCATGCATTGCTTGAAAATTGTGTGACCTTACTTTGTGCTTATTCACTCAAGTGTTATTACTTCAAGAATCCTCATTAAAATTTCAATTCAACAAGCTATTAGGTGCAGCAAAATGATTAGAAAAAGTTAAAAAAAAAGAAAAATTTCAAGTTAAAAAAAAAAGAAGATAGAGAACTCAAAAGAAAGACAAATTTGAAGTTGTGTACCTAATAGTAGAAACATTTGATATGAGGAACCAATTGTGATTCAAAAAAAAAATTACTTGAGTAAGCTTTTTAATTTTTGGTCACTTAAATTTTATTAAGTGTGCAACTATTGGTTTCATTTTTTTTGTTTGAGTCTTTTTTCATCTCTACTCTTAGAGCTAATCTAGAAAAGTTATTTGTGTGCTACCTTCCTTTATGAGCCTTATGTTTTCTTGCTTATCTTCTTTACTTCTTTGAGTTTGTCATTGTTTAATCTATCCACTTGGATTTGTGAACCTTGTTTTGTTATTCACCTTTGTTTGTTGTCTTGTGTTGTATTCGGCCTTGGTAAGCAAAGGTTGGGAAAGGTTCCATATATAAAATTTTGGCAAGTCCAAACAAGAGGAAACAAGGGTAGCATTCTTGGGGTGAGTTGATGCAACTCAAAGGGGCTTGATCAAAAGGAGACAAACACCAAAAAAGCTTGGAGTGAAGACTTTGTTTTATTTTTTTTATTCTTTGTATTGTGTATACTTAATTTTAGATTGGGAGTTTGAGTGCCCTTAAGGCTGACGCATTCTCCCCAAGCAAGGGCCCTATCACTAGGGCCATGGCTAGAAGAATAGAAGAAGACATGGCTAGAGTAGAGGAAGGAAGATCTCACCTCCATATGACCATCAAGTTATGCAAGCCATGACTTATTTACTTGTAATTTTTATTTTAGGAACCTAGGATTTTATTTTGGACATGTATTAGTCCATTTAATTTTCTAGGAGGTGTCTTAGTAATAAGAAGGGGTAAGATTAACTTTTGGGCGTTTATTTAGGAAATAAGGGGGTAGTTTTATAAATACACCCTCTTTTGCTAAATAAAACCCAAAACTAATAAAGGAGTAATCTTGGCCCTTGGATGAGGTAGCTTGGGCACCAATTCTCATTTAAAGGAGGGTATTGATTGGACTTTGGGCTTCAATCCTCCTCCCTTGGATGACTCCTTTTAATCCTAGCCCTTCATTTCCTTCATGACTTGTCCAAGAGGTTAGCTCCCTCTATAAAAAGGTGCTCCTTCACACTCTTGTATTTTTTACACTTGATTGAATAGAAAAACCTTGAGTTGGCCAAAATTCTCTTAGTGTCCACCCTTCTCTCTTTGAGAATTCCTTAGGTTTTTATCAAGGGTTCCATCCCTTGTGGCAAACTTTCCCTCTTAGGCTTATCTTACCTTAAGTGGCGCCTAAAACCACCTCACTTCTTACCTCTCCACAAACCATTTCACCAAAGAAGAAAACCTCTAGAAAAAGATCAAGGGAGGCATGCATCCTTTGGTATCAGAGCATTGGTTCTAGAGGTCTAAACTCTCTTCCTATCTCATTTATTTTTTCTTTCCGTTTTCCTATTTTATTTTATCTTTAATTTCAGCAATTTTTTCTAGCTTTCCATTGTTGTTTATCATTTCCATTTATGTCTTGAGTTTATTGTTTTGAGTTATAGTTTATTTGCACCATTTATTTTTTGCTTGATGCAATTTATATTGTTCTTTTCTTTGCATCTACGTCTCTCCCATATTCATTAATTTCCGCTTAAGGTTTGAGTTGGGTGTTTTCTTGCTTGAATTTTGGTTTTGAGAATTTCTTGCTAAAAATCCATGCCATTGTGGTGAATTCCACAACCTTGTGGTCAAGAAATTTAGACCAAATTCTTGTGTTTCCTTGCACCTAGTTGCCTTGTTTTTGCTTTATTTTTAGCTTTTATTTTTCACTTTTATACTCTTGTGTAGTTGTCTATAAGTCATGTTTATAGTTTCCCATTTTGTCTATTAATTCCTTTTAAGTTTAGCCTCTTATGTTTTTACAAAAAAAATTTGAAACTTGTTAAATTGAGCAACATAGAGGGTCATACCTCATGTCTAAGTCTCTTTAGAAGTTCATGTGCTTTTAGTTTCAAGCATATTCTTAAAAAAAATTCAAAAATAGTTGCTCAA
This sequence comes from Psophocarpus tetragonolobus, assembly GCA_037954015.1. Lineage (NCBI taxonomy): Eukaryota > Viridiplantae > Streptophyta > Magnoliopsida > Fabales > Fabaceae > Psophocarpus > Psophocarpus tetragonolobus. Next base: position 100,713,523 of record CM075689.1, read on the forward strand.
TTTCCTTTGTCTTTATTTTCTTTATACGTATAATTAGTAGCTCATTTGTGTGGTAAAAGTAGTTCTTGTTTGTGGGTGCTTTCACTTAAGCTATAAGTTTGGTATTTGTGTTCAACAAATTACTAAAAACTTAACAAAGCTTGAGTCCAGTGGCACACCAAACTAATAAACCATTAACACATCTATAACTACTTTGCATTTTGAAGTCATTTCTAGTAGTACCTAAATTGTTGCTTTTAATTTTATTTATTGTTCCAAGCGCATAACTCTTTGTTATCAACCACTAAATTCACAATCAATTTAGGTGCATCTAGTAAATATTCAAAAAAAAAAACAACAAGAAAACAAAGTCTAAAATAAAATACAAAAAAAAAACAACGAAGGATTAAAAAAAAAAAGAGATCAAACAAAAGAAAAGAAAGTTTGAAAAAAAATTCATTTGATGTACCTAACCTAAAATTAGCAAGTGCTTCAACTTTGAACTTGGAACCTTAAAAGAAATTTTATTACTTTTGGTACACTAGAACTTGATATTTGTGTTCTTCTACTCTTTAATCTAGTGCCATTCTTAGGTATTCCATTGTGTGCTCTCTTTCTTTTGTTTACCTTTTAGTTGTTGTTTGTCTTTTAAATCATCTTTCTAGTTTGTCTTATATACTCTTACCATTTGGTTAAGTGTCCTTTTGATTGTGTTATATTTTATTGCTTTTTGAGTTTCTATTCGCACCTCCCCTTCCTACTTTTGGTTTCTTTGGTTTGTGTGTTAGTGTCACTTTTGGGAGAAAGCTTGAAAAAGGAGCTTACCACAAGGGTAGCATATTTTAGAAGGTTGGACTAAGAGCCTAAGGGATCACCTCAAAAGGAAATACACCTAGCCGTGAGGACTTTGATTTGAGAGAGCACTTGGAGAATCATTTTTTGAAGACTTTACTTTTTCTTTAATTTGGGTGTATTAATTTTGTATTTGGGAGTTTGAGTGCCCTTAAGGCCCTCCCGTTGGTTGTAATAAAATTTAATCAATTTTTTAGTTTCTCGAAAATTAGGTGAAGGAGGAAGAAGTGGTACACTTCCTTCAACACCTTAGGAGCTCGCTTTAGATCCCTTCTCTTTTGAATTTTTGCTTTAAAATTCTTGCTTTATTTTTCTTATTCAAAACGCTTAGAAGGCTAAAGAGTTCCAAAGACTCATCAAGCCATTTTAGGCAAGAAAACACAAAAAGAGAGGAGTGTTTGTTTGTGAAAATTTTTTAGCCACCTTTTTCCTCTTAGAAATTCAAGCACAATGACATCACACACCCACTCTAGTGCTCATAGTTATTCATCAAACAAGAGTGTAAACCAAAGAAATATTTCTAAAGATTACACTCTAGAAAACTTAAACATGGACTTTAGGGAGTGGATGGCAAAAGAACAAGAGAGAAGAGAAGAAAAAAGGAGAGAAAAAGAGTCCAAGGAGAAAAGAAAAATAAAAGAAAGAGAGGAAGAAAAGAGAGAAAAAAGAGAGAAGGAAGAGATAAGAATAAGAGAAAGGAGAGAAGATGAAGAAAGGAGAGAAAGAAAAGAAAGACAAAGAAGAAGAAAAAAGAAAGCATGGGAATGGTGAGAATTACAAAATGAAAGGGATAGTCTTAGGTTCTCCATCTAGACATACCCATAGGAGTGAAAGTGAGGAAGAATACTACAATCATCCTAGGAGAAACTCCCATTCATCCATGCATAATAATGGGGCCCCTCCAAGGGAGCCCAAAATTGATCTCCCCCCATTTCATGGGAGGGAAGATGTGGAAGCCTACCTTGATTGGGAAATCAAGGTAGAACAACTCTTCACTTGCCATGAGGTAAGAGAAGAAAGAAAGGTTCCAATGGCAACCCTTAGCTTCCAAGGGCATGCCATGCATTGGTGGGTTGGGTTAACCAATGAGAGAATCCGCACCAATATGCCTTCATAAGATATTGGAATGATCTTAGAAGTGCTCTAAGAAGAAGGCATATTCCCTCTTGGTATGAAAGAGATCTTTTGGATAGACTCCAATGGCTAAGGCAAACCAACCTTAGTATAGAAGAGTATAGACAAAAGATGGAACTTCTTATCTTGAGGGCGGGTATCATTGAGGAACCCAAGGCCACTATGGCAAGGTTTTTGTGTGGGTTGAGCCCCAAAATTCGTGATAAGGTGGAACTCTTCTCATACAATTCCCTTGATGAGTTAGTTCAACTTTGCATCAAGGTGGAAAATCAACTTAGAAGGAAAACTTTTAAAAAGGATAACCCACCTTATGTAAAGAGGGACCAACCTACGGGGAACTCTTTCAAGAGTTACCCCAAAGAGGAACATCCCAAGCACTTCAAAGAGCATAAAACATCACATATAGAGAGAAAAACCGCTACTACTAACTCTCACGAGAAAGTTAGTAGTATCAAATGCTTTAAATGTCTTGGGAGTGGCCACATTGCCTCTCAATGCCCTACTAAGAGAAACATAATCATGAGGGCCCAAGATGTTTATAGTAGTGAGTCTAGCTCACACTCCTCTAGTGAGAGCGAAGGAGAAGGGGTTCATGCATACCAATCTGATTGTGATGAAACCGCTTATGCATGTGAGCGAGACCTCTTAATGATAAGAAGACTTCTTGGAAGCCAACCTTTGAAAGTGTCCTCATCTCAAAGGGAGAACATATTCCACACTCCTGTAAGGTGAATGACAAAATATGTTCTCTCATTGTGGATAGTGGGTCATGCTACAATTATTGTAGCTCAAGGTTGGTGGAAAAGCTAGCCTTGACCCCACTTCCCCACCCTAAGCCTTACAAGCTTCAATGGCTCAATGAGCAAGGGGAAATGAAGGTCAATGAGCAAGTCAAGGTTCCAATTTCCATTGGGTCTTATAAAGATGAGATCCTATGTGACATAGTCCCAATGGAAGCTGGCCATATCTTGCTAGGAAGACCATGGCAATTTGATAAGAAAGCCATACACCATGGTCATTCCAATAACATCATCCTCACTCATAAGGATAAGCGCATTAAGTTGTGTCCTCTAACACCTTCACAAGTGGCGGAGGACCAACTCATCATGAAACATAAGAGAGATGAGGAGAAAAAAAAAGCAAAGGTTTACCCCTAAAGCTTGAAAGGGGTAAAGAGGTTGAGTTGGAAGTTGGTGCCCCTTCCAAGAAAGTCATTAGTAAAGGGAGTTTATTTGCGACAAAATTGGATTTAAAGGAAGCCCCCTTAACTAACAGATCTTTCTATCTCCTCCTTTGCAAAGAGGCATCCCCCATTTCTTCCCCCTCCACTTTTTTCCCTTCTAGTTCTAGCACTGCCATAGAACTTGGACCTGAGAACCTACCTCAAGAGGTTTAAGAGCTTTTAAAGGAGTTTGGTGATATATTCCCTAATGAAGTTCCCAAAGGACTTCCTCCAATTAGGGGTATAGAACACCAAATAGACTTGGTACCTGGGGCTAGCCTGCCTAATAGGCCTGCTTATAGGAGTAATCCCATAGAGACCAAGGAGATTGAATCTCAAGTCCAAGAACTATTGGAGAAGGGTTGGGTTCAAGAGAGCCTAAGCCCTTGTGCTGTGCCAGTTTTGTTGGTGCCTAAGAAGAATGGCCAATGGAGGATATGCATTGATTGTCGAGCAATCAATAACATCACCATCAAATATAGGCACCCTATCCCTAGGCTTGATGACATGCTTGATTAATTGCATGGGGCCCAATTATTTTCAAAAATCGATCTTAAGAGTGGTTATCACCAAATCCGCATCAAGGAAGGTGATGAGTGGAAAATGGCTTTTAAGACCAAGTTTGGGCTGTATGAGTGGTTGGTAATGCCCTTTGGGCTTACCAATGCCCCAAGAACCTTCATGAGGCTTATGAATCATGTCCGTAGGGATTGCTTAGGAAAATTTTGTGTTGTTTATTTTGATGACATCTTAGTGTATAGCAAGAGCCTAGATGAACATGTAGGCCATCTTAGGTGCGTCTTTTGCATTCTTAGGTCACACCAACTCTATGGAAATCTTGAAAAATGTAATTTTTGTGTGGAGGGTGTGGTGTTCTTAGGTTTTATAGTTAATAAAAATGGGGTTCAAGTAGACCCCGACAAAATCAAAGCCATCCAAGAATGGCCCACCCCAAAAAGTGTGACTGAGATCAAGAGTTTTCATGGTCTCGCGAGCTTTTACAGGCACTTTGTGCCTAACTTCTCCACACTTTTCTCACCAATCAATGATTTGATGAAGAAGGATACTCCTTTCCTTTGGGGTGAAAAACAACAAAAAGCCTTTGAACTTATCAAAGAGAAACTGACCCATGCACCAGTTTTAGCTCTTCCTGACTTTTCTAAAACTTTTGAGCTAGAGTGTGATGCATCGGGAGTGGGTGTGGGAGTTGTGTTGTTACAAGGTGGTCATCCTGTGGCTTATTTTAGTGAAAAACTAAATGGAGCCACCTTAAACTACCCCACCTATGATAAAGAGTTTTACTCTTTGATAAGGGCCCTTCAAACTTGGGAACATTATCTTGTACCCAAGGAGTTCATCATTCATAGTGACCATGAGTCACTTAAGTATTTGAAGGGTCAAGGCAAGCTTAATAAAAGGCATGATAAATGGGTAGAATTTCTTGAAACTTTCCCTTATATCATCAAATACAAGAAAGGAAAACATATTGTGGTGGCTAATGCTTTGTCTCGTAGACATACCCTTTACACCACCTTAAGTGCAAAGATTCTTGGATTTGATAATATTAGAGAAATGTATCTTTCTGATAAGGATTTTGGATCTATTTATGCTGCCTCCACATTTGCATGTAAAACCCAAAATGGGTTCTTTGTGAGTGAGGGGTACCTTTTCAAAGGTAGCAGACTTTGTGTACCCCAAGGATCTATGAGAAACCTGTTGACAAAAGAGAGCCATGAGGGTGGGATCATAGGACATTTTGGAATTAACAAAACTCTTATGCTTTTACAAGAAAAATTCTTTTGGCCCCATAGGAAGAAAGACGTCTATAGACATTGTCATAGATGCATTGCTTGCTTGCAAGCTAAGTCTAAGACAATGACTCATGGATTGTACACACCCTTACCTGCTCCTTCTGCACCTTGGCTGGATATTAGTATGGATTTCATCCTTGGCCTGCCTTGAACCCAACGAGGTACTGATGAAGAAGATGAGGACCTATCAGATTTCAGGTCAAATCCTTCCCAAGGGGGAGGGGATGATGCCTTCTCCCCAAGCAAGGGCCCTATCACTAGGGCCATGGCTAGGAGAATAGAAGAAGACATGGCTAGAGTAGACGGAGGAAGATCTCACCTCCATATGACCATCAAGTTATGCAAGCCATGACTTATTTACTTGTAATTTTTATTTTAGGAACCTAGGATTTTATTTTGGACATGTATTAGTCCATTTAATTTTCTAGGAGGTGTCTTAGTAATAAGAAGGGGTAAGATTAGCTTTTGGGCCTTTATTTAGGAAATAAGGGGGTAGTTTGATAAATACACCCTCTTTTGCTAAGTAAAACCCAAAACTAATAAAGGAGTAATCTTGGCCCTTGGATGAGGTAGCTTGGGCACCAATTCTCATTTAAAGGAGGGTATTGATTGGACTTTGGGCTTCAATCCTCCTCCCTTGGATGACTCCTTTTAATCCTAGCCCTTCATTTCCTTCATGACTTGTCCAAGAGGTTAGCTCCCTTTATAAAAAGGTGCTCCTTCACACTCTTGTATTTTTTACACTTGATTGAATAGAAAAACCTTGAGTTGGCCAAAATTCTCTTAGTGTCCACCCTTCTCTCTTTGAGAATTCCTTAGGTTTTTATCAAGGGTTCCATCCCTTGTGGCAAACTTTCCCTCTTAGGCTTATCTTACCTTAAGTGGCGCCTAAAACCACCTCACTTCTTACCTCTCCACAAACCATTTCACCAAAGAAGAAAACCTCTAGAAAAAGATCAAGGGAGGCATGCATCAAAGGCCCTCCCTTGGTTTGTAATAATTTTGGTTAATTTTAGCGTAGTTCCTCGTTAATTAGGTGAAGAAGGGAGAAGTGGTACACTTCCTTCAACACCTTAGGAACACGATTAGAGCCCTTTCTCTTTTACATTCTTGCACTTTTATTTTATTTTATGTTATTTTGAAAAAACGTGTAGAAGCTAAGAGTTCCAAAGACTCATCAAGCCATTTTAGGTGAGAAAAAAAAAAGAGAGGAGTGTTGCTTGAAAAAAAAAAAAAATTTTGGCCTACCCTTTAGTTTTTAGCATCCAAGCACCATGACTTCCCACACACATTCTAGTGCACATAGTTGTTCATCGAGTAAGAGTGTCAACCAAAGAAAACCTTCTAAGGGAGACACTCTTGAAAACCTTAACTTAGAATTTAGGGAATGGATGGCTAAAGAACAAGAAAGGAGAGAAGAAAAAGAGAGAAAAAAAATAAAAGAAAAGGAAAAACAAAAAGAGAAGGAAGGGTTAAAAAAAAGAGATGTTGGAAATGAGAAAAGAGAAAAAACAGCGAGAAGGGAGAAGGCAAAGAGAGAGAAGAGAGGATGAAGAAAGGAGAAGAAGGAAAGAACTAGAAAGAAAAAGAGAAAAGAGGAAGAAGAGAGAAGGATAGGAGAAGTGAGTAAGAGGAGAGATGGGAGGGAGGGTGATAGAAAAAATAAAGGAATTCTCATAAGATCCCCATCTAGGAATTTTAGCTCTAGTGAAGAAGAATACTATAGAAATCAACATAAGCATCACTCTGATTCATCATACAATCATCATTCTCCTCAAGAGAACATAAATCATGCTAGGGAACCAAAGGTAGACCTACCCCATTTTCATGGTAGGGAAGATGTTGAGACTTACCTAGATTGGGAAGTCAAAGTGGAACAACTCTTTCGATGCTATGAAATTAGGGAAGAAAGGAAAGTACCTTTGGCCTCCCTTAGTTTTCAAGGTTTTGCTTTGCATTGGTGGGATGGGTTAGTCAAGGATAGGTCCCGTAAACAAATGCCTGACATTCGCTACTGGAATGATTTAAAAACTTGTTTGCGAAGAAGGCACATTCCTTCATATTATGAGAGGGATCTTTTGGATAGGCTCCAAAGAATTAGGCAACATAACCTAAGTATTGAGGAGTATAGACAAAAGATGGAGCTTCTCATACTAAGGGCCAATATCATTGAGGAACCCAATGCCACCCTTGCTAGGTTTTTGTGTGGATTAAGCTCTGACATTAGAGATAAGGTAGAGCTTCTTTCATACTCAAACCTTGATGAGTTGGTAGAACTTTGTGTAAGAGCTGAGAATCAACTCAAGAGAAAAAGTTTTAAAAAAGATTCTCCCTCTTACTCAAAGAGAGACCAACTTAAGGGAAATTCTTTCAAGGGTTTTCCCAAAGAGGAACCTAAGCATTTTCAAGATACAAAAGCACCTCATGTAGAGAGAAAACCCCCTACTACTAAGCCTACTGAAAGGAAAAGTAGTATCAAATGCTTCAAATGTCTTGGGAGAGCCATGATCATGAGGGGACAAGACATTTGTAGTGATAATAGCTCATCTTCCTCCTCTAGTGTGAGAGTGAGGAAGAAGGGGGACATACTTTTGAACAAGAGTGTGAGAAAGCTTTTCCTTATGAGGGGGACCTCCTTATGGTTCAAAGGCTTCTTGGAAGCTAACCTCTAGAGCTTGGCCAGTCACAAAGAGAGAACATCTTCCATACAAGATGTAAAGTAAATTACAAAGTACGTTCTCTCCTTGTTGATAGTGGCTCCTATTGTAACTGTTGTAGCTCTAGGTTGGTTGAAAAACTAGCCTTGACTACCATGCCCCATCCCAAACCTTACAAATTGCAATGGCTCAATGAGCAAGGGGAGATGGTAGTCAATGAACAAGTTATGGTTCCAATTTCCATAGGATCTTATAATGATGAGATTCTTTGTGACATAGTTCCTATGGAGGCTGGTCATATCCTGTTGGGGAGACCATGGCAATTTGACAAAAAAGCTATTCACCATGGTCACTCCAACCAAATAATTCTCACCCATAATGAAAAGCGCTTCAAATTGTATCCTTTGTCACCTTCTCAAGTGGCTGAGGATCAATTTGCGATGAAAAAGAAAAGAGTTGAGGAAAAACAAAAACAAAAAAAAGCACAACAAGCTTTACCCTTAAAGCTTGAAAAGGGTAAAGAGAGAGAGTCGGAAGGTGATGCCCCTTCGAAAGGGAATATTAGTAAAAGGAGCCTATTTGCTACTAAACGTGATTTAAAAGAAGCTCATTTGACTAACAAGCCCTTTTATCTCCTCTTTTGCAAAGAAGCATCAAATCCTTCTCCCATTTTGCATTCTTCTGCTGAGAGGACTGCCACAACCCATGCACATGAGCACCTTCCTCAAGGGGTTCAAGATATTTTAAAAGAATTTGATGACATATTCCCTAATGAGGTTCCGAAAGGACTTCCTCCCATTAGGGGTATAGAACATCAAATTGATTTGGTGCCTGGCGCAAGTAAACCTAATAGACCTGCCTATAGGACCAACCCCATGGAGACCCAAGAGATTGAGTCTCAAGTGAATGAGCTGTTGGAGAAGGGTTGGGTTCAAAAGAGCCTAAGCCCTTGTGCTGTGCCAGTCTTGTTGGTGCCCAAGAAGAATGGCCAATGGAGGATGTGTGTTTATTGTCATGCAATCAACAACATCACCATCAAATATAGGCACCCAATCCCCCGTCTTGATGACATGTTGGATGAATTGCATGGGGCAAAAATATTTTCAAAAATAGATCTTAGAAGTGGTTACCACCAAATAAGGATCAAAGAGGGTGATGAGTGGAAAACTGCTTTTAAGACTAAATTTGGTCTTTATGAGTGGTTGGTTATGCCTTTTGGGCTAACTAATGCCCCAAGCACATTCATGCGCTTAATGAATCATGTACTAAGGGATTGCCTTGGTAAATTTTGTGTAGTTTACTTTGATGACATTTTAGTTTACTCTAGGAACCTAGATGATCATTTAGGACATCTAAGGCATGATTTTTCTCTTCTTAGGAGTAATCATCTTTTTGGTAACTTAGAAAAATGCACTTTTTGTGTAGATAGTGTAGTTTTCCTAGGTTTTGTAGTTAGCACAAAAGGGGTTCATGTTGATCCCGAAAAGATAAAAGCTATTCAAGAATGGCCCACCTCAAAGAGTGTGATAGAGATCAAAAGCTTTCATGGTCTCGCTGGATTTTATAGGCGCTTTGTGCCTAATTTCTCCACGCTCTTCGCAATAATAAATGATTTGGTGAAAAAGGAAGTTCCTTTCCTTTGGGGTGAGAAACAAGAGAAAGTCTTCCAGCTAATTAAGCATAAACTGACCCATGCACTAGTCTTGGCATTACCTGACTTTTTTAAAACATTTGAACTTGAATGTGATGCCTCTGGTGTAGGTGTGGGGGCTGTCTTGTTGCAAGGAGGGCACCCCATTGCATATTTCAGTGAAAAACTCAATGGTGCCCCCCTCAACTACCCCACCTATGATAAGGAGTTTTATGCTCTAATTAGGGCCTTTCAAACTTGGGAGCATTACCTTGCTCCCAAGGAGTTTGTCATTCATAGTGACCATGAGTCACTAAAATATTTGAGGGGTCAAGGTAAATTGAACAAAAGGCATGCAACGTGGGTGGAATATCTTGAATCCTTCCCTTATGTCATCAAGTACAAGAAAGAAAAACAAAATGTGGTGGCTGATGCTCTTTCTAGACGTCATGCCCTTTATTCATCATTGAGTGCAAAAATCTTGGGATTTGATGACATTCGGGCTATGTATCCGTCTGATAAGGATTTCGGCCCCATATTTGCTACCTCTGCATCTGCATTTGCGTTAAAGGCCCATGATGGGTACTTCATCAGTGAGGGGTATCTTTACAAAGGGAGTAAGCTTTGTATACCCCAAGGATCAATTAGGAACTTACTTACAAAAGAGAGTCATGAAGGTGGGCTCATGGGGCATTTTGGTATTTCAAAAACCCTCATGCTTTTACAAGAGAAATTCTTTTGGCCCCATATGCGTAGAGATGTCCATAGACATTGCTCTAAATGTATAGCTTGCTTGCAAGCAAAGTCTAAAGCAATACCTCATGGACTATACACACCTTTACCTGCTCCACCTTGGGAGGATATTATCATGGATTTCATCCTTGGGCTCCCAAGAACCCAACGAGGTGCAGACTCCATATTTGTGGTGGTGGACCGATTTTCAAAAATGGCCCATTTTATTTCCTGCCACAAAGTGGATGATGCAAGCAACATCGCAAGACTTTTCTTTAAAGAGGTTGTCCGATTGCATGGTATACCCTCTTCAATAGTGTCAGATAGGGATGTGAAGTTCCTTAGCCATTTTTGGAAAACTCTTTGGGCTAAACTGGGAACTAAACTTCTTTTTTCCACTACCTATCACCCTCAAACTGATGGGCAAACAGAAGTGGTGAATAGATCTTTATCCACTATGCTGAGGGCTCTCCTTAAAGGCAACCATAAGTCTTGGGATTAGTACCTTCCCCACATTGAATTTGCTTATAACCGAGTGGTTCATAGAACCACCAAGCATTCTCCTTTTGAGGTAGTCTATGGCTTTAATCCTCGTACTCCTCTAAATCTTTTACCTCTTCCTCTTTCTGTTGCTGTGCATAAAGAAGGAGAGGCAAAAGCCATTTTTGTAAAACAATTACATGAGAGGGTTAAAGTTAACATAGAGCGCCAATCCTTGAGAGATGCACTAAGGTTTAAAAATTGTCTATTGTGCCTACGCCCTCACACAGCAGTTCCCCAAGTGACTCTATGATGTGACCATGCCTAGCCAATGACCTATCACTAGGGCCATAACTAGAAGGATTGAAGAAGACCTAGCCGTTGTAGACAAAGGAAAACTTCACCTCCTGTGGAGAGTAAAGATATTACGCTAGGGACTTTAGTTAATAAAATGTAATTTTCCTTTATTTTAATTTTGAGGAGCATTAGGAATTTAATTTGGGACATGTATTTAGTCCATTTTTTATTTTTAGGAGGTGTCTTAGGAATTTAGAGGGTGGATTTAGCTTTTTGGGTCTTTATGAAGGAAATAAGGGGTAGCCTTGATATCTACACCCCTCTTTTCTGCATAAACCCCCTAAGCTAATAAGAAGGAATCTTGGCCCTTGGTTTGAGAAACTTGGGCACCAAGTTTGATGATCTAAGGAGGGAATTGTTTCTCAATTCTCCTCCCTTAGATCCCTCATTTTAATCCTAGCCCTTCTTTTTTAGGTTATCTTGTTCCAGAGGTCAGCTACCTCTATAAATAGGAGCTCCTCCCTCACTTGTATTTTTTACACTTGAATTTAATCCTAGAGACCATATTGGTTGAGGTTCTTACCTTTGAGTGTCCCCCTTTCTCCTTTGTGAGAGCTTCTAAGAGTTATCAAGTGACCCCTCCCTTGTGGCCTCTCCCCTTTGGCTTATCAAACATAGTATTTGTGGCACCTCACCCTATTCCTTTATTCTCCATAAATCCATTTCCCTTCCAAGTGACCTTAGAAAGGAGCCTTTGGGCACGTGATCATCAAAGATCACATCATAAAACCTTAATGCTTTTAAAAGAAAAATTCTTTTGGCTCCATATGAAAAAAGATGTCCAAAGACATTGCTTGCGATGCATAGCTTGTTTACAAGCTAAGTCCCGAGTAATGCCTCATGGACTTTACACACCTTTACCCACTCCTTCTACACCTTGGCTAGATATTAGCATGGATTTTATCCTTGGGCTCCCAAGAACCCAACGAGGTGTATACTCCATCTTTGTGGTAGTGGACCGCTTTAGTAAAATGACACATTTCATTCCCTGCCACAAAGTGGATGACACGAGTCACATCGCAAGGCTTTTCTTTCGTGAGGTTGTCCGCTTGCACGGAATACCCTCAACCATAGTCTCTGATAGGGATGCTAAGTTCCTTGGCCATTTTTGGAAAACTCTTTGGGCAAGGCTAGGAACTAAGCTCTTATTTTCTACCACTTGTCATCCTCAAACATATGGAAAAACTGAGGTATTAAATAGATCCCTATCCACTATGTTGAGGGAACTCTTGAAAGGAAACCACAAGTCTTGGGATGAATATCTCCCCCACATTGAATTTGCATATAATAGGGTGGTTCATCGAACCACTAAGCACTCCCCTTTTGAGGTTGTATATGGTTTTAATCCTCTCACCCCTCTGGACTTGTTACCACTCCCTAACACCAGAATTTTTCATAAAGAAGGGAAAACTAGGGCTGATTTTGTCAAAAAATTACATGAGAGGGTCAAAACTAACATTGAAACCCAATCTAAGGGGTATGCTTCATCTAGCAACAAGGGGAGGAAGGAAGTCATCTTCGAAAAGGGCGATTGGGTTTGGCTTCACCTAAGAAAGGATCGTTTCCCTTCTAAGAGGAAGTCCAAACTTAGCCCTCGAGGAGATGGTCCCTTCCAAATCCTTGAGAAGGTAAATAATAATGCATATAAGTTAGACCTTCCCGAGGATTATGGAGTTAGCACCACCTTTAATGTTTGTGATCTTACCCCCTTTTTAGGTGATGACATGGAAAAGGACGACCCTCCAAATTTGAGGACAAATCCTTCCGATGGTGGAGGAGATGATGCAATCCTACCTATCAAGGGTCCTCTCACTAGGGCAATCGCTAGGAGGATTGAAGAGGACTTGGCCCGGAAAGACTCATTAAGACCCCAGCTAATGATAGAGATAGATATTTTAGGCCATAGTCCTTAGTTTTCCTCTTGTAAATATTAATTAGCTTTTAATTCCCTTTTAGGCCTTGTATTTTGGCCATTTATTTTAGTTTCTAGAGTTTAGGGTGTAATTAGCTTAGGAAGGGAGGTGAGGGGAGTAAAGGGCCTAATAACACAAAGGAGTGTGGATCTTTTTCCACACCCCCTTGATTAGGCCGTGACACTCCCTAGCTTAAGGCTAGGCACCACTTTTAGTGGGCCTAAGAGGGATTAATGCTCCTAATACTAATTAGGCCCAAGTCCCACATTGCCTAGTTTTGAGTGCCTTGCTCCCTCTTTGGGCTATAAATACACCTAGTCTCTCTTGTACAAATCACACTTGATTGAATGAAGTAAGGCTCTTTTTGAGCAATTTATTCTTGAGTGTCCTTGAGAATCCTCTCTCTTGAGGAATCTCTCCCTTAAAGCTTTTATCAAGGGACTCTCCCTTGTGGCAAGCAACATAAAATTTTTTTGACTCATCTTTCTCCTAGAAAGTGGCGTCAACCCTCTCCCATTTCTAACCTCTCCATCCTCCATTTTCTTAGAGGAAGGAACCTTGGTTGAAGAGATCAAGGGAGTGCATCATAAGCTTTGTTAAGTTTTTAGTAATTTTTTGAACACAAATACCAAACTTATAGCTTAAGTGAAAGCACCCACGAACAAGAACTACCTTTACCACACAAATGAGCTACTAATTCTACGTATAAGGAAAATAAAGACAAAGGGAATTGAGCAACTATTTTGGAATTTTTTTTTAAGAATATGCTTGAAACTAAAAGCACATGAACCTCTAAAGAGACTTAGACATGAGGTATGACTCTCTATGTTGCTCAATTTAATAAGTTTCAAAAGCTTTTTTATAAAAACAAAAGAGGCTAAACTTAAAAGGAATTAATAGACAAAATGGGAAACTATAAACATGACTTATAGAAAACTACACAAGAGTATAAAAGTGAAAAATAAAAGCTAAAAATAAGGCAAAAACAAGGCAACTAGGTGCAAGGAAACACAAGAATTTGGTCTAAATTTCTTGACCACAAGGTTGTGGAATTCACCACAACGGCATGGATTTTTAGCAAGAAATTCTCAAAACCAAACTTCAAGCAAGAAAGCACCCAACTCAAAGCTTAAGCAGAAATTAATGAATATGGGAGAGACGTAGATGCAAACAAAAGAACAATATAAATTGTATCAAGCAAAAAATAAATGGCGCAAGTAAACTATAACTCAAAACAATAAACTCAAGACATAAATGGAAATGATAAACAACAATGGAAAGCTACAAAAAATTGCGGAAAGTAAAGATAAAATAAAATGGGAAAACGGAAAGAAAAAATAAATAAGGTAGGAAGAGAGTTTATACCTCTAGAACCAATGCTCTAGATACCAAATGATGCATGCCTCCCTTGATCTTTTTCTAGAGGTTTTCTTCTTTGGTGCAATGGTTTGTGGAGAGGTAAGAAGTGAGGTGGTTTTAGGTGCCACTTAAGGTAAGATAAGCCTAAGAGGGAAAGTTTGCCACAAGGGATGGAACCCTTGATAAAAACCTAAGGAATTCTCAAAGAGAGAAGGGTGGACACTAAGATAATTTTGGCCAACTCAAGGTTTTTCCATTAAATAAAATGTAAAAAATACAAGAGTGTGAATAAGTCATGACTTGCATAACTTGATGGTCACATGGAGGTGAGATCTTCCTCCTTCTACTCTAGCCATGTCTTCTTCTATTCTTCTAACCATGGCCTTAGTGATAGGGCCCTTGCTTGGGGAGAATGCATCACACATCCTCCATTGGCCATTCTTCTTGGGCACCAACAAGACTGGCACAGCACAAGGGCTTAGGCTCTTTTGAACCCAACCCTTCTCCAACAGCTCATTCACTTGAGACTCAATCTCTTAGGTCTCTATGGGGTTGGTCCTATAGGCAGGTCTATTAGGTAGACTTGCGCCAGGCACCAAATCAATTTGATGTTCTATACCCCTAATGAGAGGAAGTTCTTTCGGAACCTCATTACGGAATATATCATCAAATTCTTTTAGAATATCTTGAACCCCTTGAGGAAGGTGCTCATGTGCATGGGTTGTGGCAGTGCTCTCAACAGAAGAATGCAAAATGGGAGAAGGATTTGATGCCTCTTTGCAAATGAGGAGATAAAAGGGTTTGTTATTCAAAGGAGCTTCTTTTAAATCACGTTTAGTAGCAAATAGACTCCTTTTACTAATATTCCCTTTCGAAGGCGCATCACCTTTCGACTCTCTCTCTTTACCCTTTTCAAGCTTTAAGGGTGAAGCTTGTTGTGCTTTTTTTGTTTTTGTTTTTCCTCAACTTTTTCTTTTTCATTGCAAATTGATCCTCAACCACTTGAGAAGGTGACAAAGGATACAATTTGAAGTGCTTTTCATTATGGGAGAGAATTATTTGGTTGGAGTGACCATGGTGAATAGCTTTCTTGTCAAATTTCCATGGTCTCCCCAACAGGATATGACCAGCCTCTATAGGAACTATGTCACAAACAATCTCATCATTATAAGATCCTATGGAAATTGGAACCATAACTTGTTCATTAACTACCATCTCCCCTTGCTCGTTGAGCCATTGCAATTTGTAAGGCTTGGGATGGGGTATGGTAGTCAAGGCTAGCTTTTCAACCAACCTAGAGCTACAAAAGTTACAACAGGAGCCACTATCAACAAGGAGAGAACATACTTTGTCATTTACTTTACATCTTGTATGGAAGATGTTCTCTCTTTGTGACTGGCCAAGCTCTAGAGGTTGGCTTCCAAGAAGCCTTTGAACCATAAGGAGGTCCCCCTCATAAGGAAAAACTTCCTCACACTCTTGTTCAAAAGTATGTCCCCCTTTTTCCTCACTCTCACTAGAGAAGGAAGATGAGCTATTCTCATTACAAATGTCTTGTCCCCTCATGATCATGGTTTTCTTGTTGGGGCATTGAGAGGCAATATGGCCTCTCCCAAGACGTTTGAAGCATTTGATACTACTTTGCCTCTCAGTAGGCTTAGTAGTAGGGGGTTTTCTCTCTACATGATGTGCTTTTGTATCTTGAAAATGCTTGGGTTCCTCTTTTGGAAAACCATTGAAAGAGTTTCCCTTAAGTTGTCTCTCTTTGAGTAAGAGGCAGAATCTTTTTTAAAGCTTTTTCTCTTGAGTTGATTCTCAGCTCTTACACAAAGTTCTACCAACTCATCAAAGTTTGAGTATGAAAGAAGCTCTACCTTATCTCTAATGTCAGAGCTTAATCCACACAAAAACCTAGCAAGGGTGGCATTGGGATCCTCAATGATATTGGCCCTTATTATGAAAAGCTTCATCTTTTGTCTATACTCTTCAATACTTAGGTTATGTTGCCTAAGTCTTTGGATCCTATCCAAAAGATCCCTCTCATAATATGAAGGAATGTGCCTTCTTCGCAAACAAGTTTTTAAATCATTCCAGTAGCGAATGTCAGACATTTGTTTACGGGCCCTATCCTTGACTAACTCATCCCACCAATGCAAAGCAGAACCTTGAAAACTAAGGGAGGCCAAAACTACTTTCCTTTCTTCCCTTATTTCATAGCATCGGAAGAGTTGTTCCACTTTGGCTTCCCAATCTAGGTAAGTCTCAACATCTTCCCTACCATAAAAATGGGGTAGGTCTACCTTTGGCTCCCTAGCATGATTTGTGTTCTCTTGAGGAGAATTATGATTGTATGATGAATGGGAGTGATGCTTATGTTGATTTCTATAATATTCTTCTTCGCTAGAGCTAAAATGCCTAGACGGGGATCTTATGAGAATTCCTTTCCTTCTTCGATCACTCTCCCTCCCATCTCTCCTCTTACTCTCTTCTCCTATCCTTCTCTTTTCTTCCTCTTTTTCTCTTTTTCTTTCTAGTTCTTTCCCTTTTCTCCTTTCTTCATCCTCTATTCTCTCTCTTTGCCTTCTTTCTTCTCGCTCTTTCTTCTCTTTTCTCATTTCCAACATCTCTTTTTTTAACTCTTCCTTCTCTTTTTGTTTTTCATTTTCTTTTATTTCTTTTTTTCTCTCTTTTTCTTCTCTCCTTTCTTGTTCTTTAGCCATCCATTGCCTAACTTCTAACTTAAGGTTTTCAAGAGTGTCTCCCTTAGAAGGTTTTCTTTGGTTGACACTCTTACTTGATGAACAACTATGTGCACTAGAATGTGTGTGGGAAGTCATTGTGCTTGGATGCTAAAAACTAAAGGTTAGGCCAAAAACTTTTTTTTTCAAGCGACACTCCTCTCTTTTTTTCTTTTTTTTTGTTTTCTCACCTAAAGTGGCTTGATGAGTCTTTGGAACTCTTAGCCTCTACACGTTTTTTAAAATAAAATAAAATAAAAGTTCAAGAATGTAAAAGAGAAAGGGCTCTAATTGTGCTCCTAAGGTTTTGAAGTAAGTGTACCACTTCTTCCTTCTTCACCTAATTAACGAGGTACTAAGCTAAAATTAACCAAAATTATTACAAACCAAGGGAAGGCCTTAAGGGTACTCAAACTACCAATCTAAAATTAAGTATACACAATACCAAGAATAAAAAAAATAAAAAAAGTCTTCACTCCAAGCTTTTTGGTGTTTGTCTCCTTTTGATCAAGCCCCTTTGAGTTGCATCAACCCACCCGAAGAATGCTACCCTTATTTCCTCCTGTTTGGACTTGCCAAAATTTTATATATGGAACCTTTCCTTACCAAGGCCGAATACAACACAAGACAACAAACAAAGGTGAATAACAAAACAAGGTTCACAAATCCAAGTATATAGATTAAACAATGAAAAACTCAAAGAAGTAAAGAATACAAGCAAGAAAACATAAGGCTCCCAAAGGAAGGTAGCACACAAATAAGTTTGCTAGATTAACTCTAAGAGTAGAGATGAAAAAAGACTCAAACAAAAAAATGAAACCAAAAGTTGCACACTTAATAAAATTTAAGTGACCAAAAACTAAAAAGCTTACTCAAGTAATTTTTTTTTGAATCACAATTGGTTCCTCATATCAAATGTTTCTAGTATTAGGTACACAACTTCAAATTTGTCTTTCTTTTGAGTTCTTTACCTTCTTTTTTTTTTAACTTGAAATTTTTATATTTTTTTTAAACTTTTTTTAATCATTTTGCTGCACCTAATAGCTTGTTGAATTGAAATTTTAATGAGGATGCTTGAAATAATAACACTTGAGTGAATAAGCACAAAGTAAGGTCACATAATTTTCAAGAAATGAACGCAACTAAAGGTAAAACAACTTAGTAGTTCCAAATACCACTGAACTAATGGTGCTTAAGGAATGATTTAGGGCTGATTTTGAAGTAAATTGATTGCTAAAATTACTAACACAATTCACCCAAGCTAAAATTCCATAAAGAGGCACCAATAGTGAAGGTAAACCAAGTGGAAAGCTACTAATAATTCAACATAAAGCAAGAAACATATAAAGATTGAATTGAGCAAATATTTAAGAACAACAAAGAGATTCAACAAGAGGTTTACCTCTTAGGAGCTCAATTCAAAATGTTTTTGAAGGATTTTTTGTAAAAATTTTAAGAGACTAAAACTATGGAATTTAAATGAGACAAAATAGGAAACTAACATGACTAGTATTTGACAAAACACAAGATTAAGAAAAAATAACACACGTAAAAATAGAGCAAACATTTCAGCAAGAGACTCAAATCAAAAGGCACAATAAAATGGCCAAAGTTGATCACCACAATGGTGTGGAAAAATCCTCAACCATGTGGGTTTAATGGTCACAACTTCTTAGGCACACTTTAACATAAAAAACCAAGGGAAGATTAAGCAACTTGAACACGGAATTAAGATGCAAAGAAAGGGACAAATAAAATTGCATCAAATTAAATGGAACATAGGCGCGTAGATAGAACACAAAAGTGCATATAATACCAAGAATAGAAAGTTATACTAATAGACAATAAAGGAAATAGAGATGAAAAAAAATGAAGGACTTTAAAATAAAGAGATCAAAGAGATAAACAACAAAGCAAAAATAAAAAAATTGAGAAAGAACGTGACCTTTAGAAGTGGCTCTAATACCACTTGATGTGATCTTTGATGATCACGTGCCCAAAGGATCCTTTCTAAGGTCACTTGGAAGGGAAATTGATTTATGGAAAGGAAAAAAATCGGGTGAGGCGCCACAAATACTAGGTTTGATAAGCCAAAGGGGAGAGGCCACAAGGGAGGGGTCCATTGATAACTCTTAGAAGCTCTCACAAAGGAGAAAGGGCGACACTCAAAGGTAAGAACCTCACAACCAATATGGTCTCTAGGATTAAATTCAAGTGTAAAAAATACGAGTGAGGGGAGAAGCTCCTATTTATAGAGGTAGCTAACCTCTTGAACAAGATAACCTAAAAAAGAAGGGCTAGGATTAAAATGAGAGATCTAAGGGAGGAGGATTGAGAAACAATTCCCTCCTTAGATCATCAAACTTGGTGCCCAAGTTTCTCAAACCAAGTGCCAAGATTCCTACTTATTAGCTTAGGGGGTTTATGTAGGAAAAGAGGGGTGTAGATATCAAAGCTACCCCTTATTTCCTTCATAAAGACCCAAAAAGCTAAATCCACCCTCTAAATTCCTAAGACACCTCCTAAAATAAAAAATGGACTAAATACATGTTCCAAATTAAATTCCTAATGCTCCTCAAAATTAAAATAAAGGAAAATTACATTTTATTAACTAAAGTCCCTAGCCTAATATCTTCACTCTCCACAGGAGGTGAAGTCTTCCTTTGTCTGCAAGGGCTAGGTCTTCTTCAATCCTTCTAGCCATGGTCCTAGTGATAGGTCCTTGGCTAGGCATGGTCACATCAGGTTTTATTTAGGAAAAGAGGGTGTAGTTATCAAACTACCCCCTTATTTCTTAAATAAAGGTCCAAAAGCTAATCTTACTCCTTCTTATTACTAAGACACCTCCTAGAAAATTAAATGGACTAATACATGTCCAAAATAAAATCCTAGGTTCCTAAAAGAAAAATTACAAGTAAATAAGTCATGGCTTGCATAACTTGATGGTCATATGGAGGTGAGATCTTCCTCCTTCTACTTTAGCCATGTCTTCTTCTATTCTCCTAGCCATGGCACTAGTGATAGGGCCCTTGCTTGGGGAGAATGCATCATCAATCACATCAAATCTTTATATACTTCTTGTTTTATGTTGAATTAGTAGTAGCTTTCCTCTTGGTTTACCTTCACTATTGGTGCCTCTTTATGGAATTTTAGCTTGGGTGAATTGTGTTAGTAATTGGAGCAATCAATTTACTTCAAAATCAGCCCTAAATCATTCCTTAAGCACCATTAGTGCAGTGGTATTTGGAACTACTAAGTTGTTTTACTTTTAGTTGCATGTATTACTTGAAATTGTGTGACCTTACTTTATGCTTATTCACTCAAACGTTATTATTTCAAACATCCTCATTAAAATTTCAATTCAACAACCTATTAGGTGCAGTAAAATGATTAGGAAAAGTTAAAAAAAATATATTAGAAAAATTTAAAGTTAAACAAAAGAGATAAAAAACTCAAAAGAAAGACAAGTTTGAAGTTGTGTACCTAATAGTATAAACATTTGATATGAGGACCCAATTGTGATTAAAAAAAAAATTACTTGAGTAAGCCTTTTAGCTTTTGGTCACTTAAATTTATTAAGTGTGCAACTATTGGTTTCATTTTTTTGTTTGAATCTTTTTTCATCTCTACTCTTAGAGCTAATCTAGGAAAATTATTTGTGTGCTACCTTCATTTGTGAGCCTTATGTTTTCTTGCTTGTCTTCTTTACTTCTTTGAGTTTGTCATTGTTTAATCTATCCACTTGGATTTGTGAACCTTGTTTTGTTATTCACCTTTGTTTGTTGTCTTGTGTTGTATTTCGTCTTGGTAAGGAAAGCTTGAGAAAGGTGTCATACATAAAATTTTGGCAAGTGCAAACAAACAAGGGTAGCATTCTTGGGGTGGGTTGATGCAACTCAAAGGGGCTTGATCAAAAGGATAAAAACACCAAAAAGCTTGGAGTGAAGACTTTGTTTTATTTTTGTTTTATTATTTGTATTGTGTATACTTAATTTTAGATTGGGAGTTTGAGTGCCCTTAAGGCCCTCCCTTGGTTTGTAATAATTTTGGTTAATTTTAGCTTAGTTCCTCATTAATTAGGTGAAGAAGGAA
The DNA here is from genome assembly GCA_037954015.1 of Psophocarpus tetragonolobus. Lineage (NCBI taxonomy): Eukaryota > Viridiplantae > Streptophyta > Magnoliopsida > Fabales > Fabaceae > Psophocarpus > Psophocarpus tetragonolobus. The sequence goes on from CM075689.1 coordinate 100,734,479, forward strand.
GAAGTGGCACACTTCCTGCAACACCTTAGGAGCACGATTAGAACCCTTTCTCTTTTACATTCTTGCACTTTTAATTTTTTGCAAAAAACGTGTAGAGGCTAAGAGTTCCAAAGACTCATCAAGCCACCTTAGGTGAGAAAACAAAAAAGAGAGGAGTATTTCTTGAAAAAAAAACATTTTTGGCCTATCCTCTAGTTTTTAGAATCCAAGAACCATGACTTCCCACACACATTCTAGTGCACATAGTTGTTCATCAAGTAAGAGTGTCAACCAAAGAAAACCTTCTAAGGGAGACACTCTTGAAAGCCTTAAATTAGAATTTAGGGAATGGGTGGCTAAAGAACAAGAAAGGAGAAAAGAAAAAGAGAGAAAAAAAGAAATAAAAGGAAAGGAAAAACAAAAAGAGAAGGAAGAGTTAAAAAAAGAGATGTTGGAAATGAGAAAAGAGAAAAAAGAGCGAGAAGAGAGAAAGCAAAGAAAGAGAAGAGAGGATGAACAAAGGAGAAGAAGGAAAGAACTAGAAAGAAAAAGAGAAAAAGAGGAAGAAGAGAGAAGGAGAGGAGAAAAGAGTAAGAGGAGAGATGGGAAAGAGAGTGATAGAAAAAAGAAAGGAATTATCATAAGATCCTCATCTAGGAATTTTAGCTCTAGTGAAGAAGAATACTATAGAAATCAACATAAGCATCACTCTCATTCATCATACAATCATAATTCTCCTCAAGAGAACACAAATCATGCTAGGGAGCCAAAGTTAGACCTACCTCATTTTCATGGTAGGGAAGATGTTGACACTTACCTAGATTGGGAAGTCAAAGTGGAAGAACTCTTTCGATGCTATGAAATTAGGGAAGAAAGGAAAGTACCTTTGGCCTCCCTTAGTTTTCAAGGTTCTGCTTTGCATTGGTGGGATGGGTTAGTCAAGGATAGGGCGCGTAAACAAATGCTTGATATTCGCTACTGGAATGATTTAAAAACTTGTTTGCGAAGAAGGCACATTCCTTCATATTATGAGAGGGATCTTTTGGATAGGCTCCAAAGACTTAGGCAACATAACCTAAGTATTGAGGAGTATAGACAAAAGATGGAGCTTCTCATACTAAAGGCCAATATCATTGAGGAACCCAATGCCACCCTTGCTAGGTTTTTGTGTGGATTAAGCTCTGACATTAGAGATAAGGTAGAGCTTCTTTCATACTCAAACCTTGATGAGTTGGTAGAACTTTGTGTAAGAGCTGAGAATCAACTCAAGAGAAAAAGTTTTAAAAAAGATTCTCCCTCTTACTCAAAGAGAGACCAACTTAAGGGAAACTCTTTCAAGGGTTTTCCCAAAGAGGAACCCAAGCATTTTCAAGATACAAAAGCACCTCATGTAGAGAGAAAACCCCTACTACTAAGCCTACTGAAAGGCAAAGTAGTATCAAATGCTTCAAATGTCTTGGGAGAGGCCACATTGCCTCTCAATGCCCTAACAAGAAAACCATGATCATGAGGGGACAAGACATTTGTAGTGAGAATAGCTCATCTTCCTCCTCTAGTGAGAGTGAGGAAGAAAGGGGACATACTTTTGAACAAGAGTGTGAGGAAGCTTTTCCTTATGAGGGGGACCTCCTTATGGTTCAAAGGCTTCTTGGAAGCCAACCTCTAGAGCTTGGCCACTCACAAAGAGAGAACATCTTCCATACAAGATGTAAAGTAAATGACAAAGTATGTTCTCTCCTTGTTGATAGTGGCTCTTGTTGTAACTGTTGTAGGTCTAGGTTGGTTGAAAAGCTAGCCTTGACTACCATGCCCCATCCCAAACCTTACAAATTGCAATGGTTCAATGAGCAAGGGGAGATGGTAGTCAATGAACAAGTTATGGTTCGAATTTTCATAGGATGTTATAATGATGAGATTCTTTGTGACATAGTTCCTATGGAGGCTGGCCATATCCTGTTGGGGAGACCATGACAATTTGACAAGAAACCGATTCACCATTGTCACTCCAACCAAATAATCCTCACCCATAATGAAAAGCGCTTCAAATTGTATCCTTTATCTCTTTCTCAAGTGGCTGACGATCAATTTGCGATGAAAAAGAAAAAAGTTGAGGAAAAACAAAAACAAAAAAAAAAAACACAACAAGCTTCATCCTTAAATCTTGAAAAGGGTAAAGAGAGAGTTAGAAGGTGATGCCCCTTCCAAAGGGAATATTAGTAAAAGGAGCCTATTTGCTACTAAACGTGATTTAAAAGAAGCTCATTTGACCATGCCTAGCCAAGGACCTATCACTAGGGCCATGGATTTGAGGTCAAATCCTCTCCAAGGGGGAGGAGATGATGTGACCATGCCTAGCCAAGGACCTATCACTAGGGCCATGGCTAGAAGGATTGAAGAAGAGCCCTTGCAGACAAAGGAAGACTTCTCCTCCTATGGAGAGTGAAGATATTAGGCTAAGGACTTTAGTTAATAAAGTGTAATTTTCCTTTATTTTAATTTTGAGGAGCATTAGGAATTTAATTTGGGACATGTATTTAGTCCATTTTTTATTTTAGGAGGTTTCTTAGGAATTTAGAAGGTGGATTTAGCTTTTTGGGTCTTTATGAAGGAAATAAGGGGTAGCCTTGATATTTACACCCCTCTTTTCCTACATAAACCCCCTAAGCTAATAAGAAGGAATCTTAGCCCTTGGTTTGAGAAACTTGGGCACCAAGTTTGATGATCTAAGAAGGGAATTGTTTCTCAATCCTTCTTCCTTAGATCTCTCATTTTAATCCTAGCTCTTCCTTTTTAGGTTATCTTGTTCAAGAGGTTAGCTACCTCTATAAATAGGAGCTCCTCTCCTTACTTGTATTTTTTACACTTGAATTTAATCCTAGAAACCATATTGGTTGTGATGTTCTTACCTTTGAGTGTCCCCCCTTCTCCTTTGTGAGAGCTTCTAAGAGTTATCAAGGGACCCTTCCCTTGTGGCCTCTCCCCTTTGGCTTATCAAACCTAGTATTTGTGGCACCTTACCCCATTTCTTTCCTCTCCATAAATCCATTTCCCTTTCAAGTGACCTTAGAAAGGATCCTTTGGGCACGTGATCATCAAAGATCACATCAGAATGTCCATGATATCCCGCTCGTGCCCGGGGCATAGTTTGGACTGGGGTGGGGATAAGGTATGCTGAAGAAGGTGTGAAGGGTGTCATAGTTTGAAATGGTGTGGGAACTTCTTTTGGAATTGATGGGGGATTCGGTTGGGTGGGTTGGTTGTGAAATGGTTCCGTGGAGTGTCCCATAGATGAGCCGCTACAGAATGGGGAAGTGGATTCACCCTCATAGGACTCCTTTTGCTTTTTCTTCCTACTAACTTCATCTTCCCGCAAGCTACAATTTCAGAATTCATCGTTCTCATGCCGAAGTTCCGAAATCTCCTCTCTGAGTAACCTGAGAAGTTCGGTTAAGCTGTTTAAATCTATGACCTTGGGCTGTTGAGGTGTGTCTTTACTGTTCTGAGGTTGTTGTGGGGTGCAACTCCATGACTCCTAGTGATGGTCATTTCTTCGCAGTCTTGATTGTAGGATCTTGATGTGATCATGCCTAGCCAAGGACCTATCACTAGGGCCATGGCTAGAAGGATTGAAAAAGACCTAGCCCTTACAGACAAAGGAAGACTTCACCTCCTATGGAGAGTGAAGATATTAGGCTAGAGACTTTAGTTAATAAAATGTAATTTTACTTTATTTTAATTTTGAGGAGCATTAAGAATTTAATTTGGGACATGTATTTAGTCCGTTTTTTATTTTTAGAAGGTGTCTTAGGAATTTAGAGGGTGGATTTAGCTTTTTGGGTCTTTATGAAGGAAATAAGGGGTAGCCTTGATATCTACACCCCTCTTTTCTACATAAACTCCCTAAGCTAATAAGAAGGAATCTTGGCCCTTGGTTTGAGAAACTTGGGCACCAAGTTTGATGATCTAAGGAGGGAATTGTTTCTCAATTCTCCTCCCTTAGATCTCTCCTTTTAATCCTAGCCCTTCTTTTTTAGGTTATCTTGTTCAAGAGGTTAGCTACCTCTATAAATAGGAGCTCCTCCCTCACTTGTATTTTTTACACTTGAATTTAATCCTAGAGACCATATTGGTTGAGGTTCTTACCTTTGAGTGTCCCCCTTTCTCCTTTGTGAGAGCTTCTAAGAGTTATCAAGGGACCCCTCCCTTGTGGCCTCTCCCCTTTGGCTTATCAAACCTAGTATTTGTGGCGCCTCACCCCGTTCCTTTCTCCATAAATCCATTTCCCTTCCAAGTGACCTTAGAAAGGATCCTTTGGGCACGTGATCATCAAAGATCACATCAAGTGGTATCAGAGCCACTTTCTAAAGGTCACGTTCTTTCTCAATTTTTTTTTTGCTTTGTTGTTTATTTATTTGATCTCTTTATTTTAAAGTCCTTCAGTTTTTGTCATCTCTATTTTCTTTATTGTCTAGTAGTATAGTTTTTTATTCTTGCTATTATATGCGCTTTTGTTTTCTATCTACGCGCCTATTTTTCATTTAATTTGATGCGATTTTATTTGTCCCTTTCTTTGCATCTTATTTTTCGTTTTCAAGTTGCATAATTTTTCCTTGGTTTTTTATGTTAAAGTGTGCCTAAGAAGTTGTGACCATTAAACCCACATGGTTGAGGATTTTTCCACACCATTGTGGTGATCAACTTTGGCCACTTTGTTGTGCCTTTTGTTTTGAGTCTCTTGCTGAAATTTTTGCTCTATTTTTAGGTGTGTTATTTTTTCTTAATCTTGTGTTTTGTCAAATACTAGTCATGTTAGTTTCCTATTTTGTCTCATTTAAATTCCATAGGTTTTAGCCTCTTAAAATTTTTACAAAAAAGCTTTCAAAAACATTTTGAATTGAGCTCCTAAGAGGTGAACCTCTTATTGAGTCTCTTAAGTCTTTTATACTTTTAGTTCAAGCATATTAATCTCTTTGTTGTTCTTAAATATTTGCTCAATTCAATCTTTATATGTTTCTTGTTTTATGTTGAATTATTAGTAGCTTTCCACTTGGTTTACCTTCACTATTGGTGCCTCTTTATGGAATTTTAGCTTGGGTGAATTGTGTTAGTAATATTGAGCAATCATTCCTTAAGCACCATTAGTTGCATGCATTGCTTGAAAATTGTGTGACCTTACTTTGTGCTTATTCACTCAAGTGTTATTATTTCAAGAATCCTCATTAAAATTTCAATTCAACAAACTATTAGGTGCAGCAAAATGATTAGAAAAAGTTAAAAAAAAATAGAAAAAGTTCAAGTTAAAAAAAAAAAAGAAGATAAAGAACTCAAAAGAAAGACAAATTTGAAGTTGTGTACCTGATAGTAGAAACATTTGATATGAGGAACCAATTGTGATTCAAAAAAAAAATTACTTGAGTAAGCTTTTTAGTTTTTGGTCACTTAAATTTTATTAAGTGTGCAACTATTGGTTTCATTTTTTTTGTTTGAGTCTTTTTTCATCTCTACTCTTAGAGCTAATCTAGGAAAGTTATTTGTGTGCTACCTTCCTTTATGAGCCTTATGTTTTCTTGCTTGTCTTCTTTACTTCTTTGAGTTTGTCATTGTTTAATCTATCCACTTGGATTTGTGAACCTTGTTTTGTTATTCAGCTTTGTTTGTTGTCTTGTGTTGCATTCGGCCTTAGTGAGGAAAGGTTGGCAAAGGTTCCATATATAAAATTTTGGCAAGTCCAAACAAGAGGAAACAAGGGTAGCATTCTTGGGGTGAGTTGATGCAACTCAAAGGGGCTTGATCAAAAGGAGACAAACACCAAAAAAGCTTGGAGTGAAGACTTTGTTTTATTTTTTTTTATTCTTTGTATTGTGTATACTTAATTTTAGATTGGGAGTTTGAGTGCCCTTAAGGCTCTCCCTTGGTTTGTAATAATTTTGGTTAATTTTAGCGTAGTTCCTCGTTAATTAGGTGAAGAAGGGAGAAGTGGTACACTTCCTTCAACACCTTAGGAGCACGATTAGAGCCCTTTCTCTTTTACATTCTTGCACTTTTATTTTATTTTATGTTATTTTGAAAAAACGTGTAGAGGCTAAGAGTTCCAAAGACTCATCAAGCCACCTTAGGTGAGAAAAAAAAAAGAGAGGAGTGTTGCTTGAAAAAAAAAAAGTTTTTGGCCTACCCTTTAGTTTTTAGCATCCAAGCACCATGACTTCCCACACACATTCTAGTGCACATAGTTGTTCATCAAGTAAGAGTGTCAACCAAAGAAAACCTTCTAAGGGAGACACTCTTGAAAACCTTAACTTAGAATTTAGGGAATGGATGGCTAAAGAACAAGAAAGGAGAGAAGAAAAAGAGAGAAAAAAAGAAATAAAAGAAAACGAAAAACAAAAAGAGAAGGACGAGTTAAAAAAAGAGATGTTGGAAATGAGAAAAGAGAAAAAAGAGCGAGAAGAGAGAAGGCAAAGAGAGAAGAGATGATGCATTCTCCCCAAGCAAGGGCCCTATCACTAGGGCCATGGCTAGAAGAATAGAAGAAGACATGGCTAGAGTAGAGGGAGGAAGATCTCACCTCCATATGACCATCAAGTTATGCAAGCCATGACTTATTTACTTGTAATTTTTATTTTAGGAACCTAGGATTTTATTTTGGACATGTATTAGTCCATTTAATTTTCTAGGAGGTGTCTTAGTAATAAGAAGGGGTAAGATTAGCTTTTGGGCCTTTATTTAGGAAATAAGGGGGTAGTTTGATAACTACACCCTCTTTTGCTAAATAAAACCCAAAACTAATAAAGGAGTAATCTTGGCCCTTGGATGAGGTAGCTTGGGCACCAATTCTTATCTAAAGGAGGGTATTGATTGGACTTTGGGCTTCAATCCTCCTCCCTTGGATGACTCCTTTTAATCCTAGCCCTTCATTTCCTTCATGACTTGTCCAAGAGGATAGCTCCCTCTATAAAAAGGTGCTCTTTCACACTCTTGTATTTTTGACACTTGATTGAATGGAAAAACCTTGAGTTGGCCAAAATTCTCTTAGTGTCCACCCTTCTCTCTTTGAGAATTCCTTAGGTTTTTATCAAGGGTTCCATCCCTTGTGGCAAACTTTCCCTCTTAGGCTTATCTTACCTTAAGTGGCGCCTAAAACCACCTCACTTCTTACCTCTCCACAAACCATTTCACCAAAGAAGAAAACCTCTAGAAAAAGATAAAGGGAGGCATGCATCAAGAGAGGATGAAGAAAGGAGAAGAAGGAAAGAACTAGAAAGAAAAAGAGAAAAAGAGGAAGAAGAGAGAAGGAGAGGAGAAGAGAGTAAGAGGAGAGATGGGAGGGAAAGTGATAGAAAAAATAAAGGAATTCTCATAAGATCCCCATCTAGGCATTTTAGCTCTAGTGAAGAAGAATACTATAGAAATCAACATAAGCATCACTCTCATTCATCATACAATCATCATTCTCCTCAAGAGAACATAAATCATGATAGGGAACCAAAGGTAGACCTACCCCATTTTCATGGTAGGGAAGATGTTGACACTTACCTAGATTGGGAAGTCAAAGTGGAAGAATTCTTTCGATGCTATGAAATTAGGGAAGAAAGGAAAGTACCTTTGGCCTCCCTTAGTTTTCAAGGTTCTGCTTTGCATTGGTGGGATGGGTTAGTCAAGGATAGGGCGCGTAAACAAATGCTTGACATTTGCTACTGGAATGATTTAAAAACTTGTTTGCGAAGAAGGCACATTCCTTCATATTATGAGAGGGATCTTTTGGATAGGCTCCAAAGACTTAGGCAACATAACCTAAGTATTGAGGAGTATAGACAAAAGATGGAGCTTCTCATACTAAAGGCCAATATCATTGAGGAACCCAATGCCACCCTTGCTAGGTTTTTGTGTGGATTAAGCTCTGACATTAGAGATAAGGTAGAGCTTCTTTCATACTCAAACCTTGATGAGTTGGTAGAACTTTGTGTAAGAGCTGAGAATCAACTCAAGAGAAAAAGTTTTAAAAAAGATTCTCCCTCTTACTCAAAGAGAGACCAACTTAAGGGAAACTCTTTCAAGGGTTTTCCCAAAGAGGAACCCAAGCATTTTCAAGATACAAAAGCACCTCATGTAGAGAGAAAACCCCCTACTACTAAGCCTACTGAAAGGCAAAGTAGTATCAAATGCTTCAAATGTCTTGGGAGAGGCCACATTGCCTCTCAATGCCCTAACAAGAAAACCATGATCATGAGGGGACAAGACATTTGTAGTGAGAATAGCTCATCTTCCTCCTCTAGTGAGAGTGAGGAAGAAAGGGGACATACTTTTGAACAAGAGTGTGAGGAAGCTTTTCCTTATGAGGGGGACCTCCTTATGGTTCAAAGGCTTCTTGGAAGCCAACCTCTAGAGCTTGGCCAGTCACAAAGAGAGAACATATTCCGTACAAGATGTAAAGTAAATGACAAAGTATGTTCTCTCCTTGTTGATAGTGGCTCCTGTTGTAACTGTTGTAGCTCTAGGTTGGTTGAAAAACTAGCCTTGACTACCATGCCCCATCCCAAACCTTACAAATTGCAATGGCTCAATGAGCAAGGGGAGATGGTAGTCAATGAACAAGTTATGGTTCGAATTTCCACAGGATCTTATAATGATGAGATTCTTTGTGACATAGTTCCTATGGAGGCTGGTCATATCCTGTTGGGGAGACCATGGCAATTTGACAAAAAAGCTATTCACCATGGCCACTCCAACTAAATAATTCTCACCCATAATGAAAAGCGCTTCAAATTGTATCCTTTGTCACCTTCTCAAGTGGTTGAGGATCAATTTGCGATGAAAAAGAAAAGAGTTGAGGAAAAACAAAAACAAAAAAAAAGCACAACAAGCTTTACCCTTAAAGCTTGAAAAGGGTAAAGAGAGAGACTCGGAAGGTGATGCCCCTTCGAAAGGGAATATTAGTAAAAGGAGCCTATTTGCTACTAAACGTGATTTAAAAGAAGCTCTTTTGACTAACAAGCCCTTTTATCTCCTCTTTTGCAAAGAAGCATCAAATCCTTCTTCCATTTTGCATTCTTCTGCTGAGAGCACTGCCACAGTCCATGCACATGAGCACCTTCCTCAAGGGGTTCAAGATATTTTAAAAGAATTTGATGACATATTCCCTAATGAGGTTCCGAAAGGACTTCCTCCCATTACGGGTATAGAACATCAAATTGATTTGGTGCCTGGTGCAAGTCTACCTAATAGACCTGCCTATAGGACCAACCCCATGGAGAGCCAAGAGATTGAGTCTCAAGTGAATGAGCTGTTGGAGAAGGGTTGGGTTCAAAAGAGCCTAAGCCCTTGTGCTGTGCCAGTCTTGTTGGTGCCCAAGAAGAATGGCCAATGGAGGATGTGTGTTGATTGTCGTGCAATCAACAACATCACCATCAAATATAGGCACCTAATCGCCCGTCTTGATGACATGTTGGATGAATTGCATGGGGCAAAAATATTTTCAAAAATAGATCTTAGAAGTGGTTACCACCAAATAAGGATCAAAGAGGGTGATGAGTGGAAAACTGCTTTTAAGACTAAATTTGGTCTTTATGAGTGGTTGGTTATGCCTTTTGGGCTAACTAATGCCCCAAGCACATTCATGCGCTTAATGAATCATGTACTAAGGGATTGCCTTGGTAAATTTTGTTTAGTTTACTTTGATGACATTTTAGTTTACTCTAGGAACCTAGATGATCATTTAGGACATCTAAGGCATGTTTTTTCTCTTCTTAGGAGTAATCATCTTTTTGGTAACTTAGAAAAATGCACTTTTTGTGTAGATAGTGTAGTTTTCCTAGGTTTTGTAGTTAGCACAAAAGGGGTTCATGTTGACCCCAAAAAGATAAAAGCTATTCAAGAATGGCCCACCCCAAAGAGTGTGACAGAGATCAAAAGCTTTCATGGTCTCGCTGGATTTTATAGGCGCTTTGTGCCTAATTTCTCCACGTTCTTTGCACCAATAAATGATTTGGTGAAAAAGGAAGTTCCTTTCCTTTAGGGTGAGAAACAAGAGAAAGCCTTCCAGCTAATTAAGCATAAACTGACCCATGCACCAGTCTTGGCATTACCTGACTTTTCTAAAACATTTGAACTTGAATGTGATGTCTCTGGTGTAGTGTGGGGGCTGTCTTGTTGCAAGGAGGGCACCCCATTGCGTATTTCAGTGAAAAACTCAATGGTGCCCCCCTCAACTACCCCACCTATGATAAGGAGTTTTATGCTCTAATTAGGGCCCTTCAAACTTGGGAGCATTACCTTGCTCCCAAGGAGTTTGTCATTCATAGTGACCATGAGTCACTAAAATATTTGAGGGGTCAAGGTAAATTGAACAAAAGGCATGCAACGTGGGTGAAATATCTTGAATCCTTCCCTTATGTCATCAAGTACAAGAAAGGAAAACAAAATGTGGTGGCTGATGCTCTTTCTAGGCGTCATGCCCTTTATTCATCCTTGAGTGCAAAAATCTTGGGATTTGATGACATTCGGGCTATGTATCCGTCTGATAAGAATTTCGGCCCCATATTTGCTACCTCTGCATCTGCAATTGCATTAAAGGCCCATGATGGGTACTTCATCAGTGAGGGGTATCTTTACAAAGGGAGTAAGCTTTGTATACCCCAAGGATCAATTAGGAACTTACTTACAAAAGAGAGTCATGAAGGTGGGCTCATGGGGCATTTTGGTATTTCAAAAACCCTCATGCTTTTACAAGAGAAATTCTTTTGGCCCCATATGCGTAGAAATGTCCATAGACATTGCTCTAAATGTATAGCTTGCTTGCAAGCAAAGTCTAAAGCAATGCCTCATGGACTATACACACCTTTACCTGCTCCACCTTGGGAGGATATTAGCATGGATTTCATCCTTGGGCTCCCAAGAACTCAACGAGGTGCAGACTCCATATTTGTGGTGGTGGACTGATTTTCAAAAATGGCCCATTTTATTCCCTGCCACAAAGTAGATGATGCGAGCAACATCGCAAGGCTTTTCTTTAAAGAGGTTGTCCGATTGCATGGTATACCCTCTTCAATAGTGTCAGATAGGGATGTGAAGTTCCTTAGCCATTTTTGGAAAACTCTTTGGGCTAAGCTGGGAACTAAACTTCTTTTTTCCACTACCTATCACCCTCAAACTGATGGGCAAACAGAAGTGGTGAATAGATCTTTATCCACTATGCGGAGGGCTCTCCTTAAAGGCAACCATAAGTCTTGGGATGAGTACCTTCCCCACATTGAATTTGCTTATAACCGGGTGGTTCATAGAACCACCAAGCATTCTCCTTTTGAGGTAGTCTATGGCTTTAATCCTCGTACTCCTCTAGATCTTTTACCTGTTCCTCTTTCTGTTGTTGTGCATAAAGAAGGAGAGGCAAAAGCCATTTTTGTAAAACAATTACATGAGTGGGTTAAAGTTAACATAGAGCGCCAATCCTTGAGAGATGCTACTTTCGCCAATAGGGGGAGGAAAGAAGTCATCTTTGAAAAGGGCGACTGGGTATGGCTTCACTTGAGAAAGGATAGATTTCCTTCTCAAAGGAAGTCCAAACTTAGCCCTAGAGGAGATGGACCTTTCCAAATCCTTGAGCGGATCGGTAATAATGCCTATGTTTTAGATCTGCCAGAGGATTCTGGGATAAGCACCAGTTTTAATGTTTCTGATTTGTCTCCATTTGTAGGTGCTAAAAATGACGAAGACCCCATGAATTTGAGGTCAAATCCTCTTCAAGGGGGAGGAGATGATGTGACCATGCCTAGCCAAGGACCTATCACTAGGGCCATGACTAGAAGGATTGAAGAAGACCTAGCCCTTGCAGACAAAGGAAGACTTCACCTCCTATGGAGAGTGAAGATATTAGGCTAGAGACTTTAGTTAATAAAATGTAATTTTCCTTTATTTTAATTTTGAGGATCATTAGGAATTTAATTTAGGACATGTATTTAGTCTATTTTTATTTTAGGAGATTTCTTAGGAATTTAGAGCGTGGATTTAGCTTTTTGGGTCTTTATGAAGGAAATAAGGGGTAACCTTGATGTCTACACCCCTCTTTTCTACATAAACTCCCTAAGCTAATAAGAAGGAATCTTGGCCCTTGGTTTGAGAAACTTGGGCACCAAGTTTGATGATCTAAGGAGGGAATTGTTTCTCAATTCTCCTCCCTTAGATCTCTCCTTTTAATCCTAGCCCTTCTTTTTTAGGTTATCTTGTTCAAGAGGTTAGCTACCTCTATAAATAGGAGCTCCTCCCTCACTTGTATTTTTTACACTTGAATTTAATCCTAGAGACCAAATTGGTTGAGGTTTTTACCTTTGAGTGTCCCCCTTTCTCCTTTGTGAGAGCTTCTAAGAGTTATCAAGGGACCCCTCCCTTGTGGCCTCTCCCCTTTGGCTTATCAAACCTAGTATTTGTGGCGCCTCACCCATTCCTTTCCTCTCCATAAATCCATTTCCCTTCCAAGTGACCTTAGAAAGGATCCTTTGGGCACGTGATCATCAAAGATCACATCAGATCTAGTTTTACTTCGTGCCCCACGTTGGGCACTAAAATGTTCTTACCAAAAAGTACCTGAGTACAAATCGTTATGAACTTTCCGAAATGTCCTTGATGAGCTTTGTCGAAATATCTAGCTTTGTTGACTCTGCTCAGCTTTATTGGGAATAACGACAATTAGTGATTATGCTAATTTATCCCTTTAGTTAATTTGGCTAATTGATTGATTATTTGTAGGAGCTTGAATTTCGGTGGGACTGAAATCCTTTATTGAGGCTTATTTCCTCTTCTGGGAGGGGTTATGTTGTATTTCAGATTTTGGCTATGTTGAAATCCGAAGTCTTTTCATTGGTACTTTTATTCTTATCTGAAATCCTTCTGTTCTTTTATCTATGTGGTTTTCGATTTTCGAGCATGCCGAAATCCAAAATCCCTTAAAAGTATTTAGGTCTTTTTATCTAGTGATTATACCATTCATAAACCTAAATTTGTAAATTTTTATTCAAATATGGTTATCTAAATAGTTGGCCATAATTTTTTTTATTTTAATTAATATTGACGGTACATTTTGTTGATACATGACTTATTTTCTGTCACCTCAAGTATATATTGCAATCATATTTAGTATGTATACAATATTTTATTTGTTAATTTTTATTATTAATTTTTTATAATACTCTATTATTAATGTTTTAATAGTGCAAAATAGTTTAAAAAATATAGATGGATGAACCTTTTAGCTCTTATACTTAAGTTTTGGTTATTATACAAGAAAAATTACTATATAATAACCAAAACTTGAAATTTGTAACTATAAGAATTAAAATATAAAATGTAAACAAGTGCAATGAACAGTTGATTAATTCAACTTTTATATTTGGTCAGGCTGTCAGGATTCAGGGTTGTTGGGGTTCATGTTAATACTATATAATAAATAAAGCAAATAAAGCAACGAATGTCAAAGAAGTCGATTATATCTGTAGCTCTATAGCAAAAGTGACAGCTCATTGACTCTCTTTACCAAGTGATTGAGATTCGTTTCTAATTATATAACTTTAAGTGTGAATAAATATTATTGGAAGATGAATATTATATTGTGTACTCTTAGAGTTTTCGACGGCTGGTTATTGTTATGGATCATAAGTGATAATTATTTCTCACCAACACTATAAATAACACAAAATATAGCCAGCCCAAGTAGCAAGTCTTATTTGATTTTCCTTCCTTTGTCCACCATCAATAAGCTTTGTCAATGTTATAGCTTACATTAGTGGTCGATTTCAACTCCATAACTTCCCAAATGCCTTGTTTATTAACCCTTGTCACTTTTTTCTTCATATTATTATTGTTACTGAAAAGTGTGAGGAACCTTAAGAAAAGAGAATCAACTCCAAATATTCCTCCAGGACCATGGAAGTTACCTATTATAGGAAATATACATCAAGTTCTTGCATCCACACCACATCAAAAGTTAAGAGACATGGCCAAAATATATGGACCTTTGATGCATCTTCAACTTGGAAAAATGACCACAACCATTGTTTCCTCACCCGCGTATGTTAAGGAAATAATGAAAACCCATGATGTCATCTTTTCTTCAAGGCCTCAAAGTGCAGTTTTCGATATACTGTACTATGAATCCACAGGTCTTGCTTCTGCACCTTATGGAAATTATTGGAGACTGTTACGAAAGATGTGCACAATAGAGCTTTTCACCCAAAAGCGTGTCAATTCTTTCCAACAAGTAAGACAAGAAGAGCTTGTCAATCTCATAAAAATTATTGATTCACAGAAAGGATCACCCGTCAATCTTTCTCAGATGGTGCTTTCATCAATATATTCCATCACCTCAAGAGTTGCGTTTGGCAAGAACTACAAAGGCCAAGAAGAATTCATATCATTGGTGAAAGAAGAAGTTGAAATTGCTGGAAGAGAACTGTATTCTTCTGCAAGATGGCTTCAACTTGTCACCGGTTTTAGGGCTAAGCTTGAGAGGTTGCATAGACAAATGGATCGGATTCTAGAAAACATCATCATTGAACATAAAGAGGCAAAGTCAAGAGCTAAGGAAGTCCAAAGTGAACAAAAGGATGAAGATTTGGTAGATATTCTCCTGAAATTTCAGAATATTAATCATGGTAACAAGGATATTTGTTTAACTAATGACAATATCAAGGCTATAATCCAGGTAAGGATGTTAACCTCTTTCGAATCCATTTATGAAACTAGTCTTGCAAATCCATTTAAGCTAAATACTTAATCTTATATTACCTCACGTTGGAGTTTTTTGAATTTAGTATTAACCTTATCATTTTGTTAAGGTCAGTTAAAAAGTGTAATGTTTGTAAGTGCTGATTTACAAAAGTTGAAATTTTAACATACTTTTTTAGACAAATAAGTAATATATTCTACTACAATTTCAAAAGTTGGTTTTTCAATCAATGTTTTTAACTTAATATTCTAACTGTCTCCGTGGAGATGTCCTTGAATTAGCTTTAACACCATGATAATTACTTTTGACCAGGACATCTTTGTTGGTGGAGGTGACACATCTGCAATTACCATCGATTGGGCAATGGCTGAGATGGTAAGAGATCCAAGAGTGATGAAGAAGGCACAAAATGAAGTGAGAAGAGTATTCAATATGACAGGTAATAGAGTTGATGAGACATGCATTAATGAACTCAAATATTTGAAATCAGTTGTGAAAGAGACCCTAAGATTACATCCTCCACTCCCTCTTGTTCCAAGAGAATGTAGACAAGCATGTGAGATTCGTGGGTATCACATACCAATCAAAAGTAGTATTGTAGTTAATGTTTGGGCAATTGGAAGAGATCCAAAGTTTTGGAGTGAAGCAGAGAGGTTTTATCCAGAGAGATTCATTGATAGCTCTATTGACTACAAAGGGGCTAATTTTGAGTATATTCCATTTGGTACTGGAAGAAGAATGTGCCCAGGCATCACATTTGGTTTGATAAATGTTGAGGTGGCACTTGCATTGCTGTTGTATCACTTTGATTGGATGCTTCCCAATGGAATGAAAAATGAGGACTTAGACATGACTGAACAATTTGGAGCATCTGTGAGAAGAAAAGATGATCTGTACTTAATTCCAGTCACTTCTTCTCCTTAACTTGCTATATTGTAAAAGCTCTCAAGCAAAACTGATAACCTTTGAAGTTGCTAATTCCCATTTACTCTTGAAATATGGCTTTGTAATTTGTCCATCCTATGTTGAACTAAATAAAGCTGTAAATTTTATAATGATTACAAAGTAAGTCAAAAATTGTAAATTTTATATATACATACTTGATGCTTACAATTTTGAATCAAATAAAGTCAGCTGTAAATTGTACGAATTGGCATTGACTTTTGACAGACCATGGCACTTGTTTTGCTATCCAGAAATTAATTGTTCAAAATTTTGGGCTACACTTGCTTGTCTGCATTCGTATTTGGAGGGCCGTTCACAAAATAGATTTTGGCTAGGTTTAATTTTTATTAAAATTGATTTTATTATTATATAATTTATGTTTAGATATTTTATTATAAAAACAAGTTTAAATAAAAATTAATATAATTTATTTTTGGAGTTATAAGGTTAGTATAGTGATAAAAAGAAGATATAGGAAGAAAGAATTGGTGGGTTCAAATCTCTCTATTAATAAAAACTTATACATTAACAATTATCATTTTACTTATAAAAAAATATAATTTGTTTTTATCAAAAGTTAATTACTTTAACGCATATTTGGATTAAAGAAAAAAAAATTGGGATGCATCTCAATACAAATCCAACGGATAAAAATGAGATAAACAAGATTCTAATTTTTCTACAAAATTATTTTGTTCCAAATTTAAATTTTCATCTAATACCTAAACATGTTCCAGCTTTAGAGTTGGATTGTGAATTACTTTTTAATATAAAATTAGATGTAAAAATTTATCTTGGATGTCACGATTATGTAAATAAACTTAGAAAAGAACACTTATACGCTATCGGTGTAAAAGTTTTACATTGACAGTTAATTACAGTTCTTTATATATGATAAATTTATTGATTTTACTAGTTAATATTTTAAAAGTCATGTACACTAAGAATTATGATTAATTATCAATGTAAAATTCTTTACCAATATATAAATGTTAAACTCTAAAACTTAATGATCATTGCACTTTGATTATGGAAACATACATCAATAATTAAGGTCTCTTTTGGAGGGGTTTTAAGTTTCTTATTTCTCTTTTTAAAATAAATTTGTAAAGAATCAGAACTGTATTTGCCAAAAATGATTCTAATTTAGTTTTTTAGTTATATTAAAAATATTTTTTACTCCATTTCAAAAACAAAAAAGAAATTAACTTTAAAATTATTGTTTTTATTTTTAGTCAAACCTATTACTTAATGTCACTCATCGCTACTTTTCATCGTAAGTCTCCGACCTCCACCTTGATATGTGAGAACTGCAAGTATATGATGCCGTCAAGTAATAAAAATAATCGTTCTTCCACAATGACTATGTGTTTGAAAAAGAATAATTATTTATAATTTTAATTATTTTAATTTATTTTTATAATTTAAATAAAAAAATCAAAGTTATTTTATTGATAAAAATAAAAATAAAGTAAGAGTGAATTATAAAATTAAAATTAGATGATAGTTTTAAATAATATATTATCAAAGATTAGAAAATCGTAACTAAAATAAAATATAGATTGTTTTTAGATTTTTAATAAATTTGAAATATAGAAAATATCTTATAAAATAAAGGAGGAAATAATTCAAGTATTTGAAATTCAAATTTTAGAAAACTTCCAAGATACGCCATGACTACCTATGAAATCAAAATTAATTATCTTTTATGCTCTTGTCGGTTCTCTGTGTGAAAGTGAATTAACCTAAGGTAACCTTCGTCCTCTTTCGAGGTACGAAGGTGTATCTAATTGAACTGACCCTACTTTAGTGGTAGCTATGTTCAATTAAATCCATTAAGTTCCCTGCTAATTCATTGAGTCCTCGGAAGGTTAAACTTACTTTCCTGATTCAATTCCTAAGTTCCTTCCTAGGGTTCTGAAATTTAAGTTCACCTTTTGGGCCTTCCTTAATTATCTATTACTACAAAAACGGTGATCAAGCGTATTGCATCAATAAAATCAATAGAAAAAAAAATCAAGAGAAACAAATATAAGAACAATAAAAATATTTAATTTATCCTGAATAAATTCAAGGGATAAACCTCAATCCCAAAATAAAAAGTTTACCCACACATGTTAATGACTATCCAAAACAAAGAAATACAATTCATCAAATTTGGAATAAAGAGAGAAAAAGGGGAAAGGAGAAACTTCAAGCGTTGCTCTTTACACCATCTTTGATCAGAAAATTTAGGATCCCCAAGTTTCAAATAGAAACCTTCTACTTAAACTAATGTGTTTTTTATATTTAAACCCAAAAAAGTTATAACAATAGAGCAATTAATGTTCTTACACAAGGGAGTGCATATTTTTGCGTAGAAGTACAATCTTTCATTAATTAACTCATAATTCTTTTTTCTTCTTCTGAATTTCCTCTAAGCTCCACTTCAATGCTCCAAATCAATCCAAAAGTGCATCAATATCTAGCAAATTATATCCTAAACACCAAAAAACACTAAAAGCATAACAAATTCCAAAATATAATTAAAACCACATGCAAATATTAAACCTAAATAACATAAAAATAGATAAAATTCTAATTAAAATAAAACCTAAAAATAGATAAAAATGTAATGCATCAAACAACCCCAAACTTAGAATTTTTCTTGTCCTCAAGCAATGATTGTGGCTCAAAATAAAATGGAGATCACCAAAACAAGACACCAGAGAATGATAAGCAAATGCAATAGAAAATAGTCATGTTGATGAAATCTCAATCAAGTCCAATTAGAACCAGTTCTCCCAAAAGTATGCTCGAAATGATGGATTTACTCAACTCACAAATATCAAGTGCTTAGGATAAAAACAATTTCTCTCATTTTCTTCACAGAAAAGCATCTTACCATAGGCTTTGTGGTAAACCTTATCTCCACTTTTATGCTATTTCAACCAATATAAATCACGAGGTCTTTTATTGGATGTAATGTGGTCAAGGTGAAATTGTAGGTGGGAAACAAGAAAGAAAAGGGAAATACACAATTTGACTACAAATCAATCTTAGTGCCTATTATAAAATACATCATGCAACAAGAAAGAAGCATTGATTCTTCGCATCTGCTACTATATCCACTTGGCATACCCCTACCTTTTTGTTTTCTCCCTTTTTTTATTTTTTTCTATTCTTTGCTTCCTTTTTCTATTATTTATTTTTTTTTTTAACCTTAACTCACATTCAGTTCACAGATAATTTTTTTTTCTTTTTTTTTCAAATATCATTGCTTACATATTATTAACCACTATATAAAAAAAATTATTACACATTAACACTTCACACCCAAATTGTCACATGTACTTATAATAAGGCACTAAGATAAATTGAAACATTGATATATAAGCACCAAGAAAGTTTAAAATGTTTGACTCAATGGGACAACTAATGGGTAAAGTGTCTCACAAGGTTAGTGGTTTGAAAGAAAAATCCTAGTTGCCTTGATCATATTTATTTTAATTGAAAAAGAGCAAGTTTCAACTATGGTTTCAAAACAAGTTCTAGAAAATGCAATTTAGAGGAATTAATGACACTCAAGAAAGATTTTTAGGGTTAAGATGTACCCTTATGTTGGCTCAAAACTCACATATAGTATTAAATTCACCTCAAACATGATCTTAGAGAGAACAATGTTACAAATGTGGACGACTAGGATAGTCATGGATACGAATGTGGCAAAGTCTCTCCAACAACAATGTGTGGTGTTGTTGCCTCTCCTCTATAGCCTGCAATTGTGCATTAAGGGATGGTATGGCACTAAGGATTTGTGAATTGTCTTCAGTGGGAGGTGTTGGTGCCTCAGGTGCCTCTGGTATGTCATCTCCCGCATCCATAGGAAGCTTCCTATTGAGCTTATTTCAAATAGAGAAATCTAAGTTCAGAAATTGATGAATTGTACTAGAATTATGAACCTTGAAGAAATAAGTCTCTTGGTCCCCATAAGAGATGACTTTGAAGCATCCCATGGCATGACCATCATCCAGAGGTGCTAGTTGAGCCAGAAAGATATTGTGCCCGTAGTGATTATCAATGGAATTAATCAAACCTCTGCACACAATTACACCAGATTTGAAGGAAGTAATCTTCTAGAAGCGTTTGGCAAGGAGAGCTCCAGAATCCACTTAGTGTTTCCCATCAAGCATGGCCCATAAAAGGAAGAGTTTAGAATTCAAGACCTTAGAATCATTGTCACAAGCACCGAAAATAGTTAGAGAGATGAACTTGTGCACGATTCAGATGGAAGGATGGACAAATGATGTGGCAGAGGATCGGGATGGTGTCCATGTGGAGTATGATGCATGCCTCCCTTGATCTTTTTCTAGAGGTTTTCTTCTTTGGTGAAATGGTTTATGGAAAGGTAAGAAGTAAGGTGGTTTTAGGCACCACTTAAGGTAAGATAAGCCTAAGAGGGAAAGTTTGCCACAAGGGATGGAACCCTTGATAAAAACCTAAAGAATTCTCAAAGAGAGAAGGGTGGACACTAAGAGAATTTTGGCCAACTCAAGGTTTTTACATTTAATAAAGTGTAAAAAATACAAGAGTGTGAAGGAGCACCTTTTTATAGAGGGAGCTAACCTCTTGGACAAGTCAAGAAGGAAAGGAAAGGCTGGGATTAAAAGGAGTCATCCAAGGGAGGAGGATTGAAGCCCAAAGTCCAATCAATCCCCTCCTTCAGATAAGAATTGGTGCCCAAGCTACCTCATCCAAGGGCCAAGATTACTCATTTATTAGTTTTGGGTTTTATTTAGGAAAAGAGGGTGTAGTTATCAAACTACCCCCTTATTTCCTAAATAAAGGCCCAAAAGCTAATCTTACCCCTTCTTATTATTAAGACACCTCCTAGAAAATTAAATGGACTAATACATGTCCAAAATAAAATCCTAGGTTCCTAAAATTAAATGCGCTTATCCTTATGAGTGAGGATGATGTTATTGGAATGACCATGGTGTATGGCTTTCTTATCAAATTGCCATGGTCTTCCTAGCAAGATATGGCTAGCTTCTATTGGGACTATGTCACATAGGATCTTATCTTTATAAGACCCAATGGAAATTGGAACCTTGACTTGCTCATTGACCTCCATTTCCCCTTTTTAATTGAGCCATTGAAGCTTGTAAGGCTTAGGGTGGGGAAGTGGGGTCAAGGCTAGCTCTTCTACCAACCTTGAGCTACAACAATTGCAGCATGACCCACTATCCACAATGAGAGAACATATTTTGTCATTCACCTTACAGCGAGTGTGGAATATGTTCTCCCTTTGAGATGAGGACACTTTCAAAGGTTGGCTTCCAAGAAGTCTTCATATCATTAAGAGGTCTCCCTCACATGCATAAGCGGTTTCATCACAATCAGATTGGTATGCATGAACCCCTTCTCCTTCGCTCTCACTAGAGGAGTATGAGCTAGACTCACTACTATAAACATCTTAGGCCTTCATGATGATGTTTCTGTTAGTAGGGCATTGAGAGGCAATGTGGCCTCTCCCAAGACATTTAAAGCATTTGATACTACTAACTTTCTCATGAGAGTTAGTAGTAGGGGTTTTTCTTTCTACATGTGATGTTTTATGCTCTTTGAAGTGCTTGGGATGTTCCTCTTTGGCGTAACTCTTGAAAGAGTTCCCCTTAGGTTAGTCCCTCTTTACATAAGGTGGGTTATCCTTTTTAAAAGTTTTCCTTCTATGTTGATTTTCCACCTTGATGCAAAGTTGAACTAACTCATCAAGGGAATTGTATGAGAAGAGCTCCACCTTATCACGAATTTCGGGGCTCAACCCAAACAAAAACCTTGCCGTAGTGGCCTTGGGTTCCTCAATGATACCCGCCCTCAAGATAAGAAGTTCCATCTTTTGTCTATACTCTTCTATACTAAGGTTGGTTTGCCTTAGCTTTTGGAGTCTATCCAAAAGATCTCTTTCATACCAAGAGGGAATATACCTTCTTCTTAGAGCACTTCTAAGATCATTCCAATATCTTATGGAAGGAATATTGGTGCGGATTCTCTCATTGGTTAACCCAACCCACCAATGCATGGCATGCACTTGGAAGCTAAAGGTTGCCATTGGAACCTTTCTTTCTTCTCTTACCTCATGGAAAGTGAAGAGTTGTTCTACCTTGATTTCCCAATCAAGGTAGGCTTCCACATCTTCCCTCCCATGAAATGGGGGGAGATCAATTTTGGGCTCCCTTAGAGGGGCCCTATTATTATGCATGGATGAATGGGAGTTTCTCCTAGGATGATTGTAGTATTCTTCCTCACTTTCACTCCTATGGGTATGTCTAGATGGGGAACCTAAGACTATCCATTTCATTTTGTAATTCTCACCATTCCCATGCTTTCTTTTTTCTTCTTCTTTCTCTTTTCTTCTTTCTCTTTCTTTTCTTTCTCTCCTTTATTCATCTCCTCTCCTTTCTCTTATTCTTCTCTCTTCCTTATCTTTTTTTTGTATCTTTTCTTCCTCTCTTTCTTTTATTTTTCTTTTCTCCTTGGACTCTTTTTCTCTCCTTTTTTCTTCTCTTCTCTCTTGTTCTTTTGCCATCCACTCCCTAAAGTCCATGTTTAAGTTTTCTAGAGTGTAATCCTTAGAAATATTTCTTTGGTTTACACTCTTGTTTGATGAATAACTATGAGCACTAGAGTGGGTGTGTGATGTCATTGTGCTTGAATTTCTAAGAGGAAAAAGGTGGCTAAAAACTTTTCACAAACAAACACTCCTCTCTTTTTGTGTTTTCTTGCCTAAAATGGCTTGATGAGTCTTTGGAACTCTTTAGCCTTCTAAGTGCTTTGAATAAGAAAAATAAAGCAAGAATTTTAAAGCAAAAATTCAAATTGAAGTTTGTTTCTCTGTTTTGTATTTGAGAAAGTTTTTGTCTAGTTAATGGAAACTGGAATTGCTAGGTCGTAGATTTGAGTAATGGTCTTTTGTACTACCATTATGATGTTACATGGGTTTACTTATGCTGTCTTTGGAAAATGTCTCCAATTTGTGTATTTTTTTTCACATTGATATGTAGGTCCAAACTTGCATTTATAGTGCTTGTCAGTTTGGTTGCACTTTCTTAAATAAATTCTGGGTACATGTTTATGGACAAGCTTGAATTTCTCTTTTTATATATATGTGAATAATGTAATAATTAAAAAGTAAAACTAAAACTAAAAAATAAATAAAAAATAATGTTATGACAGGTTTTGTCTCTGATTTCAGTCCCAATGAAGTATAGTGATTATGAATAGAGTAGTGAACATTATAATTTAATTTATGTAACCTTTGTTGTGATAAGTTTTGTTTCTTCCTTTCTCTCTCCTTGTTGTGCATTTAGTAAAACTATGAAGGTTGAATAGGTTATGTTATAACTTGGATTAATCACCTGTCATAGCTCTAACATGAAGAACCATAAATATAAACACACAAAAAAATGCACTTATATGGTATTATACATTTTGTTTCTGATCTTTATTGATATCCTTGAAGAGGCTCGTTTTGAAATATTGTTCATTGTCTCTTAAAGATGAATTCTATATGATGCAATCTATACTTATAATGTATTAGATTATATATTAGATTATCCTAAGAAGCAGAAATGGAACGTGATGACAAAATCCTTTCCTAAGAAAATTATGTATTAGATTATCCATGTTTAGTACCTTTCTCTTAATCTAGAGAAAGTAATTATATTTAAAAGCTTTGTGTTATTAATTTTCCATGCATATTAACTTTCTATTGATTAAGAGAAAGTTTATAGATGTCTTTTGTGATATTAACTTTTCATATGTGTTACCTTTCTCTTGGTATAGAGAATGTAATTACATTTACATTTTTGTTGCTTAGGACTTGTGGAGTTAAACTAAACATGGAAGTATTTTCACCTCGTGCATGGATGTATAATAGGCTTCTTCCTGGCCGAAGCGGATATACAACTGAGTTTTTAAATGGCCTTAGAGATTTTTTGGATTTTGCCCGTCGACAACCAATTTTTTTGACTGAGGGAAAAATAAGGTGTCCGTGCAAGAAATGTAAAAACGAGGCATTTTTAATTCCAGATGAAGTAAATGTTCATATTCTTTGAAAAGGATTTATCCCTGGGTATTGGTATTGGACATCTCATGGAGAAAGAATTCCTCGTACTGTTGATGTTCTTACACACTCAATGCCTTCTAGTAGTCGACAATGGAACTATGAAGATGTCAATAGACATGAACACATGGTGTTTGATGCTGTTGGTCTTAATCATGACCAATATTTTTTACAGAACGAAGAAGAACCTCCAAACACTGAAGCGATAAAATTTTATGAAATGTTGAATTTAGCTCAACAACCATTGTGGCCAGGATGTCAAAATACATCAGAGTTGTCTGCTGCTATTACAATGTTAAGTTTAAAATCTAAACATAACATGTCGCAAGCTTGTTTTGATGATGTAATGAAGTTTATGAAAGAGTCAAATCATCCTCAAAATGTTATTCCTTCTAATTTTAGGGAAACAAAAAAACTTGTAGTAGGGCTTGGTTTATCGAGGATAAAAATAGATTGTTGCATTAATGGGTGCATGTTATATTATAAAGAAGACATTAATTTGAAAGAATGCAAATTTTGTGGAAAACCTCGATATAAAACACGCAATGAATGCAATAAAAAATCTAAAGACATTTCATTCAAAAGATTGCATTACCTGCCACTCATCCCTAGGCTACAAAGGTTATATGCTTCTAAGACATCAGCAAAGCACATGAGGTGGCATTATGAAAATCGGAGGGAAGAAGGAGTATTGTGTCATCCTTCAGATGGGGAAGCTTGGAAATAGTTTGACCAACAATTTCCTGAATTTGCCTCAGAACCTCAAAATGTAAGACTTGGTTTGTGTGCTGATGGATTCTCTGTGTTTAGCCAGTCAGGACAATCATACTCTTGTTGGCCAATAATTTTCACACCATATAACCTACCTCCAGAGTTATGTATGATGACTCCTTACATGTTCTTAACCATGATTGTTCCAGGTCCACACAACCCAAAAGATAAAATTGATGTGTATTTGCAGCCATTGATAGATGAATTGCAACAATTGTGGAATGATGGTGTAATAACATATGATGCCTCGAAAAAACAAAATTTTGTATTGAGAGCTGCATTGATGTGGACAATAAATGATTTTCCTCCCTATGGGATGTTGTCTGGATGGAGTACTGCGGGAAAATTTGCATGTCCTATATGCATGGGAAAATCAAAAGTTTTTAGACTAAAAAAATGGAACAAAATGACTTGGTTTGATTGTTACCGTCAATTTTTACCTCTTAATCATGCTTTCAGGAGAAATAAGGATGCTTTCTACAAAAATAGAATTGTGAAAGACGAGCCCCCTTCTAGATTAAATGGTGAACAAGTGTGGGAAATGATTTCCAATATACCTAAATCAATTGATGTGTGGAAATGCAAAGTTCCAGGGCATGGATGTTTCCATAATTGGTTTAAGAGAAGCATATTTTGGGATTTGCCATATTGGAAACACAATCTATTAAGACACAATTTGGATGTGATGCATATAGAAAAAAATGTCTTTGATAATGTTTTTCATACAGTTATGGACAACAAGGATAAAACTAAAGACGATGAAAATGCTCGATTGGACTTAGCAATACATTGTCGTCGAAAGGAGTTGTGGTTGAAAACAAATGCTAATGGAAAATGTGTAATGCCTAAAGCTAAGTTTTGTCTATCAAATGAACAAAAGATTGATGTGTGTGAATGGGTGAAGAGGTTGAAAATGCCATATGGTTATGCATCTAATATTGCCAGATGTGTAGATGATCAATCCAAAAAATTGTTTGGGATGAAAAGTCATGATTGTCATATCTTCATGGAATGTCTACTCCCAATAGCCTTAAGTGCCCTTCCTGAACCAATATGGAAGCCCATAACCGAGCTAAGTCAGTTTTTTAGAGATTTATGTTCAACAATGTTACTAAAAGATCACTTATGGAAAATGGAACAAAATATTCCTATAATTTTGTGTAAGTTGGAGCGTATATTTCCACCGTCAATCTTTGACTGTATGGAGCATCTACCAATTCATTTGCCTTGTGAAGCTAGGTTGGGTGGGCCAGTTCAGTACCGTTGGATGTACCCATTTGAAAGGTATCGATCGATCTATTATATAATTTTATAAAAAAATATAAGTATATAATGTATTACCTAATAATTGTTGTTTTTTTTATTCTTAGGTTTATAAACAAAATAAAAAAAACCGTGAAGAACAAGAAAAATGTGGAAGGGTCAATATGTGAAGCATATTTGCTTCAAGAAACATCATACTTTAGCTCTCATTATTTTGGGCTTCCTACTGGTGCAACCCAGGGGATTCATGAAGATAGCATACAAAGAACTTTGTCCGTCTTTAAACCCTCTGGACAAGCAACTAGTAAATATTGTATGAGGTGGCTTGATGATAAAGAATTGTCTGTTGCCCATTTGCATGTTCTCTTGAACTGTAATGAGGTTAAACCGTTCGTCGAGTAAGTATTAGACATTAAATATGTCAATTTTAATTAATCAAATAATAATTATGTCTAATTGAAATAGATATCCTCTTGTGTAGCATATACGTACAAAACTTGAAAGTTATGTATCAACATCTTGATGATAGCATCATTGATGAACAAATAGAAGCTGATTTTCAACAATGGTTTAAAGAATATGTAAGCATTGATTTAAATCAATAAATTGGATACTACAGTTTCATTATGTTATTCATTTGGAATTTTTGTTATGCATATAGGTAAAACAAAATCCCCTTCTAATGGTACAAAATCCAGACTTATGTGACTTGGCAAGGAAACCTTCAAGACAGCAAAGTCTTTCCCCATTTATTTTGTTAATGGATACAAATTTCACACAATATCTTGGGGTGAAGGAAAACTACATATAATAGTGGGGTATGTGTTGTTGGAGTTGGACATGATGAAGCCTCAAGTGACTTTTACGGTGTTCTTACAGAAATTCTAGAATTAGAATGGCCAAGTCAATCGTCGAAAAAGTTAATCTTATTTTATTGTAATTGGTTTGATCCGTCAAAACATGGAATGAGAACACATAAGCAATATAAGATTATAGAAGTAAGAAAAGGGAGAGAATATAGAAAATTTGACCCTTTCATATTTCCTAAAGCTGCGACCCAAGTTTACTATTCTCCTTATCCTGGGCGACAAAGGGATAAGGTTGATTGGTTGGTAGTGATCAAGACAAAACCTAGGCAAGTGGTTGATGATAGACATAATCTTGAAGTTGCCTATCAAGAGCCTGAGTCACAAGTTAATGCAACAATTGAGGATGACCCAATCAATAACCTGCAAGATGATGAGACTGATGGGGAAGAAATTGACTTGAATTTAATACAAACATATGATTTCATTGATGATGAAAAGGAAGAAGAGAATTTAATGGAAAAGGAAGAGGAAGAAGATTTTATAGAAGTGGATGATGATGATGACGAAGATGAAGATGATGATGAGGAGGAGGAGGATGAGGATAGGGACGAGGAAGAGGAAGATGAAAATTTTATTGATGATGAAGATTAAAAACACTTGTTTTTCTAATTTCATTTACTTTGAATGATGTTATTATAGTAATGTATTTTTATTTTCTTTGCAAGACAATTTTGAATCCTTAGAATTGTGTATGGAATCAATAGAACAATTCAATCATATTTCTTTAAATTTTAATTCTTATCTATTTAATTTCTTCTTAAAATGTTGATATGGATTACATTGTGTTTTACTTTTAGTAAATTGATGACTTCTTGTTTTGTTTTAGCATTTTAAATAGATACTAAAAGCTATGACAAGGAAACCAAAGAAAAATACCCAAAATCATATTCCATCCATTGTCCCATCATCTAGCCTTGAAGCCTTTGCCAACCAAATCAGTCAAACTCAGCCTCGACCTACTTTATCTCAACCTCAACCCCAACAGCATCGATCTCAACCCACTAGACCTCAACCACAATCTCAATTGCATCGGCTTACTCATTCTCGACCTCCACCTCCCTTTCAACCTCCGCCTCCGCCTCCCTCTCGACCTCCACCTCCCCCTCCTATTCGACCACATCCTTTTCGACCACCTCCACCTATAGCACCTTCTCCTCCACCTCCGCCTCCACCTGTATCTCAAGCTCCAACTTTTCCTCCAAGCCCACCTTCATCTCGGTACACTCAATCTCAACATATCCCTACTTATGGTCTTCAAATGCTTGAATTTCAAATTTTTAATAATAAAGCTCCATCTTCCTCTTCTAGTCATGTTACAGGAGACAGTAATGGAAGCAAAATGTTGATATGTCCAGAAGGAGATGGGTTAGTTATTTTTTACATTTTAAAATTAATTAAATATTCTTTGTTTTTCTTTATTATATCTTTGAACTGACACTTTAATATAAGTCTGTAGTAAAAATGATTCTATATAGAAGTAACAATAGATGTGCCTAAATTTTCATGTAGCTATAGCCAATAGTCCTTTTTGTCTCTTATTATTTTTTGAATTTTTAATTATTTTCAATGTCTTATATAGATTTGATCAACACAAGTTTGTGGTTGCGGCAATTGCTTCAATCATACGTACTAACTTACAAGAGGCAAAACCATCATGGAAGAAATTATCCAAAGAACAAATAGAGCAAATGTTTGATGTATTTAAGGTAATTAAAACTTTCGAATTTAATTAGAAAATGTTATCAACCAACTTTTCTATGCTTTCTTTTATATCATGTTAGGATTGTAGTTTTACCTCTCAACTATGTAATATCTCTTTCTGACCTTAAAATGTTTCTAATATATTTTATATTTTATGTTTTGCAAAATCAATAGTCCAAATTTACATGGCTATCACAATATAATGATGACATGCGACGTAACTTTGAGAGAAGAGGTGCAGCCAAAATGTCCTAATTAATGCAAGATGCCCGAAGTGATTTACAAAGAAAACCATTTTGGATGGGAGATGGTATGTGGGTACAACTAAAGGCGTATTGGGAGTCATTAGCCTTCAAAAAAATGTCTGAAACTAACAAAAGAAATCGTGTGGCTATGGATGGTGCATCTCTTCATACTGGTGGATCAATTCCTCATCGTATACATTGGAAAAGAATGGTATTATTTAATATTTTTCATTTTTAACAATTTGCATTTTATAATCAATAACATGGAAACTTCTTTTATTAATTGTAGAAGGAGGAAAAAGGAATAGATCCATCACTCACTGAATTTTATTTTCGCACGCATCGAAAAAAAAAGGATCAAAGTTGGGTGGGACCTCATGCAAAAGTTGCTTTTGTAAGTTTTTAATTATATATTTTGATTTTTAATTTTTTAATAAAAGAGAAATATAAATAGTTGATTGTGTTCTTTGTAGGATAAATTTGAAGAAAGAAAAAATGAGTTAATATCTCAATGTTCTAGGGAAGAAGCAACAGATGGCCTACCATTCCTAGATCAAATCCCATCTGATTGGGATATATGGATTGATTTAGTTGGGAAAAAAAAGGGAAAGATAGCTGGTCTTGGATCTGTAGGCAAAATGATTGCTACTTCTTCAAGTAAACAATCATATTCTGAAGATGTTGATGCTTTAAGGAGTCAAATTCAAGAATTAAATGAATCACTACAGAAACAAGAACAAGAAAAATTTGAAATGAAACAAGAATTGAAGAAACAAGAACATGAAAAACTCCAAATGAGAAAAGAGTTGAATGAGACTAGAGACCAAGTAGCCTATCTAATGCGACATTTGGGGTTTGTTGCTTCTTCTTCTCATTCACTCCCATCACCCCAACATATGAATGAAAATGATGAGACCAATGATACTAGTGAAGATGATGATATTTGATATCTTCTTAATTGATTGCAAAATGTAAGATTTTGTAGTTGGTTAATATCAACATAGTATCTTTTAGTGTTAGTTATTGCATAATTACTTTTGACCTTTATTCTTTCTTGAATATTTACTATATTACAATATGTTGGAAATTTAAATAACTATTATTTGTTGCATTAGGGTTAGAGGTGAAAAGGTTATCCGGGAAGCGTTTATTAAAGAGAATCATCACAACGAACATCAGCATTTGAACAAGGTGAAACCTCTAGTCAATTTTTTTTTTCTGAATTAAAAGTAGAAATAAATTTAGTTTATTGGTATTTATGGTTATATAAATTTTATATCTATTTTTTTTTCTTACAGGATCTGGAGCCTTTCAGTTTATGCTCACTCTTTTCTGGTTTATATTTTTCCATACTTCTATAACTTTTTTACAAATTGTAGTTATGATTTGGGTGTCAAGAGAACTTCTCTAAACTATTTCAACTATTTTCATTTTTTTCTGTTTTAGAGCCTCCAGACATAAAAAATTGGTTCTCAAGCTATGTTTATGAGTCACCGGAGTCTAGCTCAAACACTCTTTTTAGAGATGAAGTTTCTCAAGAATAAGTGTGGGGAGGTATATCATATATATTTTACTATGGCCAATTATTTGCAATTAGAATAAACTTAAAAAGAGTTTATTATGGCCAAACCATATTGTTAAATTAATTTCTGTTGCCATTGATTCGATAGCTTACAATTTTACCAGGGTTGTCCCTCTTTTCTGTGTGTTTATGAAGTGCCATATGAAAAATCCAAAATCAAATGCAGTTTTTTGGTGCAGGTCGTTGGAACTTTGTTCTTATGCAAAGGAATGGTTATGAACTTATGTATTGTTTCAGTGTTGATTTCATGGCAATAGTTATAAATTGTAGACAATTACAGAAAATATAACATTGACTTCAAATTTGGCGTTGCAGTGGAGATTGTAGTGATTGATTGCTTTGTAAAACCTTAGACTTATGCCTTACGCAGTTTAAAGATGAGTTGCATCATATCATAGCCTGACAGGGCCTTGGGATTATTGAAACAGCCATCTCTAGGGAATACAACTGAATTTGCTTTCAATTCCATATCCAAGCATAAGTTTGCATAGATTGGTTCACTGTCTCACTGTGCATTGCATAAGCATGATTTCCAAGGCAAGGTTACTCTCAATATTTAAGACCATAAAGTGCAATTCCAATTAGAGTGACAGAAGATTCAAGAATATGAGATATATTATTTTAATAATTAATTATTTGTATAATAAACTATAATCTGAATTAATTTTTGTTTCAATAATGTTGAAAATGATTTAAAAATAACTTATCTTATCTTAATTAATATTCCTATATTTTTTTTTTCTTTCTCATTTATAATTTCATTCTCACTAGGTATTTTCCCTATATATATAAACCATATCTTTTTTAATTATGTATGTCCTTTTTTTTCTATTAAATTTTTAGGTGTTACACGTATAATATGCTTTATATATTATTTTATTTTTACACCAAATTTTAGGTGTTAGTCAGTTATTATATATATATATATATATATATATATATATATATATATTTTGTAGAAGTACAATTCATATATCATTAATATAATTATGTACAAATGTTGTACATAGTTGTAATTTACGTATGATATTACTTACTAATTATAATTAAATTATTTTTAGTATATTTTAAAAAGGAAGTTATTAAACAACTATAGTAAAATATACACATTAAATAACTAATTAATGATATTATTAAATAATTAAATTTAAATTTTTAATATAATTATTTCAACAAAAAATTACCAAATTATTATAATAAATTATAAAAATTTATTTTTTTTTAAAAATCAAATATTTTCCATTGAAATAATTGCAGAAAAATCCGCAAGAAATTCCTGCGATTTTTAGAAATCCGCAGGTAATTTCCTGCGGTTTTGAAAAACGGCAGGTAATTACCTGCGATTTTTTAAAAACCGCAGGAATTTCCTGCGAATTTTACTGCGATAGAAATCCGCAGGTAAATTTCATTTTTTTATTTTTTTTTTTGCGGTTTTTTAATAAAAAATCGTAGGTAAATTTTATGCGATTATTTTGGAAGAAAATTTCGTAGAAAAATTTGCTGCGGTTATAAATTTTCTTAGGAAAAAATTATCCACAAAAGTTTTAGTTGGGGATAATATTTCGCAGGTAAATCCCCAAGAAACCTATTTCTTGCAGTTTTTTAGAAAAAATCTGCAGGAAAATCCGCAAGTAATAAATGGATTTTTAGTAGTGTCCACCCTTCTCTCTTTGAGAATTCCTTTGGTTTTTACCAAGGGTTCCATCCCTTGTGGCAAACTTTCCCTCTTAGGCTTATCTTACCTTAAGTGGCGCCTAAAACCACTTCACTTCTTACCTTTCCATAAACCATTTCACCAAAGAAGAAAACCTCTAGAAAAAGATCAAGGGAGGCATGCATCATTTACCATCTTACCCTTCGCCATGTTCCCAACAGGGACACCTTCCTCCTCACTGTCTGAAAACACTACTCTCTGTCGATGCCTTGGCACATCCTTTGGCTTATCCAACCCGCCAAAAGCCTACCCAGTGTGGCTGTCGTGGTGTCAGCCAAACCCTTCCTAATAATAGCATCACCAACCGCTATGCCTTTATCCAATCCTACAAACGGATTCTCCAAATCCTTTCAAACTCTGCCTCATCTAGAAGACTCAACGGACCCAACGACGATTCTATCTCACTACCTTCGCTCATACCCTCCAACTCCCTTTCCGCCATAGATCCTCTAAGAAGATTATTAGACCAACACTTGCTCTCACCCGTAGAAAACCCTCAACTCGTGGAAGACATCTTAGACGCTATGGACCAATACTATAGTTTTCGCAACCGCAAGCTCACTAGCACACCAGAAACTTCAAAGTATCAGGCAAACTTCCCACGCATGCTTAAAAACCACTCAATTTCCTTTTCAATTCCCAAAATGCGCTAGAAAGGACATCAACCATCAAATCACAAAACCCCACGAACCAACCCTCGTGTGACACATGTGTATACGACTCACCTACCTCACCTAAACTCCTATTCCCAAAGCCTTAGTGTCGTTTCTGCTTCTCAGACAGGCTCAAGACTTGGGGGCATGTGTACCTTCCCGATGTCTTCCTCGACCCATCGCCATCTCAAAATACCTACAACTTAGGCGCCTCGGGACCCAACACCCTGACCTCGAGCACCTCAGGGCATAGTACCTAGGCCCCAACACCAACTCAGTCTTTGCTAAGGGCCTAAACAAAATGCTCATCTTGATAAAAAAATGTAACTTGGAACTTCCTAAATAAGGTAACTTGGAATCACACCTTGAGACCTCCTTAAAAAGGGGACACTAGACCTCCCGTCAGGTGCCTAATTCTGATACACTTCTCTCTATCTTCTTACTCTCTCACTGACTTGTGCATTGAAGTTCTTTTTGTAGGTACACACCTGTCTCCCAGAACCCCAAAATCCGATGGATCTAGAGGATACCAATTCTATCAGACCCTGATAAGAACACTATTCAACCACTCTCAAATCTCAACTATTTTTCGTATTCAAAAAGAAAGTTTGTTTGTTAAAGGAGCAAAAACAAATCCATCCATACTTATAAATGAAGTTGAAAACAGTCTTCTCCAACATCCTCTATCTCAATTCAGGTTTTTTTTTAACACTAATTTTCGAGATTGATTACTAAATTTTTTTAAGGTTTAAATTTACCCGATTCCAATTCGATATGATGAGATTATTTACCAATTGCGGGCTAATTACAAGTTCCTGTTTTTTTTAGATACATGAAATAATAAGTTAGTGAAACATATTGTAAAATACAAAATTTTACAATTTTTATGTTTTTATTTTTATTAAGAATAATTATGTCATATATATATATATATATATATATATATATATATATATATATATATATTCAACTTTCTACTCAATTAAACAAAACAAAAGAAAACTTTTAGGTTTAAATAGTTTTTCTTTAAGAATAGTATCTTTTAAAATTTTTTATATAATTTTATTTGATTAAACAACTTACCATGTCATCAAAAGTCTAACCAAAATAGTTGCATATAATTTTTTACACAAATTGTAAAACAACTTATCATATCAACTAAATTTATAATCAATTAAAAACAAAGTGTAACCAAATCGAAAACAATATCAGACTTCTAGTGCAGCATAACAAACACTACTTTAGCAATTTTTTTAATATAATAGAAGAGAACCAAATTCAGAACATGTATGTTAATCTCATAGTGACTACTAAAGTTAAGAGGGAGAAACTGAATTAAGACATTACATTAAACATAGGTATATGGAATGGGGGAAATGAACAAGACACATATATGAACCAATTGATACAATATATTGAGAGTCCAATGATTCATATATTTTATCTTGTAAAGTACAAACTAAGAATGAGTTGTGTTGAGGTAATGTGAAGCAAATGTGTTTTAGGAGTTTTGGTAATTACTAGGTGCTTGCATGTAGAAGCGTGTTCTTGGTTGTTAAAACATTTCATTGGTCTGAAGTGGGTAAGATTTGAGATATTAGGCTGAGCCCAATAGGTGGAGTATTTTAATTTGTTTTAGTATAGATTTTGATTCAAATGAACTCCTAGTTCTCCTCTAGTTTTTCTTCTTGAAATAAAATTTTTTTGGAATAAAATAGTTATTTTTATTATTTTGAAAAAAAATATTTTTATTTTTTTGAAAAAATATTTTTTATTTTTTATCAAATTTCATGTGAGTCGAAACAACTCAATCATTATTAGTTCACTTTACTTCGAATTATGAAAAAAAAAATTCTAAAATTCGAACTCAATTAAACAAATTAAACTTAACTGATTCAAATTTATTTTTTGTCAAATGAACCAAATCGACCTATAAACACTTCTATCTCTAATATCTTATGTAAACTTTCAAAAATGTTCTTCACTTCTATTTTCTCAGTAAAAAGTTTTACTTATATAAATATATATAACTTTCAGTTTTTAGCATTTAGTCCTTTGGCACTCAAATTGTCTCAGATATGTAATATTATCTTTGAGTATACCAGGCTACAATTAGTCCCTTCCTTTCAGGGCATGAGGTTCTAACGTTCAATATCTCACACATGCCATCACACAAGCAGCCAAATTCAAGTGCTCCTAGCTTGCGGCGAAAAAGAAGAAGAAGAAGAAAAACAACAACAAATTATCATTCCATTTATGTCAACTTTGGAGCAAGCTCCATGTCCCGGACACACTACAATCTTACAACTTTCTCAAACCATAAAAATGGTGATATGCTAAAATTAAAATCATATATTATCCCTAATATTACTTTATCTACTCCTTTGTTCCATATTACATATAAAACTATTAATGTTGTGAATTTCATAAAAGTTATTATAAAGCTTCTTAATATATACTTCATTTAGATTTTTTTTAAATTGATTCATGGAGTATTTTAAAAAAAAATATTTAATGAATAATTATATTTAAAATGTCAATATTGTGAAATACATAATTTTTTTAAAACATATAATATGGAACGAAGGAATTGTACATCGTGTAACACATTAATTAGACTCCCTCTGACACAGATTTTATTATACACAAAATTTAATCTCGCCACCCATTCTTTCTTTTTTTTTCCTTAAATACCTCCCCCCTTTCTCAATATTTTTTTTTGAAAGACAAAAGTATATTGTATTATAGAATATAAAAGCAGTTGAAACAAAATGTTTCAATTACTGTACAAAAAATTCAAGGACTATCCTTACTGTACTCCACATGGCCTATATATCTATTTCATATTCAGCATACATAGTCTAGGCTGAGAGCACCAATAAGAAAATACACATCCTGAATTAAAACCAAAAGAGTATGACAGTCATTTCCACGATAAAATCTTGATGGACATTAAAATATCAAGAGATTCCAATGCAGACCTTTAAAAAATAATCGTATTCCTGGATAACCAAAGGCACCAGCATATGACATTCCAAAACACATACCTGCATGCTTTTGCAAATATATAAATATTAGATGTAACTTAATTTTAGGAAATGGGAAGCAACTGGTTTAATATTTCAGTAATATTATAGGGAATTGGTTTACCGAACACCAAGTAAATGTAGTCATCAATTAATTTGTACCTAACACATGGTTGACAAAGTTTGAATACGTGGTCCCACCAACAAACGCCACAACTACAAATCTAATCGATCGAGGTGATACTCTAAATGACGTGTGCCACTTACAAATTCAACCCTTCACATATATAGTTACATTAAAGAACACGTCGTTGACGATTCTTCCTCAAAAGACATGGAGAAGTTTTCAGACATGAGACATCTCTATATAGACACAACTTTCATATTTTATCATTTAATACAAGGAATGTGGTTTCGCACCATTCTTTGTCATTTTGGGAATTTATACTTGAATACATATTGTCACATGTGTGCTGATATGTAATAATAATATCCACTTCAAGTAGTATCTCAGGCTACCGTTAGTCCCTTCCTTTTAGGGCATGCATGAGGCTGTAGCTTTCAGCATCTCCTACAATCACATAAGCAGCCAAATTCAAGTTATCACCACAACCATGCATTTTAGCTATATATATGCTTCATGCCTTCATGTTCCAGTCACCACAACCATGCATTATCCTCTTCCCTTAGATTTTCCTACACGGAAAAATATATTTTCTTTTAACTCAATTATATAATTAAGTAATTTGGTTTATAAAAAAAATTATATGAGTAATTTATTAAAAATTTTGAATTCAAATATAAATAAATTTCAATTATTTTTACCCTATTTAATTTAACTCTATTTATATTTAACTTCGGAAGAAGTAATGAAGTATATAATTTTTTGCATGCAACAAAATTATTAGTTATATTATGGCAAAGCGCACAAACATAAATATAAAACTCATGTTTTCACACTATTTTTGTCATTCATTTTTCTTCTCATCTCTTCCTTCCTTCCTAGAACCTAGTCAAGTTTTAGGGCAACACGTATGTATATATATATCATACCATACTATAACTCGTCTTCCATGTTCACTACATCACTTGTTACATTTGTTATTTATTTTTCCTTACTCGTTTGTTTTCACGCATACATAATTTCTTTTTCTTAGAGTATTATGAGATGGAAGATATAGAAGAAAAATACATGGTAACTAAAAAGTTGAGATCATCAAAATAAAACAAACATTTGAGATTATAATAGAGTTCAAAATAAAACAAAGGAGTCTCATAGAAAAAGCCCATTATATAATTGAAAATGATTAAAGATACAAGATACATTGTATATATACAAATTCTATTTATATAGAGTTTATTAGAGAAGTAATTAACTACTAATAACTCCTCTTAATAGTTAAATTAAGTATAAACAATTTGAATATTGTATAACTTTAAAACTAATAATTCTATAACACACATATAGAGCTGCATGTTTGTGTAATAATAATTAGAGAACTCCAAAATTACATCTGTGAGAAGAACGGTTAGAGCTGCTTTTAATGCACACTAAATTCATTTGTGGATCGGTGTTGGAGACGAACGCAGTGCTTCTTACGTTTTCATGTCGAAACTCATAATAGTTGCTTCACAAAATTCAAGTGACATTCAAAGCATTTTCGCCGGCGTCCAAACATGCACTTGCAACCCTAAATTTGTAACCTAGGTCTTGACATGTGTCTTTCCATTTTACGTGTTTCTTCTTCCCAACGAAGGTCACTCTAACAAACCCGAAGAACGGGCGCGTCATGACCGACGCGCCACACCTTGACAGACCCATCGACGCTCCCGGTGTACACGACGCACTTCCCAAAACCATCCTCAACCGCTGCAACACACTTAACCGGCCCAGTGTGTCCAAGGAGGGCACAAACCCAAGCATGCACCCCACTCGCCTCTCTCTTCCACACGCCCACGCTCCCATCACCATAACCACTCACCACATACCTCCCCACAACACAAACGCACAAAACCGCACCCTCACACCCCCTCAAAACCCCGCCCTTCCACACACCTCTTTTCCACTCCCAAAACCTCACCACCCCATCGGAACACCCACCGTAGACAACCCCACACCGCAAACTCACCGCCAGTGCCGTCACCGCACTCTCCCCCTTCAACAAAACCCCTTCCAGCGCGTGCCGCACTCTCCCCTTCTCCCTCTTCCACACCTTCACCGTGCCATCCGCGGAGCCCGTGAACACGCGCCCCTCGAAGCCCGTCACCACCGCGTTCACCGCATCCGCGTGAGCCTCAATCGCCTCCAGAAACCTCATATCCGACGCGCTCCAAACCCTAACCGTTTTGTCCCACGACGCGGAATACAACAACCCGTTCTCCTCGTCCAAACTCAAACTGGAAACGGCGTCGTAATGCCTCACCTTTCTCTTGACGTAGTCTTTAAAACCCGGCAAGGTTCCCACTCGCTTATGGTTGGGAAGCTTCCAGATTCGGATTTTACCGTCTTGATGGCCGGTGAAGATTTTCTGGTACGTAATGGAAAGCACTATGGATTTTACGAAACCGCTGCTTGATTTGAATCCCGTGTGGTCTTTTAAGTTTTTCCAGACTCGTATGTTCTTGCTTTGGGAACCTGTGTAGAGCAAATCGCCTGAAACTGCCAGGGAGCACACGTGTCCCTCTTCTCGTTTGATGGACCCCACTAGGCCGTTTTGTAACAAAGAGATGTTGTTGTTATTGTTGTGCCATGGAGACTTGGTGAGGGGTGATAGCATGAGGAGTTGATTGTGCAACGGTGAAGATGAATGCATGCAGGGAGAAAGAGCGTTGTTTTTGTGCCACGTGGCGCTGCTCTGATGGTGCTGTTCCGTGGAATCGTCACCCTCGGTGTGGAAGATGGCTTTGAGGTGTAAGCGGGGTGGTGGCTCAAGTAACATGGTCGATTGATTGATGAATGATGATAAAACGTTTAATGTTTTGGTTTTGAAGGAAAAAAGGGACTGGGGGATGCCTTTATAAAGATGGAATAGTGGTGGGAAGACACGTGGTGTTTGGAAATATGAACCAGCTGTACTGGTTGGTGCTCAACTCCTAATGCAATATACAACTGACAACACATAATCTTTTAAATTATGTATTGTCAAATTAATTGTGTAATAACACTTGTAAAACAAGTTAATTCATGCAAGAGTACACGTTATGCTCTCATTAAATTCACATAAAGAAATGAAAAGGACATAGTATGATTTTATTCAATAAATTTATTTTATAACTTTTTTTAAAACAATTTTACATTATTCATATATCTATAGTGGTTCAAATTTTAGGAAATTGAGAGAAAATTATTCGGATTTTTTCATTTAAAAAAATAACTTGTTGATAAAAAAAAAATCATCGGAAACGCAAGAAATGATTGAATTAGCTCCAGAGGATGTGTGAGAATAAATACCACGCCTATAGATTAATTAGGTGTCGAGAATGTGCGAGAATAAATACCATGCCTATAGATTAATTAGATTTATTGTTTTTGTTTTATTGAAACATTTATAGGAGAGAAATTTGAACTCATAATTTTTTCTTCTTTGTTATTTTTTATATTTAAATTTTATCACTAGATTAATCTTATAAAATAATATAAAAGACATTGTTAAGGGAAGATTCAATTTGCAAAAGAGAGAAGGCAAATAGCAAAACAACACACATAAATAAGGAAAGAATGTTGAAGAGAAAACAACACATTATTGTATGTTAGTTCATAACAAACTATCTACACTTGTAATAGAAAATAAAAAAAATAAATTATAACAATATGTTGTCCAAATTGGACAACATTGGGTTGGACTAGACATGTCCTTCACTAAAACAACAAACATGTGAACACAACAAACTTGGAGACTCCAATGTTGAAGAATCACATTGGATGAGTCTAAGCTAACTAAACCAATAAAAAAGATGTCCAAATAAAGAGGAATTCATATCACTTCAACATTGTTGGGTATTAGGTTCTCTTTCTATATTAGAGAAAAATGCTCAAATTGAGAAGCACACTTATGTTTCACTTAACCTAAGTGGAGAATATGATTCTAAAGAAAGATACACAGAGAGAAGCTCATTAATAAGAGAAATACACCAGTAGGAAAAGTCATTCTCGTTTTTACACAAAGTTGCAACCATAAATTCCTTATTGTAGATTTTTTCACCGTTGGATCGATTTGGTTTTTGGGTAGAAAGTTAGGAACATCTAGTTGTTCATTCTGACCGTTCAAATTGTTTAAAAAATGTCTAAGTTAGGAGATAATTAGTTCACATGACAATGATATTTTTAGGATTTTTCATCTTCTTTGTTCTCTGATTAGAAGTTTTATTGCTTTATTATTTAGTTAGGTGCTACCACTAGTTTATGCACTTGATTAAGACTCTTTTGTATCCTTATCGATAATAGTAAAATTATTTCTTTTATCTGGATTACCCGTTGTATTTACCCTTCCTAGTATTTTCACGTTAAAATCTTGATATTTTATTTTATAATTTTGGTGATTTATTATTGTTGTTCATTTATTGTTATTCCTTAAATTTTTGTAAGTTAAGAAAATTTATTTCTAGTGCTTTGTTTACACCGCCAGTTATTAAACACACAACACAAAATTATTAGTTACTTATTTGATTTAAGAAATCTTCATGGAACTCGACAAAAGGAGTGCATAGCACAAAGTAACTGTAAAAATTTGTAACTCAAATATACAGATCAAAAGTTTTTGGTAAAATGCAAAAACATTCACTATCTGTTTTTTCTTCTTCACCACTCCCTTTCCACTCTTTAATACAATTTCCTGAAAATTGCTTTACCCATATGCACTACTTCTGCTTCTATTTTAGATGATTAATTTTTGTTACAAATTTCAAAATTTTGAGCGAATATTATCTTCTCATTTTGATTTTTTAATTATATTTCTTTCTTGTCTTTTGCTAAGTTTTTATCTCATATTTTTTTTAGTATTTTAAGTTTTTTGTGTTGCCCCAGTTTTTGGATATATATATATATATATATATATATATATATATATAAATTATTCTATATAATAGAATATATTATCTATACTATTAATAAATTAAATATCCCATGTCCATTTTTCAAAATATTTATTCTACCTTTACATCTCTATTTTAAACTTAAAAACTAAATTTCTTTATCATAAGAGGGATTTAAACCCACAATCATTGATTCTCCAAACATAAACTTTACCCCTAGATCAACCTTATAGCTTTAAGCAAAAAATTAACAAAATATATATATATCAAAACATGTCACATGATAATTTATATTTCAAAATATAAAAATTTACAAAAGATATTAATTAAAAATCTAAGATTTTTATAACATATTAAAATAGAAATGTGAATACACAGATGCAGTAGCACCTATATTTTCACTAGTTATAATAATAATAAAATATATATATATATATATATATTAATTCAACATTATTTTATTTTTAATGTTTATTAAAATAATATATATTATTATAATAATTAGGAATAAACTACAGTTAATAAAACAATTAAAATTTTGTGGAATAGTACCTACAGTTAACAAAACAATTAAAATTTTGTAAGATAGCGAAACAATTATATATATGTGTTGGTTATAGTGACTTTTTGTTTTAATATTTTTAGATATGTAACTGTTGAAAAAATAATTAAGGATAAAAGTGAAAACAGAATGTTATACTAAGAGGATGAATTACGTTTTTATATGTTATAGATTTTTGGGATAGTAGAATAATTATATTTGTTTATACATGTTCTTAGAGTGATTTTTTTTGTTTTTTTTTATTATTTTCAGAGGTAATTATTAAAAACAAGTTGAGAATAGACTAAAAACAAGATATGTAAACTAAGAGAATGACATTTTTTTTTATATATATGCTATAGATTATAAAAGATAGATATTTATTAAAAAAACAACTGAGATGTTAAGATTTTTGTTTTTATATGTTATAGATTATGAATAATATTAAAAGGAATATTATACTAAATTTAACATATTTTTTTTGTTGATACGGTTTATTATCTATCAAAGTAACGACAATTTTTTATTAGTTAATTGTTATCTAGCATTCTCCATGTATGGTGTATTTTTTAGTGGGTATGCGGCAACTGACGACAGTTTATTGATTTTGGATTCAGCCACTGCCCTGAGGCCATGAACTCGTTTTTGGTAGCGGATGCCTCAGGGAGTTGCCTTTAGCCGTACGTTCTTAAGTTATCTTTCCACGGTTTCCTCATTTCTTTGTCTATTTTTCACATTCATGCATTAAAATAAAATTAAATATTATATTGGTCTTATACAAAAAATATCAATATTTAATTCATCAAGATCAATTAAATTAATTAAATCAATTAATTTATATTTTAATTAAACCAAAAAATATAATTATTGTATTTAATAAGGATAGGGATTTGGGAATAGTTTGCAGGGAGTTTTAAGACTTTGTTGCAGCTAACCACAAATTCACCCGAAAAATTTGGTAATTGTGTGTTTATATACGTCGATAACATAGTTCGTTAATGTCAACCGGCACACTAAATACCATCCTGAAAATATTTTACTATTGAAATAAACCTTCTGCTCCTAATTAAAAATACAATTATTTAAAAGTATTTAATTTACATGTAAGTTTAATTAGTATACACCATAAATGTAAAAAGTTTTATAAGAATTATGATTCAACGTTTAACTAATTAAACTCTTTTATAATTATTTGTCACTATTATTTTTTATTTAATTAGAAATATTAAGTGATAAGAGGAATCTCTAATTTTTAGGGTTTTTTTAATATGATAAAAGAGCGCATAAAACAACGGCAAAAAATAATAAAATTTGGGATAATTTTTCATTGATTTACCAGTGCTAATACATCTATAAATAAGACAAAATAATAGACCTAATTGCCAATGAGCTTAGGAAATCAAGCTACTTTAGGAATTAAGAGAAAGAACAATTTAAAGGAACATTATGCAGTATGGATCTCGATAATAATCTTTAAACCAATAAGATCTAATAGTTAGCATCAATGTAGGAAATATTATAGATCTGATCTTATAAAACACTATTTTTATCTTAACTTTTATATATAAATAGAACGGGGCATATTATTCAAGAGAACCACCTCTATTGGCGTATTTTTAAAAATAAGTTATTCTCACAAACTTCAGGTTTTTTTGTTTTGCAATGCCTCTTTTTTCACTCTAACACTTAACAATTTCAAGCTACTAAATCATTGGATCATGTAATAGGAGTAAGGATATTTTCAATTTTTTTTCCATTTTCTTTTATTTTCAACTATTTTCTACACTTTTGAAAAGTTAATTAAATAGAAATGTTATAAATTTTATAAAATGTAATATTTATGTAGTAAAAAACTTAGAATCCTCTCCATTCATTTTCTCTTCATGTAATAGCTAGTAAAAGAACAAAGTTTCAACACTTCCTATCATTCCTAGGTACAATATCAATATAATCAAAATGGTACAAGATCAATATAATCAAAATTTCTACACGAGACAGAAACATATAGATCAATTTTCAAGGTCAAATCCAACAAAATTCATTTAATCCTATCCATAGAATATATAGTTATTTAATTCTTCTCATGAGGCAAGTGTCACACAAGTGAGTTTCAACGAATGACGTAGAATGAATTAAAAATAAGAGGAATTGTCATCAATATTTATTTTAAGAAAACACATAGTTCTTCTTAAGTACGTGTGTATTTTATTTAATTTACTTTATTAAGGTTTCTGAAATTGTTGTCACAGTTCATACATCCTAAAATTTAAAATTTACAATGGTATACCTAAGTCAATCTATTGGAACATTTTTATCTTTTTAGATTATTTTTATTTTTTAAAAATATAATTTTGACTAGTAATTTATTTTTAGAGATGAAATTTAAGATAAAATATTGTCACAACTTATGCCTTAAAATCAGAAGACTAAAAAGATGTAACATCTAATTAATCTTTTTTATCTCTATTAAAGAAATATTACAAACAAAATAGTAACAAGGAAGTTAAGAATTTTATTATAAATTATACATATGCGAGAATTTTATTACAACTAAAATTAATAAGGGAGGATTTTAATTACACAAAATTATCACAATTTATACGAAATTAAATTTTTTAGAGATGAGATTTAAGATAAAAAGTTGTCACGATTTATGTCTTAAAATCACAAAATTAAAAAGATGTCACATCTAATTAATTCTTTTATCTCTATTAAAAAAATATTTATAAAAAAAATAGTAACAAGAAAATAAATATTTTTATAAGTTATACTTGTAGGAGAATTTTATTATGACTAGAATTAATTAGGGGAGAAATTTGAGTACACA
Organism: Psophocarpus tetragonolobus; assembly: GCA_037954015.1. NCBI lineage: Eukaryota > Viridiplantae > Streptophyta > Magnoliopsida > Fabales > Fabaceae > Psophocarpus > Psophocarpus tetragonolobus. The sequence continues at coordinate 100,778,443 of CM075689.1, forward strand.
AAATTATCATAATTTATCAAAATTTAAATTTTTTAAAAATGAAATTTAAGACAAAAAAAATTGTCACAACTTATATCTTAAAATTACAAGATTAAAAGGATATCACCTCTACTTAATCTTTTTATCTTTGTTAAAGGGATATTGCAAATAAAAACAGTAACAGGAAAATTAATATTTTTATTACATTTTATTATAACTAAAATTAGTTAAGGGTGAATTTTAAGTATAAAAAATTGGCATAATTTATATTCTCAAAATTTCAAGAGGCAAAAACATTTCATTAAACTTCAAGTAAATAGATCTAAATATTTCCATGCAACAAATTTCATAAATTTATTTTCATGAAAGAGATATATAAATTAAATATTATTATCATTGTTTAAGAGAAAGTGTACTTTGCAAGATTGGAGATGTAAACAGAAAGAAATAAAATGTTTTGGACTTTAAAGCAAAAGGGTCTATGTTTAGTGAAAATGGGAGTTTGAGTGGTAAACAGACAGCCCAAGCATTTGGCTCAACGAAGTGTGTTGCTTTTCCACTTTAATTAAAATGGCCTTAAAAATTACACCCACAACAGGTAAAAAGTAAAAGATTTGAAGTTTTGATGTTGCTTTTCCACTTTAAGTGTTTGTCTCTCTCAAATTGGTGTTGCTCCCTTAAATGAACCTCTTCCTTAGCTTACTTCAACACACCTCAAGATGCTTCCCTTGTGGAAAGCTTGGATTGACCTCTCTTTTCCTTTCTCAAAAGTGACGCACCAAGAGCAAGAGAGTGCAAGAAGTAAAGAAAAATAAGAAAAGCTCAAAATCAAAAGAGGACAGACATCCAAGTGGATAGATTAAATGTAGACAAACATAATGAATAAGAATAAGACAAGCAGATAATTAAAGGTATTGAAGAAAATTAGCACGTCAAAATGAACTTAGGATGGTACTAGATTAGAGTGGACTTAAAAGCAACAAGACACTTAAAATTTTCTAAGATTTGCACATTCACTTTGTGTTGACCGAAAGAGCAAATTCAAGCTAGATGTAACAAAGTTTGCACACTCTTGCTAATCAAATCAAAACAAATTGAGGTGTACTAAATATAATTTTTTCTCTTTTCACTTGTTTTCTTTTTTTCTTTAATTACTTTTACTAACTTTTTTTTTTTGCTTGATTTTTCTTCTACCTTTATATATATATATCCTCTTCTCTCTTTTTTTGTTTGTTTTGCTACACCTCTTCAACAATTTTAGAAAAATTAAAAAGAAAATGAGGAGTGTAAGAAAGAGATTCTCTTGAAATAAAATGAAGAATTCAGCCAAAAAAATTTAATAATAAAGGTGAACATCAAGGAAAATAAAGCAACCTAACATGCACTAGATTTTAGGGTGTGTTAAGCAAGCTTTAATGAGACTTTTAGGGGGTCTAGGCAAGCTTGATTTCTCAAGTGTTTAAGCCCAAAACTCATGCCTATTTCGATCTCAACAACAGCCAAAACAATTCACCCAAAAGAATTAATGCAATGCTAAGCTACTAAAATGAACAAGAATTATAGGAAGAAATTGAGAACAATTTTGAATTTTTTTTTTTTTTTGAGATCATGCTAGAAATAATAGCATGTAGACTTCTTAGAAGACTTACTCAAGAGAATGAACCTCTTTGATGCTCAATTTCAAGAAGTAACACACAATCTTTTTATGTAGAAAATAAAAAGTAGCACAAGTGAAAATTTAATGTGACAATTAAGGACTAAACAAGACAATCTAAATGACAAAACAAGGAAGATTAAAAGCTGAAAAATAAAGTGCAGAAAAATAAAACTCACACTCACAACAAGAAAAAAATGCCTAAAGCAAAAAAAATGGAAAGGAAAGGAAAGCAAAAGAAGTCATTCCAAAAGCTTAGACCACACTTGGGTGGCTTCTTGTTGTGAATCATTAACATAAGCTTTCTTAGGAAAATCACAAGAGGAAGAAAAAGGAATTAAAATGGCAAGAAAAGGAATCCTAAAGCATGACAAAGTGATTCAATGAAAGAGCAAGAAATTGAACCAAAGAAATAAAAGTGCAAGGAATTAAAAGACAAGAAATAAATCTACTACTAACAAGACATGAAAGGAGAAAAAAATAACAATAAAGGAACAAGAATTAAGGCATAAAAAAACTGCAGAAAAATGGCTAAGAAAGATGCATGAAACTTAAAGAAAAAGAAGAGGAAATGAACCTTCATGAAGATGGCTCTGATACCAAATGATACACTCCCTTGGTCTCTTCAACCAAGGTTCCTTCCTCTAAGAAAAATGGAGGATGAAGAGGTTAGAAATGGGAGAGAGTTGACACCACTTTTCTAGGAGAAAGATGAGTCAAAAATTTTATGTTACTTGCCACAAGGGAGAGGTCCCTTGATAAAAGCTTTAAGGGAAAGATTCCTCAAGAGAGAGGATTCTCAATGACACTCAAGAATAAATTGCTCAAAAAGAGTCTTACTTTATTCAATCAAGTGTGATTTGTATAAGAGAGACTAGGTGTATTTATAGCCCAAAAGAGAGAGCAAGACACTCAAAACTAGGCAATGTGGGACTTGGGCCTAATTAGGATTAGGAGCACTAATCCCTCTTAGGCCCACTAAAAGGGGCACCTAGCCTTAAGCTAAGGAGTGTCATGGCCTAATCAGGGGGGTGTGGAAAGAGATCCACACTCCTTTGAGTTATTGGGCCCTCTACTCCCTTCACCTCCTTTCCTAAGCTATTTACACCCTAAACTTTAGGAACTAGCATAAATGGCCAAAATACATGGCCTAAAAGGGAATTAAAAACTAATTAATATTTACAAGAGGAAAACTAAGGACTATGGCCTAAAATTTCTATCTCCATCATTAGCTGGGGTCTTGATGAGTTTTTCCGGGCCAAGTCCTCTTCAATCCTCCTAGTCATTGCCCTAGTTAGAGGGCCCTTGGTTGGTAAGATTGCATCATCTCTTTTCCTTTCTCAAAATTGGCATACCAAAGAGCAAGAGAGTGCAAAGTAATGAAACAAGAAAAAGCTCAAAACCAACAGAAGGCTCACATCCAAATGGATAGATGATATATAGACAAACACAAAGAATAAAGAACAAGACAAGCAAACAATTAAAGGGTGGAAAGAAAGCTAGCAAAACAAAAGTAACTTAGATTGGCACTAGAGTAGAGTATGTGTATGGACTAAAAAAAAACTCACAAAGTGTCTAAGATTTGTATTTTTTTTACTTTTGCAAATTGGCCAAATAGTCTTTGTCCCAAATTAAGCAAGTTTCTTAAAAATTTTAATACTCCTTTGTTTGAATCAAAATGAGGTGCATTATAAATTTTCTTTGCTCTTTGTTTCTTTTACTTCACCTTTTTACTAAACCACTTCTTTTTTTCTTACTAACTTTAGTTCTTTTTCTTTTTTTTATTGTTATATTTTTTTAAAACAATTTTGCTACACCTCTTGAATATTTATGAAAGAAAAATTGTCAAGAAGTATAAGGATATGAAACGTTTGCTTAAAGGGCAAAAAAGGGCAGCCACACAAATTGTCAAAGCAATGCAAATCAAAGAAAATAAGTAGCATAAAATGAACTAGTAGTTAGGATATTACTTTTAGGCACAAAAAAGAGTTTAAAGGGTGTGAAGGTAAGCTTGATTGCTTAATTTTAAGCCCAAACCACACGCCCAATCAGCCTCAATATTCAACAAAAACTAAATCAAACCACCAAGGGACTAGTTCAATAAAAGACTACTAAAAATGAACAAGAAGATATAGAAGGAAATTGAGCATAAAATTTTTTGGAACAAAATTTTAGACCATGCTAGAACTAATAACATGTAGACTTCTTATAAGACTTACTCAAGAGGATAAATCTCTTTGATGCTCAATTTCAAGAAGCACACACTCTCTTTGTGGTAAGAATAAAAAGAAGGCACAACTAGGAATTTAAATGACAAATTAAAGAACTACACAAAACATCTAATGACATAACTTGGAAGAATAAAAATGCTGGAAAAAATGCAGGAAAAAATAAAACTCACGCCCAACTAATGGAAATAAAAAGCTCAAGATGAACAAAATTAAATGGTAAGATAAAAGAAAAATGTGATTTCCAAGAGTCTAGACCACCTTGGGTGACTTTTTTCACCAAGATAGTGAAATCATCACAAAGACTCTCTTAGGAAAAAATTACAAGAGAAGAACAAGAAACTTAAACACAACTTGATTCAATGAAAGGACTAAAAATTGAACCAAAGAAAATAAAAGTGCAAGGAATTAAATGACAAGAAATAAATCTACTACTAACAAGACATGAAAGGAGAATAATATGACAATAAAGGAGCAAGAACTAAAAGTATTAAAACTGCAGAGAAAAAGCTAGAAATTAAAAGCTAATTAATATTTACAACGGGAAATCTATGTACTATAGCCTAATATATCTATCTCCATCATGAGATGGGGTCTTGATGAGTCTTTCTAGGCCAAGTCTTCTTCTATCCTCCTATCCATTACCCTAGTGAGAGGGCCTTGGTAGGTAGGATTGCATTACATATTAAAAATAATTAATTAAGAACCCAAATTGGCTTGCAGAAGATGTGTGGAACAACATGTCAACATTGGGGAACTAAAGACTTCAAGTTCAAAAGTATGACTGCAAAAACAAATAAGGCTTTTGAATGTGCAGGATTTAGAGTTTCACTTCATACAACCGGTTCCATTAGCATTTCTCAACATAGAGAAAATTTAGTACCATTTGGAGTGATAATCTTATATTTTATTTTCTATTTCTAGTTGGTGCCTTAGTCAATAAAGATAGATTAATTAATGTCTATCATGTCATTTACCTTATAATTTTGTGAGTGTACTAATATTGCCAAATGGGAATAGAATAATATTGAATCCTGTCAATTTTTAAATGGATATTTTCATTCTAAAATTTTTATATTTTTCAAATTATTCGAGACAAAATTAAATGGAAAACATCAACCCCATCAGAGTTGTTTCGCCATATGCATCAACATAAAAAAGATAAGACATGGGTGGATAAGAGATCAACACATGTAGATGTAAGTTACAAAATGATGTGTTAAATTATCCAACATTGATGTATTTTTATGTTGTTACTGTTAACTAGCTTTTTTATGTTCGTGTTTATCGGGCGAATTTACACGTGCATGGGAAGAAACCTCCCAATAAGCATCTGCTATAGGAGTATCTCCACCTGATGAGTTACAAGTTTGGTGTGAAGTTGTTAGAATGAAAAAAGACAAGTTATATGGGCTTTGATCAGAGTCAAGCAAAGCAACTAGAAGACACTCCTATTATGGATCTCATTGTTCATCATCTGATTAGGTTAAAAGAGAAGAGCTTGAAAAACTGAAAACCAAATTCTAAGTTATTGAAACTGAGAGGGATGAGCTTCGTGAGAATGTTAAACAATGAAAAGGATATTCAACAAAACAACAAATTGTTGTAACAATTGATGGAAAAGATAAACTTTCAACTTTCTAGAGTGCAACTTTCTTCCACTGTAACACAAAATGACCTCATGGATGATAATTAGATTAGAATTTGACTTAAAGCACCATAAGATATACTTTTTTTGTAATCTAGATAACTAGTTAGTTACCAATTTTTAAAATTTTTTAGTTCTTAGGTTGGATTAATTAGTCTTTGATATCTTTTGTGTAGTTATCTAGATTAGTTACTTATTGCCTATGGAAATATTTTTAAATTTTGTTTTATTGAAACTTCATAATATATACTTGTTTTGATATATAACAGAATTGTTATGCATTATATTGTTAATGTATTAAGATAATTACCACTATTAATACTTATCCATTATTAGGTTTGTCTGTATTGATATATATTCGATAATTTGTTTATAAACATAACTAGGAAAAAAATGCTTAAAATAGCAACTAATTTAAAGACCGGTAGTTTTAATTAGTCATAAAACTAGTCACTGGTCAATGTGAACCAAAGTGTCACCCAATCAATAATTCAGTCACTGAAATAGTCGTTGAATGGCTACCACTTAATCAGCCTTTAAGGTCAATTGCTGGCAAATATCGGTCACTAAAACAGTCACCAATATCGGTCATTGAAACAGTCACCAAGGTTCAGTCACTAAAGCAGTCACTAGCTACCATTTTTATTAAAAAAAATTACTTATCAGTTACTAACTGAGTCATAAATTGTTAGTCACTCAATCGATCACAAAGTAACAGTCACTGAACAGTCGCTATAAATAAACAACCCAGGTAAATGGCAACCAACAAAAGTTAGTCACTTAATTGGTCACTGAAGACTATAGTGACTAATTTATTAATTATAGTGACTGAAAAATCAGTTACTATTTACCTAATTTCTTGTAGTGTACGATTAGGAATAAGGTAGGATCTGTATGTATGAATTAATAATTGTTATGCGTTTATCAAATTATTGGAATAATTCTTGCTAAGAAATTGAGATAGAGAAATCTCTAACAATTCAAGAATAGATGATGAAACTTAAGTATGAGTTAGTAATTATAGGTATTGTGCAGTAAATCAAACCCTCGATCTTTTTGCATTATCATCAATATTTATCAAAAATCACAAAAATATAATTTATCTTTCAGTATTTGTTCTTACTTTTCTTAAAAAATAGATTTTATGAAGGAATGATTGAAATTCTAAATGATATTCCATGTCCTTGAGGAGACAACTGGATCTAATCAGTTCTATATTACAATACAACTGATGCCCTTGCCAGAAGTAGAGTAGTTCATTTAAACTCTCAACAAGCTCCAAGCACTTTCATGTGCCTCACGAATCATGTCCTTCAGGATTGCATTAGTAGATTTGTAGTCATTCATTTTGATGATATTTTAGTTTATAGTAAGTCCCTAGATGATCATGTAGGGCATCTTAGGGAGGTCTTGTTAGTCCTTAGAAAAATAATCTTTTTGAAAAATTAAAAAAAAAAATGCACCTTTTGTGTTCCTAGCATAGTATTTTTGGGTTTTGTAGTTAGTGTACAAGGGTTCCAAATGGATCCCCAAAAATCAAGGTCATCCAAAAATGGCCTACCCCTACTAGTGTGAGAGAGATCAAGAGTCTTCATAGTCTCACGAGCTTCTATAGGAACTTCATGCCTAACTTCTCCACATTTAGCTTCACCTCTCAATGAGTTAGTGAAGAAGGATGCTCCTTTCCCATAGGGTGAAAAACAAGAGTAAGCTTTTCAATTACTCAAGGATAAACTCCCCCGTGCACTTGTTCTAGCTCTTCCCAAATTTTCAAAACCTTTTTAGCTAGAATGTGATGCATCGGGAGTAAGTATGAGATCTATTTTGTTGCAAGGGGGAACCCAATTGCTTATTTTAGTGAAAAAATACATGGTGCCCACCTCAACTACCCCACTTACAACAAGGAGTTTTATGCCTTGATTCGTGGTCTCCAAACTTGGGAATGTTATGATGTGATCTTTGATGATCACGTGCCCAAAGGATCCTTTTTAAGGTCACTTGGAAGGGAAATGGATTTATAAAGAGGAAAAGAATGGGGTGAAGCACCACAAATACTAGGTTTGATAAGCCAAAGGGGAAATGCCACAAGGGAGGGGTCCCTTGATAACTCTTAGAAGCTCTCACAAAGGAGAAAAGGGGACACTCAAAGGTAAGAACCTCACAACCAATATGGCCTCTAGGATAAATTCAAGTGTAAAAAATACAAGTGAGGGGAGGAGCTCCTATTTATAGAGGTAGCTAACCTCTTGAACAAGATAACCTAAAAAAGAAGGGCTAGGATTAAAAAGAGATATCTAAGGGAGGAGGATTGAGAAACAATTCCCTCCTTAGATCTCTCCTTAGAAAGGATCCTTTGGGCACGTGATCATCAAAGATCACATCATGTTATCTTGTTTCCAAAGAGTTTGTTATTCATAGTGACCATGAGTCACTTAAATACTTAAGGGGGGCAAGCAAAGTTGAATAAGAGGCATGCAAAATGGGTTGAGTTTCTTTAAACATTCTCATATGTCATCAAATATAAAAAAGGAAATACAAATGTCGTGGTTGATGCTCTTTCAAATATACATTCTCTCCTTGCCACCCTTAGTTATCAAATTTTGGGTTTGATGACATCAGGGAAATGTATCCCTTTGACCAAGATTTTGGGTCCATTTATGTTGCCTCTTCTTCCAAAGCCAAAGATGGTTTCTACCTTTGTGGGGGGTACCTATACAAAGATGGAAAACTTTGTGTACCCCAATGATCAATTAGGAAATTACTAACAAAAGAGAGTCATGATGGTGGGCTCATGGGGTATTTTAGAATCGACAAAACTTTGTTGCTTTTAAAAGAAATTTTGTTTTTGGCCCCATATAAAAAAGGATGTCCAAAGACATTACTTGAGTTGCATAGCTTGCATGAAAGCTAAGTCTTGAGTAATGCCTCATAGACTCTACACACCTTTACTTACTTCTTCTACACCTTGGGTAGACATTAACATGGACTTTGTCCTTGGGCTCCCAAGAACCCACAAGGTGTAGACTCCATATTTGTGATAGTGGACCGATTTAGCAAAATGACCCATTTTATTCCTTGCCACAAAATGGATGATGCAAGCCACATCGTAAGGCTTTTCTTTTGAAAGGTTGTCCGCTTGCAAGGATACCCTCAACCATAGTTTCTGATAGAATGCTAAGTTCCTTGACCATTTTTGGAAAAATTTTTGGGCAAGGCTAGGAACTGAGCTCCTCTTTTCTACCACTTGTCATCCTCAAACAAATGGACAAACTAAAGTGGTGAATAGATCCATATCCACTATGTTGAGGACAATCTTAAAAGGCAACCATAATCTTGGGATTAGTACCTTTCACCCTTTTGGATTTGTTGTCTCTCCCTAATTCCCAGCTTTTTCATAAAGATGCAGAATCTAAGACTAAGTTTATTAGAAAGCTACATAAGAGGGTAAAAGCCAACATTGAGAATCAATCTAAGTGGCATGCCACAACTAGTAACAAGGGGAGAAAGGAAGTCATCTTCGAAAAGGGAGATTAGGTTTGGCTTCACTTAAAAAAAGATCAAAAAAGGAGATTAGGTCCCTTCCAAATCCTTGAGAAGGTAAACAACAACGCATATAAGTTAGACCTTCCCAAAAATTACAGTGTTAGCACTATCTTTAATCTTTGTAATCTATCTCCGTTTATAGGTGTTGACAAGAAAGTAGACGAGACTTTAGATTTTAGGTCAAATCCTTCCGAAGGGGATGAGATGATGCAATTCTGCCTACCAAGGGTCCTATCACTAAGGTCATGGTTAGGAGGATAGAAAAGGATATGGCCCGAAAAGAGTTCACAAGACCTCAACTCTTGATTAAAGTAAAGATCATAGGCCAACACCCTTAGAATAATTCTTTGTCAATATTAGCTAGCTTGTAATTTTCTTTGGGACATCTATTTCGGCCATCTTCATTTAGTTTAAGATGTATACGTGTCTTTAGTTAATTGGAAGAGTAAGCTTAGTGCATGGGTTCCTTAGGCTAGGCATGATTGGGCTTCTCCCTTCACTTATAGGTTTGCTTTTTGTACCTATAGGGGTTTAGTTTAGGTGCCCCATCTTAAGGCTTTAAGACTAAGCTTAATGCTAATTAAGTCCAAGTCCCACATTGTCTTAGATTGTATACCCAACTTCTTCCAGTGGGCTATTTATACTCCTCCTACTCTTTTATATCCTTATACTTGAATGAATGATAATTTGACTCTTTTGAGCAATTGTTCTTAGTAGAGTGTCATTAAGAATGAATCTCTTCCTAGTTAGCTTTTATTAAGGGTCCTCTCCTTGTGGCAAGTTTCAAAATTTTTTGACTTATATTTCTCGTAAAAGAAAGTTGCGTCAATCCCATGCTCATTTTGTAACCTTTCCATCCTCCATTTCTGAGAGGAAGAACCTTTCTTGGAGCAAGATCAAGGGAATGCATCATTAATTTTATTCCATTTTTTACTCCAATGGAAAATCAAATTTATGATCTTAGAGCATCTCCAGTGGTTGTACTTGAAGGTTGATCTTGAAGTCAAGATCTAATCTTGGAGAGATTAACATTGGAGAAAAAGAGTTGATCTCCAAGTGAAAATCTTGTTCTTCTATAAAAACAAACAAGATCAACCCATTATTCAAAAAATAATATTGTTTATTGTCTCTCTCCTCAACCCAATATTTAAGAACAAACATTGTGGAGTTCACAAAAAGTGTTCTAAGATCACCAAAATGTGATCTTCCATTGGAGTAAAAAATGGAATAGATCTTTAAATTGTGGGGTTACAAAAAAATAAACTAAGATAAAAAACTTGATCTTCTGCTAGAAATGCTCTTAGAACACTTTTGGTGGACCTCACAATGTTTGTTCTTAAAAAATTATTATTTTTTGAATAATGGATTGATCTTGTATGTTCTTGTAGAAGAACAAGATCTCCACTTGGAGATATCTTTTTTTCCAATGGTTGATCTTGTCGAAATCAAATTTTACCTTCAAGATCAGCCTTCAAGAACCCTACTAGAGATGCTCTAACTATCCTTGATAATTGTCTATCAGATGTATGGAGTATTTGCTTGGGAAATAACACATTCAATTACTTAGTTAGTCTTGGTTGTATATATTGATATCACATGCCGACTTTTTTATTTTTTTATATAAAAAAAGAAAAATATTTACCTAAATGACTCACCCTTAGATTGTTTACCTAAATAATTTGTTTTACAATTCATGTTGAACGTGCTTTATTTATTTATTTTTTATATAAAAAACCTATAAATTATTTATTTATTTATTATATACGTATGTTTTTCTAAAGTATGATTTTAATCATTTTTTGAATTAATTTATATTTAATTTTATTTGTAATTAATTGCATTAAAATAATAATTAAAAATTCTGTAAAAGGTAGCTAGTCTTTTAATAAAAAATAATATTATGTACTTAATAAATCCAAAAATAATTTTGTTTTAAAAAAAAAGTTTGAACCAAACATAAAAAAATTTAAAAAATTAACTGATACAAGTATACAAAAAATAATAAATAATGTCACAAAAAAGAAACATAAAAAAAATTTAAAAATAACTTAAAAAATATAAACTTAAAAATAAATTAAAAAGTGTTTAAAAAATTAAAACAATGAATAAAGATATATAACATTTAAAATTAAAATTTTTAAAATTTATTTATTTAATTTATATTTTATTTTATTTATTTTTAAGTTGTGTATCTTTTTTCATTCTTTCAATTTTTTTAAACATTTTGTAATTTATTTTTCAGTTTATATTTTAAGTTAAATTTTTTAAATGTGTTTTACCAAAATAACTTAAAAATAATTTGAAATATTAGGTTTAAAAATCTTAATTTAAAAACTTTAAACTAAAAACTAAATTACAAAATATTTAAAACTGAAAAATAAATTAAAAAGTGTTTAAAAAAATTAAAACAATGAAGAAAGATATATAACATTTAAAATTAAAATTTTTAAAATTTATTTATTTAATTTTTATTTTATTTTATTTATTTTTTTGTTGTGTATCTTTTTTCATTGTTTCAATTTTTTTAAATGTTTTGTAATTTATTTTTCAGTTTATATTTTTTAAGTTAAATTTTTTAAATGTGTTTTACCAAAATAATTTAAAAATAATTTGAAATATTAGGTTTAAAAATCTTAATTTAAAAACTTTAAACTAAAAAATAAAGTACAAAATATTTTAAAAAAATTTAAAATAACAAAAAAATACACAACATAAAAAAACACATAAAAAACAAAATGAAATACAAATTAACTTAAAAAAAATTAAAATCATACTTTAGAAAATATGCGTACATAAAAAATAAATTAAAAAGAAATTAAAAAAATTTAAAAAGACTAAATTGTCCAGGAACTAATTTCTTATAACCTTTTTACATAAAAAAAATAAAGCATGTTGAAAATTGGTTCTCTCATAACCAATTTCTTAACATGAATAGTTAAAGCAAAACTAAACAAAAATACGCCTTATAAAAAAATTGGTTGTTGAAGAACCAATTTCTTATATGTTTTTTACATAAAATTAATAAAGTATACCAATTTCTCAACATGAATTATAAAAAAAAAAACTATTTAAATAAATAATGTGGAGTGAGTGATTTTATTAATTTATTTTTTTGTATAAAAAAGTAAAAAATCCTCACATGACCTTATCTCTTTAAATAAACTACTTATATTCTATATAAAACATCTTGTAACCCTTTATATTCTAAAGGACAAGAAAAAACTCTTCATACTTAGTAGAAAATAGGTTTGATGACAAATAGATTTTTTTGAGCATTATGTATCATTATTCATTTAAAAATTAATTTTTGTTGAAAACTCATTTCATGATAACTTAAAAAATGAACATTTTTTAATAACTTAATTAAGAGTATTTGTTGAAAAATTAGCAAGATTCAATTGATTAAAATTTACTTATATTTAAGTTAATTTTACGTATTTTTTTATTATACATGAGTCTGGAGAACATGTGAGTTTTGATAGGAAATTAAGTTACATTGAAATCAACTGCATTTACAAAATAAATAATTAATAATAACTTTTAATTCAATTAAAGTTTGTAATTTTACTTATAACTAAATATTAAAAACATGGAAAACGTGTTAGCACAATATTACAAAAAAGTTAAAAAACAAAATTTACTTGTAAATTGTAAATTTTTTTATTTTTAGGAAAGAGAATATTTATTAATAAGTGAGACTCACTTAATTTATTGTTTTTAATAAATTTTAATTAATTATATAGCTGTGTTAAAGAATATGTTATGAATATTTTGATTAAAGTAAATGCAAATTGTAAGCTGTACCGGCTTAATTAATTGACCTTTGTTATCCATTAGCAAGGTGAGTAGAATTCAATATAACTAATTAATATGATGAGACATGCGCAAGAATCAGAGAGTTAGAATAACAGACGATAAATACTTCCTCCTTGATTTTAGTGTATTGCTTATGTTTCTTTTCTTCATTGTTTTTATAATAAAAAAAGTTTTTAACCGGTATAGTTAGTGTAAAGATACGTTTGATTGTATCAATTAAACTTATAAACGAATATGGACACAGGCCGCTGACACAGCACACTCCGCAGGGCAACAACAGAGGCAGGGTCCAATTCCACATCATGAATGATTCCTATAAAAAACAACACAAAGCAGCGTGCACGAGGAACACACCATTATTCATATCCTTGTGATTCCTGGACGATGGAAACAGCACCATCATCCCTTCCGCTGAAACCAATCCCAGGAAGCTACGGTCTCCCATTCTTAGGACCAATAAGAGACAGACACGACTATTTCTACCACCAAGGACGGGACAAGTTCTTCTCCACCAGAATCCAACAACTCAACTCCACCGTGTTCCGCACCAACATGCCTCCGGGGCCCTTCATTTCCTCCGACCCACGTGTCATAGTGCTATTGGATGCCGCCTCCTTCCCCATACTCTTCGACAACAGAAGGGTCGAAAAGTATAACGTTCTGGACGGCACCTTCATGCCCTCCACTAACTTCACCGGCGGCTACCGTGTCTGCGCCTACCTGGACACCGCCGAGCCCAAACACGCCCTCATCAAAAGCTTCTACCTCAGCTTCCTCGCTAAGCGGAAAGACTCTTTTGTCCCCCTGTTCAGAAACTGCCTCCAGGAAGCCTTCGCAGGAATTGAGGACCAGTTGTGTCAAAACGCTAAAGCGGACTTCAACGCTACTTTTAGTTACGCTTCCTTCAACTTCATCTTCAGGTTGTTCTGTGATGACACACACCCTTCCAACACCAACCTCGCTTCTAAGGTCACCTTTAAATTTTTACGTATTTTCATCATTTTTTTTTTTTACTTTCTTAATCAATATTTTTAGAACACTCATTAACATCTGCCACAAATTAATTAAATATTAGGTGATAAGTAAGAATAGTTAATAATTTTATTATTTAAATTAAAAAATAATACATGTTTAAAAACTATTTTGTTAAATTTTTTTAAATATAGTTGTTAAATATATTTGATAAAAAACAGTTAACTTTCATTTTGTTTTTCTATGGTTTTATTTTTATTTTGAGTATCTATTCTGTTATTTTAATTTTTTTTAAAATATTAAAAAATATACATATGAGGTAGATGTATTGAAAATGATTTTCATTTACTTTATTTCAACAAATAATTAATTTCATTTAAATATTAATTAAAATTGATATAAACTTTAAAAAAATATTTAGTCTTTCAATGAAAAATAATACTTATCTATTTAATAAATCCAAAAATAAAATTTAAAAACAAATTTGAACCAACCTAAAGAAATTTTAAAAAATTTACTCACACAAATATAAAAAGATAATAAACAATGTTATAAAATAGAACATTAAAAATAAATTAAAAAATTTAATTTAAAAATATAAACTAAAAAATAAATTACAAATTGTTTTAAAAAAATTTAAACAAATAAAAGAAATACGCAATGTAAAAATAAAACACATAATAAAATAAAATAAAATAAAATAAAAATTAACTAAAATAATTTAAAAATTTTAATTATAAAATTTATAATTTAAAACAATATATATAAATAAAAATAAATTTTAAAAAATAAAAAAAAAAACAAATATAAAAAACTTCTTATAAATCTATTTTTTAATATAAATAAGTAAAAGAGATTATTTTGATAAATAATAAGAAAAATGAGTCTAATTTTTTATATATATATATAAAAAAATACTTTTGGTTCATTTTGTTTCAGGGACCGAAGCTGGTGGACACGTGGCTACTCTTTCAGCTGGCCCCACTCGCAACCCTGGGTCTTTCCAAAATCTTCAACTACATGGAAGATTTCTTGATCCGCACGCTTCCCTTTCCCGCGTGTCTGGCAAACTCCGGGTACAACAAGCTCTACGAGGCCTTCAAAACGCACGCAACAACAGTGCTGGACGAGGCCGAAAAGCTGGGCCTGGAACGAAACGAAGCGTGCCACAACGTCATTTTCGTGACGGGCTTCAACGCCTACGGCGGGCTGAAGAACCAGTTCCCCATCGTGCTAAAGTGGGTGGGCCTGTGCGGTGAAAAGCTCCATGCGGACCTCGCGGGTGAGATTCGGCGCGTGGTGAGCGACGAGGGCGGGGTCACGCTCTCCGCACTGGAGAAAATGCCCCTGCTGAAGTCCGTTGTGTACGAGGTTATGCGAATCGAACCTGCGGTGCCGTACCAGTACGCGCGTGCGAGGGAGGACCTTATCGTGCAAAGCCACGACGCGTCATATAGGGTGAAGAAGGGGGAGATGCTGTTCGGCTACCAACCGTTTGCGACCAAGGATTCTAGAATCTTCGAGGATGCGGAGGTTTTCGTGGCGCGTAGGTTTATCGGGGAGGGTGAGAAGATGCTGAAGCACGTGCTTTGGTCGAATGGGAGGGAAACGGAGGAGCCTTCGCCCAGTAATAAACAGTGTCCGGGGAAGAATCTAGTGGTGCTGATGTGCAGGTTGTTCTTGGTGGAGTTTTTCATGCGTTACGACACCTTTGAGTTTGAGTTTACACAAGCTAGTTTTGGTCCCAGTATCACCATCAAGACCCTCACCAAAACCTCTGCTTTTTAACTTTTCTGTTAATTATTATCGTACTTGCTGCTCTGTCACACTCTTCCTCTATCTTATTTTAAATAAAATAAACACATTTTAATTTTTAGTTGTTTAGTTAAAATTAAAGAAATAAAATAACAAATTTTAACTTATCTTAAATAAGCTAATAAAATTATTTTTAAAATTAGTCATAAACAAATTATTTATAAAAACCTTTATAAATAAATTATTTATTTTAAAATTTACTTATTTTTCTATTTAAACAAACTTAATGTCAGGATGCATAGAGAGATAGAAGAGAGAATGAAAAAATAAATAAATACTAATAGATATAGGAAATGTTAAAAAATTAAGAAAAAATAAAATAAATCAAGTTAAACTGAAATGAGAAGAAATGTCAACGTAAGTACAATACTTATCGAATGGTATTATTAAACGAAGAGTACAAAAAGAAAAGTCTCCAAAACTTCTGTTTATCAGAGGAGTAAATATAATATTTAAATTAAATATTTATATAATTATATTAGATAAATCTATTATTTTAGTATATGAGATTTTACAACTTTTTATTACTTTAGGGTTTAAGATGAAACATGATGTATTTGTCTACAATATTCATGAATTCGCTTTATTTAATCTTTTTAATATTATGTTTTTACCGCTGTTGTGTATAAAGAAAAACTTAATTAGCATATACCATATCATGTTTTAGAAAAATGAATTTAATTAGTATATAATTTTTATTATAACAGTTAATCAATTAATATTTTAAAAATCATAAATAAAAATATATAATTAAATGTCAGTGTAATATTTTTTACATAATAAATATATATTAATTAAATTTATATATTTATCAATAAAAAAATAAAGTACTTCATATTACACTAATGCATAATGCAGGCATAAATGTTTTTGAAAACCTAATTTTTGTAAAATATTACCTTAGTGCAATATTTTACTCATTAATTAATTTCAACCACAGAGAAATAATTGCTCCATGCAAGGGTCAGAAAATTTACATACATATAGTACGTACTCAGGCACCAGCTGAACCGTGAGGTAGACTTGCTGGTGTTGCATGTAGTTTATTAAAAAATTTCCACACACTACATGATCTGTTACAGGTCAATATGTTTTTCTTTTTTTTTTTAATTTCTTCCATTAGTATGATTTCAGAAAAATAAATATTACTCTATTTAATACGTTTTATAACCATTTCATTTTTTTTTTAAATTATACTAATGAAAGAGGATCTTTTTCCACCTGTTACAAATGACAAATCCATTATGGGAGCAGCAACCTGACCCACAACTCGGGATGATTAACTTTGAGCACTATTTTTTATTAAGAAAAAAAGAATATTTTTATAATTTATTTTAATGTCTCAATGTTATTTTACTTTTTCATTTTCAAAAACTTTTCGATTATCGTGCTTTTCTTTTTCTTTTCGATTATCGTACTTTTTTTCTTGATTTTAAATTTTATTTTTTTTATAAATAAATGTTAATATGTTAATAAAATATTCAAACTTCCAACTTCTATTTTACTTATCTCTCAAATTATTTTAAAAGAAAAAATCTCTAACATGTTAGAACGTAGATCCGAACATGTGTTATGTTGGTAACACATAGGATCAGCGAAGGTTTAAATTTTTTTTTAATTTTATTGGCTGAGTGA
The DNA here is from genome assembly GCA_037954015.1 of Psophocarpus tetragonolobus. Classification (NCBI taxonomy): domain Eukaryota; kingdom Viridiplantae; phylum Streptophyta; class Magnoliopsida; order Fabales; family Fabaceae; genus Psophocarpus; species Psophocarpus tetragonolobus. Next base: position 100,795,733 of record CM075689.1, read on the forward strand.
CCCAAATAGGTTTATTTTTTAAAAAAATTATCAATATGCGTTTTTTTTAAAAAATATTACCAGCATGGGTCTGTTTTGGTAGTTGACTCGGTCAAACCGCAACTCCGAATTGCGGTTTTGTTGCCATATCAGCAACGTGATTACGTGGAAGCCAGCGTGAAAAAAATGAGTATAAAATCGCAAGTGGGAATTGCGGTTTGACTGGTCTTTGACCAGCACCGCCTTGTTATCCAATGGATAAAAAAACACAGAAAACGATGTCTGTAAAACCGCAAGTCAGAGTTGCGGTTTGACTGGGGTTTAACCGGTCTCCCCTTTACCCGATGGTTGCAAAAAAAATACAAATTTCTACTCACATAAAACCGCAAGTCACATTTGCGGTTTGAATTAAATATTATTTTTACAGTAAACCGCAAGTGCGAACTACGATTTATATTAAATATTAATAATTTTAACATAAACCGTAGATCAAACTTGCGGTTTACGTGGAGTTGCTATTTAAACCCCCGTCGCCCCACAGAACCGCACACCCGTTCGACCCAGAGAACCGCACACGTAGTTGCACCTGACGTAAAACAAAGGTTTACGTTACAGTCCAGTTGTTCAGGTAAAAAACGTAATTTGTAAAATTTTTGTGTTTTTCAATATTTTTAAAAACAAATTGCTTTTTTAACTCTGTTTTTTATGTTTAAATTTACTTTATTATTTATTTGTAAGTACATTTATAAATATTATGTCTGCTCCAATTGTCACCTTCATTTATAGTGATGGAAGAATGTACGAAGGGGACGAAGGTGTTATTTTTTAAGGGAGTAGAAGAGCAATTAGAATTACGCGTCATATGAGTTTTACTTCATTAAAGAACAAAATTCAGGAAAAGTTAAAAATGCAATCAAATGAATTTATATCATCTGTAACTTGTAGATTTTTATTTTCTGGAAAATATGTGCCACTACAAATTGTTGATGATGAAGATATTGAAATTATGTTGAATGCATTTGAACAACAAAATAATGTTGATATAATAGAATTGTATGTTCAGAAATCATCAGTTGGTACTAGTTCAGGCACTGCAGTAGACACTGGTATAATGAATTCTGACATAGTTGAAGTAGATGATGATGATGATGATGTTGGTGAATCATGTGGTGAGGAAACATCTGACGAAGAAAATGATGTTTCAATTGATGGTAATTCATCTGATACTGATGACGATGAAACTCGTAATATGGAGTCATTGTCGGTAAGAAATGTGGAACAAGGTATGTTTAACAATAATTATTATTTTGTTTACGGTTTACTAGTTTAATTTGTTGAATAAGAGGCACATGAATAAGAATACTGTTACAGTTGCAGGGCAACGTCCACCTTGGACTGATGCAGCTCATTATACACACATTAATTGGTTGCATCCTGATGAAGAAGATATTTTAGGCCAAGAGTTGCATGAGTCATGGAATGTTGGAGATGCATTGTACAAAGGTCTACAGTTTGAGACAAAAGAAGATCTAAAAAATGCATTGATACAATATTCAATGCGAACACATCAAACGTATCATGCTGTGGAGTCAAAAAGTTCGAAATACATTATCAAATGTCCCAACTATAAAGATGGGTGTCCATTCTGTATGAGGGAAATTTTGTCTCGGAAAACAGTCTATTGGACGGTTACTCAATGGGGTGGAGATCATCTATGTCTCAATCCGGCACTCTCACAAGACCACAAAAAATTAAACTCAACTTTCATCAGTAACTTGATATCAGGTTTGCTTACTTGTCCATATATAACGTAATATTTAAATTAAATTATTATGATTTGTTATTAACTTTTTAATTTTTTTAGGAATGGTTGGTTCAGACTCATCTTTAAGAATTAATTTGATTCAGGAGAGAATTTGTAGTCAATATGGATACAAAATATCATATAGGAAAGCATGGAAAGCAAAACAAAAAGCAATTGTGCGTGTTTATGGGGACTGTGATGAATCATTCGCGACTCTTCCAACATTTTTGAAATTCATTCAAAGTAAATCGCCAGGTTTTTTCTATCAAATATGTCATGATGATCTTGTTGTTGGCAATCGAGGTTACCGTCAATACCAACAGTTTGAAAGAGTGTTTTGGACATTTAAGCAGTGTGTTGATGCCTTTGACTACTGTAAGCCATTGATACAGGTTGATGGAACACATTTATATGGAAAGTATCGTGGAACATTGTTAATCGCAACCACATAAGATGGAAATAGCAATGTATTACCTTTAGCTTTTGCTATGGTTGAAAGTGAAAACTCGTCCTCGTGGTCTTGGTTCCTATCCCACATACGACTGCATGTGACACAAAAACAAGGAATATGTCTAATTTCTGATCGGCATGAGTTTGGATCAAATTGTCCACCTAATCCTAGACTAGCGGCAGCATAGGGAGAATCCCAAGGTATATCGAATTGCGGTTCACTGATAGCTGCTGTCGTTGCGGGTTGTTACTCTGGTGGCATCTCCAGTGTGCGAAGTGATCCAAATATTTGTTGAAAAATATAGCCTTGGGGCATGCCAGCACCGTACGGTGTACCACCTTGGTAAGATGGTCCTACGTCTGTCTGAGACGGATAATAATAAGTAGTAGGCATATTTTCACTTAGTTGTGTCAGTGTATAATATATGCCTTCTTCACGTTCAGGCAAGTTAGGAACAGGGTAAACTTCTGCCTGAACAACGTCCCTCCGTCTACTTAGACCATGACTTTCACGATATGACTGTTTCACGTGAAAATCTGGAACCTCGACCTCAGGCATACTTTCGGGTGCTAGCACTGCCGCTCGCGTGATTCGATCTTCATCTTCCAACAAGACCATTATTTTATCAACATATGGGACTAAATCATCCCTGACCACTTGTTTCTTCCCTCCGGAGACACCATATACGATAATGTCTCTCCAACTTCACCCTACAATAAAAATAAAATGGAAAACATTAAAACCATAAAAATGTTATTGCAAAAATTAAAAAACAAATTGGATAAGTATAACAAATTTTACCAACAACGATGCTCTTGCATTTCTTGGGTCGATAAACATTTTGGTTTTGGCACGATACCAAACCATGTACTCAGAGTTGAATGTCAGGTCTCCAACCTGAGTTCCAGTTTCTTCGACCCTAAATTGGTCTATGTTGTTCCATATTGCAATGGCAGGTTGCAACAACATAAGCCAATTTTCAGAACCTTTTCCTCGCATAGTCAACCCATGTAATTTTTTGGCTGCAAAGGAGGACGGGGTATGGGTTGGCACTTCCCAAACTGCTGCATTACTCTATCTGGTTGATGCCATTCACAAATATTGAAACAAAGCAATGGCACAACACATTTCCACGCGTTAACCCCTTCTAAGCATATCGGGGGTAACTGTGCCAAAACTTCGTTTGGATATGACATCCAAATGACCTATATAAAATAAGAAGTAGTTAGTACGTAAACAAAATTAACAAATAATAACATTCATTTTGTTACATCATTTTGCTTCATTGTATCCAGTAAACAACAATGATGTTTTAAATCATCGGTGGCTCCAATGTGTCGGTTTCCCCGTCGTAGCCACCTACAAAAATTATATAATTAATATTAAATATTATATAACTAACTGACAAATAATATTTTAAAATATAATTAACATTATACTCAATAAAAAAATTACCTTGATCCAATGGGTTTGTTTGGTTTATATGGGGGTAATATAGTCGGTGCAACTTTTGGGAATCTTTCCCATGCCCATATCTGTATTAATAGGCATAAACCACCCATGGATTTTATTTTGTAGTTTGTTGCGACGCATAGTTCTCTATAAAAAAAACCAAGTACAGCAGCACCCCATGCATATGCACTGCACTCACCAAAATCTCGCAACAATAACAAATACCTTAAAGATACTTTACTACTAGACTTATCTACAAACAGGGCACCACCAATGAGGCGTAAAATATATGTCCTAGTAGACCTCTGTAAATTTTCTTCATTATTTTCAAAATTTGCGATATCACCAAAATTATGAGTTAGCCAACTAACTCGAATAGAACTACCATCAATTTCATCGTTATTTGGTGAAACGCCAAGCAGTTCTTCACATAGTTCAACCCAATTAACATTGGTTGAAACTATGACAGGAATGCCAGTTACTCGTAAACCCAACAAAATTGCAACATCTTGAAGGGTGATAGTGCATTCTCCACATCTCATGTGGAAAGTATGAGTTTCCGGCCTCCACCGCTCAACAAATGCATTAATTAAACCTGCATTAATACGAAGAAAACTCATTTGCACGACCATGTAAAATCCCGCTTGTCGTAAATATCATATAATTTGAGGAGGAATTGACTCTTCTCCATTGTACGTGGGAACTGCACGTCTGATTAAGAGTTTTCTGTCGTCCTCCCCATTCCATATATGTTGAGAAATGTGTTGATTTTGCATGTACAACACGTCATTCTCCACAGGTCCAGAATGAGCACAATCAATAGAAGGGCGAGAAGAAGATGATGCCATGAAAATTTCTACAATTTAATACAAAAGATTATGTTAACATAATACCCAAAATAATATATAACAAAATATAAAATTAATATATAACAAACATATATTAAAATATTATATACGAAAACTAACCTCAATATTTAGAAATAATTTCCAGAAAACAAAAGCTTTCTTTGATTATCACTATGTGGTTTCCAACTAGGTGTGCGATTATCTGCGGCGAAGGGGTGTGCGGTTCTGTGGGGTCATGGGGTGAATTTATAGGAGACGAACTCCACATAAACCGCAAGTCTCATCTGCGGTTTATGTGGAAAATATTATTTAATGCAAACCGCAGTTCGCACTTGTGGTTTGCGTGCGTAAAAAACCGCGCCTCTTCCTCAATATCTGCACCTGTTCGTAAAAAACCGTCGGGTAAAGGGTGGGGCCGGTTACACCCCAATCAAACCGCAACTCTGACTTGCGGTTTTACAGGGATCGTTTTTGCAACCGTCGGGTAAAGGGGGGGGGCCGGTTACACCTCAGTCAAACCGCAACTCTGACTTGCGGTTTTACAGGCATCGTTTTCTGTGTTTTTTTACCCATTGGACAACAAGGCGGTGCTGGTCAAAGACCAGTCAAACCGCAATTCCCACTTGCGATTTCATACTTGTTTTTCCACGCTGGCTTCCATGTAATCATGTTGCTGACGTGGCAACGAAACCGCAATTCGGAGTTGCGGTTTGACCGAGTCAACTACCAAAACGGACCCATGCTGGTAATATTTTTTAAAACAGACCCATATTGGTAATTTTTTTAAAGTTTTACGTTGATATTCAATGACTTTAAATATGTTATATTTTTTAAAACAGCCAATTTTAAAACAGACCCGTTTTTAAACCCACTTGGGTCAATCAGCCAATTTTATTACTAAAACTAGATACATGTCTTTTTGAATTTTTATAATATGTTATAATAATTTTAAAGTTTTACGTTGATATTCAATGACTTTATCAATGAATACTCTAAAAGTCATGTGAGAGTTATGATCAAAGTTATCAAACTCGAGAGTTTACATAGATTCGTGGGAGTTTGATAAACTCGACTCGTAAGAGTTTACTTTATATAAAAATAATAAAAACTATCTATAAATAACATACAACAAAACATTTTAACAACATAATAACTCAAATAGTGAATTATACATTCTACAATACTTAAATAATTAAGTCTACCAATACATTATTATCAAATAATAAATTTCAAAAGTGATTATAATGGCATAACATTCTCATTAATGTTTGATATTGTTAAAAAATAAAGGTTTAAGATTCTTAGAGGCGTTTGTTCTTCGATTTAAAAATGACACACTAAATAAAAATATATTGAACTTTAAACGCATATAAAACAAATTGAGTCCACTTAGAGTTTACTAAAAAGAGAGTACACGAATTAACTCGTAGATAGTAAGTTGACTCGTAAACTTGTAAGAGTTTAAGAGTTAACTCAAGAGTTTGATAATCATGGTTATGATTGAACGCTTGTGTAAAACTCTTTTACATTGTTATTACATACTAATTAAAATCTTAATTTGATATGTTTTGTAATAACATGTAGAATATAAATAATTCACTGTGTCATTTTGTGTATAATAATTTTAGTTTATATTTTGAAATATATTTTGTTAATTTTTATATTTTTTGTGTTTATGATAACATGATAGAAACATGTGAGATCGTCAACGAATATGTCCAATTTGCAATAATGAATTTGAAAAAATGAAAAGAGGAGAGTAGGGATGACAATCATGCCCGCCCTTATAAGTACCGCCCTAATTTTGATAGAGAAAAACTCATATTGTTAGTCTCTAGTCCCGTCCACGCTCAAGATAATCAAGGATGAGTACAAGTGTGAGTTTGTTAGTCTATGCCCCATCTTTGTCCCTGCCCTTGTCTCGCTTCTAAGTTTTACATAAAATTATATGTTAAACAAAATTTCACATGTCTGTGTACAAATTAAAAACCTGTGGATCATTAAAACTAAAATATAATTAATAAATTAGCATATAATTTATTTAATAATTAATAAATTACAAGTAAATTTGAATATAAATTATAAAAAATAATATAACGAGTACCTCCGAGTATACCCAAACCCAAAATTACCTTAAGAGGATGAGGATTAAAATTTTATACCTGCCCCGCCTTGCACTTTCCAGAGACAAGGATAGGGAGGACAAACCTGCTCCTATCCTACCCAGTTGCCATCCCTAGAAGCATTTATGTATTTTGCATGTTTATTTAAAAAATGGCTAAATTACTACCCTTGTCCCCTTATTTTTGCAGTTGGTACTTTTAGCCCCCTCGTTTTTTTTAACACTTAATGCCCCTCAACTTTTTAAAAATAATATATTTTGCCCCTTCCGTCAGAATTAGGTTGTTGACTATTAGAAAACAATGTTGACTTGCTTATGTGTAAATCCCAAAATGGTCATTAGTGACGTGGCAAGTTAGTTATACAGTTAAAAGTTAATTAAACTATCTTAATGGTTAATATGTGATGGTAACATTATTTGTTGTTGATTTTCACCGCGTTGTGGCTAGAGAGAGTGAAAGCTTGTCACGCTCTACAATTTTCGGTCTGAGAAGTGAAACCCTGGTCTTGTTGTTGATTTCCACGACGCCGTGTTTGGAGACAGTGAAAACTTGTCATGCTCTGCAATTTTCCATCTTAGAAGTGAAACCCTAAGCATTAGTGGGTGATTGAAGGTTTATGAGTGAGGGGAAGGCATGAACGACGTCAAAAAGCTAAATCTCGAAGTGAAACTGAAAGGCGAGAAGATGGGGAAAGAAGGAAATGAAATGGGTCTATATACTATTCCAGGTAAAAAGTACCCAACTATGGTCCATCTTTTGTCATTGCATTGTTGTGGGGTCATAGGTTTACAATATTTTACTTCAAAAGAGAATTTTTTTAACTTTGTAGAATGGGTCAGTGTCTAGGTTTGAGAGAAAGTTTCACATGTTTCCATTTTAGTTTGTTTCCCATATAGTTTATTGTTGGTTGGTGTAAAATGGGGCAAGTAGTTGGAAATTAAATAGTGTAAAGGTTTTGGTTTGTTTTGTATTTATATATGCTTATTTGGCCATTGTGTAACATGCTTTAAATATTTATATATGCTACTTTACTGACAGGCTGACTACTATACATAGAATCAAGTTGAACATCCATCATGGTTGTAATTTGGTTGAGAATCCCGAAATAGAATATCTAAATAGAGAGTCAAGTCTCCAAGAATGAGGGTGTGATATGGACGAGATCTCCTTCATGAATATATGCAAACTGATAAACAGTTTTGGCTATTCTAGTTTCAAAGCTCTATGGTATAGACACCCCGAGTTGAGTATTAGGACTGGATTACTTCAGTTGTAGTGTGACAAAGATGTGTTGACATTACCAGAGGATGCTAAAGGGTATGAAATAGTTGATTTGTATGTTGCGCACAATATTGATGTTCGTGTTATAGATGAGGGTAGACAACAAGAGCTTGTGGATGTGGTTCATTTGGATGATGATAATGATGCTACTGCAAATGAGAAAGTGGTTGAAACTCACAATATTGGATGGGAGGTTGTTCCTGTATGTGTAAGTGAAACTGAAAATCAGAATTTGACTACAAAAGGTTTGAAAAGTGGTGTTGTAGAGCAAAGTCAGCCTAAAATTTTTGGATAGAGCATAGTAGGTCTGAAAATTTGGGTGCAGAAGACAGAGGTGAACAAAATTTTCAGGGAGAAAAAAGTGGTGTTCAAAATGATGAACAAGACATGGAAGAATTTGAAAAGGGGGATAATGATGGTTCACCTGTTGATGATAGTGGATATGAGGAGGATTGAGATTGAACTTCAATTCTGCCAACTGAAACATTTGCAAACCTTGATGACAATAGAAATGGTAACTTGGATGGAGAAGCTGCAAATGAGCCATTAAGGACAAATTCCATAGATGAGGACGGTTTTACAAATGAACTTGATATACCTGTTGGTAGTGATGATGAGGGGAGACACAAACCTAAATATCCAAAATTTAGAAAAGTTGAAGACGATAATAATACTCACTTTGAACTTGGGATGTTGTTAAGTAATAAAGAAGATATAACAGAGGCTGTGAAGACATTTGCAATGGTCAACCAAAAAAATTTAAGGTTTCAAAAAATTTTTCAGAAGAGGGTAGTTATTAAATGTGCTAAGGGCTGCCCATTTCATCAGAGAGTGAGTAAGTCGAAGCAAAGTCAATATTGGCAAGTAGTAAGTTTTGTCAATGAGCACAATTGTGTAAGGACTCCAGGCAATAAGCAAGCCAAAAGAGAGTGGTTGACAAAAAGATTTGTTCTCTTTTTTGGGTACACTCCTAACATGAAGACAACTGCTTTTATGACACTAGCAAGGGACAAGTGGGGTGTGAAGTTGAGTTGCCATTAGATATACAGAGAAAAAGTTAGATCCTCAAAAAAATACATAGTGCTTCCAGGGATCAATATAGTCATCTTAAAAGTTATGCTGAAGAACTATTGCATAGCAATCCTAACAAACTGTGAAAATTAAGTGCGACATTAGTAGTAGTAAAGCTATCTTTGGAAGGATTTATGTGTGCTTGGAAGCTTGCAAAGATTCATTTACTACTACTTGTCGTCCCTTAATTGGGCTTGGTGGTTGTCTCCTGAAGGGTGAGTATGGAGGCCATCTCTTGAGTGCAGCTAAGAAGGATGAAAATAATCAGATGATACCAATTGCATATGTTCTTGTAGAGTCTGAATGTGGAGATTCGTGGAGATGGTTTTTGGAGTTACTATTAGCAAACTTAGATGGAGTGCAACTTGCATCATGAGCATTCATTTCAGATTAGCAAAAGGTACTATAATTCTTCTTAATTCATTCGTATACATATTCTTGAACAACTTTTTTACATTTGTTGGGGTTTATGTTACAAGGATTGTTGCAGCCACTAGAGGAATTGTATGGAGATAATGTGCAACATAGACTATGTGTCAGGCATCTGTATGGGAACTGGAGGAAGAAGTTTCCAAGTGGGCAGTTGAAGGAGATGTTTTGGGCAACTATAAGAGCAACCACCTTTCCTGATTTTCAGACAGCAATGGAGAATTGGAAAATATTCAATGAAAATGCTTGGGAGGATTTAAACAACAAAACTCATTCAACTTGGACACGTTATGCCTACTCTGCAAACTGCAAATGTGACCTTCAAGTCAATAATATGTGTGAGACATTTAACAGAGCTATTGTTGACTATAGGGAGAAACCAATAATTACACTTTTAGAAGGGGTCAAGTTTTACATCATAAGGAGGATTGTTAATTAAACGGTTTAATACAGAGGTATGAAGCGCTCATATGCCCTAAAATTAAGCAAATTGTAGAGAAAACTAAGAAAGACTCACAACATTGGAGTCCTAACTGGGTTGGAGATGATGACATGTTGTTATTTGAGGTGTCTAAAGACTGTATTAAGTTTGTGGTAGACTTAAAATAGAGAACTTGTAGTTGCAGGAAGTGGGATCTTACTGGTATACCATGTTGCCATGCCATAGCCTACATATGGTACATTAATAAAAATGATGAAGAATATGTAGACAACTTCTATATGTTAGATTTTTGACATCTACATTTGAGTTATGTAAGTCATTTGACATCTGTGATTTGATATATGTTTCTACTTTCACAAAAAAAAAATACATTTCTGGCAACATATTCATACATTGTGTTGCCATGTAATGGACCAACTTGTGGCCCAAAGATAAAAGTCAACAGATTCTGCCACCGACAATGAGAAGATCCCCTGGCAGGCCAAAAAAAGTGAGAAACAAGGAAAATGATGAGCCCAAGAGTACGACACAATTAGGAAGACAATCCAACTCTGTTGTTTTTCGTAATTATGGTCAAGTTGGGCACAATATGAGAACTTGTAAAGGGAAGACAACTGTAGACAAAAAAATTCCCAAAGGGGGAAACAAGATATTAACATATTAGATGAATCTTATAATTTACAAATTAGCCAGTTGACTAACATTTGATTTTAATTTTCGGAAACATAAAAGCAAAGATGGGACATCAACTACACTAAACACCAGCACCAAGGACACTAGAAACAAGATAAGGAAGGTGAATGCTTCTACTAGACAGCAAGTGAATACCAAGGTTACTAGAAGTTCTGTCAGAGCTCATGTGTCTGAATCTATTGGGAATTCTGCACCCACACTAACACAACAATCAACAACTTAGTCACATTATGGAAACTTATAAACAAGTCATTTTGGGGTTTAGGCTTTGAATTCTATTTTTTGGGTTGTAGGCTTTAAAGTAAGGTTTGTTATGATTCAGAGAACTTTTTTATGTAGTTTACATATTTGGGGTTTAAGCTTTAAAGTAGAGTCTGTTATGGTGTTTGAATTGCTTATTTGAAGTACTTTTTGGCAGATTACAAAATCTCTTAGTTTAGGCACATTGGTCTATTATATAGGGGACAAAATTTTACAGATTACAAAATTACTTTGTTATAATGACACATTACACAATTCAATTGTGGAAGATTAGGCATATTAGTCTGATTACAATATCTGGCAAATTAGGAATATTGGTCTCACATACCCTGCACCCTCAGAAAAAAGATGTTGCAACAACACTTTTAATGTTTAACTTACTAATGTTGACAAATTGCTCTAAGATGATATTCGTGACATCAATGATGCCAAAATTTTTCATCATCATATTTGCATCCTTCTATCAAGTAACATGATTCTTAAAGCAATTGACACATTATAAATTTCCATGGTTCCATAGGTCTAACAACTTAAAATTATGATGTGACCATGCCTAGCCAAGGACCTATCACTAGGGTCATGACTAGAAAGATTGAAGAAGACCTAGCCCTTGCAGACAAAGGAAGACTTCACCTCCTATGGAGAGTGAAGATATTAGGCTAGAAACTTTAGTTAATAAAATGTAATTTTCCTTTATTTTAATTTTGAGGAGCATTAAGAATTTAATTTGGGACATGTATTTAGTCCATTTTTTATTTTTAGGAGGTGTCTTAGGAATTTAGAGGGTGGATTTAGCTTTTTGGGTCTTTATGAAGGAAATAAGGGGTAGCCTTGATATCTACACCCCTCTTTTCTACATAAACCCCCTAAGCTAATAAGAAGGAATCTTGGCCCTTGGTTTGAAAAACTTGGGCACCAAGTTTGATTTTCTAAGGAGGGAATTGTTTCTCAATTCTCCTCCCTTAGATCTCTCCTTTTAATCCTAGCCCTTCTTTTTTAGGTTATCTTGTTCAAGAGGTTAGCTACCTCTATAAATAGGAGCTCCTCCCTCACTTGTATTTTTTACACTTGAATTTAATCCCAGAGACCATATTGGTTGAGGTTCTTACCTTTGAGTGTCCCCCTTTCTCCTTTGTGAGAGCTTCTAAGAGTTATCAAGGGACCCCTCCCTTATGGCCTCTCCCCTTTGGCTTATCAAACATAGTATTTGTGGCGCCTCACCCCATTCCTTTCCTTTCCATAAATCCATTTCCCTTCCAAGTGACCTTAGAAAGGATCCTTTGGGCACGTGATCATCAAAGATCACATCAAGTGGTATCAGAGCCACTTTCTAAAGGTCACGTTCTTTCTCAATTTTTTTTTTTTGCTTTGTTGTTTATTTCTTTGATCTCTTTATTTTAAAGTCCTTCATTTTTTGTCATCTCTATTTCCTTTATTGTCTAGTAGTATAGCTTTTTATTCTTGCTATTATATGCGCTTTTGTTTTCTATCTACGCGCCTATGTTCCATTTAATTTGATGCGATTTTATTTGTCCCTTTCTTTGCATCTTATTTTTGTGTTCAAGTTGCTTAATTTTCCCTTGGTTTTTTATGTTAAAGTGTGCCTAAGAAGTTGTGACCATTAAACCCACATGGTTGAGGATTTTTCCACACCATTGTGGTGATCAACTTTGGCCACTTTGTTGTGCCTTTTGTTTTAAGTCTCTTGCTGAAATTTTTGCTCTATTTTTAGGTGTGTTATTTTTTCTTAATCTTGTGTTTTGTCAAATACTAGTCATGTTAGTTTCCTATTTTGTCTCATTTAAATTCCATAGGTTTTAGCCTCTTAAATTTTTTACAAAAAAGCCTTCAAAAACAGTTTGAATTGAGCTCCTAAGAGGTGAACCTCTTGTTGAGTCTCTTAAGTCTTTTATGCTTTTAGTTCAAGCATATTAATCTCTTTGTTGTTCTTAAATATTTGCTCAATTCAATCTTTCTATGTTTCTTGTTTTATGTTGAATTATTAGTAGCTTTCCACTTGGTTTACCTTCACTATTGGTGCCTCTTTATGGAATTTTAGCTTGGGTGAATTGTGTTAGTAATTTGAGCAATCAATTTACTTCAAAATCAGTCCTAAATCATTCCTTAAGCACCATTAGTTCAGTGGTATTTGGAACTACTAAGTTGTTTTGCCTTTAGTTGCATGCATTGCTTGAAAATTGTGTGACCTTACTTTGTGCTTTTTCACTCAAGTGTTATTATTTCAAGAATCCTCATTAAAATTTCAATTCAACAAGCTATTAGGTGCAGCAAAATGATTAGAAAAAGATAAAAAAAAATAGAAAAAGTTCAAGTTAAAAAAAAAAAAGAAGATAAAGAACTCAAAAGAAAGACAAATTTGAAGTTGTGTACCTAATAGTAGAAACATTTGATATGAGGAACCAATTGTGATTCAAAAAAAAATTACTTGAGTAAGCTTTTTAGTTTTTGGTCACTTAAATTTTATTAAGTGTGCAACTATTGATTTCATTTTTTTTGTTTGAGTCTTTTTTCATCTCTACTCTTAGAGCTAATCTAGGAAAGTTATTTGTGTGCTACCTTCCTTTATGAGCCTTATGTTTTCTTGCTTGTCTTCTTTACTTCTTTGAGTTTGTAATTGTTTAATCTATCCACTTGGATTTGTGAACCTTGTTTTGTTATTCAGCTTTGTTTGTTGTCTTGTGTTGTATTCGGCCTTGGTAAGGAAAGGTTGGCAAAGGTTCCATATATAAAATTTTGGCAAGTCCAAACAAGAGGAAACAAGGGTAGCATTCTTGGGGTGAGTTGATGCAACTCAAAGGGGCTTGATCAAAAGGAGACAAACACCAAAAAAGCTTGGAGTGAAGACTTTGTTTTATTTTTTTTTATTCTTTGTATTGTGTATACTTAATTTTAGATTGGGAGTTTGAGTGCCCTTAAGGCCCTCCCTTGGTTTGTAATAATTTTGGTTAATTTTAGCGTAGTTCCTCGTTAATTAGGTGAAGAAAGGAGAAGTGGTACACTTCCTTCAACACCTTAGGAGCACGATTAGAGCCCTTTCTCTTTTACATTCTTGCACTTTTATTTTATTTTATGTTATTTTGAAAAAACGTGTAGAGGCTAAGAGTTTCAAAGAATCATCAAGCCACCTTAGGTGAGAAAAAAAAAAGAGAGGAGTGTTGCTTGAAAAAAAAAAGTTTTTAGCCTACCCTTTAGTTTTTAGCATCCAAGCACCATGACTTCCCACACACATTCTAGTGCACATAGTTGTTCATCAAGTAAGAGTGTCAACCAAAGAAAACCTTTTAAGGGAGACACTTTTGAAAACCTTAACTTAGAATTTAGGGAATGGATGGCTAAAGAACAAGAAAGGAGAGAAGAAAAAGAGAGAAAAAAGAAATAAAAGAAAAGGAAAAACAAAAAAAGAAGGAAGAGTTAAAAAAAGAGACGTTGGAAATGAGAAAAGAGAAAAAAGAGCGAGAAGAGAGAAGGCAAAGAGAGAGAAGAGAGGATGAAGAAAGGAGAAGAAGGAAAGAACTAGAAAGAAAAAGAGAAAAAGAGGAAGAAGAGAGAAGGAGAGGAGAAGAGAGTAAGAGGAGAGATGGGAGGGAAAGTGATAGAAAAAATAAAGAAATTCTCATAAGATCCCCATCTAGGCATTTTAGCTCTAGTGAAGAAGAATACTATAGAAATCAACATAAGCATCACTCTCATTCATCATACAATCATCATTCTCCTCAAGAGAACATAAATCATGCTAGGGAACCAAAGGTAGACCTACCCCATTTTCATGGTAGGGAAGATGTTGAGACTTACCTAGATTGGGAAGTCAAAGTGGAACAACTCTTTCGATGCTATGAAATTAGGGAAGAAAGGAAAGCACCTTTGGCCTCCCTTAGTTTTCAAGATTCTGCTTTGCATTGGTGGGATGGGTTAGTCAAGGATAGGGCCCGTAAACAAATGCCTGACATTCGCTACTGGAATGATTTAAAAACTTGTTTGCGAAGAAGGCACATTCCTTCATATTATGAGAGGGATCTTTTGGATAGGCTCTAAAGACTTAGGCAACATAACCTAAGTATTGAGGAGTATAGACAAAAGATGGAGCTTCTCATACTAAGGGCCAATATCATTGAGGAACCCAATGCCACCCTTGCTAGGTTTTTGTGTGGATTAAGCTTTGACATTAGAGATAAGGTAGAGCTTCTTTCATACTCAAACCTTGATGAGTTGGTAGAACTTTGTGTAAGAGCTGAGAATCAACTCAAGAGAAAAAGTTTTAAAAAAGATTCTCCCTCTTACTCAAAGAGAGACCAACTTAAGGGAAACTCTTTCAAGGGTTTTCCCAAAGAGGAACCCAAGAATTTTCAAGATACAAAAGCACCTCATGTAGAGAGAAAACCCCCTACTACTAAGCCTACTGAAAGGCAAAGTAGTATCAAATGCTTCAAATGTCTTGGGAGAGGCCACATTGCCTCTCAATGCCCTAACAAGAAAACCATGATCATGAGGGGACAAGACATTTGTAGTGAGAATAGCTCATCTTCCTCCTCTAGTGAGAGTGAGGAAGAAGGGGGACATACTTTTGAACAAGAGTGTGAGGAAGCTTTTCCTTATGAGGGGGACCTCCTTATGGTTCAAAGGCTTCTTGGAAGCCAACCTCTAGAGCTTGGCCAGTCACAAAGAGAGAACATCTTCCATACAAGATGTGAAGTAAATGACAAAGTATGTTCTCTCCTTGTTGGTAGTGGCTCCTGTTGTAACTGTTGTAGCTCTAGGTTGGTTGAAAAACTAGCCTTGACTACCATGCCCCATCCCAAACCTTACAAATTGCAATGGCTCAATGAGCAAGGGGAGATGGTAGTCAATGAACAAGTTATGGTTCCAATTTCCATAGGATGTTATAATGATGAGATTCTTTGTGACATAGTTCCTATGGAGGCTGGTCATATCCTGTTGGGGAGACCATGGCAATTTGACAAAAAAACTATTCACCATGGCCACTCCAACCAAATAATTCTCACCCATAATGAAAAGCCCTTCAAATTGTATCCTTTGTCACCTTCTCAAGTGGCTGAGGATCAATTTGCGATGAAAAAGAAAAGAGTTGAGGAAAAACAAAAACCAAAAAAAGCACAACAAGCTTTACCCTTAAAGCTTGAAAAGGGTAAAGAGAGAGATTCGGAAGGTGATGCCCCTTCGAAAGGGAATATTAGTAAAAGGAGCCTATTTGCTACTAAACGTGATTTAAAAGAAGCTCCTTTGACTAACAAGCCCTTTTATCTCCTCTTTTGCAAAGAAGCATCAAATCCTTCTTCCATTTTGCATTCTTCTGCTGAGAGCACTGCCACAGCCCATGCATATGAGCACTTTCCTCAAGGGGTTCAAGATATTTTAAAAGAATTTGATGACATATTCCCTAATGAGGTTCCGAAAGGACTTCCTCCCATTAGGGGTATAGAACATCAAATTGATTTGGTGTCTGGCGCAAGTCTACCTAATAGACCTGCCTATAGGACCAACCCCATGGAGACCCAAGAGATTGAGTCTCAAGTGAATGAGCTGTTAGAGAAGGGTTGGGTTCAAAAGAGCCTAAGCCCTTGTGCTGTGCCAGTCTTGTTGGTGCCCAAGAAGAATGGCCAATAGAGGATGTGTGTTGATTGTCATGCAATCAACAACATCACCATCAAATATAGGCACCCAATCCCCCGTCTTGATGACATGTTGGATGAATTGCATGGGGCAAAAATATTTTCAAAAATAGATCTTAGAAGTGGTTACCACCAAATAAGGATCAAAGAGGGTGATGAGTGGAAAACTGCTTTTAAGACTAAATTTGGTCTTTATGAGTGGTTGTTATGCCTTTTGGGCTAACTAATGCCCTAAGCATATTCATGCACTTAATGAATCATGTACTAAGGGATTACCTTGGTAAAGTTTTGTGTAGTTTACTTTGATGACATTTTAGTTTACTCTAGGAACCTAGATGATCATTTAGGACATCTAAGGCATGTTTTTTCTCTTCTTAGGAGTAATCATCTTTTTGGTAACTTAGAAAAATGCACTTTTTGTGTAGATAGTGTAGTTTTCCTAGGTTTTGTAGTTAGCACAAAAGGGGTTCATGTTGACCCCGAAAAGATAAAAGTTATTCAAGAATGGCCCACCCCAAAGAGTGTGACAGAGATCAAAAGCTTTCATGGTCTTGCTGGATTTTATAGGCGCTTTGTGCCTAATTTCTCCACGCTCTTCGCACCAATAAATGATTTGGTGAAAAAGGAAGTTCCTTTCCTTTGGGGTGAGAAACAAGAGAAAGCCTTCCAGCTAATTAAGCATAAACTGACCCATGCACCAGTCTTGGCATTACTTGACTTTTCTAAAACATTTGAACTTGAATGTGATGCCTCTGGTGTAGGTGTGGGGGCTGTCTTGTTGCAAGGAGGGTACCCCATTGCGTATTTCAGTGAAAAACTCAATGGTGCCCCCCTCAACTACCCCACCTATGATAAGGAGTTTTATGCTCTAATTAGGGCCCTTCAAACTTGGGAGCATTACCTTGCTCCCAAGGAGTTTGTCATTCATAGTGACCATGAGTCACTAAAATATTTGAGGGGTCAAGGTAAATTGAACAAAAGGCATGCAACGTGGGTGGAATATCTTGAATCCTTCCCTTATGTCATCAAGTACAAGAAAGGAAAACAAAATGTGGTGGCTGATGCTCTTTCTAGGTGTCATGCCCTTTATTCATCCTTGAGTGCAAAAATCTTGGGATTTGATGACATTCGGGCTATGTATCCGTCTGATAAGGATTTCGGCCCCATATTTGCTACCTCTACATCTGCATTTGCATTAAAGGCCCATGATGGGTACTTCATCAGTGAGGGGTGTCTTTACAAAGGGAGTAAGCTTTGCATACCCCAAGGATCAATTAGGAACTTACTTACAAAAGAGAGTCATGAAGGTGGGCTCATGGGGCATTTTGGGATTTCAAAAGCCCTCATGCTTTTACAAGAGAAATTCTTTTGGCCCCATATGCGTAGAGATGTCCATAGACATTGCTCTAAATGTATATATTTTCAAAAATGGCCCATTTTATTCCCTGCCACAAAGTGGATGATGCGAGCAACATCGCAAGACTTTTCTTTAAAGAGGTTGTCCGATTGCATGGTATACCCTTTTCAATAGTGTCAGATAGGGATGTGAAGTTCCTTAGCCATTTTTGGAAAACTCTTTGGGCTAAGCTGGGAACTAAACTTCTTTTTTCCACTATCTGTCACACTCAAATTGATGGGCAAATAGAAGTGGTGAATAGATCTTTATCCACTATGCTGAGGGCTCTCCTTAAAGGCAACCATAAGTCTTGGGATAAGTACCTTACCCACATTGAATTTGCTTATAACCGGGTGGTTCATAGAACCACCAAGTATTCTCCTTTTGAGGTGGTCTATGGCTTTAATCCTCGTACTCCTCTAGATCTTTTACCTGTTCCTCTTTCTGTTGTTGTGCATAAAGAAGGAGAGGCAAAAGCCATTTTTGTAAAACAATTACATGAGAGGGTTAAAGTTAACATAGAGCGTCAATCCTTGAGAGATGCTACTTTTGCCAATAGGGGGAGGAAAGAAGTCATCTTTGAAAAGGGTGACTGGGTATGGCTTCACTTGAGAAAGGATAGATTTCCTTCTCAAAGGAAGTCCAAACTTAGCCCTAGAGGAGATGGACATTTCCAAATCCTTGAGTGGATCGGTAATAATGCCTATGTTTTAGATCTGCCAGAGGATTATGGGGTAAGCACCAGTTTTAATGTTTCTGATTTGTCTCCATTTGTAGGTGCTGAAAATGACGAAGATCCCATGGATTTGAGGTCAAATCCTCTTCAAGGGGGAGGAGATGATGTGACCATGCCTAGCCAAGGACCTATCACTAGGGCCATGGCTAGAAGGATTGAAGAAGACCTAGCCCTTGCAGACAAAGGAAAACTTCACCTCCTATGGAGAGTGAAGATATTAGGCTAGAGACTTTATTTAATAAAATGTAATTTTCCTTTATTTTAATTTTGAGGAGCATTAAGAATTTAATTTGGGACATGTATTTAGTCCATTTTTTATTTTTAGGAGGTGTCTTAGGAATTTAGAGGGTGGATTTAGTTTTTTGGGTCTTTATGAAGGAAATAAGGGGTAGCCTTGATATCTACACCCCTCTTTTCTACATAAACCCCCTAAGCTAATAAGAAGGAATCTTGGCCCTTGGTTTGAGAAACTTGGGCACCAAGTTTGATGATCTAAGGAGGGAATTGTTTCTCAATTCTCCTCCCTTAGATCTCTCCTTTTAATCCTAGCCCTTCTTTTTTAGGTTATCTTGTTCAAGAGGTTAGCTACCTCTATAAATAGGAGCTCCTCCCTCACTTGTATTTTTCACACTTGAATTTAATCCTAGAGACCATATTGGTTGAGGTTCTTACCTTTGAGTGTCCCCTTTTCTCCTTTGTGAGCTTCTAAGAGTTATCAAGGGACCCCTCCCTTGTGGCCTCTCCCCTTTGGCTTATCAAACATAGTATTTGTGGCGCCTCACCCCATTCCTTTCCTCTCCATAAATCCATTTCCCTTCCAAGTGACCTTAGAAAGGATCCTTTGGGCACGTGATCATCAAAGATCACATCAAATTAACTTGACATTACCATTCACGTAAAACATATCATTAAATTCAATTAAAACATCACATTACATATAACAACTACCCCTAACAACTAAAACATCTAATTATATCTAAATGGTAACAGTAAACCAACCAACCCTAACAGTAAGGTAAACAACCAACCCTAACATTGACAACTACCACTAACAATAATGGTAACAACAAGAATGAATACAATTCCTAAACAAATAAGCAACCCAACACCAAGTAACATTTCCTTTTTCTTCATTTCTTGCATATTTTTTTCATTTCTACACTTTGATTGTTGAAACTCTTCCACCCTCCTGAGCAAACCTAGAATGATCATTTTATCTCTATTGTTCAACACTAGATCATACTATTAAAAAAAATTATACCCTATACTACCTGTGACCTGCATTTCATCCATTTGAAAACATGAGTTACAAATTATAAATGAAAAACAAAAAGAAAAACTAAGTTTCAACATGAACCCTAGCATCAATGTCTCACTCTATAAGACCCACACCCGTAAAATCGTTTCCTTGGATTGTCTTGTGTCTATGATGTGACCAATGGAGATTTCACTTCGCAACTACATATCACTCGACGCCTTCGAGGTTGGTAATTCGAGCTGTAGGAGCTTCCACTTTCTTCCATGGAAGTAAGCACAAATGGGCAAGATGAAGAAGCAAATCAGTAAGGGTGAATGGACAATTTGTGCAGACGAGAAAAAGATGCTCCTCAGTAAGGATGAAAGGACAACCAAACCCTAAATTGTTGTGGTAATTTTCACGTGAGATATCAAGAAGAAGGCACTCTTCACTGAGGATGAAAAACAAATGTCATGTTAGACAACAGTAAAATTGGCTAAACTTCAATTAAGCAAGTCAACGTTGTTTTCTAACGGTCAACAACTTAATTTTGACGGAAGGGAAAAAATATTCTTTTTAAAAAGTTGAGGGGCATTAAGTGTACAAAAAAAAAAACGAGGGAGAAAAAAGTACCCAACTACAAAAATAGGGGGACAGAGGTAGTAATTTACCTAAATATTTATGATGAAAGGTATAATATATTAATTATATTTAAGGAAGGATTGATTTGTAGTAAGCTAGAACTTGTAAAAATGTGCATGTATTAATATATGAGAAGTTATATTTGCGAAAGTGAGAAAAGTCATAAATGTTTAAAAAGATAAAATAACTATAAAATAGGGACACCAAAAGGTCTTATTCACATTATATAATATATAGTATATATTATAATAATATAGATATTATAGATTATAAATATAGTATGACAATTATGTATATTAGATGTAAATATTTTAAAGTGATTCTTTTTTAAGGTTGATGTAGCAATGGGTGAAACAAAGATTATAAGTTTGAACCTATCTTTTAACAAAATAGTTTTTTTCTTTTTGTTCTAAAAAATAGGTAGAACAAGTATTTTGAAAGTGAACATGAAAAGAAATAATTCTCTTTCTTAATAATATAGATAATATAACACATTTTTGTTTTATAAAAAACATTTTTTTTTTAAATTTTCACTCCTCCTTAAAAATTTCCAAGACGGGACAAATCGATGCTTGTTTGTTTTAATTTATAAGAGAAGTTGAGCTAAATAATTAATAGAAACGCCCTTATCCTATGTGACTATGACCTTGCCTTCAGGATGCATTTGCAGGAATCTCTGAAAATTTGATATTCTTATCCTCTGCCCTTCCATTCCTCACTGTTGCAAGATATTTGGCTGGTTATTAAAAAATATTTTATCTTTTAAAAATCGTTTTTTAATTTATTCCTTTAAATATTTCTTTTACTATTTTATATAGGTTTTTAAACAAAATTTTATTTTTAGTGTTTCAAGTAATAATATTAATTAAACGAATTTTAAATTACTTAACACGTTATATGGAAATATAAAAATAATAGTCCTACATATTTTTAAAATAAAATATATTTTTAATATCTTATATCTTTAAAATTATTTATAATATAAAAAATTATAAATTATTAAAAGCGTATTTTATCTAAAAACATTATATTGGATATTCTGTCATACTCCCTCTCTTTAATAACGTGATATATATATAATTGGACTACTAATATGACGGTTACATATCAATTAAAGTTATTTTTTGAAAATAGTAATTAAAGCTAAAAAATTTAAAAACCCAAATTCAAAAACAGAATTTGGACCAGATAGTAAAAAAGATTATTTTTCAAAAAGAAAAAAAATATTAAGCCTTCGTTTTGTTTTTAATAAAACAATAATTAGTTTAAAAGTTTAATTACCGAGAAATAAGTTTTACGCCGAAGTTTAATTATAATTTTTATTTATATAACCTTTAAATATTAATTAATAAAATTAATAAATTTATCAAAATAAAATATTGTAATTTAATGTATTAATAGAATATACCAATTAAATGAGATAAAAGATTAAACAGATTATGATGTATATGTTGTGTATTTTTCCTTATGAACATTTTTTATGGTAATAGTTAAAGTTGATAAATAAAAAAATTTAGTAAATTTTAAAATGTAATTAAGGGGAAAATTTAAATATTTTCAGTTTTTTAATTTGAATATTCATCAAGCTTCTTAAGTTTTTTTGAAAACTCAAGCTTCTTAATTAACGTGTTGAATCTCCGGTTCTTAATAAAAAATTTCAAAACCGATAGGCAGGAAGAAACCATACAAACTACTGTCTATGCATCTATAAAAGTAACAATCCGCTGAGCTGAACTCCTTCAAGCCAAATTACTATAGCTTCTAGAGTGACTGACATTTTTGTAAGTATTTCTACAGTGAAATGTATTTTTGGTAATTAATTTATTGTTCTTTGAGGTCATGTTGTATGTACCAGTCATTTTCTTTTATCAGCCACAAGAAACATGTACAAAATCTGTATTGGAAATGGAGAGTGCGAATCCTGAGGAGGTGTGTTTATTTTATGATGGGTAGAATTTGGGCTCAGACACGTGCTATATCGAATGATTGCCTTTTCAAGTTGTTGATTATGAGAACCATGCATAATTGATCTTTCAACTTGCAATTTTTGTTATTTATTTAAACGACTTTGATGGATGAAAACGAGTACATTTCACGATAACAATTTCATATTTTTTATTTATTAGTTTTTTTTTTAATTTTCTTTGTGAAACAAAATGCCTTAGGCAAAAGAAAATAGATTAAAATTCTCTATAGAAACAAACAACAGACATATAGCAAGAACTTAAAAAAAAAAAAGAATGATAAAAAATAACAAAGTTATCACATTTAAACCATGCTTAGAAAATAGTTAATCACTAGATTGGCTTTTCTTAGGAAATAACATGATAAGTAGAAGCTCAAATTATCTCTACCAACTTTGCACACTTATGAGAAGGACAAATATGGAGGATGAAGTTAAAAGCAACTTGAGAATCCAATTCCAACATAATATTCTTCAAATCTTTATCCACTAGCAATCAAATATCAATAGACATTGCCCAAAATTCAGCTAAGTAATAAAACATGATCTAAGTCGAGAAACCAAAATTGACATTACCATGGTGATATTTTAAAATTTGATCATCTTCACTGTATTGTTATAAGAAAAGAAGGAAAACAAAATCACTTAAATACCCTCAGCATAGGGGTAAAAAAGACTTCAGATTTCAACACAATTGAAATTCGAAATAAACACCAAAGCATATTTAAGATATCAAAATAAAAAGGATTTCGAATTTTCAATATAACCCTGAAAGCACCAACGGAAAGAAGAACACAAGAGACTTCGAATTTCAGCATGGCCGAAAACCGAAATATGAAATGACACTATTCAAAAAAGGAAGTAATGTCGATAATATAAGGGATTTCGGCCTCGTCGAAAACCTTATACCCATAATAAGATAATTAATCAAATTAATTAGAGGCTAATTAGCATAATTACTAATTAACGCTACTCCTAATAAAACCGAGTAAAGTAAACAAGACACCTACTGGATAAAGACAAAACATGGCGGGTAAAGGTAATACACGACGTTAAACAGGTAATAACCATCAGGTAAAGAACATGTCTTTCCTATAAATAGATGGTTATGAGGTACGTGTCAAGTATTCATTCCCAAAATAGTTATTACTCTTTACTTCCCACACTTTACATATTTTTTGACTTGAGCGATGAAGTCCTTTTTTGCAGGTTCTCCCATTTTACGGAAAAAGAACATTTCGGCGAGTTCACTATGAATAGTACTCAGGTACATTTTAGTAGGAACATTTTGGCACCCACCATGGGGCCCGAAGTAAAACTAGATCCCACAACCAAGATTGTGAAGACATGGCTATCACTAGAAGCCATGGAGTTGCGCCCCACAACCAACCCCAGAATAATGAAGACACATCTCGGCAGCCAGAGGTTGTAGATTTAGACAGCATAACCGAAATCCTCAGGTTACTAAGAGAAGAAATAGCGAAACTTTAGTGTAAGAATGTTAAGTTCCAAGATCGTAGTTTTCGAGAATATGAGATTAGTGGGAAGAAAAAGCAAGGAGAATCTCACAAGGGTAAGTTAGCTACCCCATCCTATAGTGGACCATCTATGGGACACTCTACTGAGCCACCTCACAGCCAACCCACCCATCCAACTCTCTAGGAACCCCAAAAAGAAAATCCCACTCCATTTCAAACCATACCACCCTTCACGCCCCCTCAGCACATGTTGTTCTCACCCTAGTACAAACAATGCTGCCTTATGCCCCATGCATGGGTAGAATGTTAGAAGTTTGGCCACATCACCCCTTTACACCCGAAATCATGGATGTCCCTTTGCCAGAAAGCTGGAAGTATGCTGCTTTGGAAAAATACGATGGAACCATAGACCCAGATGCCCATCTAGCTGCTTTCCTGATGCAAGTAGGAATGTACACCAAGAATCAAGAAACCTTGTGCAAAAATCTTCCCTATGTCACTCAAAGGACAGAATCTGAGTTGGTTTATCTAGCTTCCACCAAATTCCATCAATAACTTCCAGACATTATCTATGAGATTCAGAACCCAATTCACCACATCTCAGCCATACAAATTCACATCCACAGCTTTGGCCACTATTAGGCAGGAAAAAAAGAGTCTCTCTGAGACTTTATAGACCGATTTGGCCAAGTTACTTTAACCATAAAAAAACCTTCCACTCGATGTTGCACTTCACATCTTCCTAGTTAATCTACAGCTGCGAGAATTTGCTACCAGCCTAATCCATTTCCCGCCATTAGACATGTATGAACTTTGACGAAGGGTAACACCTTTCATTGAAGTAGAAGACTTAACTGTTTTTTCAACAAAAAGCTTAGACCGAAGTCGTAACTAGTTTGCGAAAACACAAAGAAGAAAGCAGTCTCGGCAACAAGAAGGATCTATATTCGGACAGACCGTTGAGAGGACCGAGATATAGCTAGTACACCCCTCTCAACACTACTAGGACTAGAACAAGCATTAACAATCCAACTGTTGACAATGCCGAAAAGGGCGCATACACTTAGAGGGGCTAATACTAGCAAACACTACAGGTATCATAGAAACAAAGGACACTCAACCAAAGAATGCATGACCCTAAGAGACAAAATTGAAGACCTAATTTCATCCACATGGCCAATGATACTCCAACCAGCAAAAAAAGCTTTTACCAAAGGGACTATTCTCGGCCTAGTAATCGAGTAATTATCATTCATTGATAGATAGGTGTAGAAATCGTAGCCATAGTAGGTCATGAGAAAGAAGAGAAGAAAACCGAAGCAAAGACAAAAAATTCATCAACACGATTTTGATGAAGGATTTGCAAGAGGAGGATCTACCTCCTCAACAAGGAAAAAATATGCTCAAACTGTTAGATCCGTCAACTGATTGCTTCGCATGCTCGACCAAGAATGTCGAGCATCACTTTGACAAATAAAGACTTCCAAGCTGTAGACCCTAAATAGGATGATCTCATGGTAATTAATGTAGAGATTGTCAACTGTATTGTTCGAAAAACATTAGTAGATCAAGGAAATTTGACAGATGTTCTATATTGGAGAAAATTTAAGGAACTTAGACTATCAGAAGATCAACTTATTCCCTACAATGAACCTCTCATAGGGTTCTCAGGGAAAAAGGTATCCACAAGAGGGTGTATCGACTTATATACTAAGTTCAACAACGGAAGAGAATCTAGCAATATCTAAATTTGATACATAATCATTAACGCTACCACCTCATATAACATCTTACTGATTTTGATGAAGGATTTGCAAGAGGAGGATCTACCTCCTCAGCAAGGAAAAAATATGCTCAAACTGTTAGATCCGTCAACTGATTGCTTCGCATGCTCGACCAAGAATGTCGAGCATCACTTTGACAAATAAAGACTTCCAAGCTGTAGACCCTAAATAGGATGATCTCATGGTAATTAATGTAGAAATTGTCAACTGTATTGTTCGAAAAACATTAGTAGATCAAGGAAATTTGACAGATGTTCTATATTGGAGAAAATTTAAGGAACTTAGACTATTAGAAGATAAACTTATTCCCTACAATGAACCTCTCATAGGGTTCTCGGGGAAAAAGGTATCCACAAGAGGGTGTATCGACTTATATACTAAGTTCGACAACGGAAGAGAATCTAGCAATATCTGAATTTGATACATAATCATTAACACTACCACCTCATATAACATCTTACTGGGATAACCCTCGTTAAACAAACTTGGAGTCATAGTATCCATCCACCACTTAGCCATGAAATTCGCTTCAGAAGAAAAGAAGACAGTCGCCACTCATGTAGACTAGCGAGCTGACATGGAATGCTATTTGGCCAACCTAAGATAACAAACATACGAGAGACAACTAGATTCAAATAATATTAATGCCCCTATATTCGAAGAAGAGATCAATCTAGATTTAGATCCCTGAGGAGAGGAAGCAGAAAGGGTCGAGCCCACTACGAAGGTGGAACCTTTTCAAATTGGGAGAAAACCCGAGCAGGTGACACATGTGAGCTCTTCAGACCAAGAAAGCTTGAAAAAAAAATAATTGAAGTTATAAAAAACAACGCTGATTTATTTGAATGGTCCACAACAAATATGCTAGGAATTGATCCAGAGTTCCTGTGTTATCGACTAGGTGTATGCAAGGAAGCTCGGCCTGTGGCACAAAAGAGAAGAAAAATGATAGAAGAAAGAGCATAAGTTGCAAGGGAAGAGGTTGCTAAACTCATTATTGCCAATTTCATATGAGAAGTTTACTATACCACGTGGTTGGCGAATGTGGTTATGGTTTGAAAGGAAAATGGTAAGTGGAGAATGTGCATTGACTATACAAATTTGAACAAAGCTTGTCCGAAAGATGCTTACCCTCTCCCAAGCATAAACAAGCTCGTGGACAGAGCAATCGACCATCGTTTACTAAGTTTCTTAGATGCATATTCAGGCTATAATCAAATCCAAATGCACCCCGAGGATGAAGTCAAAACAACATTCATTACTAAGTCAACCAACTATTGTTATAAGGTAATGCCTTTCAGCTTAAAAAATGTAGGGGCCACATAACAAAGATTGATGGATAAATTCTTTCACAAACAGATAGGAAAAATCTAGAGGTTTATGTTGACACATGGTGGTTAAGTCAGAAGAACCAGAAAATCATGTTAAGGACCTCCAAGACATTTTTTTTACAATTCAGAGATATTCAATGAGGCTCAACCCCAAAAAATACATGTTCAGCGTACAAGAAAAAAAGTTTCTAGGATTCATGCTAAGCAATAGAAGTATAAAAGCCAATGCAAAAAAATGTCAAGCGATATTGAACATGAGGAGTCCAAACAATTTAAAAGAAACACAAAGACTAATGGGCAAGTTAGCATCACTTACTAGGTTCCTCTCATGAACATTTGAAAGAGCAAAACAAATAATTACACTCCTCAAAGAAAGAAAAGATTTCAGATGGGCAGATGAGTGTTAGGAAGCTTTTACCACCCTGAAAAGATCCATTACATCCCCCTTATTTTGATAAAACTAAACACAGACAAACCATTGATTCTATACTTGTTGGTCTCGAAAGAAGCCATGAGCGTAGTCACGATGCAAGACATAAACTGAAGGACAAAAACCAGTTTATTATACAAGTTGAATGCTTCAAGATGTTGAGACCAAGTACCAAATAGTAGAAAAAGCAGCATTAATGTTAGTCAATTCGGCCAGAAGACTTCGACCTTACTTCTAAAGTCACACAATGGTGGTAAGAATAGATTGTCCAATCTCTAAAGTGTTAAGAAGGCTCAAGTTGGCAGGAAGAATGGTGGCATGGTCCGTTGAATTATCAGAATTCAACATCAAATATGAACCAAGAGGATCAATCAAGGCACAATGCTTGGTAGACTTCCTCAACGAGTTGTATCCAGTACCAAAACTCGCTCCTTCCATTGGACACTACACGTAGGTGGATCTTCCAATAGCGAGGGAAGTGGTGCAGGCATTATAGTGGAAGGACCAATGACATTACCATAGAACAATATCTAAGATTTGGTTTTAAGGCTTCCAACAATCAGGCCGAATATGAAGTGTTATTGGAAGGACTTAAACTAGCCGAAGACATGGGAGCAACATGAATCAAATGCCTTACAAGGTCATAGTAGAACAGGTGAATAGTTATTTTCAAGTAAATGACCTAAAGTTACAATAATATTACCACATATTTTCTAATACAAAGGCATAATTTGAAGAAGTAGAAGTGGCGCACATACCAAGAGAACATAATGTAAGGTAAGACCAACTAGCCAAACTAGCCAATTCTCGAAAGCTAGAGTAATTACGCATGTTCCTACAGCAAGAGTTACCTCTTCCCAGCATCTTAATATGTTCAGTATTTTTGCAAAATATCGAGATTGGCGCATCGAGATCTTAGATTTTTTTACAAAATAGAATGACCCCTACAAAACCAACAGAAGCCAAGAAGTTGAGGACGAAAGCATCATGATTTTCCTTAATCTTGGGAGAACTTTATAAAAAAGGATTTTTGGCCCCTCTTTTAAAATGCCTAAATGAAGAAGAGGTAGATTATGTCCTTAGGGAAATATATTAAGGTATTTGTGGTTTTGACTCAGAGGCAAGATCAATGGCAAACTGAGTCTTCTGAGCTAGATTACTGGCCCACATCAAAAGGATGTTGTGCCAAATTTATTAAAAAATGCATTTAGTGCCAAAAGCATGCAAATTTGATCCACTCCTTGCTGATGAGCTGAAGATAATCATGACCCCATGGCTTTCTGTACTTGGGGAATGGACATTCTCGACCCTTTCCCCCTGGCATAGGGACAATGCAAATTCCTCCTAGTAGTCATTCACTATTTTACAAAAGGGATAGAGGTCGAACCTTTGGCCACTATTTCGACCGAGAGTGTACAAAAGTTTATGTGGAAAAACATAGTAACACGTTTTGAGATTCCACACTGAATCATCACCGATAATGGTCTCTACTTTACAGACAAGAAATTCAACGCCTTTTTGGAAAGACATAGAATCAAACATAAGGTTACTTCAGTCGAGCACCCCCAAACAAACGGGCAGGTCGAAGCAGCTAATAAAGTATTCTTCATCGAACTCAAAAAACAACTCAAAGGATCTAAGGGAGGAAGGGCATATCAAATAGCCGAGATATTATAGACTTACCGCTACACTCCCTAAACATCCACACACAAACTCCTTTTCGACTAGTCTTTGGAACAAATGCGATGTTGCTCGTGGAAGTAGGTGAACCATCTTTTTAACAACAACATTTTGATGAAGACAACAATAATGAATAACTACAAAATGACTTGAACTATGTGGATGAACTAAGAAATTAAGTTGTAATCGTTACAGAAGCTACTAAAAGCGAATATCATGATGTTTCAACTCCAAAGTTCTGCCAAGAACTTTGCTTCTAGGAGACTTAGTCTAGAGAGCGACTAGAGAAGCAAGAAAGGAAAAGAATGAAGGAAAACTAGCCCCTAGTTGGGATGAGCCATTTCGAGTTCATCAAGACCTCGTGATGAGGACATCAAAACTCAAGCTCATGAGAAGAACGATCAGCAATCCCAAGCCTATGATGAAGAGCATCAAGATCAGGACCCATTTCAAAACTTAGTTGGACCCATGACCAAAGGCAGACTTAGAAAGGCCCAAGAGGCATTGCCATACAAGGTGACTGATCTAAGGGAGGCACAATTGTTGAAGGCTCAGCACATGGATGAGGCAAGGTTGATTATATGCATAGCTTTCTTGGAGATCTAGGAGGCCCAATTGAGAAATTTTATTATTGTTTCCATTTTGTTGAGTCATGTCACTTCAAAAATGGAGCATATAAGTTAGAAAATTTGTCAGGAAAACTGATTTCAAAAACTTGGAATTCAACACACCTCAGGATGTATTATAGTCAAAATGAGCTAGTACTTCTTTTGCGACACTCTTTTCCTTGTTCGGTTTTTTATCCCACACTGGGATTTTTTTGAAAAGGTTTTTAATGAGGAACTCAACCCATCTATAAAAGAAGAACTCTTCGGATTTACTTGATTTATTACTTTTTGACACACAGATAGTTCGACTTACTTAAACCTAAAAGAGTACCCTCCCAAAAATTCACATTTTTGGCAAAAGCCGTACTCTACACACATAGAACTTCGGCTCAATTCAAGACTATAAAAGTACTCTCCCAAAAACCTCCATTTTCGACAAAGGTACTACTCTCTTAAATTTTCCGGTTAAGTTAAAATATGCGCAAAAAATGGAAAATTCAGAGCAGACATTACAAAATTGGCACCCATTCGAACTATTCAGTTCAGACTCAGGCAGTACCTAAACATAGACAATTCAGCAACACTTTATTTAATGGCAATAAAACTACAATGTTAAGAAAATAAGCAGAAAAAACCTTGTATATTAAATATTCACACATAATACAAAAGATTAACATATACATTTTTCATTCAAACAGAAACAAAAAGAAGAAGTCCCTTAGGAGGCAACCTCATCATCATCTTCTTCTTCACTGATTTGATCCTCACTAGCAAGGGACCTATCACTAGGGTCATGGTTAGGAGGATAGAGGAGGACATGGCTAGATTGGATGGAGGAAGACCTCACGTCCTCATGTGCATAAAAATTATACCTTAGTCTTCTTGTTTTTATCTTTGTATTTAGCTTTATTCTTTCCCTAAGTGGAGTAGTTTATCCTTTCCTTTTTGGCCTTGTATTTGGCATTTTTTTTCATAGGATTAAAGGATAGGAGGTGTGCTTAGTCTTAATGTGGAGTGTATTAGCTAATTGGGCCATTTAGGGATGATGATGAGTTATTTTATTGACCACGCCCCTTTTTTCTAATCAAACCCCAATTAGTTAGCAGATGAATCATGGTGGAGGAAAAGTGGGGCCCTTGTTCCACCTAGAGGTGCCGAATTCAAAGGGATTGCCAAAATGACACTTAGTTAGATCTAAGATCTATGATTTTAGGAGCATGTACCAATTATTTGAATTTGTCTCCCTTTTGAATTCCCTTCCAATTCTCACGGCCAAAGATAGCCTTCCACCTTATAAATAGACCTTTCCACCTCTTGTAATCTTTACACTTGAGTTTCATAAAATTGAGAGGTATTGCTATTTCTTGAGTGTCTCATTATTCTCTACATTTGAGAGTCTCTTCTTTTTAGAGAGAGAGTGTTCATGTTCTCTCCTTGAGTGAGAGTTCTTCATGCTATTATTAAGGGTTCCTTCCCTTGTGACTAGCTCCCTTAGAGACTTATCTCCTACCTAGTAGAAGTGGCGCCTACCTCCACTACCATTTCTTGTCTTCCACCTCCACTTTAAGGCTCTTTAAAGGACCTCTAAGAGAAGATCCTAGGCGACATTGGTTCTCCAAAAATTGTTCAAGCATGGCTTCGAGAAAGTTGCATCATTTCTTATCAGAGCTTAGGCTCTAATAGAGGTTCTTAAGCTATGTTATCTTGTTTTAGTTTTCCGGTTTATTATTGTGTTGTCATCTTCTCTTCTACTCCAATTCTATTTTTATTTCATCACTTTCGTGTTGTTATTCTAATATCCTTTACATGTCTTGTTAAGTGTGTTGTCTTGTGTCTTTTTATTTCAATTATTTGCTTCTAAAATTCCAGAAAAAATCTATGCACAATTTGAGTAGTGTTTTTCAAAAAATTTTGATTCAATTTTTGCTTCCTATCATTGCATCTTGTGTGTGTTGCTTAGATCTGGATTTTTTCTGCTACTCATCCTTGATTTTTTATGTTGTTCATGCTTGTTTTGAATCCTAAGAAACACTAGATTATGATTCAACAATTTTGTGGATGAAGCCACACATGTGTGGATTGTGTTTTGGATTTCACCTTGCATTTTCTTGTGCATTTTGGCTAGTCTGTTCTGATTAACTTCCAATTCTGTTTTGAGTGATTTGGATGTTGCATTGAGTGTGCTTTGGTCCTTGATTACCTAAGCTTGGAGCCTAGGAGGAGTTACGGAATAAATCTAGTAGGTTGTGGAAAAAACGACATCACTTTGGTCATCCTTGGCTAGCTTTGCATCAAGACTAGGTGCAATTTTTGTGCTCTGTTTTAGGTGCTTTAATTTTTTAGTCTTTAATCTTCTTGTCATGTCATTATAATTTCATGTTTAGTCCTTAATTTGTCACATTAAATTCCTTAGGTTTTACTAAATTTTTTGTGTTGTTTTGAGTCTTGAAAAAAAAGAGTAAGGTTGTTTCTTGGAATTGAGTTTCTAAGAGAGTTTGATCTCTCTTGTTTAAGTCTCTTAAGGAGTCTACTATTCTTTTAGTTCAAGCATATTTCTCTTACAAAATTTACAAAATTTTTCAAAAAATTATAGCTCAATTTCTTCCTTAAATTAGTAGTGTCTTGATTGAAATTGTAGTAGCTCTTTGTGTGCTAACTTGAAGTGAAATTTGCTGCACTTGTTTGCAAGTTTTGGCTGTGGCATTTAAGCATAAATAAAATAAGTTGGCTCTTTCTTAACCAAACTCTCCTAAGCATACCATAAATCACTTCTCAATTTAGTGCACTTTTGAATTACTTAAAATTTTCTTAGATTGCATCCTTGCTTTGAAATTGTGTGACCTTGCTTACTTAATTTTTTCAAGTGTTTATTATCCTGAGAATCCTCATAAAATTTGTCATCCAAATCTGAATTAGGTGCAGCCAAAATAAATTTTAAAAAAAAGAATGAAAAGAAGTCAAAAGACAATTTGGAAAGAAAGAACAAAAAAAAAAAGAGTACTAAAACAAAAGAAGTAAAAAAGAATATGTGAAGTACAAATTTGGTGTACCTAATTGAAAAATTATTTTAAGTGCAAAATAGGACTTCAATTTACTTGTATTTTGCTTGAAAATACTTCCTATAGCATTCGGCCATGCATATATGCGTTGGTGTAATTTTTGAAAATTATTTGTGCCACTTTGCATTTTAGTCCTTTTCTAAATCTAGAACCGTTCTAGGATTCTCTTTGTGTGCTTAGCCTTTTTTCGTAGCCTTAATTTTAGTTTGTCTTCTTCTACATCTTTGAGTCATGTCTCTAATATTCTTGCCACTTGGATAGTTTCCATTCAAATTTGCTTTATTGCTTCTTTTTGCTTGTTCTATCTCTTTGGTTCTTACCTTGGTTTGGTGTCACTCTTGTGTAGGTAAGCCTTGAGTAAGGAAGCCTTCCACAAGGTTAGTCTCTTAAGGAAGAGTTAAAATAGCTACAAGGACTTGAACAAAAGGAAGATCATGGAAAAAGTGTAAAAACAATTTGGGAGAGAGAGATCTTGGAGAGGAAACTTGAAGAATTTTAGTTTTTATTCCTTATTGTTAATTTTTTAGTGTTTTTTTCTTCCTTGGTTTGTAAAAGGCCATTTCTTTTAAGTGTTTAGCTTAGTCTCTTGCTAATTAAGGTGAGAATGAGGAAGTGGTACACCATCTTCCACATATTTAGGAGCACGTTAGATCCTTACCTCTTTTTAGTTTTGGTCTTAGTTACTTTAGTTTTCTTCATACGTTTAGTGTGTGCTTAAGAGTCCAATGGTAAGTAAATAAGGGGGCTGTTCACTACAAGTTATCAGCGCTATCTTAGATTGAACATCGAATTATCTTATTTCCATTCAATCTCTAAGGCGGGTTTACGCGGAGAACGGAATAATGTTCGTGTCCAAAGGTGAACAACGC
The DNA here is from genome assembly GCA_037954015.1 of Psophocarpus tetragonolobus. Lineage (NCBI taxonomy): Eukaryota > Viridiplantae > Streptophyta > Magnoliopsida > Fabales > Fabaceae > Psophocarpus > Psophocarpus tetragonolobus. The sequence goes on from CM075689.1 coordinate 100,829,428, forward strand.
CCTAGCTTCTGGAGTTCGGTGCTTTTCCCAGGCCGGGGCTTATACTGCTCGCCTTTGTTTGATATGTTCATTCAGTCCCAAAGGCTCGTACACTTGTAGGTTTCGTTTAGGAGTAGCTTTTGTGTGCTTTTGTGTTTTAGGTGGTGTTGAGTTCCAAAGACTCATACACTTTAGTAGAGAAACCAAAACAAAGGGTGAGATGAGTGATTACTCTTGTGTGATTACCCTCCTAGTCCTTCCCATAACTCATACTCAACTTCCTACCTCTATGTGAGAGATGACAAAAAGAAAGAAAAATAAAAGAGAGATATAGAAGAGAGAGAATAGAAAGAAAAGATATAGAGAAAAAAAAGATAAGAGATAAGGAGGAAAGGGAGAAAAACGAGAGAGAGGAAAGATGGAAAAGGAAGAATATCGAAAAGAGAGAGAAAAGTATTGGGAAAGGAAAGAAATAAAGAGACAAGTATTGGGAAAAACAAAAGATAGAAAGAAAAGAAAAATATGAAAGAGAGATGAGAGAAATAGAAGAAAAATATGAAAGGGAAAGACAAGAGAGAGAGAGGAGATATGGAAAAGGGATGATAAAGAGAGAGAAGAATGGGTAAGAAGGAAAAGGGAAAAAGAGAAAAAAGAAAGAAAACTTAAGAGGGAAAGAGAAAAGAAAAAGAGAGAATTAGGGAAAGAAGAGAGATAGCACCCACACACCCTTGAAAAAAAACAAAAAATTAAAAGAGATTGGTAAGAAGAGTGATCCTAGCCAAATCCTAGCTTTGAACACTCATTTTTATGAAAAAATATTATTCTCTACATTTAAGAGTCTCTTCTTTTTAGAGAGAGAATGTTCATGTTCTCTCCTTGAGTGAGAGTTCTTCATGCTATTATCAAGGGTTCCTTCCCTTGTGGCTAACTCCCTTAGAGGCTTATCTCCTACTTAGTAGAAGTGGTGCCTACCACCACTGCCATTTCTTGTCTTCCACCTCCACTTCAAGGCTCTCCAAAGGACCTCTAAGAGAAGATCCTAGGCGGAATTCCTTCTCCAAAAAATTTTCCAAGCATGGCTTGGGGAGGGTTGCATCATTTTGAAAGAATTTGGTGATGTATTCCTGATGACTCATTTTATATGCCCACATTTATACTCTTGCTATATTTGCTAAGGTGTTATTTCTTATTTATTTCATGCATTTAGGTTTTTATGCATAAAGTAATATTTTTTATAAAACATACCTATAAGTTGCATTTTTAGTAAATTCTGCATTATTTCTGTCCTGACACTGTCTAATGTTTTGCCCATAACTTTTTCTGTACACCTTATGATTGGATGATTGTTTTTGCATTAGATTCCTGACTTCCAGAGCTTCAATTTGGATATCTAGAACATGGCGTTTCAAATCTGGAGCTATTTTTTAGGATTTTTGGAAGATCGGACAGAAATCTACATCATTTGTTTTAGGCATTGCATTTTTATGTAAATTAGTTTTAGGCCCATTGCTTGACCCATTATTCATGTGAGTAAAAACCCAGCAGGGGTTGAGGACCACACACACACTACTTTCAGCTTTCAAAATTTTGTAACATTTTTTAGAGAATTTTTGTGGAGAGAAGATTTTCTCTTTTGGAGTTCAATTTCAGCTTTCAATTCCAGCTTTCCAGTTTGCTCTAAGTTTGTATTCTTCCATGCCTCTCTATTATTCATGATTCTTGATCAAGAATTGAAATTTCCTTGTAATTGATTGGTTGCATGTTAGGCTAGGTGTAGGAGCAATTTCGGATTTCAATTCTACCATTGTTCTTAAATTCCTGTTTTCAATTCTTGCTTTCAATTCTTGCTTTAATTATGCAATTTCTGATTCTTCAGTTTTCTGTTCCTACAATCTTATTTATGTTTCAAAAATATTTCTTTTAGATTCTGCAATTTTTAATTTCTGCATTTTTCCTTTTCCTGCGAATTTCAAATTTTCTTACGAATCTGTTTATGTTTTCCTGCGAATTTTCTTTCTTTCTTTCTTTCTTTTTTTCTTTATTTCTTGCTCATTTTCTTTCTATGATTAAATCCCCCATTGTTAATCTGATTAAAATAAAAAAAATAGAACTAGACAGAAACAATCTTTGCATGCATGTTTCCTTGTGATCCGATCTGAGGTCAACCCTATAGTACATTAGGGGGACTTTTGTATGTTTTTGCAAAACCTATGGCGACTAGGTTTTATTTAATTCCCTAGTGAAGTTCCTAAAGGGCTTCCTCTTATTAGGGGTATAGAGCACCAAATAGACTTGGTTCCCGGGGCCAGCTTACCCAATAGGCCTGCCTATAGGACCAACCCCCTTGAGACTAAGGAGATAGAATCTCAAGTCCAAGAGCTATCGGAGAAGGGTTGTGTTGAAAAGAGCCTTAACCATTGTGCTGTGCCGGTCTTGCTAGTGCCCAAGAAGAACAACCAATGGAAGATGTGTATGGATTTTTGGGTAATTAATAACATCATTATTAAGTATAGACACTCAATTCCTAGGCTAGATGATATGTTGGATGAACTGCATGGGGCACAAATATTTTCAAAAATAGATCCTAGAAGTGGTTATTATCAAATCAGGATTAAAGAGGGTGATGAGTGGAAAACCACTTTTAAGACTAAATTCGGTCTTTATGAATGGTTGGTAATGCCCTTCGGGCTCACCAATGTCCCTAGCACCTTTGATCTGACCATGCCTAGCCAAGGACCTATCACTAGGGCCATGGCTAGAAGGATTGAAGAAGACCTAGCCCTTGCAGACAAAGGAAGACTTCACCTCCTATGGAAAGTGAAGATATTAGGCTAGGGACTTTAGTTAATAAAATGTAATTTTCCTTTATTTTAATTTTGAGGAGCATTAAGAATTTAATTTGGGACATGTATTTAGTCCATTTTTTATTTTTAGGAGGTGTCTTAGGAATTTAGAGGGTGGATTTAGCTTTTTGGGTCTTTATGAAGGAAATAAGGGGTAGCCTTGATATCTACACCCCTCTTTTCTACATAAACCCCCTAAGCTAATAAGAAGGAATCTTGGCCCTTGGTTTGAGAAACTTGGGCACCAAGTTTGATGATCTAAGGAGGGAATTGTTTCTCAATTCTCCTCCCTTAGATCTCTCCTTTTAATCCTAGCCCTTCTTTTTTAGGTTATCTTGTTCAAGAGGTTAGCTACCTCTATAAATAGGAGCTCCTCCCTCACTTGTATTTTTTACACTTGAATTTAATCCTAGAGACCATATTGGTTGAGGTTCTTACCTTTGAGTGTCCCCCTTTCTCCTTTGTGAGAGCTTCTAAGAGTTATCAAGGGACCCCTCCCTTGTGGCCTCTCCCCTTTGGCTTATCAAACCTAGTATTTGTGGTGCCTCACCCGATTCCTTTCCTCTCCATAAATCCATTTCCCTTCCAAGTGACTTTAGAAAGGATCCTTTGGGCACGTGATCATCAAAGATCACATCAAGTGGTATCTAGAGCCACTTTCTAAAGGTCACGTTCTTTCTCAATTTTTTTTTGCTTTGTTGTTTATTTCTTTGATCTCTTTATTTTAAAGTCCTTCATTTTTTGTCATCTCTATTTCCTTTATTGTCTAGTAGTATAGTTTTTTATTCTTGCTATTATATGCGCTTTTGTTTTCTATCTACGCGCCTATTTTCCATTTAATTTGATGCGATTTTATTTGTCCCTTTCTTTGCATCTTATTTTCGTGTTCAAGTTGCTTAATTTTCCCTTGGTTTTTTATGTTAAAGTGTGCCTAAGAAGTTGTGACCATTAAACCCACATGGTTGAGGATTTTTCCACACCATTGTGGTAATCAACTTTGGCCACTTTGTTGTGCCTTTTGTTTTGAGTCTCTTGCTAAAATTTTTAATCTATTTTTAGGTGTGTTATTTTTTCTTAATCTTGTGTTTTGTCAAATACTAGTCATGTTAGTTTCCTATTTTGTCTCATTTAAATTCCATAGGTTTTAGCCTCTTAAAATTTTTACAAAAAAGCTTTCAAAAACATTTTGAATTGAGCTCCTAAGAGGTGAACCTCTTATTGAGTCTCTTAAGTCTTTTATGCTTTTAGTTCAAGCATATTAATCTCTTTGTTGTTCTTAAATATTTGCTCAATTCAATCTTTATATGTTTCTTGTTTTATGTTGAATTATTAGTAGCTTTCCACTTGGTTTACCTTCACTATTGGTGCCTCTTTATGGAATTTTAGCTTGGGTGAATTGTGTTAGTAATTTGAGCAATCAATTTACTTCAAAATCAGCCCTAAATCATTCCTTAAGCACCATTAGTTCAGTGGTATTTGGAACTACTAAGTTGTTTTGCCTTTAGTTGCATGCATTGCTTGAAAATTGTGTGACCTTACTTTGTGCTTATTCACTCAAGCGTTATTATTTCAAGCATCCTCATTAAAATTTCAATTCAACAAGCTATTAGGTGCAGCAAAAAGATTAGAAAAAGTTAAAAAAAAAATAGAAAAAGTTCAAGTTAAAAAAAAAAAAGAAGAAGATAAAGAACTCAAAGGAAAGACAAATTTGAAGTTGTGTACCTAATAGTAGAAACATTTGATATGAGGAATCAATTGTGATTCAAAAAAATTACTTGAGTAAACTTTTTAGTTTTGGTCACTTAAATTTTATAAGTGTGCAACTATTGGTTTCATTTTTTTTGTTTGAGTCTTTTTTCATCTCTACTCTTAGAGCTAATCTAGGAAAGTTATTTGTGTGCTACCTTCCTTTGTGAGCCTTATGTTTTCTTGCTTGTCTTTTTTGCTTCTTTGAGTTTGTCAGTGTTTAATCTATCCACTTGGATTTGTGAACCTTGTTTTGTTATTCACCTTTGTTTGTTGTCTTGTGTTGTATTCGACCTTGGTAAGGAAAGGTTGGGAAAGGTTCCATATATAAAATTTTGGCAAGTCCAAACAAGAGGAAACAATGGTAGCATTCTTGGGGTGAGTTGATGCAACTCAAAGGGGCTTGATCAAAAGGAGACAAACACCAAAAAGCTTAGAGTGAAGACTTTTTTTTTTATTCTTTGTATTGTGTATATTTAATTTTAGATTGGGAGTTTGAGTGCCCTTAAGGCCCTCCCTTGGTTTGTAATAATTTTGGTTAATTTTAGCGTAGTTCCTCGTTAATTAGGTGAAGAAGGGAGAAGTGGTACACTTCCTTCAACACCTTAGGAGCACGATTAGAGCCCTTTCTCTTTTACATTCTTGCACTTTTATTTTATTTTATGTTATTTTGAAAAAACGTGTAGAGGCTAAGAGTTCCAAAGATTCATCAAGCCACCTTAGGTGAGAAAACAAAAAAAAAAAAAGTTTTTGGCCTACCCTTTAGTTTTTAGCATCCAAGCACCATGACTTCCCACACACATTCTAGTGCACATAGTTTTTCATCAAGTAAGAGTGTCAACCAAAGAAAACCTTCTAAGGGAGACACTCTTGAAAACCTTAACTTAGAATTTAGGGAATGGATGGCTAAAGAACAAGAAAGGAGAGAAGAAAAAGAGAGAAAAAAAGAAATAAAAGAAAAGGAAAAATAAAAAAAGAAGGAAGAGTTAAAAAAAGAGATGGTGGAAATGAGAAAAGAGAAAAAAGAGCGAGAAGAGAGAAGGCAAAGAGAGAGAAGAGAGGATGAAGAAAGGAGAAGAAGGAAAGAACTAGAAAGAAAAAGAGAAAAAGAGGAAGAAGAGAGAAGGAGAGGAGAAGAGAGTAAGAGGAGAGATGTGAGGGAGAGTGATAGAAAAAATAAAGGAATTCTCATAAGATCCCCATCTAGGCATTTTAGCTCTAGTGAAGAAGAATACTATAGAAATCAACATAAGCATCACTCTCATTCATCATACAATCATCATTCTCCTCAGGAGAACATAAATCATGCGAGGGAACCAAAGGTAGACCTACCCCATTTTCATGGTAGGGAAGATGTTGAGACTTACCTAGATTGGGAAGTCAAAGTGGAACAACTCTTTCGATGCTATGAAATTAGGGAAGAAAGGAAAGTACCTTTGGCCTCAGTTTTCAAGATTCTGCTTTGCATTGGTGGGATGGGTTAGTCAAGGATAGAGCCCGTAAACAAATGCCTGACATTCGCTACTGGAATGATTTAAAAACTTGTTTGCGAAGAAGGCACATTCCTTCATATTATGAGAGGGATCTTTTGGATAGGCTCTAAAGACTTAGGCAACATAACCTAAGTATTGAGGAGTATAGACAAAAGATGGAGCTTCTCATACTAAGGGCCAATATCATTGAGGAACCCAATGCCACCCTTGCTAGGTTTTTGTGTGGATTAAGCTCTGACATTAGAGATAAGGTAGAGCTTCTTTCATACTCAAACCTTGATGAGTTGGTAGAACTTTGTGTAAGAGCTGAGAATCAACTCAAGAGAAAAAGCTTTAAAAAAGATTCTCCCTCTTACTCAAAGAGAGACCAACTTAAGGGAAACTCTTTCAAGGGTTTTCCCAAAGAGGAACCCAAGCATTTTCAAGATACAAAAGCACCTCATGTAGAGAGAAAAACCCCTACTACTAAGCCTACTGAGAGGCAAAGTAGTATCAAATGCTTCAAATGTCTTGGGAGAGGCCACATTGCCTCTCAATGCCCTAACAAGAAAACCATGATCATAAGGGGACAAGACATTTGTAGTGAGAATAGCTCATCTTCCTCCTCTAGTGAAAGTGAGGAAGAAGGGGGACATACTTTTGAACAACAGTGTGAGGAAGCTTTTCCTTATGAGGGGGACCTCCTTATGGTTCAAAGGCTTCTTGGAAGCCAACCTCTAGAGCTTGGCCAGTCACAAAGAGAGAACATCTTCTATACAAGATGTAAAGTATATGACAAAGTATGTTCTCTCCTTGTTGATAGTGGCTCCTGTTGTAACTGTTGTAGCTCTAGGTTGGTTGAAAAGCTAGCCTTGACTACCATGCCCCATCCCAAACCTTACAAATTGCAATGGCTCAATGAGCAAGGGGAGATGGTAGTCAATGAACAAGTTATGGTTCCAATTTCCATAGGATCTTATAATGATGAGATTCTTTGTGACATAGTTCCTATAGCGGCTGGTCATATCCTGTTGGGAAGACCATGGCAATTTGACAAAAAAGCTATTCACCATGGTCACTCCAACCAAATAATTCTCACCCATAATGAAAAGCGCTTCAAATTGTATCCTTTGTCACCTTCTCAAGTGGCTAAAGATCAATTTGCGATGAAAAAGAAAAGAGTTGAGGAAAAACAAAAACAAAAAAAAAATACAACAAGCTTTACCCTTAAAGCTTGAAAAGGGTAAAGAGAGAGAGTCGGAAGGTGATGCCCCTTCAAAAGGGAATATTAGTAAAATGAGCCTATTTGCTACTAAACGTGATTTAAAAGAAGCTCCTTTGACTAACAAGCCCTTTTATCTCCTCTTTTGCAAAGAAGCATCAAATCCTTCTCCCATTTTGCATTCTTCTGCTGAGAGCACTGCCACAGCCCATGCACATGAGAACCTTCCTCAAGGGGTTCAAGATATTTTAAAAGAATTTGATGACATATTCCCTAATGAGGTTCCGAAAGGACTTCCTCCCATTAGGGGTATAGAACATAAAATTGATTTGGTGCCTGGCGCAAGTCTACCTAATAGACCTGCCTATAGGACCAACCCCATGGAGACCCAAGAGATTGAGTCTCAAGTGAATGAGCTGTTGGAGAAAGGTTGGGTTCAAAAGAGCCTAAGCCCTTGTGCTGTGCCAGTCTTGTTGGTGCCCAAGAAGAATGGCCAATGGAGGATGTGTGTTGATTGTCGTGCAATAAACAACATCACCATCAAATATAGGCACCCAATCCCCCGTCTTGATGACATGTTGGATGAATTGCATGGGGCAAAAATATTTTCAAAAATAGATCTTAGAAGTGGTTACTACCAAATAAGGATCAAAGAGGGTGATGAGTGGAAAACTGCTTTTAAGACTAAATTTGGTCTTTATGAGTGGTTGGTTATGCCTTTTGGGCTAACTAATGCCCCAAGCACATTCATGCGCTTAATGAATCATGTACTAAGGGATTGCCTTGGTAAATTTTGTCTAGTTTACTTTGATGACATTTTAGTTTACTTTAGGAACCTAGATGATCATTTAGGACATCTAAGGCATGTTTTTTCTCTTCTTAGGAGTAATCATCTTTTTGGTAACTTAGAAAAATGCACTTTTTGTGTAGATAGTGTAGTTTTCCTAGGTTTTGTAGTTAGCACAAAAGGGGTTCATGTTGACCCCGAAAAGATAAAAGCTATTCAAGAATGACCCACCCCAAAGAGTGTGACAGAGATCAAAAGCTTTCATGGTCTTGCTGGATTTTATAGGCGCTTTGTGCCTAATTTCTCCACGCTCTTCGCACCAATAAATGATTTGGTGAAAAAGGAAGTTCCTTTCCTTTGGGGTGAGAAACAAGAGAAAGCCTTCCAGCTAATTAAGCATAAACTGACTCATGCACCAGTCTTGGCATTACCTGACTTTTCTAAAACATTTGAACTTGAATGTGATGCCTCTGGTGTAGGTGTGGGGGCTATCTTGTTGCAAGGAGGGCACCCCATTGCGTATTTCAGTGAAAAACTCAATGGTGCCCCCCTCAACTACCCTACCTATGATAAAGAGTTTTATGCTCTAATTAGGGCCCTTCAAACTTGGGAGCATTACCTTGCTCCCAATGAGTTTGTCATTCATAGTGACCATGAGTCACTAAAATATTTGAGGGGTTAAGGTAAATTGAACAAAAGGCATGCAACATGGGTGGAATATCTTGAATCCTTCCCTTATGTCATGAAGTACAAGAAAGGAAAACAAAATGTGGTGGCTGATGCTCTTTCTAGGCGTCATGCCCTTTATTCATCCTTGAGTGCAAAAATCTTGGGATTTGATGACATTCAGGCTATGTATCCGTCTGATAAGGATTTTGGCCCTATATTTGCTACCTCTGCATCTGCATTTGCATTAAATGCCCATGATGGGTACTTCATCAGTGAGGGGTATCTTTACAAAGGGAGTAAGCTTTGTATACCCCAAGGATCAATTAGGAACTTACTTACAAAAGAGAGTCATAAAGGTGGGCTCATGGGGCATTTTGGGATTTCAAAAACTCTCATGCTTTTACAAGAGAAATTCTTTTGGCCCCATATGCGTAGAGATGTCCATAGACATTGCTCTAAATGTATAGCTTGCTTGCAAGCAAAGTCTAAAGCAATGCCTCATGGACTATACACACCTTTACCTGCTCCTTCTGCACCTTGGGAGGATATTAGCATGGATTTCATTCTTGGGCTCCCAAGAACCCAACGAGGTGCAGACTCCATATTTGTGGTGGTGGACCGATTTTCAAAAATGGCCCAATTTATTCCCTGCCACAAAGTGGATGATGCGAGCAACATCGCAAGAATTTTCTTTAAAGAGGTTGTCCGATTGCATGGTATACCCTCTTCAATAGTGTCAGATAGGGATGTGAAGTTCCTTAGCCATTTTTGGAAAACTCTTTGAGCTAAGCTGGGAACTAAACTTCTTTTTTCCACTACCTGTCACCCTCAAACTGATGGGCAAACAGAAGTGGTGAATAGATCTTTATCCACTATGCTGAGGGCTCTCCTTAAAGGCAACCATAAGTCTTGGGATGAGTACCTTCCCCACATTGAATTTGCTTATAACCGGGTGGTTCATAGAACCACCAAGCATTCTCCTTTTGAGGTGGTCTATGGCTTTAATCCTCGTACTCCTCTAGATCTTTTACCTCTTCCTCTTTCTGTTGCTGTGCATAAAGAAGGAGAGGCAAAAGCCATTTTTGTAAAACAATTACATGAGAGGGTTAAAGTTAACATAGAGCGTCAATCCTTGAGAGATGCTACTTTTGCCAATAGGGGGAGGAAAGAAGTCATCTTTGAAAAGGGCGACTGGGTATGGCTTCACTTGAGAAAGGATAGATTTCCTTCTCAAAGGAAGTCCAAACTTAGCCCTAGAGGAGATGGACCTTTCCAAATCCTTGAGCGGATCGGTAATAATGCCTATGTTTTAGATCTGCCTGAGGATTATGGGGTAAGCACCAGTTTTAATGTTTCTGATTTGTCTCCATTTGTAGGTGCTGAAAATGACGAAGACCCCATGGATTTGAGGTCAAATCCTCTTCAAGGGGGAGGAGATGATGTGACCATGCCTAGCCAAGGACCTATCACTAGGGCCATGGCTAGAAGGATTGAAGAAGACCTAGCCCTTGCAGACAAAGGAAGACTTCATCTCCTATGGAGAGTGAAGATATTAGGCTAGGGACTTTAGTTAATAAAATATAATTTTCCTTTATTTTAATTTTGAGGAGCATTAAGAATTTAATTTGGGACATGTATTTAGTCCATTTTTTATTTTTAGGAGGTGTCTTAGGAATTTAGAGGGTGGATTTAGCTTTTTGGGTCTTTATGAAGGAAATAAGGGGTAGCCTTGATATCTACACCCCTCTTTTCTACATAAACCCCCTAAGCTAATAAGAAGGAATCTTGGCCCTTGGTTTGAGAAACTTGGTCACCAAGTTTGATGATCTAAGGAGGGAATTGTTTCTCAATTCTCCTCCCTTAGATATCTCCTTTTAATCCTAGCCCTTCTTTTTTAGGTTATCTTATTCAAGAGGTTAGCTACCTCTATAAATAGCAGCTCCCCCCTCACTTGTATTTTTTACACTTGAATTTAATCATAGAGACCATATTGGTTGAGGTTCTTACCTTTGAGTGTCCCCCTTTCTCCTTTGTGAGAGCTTCTAAGAGTTATCAAGGGACCCCTCCCTTGTGGCCTCTCCCCTTTGGCTTATCAAACCTAGTATTTGTGGCGCCTCACCCCATTCCTTTTCTCTCCATAAATTCATTTCCCTTCCAAGTGACTTTAGAAAGGATCCTTTGGGCACGTGATCATCAAAGATCACATCAACCTTCATGCAACTTATGAACCATGTTCTGAGGGATTGCTTAGGTAGGTTTTGCATAGTTTATTTTGATGATATTCTAGTTTACAGTAGAACTCGAGATGATCATTTAGGATATCTTAGACAAGTTTTTTGCATTCTTAGGGCAAACCACCTCTTTGGAAATCTTGAAAAATGTACCTTTTGTGTAGAAAGTGTGGTCTTTTTGGGTTTTGTAGTAAGTAAACAAGAGGTCCATGTGGATCTTGAAAAAGTCAAAACCATCTAAGAATGACCCACCCCAAAAAGTGTGACAAAGATCAAAAGCTTTTATGGTTTCGCTGGATTTTATGGTGCTTTGTGCCTAACTTCTCCACACTTTTCACACAAAAAATGAGTTGGTAAAGAATGAAGTTCATTTCCTTTTGGGTGAAAAGTAAGAAAAAACCTTTTCTCTTATCAAGAAAAAACTCACTAACACATCAGTTTTGGCATTATCAGATTTCACAAAAACTTTTGAACTTGAGTGTGATGCCTTTAGTGTAGGTGTGAGAGCTGTTTTGTTGCAGGGTGGGCACCTTGTCGCCTATTTTAGTGAAAAACTTAGCAGTGCCCCTCTCAACTACCCCACCTATGATAAGGAGTTTTATGTCGTGATAAAAGCCCTTCAGACTTGGGAGCATTACCTTGCTCCTAAGGAGTTTGTCATTCACAGTGACCATGAGTCACTTAAGTATCTGAAGGGATAAGGCAAGTTAAATAAAAGGCATGCAAAATGGGTGGAATACCTTGAACCCTTTCCCTATGTCATCAAATACAAAAAAGGAAAACACAATGTGGTGACTGATGCTTTTTCTAGAAGGCACTCTCTTTACACCACCCTCAGTACTAAAATTTTGGGGTTTGATGACATACGGGCCATGTATCCCTCTGACAAGAATTTTGACCCTATTTTTGTAGCCTTTGCATCTGCATCTAAAACCCTTGATGGGTTCTTCATCAGTGAGAGGTATCTTTACAAAGGGAGCAAGCTTTGTATACCCCAAGGATCCATTAGAAACTTGCTCACAAAAGAGAGCCATGAAGGTGGGCTCATGGGGCATTTTGGGATTTCTAAAACCCTTCTGCTTTTACAAGAGAATTTTTTTTGGCCCTATATGAAGAGAGATGTCCATAGGCATTGTACTAGATGCATAGCTTGTCTTCTGACTAAGTCTAAGGCAATGCCCCATGGATTATACACACCTTTGCCTGCTCGTTCTGCACCTTGGTTGGACATTAGCATGGACTTTGTGCTTGGCCTTCCTCATACCCAATGAGGTGCAGACTCTATCTTTGTGGTGGTGGACAGATTTTCTAAAATGGCCCATTTTATACCCTGCCATAAAGTGGATGATACGAGCAACATCGCAAGACTATTCTTTAGAGAGGTTGTCCGCTTACATGGCATACACTCTACCATAGTCTCAAATAAGGATGTAAAGTTCCTTAGCCATTTTTGGAAAACTTTATGGGCTAAGCTAGGAACTAAACTCCTATTTTCCACTACTTGTCATCCCCAAACAGATGGGTAAACTGAAGTGGTTAACAGATCTTTATCTACTATGTTGAGGGCATTCCTTCGAGGCAACCATAAGTCTTGGGATGAATACCTTCCCCACATAGAGTTTGCACATAATCGGGTGATTCAGCAAACCATCAAGCACTCCCCTGTTGAATTAGTCTATGGCTTCAACCCTCTCACTCCTCTGGACCTTTTACCTCTCCCCCTTTCTCATTCTTTTTCATAAAGATGGGGAGGCAAAAGCAGATTTTGTTAAGAAATTACATGACATGCTCAAAGCTAACATTGAACAACAATAAAAAAGGGGTATGCTACCTTAGCTAATAGGGGAAGAAAGGAAGTTATCTTCAATTTGAGGAAAGACCGCTTTCATATCCTTGAGGAGATGGGCCCTTTCATATCCTGGAGCGAGTGAACAACAATGCATACATCTTAGATCTCCCTCCGGAATATGGCAGACCTACTTTTAATGTTTGCAATATATCCCCTTTTGGAGGTGCTGACGATGAAGAGGACCCTCAGGATTTGAGGTCAAATCCTTCCCATGGAGGAGAAGATGATGTGATCCTCCCTAGCAAGGGACCTATCACTAGGGCCTTGCCTAGGAGGATAGAGGAGGATATGGATAGATTGGATGGAGGAAGACCTCACCTCTTATGTGCATAGAAATTATACCGTAGTCCTCTTCTTTTTATCTTTGTATTTAGCTTTATTCTTTTCCTAAGTGGAGTGGTTTATCCCTTCCTTTTTGGCCTTGTATTTGGTCATTTTTTTCATTGGATTAAATGATAGAAGGTGTACTTATTCTTAATATGGACTGTATTAGCTAATTGGGCCATTTAGTTGTGAAAGTGGGTTGTTTTATTTATCACACCCCTCTTTTCTAATTAAACCCCTATTAGTTAGCACATGAAGCATGGAAGAGGCAAGGTGAGGCCCTTGTTCCCCCTAGAGGCACCGAATTCAAAGGGATTGCCAACATGGCATCCTACATGACACTTAGTTAGATATAAGATCCATGATTTTAGGAGCATGTGCTAATTATTTGAATTTGGCTCCCTTTTTAATTCCCTTTCAATTCTCACGGCCAAAGCTAGCCTCCCACCTTATAAATAGATCTCTCCACCTCTTGTAATCTTTACACTTGAGTTTCATAAAATTGAGAGCCATTGCTATTTCTTGAGTGTCCCATTATTCTTTACATTTGAGAGTCTCTTCTTTTTAGAGAGAAAGTGTTCATTTTCTCTCCTTAAGTGAGAGGTCTTCATGCTATTATCAAGGGTTCCTTCCCTTGGAGGCTTATCTCGTACCTAGTAGAAGTGAGACCTACCCTCATTACCATTTATTGTCTTCCACCTCCACTTCAAGGCTCTCCAAAGGACCTCTAAGAGAAGATCCTAGGCAGTATTCCTTCTCAAAAAATTGCTCAAGTATGGCTTGGGGAGGGTTGCATCATTCACTTTGACCTTCCACCCTCCGACCTTATCCACATAGGCTGTCCCCTCCGCCTGAGTATCTGCTTTCGTTGGCAAATTCTGAGGAGATTCACCATCCAGAAGGACTTCATCATCTATATCATCAAGATGCTTGTATTCGCCTCCAAAGATATCGTGATCTTTAGAAAATTGGAAGCCTTCCAGAATGGTACAAAAGAAGCATGCTTGACACACCGCCTATTGAAAACTAGTGGCATGCTCTACCACGACATCTTCCTCTGCCTATTTTTGGTACCTCCCATGCTCAGTAATGGCCTTCTCCAAAGCCTGGCTATAAGCTTCACAACTTTTCTCACTTTGTGTTGCAAGAGCTCTTAGGCTCTGAATTTCGTCTAAGGCTTCATCCAACGCCTCGTCTTTCTCGATCAAAGCCTTGGCATGCTTAACATCTTTTACTGCCAAGGCCTCATCCAAAGCCTCTAAGAGATCATGGTCTTCATATTTTCCTCCAGCTCCCTCAGTTTGTCCGAAACAGCTAGGAAGTTGTCTCTGGCGTTGCTTGGCTGCCACCAGTTCATTAGCAAACATGTGTTTTCCTAACGCTTGTACCCGAGCTAGGAATTCACAGTAACTCTAGCATTTCAAACTCAGCTCCAACCCTTCAAGACCTTTTTGTCCTTCCTCCGATATGGAATCATCGAACTTTCTAGAAAAGGCAATAGTGTCAAGCCCTTGTTAGAAGAAAGACTGCAACAGTAAAGCAGTGCAGATGGCCGAAGATATGGGAGTCTGGGTTTCGATCTTCTTCCTTTTTGACCTACTGGACAAGGACTTCTTCTCTCACTTCCTCTTCTTTCCTTGCCCCTCTTCTTCTCCATTTTCTTGCTCCTTTTGTTTTTGTTTTTTCTTCTCAAACTCGGAAACAGGAGGCAAGGTGTCGACCGGGGTGGGTCTCAATGAAGGGTTTTCCTCAATTTGGTTTTAGGATACTGGCTTCAGCCGAAGGTCTCAGCTTCGATGTAACTTGCAGAAACTAACAACTTTGCCACCAACCTTCGTCATGATCTGTGCTAAAAATAAAAAACACAACATATAGTCTTATTTCAATAATATATAGTCAAAAGTTTTTCATAAAAAATTATGCTCACCCTCGAGATTAGTAAAAGAAGTTGTTGATGAATATAAATGCAACAACGCCACCACTGGAAAAATGCGAGGAAGTGAATCTAGATAGGCAGCCTCGACCTTATCCTCCTCAATGAGAAACTCATAAGGGAAATCTGTATACCTCCTTAGCATAGGCTCTTGGTAAAAAGGAAACAAACGACCTCCTTGTTGGTCGTAAAAATGGTTTCGGTCAGCCTCAGGATTTATCATTATTTTAAAGTACCTAGACTTAAACCCCTTGAATGAGGTAGTATAAGGAACAAAAAGAGGGTTATCAGTTTTGCGAAAGAGAGAAGCCTATACTTCCCTGTCTACCCATTGGTAAGAAGGAATTAGAATAGGGGGGTAATCCTTTAAGATTACCCTTGAATTTATGTTTCATAGCTACTTTAGCTAGAACGTTAGTCTTCCAGTGAGATAGAGATTTTGGCCTTGAGGACTTGACACCATCCGCTTGTAACTCTGGCCAAGTTACAAACTCACCATTACTACCTAAGGCAGAAGAAAAAACCTCAATAGACCCAAAAGGTCCTTCCTCAATAAAAGGGATCTCGAAATCAAAATTAGAGGAAAACATTTGGTCAAAATATAAAAAAGAATATGAGGCATACTTGACTTTGAAGAGGGAAATTGAGGAAGAAAGACTGGAAGGAGATTTTTGCAGAAGGAGACGACAAAATCACAAAGTGTATATGAAATTGTGACTCTTATTTTCTTATATACAAGAGTTTCCCAAAAATTCCCTTCTCATCACTACCGTTGATCTCTTTTGATCAAACAACTTACGTCGCACAACTCTTCATTTCTTCTCTCTTGCTACAGTACTACAATCGATGTTTTTTGTTTTGCACCCTCGGTATCACTTGGTGGGAAAAGATCTGATACCCTAATTGTGTCCACTCATCCCTAGGTATTGTGGTCTTAGAACACTGACAACCATCTGAAGTGTACGAGTTGCTACTAAAAAGACTTGACCCTTGTGCTTCACACTTCGGCTTAAGCCTGGGGACAAATGTATACTCATAAGGAAAGAAGGAAAATAAAATCACCTAAATACCCTCAGAATAGAGGGCAAAGAGGACTTCAGATTTCAATACAACTGAAATATGAAATAAACACCAAAGCACCTTTAAGATATCAAAATAAAAGGGATTCGGATTTTCAACATAACCTGAAAGCACCAACGAAAAGAAGAACACCATAGACTTTGGATTTCGGCATGGCCGAAAACCGAAATATGAAATGAAACTATTGAAAGAAGGAAGTAATGTCAACAATACAAGGGATTCCGACCTTGCCGAAAACCTTATGCCAATAATAAGCTAATTAACCAAATTAATTAGAGACTAATTAGCATAATTACTTATTAACGCTACTCCCAATAAAACCAAGTAAATTAAATAAGACACCTGCTAGATAAAGACAAAGCATGGCGGGTAAAGATAATACACGTCGTTAAACAGGTAATAACCATCAGGTAAAGAACATATCTTTGCTATAAATAGCTGATTATGAGGTACGTGTCAAACATCCATTCCTAAAGTAGTTATTACTCTTTACTTCACACACTCTACATACTTTTTGACTTGAGCTTTGGAGTCCTCTTTTGTAGCTTTTCCTCCTTTGCAGAAAAAAGACATTTTGATGAGTTTACTGTAAATAGTACTCAAGTACATTTTTGTAGTAACAAGCACCATACCCTTTCGCATTCAAAGATGCATCACAATTGAGCTTTAAAAATTCCCACCATAGGACATTTCTAGTGACTATAGGTAGATTTAGGAGAAATAAGAGGAAGGGAAGTAAGCTTGATGCATCCCTCCCAAAGGCAAGTTTGAAGAATCCTTAATGAAGAGAATGCTCCCAAGATCCTTGCTCATAGAGGTTCCAAGGTTGAAGAAATGGAGGTGGAAGACTAGAAAATTGAGGAGAAGTAGGCGTCACTCTTATTGAAGGAGATAAGCCAAAGGATGAAGCTAGCCACAAGGGAAGGAACCCTTGATAATAGAATGAAGAACTCTCACTAAGGAGAGAACATGAACACTCTCAAGAACAAAAGAGCTCTCAATTTAGAGAAGTATAATTTTCATTCAAAATGAGTGTTAAAATCTACATGAAGGAGGGAATGCTATATTTGTAGAGCAAAGCATGAACCATGGGTTTAGGAACCTCAAGTTGAACGTCCAACATGCTTAATTAAGGGTTAGTTAGCTTAATTTAGTGTTAATTTAGCATGTGCTCAATTAACACTAATTTAATCCAACTAAAGATCCAAACATGGCCCTAAAAAAATGGATTTATGTTCCCTCTAGTTTGAATTTGAATTTTGGAGGGAAATGACATGGCACTTCCAAAATTCAAATTCAAATAAGAAGCAACAAGAATCAGCCATGTAGGAGAGAGAAAGCACATGTAGAGTAAAACAAGGGGACAAGGGGCCCCCGTGTCTCATACATGCTTCATGTGTTGGTTAGAAGGGTGTGAAGAGGAATTAGGGGTGTGGAAATTAATAACCACACGTCCAAATCCTCTTGGACCAGCCCAAACTAATTAACACACTCCACAAGGAGACTAATTACACCTCCTAAAGAAAAAAGAACCTATAGGCCAAAATACAAGGCCGAAAATTAAACTAGCTACACCCCTATAATCCTAATGACTTAAGGGTGCTTATACAAGCCTAAAAATGGTCAAATTAATACAATTAAATGTAAAATAAGCTCCTTGAAGCTTCATCCAAGTCATGCTCCTTTCTTATTGTCCTAGCGCAAGCCTATGCTAGGCGTGCATGCATCATATCCTCTCCCTTGAGGAGGATTTGACCTCAAATCCTGTGGTCTTTCTTCCTCTTTTTCCAATCCTGCAAAAGCACCCGCATAGGAATGGGTATATGATTATGTACACAAATGTTAAGGGTAGGAGGTCTATAGGGAGACCTCATAGACTTGGGGTGGTGGGGGTATGCACTAAGGTTTAAAAAATGTTTGTTGTGCTTCTGCCCCCACACAACAATTCCCCAAGTGACTCCAAGTTCACTAAAGGCTAATCTCATCCGAGGAGGAAATGAGACAAGCTTAGTTTCCTTGGAGCACTCATCCAAGAAAGCCAAGTAGGCTTTATGTTGTTGTTCACCCCACAAGATGATGATAGGCATGGAGGTGGACCTTTCTTTCAAGGTCTCTTTGAGTGGGCCTTGAGATTGGCTATGGATAGAAAATATTCGTAGGCCAATATCTTAACCAAACTTGGCCATATCCACAAATGGGTCTTGAGTTTGTGTTTCATTGTGCTCAAAAGTTATGGGCACAATCTCATTTCCTACTTGCAACATGGGAAGGTTGTTTTCAATTAGATTTTCCTTGGATGGCAAGGATAAATCTCCTTGAAGAACAACTTCCTTTTCTTTCAAGTGTTGAACTTGAGGTTCTTGTTTGAGCTTTGTGAATAAATGTTCAAGTTCAATACTTGGCGAATTTTCTTCTTTATGTGCAACTAGAGGTTGTGGAAAGATGTGTTCAAATGATTGAGACACAACCTCCACTTACACTTGTCCTAAGAGAAAAGTTTCTTTAATAAGATCCTCCTTAGGACTTAAGGAGTAATCTTCTTGAAGACCTTCTTCTCTCTCACTTTTGACCAAGTTTTGAACTTGAGGATTTGATTTGAACCTTAAGGATGTAGGCTCAAGTTCAAAACTTGACGAAGTGTCAAGTTGGTCTTCACATTCACTTTTCTCCATCAAGACCTTTTCCAAGCATTGGACTTCACAATTTTGTTTCTCAAAAGGTAAAGATATAAGTCCAACACTTGTTAAAGTGTTTGATGAAGAATCATATTCAAGGTGAATTTGAGATTGTGAGTCAATGTGCTCAAAGATTTTTGCACAATCTCAAATTCCACTTGTGTTTTAATGGATTGGTTAGAAGATTGACCTAAGCTAGAGTTCAAAACTAGATCTTGGCTAGGCTCACTCTTCTCACCAATCTCTTTTTCTAATTTTATATTTTTAGAATTTTTAAGGGTGTGTGTGTGTTTTCTATCTCCTTTCTCCTCTTCTCTCCTTTTCTTCTCTCTTTCCCTTTTGAGTTTTCTTTCTCTTTCTTTTTCCTTTTTTTCTCTTTTTATTTCTCTTTCCAATTTTATCAAACTCTTTTCTAAACGCTCCCAACTTTCTTCTTTTTCCTTTCTCCATTTTTTCTCTTTTTCTTCCCATATCTTATCTCTTTCCCACTTTTCTCTTTCCCATTTTTCTTCTCTCTCTTTTCTCTCTTTTTCATAATTTTCTCTCCTCTCTTTTTCCTCTCTTTCTCTTCTTTCTTTTTCCTCTCTTTCTTTTCTTTCTATTCTTTCTTTCCTATATCTCTCTTTTATTTTTCTTTCTCTTTCTCTACACTCTTTTCTTTCTTTTTCTATTCTCTCATAGGGGTAGGAAAAAGGAGTGTAAAATAAGGGAGAACTTGGGTCATGGTAAGCACTAGGAGGAGGTTTGTACCAAGAATAGAACTCACTCATCTCACCCTTTTTTTTTTGTTTCTAAACTAAAACACCACCTAGAAAACGCAAGAGCATATACCACTAACCTACATGAATTCCTACAAGTGAAAGAGCCTTTGGAACTCCATACACTCCTCTAAAAAATGCATGAAAAAAAGATAAGGTAAAATAAGGCAAAAAACTAAAAAAGGAAAGGGATCTAACGTGCTCCTAAAGGTGTGGAAGGTGGTGTACCACTTCCTCCTTCACACCTTAATTAGCGAGAGACTAAGCTAAATACTTAATAAAACTAAAAACAATTCTTCAAGTGTCTCCTAAGCAATCTCTCCCAAGGTGTTTCACTCTTTGTCCATGCTCTTTCTTTTGTTCAAGTCCTTTTAACTATTTCAACTCTTCCTTAAGAGGCTACCCTTGTGGAAGGCTTCCTTACTCAAGGCTTACCTACACAAAAGTGGCACCAAACCAAGGCAAGAACCAAAAAGAAGGACAAGCAAAAGTAAAGCAAGAAAAGTATAATTTGAATGGTAAACTATCCAAATGGAAAGATTGATGAAGACATGACTCAAAGAATTCAAAGAAGACAAACTAAAAATAAAGGTAGAAAGAAGGCTAAGCACACAAAGGAAATCCTAGAAAAGTTCTAGATAAGGATAAGGACTAAAAATGCAAAATGACACAAATAATTTTCAAAAATTGCACCAATACAAATATGAATGGCTGAATGTTTTAGGTAATGTTTCCAAGCAATTACAACAATATTCAGTCCTCTTTTTCAATTAAAAGAATTTTCTATTAGGTACACCAAATTTTTCTATGTATTGTTTTTTACTTCTTTGTTTTAGCACTTTTTTATTTTTGTTCTTTCTTTTCAAATTGTCTTTCGAATTCTTCTCTTTTTTTTTTAATTTCTTTTGGCTGCACCTAATTAATTTTTTTTTCAGATTTGGTTTGCAAATTTAATGAGGAATAAAGAGGTACTAATCACTTGAAAATTTTCAGCTAGCAAGGCCACACAATTTCCAAACCAAAGATGCAATCTAAGAAAATTTTGGTAACTCAAAGTGCACTAAAATTTGAAGTGTTTTAATGTATGCTTAGGAGTGCTTGATTTGTGCATGAACTAACTTGGTTTGCACAAGATTTTGTTCAATAACAATCAGTCAAAACAGCTTCACACACCAAACAAGATTCACTTCAAACAAGCACACTAAAAGCTACTAAAAAAACTCAACAACACACTAAAATTTAGAAGATGAAATTGAGCTATAAATTTTTTTGAGAATTTTATTTAGGAAATATGCTTGAAATAAAAGCATGTGACACTTCTTAACAGACTTAAACAAGAGAGAAAACCTCTCTTAGAAGCTCAATTTCAAGAAGCTTACACAACACTTTTTCAAGACTCAAACCAACACAAAAATTTAGTAAAACCTAAGGAATTTTAAATTGACAAATTAAGGACTAAACAAGACTAATCTAATGGCATAACAAGCAGATTATAAAACTGAAAATTAACACCTAAAAATAGAACCAAAACAGAGCAAAAAAACTGCACTAGTCTTGATGCAAAACTAGCCAAGAATGTGACCACAATGCTGTGGTTTTTGCCACAGCCATGTGGATTTATTCCACAACTCCTCTTAGGCTCCAAGCTTAGGCAATCAAGGACTAAAACAAGCACAAATTGGACTGCACAAAACGCTCAAAACAAAACTGGAAATAGAGAATTAAAACTGCATAAAAAACACCACATGAAAAGCTAGTTTCAATCCAAAACACTAACCACACATGTGTGGTGCCATCCAAAAAATTATGGAATCACTATTTAGTGTTTCTTAGGATTGATCCAAGCATGCACAACACAAGAGACAACAAGAATATGCAGCGGAAAAAATCAGATCTAAAACAGAATTATGATTCAATGAAAGAACATGAAAATTGAATCAAAATTTTTAGAGGATGTAGCACAAAACTTGTGCCTAGAATTTTTTTGAAATTTTAGAAGCAAAAATTGAAAACACAACTTCAAGACAATACACATCAAGACAAGTAAATGAAAATTAACAAATAACACGGATGGACTGAAATTAAAATACAATTGGAGTAGAAGAGAAGATGACAATGCACAAAATGAACTGAAAATTTAAGCAAGATAGGATATAGCAAGAACATCTATCAGAGCCTAAGCTCTGATACCACTTGATGCATCCCTCCCTAAGGCAAGTTTGAAGAATCCTTAATGAAGAGAATGCTCCCAAGATCCTTGCTCATAGAGGTTCCAAGGTTGAAGAAATGGAGGTGAAAGAGTAGAAAATTGAGGAGAAGTAGGCGTCACTCTTATTGAAGGAGATAAGCCAAAGGATGAAGCTAGCCACAAGGGAAGGAACCCTTGATAATAGCATGAAGAACTCTCACTAAGGAGAGAACATGAACACTCTCAAGAACAAAAGAACTCTCAATTTAGAGAAGTATAATTTTCATTCAAAATGAGTGTTAAAATCTACATGAAGGAGGGAATGCTATATTTATAGAGCAAAGCATGAACCATGGGTTTAGGAATCTCAAGTTGAACGTCCAACATGCTTAATTAAGGGTTAGTTAGCTTAATTTAGTGTTAATTTAGCGTGTGCTCAATTAACACTAATTTAATCCAACTAAAGATCCAAACATGGCCCTAAAAAAATGGATCTATGTTCCCTCTAGTTTGAATTTGAATTTTGGAGGGAAATGACATGGCACTTCCAAAATTCAAATTCAAATAAGAAGCAACAAGAATCAGCTATGTAGGAGAGAGAAAGCACATGTGGAGTAAAACAAGGGGACAAGGGGGCCCCCGTGTCTCATACATGCTTCATGTGTTGGTTAGAAGGGTGTGAAGAGGAATTAGGGGTGTGGAAATTAATAACCACACGTCCAAATCCTCTTGGACCAGCCCAAACTAATTAACACACTCCACAAGGAGAC
The DNA here is from genome assembly GCA_037954015.1 of Psophocarpus tetragonolobus. Lineage (NCBI taxonomy): Eukaryota > Viridiplantae > Streptophyta > Magnoliopsida > Fabales > Fabaceae > Psophocarpus > Psophocarpus tetragonolobus. Next base: position 100,851,954 of record CM075689.1, read on the forward strand.
TAATTACACCTCCTAAAGAAAAAAGAACCTATAGGCCAAAATACAAGGCCGAAAATTAAACTAGCTACACCCCTATAATCCTAATGACTTAAGGATGCTTATACAAGCCTAAAAATGGTCAAATTAATACAATTAAATGGAACATTTCCTAAAATAAGCTCCTTGAAGCTTCATCCAAGTTATGCTCCTTTTTTATTGGTTCTAGCTCAAGCCCATACTAAGCGTGCATGCATCAAAGCTTGTTATTTATCTGATAACTAAATAGAATATCAACAACTTATTTAGAAATTCTACAAACCAATATGATAATTGAACTGTAGCTACTTGAGAAAATACAATCATTTTGATTTCTCCAAATCATAGCAATAACCCCTCTTAAACAACACAACAATTGCCAAAAGAAATACTTTTAGTAGAAACCAAAATAGCCAATAACTCGTCTTTGAGAAAGAGAGAGAAAAAAATTCTAATGTAATTGATCCACTCCTAAGGAATACTAGACTTGCTTGGTAGCGTAGAAATCATTGAGACAACGAAGGGTTCATTGTGAGTCTTCGTGACAAAGGATACAAACATCAGAGTTAGCTAGATGCTTGACGAATCTGCACTGGTTTGTAGGAAGCACTTGATGAACAACTTTCCATAATAGTACTCTATTTTTGGACTTCTCTAATTCATAATGTTTTATAAATGGGTCTGCAACATCATCACCCCTAATAATAAAAGAATAAGCAGTAGATACAATAAATTGACCACTAGTATTAAGTTTCCAGGTCGCGGAACCATTTATACTACCAAAGGAAGGCAATTCCATTACAATGACATGGTGGCAAACTTTTAGAGGCAAGGCACCATACAACTTAGGTATGTCCCAACCTCCTGTAAAAGACACAAAATCAATAACTTTAGCCTGGAGGTCATTTTCATGAAAAGGAACAGTGACTTTGTCCTTCGAAATACTTTGGGAAGAAACCTAATTGTCCTCCCAAAAACTTGTGGAAATGTCGTTACCTATGCGCCAAACAATCCTATTTCTCAAATTTTGCCAGCTATTAGTGATGCCTTTGCAGAAAAATTTGATTGCATTTTCTTTTTACAAACCTTGACAAGTTGCTCTCGACCACAATTATACCTACGTGAATTTTTTGTTACTAGTCAGCTTCTAACCCGTTTTCTTGAAGTAAGGTTTATTGGCCGTCCTAATAGTACGAAGCCCGAGCCCAAACCTAAAAGGTTTGCACTATTGATTCCAAGTAAGAATATGAATCTTTTTAGACTTTTCTCCACCTGTTGCACTCCCCTCTTGTCTTGAAACTCATCAAGAACCTTCTCATTCCAGAGCATGCTCATAGAGACTATAAAATAAAACTCTAAACCAAATGAACAAAAGAAGGAGGACAACTAATATCATTAAGGGGATCAATAGTGAAATCCTATTTAAATCGGTCATATGCTTTCTCCAAATTCACTTTGTCACCATCCACATTTTGTTTTCCTTTTTACTCTTCATAGAGTGAAAAGCTTCTTAAACAATGATGATATTATCTCCACTTAGCCTATTAGGGATGAATCTGGTTTGACACAGGTCTACAAGCTTCTCTATTAAACCTCTCAACCTATATGCAAAAATCTTAATGATCAACTTGTAAGAAACATTGCATAGACCAATAGGTCTAAGATTACACAATCTAGAAGCCTCTTCAAATCTGGGTATAAGGGTAATGAAAGTCTCATTAATGTTCTTTACATAGGCGAGATTCCGAAAAATGTTTTGAACCAGACCAACCATATCATCACCCACCTAGTGCCACTAAGACTAATAAAATATAGTTTACAAACTATCATGGCTTGGAGCTTTATAACTCCCACACTAAAAAGAGTTGTGTAAATTTCCTGTCTAGACCCCTCTTTGCCAACAAATCAACATCAAAAGCATAAAGAGGAGGAAAAGACTTTCTTAAGCAGAAAGGGAAGGAAGCTATGTCATCATAAAAAAACTTAGAGAAGTAGGAGTGACATAATTTTCATATTCCTAAGGCTGAGACAGACTAACTACATCTTTATTTTGAATAAGATCGACCTTATTCATCCTTCATCTAACAAATGTGAAACCATGAAAGAACATTGTATTTCTATCACCAAATGATAACTACTTGGATCCAGATTTTGGTACCACAAAATTTCTTCCTCAACTAGCACTTGCTTATATGCCTTCCAAATATTCTACTGCTAATGAAAAAGGACATGATTGCAATGAATAGCATTGCATGTGAAAAAATCTTAAGTTTCTTGAGGAGAAGTTGTTTCTTAGAGAATATGTGACCAAATATCTCTGTTCCATTATGAAGTTGTTTCTTTACATACTTGTTGATTCTAAGAATCCCTTATTTTCTAGTGATGCTTCATAAAACGGTCAAAATCTTCATTGGTCACCCAAGAAGCTAGGAATCTAATGGTCTCTATGTCTGTTGGAAAGCCCATTTTGAACCAGTTCAACAAGTACCCGGGGAGTGGTTAAACTTTAAAGAGGGTAGATGAAAAACTAAGGCATCTTGAACAATTTGTCTAATCTTTGAGTCAGGTTTTTATACCTCCAATTATAGGCATTCCCTTTATACCCCGCAACAATCAACAAATTATTTGAATTTATGCATACTTTTATAAAAAGTTTAACAAATATCTTTGAATGGTTAAAAACCAAAACTTGGAATTTCCCTGGTTAACTTTGATGTGAACAAATTGAGAGTCATGAGAAAAAACATCTACATGGGATAACAAAAATATTTATATATGTGAGTAGTGCCTGAATCCATCTCGATATTGATGAGTGTTATTTGCTTTGACTGAGTAAAGGTGCAATATTGTGAATCGAGTACTAATACGAGTATAAGTGTATAACTATCCCTCTCGTTATAATTTTAATAATATATAATAAATTTAAAGTTATATATTTAATTAAAAATTTTAATTTTTAAACTTTAATTTATAATTTTTATTATTTATTGTTTTTTATATATTTTTTAAATTAAAATATAATTAATAAGTTAGTGAAAAATTTCATACATATATAACTAACCTAATTCCGCCGTACACTTTCCGAAAACTCAGACGGAATGGTCAAGCTGAACCCGACATCCGACATATTGCCGTCCCTAATCCACATTCCAGACATTGAGTCCCAAAGACCTGTATTACACCAGCTTGGACTTGTGAACCCTTTATAAAGACTTTATTAAAGCCACATTTTCAACATTTTGCTAATCAACTTCTCTTCGCACATGAGTTTTAAGCAGTAACATAACGGAAATTTTATATTCCTTCTTAAGGTCACATTACAAGATTTGAGAAACCCCTACTTGTTATGCCTTTGCAATTCTAGCTTACAATATTCGTGGAGACAAAATTGAGGGTTGGACTTCCACATCCCTTGGGCCGTCGTTAGCAACAAATTTTTCATCATTCTGAATCATTTCAGTATCTCCAAAATTATTAGCAAACAGAATCTTATTCTATAATGATAAATACAAGGATCTTAGCAACTTGGGATATAATATCGGACGTTTTCAGATTGTCTAAGTATCCTAAGGACTAGGAAGATCCTTAAATAAAGTAAAATAGGATATATGTCTTTATTATTATTGTCGTAGATTAACTTTAGACAGAGGAATCATTGATGTCCACGTGGCGTGTAGTATTCTGAAGGGGCCATCAACCATCATGCCCAATGGGAATGCCAGCTCAATATGATATATCCTTTCTTATGCTTAAAATTGTGTTTCACTTTCATAACATTGCACTTGTTTCTGTTGAGTTTCCTACGAAATGAGGAAGAGCAACAACTACTTAGCAATGAGAACAGATTTTCAAGAAGCAGCACAATTAATCAACTCTGATCTGAGGGACCTTAGCTTAGCTGCTAATAACCTCTCACAACATGTCTTCTTGCTAGCTCTCTCAGGGTCCGGAGTCTCCTTCCTTCAACTCATCGCTTCCATTGCTGCTATGTATGTATTCTAAGCACAACTCTCCCTAAATATCTCCCTTTCTCTTGGAATGAATATGTAAGAAAATTTTCAACTGGGTCTTCTTAATTTCACTTTAACTTTCTCTCGTTTTCATTGGCGATTTGTATTTAATATTTTTTTCGTATACAACAAGGAGAATGAATAATTAACTCGTATTGTAGCACCATTTCAGTAATTGAAATTGAAATTAGGGAAATGTTCCGTTAAGTGGTAAAATAGACCACAAACTTTTATACCCTAAAGGCGTAAACAGCTGGTATTTATATTTTATAGTTGTTATCGTTATTTATGTTGTTGTAACTTTTGAAGTGAGTGCAATCTTATACCTTGTATATGTTGCAGAAAAGCAATTTCTTCTGTTAGTTTTGTAATTTGTTTTGCTAAGTCGTGTTCTGATCATTCCATGTCACCTACTATGATTTTTGTTCCTCTTTTGTTAAAACAATGTTTTTTTTTTATCTCTCTTTTATCAATCTTACCATGCTGGTTGTCTTAGTTGTTGTGGATTCATCCAAAACATTGCAGAGAATTGCAGATAGATGTGGTTAATTTGGCCAATTGCAGTTGTAGTGTGAAAAAACTAAGAAACTTCAGAAAACTTGATGTTAAAGCGCTAGCGCAATTACAGTTTCAAGACAAGTGTAATTTAAAACTTTGGTTATGAGCCTCAAGGGCTGCAAAGCTGAATCTGAAGATTAACTAGAAACTTAAAAAAAAAATACAAGAAAAAGTAAAAAAAAAAAACTTTTCCATAAGCTCTTCTTGTAAAACTTTTTTTAAATTAATTTTAGTTAATAAGTAAAAATTATCTCACATAACTTTTAAAAAAATGTGTAACTTTTTAAAAATTAACTTATTATGTTCCGTATCATTTAATAAAAATTTATGTAAAAGTTTTAACTTTTTTATTTTGTATTTTTCTCTCCTAAAAGTATTTTAGAGAAAATTACCTAAAGAGGTCCTAATGCGGATATGTAAGCTTGCAGTTAACAAAAAAAAAAAAAAAAAAGGGAAATTGTCAATTGTAAATCAATTACTGGCATAGATATGATCCATTTGCAAGATAAATATAATGCTAGGAGATTCCTCATCTTCCATTGTACTTGCCATTTAAATTTGAATTATTCACTGATAACAGTATCGAATGCTAGAGTGAGACATTAAATGGTTCAACAATATTAAAAAAATGCTAGACAATTAAATTTTACTTTATATTTTTTGTTCTAAATAGTTCTATTATTTGAAGTGCACGCCAAGAGGGTGAAAATGTTAAAAATTGTTTTGCTTAAAGTGTTTTTCTATATTTTCACTTATAATTTTTATTTCTGCGCTAAAGTTATCTGTTGATATTGGACCGCACTAACTGGAAGACAAACATCCTTACATCACTACTCATTCCATACATTTTCTTCAGCCTGCCTTCATGGATTTTCGGTGTCTTCAGGTGATTAGCCTGTCTTGTACTATTGTTATCAACTTCATACCTTCAGTTCTCAACCATATCTAAATTTTCATATCGGTGTTATTCTACTTACTTTTCTTGTTACACAGGGCAGAGTGTGGGAAATGGATTGCTCTCATTGCTGTTGTTTTTCGCCTTTTCCTTCCAAGGCACTTCCCTGGTATGGTACACTTAGCTGAGTAATCTGGCTCTTGTCTATAACATGCATGCCATAAGAGATGTCTGAAATCTGAAAACTATTTACTAATATCTATTAACAGAAGTGTATATGATTCTCATTTCTCACAATCCGCCACATCACATCCAGTAGTTCAGCTGAAGTAGCATTTGTCATGGTTCATGTTTTAAAACTCTTGGTCCATCTAATTAAATAATGACACATGACTAAAAAAAGAATATCTTTTATAAAGTAACATGATCCTCCTTTTTCTTCCCTCCTTTGAAGTTTGAACCAAATCCACTATTAAACTTAGATCTCCCTACAACTAAAGAAGCTTAAACAAATAAAAGGATACTGGTAGCATTTTCCACCCTTCAATAATTGGCCGATATTCATGAGTAATGCCTGTTATTGCAGATTGGCTGGAGTTGCCTGCAGCTTTGATTCTTCTTATTGTTGTAGCTCCAAGTCTATTTGCCGATACATGTAGAAGCAATGCAATTGGGGTGGTAATATGCCTTATAATTGCTTGTTATTTAATTCAAGAACACATTCGAGCCTCTGGTGGTTTTCGAAATTCCTTTACCAAACCTCATGGATTATCAAACACAATTGGCATAATCGCTCTGTTACTCTATCCCATCTGGACACTGGTGCTCTATGTATAGGCGCAAAAATGTTGATAGACGAACAAATTTGGATTTGGTTGATGCAAGTGAATAAAACAATTTGTTTCCTTTGTCATTCATGTGACAAAAATTGATATCTAGGGACTCGAATACCCTGCCAATGTCATTTATACATGTTCTTCCAATAGTTTTGCCCCTGTATAAATGTGAAGTGAAATATAGTAAAGATTTCTTAACTTTCATTTAGCCTTGAAAGTAAAATTGATGAGTAATGTGGCGTTTCCTTGCTACTACTCAAAACATAAGAGAGTGTTGTAAGGGAGTGTTACAAATTTTCGATTTTAGCTATAAGAGAGAGTGTTGTCTTTAAAAGGGAATAAGTAACATGTATCTTTATCTTGTTGTCGTTTTTTATTTATAGTAAGTTATTAGGTTTTTATCTGTTGGGTATTATCCTTTTATACGGAGATATTACTTTTACTTGGTGGTAATTGCTTTTGCCTATCAAATTTTATTGAATATCGTGATAATCTGGAGGATAATCTTTATTTCATTATTAATTCCTTTTATCATGCAGCGTATTTCAGTTTTCAGCGTTGCTGAAATTCGAAATAGTTGATTCACATTTGCCTATGGTTGGTAGGGGTATGTTAGTCTTTCTAATGACTGAAATCCTATACCTTACACTTGCCCCTAAGCTTGACCTTTTATGGGAAACACAAAGGTGAAGTTTTTAAAGAAACAAAAAAGTGTGAGCAAAAGGTTGAGAAATTTGGTGTCGCCAAAATCCAAAATGAAAAAGTGCTACTATAAGTGGCCAAAAAGTGGAGAGACAAATAGAATTGGATTTCAAACTTTGTAGGGAAGTGTTTTCCTGCCAAGAGTTGCAAGGGTAGGGTGAATAATGAACCCTGATAGGTTTACTGTTGATATGAATAGTTGCATGATCTAGTCCATTGATTGACAAGATTTGGACAATTGAAAACGTCTTGGGTATCGGTGCAAAATTCTTATAAGAGGGGAAGAAGTGAGAGTTCAGATACACTTTGCCAATTTCTAAGCTCTCTATGCCGAAACCCCCCTAATCTCTAAACTGTCATCTTCGTCTGTCAGATACACCTTCCTTCCTTTTTTCTTTTGTTTTTAGCCAATGTCTTCTTTCTCTAATTCTTCTGAGATCCTTTCTGAGTCTCATTCTATTAGAGAGAGGACTTCAAATTCTTTTGAAGTTGGTCCCTCTAGAACAAGAAGCAATGCCGGTTTTGCAGTTGGTCAAGAAGTTGTCTTGACAACTCCTGAGGTGTTTGGGGAAGACTCTTTTAAGCCAAAATCCCTACCTCGTTGGAAGGTCGCAATCTTAACAAAGGTCACGACTAAACATAAGTTTAAAGATAATCCAAAAAGGGATTATCTTTTTATTCTTGATCTCAACTACTAATGGGTGGATGGGGAAGAAGCGACCTTCTCTTCCTATTAGAATAACAAAGTGATGTTGTCTCATTTTGTGAGGTGCAAAAGGAAGTCTCAGTTTTGTGTTATTAGAAAAATTTGAATGTGTTTAGTGTATGTAATTTGATTTTTAGTGAAAAGCAGATTAGTGAAAGGCTAAATTTGAAACTGGATGTAGGTCAATTGGGCTAAACCAGTATAAAAACAATGCGTGCAATTTCTCTTTCTTTAACTCTTTATAATAGATTGAATTGTAATCTTGATTGTTTTGAGTTGGGTTTTACAACAGTAAAATTGAATCTAAAATCATATAAAATATTTGTATTCAAAATATGTAAAATTGAATTTTGCAAAACATATTGAATTTTGAATTATGTAATGTTGAATCTTTAATTGTGAAATTGAATATTGATTTAAGAAATATAAAATCAGTATATTGGTGAATTGAATTGTGAAATTTATGTTGTGATTGAAAGTCATAATTGTATGAATCGTCATTATTGAAGCTTGATGTTCAAATCTTAAAAAAAGACTGGATCTTTAACATTGTTTCAAAACTAATTGTATTTGCAAAACTCAAAGGTAGATTTTGAAGATTTCTAAGAAGGGAAAATTTTGTTTAAACTCTGATATTTGAAAAGAAGAAATTTTGCGAAAATAATTTTTGGAATTTATTCAATCTCCCTTCTAAATTCGCCCTTAGGACCAACAGGCGTAGCTTACGAAAATCCGCAACCTTGCCTCTTGTTGACATGATTATATTTGTACAATACATATGTAAATTAGCAAAAATTCGGATAAAAGGGACAAAAATCACTCATATACCGAGTACTCACCCTCCAAATCTCCAAAAGAGTGGGAGACTCAAATAGACGAAGCAATCTCCCCACCGAAGAAGCCGAGGCAACGAGTCTAAATGAGCAGCATTGACCTGCTCCTCGATGGTTAGCAACTCATTTGAGAAATCAACATATTGTCTCGGCACCCGTTCCCAGTAAAATGGAAATAAACAACCACCATCTCGATCGTAAAAAATGATTACAGCCTAGCGTAGGGTTATTCATCACTTTAAAATACCCGGTCTTGAACCCTTTGAAGGAGGTGGTATAGGTAATAAACAATGGGTTCTCGACCTTTCGGAAAAGGGAAACGTATTTACATTTATCATGAAGGTGAGTACTAAAATAACACAAAAACAACCTTGAAGTAGCCCTAGTATGGATGAAAAGGCAAAAAGCTTGGATATAACCTTAGACATTCGGATGAAGCTGAGAAGGGCACAGTTCAAAACGCGTAATACCCCTATGACAAAATCATCGAACAGAAGACGCACATGAAAAATCAAACATACAGTCATGTGCATAAAAGAAATCATGTGTGTCCTCTTTGGACTTGCCTAAAAATACAAAATCTAACTTTGCAACCGAAAAATCTTTGCATCGCCAAATAAGGAAAGGAAAGTCTTTGGTGTCGTCAAATTAACACACGTGGACCTGTCACTCACAACGTCTAACACTAACAACACCCCATTGCAAGATTCTCAATAATCTCAAGAACCCTTCAAGAGATTACCATGCAATATGCAAAAGCTCAAAAGATGGGTAAAGAAACAACATCACCTTATTCATGATGATTACCCAATACTATAGCATGTTGAATATTAACTATTTCCTTCTTCAATCAACAATCTTAAATTCTCAAAACATTCGCGTTTTTGGGTTTTTCTCAAAGATTTTTGTAAGGTTTATCTCAAAAACCTAAAATTCCTTTTTCAACCTTGTGAAAAATCAGTTTAAAAATGATTTTATGTTTGACACAGATAATGGTAATGGATTACTAACTCAATTACCTGGTAATCAACTTGAAATAACCCAGAACAACACTTTATTTTTTATAATCGATTAACTCTACAGGTAATTGATTATTGCAAAGAGCTTGCAATTTGAGAATCTGAATTTCTATGCAAGGTAATTGATTAGCTTATTAGGTAATCAATTAGCTCCTGTCAAACTTAGATTTTACAACTTTCTTGCTTGTTCCAGCTTAGGTAATATGTTATCAACTTCAGTAATCGATTAACCAACTGGAAAATCAACTCTTAACTTAGTAATTTGATCCATTTTGCCTCCCAAACAATACTTAATCATAAATTCAAGATTTAATCATGAAATAGAAAAAATGTAATCATTAATTCTACTCATTCACATCATCATGCCTAACTAAAACATCCAATACAAGTACCATACATATAAATGTGTTTGGTACCATAAAATGAGCAAAACTAGAACTACAAACTATATCCTACAAAATCAAAACTTCAAGGCTTGAGATACTTCACCCCTTTTTTGGTTTTGATGTAGCCAAACACTTTTAGTACTTCTAGCTGAGTTGTGGTTTTTGCTCTTACTTCTTCGTGTTTGCCTGGTTTCGTGGTGCAATTAGTGACTTTTTGTGATCGCCATAACTACTCAGGGTTCAAGTGTTGTGGGGACAAGTTTTACTTAGGGCCCCACGGTGGACGTCAAAATGTTTTTACCTGATATGACCAAACACTATTCCTTATCGATGATGTCAAAAATGCCCTTTGACTTGATCCAGAGAAGGGGAGTGCTTGGAAAAAAAAGACTCTGATACTCAAGTTAGAGAGTGTTACAGAGCATTTGAATTTAGTTGTGAGTGTTGGCTTTAAAAGGGAATAAGTGACACATACCTTTGTCTTGATGTTCTTCCTATTAATAGTAAGTGATTAAATTTTTACCTTTTAGGTATTATCCTTTTATAGGAAGATATAACTTTTACTTGGCATTGCTTTTTCATATTGGATTTTATTGAATATTGTGATAATCTGCGAATAATCTTTATTTAATTGGTAATTCCTTTTATCATGGAGTGTATTTCGATTTTGGTGTTGTCGAATCTGAAATAGTTAATTCACATTTGCTTATGATTGACAGAAGTATGTTAGTCTTTCTAATGATCAAAATCCTTTACCCGTACACCATACTTCAAAGAAAGGAGGAACGTTTTTGGCACTGTAATTTCTTCTACAGGAATTCCTTTTCAATTTCCATGATGATTTTGTGAGTGGAAAGATTTATTAAACCTTTGGAGAAAGAGAAACGACAAAAACATAAACTACGGATGCAGCTTATAGCCTTAAAGTTATAAGGAAAATGAAACCAATCGTCTCATTCTTGCTCTCTACTGAAAATATAGACATAGTTAGTGATCATCGGTTCAACTATGGAAGTGAAATAAAATGGTGTTATTTACATCTCCATATTAATATACCTCCCTTTAATATTTATTTTAGATATTTTATTAAATTATCTTATAATTATATTAAATATTTTAATAATTAATTAAGGTATTTCCTTTCCCTTTCCTATAAATTTATGACTAAAATATCATTTTTATATATAAATTTTAATTTTATATTAGCTTTATTATTTTTTTAAATCCTAATTCTGCACTCCCAATTGATTTTTTAAGTTATATTTTTGCAACTCTTTTTTATTAACTATTATTATTATTATCATTATTATTATTATTATTATTATTATTATTATTATTATTATTATTATTTAAATCTTATTTTTATTTAACGCTTTATCGAATCTTTACTTTTTACTTTGATTTCCTTTATAAGAAGACTACTAAGAAAACTAGCTTTTTAAAATTCTCATAATTTATTAGAATACTGAAAATCACCAATTTTAAGAAAAAGAAACATTTAATGAAAAGTAGAATTTACAAATTGGTGATTTCTAAAAATTCTAACCATTCCTACATATTGTTTTAAGAAGAGAGTTTATAATAGAGTTTTCCTAATATTTTCTCCTGGGTGATTTATGAATTTTCTTACAAACAATATCCTTTATAGTGGATATGAAAACACTTGGGTACATTTTATTTTTTCCAATTATAAGGAGTTAGGTATGTTTTATTCTTCCATATAATAAGGTGTTCTTTTGGAAAATACTATCTGAAAGCATAAATGTACAATGCAGAAAATATTTTTGGAAACCTTTTATTTTTTAATATAATTAGAGAGAAATATATTGTGAAATTTTAGGAAGAAGGAAGTAGTTTTGGTTATAAAATTATAGGAAAAATGCGAAAAATATATTAATTATTGTTTTGTAGCATTATCAAATAAGAGGTGTAATATGAGACAATATAAAATAACAAAACGAATCTAAGTTGGTAGTTTGACAAAAATAAAAGGATGATCCCATTTCTTGCCTAGCTCTATACATAAGTTAAATTTGTCCTTCAGTTATGTGTTTGTTCATGTCATACAATCATACTTTACACTTAGTATGGTCCCTTAAAAATACATATTTTTTTATTTTAGTTCTTTATATATTTTTTATTTAAGTTCCTGGAAAATATCTTGTTTTAAATTAGTTTTAGTTATTAGATGCTCAAGCGATAACATGACAAATATTTTACTACGTTAGTAGATCTATATCACCGAAAACAACAGTGTAATAATAACACATGTTCTTTTTTTTTAAAATAAAAATATAATTTTTAATAGCTTAATTAACTCTGAAAAATACTTATTTTATATTTTAGTAATATAATTTTTTATCTGAATTTAATTCCATAATACTTTTTGTTTTAAAATAGTTTTTGTTGATAGATGCTAACATTAGTTGATGATCTGATTAATATTTTATCATGTAAATAATTTCAAGCTATTAAAATATTAATATATGATAAATTTATTAATTTTTATAATAATTACATTAAAAATCATATTCACAATAATTTTTATTAATTGATAATATATTTTTATAATAACATACATAATTATTAATCTTATAGTAATTATTTTCAAAATTAATCTCATTAGTTTTAATTAGTTAATAGTATAAAACTTATTGATAGAATAAGATAATTAAATTCTTTTTTTTTCCATTTTATTAATGTATCTACTAAGAAGGGTAAAAACAGATGGAACGTATATATAGGATAGCCCATGGCCTAATAAACATGGGCTTGACCATGGTTTATATGTGCAGAGCTTGACATATAGATTAACCTATGGTCTGATATTTAAGCTCATATAGAATCAGACAAACATGGGTTAACTCAATAAACTTATATGGTTAGACTAAACTCAAGAAACCTAGAATTGTATAGAAGCAAACCTATTTGCATTTGACATTCTTCAAAGTTTTTGTTTTTACTTTTAAATTATATATTTAACCAAGAAAAGGGAAAATGGACCAATATGACCCAACTTGATGTGTCATTATTTTTTATTTGTTAACAATAATATTTTCTATTTTAAAAAAACACGTGTCATTATCATATTATTATTTTTAGTGCATGGAGTGACTAAAGTGACAAATAGACACGCCATTACTTAATGTTAGACATCTAATATAAGAGATTATTTTTAAAAAAAAAAACATATTCTCAGAATAAAATAAAATAAAGCATTTAAAGATTTAAATAAACAAGTATATTTTTTTATAGACAAAAAATTGATTAAGCTATTAACAATAATATTTTTTCAAAAAATTCTTGTTATTATTATATTATTATTTTTAGTAATAAGGATTTACTAACCTGAAAAATCATTTGTCATATTATCATTTAGAGGTGAACATCTAATAGTAGAGACTATTTTCAAACAAAAACATATTCCAGAAACAAAAGTTAAAAAAAAAAGTATTTTTCATTCATTAATCCTACTTACTATTTAAAAGAGTGTATTTTTAAGGTTTTATATCTATTAGAACAGTAAAATATATTGTATATGTTAGGAAAAAAACATGTTAAAAGGACTTTTAATTTTAATTTTATTGCCATGATAAAATTTTAATTTAAGTACTACAAAAGTTAACAATTATAATAATAAAAAGAATATTTAAGCATATGCATGACACGTTATTACATATATAACAAACGTATATTATGAGCAAGATAATCTACATTGCGTCACGGATTTTGGATCCGGATTTAGTTAGGGAGCAAATTTATTTTTTATAAAAAGTATTATTGTCGTAGATATGAAAATAAAGACAAAAATAAAAAGGAAATAAAATGTGGAACTGAATAGATGATGATAAAGTACATAGTGAACTTCTGAGAGACTGAGTGAAGTGACTGAAATTAAAGTAATGGGAACCCTTCACCTTCTTCTCGTTACCACAAATCACTTTGCCGCTTGCAAAACGAGAAGCCGCTACTACGTAGAAACGCCAGAAGATAAAGCAACGTGGTTGATGAGGGACCTCAGAGTAGCTTGTGCATAAGCTCTTCAAACATGCCTTCAAGCTTTGTGTCTCTAGTGTTGGTCTCTCTTTCCCGCTTCCACTTCTGCTATGTAATACCTGGACTCTCATTCTATGCATGTAATATGCTAAGAATATCACATGCAAGCTGTTTCATAAACTTGTGCAAACCTATTATGTCTATTGTCAGATTATACATATAAATATATATATTACATGCTTGCATGTGATATTCTTAGCATATTACGCATATATATAATTTCTTCAACTAAAAAAATGAACAATATCTGTTTATCAAATTTCAAGCACCAGATTTTAAATTATTGCCCACGGTCTAGGTTGTAGAGTCCGCGAAAACAAACCTTTATGTTGCATAAAATTATGGATAAATGTTTGTGATATGGTTCTGAAGAACACGTACTTTGATGCCATTCCAATATTACACCCCATTTGCCTGCAATTATAATAAGTGCAATGTTGCTGTTAGAATTTTAGAAGGATAGCATTGGTTAGGTGGAATGGCAACTATTGAAAGAAATTTAGTGATGATGAGAAATTTAGCTCCTTGATGAAGGCAGTATATCAACTCATAGACGTAGACTTACATCAGTTTCTCTTACATCCAAATATATATATATATATCACCGACTTATATCTTGTTAGTTATTAAACGATATTTTAATATTTACAGCTTTCTAGCATTTAAGGAGAAGTTATTTGTGGATTTATCTATTATATAATTTATTTTCTAATACAAGATTTTAGGGTATTCTTTTATTCTTCTAGAATTTGCAGCATGCTCTAATAATAACTTCACATCTGTAATTTCAAAATTTCGCCATGAGCAGTAGCAACCGGGAGGTATGGGAAGCTGCACCTGTCCCTATAGATAATATATAAACTTGTGCTGTTATGTAAGCTTGTTCTCAAGAAAGTGAATAAGAAGTGGACATGGTCAATCATAGATTAATTGATCAATTATTAGATTAGATATGATCCCATTTGCTTGGAATAATGTTAGTAGACTTGTCATCTTCTATTATCATGTAACACTGTTTGCTAGAGTCTGATAAGAAATGGTTCAACAATTTAAAAAATACTTTTAATTATGGACACTTTTTTAACTTGATGTTACTCTTATATTCTAATCAATTAGTTTTTTTTTTTGTTTTTAAAAATTTATTTGTGCACTTAAGTTATTTGTTGATATTGTACCATGCAAATGGAAGACTAACATTCAAACCTCGACTTTTTATCAACAGACTATAAAAAAAAATTACGAATTTGAGTGGTCAACGTAAACTTATCAAAATTGTATAATTTGACCATAATACGCATAGGATCATCTCAATCAAAGGAGGATAGGCAGAAAGAGTAAAAAGAAGGATGCAAAGACAATTAGTTTTGCGTATTTGATTCAGGATGCAAAGATAATATTTGGATTGATCATCCTAAATCCGTAATTTATTTATTTTTTTATACTCTAGTTGGTCAAAAAGCCAAAAAATACGTGTCTGAATTATTTTGTAACGTTAGTTATCATAGGTAGAAGGTGAATAATTCAGAGCATACAAATCTAGATTATCAACTTAAAACTTCCCCCTTCCTTCATTTAAATCCCTCTCTTGGACAAACTCATTACGACTTAAAAAAAAGAAAAAGAAAATGATACAAGCTAAGAACATTTCCTGCCCCTCAACCCTTCTTCCCAAGTTCCAATTCTGTAATTAGTGACTGTTTGAGTCATGGCTATTTTTGCAGATTAGTTGGAGTTGCCCGAAGTTTTGATTCCTGTTACTTCTTATAGTTGTATCTCCTGGTCTCTTTGCAAACACCTTCAGAAGAAATGAAGTTGGGGTGGTAATATGCCTTATCATGGCATATTGTTTTTTGCAAGGAAATATTTGGGCCATTTGTGGTTTTAGAATCCTTTTCATTCCGCGTAATTTGTTGCTAGATCGACAAGACATTGGGGTATTTGGTGAAATTTTTTATGCAGTAGTTTATGGACAATTGCTAACTATGATTGTTAAAATCATTTTGTTAGTGTATCCTATCTTAAAGCAGATTGAAACAATTGAAATTAAAACAGTACACCACAGGAGGAGTTGCTTTTATATCTTGATTAAAAAAGTATAATACATTATATAGCAAATATAGAAGGTGTATAATTGGAAGTAATAGATTAAGGTTTGAATACAAAATTATGATAAGAATTTAACAATGACTATCAATCATCTCTCGAAAGTCCATTGCAAAAATCACATAACTTGATTCAATGACAGAAACGAATTCAGAAAAGAAGATACAGAAGGGATTGATTAGAGAGAAACGATTCAGAGAAATTCTTAGAGATAAACATACCACACGCATGTCCCCCTCAAAGCACGTAGTCCTTAAAAAATACATTCTCTCTCTTACGCCTCATGTTTTTCCTTCGGCCTTTTCCTTGCGGATCGAGTGCTACATGGCCTTGTGGTGTAACTAACTTTTCCTCCATGTCCTGCTCAACATTTCTTACATTCCCATTTTTTTTGCACGTTACAATACTCCCTCCATTGCAAACAACCTTGTCCTCAAGGTTGAATTTTGGAAACAACTCTTGTATCTCATCAACATCCTCCCAAGTGGTAGCAGCAACATCTAAAGAGTCCCATTGAATTAGGACTTAAGGAAGTGTCTGTGAATGTCTCATAATAATTCTAGAATCCAAAACTTGCAAAGGCTGAACAAAAGGACCAATTTCAGTAGTAGTAAGAGGTAAGGGTAATAAGTTTGTGAAGGACTCCCCTTAAATGCCTTAAGCAAGGACACATGAACACTAGTGAATTCTTGCGATGTGAGGAAGTTTAAGCTTATAAGCAACTTCTCCAATTTTGGTCAATACTTCAAAGGGAGCAAAATAACACGCATACTTAATTTCTGAGATTTCCTTAAAGCAACAGAATGTTGTCTATACGGTTGTAGCTTGATTAAGACCAAATCACCTACATCAAACTTTAGACCCTTTCGTCGTTTATCAGCTTGTTGTTTCATGTATTGTTGAGTCTTAAACAAATGCAATTTTAATTGTTGAAGTATCGCATAACAAGCTTGGAGCATATCTTGAACATATACTGGATCAGTAGGAATAGTTTCATATTGTATGACAGTATGAGGATCTCTACCATATAAAGCCTTGAAGGGGGCATCCCAATACTTTGATGCAAAGAAGAGTTGTACCAATATTGGGCCCAAGGAAGCATAGAATACCACCCTTTTGGATTATAAAAAACAAAACAGTGAAGATACATTTCTAAGGTTTTTTTCAAAACCTCGGTTTGCCCATCCGATTAGGGATGATATAAAGAGCTTATAGCAAGTGTGGTACCCTGGGCCTTGAAAAGATGTTGCCAAAATGAGCTAATGAAAACTCAGTTCCTGTCTAATACAATGGAACAAGGTACACTATACAATTTAACAATATTGTTAACAAAAGCTTCAGCAATTATCTTACTTGTATATTCATCATTGAATGGAATGAAATGACCAAACTAGGAGAGTCGGTCCATTACTACAATAATTGTTGAGTATCCATGGGACAAGGGCAAACAAGTGATGAAATCCATTGCTACATCATCCCAAACATGTAATGGAATTGGCAAAGGCTATAGTAACCCCGTCGGTAAAGCTTGTTGCACCTTAGCTTGCTGGCGAATTTGGCATTCACACACAAATGTTCTAATCCTTTGCTGCATTCTAGGCCAAAAGAATTGAGAGCAAATTCTAGCCATGGTTTTTGTAACTCCAACATGATTGCCTACTTTCGAAGAGTGAAATTCTAACATCACCTGATTGATAAGGTCTTCATCCGGAGGCAACATAATACGACCCTTCCAAAGTAATAACCCATCCTTAATCACATACTCTTCAGACTATAATAGATCAACCACACCTTGATCATAGAGGTCCTTCAACCTAGCATCTTTTTGAGTTAGTTTGGCCACCTTTTTAAACCACTTGCTTGTTGGTTCGGACCATGCCAACAAAAAACTCCTTGATAACGCATCAACTGGGATGTTGTCTTTCCCAGGCTTATATTGAATTGTAAAATCAAAACCCAGGAACTTTGGCAACCATTGTTGCTGCTCCGGAGTTTGTAAACACTGCTCCACTAATTCCTTTAATCTCTTTTGATCCGTCTTAATAATAAACTTGTGGCCCAAAAGATAGTGTCTAAATTTTTTCAACGCCTTAGTAATAGCATAAAACTCATGTGTATATGTAGACTAATTTTGCATTCGCAATGACAACTTCTTAGAGAAATAAGTTATGGGGTGATTTTGACTCAAGATTGCACCCATACCAAACCAAAATCGTCTGTTTCAAGAACAAAAGGTGTTGAAAAGCTGGGTATTGGTAAGGGTTTCCTTCAATTGTTGAAAGGCATTGGTAGTTGTATCAGTCCAATTAAAAGCATCTTTCTTCAACAAATCAGTTAGTGGAGCTGCTATTTGAGCATACCCTTTAAGAAATCAGTGGTAATACCCTGTAAGACCAAGAAAACCACACAACTGTTTCAAGTTAATGGGTCTCAACCACACTTTAACATCCTCCAATTTGTTACAATCCATAGCAACCCCAGATCCTAATAGAGTGTGGCCAAGATATTCTATTTCCTTTACTCCAAATAAACATTTAGAGAACCTTGCATACAATTGTGGGCGCTGCAAAATCTGTAAAACCACTTCTAAGTGAAACAAATGATCCTTCAACGATGAACTACAAACCAAAATATCATCGAAAAAAATGAGAACAAATTTTCTCAATATGCCTTGAAAAATATCATTCATGAGACTTTGAAAAGTGGCTAGGGTGTTTGTTAGTCCAAAGGGCATGACAAGCCACTCAAAATGTCCATGATGCATGCAAAAAACGGTTTTATAACGATCCTCGGGATTCAACAAGATTTGATGATATCCCAAGCACAAATCTAACTTAGAAAAAATCGTGGCACCAACAAGCTCATCAATCGTTGGTATTGGAAAGCTATCCTTTATAATCGGTACAAACTCTTCAACAACCATCCTTCTTTTTCACCAGAATAATGGGGTGAAGAAAAAAGACTCTTGCTAGTCTGGATAATCCCCTCTTGAAGCATATCAGCAACAAGTTTCTCAAGCTCCTCCTTTTGGCTATGAGGATAATGATATGGCTTCACGTTCGCTAAAGTAGAGCCTTCCATTAAAGGAATAGAATGATCATGTCCATAGAAAAAATTGAAGCATACGTATTAAAAAAGAAAGGAAGTTCTGGTTCTATATCAGCTGGTAATTCTAGCAAGGAAAAAGATTGCATGTTGGAATCCACCATTTTCATGCTATAAACCTCTAAAATGGAATTAGTATTGACCATTCAGCGAATATGATGCAAATGAGCGTGCAACGGAACATGATCAACAACCCCTTGCAATGTTAGAAACTTACCATTATATAAGAATTTTAAATTCAAAGATTCATAATTAGCCACATGAAGACTGATAGTTTTCAACCAGCTAGCTCCCAAAATAAGATCTGCACCTGAAATTGGAAGTAAATATATATGCATTTGAAACAAATTCCCTTGATCTTGTATGACCAACTTCTGAATTAAACCTTTTGCTAACATGTAATTATCATTGCCTACCATTACTTTGAACATTGGTGCTGGTTCGACTGGAAGATTAAAAAATTTGGCAAGACAAGGTTACAAAAATTATCTGAACTCCTTCCATCCACTAAAACAATCACAAGTAACTTATCAATATAAGCTAAAAACCGAATTGTACCCACACCAATGCCACCTTTGAGGGCATTCAATGATAAATGGTGGTGATCAATCCCGATGTCTTCCTTAATGACAAGCTGATCAAAATCAGGTGGTGGCTCATAACTAGGATCCAATGAATCTTCCTCTATATGCAAAAACAAATACTATCTATTTAAGCACCTATTGTTAAAAGTAAATTTATCATCACAAAAGTAAAGTCCCTTTTCTCGACGGAACTGCATTTCATCCAAACTTTTTTTTTTGACATTGCTATTGGTCAAGGGTGTACTTTTAGGTGTTGGTAATAATGGTGGAAGAGATGATTTAACCACAGGTGTGGACTGTTGCTGGGAGTTATGAAAACTCGTCGAAGACATAGGAGAGTAACGACGAACAAGCATTGGGGAAGATTTGACAATGGTGAACTACCACATCTCATCTAATTTCTGGATGTAGGCCACTCAAAAAACAATTTAATAAAGCTTCCTCAGGTAACCCAATGAATCTATTTGCCAACAACATGAATTTCAGATAATAATTAGAAATGGTACCTGTTTGCTACAATTTAAACAACTCGGCCATGTGGCAATCAAATGGTGAGGGAGTAAACTGGGATTCCAAAGCAAGTGTCAAGTCTGTCCAAGAGTGAACAGTAGAGAGACGTTGAAGCATTTGAAACCAAGGCATGACATCTTTTTTGAAATGGATTGCAGCTATCTCCACTCGTGCTGCATCAAGCGTATGGTGATAATTAAAGAATTTTTCTGCTTTAAAGATCCACTCCAACACCGAAGATTGTCCATCAAAATGTGGAAATCCCAACGATATGTCCTTAACTGACAGTGGATTTGCACCAGAAGAGGCACCATGGAACTGAGAATGTGATTGCATTAGTAAATCTAAGGATTTCTAGAACTGATCCATACGAGCTTGAGCCTTTGCTTGAACTTGTTGAGTATGAAGTTATTGTTCACGATCACGAAGTTCCAAAAGATCCACTAATTGTGCAGTTTCTCAGAATGATCACGTACCTCAGCCTGTAAGTCCTTCAAACGTGTGTTCTTAGCCATGGCGTCAATGAAAACACCAATGACACAATTGAAATTAAAATAGAACACCATAGGAGTTACTTTTATATCTTGATTAAAAGAGTACAATACATTTGATAGCAAATATGGAAGGTGTATAATTGGAAGCAACAAATTAAGGTTTGAATACAAAATTATGATAAGAATTTAACAATGACTATAAACCATCTCCCGAAAGTCCATTGAAAAAATCACATAACCTAAGTCAATAATAGAAACCAATTCAGAAGAGACGATACAGAAGGGCTTGATCAGAGAGAAATTGTTTAGAGAAATTTGTAGAAAGAAACATATCACACGCATGCCCCCCTCATGTTTTTCGTTTGCCCTTTTCCTTGTGGATTGAGTCTTACGTGGCCTTGTGGTGTAACTAATTTTTCCTCCATATCTTGCTCAGCATTTCTTGGATTCCCATTTTTTTTGCACGTTACACAGATGGTCATCAAGATTGTATAGGCACAAAAATATAGATAGAATAGAAAATTTAGACTTGGTTGACTTGAGTAATACATTTTGTTTCTATTCACCTAATAAGACAAGACTATTGTGGTTGAAGATGATGATTTAGATGAACTAAACATTTTCTTTCCTACGCACTCATTTGATAGAATCTGATATCTAGGGTCTATAATAATCTCATAAACGTTACTGAAGCATGTCCCAAAAGTCATAGCGTTTGTATAAAATGTGAACTGAAATATTAAAATGACTTTGACTTCGACTTCGATTAAGTAGTGTTTAAACGCTTCTTTTGTACATAACATTTCCTTTTAAATAAGGAATTTTGGAGGGTCATTTTCACTATTATTTGTTGGTACATATTTGATTCACTGGGAAACAATTAAGAACACTTTACTAGGCTACGGAGTCTTTGTTTCATGTTTTTAATTACATTTTTGTGGATCAATGGCACTTTACTAGGCTAAGGAGCCTTTGTTTCATGTTTTTAATCACATTTTGTGGATCAATGGCACTAAAATGGGTTTGGGATCTACTTTATGCCTCAAGGTAGCTTTATATGTTATGTTGCCCCGAATTTTCTTCCAATTTAGGCTACATATGCTAATACAGGGTTTCATTCACACATTGGTTTTTGCTCAACTTTCACTATGTGGTTCTATTGTGTCTTTGAAGGGTTTGCATATATTGCTAGGAAGGCTTGTCTGAGACATTACTGCGGAGTGGACTCATTTGCTATAATTTCTATGTTTAATATGAACCTCCTAGAGATAGAATTTTGTTATAAGTTTTAATTAGCATACTAGCCATGCATTACCACGGGTTATGATATGACCTTTTTTTAGGCTATTTAATAATTATTTTATTCAATATTTCTATTATAATGTCATACTAAACTGTTAACAAATGAAGTTAGTTTCTATATGAAATATTTATTTTATTTTTTCATTGCTAATTGGGTAAAAAAAATGTAAAGTGCATGTATACAACATTTCCATAAATACTAAACTACAAATGTTGATGCTATCAGGAATTGGGATATAACAAACTTTGAGTGAGTTGCTCTTTCATATAAAATAAAGCTATTGTTAAAGTAATATTAACTTTCTTTCAAAAAAATAAAATAAAGCAAAAGTTAATGTTTCTCACATAAAAGTTTTACCATTATCACCCATTTAGAGTTGTAAAGTAGGCAAGTTCACCTAATCAGATACAAAAATAAAAGATGGGATAGGTCAGACTAATCTGATTTCTATGTAGGTTATATTTTTTAGTCTACTTCATTAGGTTGGGTCAAACTGATCCGCTTCACATTTTTTTCTAACTCTATATAAATTTTTAAAAAATTAAAATAATATTAATTTAAAATTAATTTGGTTAAATTCAGATCAATAATTTTTTATGATCATAATCAATGTTTTTAGTTTGACATAAGATCAAATTTGACATCAACACTCTTCTTTATGCAAATATGATAGCTTAAAAAACAACATCGCTTATATAATTATATTAAATTTTAAAAATATTGTTATAATTTACTAATTTATTTAATAATCAAGAAATATATTAAAATTATAATAATGTAAAAAATTAGTCACAGTGCATGTGTATTAAAATTTCATACCATTTTTTATATATTCAAATTCTCTTCACATTTTCGAAGCACCAGATCAGATCCATTGTTGTCCAACGCTGTACCACCCGTCTATCCATTTGGAAATTTTTTTAAGGGATCGACCTTTATTTTTCAATTTTTAGCACTCTTATTTTAATTTTATCGATGGTGTTTTAGTTAGCTCTCTTTTGATGTACCAATAAAATTTGCATAAACATCTAATTTTGCGCAAAGCCATGTGAAGGAGAATTGTGGCACCTATGTTGGTTTCGTTGTTATGTAAATCACCTTTTTCAAAGTGAAGACAGTGCCCATTTTTTTAAGTGTGTGAATACAAAGTGATGACATTGTCACATTCGAAAATAAAGTAATTCGAAATAAATTTATAAAACTGTAATCCGTTGATCATATTATCTCAATTGATGTGGTGTTGATGTGGCACCTTTAGTCTACTGCTATGAGCCTATGACAGCTATTGTGGTATTCTTTCTTGTTGCTGTCCTTTCAAGTAACGTTCATATCAGTCGTGGTGTTCAGTTTTGTTTTTTTTTTTTTTTGATAAAAGAATACCTCTCAAGTCTCAACCATGGCACAAAAGTAATTTGCAGTCTATTTCCTCTGGTTTTCTTTGGTTAAGAAAAAAAAGACATGGTGAGTGTGTTAATAACCTCCTACAAGTACTTTCTCTTTTACTTCAGCTACTGGGGCATGAATCCTCTCGTGTTACTTGAGTTCTCTCATATATGAAAGTTTCTATCTACCTTTTTATTATTTAATATTATTTTGTTTTAATCAAGGATTAGGGTTTTACATGATAAAAATATCCCAGAGAGGGTCCAAAACCCAGCTACTATTAGAATTAAGAAGACTAAAACGAAAAGTGAAGCCCAAATTTCAGCAATGTTAAGATTAGTTTAAGCCAAGTTGCTATATTTTGTTAACTGCTTTTGCTAAAAAAAAACTTTAACCCGTTATTTTTCTTGAAATAATAAGCCTTACCAATATAAGAAAAATGAAAGAATAAACCACTTTCTGCCAACAGAAATACTTATTTTGCAGCAGCCACACGATTCTCTTTATGTGATTTTTTACAAGGATGGCATAAGGCTGAGGCATTGCTGTTTCAACATACGACCTATTCTATATATATTTATGGTTTTGCATTTCATTCAATACAATAATGAACCAAAATATACAGAATGTCAAATGGATTTTGATTCATAACTGCCAGAAATCAGAAAAATTGTTGCACATAGTGCGGCCACTTGCTGTATGGTTCACACCATTGCTCCTTTTGCTTCTTTGTATAGTTGATCAATTTGATCCTGTAAAACAATTGGTAATTAGTAATGTTTATTCATTTAAGTAAATCACCGCAACATCTGGTTGGAATTTATACATATGTTTGGTGGTGCTGCATGGAAGCCAAAAATGATGCACATATGGCACCTATTGTGAATCAAACTAATAATTCGAAACGTCAATAATTATAAAAGTTTTATACAGCACAAGAAGCAAACCTTATAGTACTTTAACAATTGTGGTCTCTTCAATTTGAATGTTGGAGTTATTAAATCTCTCTCCATGTCAAAGGGATTTGGTTCTAGATGAACGGCTTTTAGCAGCTCAAATCCTCTAAGCTGAGAGTGTTTTTTTCATGTCAAATATATGTAACACAAGAAAAGTATATAATACAACCAAAACTTAGCAACATATATAGGATAATGAATTATGGAATATATTTACATACTTGGTGTTTCTGACCGGTGCTGTTGAGCTCATCCAAGATGAACTTCCTTGCTTTTAGATTATCACATAAAGATTTAAAATCATGAGTCACATTGTGCTCTTGTGCCCAATCCTCGATGGCCTTTCTTTCAGGGACCACAACAGCCACCAAGAATGACTCAAAGCTGTTTCCATACACCCAGATCTGCATATCAAATAATTTCTTATTTTATCCAGTATTGAAAAACATAAATTTATTGAAATACATAAATTTAGTATATTGACTGCAATGCTACTTTTTAAGTGAACTTTCCTAGTAAACTTAATTCTGACCAAAAATGAACTAGAACTGTTGCTTTTTACCAACTGTTATGCGATTGAAGCAGAGGCATACCGATGCTATAAGAGGGCATTGCAAATACTTGTTTTCAATATTCTCCACGGCAATATATTCTCCCTGAGACAATTTAAAGATATTCTTCTTCCTATCAATAATTTTCATGGCTCCATTTGGTTGCCATTCTCCAATGTCACCTGCAATGATTTACATGTATGAGTATTTTGTTGATGTACAAATCACCATGTGAATTTTGAATCCAGAGAAACATTGATTTACCTGTGTGAAACCAACCATCAACCACAACCTCTTTGGTAAGATCTTCACGCTTATGATAACCAGAGAACAAGGAATTGCCTCTCAGACAAATTTCTCCACGGGCTACACTGGAGAGGGCATCATATCCCATCTCTGGAACAGATTCAAGCCTAGCCTCAATGGTTGTCATGGGGACTCCAACTGTTCCTATCATAGAATACACATCACCTATTGCCGTGAAACACCCGGCACAACTTTCAGTAAGACCTGCCACATCAAAAGGATAGTAAATTAACATGAACATATGCATGCACACAATTAACATGTGACCATTACAATATAATCATGCTAGAATTGTTTTATAAGATGGAGCCATTTCTATTTTCTTGTAAGAGATGACTTTTTCAAAATTTAGCCCTTGATTAAAAAAATTTTTAAGTTTTATATTGAAAATATATTGTAGTGTTACAAAACTATATCTTCAATATATTTCATGTATAGTTCATTTCCCGAAACCCTAAATACTATAGCTTATGTGCCTTATAGTAATATTTTTTTGTCCAACCTCAATAAAATTTATGCCAATACTCTTTGGCAACATTTTTTAAATGTTACCAAAGCTTTTTAATAACATTTTTATTAAGTGTTAGACAAAAAATGTTTCTAAAATCATATACATTGTAATAGTTGTCAAAAATAGTTTTAGATGCCTTCTATACAGTAGAATATTCATATGCCATACCATATCCCTGTGTCAATGTAGATCCACTAGTGACCCTCATAAACTCCTCCACATGCCTAGGCAAAGGAGCTGCTCCTGATAACAGGATACGAACGCGTCCACCTAGAGCTAGTTTTGTCTATCAATAAAACCAATATTTTAGTTTTGAACCAAACTTTTTCGAAAAAACTTACAAAGATAAGTGGTATTATACCTTATCGAAAACAAGCCTATCAAACAGAGGTGCTGCTTTGTGTTGTGGAAGACCCTTCTCCAGATATTTTAACTTGCTGTCATTATAGTCCAAATTAGTTTACACGTGTACAGATAACTTAAACACTTGAGTTTAATGATTAAACATACTAGTTGTAAGCACACTGAAACAATGTACTCTGCAGTGTTCCTGCTGAAGATACTTTGCTTTTGATACCTTCAAGTGAAAAACTTAATAGTTACTATTTATTGGATAATTTAGTTACACAAAGATAAGGAGTCATTGCTTTAAGATTATGAGTTAAATATGTTAATACTAATCACAGAACCAAAGATGAAAACAAGAAGCATTCTTGTTATACCTGCATAAATACGATCAAAAACTCTAGGAACACCACAAAATATAGTAGGTTTCAGTGCCTGAATATCTTCCAGCAAGAACCTCACATCCTGCAAGAATCAACATAAAAATTCCATTAGAGGCATTAAAAGGGAATACTTGAAGAATGAACAAAAAATTACATGACGTGAACAAAATCTTACGCCTTGCCAAAATCCTATTGATGAACCTTTGAAGATGCAATAGGTTTCCATTATTTGGTCATATACATGAGCAAGAGGAAGAAAGGAGAAGTACACATCATCTTCTCCAGCCTAAAGATATTACAAAATATTTCTTGTCACTGTCAGCACTCAACACTGGGTTTAATTTAACAAAGATAAGATACTCAACCTCATGTTATTGAATTAATTTTTTTTAATATGATAAAAACATGAGAGGAAAGTAATTGTTTACAACCTCCAGGCCATGTACTATTGACAACCAATGA
Source organism: Psophocarpus tetragonolobus (assembly GCA_037954015.1). Classification (NCBI taxonomy): domain Eukaryota; kingdom Viridiplantae; phylum Streptophyta; class Magnoliopsida; order Fabales; family Fabaceae; genus Psophocarpus; species Psophocarpus tetragonolobus. The sequence continues at coordinate 100,878,966 of CM075689.1, forward strand.
CCATACTTATGTTGACCTTATCTTATATCAGGATTTTACCATTCATTACTTGAAATATGTTTAGAATTTGATTGCCACATTGATTTTTATGTAGTATGTTGCCATTTCAGAATCAGTGCCATTTATCAACATGGAAGACAAAGAATGATTGGCATGGCAGAGTTCACAGAGTCAATATCAGACTAATTAAGCTTCAAGGGAAATCTTTCTTACCTCTCTGTCTGTTAAGATAATTATGTGGTCAACAGACAAAACTTCAGCCATGAAAGCCTCATTCTTAATAACGACACCTTTGGGATCTCCTGTTGTTCCACTTGTGTACATTATTGTGCAAATGTCAGTCCTGGTTTTTGATGGTAGATCCCAGTCCAGACATCCCTAGAGAAAGGAAGAAAATGGAATATGCTAAACAGTTATAATAATATCTTAGAAAACTCAACATGAATGGTTGATGATCCTAATTTTGAACACCAAATAGGTAACTGAAATCCAAGTTTAACATCTTACCGACTGGAGAAACTCCTCCCATGAGAAGCAGGATGCGCCTAGCTCCTCAGCTTCTTTCTTTTGTGCAGCTGAAACACTTCCAAAGCTCACAACAGCTACACCAATGATACACAAAGCTTTGTCAGCACAAAATGGAGGTAAGACCCTTAATATAAGGAGTAACTGACATGGCAATAGTTCACCTACTTTTAAGATTTGAAGAACAACGTGCAAGACATGACAAAATCTGCGGAAACAGATATTACTTCATTAGGTAAAAAATAAGAGATACCCAGTTCTGTCTGAGATGATAAACTACTTACAAGAAATTCAATAGATAACTTACTAAGTAGTATCATATAAGATAACACATGCATATAATTCATCTATGAAGGATGCTAATGGCTTTCTCATCACGTAGTTTCTTGGGAGACAAGACACTGTTGTTAACTGATAGAGATAGTTGTGTTGAAAATAGCATCCCAAAAATGGCAAATTAATTGTTAACCAATAGAATGATGATCCTTCCATAACAATCATATTCAGTGAGTAAAAGTCAAGAAGAACCAGGGATTCCTTGTTTGGTTTGAAGCTTTAAGCAAGGTCACATCACCACATAATAAAGGAAGCAAAATATTTGTCACACTAAATCCAGACTCGACGAATATGGTAATCTAAATCTTAATAATGGAAAAATAGAATGTTATAGGTAGTTCAAATTGAAATAATAAAAAATTGTGCTCAAAGAACTAGAACATACTGATGGAATCTTTTTCTCCTGTACAAATGCAATTGAAACTTCGGCATGATTTATGATAAACTCCACTGCATTAGGACCTGGTAGGCATAAACCCAAGTCAAGCACATTTCACAGCTGATGGAATGGCAGAATGAATGAGTGTTGAGTAAGAGAAACTTGGAGATATGATCCAATTGTGCCCACAAATTCTTCAGGAGAAATATTTCAAAATTTCAAATGATAAAAGCAAGGACACAGAGACACTTAGTAAGTCAGAAAACACGTACCAAGGGTGTCATATAATGGAACATATGACACTGCACAGCTATTACAAGCCTGCAAAACAGTGAAGTTGAATCAGTAGAAGTCCAATTGGAATAATTAAAAAAGCCAATCAATTTAAAATAAGATATCAGACTTTGTGGAAACAATTAAAGTACAATACCTCCATTGCAATAATCCATTCAGGGCAGTTGGACCCATATATGCCACAACGATCTCCCTTGTGATTTAAAACCACCAGTTAGATTACTAATTTCACATTTAGTGATTCCAATGCATATGCAAATATCTTGAAAGGGCAATAAAAAATATTGCAAACTCACAGGATTGACACCACGCCTACTCATGGCCGAACCCATTTTCATGGCAGCATCATAAACCTCTTGATATGTGAGCCAAGCATAGGGATCCACCTGTAATTCACTTAAATGTTCATGTGATGTTTTGAAAATTTGAGGCATCTATTTTTTTCCCAATAATTTAGATTCTCAAAGATTTCCATTATAAGAGAATGAATCCCCATTTCGTATTCTTTTTTATGTTCCCTGGAGTTAAAAAGTGACAAGTAAGCAAAAAGTCTAACAATCAAGAAAGGGGGAGTGCTGTTTTTATTAGAATGTTTTGTTACTTTCTAAGAGGGAACAAGAAACTTTAGAGAACCAACTGAAAAACTAATTCAAAACTAAAAAATTAGTTGGCAGATGAAAGTTATCATTTATTGAATCACAAGTACTTGATAAAATAAAATGCTCTAGCAGGTGAAAATGTTAAATAACATAAATAAAAAACATAAGAAGCTAGAAATAATAAATTGATGAACAGAAAGAAATAAATGTTAGAAGTAGATGTAAAATGACATAATAATAAATTGAAGAACTAAAAGAAATAAAGGTAAAAAGTTACTAGAAAACTAACGTTGAAGTATCATTTCAAAAAATTGTTAGAAACTACTAACAAAAACTTGTTTACTAATCATTCAATCAAGTTTGTAAAAAAAATGAAAACTAGCTAAAATGTTTTGTCAAATATGAAAAATAAAAGGTGATTTTAATCCTAAGGAACAGTGGTGAAACTAGTTAAGTGGGTTTAGCTCAGTTGATTGATTGAACATAGTGTGTAAGTTGCTATAAATTTACTAACATTATCTTCAACTCCTAGAAGAGTATCTAAAGAAAAACAGCCGTGAAACCAAAATATATGTAGCTAATACCTTAGATTCGTTTTTTTGACGCCTACCCAGCATTTTGCTGTTGGGATTCCTCTTAACAGAGTCCCTGCAAAAGGATGCTTAAAAAATTAGCAGTTTTACTCAATACTCCTCAATTGAATCTTTTTTATGTGTACTTTCTGTTTTTTACAAAATTATGACATAAATAGACATGATACATACAATTTGGATGAAGAACAAAAAATGAAATAAAGAAATTATAATAAAGGAATTAAAAGATAAAAACTAGCTAAATTTAGTTAACAAGAAAATATAAATTAAAATCAGTAATAGCACAGTTGGATAAAACGTAGTACTAATAATGTTACTTCTCAGTGTGGTGCCAAAAACCAAAACTAAGCTGCACTTCAATATATTTCTTCCTATTTGCCTCCTCTAAATTGAGTAAAGATGATGACTGTGTAATCCTAGTGGTTGATAAAAAAAATCAACTGTTGATATCATTTATGATTTATGATGTATGTGTATGTGATATTGAATCTTATTTTATTATCCTTAACTATTCTTTTTTTATAAAGATAATGTTAGTTATTAATGTGTCAATTTTGTGTAAGGAAAAGAATTCGAATTCGCGAACCTTCACCTCTCCCTTTCCATCTTTCCACTTTATGAACCGACTAACCTTATAACTTGTTATTATCATTGATTATGATTAATCATTTTATTTTCTAAACTGAGTTGCTCAATTTAAAAGAGATTCTGTTGAATGATTTCCCTTGTGATGTTCTGGCCGGTAACTAAACAGAACAAAAGGGTTAAAATCCTCCTACTGAAAAACAAAATGCATTATAGTCTATAATTTATAGATATTTGTGGAGAATTGAGAGGAATAAACATGGTAACATCATTTGATGGAAAAGAAAAGCAAACAAAATGGTATATTGTAACCTGAAGAAATCCCAAGGAGACTCAAAATCAGAAGGAACCTCCAGGCGACCATCTTGAGCATAAATGCTCCTATAGACAGGACCGACAGAAGGCTTTCCATCAGTTGCAGGCCATCCCTCTTCTACCTTCACAGTGTAAACCTCTGGCATTGTGAGCTGAAAAGGAATGTGCAGGTGTGTGTTTAAGAACTGTGTCTAGGGGATGATGATGATAATGATTAGTGATGTTAGTCACAAGTGAAGCTATATCTTTTGAGGCTTGTAATGAAGGCAAAAGGGTGCGGATAGATCAAGTTCAAATAACAAGTGCATGTGAGCCAGCAAGGAGGGGGTTGAGCCAGTGCAATAAATTCAGTGTTTACTTTTGGTACATAATTTCTGAACAATTTTTAGAGCTGTTTTTATAGCTACCTTCTTTCAGCTCTTTGTTGCTTTTGTGTTTGTATGCTTTCAGCAACACACCCTCTATGAGCATTTATATTGGCTGCAAAAGTTTGGTGAAGCTACCCTCAGAAAATAAAAAAGTTTTATTCTATTATGAAAAAGAAAAGCTTCAAGATACACTCATTTTGTTTTTCTATCTCGTTATTATTTGTTATACTTCATTTCTTATTATACCTAGTTTTTTTTTCTTTTCATATCATTTAGTATATTTGTCACTTTCTAGTTTCTATCTCTTCTATTTATTTTTTCTTTCTATCTTTTTTTTTTTTCACTTTACCTGTATTAGCCGTACACTCCAAAATAAGATAGGATCATACTAACCATAATAAAGTATAAAATTTTAATATAAAATATAATTTTTTACTAAAAATGGTATTGATTATTTAAAAATGAAAACATGTATTATGAACACAATAAAATATTAGTATTCTTTTATCTGATTCTTATGAATTTTTATTTATATATATTAATATAAAAGCTAGATTTAAATATATTTTTGTCCCCTATTTTTTAAAATCTGTAATTTTATTCTCCTAATTTAAAATAGAGCAATTTACTCATTTTATTTTTTAAAATCCACAATTTTAGTTTTTTATCGAACTAAAAACATATTAATTATTAAATTAACATTGAGGGTGATTTAGTTTAAACAAAATAATTTCTTGACACATCACTAAATTTAGGACATATCAAACTCAACACTTCTAAATTCTAATCTCCTATAATGACCAAAATACATATTTTTAAGAGAAATGAGAGACTAAGGTCTCTATTATTATAAAATAAGAGATTGAAATTAAAAAAATGAAAATTAAACATTTCTAATTTGAAATAGCATACAAACTTGGATATTCAAAAAAATAGCATACTAAAATTGAATTTAAACGTAAAAATTATCTCACACATAATTCTGTTTGAAAAAATCAATTAGAAATATTGGTACTTGTCAACTCTACAAAAATTATTTTAAAATTTGTATTCAAGTTATATTAATAGATTGATAGTGAAAAATTTTTTACAAGCATTAAAATTAAATTTTTATTTCTAAATAGTTTTCTTTATAGTCTTATTATTACTCCATCAGTAGATTTAAGATATAATTTTCAAGTTTCGTTGTTTTTTTATAAGAATGTCTTGTTATTAATTATAAATCTTAGTTACTTTATATTAAATGTTTTCTATGTAGATTAAAAGAATACACAATAAACTATGAGTTTAATTTGTATACACTATCTGTGTAAAAAATTTTTACACTAACATTCAATCATAATTTTTCATTCACGTGACTTGTAAAGTAGTAATGAAAAAGTCAATAAAGTCAGTGTAAAAAAGTCACATGAATAAAAAGTCATGATTAAATGTCAGTGTAAAAATTAGACTAACTGTGTATACAAATTAAACCCTTAATTAATTAGATAAAATGTATTAAATATAAAAAGAGTTTAATTGGTATGCACTATCAGTCTAAAACACTGACATTCAATCATAACCCAGTAACGAATAAAGTCAATAAATTCACTGTAAATGAAGGGTTATGATTGAATGTCAATGTAAAAATAATACCAATTAAACTCATATAAAAAACAGATGATATTTTTAATAAAGTTAAAAATAATTTTAAAAATAATCTTAAATTTAATGCTCTAACTAAATTAAATTCTCCATAAAAAACTAAATTAATAAAAAATATTTTAAGAAATGTGAAATAGTGTGACTTACATTTAAAAGGGAGATAATATTATTTAATTCGGTAAGAAAAAAAATAACTGCAGACTTCGTCCCATGCACAGAAGTCTTAGCACAAAAAAATATTTTTTTATAAGTAAAAATTATATTTTTATAAGTAATGGCAGTGGAAAGTTTTGTGCAATGAACGAGAATGAACAAATGTTTTAGGCTGAATGAATGGGTATTAATGAATGACCACCATTACAGATATGGTTGAGCCATTTGTCTGCCCAATAACGCACCTTATGTTATGCATCATCTTCCTTCTCTAATTTTGTCAACACTCAACCCTCATAACCAAACTGTCTTACACGCGCATTAATTCTTGGTAATATCTTCGTTAGTTTCTCGTCAAACTCATATCATATGTCCCATGCCGGCTTTTCATTCTGTATTCCAATTTCACCTAAAAACGTGTCAACCCAATTTTCTTTTCTTTTAGTATTTGCTAGCTGTAAGATGTAACATTTTCTATAGGATGGAATTGGATGTCTCTAAATTGTGTTTCCTCTCTTTCTCATAAAGGAAGAGGCGTTATATCACTTAACAACTTATTTAAAAAATAAAATATTTAGAATTAATTATGGATGTAACTGTTAATTTTAGTATAATTATATATATTTTTTTATTTTTTAACTATTACTTTTATACTCTGCTAGTATAAACATAGAGATATTAGTATAAGATTTTTAAATACAAGAGATACAATTATGATTAATACATAATAATGTAAAAAATATATATTTATAATTTTACTAAATCTAAGGAGTACATCTAAAATTAACTCAAATTTTTATAACAAATAAACCATGACATGACGATTTTTTATTGGTAAAATAAGAAATCACACACAATTTGGAACACAACATTTCTATTCAAAGAAACATACTTTTATTTATATACATTCTATTATTATTTTAAATTTATTGAAAACTATAAAAAAAATAGTGTAGTTTTAAATTATTTTAGACAAGACAAAGAAAAATTAATGAATAAATAAAAGAATTACAATTTAAAAAAACTAACATAATATTAATTAATATTGTATTAAAAAAATAACATTAAATAAAGATGTTAGTTACAAGATTAATATAATATTGAAAAACCAAATCCAATACTTATTTTAGAACTTGTTTTTTCAAAGGAGACCCACTTGAATTTGTGTTATTTAAAAAAATTAATTATTCAGAAAAAAATGTGTTAAAAATAAAAACATGTGAAAGATTGCCTAATATCTTCTATACTGTCTATGACAGCATTATGTTGCAGTTTCCAACTAACAAGTTGGTAAAAATGGATTGAAAAAGGAATGCATAATAGAAATAATGAATGGGTAGTAAACAAACATGAGAAAAAAAAGAAAGATATGCTAGTTAGTTGAGCAAGGTTTGATTAATGGAATAATTGATGCATGCGGTTGGAAATTGGTGTAACAAAACTTATTATTAGGTGCCGTGACCATGTTAACAACAATATGCATAACTATCAAAGACAAAAACAAATTCAGTAGAAACATCATACTGCTCTACTGTCAAAAATGTTAATACATTCAGTGATTGAAGAAATTAGAGAAAATGGAAGGTTTAATTCAAACACCGGTATGTGCATTTAATTATGTATCGAGTGAGTTACATAATTAACGTAAATAAGTGCTTAAATTTCTTAATATTAACGTGTTTAGTGAATGCACTAATAAATTATGCAACCCAACGAACGCTGGCAATTAGTAATTCATTCATATAAAACAATAAAAAGAAACAGTTACCTTGAGCAATACCGATGATATGATGTGTATGGCTATTGGTAGGTGGAGATATTTATGGGCTATTGATGGACGGAAAGCGGGGATTGTTAACAAAATTGTGGGAATGGTAATGACATTTACTTTTGGGAGCATAATTGGTTAGGAAACGGAGCTATTAGTTTAATGTTCTTCAGGCTGTATAGGATAACAGTAGATAAGTTCATTACTATTAAGAAAAAACGGGAGTCGTCACTAGGAACATTGGGCTGAAAATGGGTATAGCGGAAGGAGTTTTTTGTATGGGAGGAAGAACAGCTACGCTCTTTAGAAACCTTGCTACAGTCGGTGGTCAGGATGCATGTACGGTTCTATGTGCTCAACATTAATTGAGGTTGAACCAAAGGTAATTGTTTTGTCTTGCCGATTATTGTTAAATAAATTACCAATCATGGATAATCTATTAAATAGAGGAGTGGAGATTCCGATATCGGATGCTCAGTGTGTTGTGTAGGATTGACATAGAAAGTAGAAATCATTTTTTTTTAAGATGTCCCCAAGCTCAATTAGTGTGGAATAAAATGATCGGCTGGCTGGGAGCTCAAGGACCACTCTCGGGGGATCTCACACAGCTTTTCCTCTCATCTTCTGCATGGGTGGTAGGGAAGCGAAAGAAGAATTGTAAGTATGTTTTTTGGCTTGCTGGGTGTTGGGGTATTTGGATAGTTAGAAATCATATTGTTTTTGAAAGGGTTGATAACTTAATAGAGGGTGTGTGTTTTCGGATTGATTTGGAAATCCTAGAATGTATATGTCAAACATTAGATAGGATTTTCAATTTATTGAAGAGTATCAATAGCATTAGGAATACTACTCAAGTCATGTTGTATAATGCGGAAACACTTTATTTCTTTACTTATATAATAAATTCTTTGCTCTTAAAAAAAAAAATTGGTTGGGAGTTGGGAGATGACGAAACAACACCTTTTTGGTAACATAAGAAGGCAATTTCACCCCACACTACAAGAAACAGCGTTTCCACGATGGCATTTGCAAACATTTCCTTTTTCAACGTAAAAAGTAAAAAACAACTATATGTAATTTAACACCATCCGACAAGAGGAAATTTGTTGACACCACCAAATTAAACTTTGTTGAGTGCTACTAGTATAGTAGAAACATCTTCTAGACATGCCTTTTAGTTTTTACAATCAAACTAGAGGTATATTTGGTGGAATTTTTAATGACTTTAATTCATAGTCCGAAAAAGTAAAAAAGGTTTATATTAGATTAATATTTTAGAAGTTATGTATATAAAAGATTGTAATTAAATATTAATTTGAAATTTTATTTTTTTTTAAATAGAATGATAACGAGTAATGTTATGTTTGAATAACTATAACTGTTAAAAGGCATCAAATATACGTTCATTAAGAAGTAACAATTCATATTCACCACAGAATAGTAAAATGTATCGAGCCTTAATCATGGTAAATCAAACAAATACTAACACGTCAAATATTTGAGCCTATACAAGATTATCATAGATATTTTTCTTATAACAAAATTGGTTCTGTAACTAAAAATGTCATAATTAAAATCAAAGAGTCAGCTCATTAATTTTCAAGATACTAAAATGAGGAAAAAGAAAAATGGCACATTAATTAGGTGGCCAATTGAAAAATAGGCACTTTAAGTCATACCTAACTCTGTGTGCTATCATTTATTACAAAGGCATAATACAAATAATTTTGAGGGTAAGGGTGGTGTAAATTAAAGAATTATATTTGTTGATTTAAAATACAAAAGAATAAATTTAATGACCTATTGTTATTATATGATTTGAATTTCAATAAATAATAAATTTCAAATAATTTATAATATCATTTAATTATAAATCACATGTTTGAATGATAGCACATCACATTTTTTCATATTTTAATAATTGTGTATAACTTTTATAAGTGTATCCAACATTTTAAGAGATCCAAAAGTAATCATTTTTTTTTTTCAAAAACAAGAATTTTTGTACATGATTGTACTAATTTGACATAACTTAACTCGTTTTTAAGCAATAATTTCTTCTAAAATATGTGAAATTTCGTCATGTTTACTGTTTAGGTTAAGACTTCTCTTTTCTTTTTCTTTTTTTTTTCTTTTTGTTCCTCAAAACTTCCGTTTTATAAGTTATAATGTCGGGCTCAAATGTTTTTCACCCATTTATTTTACAATGCGTCTAAGCGCATTTTTACTCTAAGTAATTTTGATTAAAAACGCTTTTAACATAAAAATTATTATTTTAATGACTCTTACAAGATAAATTGTGGATATGACAATCTTAAACAACGTTGACCAATTTTTAAACAACACGAGACTTATATTAAAATTATTCATTAATAAATACTTCACACTAATATCATAAAAAAAAATATAAACAAGAAATATAATTTGGAGCATAGTGAAAACTAAAGGAGCTAGCATAACATAACATAGGATAAGACAACTCTTGTACAAAATTAATTTGCCTCTTCATGACCTTACAATACAACATTTATGTTGTTGGGTTTACCTAATTACAACTTTATTTGATTCTATTTTTATTTTATGGGTTTGGTTTTCTTGATGACTTCCTTTCCCTCTCAACTCCACCCACCCCTTTTTTGTTTTTTTTTTTTTTTTGTTTTTATCTTTTAATGATATTCGGGTGCGATGAGAATCAACTTTGTTTGGATATCTAATTTTATTATGATTTTTTTGCATGTCTTTTTATTTGTTTAAAAAACTTAAAATAATAAATGTCTTTTGAATTTTAAAGGTAATTTTGTGAAATATATATTATTATGTAAATTATATACGATAACTTTTTTATATGTTTAATTTTTAATTTTAAAATTATAATTTATATGTATTCATTTGTTATTTTTGCTTTTATTTTTAATTTTACAAAGAAAAATAACATTACAATTAGAATTTCAATTAATTCAATTTTAAATTTATTGTAATATAAGTTTTTTGTTTTAATTAATTTTCTTAATCATCTAAAAAGTAGTATATATTAAAATATGCTAATGGGTACAAGATGCCCAACATGTAAAAATACAAAGCAGTAAAGAGATAAAAGTGTAAAAGAAAGGGATTTTCACAAATATGAAAAACCAGTTAGGATTTGACTTCACTAAATCATCACTCATGCATAAATGAACATTTAATCAATGTTTATTACTCATGTTTCCATCACTCCTAAAAATTATCTAACCCTAATCCCTTATGAGTAAAGTCTAAGCACATTTGAGGTTTAAGTTTTCAATCTTTTACATAACTTATATCAAATAGTTTGCTTTAAGAAAAAAGAGTTAACAATGGCCAATGAGTTTACCATATTCCTATAAATAAAACTCATTGGGTATTTTTCTCATTTTAAGATTTAAATACATTTTCCAATCGTATTCACAACATAAAATAAACAACAGACAAGAGAAATAAAGCATAGAGAAGAGAAGTATTGAATAATAAACTTAGATAAAAATCGAAAGATACACATGAGTTAGATTTAGTTACAATCAAACATCAACTAAGGAGAAACTCATTAACTCATGGAGGAGATGACATCTCAAAGGATAGAGGAAGCAAAAACAAGGAAATAGAGGTTCGAGAATAAACATATGAGCTCTAGAATGTACCCTAGGTCAAAGGAGGTGAAGTTCCCTTTTTCTAGGCAAAAATCCCCTTTTATAGCCTACCAACTAGAACACTGTCATCCAATAGTCCCATTCTGATCATTGGGTGCTTAGCTCAAATGCTGAACTAGGACACCACAGTTTAGTGCCCATAAAATGGGTGTTGGTGGCTTAGCTGCTCATACTCTTTATCTTCTACTGTTGAAGGAGGTTCAGGCCTCTATTCAGACCAAGGAGTTTTAGAAGCTCAAAATTTAGAGACAAAAAATGCAACGGTTAGTCTAAGTATGGCGAAAGGGAAGGGTAAGAAGAAGGAAGGAAAGACGAACAAGTCCAAGCCCAATCAAGAGGGCAAGTTTGAGTTAAAGAAGCAAATGAATGCTTTAAGTGTCAAAATTTAGGTCATATTTAGAAGAACTATTCTAAGAATGGAGGGAAAGACTCTCAAAAATCACAAGAATCTATTAATGTTATAGTAGCATCTTATGATTCCAAATTTGTTAGGGTTTTAGTGGCATCTTCTAATGAATCACAAAAGAGTTGGGTCATGGATTTGGGTTGTACATTCCACATGTGTCCGATGAGGAACTTCTTCAAATCTTTAGAATTGAAAAAGGATGGAACAATTCTACATGGGAACAACACGCATGTAAGGTACAAGGCATTGGGACAATCAAACTCAGAATGTTTGACAACCGGAAGATGCTACTGTAGGGGATAAAGTATGTTTCAAAACTTAGAATGAACCTTCTATCCACAAGCATATTTCATGCTTTGGGTCATTCACCAATATTGAGTGTGGGATGATGAAGATTTCTAATGGAGCACCTATAATTGCTAAAGGAGAGAAGTACAACAATTTGTACATCTTAAACGGTTCTACCATCATTGCGCATGCATCTATAGCTAATCAAATAATGCAAGATAAGGCTAAGTTATGGCATCTAAGGCTGGGTCACGATAGCGAGAAAAGATGGAATTCTATGATCATTGTTTTAGGGAAGTCTCATAAGGTGCAACTTGGAACTGGTAAGCACATGTCTAGCAGACTGCTTGGATATGTTTATGCAGACTTGTGGGGTCCATCAAGAACTTAGAATCATGATGGAGTGTCTTACTTTTTTACTATTATTAATGATTTATTGAGAAGAGTCTGGATCTACATTTTGAAGAACAAGGCAGAAATGTTCCAAAGGTTCAAGGAATGGTATACCTAGATCGAGAATCATCAGGGGACCAAGTTGAAGGTGCTCAGGACAAACAATAGGTTGGAGTTTGTATCAAAAGAACTCGACGATCTTTATAGGAGGTAGAGGATAAAAAGTCATAAAACTATTGTAGGGACTCCTCAACAAAATAGACTTACTAAGAGGATTAACAAGACCATTTTGGAGCAAGTGACATACATGCTCTTAGGAGAAGTCTGCCTAAGGCTTCTTAGGAGAAGTTGCTAGTATTGCAGTGTATTTGATAAATAGGTGTTCATCATCTGCTCTAGAGTTCAAGATGTCAATGAAAGTTTGGATTGAAAAACTACAAGACTACTCCAATCTAAGGGTATTTAGAGCTTGACATTTGCACATGTCAAGCATGATAAGATGGAAGTACATGCTAAAAAATGTACCTTCCTCATATACACTAAAGGAGGTAAAGGATAAAGGTTGTGATGGTTGGAGCCTAGATTGTCTAAATGCATTATCAACAAGGATGTTACGCTTGATGACACCAAAATGGGCATATTGAGTAGACGCTTTAATAAGGGCAAAAAGAAGACTAACATTAAGGTGAACTCATCTATTAGCAACTTCAAACAAGATCGTCTAGTGGGGGTTAGAAGACGCATCAAATGATGACGCTCAACCAATAACATTTGACTTTGGGAGATCTTAATGTTTTTTCTTACTATCAACTAGCGATGCAAAAGAAAAGAGAAGAGTCCACGAAAGATATTACAATGCTTGTAGCAAAATTTCCCTTCGAGATTCAACAAAACAAAGAAGTTGAATTTAGGCTCCCACCACAACCACATCGACAACTTTGGTATCAACACCAACATCAAGAATCATGGTACCAAGATCAACCACAATCATGGTGTTAAGGAAATACTTCTATCTTTGAGAGTACTTTTCAAGAATTTTTACAACTTTCTTCAACAATTGAACCGCCTCAATCACTACATCAAGACACAACTTTCAAGTTTGAAAATACTCCTCAACGGTATATGTAAATAGCTCATTAACCTTTGCATCAAGGTCAAAATTCTAAGTTGGATGAATCTCTTTAAAGGTTCCTAAAAGCATTTGCAACCACAACAACTTACTTAAAAGAGTTGAGACACAATTTAGCCAATTGGTTGAGCAATTCACAAAATTTTAAAATAGAGCACTTTTGCCTACTAGTCAACCAAATCTTAGAGGTGGAGATGAAATTGATATTCAGAGTGAAGCACTTTTTTATGAAGATGAAAGTAATGAGAGTTTGAGTGAAAAAAAGAGTGTGGTGGAAGAAAAAAAACAAGAAATTAAAGAAGAACAAGCAAAAGAAAAATTAAAAGCAAGAAACTTGAGTGAGAATAAGGAGTTGCTTGATGAAAAAGAAAAGAAAAAAGAAGTTGAAAGTAAGAAAGTTGTAGAAGAAGAAAAGAAAAGAGAGATGGAAAATGCAAAGATTGAAGAAGAAAAGAATAAACAGATTGAAGGTGAAACTATTGAAGAGGAAGAAAAAAAAGTAGATTGTTGCACCCTAGCTCAAAGGATTATTCCTCAAGGATTCAATGAAGGAAGTTTTACTATCCTGCATTAATGGCAATGTAGTTATTGATAAAACATGTTCTTTAAAAGAGGGTTATCTCCATTCAGCAACACCCAAGAGCAAGCGAAAAGGATTTAAAAACTCAAGTTCCTTAAAGGCTTCATGAGAAAAAATGGCATGAAAGTAAAACCTTGGCTGAAGAATCTCCAAATAGGATTTTGGCCACAATTGTCTTCTAAGAGGCAATAAAAAATCTAGACGAATCATCTGAAAGATCCTTGAGATTGTCACACGACAAGCTATTGACATTAAAGAAGCGCTTTCTAGGAGGCACCCCAACTTTCTAATCCCTTAACTCATTTTTACAATTACTTTGTTTTGCGTATTAGTTAGTTATTAACAGTTTGGGTGTTGTGTGAAGAAGTAGAAGGAATTTTGAACTTCATGTTTGTAAGCTTGTGTGGGGTGTAATATGTTCATTATTGTTATAATGAAGAAAAAAGTGAAATTTTACTCCAGACTTCAAAAATTGCTCTCTGCTTGTTTTTGGCTTGGCCCTCCCTTGGTGGCTACAAGCCAAAGTTTCGAAAATTACTCTCTATTAGTTTTTGGCTTGGCCCATCCTAGGTGGCTTCAAGCTAAAGTTTTGAAAATTGCTCTATGCATGATTTTGGCTAAGCGGTCACAAGGTGGATAAGCCAAAAAATCACTTACTAACACATCTCTTGCTAAAAAAAATTACATTCTTTATTTTTTTCCATTGTTTTCTTTTCTCTGAACCACTTTATTATCCCTTTTTTCATCCTAAACTCTATCTTTTCTATTCTCCCTTTCTTTTTCATCATCCTCATTTTCATTTTTCAAGTGGTTCAAGAGCACCACAAGTTTGATTTCTTATTCAAAGTTTGTTGAAGTTCATCATTTTCATCTCTCCTCACCCACACATGAGCACCCAACTTTTACCTTTTCGTTTTTCTTGTTGCATGAATCTTGAGTTAAAGAAGAATATTCTTGTTCCCATCTTGATTTCTTATTTTATTTTATAGTTTTACTATGAATGTACTTGTAGATTTGGTGGAATTTGTCGTTTCTATTTCTTTTTTACTTTAAAAATTTCTTTCTAACTCAAGATTCATTTGTGTTTGTCTTTTGTTGGATGCATGTGTTTTTCTTATCTATTGTGGTACTTTGGGATCATTTTTGGGTCCATAAATTGTTATTTTTTTTCATTACTTATATCACTTTCCTTTTCCACTCTTTTGGCCTGGGGATAGTCTTTTTTCAAAGGGGGTGAGGGGCCATATGGAGTTGTTAAAAGAATTGTATGTTCTTATGATTTATGTTTCACATGAGTTTTGAAAAGTTTCGCCATGATAGTACCAATGCATGCCTTGAGTTGAATTGAGACATATTTGCTCATATAGTTAGCATAACCTAGATACATTGCGATTTTGAGAAAGTACAAGCTTGGTATCATCTTGATAGAGTGTTTGAATAGAATTGTGAACAATTGTGAGTGATATTCTCTTGAATTATTAAGTGCCACCTTTGAAGGCATTATGCTTGGTTTTTCTTGATTCTCTTTATGATTGACTTGAATATGTACATAGAAAGGATCAAGGGAATTTTGTTCATGTGTGAGCCTAGAGCCAAAAAGCTTACTTTCATTTTTTACCTTTGCAAACCCTTATGAGTTAAAAAGAAAAATTAATTGTGTTCTTCATAAAATAAACCCAAAGAGCCAAGAGAAAAACAATTCATTATCCACACCTTTGGGTATAAGAGATCATTTGTAAGGTGATATGGGTTTGAAAGCAAATTTGGTGGAGGGGTGTGAATGGTCAATGTGAGAAAAACATGTAAGCCACTTTTATCTAGAAAAGATGTCACACTTAAATAAAATTTTTAGTTGTTATTGTTACTTTCTCTTCATTATAGTTATTTATGGGAAAAAAAAGAAAAATAAGAAAAAAAGTGAGAAAAGAAAAAATTTGAAAAGATATGTGACATCTAAAATTGTTTGGTGAAAATGAATTTATAGATATATGGCGAATTAAAAGTTTTGGAAGTTTCTTGTATTTGGTGAGAAAGAGATGGATTGAATAGAAGATATTATAGTTGCTCTCTTAATCTCTTGGTGTTATTTGTATATCTAAAAAAACCAATTTCCTTTCAAAGCCCAATCACATTACAAGCCTATTGAAATCCTTGTGATCTTGTTTGTGTGCATGATTTAGTGTATACGAGAAGAAAATCAAAACTAAAGCATGATCCATCATTGTGTGTGATTTAGAATTGTGTGATTGAGAGAAACACTTGCAAGAAACACTAAGCAATCTTGTGTGAATTAAGTTTTGATTACCATGCTTGCCTCTGACTTGAAATCTCTTTTTGCATCCTTGTTATGGTTTCTTAATGAAGCATTTGGAAAAATTCAAGTTAATTAATTGGTCCACAGAGACTCACATTATATTAAGTAATTTTCACAAAATCACTAACTACGCTATTAACGAACATAAAACAATAAACACATGAACTGTAGTTGATTTTGTCTTTATAAACAAAACAAAAAGAACATATTTGCCTTGAAGAAAATATTTGTGGTTTTTAAATAAATAACACAAAACTACAATAAATTATATTGTTGGGGTTGAACTTCACCAAGCATCAGTCTCTTATACTTAAAAGCTCAAATGCATATTTTGAACTGAACTTCCATGTTGAAACCAACCAACAAGTTTTTCTTAACCCTAATCCCTTAGGTGAAAAGAGTCTTTGTTCCTTCATTAAGCCTTGATCCCTCACAATCTTAATAAAGGAATTATGTTCTATTCCTAGCAACAAAGCCCAATGAGTATTTTTCTTCAGATCAAGACGATGAAAGTGTTTCCCAACTACAATCATGTCAAAACAACAAGTTTATGGTTGATCACTAAACAACAAGCATTAAGAGTAAAAGAAAATACCAAAAAAGAAGAAGAACTGAATATACTTAAATAAATATTAAAAAGATACAAAGACAGTTAAATTTGGTTACATCTAACTCCAACAAGGATGGAAACTAGCAATCCATGGTCATGGGTAGCACCAAATACATCAAGAGATGAGAGAAAACAAAAGATGGAGAAGGAGAGAGCTTGGAGCTGTGTTGCGCCCTCCAAAAGATGCTAACCCTATAAATGATCATTTTCTCATTTTTTATAGGGAACAAACTTTTCCAGTTTAAGTGACGTTTGGCTTAGCCACTTTCAAGTGGCTTCAATGAAAATATTCTGGTTTACTCTCTGTTTGATTTTCGCTCAACCGCTCTAGGATGCCTTGAAGCTAAATGTTTCAAAAGGCTCTTAACAACTTGATATTTCTTCCAATTCAGTAGTGGATGCCAATCATGATTGCTACATAAAAAAGTACCCAAAATGAGTATATATATATAACTATAGAAGCAAGCATATCATACAACATACCAATATATAAACCCTATATATATATATATATATATATATATATATATATATATATATATATCCTACCAACATATAATAAACAAATACAATTTAACAATTATTCAATCTTTCATTCAACTGCATGAGTCTTGACGGGACGACGAAAAAAATTATTTTAAAATCAGAGAGAGTTGCCACCAACATTTATTAAGGGAAATATCGGAGAAAACCTTTAAAAAATAAAAAAAATAGACTGCGAAACCAGATTTCGAGTTCGGGAATCAATTACATGGAAGAAAGGTGTTAGCACCCCCACAACGTCCGTCATAAAGACGGTTATCTCTAATTAAACGTGCAAAATTAAGTAACTTTAAAAATATTTATTTCATCCCTTAAGACACAAAATCATTTTATTTTATTTAATTTTAATATTTTTAGCAAAGATTTTTATTATTTATTTTTTTATAAAAATATTATTACTAAATTAAATCTTTTACATTTTTGGGCTCGATAGGAGAGAGCTCCTGCTCCTACGTATCTCCAAATATTTTGGAGAATCATATTTTACATAATTCTTGCTTAAATTTGTGTATTAGAGTTTTTTTATTAAAATATAGAATTTCCGATTTGTCACAGTTCATACGTCTTGAAACTTTAAAATTGACAAGGGTATATACCCGAATCAATTTATTAGAAAATTCTATTTTTTAAAGTAAAGAAGAACATATTTTTATTATTATTTATCATATATTTTAGAGATGAGATTTTAAAATAAAAGTTTTCACAACTTATATCTTAAAATCTCGGGAATAAAAAAATGTCACATTTAATTATTCCTT
The DNA here is from genome assembly GCA_037954015.1 of Psophocarpus tetragonolobus. NCBI lineage: Eukaryota > Viridiplantae > Streptophyta > Magnoliopsida > Fabales > Fabaceae > Psophocarpus > Psophocarpus tetragonolobus. Next base: position 100,897,211 of record CM075689.1, read on the forward strand.
TGATCTCTATGAAAAAAAATATTACAAATAAAAGTGTTAAAAAGAAAACTTAGATGTCATTGTATATATTATGTATTATATATTATTTATAAGTAACAATTACGATAAAAATTAAATGAATTTGAGTATACTAAACTATCACAGTATATGTCTTCAAATTCTATAAGGTAAAAAAATGTCACATTTAATAAACCTTATATTCTTTTAATATGAAAAAAATTCAACTCTTAATCTAATATATGATTTTAAATCTTGGGAATAAAAAGATATCGCATTTAATCGACCATTTAATTTCTATTAAAGATATTTGCAAATAAAAGTAGAAAAAGAAAGTTTAGATATTATTGTATATATTATTATATATTATTTAAAAGAAAATATTAAATAAACTTGAGTATACTAAAGTGTCACATGTCCTAATGTCATATTTAATAAATCTTTTTTTTTTCTTGCAGCTAAACTATAATCATATTATTTTGAAATTGAATTTTGAATAATCAGTAATTAATTTCATTACAAATGTCACAAGTTTAGGCAAGTATTTAGAAATATTATGTCCTGCACTAATATTCAATTTATTTTGTTACAAGATTTGGATAAATCAATGAAAGGAAGAAAAAAAAGTAATATTTAGATACCAAATATTGAAAGAACGGACTTAATTATGCAAATAGAAAAAAACTAATAAGTTTTATTTTAAGGATTTATGAACTAATTACCTTATGCACGTGATGAAGACAAAAGCCAATAAGTAACATGAAAAAATATGCAAGCTTAGATAAATTCATTTAACTCTCATCTTTCTTTATTGATGCACTGTTGGTTTTCAAAGTAAAAGAATTAGGTTAATTTTATTTATTTATTTTTTTTAAAAAAAAAAAAAGAGAGATTGAAATAGGCCCAAATGCCAAAACCCACCACTGTTTACTATTCCCTTTTAACATTCTAAAACATGAGGCGCTTAGGAGAGAATGAAAGAAAAGGAATTTGCGGTGCCGCTACGGTATGGTTGGCTTCATAGTCGCGCTAAATTTTCTATCTCTTTAATTTAATTAAAGGCTATGATTTGATCGCATGAGAGAATCCATTTTCCATGCTTGATCAGTAAAATTTACTTTTCATACCACTTAATTAAGACGTATCTGGAAAGAAAGAGAAAATAATCAATGCAATAAATATGATATAATAAAAAGGAAGAGAAATATAAGTTTAAAAGCCTAAAGTGTACATATGTAAATATGATGAATAGTAATATTAGCTACTAGAAAATTTTTAACTGAGGTCATAAAGACTAGAAATATTTACGATTTTAAATTTTGATCCTACTGCAACAATAATAATATTGAAAACCATCTGAATGAATATAGATAACAAAAAATTTACACACATAAAAACATTTCAGGATAAGATTCCAAAATAGATACTTACACGTAAATATTTATATTTATTATTTATATGTCATAAATTTGTATCTTATTTTTTGTTTTACCAATTATTGTTTAAACTAATTAATAAATATTATATATAATTCATTAAATGATATATAATTTATTGATCGATTAAGATAATAAATTAGACACTAATTTGAGAAAAAATTTTCTCCACTATCAATACATCCTAAGTGACCTATAGACATCCCTGTAACCACACATACTCAACAAATCTTCGACATTACTACACTTAATTTTTATATTATCTGCGGATTAAAATTAATATTTTACCTAAAAACTAATTTGTAAATCTTCGAGTAGAAGAGTCAAAATGTTTTTAGCTAGCTTGGCCTAGTGAATAAGGCTAAAAAAGTTATCAACCTAATACAACTCATAATATTTAATAAGGCTAAAAAAATTATCAACCTAATACTAGGTGGTACTTGTGAAGATATTGTATATGTTGAGTTAGTCGATGATCAAGACTTTGGCCCTGCCTCCGTTATATAGGCTTGTGGCCGCGGAGGTTCTTCCCCCCAGATCCGTGTGCCCACTCTGATCGTGGCCTGAGGAGTTGCGGGACAATCGGTAGCGTGTTTTCGTGGGGTTTAAGGTCATGGACGTGGCATCGCGGTCGAGCGGTTCCTCATCATAGGACATCGGGTTGTGATCGTGGTATTTTATTTTATTTTATTTTTTATGAATGTATATAAATGTAAAAAGAAAAAATTAAAAATTTAAACCCACCTCCTCAACTTGTTGAAGAAAAAAAAAAATAAAAATTGATGGTTGAAAATCACATATGATAAACAAGTTTTACATGACTTATTTGCACATAGAACATAATGGAGAATATAACATATTAGTTTAGTTTAGATAAGAACATATAATAATTTGTTTGTCGGATGCGGGCAATGAGTTATGCCCGTGAGATGAAGGAGCCCATAATCCCGGCTATGAGAACGGTGGGATCTCCTAGCACGGCGGAAACTGCCACTTGAAGGGCCATCCCGGCGAGCTGACAACAGTTGGTGACCGTACTACTACTCCCCCCTTTGGGGCTCCCATTATGGCAAAGACTGTGGACAATAGTTTTGAAGCCCTCATGCGAACTCTCGACCACCATGTCCCTGACACAGGCAACATGCAAATTGTAGCTCTTGCAGGAGGACCTATAAGTCCAGCCCCTGCCCTTCTGGCCGCACCTGTGACAGGGGGAGCTGACTTTCCTGTACAAATACAAGGTGAGTCCCTCGCCAAGCTGCGTGGGGAGCTTGGCGCAGCAAGGGTGGAGGTCGAAGCCGCACGAGAAGCAGTGGTAGAGGAACCCCTTCACCGGCTTCTCGCACGCGTTGCAATAACGCCCCGTGTCGCCTGGGGCCTCTGAAAGGAAGTGGAACGAGCACTTTGGGTAGAATGGGTGGAACAGCGAAGGAGACGGAATGGAACAGTGCTTGTGAAGGTCGAAGTCGCAGAGGGAGCACTTGTAGCGTGACCCTATGCCTACTTCCTTGCAACCATCGCATTTGAAGGGGGATTCCGAGTACTCAAATCTTAACTTGTGTTCTTTGTGGCTGAAGTGGGATATTTCGCTGCATTTTCTGTTGCTTGTTACATGCTGGTATTTCCTCTTCTGGGAGTTTGACTTCCATGAACTGTACATAATTTTATTAGCCTGATTTTCTTTCTCTTTTCTGTCATCAGTGCAGTGGGACGCTCTGAAAATCTTTATATAAGGTTCTTCTTTCTCTTCTATTTCCGGTTGTGCTCTCTTCAATCTTATTATTTAGCTTATGGATAGAGTACCTCAGAAGGGAATAAATTATATATTACACTTCAAAATAAATTATCATTTTTCCACATTACTTCTTTCATTCTCCTCTTACCATAACTTATTATATCTTATTATTTCAAATCAATTTTAAAAACTTTTCAAATTAATAATAATATTTTATTTAATAATTTGAATAATAATAATATGATTTTAAAAAATAGACATTTCATATAACCAATTAAAACTAGAAAATAAATTTTTAAATAAAAAAATAACATGATACCAATAACAATGATTATACTATTAATGTTAAATAATTTTATTCTTAATTAGGCTAACCATGTTTACCATCATGTTATATCTTCATCTATGTGATAAAATAAAGAAAATATAGTGTAAAATTATTTTTTTATAAGTTAAATATTAATTATAAATTTATTAATAGATAAATTCTACGTGGACTCTATAAAAACTAATCTTATAACTCTAAATGTAATATAAAAATTGATTGAAATAATAATAATTGCGACCAAACAATATATAATTTTTGAATGGTGAGTTCAAAGGAATCGCACGAAGAGAAAAAAAGGCAGACATAAGGCATATTATTAGGTACCCAGGCCCACAAGAGAATATATCCGAATTTTTTCTTAACTTTGGATGAAATGTTACTGAAACCTATTGCACAAGTATTTAATAATATTTTAATTTGCGTTTGAGATTAAGATTATGGATGTCTCATAAAAAAGAAATGTGAGCGTAATCTGTTGTAAATCTTATCATAAAAAAAAAAAACATACGAAAAGAAATAATGAGAAACTCCACGGAATGTAGTATTATGGATTGTAGGTAACATTTGATAAAATGTAATAAAATTACTAACATTTATTTATATTTGAAATTTTTAAATATGTTTTTATTAATGTAATTCTTGTTTTGTTTACGCTTTCTTGTATCTCATAAAATTCAATCGATTAAAGCATTATACATGACTGTTTTTCTTTAAAAAAAGAATAAATTGTCCTCTAAACTGTCCTATAATGATTAAAGTTATATAATTAAGAAATTTACACACACATACGTGTATATATATATATATATAAAGAGAATATATTATTAATATATAAGTCATTAAATCATATTTAAAGTTTATGTTCCAATTAAAGTTAGAATTTAATTAATATACATTGAAAATATAAAAAACTTTGTTTAATCATATCTCTTAATTTATCTAACTTTTAAAGTATTAATGGATAAAGTTAACAAACTTAACATAAACTTAGGTTTGCTATTGAATGTTATTATAAAATTTTTTATATTTTTCATATATTAGCTAAACTCTTAAAGTTATTTCAATTAGTTTTTAGCATTTTTATTAGTTGAAATTTTCGTTTAACATTATATTTTTATTTCTTTTTTGTTATTAAACATTTATTAAATTTTTTAATTTTTCTATATAAGATAAAAATTTATTATATTTTCTATTTCTGTAATTTTACCTTTTTAGCTAAATAATTTTAAAGTTTAATTAGTATACTTTAATATTATAAGAGTTTCCGCACTTACGCTAATAACTCTTAATTTATATCACTTTTAAAGTATTAATGGATAAAATTAACAAATTTAAAATAAAAACAGAGTTATAATTGAATGTTAATGGAAAATCTTTTATACTGAAAATGTATACTAATTAAATTCATAATTTCATTAAAAAATTATAATAAATTAGTTTAACAATTTTGAACTACCTTTTTTATTTTCACGTAATTTTTCAATTAGTAACTTTTAATATAGTTTATATTTAGGAATTTTGTTATAGAAAAAATAACTTAGCACCCACTAATTTAGTTGAAATCGGTCGACTTAATTATTTGGTAATATTCTGTTCTTTGAAAGTTATCGCAATCAAATGGGAGATAATTTATTCTGATCTTTTGACAAAGACGTGTTTTATAATGACGCAAAGAATGAAATCCCCGGGATATATTTATCATATGTTTAATCCTACGAGGCATGACATACACGCAACTTAAAGTTTTGAGAGAACGAAGAAAAGAACGAACGCATAAATTCTTTATCCCAATAATTTAACTTTTCTAGCATCTATTAAGTTCTAACCTTTTCCTTCAAAAAAAGAAAATTATAACCTTCTAAATACCATTAATAGTGGGTCCAGAAGAGAACTTTTAACGAGCTATATGGTCTTAAATATGCACATGTATCTCCTCCATCTATAATGCAAATAATCCATTTAACGAAATTTAAGCAACTAATAGTGTCAAAAAAGAAATTTGAGCAACTAATGGTAGAATAACATTTCATAATCACACTGTGAATCTGTGATTCAACGTCTATATATCACTTAACAATATTGAGATATAAACATTTTATAAATCTATTATGTACGGTTTGAACTAAGAATATTAATTTTAAAATAATTTTTAATATAATATCAAAATCTATCGATTTATCTTAAATAGCATCGATATCAATACGATACACACATGACATAAAAATGAACACGCTAACATAATTAATTTATAAAATATACATTTAAATAATGAAATTTTAATAAAATAAAATATATTGTCATAGTAAATTAACTAAAGATAATATATTTACCTATTTAAATATTTTTTTATGATAATAAGAATAAAAAATAAGTTAACATTATTATTATGTATTTATATTGAAATTGGTTTAAGTATTTAAGTAGTATAAATATAAGTTTAAATTTTTAATTGTTAAAAATTTTTTAGGTGTGTGAGACAAGGAAGTGTTAGAAAGTGTTCCTATGGTAGGATACTTAAAAATTATAGGTGTCCGTGGTTCTTACGTTTTACCATATCATCAGATCACATCGGATCATGCACCCGCAGCAGATGTCCAGTAATACAAATTTGCAGTGCATAACTAAAGATATACACTGATGCCACGTGTCACAAGGAGAATGGTGCTTCAGTGGTAGGAGAAATGAATGATTGAGAAGAATCTATATGTGCCACACTGCTTCTTTAAGAACAAAGGTGAGAAGAATAAAGCAAACTAGCTGAACCAGAATAAGGGTACTCTTTTTTTCTTTTTACCCTCTTTTATCTGTTTACACATTTTGACCATTTATTTTCCATTGAAACAAAACAAGCACTATGAACCTTCCAGAAAGCGCAAGTCGTTTGTTCTGGTATTACTTGATCCAATTCTTCTGAAGCACTGCAGGAGATTAGTAAGCTGAATGCAGATTCTTTTTTTCATGAGTGTGATTTGTTCTTATCTCTTTATCTTTGTCAAGAACAAGAATGAAATATTCCTTCCACTTTAGACTCAATACCAACTTTTAATTTATTGGTCCGTGAGCTGCAAAATATAATTCATTTTTAAACAAAATCTTTGAGTTATATGTATGTAGCCAAGGCTGGCCTTTTTTGGGTCCGTAGCAAAATAATAAATAAAAATTTAATTTTAATATGTACACAAATTATTTTAAATAACACAACAAATTTTATTAAAAATAACAAGTATTTTATTACAACTTTTAGTTTTATGTTAAAGGTCATTAAAACATTTCTTGTGTCTTTACTACTTATTTCCATTATTATATATTTATTTTTAGATTTTTCCACTATGATTTTGTGTTGTAGCACAATACATAATAGAATCCTTAATACATCTTTTCTTTTGATATATCTCTCATAAAGTAATACCCATGTTATGTTTTACAGTCAGAGAAAATTCATGATGATTTTCAAATTATTGTAAAAGAATTCTTGATATATTTTTCTATTTCAGCATGTCTTCCATATTAATGTGAGGATATCCATATCGATGTGACACACATTTTGATAAGTGTTACTAATTTAGACATATTTCCAACCATTCTTAATCCCTCAAATCACTGGCAAATGACTAAAACCTTCTATAACACTATAAGTTCAAAACAATGCAAATCAACAACAAATAATGTGTGTTTCTATAATTTCTTAGATATTTATTAAATTAGCAATCTTCACTTACTCTTTTCAGAAAAGAAACTTTGTGCTACAAACTCTTTGTGACTATTAAAACTTTGCCCCTATTTAGAAGAACTTATAGTATAAGAGCTTATTCAATAAGAACTTCTTACATAAGAATTTATAGTATAAATCTTAAATTCAATAAGATATTTATAATTTAGATATACAAATCTAAAAATACTAATATAAAGTATTTGAATATATATATATATATATATATATATATATATGGATGGTTAAAAAGAGAGAAGGGGACAAAGAGAAAGAGTGAGAGAGATAGGAAGAGAAAGGAGGAGGGAGAAGGAGAGAGAGACTCAATAATAACTTTTAATCATGAGAAAGATAATAAAAAAAAATGAAAGGATAGTTGAAAAAAGTGCAGATTTTCAATAAGCTTAAAATAACTTTTTTCAAAAAGTTACTCTAAAAAGTTTATTCAAATAAATTTAAAAACAACTTATGGACCTTATATAAATGTTTTTATAAATTTATACAAACACTTGTATAAGTACTTATATAATAAGATAAACTCAAATAAGCAGTAAATAAGTTTTTAATTTTAATTTCAACTGAATGAAAAGAAAAAGCCCTTAGACCACCATCTTTCAAACATCAAAATTAAATTGTTATAATAGTTAATATATAGGAGAATACAATTTTCATAAAATTTAAAATAATGAAATGATGCCTTCCAAAAGAAACCAACCCGGAGAAAATTGAAAAGTCTTGTGAATTTTGAGATTAGAATTTAGAAAGTGAAATGGTTCTCGAGAGTGGACTACAAATTTAAAAGTTAGAGAAAACATTTAACATATAAAATATATTTTTTTAAATATGATAGAGATTATGTTTTAGGCCCCTATGCAAGTAGGGTTTTCTTTTAACACTTTCATTTTCTATTCACACCTATTAAGGTTTATAAAATATTTGAATTCTCCTCATCGTCCTCCTCTTCTCCAAAAGCCATTTTGCACCTCTATGCCAGTCATCACCATGCCAAGCACCCACCTCACATCTAATCCCCTCCATATCCCTCGATGCTACCTCTCCAACTGCATCCCCCATCAGCAACCACCCTCCCCACCATAACAATAAGCCCCTCTCCAACAATAGCATGTCGCTCAAATATTCCCCTTTCCTACCTTATCACCCCTAAGCATTTTGAATAAAATATTAAAACAATAAAGGATACTTTAATCTTATCTAAATTTGTAATTATTTAATATAAAATGCATATGTGATTATTTCGGGTAGAAACCACAACTAGAAGTTTAAAGATGGAGATATCCTTCTTTTGTCCCCCTTTAGGAGCAGGTATATCTATCATGTCATTATTCTTCTACACTAAAATGACTATGGCTTAAAAATAATATATTTATAAATAATACATAGATATTTAGCATAATATACAAATAATATATTATACTATAGCATTTTGATAAATAATAATAATAAATATTTGTATTTTTAATTTTCAAAATAAGTCTTATAAATTTAAATAGTATAATAAGAATTAAAAAATAAAAAATAAAAAAAGGAAATTTTGGAAAGAAAAAATTTTACATGTGTCCATATCAACCTTCTTTATTTATTAATATATATATATATATATATATATATATATATATATATATATTATATTGATATATAGTAAATAAATATACAATATATAAAATATAATTTTTTTTATTTAATTACATATATGCTTCACTGGAAATAAATGTTCTACCCTTATATGACTATTATGAGTGACAAACTCTTTCTCTCACTAATATATAACATATAATACATATAATAAATTTAAAATATCAATAAATATTTAATAAGAATATATTTTCTACTCATGGAATGATAAAAAATTTATAAATATAAACATGAAAGTGAAGAAAGATTAAAAAAAGAAATTAAAAAAGAAAAGAGAGAAAAGTTAAAAAGAAAAAAAAAGTGAAACATGAATATATGACAAGTGTCACATTCTTTTATGTATAATAATAACAAATAATAGATAATAATAATAATAATTCAAATTAATTTTTATAATTTGTAAATTGTTATATTTACTCTTATTTAATTAATTGAGACCAAATATTAATTTAGTATAAAATTATGTGAAAGGAATAATTCTGGATCTTTCATGATGTGTCAAAAACGATTTATTTTAGTCGTTGAAAGAAAGTGATAACAATTACCACTTATGTTCTTGAAAAAATTATGACAGAAATTATTTTTTCCTTGAACAAATTAATCTTTAAAATACTGTTCAAATCACTTCTTAAAATGTGCTAAAGTATTATGTAAAATACTTAGAGATCAATTTTGACAATATGGAATATTGAAAAGATTAAATTATCTGAAAATATCAACTCCTAAAATAGTATAATTGTTTTTTTGTAAGTTTAATACTTATTAACAGTGCATTTTTTCCCTTTATTTACTGCAAAATATTAAAAATTGTTAACATCAACTGTCCATGGTGTTTTGGTTCTTATAATAATTTTTCTAATAACCATTGTTAACATCAGCTGTCCATGGTTGAGTTGCTACAATTGGATAACATGTCAATGATTAATACTTAACTTTTTAATTAGCTCAAATGCTCTTACTGGTCCCATGGTCTAGTGGTCAGGACATTGGACTCTGAATCCAGTAACCCGAGTTCAAATCTCGGTGGGACCTTTGTGTTCGTACAGTTTTTTTGGTTAACTGGATGATCTTCTCATAATTTATTTTATTTTAACTTCATTACAGGTTATTTTCAATTTCAAATTTTTTCGTTACTCTTAATAATGGAATGTTCTCTCCAAATAATAATAATGAAACCTATTTTCATTTGGTTAAAAGAAAGAAAAACAAAATTAACACCTTTTGCACAATTTGCTTTGATTTTCAATCTTATTCCATTATATTTTTCTCATTGTAATGGTAGGAGACAATGTTCATTCAAGCTTTTAGATTCAAGGTATATTTATAATAATTCCATAACTAATAAAAAGAACATCACTAAAACCAATAAATTTATCTGAAAAAAAAGTCAAGAAAATTAAGGAGGTTTTCGATTATTAACTTAAAAGAAAAGGAGATATTTACTCATTCTAAAATAAGAAAAGTTTGAGGTCAAAATAAATTTATAAAAGATTGACATTTATTTTTTCGCAAAGAGCAAGTGAAAACTAAAATTTATAAAATGAAATTAGTTCATAAAAATAAAATCAAAATCAAAATAAATCCTTGAAAGTATAAAGCATTATCTCTTAATTTCTAAACTTAACTTCTTTTTGACACTTTTAATCCCTAAATTATTTTTTTTAATTATTGAAAATACAATAACAACACTGAAGTTGAAACTCATGAAATTTTATATATTAATGCAACTCTCACCATGGTTGATATTGATAAAAAATATTAGAGAACAAAAAACTAAAATAGATATATAAAAAAAATTATAATATTTTTAATAAATTTTGTATAAGGAAAAAAGTTGGGAGTAAAAAATAAAATACATACACTACAAAAAAAAATTACAATTTTTTAAAAAAGATCTAATATTTATTAAAAATAAGAAAAAAAGGTTTGAAGAGTTTAGGGTTTACTCTTAACTTTTTTTTTTTTTGTCCTGACTTCTAAAATGATCCATTAGGGATTACTCTCACCTCTTTTAAGTAATATTTTTTTCAAAGTACTATACTTCAAGAAATAAAAAAAATTATATTCTCAACTTCACAAGTTCATGTTATATAGAATATATTTATGTTGTTATTATTAACTAATTCATCAAAATTAAAAAAAAATATTTAACTCAATTTAAAGATTTAAATATCACTATATACCTGTGTTATGCGTTCTGATATATGTTGTTAAGTATTTTTTGTTAATTAATGATAAAGTTAATACAAGTGTTATATCATAAAGTCCACATATTGAATGCCGACAAGGTATATATGTCATTTTCATAAGTACTTTTTTTAAAAATAAAAAATTTCCAAAATCAAAATTAAATAAAGATTAGGTAATAAAAAATAATTTTATTTTATACATACCAATAAATTATTTAAGCCTAGAAAAATTAGTCATTATTGTCATTACACGGTACATTTTTTATCATATGATTTGTATCCCAACTCTTATTTTGAAATGTATTAAATGCTACAACTCTCATGTTGGAAATCTTTTAAATATTATTGATGGATAAAGTTCATTAGAGAAACTTTGTAAGTTAGTAAAATTACTTGATATACCTAATGAGTGTAGCTCAACTGATGACACGTATTTGTGAGGAGAGAACCTAGATTCGATCTCCACAAAATACACTCTTAAGTAGGCTAAAAAGTCTAAAGTATATATAGATCATGGGCCGAGTAATTATAGTGATTTTTAATAAAAAAAAAAAGTTATTATATATGTAAATAATTAACTTTTATATAACTAATGGAGTAAATGACAATCTTATATTTTTTTTAATGGAATGAATGTAACCTATATTGAAACAAGACTTATATATCTCTTTGAATCAATATATTAACAATTTTTGTGTTTAATCTTTATAAAATTTTTGCTTTATGTTGGTTTTGTAATATTTTTTTTATTTATTTAAACCACTTTTTAAAGTATTTTAAAATATTTTAAAGCCTTATAAATTTTTTTGCTTTATGTTGGGTCTCCAATAAAAGTGGTTTAAATGAAGGTCTAGCCTTTTAGAACCTAGAACTAAATAATAAATTTATTAGGGACTCAAGGCAAAACACAACTTTTATAGATACTAAGCACAACATTCACTAATAAATTAAGAATACAAAATATACTTAAACATTAAAATACTATGTGATGCAATGATAATGATGACTACTTTTTATAAGCTTGAATATTTTTTGTTACGGATAAAATAATAGTTTTAATACCTAACCTTTATTTATATTTTGATTTTGGTACTTGAAAATATTTATTTTTGCAAAAACTATATGCTATAAAAATGATGTGGATGTTGAGTCAATAATGTTAAATGATATGAACTTTTGTTAATCATGTCATAAGTGAACAGAGTCACTTAACAATAAGTACCAATTTTAAATTTTAAAAATATTAGTTACTAAATTAAAAAAAATAAAAAAAGTTTACATAGCAAAATCAAACTGATGATTTTACAGGTACTAAAAGATATTTAAACTCAATTTAAAATATTCAATTTGTCCTAAATTAGTATTTTTATTTAAAATTGCCACTATAAACAAAACTTATAAATATTATTTAATTATGTTTTTCTCGCATGAGAAAGTAATATTTATGTACGGAAATGGATAACACAAATTTCCAAACTTTTTGTATATACTTTACCAACGTCTTAAAAGTTATACATGCTTCCATTTAGATCTGTTCCTACTGCCAGTTCTGGGACATTGTCAAGGTCATCATATCTAAGAAATTGTCCGTTTTGAAGGTCATCATTCCGTCATGGTTTTGTCCTGAAAAAAACATCTCAATGTCTCAGCCCAGATCTTAGTCCCCTACAAAAGGAACTCATTTTCGAGGCTGCATCTCTAGAGGTGCGGCCTAAGGACTTTCCTAAGCTTAGCAATTAACATAAACCTAGTTAGATCACCTTACAATCCTTTATTTAGCATTCAAAAGCTAGAACAAGATCTATGAAAGAAATAGATTATTTACCAATGTTTTTATCAATGTTATCAGACTCGACTGAGTCTCTGACTCGATTAGAGCAAGGAGTCATGAGGTCAGGGGTCAATCTTGGGGTCAATAATTGACTCACACGACTTAGATTATATTTAAAAATAAATATTTATAACCTATATAATTTTATACTATAAAAAATATAAAAAAATTAAGTAATATAAAAAATCAATAACACAAATTAAAGAAGGTGTTGCCAACATCATATTTGTGGTTTATTTTATGTTAATTTTCAGTGCAAGTTGCAATCGCAGAAGGGAAAAGCTACAAAGATTGGAGTAAAATGCAAACACATTAAGCGATAGAAAGTGAAGACTGAACGTAGAGAAGGCTATTAGGGATTTTTTTCCCAGCGTTTCACCAGTTCTCAGCCGAGTCTGATCGAGTCGCTCTGATCAATCCAGTTTTGATGTGTTTTCGATCTGAAGGGTGGCTTGAATAGATTATATAGCTAGTTTTTGGTTGAATCTATTGAACTGGCCGGTTCGAGCCAAGTTTTAAACCATTGGTTTTTATTTTGGGTAAACTATGTTTTTGGTATATAAATTTTTTAAAATTTATGATTTTGATAACAAACTTTTTATTAACTGGACAACATATACAAACATAAAACATTTTTTCATTCAACATTTTCATCCTTCTGCTTATTTTAGCTTATAAATAGTGGCGTGTCGTGGTTGGCAGAGTTGAGGATAAGTATGTGAATATGGCAAGGAGGGTGGTGCTTATCAAAGTTGTACTGTCTACATTTCCAATTTACTTTGTTTCCTTCTTCAAGGCTCCTAGAGGTACCATTTCTCAACTTCACTCTTTGTTTGTAATTTCTTATGGGCAAGAAATGAAGTAAGTGGGAAAGTTAGGTGGATGTCTTGGGAGAAGATGTGTAGGCCAAAGGAGGAAGAGGAGTTAGGGTCGAGAGATTTGTTGAAGTTAAATACCGCTTAACTAGGACAGTGAAAATGGCAATTGAAAGTTTATTCGAATTATTTAAGGGCTAAAATTTTTAAATCAAAATATTAGAGTGTGGACGGGTCTTGGGATGGGAAAGGTAAGCGATGTTAATGGTGGTGAAATGATTTAAACTCCATTGAAGAAGAAGGTGGGGGAAATGGGGTTGTGGTCAAGCAAGGTTCCTAGGTGAATTGAGGATGGAGGCAACTCCAATTTTTGGAGAGACAAGTGGTCAGGAGGTAATAATTTGCAACAGAAATATAGTTGTCTCTTTAGGTTGTTAGTAAACACAAATATTTCGGTGAAAGACATGTAGAGTGAAACGGGATAAACCGAAATGGAACTAGCGGATAAAGCTTTTGCTTGGGAGGAAGAGTTACAGGTTACACTAGGCACACCTTATATATCACCTAAGGTTCAAGATCAATGGTTATGGGTAGCATCAAGATCTGAGGCTTACATTGTCTAGTTAGCATACGAAACTTTATCAATAGACACATGTCAGCATAAGGATGACTTCTTCAAATTAAATTGGACAAAAGGAGTTCCACACGAGGTACAATTATTGGCTTGGAAATTGGAAGGGGATCGACTACCCACACAAAATAATTTGGTGAAGTGTGGTATAATCCAACCTGAAGCTGATAAGTGTGGTTTGTGTGCTAGATTGACGGAAACAAGGACCCATCTTTTCTTCTCATGCACTTTGAGTACTAAAGTGTGGCATGATTGATCCGTCTGGTGGGGAATATCAACATTGCTACAGAATAATATCAGGAGTCATAGTATGCAATTCATTGTATTGGTCAGTGGCAACCAAAAAGCATGGTTGCCTAGTTGTTTATGTTGTTTGCAAGCCTCTAAGATCGATGGAAGACACATAATAACTCAAGCTTCAATGGATCATCACCTTAGGTTCGGGCAATGTACTTGCAGCACAACTTAGTATGTGTGAATGGAGTAGGGCAACAAACCTAACCCATCACTCTCTTTCAAAGTGGATTATGAATCCACCTTTCTATGTTATTTGAAGTGGGTTATTGCCTAATTTTTGTTATGCACCTTAGAGATTTTTACTTTGAATTTGAACTTAAACTTTTTGTACCATCACAGGAACACATATTTTGTGCTTTATAGTAACTTCTTTTATTATATATTTTTTTGCTTATAAAAAAAAGGTCACATGTCACTTTATTTATTAACATTTTTTTCCCACATTTTCCATCCTATTTCCCCTTCACCTATCTATCCCTTGCCCCCACCCCTTTTCCCTTACTCCCTTCCCCCCCTCCCCCCCCCCCCCCCCACCTGCCCCCATCTCACCTCATCCCCAAGAAATTAAAAGGTATTTATGTGGTTGGAACAAAATTCTTTGGAAACACAATTACGTAGAAAACTAATTGAGGAAAAGATAAGGTCCAAATTAAAGGTGCAATATTAGGTTATTGTATAATATTTATGAATTAATTAGGCAACGATAATGCAAAATCAAAGACAAATAGGAACAGATCAACGTGAAGCTACTTGGAACTACCAATGTCAGAAAAAAAAAATGAAAGGGGATTAAGAGTGGAGGGGGTATTGGGTTAGAGAGGGGAGAGGGGAATGAGGGGATACTAAGTGGGGGGACTCGTGAGGATGAGGGGTGATGGGTGAGGAAAGAAGGGGAAACACGATGTGGAGAGTTGGAAAGAAGATCAATAATATTTTTTTTTAATTTGTTGGTATCTAAAAGCTATTAAAAAATATAATAAAAGATGCTAAAAATTTTAATTAATAAAATATTAATAAATAGGTGACACGTCACCACTTAAAAACTAAAATAAATAGAAAGACAAATGTTTGACTGAAAAACTGATTGTATACCTTAATAAGTTAATAAAAAGTTTGTGTGCCAAAGCCATAAATTTAAAAAAGTTCATGTACAAAAAAAAATTATCCTTATTCTTAGCTTTCTATAAATTAATCTTTAAAGTTTTATCTGCCTCTTTAAAGTGTTTTAAACAATTTTAGGAATCAATTTACACAATACAAAAAGAGTTTAAGTATGAAGTACTGTTAGTATAAAAAGTTGTACACTTACATTCAACCACAACCTTTATTTATGATAAGTTTGTTTATTTTACAAATTAATACTTTAAAAGTCATATAAATGAAGAGTTGTGATTAGAGTTGCTAAAAAAATCTGGTTTTGAAAAAAAAAACCATAATCAGTAATAACTAGTTATATAATAACCGGTCATTTTAATATGGTTATAAAATCATAAGCTATTTCATGGATATGATTAATGCAATTAACTTAATTTTATTAAAGAAATAGTCATGGTTAAACTTCGTTTCATAACTAATAATTTTTAGTTATCAAATTCTTTTAGTTTTTGTTTTCAATAAAAAAATGTTGGTGAATAACAGCCAATGCAAAATATTTTTTACAACATTAATTTTCTTTTAAATATATTAAAAAATAATTTATGACATAGTTCACAACTCTGTGTCAATGACCACATCCCAGTAAAAAATGTGTTGAATAAGAAAAATTTTCCTAACATCGCTTACACCTGTATGAAAGTGGCCACAACCCATGAGAAAACGCACAAACCAAAAAAATCAATACCCACACATCTGTAATATAGGTCATATCTTTGTGGACTATGCGTTGAGTAGAAAAATTCTCTTTAACACCGCCCACACCTCTATGACAATAGTCACATCTTTGTAGAAAAAATGGTGAAAATAAAAAACTTTTCTAACATCTCCTACACCTCTGTGTAAATGTCCAAGACCCTGGGAATAATGACACTAAGTAGAAAAAAGTACCAGCAAATCTTACACACCTTTGTGACAAAGGCAACTATGTTGTTGATAATTTACAGAGTAGAAAAAACCTTTCCTAAAATATCCCATACCTTTGTGTTATTTGTGACATCTATGTGGAAACATGCTAGGTAGAAAAATCAATTTTAAGAATAATTTTATTTTTTAAAATTGATTATTTGACCAATTATGGACAAATAACTAGTTAAATAACTGATTATCTATATATATAATTACATAACTAATTATAAATATATAACCGATTATATAACTTTACACGTGCATACTAATTAAACTCAATGAAGAATCATAAGAATAATTTACATGAATTTTTTTAAAAAATATAAATACTAGAATTTATAATTTTCAAAGACTAAAATAATTTTCCACTCTCATAAACTAATTATTGAACTAAAAAAATTAATTTTATTAACGACATTTTTGAAAGGAAATAACGCATGAAACATTTTAAATCAAATCTTATACTAAGAATCATCTATCATTTTTAATTTTTGACCTTATAATAAGAATTGAATGAAGTATATCATTCTCAACCGAAAAATATTGCAGTACTTTCTTCTTTTATGCCTTTTGGTTTATCATATTTTTATCCGTCCTTTATTCATTCATGTGGGAAAAAAAAATCACTAATAAGGTGCAATTATTTTTGGAAAAAATTCATATAAGAGTTTGTATTACATTTTTTGTTTGTCTATCTTTCTATCATTGACATGTAATAAAGAATAGGTTTATATAAGTGTTTTATTCTTAAAATTTCACTAAAAATAACTTTTGTTTCTAAAAATGTAAAAATATTTTTTTAGTCTCTGAAATATTCTTTTTGTATTAATATTGTCTATTTATAAGTTTCGGTGTATTTGTCTAGGTCAGATATAAAATTGAAGATTGAGAAATTAGGATTGAGGAGGAGATTGATAGACGAATATAAAAACATACTCTCTATTAACAATTTTTTAATGACATTAACTAGAAAAAAAAAAGACTAATTAAGAGTGAATAGGAAACTAAATGTTTTTGAAAATTTGAATCAGACAAAACTTATTTAAGCTTAAATAATATGCAAGAGATTTTATTTTTTACCAAATAATATACAAGAGATAGACACATAAAATATTAGTAGCTTTCTACGAGTTGTTATGATTTATAAATATGTCACTTATTTTTTTCTCCCTTTTACATTTAATTGTGCCTATCAAAACTTTTATTAGAACAATAAACATTAAGGATTTATGGTATGCTTCAGCACTACTCTCTGTTTAAGCACAACATTGTTTAGCAGGTTTCACAATTCGAAAGGACCATGTCTAAGATAAGATACAGCACAAGCCACTGCACTCCAAATCATTCTTAAAATGCTATACAGAGAAGCAGACCATTGATGATGTAAGCAATTAAACAGATTAATTATGTCTATCGGTCTATGTTTGGCAGCATGCATGTTATACTCACTTTCCAAATAAATTCATGAAATTTTAAAATGACAACTAATGCAAATGGAGGAAGTATCGAAGCAACCAAATGAATATTAAAATTTTAACCAAACACATTATACGATTAAAACAGTTATTCGTTATAGTGTAAAAAAGTTTTGTATTAGTATTTGAACATAATTTTTTATGATTTTTAAAATATTAATTGATAAAATTAATCCATCTAAAAGTGTATAAGTATTTTTTTTCTACATACAGTTATAAAAAGAAAATTAATTAATATATACTTTAAGTTATTAAATCAGAATCTTTTATTTATAATAAATTTGTTATCCATTAATATTTTAAAAGTTATATAAATAAAAAATTATTATTAAATATTAATGAAAAACTTTTTTATATTTTTTAATATACTAGTTAAAATTTAAAATAAATCGTTGGGTAACAATATTAGATACCTCACACCTAGATGACGTTTGCAGACCTCATCCAAGTTTGGGAATAAGTGTATACATAATAAATTTATTTAGCCAGAGAATTGAAATGAATATAGAGTTATACCTGTCTAAGAATGACTCTACTTGTGGCAACACAAACTATACAAACACCATAGATATCCTCTGAAGATGATTTTTGTGATGCCAATCAGGGCCATTAAATATGCAGCTTCAGTGTTTCTGACAACAACTCCCACCTGTCAATGTACCTTTTGTAACAGCTACACATATCCCACGCCTCACAAGCTTGAAGGAAAAACTATCAAAGTTTGAGAACAATGTTCGCCTATCAGCACGGCAATTAGCAAGAAAAATGACTCATAAAATAAAGATACATTCAACAAAGACTATATAAGGCACAACACCATAAACAGAAAAATAAATGACGTCTCTGGTTATTGTGAGATGTAATCAAACCTTATATTTAGAGCCCTTCTACTTGCGATGAAGCTCCAGCTGTTCAGGCATTTCAATCTGCTCTACAACAAGAACTCGAAAGCCCTGTTCAACCAAGACAACTTAGCAAGTTCATCCCCAGTTGCAACTTGCAAGTTGGCTTGTTAGAAATGTTAATTAGCTCAATAGCAGAGACGAAAGAAGAAATAAAAAGTCAGTTATGATGCTAACCTTCGTAGCTAGTTTCTCCACATTCATTGAGAAATTCCTCTCTGGAAATCCACAATGAGGTTAGTGTCCCTTAAAGAGTCAAATGTAAACCAATAACCATGCATGATTTAGAATGAGCAAATAGGGCTTGAGATTCTAATGAAAATCCAAAACTATGGATACTTATGCACACCTCCACATGATGCAATAACTGCTTCTTTTTTGCTACGTCATGAAACAAGATTACCACCAATGCACACCTCTATATGATGCAATAACTGCTTCTTTTTTGCTACGTTATAAAATAAGATTACCACCAACAAACATACAATAACATGTAGTAGATTTTCGGTCACGTATATTTCTGGCCCAATTAGAATCACTATATCCACTAATTTGTGTGTGACCATTCTTGGTTAGGACAACCCCTCGTCTTATAGAACCTTTAAGATATTGCAAGATACACTTGACAATAGTAAAATGAAGAAGTGTAAGTGCATGCATAAATTGGCTAACAAGACTAACAACATATGTTATGTCTAGACAAGTGATAGTAAGATAAATAAGCTTACCTACCAATCTTTGATAGTCATTGATATTTTTTAAGTGTGTACTTGTCATGTCAAGGTTCAACTTATTGTCCAATGGAGTTGGAGCTAGCTTACAGTTCATCATCTTAGTGTATTTAAGTAAGTCAAGAATGTACTTCCGTTGGTTAAGAAATAAACTTTTGATAGTAGTTGTCATTTCAATTCCAAGAAAGTAGTTCAAGTGGCCAAGATCTTTTATAGGAAAACGAGATTGTAGGACGTTCTTGAGATAAAAAATAACATGGTTACTATTTCCAACAATAATAAAATCATTGACATAAACAAAAATCACCACTATTTTATTATGAACCTTTCAAACAAATAAAAATGAGTCTGCATAACTCCTTATGAAGCCCACTTTATGAAGAATAGAACTTAATTTTGCATGCCAAGCACGTGGAGATTGTTTCAAACCGTTGATTGATTTGTGCAATCAACATACTAAGGAAGAATCTGAACTTTGTGGATGACCAGCAGGAGGTAATTTCATGTATACTTCTTCTTTGAGATCTCCATGTTAAAAGGTATTTTTTATGTCCATTTGGCTCATTGACCATCCACAATTTACACCAACTGAAAGCAAAACATGTACCATGTTCATTTTAGAAACAAACGCAAAGGTCTCTTTGTAGTCTACACCAAGAGTTTGACAGAATCCTTGGGCTACAAGGCAAGCTTTATACCTCTCAATTGTGCCATCTGATTAAACTTTGTTTAATACACCCATCAACTTCCAACAGGTTTTTCTCCACTAGGAAATTTGACAATACTCCAAGTGTTATTTTCAGCAAGAGCTTAATGATCTTCAAGCATAGCCTTTCACCAAATTTCATTAGTGTTTGGTTCATAGAAATTTTTTGGCTCGTATACATTAGATATAGTAGAGAGAAATGTTGCATGGTTAGAGGAAAGACATTCATACGTGACATACTTGGAAATTGGATGACATGTTGAGTAAGTAACAGTCTTGGAACTTTACCAGAGGTGCATGAGTTCTAGCTGGATATCGACGAGCTTGAGGAACATCTTCACGCATGCACTCAACTGACGATGACTCACCTTTTGAGCAATTAGGATTATTGGCTTTAGAATAACCAGATTAGGCAGCATTTGTATATGAGGTGTACATGAAGAACTTTCGGAACATGCATTTGTATCATGAAGGCACAAGTTTTCTCCAGTAAGTCTCTATAACAAGTTTTGTATTGTTTGTATCTATTGTAGTATTAAAAGAATTTAGAGAAACAAGTAACTCATAACCTACACAAAACAAAGGAAAAACATTCTCCAAATAATACTTAGAGTTGATAAAATAAGGGATTAATTCTTCAAATTTAACATCTCTTGTAACAAATAATTTTTTAGGTGTGATAGCATTTCTTTTTTTTGTTGATAAGTAGCCTAAAAAAGCACATTTGGTAGCTCATGGATAAAATTTATTACAAAAAGGAACTTGTATATGTATAAAACAAATGCACCCAAATATACCTTTAAATGAGATAAATTAAGAGGTTTTCCCTGTAAAACTTCAAGAAAAGATTTAAAAGACAATACTTGGCTTGGTAACCGATTAATAATATAAGAAAAAGTTAACACTACTTGAGACCAAAAACTTTCGGAACATGCATTTGTATCATGAAGGCACGAGTTTTCTCCAGTAAGTCTCTATTCTTGCATTTAGATACTCTGTTTTGTTGAAGAGTACCAACACAACTAGTTTGATGACAATGCCATAAGAATTTAAATAATGTGTCATGCTTTTAGACATATATTCTACACCATTATCAGAACATAGATTTTGAACCTTAGTAGAGAATTGATTTAGAACAAGCATGTGAAAAACTTCAAAAACATCCACAACTTCACTTTTAAATTTTTAATAAGTGAACACAAGTAATACGAGAGAAATCATCAATGAATATAATAAAATATTTAAAACCATCAAATGATTCAATGGTAGGACCCCAAATATCAGAGTGTACAAGCTCAAACATTTTATTACTTTTAGAAGAAGATGAAATAAAAGGTAATCTAGAAGATTATATAAATGGCAACTATCACAAGAAATAGATTTGTTGTCTAAATGAGGAAACAATTTTGTAAGGACATTTGTTGATGGATGTGCTAGATCTTGATGCCATAGATTATAATCTGTTAATAAAGAAGATAGAGCGGAAGTTTGAGAATTCTTTGTGTTTAGAAAATCTCTAGCGACATAATAGAGTCCTTGTAAGAAGAAGCCTTCACCAATCGCCTTCTTGGTGACAAGGTACTGAAAAGACACCATGTAAGGAAGAAATAGAGCACAACAATTAAGAGCTTGAGTGAGTTTACTAAGTGAGAACAACTTTGCTGGAAAAGAAAGAACGTATAAAGCTACTAAGTTTACATCATTTTGAAATAACTTCAGTTTTCCTTCACCAATGATAGTAACATCATGTCCATTAGCAATAAAAACATGAGATGGAGTAGGATATTTTTTGAAATTTAACATATTTGTTCATTTATTTGTCATATGATTAGTTTCACCAGAATCAACAATCCAAAAATCATGCACATTATTTAATTTTAAAGTAGATGAAAGAGCATTTGATATACCTTCATTGCTTTCAAGAGAAGGGTGCTCAGGGATTCCCAAGAGACTAGTAGACTTACCAACAAGTGCTGTGGAATTTGATTTTGCAACACTTGAAATTCCCATTTCCCCCTTCTGTTGAAGATATGCAACAAACTCATTGATAAGTGACATTGGGTTAGAATTATAATTTACCATATTTCCTTGTAAAGTGTCGGTAACATGAGCTTTGTGCTTTGAATGTTCCTTGTTAGCAAACTTTGGTTTTAGCTCTGCATTGAGCACCCAACATCGTTCAATTTGATGTTCTAGATGATGACAGTGTTGAAATTTTAAATTTAGTCGCTTGCCTTTATAAGGAATTCCCATTTTGTTTTGATGATTAATAACATAGTCATGAGAATCAGATGATTGGGACTTATGTTATTCATGTCCTTACTTCTTCTTTCTTAAATATAGAGCATACAAATGATAAGAACGAAATTTTGGGGGACATGAAAATATAACTGCGAAGATCTTCATAGTTAGAACCAAGACTTGCCAACAGCTGAAAAATTTTTTCTTCTTCAACTCATTTACGAAGTACAACAACATCAATGGTGTATGGACGATACACCTCAAGTTCATTCCACATCCCTTTTAAACTACCAAGTAATTGAACAAAAAGTTTACTAGATTGTTGCAAGTTTACAATGTCTTGTTGGAGTTCAAAGATGTAGACAACAATTATTCTATTGACCATACATATCATGAATTGTTGTCCATAATTGCACAGCGAAATCTGAATAGCTAAAAAATTCAGTAAGATGCAGATTCATGGAATTAAGGACCCATGAGTGCATCAATTGGTCTTTGGATAACCAAGCTGCATATTTTATAGAATTTTCATTGGAGGAGTTTTCTCATCGATAAAACTGAATTTAGATCTTCCACCCAAAGAAAGAGTTATGAATCTTGACCAAGAAAGGTAATTAAACTCATTTAACACAACGAAGTTCAAACACCAATTTGGGTTAGATTCAATTTCTATCCTAGTTGTCACAATTGAAGAACTTGCAGCATCTGTAGCAGATGACATGCTAAAAGAAGATTGATTTTCTGCCATAGGTCGATCAGAAAAAAAAAAGGTAGAACAACCGCTTTGATACCATGTAGAAAAACAAAACAAAGAGCTTTTTTATTCTGATTCTTTTATCGTATAATACATATTACAACTTTATTATATAGAAGAAACTACTTAAAGAGAGTAAATCTTAATCCTAATACTTAAGAGATATTCTTGTTATACAGAAATATTAATAAAAAATAACTAATTATCTAATTTACAAAAATAAACCTATATTTTAGTTTTCAGATAATTAATAATACAATATTAAGAGAATATTGTTGTTTTCACAAATTTAATATTTTGTTCCCAGCACGTAAGATTCATTGTGTAGGAATGTGGATAAACATTATGCCTTGATTTTTTATATTTCTTCAATAAAAACATTGTCCATATGCTTTGACTTAAACTACCACCATTTTGTCTTTTTAAAAATATATGGTATATGAAAGTGAAGGGAAAAAATTGAAAGGTACAAGAAGAAAACTCATTATGATTTTCTAATGGGCTGGACGTGCCAACCATACGCTAGCCCACTTGTATAATTTAAAAGTCTAAAAGGTATTCTTTAATTACACGATTATCTATATAATTTCCACTGCCACCTGTACTTGTTATAGATCCAAATAATTTATTTATTAAGATTATGAAAGGTACAAGAAGAAAACTCATTATGATTTTCTAATGGGCTGGACGTGCCAACCATACGCTAGCCCACTTGTATAATTTAAAAGTCTAAAAGGTATTCTTTAATTACACGATTATCTATATAATTTCCACTGCCACCTGTACTTGTTATAGATCCAAATAATTTATTTATTAAGATTATGAAAATTTATTTTGATTAAATATAATAAATAAATACTATATTTTTATTTTTAATAAAAAATGATAATCACTCATTCAAAATTTAAGTATACTTAAGCCGTCTCACCTCTTTTCAAAACAGAAGTATATTATTAAACTAACGTTTAATTAAAACAGCATCACCTTTTTTTTTTATTTACAAGATAAAATTTATATATATATATATATATATATATATATAAAAGTTTAGACCATATTTATTTTAATGTTTGTGCATCCACGGGTGATCATCTTTGAGGATTTTGTTGGAATAAATTTTTTTTCAGAGAATAGTAGTATTTTTTTTATCACTGTAGAATAATATGTTGTCTATTTACTTTAAAAATAAAATTGTGAATTTTGAACTCATATAAAAGAAAATCTTAGTTGACCTCATTTTTTTTAAGGATTTCCCTGACAGTCTTGCTTTTAGATTTAGAAATATTTTAAAAATCAATTTTGTCATATTAAGAAAAGAGTAGCTATTAATTTTTTACTTTCTTTTATAACAATTCCACTTGTTAGTTAATGTCTCTTATCTACACATAATTATATCTTATTTTAACAAAATATAAGTTATATCATAAATTTCTTCCATGTCTCAAGTAAGTAAACTTTTAAATATCTTTTAATAATTTTTTTAGATTGATATCTTTAAATAAAATTCCTGACTCGGTTCCTAACTATTTTTTAAGTAATTTTCTTTTGCGGAAAGCGAAATTTATTTATTTTTATGTAAGACCAACAAACAATAATATGTAGGGGCTATAAATTTCTAATTTAACAAAGAAATTATACTATATAAAAGACTAAAGAAGTTATTATGCTGATATATATATATATATATATATATATATATATATATATAAAAGTAGGAAAAAAAAAGTTTTAGTAAAGAAGAGTTTTCTTCCACTTTCGTAAATACAAAATCTTTTTAACTTTAAGTCCACTATTAGCATCATCATGATTGAGAAAAACAGCCTAATTTGCCATCAATTTACATTCTTTCTGTTGTATCAACATCATGAAACCGGTTTAAGAATAACTAGGTTTCACAATCCGGAAATGGAAGACTTCCTCCCTAATTTTTAGCAATGTCATTCACGTAATCATGATTGATGCAGATAATTAGATAGTAGATGAAAAGAAACATGTTTCAAATACTTTCACACACCCTATATATTCTTGATAACTAAAATTTATATTTGAATTCTACAAGGTGACGTGAGTCTCATTCTTTATTAATGAAATCACTTATAATTGTTAATAAATTTTAACTAATAATATAAAATATAAGATAAAATAAGTGTCCAAAAGTGTGTTATCACATAGATAATAAAACAATCAACCATCATATCAACTTATATCATAATCTTGTTTGGATAAGTGTTATAATCTCATCCAGACCCAATTATTTTAAATTTATTTTACAATGGACAAAAGATCTAATGATTAAAGAAACACATGTGAGAATGAAAAAGATTTTTCAAATATGAAGGTGTTCAAGCTAACAATTGATTCATATCTATAAATGTCAAGAAACATTAAGAAAAGTTAAAAAACAATAATTTAAAGAAAAAATAGACCTAATTCTTTCTGCTCAACCTGCATATATAGACAAGAGTTTATTTGTGTATATTGCATAGTTTTTGGAATAATAAACTAGTTAAGACCCATTTTCTTTTTAGATGTCTTTTTATGTTTTGAGTGCGTTGAACTTTCCAAATTATTATCTATGTTAGTGGAATCTAATTGTTTAGTAAAAAATATATAGAAAGTGAACACATTAGTAGGGACAAAAAAAGCTAATGGGAAATTTTAATCTACCCTATAAGTAGTGGGTTTGTTTATATAATTGTTTAGTGGGTTTGTTTGTGGTATTTTATTTCTCTAGTTTTTAATCTAACCTATAAGTAGGAACATTTTGTAAACTTCCAAGGCACAAAAATAAATCAAATTGAGTGTTTTTTTATGGCTTGGTAACAATTAGGGTAGGGTCACACTTCCTTAATAACTTTGTTTATACCAACTAGTTGCAGGTTGGGTCAAATTCCTCCTCACTTTTGTTAACCTGTTTTCAAAACAATCCTTGCTAGATTTATATCACTTAGTTTCTCTAAAAACACCATGAGAAAAAATATATATAAAAAAAAAAAGACTCTTCTATAAACATTTTAAAAATATGTAAGACTTTTTTGCTAATTTGTAAAAACTTTCTGATAGAACTTTTTTTGAAAGATGTATGACTTTTAAAAATTAGCATTAAAAACTCTCACATCATTAAATAAAAAAACTTAGGAGAAACTATTATAACTTTTTTCTTTATATTTTTTTCTCTTAAAACTACTTCCGGAAAATATCATCCATAATATATCTAGTAACAATCAGGATGCTGAACACAAATATATCTATCTTACAAAATAATAAATCCATTGGTACTCTAAAGAATAAATTTTAGCTTCCTACACAAACCAAAGGATTGAATATAAGTCATTAATTTCCCGTTATTTACAACATAAACCTAAACCCAAACCCAAACTCAAACCTAAGGTTCCACGAATCAATGACAACTGAAAATTATAAAATTTAAATTTGGAACAGAACAAATGAACTCTCCTAGAAGCAACAATAATTGACAACACAGAATAACATGTTCAGTTGTGGGGAAGCTTTATGATTTTTTGTAGAACCACAGTCCTAGCTCTTATAATGTCTCGGCTACATGTATCAGCTTGAACTCCTAAATCTTCAACATTCTTCATAAAAACTCCCAACTTCTTCTTGATCTCCTCTATTGCAACCTTCACAGCTTCCTGCTCAATAGCAAAATCCACATTCTGGAATAGAGACTCAATCTCAAGTTCCAGCCGATCAATGAGAACCCGGATGTTGTCCAAGTCCTTTATAGCAACATAGGTGCCAACTTGCATAGAGATTGTTACTTCCTTACGTCCTTTCACAGCATCTTCGTAGTTCTTCAACATGGAGTCGATCCACTTTCCCATTGAACCAATTGGGACAGCAGTAACAGCAGCTAGAGCAGCTGCAACATGTGGACTAGCAATTGCTGCAGCCACCACTGAGCAGATCAACACTGCAGCAACTGTAGCTACAAATATCATACTTGAGACCTTCCTCCAGGTATGAATCTGCTTTGCTTTCTTATCAAGCTTGCTTTGTCGTACTCGCAATTTCTCAAGCATGAGTATCTGCTGATTGTAAACAGCCTTATACATTTGGAAGAATTCTTCAGTGAAAGGGTCACCAGCAGCCTTGAAATTTTTCAGTTCCTGTAATGTCCTCGTATAACAGTTCTCTCCCAACCCTTTTTCCTCTTCAAAAAGTTGAAGAGCCACAAGAATAAGCAATTGGTTATCCCTAGCTCGCTTCAGGCACTTCTCTAATGCAGTACAGAAATCTAGAGTCTGCAAGCTATTATCAAAGTACTCCTCAACAAGCTCAAACAGTTCTTGGTTCTTCCATATATCTTTCTTACAATCTAAGATCACCTTCACAACTTCCTGATTCATCTCCAGAAGGCATTCGGTGACTTGTTTGAGAGACTCGAATGAAAGGGACCGAACTTCAACTCCAACTGCAAGAGTATTGATGACCTGATTGGCTCGAACTTGAATGCTGGTGTCAAAGGACTGCAAATCAGAATCAAGCTTGCAGGCAGCCTCATATGACCTCAGTTCAGTTACCATATCAGTATTCAGGTTAATACCAGATGATGTTTCAGGGGTCTTCTTGCTCATATGGCCCCCCATTCCTTCAATTGAAATTATCTAACCAAGAAAAATGCAGAACCAATTTCAAATCAGAACCTGATTACAAGAAGGAAAAAAAAATCCAGTTCCACCAAAAGATTCACCCAGTTTATGATTATGGGTGCAAATGCAATAGTTTGAGAACAAAAGTCTTGCCCTAATCTCAACAAATTTGAGGGTAAATACAATCTAGTTCAAAAAAATCAAAGGACACTATTGTTATCCCATAGATTTACACACATGAGAAACTTTACCATATCACAAGCAACATCAAGCAAACCAATTAATGGATATTATTGCTATATCATAAATTTGCATACATGAGAAACATTACCATAACACAATAACCACAAAAGCACAATATACCATTTTACTTTAAAAATCACACAGAGCAATTTCTAATTGGTTTATTGTGTAAGTCAAAGTGCATGCAAATTATGCTTTACAAAAAAAACATTAATATTGGTAAAGTGAAAAGTATCCAGCTATGATTATCGATTCAATATTCTGGAAAAGGAAAAAAATAATATGAGCCTCATCCCAACAAATTTGAGGTAAAGACAATCAATTTCAAACAAAACAAAGGACACAATTGCTATCTCATAGATTTGCACACACGAGAAAATTTAATATACCACAATCAACTTCAAAAAAATCAATCATTGGATACTATTGCCATCTTATATCATAATAACCAAAAAAGCACAAGACACCAGGTTATGAAGAATAATGAACAAGTTGAATGAATCAAGCAGACCCAGATAGAGAATTTTGTAAAGTTCAAACCTTTGAAAGTGATCGAGGAAGATAATAGGTCCCAGAGAGTGATCACGACAATAGCTTGATCTAACAATTGTTGGTAATCTCTTTCTAAAAAGGGCAAGAACAACTTGGGTGAGGCTTAAGGTAGGAAACTGAAGATCTCAAAGACAATTAGAACTGCTATATACGAACAAATGTGGGAGCTTTGAGGTGTGTATGAATAACTTGCACGCATAAGAAAATCTATGTGCAAACGCGGAAAGCAAGCAATGCACCTTCTTTGTACAGTGGACACATTTTTTGCATTTATTAACGCGCAAAGCGGCAATGAAACGAGGAAGACAAGGTTGAAGACTTGAAGCACCAACTAATTATCATTGCACTTCGAGACCGTAGCCACATTATTGTTACTCATCAATAATATAAAAAGTGAAACAACAAAGGGAATCTCATGTGAGTGCTTATTCTGCAAGTTTCTTAGTTCTACTATCTACGGGGAAAAAAGACTCCTGAAAACACGGTTTGTTTTTTCCTCTGAAATTACCAGAATGCTCATTTTTTTTTATAATTTTTTTATGTTTACTCTTCAAAAATTAAGTTTATATACTTTCATTTATATGCGGTCACGTACTAGAAAATCCTCGTACATATAATTTTAAAAATGATTATTAACAATATCAATAATTCTATATTATAATAATAATAATAATATATTTTTAGACAATAATATAAAAATATTTATATTATTAATATATTATAATTAAATGTATCCCTTTTATATATTAAAGTATTTTTTACATACATAAAGAGAAATTAAACTCTGAAAACGTGTCCAAATAATAAACATGATTATAATCAACAAAATCTGCTAGGGATAATAAATAGTTGTCATTATATAAATATGAAATGAGCTTTACTAAACTACATATTTTCCTTATATGGAACAAACAAAAGCATTAAAGTGTTCATTTAGTTTTTGATCTATCTTTCCTCCTGATAAAACAAATGGAACATTCTAATTTGTAGTTTCTACATCCGAATCTATTGTATATTAAGATATTGGACAAAGAAAAAGAATGAGCTGTAGTGAAAAGGGATAAAAGGACCACATTCTAGTTTGAATCTTCCAAATTAAGTAAATGTTACACTTGAAAGTCCAAATTTAACAGCTGCTAAACATGTTTGCATCAACAAGAACATCTATGTTCCATCCATCTCAATTTAGCTACTTGGTAGCCAAGACATACAGCAAAAAGGACAGTAAATATTAAAATAAAAATAGAAACATATGGATAAATGAGCATTATGATCTTTAAAATATTTTACTTTATATATATATATATATATATATATATATATATATATATATAATTAGCCCCTTACTTGCTTAAGAGTTCATCTTCCCGATCCTTTCAAGATTGATTTTTCTATTTCTTAAAAAATGAAAATAAAGTAAAAATAATTAATACTATGTTTTTGTAATTGCAAATGAAAATAAAATATAAAAGTTCTTTTGACAGAATAAAAAATAAAGGTAGAAAATACTTTTCTAACGTATACCATCTTTTAATTGAGGGTATGTATCATCATTATATGTGTTGTTTTTTATTTTGTGTTAAGTATATTTGACATTCCTAATATTTTTCAGAAAAGATATTTGTAGTTCCAAAATATTTTTAGTTTGGTCAACATTTTTAATTTTTTTTTGTTAGTATTATTTAGTCTCTATCCATTACTATAATTGTAAGTGAGTATTTGAGGATACATGTGTCCTTCAAATACAAACCATATTCAGCAGCCCACCATTTACAATTACATTGCACCCTTCAAATGTGAAAAAAAGATTACTTCTATAAGGGAGATTAAATACGGTTATAAGAAGTTTATTTAAGTTATAAAAATAATCTTATAAACGGAGTTTCTTATAAAACTATTTAAGTTATAAACCATTTATCGTTAAGAAGACATTGTAATATAAGGTTTCAAAGAATATATGTTTATACTAGTTCACTTAATGTGAGTTGCATCCAGTCTCTTCTAAGTACCTCTTAAAAGGTTCTATTATTTCAATCAGAAATATAACAAGTATTCTTTTTGCTACTTCTGACTTATAATAAATATTCTAAACACCTTCTAGTTTTACAAAACATCTCCCTTAAGATGAAGACTCAAGTATTGTTTAATCACTAAGTTACTCCTGGCTTTCCACCGAGTATTCTTTCAACAACAAGTCACTTTTGGCTCTATAAGATAAAGGTTATAAATAATACAAGGTTAACTCTTAAGGATATAATATAATTGTTTCACTCACACTAAGTAAATTCACTAGTGAAAAATAGATAGCTTATGCTCACAAGAAGGTTTTATAAGAGAGACTTCTTATCATTCAAGGTGAGTGTATATGAAACTAAGATAACACCTGAGAAAGTTAAGAGAATTAATTCTCCTCTACTCTAAAATGTAGCTTTGTATGAAGTTCTCTTATATATTTCTTCTCTTTCATGAACCTCTATTTATATCTTTTAAATAATAATTGTTGCTCCTCTTCAATGATGAAAAATTGGCTACTTGTAAGTTAATAATTGATTCTGCATACATGCATTTTTTTAGAGTTTATCATGAACTTATCACCATTTCTCTGATATTTGGCATCTGTTATCTCCTTTATGTATAAGCTTTTTCTTATTGTGTAGAGAAACTTTGCTCGAGGTGGATCTCAGCTTTTCAACTTTGTACATCACTATTGTTCTTGGTCCACTTGCATAATTCGAATTTCCATTTTTGTGCCACAATACGATGATGATTCTCCACTATAGAAGTTTACTAATCATAAGATTCAAATGATATGATCAAATACTGATCTTCTGATCATTCTTTGTCTTGCTATGTTTTTGTATCTTCTTCGAGCTTATAACAAAGTCTTCTATCTAGAGCTTGAATCTTTGATTTTTATTGAATTAACTTTGTGTTGATCATGTGCGTCTCCTCTTCAAGATTCATGATCATGAACTTTGCCTAATTCCGCTTCTAGGGATATAGGATAGAAGGTGTGTCTTCTATGGTTAGATAGTTCATAAGACGATATTTTCCTATAGAGAAGATGCTTACTTAGAAGAATGTGTGATTTCCTTGAGAACAAGTCTTCATAAGATGGTCTAAGTTTCTTCAAAAAGTGTTGTCTTGTATAGCAAGTCCCTTAAAATGGTCTTGTCTTCCTCTATTAAATGCTCCGAGATAGATGTCTCTTATCAAGTTAGAAGTTTCAGCCTTCGCCAACAACTAAACAATGGATGTTGATATGGTTAACAACTTTGGTCTTCTGATCTTCTTTAAAACCTTCGGTCTTCTAGTCATCATTAGAAGCTTCTGTCTTTTAAACTTCATTGGAAGCTTCAACCTCCTAGTCTATAGTAGCTAGTCTTCTTATTAAAAGTTTTGGTCTTCCGCAACTTTACATCTTTTGATCTTGCAATAGAATGCTTCTTATTAGATGACCTACAGGTTGACATCTTCTATATCATACTAAAGGCTTCTTATAGGCTGGTGTTTTGTTTGTTAACATCTTATCTTCTTATAGTACTATATAAGCATTTTCTAGTTTGTATAACTCTGATCATCTTATAATTAAAACATCAAATAATCAAACTTAATTTATTTATTAATCATCAAAATCACAAGAGTATATATGGATCATCTAGTTGTTCAAACCTTCTAAACATAACAAAATGTAGTTGCCACATTTTAGGGGCAAACACGAACAAATGTGTTTGTTAATAAATACTAACTTTAATAGTTTTTATTTCTTATTTTAAAATACTTAAATAAAATTCATAATTTTTTTACTTCCCACCATGTCAAATGAACAAATGTCTCATTAGCATATTAATCTACGTGACATACGAGATTTGGATATGTGTGTCACCAAATACTCACTATTATGTAAAATGAGAGAGACTAATAACACTGAAGAAAAAAAATATGGAGGACTTTGACTGAACAAAAAAATGTTTAAGGACTACAAATACATTTTTTTGAAAAAGATTAGAGATCTCAAACATACTTTAACTTTTATTTGTTATAATGTAATTAACACTTAGTTTGGATTAACAAATTAAAATAAATTGGCTAACAACAAAACCACAATTGTTGACCTTATCACTTAATCAAATAATCCCAATTCCATGATTACTGACCTATTTCATTGTGTAATGTCCTCTACAAAATCAACTCAAAAGTATTAATCAACTACCTAAAGCCTATCTTCCCTCGTACCATCTCACCATCTCAATCTGCTTTTGTTGAGGATAAATACATCTTGACAATATCATCCTAGTTTTTAAAATTATTCATCATATGAAAAATAAGTATAGGGATAAAATTAGGGAAGTGACTCTTAAGTTGGATATCAATAAAGCATTTGATATTGTCAATTGGAATTATTATGAGGAAAATGGATTATAGGTCAGTTAGATTCAACTCTATATTCAGAATGTGGTATACCTAAGGTGACGACTATCACCTTACCTCTTTATCATCTACATTGAGGAACTTTCAACACAGATAAAAAAAATTGAGAATAGAAGAGACATTCATAGGGTAGAGGAGTGTAGAAGGGCTTTTATCCTCACACATCTATTATTTGCTTATAATTGTTGTATTTTTTGCAAGGCACATGAATTGGAGCCTAGAAACAGCAAAGAGATCCTAAACATTTATAAGATATCATCAGGGCAACTTATTAACTTCCAAAAATCATAAATCCTTTTTAGCTTCAATCCACCTCAACGTTTGGAACATGAACTTTCCACTACCTTTTGAATTTACAAAATAATTGGAGTAGGTAAATATTTGGGATTGTCCTTTATTATTGGTGGGAATAAAAAATAAGTTTTTGGATTCATAAAAAATAGACTTTGGTAAAGAATCAATCATTAATCCTCAAGGAGACTATCTAAAGCATGAAAGGAAAGTCTTATAAGATTTGTGGCACAATAAATCCCTTTTGATATATGAGTGTTTTCTTGATGCAAACCAAGTTTGCAATCCCTTGATATTTCTCCTTGAGGTTCCAAGCACCATGAAATGGAGGATGGAAGGAAGAAGAAATGGAGTGTGATGGCGCCACTCTTAGGAAATAGATAAGCTAAAAATTATCAAGTTTACTACATGGGAAGAAACTCTTGATAAAAGCCAACTAGGAAGAGGTTTCTTAAGTGAGAGGTGTTGAGATGACATGGCTAAATTGGTAAAGTATCTGAAGTCTCATAGTTTTGGTTTTGTAGAATGTAGGTAATAGATCTAGTCTTGATCATTTTGTGGTACCAAATAGGTTCATAGGTGTGGTACTTGTATGTTGTAAATAGGCTTGTGGATGTGATTGTGTAGTTTAAGCATGTCTATCTTTACTTTTTTTTCATAAGTGAATCTTGAATTATAGCTAAGTATTGTTTGGAAGGTAAAAGGAATCAATTTACTAATTTAAGAGTTAATTTCCCACTAAGATAATCAATTACTTAAGTTGGTAACAAACTACTTAAGTTGGAACAAGCGAGAAAGTCATAAAATCTAAGTTTGACATAAGTTAATCTATTACCGTAATTAGATAATCGATTATCCTACACAGGAACTTAGAACTCCAAAGTTCAACCTCTTTGATTGACTTCATAATCGATTACCTGTAGAGATAATCAATTACCACAGAGAAAGTTTCTTGTACTGGGTTTGTTTTAAGTCATAAACAAGGTAATTGACTCCGTAATTGATTACCAAGGTCTATGCAACATATAAAAACTTTTTCTAACTCATTTTTAACAAGCTTTTGAAAAGGAAAAAAGGTTATTGAGAAAACCTTATGCATTATCTTTGAAAAACCCTTAAAGATTCAATAGAAAATCCAAAAACTTGAACATGGAGATTCAAGATTTGTGATTGGTTGAAGATAGAGATTGATTGAAGGTTATTTGGTATTGGTAAATCTTCACTTTTTAGGTGATATCATTCTTTACCCTTTCTTTGTGTTTTAGGTAATTGAATTTGTAATCTCTAGATGGCTTTTTGGTATTATAGGATATCTTGCAATGGGGTGTTGTAAGGGTGAGACGTTTGTGAGTGACGGGGTGTCACGGGTGTAGCAAACTCTTGTAGGGTGCAAGGGTTAGTCAAATTTGTTGTAGGTGTTGTTTGGTATTTTTCATGTAAAAATATAAATATGTGATTGCATGTATATTGATTTTTAGTGGAAATCAAATTAGTGAGAGGCTAAGTCTAAAACTAGATGTAAGTCTCTTGATTGAACCGGTATAAAAACAACTTTGCAATCTCTTTATTCCTCTCTATAATTGTACATTAGATTGAATTGAAAATTGTATGTTTATTACTATAAAAATTCTTAATATCTTGAATAATTGAAAAGTTATAAGAGAAGGAAGATTCTTTGTTCAAGAGTCTTGTGGGAAGCTTGAGGTATTTAACGTGTATAAGGTTGGATATCATTTATGCAGTTGGAGTTGTACGTTGTTTTATGGAGTCTCTTACCTTTACTCATATGAAGCAATAAGAAGAATTCTTCGTTATTTAAAAGGTACACTTGATTATGACTTGTCATATTCTCCTACTAAGTCAGTCTTATGGGTTTTTGTGATAGCGATTTTGCAAGAGATGTTGATGATAGAAAAAACACTAGTAGTTTTTTTTTTATGGGTGATTGTGCTTTTACTTGGAAAATTCTGAAAAACAAGACATTGTTACATTGTCTACTTGTGAGGTCGAGTATGTGACAACAACCTCTTGTACATGTGATGCTATTTGGTTAAGAAGATTGTTGAAGGAACTTAATATGAATGAAGAAGAATGTACAAAAATTTATGTTGATAATAAATTTGGCTTACACCTTGCAAAAGAATTCAATGTTTCGTGAGTGGAAAAAACACATAAACACGAGGTATCATTTTCATGAAAGACTGTATTACCAAAAAGGAAGTGGAGATAGTTTATGTGAAGACACAAGATCAAATTGCAGATATTTTTACTAAATCACTTAAGTCAGACTATTTTAGCATATTGAGAATAAGACTTGGAATGCAGAAAAAATTGTTAGGAGTTTTCTAATAATTAAGGGTTGAAGAGTCATGCATTATATGTACTAAAAGAAATTTATTTTGTGTAACCACTGTTATTTGAGACATTACGTCATTATTTGTCTTTATGTGATTATGTAATGATTACTCCACTATAAATATTCTAAGGCACAGAAAGACAAGGGAAATTCCCAAAGAATCAAAACATATGGTGTCTATAGTTTGGACTTCGCATGTGCCTCCAATCTAAAAGTAAAATGAATGAAATTTTCTTTTTCATCTATAGATTTCAATCTTCCGGTTGTTGCTTATGATCCTGTGCAAACTAGCAAGTTTATTCACTTATTTTAATGAATAATTTGAAGTTAAAAAAATACTCTATTCCAAATAATTTAAAGAATTCAATCTTACAATGTCTTTTCTACACTGTCCAATTATAAATTATTATAGTTTTTTTACGCGGTCCAGTATTATTATATAATTAAAAAATGGTTACTTTAAAATTTATATGTTAAAGTGATTTCCAATTAGCTAGTAGTTTGAAAATCTTTATATTAATAGGATATCAAAATTAAACTCTATTTAAGTAAATATTAACTATTAAGCACAAACAAAATACTCTTAAAACTCCAAATTCAATATATTTTTTGAGTAGTTGAGAAAGGCCAAAGGTGCGACCGAAGACTTATTTAAAATTGTGGGCCTGTTGGTGTTAAAGAATTAAAGTATTAATTGTTCGAGTTTGGCATTTTATGTTCATTGGGATATACTAATCAATTATTATTATGGTTATGTTTCTGTTGTCTATGTTTTTATAATTTGGTGGATGTTGAGTCCCCCTTCCTAACCTATATTTTCACTTGTCTTAAAAATCATAATGGTTGAACTCAATCCGACTTGCAACTAGCGTTACGTGAATTATGCACCATAAGCCAATTTGACTCACTGATGAATTGAGTTGATAAAAGACTTACTTTTTCCATGTTTGATGAATGAAGACAATTTGTTCCTCAACCTACCTAATTTTTTCCACATTCCATTTCATACCATCCCAATGACTAGTCTAAAAAAATAAAAAATAAA
Organism: Psophocarpus tetragonolobus; assembly: GCA_037954015.1. Classification (NCBI taxonomy): domain Eukaryota; kingdom Viridiplantae; phylum Streptophyta; class Magnoliopsida; order Fabales; family Fabaceae; genus Psophocarpus; species Psophocarpus tetragonolobus. The sequence continues at coordinate 100,934,233 of CM075689.1, forward strand.
AAAACCTATAAAATGAAATGCAAGAAAATTCCGGAGACGCAGAAAGAAAAACCCAAAATAAATTTAGTTATGAGTTATGACATTATAAGAAAAAAAAAAAAAGGCAAAGGGAAGTTCCTTGATTAACACGAAGAGCACATTTGGTATATTTTTAACTTTTTATGGAAAAAAAAAGAACTTATGCCAAACAGACGTTAACATCCACACTTCCCCCTTTTTTTTATAATTTTACAATAGTATCTTACCAAATTTGTGTTTATTTGGTATCACAGATTTTTCTCCAGATATGAAAAATTGAGCTGATGATACAGCAATATGACATAGATTCACAATCAATCAAAGATTACAAGCAAAACTAGACACAAAAGAAGGGAAAGATAAAAGAAGCAACAACGCCATGAACTTGAATATTCAAAATATGGACAGAAAAATTTGCACGTCAGGAAGAGCACTTGCACAGATAACTGAAAGCAATAATTTCTTTCCAGTGATTCAGTTACCAGAAAGACAATGGATACTCTACAGCAGAGAAGAGTTACGGAGAAGTAAACTAATCTTCTAACTTTTGCTTTAGTGTGCCCTTTTTAGACTTCTTTACCTCCCATGGTGGTAGGCAACCTTTATAGTGAGAGTGCATAAATAACGAAGACATTGATACTTCCTTCTGAGGCATTGAGATTGATGACAAGCAACTGAAGGCAGTTCTTAGTCTTCTTTTCTCACTTTCACACCCTTGAAAGTTGGGATCATGCTGGACAGTGGAAGTTTTAAGAGCATCAGGGAGTATGCAGTTGCAAAAGGAACCTATAAGAAGGACAAGAAATGATAAGTCATCAGAGAAGCATGACTAATAAGTTTGAGTGTGTGCAAAGGAAATTGACCACTAAAAAAGAAATCCACCCCAGATGGAACTTTTCCTTGAAAAGGTGAAATTTGCTTCTGTGAAATTATAACAATATAATTTAAGCACAAATTGTTTTAAGTGAACCACAGTAAGGATATGCTGCTAGAAGCATAGTAAAATAGGATGGGAACATTTTGATTTCTTATTGGATGGGAAATCACTGTCAACTAGCTTTCATGGCCAAATTTTGCGGGATGGAGAGTTGCACTTCACTTTTAACCATCTCATTTTAGTTGAACCAAGAAAATGTGAAGTAGTTCTTGCTCCTAATTTTCCACCTAATCAAAGCATGGCCAAAATAGTAAGCCTGCAAATGTCAGATATTTTGTTGGCAGATGCTGTATCATTCAAAAAAGGGGGCGCAAAGGTTCCCTATGTTAGATTTTCCAGGAAAAACTATCTACAATACATGAAATAATATAACCAAAACTTAAAGCATTTTTAGGTTCCAACTGTTCATTACTTGCCCATACATTCAGGAAGAACTGGGATATAATGCTTCTGTTTCATTGACTCAAAAAGTGATACATTCTAAACATAAAAGAACGTATCTGGAGTTTGAAAAGATGCCATACATTCAGCAAGAACTGCATTCTAATGCATCTGCTTTACCAATTCAAAACTGATACAATCTAAACATAAAAGAATGATCTAGAGTTTGAACTTTGAAAAGATGTCATATACCTATTCTTGCAAGACGATTGACCCATTTTGGTATAGAATTGCCTGTTAGCTTATAACAAATATCCTCGCAGAAATGGTTGCAGTTTTTCACAATCAAGTGATAAGTATCACCATTGTAATTTGTAGACTGGCGCTCCATGAATTCTCTTATCTGGAAAGGATCTAAGTTAGTAGTTCCCATGAATATTGACTTCCTATACTTAAAGCCAGGACACTGCCGAGGTTCAACCTCAAAGACACCACTTGTTGGATAGTCATGGGCTCCAAATGCGTATTCCACTCCATAAACTGTCAGTATAATAACTCAATTTTTTTAGAAAATATTCAGGGAATCTAGAATTATCTTTTCTCCAAATAAAGCAAACATAATAAATACTCAAGGTATTCTAAGAGATACATACACATATAGCCATAGATACATAATTGATTTCTCCAAACTATGAAGAAATATCCTTGGCTAAAAGAAAAAAATGAGGAAATATCAGTTTACTACTTTGTCTATGCATGTAATCATTTGAAGGGGTTAAATGACCTTTTAGAAGTAGGTCTATTAGAGGTTATTTCTGTCTCCATGATAATTAGAAAAATATTTTCAGTCCCTTACATGTATATACTACCTGCATTCAACTGATAAAACCTGGCAAGGCTGGCATGCATTGTTATTTCTTATCTCATTTTTTAAATACTAAAATTAGAAGCTGCCGAAGTGATAACTATCAAAGGAATATAAGTATTACATGAGTACTGAAATTTGGCTAAATAATTAGTGGTGCAAACAGGATATTACAAATTTCAAGTATGATGTACAAGAGCATACAACAATAACCAAGCCTTATCCCACAGGTGGAGTTAATGACATCATTAAATGATCAAACATGACCAAACACTATCAAAAACCAATTTTTAAATATAGGATGAAAGCTCCATGGAAAGGTGGCATTAGGTAGAAACAACTTTGACGCAAAACTCTACCACATATTTTTTTTATAAAATGCAGAAACATTTTTGGAGATGTTGAAAAGGTTTTAACTGTCAGCTGACCTTCAACCCCAGAGTGGAAAATACCAAGGCCAGCCCAATACATATAGCCATTTACTGTTGTCAAGTCATAGACATTGAGATAGACAGGTGTATTCCCAGGTATGTTGCCAGCTGATTTCACTTTAGAGAATATACAAAAGGGAGTGACGGATTTGTCTTTGAGACGAAGCCGTACAACAGAGGGCCAACCATTTTTAAAACTTGATTTCATCATATAAGTGAGCCCAAGAAGAAGTCAATATCTATTTCCTACCTGCATATACATAAAGACCCCAAAAAAAAGTCATTTGCACAAATACTACATAGTTGACAAAACATCAAAATCGAAAGCACATAAACTTTTTACCATTGAACTAGGCATTCAATTGATATTATGTGTTACAATAAAAAAGAACAATTTACAACAGGTTGTCTTCTATTTAAGGCACAAAATGTGAAAGGGGAATCTCTACAGCCATATAGTTTTCTCCAGATAACATCATCACCAATCTTTTGTATCTCAGCATGAAACCATGCCTTACGCATAGAGTCCACATATTTGTTGTAATAATACTTCTAAATATTCATAACTAGTGTTCTCAACACTTTCTGGAATGCTGATGTATGGCTATTACTTGTTCAGATATAGCTTGTTTCTATTTTTGGAAGCTAACAAATGCAGAACTCTCTTGAATCAATGTCAGAGCAGACTCATTTTTTTCCAGCACTAGAATGGGCTTTAAAGCTTTGGAAAAATGCATCAGTAGCATCAATGGTCTTCAGAGAACTACCTTCTACTACTTAATACAAATGAAACTGTAACTTCATTTTCATTCATTGGTGTTGTTTGTATTACATATAGATAATTAGATATACATACATATGAAGAGAATACTCATTTTAGTTAAATTATCTAGTTTAAGGTCAGTTCTGCTTTTCTGCATATATCATTTTGAAGCTATGCTGCAAGGAGCAAATTGCAGTGCAAAATACTCAATATAGCTTTATTGAGACTAATAGCATCAACATGAATGTCCATTTGATGTTTAGTTGAATGTGAATAAAGAGGATCTGGGAAGTAAGGATCAAAGTTCAAAAATGAGTTTGATGACTGTGGTCAATATTGACAGGCAAGACACCCAAACTGAGCAATTTCAACATACTAGTTGATGATATATAAAACAGAATTCATTCTAGCGACTTTAAGAGAGAGTAAATACAGTTTTGTGGGTTAACAAAATCAATGTGACATCGACAAGGTCTGTTTTATAGATGTTCCCTGTGTTGTTATGCCTACCATAAGAACATTTAATGCAAATCTAGTTTGAACAGAAAAAACTTCTGTAATAAAGGCAACACATTTAGCATTAATTCAGAAGAGTTATCAGCTGAAAAGATCTTGCAGATAGAAATACATAGCAACTCCCACTCTTCTTCAAAATCCTTCACAAGAACATTCTTAAAAAAATATATAAAAATGGTACATTCAATTAGAGAAGTTTTCCTAATAGGCAGACGAGAATCCAGAGGTTATACATTCCCAATTTATACTTGACATTTCACATTATTCAAAGCCCAAATCATTATTACAAAAATTCACTTTTAGCTACCAACAACTTTAATGTAACACATAGTACCACCTATACCTTAACACCATATTATCTCTTGATTCAATGCCCTTTAATATGAACCACGGAAAATCTTATCTTAATAATAACAAACTTAACTACTATCCATTAGTTAATACTTTTTTTGTTCCCTCAAGGGGAAGCTCATAATAGGCTTTACAAGGGGGAGATACAAAGGGGACAAGGAAATGAAAAAAAGCAAAGCATATTATGAGAGATCAATCTACGCACCTTCACCAACTAAATTGACTGAGGCAACAAACTATGTTTTAAACTGAAGCCATAAGTTCTCCAGGCTCATCCATGCCTTAACTATAACCACAACATTCGGACTTACACTATGCCTTTTTGGATACTATAAGGCCACAACAACAACAAAATGTACGTATGCAGTAACTAGTAACAGAGTATGGATGTACATCTAGAATCAGTACATTATTATAGAATACAAACAAGATGCAAAAGGCTCAACTCTAGCAATTTTAGTGAATATAAAAAAATGAATTTGGAGCAAATACTATATGGAAAAAAGTAATAGTTTTAAAATCCACTCTAATCTGACAACTCATGTAACTTCTGAGAAACAATCTCATTAAACCATCCCAGATTCCACAAAAAGATGCCCCTTACCATTTTTTCCTTTAAAATGAAGCCAAAATCTAATTAGCTAAGAGATAGATTCACAAATAATTACATGTTAAAAGTTCGAACTTCGAAGCAGAAAAAAATAGGAGTAAAAATGAGTAAAATTTACATCTTGGAATATTAATAACATAACTGAAGATCTAACTGATATCTGGGGTCAACTTCTGTGACATGAAAGTGGTGGAAGAAAAAAAATAGCAAAAGCAATGGGAGGGAGAAGAAAATCAATAGGCCACAGATCAGATTCCAAAACCAAGTATAAAGAAAAAAATAAAAAAATAGACAATGATAACAAGCAATGGACAAGTTAATTTTCCACAAAGAAACGCAACCAAAAAACATAAAAAGAATAAAGATAATTAAGCTTGAAACGAAGAAAAGGGTGAACAAAGTGAAGCAATGCTCTTGAGAAACATGGAAAGAAGAGACGCACGAACCTTTTATGTTGCAAAGGGTAGCTGCAAGAGGAGAGGGTGAAGTGAAAGAGTGCTTCAAAGTTTGAAAGAGCCATTGTTTGTGTGTCTAAGACAGAGAAAAAGAAAGAGAATGAAACAATGTGTGTACCTGAAACTCACACATTGTCTTAGCTCTGACAGAAGTGAAGGGTGTGTATGTAATGTAGTAAGAGTGCAGACACAAACTGGTTTGTCTCTTTTTGGTGACTAATGAGGAAAGATAGATAATCATTCATAAATATAAATAAATAAATAAATAATATATATATATATAACTGTAAATATTAATTTTGTTTGATTATTTTTTTAGTATATTAAATTTTAACTTTTTTAAATAAATAAATTAAAATAATAACATTTAAAAATATTATATTTTTAATTCAATTATAATTCATTTTTAATATCACAACATTATAATTGCACATAAAAATTTTCACAATAACATGAAATATGCGGAAAGATAAATCCATAGATAAAGAGACACAAGACGGACGTGTGCACGACTTTGTTACAAAATCAAAATAAAATTTTCAACAACATAAAAATCAAAATAATTTTATATAAAATTTTAAAAAAAACATTTAACCAAAAAAATGGGGAAAAAGAAGTACAGTGAAAAAAAAAAGTGACACAGACAGAAAATTTTGCAACTGAAAAGTGAAAAATGGTGAAAGAAATTCTGTCCGGATTTGACACTTTGACATTGACTGAAATGATGACATTGCGTTGAACGATGGATCAATATCTCTCTTTATTGATTGCCTTTTTTTTAATAAGGTGATTTCTGTGCTTACCCAAAAAACCACGCTGGACTGTGTGTTTTTATTTGTATGCTTGCTTATACTTTACTCAATGTTCATTGGTTTTTGGTATTTGGTAATGGAGAACTGTTTTTTCCCTTAAACCAAATGCTCGTCATTTTTGTTATTCCTCCCTCCCAAACTAAGTGTTGGATTTAAATAAATATTTATTTAATATAATATTAATTATTGTTATTATATCTATAATAATACTATTTTAATTTTTAATTTAATATTAATATCACTTTAATTATTCGATGTAATATTGGTATTAATTTTATTAAATTTTTGTTTTTTATTAATTTATGAAGTTATCTTAATTTATGTTAAATAACTTACGTCTATATTTATATTAAGACGGATGGAATATTTATTTTTTAACATATTTTTTAACATCGTATCTATTTTTATAGAAATTATTTAATTTCAGCCAGAAATATTAATTAATAACATAATTTGACTAATTTTTCATTAATATTTTATTTACAATATTCAGAGGGGAGTACTTTTAATTACATATAATATTTTATTTTATAAAATAAAAATATGTACTTTTTACCAAAAAATCTATTAATACTATCGATTGTACATAGTATTAATTAATTATTTAATATTTAAATAATCGATCTTAATTATAATAGTTAATAACTAATAAAAATTTAATTAGTTAAATAGTGCGTAAATTGTTGTAAATTATTTTCTTGAACTTTCATTAAAAAAAACTAATAAGAAGCAGTTTCTGGTCTTCAAGAGGAAAAATGGTTGCAGCTTTCAAAAGCGCAGCGTAGCATTTATATTTATTTTAAGTGTTACATTTCTGTTATGTTAATACAAAGTTGTATAAAGTTAGTGATAATTTATTGGAGTTTATCTGTAAAAAGTTGTATATGTTAAAAAACCCGTTAATAATCCATACGTTTAGAAATATTGACTTGAGTAGGAGTATTTCATAATTAATAAGTTACTTTTGAATAATATTATTTAATAAATAAAAATAAGCTCTTAAAATATATAATTAAAAAAAAATAAATATAAAAATAACTGATATTAAAATATGACAAAATAATTAATGCAATAAGTTACAAAAAATTTATATTATACCGTTATATCCTTTCATTTATAATATGTTTATTAATATATATAAATAAATATTTAAAATTTATATAAATTAATATAAAATTGTTTCATATTCAACTTTTAAATCTTAAAATAAATTTTATAAGATTATTTATTATTTATTTTTAAATAATTAAAAATATTAATAAGATGTATTAAATATTCTTTAATGAATACTTTAATCAATAGAATTTCTTTTCTTTCATTGAATTGCCTTCTAACGCTGCTTCATTCTTTCTTTACAGGCTTTTACACCAGCTTCATTAATCAGTATTGTGATGAGAAAATGTATTACTAGTATTTATCATATAGATAACAGGAGTTCATCAACAAGTATATACAAATCAATTTTCTGTACAATATTTATAATTATATACTTTTAAATATTAAATTCTATACAATGTTTATCTTATTGATAAAAGGAGATCATCAATAAATATATACAAATCAATTTTCTGTACAATATTTGTAATTATATATTTTAAATATTAAATTCTATACAATATATGAATTCATTTAATTATAACTGAAATTTTTAAACTTTTAAAATATCCATAACAAATTATAAAAGAAAAAATGTAAAAGGAAAATTAATTGTACTTAAATATTTTGTTCAAATAAAAAATAATAAATATTATAAAAGGAATAATATAAAAATAAAATTAAAGAAGTTATCAAAATTTTAGAAAAAATAACACTTATATTCACAACCATACTTTTTTAAATTATAAAGTTAAAGAACCCCATGTCCTAACCAAAGTTCGTCATATAAGTTCTAATTAATAATATATATATATATATATATATATATATATATATATATATATATATATATATGTAATAAAAGTAAAATAAAATAGATATAAACTCATTTAATTCTAACAAAACCTCCAATATTATATTCATTTATTTTATTAGCACTGTGCTGCTGTACGCATATTTCATCATACTTTGTCAATTATTATTATAAGTAAAAAACAGCTTGTGTGAAATAATTCGAATATCAATACGTTGTGTAGATATAACAATTCATTTCTCCAAATATATTGTATAATATCGTAGAATTTTAAAATAATAATACTTTTTGTATATATACTATTATACTTGGTGCTTTTTGTTTGTATGCACAAGTTGTAACAAAAAGTAAGGATCCCACACGTTGAAGAAACAGCTGGAATATGATTAATATATAATATATGAAATCGTCCTTTTAATGGTATCAATATGTTATACTTCTATGATTCTAGCCTTTGCAGGGAATCCTATGATACAAAAGCCCCTATTCCATAATCAAAATATAAAGAAAAAAAAAATAACAACACATCTAGTACACTTTCTTTTAACACGTTCTTTGTAATTTATGAGAAATTCATGTGGGTCATTGTTTTTAAAAATTATATTTTATATGATTTTTAAAAAAGTTCAAATGATAAAGACTATGTTAGACAGATCTAGTACACTTTCTTTTTCTAATTTTACAATTTTTAAAAAATTTCATAGGATAAAGAATATGTTAGAGCCTTTGAGATGCCTTACTATCACTTCAATCTTCAAATGCTAACTACCTTTTAATTTCAAATTGTTATTCAGTAATTCAACATTACATTGCATTTTTTTTTTAAATCAACAATACTATAACAATTGTTTTGTTATCGTCATATGTCAACTAGAAAGTAAAGGAAAAGTATTTTAAGTTTTTTTTTTTTTAATAGTGATCAATTGCTCTATTTATATGAATTAATTAAAATAAATGTATTAAACGAGGGTGTTTTTATTTGTCATTCTTCAATAAGACTGTTTCTATTTGCTTTTTATTAACGAGCATATTTTTTTAATAACTTTCTTAGTTTTTTATTTTTTAATTCATCATTTTAATATCTTGAATTATAATGTTTTTTTATGAACTATTGTAATTTTTTTAAAATTATATATTAATAAATAACATTATATCGTAATTTATATATTCAAATATATTTACTTATTACAAATTTTAATTATAATATAGTTTATATATAAATATTTATTTATTTATTAAAATTTTGGCTATGTAAAATAAATATTTATTTTATATACTACCTAAAGTCATAAACTAAAATACTACTCTTAAACCATTGTATATGATGAAGTTATTAATTTATATAATAACTATTTTAAAAACAACATTTAATAAATTTTTTAATTGATTAATTTATGAGAAGTTCAATTGACCATTTTCTTAATTATTTAAATCATAATAATTTTTTGGATATTAATTAATTCTGATCTAATAAAACAAATAAGATCACCACCACTATGTGACATCACTATCAACAGTTCAATGAGATGTTAATTTAGGCATGTGATACCATTACCATGACCTTAATTGCATTATTTGAACTATAGTTTCTACATTTTATCTATGCACTTTGAAAATTGCTGCATTTCTACTTTTTCATGTGTGTTAAGTCTAGCAAACCACTAACAAAGCATCATGTATTTTTCATCTTTCATGCATATTGGCTAGATCTAAAAAATGAAATACTGATTTTGACTTTAGTGTATAGGGTCATGGATATCCTCCACTAATTACATAATGTGCTTCAAACCTTGGACAACACTGCACAATTCATAAACAGGTACTTGGTTGTTCCCATTGTATCACCACAAAGTCCACATGCTTCATCTATAGGTTTTAAAATCTTCTGTTTTAGCAAATTATTCCTTGTTTGCAACTTATTCACTCTCAATCTCCATGCCAAGAGATATACCTTCGATGGTACTCTTTAAGAACTTGTAAGTTGATTATACAAGTCTAAACCCACCTCATGTATCCCTTCTAACAACACCATAGACTCCAAAAACTAATATCCCCTATTATATATCCTTCCCCCCTCCCCAAAAAAAAAAAAATCTTCACTAACTTCCCTGAAGCTTTGTTAGATGTTACTTCTCCAAGACTTTATTAGATGTTACTTGACCACCTATTTCATTGTCCTTGTTCCTCTAACTCAATGAAGTTTATATCGTTTCACCATGTGGAGCAAAATTTTTCTCTTACCTCCCATTTTGCATTTACATGCTCATACACACTAAGTTCAAAACTATTACCCACAAACTATCATGTTCTACGTACAATCTTCATTTTTACTTTCCTAACAAAGCTAAATTAAACTTACACATATCTCTGAAGCCCAAACCACCTTTGAGGGTATAATTTCAATTGGCAAGCCTAAAAATACAAAAGGTGTGATTCTCATCTTTTAAAAGAAATGAAGTCTTTTCCAGTCAATTTTCCTTCACATTTATTCTAAGTAATTGTCTTTTTGTCAAAATTTACTTTGATCCCTAAGATCAAAAGTATGGAGCACAATCTATAATGTTCTTCATTACAGTAATAACCCATAATAAAATAGTAAAGAATAATATATTGAATTTTGTATTAAAATAATGTAAATAAATACATAAATCCTTATAATCTTTAAATTTGGGCCTCTCTAAAAATAAAATAGAAAACAAGAATAATTAAAAAGATATTTATTCTAAGATTGTTACAAACCAACACTAAATAGAAAATTTTAATTAATAAAAATTTAGGTCTTAAAGTCTCCTTTGTTTCCAAAACTTCTTCCTTAGACTTTCAAAACAATATTGTTAATGAGATGAGAATATCAATAAATAAAACAAGTTTTAAAAAGAGTTTGCAAATAGCATTATTCTAAGCTGGTGCGGAATCTGAAAAAATCAACCATGGTACCTACAATTTAAAATAAAAATGTTCATGCTTATAAAAATATAATTTAATTTTAAATAATCTCTAATGATAATTCATGCAAAAAAGACCATTATCTAATTAACACTAAATGCAAACATGTAAATTCACAACACAATATAGTGATACTCATGATCACTTAGTCTCAGTCTATAGTTCGCAAAACCAGGTTTTCAATAGATTCATAAAAGGTCTATGAACTCATATTTCATACAATAATGTCTCATTGCCTTCACCGTGCTATTATGGAAGTATCTCGAATCTCTTTCTCATCATATTGAGGTATCTAAAACCTCTTCCCCATATTAAATGGATAAATCTCATACACAAATGTAACTCAAATTTCATCCTCATTCTAAATGGAAGTATCTCAAACAATTATCAAAACAATTTTCAAACATTAAACACATCAACAACAATTTTTAAAATCATATCATGGAGGGTTTCAAAAGATGTTTTACTCACCTTAAACATAACTCCTACTTTGGTTAATTCTTCTATCCTATTTCTCAACACTTGAATAACCATCTAGTTTATAATTTTTTCCTTTCAAGGGAACTACTTAACCCTATATAATAGCTTAAGATTGATTATCTCTCCTTTCTTTTGATAAAAGATTAGTTTATAGTTCAAATTTAAAATAAAACATTTTGTATCTTATCTTACTATTATTTTAAAAGTAATATTATCTTTAATCTTGTGATTCAAAATTCTAACTATTTAATCTTTTAATTATTTGATTGATTCTAAAATAATTATTATTTTGATCTTATTATGATTATCTCACCTAAATTCTACATTATATCTGCAAGTCAAATATATTTTCTATGAATATAATATACATATTAAGGTGAAATATAATAAACATTTATATCATTGTTTAAGGATTACAATTCAAATATAACAAACATTTTATCTTAACTACAATAATAATTTCATAACAATAGATTCCTAATATTTTAGTTTGAATATAAATTCTATCATATAGATTCTTTTTGTAGGGTTGTCATTCATAATAGTAGATTCCTAACAATAGATTCATAACAAACATTTTTATTCAAACGAATCTTTATTATAATCATTTCTTTATTTAAATAAAATAATATCTTAATATTATTATTTACTAAGTAGCTAAATTGTTATAAATCTAGATAATCATTTTATTAACTTATTTTAAAGATTTGAGGATGTTACATTTCTCCCTCTTTTTAAGAATTTCATCCCCAAAATTACCCAACCCTATCTAAAAGAAATAAATAGTTTTATAGATTTATCTAATGAACTATTGCACTAATAATATTTATTTTAATAATTTCTTTATTTAACCTAGATAATAACTTAATATTATTATTTATTAAGTAGTTAAACTATTCTATATTTAGATACCTGTTATTTAATTAATTTATTTTATGAGGAAATTTTTATTTTAAAAATTTGAGGATGTTACACAATCTTGACTACCTCTATTGACTTTCAATCCATCTTAGTTAGGAGAAGTGTATCATCAGCCAACTATAAATGTGTAATATTCACTCCTTACTTTTCCACATCGTACCCTTTCCATAGCCCCCACAACAACTACTTCATTTAGGATTTGACTTAAACTCTCCTTTGCTATGACAAACAAGAATGGTGAGAAAACATCACATTGTCGAAGCCTATCTACATCGAATTCTTTTGTAGGGTTGTCATTCATTAGCACTAAAACAAGTCGAGCTCATATATTCCTTTATCCACCTTATCCATTTTATTTTTTCATAAGTACCACAAAACTACCAGCTAACAAAGTCATAGGATTTTTCAAAATTCACTTTGAAACATACTAGATCTTTTTGCCTCCTTTTCACATCTTTCACCATCTCATTTACTATTAAAATCTCATTCAAAATTTGTGTACCTGCTGCAAAATCAGTTTGGTTTTGAAAGATTAATAAATGCATTATTTGTTTCAACCTTTTTGCCAATATTTTTGTTAATACCTTATACGTTATACATTATGAGAAATATTGATATGCAATCCCTTATCTTGAATGGATTATAATGGAGTGTATAAAAATTTAGAATAATTAATCTCTCTTATTCATTGATGTGATTGCATAAAAGATACATAAATAGAAGACTCTCTTATAAATTAAAAGACATATATAAATACACAAGTTAAAACACCAAAACTAAATAGGTTCGAGAATAACAAAAAAAAACATTAAGATATGCAAAACTAAGGTATAAACCAAAATGAAATTCATGATGGTGGTAGTAATACAACTAACCATTCACATTATGTTGTGATTGACCTTCCTTTTTCCATTTGGGATTCAAATCATGTTAATATCACAACTAACTATTTCTTAAAACATGGATTGCTACAATTTGAAAAAATACTAGTTTGTCAAGGCATTTCAATTTATTCAATTTTATGGATGCATTAAGAATATATACATTTTAAATCAATTGTTCTCAAATTTTCCTTTTGATATTCTTGTGATTCAAATTTTTATTAGAGTAAGGAGGAGGTGTGTTTGTCAAGTAAGTCGATCAGTTTCCAAAAACCTTCAACGAGGAAAATAAATTGTAAATTTAAAGGGGTAAACTAATTTCTTGGAAAGAAACGAATGAAAAGTTAATTTTAAAAATTAGAAGAACATTTCCAGAAATATACTAAAAAATAATTGAAAGGGAAGTGTGTTGAATAGAATGTTTATTATTATATCAAAAGTTATAGTTGATAATAATTAGAATGTAACTATTTCTACTTAACCACAACAAAGTGACGTATAATTAAAAAGAGCCTACAATTATTTAATTATAGTTGTAGGAGTTAAAATACAAGTTAGTTTTTTTTAGATACTATAAGTTATGAATACTTATCTTGTAGCAATCCATAGCCTAAAAATGTTGGTTAATCTAATTAATAATGTTAAAATTTTTAACAATTCATATTAAAAGTTGATAGGAATACTCATCTTGTGAGAATTCAAGGTCTAGGACAAAGTTAGTTATTACAATGAGTGATAATAAATCTATTGTTGACATTTTTTTGTCCATATTAATCTTGAGTTTTATTTTGTTTAACTAAGTGTTTATGTTGTTCAAGTGGGAGATTCGTTGAATTTATTTATCCTATGATGTCATGCATAGTCACTATGGTTATCAAACTCTTGTGTTAATTCTTAAATTTTACGAGTTTATGAATGCACTTACTTTTTTCAAGTTAACTCATGTGTAAACTCTATTTTTGGTAAACTTGGTACACTATATGCAAACTCTATAAACTCTCAAGCTTACCACCAAGTTTTCGAGTTAACAAATCAGTTTGTTTTATATGCATTTAGAGTTCAACGTGTCATTCTTAAATCGAAGAACAAACACCTTTAAAAACATCAAACCTTCATTTTTTTAACAATGTCAAGCATCAACAAGAATGTTCTACGTTATTATCATCTTTAAAATTTATTATTTGATAATGATTCATTGTTGTACTTAGTTATTTAAGCATTATGCAATGTATGATTTACTATTTTGACTTATTATGTTGTTGAATTATTTAATTATATTTTATTTATAGATATTTTTTATTATTTTTATATAAGATAAACTCTTACGAGTCTACGAGTCAAATTTATCGAACTCCCACAGGTCTAGTAGACTCTCGAGTTTGATAACCTTGATTATTAATATGAGTGATGATTAATACATTGTTGACATTTTTTTGTCCATATTAATCTTGAACTTTATTTTGTTTAAACTAAGTGTTTATGCTTGTTCAAGTGGGAGACTTGTTGAATTTATTTATCCTATGAGGTCATGCATAGTCACTTATTTGATAAAACTAAGATTAATTAAATATAAACTGTTTTAGAGCATTCTTGATTCAGCCAATGTGTAATTACTTTTATTATATTGTGAGTACTCGTTCATTTGGATTATTTCAAATTTGTGGCCAATTATGATAGCAAAAGAAGTTGTCTCTTAGATTAGCTAGTGTCAAACAGCATTTGCAACAACTTTCACATATGTTGAGCATATTAGCATATCCACTAATCAAAGACTTCAGTATTAGAGTTTTCATAACTCATGTGTGTTTGTATAAGTCTTTTGGTGTTTTGGGTTTAGGATTGGTAGGAGTCTATAATCTTGTATTTGTTCAATATTATAAGATATGTGTTAGTTTACTTTTATTATCATATCTCTTATAACATTTAAGATGCTAAGATCATTATTTGATTGCATATTGTTTTATTGAATTATATTTTCTCTTGTTCATAATTTTATGAAATTTTATGAAATATAAGCATATGGTCAGAATGTTATCTTCCAGCTAGTTAATGCTCATATTTCTTAGATTATTAAATGTTATCAACATTGGCTATATATGGTACTTTAGTTTTAATAATTCCCTACAACTCTAATAATTGACTATATGTGGTATTTTGTTAATGTGCATGTTATGAAATTTTTTTAATATTAATTTTCTATCAAGTAAACTAATAAGAGTTTACAAGTTAATTTTACAAGTTGAGTTTGAATAAATTTTCAAGTTTGACAACCTTATACATTACTACAATCCAATGGCAGAGGATAGTAAGAGTGCGCGAGAGGGTAGGGGGTAATCAGACGTCAGCCCCTCCTCAGACAGATTCCTCCTTTTGCTCTTCAGCCTACGGGGTATTAGCAGCTGTTTCCAACTGTTGTTCCCCTCCCAAGGGTAGGTTCTTACCCCTATTTTTTTAACTTACTTGTATATCTATAATTTTGGCTCTCCAATAAAATATAAGTAAAATGTGTAAAAATCATTTGCGTTGGCCCAAATTAAATATTAGGTCCACAATCCAATTATTTGTTAAATAAATATTAAAACGTTAAATTAAATATAATAAAGAATAAATAGAAAGTTCAGAGTTAGTAAATAATGGAAGGTCGAAATTGTTGTGAAAGTTAGAGTTATATTATATTATGTACTCATTTTTGTATTAATGACAATGATTTTTTTTTATGTGTTTGACAATGATAATGTATATATATATATATATATATATATATATATATATATATATATAAAAGAATGCAAATAGAAAATTTACAATACAAATTTATAAATTGAAGATAAGTTGGAAAACGAATACATTAAATATTTTAGTGATGAAAATTACGAGTTATTAAATTTTATGGTTTTTAGAATTTATATTTCATCATTTATGGATTACTTTTATATATAATTTTACTTTTATGTTATTTTGAAAAAAGAATGTATGCTTTAAAGTTTAATATTTTATCTCCTATGTTTTATAGAAAATAAAATAGATCTACAAAATTTCTTTGTAATTTGTGGATCCAATTTGATATGTTTTTAATCGGATTGGATTTTATTGAATTGCTAAATTTTTTTATACAAATCTAATATGATTCAATCTGATTAAATTTGATCGGCTAAGATTTTATTTTATTCCAAACTCGATCCAATCTAATCCATAACACCTTTATTGAAAATGAGTGTGACAGTTCTAGTTTTTGAGTTGTGTAGGGGAAATAAATTCATAATAAATAATTATTATTTCTATAAAAAATTAATTCATGATAATTATGATTCCTTTATTATTACTAAAAAAAATCATAGTTTTTAATATGTGTAAAATACATTTGTTTGTCCAAATACAATTTATGGAATCAAGTTTTTTATTTAATTTAATTATAAGACTAACATAAACTAAAATATAAAAATTTAAAGAGTTAAATTGAACACAAACTACTAGGTTGCGAACAAAATCACAACGGTATATTTTTTGCATTGTTGTGAAAATCAGTCTAGCCGCTAACCCGGTCAAGGCAGTGGGTCAATGAGTTAATGGTTGATTAGCCTAATTTAACATGTCTATATATATATATATATATATATATATATATATATATAAATGATATCATTTGATTTTTTTTTAAAAAAAAAAAAGTTCAACCCAATTCAAGTTACTGATTGTTGCTTTAACTGACCATTTCAAATCGATTTTCACAACTATTGTTTTTTGTGCCAATTCATAATAAACTATCAACTATATTGGACATAAACCACCTATGAATAAATGTTGTGTTTAACGTGAAAAAAAAAACACGGTAAGTGATAATTTATAAAAAAAATTAATCAATAAAAATATATAAAAAATAATATATAATTTTTTAAGAGGAAAAAAATTATACATTATTAAATAAGAATATTGTATAATTGATAAATATTTGTAATTTCCATTGAAAAACATTAATCCATAAATATTAGATAAGATATTTAAATTTAAATAGACATGGAATAGGTAATTTATAATGAGTTTAATTGGTATACACTGTCGGTATAAAGATCTTTACGCTGACATTCAATCACAATCATTCATTCATGATAATTTTGTTAACTTTACTCGTTGCTACTTTAAAAGTCATGATTGAATGTTAGTTTAAGAAATCTTTTACACTAACAGTGTATTTAAACTCACGTATAATCATAACAATAATTTCACATAATTAAAAGGTTGTATTCTCAAGGAATATTTTTTAAAAAAAAAAATTAGCTAAAATCGGTTCCAAAATCATAGTTTTCAGAAATTTTTTATCAACTAATTTTTCGGGTTTAGGATTGCCATGAATTTTTTTATTAATTAATTTTTCGGATTTAAGATTGGAAAGTAAAAACTTTCCTTCTAATGGAAATATTTTATCGAGGGAAAGATTTAAAAATAAATAAAATTTTATGATGAAAGTAATTTGAATCCTACTAATTAATAACAATCCAATTTTATCGCGATCTGGTCTACAATTTCAAATCAATAGATCAGTGGTTCTGTTATGCTACTTTTTGTTACAAGACACACTACACTAGTTTGTGTTTCGCGCCACACACACACAGGTCTTCCTCTTTCCCTTTCTTCTTCGCCACTCTCTCTCACTTCACATTCGCTATTCTTTCACTTATGCTATGCTACATTTGAATTCTTTTCCTCACTTTTTATTTGTTTTTTCCTTCAATCTTTTAATTTATTTTCCCTTATTGCTGTTATTATTCAGTTAGTTGCGCCTTTTAAATTGTTTTCCTCGTCTTTTATTTTGCAGAAGTGTGTAGAATTTTGTTTTGTTGGAAGATTTCTGACAATGCAATATTCATTCTGTGAACATCTTTTTAATCAAAAAAACCTTTTATTAAAAAAATTGGGAGGGAGTATGAGTGTGGGTTTATGTTATCGGAACTTTTCTGATCATAATGCAGTGTTCATTCTCTGTACGTCTTTTAAAAAATCAAATGAAAGCAACCCATTTTATAAAAAAAATAAAAATGAAAATCGAGGATTGTATACCTAGTACTAACCTGTACACTTTCACCTTGAACTTTTATGTCTGTCAGTGCTAAATTGAAAGTAAACAAAAATTGGGGGCAAGGAAGAAGAATTTGCAATTTTTTATTTATTTAACGAAAATAAGTTGCTTTTGTTATTTGGGTACATCTATTTAGGAGATGTTTTGAATTTGAGCCCAATGGAATAGTTTATGACCTTGTAAACTCTTTCAAACTTTTTTCAAAATAAGATAAATAGCATCGATGAGTTTGTTAACATTAAAAATATTATTTTAATATAAGTCTTACAATATTAAAAACTTAAAATTAAAAAGAGCTGATTACATGGTGAGATTCACGTTAAAATAATTGAAATAATGTGTTTAAAAATAAAAAAACTCATTTAAGAACTTCCTACTAAGAGATGTTTATTTGAGAAAACTTAACAGTCAAGCTTGTGAATAGATGAAGTTCTATGAAACTTTCAAGATAGGTATACCAAATATTCCTTTTCCTTCTGTCAACACTTGAAAATGCATGGAAATTAACAAAATATTGTACCAAATAGATGTTTAATTGAGTCCTTCAATATTGGAGGTTTAAAATTAAGGAGAGTTGCTTATACTGTGGGATTCACATCAAAATAATTAAAATAATATGATTAATATTAAGAAACTCATTTAAGAAGTTTCCACCGAAGATGTTTATTTGAGGAAACTTAACAGCCAAGCTTGTGAATAGATGAAGTTCTGTGAAACTTTCAAGATAGTGTACCAAATATTCCTTTTCCTTCTGTTAACACTTGAAAATGCATGGAGAGTAACAAAATGGTGCTATTATATTTGTATTTTTCTTTAGCAATATTCGCTCACATGTTTAAATGAACCTGTTCATGTTTATTGCTGGATTCTCATTCACTTGGTATTTTGATTTAAAAGCAGTTGTTCATTTTGAAAGCTATTGATTTCACAAGCTTCTTGAGCGTGATGGGGACCCAAAAATCTAATATGTTTCATACACCTTACAAATATATGGTGCCTGAAGATGTCAGTAATCATGCTAAAAGCTTCTTAACCAAGTTTCTTTTCTGCAATCCTCTTATAGCATACATTCTAATTCATTTAGAATGTTTTTTAGCAGGAAACTCTTGACGGTCCTTTTCCATCACATTGGACTCCTTCTATGCAGGTGAAAAACATTTTCTGGCTTGAGCCAAATGTGTTGGTATCTTGATCAAGCACACTTGTGATTCTCATACATAAAAAAGTTGACTAGCACATCTCCTTTTAAATAGGCGTATAACTATTCTGGGACTACTCCAACTCCCTTCTTGAATCAAAATGCAGTTGGTTCTTATATGCCTCTCTACATGTGGCCAAATCAGGTAGTGATGTACATACCATTGCATCTATCAGGTTGCTTTCTTTGTCTATGACAAAGGCAAACATTTCTGATAGGAACTGAGATCCCTAGTTAGTTTGGAAAGGATCCATTAATCGATTGGAGGTAGTTAATTATCAGGAATATAAGTGATAGAAAATACTAATTCTGTATTAGAAACTGCATGATAGCAATTACGCACAAAAAATAATTGTTGGCATTTGATACGATAGAAGATTGTGTAATTAGGAAAGGTGTAGTTATTTGCAGTTTGTGGACAGAGAATACTCTCAATAGGAGACCTTAGTCTCGGCAAGTGTTTTACTATGTTGTGTGTGTGATTTCAGTTTTCAATATCATATGTTATCAGTTTATCAATTGGTGTTCTGAGTTTCATATTTCATTATCACATTCTTTGTTGTTTGATCCAGGCAAACAGCATGCTTCTTCAATCTGGTGCTTTGCATAATTCAAGGAAGCTCTCCAGTAAACCCACTGTATCTGGGGTAATCCTAAATTTTCATTAAATTATTCATAGTACTTATTATTTTTCTACTATAATTTCTATGAAATTCAAGTTTCCAATTGGTTTAGGTTTAGTAGAACGTTTAGTCACATTTTTTTAGGATTGAAATTACTTTTCTTCCCTCTTAGAGCGACTTCCATGGTGAATAAATGTATCAGTTCATAGATTCACTAATGCATTGCATACAATATAATTGATTTTGCTTGGATTTTGGTCAGGATGCTGAACTGGCTTTTTCAGAAATAGTACACAAGACTTTTGGTGAACAAAACCTGAATTCAACAAAAAATTCTGCTCGAAACTTACAACCTAAAAGTTTAATTACTAAGGAATCAAAAGAAAATGGAAACAAGTCTTCAATGCTCAAAGCTGACTGGGATGGAGTGCTGTACAGGTACATTTTGTTCTTCTAGATATCATTTTGATCAGATTTGTCCAAACCTAAATGAAAAATTATTTGTACTTCAGTGAAGTAAATGGAAACAAGAATGGATCACCTGATGAAGATCATGACGCTACTAATGTATGTTAATCTATTACTGTTCATTTTGAGGTATATGTATGTGGCTGAGGAATGTAATATATGTTCTGCTACTGCTGTGTTTATAGAACAATTAAAAACGGCTAAGTTATTAAAGCTTGAAGATGCACTATTTCTTCTTCTGTGTAGTTCAAGATGCTTAAAATCTTTGGCCAGAAAAGTCTAACGATAATTATCATGTCTTTATGTTGCAGAATTGTCCTTCAACTAAGAAGCAGCATTATAATTTGATGCTTGAAAATGGTAATTTTAAGGCCATAAATTTTTCTCGTTATTCAAATAAATAAATTCTGAATTTGCATTTCGTGATCTGATATTCGAGTAAGAGAATAAGTGTAGGTGACTAGTATTAAAAATTGTAACAAAATTCATGCAACTAATTCTTAGAATTTGGACTCAGAACTTAACCTTACAAACTAAGATGTAAGGTGACGGGTGCTTAAGCCTTACAAATAGTTAGGCCACATCACTAGACGATGGAAGAGTAAACACATCGGCTCATACCCAGCACAATAAAGGTGCTGGAGGCTGCAATGAAGGAAGCCCAAGAGACTGCAACTAAGACACTTTTCCAATACTAACAATCTTTCATCTCACCACTTTGCAGAAAGTTCAATTAAATTGAATCAGGATTTGGAGACAGGCCTAGATGTATCCGGCACTAATGCTCAACTTGTAAAGTTGGTATGGCAAACTTCCATAGATTTTCATAGTTTCTTTTATTTACTTTTATTGGTGGATTAGCTATAGTAAAAGAACAATCAATTACTATAACTTGCAAAATCCCTTTTAAAGCAGTATGCTGAACATATATGTGTATATAAAAAGGTTTTGTTGATGTAATTGTGCTTTTGTATCTTAAATTTACTAAATTTAATGTTAGTAGTAAACTACATATTTAATGTTAAAATATATTAAGAAAAAAATCAAAAGAAAGAAAAGGTCATATGGATTAGCTCCTCTATTATTTTCTCTTATACATAGGTCATCTATAATTAACAAGAAAATGTGACTTTTCTAGAGTTAAAAAGGGAATGTAATGTTGATTGTCAATAAAAACAAATGACTTTACATATTTAATAAATCCCCAAATTCCCAAGCAAGTGTCCTTTCCGCTTGAAGCCTATACCATTCATAGGCACATTTTACCATGTGTAGGAACTTGGAATATAATTTTTAGAGGAATGAGGGTGCAAGGGTGTTGTTACGTTCTGCCTTATGTCAATAAACTCACCGATTTTCCATCTCTAATTTTGTGAACCATACCTTCATAATACTCCTATGTTTTTTTCTTGGACTTTAGCTTTCTTGGAAGAAGTTAAATCTTCAACTTATCCGAAAATTTTCTTGTACTTTATTTTTGGATTCGCTTTTTTCCTTCCCACTCTTCATTCCTGTCAATTGTGAGTCCGTTATATCAGATGCTATTTCCATATTATTATCACCACTCTGGCTACAGATATATACTGAATTGAAAACGACGTTCTCTGGTGAATACATTTGAGAATGTAAATCTTTTCGTATGTTTGCTCAGTTTAATTCTTGGACCATGTTGATATGTCTACTATTTCATACTGGGGTGCCTTTCTTTTGATAGGAAAAGGATGAAATAAGGAGAGAAAGGAAAAGACAGTCTAACAGGGAATCGGCTAGGAGATCAAGGATGCGGAAAGAGGTACATATTAGTAAAATGACACAGTGCAAGGCAACAGGTTTTGTTGGATCTGTTGTAACTTTATATATTTAGAATTATAAGAAAATATGAAACTGTTCTATGAATTCAACTATAACTGAATATAATTGAAAAGGTGAAATGAATTTACTCGTTCATTTCCTATATTAAGAACATAAGAATTGTTGGAAAGTTTTTCATCTTATCTTAAGGTTCCTTTTCCTTTTTAAATCTTTATTTTAGGTTTATATTCACTTTAAAAGTACAAATTAGATCTAAGTTACCTTCATTGATAATCAATCTCAGAAGAAATGCTTATACTTTAACCATAGCAATGAAAAATTGTTAACATGTTATTCTCACTTGTAAACTATACTTAGTAAAAAACCTTATTGTTTTCTTAAAGTCTGTATTCTGTATTATGTTTTCATCTTGTTTCTTGGCAGAAAGAACGTGAAGAGCTACATAAAAAAATAGAAATTCTTAGGGATGAAAACTCCATGCTCACCAAAAGGCTTAAGAGTCTTTCTGAGGAATGTCTGCGGATCTGTAATGAAAACGATGCTCAAGAGGTCCGTCATTAAAACTCTATCCCCAATTTATTTAATTATTTACAGTTCATTGAATTGAAGTATTTAGGTTCTTCATGTAAAGGATAGTGGTCTTTGTTTAGTTGGAATATCCAAAAGCCAAGGAGATATCCATCAATGGACTAGGGTAGAAACCAACATAACAGGCTTAACACTCATTCTAACTCAATTTAAGGGCAATGAATATGAGTATCTTTCAGCTATTCGAGCACGAATATGTGACACTCATACGTGAAATTCCAATATGGTCTCCCTCAAGTTTGAGCTCTAAAGTTAGCCAACAATAGTATGCTCTCCCACCAATGGAACCTATTTGAGTATTCCCAAGATGACCAACCAATAAGTCTAGTCCAATGCATCACAATATGATTTTGCATAAACCTAAGCACCAACAAAATGTCTCAAAATTTTAAATCTAGCTAAATCATCAGCTCTAATACTAAGAACCCAAAAGCTAAAAGATGCTAATCAATGGGAGAGAAACCCCAAAAGCAGGTTATACACAGTATCTTTTTCTATGTAAGCCAAAATTTTATTAAAATTGTACCAGACAAGGCCACAAGATCTGTCTTGTTAAAAGCAACAAGAGTTTCAAATCACGATCCTCACAAAAAGAGTTGTTACAACTGTTCAATCCAATAAAAGGGTTCATTGTCCACTCTGCATGAGAGTGAGACATAATTTTTGCTATGCACTCCTAGGTCAGTTGTATGTCTTGGACAACTTCTTGGACATCTACTTATTCTGATCTGAAGACCGTCACATTTTTGGCCCTCCACAATTTTCAAGTCCCTGCGAACCACACAAAAGACCAACCTTTCTGAGGCTTTTGAGATCCTCCCACAAGTCCCATAAAATGATAACAATGATTTCTAACTTTATTTGGACAAGTCGTAGAGATCCCCACCAATAGCAAAGTGCTTGCCACATAATAGAAGATGTTGCAATTCAAAAATAGATGCACACTTGTCTCCATCGCATGACCATAAAGACCACAACATTCCTTACCAAGCGGAAGTATTTGTCGTCGTAAAAAATTATAACGTGTAGGTAGTCTATCTGCATCCAATTGTCATGTCAGTAATTGAACCTTTGAGGGAACTCTATTGGTTCATATCAATTTGAAGAACAATTGGGGTTGTAAGCGTGAACCTCTAGACATTTCCTTGTATGTAGACGACATTGTGTATTGACTAGAACCTTCCCTATCCCAAACCCACCTATTAGATACTCCCTCCCACACCACTACCCTTTCTAGACTCTTAGTCAACTTCTCCAAAAATTCCTTCTTCCTCCTCCCAGACAAATAGACTTCTTCACCATGCCCACTGTTATCCCACCCTAGTTCTTTCATTTCTTTAACAGACACGTTTTGATCAACTGTTAAGTTGTACAATCGGTGATACCCATTAGATAACTTATGGTCTTCTAAGTTTTAACCACTTGTCCTTCCAGAATAATACATCATTGTCATCCCCTAAACCATGCCTACTGCCTTCTGACCACTAACTCCCTTGCCTTTCACCATCCAACTTAATAGAGTTTAAATCTAGCCACCATTTATTCTTGGTGCTCAAGACTCTAGCCACACAATATTAGGTTCCATTTTCAGGTGTCATTTCCAACAACCTAAATGCATTATTAAATGCAGTTAAGTCCCTTAACCCTAACCCACCATCGGCCTTATCCCTACTCACAGTATCTCATGCTACCAACACACTTTCCTTCTCTCCTAGTACTACTCCATAAAAAATTCCTAAAAAGAGAGTCAAGATGAGAGATGATACCATTTGGAGCCTTGAAGAAGGAAAAGAAATAGATCGATACGGCATACAATATAGACTTAAGTAATACCACTCTTCCTGCTGTTGAGAGATGTTTACTTTCTCGAGAGGACAATCGACGTTCAACCATAAACACAACTAATGTCTCCAACCTTCCTGGATCAGCACCTATGGGTAGGCCTAGATAGTTAAAAGGCAACGACCCCAACTTACAATTAAGCAACCCTACTGCTTTATCCAGCCAACCTTGTTGCACATTTTTACTAATAAGCCTGCTTTTATAGAAATTAACCTTTACACTTGAGACTAACTCAAAATTTTTCAGCACTGCTTTAATCACCACCATGAATCTCAATCCCCCTTAGCTAACTGTAACGTATCATCAACAAATTGTCAACAAGCGATATGTATCCCATCATTCGGAAAAGCATATTTCCCTTCATAAGACCTGAGGGGTTGCTACCTGAATCATTTGACTCAAACCCTCAGTTGTAATAAGGAATAAGAAAGGCAATAACATGTCACCTTGTCTGAGCCCTCTGGTTACATCAAATTCCTCAATAGAATTGCCATTAATCAACATAGATACTCATGTTGTATGCACACACTCCTTGATCCACTATACCCATTTCTAGATAAACCCCATTCTCCCTATAACATACTAAAGGTATTCTCAACTTACATAGTCATAGGCTTTTTGAAAGTCCACTTTTAGATAGATTAAATACTCCACTTGCCTCCTTGCATCTACCACTAATTCATTCACGATTAGTACACCATATAGTATTTGCCAATGCTTGACAAACGCTATCTAGTTTTCAAATATAACTGAATGTATGTCTTCTCAACCTTCACGCCAACACCTTCGCAAGAACTTTATACATGTATCCAATTAGGAAAATTGGCCTATAATCTCCAACTTTTGGAGATTGAACTTCTTTGAAATCAAAGCAATAAAGGAGTTGTTGGAGTCCTTTACCAACTTGTCATTTTCATAGAATTATACACCAAATATCTTTAAGAATGTGTTATACACCATATCTTAACCCAAAGCTTTGTAGAACGATTTGTTTAATCGTACTCATTACTCATAGTTTCAGCTAATCCATTTCTTATCAATGTATTGTATTCTACTTTTAAATAAGCTGGCAATCTGAATAAGAAGCTATCACCACTTAATGCTATATAATGTCATTATTACATTCAATTTTAATTTCCAAAGCTACCCTTAATTTTTTTTAGTTCAAATTTTAATTAAAAATATTCTATTTTGAGGATAATTTAAACAATTGAAATTGACAATAATTTCTAACTCCGCCATTTTAAATGTTCTTCCAATATTGCATTATGAATCTTGCTCTTTCAAATGACACGACTGAATTTGCTCCGGTGATGGTTTGCAACGATTTAGTTATGAGCATGTGTCTACATTTTTTAATTTAGAATTAGATTTTATTTGTTGTCAGTGGGTGATTCTTTTATATGCAAATATAAGATATAATGTGGTATAGTTTAATTTGTAACATCAATTGAGAGGTAAAATAGTAAAAGGAATGGAGACAAGAAGGGAGTATCCCATTCTAAATTTATAATTGTTATTAGTTACTTTTGAAACCTATAATTGTTTAAAGATAGTATATATCCATGAAGAAAATATTAATTAGTATATTTGTAGATTAGAATACCCTCTTATGTGATAGATGACATCAATATTTTAATTAATGAGTGATTAGTCATTGATTTAAGTGTTTGTCAAATTTAATACATCAGTAAACATAAATAAAGACATATTGAAAAATTATGAAAATAGTATTGAAATTTGTAAAATAACTATAGTTTTAGAATAAAATTATAAAGCTAAAACGATTATAGTTATGAAACAAAACAAGTAAAAGAGATTATAGATTATTATGTTTTCTTTCCAAGACTATTACTAATTTGAGTGTGTGATTTTGTGGGGATAGAAAGAGCTGATTAAGATGTATGGACGAGAATCAATAGCAGATCTATTGGTCATGAAGCCTAACTGACTCCGTTCCTAGTTAACAGTTAAGGAAGGAAGCAGCTTACAACTGATAGAACATACCGTTTCATTTGTTAGGGCAAGTTTTGAGTTCTGACCCTTGCAATGTTAAAGGAAAAATAGTGATTATTATCTATACTGTTAATAAAGGGAATTTCCTTTTTATGTCCACTTTTAAAAATACATCTTGTTTTTTTTTAAAAAAAACTTTGTTAAAAGAGAGATTCAAACCTCATAACCTCGTCATCTTCCAGATATGGACTTTGTCACTAGATCAACCTTATAACCTTAAGAAAAAAAATTACTTTAAAATATTTATATCCAATATACATAATTGTCCTACTATTTATAACCTATATGCATAATCAATAATCTATAATATTATATTATATAATATGATGGGAATACGACCTTTTGATATCCACATTTCATGACTATTTTATCCTTATAAACATTTTATGATTTCTTTCACTCTCACAAATATAACTTTTTCGATATTAATAAATAGACCTCTTCACAAGTTCTACCTTCCAACAAATCAATCTTCCTTAAACACTATTAATACATATATACATTTGAACATAAATATTTTTAATAAAAATGCATATACATAGGCATAATAACATTTTGAATTCTATTTAAACTCTTTCCTCTCAATTTTCTCAAATTCATTGCAACCCTGTCATATTCGTTGATGATTTGACATGCTTCTATCATGTTATCATAAACAAAGAAATATAAAAATTAACAAAATATATTTCAAAGCATACTAAGCTATAATTATTATAGCAAAATGACACAATAAATTATTTATATTATATCATGTTATAATAAGATATATTAAATTTAAACCTTAAAATTGTTATAACATATTCATGTATGTTTAATGGATCTAAGATAGATTCTTATCCAGTTATATATTATATTCTCTTGTTATATTTGTAATCAAATTGTTAGAGCATGACTTAATTCAATCTCACAAAACTAATTTGTAAGTTTGCACTTGTATAGGATATTATGGTCATGAGATCTCAAATAATATTCAATAAACTTGCTTGGATTAGTCTCTTTTAATGTTATTTAGGTAATAATATTTTTTTTGGTAAATTATATATAAAAAATATTTATGTTATGACACATCAAAATTTTATATATTATTAATATTTTATAATGTATATGTTTTAAAATAACTATTTTTTTTATTTTTTGTCTAAAAAAGTAATTTTAATTTATGCTCAATGATATTAGTCATAACCATGTTTTTAAACATCGTTCTTAAAAAATAATTTTATTGTTGCAAGAATCGAAACATAGCAGACGGCAAGATCGAATAAAATTGAAGTTAATTTCTTATAAATGGTAAAACTATGAATAACAAAAATCAAAAGAAAAAAAAAGAATCCTTTCATAATTGAAAGAGCCCGCCGTAACTTTGTTAAACACCTTGAATTTTTTAGTGTAATATGGAATGATTGCGGATCAATATTTTTTTTTATCAAAATTGAAAATTTCTGAATGGTTCAAGTATTTGAGTTAAATCAAATAAAAAAGTGAAATATGATCAATGTTTTTTTATAAACTAATGAATTTATTCTTCAAAAAAGAGTAAAGATGAACGCAAGACATTACACGTGTCAAGTGTACCATCTCACATGACAAAGACAGTGACATTGCAAAAGGTACCAAAATAAATCCTACTACAACACAGCCTACCCATCTCACATATTTATATAACATATATTATTTTCGTACAAAATTAATAAAATATAATTTTTTAAAACAAGAATAAATAGAAATTAGAAAATTATAACATTCTGTTTTGTATTATGTACACGAAATGAAATTTATGTTCCATTCTATTACGAATTATCAAAACAACAAATGATTTCGCTTCATTTTATTCTAATCCATTCATATTTTTCATTTTTTATTTCTTTATGTTCTTTTCAATAATTTTACACATCCATTACACTTTTTTCTGTATTTATTTTAAATATTTTTTAAAATATTTTAATAATTATTTTTCAATATAATCTTTTTCAGAATTAGTAAATGTAGTTTTCTTTCTCTTTTATATAATTTTTATTACTAAAATATTTTTTTATAAAACTAATATAAAATCTATTTCTATTTTATCTTTATCATTCTTTAAATATTAATTTTACATCTTATTTAATTACTTTTTAAGCTATTTTTTTTCAATCATTCTTTATTATTCATCAAAGTTTATTTATGCTTTGATATCTTTTGTGATTATTTTTTTTTCTCAAATAAATTCATTGTTGATAAGAGAAATCGTATTTTATTATAATGAAGTGTGTTTTATTCTTTCCTCTTGTGTTAAGAATAATTAAAGATGTTATGTATTTTTTTTCTTGTTTTTGTTTTTTCTGGCTTAAGAATGAAAGATAAAATATTATAGATATCATCACTGATTTGGTATTCTGATTTTAAAAATTCGAAAAATACTTTTCTAAAGAATAAGTACTTGTTTGACAACAGTTTTATAAAACTGTTTTCAGTATTTTAGTTTTTAAAAACTAAAAAACTCATTTGACTAGTAGTTTTAAAAATAATTTTTGAAAACTGTTTTGCTTTTTTAGTTTTAAAAACTAAAAACAAGAATAGTTTAGAGTAGTTTTGTTTTTCAGTTTTGGTTTTCTATTTCCAAAACTAAAAACACACAGAGAAGTGACTGTTTTCTAGTTTTCATTAATGGCATTTCGTAAATAAGCTAAAAATGACTTAGGGCTCACTTTCTTTCATCTCATTCTCTTTTCTGTGCCTCCTTCATTTGCAAACCCTTCTTCTATACCTCCTCAATCCAACACCTCCAGTGCAGTCCTTTCTCCTCCTCTACGAAGACAACCGCTGATCGAGTGGGCTTTTTTTTCCAAGTTCCAGTTCAACTTACTCGTCCAACCGAGGTACAATTCCTCTCTTGGTCATACTAAAAACTTTAATTATGTTGAATGTTATTTAGAAGTTATCTTTAGCTTTCTCTTTGTCTATTTGATTTGTGTTTTCTTCACTACAATTACACTGATTGAATGATTTAGGATTTATAGTTGCTATATTTTTTTTTCTCTGTTGGTCACGGGAGATAATGAGTTCTTTCTCTACGGGTGCTTTAGACCTGAGTGCAGATTATAACACTAATAGAGAAAAATATGGCTCATTGTAACTAGCAAGCAATGTGGTTTTGGTTAAAAACATGTTCTGACGAGAAAGGGAAAAGGAACACACAAAGATAACAGCGCTAAAAAGAATTGGAGGGGCAGAGAAAAGCTTTAGGAATTGGAAGCTTGTTGTGTGGGTCGGGATTACATGCCATCCAATATAGAAAAATTCCAGTGGTCCCATCTAATAGATAGATTGTGCAATTTTGGATTACTCTACTTTTTGTTATTTTCTTAAAGAATTGTATAGGGGCAATTGATGGAACACATATAAGTGCACGAGTTGCTGCTAAAAAACAAATTTCGTGCAGAGGTAGAAAAGCAACAATCACACAAAATGTTATGTGTACTTGTGATTTCAATATGTTGTTCATATTTGTGTATTTAGGCTGGGAAGGAAGTGCACATGATGCAAAGGTTTTTTTGGACGCACTTACTAATCCAAATGCAAATTTTCCTTGGCCATCTACATGTGACCACTTACATAGTCATGACAATTTTCTAATTGATGACTTTAATATTTGTTCTTGTATGTAATAATTTTTTTAGCAGGTTCATTTTATCATGTTGATTCTGACTATCCTTGTACTGGAGGCTTTCTTCCCCCTTTTAGAGGACAAAGATATCATGCACAAGAATACCAAGGTCAAAATAGACAACCCAGAAGTCGTGAAGAGTTATTTAACTATAGACACTCATATCTACGAATGACTATTGAGAGTTGCTTTGGAGTACTCAAAAATAGATTTCCTATTTTGAAGGTGATGCCTCCATATCGGCCTTCTACACAATGACTCATAGCAATAACATGTTGTGTTATTCACAATTACATTCGAAAGTGAAATTTGAACGACGAATTATTTACATTGTGGGAAGAAATGAATCCTATTCAACTTCAGAGCATAAATGAAAGTCATAATACACAAGCGTCAAACTCCAACAATGATAATTTGTTAAGATTATCAGATGAAGGTGCAACTGAAATGGCAACATATAGAGATCATGTTGCAAATTGGATGTGGGCACAACGTAATGACTAGTTGAGTCAAATTCAGTTTTTATATTTATGTAACAATACAAGTTAAAACATTAATGACTCATTTGAATGTTATTTTTATATTTGTATTTTTCTTTATAAATTATGCAACAAATATTTTTAGTCTTTATTTATAATATTTTTTGTAGCTATTACTTAAAAAAATATTTTCGACAATAAAAAGTTATTATTTAAGTATAAATATATTTGAAATCATATACTTAACTTAAAAAAGTAATTAGTAAAAAAAATAGTTACATCCAAACGAGTTTTCAGTTTTTTAGTTTTTAAAACTATTTTGGAAACCAAATTGTCAAACAAGTTTTTTTATTTTTACATTTCTAAAACAATTTTCAAAAACAATTTACCAAACAAGTTTTTTTGTTTCTCTTCTTTTAGAAAACAGTTTTTGAAAATAATTTTTGAAAACTCTTTTAAAAACTAAAATAAAAAAACCAAACTAATCAAACTCTAAGTAATTGTTCCAACAAGTACTTTCTAGGAATATGTATATAACTTTGGAAAGTACTCTTTAGAACAATCTTTTTCTCTTTCAAAAAATACTTTTTGAAAGAAAAAGATAATTATAAGGACATTTTTTAAAAATATTTTAAATAAAAATGAGAAGAGTGGTAGTTGAACTAGTGAAAGCACTAAAATAATATATAAAATAATTGAACTAGTGAAAGTGTAAATAACATCAACACAAAATAAAAAGGCCAAGCAATACAAGTCAAAATAATATAGAGTTTTTCTTCCTACACCTCCATGTTTTCTCCTTGCACCTCCATGATCTTTTAAAATGACAAAAATATCCTTAGGTAAAAAAATGTTAAAATCTTCTTCCTCTGGCGCATCTTTCTTCTTTGTCTTCTCCTCACTTCTTCAAAACTGGACTTCTTTCCTCTCGCATACCTCCATTTTTGCTCCCTTTCACGCACCTGCATCCATTGCTTGTGTCCACACTTCTTCCTTCTTGCGCACCAGGTATTTATAATTTTTTAAGGAGTTTGGATTAGCAAACTTGCAAAAATATTTGAAAATTCTTTTACAAGTATGAATTTGCCAATCTGAACTTATAAGAAAATTTTTCTTGTTCAAGCTGACTAATCTAGGAAAATTCAAACTTCAAAACTAGAAAAATACAAAACTTGATCACACCTCAAAATTAAGCTCTCTCCCCCTCCCATATCTCTATGCATTTTTTATGGTGAATGTGGGGTATCAATAAAAAGAGAAAGCATTGGTTTAACAAAGACGAAACACATCACGATGAGCTCTTAAACAACAATCATCGACCAGAATTGAAGTCCAAGGCATGGAGATGCAACAGATGAAGGAGTTGTTGTTACTATAGTCATCGTTTGAAAGCAAGAGAACATCCCTTGTGGGTGGAAATTACACTGCCGCCAGATTTTGCACTGGCTAAAACAACTATATACCTCACAACTCCATTTTCTTTCTAATTTTCTCTTCTATACCTCTCTTTTTCTTCTTCTACATATATGCAACATCTTTCTTTGTAACAAATGCATGGATTAGACAACTTGCAAAAGCAAATTTTTTTGTGAGTTTGGATTAGTCAATCCATAATTAATTTTTTTACATGTTTTACCTTATGCATTTTTAACATAAGGACCCTTTTGTCTTTTTTTTTTTTTTATGACTATAGAGGTGAAGTATGGAGGTACACAAAGGAAAACTCTAATATATAAATTAATTGAACTATGAAAGCAATAAAAAGGCCATTAATTCAATCATAATCAAACTCTGGTTAATTAATATCCTTTGTAATTCTTTTTATATGACGTAGTTTTGAAAGAAAATTATTAATTCTTTTTGTAACACATTTTATGAAGTATTGATTTATTGCTTTTTTTTATTTTTTTTATAAAGATTATAAATATTCTAGCTTTATTAGCAAAATTTGATAAGTCATTCAAAAATATATTTTTATACACCTTTTAAACTCTGAAATAACCATTTATCAATTTTCAAGAGTATTAACGTGACGATAAAATTAATTCATTAATAATATTTTTTAAAACAATCAATATTTGTATGAAAAATACCTTATAGAAAAAGAAGCAGGAGTATATATTTTTATTATATATAATATATCAAGTAATAAATTAACATGTCGTAAGAGATAAAGTTGAGTAAAAATTTCAACTCAGTATAAAATAAACATGTTTTGTTTTATAAGATAAAAAAAAATATCCATAATAACAGGTTAGATAATACCAATACATGTGAGGAACTTATGAACACATGCAAGTTTATGTTGACATTTGTTGCCCTTTGTTGATTTCAATAAACTACAAGAAAATTTGTTCAATTTATTTAAACAAACTTGTTCAAACTCGATTTTTGCTATAAAAATTTTCAAAACAAGCATTTCCTTGGTACCAGTTTGTTGCATATAAGTTAGGTCTCGGGAGAAAATTACAACAAATAAAGAAATTACCTTCCGTTGTTCTACATGCAGATTGAACAGGAAAAATTACAACAAATAAAATAGACAAAAAAATCAAAATGAAAGATAAAA
Organism: Psophocarpus tetragonolobus; assembly: GCA_037954015.1. Classification (NCBI taxonomy): domain Eukaryota; kingdom Viridiplantae; phylum Streptophyta; class Magnoliopsida; order Fabales; family Fabaceae; genus Psophocarpus; species Psophocarpus tetragonolobus. Next base: position 100,967,821 of record CM075689.1, read on the forward strand.
TTTGAAGTGCTTGTCATTAGGGTGTTTTGTGCTTGCTTAAGAAGGTCTAGAAGAGCGAAAAGACAGTCAAAAACCTGGATAACGCAAAAGGCGTAGAAAAGCATAGTATACTCTCTTGCATCGTCCTTGGTCAAGATAGATAATACACTCTTCCTAAAACTTTTCTAGAGTAAAAAAATTTGCGTATCTCCAAAGAGATAAATTTTGCTCTCCGGAAAAGTCTCTCTAGAGAGGCTAAAAATTTGAGATATATGTCTTTTATCTAAATAGGTGTAATTTCAAATTTTGATACTTGTTACTTGAAATTCCTCAATTTTCACTCGACTGGTTTGCTAGGAAGGCTGGATTAATAGCCTGACCGGCTCAACGGTTTTACAGGTGATCTGGCCGGTTTGGTCTATATATTTTTCATCTTTTGGAACTAATTTAAATAGGATGCGAGGGTAGAAGGGTAAATCTCAGAATTGTTGTCACTCGGGAAATTGAGCTTCAACTTCGCTGTAGAAAGAAAGGGGAAACTGGGGAAACTTTGGGGAAGAGAATTTTCTTCATTTATAATTTAAACATGCAGCCAAAACATTTTTTCCTTTCCTTAGTTTCTTGGCTCACCCTCAAAAGTCAGAACCTGTTTCTGGGATCCTATAAATGATTTCTCACCTAGTGTTCTTTTTCTTCACATTCATTCTGCTCACTTGCTCCTGCTCCAAAGTAGGTGTTCAGTAACATGGTCACCTGTTGCATACTTTTGAAAATAGCTACATTTGAAGCCCATTAGTTTAGCTTGGAAGAAGCTGAAAATCATATGCTATCCATTTTCCAAGATAATATCATCCAAGATGCGGATTGGTCCTATATGGCCCAATTTGTTAAAGAAGCCTCGTACTAACACATCCCAAGTGGCAATATTGGGAAAAATTCCTTTATTTAACATTTTGTTTAGATACAAAATGGCTTCTTCATCGCCTAACCAATTACTGATACCCCACAAAAGGCTCGTGTGAGCTATTATGTCTGGACAGAATTCCTCTCCTGCTGTCATTTTATCCAAAAGCTGAATGGCAGTTCTAACCTTACCCAACTTGGAGTATACATAAATAACTATATTAACCGTAATGGTGTCTGGCTTCACTCCACTTACAAACATTCTCCCCAAAACCAGCAAAACATGTTCCTGCTTTCCATGACAAGAAAACCCATACATAATAGTGTTGTAAGTGACAGAATTTAGCTCCACCTTCCTTTCCTCCAACTCCCTTATAAGCTCGCAAGCTTCTCCAGTCCAATTCACACTAAACAGCCCATCCAATAACTCATTATATGTTCTGATATCAGGCAAACACCCATATCCCTGCATCTGATCAACCACACGCATTGCCCATCGTACTCTTCCACTGCGACACAAGCCCTTGATAAATATGTTGAATGTAACCACAGTTGGAGGACAACCTTCAGCGACCATATTATGAATAAGCCGATAAGCCTGGTCGAACATAGAGTTCTTACAAAGAACATCCACCATGGAGGTGTACACCACGACATTAGGGCGAACCCCAGAATTCACCATCCTGTTCCACACTTCAGAAGCAGCCTGCAAGTCCCCAAACTTGGCAAACCCGTGAACAAGAGTGCTGTACGTGGTCACATTTGGCCGGCAAAAACAATCCTTCTCCATCCGATCACAAACCGCCACAGCCTCAGCCACATTCCCATTGCAGCACAAACCATACAAGAGCGTGTTGTACACGACAACATTAGGTCGAACACCTTCCAAAACCATAACCCTCCACAAACCAACCGCCTCCCCCACTCTCCCTCCCAAGAAATGCCCTTTTATCAAGGAACTAAACGTGTGAACATTGGGCCTGCACCCTCTCCTAAGCATCTGCCCCAAAACAGCAAACGCCAAATCAACCTCCCCCAAATCCGAAAGGGAACTAATAACACTAGAGTAACTAATAACATTAGGATCAACCCCCTTCCAAACCATCTCATCCATCAAAGCAAACACCTCTGCAACTCTCCCCTCCCTACACAGTCCACAAATCAAAGCGTTGTAAACAGATACGACACTCTCAACCCCAAATCTCTTGACCACCTCTCTCGCCTCATCCACCATACCAACCCTACACATGGCAGCCACAACCGTGGTGTAACTAACCTCATCAGGCACACACCCTCTCTTGGACATTTCCACAAGCAGCTTGCAGGCACCATCCAACTTGCCATTTAAACACAATGCCTTGAGAAGAATATTATAAGTAAACACATTGGGCTCCAATCTTTCAGCCTTCATGTTCTCATAAACAGAAGCAATCATATGAAACCTATTATGGGTTCCATCAAGCAATGCATTAAGCAAATGGTTATAAATCTTAACACTGGGCCTGCACCCAAATTCCTGAACTCTATAAAACATGTTCAAAGCACGATCACCCAAGCCAGCTCTCTTGTAAGAGTTCAAAACGGAAATGAACAATTGTTCGGAGCAGGGAACGCCTTCGATTTTCATCTGGTGAAGGAGATAATGGACCGAGTCGAGTTCCGAGTTGGTGGCGAGTTTTTGAATCATGACGTGGTAGGTTAAAGGCGTGTGCTTGAAGGCGAGGGCGTTGGCGAGGTATTGAAAGTGGAGGAGGGCGCGCGTGACATCGGGCTCGCGGCGGAGCGCGTGGGCGACGCGGGACTCGTGGATGGGGGAGGGTGGGTGGTGGGGGCGCGTGGAGAGCACGAAAGGGATTGAGGGTTTGCGATGCTTGAGCAAAAGGTGTTTGAGGTGCATTGCGGAGTTGTTAAGGGATTCTAAGGAACGGAACGGAGAGAGAGAGGAGAATCATGTTAAAGAGAAGATGAAGAATGAAGAAGGAATGGTTCATGTAAATGTAAATGTAAATGGAAATGAAATGCAGTGAGAGTGTGAGTGGAATGGATTGTAATGCAGCGGTGACGGTGAGACAAGCACAAGCATGCAGGCGGAGGAAGTAGGGGGCACAAAAACTCAACTAATATTCAACTAAAATTCAGCTGCTTGTTGCTTAGAGCATCTTTCCAAACTTCAAAAAATTATATTATTACATTAATTTTGTTTAGGTAACTTTTTCAAAAATTCATTTAAAAATAATTAGTCTTTTATGTATATATATAATTAAAAATAATTAGTCTTTTATATTTATATAAATATATGATACTTTTTATATAATAAATAGTGTGAAAATAGTTCAAAGTAAAAAATAAGGTTGTTTGATTTAAGAAAATATTTCTTATTTTTATTTTCTGAATTTTTTTTATTTTCAAATTTTCAATGATTTTTTTTATTTTAATCAATTTTAATAAAAACATTGTAAAATTTTTTTATATATAATTTAAATACATTTATACATAGTTTTTGTTATAATTACAACATTTTTACATAATTTTAAATTTTGAAAATACTGAAAATAAATTTTTCTGTTTATTATTTTTTAATATTTTTCAGCGAAAATATTTTTTAAATTATAATAAAATTTATTCTTACTTCTAATTTCTATGAAAATAAAAATAAAAAATACTAAAAAAATAGACTTAAACTATTAAAAATTAATCATGAGTTATAAATTTTCAAATTCTTAAAAAAAGTTTATTTTTTTAAATAATTTTTTTAAATTTAAAATCTAAATTAAATTTTTTAACAAACATGTTCTTAACTGATGTGTGTGCTTAATCATGGTGCTAACTGTTGCTTGATTTGTAGACATAATCTTTCATATGTTCCTACTTAATCAAGTCCTCAATCTTATCATTGAGGGTTGTGCACTCTTCTATAGAATGTCCTTTGCTCCACTACCTGCAATGTTTACTGGTATCTACTCATGACAGTGTGTTTGTCTTTTTAGGCATGGTCAAGAGTTCTACTGTTAGGGCTTGCTCCATCACCCTAGTTAGGGGAGTGTTGAGATGCATGTCATGGTTGTATCTCGGCCCTCGAGGTGGACAATCACCATAGTGTTCCTTCTTTTTTCCATGTCCTCCTTCCTCCTTATCTTTCTGAGTATGGTCAAATGTCTCAGTCTGTGCTTTCTTTTGGAATGCCTCTAGCTCCTCAATTTCTATGTAGGAGGTCGCTCCTCTTGAGGTTTTCCATGTCTCTCAGGGGGACATGGACCATGCTATTAGCGAACTCTCTCAGTTGCAGAGTGGTTAAAAACTGGTGTAAGGCCACTTTAGGTAACAAGTTTTTTATGCTTAGCCCGATTCTGCTGTAACAGTCTATAAACACTCTGAGGGACTCATCCTTCTCTTGCTTAACGCTCGCCAACGCCACCAAAGTGAGTTGTGTAGCTGGGGCATTGTGAATAGGTTTCCAAATCTGGCAACTAAATTTTGGAATATGTTTATTGAGTTTGGGGGTAACTACATGAACCAATTTAGGACTTGTCTTTTGAGGGACATCAGAAAGATCTTTCACAAATTCGTCTCCCCCTTGTGTACATTCCTACTTAGGTCATTAGGGCACCCAAGTGACCATTAGGATTTGAAGTCCCGTCATATTTCTCCAACGCCACGTGCTTCTAACTTTTAAGTAGTGGACATCCATACTCTAGGACGTGAAGGGATGACGAGGCCTAATGACTAAAGCTCCCTCGATGGCAGTGATGGGAGGTAGAACCACGGTCGTAAAGAAAGGTGGGACCTCTTTGCGAGTGCTAAGAGGTTGGCTACATGATGGGGCTACAGATTGACTATAAGAAAGGCGATTGTGCGACGGGGTAGTAGACAGACTAGGAGGAGGTTGACTGTGGGATGGGGCAGTAGACTCGTCTCTATACGAGTCCCTCCTCCTTTTCTTTGGCTAGACTCCTTGCCACGCTAGCTGCAGTTCCGAAGTTCAACATTTTTGCGTTGTAACTCTACGATCTCTTTGCACAACATCTTAAGAATCTTTATGAAGCTAGTTTCGTCCATCATTATGGGACGTTCCATAATCTATGTTCCTCTATCCGCATTTGTAATATTTCAAGGTCTTCCATTACTCCTTATGATCGTCATAACTGTTCAATAGTTCGAGTATAGTGGGGTCAAACGTTTTACCTTGACCCCACGATGGGCACAAAATGTACCTGTTAAGGGTAGCTGAATACTTCTTCTTCACAAATCTTGTGGGAATAAAGTCTTTTACCAAATTTCAGAGGATGAGGTACCTGCAAAAGGGACTTCGACGTTCAAGGCAAGGTGGTACTCAGATCTAGAAAGCTACAGTAATAAATGTATAGAATCATGAACAACTAGTTGCCTTGACATTGTATCCTATTTTACAACAAATTATTGAGTTTTTAACTGTTGGACCTTTACTTTTTTATTAAGAATTAGGTGATAATTGTAATTTTCTCTTGAATAATTCATCTTAAGCTTAATTAATTGTTGGGACCTGTCCTTTTAACTAGCACACTCTTTTTAGGGTCCCTCAAAATCCTTCTAGGACTGGTGCATGATTGACTCTAGTGACTGGTGATAATATTTCGGCTGATCCGAGAACTGAAATGGGGACCTCTTGGCTGACACTTGTACATTAATTAAATAATAAGCATGAAATTAGTTAGCCAAACTTGATTGCCTCGTGACAGTTCGTTCATAAGGCTTATGCTCAATGTCAATATGACCCTTGGCTAACACTTGGGTTTGGGGATTGCCGATTGGGATACACCAATTTGGCCAACAAATAAATCACAATTTACAATACCATCTTCGACAGCGACTCAAGTGACCATCAATTCTAACTATGAACAATTAACAAACAACTACTATTTTTATTTTAAATGGACCCATTAATATTTTACCAGTTTTTAATAATAATCTTGTCAAACAATTTGAAAAGAGGTCACCATATTTAAATGTGTAAAGTATACTATTTGGTCTTTTTCTTAACTATTTATTGGTGTAAATTATTTGCTTTAAAAAATTGAATCCAATTTCATTCAAACCAATAATTTGTAAAGGTTTGTTTTCGTGTTTAGTATCCTTCAAATGTAAATTCAGAAAGAAAGAACAATTTGTTTTTTTTTTCTCACAAAACTTAACGTTAGAATGTGTGCACCATGAATGATAAACCAAACATGATGTGTAGAGTAGATTACAAAATTTATAGTTGTTTGAATTTTAAATAAAAAAACTAATCACATTACTTTCAATTAGTAAAGATAATATAAAAAAACTCTAAAACGTTGTATTAAAAATTGTTTTCGACAATTCATGAAAGTTGCTCCACTGAAATAGCCGCAGGCAGGTCCAATTTCTTTTCTTCTACACGACAAATTTGATATCCAATATTCAAACTCAGTTCAGCAATTATCACTAAACAATACTTATAGCTGTGATGGAAAAGATAACCTAATCGACAAATATTAATTGTTTTGATTGAATATATGTATACAAATATTATCTAACTCTTTAAACGGATACGAAAATGAATATGAATATTACAATCATAATAATTAGTAAAAATATTATTTTTAAGCTAAAGCATATTTTTAACAATAGTTATTAGTATAAAATATAAGAGGTGTCTAACTAACGTTTCATACAATAGAAGAGAAAATGAAAGTTAACACACATAAGTGTCTACAATAAACATACCATAGGGTTCAACATCCATTTTGCATAGGAGTGTGATAATAGCTTCATAGTGTGATACTATTCTCATGTCTTCAATTGAACTGCTTGAACTACGTCATCTATCTCTTGTGAACGATCTCTAAATAATTTGTCATTTTTCTTTCCAGATGTGTCATAGTTCCGCAAACAAGATGAATGATCATGTCTCTCTTTGCATTGAAGATTCATTCAATAGATTCAAAAATTGATAATAATGACTCCAAATTGTAATATGAAAAGGTGTAGATATTTCTTACCAAGCACATAACATAGACCATACCTAATATGATAAGTTGCAGTTAAGAAAAACATGTTGTTTTGTTTCCTCAACCATACCACATAGCACACATCCTACTTCGTCTTTTCGTAGAACTCCTCTCTAGCAAAGATTGTACCTTGTAGGAAACTTATTTACTTCTAATCTCCATGCTAAGCATTGAACCTTTGGAGGGACCCCTTTTGACCAGATTATCTTGAAGAAATCATCTTTAAAAGTAGACCCCTCCGAAGTCAATATTCTTTATGTCGATCCACTGTATACTGCCCGGGCCCCTTTTCCCGTCCAATTTCATTCATCTTGAGACCACATGGCCTCTTACAACCTGCAATTTATGACCTAATGTTTCTACCTTCTCACCCTTGTACAAAAATAGTCCTCCACTCCAATTCCACTTTCAACTCTCATATTCTCCCTCTCGCATATCCTTTACTGTAATGGTTTTGTCAACAGATAGTTGGAAAAGTCTAAGATATCGATCTCTCAAACTTCAATCCCTTCCCTCCAAAATGTAGTTGAGTTCCCGTCACCTAACTTACGACAAACATTCCTAGACGACCAACCCTCCTTCCTCACTCCCTACCCCTTTATGGAATTTAAATCATTCCACCACCTAGAATACTTCCTACCTTGTATCTCTCATTGTCTTCCTAAAATATGATATCGCAATAGTAAGACACAGTTCCATATCTTGTTACCCTCAGTAACTAACATCCACTTTCATTTTCCTAATAATGAAATATTAAACTTATCTAGCTTTCTCAGCCCTAGCCCTCCTCTTCTCTTGACCTACAGACTCTATCCTAAGATACTGAATGCACCTTCATGCTCTCCTCCTTTCCTTTTCTTTTATTTCTTTTTTTCTCTCTTTTTCTTCTCTCCTTTCTTGTTCTTTAGCCATCCATTCCCTAAATTCTAAGTTAAGGTTTTCAAGAGTGTCTCCCTTAGAAGGTTTTCTTTGGTTGACACTCTTACTTGATGAACAACTATGTGTACTAGAATGTGTGTGGGAAGTCATGGTGCTTGGATGCTAAAAACTAAAGGGTAGGCCAAAAACTAAGGTGTTGAAGAAAGTGTACCACTTCTCCCTTCTTCACCTAATTAACAAGGAACTACGCTAAAATTAACCAAAATTATTACAAACCAAGGGAGGGCCTTAAGGGCACTCAAACTCCCAATCTAAAATTAAGTATACACAATACAAAGAATAAAAAAAATAAAACAAAGTCTTCACTCCAAGCTTTTTTGGTGTTTGTCTCCTTTTGATCAAGCCCCTTTGAGTTGCATCAACCCACCCCAAGAATGCTACCCTTGTTTCCTCTTATTTGGACTTGCCAAAATTTTATATATAGAACCTTTCCCAACCTTTCCTTACCAAGGCCGAATACAACACAAGACAACAAACAAAGGTGAATAACAAAACAAAGTTCACAAATCCAAGTGGATAGATTAAACAATGACAAACTCAAAGAAGTAAAGAAGACAAGCAAGAAAACATAAGGCTCACAAAGGAAGGTAGCACACAATAACTTTCCTAGATTAGCTCTAAGAGTAGAGATGAAAAAAGACTCAAACAAAAAACAATGAAACCAATAGTTGCACACTTAATAAAATTTAAGTGATCAAAAACTAAAAAGCTTACTCAAGTAATTTTTTTTTAGAATCACAATTGGTTCCTCATATCAAATGTTTCTACTATTAGGTACACAACTTCAAATTTGTCTTTCTTTTGAGTTCTTTATCTTCTTTTTTTTTTTTAACTTTAACTTTTTCTATTTTTTTTTAACTTTTTCTAATCATTTTGCTGCACCTAATAGCTTGTTGAATTGAAATTTTAATGAGGATGCTTGAAATAATAAAACTTGAGTGAATAAGCACAAAATAAGGTCACACAATTTTCAAGCAATGTATGCAACTAAATGTAAAACAACTTAGTAGTTCCAAATACCACTGAACTAATGGTGCTTAAGGAATGATTTAGGGATGATTTTGAAGTAAATTGATTGCTCAAATTACTAACACAATTCACCCAAGCTAAAATTCCATAAAGAGACACCAATAGTGAAGGTAAACCAAGTGGAAAGCTACTAATAATTTAGGGTAAATGTAAAACAACTTAGTAGTTCCAAATACCACTGAACTAATGGTGCTTAAGGAATGATTTAGGGCTGATTTTGAAGTAAATTGATTGCTCAAATTACTAACACAATTCACCCAAGCTAAAATTCCATAAAGAGGCACCAATAGTGAAGGTAAACCAAGTGGAAAGCTACTAATAATTTAACATAAAACAAGAAACATATAAAGATTGAATTGAACAAATATTTAAGAACAACAAAGAGATTAATATGCTTGAACTAAAAGCATAAAAGACTTAAGAGACTCAACAAGAGGTTCACCTCTTAGGAGCTCAATTCAAAATGTTTTTTAAGGCTTTTTTGTAAAAATTTTAAGAGGCTAAAACCTATGGAATTTAAATGAGACAAAATAGGAAACTAACATGACTAGTATTTGACAAAACACAATATTAAGAAAAAATAACACACCTAAAAATAGAGCAAAAATTTCAGCAAGAGACTCAAAACAAAAGGCACAACAAAGTGGCCAAAGTTGATCACCACAATGGTGTAGAAAAATCCTCAACCATGTAGGTTTAATGGTCATAACTTCTTAGGCACACTTTAGCATAAAAAACCAAGGGAAAATTAAGTAACTTGAACATGAAAATAAGATGCAAAGAAAGGGGCAAATAAAATCGCATCAAATTAAATGGAACATAGGCACGTAGATAGAAAACAAAAGCGCATATAATAGTAAGAATAAAAAGCTATACTACTAGACAATAAAGGAAATAGAGATGACAAAAAATGAAGGACTTTAAAATAAAGAGATCAAAGAGATACACAACAAAGCAAAAAAAAATTGAGAAAGAACGTGACCTTTAGAAAGTGGCTCTGATACCACTTGATGTGATCTTTGATGATTACATGCCCAAAGGATCATTTCTAAGGTCACTTGGAAGGGAAATGGATTTATGAAGAGGAAAGGAATGGGGTGAGGCGCCACAAATACTAGGTTTGATAAGCCAAAGGGGAGAGGCCACAAGGGAGGGGTCCCTTGATAACTCTTAAAAGCTCTCACAAAGGAGAAAGGGGGACACTCAAAGGTAAGAACCTCAACCAATATGGTCTCTAGGATTAAATTCAAGTGTAAAAAATACAAGTGAGGGAGGAGCTCCTATTTATAGAGGTAGCTAACCTCTTGAACAAGATAACCTAAAAAAGAAGGGCTAGGATTAAAAGGAGAGATCTAAGGGAGGAGGATTGGGAAACAATTCCCTCCTTAGATCATCAAACTTGGTGCCCACGTTTCTCAAACCAAGGGCCAAGATTCCTTCTTATTAGCTTAGGGGGTTTATGTAGGAAAAAAGGGTGTAGATATCAAGGTTACCCCTTATTTCCTTCATAAAGACCCAAAAAGCTAAATCCACCCTCTAAATTCCTAAGACACCTCCTAAAAATAAAAAATGGACTAAATACATGTCCCAAATTAAATTCTTAATGCTCCTCAAAATTAAAATAAAGAAAAATTATATTTTATTAACTAAAGTCCCTAGCCTAATATTTTCACTCTCCATAGGAGGTGAAGTCTTCCTTTGTCTGCAAGGGCTAGGTCTTCTTCAATCTTTCTAGCCATAACCCTAGTGATAGGTCCTTGGCTAGGCATGGTCACATCAAGATTGGTAAAGCAAGCAACACAAATTTGATTAACACAACCGTACCTACTAATGAGAGGAATTCATTTTCCAAACCATACAACCTTTTTCATACAACCTCCAAGTATTTGAAAGGAATGTCCTCCACCTTACAATTCAACAATGTTGATGCTCTTTGAAGTCATTGTTCTTGCACATTAACTCCTATTAAATGGCCTTTATGAAAATTAACCTTCAACCCCGATATAATCTCAAAATTTTGCATGATAACCTCCATCATCTCCCAATTCCTATGTGCTAAAAGTAGAGTATCATCAGAAAATTATAAATGTGATACATAGACATTTCCTTTTCCTATTAGATACCCCTGCCACAAACCCATATCCATGGTCACCTGAATCATATGGCTAAGCCCCTCCACAGCTAAAAGAAATTAGAAAAAGGAGAGCAGATCTCCTTGTCGAAGACCCCTAACAATGTCAAATTCCTTTATTGGGCTCTCATTCACCAATACAGACATTCTCGCCAAACTTACACATTCCTTAATCCAGCTCATTCATCTTCCCTCGAAACTCATCCTTTCCATTACGTCCCACAAATAACTCCAGCTTATAGAGTTGTATGCCTTTTCAAAATTGAATTTCAAGCATACAAGGTCTTTCTTCAATCTTCGAGCCTCATCCATCGCTTCATTAACTACTAGCACCTCATCAAGTATCTGTCTGGCTGCCACAAAAGCTGATTGAGAGTCTGAGATAAAAAAAAAGGCATTACATGTTTTATCCTTAAAGCCAACACCTTCACTAAAACCTTATGCACACAACCCACTAAAAAGATTGGATGATACTCTCCTAATAAAGGTCATTCTTCTTTGGAATCATGTTATGAACGAGCTATTTGATCCTTTAACAAGCTTCCCTAACTCATGGAATTCATAAAAAAAAAAGCAACAAAGTTGTCCTTCATCAAAAACCAAAATTCTTTTAGAAATTAATGTCATTCGAGCCAGGACCTTTATTGCTATTACATGCCCACACTGCCTCCTTAATTTCCAGTTATGTAAAACGCTTTTCGAAACTCTCCCTTAACTTTTCCTATAACTTTTGATATTGCACCTCAAGCTTTTGTTGGAATCCAATCTTTTCCTTAAAATGGTTTGCAAAGTGATCTTGAATTTTTGCCTTTCGGAGATCCACCTCTACCACCTCCTTCTCTTCAAAATTTAAGCTTAAGATCACGTTGATTTTCCGTCTTTTAATGATGGATCTGTGGAAATACTTAGTGTTGTTTTCTCCTTCACACAACCATTACACCCTTGATTGTTGTCTTGATAATGAACATTTCCGCCCTACACAATTTTTTAAGTCTTTGAATTTATGCTTTCTTAGTATAATTTCCCATCTTTTGCTTCCCTATCGTATTTCAAGTTTAACTCGAAAATTTCTGCCCTTTCTTTTTGTTTTTGTCTTCATATGTCCTTAAACTCCTTCTTGTTCCATTTCTTCAACTTCCCTTTTATCAATTTCAGTTTCTCCTTCAATATGAACGCCTTTATACCCTAGACATGCAAAGGTTTCCACTCCTGTTCCACAAAAGCCTTAAAACTCTTATCATCAAACCAACAATTTAGAATCATGAATGGTTTAGGCCTTCATTTGACTCCTCCCTCCAACAATATCACCGGACAATGATCTGACAGACTCCTAGGAAGACCCCATTGCTCCAAATTCTCCCAAGTTGAAAAGTACCTTTCAGACAACAAGAATCTATCTAATCGACTCATAGTACGCTCATCATTCCTATACCACGTGTACTTTCTTCCCTACATTGAAATATCCCTCAAATCAAATTCTTGAATGAACTTATTGAACACATTCATTTCCATCTCTATTGTAACTCTCCACCTCCTTTCTCTCATCCTCACATGTGATAGCATTAAAGTCACCCATAATGCCCTAGTATTCCCCTTTTCTCACCTCCTTACTCCTTTTAATATCCTCCCAATAGGTTAACTTTAGCTCTCACTCACATGGCGAATAAACATTTTGCCATGTATACTTTAACATTTTTTCCTTTCCAAGTTCATATAACTCCCACAAAATTATTCTCCTCATACCAATTTGACAATTCAATTTTAGCTTTATCCCACATTGTCAAGAAACCACTAGATGAGCCTTTCGACAGCTTGCAGCACCATCGTACCTCGGAACTCCCCTAAAGATATTCGCATAGTGGCCTTTCTATCAACTCCATCTTGGTTTCCTGCAAATCACCATATTGGGCTTCTTAGACTGTATCATCTTCCTCATTTTCCACTTCTTTAATCTTCCCCCAAACCCTTTAATATTAATTGAAATCACCTTCATGAACACCCCTTAATCTCCCCTTCCCCCATTTGCTTTCTGTCACACTCCTCTATAGCTTCCAAATTGACTAATAATTTATCACCATCAACATTGCACACACCAACTTTTGACCTATATCCCACACCTTTTTAGTTGTTGTGTTTGTGTGTTCGCATTTCTATTTTGATATGTTATAACAATTTTAGGATTTTTAATTTAATATGTTTTGTAATAACATAATAGAATATAAATAATTTATTGTGTCATTTTGCATATAATAATTTTAATTTAGTATATTTTCAAATATATTTTGTTAATTTTTATATTTTTTGTTTGTGATAACATGATAGAAACATGTCAAATCATCAACAAATATGTCAAATTAGCAATAAATTTGAAAAACTGGAAAAAGATTAGAGTTAGAATAGAACTCAAAATGTTGTCACACCTTTGTATTTGCATGTTTATTAAAAATATTTATGATGAAAGATATACATATATTAATGATGTTTAAGGAAGATTAATTTGTGAAGATGTGCATATATTAATATGGGAGAATTTATATTTGCAAGAGTGAGAAAGGTCATAAAATGTTTAGAAAGGTAAAACAATCATAAAATGTGCATATATATATATATATATATATATATATGTGTGTGTGTGTGTGTATAATATAATATTATATATTATAGATATAATAAAACAATTATATATGTTGGATATAAATATTTTAAAGTAATTTTTTTTCTTAAAGTTATGAAGTTGATCTAATAGCAAAATCCATATATAGGAGAGAGAGAAGTTACTGATTTGAATTTCTCTTTTAACTGAATAGTTTTTTTTTAAAAAAAAAAAAGGATAGAATATGTATTTTGAAATAGATATAAAAAAGATAAATTTCATTCATTAATAGTATAGATTATATAATATATTCAAATTATATATTTATAAAAAAAACTTTTATTTTAATTTTGTTATTTGTTATGTTTTGTACCTTGTTACTTTAATATATAATTTATTTAGTTATACATAAATAAATTAATTAAAATTATAAAAAATAAAAATTTACCTACACATATACCGAAACTTGGAAACACCCTATATGATTAAGAATGAATATTAAAATTTTGTAACTCATATCAAACCTGTCCCACGTTTTAGAAACCGGTAGAACCAAATCCGTTCAGCACTGGTTGTCATTCTTAAAATTAAAATAAAAACTAATTATGGTAGAAAGGAAGCACATTACTCTTCGATTTCTAAGCATCAATTACAAATAAAAATCAACATTTCTTGCATTCTTTAAAAATTTAGCCTGGTAGTACCAACAAAAAAAAAATAATTTTTTTCCCTTTCTTGCTGCAATATTTTTATTTATAAACTTCATTATTTGGAGAGAAGTTGTATTTCATTATTTGGTAACATCGACGAGTGCATACCATTTTCCACGTGTTTGAATGCACATGCAGAGTTCTATATTCTACGGACTAAATCACGTGCTAGTTCTAAAAGCTAGAATTTGAAAAGGTAGGTGGTATATCATTATTGGTGATACTCCCTCTCTAGTTATATATTTAGAAAAAAGTATAGTTATGTGATACACTCATAAATAAAGTCAACTAATTTTGTTATAATTTCCAAAACATTCTTTAATTAGAATTATAACTCTTATTTATAATATCAAGTCTCAAATAAAAATGTTCTAAAAATAACTATTTTTACTTGATATTTATAAAATTAAATTTTACTTGATATTTAGTCAAATTAAATGTAACTAATTTTTTTAACATATGTACATTTAGATATTTTTTCTTATAAGAGTCCTACAGGAATACCAAATAAAGTGTGCCTCCAGTGTAACCATAAAAAAAATTCTAATGCAAGTTCGGAGTATAAAAAAGAGTTGGCCTAAGAACAACAATAATCTCAAGCACCAAGCTAAATTATCAAACAATGCCACATGGAACCCTCATGTCTGAAGAAAAAAAAAATAAAATTCACCCAGTTGGTATTAGAGCCAAAACTGATTACAAGAAATCTCACGTTGACATGCACCATGTCAAATCCAACTCTTATTTCCATTCAGCTACTTTCATGGCTACAAAATGTAGAAACTAAGAACCCTTAAGCATGAAAATTTTGGAAAGAATACAACTTCCATCTGTTACTCTCAAAGGGCTGATAGGGTGTTGCTAGAAGATGTTGACATTGCAGCTAGAACTTCAGTAACCGATGCCATTACGCTAAGAGCAGCTTTCAGTACCTCTTGAGGGCATCCTGGTTTCACAATGGTTCGAACCTGAAACAATAAGGAGAAAAAAAATCCATGAGAACTACAATATTGGTTGAGGAAATGAACCACATGAGTAACTCTCATACATATTACATATACGATATCACTATACTAGGTTTTTACAGTCATTTAATCACTCCATCATGGACAGTAATTTTGATAATATTTATAATGACAACTACATGAAACAATTACTTCTATAACCACGATTTCAGAACTTGTATAATAACTACCTGAAACAATAACTTCTCTAACAATGACGATTTTTTATTGACTGAACATTTTTTCACAACAGAAATTGAACTCTTAAAGTTATGCCTACTACCAAGTACCAACTTTAGACACAACAAAACAAGTGAGACAAGAATTAACCTAGTGCTCAAGATCGAGGTCCTAACTCCATCATGTGAAAAAAAAAAAAAAAAAAGAAGCAATGATCATTATTTAGTAAGAAATTAAATGTAAATAACCTAAGTTGTTATCATAGAAAAATTGGGGTTTTAGATAGGTCAGTATACCACCACTTTTACATAATTTATGTTACTCAGTCTATTATATTAGAGTCTTCTTATTTATATGTAAGCGTGTACTCATGTCTATATTTTAGACATCAGCCGTATCAGATTATTAGAATCCATGCTTCATAGTAAATAACTACTCATTTAGCAGACGATGAGGATGAGCAGTCATTGATTGGAATTGAGGTCTTGCACAGGAGACATTCAATTAAGGAGCAATGTTATCAATGACAGATAGCGGAACATAGCAGAAGGCCAAAATTCTGCCATAAGAATATGGCATTGCACCTTATAGTGTAGCCATGGCGGACATTCCTTCATAAATTCTATACATCGGTTGGTAAAAAATCCGCTATGTCATGGCGCGATACCATGGTGGTTATTTAACAACACTGTTAAGGAGATTTCAGCTCAACATTGAATAAGAAAGTTATGTCTTAAACTCGAGTACTGTTAAAATGACAGATAATTGTCAATACCTGTTCAAGGTACTCCTGCAGTTTCTTAATACGGCCCATGTAGTCCTGATCTTCAACAGAAAGGGTTATAACTTTAGCATCAGCACCAGAACCATCAAACTGAAGTGGACCAGGATTTCTGTAGATATCATCCATTAGAAAGCTTTGTGCATTTTGCCTCAACAGCCTGCAACCAAACATCATGCATCAGGAAAAACCTTCAATAGACTAACTACCAAGCAATGAGACCAAACAAGTGTGCACATATATGAGAGGAAATGAGCAAAGTATGGAACTATGGATCAAGATTCCTGTTATGCAACAGTTTAACCTAACTGCACAGAGAAATGTAAAATCAAGCACATAACTGAATGAGTTGTAAATAAAAATCTCCAGTTAAATATTTTATTTCATCTGTATGCTCAGATGCATGACACATGACAAGAAATCTTACTCATATGCTTTGCCTCTCAAGTCCACAGTAGCAGGGTGAATGGCAGGTTTTCCAATTGATGTGGCTCCAGGATTTGGAGACCAACGCTTCACAGTCATCATGGCCTAAAGTTCATTAGACAGGCTAAATACATGAGAGAATGGAAAGCATTGGCTTACAGTACAACATCATGAATAACCATTAAGTAGGTAATACAAGAAAAATAATAAGAACTAAGACATACTGCAATCGGAGCAGCCCCACATTTCCACTTGTTTACAGGATTCTTCAAGTTAGTTACAGTTGCCATGTATCCATTTAAACCAGCAGCCAGTATATGGTAGCAGATGTGTCCAAGGACCTGCAATAATATAAAAAAGTTATTAATATAAGAGGGAAGCGCTTACAAATGATGCTGATCAGAAGAGCTGATAATAAAAGGTAACTAAATTGACATACATATGCATAATCACAGTCAAATTTTGATGGCAGAGATCCACGAGCTTGATAACCAAAAAAGTGGCAAATGGCATTAAATTTCTTCCCCTTGTATGTGCCTTCTTTCTGTAGAAGGAAAAGAAAAACATTTTAAACATCCAGGCAGCGGGGGATAATTTACCTTCAACTCACTAAAAGCAATTCAAGCCAGCTCCATAATGCTTTTCAGACCATCAACAAAATGAGAAATCAATTTGGATTGTAACTATACAAGTCTGGTATACGATTGTATCATTCATGAATAACTGACAAATCCTTGATCCTTCATGATGACTTCAAACAGTATGTATCCATATATTCCAAAAGTGTTCACTATTTTGGTCACACAAAATGTTTCCTTTTCACAACTCACAATAAATACAAAAAGAGTAAAACAATAAATGTGGTATAGCTTGTGAAGGAGCATCAATAATAATAACAGCAAAGATTGCCTATTTATGTCATACTATGCATTACAAAGGGAAAAAAATAAACTCATGAAAATAATCAACAAAAGCGTAAAGATGATGGTGATCTGAGTAAATAGGAACATCAGAAACGCAATGGAACAGGGATTCAGTGACCATACCGTACGCTTGTTTATCTCTGCTTCCACAAGATATGCTAGTAATTTCTCAGTTTCAATCTGCCAGCCATTACAAGGAAGAACAAAGAGATGAATGAAGGAACCTGAAATTCTCCATCAATTCATACAAACAGCAAAGTATATTGTGATTATTACCTGAGACAACTGTGCTGAGTCATCAGATTCAGGGTAAAGGAGCAACTGCAGCATTAAAGATCATGGAAAGATTTTCAGTCATACTCTTTGGAACTAAATTGAGACAAGAACAGCCTGTTACAGCCAGATTTCAATACAATAAAATGAGTTTACCTCTCTCCTAATAAAGGGTGGCAGAAATTCAAATAGAGCAGATGCCCATGGTGTAAGCTGAGAAGATATCTTTTCAACAGCAACACCTTGTCTGAGTAAACCATGAATTTCCTGAAGTACAAAAAACATATTGGAAGGAACAGATTAAAGTTGCATTCTCTATCAAAGGAGAAAAATTTTGTAATGCTAATATTGTAATGACAAAAATTCTCATTTTCTGATGCTTCAACAGTCTACAATGTATAAATGATTGACAAATTTAATTATGCTTAGGCTTGACTATTGAGAAAGAGGGATTTTATACCTTCAAGAGTGCATACACTTCAGGAATACTCTCTATCAACCCTTCTGGAAGTAGGATTACTCCATGGTATTTGTCTGAGGAAAACAGGGAATGTAATATTAGATCTCAATACACATAAGTAAGAGAGCAATTCAGATAGTTCAAACCTTGCTCTGCTCTAGCCTGAACTGCATCAGTAATCTGTTTTGCAATTTCTGAAAGGGTAAGCTTTGATGCAGCAACCTCCTCACCAAGAATTACCTGCATAAAGCATATAAAAAAACAGTTTGTCAGCATGGAACTATAGCACATTAAGCCATGAATTATGGGACACAATAATACGCACCATGTTTGGATGGGACTGGAGGGTGCATTCCAAAGCAACATGTGATGCCTTGCGTCCCATGAGACGGATGAAATAATAATACTGGAAAAGAAAATTCATTCAGAAAGGTACTAGAAAGAAAGTTAATGAAAATAAAATGCTTACTTTTATATATTTATACAGACAGAAAATTATATCAGAGAAAAGCAAGATGCATTAGACTAATACCTTCTCCGCAGAGAGAGCATCAGTGCACATATTGCTGATGAGCTGAGAATTCACCTAAATAAGCAAAAGGCAAAATTTCACTGTTACTTCAATTTCTCGCTATTTCATAGCATAACATTGCAAGCTGACATGGCCCCAACCATCCTAATCTTTCTTTCCAGTCAGGAGAGAAAGTCCCCTCTCCAATGGAAAAATTCAATCATTTTTGTTAAACACAAGCACCAAATTGAGGCGAAAATTCCTATCATATTCAAAATAAATTAGCAGTTTTGGTCATAATCGCTTTTTATAACAGGTGATACAATAACAGAATTACCAGCTTCATAATATCACGTTTCTAATATAAAGCATATAGAAGAGAAAATATACAATTGAAATTCATCATATGTTAAGGCAATGAATAATATTTAAAACTATAAATCTTCTCATCACAGGACAAATACCTTGCAAATTGTATCAAAACCAACATTAGTTTCTACAAATTGATTTTTAAGATCTCCATTCAGAGTGACAGGAACACCAACCACCTGCAAAATAAAGTATTAAACTAAATGATATAAAGGGCAGAGAATTTTTAAACTAATTACAAATATAAAAGATTTAAAAAAAGCCCCTTTTTTGCATCTACGTGAATTGTGAACAAAATGAAAAAATCCAGATCAGCTTGTAAAAACACCTTTGTGGGGCACTTTTTTACAGCAAATGTTTCTGCAAGCTGTGCAGCATCTGTGTTTGATGTCACTCCTGAAAGATAATGCA